>OX402061.1:16983943-19739095 GCA_947859365.1 Archips crataeganus
TTAGCTTGGATACTGTGAGTCATATCATGTATTTCAGTTTGATTTCTAGCTAATCAAGTTTTCCGAATAATTATGACTAACGGACTCTTTATTTAATCTAATACGATCACGCACGACACCTCTAGGACCATTACAGATAACTGCATGTAATTGCAACTGGTGATTGCAGTAAATGAAATGAGAGGAAAGTGTATGGGCTGTTGGCAGTTACGTTGCTACTTATTGGAATGCAGTTTTTCTGTGACTGCCTTTAGCAGATCTATAAAAGCTGAGTACGCAGAATCGATAAATTACATTCTTTATCCACAGCTGAACATGGTGTTATACCGATCGCATCGGAGTCATGCGGCTTTTACCAGGTCACCAGTCTAACTTGTGATGGGCCTACCCACTCTACGTTTTTCGCCTTTAGTACCGCCTCTCTGGTAACTACCAATTACCCCAGCTATGGCTGTAACCAGATACGAAATTTTGGTTACCCCGTTTTTTGACACGTACTAGCCACATTAACATGTTTGATTTGCACTTGGTACCATCCGGTGGCGAGAAATGGGTTGGTTCCAGGGTTTACAGCTGGTCAACCCTGTAGCTGCTAACTACCAGCTGGTAGGTGCGCCATCAAGGGCCCGCCACCACAAGCAGCAACTATCCCCACTTCACATCACATGTACCATCGCTCGGTAGTAGCATTTTGGAGAAAAGCGGAACACTCTTCGATCGCCAACCCTCCTGCCAAATATGTCGATTCATCATCATCATCATCATCATCATCATCATCATCATCATCATCATTTCAGCCGAAGGACGTCATCTGCTGGACATAGGCCTACCTCATTGATGCCCAATCATTACGATTGGAAGCGATTTGCATCCACCCTGTATCTGGGGCCTTCACCAAATCGTCCGTCCATATCTTTGGTGGACGTCCTACGCTGCGCTTGTCCGTCCATCCGTCCGTGTCGTGTTTGTGATCCGTGGTGGTATGGCGATTACGGGAATCAAAATGAAATGATTGTGTCAAATCATCACCAAAATCTCAGCTTGTACACGTCCCACTGGAGTGCGTAGCCCTGCTCTCAGAAGGAGAAAGCTTAAGCCGTAGTTCCACCAGACCTTCACACACCACTGATTATCTTCACAGGCGTGTGTAGATTTCTCATGGTGAATTTCAAAAGTAATTCTGCAAATTTCGAAAAACTTAAGAGGTGCAAGCCCAGGCTCAAAATCTTGACCCAATTTAAGACTAACCACTAGACTATCAAAACGTTTTCTTAAGGGTGAGGCCACACGAGCGTAATTTTGTGAGTTGTGAGCGGCAGAATTTCGGTTGCGCCATACATTGTGTCACGTGAGTGTCACGTGATGGCCCGCATATTGTATGGCGCGAACCGAAATTCTGCCGCTCACGACTCACAAAATTACGCTCGTGTGGCCTCACCCCAAAATACTCGTGTAAGTACTTTGTTATAAAATTAATTTAACTAGCATTTTAACTCGTTTTAACTCTAGAAATAAAGTCACGTAGGCTACCATACTACACATCGGTATAATCAATAAGCTGTCAATTGAAAGTGATAACATATCACTGTGATAAGCAAACAGGCATACCTGTGTTGGCGGGTAGCCTAGTTTACGTAGAACTTATCTTTTTTAGGGTTCCGTAGTCAACTAGGAACCCTTATAGTTTCGCCATGTCTGTCCGTCTGTCTGTCGGTCCGCGGCTAAGCTCAGAGATCGTTAGTACTAGAAAGCTGTAATTTGGCATGAATATACATATCAGTCACGCCAACAAAGCGGTAAAATAAAAAATATTTTTTTTTTAGGGTACCTCCCATAGACGTAAAGGGGGGGGGGGGGGTGAGTTTTTTTTTCTCGACTAACCCTATAGTGTGGGGTATCGTTGGATAGGTCTTTTAAAACCATTGCGGGGTTGCTAACATGATTTTTTCTATTCAGTGATCTGTTTGCGAAATATTCAACTTTAAAGTTAAAATTTTCATTAAAATCGGCCGTTCCCCCCCTCTAAAATCTAAACTGTTAGGTGGAAAAATTTGAAAAAATTCGGAATGGTAGTAAATATATCAAATTTACTAGGAAAATTATAGCGGCTAAGATTGCTTGGAAATTATTTGTAGTTTAAGAGTAAATAGTAGCCTAAGGTATAACTAACATACCTAAACTTGGATGATTCCGTATACATACGAAATCCTTAGAAAAATATTACTTGATTTTTTCGTAATGGCTACGGAACCCTACCTTGGGCGTGTCCGACACGCTCTTGGCCGGTTTTTTTTTAGAGTTTCGTATCCCAAACGGGAAAAACGGGGTTCAAAATGGAACACTTTGTTGTCCTTTAGTGCCTGCTGTCAGATTGTCTTTACTATATTCTTTTATTTCCTATCATTCTACTAAGTATTATTTGTTTTTGTCAGCATTACGTTTGTTCAGCAAAATTTAATGCTACATTTACATGCAAGCTTCGACAACCTTCCACAAACACAAGCTTGTGACGCTCCACAAGCTTGTGCTTGTGTAACCCCTCTGGGTGTTTGGCTTGGCTTGCGTGAGCTCGGAAGAGCTTGTCGCCGATCCAGACCAGTGTCGTTTTTTAAACACAGATCAAAGGAAAGCTATAACGGAACAATAACGTACTTGCCGTGCCATGCACTTGACGTGGTAGCCTATAGTGGTTTGACCTATGGAAAAAGCTGTGGTGGGCTAGTGGCTAGTGGGTAGGATTCGAGCCCGCCGGTGCTCTCATCTCACAGTTTTTCAGAATTTACGTGCAAAATTAGGTACATTTGAAATTTACTATGAGCTTTATTTATAGTGATGGCATAGTAGATTATACACCAAGGGGATAAAGTACTGTATTATGTCAGAGGCGCGATATTGAATCCAGAGCGTAACGAGGGACTTCAGATTTAACTCCCGAACGTAGCGAGGGGGATTTTAAGATGGAGCCCTGAGAGCAGTGAAGGATTTAAGCGCGCCCAAGGCAAAATCAGTGTTCATAGAAAGTAGCTTATATTATCGTAGTTATTGAGTTCTATTAACTAAATAAATAAATAAAATAAAATAAAAATTGTTTATTTTCAGGCAACATAGCCCATAGTACATAATTAGTAGGAACATTTGCTTAGCCTATATTAGTAAGTATATGGTATAAAATATAAACATGTCACATTATTTAGCAATTAATTAACAATGCACTCAAATAACTATCACAGATGTCGACCAACAATTAATTAATTTAAATTTAGGATACATTAATATTTAATTAACAATTATATAGCTATTAAAAATGTCATGAGTTCCACAAAATTATATTAACTAAAGTGTAAGTAATAAGTGTAAAAGAGTAAAGCTGGGCGATAGTAATCATGTAGATTTCGATTGAACTATAATATTGATAATTAAATATGTCGACGAAGAGGGTCTAAGCACTCTGCCGACAATACGCGACTTAATTTCGGCGTGATTATGTGTATGCGTGATTATGTGAATACACATGTATTCAGTCTAAATAACCTAAATATTTGATGTAATATTTTGTGGTAATAATTACCTTCTTTCCGTCTCGGAACTTGACGGTGCCCTCGATAATGGAGGTGGCGGGGCTGTTGTCCGCCATTTTGCGAGTGCTCACGACACGCGCCCGCGCAACCTCATGGCGCTACACGCTCATTGCGATCACTCTCGCTGTCACCTGGAACAAGGGAACATTTTAATCGCACGAGAAAATATATAATAATAAAGTTAAGGGTATTCGGACGCCGAAATATTCACGATGTACTCGCTCCCCGTGAAGATATTGACCGAAGTTTTGTAAAAACAATTACTTTGCTCGTTCGCGACCTTATGATAGTAACGAAACACTTCGTTTGACACTTGCCTGGAGGGACTTCGTTGTTTGTGTTTCTGCCGCTTTATGTTCCCCGATAAAAAAAAACTAGGATAAACATAAGCTAAACAACTCCAGTTATAAATGCTTCACGGCTGTATTTTAAGCAGCTTTTGTCCGTATGCATTTCATAGTGACGTCATCCGATAAAATGCACGCCGAAATAAATTGACTTGATCGCTTTTGAACGCAGTAAGTGAATCGTACAATGAAACCATTCATGCATGGAACTCATTTTTTATTCACTGTAATGCTGAGTTTACACTCGCGCAGGCAGTATGTTTGAAGTCAGTGCTAAACCCCTAAAAAAAAGAGAATAGAGTGAGCTTACGTGGCTTCGAATGTAATACCTCGCGCTGCGATGATCCATTGCGATGGAATGGACAAACATGAAAGACATAAGGGTAAAAGGTTTGTGTCAAGGCACTGACTTCAAACCGATCAGTAGGTAACGCACGCAGAAATATATAGGCGGAGAGGGTTATGCTCGGATTTTCTCTGCGGGATCTCATAAGAAATGATGAAATCCACGCAAGAACTAAAGTCACCGACATAGCTCAAAGAATCGCCAGACTCAAATGACAGCGAGCAGGGCACATCGCTTTAAAAACTGGTGGACAGTGGAACTAAAAGGGTCTCGCATAGCGTCCACGCAGCAAAAGACGCAGTGTAGGTAGGCCTCCAATAAAATGAAGTGACGATCTAGTTAGTGTTGCGGGAACGCGTTGGATGCGAATAGCACAGGACAGGAGCCTATGTTGATTATGATGTTGATGATTCTCACGGGATTAGAATTTAAACATCTAAAGCTCCACACGCACGGACAGTGGAGGCGTGGCGGTGTGGGGTAGCGGTGACGGTTGTAATATTCTAACTTGTATGAACGGTCGTGCGGTACCGTACTGCAAACTCGTTCATACAAGTTAGAATATTACAACCGTCACCGCCACCGCACCGCCACGCCTCCGCTATCTGTGCATTTTGAGCTTAAATGCTTAACTGCTAAATTTATAACCATCAGCACGCACGAGTTCTTCAGCTAACATCAAAATAACTGAGCAGAATCCCGGCTCTTCAATTCAAGTCCCAAACTAAATTATAAAATAAAACCTGAACCTATCAACAAATGGTCTTTTACCAAATTTCCTCAGCTTTTCCTAACCACATGTACTCCCCTAATTAATGGTGTAAGGGAAAGCTTAAACAGCAAAAGACTTCGCAGAAAACTACTTCGCAGGATGATTCAGGAGTAACAAGTTAACACGGCTACCTTGTTAGGAATTTCTGTTTGTTTCGTTAGAAAACTTAACGTGGATAAGCTACTTAAGGAGTGATACGTGAGGCTATTGTAAATTGATTGATACCTGTGTAACATGTGTGTACTTCTTTTGTTAATCCCCGACACAATTGGGCCCAGTGCGGATTGGGAACTTCACACTCTATTGAATATCTTCTCAGGTGTGTGCAGGTTTCCTCAAGATTTTTTCCTTCACTGTAAAGCTCATGGTAAATTTCAAACATAATTTCGCACATAAATTTCGAAAACTCAGAGGTGCGAGCCCGGATTCGAAACTACGACCATCTGCTCGAGAGGCAATAGGTCAAACCACTAGGCCACCACGGCTTTCTGAGTAAGCACTCATAATTTTTTTTTTTATTTTTTTATTTTTTTTTATTTATTTACACAAAAACAAACAAAAGAAGTACAGAAATACTTGTGTTAAAATACATCTGCCAAACTGCATAGCAGTTTGTTGGCAGAAGGTTTATAACTCTCACTAGGTACTTAAATTAATACGGTTCCGACACTCACTTGTCCGGTTTTATTAAAAATTCAAACCCGGATTTAGTCTGTAAATTCATCAAACTGAAAGGACATTACATGCAGCTACTTTTTGCCTACCAACTTTGCCCGAAATCCGACAGAACCGCCGAAGTTTAAAATTAAAAAAGTTAAAAATTTCGATACTTCGACATAAATGCGAAAACATCCAAGTCCGCGGTTCACACTCGATCGAGTTTCGAGTGGTTCCTTATTGGTAATTTTAAAGTAAAATGAGGGATTTGCAAGTAAATTAAAGCTTCAATAAGTTTGTCGAAATATACAAAAGCCACGGTATTCAATACGGTATTCGGGGGCTTGTAATTGTAAATTATAACAACCAAATAAATTCACATTCAGGGTTCTTTTCGGCAACGTTTGATATCATATCACTATAATCGAGAGTACCTACCATTCGATATAATGATAAAAATCTGTATATTGCTCTCAAACGGGCATGGTTTTATATATCAGAAGTTAATACTTAGGTCAATTTTTATCTGAAACCGTTAACTTTTCGGGTTTTATTAAAAGCAATCAGGTTAGGTTAGTTTTATAACAATCTTTTAAGTTTCCGTTTTCAGAAAAAAAAAACTTTTCGATATTACAACCCATTAGATATTTTTATACTTTCGACTAGCTGTTGCCCGCGACTCCGTCTGCGTGGAATTAGTAATTTGGGCAGCTTGTTTTTTTATCCAGTTTGCTTTTTCATCAATTATGGCTCTCCTTAGTTCCTCGATATAAAAAAATGTTTAGATGTGATTTTAAAAATCTTTCCCCTCTCCCGCACCGCGTATTCGTCCTATCCAGACAGACGAGTTACCTCACTAGTTGTTATTATTACACTATAGTTAAATATTGGAATTAAATCCACCAACAGAGCGTAAATAATCGTGCACGGCGGATGTCGCTTTTTGCTCCAAATTTTGTGGTTTCTTTTTTTATTTCACCACCAAATTATGCCCAGTGGGTGTGAAATTTACATACAGTGTTTTTAAGTATCGGGTTACAGATTATTGCCTATTACAAAAGGCGCTGTTTCCGCTGGTCTTAATGGATCATAGAGTAGGTAAGATACAGATCAATCTTGATACTAAATTCGTAGTCGTGGTAGCCTAATGGTTTGGCCTATGGTCTCTCAAGCATAGGGTCGTGGTTTCGAACTTGGGCTCGCACCAATGACTTTTTCGGAATTTTTGTGCGAAGTTACATTGAAATTTGCACATTGTCTAACCTGCATGGAAATTAACTGGTGTGTGTGAAGTGCCTAATCCGGAATGAGCCCGCGCTGGAACTACGGCCCAAGCCCTTTCGTTCACACATTGAAAAAAAAAACAGAAGAGCAAAATTAAACCTTCGTCAATCCGTGTAAAATCCGTGCGTGTGTGGATTGACGAAGTACCAGCTTCGATTCTCGATTTAAAACTTTCTTTTTTGGTTTTACTAATATGTTCTACACACAGTTTTTTTTAAGAACAAGCTTATTATCAGACGACCGATTAGCCCATTGGTTAGCAAACCTGCCTACGAAGCTCAAGGTTCCAGGTTCGATCCCCGGGACAGATATCATGTATGAAAATTGCGAATGCGAATGTGATGTTTAGATTGTTCTCGAGTCTTGAGTGCTTATTTAATTAAGCATGTATTAATCTAGTTTAAGTATGTTTACCCATTGCCTAGTACCTACAACACGATCTTTACTTATATAAGAACTAGGTCAATTGGTGTCAACTGTCTAGAAATATTTTAATTCAAAAGCGGGCGGCTTTATGAGTATGTCTCAATTACCTGACACACGGTTATGTATGGAAGTGTATGAAGCCATCAATCTGCCGGGAGTGAGTAAGCCGCGAGTATCCCGGGACTATGGGGCAGGTGGATGAACAAGGCACCGGGATTACTATGGCTGCTAGGGCTGCGAGATACCTCACTGTTATGGTTCGGTTCAGTATGTATTTTATGTTAACTATTTATTCGTCATAACATTTTAAACAGTTTTTTTAGGCCTAGTGGCCTAGTGGTTTAACCTATTGATTCTCAAGCAAGCTCGTTTGTTCAAATCTCGGCTCGCACCTCTGAGTTTTTCGTAATTTATGTGGGAAATTAGATTTTAAATCATGAGCTTTACGGTGAAGGAAAATATCGTGAGGAGACCTGCATACACCTGTGGAGAAATCTAATGGTGTTTGTGAAGTTCCCAATCCGCACTTGGCCCACGTGGTAACTACGGCCCAAGACCTCACATTCTGACACGTGGCCTGTGCCCTGCAGTGGGACGTATATAGGCTGGGATGGTGATAGGCTGAGATCTTAAAAATATAAACAGTAACTACACAGAAAGAATTCCAAGGGCGAACTTATCCTAACATGAAAATTTGCACAATCATTTTTATTTCTGTTTCGACCGTTACTCATTCTCACTGGTTATCACAGGGCCCAAAAAGCCAAGAAATCAATAACAAACCATATCAATTCCAATAATAAAGATAACATTATCTATTCGAGCGTGACAGCCCTGGCCATCTGCCGCGACAGATGTAGCTTTTGTAAGGAGCCATTGTTGAATCTGTATCGGAGTGGGTGCAAAATTAACAGTATCTTACAATGTGCAGAACCTTTTCTATGGCAGATGGAAACATGGGATCTACTTAGGGTGACCAGATCTGATTTCAAGTTTTACGGGACAACTCCATTGAAAATACGGGATTTGAGGATTTGAGGTTAGGCCAGTTCTTTATAAAAATTTCAATGAACTGAAACAATTACTTTGCTCGCCCGCGATAAAGCAAAGCAAGGTATTTGTTTCAGTTCATTAATAAGGACCTCCGCAAAGTAACGCCTGGTTCAATAAATTACTAAAATTTCGCATAATAAATTAAATAACCTATACAATTGTTAAATTTCTTAATGAAGGACTTTAAAAAACAATATTAAATATTTAAAATCTTAATAATTTTTACATTATCTGGAAAGGACAAGGTGTTCATCGCTGTGTGCGAGAAAAAATAATATTTATTGTTCGAATAGGTAGTTACATATTTTTATCATTAAATGCCAATGACCCATAAAATTACAGGACAGTGTACTGTCCCGTAATTTTTGCGAAACCAATACGGGACAGTGAAACATTCGTGCCTGAAATACGGGACAAGCCGTAAAATACGGGACATCTGGTCGCCCTAGCTCTACTACGAAATTCTAAGTACGTATCGCGCCGTCTTGTTTACTCTTCCGCTTAATACTATTAGAGTGAGCAGAATAACAGATACGAAGTTCAAAAATCGAATTACTTAATAAGGCCAGATGTTGGAAATTTGATCTGCGTTTGCGACTTTTTGTAAGTTAAGGACAGTTTTGATTGTTTGTTACTGCGAGGGTTGTTAAGAGAATAATAACGTGTAATATTTGTGAACCATCATCATCCAAGCCTATAAATGAGTAATATGACTGATTGACTGACTGAGATATATACACCGTGAAATTTTAGTGGTTGTTTTCCCGAAACGAGGTGATTTAGTTTCGATTGTACAATCGATTTATAATTACTATTTAGACTAGAGTCAAAAATCCAATTGTGAAAAACGAAAGTCGAAAATGACCGCAAACCAATAGTAACGCTTCGTTGGTACCTAACCTATCGTACGATCGTACGCTACTTGTACCAACGAAGCGTTACTATTGGTTTGCGGTCATTTTCGACTTTCGTTTTTCACAATTGGATTTTTGACTCTAGTCAAAATAGTAATTATAAATCGATTGTACAATCGAAACGAAATTACCTCGTTTCGGGAAAACAACCACTAAAATTTCACGGTGTATAAAACGCACAGCCTTAACCAGAAGCTAGCTTAAAATTTGGCACATTATATCCTTGAGGATTAAGTATACTCGCAAAGATAAACTACGTAAATAAGAGATTTTTAGGGCTCCGTACCCCCAAAAGGTGCCAATTGGAACCTATTACTGAGACTCCGCTGTCTGTCTGTCCGTCCGTCTGTCACAGCTTTCTATCCCTTGAACCGTAATAGCTCTAGACACTTGAAATTTTCACCGATTATTAGACCCCGTTATCGGAGGTGCAATTTGGTAGCTGGACGTTCTTAGGGATGGGTAAAAATATTATGATGTCGATATCGATATTTTTATTTTTTCTTTAAAATATGTTTACCTAATGTTTGGACATTGTTAGTCTAAAATCAACACGTTTGATTTTTGATTCATGATAATTACTGTCACCAGAAGTAGAATCCATTAACAGTAAAAAAAAACACTGGTTGCTATTTTTTTTCTAATGTTTTGAGTTGCAAGGCAGTTCATGAACGCTCTTAAGATGAAACTTTTCCATAGCGGTATAATACTGGCCACTTATACTGTATTAAATTATTTGCATCAATAGGCAGTCAATGTCACACTCGCAACAATATTCCCGTTTATTTAGCTGTGTTTATGAGCATATTTTATTCGTATAAAATATTCAGAGAATAATTTTAGTCTGTCTTAGACTCTAAAACTCTCATTATGGTAGAGAATTATCCACGGCGTCATAGCTGTTAAACGAATGAACCGTTTTGAATGCGGTTTTTTTTACTTGAAAGCAAATTTCTTGGCGATGGTCCTTAGACATGTTTTATCAAAATTGGTTTAGCCGTTTCAAAGTTATCAGCTCTTTTGTTAGCTGCAGAATGGGCTTACTTTATTTTCAAAATATATGTGACCAAATTGCGTCGGGGGTTCTTAAAATTTTTAATTTATATTTATCATCACTGCACTTCTTTTCAAGAATAGGATAAATAGGTAAGTTTTAGGTTTTTTTGCTCCGGCTTTACTCGCATAATTTTTCACGTCCCGCTACTATAGTTTACGCAAGTATGGAGGCGGGATTAATATAGCAATTTATGAGTCGCGATATTTCCATCAATAAAATTATTAATTTCGGTCCCGAGATCTTGATAAATTACCGTGACGCGTCACTATTGGGGCGCAAATGATTTTAATAAAATATGTTACTTTATCCCTGCTGATCTTTATTGACATTATAGAGATATAGCGTGTTCATTTTATAATAATTTATTTTCTATCGAAATTTTTTTTAAGATTTTAGATTAAAGGAACCCATACTAATATTATAAATGCGAAAGTGTGTCTGTCTGTCAGTATGTCTGTTAACTCTTCACGCTTAATCCGCTGAATCGATTAAGATGAAATGTTCTAGAGATCAAATCTCACTCACTCGATGGAGAGGGCTATGCTTGGAGTTTATCTGCGGGATCGCATAAATGATGATATCCGCGCAAGAACTAAAGTCACGGACATAGCTCGAAGAATCGCTAGACTTAAGTGGCAGTGGGCAGGGCACATCGCTCGTAGAACTGACGGCCGATGGGGCCGAAAGGTTCTCGAGTGGCGTCCGCGGACCGGAAGACGCAAAGTGGTAGGCCTCCAACAAGATGGAGCGACGGCCTAGTTAAGGTGGCGAGTTTGTTTAATTATTATAAGAATCATTTCTGAGTAGCTATTTCTTTAATATAAAAAAAACCGGCCCAGTGCGAATCGGATTCGTGCACGAAGGGTTCCGTACAATTATCTATAAAAATCACGTTTGTTGTATGGGATGATTTATTTTTAAAGTCAATAATAAGTCATAATTAAATATTCTGTGAATATTTCAAGCTTCTACCTGTTGCCGTTATCAATATCGAGCAAAAACGAGCCAAAAAATCACTTGTTGTATGGGAGCCCCCTTAAATATTTTTTTTATTCCATTTTTTGGTATTTGTTGTTATAGCAGCAACCGAAATACATCATCTGTGAAAATTTCAACTCTCTAGCTATCCCGGTTTCCGAGATACAGCCTGGTGAGTGGTGACAGACGGACGGACAGCGGAGCCTCAGTTATAGGGTTCCGTTTTTACCCTTTGGGTACGGAACCCTAACTAGAGTGATTTTGAATTAAGTATCCTATTCAGAATATCAACGTCTTATGCCGTTGTTGTTTTGTAAATGTTTCAAATGATGTCTATTTCGAATCAACCTGTATGCTTCGATATTTACAAACGATATTAATCGCTTCGGGTCTACATTTGCTAGTAACAGCACTCGGGGGGCTATTCTGCTATTGAATTTCATCGCCTCGGACCACATGGGGCAGCGAAACATTAGGGGATGCCCATTTCTATTTATTTTTACTGTATTATAGTTAAAATGGTTATGGGGCCTTTTTTGCTGTCTTTTTCCAGAGCAAAATTCTTACCAAATGGAATGAATTCGGAAACCACGAGATCAATAAATATTTTTATTTTATTACAAGCGTTGAAATATTAATTTGTATATTGTATACAGGGTTATTTGTAATTCACTGACATCCTCTTAACCCTGAATTCCTATCACTCAAACAAATGTATTTGTTTTACGACTTTTTAAAATGTAGCACTTTTTTCCCATACAAATACACAGAGTATCGTAAAAATGGGTATGTATTACAATACCGAAGTACGAAAGACCGAATGTATTAAAACATCGAATGGGTCAAAAGACCGACACGATTTTTTTCTGAAACCGTTAACTTTTTAAGATTGTTATAAAACAAACCTAACCTAACCTAATGGGTTCTGTATGATGCCCTTTTAATAAATTCTGAACAGTTTACGGTTTCAGAAAAAAATCGTGTCGGTCTTTTGAACCATTCGATGTTTTAATACATTCGGTCTTTCGTACTTCGGTATTGTAATACACACCCGTAAAAATAGGAGGTAATCTCAAATTTTCAAAACGTTATTACACCAAAAATATTAAGTTATGACAAAAGCCGTTAAACAAAAAACATTTGTTTAAGTGGTAGGAGTTTAGGGTTAAAAGGATGCTAGTGAATTACAAATAACCCTGTATTTGAGTGGTTTGAATGTTTGTTTGTGTCTTAGCCTAGAACAGTTGACCTATGACCTCTCTGGCGGTTGTAATTTTTAGGGTTCCGTACCCAAAGGGTAAAACGGGACCCTTTTACTAAGACTCTGCTGTCCGTCCGTCTGTCTGTCTGTCACCAGGCTGTATCTCATAAACCGTGTTAGCTAGACAGTTGAAATTTTCACACAAGACGTATTTCTGTTGCCGCTATAGCAACAAGTACTAAAAAAATAAAATAAATATTTAAGACATGATTTTTTGCCGTTTTTATAGATAATGGTACGGAACCCTTTGTGCGCGAGTCCGACTAGAATATGACCGGTTTTTTTTTATAAAATGAACACTGAACCGACTCCGAAACCGTAAACCCACTAATATAAATTGTCTTGTAATCAGTGCTTCAGCGCAAGCCAGTAGAAGTGATAGAAGCCCAATAGATAGTAATACTATGTAGGTAAGGTGTAGATGACTAGGTCAATTCCTGCTAGCTCGAGCTAAGGCACCGACTTCAAACAGATAAGAAGAAAATTATTTTCTTGGTTTTTTTGGGGTCGGTTCAATTTTTATCAGTGTCAACAAGGACACTCTGATATGCCAAATATATTTATAGCGTTACAAAATCATTGTACTTACATAACACCAAATCAATAACCTCAAAAGCCTTTCACAAACTACGCTTCCAATCATAAATCCAATTAAATCAATTGTAAGATAAACATCAATCACGAACCAATTCGCACACACAATTACTAATTCGGATACTGTATGTCTTACCCGGGCAAATACGATAGCTGGTTTAAACCTCGTTCCAAATCCGGGCTAACCGTAACCGCTGAGGTTTAATTGTTCTAAGGAAGTAGCTTTAGTCAGTGGTTATCCGGTTAGATTGAACCGGGTCGGTCTGTGTTGCGTTTAGTATTGGATGGTTATTTTTTTTAACTATGTCATTGGATTATACGTTACTATTATGTCTGGTTATATGGACTACCTACTACATTATATCGAATGTGTGAAAAAATCGAATGGACAAAGTAAAAAAACTTTTTTTTGTGAAACCGTAAACTTCTCAGGATTTATTAAAACTTTATCGTATAGAATAGAACCCATTAGTCTAGGTGTGTTTTTTTTTTATATTATAACAAACAACCAGGGGGGCTACTCCGAAATTCGAAAATCGAAGTTCGTATCGCATCGTCTTGCTCGCTCTTGTATTAAATACTATTAGCGTGAGAGGAATGGCACGATACGAAGTTCGAATTTGGCACTTCGTAGTATAAGACCTGCAGTGGTAGAGCCATGTTGTAGCTAGCCGCTGCATCACGAATGGGCCGGCTCCTCCGGGGCAGTACCGCCCTGTCACAGAACACCGAGGTGAAATGTACGCTTAGTATAAGTTTTACTTCACCAAAATACTTCTCGATCGCGTTTACGTAAAAATTTCAATTCTATGGAAACATGGACAGCGCCTCCGCGGCCGCGCGTCCATGTTTCCATAGAATTGAAATTTTTACGTAAACGCGATCGAGAAGTATTTTGGTGAAGTAAAACTTATACTAAGCGTACAGTACTTCTGCTGCGTTTCGTACGGTACGTAAAAAATAAAAATAAAAATTATTTAGCCTATTTTTGTGTCCCACTGCTGGGCAAAGGCCTCTCCTCTCTTGCTCCACTCCTGCCTATCAAAGGCGAGCTCCCGCCATCCCAAAAAAAATATACTGATTTAATTATTTACTGGAGTACTTTCATACCCTTCAGTTATTACAGGTAATTTTGTAACAGCCTGTACAATTCATGACAAATGAAAACTGCGGCAATCCACGTTACACCTCATTAACACTAAAAACTATGTTACGACATTCACTGTGTACGATAAACGTGGCTCAAGTGTAATGCTTAGAGCGATAGCGACTGACTTGCAACCTTTGACAAGTTTTATTATGAAGTATCTTTTTGTATTTTTTTAAATGACATAAAGATACTTAATATAAAACATGTTAAAGTTTGGCTTAGTAGCGACATCTCTTGACCGGGTGAGCGGATAGTTCCGAAGGAGTGCAGAAGTCTCTCGATGAGGGTATAAAAATAGATGGCGCTGTATCACTGCTATATAATTAAGTGATTATCTAACAGATTGAGATATGGATGTATGGGAAAAATTCGTATCTAAAACTCCTGACTAGTGGTGGTGTAGGGGTTTAGCACGTGGCACGAAATGCCAAGGACCTGGGTTCGATTCCCAGCGCTGTTCTTTTTTCTGGGTTTTTTTTGTGCATCCATGTTTCATTTTGTATTTAGTATGAAATATATTGCTACCTTTGCTTGTTCACGACGATCGTTTTAAATTACAGTTACATTACAGCCACGCGGCGAACGGTTTACCTGTACTAACTTTTAATGTAAAGGTGGGCTGACGTGAGCATTTGCTCGACAGGCTAATTGTCTAACTCCCTCGCAATCGCCATCGCGTTCATTTTGACAGTTCTTCTATGGGCTGACACATGGTATCGGAAACAACCAGCTGTCAAAGCCATACAAAAACTGTCATTTTAATCCGATGCCGAGTGTCAAAAAGTTACAAAATTACCCTCTACGGTTTCACATAATTTAACAAGTCATAATGTACACCTATCATTCTTCATAATCAACGTTAGTCATAAAGTGATTTATTTCTGAAACTATGTATATTCAAAGTCAGTCAAGTCAAATTTCTTTATTCAATTTAGGCATCAAATTGATACTCCTATGAACGTCGAAGAATCTATCACCGGTTCGGAAAAACCCTTTTGAGAAGAAACCGGCAAGAAACTCAACAAGGTATATTTTTTTCACAGAGATCTACATTGTTATTAAATTACGTACTTATAATCAAGTATTAATATATATTTTTTTAACACAGTAGATACGCTATTTGAGACTAGGGATCGCCAATGCGGATTGGAATTATTTTCCAAACATCCCTGTCCATGATATAGTCATTAATTTTATAGTACGTATTCATCTAAACATCTAAAATTATGAACTGTAGATTCATCTAAATATGTTCAGCCGTTTTTGCGTGATTGACTAACAAACATCGAAACAATCTCATCTATAATACTAGTAGGATTATAAACACAAGTATTCGCAAATAATACTAAACACAAAAAAGTCGGTTTACGGACGATAGTTTAACCTGACAACGTCATAACAAAACACTGATGAAATGATTGCATACTTTTGCCGATTATGCCTTTCGCTCGCTCGTGCCGCGCTCTCGCTCCGATCGTTCATCGGCTCGAGCGTAACGGGACAATGCGTTATGTACGTTACACTGAGTCATCCTTTCTCGTGTGTGCAGTCAGCGTTCATCGATTTATAAGACGTTGTCACGTTAAAAATAACAATTAAAACAGCTCACCGACTTCTTTGACTTGGGCCGTTGCGCAGAGCGACCACTATTTGGCAACATTGCCAAGCCGCACAATATTAGAGGGGACTGCAATATAATTGACATAGCTACCGCCAAAGGTGGCTACATTACGGACTCTCGGCATTGACTAAATCCGCTGTTTTAGCTAATGGCCAAGTTTTTCGGGAATTTATAGGTTGGGTCGGGAATTCTCAGCAAAAGGGCGCAATTACATTGAGCGGGGTTGCCATTGAGACGGCGCGGCCCAAAAAGATGTCATCGACGTATAAATACGTATAATGTAGTGTGCGATTTTGCTATTGATACAGAATCTTACCATAATTATAAATATGAAAGGTTCCGACTATTTATAATAATAAATAAAAGAAAATTATGTTTACCAACAAACAAATAGTTATTTTACAAAATTAGTGGGCACACATTACCTGGTCTAATAAGTAGGGGCCATCCATAAGTTAAGTCACACATTTAGGGGTAGGGGGGGGGGGGGTCAAGCGATCTGTGTGTGACACTAGAACAAAATAATGGCGATTTTCATAGTACTAAGTGTGACAGGGGGGGGGGAGGGGTCCAAATTGATCGAAATTGGTGAGACGTAATTTATGGATGGCCCCGTATGAAACAAATAGGAAATGAGACTCAGTGAGTGGCTTTCATTCTCCGAATTGTCTAAAACTAACTTAACTTAAACATTTAGGTAACTAACTGAAAGGTGAGCCGCTGCTACCTAAGCTACATTATTAGAGTTTATCATCATGGAAGGTGGTAGCTGTTTGGCAATAGTCACTAGTATACTTTTTTACATGTTCAGAATCATCCTAATTTGGGTCGGTAGAGCTCACAGGCTTCGGTGGCTTGGCCACCTCGAGCGCATGGAGGACGGTCGTGCAGTGAAGAAGGCTTACCAGGGTAGGCCAACAGGGCGGCGTCCCGTTGGTCGCCCTAGATACCGTTGGGCAGATGTGGCGGAGGCGGATCTGCGCGAGCTTGAGGCTGGTGACTGGCGAGAGACGGCACAGGGCTGGGATCTTTGACGTGCACTCGTATTGGAGGCCAAGATATACTTTGGGTCGTTGCGCCAGAGGATTAAGTATAAGTAGTAAGTAATTTGGGTCGGTAAGAGGAAATAAATAACAAAAGTATTACGAATATTCTAGGGACAAAACGGATGCACTGAGTGAGAGCAATAGGGTTAAGTTTGAACCTTTTGAGTAAGGATCTCTAAAAAGCTCTGATCTACAGCTACAAATCCACAAAGCACTTAATAGTTTGAAGTTGAATGCCAGCGGCGTGATGCACTGCTCTCAGGCGCGCTGCCAAAAGGCCGGCCAATAATCTGTCCCATATACAAGATCCCGATTACATCGCTCGTTATCATTGTGTTGGGGCTCATTTAAAGGAACATGAAACGAGATTTTTTTAATGCGATAAAGTTATAGAGGAAAACCATTAGTAATCAGCAGCAGTGACTAGTGACCGGCAACCAGTGTATATAGTGGAGTAGCAAAGTAAAAGACATATCAAAGATATAATCTTCCACTGCATACTACTAAATCGAAATATCAGGAGACCAATATTTCGAATATCCGTTACCATCTAATTGAAAATTGTTATAACAAGGCTGACTGCATGAACCTTCACGCTGTAACACGTAACGTTTTATTTAGTTGATTATTTTAGAATTCATTAGCTGTTGCCCGTAATTCCACCTGCAATGAATTCGTTAATCTTTTATCTGTGCAATTTTTTTTATCCTATCTCCATGCCAAATTTCATTTAAATTACTGTGTGTGTATATCTATCAGTGGCCTGTGCCTCAGTAATAAGCATTGAAAAAGTTTGAAGTGTCTAGCTACCTATTAAAGATTTGAATGATACCTACAGCCTCGTGACAGGACAGACAGCAGAATCTTAGTACTTAATAGCGTCCCGCTGACAGATTCCAGATACAGAACTCTATAAAACCATTCCAGGCTAACAGCGTCCATTCCAATGAAAAATAAGTGACAGACTCTAACGCATTGACAAGGCTTTCTATTACTTCTTTTGTTGGTGCAACATTTAAAATAACTACAGCCAAAGATTTGTCCATAGGTAAAAATGCGCAATACATATTGTAGATACCCAGCCCCACTTACAAGTTTGCAACATAAAAAACAACGACCTACTTATTCGGGAATGCTTCAGTGAGCAAAAAAATGTCTATTACCACTATTTACCCTACTGCGTTACGTAAACAACGTCATTTGGTCTCTTAAGACTGTCATGATGATGATTATCTATGTCGATTTTAGTCAAAGCGTCAGAGTCCAAGGTTTCAGAGCCAATGTGTGTATGAGTACTAATTATGAGGCCAGGATTATGCTCAGTTGGGACCATTTAATTACAATTTGTTCTTACATTTCAATTTCTTCGGTTTTTGTTATTACTCTTGTAATCTCACTTTTTTAAATGACGTCTGTTAATGGGACTAATTTTGCCAGAGTCAAGGTTGAGAGACTTTTTCTTTCCCATTTTCTTGCTTATTTCTTAATTTATTATATTTGATGTCATTTTCTATTGTGGCTCATGTAATCAATTTTGGCTGTCACTTTCGAATGACGTTTTCTGACTTGACTGACAACTTGACATTGAAACAAGGAATATTCAGTGTGTTAATTATCGTCTGCGAGTAAACAGTACATAAGTTTTTAATAGTACTTGGTCGGGCACATTTTTGAATATCGAAAATAGTACGCTGGGTTTCTAAACAAGAGTACCTACAATAGTAAAAGCCTTTTTATTTCCAGTAAATTTACAAATTCTTAAAATCTAAGTATGTGTTAGTTTTAATTAGTTTATTCTATGTTATTTATTTTTCTCTTATACCTGGTTTACACTCGCGTACGAGTGGGAGACGAACTGCGGGACGAGCCACGAGACGAGAGTGTGAACAGGCGCGCCTCGCGCCTCGTCTCGTGATTTGCCTTGATTTTGAGGCTCGCGTCCGGAGCGAGACGACGAGGCGAGGCGCGAGGCGAGGTGACGAGGCGAGAGTGTAAATCAGGTATTATTTAATATAATTTTATGTGTATCTTATGTATGTATCATAGAATTTATAGTTACTTAATTTTTATTTAATCTACCGGAACCCCATAATGGTAAGCAATTCAAAAGAATCGTACCGTAGAGGAAACTGAACCTTTTGGCAATCAATTGGACAATGCTTTCTTTGGCAGATGTATTGAACGTAAATGCCATCACATCAGTTACAGTGACAAGATTCCATCGTGGAACGCGATTCAGTACGCTTAGTATAAGTTTTACTTCACCAAAATACTTCTCGATCGCGTTTACGTAAAAAAATCAATTACTCGGGAAACAATGGACAGCGCCACGCGGCCGCGCGTCCATGTTTCCATAGAATTGAAATTTTTACGTAAACGCGATCGAGAAGTATTTTGGTGAAGTAAAACTTATACTAAGCGTACAGTTCCTTGGACTTTAGTCGTAGTAAACTCGCTGCACTCGTGGCTTTAACCCCCGACGCAAAAAGAGGGGTGTTATAAGTTTGACCGCTATTTATGTGTGTGTGTCTGTCTGTCTGTGTCTGTTAATCGGGTGAATCGATTTGAATGCGGTTTTTTTTAATATAAAGCACGTTTCTTGGCGATGGTTCTTAGATATTATGTTTCATCAAAATCGGTTCCGCCATTTCAAAGTTATCAGCTCTTTTGTTAGCTGCGGAAGGGATCTTAGACGCATGATGGGTATGGACTTAATATTCGAACATATTTACGAGTGACATAATTGTGTTGGGGGGTTTTTAAAATTTTTAATTTATAGTTATAAATAACAAAAACTCGATGAGAATTTGTCTACTTTCCGCACTTGTATCAATTCTCAGAACAGCGCACTAGTATTTTGTTTATGCAACAAAAACACCGCCATGCAAAACTGCAATAATATTGCTAACCGTAAAAATTGCAACCGTCTGCTGATTCCAATCGAGATTGTTTCGATTAACTAGCATAGCTGTAAAATCGAATCGGTATTAAACGTTTTTTATACGGGCTTATCTATGGTGCAATTGCTGGTTGCAGAAATAATTGCTACCGATTGGTTTTCTTGGAGATTATATTAAACGGGTTAAGACGAACTTGTTTGGATCAGTCATCATCATCATCATCATCATCTCAGCCTATATACGCCCCACTGCAGGGCACAGGCCTCCTCTCAGAATGAGAGGTCTTGGGCCGTAGTTCCCACGCGGGCCCAGTGCGGATTGGGAACTTCACTCAGACCATTGAATTTCTTCGCAGGTGGTATGCAGGTTTCCTCACAAAGTTTTCCTTCTTCGTAAAGCTCATGGTAAATTACAAATGTAATTTCGCACATAAATTCCGAAAAAACTCAGAGGTGCGAGCGGGGATTTGAACCCACGACCCTCTGCTTGAGAGGCCATAGGTCAAACCACTAGCCTCCACGGCTTCAACGCGGTTCAGTAGCACTGATTAAATATTAATTCTGAATGAGCCTTGGTAATATAGTGATTTGCCAGAGGAACGTGGGTTCACATCCGGACTAGCACGTCTAAGTTAAGCACAGGCTTCCTCTCATAATGAGGGCCGTAGTTCTCACGTGGGTCCAGTGCGGATTGGGAACTTCACACACAATTGATTTTCTCTGCAGGTGTACGCTGGGTTCCTCATGATGTTTTCCTTCACCGTAACGCTCATGATTTTCAAATATAATTTTGCAAGTTTTCGAAAACTCAAGAGTTGCGATCCCGGGAATGAAATTTACGACCCTCTGCCTGATGGGTCATAGGGTTAACCACTAGGCTATCATGGTTTTTTTTACTAGAGGCTTTAGTTCAGACAAAACATCTTGTCTAGGAAACCCAGCACTACATAAATACATGACATTAAAGTAGTTATTTATAATTACAAAAAAAAAACACGGTTTGTCTAATGATAAATGTCTATGCAAACAGGCTAAGCCAGTTATTATGTTAACTAAGCTAGTTATTTGTAATTATAGAAAATTGCAAAGTCGATAAATTATGTATTTATTTATATCTCGATCAATAAAGTGGTGTAGGTACATATATGATTCCTTCATAGAGCCGCAGAGCGAGAAAATTCGAAAAATATGTTTTTTTCGTACAAGAATTAGTATAAGAGTTAAAAACGTAAACCACACGTATGATGGCAGAGCAGGTCGGGACTTTAGGAGCTGGTCGGGTCGGGAGGCGGACCTATTTACGTAGCGGTATAGCCATCGCCACGAGAGTTGAAGTCACGCACACAACAACATGTCATGTAATGACAGCGGGATTTTGACATTTATTCGTACCGATAGCAAGTTCAACAGACTCAATAGTGAATTGTAAGATTGATTAAAAAAATTTCAACCTATTTCGTTAAGAATTGCTATGTATGAATATGAAGAAGAATACATCGAAGTAGTTGAAACAAAACAGAAATTAGAATATTTTAATCTATTTTATTTAAAGCATATTTTTCGCTATTTTTTAGAATATGCATACCTAATATTGCGTAGGTATTTCATCGTAAGATGATAGTCACATTTTCATTCACTCACTAATAATTTCATTCATTCTCTATTTTTTTGGCAATTAGTACTTTATGTATCTGTGTGTGTAATCACTCAACTCAACTTTCGTGGCGATAGCTATAATGAACAATATGTATAGACACACACCGACGTAGGCGCGGGATGGTGTGATGTCGTTAATACACAGCCATGTAATGTAAATGTAGGGGCCCTAGACCTACAATAATATTGTACAATACTTTTAATTGTACAATAAGATTGAAAGGCGCTCTGAATCCAAACGATCAATTATATTGCTCAATAATACGAACTGCACAATGTTTTCGTGTTCAGTCGGATACTAAAATATTGCACAATACTGACCCTACACGATGCAATGAAAAAATATGGCGCAATAAAAATTAAACTTGCTCAAACTTTCGGTCAATCATTGCGCAATCTTCAATATTAACCCTAAACGGTCAATAATATTGCACAATTCGGAATATTGTGCAATATAATTGATCGTTTAGGGGCGGCCTAATGTAGGCCCGCCGCACTCCCGCACCCAACCGCTGCTATCCTATTGTGTGGTTTACGCTTTACAGTCGGTCTATGGCGCAAAAGACGTGGGACGGGGGCGCGTTGCAGTCTCCGTGCAGTCTCTTCTGTCTGCTTTGGAGCGCGACGCTTCTATACATTTAGTATGAAAACTGATTCTAGGGTCGCCGCGACTGCGACGCGCCCCCGTCCCACGTCTCTTCCGTGTGGCTTGCGCCTATGATTGTATGTATGTATGTAAACTCTTTAATTTATTGAATCAGGCGTTACTTTGCGGAGGTCCATATTAATGAACTAAAACAATTACTTTGCTCACCCGCGACCTTACAATAGTTACGTTTATGCAAGAAATATATGGAGGAACTGCATGAACGCACATTTCTTGCATAAACGTAACTATTGTAAGGTCGCGGGTGAGCAAAGTAATTGTTTTAGTTCATTCTGTAAACTCTTTATTGTACAAAAATAAGGAAAAAAAAGAAATACATTATTGACAACCGTTGAAATGCATGTACAAAGGCGAACTTATCCCTTTAAGGGATCTCTACCAGTCAACCCTTGAGTGGATGAAAGGAGCATTTAGTAAGGGACCGACAAAGAGTAAGTCAAAATAATACAGTCAGACAGAGCAAAGGCTACAATACAACTATCTATGGATTGTTTCCATAGAGGTAGAGGCAGGGGGGGTTCACTCCGCAGTTTAGGTATGTTCGGCCGGCGCTCCGCCCGGGCGGAGTATGGCTATGGCAGTAGGTTGTCATTTGGCCTTCAGTTCGCACGCTAGCCGCGTCGCGCGTAATTAAGAATCTTTTTGCGATTTTTGCAACAAACAATGACTTCTAAACGATCTTATAAATAACTTACTTACTTAAAGGTGGTTTACTGAATTAATACACACTGTTATCTTTCTTGATTTTTATACCTACCAAACATCGGCGAGTCGGAACCCTGTGCCCTTGGTTTCGGACCAGCGGTGCCCAACGGAATATGAACGCTCGGATCACACGATAAGTTTCAATTTCGCATGCAAGCAGTAAGAATAGACAAGTTTTTATACCTAAAGTTGACTTTTGTTCGAGAGTGATCCTTCTGTACGTTAGTACTATTACTTATTCTGTGGTAGAGGTACACACACGTTACAATGAATTTTATACTAAACTTCATAACGATAAAATAAAAACTGGCAAGCACAAGCATGCAATGATTCCGCGATTCACACATTACTGTGACGGTCTTGCTTTTTTTGTCAAATGTGAAAGTTAAACTTGAACGCTATCATTCTGGATCATAACCTGTGTGATTTACTTTTATTACACGTATTTCTGACATTATTACTTAAGTAGCTAAGTGATATTTCCACGGACAATGCGAAAAAGTATAAGCGAAGATTGCCATTCTCCTTTACTGTAATTTACGACACGTATAGCAAATGTGAGAACATTTTAAAAACATGACCTCTTTATTATTGTAATAGTCAGTTTCAAGGTTGGTAGTATTATGACATATAAAGTGCGTAAAGTAATAAAGATAAACAATTCCTGTTCTTCGTAAGAATATAATTTATTACATTATACTTTCAGTACAATAGGGATGTTTCCTAGGTAAAAAAATAATAATTCTTATTAGTCCGTATTTTACATTATCAAAAAATATTAGACACGTAATTTTTCTTTTGACAATCAAACAATAAACTACGAAGATATGGCGCGTTGAAGTTCCGCGTGACGAGGCGTGACGTCACTTGTTCCTAAAACGCTCATACAAAGTGTAGGAACAAGTGACGTCACGCGAAACTTCAACGCGCCATATCTTCGTGATTTTTTGTTTAATTGACAAAATAAAAAATACGTGTCCAATATTTTTTGATAATCTAAAAGACTGACTAGTTAGGAAAGTAGCCAATTGGTTTTACAGAAAATAAAGTACATTAAAATCTTAACTAAATCTTAAATCAATAAGTACACATAAAAAGAAAATTCTTGACTAATTCACTCCATGGTGGCCTAGTTGTTTGATCTATGGGCTCTCAAGCAAAGGGTCGTGGGTTCAAATCCCGGCTCGCAACTCTAAAGTTTTTCGGAATTTATGTGCGAAATTAAGTACCTACACTTGAAATTTACCATGAGCTAAAGCTAAAACATCGTGAGGAAACTTTCATACACCTGCGAAGAAATTCAATGGTGTGTGTGAAGTTCCCAATCCGCATTGGGCCCGCGTGGGAACTACGGCCCAAGCCCTCTCATTCTGGGAGGAGGCCTGTGCCCTGCAGTGGGACGTATATAGGCTGGGATCATGATGATGATGAATTAACTCACCCTCTGTCTGATTCATCAACGCCCAGCCCAGACCCTTGGCTCTGCCTGCTAAGGTTATTTTTATGATGCAGTTATGAAATAAGAACGGATTTGTTGAAATTGCATGTATGAAAAGACTAATGAATGTTGTGGAAGCGAAAGATGTATGTCAGGATCGTAGCAGGTGGAAAGATAGTCTCTGCCTATCCCTTTGCTGGGAAGGAGGCGTGATTGTATCTATGTATGTTGTTGAAATTCTTACGGGATAGAGAATACAGGTAAAGGGGATTTATATGTTCGATTCAGGGTGACCCTATCTTCGTAACTATGATTACTAGACTTATGATTAATCTAACGTAAAATAATTCAAACATTCCCTATCCTACGTTCAGAGATATTTAGCGGACTTTCTCAAAATGATGTTCGTGTCAACACACAATGTCAACTGTCCAATTGCACAGTTAATCCATTGAGATGAAAGAAACTTTAATTGGTAATAATTTAAGTAATTTATGCGATCGAAGAAAAATTTAAGTATTGAAAACTCAACTCAATGCCTATGTAGTTACGTGATATTTCTCTGTAAAATCTTCGCCAATTAGTCGATAGTTGATTGAACAAATTGCATTGCATGATTGCGCTCTGAAATTGATCGCAACTCAATACTCAAATTAACTTTTATCGCTTATTGTAATTATGTACATTTTGACAGCTTGTTGTTCAATAAAAAAAGTTTACAAAGATGCCTATGATTTACTTAAAAACTTTGTAGTTTCTTAACAGATTTACTTTAAGTAAACAATTTTACTTTAATTTATTCTGATAAAAAAACACGTTTTGAATGAAAGTTTTTTTGCTGACTGTAATTTTTGTTGACTGTAGTTGCATTGTCATGAAATTTAGGTTAGATATATACATTATAAGTTGAATATTATTATTGTTTTGTACATTTTTGTTTTAATAATAAAAAAATAAAAAAATATATTGGCTAGGTTAGCCACGGACTGGATACCACAGGATGGATGGCGGTGACGAGGTAGGCCCAGGAGGCGTTGGCGGGACGACCTAGACGTGTACCTCAAAGACTGGAAGGACACCGCTCAATATTGGGATGAATGGCGAAAATGGGGGGAGGCCTTTGCCCAGCAGTGGGACACTTCTCCAGGCTAATTTAATTATAATTATTAACTACATTTTTGTTCCTTTGAGAAAAGTAAGTACTTAAAGTTGTTTTGCTGTAGACTAAATTGCTTTTAATAAATTCCTATGTATATCTTATGATTATGACTATTATGTACCACCAATATAGTTCAATGTAAGCTTAGAAAAACGTAATTTTAAATATAAAGACGGTACTTTAAAAAGCTGCGCCCGGTATGTAAACAGTGACAACTCAAAAAAAATATTTTTTTCTGCGTCTCACTATTTGTAAATAAATATTTCTTTGTTTCAAGTCCTCCCGCACTTTCGATATAAAGGTAATATTCCGAACGTTTCCTTACCTGACGTAATCTGCTAGCATGCGCATGATTGCAAACTATAGCGAATCGAGCAAATGCGAAACCAGTTTTGGCTAAAAAACTAGTGTTTCCAACCGAAACTGGAAAGACCTTGAATGTCTAAAAGAGGTACTCTAGACTAGAGTTCAATAGCACGTTTATTAGGAGTACTAGCTGTTGCCCGCCACTCCGTCTACAAAGAATTCATTTATTAAAATATATCATTTATTATGTTAATTCAGGTTATAAACTGTGTGCCAAATTCCGTCAAACCATTTGAGCGTGAAAGAGTACCATAGAGTCCATCCATACAAACTTTTGCATAAAATAATATCATAGTATTAGTAGTATTTCAGTTGCTATCTTTGTTATTAAATTGTTTATACTAATTTTGATACAGCAAATTATGTGTACACAATTTGCAATATTTGCTTATCTGTCGAGTTTAAAATTATAAATGCGATATTATGAATTTGGTAGAAGTACTCGACCTTTTCGGTAGTTTATCAAACGCAATTTTACAGTACAGGCAGACACAGCGGTGACATAATCGCAACAATAACTGATAAAATACGAATACCTACGTAATTTAACTTTGTATACACCCGTACATTTTAAATTAAGTTACAAAACCCGGATATTAAAGTTACAATGGCATAGATAAAAAACTTAACAATGTAACTGCATGTTCTATAACTAACAAGCTTAATTCCGCGGCTTTGCAGACGAAGTTAAAGGCCAGCGCAGACCAGGGGCTAAATTCAGGAACGCCCCAACACGGTTTGCGAGCGGTAATTCAATCGTTTGCGATAGGATAGGGATGAACTGCTATTCAGGAACGCCAAAAATCACTGGCTTTCATACTACTCCTAGTTTACGGCTACCACAAACCGAAGCGCGGGACGTGCGCGGGGCGCTGACTGAGCGTGCCCAACGCGTTGTATAACACTGAATTATATATACAGTGACACACTATGGCAGCGCGGTGCAGCGTATATGATTCAGTGTCATACAACGCGCTGGGCCCGCTCCGACGGCGTCGCGCACTTGCCCGCGCTTGCTGCCTGGCCATAGATACGTAATACATTAAGAATGCCTTTATAAATCAAGTCCAGTTTAGTTACCGGTTCTTAAATGTCAATTGATTGTGGCAATTTAAAGGTGGACTGTGTTTTAACTAGGAAATATTTAGATTTATAAAAAGTGCCTTACCGGTTGAACTATATAGTATCGTAACCTACTCTTGACATTTCGTAACAAAGAACAATATATAATACTAGCTGTTGCCCGCGACTCTGTCTGCGAAGAATAGGGGTACAAAAAATAGCTTATGACCTATTCTCAGACCTACCAAACATGGAGAAAAAGTTTCATAAAAATCGGTCAAGCCGTTTCGGAGGAGTTCGATAACAAACACCGTGACACGAGATTTTTTTCTTGTAGTTCCTTAGTTTAACATTAGATCGAAACAGTCTGTAAATTGTTTTTGTTAAAACACTTTTTAGACGACTAGACCTTACGCCAAAAGAGGTACATATAAACAAAGGCGTTGCCAATTACAATTTCATTTGTCATAATTTCACTTAGGTACCGTAAATTATGATAGAAATGTGCTGTTTTCAGGATTTTTAGAATTACAGAATACAGTGGGTTGGGATAATTAACAATTCTGAATAAAGTACTGGTTCAGAAATACATTATAATGTTGCTATGTTAAGTGAAAAACATGGAAAACGATACATTATGAGTATGACACATGAAATTAGAGTAAATGATAAGGAATCAAGCGTTTTATTTTAATGTGTTTGACCATGTGAATAACGTAGCTGAAAAAAAATTTTTTTAAATTTATTCGTTCAGAATCGGTTTACTGTAAAAAAAAAATTAACTGTTTATTTCAGAAAAAAAATACATTTTACACAGCATTAACTAATCCTTAATTTGTAGGATTACTCAAAGTACCTTTTTTATTCTTAAATATAGCCATATTTTAACCTTGACACAAATTTCTAAATTAATTTTTAAATTTTAGTTAATTTTTGGGCCTAATAGCAAAACAGTGTAACTCCATTTTCAAAGAATATTGTCAAAGCTTTAAACGAATCAAAACTTTAATCAAACCGGAATACCAAGAACTAGTGCGTTGTATTTATTTTTCTCAGTCACGAAATGCGTTGAAAGGAATTTAATTATTTTGTCTGTCCCTGCAAGTCTGGTGGCAGTAAAAAATGGAATGGCAACTGCATTCCGTCCATACTACTGCACAGTTTTACTTATCTTTAAATAGTTCAGCAAGTCTAAAACTCTTGCACAAATATATTAAAACAAATAACAATACAAAATGATTAATTTAAGCATACCTACTCAGTATTATTGAAATTTATCAAATGATTATGATAAATTAATAACAATCGTTCAAAGGTTAACCGGAAGAGATCTCTTTAAGGGATAGGTTCGTATTTGCACATCTATTTCTCTTGTTATCTCTGTTAAATTCATGTGTTTGTACACTAAAGAGTTTTACATACGTACTGTTTAGTCCGTTCCATACGAAATGAATGTTGATGAAATATTTTAAAACTAAATGTTAAGATACGACATGATATTATACAACAAGGCAGAACTGTCTAACTAGCTAAAAAATGATAGAAGGGTATGTATAAATTATTTCAAGTTGTAAATAACACTTGCTTTGGCTAAACGCTCGTTGAACAGTAATTTTGCCCAGAACATAAGGAAGCTATTAGTGTCAGAACTCATAATAACAGATTTCGTGCGTTTACATACTATCCTAACTCAACGGCAGGTAATCTACGCCCCATTTAAAAAAATAAGCATTTTGTTACATACGAACAAAACGACACGATATACATCTATGTTAACATCATTATAATTGCCACAATTACAATTCAGCCCAGACGTGTGCCAAATGTACACAATTTGTGCTACATTCAACCACATTTACTAAACTAATGACCAACATGAGTAAGTTCCAATTATAGTACATTAAAACGGATCTATTACATCATTGCCCACACTCAAAAACCAACCGGAACACACGTGCTGCAATTGGTAGCAATGAAATTGCATCGCTGTTTACCCATTAAGATACAAATGATTGATTAACATTACAATTGTACGTTTAATCGATCACTCATTTTAATAAATAGTTACAATAATAACGCTATTATATTTGGAACACTAATGCTCTGCGTTCCTACGTCTGAAAGATTAATTATCTTATATCAGAATGCAGGATCTTCCTTTTCTATTATATTATTGTACAGCTCAGCTGAACTGACTGAAAGAATGATGGTAGCCAAAGTAATTAATGTTTGTTTCACATTAAATATTTATGTATTTCCAAATACAGCGATAAATTAACATAGCATTGTGGATGAATGAGTGGTTTCGTTTTTAACGGATTACACAAGGGTGGTCCTTAGTTCAGATTTGAACAATGGTCGAGCTCAAATTTAATCCTCAAGGATAAACTACAAAAACAATAGACGTAATTCTCATAGCCTATTAAATTCACTCTTTGATAATTTTAATTTGATAGGTATTAATGTTGGACAAAAACTTGTTCAAACACGCCAGGCGGAGGCCTTGGTTTTTTGCATCTTCCGCTGGAACCGGTTTCTTAATAAGAACATCTTCAATGAAGCCTTACTCCAGTGTCTTATGATGCCGGGGTTTATCTAAACTTTCCCACGCAGCTAAGATTTTTAAAGCGTTCATTTACTTTAGTTTATTTTTATACTAATTAGCATTTATGCAAATCTCTTGCAATAATATAGTTCGTTCACTCAAAACTTCATCATAATCCGAAACTACCGAGTAAGTTCCCGCCGCACATTGTAAACTTTGCAGACTTTACAGAATTTTGAGATTTAGTTAAAAGTTTCCAGCAATGCGTCACGTTTCTAGCTTTGAGCGGATTTACTGGTGTAGGTTTCTACTTAACCTCGAGAGGTTTGCGGTTAAATCAATACGCCCACGCTAGTGATTTCTAACTGTCCGTTAATAGACAAACATTGTTTCTTAGAAAATCTTCGAGTGTGTGTGGCCGTCAATGTGAAATATACAATAACATTGTAAGCACCTTCACGCATTCAATGTCATTGTGTCGAATATCATAACTACTAACACGTTGAAGCGTTCTTATTAAAATCAGTAAGGTTTTCTTAGTAACTGTCAGCTGGAATGCAACTTTTTAAGATTTACAACGACAAAGGAGTCATATTTCTCAGAACATGTAGGTAACTAGGCTTGGCATTCCAAGAGTTTAATCTCAGACTCTCACATTTCTTGGTTCGGTTTCGCATTGAGAACCGACTTCGCCTTGTTTTTTCTCATCGCGCAGTAATTAAAGTCTTTTATTGGTTTTTGTGGCCACATGCCGTCATAACAATTATTTTCTAGCATTATTGTGTGATGTGAAATGACTTTGGGATATCAAGTCGATGTTACATTGATACAATGTAAACGTCCGGCTGAACACTGTCCCAGAAGTCATCTTTAACTTTATGTCATTACATTACCAATCGAGGTGACAGTGAAATGTCATCTTTTGGGCATTAGTATTTCGAACACTGGGACATCTACCTTATTTATTATACAAACACGTTATAGACCTACTCGGTATACTTCATAAAAGTTGTTCAATCGTTACTGAATTTTGATTATGTGTCATAAAAATCTGAATGATATTTACCTGTGTTTGTTTATTTATAGTGTTATTCACAAACCTAGTTTTTAGTCTTTTATTTCTTCCTCTTCTATAGTTGTGACTAATACCAATTAGACTCGCGAAAGTTTGTGTGAATAAATGTAGGTGTACATATTTGTTATTTTATTCACATTAAAAAATCAAGAGGGATTAGGATTAAATTTGTTATAGATTGCTTGATCTTTAGAATAACACATATTATTATGCTACATTACATCCCAATATTCTCACGGTATTCTAAAATCTCCACCGTTACCTCTAGAGAAATGAAATTTTACAAGGCTTGAGCAAGATTTCGTTTTTGAGAATTTAGATGCGGCTTCAAGCTTCCACACTAATATTATAAATGCCAAAGTGTATCTGCCTGTTTGTCTGTCTGTCTGTTGCCTCAAAACGCATAAACCTTTGAACCGAATAAGATGCAATTCGGTATGGAGATTTCCCTGGAAAGGACATAGGATACTTTTTGTCTCGGAAAACTGCATAGTTCCCGCGGGATAACGATAAACGAATTCTTTGCAGACGGAATCGTGGGCTAGAATAGATATATATAAATGGATAAAAAGCTTAGTCAAACATATTCTACCGACTTCTGCTGAGCTAGCAAAGTCTATTTTACTTATCTACTAACACTAACCACAAAGATGAAGCGATTGTTAACATTTGGTAAGTTAATTAGCATTTGATGTGAATGTCGATTTGTTGATGTTAGTGTGTCTTTACACACATGTGCGTGAAAATTGCGAAGGTCATTGCTCCATCGTTACACTACACACTCGCGACAAAGCCTGACCTTTCCAGCCCTTAGAACAACGGACTGTAACATTAGTATGGCATGTGTATTGTTTTACAATTTTTTTGGGTTCGCATTGTTTTGGCGTGCGTAAGTTTTAGGCAAAGGGATTCATTGTTTTTTTACCGTACAGATGATGCAAGCGACGGCGAACGAGCAATTTTTGGAATTTCGGACTTACATGACTTTGCCGTGTGACCTTTTTTATCAATTCTAGGTACGTATTTTGTAAAAATTTTTGCGATACCGAGTGTCAATGTATCTTTATCTTGTTGTATATAATACAAATTTTGTCTGTTATCGTGTTTCTCTAAGCTGGTAAAGATAAATAAACTGTTACCATGATATAAATGCAAATAGGAATCTTGTGTCTTGCATTTTTTTCTGAATAGACATATTTTTTCTACATCAACACTATATAGTGTAAAGTTTTGCTTACATTATACTAATGCGTCGTACCCATATTTTTTGCAACGCGTCCTTATTCTCGGAAATGGTTTAAGCTAGTGTCGAATATGAAAACGCCATAAAAACTAACAGCGAACGCAGATTATTTACACAAGTGTGTGCAATCTTGCTTTAATTGTAAGAAAACGTGCCACAAATAACATGTTTATTTGCTTCCTCTTTCATACAGCAGCAAAACACGACAGCAACACGAAACATTATGTAAAAAGGTAAAAACAGTTGACGAAAAACCAATACCGTTCCACTCCGATAACGTAGAAACTAATCTTTTATCAGAATCCATTCGGCCACGTCAAATGCAGGGCAACAATAGATTGATAAGAAAAAAAAAAGACTAACCGTATAGAATCCGCTCACTACTAATGCTACCTGAGCCGTGAGGTTTGCAACATTCCAAAATGCACTACAACAAGGTAACACACTAGTTTAATACAGCAACACACACACCAACCGTTTTCACACTCAGATTAACACTGAAACACTTTCACGTAAGCACAAAAAAGTATTTACGAATGTTTTTTTATCGGAAGCAATCACGTGGATTCGGTAAAACGCGCGTTACGACCTTCCTACGCGGCGGGTAAACGCAGACTGAGGCTTGTGAGCGAGAGGCAAGCCAACTTTGGGGATAGCCGTAAGTGCGAGAGAGATGAATGGTAGATAAAATGAAGTTAGCGGAATCAAGCAGGCATGACCGGGAGTGACCACATGGCACGCATTAAGTACAATCATTGCACAAATTGGAAGTTGCCGCGTTTTTGTTAAGGCAGCACCACGTGCTCCATCATTTGTTTTTTGTCGCACTCCACTCGATGCGATTCTGTTTTAACTTAATGAACACTTAAAAGTAGCTTTATTTAAACAATGCGAACTGGCAGCTGCGGCGTGAGTACTGTTTTAATAAAAACTCGCCAAGAAATGTGGGACAAAAACAAATATTATTCAAATCCCTAGCATTATCTGACCTCGTTTCTGACATTACGTTGCTTCGCAAGTATTTCGTCGCGCGAAATTTACTTTAAGCCAACTCCCTTTATTAAGAAAATAGAACGTCAAATAAATTTCTAGATGAGAAACGCTGACAAATCATTTTTCTGATAAACGTTTCGGAATCCAACGTCAAAAATATTTATGCCAAATTTGGGTCCGGCATATTTTAAGCTGAAACGATAATATTACATCGTTAAGCCGTGAAAAAGGGAAAAAAGGCAATTCGTGTACGTTATGTGGGTAAAAGTAAGGGAAAGGTGCAAAAACTCCCCGAGCTATGAATATTATAGGGCAGAAAGGTCGTTCGCTAAACTGCTGAAAAAGTTTTAAGCGTGTTTTGTTTTCGCAAAATTTCCTGTTTTTAATTTTTTTGGGTTACCCCACTTTGCCACTCGGCTCGTAAGTTTAAGCAAAGAACGCTGATTTAAACGCAAATTTCCCAACCTTCATACAGGCTGTAAAGAAAAACCGTTACTTGGATTCGAAATAAAAAAATAAAAAAGTTTGATGTTTTAAAGCCTTCGGGAATGTAATGTAATGAATGCAAGTAGGTTCAGTCGATTGCAAATATATCGATATACCTGCCGCCTTTCATACAAAAATATGTATCCATGACCAATGTCAAACGAATAAATCGTGTATTTAACACATAATTTATTGAATCAGGCGTTACTTTGCGGAGGTCCATATTAATGAACTAAAACAATTACTTTGCTCACCCGCGACCTTACAATAGTTACGTTTATGCAAGAAATGTGCGTTCATGCAGTTCCTCCACCTCCACACTGTACGAACACACACAAATCACATAAACCCAACCATCACCACCACCAAGCTACACTGACGCGTTTCGAACTCAACCAGAGCTCATCTTCAGAGTTACCACAACCGTATGCTATGCTACCAACTGTTAAACTAACAAACCAAAACAAATGTTTTAACTTGTCACTGTAACTTCTCAAGTACCCACTTTATTTTTCTTATTCTCAAACTACCCCACAAAAATTAACTTTTATTGACACTACCTTGAATTTTTTGTTTATTTATTTATAAGGCATATTTAATTAATACTAACTGTTCAAATTCGACCCAAGCCGCAGTAAAGGAGAAGATACTAAATTTACCTGTTCATTAATAATAGACCCCATAGTGTTGTACCTAATTATTTCCATGCATTCCAGAGCATCCAGACGCAACCCCTTGCCGCAATAATGTAACACTTCATAAGAATCTGAATCTAACAATGAATGATTTGATTCCAACAAATGTTTTGCAAAATTCGATCTATCTGGATGCTCATTCCTATATGCCGAAACATGCTCTTTAAATCTAGTATTAAAACTTCGGCCTGTCTGTCCTACGTATATCCCATTGCAGTCATTACAAGTAAGCTTGTATACCCCCGATCTAGTTCCCTTATCTACCTGTTCTTTGTGGTTACATAGCCTAGAGTACAAAGAGTTGTTAGTCTTAAAGGCAACATTAATATTGTTTGATTTTAAAATGCCATAAATCTTATCAGACAAACCCCCGACGTAAGAGATGCTAGATCTATATTTGTTAGTAGACTGAGAAGGTAACGCAGCGTAAAGCATGCTATTTACTAACCGTGCCTGCTTCTTTTGAACTAAACTATCTACCATTGATTTTGTATAACCAATTGAGATCGCTATCTGATAAATAGTACTCAACTCTAAATCAAAATGTTCCTTAGAAAGAGGCACAGTCAACAATCTATTAACATAACAATGGAAAGCAGCCAGTTTATTTAACACATATTTTTTAACTTTGATTGTATTGATATCTAATATCGACTGTACCTACCTAAGCTCAGCAGGAAGATATTCAAATACATAGGTAAGTGAAGGTTCATACAGTCCATTCCGGAAAAGTATTTAGCTCACATTTGCTTTAAAACTTAATAAGTACCTACTTAATGAAATATTTAAAGTACCTACTGACTGACTGACCCAGAAAACTGAAATTTCGCATAGACAAGGAATAAGATTGGATTTAATGTCACTGAAAAGAAAAAAGCAACTAAGATATTAGATTGGTTGGTATTTTATTAGTCCGAAATTGAGACTCCAAATACAGATTTTAATTCTCAATTTTAAATATTAATTTTTTAGGGTTCTGTACTTTAAAAGAAATAACTGAACCCTAAAGGTCATTCGTGTGTCTGTCTGTCTATCTGTCACAGCCGATTGGCTCAGAAAGTACTGAACCGATTGAGTTAAATAGTTCTACATAAATAGATTACAGGCAAAACTATAAGAAATGTGTGGCAATACCGGGGGCTATTTAGAAAAACATAATTTATTGAATCAGGATTACTTTGCTCACCCACGACCTAACGATAGTTACTTTTATGTAAGAAATGCGTGTTCATGCAGTTCCTCCACCTCCACACTGTACGAACACACACAGAAAAGGTTTGTGTGTGTTCGTACAGTGTGGAGGTGGAGGAACTGCATGGCATGCATGCTGCACGCATTTCTCACATAAACGTAACTATCGTTAGGTCGCGGGTGAGCAAAGTACTTGTTTCAGTTCATAAAGAAACATAATTACTAAAATATTTCATTATAAGGAACCTTTGCCAAACGAGTTCAGTTGAGGATTTCCCAGTTTTTTTACAAAAACCAACATTAATATAATATGCCAATTGCGATCTCTTCCGGGCAGAGTTTTTACAGCGCCAATAAAAAATTTAACACTTTTCTGAAAAAGTTGAAATTAAACACGAAAGTTTAATTTCCGTTCAAGTTGTACTGTAGGCAAAAAAATGACCGTTACTTTTAGAAATTTCGAAGTATGCAAAGAAATATGACAGTGAAATTGCAACTTTAAGGAAAGTCGGCGCAACGCCGCTAATCTAAGTTTTTACCTAAGTTATTTCAATTTGATAAAACGATTGATAGAACACCAGAAATAAGAGCAAGTAAGTTAAAAGAGCTCTCAAGCAGAGGGGTTCAAATCCCGGCTCGCACCTCTGAGTTTGTCGGAATTTATCTGCGAAATTACCACGAGCTTTACGGTGATGGAAAACATCGTGAGGAAACCTGCATACACCTGCGAAGAAATTCAATGATGTGTGTGAAGTTCCCAATCCGCACTGGGCCCACGTGGAAACTACGGCCCAAGCCCTCTCATTCTGAGAAGAGGCCTGTGCCCTGCAGTGGGACGTATATAGCCTCCTGCCGCCCACGTCAAATTTTGTTCAATGAAATTTAAACTTTTTCACTAATGAGTTGAGTTCAATGTCACATTAGAATAAGTCCTAATAATAGGACATCGGACCTCAGGAGGTTAAGCTGGAATGATGAAGTTAAAAGAACGTAAAATTACATTAACAGTATACGTACACAGTTATTCAATCGTGCGGAGAGCTGTTTCTGCCTCTACTGATATGGACGCCACAACATGACCACCACCACTCTGCCAAGAGTGAAGCGACAGAGAAGAAGAACGCCTTTATTTATTTCAAGTGGACTTAAATTATGCCAAACGATCATTCGACCAAATTAAGATTCGGCGAAAAAAATATTCGACGAAACGAAGTCCACTAACACACGCGTCGCGCTATATAAACAAGTTTCTAACGTAACGTACAATGCTATTAATCGATTTGTTCGTTTAAAAAAGGAAACTCGTCCAATCAATCCTTTTGGGATGCATCAGGGTTACATCAGTAATTCCGGTAGTGAGGAGCTAAAAGAACAATGCAGGAGAGCGTCAAAGGGTGCACGCAGCAACGTGCAACAAAGGTTCAGCCTCTTACTCTAGGGGCAAGGGCACAGAACAAGATGAAGCGTGAGCGGTTAGATAACAATAATTAGATGACTAATTAGATGGTTAATAGTCAGATGACTAATATTATAAAATAAGAAAATGTGGATGTTTAGATGTTTGCATGTTTTGAACGTGAGTAAGTACTATGATTTCATACTAAATACGAACTGAAACATGGATGCATAGAAAAAAACACAGAAAAAGACCAGAAAAAGACCTTCGGAACTAACTGCTCACCCGGACCAAGAGATGTCGCTACTAAGCCTTTCTTTTCAAGATCGGTATGAAGCATTGACGTACAATAAAACAACTAGACCACATGAATAAATACGGAGCAGAATAAAAACGAACTAAAACAATTACTTTGTTAAAGTAATTGTTTTAGTTCATTAATATGGAGCTCCGCAAAGTAACGCCTGATTCAATAAATCAGAATAAAAACTTCCGAACAGAGCTCGAAATTCTTACCTATTATCATAGGGTTGTCTCTCGGTAAAAAAATAATTAAGAATCAAAATATTATAATCAAAAAAGTACCTCTAAGTATCTAATATCTGTATATCTACAAACACTACAACAGGTAGGCATCTTTAAAAACAACCAAACACCCGAACTATGTAGCTAAACGCTAAACGGTCGCGTCGTCGCTGGCGGCACACCTGAACTTTGTCTACTCACTGAGCTTGTTCAAACCGGTTTGTCTCCGAGCGGGCGCCGGTGCACGCCCCCCCCCGTCCTGTCTGTACAGGTCACGCACACATATGTTGTGCATGTAGTAGTGTAATGCGTGCGCGGCGTTGTTTGAAGTTTTTCTTCTGCTCCGTATTTATTCATGTGACTAGACTCCCAATCACGCTCAAAAACTGTCCGAAGCAAAAGTCTGCACACGCGTCTATTGTGCAGATTTTTGGTTCAGTTGTGTTTCGACCGCGCGTTGATTACAACGTCACTTCTCGCCCCGTATTCGTATATGTCTCTTTCGCACCGTAATCAAACTCACGAGAAAAAAAGAGACAGACAGTCTAGCTTCCGCTTCGCATGAACACTCCACTGCATTCTTTACTCTTTAGGCGGTTTCCAGCACGTGACGTCATGTCACTACTTCTAACGATCGTATTCAATTGACATTAAACATTACTGCTACGAAATAAGGTGTTAATTTGAATGAATGCTGTTAATGTTATATGTATAAATTGATGTATACGTACACACCACGCCGCTCGAACGTTTTTTGAGGAACTTTTGTTAAGCGATTGGGAGTCTAGTTGTTTTATTGTACGTCAATGGTATGAAGTATCTTATTTAAGTATCTTTTTTTAGTTACGAAGGAGTGTTGACATCTCCCGTTGAGAGTATTAACATAGGTGTTGCTTATATCACTGCTATAAGGTGATTAAAGCGAGCTGAGACGTATCTATATCCTGACGAGTTGTGGTGTAGGGGTAAAAGCACGCAGCACGGTATGCTGAGGACCCGGGTTCGATTCCCGGAGCTGGTCTTTTTCCGTGTTTTTTCTCTGCATCCATATTTCGGTTTCTTTAAACATGAAACTACCGTGAGACTCACTCATAGTGAAAATAAACGGATCACTCACGTCTTAAAACGAGTTTAACTCGACATGTTTCGGGCTAATCCGTAGCCCTTCCTCTCGGAGTCGCACGTCACGGCGGCTGCCAAACGTGCACTGCGTGCTAACGCCCTGGTCGCGCGGCTACTCGACGCAACTGACAGCGACACACAACTACCCCCGTTTTCATCATCCCTTTTATTGTCATTGTCAAATGTAGGGTAGCACACAACACTAACCACATCACTTTGTAAAGGTTGTGTGCTACCCTACATTTGACAATGACAATAAAAGGGATGATGAAAACGGGGGTAGTTGTGTGTCGCTGTCAGTTGCGTCGAGTAGCCGCGCGACCAGGGCGTTAGCACGCAGTGCACGTTTGGCAGCCGCCGTGACGTGCGACTCCGAGAGGAAGGGCTACGGATTAGCCCGAAACATGTCGAGTTAAACTCGTTTTAAGACGTGAGTGATCCGTTTATTTTCACTATATTTCAGTTTGTATTTAGTATGAAAAGTATCCATACTTTTTTTTTTTTAATTTATTCAAGAAAAAAGAAAATTAAGTATACATATTAATTATAAACAGCGAGCGAAAATCGCGAATGATTTATCTGTCGCTGATTGTAACACGCTTCCAGTGCATCATCAACATCATATGGCTAGATAGTAACATACTTATATTAAGGTGTTATTCTATGGTCTCACAAACAACACTTACTGTTCTAAACTACCTACTTATTTGTCTAACAACATTAATTTTATTATTAATTTTAAACTTTTACGAGATAAAAATACAAAAAGATACTTCATATCAATCTTGAGATTAGTAAATATCCTACTAATTCTTCTACTCAAAGCCGCTCGTCACCATAACCTTTCCCTTCTCGAGGTTCCTCCGCCTTTTGAGTGTTCAACTCTCCGCCGAACAATGAGGACTTTGCAGCCAGCACTTTGAGGAACTTTAAATAGTTCGAAAAGCGCAAAATACTGATAGCGTATGATATTCAGGGTATGTAACAAAGTAAAACTTACGTGCATGCTCTTGGGTTGGAAAATTAAACCTGCATTAGTCAGTTTATTTACCTGCAAAAACCCATTCCTTACTCATTTATCCGTAAGTAAAAAAAAATCAAAACGTTTATTCTGTAAAGGGCACTTTAACATGTCACTTTTTGAAGTAAAACTTCTTTAGGCACGCTTAACTTGGGAGTAAACGGAAATAGGTACGCGGAAATAAGGCGATCGCGGGGTAAGGTGCGGGGGTTTCAAAGTGGGGATGAAAATTTCATTGATTTTGCCGTAGGATGCACCGTTTTCAAGATATTTGACAAAACACCGGTTCTCGTCCGATCACCGAGGTTAAGCAACGTCGGGCGCGGTCAGTACTTGGATGGGTGACCGGCTGGTTTCATTTATGTTTTTTGAACGTTTTGTTATTAGGTGTCACGTTAAACTATCGTCCGTAAACCGACTTTACAGACAACCGGTTTTTAGGGTTCCGTAGTCAACTAGGAACCCTTATAGTTTCGCCATGTCTGTCCGTCTGTCTGTCTGTCCGCGGCTAAGCTCAGAGATCGTTAGTACTAGAAAGCTGTAATTTGGCATGAATATACATATCAGTCACGCCAACAAAGTGGTAAAATAAAAAATAAAAAAATAATTTTTTTTAGGGTACCTCCCATAGACGTAAAGGGGGGGTGATTTTTTTTTGTCGACTTATCCTATAGTGTGGGGTATCGTTGGATAGGTCTTTTAAAACCATTGCGGGGTTGCTAACATGATTTTTCTATTCAATGATCTGTTTGCGAAATATTCAGCTTTAAAGTGAAAATTTTCATTAAAATCGACCGTGCCCCCCCCCCTCTAAAATCTAAACTGTTAGGTGGAAAAATTAGAAAAAATTCAGAAGGGTAGTAAATATATCAAATTTACTAGGAAAATTATAGCGGCTAAGATTGCTTGGAAATTATTTGTAGTTTAAGAGTAAATAGTAGCCTAAGGTATAAAACATACCTAAACTTGGATGATTCCGTACACATACGAAATCCTTAGGAAAATATTACTTGATTTTTTTGTAATGGCTACGGAACCTTACCTTGTGCGTGTCCGACACGCTCTTGGCCGGTTTTTTGTATTTATTTTTTGTATTGTTTTCTATGCGGTGTTCAAGAACGAGCCATTGTATTGAATTGCACGTGAACCTCTGCAAATTATCGCCTAAATCAATAAATAAATTATTTAGTTTTCAATTTCAGTTTCAAATGTATTTTATTTGTGGTTTTTTCCTGTGAGTTCAGTGCGCTGTTGAGGTAACCTTAGTAATGAGTGCATTTAAGCATTTAAGCCCTCTCATCTTGAGAGGAGCCCTGTGCCCTGCAGTGGGACGTATACACCGTGAAATGTTAGTGGTTGTTTTCCCGAAACGAGGTGATTTAATATCGATTGTACAATCGATTTATAATTACTATTTTGACTAGAGTCAAAAATCCAATTGTGTAAAACGAAAGTCGAAAATGACCGCAAAGCAATAGTAACGCTTCGTTGGTACCTAACCTATCGTACGATCGTACGCTACTTGTACCAACGAAGCGTTACTATTGGTTTGCGGTCATTTTCGACTTTCGTTTTTCACAATTGGATTTTTGACTCTAGTCAAAATAGTAATTATAAATCGATTGCACAATCGAAACTAAGTCACCTCGTTTCGGGAAAACAACCACTAAAATTTCACGGTGTATAGGCTGGGATAATGATACTGATGATGATGAAGCATTTACATCTGTTCAGTTGGTACAGTAGTTTTTGAAAAAAATGATAACATACGTAGGTACAATCATAATTAAGTTCTCACCCCAAATGCGTATATAAATAAAAATAAATAAATATTAGGGGACAATCTTACACAAATCGACCTAGTCCCAAACTAAGCAAAGCTTGTACTATGGGTACTAGACGACGATAAACATACTTATATAGATAAAAAAATACTTAAATACATAGAAAACATCCATAACTCAGGAACAAATATTCGTGCTCATCACACAAATAAATGCCCTTACCGGGATTTGAACCCAGGACTTCTTGCTTCGTAGGCAGGGTCACTACCAACTAGGCTAAAGCGGTCGTTAAATATATATATATATATATATATATATATAAATAAATATGTATATATTCCTCCGTTTCGTCCTGGGTAATAATATTATTATTATTTCTGTATTAATATTTTAAACTGTCATGCAATAATCATTTATTTCTCGACTACCGTATGACACGCGCCTTTAGTCTATTATCCCTCCCCTGTATTACAACGTTGCACCCTCAAAAAGCTCGTATCTCAAAAACAACAAAGTGAACTTTATGTAGTGCGCCTTGAGGCTCAGTTTAGTTTACTTCTTGGTATCGAGATACGAGGTTTTCGATGTAGTGGCTATATGCTATTGATGGAACCCATAATTAGGGTAACGCACTGTCCAGGATATTTATTGCGTCCACACCTGGGACCAATTTGATTAACAGTGCAATTAGTGATTATTAGGTTAATTTGAATAGGTACATGCGTGATAATGGGGGTCAGATTAGTAAGATATACTATGTATGTGTGGTGGCCCAGTAGAAAGCCGTGGTGGCCTAGTGGTTTGACCTATGGTCTCTCAAGCAGAGGGTCGTGGGTTCGAGTCCGGGCTCGCACCTCTGAATTTTTCGGAATTTATGTGCGAAATTACATTTTTAATTTACCATGAAGGAAAATATCGTGAGGAAACCTGCATACACCTGAGTAGAAATGCAATGGTGTATGTGAAGTTCCCAATCCGCATTGGGCCCGCGTGGTAACTACGGCCCAAGCTCTCTGATTCTGAGAGGAGGCCTGTGCCCTGCAGTGGGACGTATATAGGCTGATGACTATGTATAAAAGCAGTGGTGGCATAGTGTTGTCATCTATGGCCTCTCAACAGTGGCGTAGCGTGCCTTGGAGGGCCTGCTTGCTTGCTTGTGCTTGGAGGGGCCCTCTATCAAAATTAGTTGGAGGGCTTTCCCGGGAAGCTCGAGATTAAGTGACATTGTGGATAACTTATACCCCGTTATCTAACGCTCAGTTTGGGGGCAAGCTAAAATAGTAATGTAGCTTCACATAATTATTTGATTCACATTTACTTATAAATAGTTATTTGTCAAATTGAAATTATGCTTTTGTGAATGTTTTTGGGATAACTCATTCATTGCATCTATTTGATCGGATAGGAGGCCGACAATTATTGAATTAACAAACGTATTAAATAAAAATCCAGGCATTAAATCTGAAAAAAATATTCATCAGTTGTTAGAAAATAAGGAAGTTCAAATTGATAAAAGTATTATAAACAAAAGCTGCATAAGAGCATTACAAAAAACTACAGTTTTTGCCAGTTACATCTGTAGAGGTCGAAAAACCATTTTCATTTTTAAAAAATAAATTTTTATTAGGTAATTTATTATGAAACATACTTACAAAAATATTTTTTTTTCTTTCTTTTCATAACAATTTAAAAAAAACACTATAGAAGAGCTCTGGTAAGTATGGATCTTTGTGATAATCATATTAGTGAGTGAGTAAATGAACTAAATTTTTTACCGATCAGATTATCGAAACTACCCCATCACTTGCCCCTAAACTGAGCATTAGATAATGGGGTCTAGTTATGGGTACTACGGATAAACATACTTATATAGCTAGATACATACTTAAATACATATTAAACACCCAAGACCCGAGAACAAACATTCGTATTTTTCATACAAATATCTGCCCCGACACGGGAATCGAACCCGGGGCCTCAAGCTTCGTAGTCAGGTTCTCTAACCACAAGGCCAATCTAATCTAATCTTATACCTTTAAACGAACAATTCTTGTATCTAATTCTTGTATATATATATAATCAGGATCTCGGAAACGGCTCCAACGAATTCGATGAAATTTGGTATGTGGCGGTTTTCGGAGATGAAAAATTGATCTTGCTTGGTCTTATCTCTGGGAAAACACTTGGTACCGAGTTTCAGCCCGAGCGGAGCTCGGTTGCCCAGGTATTTTTGCTTACACACGTTAGGGGACTCTGTAGCACGGGGGCTATACACACTAAATTCTAATTTTTAAACTATTTCCATTACAATTTCCTTTTCAACCGACGAAAACAAAAGGAGGAGGTTCTCAATTCGACGTGTATATATATATATTTTTTTTTTTATGTATGATCACGCATAACTTTTTACAGAGTAGTCCGATTTTGATGATTCTTTTTTTATTGGAAAGCGTATTCCCCGAGGGTGGTCCCATTTAAATTTGGAAACAATATTCTTACCCTAAGGGTAGAAAAACAGGGGATGATTGATTGTTCAGTTACTGATTGCACTATATGACCACGCATAACTTATTACAGAGTAGTCGGATTTCGATGATTCTTTTTTTATTGGAAAGCGTATACCCCAAGGGCGGTCCCATTTAAATTTGGAAATAATATTCCTACCGTAAGGGTAGGAAAACAGGGGATGATTGACTAACTTTTTACACAGTAGTCTGATTTTCATAATTCTTTTTTATTGGATAGATAGGGTATACCTTGAAGTTGGTAATATAAATTTGGAAAAAAAAATTACCCCAATGATGGAAAAAAGTATAAAATAAAAACTTTTTAACAAAAAATTAAACCGCCGAAAAGACTGAAAAGCAAAAAATAATACCTTTTTTGTTTGACCTTAATCTAGGTACCAGTTTGAAGTCGGTGCCTCAGCACGAGCCAGGAGGAGTGATAGAAGCCAATCAGGTAGACGATTATAGGTCCACTCCTCCTGGCTAAGTGCTGAGGCACCGACTTCAAACTGGTACCTAGATTAAGGCCAAACAAAAAAGGTATTATTTTTTGCTTTTCAGTCTTTTTGGCGGTTTAATTTTTTGTTAAAAAGTTTTTTTACTTATGGACCTAGTGAGAAAAGTTTTTTTTTTAATGAGTCGTCAGAGGGGCCCCTTCTCTATTGATTGTCAATACAAAAAACGCGTGCTTTAAATTTTGAGGAGGGGAGGGGTAGGGAGGGGACTTAATCTACCCACAGTGTCCTGCCTCAGCCATTTGCTGGAAGGCCGGGAGAGGAGCATGCATTCTCCCGCTGGGCACTGGGGGGTGCTCAGGTCGGTCTTTTATGTTTTTACCCGTTGGTTCCTCTCGTTGACCGACCCTCGCCCGTTTAGTGAGAAAAGTTTGCAGACCTTGTACCGGAAGACAGGTCTTGATTTTAAGATAGCGGCTTACTCTGAAGTAACGGATCACTCTAAAAAAACCGGGTCGTGGGTTTGAGCAAGGCTAGCACCTTAGAGTTTTTCGGAATTTCATCATCATCTCAGCCAAAAGACCTCCACTGCTGAACATGGGCTCCCCCAAGGCTCGCCAACCAGATCGGTCCTGCGCTATCCGCATCCAATGCGATTCTATATTTAAAATCATCGTGAGGAACCTTGAAGCCCAACCGGCGTGAAGCAGCAGTAATCCTGCTTGCGTTTCGTACGGTCAGTGAGAGTGCCGGGGGCCCAATACCTCATCCCTTCCCTCTCCCCCTTCCCCTATTCCCTCTCCTTTAGGGCCGACAACGCACTGGCATCGTGTAAAGCGCTGCGGGTGTCTATGGACAGTGGTGTTCATTTAGCATCAGGTGACCCACTAGTTCGTTTGTCTGGCCTATCTAACATAAAAAAAAAAAAAAAAAAAATCTTGACCAGGCCCGCTCCCAATCCCTCTCATTCTGAGAGGAGGCTTATGCCCTGCAGTGGGACGTGTGTGTATAGGCTGGAAAAATGATAATATGAATTTCATTAAAGATAGGCGAAGGAATAATTGAGTATAATCCACTTTTAGATCATCCTTTATACATAATATCTATGTAATGTGTTCTATAGAATAGAATATAGAATTATTTATTTCTGTTTAGAGTTACATTTAAGTACAATTTGTATTAATTGTGCCAAACTACAGAGCAGTTTGTCGGCACTTTAGCTCTTGGTTTATGAAATTACAAATTACAAGCAACGCTAAACATAGGTATAGTTAGTATTAAGATTTGAAATGGTTAGTGTTATGTTATAAGTTATAACTTATGACATTATACAAATTTAAACTATTTAACTATTACAACAAGCAAGATACATATGCACATAGATACGTAGGTTACGTATTTCAGCAGAAAGGATATATGCGTGTAGGATACAAAGCTGAGTGTTTCCTGTTTGCGCGGTGAATTATAGTTTTATTTTGTACTGCGGAACCACGAGAGATTTATACGATGTTCGCTTAACATTATGTAGTACATTTTATTTATAGGATTTTACTTATAACCACTTAGTTATTTTACTTTTTAGGGTCATACACATTTTTTGATCGCGTCTTCCTTGAGGACATGGCAAAAGTTAAGGACTTATAGCTAATATTTTTTAGTCTATTCTACATCGACGTGTAGCCGCCGTGTTTCTCTGCGGGATCTCATTAGAAATGATGAAATCGCCAGACTCAAGTGGCAGTGGGCAGGGCACATCGCTCGTAGAACTGATGGCCGTTGGGGCTAAAAGGTTCTAGAGTGGCTTCCACGAACCGGAAGACGCAGTGTAGTTAGGCCTCACGACCCAGTAAAGGTTGCGGGATGTGGATGGCACGGGACCGATCTGTTTGGCGAGCCCTGGGACAGGCCTATGTTCAGCAGTGGACTATGTGAAATGAGGATGATGACATAAATACGTACGCTCTAAAAACATAACCCACCTATACCTAAGCTCCGCAAGTCGAGTAAAAACAGACACTTTTCGACGATATAGATATTTTACTGTTAATAGTTTTCACTACTGAATTAACGTCGAGATAACAGAATCTTGTTATCAGGACCACAGGGAGATTTACGACGGCCTTATCAGTGTTTGGTACCACCCACGTGTGGATTAGTTTTATGGCTTCTTGATTGGTGTAAAATATACCATTTAAATAGATACACAACCGATTCTTTGTAAGTCAGCCATCGCCATTTTATTTTATACCTGATTTCTCTAGCTACTGTTACACAAATGCTCGGTACTAGCGCGAAAGCATGCTACTAACGAGCAAATAATATAGGACATACTATTATTGAGCATGCTTTTTAGTGGAATGCTGGCTATTAGCACGCCCTGCTAACTTTGAGCATGCTAGTTGATGCGGGGGTGGAAGGGAGAAAGCTAGCAGCAAGTGTGAACGCAAGCTTCTATCGATCTTGTTTACAAGGTGCAAATCTTTTTTTATTCATTTAATCCTCTTTCTAGCTGAGAAAACTTTTTGGATGCACTGCATCGCCCGCAAAAGGATAATTTTATTCAGCTCCATGCGGATGGCTGTTTGATTTTCCATGGTTTAGTTTGAACTGGCAAAGAGCACGATATCAAATGGCATGCGTATTGGAGTGTTTGCTTTGAGCATGCTTATTGCTAGCAAATGTAAACAGTTCTTAAGCATGCTCATATTAAGCATACTCATAGCGCGTTTTTGTGCCAGTTTCGTTGTAATGGTGCGTTCTGTGGGCATTGGCCAGTTATAAAGTCATTCATGAAAGGAGTACGATGCAGCGAAGTCTATAAAAAAAGGCCGAATCTTAGGCTGTGTTCAGACCAAACTGACTGTCAGCCGCTGAAAGTGAGCGAGCGTTACGCAGTTTACTGTATTTCCATACATATTAATTTTTTCGTTCACACCTAACCGACAATACGCTATTACGTTTTTTTAACCGACTTCAAAAAAAGAGGAGGTCCTCAATTCGGTTGTATGATCTTTTTTTTTAACATGTGTTACCTCAGAACTCCGTCATTTATGAACCGATTTGGAAAATTTTTTCGTTGTTTGAAAGCACATGCTTCAAGGTTGGTCCCGTTGTTACCAGAATCCAGTTCTGGTGATGGGATTCATGAGGAATTGACGAAACTCCTCAAAAAATCAAGAGAAATGTATAGCGATTTTAGTATTTTCGGTGATAAGTCGAACATTTGCATTCAAAAAGTATCATGGAACTCTGTAATAAAATGACACAACCCCGTCGAGCATTAAAAATAGAATTTTCAACATAAACTTATTTCGAAGTGAAACTGATGATTTTATCCTACGCATCTATTTTATACAGAAACAACTAAAAAGCAAAAAATCAAATTTTTAAATAAAAATTAAAACCTCCTTCAAAAAACATCCAAAAAACGATGAAATAATAATTTAACCGATCCGACCACAATAAGCATGAACATATCTTTCTTCTAATCTTGGTGCCTCAGCACGAGCCAGCAGGAGTGTAGAAGCCCTATAGATAGCAGGTATGTAAGTAAGTTAGATTACTAGGTCCACTCCTGCCGGCTCGAGCTGAGGCACCAACTTCAAACAGATTAGAAGAAAGATATGTTCATTCATGCTTATTGTGGTCGGTTCGGTTCAATTATTATTTCATCGTTTTTTGGATGTTTTTTGAAGGAGGTTTTATTTTTTATTTAAATTTTTTATTTCATATTATTAACACTGGGGCTCAGTGAGCCTGCTCACATTCGGCGGCTGACTATACGTTTGGTTTGAACACGGCCTTAGGTTCCAGCCCGATTTCTCGCTTCAGAGTTTTTTGGATATTTATACACCGTGAAATTTTAGTGGTTGTTTTCCCGAAACGAGGTGATTTAGTTTCGATTGTACAATCGATTTATAATTACTATTTTGACTAGAGTCAAAAATCCAATTGTGAAAAACTGAAGTCGAAAATGACCGCAAACCAATAGTAACGCTTCGTTGGTACAAGTACAAGTAGCGTACGATCGTACGATAGGTTAGGTACCAGCGAAGCGTTACTATTGGTTTGCGGTCATTTTCTACTTACGTTTTTCACAATTGGATTTTTGACTCTAGTCAAAATAGTAATTTTAAATCGATTGTACAATCGATACTAAATCACCTCGTTTCGGGAAAACAACCACTAAAATTTCACGGTGTATATGTTTCAAAATCCTAATAAATCTTTCTCGGGCAGGACTACCCTGAAAGCCCATCGAAAACAATGCTAATGGAAATTCTAAATTTAAATTCCCGATAAACGATAATGCATCCTGCGCACGATTGTTCTATTTTAGAATAATTGTCGTTGCGTTTGCGCACATCCGGAGGGTTGATATAAATAAATTTTATTTGCGGTTATGGCAATATGAAAGTGACTCTATTGTGTTGGAATAAGGTGGTGAGTATGACGTTGACGTGATTGTTTAACTTGGGAATTGTGTGCTGAATAAGTTAATTTATATTGATGAATTATTTTGTGCCAGTGTTAGACGTCTGTGTACAATCAAGGTCATAAATCCTACTTAATTAATGCGAAACTCTGTGAGTATGAGTGCTCTTGCGTGTATTTAATACTTCTCAAGCTAAAATGGATTTGAATTAAATTTAGTATGCACGTAGATGGATATCTGAAATACCTAACCCACAGGCCACACACATAACACATAAGCTACTTTCGGTTTCACGATATCCATCAGATACATTTTTGGTGTGATGCGATTTTCATCAGATTCGTTAACCGTCAGATTTGTTTTTGTCAAAACCTTCATTTGTCATTGTTCTTTATCGCAAAGGGCTGTTTCATTTGTCAATTTTTTTAAACTACCAGCGCTTGGCAGAAAGTCATCTTTTCAACCTTATGATAAACAATACGACCAGACCAGACGACCAGATGGCCTAGTGGTTAGAGGACCTCACTACGAAGCTTGAGGTCCCGGGTTCGATTCCCGTGTCGAGGCAGATATTTGTATGAAAAATACGAATGTTTGTCGGGTTTTGGGTGTTCAATATGTATTTAAGTATGTATCTATCTATATAAGTATGTTTTGTTTATCCGTTGTTCAGTACCCATAACACAATCTTTGCTTAGCTTACTTTGGGACTAGGTCAATTGGTGTGAATTGTCCCGTGATATTTATTTATTTATTTATACTTACAAACAAAACAAAAACATATAAATTATAATATAAAACTAAAGAGAAATTATACAAAAAAAAAAACATTCAGACGAATTGAGAACCTCCTCTTTTTTTTTGAAGTCGGTTAAAAATACAGGGATGTGTGGGGTCTTAGTTAAGAAACTAAAACTATTACTACGTTCAGTGGAAGTGTAGAATGTTTCCACCGCAAAAAAATAAAAAAAGGAGAAAAAAAATACTTATTGGAGATAGTCTTCCAAAATATTTATAAAATACTAGCTTTTGCCCGCGACTCCGTCCGCGTGGAATTAGTAATTTGGGCAGCTTATTTTTTTTATTCAATTTGCTTTTTCATCAATCTCTCCTTAGTTCCTCGATATAAAAAAATTACCCGCCCCCGCACCCCCACAGACCCTCCACCCTCCACTACTGAACCCCCCCGCACCCGCACCGAACCCACCCGCGTTCACATTCACCACCGTACTCCCAAGTCAAGCGTGCCTACAGAAGTTTTACTTCAAAAACCCCCGATTTTGAAACATTCTTCCGTTCCGCTCCGCTCCTATTGGTGTTAGCGTGATGATATATTATTATAGCCTATGTCCTTTCTCAGGCTCTAGACTACCTGTGTACCAAATTTAATTTAAATCGGTTCAGTAGTTTTAGCGTGAAAGCGAGACAGACAGACAGACAGACAGAGTTACTTTCGCATTTATAATATTAGTTAGGATTAGGATTTACCTACCTCTATGATTACGCCTATTGTCTGTCTGATTTTTTATTGTTATTAATATTTTTTCTGTACTTTTTTGGTGATCAATAAAGAATATTTGTATTGTATTGTAATACTAGACTCTTCAATTTGGCATGCAAGTAAGTAATTATAACAGTAAGAAACTAATTTCCGGGTTTTTCTAAATTCCCATGGAATAAGGAAAAAATTAGATTATTCACTAGCTGATGGAATCGATGGTGATGCTCTTAATTTTTTCCTGATTTTTTTTCAAATTGGAAATAAATAATAATAATAATAAAAATCTTTATTTCGAACAGCATGGTCCATAGAACAGTTATTTTGTTTGCTAACATCTGATGTTAGCAAACAAAATAACTGTTTCGAATATGAAGTGTAACTTCAAAAATCGTCATTACCTCCCCTAAGCAATCAATAGTCGTTTCTCATAGGAACTCCAATAAAATTCGAACCGAGCACGTGCCACAAACAAAGGGTGAACAAATTATAAGCACGTGTCAGCTATATCCGCTGTTTTTGTGTGTGTCTGTCAGTCATGATTGGTGACATTGACGGGTGACGGCTTTATTCCAGAATTATTGAGAGTTTTAATGGCGTCGGAGTTTGGAGTGAACGGGAATCTATACATATAATAAATCTGTAACAAGTCGGTGTCTGTACATTGAAGACATTTGAGAAAAACTGTCACTAGGGCTATTTATTAGCACAATAGAACCCAAAACAATGATTTTTAGAATTATTGTCTGTTTGTCTGTTTGTCTGTGCGTTTGTGCGCGCTAATCTCAGAAACGGCTTAACCTAGAAGGATGCGGTTTTCACTGACATGTTGGTATTTTCATGGATTAACATTTAGTGTTTGTTTCATTTGAATCGGTTCACAAATAAGAAAGATACGTCTATTTTAAGAATTTATCGAACAGGTTTTTTTGTTTGAACGCGCTAATCTCAGGAACTACTGCTCCGATTAGAAAAATTCTTTCAGTGTTAGATAGCACATTTATCGAGGAAGGCTATAGGCTATATATCATCACGCTAACACCAATAGGAGCGGAGCGGAGCGGAAGAATGTTTCAAAATCGGGGGTTTTTGAAGTAAAACTTCTATAGGCACGCTTGACTTGGGAGTACGGTGCACGGTGTTGAATGTGAACGCGGGTGTGCGGGGGGGTGCGGGGGCGGGTAATTTTTTTTATATCAAGGAACTAAGGAGAGCCATAATTGATGAAAAAGCAAATTGGATAAAAAAAAATAAGCTGCCCAAATTACTAATTCCACGCGGACGGAGTCGTGGGCAAAAGCTATCCATACTAATATTATAAACGTGAAAATGTGTTTTGTTTGTTAGTCCTTCTAACACGTCGTGACTGAGCGACGGATTGTCGTGATTTTTTGTATAGACATAGTTGAAGGGCTGGAGTGACATAGGCTACTTTTTCCAACGGGAAAATATCTCATTCTCACGGGAAAACACGTTTTAATCTACTTCAGCGGGGGCGAAGCCGCGGGCATCAGCTAGAAATATAATTTTTTCGGCTAGTAAAAAGTAATCTATTTCACTCTCCAGCCCTTCAAGTATCCTCATCATCATCTAAGGCGTTACAGCCGCGGGTGGGCCTTAGCCTGGTTCAGTAAATCTCTCCAGTCCGATCTATTTGCGGCCTCCCTTCTCCAACTTATCAGCCCTAGGTTCTTGGTGTCCTGTTCGACGCCGTCCAAGTATGCCCATACAAAAAATCAAGGCAATCCGTCGCTCAGTTTCGACGCGAAAGAAGGACAAACAAACAAACACACTTTAATGGGATAACGGGATGAAATATAAACTCTGTTGCCCACGACTGACTACGTCTGCGAAGAATTTGTTTATCGCTATCTCGCGCGAACTATGCAATTTTTCGGGATAAAAAATATCCTATATCCTTCCCAGACTCTCAAACTATCTCCATAGCTAATTTCATCTAAATCGGTTCAGCGGTTTAAGCAGGAAGTGGTAACAGACACATACAGATAGACAGAGACAGAAATACTTTCGCATTTATAATATAAGTATGGAATATGGATATTGATGGAAGTATGGATGTTTGTGATTGTATACAGGGTTATTTGTAATTCACTGACATCCTCTTAGCCATGAATTCTTATCCTCAAACAAATGTTTTTTGTTTTACGACTTTTTAAAATGAAGCACTTTTTTCCCCATACAAATACACAGAGTATCGTAAAAATAAGAGGTAATCTCAAATTTTCAAAACGTTATTACACCAAAAATATTAAGTTGTGACAAAAGCCGTAAAAAACATTTGTTTCAGTGGTAGGAAAGGATGCTAGTGAATTACAAATAACCCTGTATATCCCCTGGTACATACAGTCTAACCAAATCAGAATAGTGCGCAATTCTCGAGTGAGACCGAGTGCTCCAAGCGAGTCGTTATTGCGCCCAAAATGTTTGTGGGGCCCTTTGTTTGCAAACAGCTTTGTTTGCGCTCTAATGCCCTCTCTAATTTATTAAAATTGCTTTTATATAACATACTGACTATGGAAAAGCGGAGTGGAGTGAACTAGCTACCTATGTTTCTATGTCAGGGTTTTGTATGAAAATGAAATAAGTCAAAAAAAAAACCAATACGCACAGGGCTCGTGTAGGAACTACGGCCAAAGCGTTCCTATTCTGTGCCCTACAGTGGGACGTATATAGGCTGGGATGGTGATGATAATGATGAAAAAAATACATGTTTTTTTTTAAGAAACAGTGTGCTTTTTGTTGAAAAAAAAAAGTTATTAAGTATGAGCTTTTATTTTTTTTCTTTCATCTTAGCGCATAACCGTTATAGTAAGCTATACTTAGTTAGCACCTAAAGATAAAGATAAAGATATTTTATTTGTTTAAACATGAGTATCAGTAAATACAGTTGGTCACATAAAACATTAAGTCCTTCATGCTTTGCCTTGCGGCGTACAAATTTAATTTTTGTTTTTTATTGCATTGTGTGCTAATAAAACAAAATAAAAATCACAACAGTTGAATCCACAAAAATCAAATAATATGTCAAAAGTAATTATATTAAAGTCTATTTCATAAAAAAATAAATAAGTTGGGATGAAATTTTTTTTTTGCTAACTGTGTTAGCAATGCAATGCCAATATTCTCATATGACCCATGTAAAATCCCAAAATCTTAAAAGTTATTTTTAGACACCTGGAAATTTTGCATGGGTGTTGGAACGTAATTATTAACGTTTTTATTTATTACTACTAGCTGTTGCATTATTTCTGCTTTCATAAGAACCTTCTCCTGACAATAACAAACGCAACCAAAAAAGAATTATCCAATATGGTGCCGTGCCGTGCAGTCGATCGGAATTTCGGCGCGTAACATACAATTCGATGTTTCATTTTTATTTTATATAGATTTATTTATTATTTGTTAATTGCCAGATTTTAAGACAGCTTGTATTAATCATTGCGGCGCGACGTTCCCTTTTTTATGATCGAATGTTTCCACAAAAACAGCCGTAAGTCACAGTATCAATATTAGCTCAAGCCCATATTTATGGTAAGGGTTGGTCTCTTACGTTAAGGTTACGCTATAAATCTAGTACCTACTACGCAGTTGATAAGCATCATCATCATCATCATAAAAAGCCGTCGTGGCCTAGCGGTTTGACCTATGGCCTCTGAAATCCCGCCGTGGGTTCAAATCCCGGCTCGCACCTCTGAGTTTTCGAAATTTATGTGCGAAATTGGGGATGTCTATTTTTTTGCAATGTATAGTAAATCGAAAACCATTTCGAGATAAATGCTTTTTAACTCGTTTTCTGTAGTTATTTAATTTTAATATTATGTAATGAATTTATTATATAACAAATAAGCAATGACATTCATTTGACATTGGTGTAAATTGCGTGACCGGTTCAAGTCGTACTTTATTCTGTGTGGTTAGAATTCTTCACAATTTACGCGTGGATTATACTACGGAGTTTGATTTGGACCCGCTGTCTGACATCTAGCACTTTGACAGTGCCAGTAAAGTGACAGAGTGTATAGTGTACCACTACGCAAAAAATAATTAAAGGGGTTGCCTTATCGAACGCATTCAGAAAGATTTAGAAATTTGGCATTGTGGGAGCCCTCAATTATAATATGACGTCATCAACTAAAATAGTTTCAATAATTAATTTTGAAAAAAGTAGAGAACTAAATGACAAAATATTCAAATTAGTTTCTTATAATAGACTTTTCTATACAAAAAAAAATATAAAAACCACTGGTAATTTTTTTTAGACATCCCCAATTACATTTGAAATTTACCATGAGCTGCGAATAAATTCAATGGTGTGTGTGAAGTTTCCAATTCGCACTGGGCTCACGTGGGAACTACGGCCCAAGCCCTGTCATTCTGAGAGGATAGGCTGGGATGATGATGATGATTATCATAATCATAGCTCGGATAGGCCATCGCAATACAATCCATACTTAATAATTACAAATGTGAAAGTGTGTTTTTTGTTTGTTTCTTTATTCTTCTTTCACGTCGAACGAAACTGAGCGACGGATTACCGTGATTTGTATCCTGGATATCGTTGAAGGGATGGAGTGTGACACATAAGCTACTTTTTATCTCGGGGAAAATATCTCATTCCCACGGGAAAACATGTTTTAATCTTCTACGGCGGGGACGAAGCCGCGGGCATGAGCTAGTAAATTTATTATTCAGTTTGTTCATATTGTATTGTCTTTTTAGGCTGCGTTTCCACCAGAGATGTGCGAGGTGCGTTGCGAGGGATGTGTGTGTCATGGACCAATAGAAACACTTCATTCACTTAGGACCTTTTAATATGAAGTGTTTCTATTGGTTCATGACACACAGATCCCTCGCAACGCATCCTCGCACATCTCTGGTGGAAACGCAGCCTAAAAGCTTTAACTTGCTATAAGTATATTTGATGATTAAACGAACTTACCTTAAGTGAAGTTCTATCATAATTATACGAAGCGCCTCGTCCGAAGAGATCAGTGTAGATAGTATTAGGTATAACACATGTAGTAACACATAAGTGACACCACTCTTACCACTCTAGTTGAGAAATCTTTTTTTTTTTTTTTTTTTTTTACGGGTACTTTCAGCCAGTATCACTTTATAATCTAGTAACGATCCGCGCTCGCGTCATTTAGTTTAGAGTTCAAATTTCAAACTGTGGTTGATATTACCGAAATTCTTAAAGAGGGAACTGGGCGGGCGGGACACTGATCTCTTCGGACGAGGCGCTTCGTATAATTATGATAGAACTTCACTTAAGGTAAGTTCGTTTAATCATCAATTATCCTTGCGCCTCGTCCTCGAGATCAGTGTAGATAGTATTAGGTATAACACATGTAGACTTTGAGAGCTGTTTTTCGGGTCCATTACCCAATGAGCACAAACGTGATGGACACGTTAAATCATCTTCATCTTCATCTGATGATGAAAATATGGTACCTTTACGAATCACTTGTTTTTCTAATCTTTTAATTTTATTTAAAAGATGTTTATAGTTATATTCTTGCTTGCGTTTCGACATTATTTTAGCGTCTGAACACTTCTGTTACTTTAGTTAATAACGGGTATTGAGTGGTTGAGCACTAAAATGTGAATGACGCGAGCGCGGATCGTTACTAGATTATAAAGTGATACTGGCTGAAAGTACCCGTAAAAAAAAAAAAAAAAAAAAAAGATTTCTCAACTAGAGTGGTAAGAGTGGTGTCACTTATGTGTTACTACATGTGTTATACCTAATACTATCTACACTGATCTCGAGGACGAGGCGCAAGTATAATTAAATTATGTACGGGTCAAAATCTTGGAAGTTGAATTTGACCCACTTCTAGTGGTCGGGTTCACTTGAAATTTGGTATACTTATGTAAGTTGGATGACAAGACAATGCAAGTACAGTCAACAAAAAGTACAGTCAGCGAAAAAGCTTGCATTGAAAATGAAATTTACAAAATGTTATTGGCTCTTCTTCTCGCTTCTATTGGTCAATGAACACCATGATGTGTTACCTATTTCTGAGTGACATGTTCATAACATGCTAAAACCTTTGCCAAAACCCATACATCTTCCCTTCTACGTAAATAAACGTCACACGGACCAATTAGTTGTCAGCTTGCCGAGAGACCAAGCCATATCAAAGTGCGAGATGTTCCTTTTCAAGTCAGGTCAACTAGTAATGCACATTGCACTTTTATTATTATTATTCTCTTTATTTATATTTTTTTTCTTAGGTTAGATTTTTACAATAATTATACAAAAAGTAAAATATAAAAATATTCATACAAATCATAAAATCATTATAAAAACCTAACCTAGGGTGCCACCGGCAGCAAGGTGGGGCCTAAGCTATCGGTGGTTAGGGCGACAAAGAGAGGAACCTCCTGACTATCCGCGCAGTGTCTAGGAGTACCGCCTTCTGTATCTGACCCTTGATCCAGCCATCTAGCGAGAGTCTCTTGAGGTGTTGGTCGAGACTCTTCGCTATCAGCCCGTTCGCAGAAACGACTATCGGGACAATGATCGTCGAATCAACATCCCACATGGCGGTTATCTCGTGAGCTAGGTCAAGGTACTTGCTGGCTTTGTCCTTCTCAGCTTTCACGAGGTTCTCGTCATGGGGGATGGTGATGTCGACGAGCACTGCCTGGCGTTTCGATCGATCTGTCAGCACGATATCAGGCCTATTGGCTATAATAGTCCTGTCCGTGATAACAGACCGATCCCAATAGAGCGTGGCACGACCATTTTCGAGAACTGGCGCAGGTATATACTTATAGTAAGGCACTTCAAAGTCCACAAGGCCGTATAGCAGAGCCGTATTATTATTATTATTATTATTCGCCTGTGTTAATGTCCCACTGCTGGGCAAAGGTCTCTCCCCTGGACTTCCAACTCTCCCTGTCTGCACTTATGACCGGCCAGTCTCCCAAGAACGAGTCTAGGTCATCTCGCCATCTCCGCCTTGGTCTACCGCAGCACCGATAACCATCTTGGGGCATCCATTCAGTGGTAACCCGCGCCCACCTTTCTGGGTGCATGCGGCGGACGTGGCCAGCCCAGTCCCATTTGAGCCTGGCGGTTGCTTTGCCTACATTTACATGCACATTTATCGATATTACTTAAATGTCATGTGAATGTCATAAATAAAAACAACTAATACATTTTATATTGAAAACGCCACAAAGCGAACTCGAGCGCGGTCACGACAGAGCACTGGATTGTTGTAACAGCCGGATTAAATAATATTTACATTGAAAAGCCACATTATACTAACATATTCACGACGCAAGCTTTACAGCGCAGAGTAAAACAGCGTATGCATTCTAACGAGAAAAACGCTAGACTCGTATTGTACAAAATTGTTTGTTTTTTGTAAGAGGGGGAAAACCAGCATGTGGGTCACCTCATGGGAAGTAACCTCCACCGCCCATGGACACCCGCAACACAGTGTATCACAGTGTTTTCTTTCAAATTTATAATATTAGTAAGGAAAAAGGATTCAGCGACAAAATCATCATAATTAAAATTTAAATCATCATCATCATCCCAGCATATATACGTCTCACTGCAGGCTCAGGCTTTCTCTCAGAATTGGGAACTTCACGCGCATCATTGAATTCCTTCTCAGGTGTGTGCAGGGTTCCTCACGATATTTTCCTTTACCGCAAAGCTCATGGTACAATTTAAAATATAAATTCGAACATAGTTTTACAACCCTGGCTTTTAAAAAAACTGCTATTTATAGAAAAAATAAATAAGATATTATTTATAAGTACCCATTTTAACTTCAAATATTGCTAACGGCACCGTTCTGCCCATTTCACTCCGTAGCTCGACATTTGACATTTATTAACAAGAAGTAGGTTTGACAGTTCTCGCCGTTTTAGGCCGATCGCGGCTTATTTGCGACTGTTAGATCGAAAGATATAAAGTTTTCATGACATCTGATAAAGCAAGATTTTACGTCTTGGACTAAAATTAAATTTAATTCTAAACATTGAAGGTTTTTGTTGCAGTTTAATAAAATAAGTTGTGTTAGTAAATGAGTCCGTTTTTTACAAGCTTTTATTACGAGCTTTTATTTAGTTTCACCCGACCTGTCTCGTCCCGGTCTGTCACACTTCCTGATCACCAAATATATATATATATATTATATATGCTATAGTGCTATATGCTTCGTAAGTATAAGTTTTACTTCACCAAATACTTCTCGATCGCGTTTACGTAAAAAAATCAATTCTATGGAAACATGGACGCGCGCGCACGGAGACGCTATCCATGTTTCTATAGTAATTGATCCAGAAATATTTCGTGAAGTGAAAACTTATACTAGGCATACTGAAATTTTGCAAGCATGTGTAAATCAGGTGACAATGCAATATGCAAATTATTAATATTATTATTGTGACATTGGAACACTATAATAAAATGACACAACCCCGTTGAATTTGAGCTCGTTTGATTTGTCTTGACGAGTACTTTGATCCCAGATGGTAACCAGGGTCTGATGATGGAGCTGGAAGGTGGCCATAGGCCACAACCCCACACAACATGACACAACCCCATCGAGTTTGGGCTAGTTTGCTTCATCTTTACGAGTACGTTAGGTGGTAATTAATTAGGGTCTGAAGATGGAGCTGAAAGATGGCCACTAAAAAGTTAAAAATAACATTAAGACAAAAAACTTTTTTAAAAACAAGCTTTATTAAGTAGACGTTAATAAAAGCACTAAAAAGTTAAAATAATTTAGTACTGCTAAAAAATAGACCATGCATGAAATTTTTGCGTTTTTATCAGATTCAATTTTTTTCAATAAAAGCGTGTGTCATTCAGAGAGGAGGCCTGTGCCCTGCAGTGGGACGTATATAGGCTGAGATGATGATGATGACATTTTGACGCCAAGAGAAATAATGAAGGTTTTTTTTCTTTTTATTGTTTTATTGTTATAAAATAAAAATAAAAAATAAATATTAGGGGACAATCTAACACAAATCGACCTAGTCCCAAACTAAGCAAAGCTTACTATGGGTACTAGACGACGATAAGCATACTTATATAGATAAATTAAAACTTAAATACATGGAAAACATCCATAACGACCGCTTTAGCCTAGTTGGTAGTGACCCTGCCCACGAAGCAAGAGGTCCTGGGTTCAAATCCCGGTAAGGGCATTTATTTGTGTGATGAGCACGAATATTTGTTTCTGAGTTATGGATGTTTTCTATGTATTTAAGTTTTTATTTATCTGTATAAGTATGTTTATCCGTTGCTTAGTACCCATAACACAAGCTTTGCTAAGCTTACTTTGGGACTAGGCCAATTGGTGTGACAACCCATGATATTTTTTTTTTTTATATTTTATAACACAGGAACAAATAAAACAAGTTAGCTATGAAGTATCTTTTTTTTTTGTACTTATTTTTTCAACTTCATTTTTTTATTACTTTTACGGTCATCCCGTGAAATCATACATTTCGTACTAAATACAAACTGAAATATAGATGCACAGAAAAAACCCCAGAAAAAAGACCAATGCTGGGAATCGAACCCAGGTCCAGGTCAGGTTTGTCACTGCATAAGGTGATGATTTAGCAGATTGAAATGTATGATGTATAGGAAAGATTCGTGTCTAATCTCTAGACCAGTGGTGGTGTAGGGGTATGGCACGCGGCACGGAATGCTGAGGACCTGGGTTCGATTCCCAGCATTGGTCTTTTTTCTGGGGTTTTTTCTGTGCATCTATATTTCAGTTTGTATTTAGTACGAAATGTATGATTTCACGGGATGACCGTAAAAGTAATAAAAAAATGAAGTTGAAAAAATAAGTACAAAAAAAAAAAGATACTTCATAGCTAACTTGTTTAAAGTTGCACAGTAGCGCCATCTCTTGTCCAGGTGAGCGGTTAGTTCCGAAGGAGTGTTAAAATCTCTCGATGAGGGTGTAACATAGATGTGCGTTTGTCACTGCATAAGGTGATGATTTAGCAGATTGAAATGTATGATGTATAGGAAAGATTCGTGTCTAATCTCTAGACCAGTGGTGGTGTAGGGGTATGGCACGCGGCACGGAATGCTGAGGACCTGGGTTCGATTCCCAGCATTGGTCTTTTTTCTGGGTTTTTTTCTGTGCATCTATATTTCAGTTTGTATTTAGTACGAAATACAGGAACAAATATTCGTGCTCATCACACAAATAAATGCCCTTACCGGGATTCGAACCCACGACCTCTTGCTTCGTAGGCAGGGTCACTACCAACTAGGCTAAGGTCGTTGTTGGTAATTAAATATTACTTATATACATACCTACTATCTTTGTTAGTAACTACTGAAGCATCCGTTTTATGGACTAGCTGCTGCCTGCAACTCGTCTCTATGGAAAAACCGGCCAAGAGCGTGTCGGACACGCACAAGGTAGGGTTCCGTAGCCATTACAAAAAAATCAAGTAATATTTTTCTAAGGATTTCGTATGTGTACGGAATCATCCAAGTTTAGGTATGTTTTATACCTTAGGCTACTATTTACTCTTAAACTACAAATAATTTCCAAGCAATCTTAGCCGCTATAATTTTCCTAGTAAATTTGATATATTTACTACCATTCTGAATTTTTTCAAATTTTTCCACCTAACAGTTTAGATTTTAGAGGGGGGGAACGGCCGATTTTAATGAAAATTTTAACTTTAAAGTTGAATATTTCGCAAACGGATCACTGAATAGAAAAATCATGTTAGCAACCCCGCAATGGTTTTAAAAGTCCTATCCAACGATACCCCACACTATAGGTTTAGTTGAGAAAAAAAAAATCACCCCCCTTTACGTCTATGGGAGGTACCCTAAAAAAATATATTTTTTTGTTTTTTATTTTACCACTTTGTTGGCGTGACTGATATGTACTAGGGGCGTTCAATAAAAAGTGAGAATGAGTATGTTATAAACAACTTTTACTAAATGTCATTTTATTTTTCGACATAGTCACCTTTTAGCATAATAATAAAAAATCTTGTACTGCAGCGACTACCGCGTCGTCGTCTTCAAATTTCTGGCCTCGCAGGTATTGTTTCAATCTCGGAAATAGGTAGAAATCACTGGGAGCGAGATCTGGTGAATACGGAGGATGCTTAAGGATATCGAACCCAGCATCACGAATTGCAGCCATTGCAACGGCGGACTTGTGTGCCGGGGCATTGTCCTGGTGGAACAGCACAACTTTCGAGAGTTTACCTCGCCGTTTTTCGCGGATCTCATTGCGCAATGTTGCTATTTGTTTGGCATATAAAGTGCCCGTAATAGTGGCTCTATGCTCGAGATACTCAATCATTAATACCTCTTTACCATCCCAAAAAACAGAGCCCATGACCTTACCAGCAGATGGGCTCACCTTGAATTTCTTTGGAGTTGGAGATGATGGCCTTTTCCATGTCATAGACTGCAGTTTCGTTTCAGGGTCGTAATGATGGAGCCATGTTTCGTCCATTGTTATAAATCGCGCCAAAAAAAGTTCCCGGTCTTGCTGCATCAGGTTCAAAGCTTCTTGACAAATCTCTACTCTAGTTTGTTTTTGCGTGTCAGTAAGCATTCTTGGTACCCAACGCGCAGATACCTTTTTCATACCCAAGCGTTCATGTAAAATATTATGCACGCTTCCCGTTGAAATCTTTACATTTTCAGCAATAAAACGAATTGTGACACGACGATCCGCCAAAACTGAGTTTTCGACTTTTTTCACAATTTCTTCAGTTACTGCTGTAGTAGGGCGTCCGGAGCGGGGGTCGTCCATTGTCGATGTTCTTCCACGTCTAAATTCGGCGCACCAACGTGCGACTGTCGAATACGGAGGAGCATTAGACCCTAAAGTGTCCCGCAAATCCAAATTGACTTGGTCCGTAGAAAAATTTTTCAAATACAAGTATTTGATAACGGCGCGCAGTTCAATTTTCTCCATTTTCGCTAACGTACTCAATAGCATTGCAAAGAAATTACCGTATATTTTTTTAAACAAAAGACAGTTACTTTTTTTTTTCATAGCAATCAGCTAGATAGATTAGCTTTACCGGCCAGTATTTAATTTCGTAATATTAAAAGAGTTTGCATCTCATTCTCACTTTAAATTGAACGCCCCTCGTATATTCATGCCAAATTACAGCTTTCTAGTACTAACGATCTTTGAGCTTAGCCGCGGACAGACAGACATACAGACGGACAGACATGGCGAAACTATAAGGGTTCCTAGTTGACTACGGAACCCTAAAAAGGGCTAATTATCTCCTGGGAATTTCGAGAAACTATCTCTACTATGATACTCGAAATAGTGTCTGCCAAATTTCAAGTCTCTAGCTCCAGTGATTTAGACTGTCAATCAGACAAATTTGCATAGGTACAGAAGTTATAGGTGTATGGTTGGACCTTTTCTTACTGCAACTTGGATAAAAAGGTGTTTAAAGTCTCAACTTTAAATGAATATAATTATTCTAAAATCAGCGGTTATTTACAAAGTGAATTAGCTTATCTTACCTATCTTTGCTTGGGAACAGACTTGAATACGATTATCGCAGGACATTCTTCCCCGTACGGCTTAGAATCTGATAGAATTAATGGAATTCCTTATGGACTATTACGTCGCGTCATTATTCATGCCATATCTAGGTTTCCTCGCACCCACCCACCCTGTGTTCAACAGGCGTCCAACGATTTTGTTCATTTTCAACCGACGAAAACAAAAGGAGGAGGTTCTCAATTCGACGTGTATGTATTTTTTTTTATGTATGATCACGCATAACTTTTTACAGAGTAGTCCGATTTTGATGATTATTTTTTTATTGGAAAGCGTATACCTCGAGGGTGGTCCCATTTAAATTTGGAAATAATATTCCTACCCTAAGGGTAGGAAAACAGGGGGTAATTGACTTAACTTTTTACAGAGTAGTCTGATTTTCATAATTCTTTTTTATTGGATAGATAGGGTATACCTTGAAGTTGGTATTATAAATTTGGAAAAAAAATTACCCCAAGGATGGAAAAAAGTATAAAATAAAAACTTTTTAACAAAAAATTAAACCGCCGAAAAAACTGAAAAGCATAAAATAATACTTTTTTTGTTTGACCTTAATCTAGGTACCAGTTTGAAGTCGGTGCCTCAGCACGAGTCAGGAGGAGTGATAGAAGCCAATCAGGTAGACGATTATAGGTCCACTCCTCCTGGCTAAGTGCTGAGGCACCGACTTCAAACTGGTACCTAGATTAAGGTCAAACAAAAAAAGTATTATTTTATGCTTTTCAGTTTTTTCGGCGGTTTAATTTTTTGTTAAAAAGTTTTTATAATCACCCTTTTAGAGTCACTCTCGTCGATAACTCCGATTAAGTTGACGACTGTCATAAGATAAGTATTGTACATCATCATCATCCTTTCATAAATAAAAAAAAATAAAAAATAAAATTGTCGAAGACTATTAAAAAATCCATAGTGCTTGTTAGTAGGTACACTTCGACTGTTAAGAGTTAATCATAAATCATAAATCATTTATTTGCATAAAACATGGTACATATTTTGTGGCATGGAAGAAAGAGTTTCACATGTTTTGTCACCCGAAAGAGGTTCACTCCTGAACGTAAGTCTAACCCAAGGTTCGCCAAATAGATCGGTCCTGCACAATCCGCGTCCAAGGCGTTCCCGAAACCTTAACCAGGTCGTCGCTCCATTTTGTTAGCGGCCTGCCTACACTGCGTCTACCGGGTCCGCACGCCATTTGAGAACCTTTTGGCACCAGTACCCATCAGGTTTACGAGCGATGTGCCCTGCCCACTGCCACTTGAGTCTGGCAATTCTTCGAGCTGCGTCGGTGACTTTAGTTCTTGCGCGGATTTCATCATTTCCAATATGATCCCACTGAGAAACTCCGAGCATAGCTCCATCGCCCTCTGAGGACCTTGGCTGTCTTATGAGGCCCAGGCCCATCGTTAGTGGCCACGTCTCAGTGCCGTAAGTCATCACTGGCAACACACACTGGTCCAAGACATTTGACTTGAGACACTGCGGTATATTGGATGACAAGATATTGCGGAGCTTCCCGAACGCTGCCCAGCCGAGTCAGAATCGTCGATTGACCTTTTTCTCGATTTCAGACTTACCTAATTGGACTGTATGTCCCTGGTAGATCAGGAACCAGGGTCAGGTAGGCAGGTCAGTTACAATTTCGAGTGAAGTATCTCCGATTATAACAGGCTATGGTAGATACAACATGGGCGTTCGACATGACCTCCGTCTTGTCCATGTTCATTTTGAGATCAACTCGATTGGAGACTCTTTCGAGGACAGCAAGAGAAGGCTAGGCCATATTTTACACAAATAATAAACAAATACATACAAAACATAACACGCAACTGTTTGTTTAATTGACTTTTGTAACGAAACCAGCGGTCCAATACAAACAATTAATAACGTTAATTGACCATAACAGATTAAATTAATATCCCTGCGGGCGACGCGTGGGGTGTCACAGTCGATGCTTGCGAAGAGTAATGTCTGCGTGACGTTTTTGACGCCAGAGTTGCGTAAGGCAACACATACACCAACATAGCCAAACGGATTAGCTCGTTGAAATGGCAATGGCAGGTCATATAGCACGCAGAACAGACGTTGGGGCCCAAAAGTTCTCGAATGGAGACCACGTACTGGCAAACGCAGCGTGTGAGGTCCACCAACGAGATGGACGGACTTTTTGTTGAAGGCCGCAGGTTCAGGGTGGATGCAAGTCGCTTCCAACCGTAATTATTGGGCGTCAATGAGGGAGGCCTATGTCCATCAGTGGACGTCCTACGGCTGAAATGAAGATGGTTGCGTAAGGACTCCATTAAAGTTCGACCACACCGCTGTTTAAAATACCGAGATGGTACGGAATCGCAGTGACACATCGTGTCCGTGCCGTGCCGCTTTTATCGCATGCCCTCCACACCGCTGCTCAAAATACGCAGACGCAATGCGTACGCCGTGACGCGCCCCATACGAAAGATTTTTGAGGCGAACCTTCCAAACCGATGCTTAAAATACGCTGCGTCAAAATCATGCTCCGGAAATGTGTTATAAGTACACCGACGAGCAAAAATAAAGGGTCGGTTGCAAAAATGACGATAACTACAAAACCCGCTGTGATAGCTTCTTCGAGTAAAATGAGTTTAGTAAAGAGTTTTATACTCAATTAAACTTTTTCTTGTTAAGATTAAAGCTCATTACTAAACTCATTTTACTCGAAGACGCTATCACAGCGGGTTTTGTAGTATCATCATTTTTGTAACTGGCCCTTTATTTTTGCTCGTCAGTGTAGATGATCAATGGTGTGATGTGGCTCATAAGAACTCGATGTAATTAGTTTTGCGATTTTGACACAGCTGCTAAGTTTCCAATACGCACGCCCGCGTAGGAACTACACGGCCCAAGCCCTCTTGATCAGGGAGGAGGCCTGGGCCATGCAGTGGGACACATACACCGTGAAATTTTAGTGGTTGTTTTCCCGAAACGAGGTGATTTAGTTTCGATTGTACAATCGATTTATAATTACTATTTTGACTAGAGTCAAAAATCCAATTGTGAAAAACCAAGGTCGAAAATGACCGCAAACCAATAGTAACGCTTCGTTGGTACAAGTAGCGTACGATCGTACGATAGGTTAGGTACCAACGAAGCGTTACTATTGGTTTGCGCCGGTCATTTTCGACTTTCGTTTTTCACAATTGGATTTATGACTCTAGTCAAAATAGTAATTATAAATCGATTGTACAATCGATACTAAATCACCTCGTTTCGGAAAACAACCACTAAAATTTCACGGTGTATACATGGTGGAATAATGAACGAAAATTGCAAGTCGATTTCGTCAGTGGAAATTGTGAAATTCGCTTTGCAAGATTTGAGTCAAACCAAGTTAAATAAAAACTTGTAATTATAGCATACCTAAGCCGGTTGCTCGGGATGTAAGGTTTCTCTGGCGGCGCCTGCGCATGCGGGAAACGCACTGTCTGGCTTTTTGTCCATGTGAACCTGCCCTCGTTAGAAAATTACATTTAAACAAGTTAGCTATGAAGTATCTTTTTTTTTTTGTACTTATTTTTTTTTTTTTTTTTCACGGGATGACCGTAAAAGTAATAAAAAAATGAAGTTGAAAAAAAAAATAAGTACAAAAAAAAAAAAAAAGATACTTCATAGCTAACTTGTTTAAAGTTGCACAGTAGCGCCATCTCTTGTCCAGGTGAGCGGTTAGTTCCGAAGGAGTGTTAAAATCTCTCGATGAGGGTGTAACATAGATGTGCGCTTGTCACTGCATAAGGTGATGATTTAGCAGATTGAAATGTATGATGTATAGGAAAGATTCGTGTCTAATCTCTAGACCAGTGGTGGTGTAGGGGTATGGCACGCGGCACGGAATGCTGAGGACCTGGGTTCGATTCCCAGCATTGGTCTTTTTTCTGGGGTTTTTTTCTGTGCATCTATATTTCAGTTTGTATTTAGTACGAAATATAAAATTACATTTATTAAGGCCTATAGGTTTTCTATTTATAGTAACACTACTTTGTAGGCGGTGAACTGTATCTCCGATCTTAGAAGCCGTGGTGGCCTGGTGGTTTGACCTATGGCCTCTCAAACAGAGGGTCGTGGGCTCAAATCCCGGCTCGCACCTCTCAGTTTTTCAGAATTTGTGTGCGAAATTACATTTGTAATTTACCATGAGCTTTAAGGTGAAGGAAAACATCGTGAGAAAACCTGTGAAGAAATTCAATGGTGCGTGTGAAGTTCCCAATCCGCACTGGGCCCGCGTGGGAACTACGGCCCAAGCCCTCTCATTCTGAGAGGAGGCGTGTGCCATGCAGTGGGGCGTATATAGACTGGGATGATGATGATGATGAGTAGCACTACTTTGTCGGTGGTTAACTTCATCTTCGACCTTTACTCATTCCACTGTTGGGCACAGGGTCTAACAAAAATCAAAACGAAATCAAAATCAGAATATCTGTGAGTAAATTAAGGGCTCTTACATGTATTTTTTAGGGTTCCGTGCCCAAAGGGTAAAAACGGGACTCTATTACTGAGACTTCGCTGTCCGTCCGTCTGTCACCAGGTTGTATCTCACAAACCGTAATAGCCATACAGTTGAAAGTTTCACAGTTGATGTATTTTGGTTGCCGCTATAACTAAAAATACTAATAAACAGAATAAAACAAATATTTAAGGGGGCTCCCATACAACAAACAAATTTGGTTATACATATGTTCAATTTAAAAAAAAATATATAACAAATATTTAAATACAAAAAACGTGTTACGGTGTTATGGTACGGAACCCTTCGTGCGCGAGTCCGACTCGCACTTGGACGGTTTTTTCTTCTCCCTTCAATTTATTACTCAAAATATCTGTAAAAAAATCACAAGGGTTTTTGGCACTTTCAGAGCGACACCCTAAAAAACTTTGACCGTAAAACTTCGCTTAGGTAATGGCTAATGAAATACCGAGATATGATGCTAATGAGATACTGCAGTTAATTTCCCACTAATTTCCCATCAGGAAATTAAAGTCTGTTGATGCCAGATGTTCTGTCTGAAATATGCCTTAAGTTTCTAGATTAAGGGCAAACGAGCCAGGGACTCGAGAAACGACCTTGTTTTGATCACGCTAGAGTTCATTATAAATAACTATAAATTAAAAATTTTAAAAACCCCCAACACAATTTCGTCACACATATTATGTCTGAAAATTAAGCAAATGCCCAATGCGTCTAAGACCTCTTCTGCAGCTAACAAAAGTGCTTATAACTTTGAAACGGCTGACCCGATTTTGATGAAACATATTTAAGAACCATCGCCAAGAAACCTGCTTTCAAATAAAAAAAAACTGCATCCAAATCGGTCCACCCGTTTAAGAGCTATCACCCGTCTAACAGACAGACAGACACATACACACACATAGCGGTCAAATTTACCAATTTTTGTGTCGGGGGTTAAAAATTTACCAAGAGCGAGTCGGACATAGTCAATCCCGTACCTACGTATTAATAGCAAGGAAAAGACAAGTTTGTACTTTATCATCATAGCCTATATACGTTCCACTGCAGGGCACAGGCCTCCTCTCAGAATGAGAGGGCTGGGGCCGTAGTTCCCAGGGCCCAGTGCAGGTTGGTAACTTCACACGCACAACTGAATTTCTTGGTGTATGCAGGTTTCCTCACGATTTTATCCTTCACCGTAAAGCTCATGGTAAATTTGAAATGTGGTTACGCACATAAATTCCGAATAACTCAGAGGTGCGAGCCGGGATTTGAACCCACGATCCTCTGCTCCAGAGGCCATAGGTCAAACCGCTAGGCCTTCACGGCTTTTTTTAACCAGCACACACCTGCGAATAAAATTAATGGTGTGTGTTAAGTTTCCAATCCGCACTGGGCCCGTCTGGGACCTACGCTGGGAACTGGGAGAGGAAGCCTGTGTCTTGCAGTAGGACGTTTATAGGCTGGAATAATAATAAAATAAAAATATAAATAAATATCACGGTACAATTCACACCAATTGACCTAGTCCCAAAGTAAGCTAAGCATAGCTTGTGTTATGGGCAACGGATAAACATACTTATATAGATAGATACATACTTAATACATATAAACACCCAAGACCCGAGAACAAATATTCGTATTATTCATACAAATATCTGCCCCGACGCGGGAATCGAAACCGGCACCTCAAGCTTCGTAGTCAGGTTCTCTACCTACTAGGCCATCTGGTCGTCAAAATAATGACGATGACATTTTTAATTTTTAATCGTCATTGAATTTCAACAAAACATTGCTTTATTTGAACCGTTATCATTAAAGACATTTCCACCCCTGACCTACCATAACAGTAATATGGAATAAAGCCATATGGCACCGTATAATTTTAATTTGCTCCCTCGTTCATCAGTCACGGTTGACGCAGTATTAATAACGTAATTATGGAACTCATTAACAAGATTAATTAACTGATTTTGTTCCTCTCAATTTTTTTGGTGATGCTAGTATTTTGATGACAGTAAAACAAAAGAAAAGAACGTTACTGGAGACTTTAAATTGCAGAAGGGGAATGATAGGACACTTGATACGCACGAAATTTCTTCTTAAAAATGCTGGAAGGAAAAATAGAAGGAAGACGAGAGGAAGGCCATCATCACCATCATTTTAGCCGAAAGACGTCCATTTCTGAACACAGGCCAAGGCTCGCCAAACAGATCGATCCCGCGCCAATATGGGTGGTCACCGTGGTGGGGGAGGGGGTAAAAATTGTAAATAAGTTTTTGTCAAAAAATTCATTTTGAATACAAGCTTTTTCGCTGACTGTACTTTTTGTTGACTGCACTTGCATTGTCATCCAACCTACATAAGTATACCAAATTTCAAGTAAATCCGACAACTGGAAGTGGGTCAAATTCGACTTCTAAGATTTGACCCAAGAATAATAAATAATAATAAATAATAAAACGAACGGAGTGAGCTAAATAAAAGCTTGTAAAAATGGGTCGTACTAACAATGGCTAGGCGAAATATTCTAGATTAATTTTGTGAAACCTTGTACCTATACCTACATAAAGTTCGCCGAAACTTTAATTTTTCCAAGATTAGATGTAGTTAATCTAACTCATTTCCACTTAGAATGAAACTATTTCGAACCTAAATATCCACGTCGGAGCGATTTCCATCACCCATTAATAATTAAACCTTTAAGCCTTCGGGGACCTTTTTGTACCGAATTGAGCACACGTGGTGTGCTTGTATTGGGGTGCCGACCACGACAAAGTGCAAAGGACGATACAGTAAGCAAATCATCATTCATTGCGCGTTTGAACCGTCCACCGCTCAGCAGCTTATGAGCAAAGCACGCAATGGTTTAGAAATTCTGTCACCGCGTCCCTGGTCTTATGTTATCGTGGTAAAGGTGCTAGGGTGCCCAGTTGCATACTGTCAATGAACGGTTATTTATTATGTTTATAACAACAAATGGTTTGTTTTCATTGGGGATTTTGGGGGTGTAAGCGGTTTTTGCACATGTGCGTGCGGTGCTAATTTGGGTTGCAGTGGAAGAAAGAGGGGGGGGTTTGCAATTTTCGGGAAAGATCAAATTGAGTAGGTAAGAGCAGCCTATATGCGTTCCACTGCAAGCACAGGGCTCCTCGCAGAACGAGAGGGCTTGGGCCGTAGTTCCCACGCGACCCAATACGCATTGGGAGCTTCACATTCACTTTCTTCGCAGTCGTGTCTAGTTTTCCCTACGATGTTTTTTGACTGATAATGATGATGAATCTTCATGACGTTTTTCCCTCAACGCAAAGCTCATGGTAAATTTCAAATGCCATTTCGCACATATATTCCGAAAAATTGAGAGGTGTGAACTCGGACTCGAACCCACGACCCTCTCCTTGACAGACCACAGGACCAACCCCAGGGTTACCACGACGATAAAAGTCATTATATTATAACCAATACTATTTTTTTTATACAATACAGGTTTGCGTTTGACCACAATCACGCCTGATTGAAGATGAGGCCTACGATGGAGCACGCTTGCCTAGCAAATGCTCATTCACCCTAGACTTGAAAACGGACAAGAGTGGGGGGGGGGGGGCACAAATAAAGTAAACATTCGCATTATAGTAGTCAAAGGCAAGTCGCAGGCGCCGTCATAGCAAGAAAAAGTTGTGTAGATTAATGAAATAGGTGCCACGGAATGCCGACGCATCTGTGGCTGCATCAAAGCGCTCCTTATTGCGTATGTCTGTCTGTCTAAGTGCATGCAGTATTAATATCATGTGCCCGGGACGATGGTGTGTTCTACACTGCACTGATTGATTGTTTTTAATTTGAAAATTAAATTGTATCACAGTCTTAAATACATATCCATACTAGATATATACATATAGATATATCGATATTTAAAGATATGTATATGTAGTTTGAGACCCTGAGCCATCCCACAGACAGAACTATCCTATGTCCATATACATAGGATAGTTCTGTCTGTGCCTTCTTAAACGGTGAGCCCATTTGGATGCGGTTTTTTTATTTGAAAGCAGGTTTCTTGGCGATGGTTCTTAGACATGTTTCATCAAAATTGGTTCAACCGTTTCAAAGTTATCAGCTCTTTTGTTACCTGTGCAAGGGATCTCAGACACATAATGGGCATTTACTTCATTTTCAAACATGGTGTGTGTGTGTGTGTGTGTGTGTGTGTGCGACCTATTGCGTTGGCGGCTTTAAAAAATGTATTTATGGTTATAATTACAAACCCTTTCTTAGGAGCATAGTGGAGCAAACCACACGGCAGTAATTGATATTATTTATTTATAGCAAGTTGTTTGGTTTGTACTTGTCTTACACACGATGACGATTTAAATTGTAGCAGTGTAGGACTTATTTTTTTTCCTAGAGATATACAGGGTGGTTAGGGTGGTTATAGGGTGGTTACATTTAGATCGATCAGTGCCTATGAGAAAGTCTGTAACTATAAGATATACAAAGATCTGTTCATAGAAACCATGTTATCCCGAAAAATTCCATATGATCAATAAATAATATCAAATATTATTTATTTTATTAGCAGTTACGTCTGCTCACCGAACCTAAGATTTAAAAGCGAAAAAGTTTCCGGGTGCGCCGGTGGGACTTGAACCCACGTCTCCTGGGTATGCGCCCCAACGGGTGTTCTACCAACTGAACCACGTCGCATCCAACCGACCCCGAAATTCTTAATCGCTTACATACGCCAACAGTGGCGTGTGGTGGTGGTGGCGTGGGGAGGTCGGTTGGATGCGACGTGGTTCAGTTGGTAGAACACCCGTTGGGGCGCATACCCAGGAGACGTGGGTTCAAGTCACACCGGCGCATCCGGAAACTTTTTCGCTTTTAAATAATAAATAATATTTATATTGTATTGTATAGCGATAACCGTATTCTTCCCAGACGGAGCGGGCACCACTTTACAGCTGATATTAAACACAGATATTAACTAACTGTTTGAAGTTGTAATATGAAACGCTAATCCGCATAGAAGCAGAGTTCCGCGCGGGGTTAATGAACCCTTTGTGCATTATATGGGTTAAGAGGGCTTTGATTAGCCGGCTATTGTCCCGTGGCTTTTGCGTAATTATGTATGAAGGACTAGGCTTTGTATGCCACTTGGTCTGGAAGCATCGAGCGTAGCCAATAGATTAGAATAATATCGTCGGGGAAATGGGGAATTTCAGAAATAGGGTACCTACAGCTATATTTTTCTCCGTTTTTTTGAATTTCATAATCATAATCATTTATTTGCATAACCTGCGAAGAAATTAAATGGTGTGTGTGAAGTTCCCAATCCGCAATGGGCCCGCGTGGGAACTACCACCCAACTTCTCTCATTCTGAAAGGAAACCTGAGCCCTGCAGTAGGACGTATATAGGCTGGTACGATGTTGACCTCCGCACAGTCTATACTTCATTTAATTTAGCATTGGAAAGCACAACAACATTATATTGCGGCTCGTGAACTGTAATCTCTTTACAATTTGTACTAGAGTATCAATTGACGACACGCAAATAATGTGGCATTAAAACAATTTTATTTTGCGGCTCCCAGACTATTGTACTGTACTATTTGCTAGGTAAGAAATAGTTGACCAGACGCAATATAATGTTGTTCTGCTTTTCAATGCTAAATTAAATGAAGTATAGCACCGTCCGCTACAAGCGGAACTTTTTTCTTCAGACGACGAAGTTATGGAACCAGCTTCCTATGACTCTCTTAAAGACAGCATTCCCGGAGCAATACAGCTTGGGGATCTTTAGAAACCGAGTCTATCTATTTCTCAAAGGGCCGGCAACGCACCTGTGACACGCTGTTGTTGCGGGTGTCATTGGGCGGCGGTGATTGCGTCCTTAGGTGACCCGCATGCTCGTTTTCCCCTTTCATATACAGGGTCAGCCAGTATGGAAAAATCTAAAACTATAAGAATGTTGAATTGAAAAAAAAATGGTAGTCATTTCGAACACCTACTAAAATAAAGGAAAGGATATGAAAACAATGCATTTTATTAATTTTCAACCGACGAAAACAAAAGGAGGAGGTTCTCAATTCGACGTGTATATATTTTTTTTTTATGTATGATCACGCATAACTTTTTACAGAGTAGTCCGATTTGAGGATTCTTTTTTTATTGGAAAGCGTATACCCCAAGGGTGGTCCCATTTCAATTTGGAAATAATATTCCTACCCTAAGGGTAGGAAAACAGGGGATGATTGACTAACTTTTTACAGAGTAGTCTGATTTTAATAATTCTTTTTTATTGGATAGATAGGGTATACCTTGAAGTTGGTATTGTAAATTTGGAAAAAAATTACCCCAAGGATGGAAAAAAAGTATAAAATAAAAACTTTTTAACAAAAAATTAAACCGCCGAAAAAACTGAAAAGCAAAAAATAATACCTTTTTTGTTTGGCCTTAATCTAGGTACCAGTTTGAAGTCGGTGCCTCAGCACGAGCCAGGAGGAGTGATAGAAGCCAATCAGGTAGACGATTATAGGTCCACTCCTCCTGGCTAAGTGCTGAGGCACCGACTTCAAACTGGTACCTAGATTAAGGTCAAACAAAAAAGGTATTATTTTTTGCTTTTCAGTTTTTTCGGCTGTTTAATTTTTTGTTAAAAAGTTTTTTAGACATCATGTTTCGTATAGTTTCAGACTTTCCCATACTGACCGATCTAAATGTTACACCTGTATAAAAAAGAAGTCGCGTAAAAACTTAGACTACCTGATAGGAGTTAGCTATGAAGTATCTTTTTGTATTTATTTTTTCAACTTCATTTTTTTTATTAATCTCTAGACCAGTGGTGGTGTAGGGTTATGGCACACGGCACGGAATGCTGAGGACCTGTGTTCGATTTCCAGCATTGGTCTTTTTTCTGGGGTTTTTTCTGTGCATCTATATTTCAGTTTGTATTTAGTACGAAATATACCTGATAGGAGTCGAATTGTTACGCCACGCTAACTGGTGCCCCAGCGCGGTGAAATATAATCCTATCCTATTGGACAGTGCTACTACGCAAATAAAACTATATTATAACAACTAGCTGTTGCCCGCGACTCCGTCTGCGTGGAATTAGTAATTTTGGCAGCTTATTTTTTTATCCAATTTGCTTTTTCATCAAGTATGGCTCTCCTTAGTTCCTCGATATAAAAAAATTACCCGCCCCTCCCAACCCCACCCCCCACCGAACCCCTCCGCACACCCGCGTTCACATTCACCACAAGTAAAGCGTGCCTATAGAAGTTTTACTTCAAAAACCCCCGATTTTGAAACATTCTTCCGCTCCGCTCCGCTTCTATTGGTGTTAGCGTGATGATTATATAGCCTATAGCCTTCCTCGATAAATGTGCTATCTAACACTGAAAGAATTTTTCAAATCGGAGCAGTTGTTCCTGAGATTAGCGCGTTCAAATAATAAAAACCTGTTCGATAAAGTCTTAAAATAGACGTCTCTTTCTTATTTGTGAACCGATTCAAATGAAACAAACACTAAATGTTAATCCAAGAAAATACCAACATATCACTGAAAACCGCATCCTTCTAGGTTAAGCCGTTTCTGAGATTAGCGCGCACAAACGCACAGACAAACAGACAAACAGACAATAATTCTAAAAATCATTGTTTTGGGTTCTATTGCGCTAATAAATAGCCCTAGTGACAGTTTTTCTCAAATATTTTCAATGTACAGACACCGACTTGTTACAGATTTATTATATGTATAGATAAGCCCCACGTGCACGTCGCACGTGCCTCCACTCGACCCGCTCTCACGTTATATTGACGTTTGATATCTGGTGGTTTCGATCTGGTGCAGTTTTACTTCTCGCCTAGCTTTAGAATCCAATTTCAGCGCAGCGCGAAGATCCTACCAAAAAAAAACTAATTATTTTTGTCAATTATAGTCCAGTTTGATTTTGTCAAGCATTTACTTAAAACTGACATAATAAACTGAGTGACTGTCAAACATTACAGTTGGCATGGCTTATGGCACTGAGACGTGGCCGCTAACGATGGGCCTCATAACAAAGCTCAAAGTCACTCACAGGGCGATGGAGAGGGCTACGCTTGGAGTTACTCTGCGGGATCGCATTAGAAATGATGAAATCCGCGCAAGAACTGAAGTCACCGACATAACTCGAAGAACCGCGAGACTCAAGGTGGCAGTGGGCAGGGCGCATAGCTTGTAGAACTGATGCCGGACCTGGAGCGGAAGACGCAGTGGACGTAGGTCCCAACAATATGGAGCCACGACCTGGTTAGCGTTGCGGGAAAGCGTTGGAAGCGGATGGCACAGGACCGATCTGTTCGGCGAGCCTTGGGGGAGGCCTTTATTTAGTAGTGGATGAATTTTACTAAAAACAGTCAGTTCATTTAACCAATACTCCATTTATTCCCAAAAGGATCCAAAGTCACGCTTCATTTTCCGCTTCTGCAATTAAAAACGCTTAACCCACACAACTGAAAATAAAACACCGTTCGTAACCGTCAATAGGGATGAGGGCACCACCAATCAACTGACGTACAATACGTTTACTTTTAGTTTACCACTGACAGATGGCTTGCCTTCATTTAATTTCCAACTTTAACACCATACAAATAAAGTTGCTATTACAAAATTTGCAAACGTGGGTAACAGTATTCTAAAACTGGCTTTATTTGTAGGTCGATAAAGTTGAATATGAAATGAAGGCAAACCATCTGTCAGTGGTAAAGTTTATGTAATTTTACTGTACTATACGAGGGGCGTTCAATATAAAGTGAGAATGAGATGCAAACTCTTTTAATATTACGAAATTAAATACTGGCCGGTAAAGATAATCTATCTAGCTGATTGCTATGAAAAAAAAACTAACTGTCTTTTGTTTAAAAAAATATACGGTAATTTCTTTGCAATGCTATTGAGTACGTTAGCGAAAATGGAGAAAATTGAACTGCGCGCCGTTATCAAATACTTGTTTTTGAAAAATTTTTCTACGGACCAAGTCAATTTGGATTTGCGGGACACTTTAGGGTCTAATGCTCCTCCGTATTCGACAGTCGCACGTTGGTGCGCCGAATTTAGACGTGGAAGAACATCGACAATGGACGACCCCCGCTCCGGACGCCCTACTACAGCAGTAACTGAAGAAATTGTGAAAAAAGTCGAAAACTCAGTTTTGGCGGATCGTCGTGTCACAGTTCGTTTTATTGCTGAAAATATAAAGATTTCAACGGGGAGCGTGCATAATATTTTACATGAACGCTTGGATATGAAAAAGGTATCTGCGCGTTGGGTACCAAGAATGCTTACTGACACGCAAAAACAAACTAGACTAGAGATTTGTCAAGAAGCTTTGAACCTGATGCAGCAAGACCGGGAACTTTTTTTGGCGCGATTTATAACAATGGACGAAACATGGCTTCATCATTACGACCCTGAAACGAAACTGCAGTCTATGACATGGAAAAGGCCATCATCTCCAACTCCGAAGAAATTCAAGGTGAGCCTATCTGCCGGTAAGGTCATGGGCTCTGTTTTTTGGGATGGTAAAGGGGTATTAATGATTGAGTATCTCGAGCATGGAGCCACTATTACGGGCACTTTATACGCCAGACAAATAGCAACATTGCGCAATGAGATCCGCGAAAAACGGCGAGGTAAACTCTCGAAAGTTGTGCTGTTCCACCAGGATAATGCCCCGGCACACAAGTCCGCCGTTGCAATGGCTGCAATTCGTGATGCTGGGTTCGATATCCTTAAGCATCCTCCGTATTCACCAGATCTCGCTCCCAGTGTTTTCTACCTATTTCCGAGATTGAAACAATACCTGAGAGGCCAGAAATTTGAAGACGACGACGCGGTAGTCGCTGCAGTACAAGATTGTTTAAGTACTCAAGATGAGACCTTTTTTAAAAATGGAATTTTAAGTTTAGAAAAAAAGATATACTAAGTGTATTATGCTAAAAGGTGACTATGTCGAAAAATAAAATGACATTTAGTAAAAGTTGTTTATAACGTACTCATTCTCACTTTTTATTGAACGCCCCTAGTATAGGTAGAGGGTGGAAAGATCGAACGTGACATGGAGGGTAACTACCTTAAATATTGGAAATAGCACATTCTATAAAAAGGAGACATTCTTTTATTTTTAAAAGCAATTAATACTGAATGTATGGATAACCTACACTGCGTCTTCCAGTCCGTGGACGCCACTCGAAAACCTTTTGGCCCCATCGGCCGTCAGTTCTACGAGCGATGTGCCCTGCCCACTGCCACTTGAGTCTGGCGATTCTACGAGCTATGTGGTGACTTTAGTTCTTGCGCGGATTTCATCATTTCTAATGCGATTCCGCAGAGAAACTCCGAGCATAGCTCTCTCCATCGGCCTCTGAGTGACTTTGAGCTTTGTTATGAGGCCCATCGTTAGCGTCCACGTCTCAGTGCCAGAAGTCATTACTGCCAACACACTGGTCAAAGACTTTTGACTTGAGACACTGCGGTATATTGGATGACAAGATATTGCGGAGCTTCTCGAACGCTGCCCGGCCTCGTCAGATTCGTCGATTAAATTGAATGATTAATCGGGTATAGTAAAATAATCAATTTTTTTTCTATTCGGGTCTAGGAATTATTCTTTTATGGCAGCATCATCCCTATTTTCGACTTAAAAATGCTTTTTCCATTTTAACCGCCGGATAAAGGGTGAAGCCAATAATTCGGCCGGATAAAAAGCCCGAGTAATCCGACACTAACCTTTCAGATTCAAATGAGAGGGCCTTTTATAAATCATTCGATCCGGATGAACCCCTTTCATTGAGTAGCGTCGGCAGATACACAGATAGAGTATTTTGTAATTTTATTACAATTTTTTTTTCTAAGTCTACCAAGACAGGAATTAATCCTAGTAACTTAATATCCTACCTTATACCACTAATTTATTTATTTGTAAAAATAAATAAATGAGAAAACCTAATAGGTAAGTATTATACTATAAATGAAAAAGTTTGTAAAGATGTTTGGATATTTGTTTGTTTGGATGATTGTTAGTCAATCGAGTTAACCTGCATAAACCTGCGAAGAAATTCAATGGTGTGTGTGAAGTTCCCAATCCGCACTTGGCCCGCGTGGGGCGTGGGAACTACGGCCCAAGCTCTCTCATTCTGAGAGGACGCCTGTGCCCTGCAGTGGGACGTATACATAGGCTGGGATGTAATGAAGACGTTTGAAAACCATGAGCTGTACGGTGAAGGAAAACGAGGGAAAACCTCTACAACTTGCGAAGAAATTCAATGATGTATGTGAAGTTCCTGATTCGCACTAAGCCCGCGTGAGATCTACGTTCGAATCTCTCTCATTCTGTGAGGAAGGCTGAGTCCTGCAATGGGACGTATGTATTATCTATAATAATATACTATATATATACAGGGTGTATCATTTAGATCGGTCAGTATGGGAAAGTCTGAAACTATAAGACTCACGAAGATCTGTTTTTAGGAACCATGTCATTGATTTTAGTAACAAGAAAAACTGCATTCATACATTTAAAAAAAAACTTATGATCTGAGGTAATGACTACCATTTTTTTTTCAATTCAACATTCTTATAGTTTCAGACTTTTCCATACTGACCGATCTAAATGTTACACCCTGTACATGTATAGGGTGAAACATTTCATATTTCAAAAATTAAGTCAAGTAATGTTGATGCTGTCGCTACTAGTAATTGTTCGGCGGGCATCCACCGCAGCCCGGCTCTCGTCGACAATAAACACTGGAACTCTATATCTATTATATCTCCGGAGCTATACCAAGCATCCGTTTTTCGGCCGTTTCGGGAATATTTTAAGCATTGTTCTATTGTTTCGGTACAAACAAATGATGAACTACCATCATCATCATTTCAGCCGAAAGACGTCCATTGGCCTCACCCAAGGCTCACCACACCAAACAGATCTGTCCTGCACCATCACTTACCCTGGCCTTATACTACGAAGTGCAAAATTCGAACTTCGTATCAAGCCGTTCCGCTCACGCTAATAGCATTTAATACGAGAGCGAGCGAGACGGTACGATGCGAACTTCGATTTTCGAATTTCGGAGTAGCCTCCCTGGTTTTCGCTGCATCTTGCTGGCGATATGGCCCGCACTACAACTATATGAGTTATATTTTAAATTTTGAATACATAGGGTATGGTTAAGTAAGTGCAAGTTATAAACGCCCGCACGCGCGTTACACCTGCAACTGCATGCACGTCAAGTTTCATCTCAGTCCGTTTGGTAGATTCTTCGACGTTCATAGGAGCATCAATTGATGCCTAAATTGAATAAAGAATTTTGACATTGACTTTTGACTTTGGCCAACTTTGGCCGTTATTGCGTGATTGAACAACAAACATTCAAACATATCTTCACAAAATTTATCATCAACTTCTCTCTGTTCACTAACTTTATTTTAATATCTCTTAGTTAGTTTACAGGGTGAGTAAATGCATGGTTTTATACCATTTTAAAATACATGTACGTCTCCTTAATATTGAGTTCATAAATAGGTACTTACTGAAATATAAGCCGTTATAAATCACCCAACCTGTCCAAACACGCAAGCCCAAACCTACCGCACACGAACCCGTGATTCTACCAAAGAATAACATCAACAAAGTACAGCAATTAAAGAGACGTTCTCATTTACCAACGCCATCTGTGTTTTACCCTCGCAGTTAATTTGGCTCTTACCGGAGGGCTGTAAAAAAACGCCCCGGCGTCAGTTGTTTTTGTTAATTGCCCTTAAAAATACTCCTGTGAGTTGAAGACTTTTCGAGATGACGAATTTTTTTTATGCAACTAGTCTTGCGTTTGACCAGATGGTAAGAGAAGTTGTGATCTAGCATGGAGCACGCTTGCTCATGGTCATAGATCATTTTTGTTTTTTTATTCAATTTAAACAAATTGATTCATTATTTATTTATTATTATTTATTCATTTATTCAGGACGCCAAACAGGGCACACACATATCGTTGTTACATTCATATCATTTTCATTTATTAGTTTCGTATGGACCCCAATTATAGGCGAACACATGATTTTCAACAAATTGACATTTATAATAATGAGAAGAAAAAATTATATATTAAACATTAATTATAGTGACACAATATTCATCAATAATATTGTTATTTTAAACAGTATGAAGCATATGTGCAATTAAATTATGTAATCCTAACGTTAAATATGACATTTTTCGACAGTCGTCGACGCCAACAATAACACTAAGTCAAAATAATACTATCAATTATCAATTATCATTTTGATCCGAACGCAGACAAAGATACTGTAGGATTTTCCTTTTGAAGGACAAGAATCCGTCATGAAATATGTCTAAGGCCACGCTGGAATTAATTTCTTTGTAAGCAGTCAACATCCTCGAAAGGCTTGCATTTCTTTTAAGGTTAGTTCTTGCAAGAGGTACACTAAAAGTTCGAGCAAGGACCCTCCTCGAGTTCGTATTTGGAACGGTTAGTGCGATTTTTTCACGGATGTCCTGCAAGGCTATCATATTATTAACCACTCTAAAAAGAAACATCTGGTCTTGTATTAAACGCCTATCTGCTAGCGACAACATCTCAAAGTGTTGCAGGCGACACTGGTAGCTACTTCTGTGATGAATACCCGGTGCGTGATATGCGAGGTGACGCGTAAAGGCCTTCTGCACGCGCTCTATGCGATCACTATGAACCTGATAGCTAGGACTCCAGACCACACTTGCAAACTCAAGACAGCTTCGAACTAAAGCATTGTACACAACGATTTTAGTCTTAGAATTTGTAAAGGTCTTACTATTTCGAATCACGAATCCAAAGCATTTTTAGTTATTTTTGAACAATGCAGTCAATGTGTGCCCTAAAGTTAAGCCATTATGATATGATGCCGTGGTAATATCACTATAGAACCACCACCACTACTTACCACCTAGAACCACTGCCTAGGAATCAAATTGGTTGACTGTACTCGACTTGTTATGTTCAATTGCCGAGTGTGTTAGAAGAAGGGCCTTCTTTCAGACGACCTTTGATCTTTTTGGTCCCAATTTTTCAAAGATAAAAATTATCTTGCACACACTATTACCACTTCTAAATGACTACAAAAATAATTGTCTTTACCATTTCACCACACAAAAACTAGCGATCAGTTTCAACGCTTAAAAGTGTCAAACAAACCGACGTCTTTTATCGCGACCTTTTTTTTGTTTTTAATGATCTTTGGTTTTAAGTAAATGAAGTGCCAGTGTGTGAATGAGACACTTGTCTGTGGCGCGTCGAGTGATAAGCGAGACTGGCTGGCAAGAAAAGTAACGGTGTTCTACTGTTAAAAAAATAGTTTTCATTTCTAAATTCAGAAATTAGTAAAACCACCAGTGTTTTTTGTGAGTGATGGCCAATATTTATCGCATACTATTAGAAATACGAAACTATTTTTTTTTATAAAATCTAATAAAATAAAAACGAAAGGCAGTATACCTACTGAAACGATTATTTTGTCCAACAAAAATAAAAAAAATATGTATATGAATGTCATTAAAAACATCGAAAATTTAACAAATTAAATTTTAATCTACAAAATAATATTTTAGGCTAGCTGTTGCCCGCGACTGCGTTTACGAAGACTTCGTTTATTGCTATCCCGCGTGAACCATGTAATTTTCTAACTAGGATGACAAACTGTCCTGTCTTTCCCATAGTCTCAAACTATCTCAATACTAAATTCACCCTAAATTAGTTAAGCCGTTGTAGCGTGAGGAGGTAACTGACAGGCAAACACACTTTCGCATTTATAACATTAGATATGGATTACGATACGTAATCGATACGAGCTGACATAACCTGTCATATTTTTGGGATCTCCTGTCGTAAATGCCTCGTGACCATAACCTAAGTTAACCCAGGTTAGTTCCAGATAATTTTATAATTAACTTCTCTGATTACCCTTCACCTACATATCGGGATCATTAAATTACAATCACCTTATCACAACAACGGTCCTTGGCGCCCCCATGCCGTGTTATTTAGCCGTTAAGATACATGTGTTTTAAAGTAATGAAACGAATTAGTGTAAATGTTTTTAGTAACTAAATAGGCATTGACTTGATTGATTAACGACCGCTTTAGCCTAGTTGGTAGTGACCCTGCCTACGAAGCAAGAGGTCCTGGGTTCAAATCCCGGTAAGGGCATTTATTTGTGTGATGAGCACGAATATTTGTTCCTGAGTTATGGATGTTTTCTATGTATTTAAGTATTTATTTATCTATATAAGTATGTTTATCCGTTGCTTAGTACCCATAACACAAGCTTTGCTAAGCTTACTTTGGGACTAGGTCAATTGGTGTGAATTGACCCATGATATTTATTTATTTATTTATTTATTTATTTATTTATTGAATGAAGGTACTACGAGTAACGGTAAAAAGGTAAGGTAATTAAGTAAGTAATTTATTTTACTTAAAACATGGTAGAGTCAAAGCAGTGTAGGCCTCCAACAAGATGGAGCGACGACCCGGTTAAGGTTGCGGGATCGCGTTGGGTGCGGATGGCACGGGATCGCTTCGCTAGTGTGTTTAGATCTCCGCCATTCGTTGGGGATTGCCCACTTTCCGCACTTGTATCACAAACAACTATTGTAAGTTTTGAATCTTAAAATATTCTACGTTAAATTTCACCCACTTGACTTCCACTGATCGGGTTCAATTTGGTACGGGTAAGTAATATTTTTTGACATGAGTGGATGAAGGGGGTATGTCACAAAAACATTATTTCGAGTAAAACGCAGTAAATTGAATAGGGTATTGTTACTTTTATAAAAATCAACCAAATAGCCTGATCTATTGATTTTTTTAATAAATGCTTTTAATTAAACATTTTTTTAATATAAAAAAGTACAATACAATACAATATAATAAAATACAATACAGTACCCCTTCTTTCTCCTTTAAGCTGTTCTGCAATGAAAAGAAGTTAAATAAATGAAAGTGTTTATTGTAACAAAATTTATTGATTTAGTAGAATTTCTTCGTAAAAATACCTGCATTCAGAGTTCATAAATTTCAGCTGATCCCTAATGTTTTCTTTTTTTTCTTGGGATATCGGATATGTCAGAATTAGAGAAAATAAAAGTTTGTCTCATAACATGGATGAAGGAGCTACTTAAGAGGGTACGATGGCTGAGAGACTTTTGAGAAATAGGTATTTTAATGAAATGTCGCTGTCTCGCCCGAACCCATCCGTGTCAGTACAGCGAGAGCGGGACAACTGCAGCTCAGACCGTTATTAGGCGCGTAAAATTGATCAAAACAGCATTTCGTAATCCCCTGTTTTCTTCTGGAAAACTGGATCAATAAAATTATTTTTTTCAAAAATAATTAGAGGACAGATTTAGCTATGCCCCTATGTTTTCCTTTTTTTGTTTATATCAGGGATTCTTTTCCGACGAGTGTCTGAAAATGACGTTGAAATCGGGCAATTATTTCAGTTTTTGAAAGCTCATATTTGTTATGTTAATTGAAATATGGGAAAAAACGAAACGGAACGGAAGTAGGTAGTTTGCCTTAGACTCGAACTAACCGTGCTCCGTGTTTTTATTCTCATAAATTATTTAAAGTGCGTAAATTGTAAAGAAAACTGTTCCCTTCTATAGTGACTTTTATTATCTACAATTAATGGACAAAAATCTAAACACTTAATTAATCCTTTGCTTACAAAATAGCAGTGGAAATTGGCTTAGTTAGTGCAATTATTTTTTTGACTTTTGCGGGTGCGCGTGTATAAGGGTGTTCGCCGACGGAGCGGCCGCGGTCCCAGCCCCGTACCAAGTAACTGTACGCGCGGTGAAAGCTGTCGCTGAGTAGTCGCTGCATGTACGGAAACGATAAAGTGTTCGCTTACTTGTGGTCTCGTGGTACCGGAGTGTTGTTCCCAATCTTATTTATTTTGTTACATTGATGCCAAGATGGCTATTTGTGCAGCGTGTAACAATGCCGTGCTTGTCTCGCATAGGAGAATTAAATGTTCGAATGTGAACTGTTCTCATGTTTACCATCTTGAATGTGTAAAATTCTCGAATGATTCTCCAACAACACGATCAAAATGGATTTGTCCTGCGTGTGTAGCATCGCGTCCCAAGGGCGGAGACAATACTAACACTCCCATTCTGGTTAAAAACCACAAACCATCTCAGAGCAATTCTGACTTCGTTGATACTTTCCCGTCCTCTCCACCATCTGCTGGTCCTGTAGCTGTGCCCTGCTCCCTCGACGATGTCAGGAGAATGTTTAAAGATGAAATTCTCTCAATGAGGACACAATTGGAGTCTTCGCTCAAACGAATGTTTCGAGATGAGTTAAACCAACTAAAAACTGAACTGCAAGGGCTTAAGGAATCGATATCTTTCATCGACGCAAAATATGACGAATTCGTAAAAAGATTAGAAAATGTAGAAACCAAAATGAAATCCGTAAATACCTCTAAAGTGGAAATTAAAGATATTAAAACGTCAATTTCTAATCTAGAGTGCAGCCTAGACTCTAAGGATCAATGGGCCAGACGCTCAAACATAGAGATGTTGGGTATTCCGGAGAAGAAAGGCGAAAACTTGCTTGAAGTTTTTGGTGAAATTACAAAACTCGCTGGGGCCCCCGTCGACACCAAATCAGACATCGACTTCATAACTCGCGTGGCTCCTATGAAGAATGACAACAAGCAATCGAAAGCTATCGTTGTTCGCTTTTTAGCCCGCTATAAAAAAGATGATTGTCTCACCCGCCTTAAGAAGTTAAAAAACCTAAAAGCCTGCGATATCGGCTTCGCGGGGAATAACTCTGCTATATATTTCAATGAGCACCTTACGAGTAACAATAAGAGCTTGTTAAGAGAAGTAAAGAAGCTTGCCCATGAACACCACTACAAATATGTCTGGATAAAAAACTGCAGCATCCTAGTGAGGCGTGATTACACCAGCCAGATTTTGAATATTTCCAGCCATGAAGATTTAAAAAAGATCAAATGAGTGTTTTGTATTTGACATTTTGTTTTAATCATCTAAAATTTGAGAGTACTTATTTTTCCGGGAAACTGAAGCTTGTTATATGTCATGGGGCTATAACTTTAACTATAAATTTAATTATAATTATGATTGTTGTTTCAATAGAGAATTTTATGTTAAATATTTATTTGTATTTTGGAAAAATCCAAGGGGTTGGAACTGTTAAAAAATATTCACTTATCTATTATTTATATAATCTTACAAGGAGTCAATTTTTTATTATATTTCTTATTACATCATTTAAAAAGTATGTATACTTTATTAAATAAAAATGAATCCCCATACAAGATGTAGTAAACTATCAGTCTATTATCAGAATGTGCGTGGTCTTCGTACGAAAACAAATACCTTTTGTAGTAGCGTTCTTAATTCTTGTTATGATTTGATATGTTTGAGTGAAACCTGGCTCCTGCCTGGCGTTTTGGACTCTGAACTGTTTGACTCACGTTACACAGTTTACAGGTGTGATCGAGATTATTCTACAAGGGGAGACACAAAAGGTGGTGGGGTGTTGATAGCGGTCCGGTGCGGGCTTCAGGTGACTAAGGCTACCAGACTGCCCTCTCTAAATGCGACAGCCGATTTGTTGTCATTGTCATTATCTATCCGAAGCGATTCCACTCATACCCAATGTCGTATCTTTTGTTGCTATTTTCCCCCTTGCCCTTTATTAAAAGATGCACAGCTGGAATTCTACGAATTTGTATCTAAATCTATTTTAGACAACCCTGATGATTATTTCTTTGTAGTTGGCGATTTTAATCTTGGATCAGCCCATTGGAGTAACTCGCAAGATAATAGCCATGCCGAATTGCAAAATATTTGTACTTTAACTCCCAGTATTGAATCATTATCGGCGTTTTTAGCCTTTAATGATTTAAAACAGTTTAACCTAACTCGTAATGCCAATGGTAGAATTTTAGATCTTGTCATTGCTAATCTGCAGTGCTCAGTCAGTAGCTCGTCATTACCTTTGGTTAATGAAGACAAGCACCACCCGTCTCTTGATATTACCTTCTCAATTGCTGCGTCTCTTTCTTTGCGACAGCCAAAGCGTACAGTTCGTCTTTTTAAAGCCGCTGACTATGTATCAGTCAACAACGCACTGGCAAATATTGATTGGGAGACTCGTATTAATTGTAGTGACATCGATACTGCCGTAGGCGTTTTCTATGACATTATTAACAAAGTAATTTCTGATCACATCCCCTCCAAAGATATTTTTGGCAATAAAAGGTATCCCGTTTGGTTCTCCAGAGCTTTGATTAAGATTGTTAATGAAAAATTGAAATTTCATAAAAAATGGAAAATTTATGGTCACCGTCATGATTATGATACTTTTGTAACCCTTAGAGAAAGACAAAAACGAGTTCAGGATGCGTGTTATCGTAAATATTTAGCCTTTGCTGAATCGAAAATCAAAGAAAATTGTAAATATTTCTGGCGTTTCATAAGATCTAAGAAAAATACCCCTACCTTGCCTGACTCCATGTATTTGGATAGTGAGACAGCATCTGATGGTACTGCGATATGCAACCTTTTTAATAAATATTTTCACTCTGTGTTTGAACCGTCTGATGCTGCATGTGGCATGCCCACTGTTATTAACCAAGATTCCCCCTTAGCAAGTATCGGTCATATAGAAACAACATGTAATGAGGTCTGCTCTTATCTCAGAAAGTTAAATGTGAACAAGGGTGTCGGTCCGGATGGAGTACCTGCCTTGTTCCTACATGAATGTAGAAGTCAACTATCAAAGCCCATTTCTATTTTATTTAATATGTCTCTGAAAAAGGGTGAGATGCCCAGAATCTGGAAGCGGTCATTCGTTACACCTGTATTCAAGTCTGGAGACCGTCATGACATTTCTAAGTATAGACCTATTTCTAAATTGAGTATCATTCCTAAATTATTCGAGAAAATTATATATGACATAATCTTTCCTATCTTTAGACCTCTTATTATTAGTGAGCAACACGGTTTCGTTGACAAAAAGTCCACAGAGTCGAACTTGTGTGAGTTTGTAGATCAAGTCTATGATGCCATGGGACAGGGACAACAAGTGGATGCCGTGTACACGGACTATTCCAAGGCCTTTGATAAAATTTCGCACAGTGTGTTACTTATGAAGCTTGAAGTGGCCGGTGTGCACGGCGACCTTCTACGTTGGATTGAGTCGTACTTGCGAAATCGTTGTCAGGCCGTTGCCATTAAGGGTTGCTGATCTAGTTTTGTCCCTGTTCCATCCGGTGTCCCTCAAGGCTCGCATTTGGGCCCGCTATTTTTCATAATTTTCATTAACGACGTCATCACCTGTCTTAGATCAACTAGCTGTTTATTGTATGCAGACGACAAAAAGATATTTAAAGTAATTAAGTCACTGGATGATTGCTACAATATGCAAAATGATCTTAATAACCTATCCAAATATTGTAAAGACTGTCATCTGCACCTTAATGTTCAAAAATGTTTTGTAATCTCGTTCAGTAGAAAAAAACAATTGATTAGTTTTAATTATACATTTAATAATGAACTGGTTCAGAGGACGTCTACAGTGAGAGACCTGGGTGTTTTTATAGACAGTAAACTTTTATTTTCTGATCATATTGTGAATATCACTAACAGAGCTTATCGACTTCTTGGCTTTATACTAAGAGTGGGCAAGGAATTCCGGGATGTCACTACGATTCTGGTTCTCTTTAACTCTTTGATCAGACCCATTTTAGAATATGCGTCCAGTGTTTGGAATCCGCAATATAATATATACATAATTTCCATAGAACGAATACAAAATAAACTAATTAAGCACTTAAAATATAAAGCCACCCTAAATTGTCAAACATTTAATTTTAATAATATTTTTTCACTCCAAAATCGACGTACTGTAAAAGACCAAATATTACTGTTTAAAATAATTAATAATAAAATTGACTCCCCATACCTTCTTAATAAATTAAGTTATAGAGTTCCACGCCCCAATCCTCGACATATTAATAATCTGTTTCATATCCCCGTTATACGTCCTAAATATGTTGGAAATTCTTTTGTTAATAGAGTTTGTAAAATTTATAATTCCAGTTTTTCTGAAGTTGATTTATTTAACACATGTCTCCGAGAGTTTGCAGCTTTAGTTAGGGAGCAAATTGTTACTTAGTTATTATTTTTCTTCTTTACGTTACACGTTTTCATGTTGATGTTAATTTCCTGCCTCTATAGGTATCCATAGTCTTTTAAAGTAATGTCACGATTTTATATTGCTTGGTTAGTAACATGTATAAGCAACCTGTGGTAACTTTACTGGTTGATGTATAATCTAAGATTTCTATTGTAATTAGCTATATTATACCGTTTGTACCCAAATAAATATTAAAACATTAAAACATTAAAACATAGGGGCATAGCTGTGGTAGATACAGATTACACAGTAAAAAAAAATTGGCTCTAAAGCCATTATCCAGGGAGGAAACAGGGGATTACGTTTGTATGGAGAAATGGTGCGCATCGTACCCTCTTAAGTGCGTACATGACACTTTCTTCTGTTACATTCACTCGCAAACTGGTAACCACTTCTAGAGTCATGTGCCCTTAGCACGTTCATTCACGAAGAAGGTAACTTATTCTTGTACATAGGTCCTTCATACACTGGGTTTAAAGCTGTTAAAGTTTAAAAACATGAAAAGTGATAGCGTTCGGTGTTGCATTATGACCTAGAACTTTCATTTATGGCATAAAACCGAAAATGAAAAAAATACCCCCTTCATCCACTCACGTCTTCATTTATTTATATGTTACACAAAATAACGTTGCCCACCGTGCTTCTTAGGTACCTGTCAGGCCTTTGACCCCCGTTCGATTTGACGGGGGTACGCACAACTCCATTGAGTTATTGCCAAACTTTCCAACTTCGCCCTTAATTGTTGTTGTGTTTTGTTTTGTGGTTCTCCGTTTGTTTGTTTGGCGTGAGATTTTACAAATTTACTGCGAATGAGCGTGTATCTATGAATGTAAGTCACCATCATCATTATCGTATGCTCGTCCACTGCTGGACATAGGCCTCTCCCATGGCTCGCCACTGAGCACGATCCTCGGCCACTCTCATCCAGCTCTTGCCAGCCGCCTTACAGACGTTGGAGTATTCGCTATACTAAAGATTCTCCACGTAAGTACATTTTTTTCTAAGACAATTGCCGCTTTCCTAAAATTTGTCGCCATAGTCTCTAGCCTACTTAGCCTGCTGGTAAATCCCTACTGACTACAGGCATACTTCGGGCGTCCACCGAACTTCCGCGGCTGATCGCGCCAAAACATGCCTTAATTTCGGCTAATATGTTGCTAGTAATTCAAATAGCAGTGCAGGCGTAATCACGCCGAATTTCGGTCACGTAATTTTCACGTTCATCAGCCGCATATGTCATTACCAAAAAAAAAAAATGGAAAAGAAAGTTAATTTTGGATCAGTATTTTATGAATGTTTTCCCTTTTTTGTTCTGTGAGGCTTAACTCATGTCATTCATATGTCTATGTAAATGGGATGTGTCCTATAGATTTTAAGCCGACGGTTTTGTATGCAAATATACTTTGAGATGGTTTTACCGTCTTATATCTTTCGACCACATGAACTTAGAAACGTATAAATATAAATATAATTTTATTGATTATAGGAGACGATACCCGAAGTATTTTATTCTAATAATCTGAATGTGCGTGTCTGTATGGGTGTGCGCGTGCATGCGCGACATAACTGGATCTCTGGAATATTACATAGGCTACTTTTACTACTTTTTTTGTTTCTTATTTTAGAAACCGTTGCTCAGATTTAAGGACTGTGCTAAGCGTGATATGGCCACCTTTAAAATTGACCACTACGACTGGGAAAATAAAGAAAAAAAGAAAGAATATACTTACATGTATTTACACACAACAACATAAGACACATAATCAATATTTTAAAAAAACAAAAAACAACACGTAAGCCACCTATTGCTTACCTTATATTTTTTCCATGTACATACTTGTTTTTCTGTATTGATTTCTTTGTGGTGGTCAATAAAGAGTCATTGTATTGTATTGTATTGAAAGCTAAAGATAGAATCTGCCATTGCGGTCGCAAATCGGACACTGGCTCAGCATAATAAGCTAAGGCGTTTATAGCACCCCAGCGCTGATTTTCAACCAGTACAGATAGATAAATAAACTGCACACCAAATAATAGCTACATATGACCACTACATGCGTAAATAGATAATTTGTAGATTATAAAAGCAAATAATAATTTAGACGACCAGATGGCCTAGTGGTTAGAGAACCTGACTATGAAGCTTGAGGTCCCGGGTTCGATTCCCGTGTCGGGGCAGATATTTGTATGAAAAAAATACGAATGTTTGTTCTCGGGTCTTGGGTGTTTAATATGTATTTAAGTATGTATCTATCTATATAAGTATGTTTATCCGTTGCCTAGTACCCATAACACAAGCTTTGCCTAGCTTACTTTGGGACTAGGTCAATTGGTGTGAATTGTCCCGTGATATTTAATAATTCGTCTGAAACAGACGCATAGCGTCGGTGCGCGTGCAATACCGAGTAACTAGCTTTACCAAAAGGACTGTTTTTCACTTTTATTTAATTTCAAGTTGAGTCTTATGGAAAAAGCTAGTTACGCGGTATTGCACGCGCACCGTCGATAGGTCATGTCATGATTGAGTGTGTAGGCTCCTTTTTACCCCGAAGATCCCATGGGATAGAAATTATCACATGTAAAATCTCTAACCATAACCACTATTACCTAAGTGCAGACCTGAATTTTATTATGGCATAAGCACAGATTACTTAATAGTTACTTCGTAACAGATACTGCATCCCGTACAAAGTCTTGGTACTTACCGCGATTGTAGCCACAGATTATACTACTCCGTCTCCTTAAGAATGTGTGCGTGCCGACAGTGACAAGGGCTGGCAGATTGGATTAAATCTTTTTTCTCTACATGTTGTTTTACCATTTTGTCGGGATAATTGCTATATATGGCGGTTTAAGTGTGAAGAGGTAACAGACAGAATTTCGCAGTTATAATATTAAGTATAACATATTATGCTCTGTAAGTATAGATGAGTGAGTATCACGAAAACTTAAAACATTTTGTCAGCCTGTCTGTCGGCATCAGCTTGCACGGACCCATCCGATTTCCCCAGCGCGCGTCTAGGTGCTCTGTCTACCTTTCTGCCTATATCAGTCAGTCTGTCGGCATCAGCATGCAATAGCCTAGTTGTTAGAGAACCTGACTACGAAGCTTGAGGTCCCGGGTTCGATTCCCGGTCGGGGCAGATATTTGTGTGAAAAATACGAATGATCGAGCTAGAGTCTTGGATGTTTAATATGTATTTAAGTATGTATTTATCTATATAGTATGTTTATCCGTTGTCTAGTACCTATAGTACTAGCTTGCCTAGTTTGGGACCAGGTCAATTGATGTCAATTGGCCCATGATTTATTTATTTATTTATTTGTTTATTATTTTCAGTTGACGCCAGTAAATCCGCGGGAAAAGTTTAGTTTCAAACAAATATCAATAAATATACCGTAACATCTCGCTGAGCTATGAATTTGACGTTAATTCAACAGATGCATTGAGGCCATATTTGTATAGGCCATTTTATGGATTCTATCCTAGTTTACGACGTTTATGTTGACATGGTATTCAAATTATGTGTATTTGGTGGTGTGTGGTCCTAAAGATTAGGGTATTGATATTCAAATTATACGTAAATTTCATAGTGTAATCCTACTAACTTTTTAATATAAATGCGAAAGTTTCCTATGTATGTGCCGCGTGAAAGAAGAAGTTAGAAGCCGTGTTGGCTTAGTGGTTTGACCTATGGCCCCTCAAGTATATGGTCGTGGGTTCGAGTGCGGGCTCGCACCTCTGAGTTTTTCAGAATTTATGTGCGGAATTTGTAATTTACCATGCGATTTACGGTGAAGGTAAACTTCCTGAGGAAACCTGAGAAGAAATTCAATGGTGTTTGTGAAGTTCCCAATCCGCACTGGGCCCGCGTGGAAACTACGGCCCAAGCCCTTTCATTCAAAGTCAAAGTCAAAATTCTTTATTCAATTTAGGAATCAATTGATGCTCCTATGAACGTCGAAGAATCTACCACCGGTTCGGAAAAACTCTGTTGAGAAGAAACCGGCAAGAAACTCAACAAGGTATATTTTTTTCAATCAGATCTACATTGTTATTAAATTACATACATCTAAAGTATTTAATAGAATTAAATTTTTTAACACAGTAGATACGCTATTTGAGAGTAGGGATCGCCAATGCGGATCGGAATTATTTCCAAACATCCCTGTCCATGATAATAGTCATTAATTTTATAGTACGCCTTAGAATAGGGATGTTGACACCATTAAAAAATAATTCGAAGACACGACTCCAGTATAAAAACGCTTTATTTTAGCCCTAAAACCCAGATTAATTTTCGATTAACTGCAAAATTAGATTTTTTGTTGCTTTAAAACAAATAAATAGTTAGTTAATTGAGTATGCGAACAAGTGACGTCATATGTTGCTATTGCCATTCAAACTCTGTGGGAGAAATGTGTTTTGACAGCTCATAAAAAGTACGTCAGTTGATTGGTGGTGTCAACATCCCTATTCTGAGAGGAGGCCTGTGCCCTGCAGTGGGACGTATATAGGCTGGGATGATGATGATGATATATATGTGCGTGCGTGGTTGTGTGGATGCGTGAGGGTGGTGTGTGTTTTACTCCTTCATGCGAAAATGCATGCATGAAAATAATTATTCGTTTTTCTTTTGGTTGGATGCGTGTTTTTTCAGCACTTACCATTTTCCGGTGATTTTTTCCCGCCAAAGCTTAAGTTAGAGTAGATGGTTTACTTTTTACCTGCCTGACTACTTTTTTAATTAAATAAAGAAAATAAATAAATAAATATAAATAAATATTAGGGGACAATCTTACACAAATCGACCTAGTCCCAAACTAAGCAAAGCTTGTACTATGGGTACTAGACGACGATAAACATAGGTACTTATATAGATAAATAAATACTTAAATACATAGAAAACATCCATAACTCAGGAACAAATATTCGTGCTCATCACACAAATAAATCTGTTTCTCTTGTTAACTGTTAATTTTCATGTTTTACGTACAATAAAGAGTTTTACATACATACATACATACATATCTAAATGCCCTTACCGGGATTCGAACCCAGGACCTCTTGCTTCGTAGGCAGGGTCACTACCAACTAGGCTAAAGCGGTCGTTAAATGACTGATCTGCACCAAATTGGATCTTTTATTTGTTGTGTTCATAATATTGTCAGGACAAAAAAAAAAAAATCTGTAGCGGTGGCGAAGCTCTGGGCATTATCATCATCCTAGCCTATATACGTCCCACTGCAGGACACAGGCTCCTCTCAGAATGAGAGGGCTTGGGCCGTAGTTCCCCCGCGGGCCCAGTGCGGATTGGGAACTTCGCATGCACAATCGAATTTCTTCTCAGGTGTATGCAGGCTTCCTCACGATGTTTTCCTTCACCGTAAAGCTCATGATAAATTAAAAATTTAATTACGCACATAAATTCCGAAAAAGTCAGAGGTGCAAGCCCGGACTTGAACCCACGACCCTCCCTGGGCCCTCCCTGGAGGGCCTGGGCATCAGCTAGTAATAAATAAAAGTGATTTATTTCAGATCATTAATGTATATAAGTACATACAGGACATATGTATTAGTGTAAAGTTAACCTTTGTCAACACTGATGTCACGAAAAAATTCAGGTAAGTAAATTCTTGGAAATCGAATTGTTTCGGTGTTATGCCACTGATGTCAACTATAACTTCAGAAATAAGAAATTTCATATGGATAATTTAAACAAGGAATTAAAATTTGCTATTTTCCCGCGGGATAGAGAATTCTGTAATGGAGCAAAACCGCGGGCGTAAAGTCATTCGGAAAAATATAACACAAATAGAGTGTATTTTCTTTTATGTTCTCTGTACCCGTCCGCCATGTTGTTTTCCGACATGTTAATTACGGTGACGGTTGCTAATTGGTTCTACACGCGAACTGTATTCCGATTTGTCTATTTCAATAATCATTTTATTCAGAAAAAATATTTAAAGTTTATTAAGGAAGTTTAAGGTTTATTATGATTACGATTAGTCAATTTAAAACAATGATTTAATATGAAAATTAGGTAAGTATTAAATTCCTGTTCATGAATTATTACAAAAAGAACTTTAGCATCAAATTTCCTATACGTTAATTTGGACCATATTAGTGCTTGTACAACTGCAAACTGAGGTCTTAATCGTCAACAGTGAAAAATATCTCAACCTGCTGAAAAGAAAAATAACAAAATATAAGCATCAGGCCACTAATAAAATACGCATGGCCACTAAAATTAAAAAGTAAAATTCTATCCGACCCAAATGCATGAACAATTTCAATTTCAAATTCGGAATCTAACACTGCGTGTGGCCCAGTGGCACTGCGCTAAATATTCCGCGCCGCTTAAGTTAATCCTCCGGATAGCTCGGGTGACAAGGGCATTGTTCTAACAGAATAGATAATTCACGCTGACACGCGGTCGGATTAACCAAGTGCGGTGTCGCTGGGCCGTTTCGAAATACAAACTGCATGCAATTCGAGATAGAATCAACACGCGCGTTTCTACCCCTAGTGCTGTCGTATTTAAACGCCAATTAAATTAATAGACGCTAGACTCGTTCCATTTTCAAAACATACACAAACCAGTCACTCAGAATGAGAGGGCACGGGCTGTAGTTCCCACGCGGGCCCAGTGCGGATTGGGAACTTCACACACACCATTGAATTTCTTCGCAAGTGGTTGCAGGTTTCCTCACGATGTTCGCCTTCACCGTAAAGCTCATGGTAAATTCCAAATGTAATTTCGCACGTAAATTCCGAAAAACTCTGAGTTGCGAGCCGGGATTTGAGCCCACGACCCTCTGCTTGAGAGGCCCTTGGTCAAACCGCTAGGGCATTACGGCTTTTTAAGTTAAGGAGTTAACTGTATTACCCCGAATTAAGTGCTAATACATCTTCTTCTTCTTCTTCAGCCCGTAGCCACCCAATGCTGAGTGTAGGCATCCTGCATTGCTCGCCACTCATCTCTGTCCAGTGCTTTCCTCATCCAGCACCTTCCCGCCACTTTAACCAGGTCGTCAGTCCACCTCATCTCCTGCATGCTAAGTGCTAATACATGGTTAAGACGTATCAAAATATGTGGACCTGTCATTCTTAACCCTGTGTTACTGACTTAAATTTTTAATCCTAGACTGTCTGAAGTTTGTGTATATTCTTCGATAACACTGCGTAATCGTCAATTATTTCATCCTCACCATCTTGATGGTTGGCAGTCTAGCACCATCCGCTATAAGCGGATTTTTTCCCACGCACGATGAAGTTATGGAACCAGCTTCTAAGGACAGTATTCCCGGAGCGATACAGCTTGGGGATCTTTAGAAGGGCCATTCTACTTTTAAGTAACCATTAATCTTTCGTGAAATATAAGGCATACCTGGTGATTTTTTTCAAGTGTAAATAACTTATATGAAAACTGAAATAACTAAATTTAATATTTTAAAGCAAAAAAACTTTAAATTCAAAGAAATTTTCTGGAAAAAATTGGTAACTCAGCGGAAAATACACCAATTTCCATACAAATGGCGGGGACACGCATGTCCACTGCGTTACCTACTTTATAGATAATAATGATTACTTTTTATGGGTAGTGATAATTTTAAATATAATGAGCTTAATTATGTGCCTATTTAAATCTTTAATGATAAAACCGAGCACTTTACCGTTTTTGTAAAAAAAATATTTGAAGAGCACATTACTAAAAATGACTGGTCAACGAAAAGTAGAATGGCCCAGAAAACGAGCCTAAGTATCTATTTCTCAACGGGCGGCAACGCACCTGTGACACCCTGTAGGTATGTATATATAAAAACATTTTTAAATACAAAATGTCAATGACATTTTCGCAAAAAAATATTATTGTTTTTTTTCTGTAAGTATAAAAAGTTAACGTAAAGTATAAAAAGAATAGTTATCCTGCTCAACTATTAAAATTACATCCACAACTAAACACCTGTAGAAACACCTAGTGCAAAATGTTTTGTGCTCGCAAAATATTGCTATAAAAAATTTCAGGCGCATGACATTTTGCATTTTTATTTCACTTTAAAAAGGACTAAGAACGCTTAAATGCCGTTAAATTGCGACGAAATGAACGTTAAATGTTTCGCTGACCTTTTGTTAATTGAAAAAGTGTACTTTAGAAGAAAAAACGGTACGTGTTCGTCGTTTGAAGTCCTTTTAGTGTCAAGTTGTAAATATTTTAATGTTTTTTGCTGTGAGAATTTTTCCTATTCGTTATTTTTTGTTTGTGTCACTGAAATCCGCATTACATATGTATGAGCCACATTACATATTTTACATTTATAAGTAGATACCTATACAAAAGGGTGTTTTAAAGAAAATTCGGAATATTAGTTTAATTGAACACACTAACTACATAGGTAGGTATGTAGGTTCAACGACATAAATAGGTGGGTGATCGCTTTTGCACCTTGTCCCTTTAACGTCATGTTTGAAAAGTAATACGAAATTATGTAACGACTGAAAGCGACAAGGTACAAAAGTAATCACCTTATTTATGACGTTGACGGGTTCGATTCCAGCGTCGGAGCAGACATAAGTATGAAAAATGCGAATATTTGTTCTTGAGGCTGTGTTTAATACCTATGTATTTAAGTATGTATCTATCTATAAGTATAAGTACGTTTATCCGTTGCTTTGTACCCATAGCACAAACTTTGCTTACTTTGGGAATAGGTCAATTGGTGTGAATTGTCTCGTGATATTTATTATTTATTTTATTTATTCAACTGGTGCACACATTCTTAAGAAAAACAGACAGACAGACTGACAGACAAAAGTATCCTTTTTCTTTTTGATGCTCGGAACCCTAAAAACTAAAGTTCGCATTACTGGTTAGTAAAATAGAGTTAAGGTTGACCGTAAAACTGGGATAATATTTGCCTTCCTTAAAGAAGTCTATTAAAAAAGTTAGAGACGGGTTCTTCCCGTCCAGACCTCGTCTTCAGTTGAGGTTATTTCTTTATGTTTTAAGTTTTGCAAGTCGAGAGGCCAGAGGGGAAAATCTCCGTCGGCGTGTCACAGCTAGAAGAATAGCTGCTTCATAATAATTTTATTAGTTTTTTTTTTATCGGGATGATTAAATAATGTAAAGTATTCCCATAAAAATCATCTTTTTATTTTTGTTCCATAATAAAAAAAAAAATAATATTAGGGGACAATCTTACACAAATCGACCACTAGGTACTAGGTAGGTAGGTAGGTAGGGTTTGGGACTACCCAAACTAAGCAAAGCTTGTACTATGGGTACTAGACGACGATAAACATACTTATATAAAAGAAAGAAAGAAAGAAAATACATTTATTTACAACATCACAAGACACAATATTATACAAAACAAAAAGGCAATACTAAAGCTAAAGATAGAATGTGTCATTGCGGTTGCAAATCGGACACTGGCTCAGCATAATGCTGAGGCGTTTAAAGTACCCCAGCGCTGATTTTCAGCCAGTGCCGTTGGGGGTATATAGACAAATAAATACTTAAATACATAGAAAACATCCATAACTCAGTAACAAATATTCGTGCTCATCACACAAATAAATGCTCTTACCGGGATTTGAACCCAGGACCTCTTGCTTCGTAGGCAGGGTCACTACCAACTAGGCTAAGGCGGTCGTTAATTGCATATCAACACAGGGTTAATGTTTTTAATTCATCATCATCATAATTTCAGCTGAAAGTCGTCCACTGCTGAACATAGGCCTCACCCAAGGCTCGCCAAACAGATCGGTCCCGCGCCATCCGCATCCAACGGGTTCCCGCAACCTTAACCAGGTCGTCGCTCCATCTTGTTGGAGTAGGCCTACCTACACTGCGTCTTCCGGTCCGCGGACGCCACTCGAGAACCTTTCGGCCCCATCGGCCGTCAATTCTACGAGCGATGTGCCCTGCCCACTGCCACTTAAGTCTAGCGATTCCTCGAGCTATGTCCGTGACTTTAGATCTTGCGCGGATTTCATTATTTCTAATGCGATCCCGCAGAGAAACTCCAAGCCCTCTCCATCGCCCTCTGAGTGACTTTGAGCTTTCTTATGAGGCCCATCGTTAGCGAGCGGCCACATCTCAGTGCCAAAAGTCATCAACTCATCACTGGCAACACACACTTGTACAAGACGAGCGGATTCTGTTAAAGTTATTTCACGTGTTTATTTTAGACGACCAGATGGCCTAGTGGTTGGAGAACCTGACTATGAAGCTTGAGGTCCCGGGTTCGATTCCCGTGTCGGGGCAGATATTTGTATGAAAAATACGAATGTTTGTTCTCGGGTCTTGGGTGTTTAATATGTATTTAAGTAGGTATCTATCTATATAAGCATGTTTATCCGTTGCCTAGTACCCATAACACAAGCTTTCCTAGCTTACTTTGGGACTAGGTCAATTGGTGTGAATTGTCCCGTGATATTTTTTTTTTTATTTGATATCTGTCCTCGTCAAACTGTGGTAAAAAAATATTTACAGTAATTTCATTTCCCAGTTTTTCCACAGCGCAAACTATTTCTCAAGCCGTCCTCAAAGAGTTTAAGGTGAAATGAGATCTTCGCGAAACTGAATTAAATTTGATAAACTCTCAATCATCAAAATACCGATTAATTGCACCTTGAATATCTCGACAGGACTCATTTAAACGGTTACTTACTTACCTACTAGATAACTGAAACTACAGATTCAACTCATGTACAAAGTTAATCAACTTGACTAAACTAACGGCTGAGCACTGACAGTCTGCCTAGATCGTAATATAGGCAGTGAGTTGCTTACTCCGAACAGTTTAGACACGTAGTTAGTGCTACTAAACTTATTCGAACGTTAGTGCAGTCAACTGAAATTGTTGTATAGTCGCGAATGAAAATGATTCGTCATTTTAAAGTAGACATAATTGACATAGGCAATCTATAGCTAGACCATTTAATTTAATTTGCCAGGTGTCCGGCTTTAGCCGGACATGTTTGGCTTTTTGCGGTCGCGTCCGGCCAAATATGTACGTGTTCGGCCTGTCCGGCTTTTGTCAGGCTTTTTGTCAGAGTGGCGATTCGTACGACCATGGGCGGACGAGCGCCCGAGCGGACAAGGGCGAGCGGAGAGCAAACTGTCTTCCGCCCGCGCATCGCGCCGTCCGGCTTTCGTTAGGCTTTTTATTACTATCGCACTGCGCGCGCGCACGGCCTTGCCCAGTCTTGCCACGCCGCCCCCGCCCGCATCGGACGGACACATACACACACTCAAAAATCCCTTTTTTTAGCATCCGGCTTTGGAATTCAAAAGACTCACTTTTAAATGTGTGTTTTATTCGATATTTTTGTCAAAAATCCCTAATTTTTCTTAATGTCCGGCTTTTTTGACGGGTAAGTTCGGCTTTTTGATTTTCAGAGATGGCAACCCTACCCGCGTGGTAACAGGGGCTGGGGGGTCGGACGACAAAGGGGCCCGGGAGAGGTGCGAGCGGCAGGCACACGAGGCGCGCTCGCCGCCCGCACCTCTCTCGGCCCGCTTTGTCGTCATACCCCCCAGCCCCTGAACCACGCGGGCGAGGACACATTTAAACGGTTTAGCTATAGATCGCCTTTAGCTTTAGCTATAATTTGCGTGGCCCTGTCATGGTCGACCAGGCACTTTTTCACCAGAGGTGAGCTATACATTTGAGCTATTGTACGAGGGGCGTTCAATATAAAGTGAGAATGAGATGCAAACTCTTTTAATATTACGAAATTAAATACTGGCCGGTAAAGCTAATCTATCTAGCTGATTGCTATGAAAAAAAGAACTAACTGTCTTTTGTTTAAAAAAATATACGGTAATTTCTTTGCAATGCTATTGAGTACGTTAGCGAAAATGGAGAAAATTGAACTGCGCGCCGTTATCAAATACTTGTGTTTGAAAAATTTTTCTACGGACCAAGTCAATTTGGATTTGCGGGACACTTAAGGGTCTAATGCTCCTCCGTATTCGACAGTCGCACGTTGGTGCGCCGAATTTAGACGTGGAAGAACATCGACAATGGACGACCCCCGCTCCGGACGCCCTACTACAGCAGTAACTGAAGAAATTGTGAAAAAAGTCGAAAACTCAGTTTTGGCGGATCGTCGTGTCACGGTTCGTTTTATTGCTGAAAATGTAAAGATTTCAACAGGGAGCGTGCATAATATTTTACATGAACGCTTGGGTATGAAAAAGGTATCTGCGCGTTGGGTACCAAGAATGCTTACTGACACGCAAAAACAAACTAGACTAGAGATTTGTCAAGAAGCTTTGAACCTGATGCAGCAAGACCGGGAACTTTTTTTGGCGCGATTTATAACAATGGATGAAACATGGCTCCATCATTACGACCCAGAAACGAAACTGCAGTCTATGACATGGAAAAGGCCATCTTCTCCAACTCCGAAGAAATTCAAGGTGAGCCCATCTGCCGGTAAGGTCATGGGCTCTGTTTTTTGGGATGGTAAAGGGGTATTAATGATTGAGTATCTCGAGCATGGAGCCACTATTACGGGCACATTATACGCCAAACAAATAGCACCATTGCGCAATGAGATCCGCGAAAAACGGCGAGGTAAACTCTCGAAAATTGTGCTGTTCCACCAGGACAATGCCCCGGCACACAAGTCCGCCGTTGCAATGGCTGCAATTCGTGATGCTGGGTTCGATATCCTTAAGCATCCTCCGTATTCACCAGATCTCGCTCCCAGTGATTTCTACCTATTTCCGAGATTGAAACAATACCTGAGAGGCCAGAAATTTGAAGACGACGACGCGGTAGTCGCTGCTGTACAAGATTTTTTAAGTACTCAAGATGAGACCGTTTTTAAAAATGGAATTTTAAGTTTAGAAAAAAGATATACTAAGGGTATTATGCTAAAAGGTGACTATGTCGAAAAATAAAATGACATTTAGTAAAAGTTGTTTATAACATACTCATTCTCGCTTTTTATTGAACGCCCCTAGTAGTGGTAGAGCCATGTTGTAGCTAGCCGCTGCATCACGAATGGGGCTCGTCCGGGGCAGTACCACCCTCTCACAGAACACCGGCGTGAAGCAGAAGTATTTCGAAAAAAATGTATGTAAGACTCTTTAATTGTACATAAGAACATGAAATTAACAGTTAACAAGATAAACAGATGTACACAAGCAAACTTACACCTTGAAAGGCGAAAACCAATAAGAAAGAAAGAAAAGAAAGAAGAAGAAAGAAGAAGAAACAAAAAAATAAGTAAAAAAAGCGCTCTAAAAAGTTTGAAATAAGAAAATGTGCAAGAACTATACACAATTTACTTTGCTTCTCCGCGACCACAAATACACCGTGAAATTTTAGTGGTTGTTTTCCCGAAACGAGGTGATTTAGTATCGATTGTACAATCGATTTATAATTACTATTTTGACTAGAGTCAAAAATCCAATTGTGAAAAACGAAAGTCGAACATGACCGCAAACCAATAGTAACGCTTCGTTGGTACCTAACCTATCGTACGATCGTACGCTACTTGTACCAACGAAGCGTTACCATTGGTTTGCGGTCATTATCGACTTTCGTTTTTCACAATTGGATTTTTGACTCTAGTCAGTTTCGGGAAAACAACCACTATAATTTCACGGTGTATAAATCTCCGGAAAGTATCGCCTGATTCAATCAAGCAAGAAAATATTCTTGTCCGAATTTCTTATACTTACGTAGACTTCAGAGGAGAATCGCGGTTGCATGTTGTTTGAAAAAAAAATCGTGCGTGCAGCTCTTTCGCGCGGAAGAAGTGAAACTTCGTAATGTGGAAATGAAAAAGGCACTTATACATCAATATGAACCTTATTGCAATAACTTAAAGAACTAAATTTACTTGTGCATCTATGTGTTTAAATTACTCACTAGATGGCGCTTTTATCAAGTCTTATACAAATTAGCGAAACAAGTTGCATAACTCGTCGCTAGATGGCGATGCTCCTCGTGCGCACGTTATTTTCAATGATTTTTCTTGATTTTTCGTAATTCTCAAACATATTCAATACTTTTTTTTACTAAATACGTTTAAAATACTTTATTCTACGATCTACCATTAAAATAGTTTTGATTTTTACAAGTTTTCATAGTAAACCACGCAATTGTTCTGGATCGCATTGACGAAGTTTTTAACATCCGTTAGTATATATACAATGCGAACGTCTCGTAAACGTCAACTTGCGTTGCGTATTTAACGCAACGCTTGTTTCACTTCAATTCAGAAGTTTCACTTCATAAGGAATGTCGCCGATTAGAACCCAGGTTCATAATAGTTATTTATGATACAAGTGCGGAAAGTAGGCTATTCCCAACGAATGGCGGAGATCTAAACAAACGAGCGAAGCGAGTTTTGTTTAGCCGACATGAGTTGGGAATTTCCTACTTTCGACACGTATATCATACAACATTTTACAATGCATTAAGCGAGGAAACAAATTGGGGCTAAGAGCGCGCGCGCAGACAGAGAGCGGTCTGGAGTACCGAGTTCCGCGTTCAGAGTTCTGTGTTTTCATCGCTCGAGAGTTCTAGTCGCCTGCTGTACCTCTACCATGAGTTTACATTAGTTCACAGTGACCGTACTCGCTAGCGACGGCGTAAATGATTTGTATGGAGAATTGTACTTCCGTAAGTGACCGCTAGAGGCGCTGCACAATTATCCATACAAATAATTTACGCCGTCGCTAGCGAATACGGTTATGTAAACTAGTGTAAACTCATGGTAGTGGTACAGTGTGCGTTATCGTAAGAGACTCAGTACATTCGAAAGAACGCAGAACTCTGTACCTCTACCATGAGTTTACACTAGTTTACGTGACCGTACTCGCTAGCGACGGCGTAAATTATTTGTATGGAGAATTGTACAGCGCCTCTAGCGGTCACTTACGGAAGTACAATTCTCCATACAAATCATTTACGCCGTCGCTAGCGAGTACGGTCACTGTGAACTAGTGTAAACTCATAGTAGAGGTACTGAACTCGGAACTCCAGACCGCTCTCTGTCTGCGCGCGCTCATAAACATTTTCGGAAAAAGATGTTGCGTTCTTATTTACCTTTCATTGAGGGAAAGTCTCGTAGATGTTTACATATTTCAGCATCATTTTAGTCAGCAGGAGGCTATCACATCACATTTAATTTTGTGCTTGGTCTAGGACGTCAGGCGGCGTTAAGTTCTATGTAAATTCATCACTTGTCTTGAACTCTCCATTTTAATTTACTAAACTTAAATTAACTCTGCGGACTGAATTCATGAACATTACTGTGGCGGGTTTTCATGACAGGCGCGAACGGAACGAACCATGATTGGTTCGTGTTACGCCATGCGCGCGCACTGAAAGCGCAGATGTCGTACGGTCCGAAATGGACTCAAGGAGTTATTTTAGTACTAAATTTTTTATTTCAAAACTTTTGATGAAATTAAAATTTGTGTGTTTTAATATTAAATCAATCTGTTTTATTATTTTATCAGTAAATATTCATTTGGTTGCATCAAACATTTTCTTATTTGCGCAAAGCTGAATTATGAAGACACAACTCTCTAGTCTTATTTTTTAAACACTAGTTTGGACACAACTTTTTGAGAATTGGCAATTTAAACAGTTACTTTTCCGCACGCGTGTGGAAAGTAAAATCCATACAATTTTTTTTCACACTTGCGAAAGTGTGCTGGGATGACTAACTTTCTATAGATATGTTGACTCGCGTCAAGAGGCACTTTCCGAGCATATGCATTGTAATAGTTATTTATGATACAAGTGCGGAAAGTAGGCTATTCCCAACGAATGGCGGAGATCTAAACAAACGAGCGAAGCGAGTTTGGTTTAGCCGACATGAGTTGGGAATTGCCTACTTTTGACACGTATATCATACAACGTTTTACAATGCATTAAGCGAGGAAAAAACGAGGCTGTGATTCACTTATTGTGTGTCATTTATTTGCTTAAATTTTTTACTACACTTTACTACACTAGCATGCAGTTTAGTAGATATACATACTACATAATAATGTACACAAAATTAGAAAAAATCACTCCCACTTTACGTCTATGGGAAAAATATTTAAATTAACGTATAAAGACTTTAATAAACAGCAAACATTAAACATTAAACATAAATCAGATGCTTAAAGCTATACTTATAATTCAATAGGTAAAGGAGACTTATTTATTAAAATTAAAATTAATATTAGTACAATTTTGTAGATTAAATGTGATGGTTTTTCCCGCTAATTGTATTGTTTGACTCAAGTTTGTGTTTGTTATGTCAGAGGGGTTGTCATTTTCACTGTGATTTTCTCTAGACAACTGCGGTTCAGCTTGTATCGGGTGGGTATGGACATGTTCATAAGAAGTAGATGGCTGGGGATTCGTGTAAATCATGTCTGGTTGTTTTGAAGAAGTTGGCTGGGGTTCGGTACAAGTTGAATATGACTGTTTAGAAGTAGACGGCTGCGGCTCACTTTGTATTTTTAAATCTACTGATCTTGATATTGAAGCACTTATGTTTCTTTTATTTTCTACCGAATCTTCAATGTAACCCTCTGCTACAGTATTAGACTTCCACCCACCATGCCTTTTAAGGGTCGTAAGGCTTGCTCCAGAGTCAGCAAGCAGAGTCGCAGACGTCCGCCTGAAGCTATGCCCGGTATATGACTCTGGCTCAGGTAAACCTAAGTAGGCAGCAATCTGTTTTGGCATAGAACCAAATTTATTAATACCTATGCATTGATTAATGCATTTTCCATTTTGGAAATTCTGGAAGAAGCGATTGCTTTTGTATTTTGCAGATCTGAGTGCTTCATATTTTTTTACAATTGCGTAAAATTCACCTTCAATCACGAATGTTCTTGGAATTTTTGTTTTAGTATCTGGAATTTTTACGATTAATATTTGCCCTTGTTGCTTGACATTGTCCATAGTTATGTTGGCAAGTTCTTGTCTCCTGCACGCTCCTGTAATACCAAAGATTAGTGCAACCTGTAAAAAAGTCAATGTAATTGTTAATACCACCAAGTATATAGGTATATTAAATTTAATAACCATCAGCTATTAACAAAAAAACTCCACATTAATCTGAGATAATTTAGCTATGGAACTGTATAAAAAAATTGGTTCCTTAATACTATAGACCTACGAGCCAATAAATAAACAATCAACAAACAAATATTAGTTTAAATAGAACAGACGTATCGGCAGATACTAGTACCTACGTAGATTATTCGATCATATTGAGATGTTTATTAGCTTAAGTATATCATAATAGTTACCTTTGTCGCCAAATATTTGTTATCTGGTGCTTCGCTAATAAATCGTCGGACATCGCTCGCAGATAAAACTCTAGATTTTTTGGACTTGAATCCATCGCTTTTTCGTTTCAAAAACGCAGTTAGTTTTACATAATGGCTGATGTCGATGTTATTTTTAGCTTTCATAGTACTTTTCAACATTGAGTATGTAGACCACAACGTTGATGGCTTGTACTTTAAAGACATTTCATTAAAATATGCCATAAAAACATTTTCTGAAAAAGATGTTGCTTTCTTATTCACTTTCCAGTGAAGAAAAGTTTCGTAGGTATTAACATATTTCAGCATTGACTTAGTCGGCAATAGGCTGTCACTGGCAATTTGTGCTTCGTGGAGGACGCCAGGCGGCGTTAAGTTTGATGTAAGTTCATCACTTGAACTCTCCATTTTAATTAAATAAACAAAACTTAATTCACCGGACTGAACTCATGAACAGTACTTTGGCGGGTTTTCATGACAGGCGCGAACGGGTACACATGATTGGTTCGTATTACGCATGCGCGCGCACTGAAAGCTCATTGGTTGACAGGCGCGAACAGGTAACCGTGATTGGTTCGAGTTACGCCATGCGCGCACACTGAAAGCTCATTGGTTGACAGGCGCGAACGGGTTTACATGATTGGTTCGTGTTACGCCATGCGCGCGCACTGAAAGCGCAGATGTCGTACGGTCCGAAAAAGACTCAAGGAATTATTTTAGTACTAAATTTTTTATTTCAAAACTTTTGACGAAATTAAAATTTGTGTGTTTTAATATTAAAACAATCTGTTTTATTATTTTATCAGTAAATATTCATTTGGTTGCATCAAACATTTTCTTATTTGTGCAAAGCTGAATTATGAAGACACAACTCTCTAGTCTTATTTTTTAAACACTAGTTTGGACACAGCTTTTTGAGAATTGGCAATTTAAAAAGTTACTTTTCCGCACGCGTGTGGAAAGTAAAATCCATACAATTTTTTTACACACTTGCGAAAGTGTGCTGGGATGACTAACTTTCTATAGATATGTTGACTCGCGTCAAGAGGCACTTTCCGAGCAAATGCATTGTAAAACATTTTTTACTTCTGAGGGGCTCAGAAATGTGTCTCATGAGTCTGGCGTATCTGCCGTACCTACCCACGCTGTATATTTTGCAAAGATAAAATGTGCCTGCAAATTGTTGAATTAAAGTATTTCAAAACTGACAAACCACTTTGCTTCGCGACTGTTCCTAATAATACAGTTGCAATGAGCAGTACGATTTCGGTTGTTTTAGTTAGTAGACTGAGAGCCAAATCATTCGATAGAGGATAATGCGTTGAATTTGAAACACGAGCAGGAAAGAAGATAATTCCAAGTCTTACAGGCCTAGTGGCAGAGACTCGTGGATTCGAATCCGAGCTCGCACCTCGGAATTTTTCGGAATTTCTGTGCGAAATTATATTTGAAATTTACCATGAGCTTTACGGCGAAGGAAAACTTTGTGAGTAAATCTGCACACACTCGAGAAGAAATTCAATGGTGTGTGTGAAGTTCCCAATCCGGAATGGGGCGTGGGAACTACGGCCCAAGCCCTTTCAGTCTGAGAGGAAGCCTGTGCTCAGCAATTGGAGGTATATAGGCTGGGGTGATGACAGGTCTTATTAATTTTGTCATCATCATCATCAGCTGGAACATGTCAAAAAACCGGCCAAGAGCGTGTCGGACACGCACAAGGTAGGGTTCCGTAGCCATTACGAAAAAATCAAGTAATATTTTTCTAAGGATTTCGTATGTGTACGGAATCATCCAAGTTTAGGTATGTTTTATACCTTAGGCTACTATTTACTCTTAAACTACAAATAATTTCCAAGCAATCTTAGCCGCTATAATTTTCCTAGTAAATTTGATATATTTACTACCATTCTGATTTTTTTCAAATTTTTCCACCCAACAGTTTAGATTTTACAGGGGGAGGGGGGACGCTCGATTTTAATGAAAATTTTCACTTTAAAGTTGAATATTTCGCAAACAGATCACTGAATAGAAAAATCATGTTAGCAACCCCACAATGGTTTTAAAAGACCTATCTAACGATACCCCACACTATAGGATTAGTCGAGAAAAAAAAATCACCCCCCTTCACGTCTATGGGAGGTACCCCAAAAAAATTTTTTTATTTTTTTTTATTTTACCACTTTGTTGGCGTGACTGATATGTATATTCATGCCAAATTACAGCTTTTTAGTACTAACGATCTCTGAGCTTAGCCGCGGACAGACAGACAGACAGACAGACGGACAGACATGGCGAAACTATAAGGGTTCCTAGTTGACTACGGAACCCTAAAAAGAAGTTTCAAAGTTTTGTAAGTAGGCCGCAGAGGGTTCTTTTAAATGTCTATTTTTGCCAAGAAGAATGAGCCGCAAAAAACATCCCAGAAAGTTTTTTTTCGGGTAAGTAGTTAACGGGGAAGATGGTGGAAATCGATAACTTGTAATTATTGTAACAATAATGGTACAGCGATGTACGAATATTGATGAAATGAAGATGAAGTTTCACCATCTTTCTCGTGCATTTTCCAATTAAATTCCCCCAAATATAGTCAGTGACATCTTTACAAAGTAAACATTTCCGCTGAAAGACATAAACTTTCCATACATTGTTTCACAAATACCACCTGTTCAACTGCAAATAAAAATTGACAAAAAATCCGCCCACTCCAATAAGGTAATTACGACTCAGTTCTCGTTAAAGTAAAAACAAACCTTATACAGTATAGTTTTAGGTTGAAAATGTAGCAATTTAAAAGGGATTTTATATCTTACTTAATTAGAGTATAAGCTCGCAATAAACTGACATCTCGACGATAAACTTAGTACCACGATAAAAACTTCACCGTTTAGATGAAACTCTACTTTATATTAAAGCAATAAAACCTCTTCCAAGTGCAATATGCGTAGTGGGTATCTCTACTAAAATAAGGCAGGCATTGGAACGAAATAAACTCCCGCTGCTCGTAAAAACGGTAGAATTGCCCGAAACAGCTGAGTTAGTGAAAATATTCATAGGTTTCGGATTAAGAGACTTTTTAAGGCTCTTGCGACATGTGTTAAGGAGTTTAATCCGAGTTGTTGAAATAAAATATTGCCTTATTAAAAAAGGTACCTACATAGAAGTCTTAATGCTGCTCTTAGTGATGGTCTTAGTGCTGACGTGTAACTCAAATCTGGGCTCCACAGAAAACCAGCGTTGCTGCACTCACTGTGTAGCAACACATGCTGAGTGGAGACCCTTTTTCGGTGACAATTGGTGTCACTACCTTAACAAACTTGTTTATTAGGTGTATTAATGTTGTTTTCTACTGTTTGGTGGTGGTACTCTTGTAACCTTAAATAAAATATTTTTCTTTCTTTCTTTCTTTCTTTCTTAAAATAGTCGTGTTAGCCTACGGATTTGTCCTATGTTCTCTCAAGCAAAGGATCATGGGTTTGTGTCCGGGCCCGCCCCTTTGAATTTTTCCGAAATCATATGCGAAATTAAATTTGAAATTTAGGGTGAGTGGGGGTAAGATGAAAAACAGCGTAAGATGAAAAACTACTCGTAGCACCTGGGAGTGGGGACTCACCCGTGAGTTTTACGGTGAAGGAAAACGTGAGGAATCCTTCCCACATTTAACACGTACACGGACAGTACGTCAAGGGACGTGAATTAGAACGCTCGTGATATGGCACTACGGCTGTAGACGGTGGTTCAAACCACACCAAAATTGTAACTACGTCCACAGACGGTTATTTTTCATAGCATTTGTAGGAAGCATGTGGCTCTCTGCCGCTTTTGGCTGAATCTTAATACTATGAGGATACCGTTTGTTTTGAAAGATAAGGGCCCGAAGCGAAAAATTCACCTGGGAAGATTTATACTATACTCTTGCACACAACTTTGTCTCCGTCACACATACAAAAAAAAGACCTCGCGTTGTGGCACTACGTCTGTAGGCGGACAGTGCCCATACAATGTCTTCGTCTGTGGCCGTTACTGCCGCAACATTTACTTCCATAACAGAACAATATGACAATCCGTCCCCAGACGTAATATCAATTTGTATGGAAAAATTCTGATTCACAGCACAAATTATTGGATGAGGTTTTGTGTCCGTGAACGTGTTAAGAAGAAATTCAATGGTACACGGTGCACGGAAGCACCAATCCGCGCTGGGCTCACGTGGGAAGCACGGCCCCAAGCTATGTCATTCTGAGAGGAGGCCTGTTCTCTGCAGTGGGACGTATATAGGCTGGGATTATGATGATGATCTTTCACTTGATTTAACACAACAAAATTTTAGATACGCTATATTTGAAACTAAGGATCGCCAATACGAATCGGAACTACATATTTCCAAACATCCCTGTCCATGCTCATTTGAACATATTTTAAATTAATAAAAGATCGCCCAGGCTAGATGCTGTTTTAACTTTTAATCCCACGACTGACAGAGTCAGTTTAATAAATCAAACACAATTAAATCACAAAATAATGAATGCGTGCGCGCCACCCAATCTTGGTCAGTCAGTTGTTTAGTCGCTTGACAAATCGTAAACACGTGAGGTTGTGTTACGGTAAAATAATAAATTAGAACGTATGAAGTATAAACAGAAAATTAATCAATTTATTGAATCAGGGGTTAGGTACTTTGCGGAGGTCCATATTTATGAACTGAAACAATTCCGTTGCACACCCGCGACTTTAAATTAAGTCGCGGGTGAGCAAAGTAAGGGCCGGCGCCCACTGACGGCATGGCACGGCGTGGCATTTTATTACTATCAAGTTATTTTGAATCTTATTTCAATGAGTCTAGAATTCATGTTACTTTATTGGTTATGCGTGGCATCGGCCCTCAGGACGTCGCGGCATCGTGGTATCGAAATAAAGTAACATGAATTCTAAACTCATTGAAATAAGATTCAAAATAACTTGATAGTAATAAAATGCCACGCCGTGCCATTCCGTCAGTGGGCGCCGGCCATAATTGTTTCAGTTCATATATTTCATAGTAAATACAAACTGAAACATGGATGCACAGAAAGATGCGTTAGACAATACGGCTTCTGGATGTGATAAAGTAATCGTGGATAATATAAATTAATAAATAAATCTTGGAACGATTGGACCTAAGCGAAGCGAAGCTTGTACTATGGGTAGGTACTAGACAACGGTTAAACATACTTATATAGATAAATACTTACTTAAATACACAATTAAACATCCAACACTCGAGCACAAACATTCGTATTTTTCACAAAAATATCTGGCCGGCCGGGAACCGAACCCTGGACCTCAAGCTCGGTCGTCAATAATAATAATTTATTCTTAGTTTAACTGCAACATGAGTAAGTACATCACAAGTTACAAAGCTCATCTGCAGAGAAATGTGTTTATCTAGCATCTCACTCCCTCATTACATCCATCATTCCGTAATGATGACTTGATGCATTTCCTGTTATTTTTAAATCTAATTATAATAACAGTTTCTTTTAATCTCTTTTTTGGATCCTGGCCTTTATACTCAGAGGTTGGAAATTGGAACTTGGTATTGTACCCTCCTGCTTGCACAATTTCGAAGCTATCGCGAAGGAAAATACATCCTTTAGAAAGTGTTTTTTTCACACAAATACCATACAAAATTTAATCCTGAACTTAAACCGAACCACAGATTAAAAAAAATTTGATCCGCAAACATCAAAATCCAATGGCGGCACAATAGAAGTTAAGCTCGTACAAAGGCGTTCAAACCATTCAGCCGTTCGTTCACCGAATTATTTTCCGATATTTATTGCTGGGGCTCCAATTAAATATAAAAGCTAAATAAAATGTCACAGCAAATGCAAATGGCGGCGTTTTAGGGGCCAGCGTGATTTGTGGAGTCGAATTCGTTTTTGTTTGCAGGCGCCCGCTGGTGATTTCTATTTAATACGCGCTTCATGTTCGGACAATAAATAAAATAAGATTTTGGTAAGTATTAAAAAAAATTAAAAACCTCCAACTCAGTTAGGTTACCTCTATTTTTGATAATAAAGTAATTACCCATTATTGTGTCTAAGATCACTTCGACAGCTAACAAAAGAGCTGATAACTTTGAAACGGGTTAGCCAATTTTGATGAAACATATCTAAGAACCATCGCCAAGAAACTTGGTTTTAAATAAAAAAAACCGCATCCAAATTGATTCACCTGTTTTAAGAGCTATGATGCCACAGACAGATACACACACACACGCACACACACATAGCGGTCAAACTTATAACACACCTCTTTTTGAGTCCGGGGTTAAAAAATGACGTTATTAATACGCTTTTTTGCTGATTGTAAATGAACTGAAACAATTACTTTGCTCACCCGCGACCTCGAACAAAGTAATGGTTTCAGATTATTAATATGGACCTCCGCAAAGTAACGCCTGATTCAATAAACTGATTGTAAAATTTTTGGCTGTACTTACTTGCATTGTTCATTGTTCACATTGGTGCTAGTAAAGGCCAATAAATTAATAAATAGGTATAGAACAAACTACTTGTATCTTCATCACGAATAGGTACGGAACCCTCATAGTTCCAAAATTCACTCGATTTTTTAAATTCCGATTCGTTTTTAGATTTCAATCGGTGATTTATGTTGACATTTTTGAAAGTTTAAAAATGTAAGTTGGATTTCATGCGTTTAATCCTTCTGAAACTTGATGGAAATCATTTTATGTTTGAAACTGGTGTTTTTCAAGAAGACAACTTGGTTACGTCACATGTTTTGACCTCTATCATCATCATCACACTACTGGGTACAGGATTCGTCTCAGACAGAGGCTTGGGGCGCAGTTCCCACGCGGCTCTAGCGCAGATTGGGAACTTAACACACACCATTGAATTTCTTTGCAGGTGTCTACAGGTTCCCTCACGATGTTCCGCATTTACAGGGTTATTTGTAATTCACTAGCATCCTTTTAACTCTAAACTCCTACCACTTAAACAAATGTTTTTTGTTTTACGGTTTTTGTCATAACTTAATATTTTTGGTGTAATAACGTTTTGAAAATTTGAGATTACCTCTTATTTTTACGATACTCTGTGTATTTGTATGGGAAAAAAAGTGCATCATTTTAAAAAGTCGTAAAACAAAATACGTTTGTTTGAGTGATAGGAATTCAGGGTTAAGAGAATGTCAGTGAATTACAAATAACCCTTTATAATATTACTAGGAACATTTATACTTCAGAAACGTTTTGTCACCTAATACACTGACGAGCAAAAATAAAGGGTCGGTTACAAAAATGACGATAACTACAAAACCCGCTGTGATAGCTTCTTCGAGTAAAATGAGTTTAGTAAAGAGTTTTATTCTTAACAAGAAAAAGTTTAATTGAGAATAAAACTCTTTACCAAACTCATTTTACTCGAAGAAGCTATCACAGCGGGTTTTGTAGTTATCGTCATTTTTGTAACCGACCCTTTATTTTTGCTCGTCAGTGTATTACTGAAATCTATATTGACCTATGGGCTCTCAAGCAGAGGATCCTGGATTCAAATCCCGGCTCGCACTTCTGAGTTTTTCGGAATTTATATGCTAAATTACATTTCAAATTTACCATGAGCTTTGTAAAGCTCACTGTAGTGAAGGAAAACGTCGCGAGGAAACCTGGATACACCTGCGAAATTCAATGGTTTGTGTGAAGCTCCCAATACGCACTGGGCCCGCGTGGAACTACGGCCTAAGCCATTTCATTCTGAGACAAGGTCTGTGAAGGAAGGAAAGATGACATTTTTAAAAAATCGTCGATATTCTTCGTTTGCACACAGACAGACTGTTTAATACGAAGAACAATGCGGCGATCCTCGCCGGCGAACTATGCCTGAATGCTCTGGAACGCGGGGAACGTCGGGGGTGAAGCGTTTGCTAGAGGTATTCGAAATATAGGCATATTTTCTAGAGGCATCTATTTTCATGGTGTGATTTTTAGGGTTCTCTAGTCCTACACGGAACCCTTATAGTTTAACCTTTTGCGTCTATGGCTTTTACACACTTTTACTAGATAGTTGTCATTGTGCATGATTATTTGTCAAGAGAATAAAGGTAAGTAACCTACCTACACGTATAACTATAAATTAATATTTTTAAAAACCCCCAACGCAATAAGTCTAAGATCCCTTCCGCAGCATACAAAAGAGCTGATAACTTTGGAACGGCTAGACCAATTTTGATGAAATATGTCTAAGAACCATCGCCAAAAACCTGCTTTCAAATAAAAGAAAAACCGTATCCAAACCGGTTCACCCGTTTAAGAGTTATAATGCCACAGACAGACAAACAGATACACACACAAAACACACACACACACACACACACACACACACACACACACACACATACACACACACACACACACACACACGCACACACATAGCGGTCAAACTTATATCATCCCTCGGCAATAATTTTTCTCGTCTAAACTCATAATGACGTGGGGTACCTAAGCGTTGGATGGGTCTTACAAAAAATAATTAGTTTTTTAACTTACGGATCCGTTTGTAAAATATTAAGCTCTATAGTGCTAATATTTTTAAAGTCAACTCTGTCCTCCCCCACATTGCTGTAATTGATAAAGACCTAATGTGTGACGAACCAGATACAACTACACATAATTTATTGCCTTCTAATCGTGTAGTGAAAGCCTTTTCAAATTTACGAGCTTTATAAATCAATCACATGTCCAATTGGATAAGGCAAGTTAGCACAATAGTTAGTTTTCAAGTCATCTCATTTATTAGAATTCTAAGGGCAGCTACAAACCTGCAATATAGAAATTCAATATAAATTTAAGTTTCAAGTAAAATTTTTAATAGGTACAAGCTTATTTATTTACTTTAGTTGACTGTTTTTGAAAGAAAGAAAGAAAAAAAGAAAGAAGTTATTCATCACCTCCACACTGTACGAACACACACAAATCACACAAACTCAACTATCACCACCACCAAACTAAATACATGACACGTTTCGAACTCAACCAGAGCTCATCTTTAGAGTATCGCAACCGTTCACTATACCACCCGATGTTAGACCAAAAAAAAGTAAGATGTATAAAGTATATGTATATACTTGTTAAAACTAGTCTTAATTAGTTCACACTGAAATGGTTTGATGGATTCTGCTGAAAAACACACAGCCACACACACACTTTGTAACCTGAATTAAATAATATAAAGGATATTTTTTATCCCGTAAAAATTGCACAGTTCCAACGGGATAAAAATAAAAAAAAGTATAAAAATAAATGTTTCGCGGGCATGAAATTACCTACACTAATATTATAGAGAGGAAAGTTTTGATTGTTTGTTTGTTTGCATTGAATAGGCTCCGAAACTACAAGACCAATTTCAAAAATTCTTTTGCCGTTAGAAAGCTACATTATCACTATCACTGAGTGACACAGGCTACTTTTTGGGTCAATAATGACCCAAAAAGCGAGCGTTTCAACCGTCTAATTTTGGTGGGCACTTTTTTGTGGAGATGGCACAAGATTCTGATACAGTTTTTAATTATGTGGTAGAAGTACAGGTCCTCTAATAAAAAATTGAAAACGCCATCAAAATCTACAGCCGATTCGTAGAAAACGTGACCACCAAAATTAGGCGGTTGAAACGCTCGGATAATGACCCTTTTACCGCGGGAAAATACCTTTTCCTACGGGAAAATTAATTTATCGCTGGCGCAGCTGCGGACGGAATGCTAGTCATAGATAAATTTGGGATTCGCGGGAATCAATACGTCGTCCATTTCCCAAATCTCTTATCCTTGGTTATCTTTTTCTTTTGTACGGAATGGGTAACCTATTATTCCTGAAAATCTCTGAAGTTTAACAATTTCCCTTGACGTTAAGCATGCGGTGAACCTACGTTGAACGCCCGGTGAGTTACGATTTTCATATATTGAGACATTGATGCAGGTAGGCTGGTAATTTATGTTCTGGTCATTAAAAGAAGCGTATACATACACACTTAGACATATAGTATGTAAAAATGCGAAAACCGAATGCTTTTAACCCGTGCAAATTTATACGAGAGTTAAGTGGGGTAATTAGTTTTAAGGGTTCCGTACCCAAAGGGTAAAAACGGGACCCTATTACTGAGATTTCGCTGTCCGTCTGTCACCAGGCTGTATCTCATGAACCGTGATAGCTAGACAGTTGAAATTTTCACAGATCATGTATTTCGGTTGCCGCTATAACAGCAAATACTAAAAAACAGAATAAAATTAATATTTTTTTAATCGTAAATACCGTAAAATTGGACTGGAGTACGTAAAAAAAGTTATGTAAGTACTTAACCTTTTCGACGCTAACGTAACGACACATATTATTCTACGCTAACGACTGATATATCATATCAGTCACGGCGTACAGACTGATATCTATTTACCTACAAGCATATCTGTAGGGTTCAACTTCGCGTTTGACATTCCGATCTCATGGATTATGGTTGAGAGTTGTTCATTGTATTTTACAGAGCGTTGAAAATGTTAACTGTGTGTGAAGTTCCCCATCTCTACCAGGTTTGCGTGAAAACTGCGACCTGAGCCGTCTCATTCTAATTCGATGCAAAAGCCTCTGATGATGACGACGACGTCTTTAATGCATTACACTAAGCACATCTCTCTAAACTCTCAAAACCACTCTATTCTTATCGAATTAGCTAAATTTTTACGTGACGTCAATGTGCAATGTGGTGTTTACCAGGTGTTGAGTCTAACATTTGACAGCATAGTGTACGGTTGCGATACGCTGAGAATAAGCTCTGGTTGAGTTCGAAACGCGTCAGTGTAGTTTGGTGGTGGTGAGTTGGGTTTGTGTGATTTGTGTGTGTTCGTACAGTGTGGAGGTGGAGGAACTGCATGAACACACATTCACATCATAAGGTCGCGGGTGAGCAAAGTAATTGTTTCAGTATATTTATAAATACTACTGCAAATGTACACAGTTTGAACAATAAACCATTTTTATTCTCTGTTTTGCCTAAAACCACGCCAGTGGTGATTAACAGCCCTATAACGAAACATAATCAGACCTATACCTAGACCGTTTAATTGGGTGCTCGCCTGCGCGGTACAGGGGCTGGGGGGTATGACGAGAAAGGGGCCGAGGGAAGTGCGGGGGGCGAGCGCGCCTCGTGTGCCTGTCGCCCGCACCTCTCCCTTCCCAGCGCCACACTAGACGGAAATTCCGTCGCCGAACTTCCGTGGCGGTACGCCAATACATGTTATTGCATATAAATTGCAAATAGCGGGCACACTACGCGGAAGATCGGTCGTTCCGTCGCGGACGATCGGTCGCTCCGGGCGGACCGCTCAAACCTCTGCGTCTGCTCCGTCCTCCGCGCACCGATCTTCCGTCGGCGTATGATCGGGAACGTCGCATTCCAGGTATTTCATAGAATCGCGCCACACTCGGCGGGTAAAGCGCTGTTCATACAAATTCTTATTAGACGCGCGCTCGACGGGCGTCCGTTCCGGGTAATCCGCGTCAGCTAGCGTAGGCGCGTCTAATAAGAAATTGTATGAACAGCGCTAAGTGGCGCGGGCGCGTGCGACGGATTTTCGGTACATTTTAGACCCGCGAGCGGGCGCACGCGGCGGGCGTCCGCGTCAGCTAGCGTAGGCCCTTAGTCGTCATACCCCCCAGCCCCTGTACCGCGCGAGCGAGGACATATTTAAACGGTAATCAGTGATCAGTAACTTTATTTTCTAAAACATAGGTAGGTACAGTAGTGGATGGTGGTATTTTACATTTTGGTCGCTATGTCTTACCCGCAAAAGCAGGTGTACAAATATTTATCTATTTATCCTAAGTAATTTTATCATCCCAATTAAATAAAAAACAATATTAAAATTATTATTAAAGCAATCCATAACTATAGCTATAGGAAGACACGGTCAAAAAACGGTATGCGACGCTCTGTTCCGAACGTATAGCAATTTTCTTGTGAACTAAGAACCATCTCGGTATAAACACAACATATTTCTAATAACGAAGTATTGGGGCTGCGTTTGTGCAATAATGCAGCTTGCAGTCTAGGCTGTCGAGATGCACCGAGTAACGGTTGGAGCATGTGATGAGAGAATGGCGTTTTAGAGGTAGAAATGGTGCGGAGCGAACATTTTGGTAGGTAAACCAAAGAGTGAGAGAAGCGTGAGTTAGGAATGTTTTCGGATGAAATTCCTAGCAGGTATTTAGTGTACACAAGCTTTGCCATACTTGTCATACTTGTCATCAGTGAAGTTACGTAAAAAAGTTATGCAATCCGTTTGTATTTAGCTGAGAAAGAGAGAAAGATAGAGAGAGAGAGAGAGAGAGACAAGAAGGAGAAAGAGAGAGTGAGAGAGAGAGAGTGAGAGAAGAAAGAGAAAGAGGGCCGAGAGAGGGAGGGAGAGAAGACATAAGAGCAGACAGAGCGAGTTGGAAGTCAAATAATTTGAGCACCTTGACATCTCCCATGTTTATGATGGCGACCTAGCTAATGGCACCTTGTATATTATCATAATGAATTTGTATTTGGTTATGTTCTATTTTGATACCCACACTCCCATATATACTTAAATGTGAAAGTGTGTTGGTTTGTTTGTCCTTCTTTGACGTTGAAACTGAGCGACGGATTGCCGTGATTTTTTGTATGGACATAGGTGACAGGCTGAAGAGTGTCATATACTACTTTTTACCACGGGAAAATAAGTATCTAATTCCCACGGGAAACAGTTTTAATCTACTTCAGCGGGGGCGAAGCTAGTCTCCTTATAAATATATCCGTTTTATAGATAGTTCTGATAGCTCAGTTAAAAAAATACACGTTTCATTTATAAACTATAGCTAAACCGTTTAACTGAGTCCTTGCACTCCTGGCCGGCGCGGTACGGGGGCTGGGAGGTACGACGATAAAGGGGACCGGGAGAGGTGCGGGCGGTAGACACACGAGGCGCGCTGTCTCTCGGCCCCTCTATCGTCGTACCCCCCAGCTCCCGTACCGCGCGTGCGAGGACTCAGTTAGGGCCGGCGTCCACTGACGGCATGGCACGGCGTGGCATTTTATTACTATCAAGTTATTTTGAATCTTATTTCAATGAGTTTAGAATTCCTGTTACTTTATTGGTTATGCGTGGCATCGGCCCTCAGGACGTCGCGGCATCGTGGTATCGAAATAAAGTAACATGAATTCTAAACTTATTGAAATAAGATTCAAAATAACTTGATAGTAATAAAATACCACGCCGTGCCATGCCGTCAGTGGGCGCCGGCCTTTAAACGGTTTAGCTATTACACCGCTCAATGTGCAACTTCCGACGTTAAGGGCCTACCGAGCTTTTCGCGCTAATCGATTTTGGGTGGGCGATTTCGGGCACGATGGCTCACGATTGGTTGGACTGCGCGTGTGTTTGGGTATTTTCATCTTATTACTAAAACAAATACATATTTTAAAAATGTAGCAACACTACGCCCTAGAAAACATCTTGTTTTATTTAAATTCAAAAAGTCATGACCCGCCGTGCAGTATTGCGTCGTACTACGAATTTATTTTTATTATTTAGAGACGATTTTGGATTTTTTTCCTATCGAGCGAACTATAGGGTAATCGTGTTTCGATAAACACTTGTCATTAGAGTGAATCCTCATATCATCATCATCATTTATTTATTGCTTTATATGTTTACAAGGTCTTACAATTAAAAAAAAATATGTCCCAATATATATATATCTATATATCTTACACATGAATTTCAAGACTTTAGCTTAAATGGATGCAATAAATGCACCAAAAACACGGTAGGCCCTTATAACATTAAAATCGCTACTCCAAATAACCGTTTTTCGCTGTTAACTTACACCGTATTATTCGAGCAACGTATACAAAATCGGATTTTGAAGCGCGATAACTCAGTAAAGCCCAGAAAAATATATTTTGTCTCCAGAGTGTTTTCATGCTCTGGATATAGCAGATAAAGTAGCTCGGAAACATATTATGTAGAGCTCGACGCAAATGCAAACAACACACATAATACAGGGTGTTACAAAATAACCCCTAAAGCCTGAACCCCATGAACAGTAAATAAAACTGTAACTTTTCGCGCTGTTCTTTTTTTTGTAAAAAAAACCATTTATTTTTTTTAGCCTATTTTTGTGTCCCACTGCTGGGCAAAGGCCTCTCCTCTCTTGCTCCACTCCTGCCTATCAAAGGCGAGCTCCCGCCATCCCAAAAAAATATATACTAATTTAATTATTTACTGGAGTACTTCCATACCCTTCAGTTATTACGGGTAATTTTGTAACACCCTGTATAGCAGCATAAAGAACGAGATATAATTTTACTATTATAGCTAGAGCGTTTAAATAAGTCCTCGCCCGCGGGGTACAGAGGCGCGGGGGTCGACTATTCAATCTAGGGAACTCGTTATAATTATCATCATTTTCATCATCAGCTCAGCCGACAGATGTCCACTGTTGAACATAGGCTTTCCCAAAGATTCGCCAAACAGATTGGTCCTGCCCCATCCGCATCCAACACTTTCCCGCAACTTTAACCAGTTCGTCGCTCCATCTTATTGAAGGCCTTCCTACATCGCGTCTTCCGGTTGAATTTCAAGTAAATCAATATCTCATAGTCATAGAGGCAAGACAGTATTAGTATATTTAACTAGCTTTTGCCCGCGACTCCATCCACGCAGAATTCAAATTTGTCGAATCGAATAAAACAATAATCCGGCTACGGCAACATCCAAACATCCATCATTATTTCATCATCATCGGTATCAGTTAGTGAATATTAATCCCGTTTATTCCGTATCCCTTGGGAATTTCAAATACGTCCTCAATATAAGTACATTTAATTTTACGGAATGTGGTTTACATGTATTAAGTAATCGCCTTAAATCGGTTGAAAAAATCTCATCAAATATTTCTTAAAATAGCAAAACGGAATGTCGTTATGCTCAATTATTTTTTAATTCCACTGTTCCTTGCTTTACTGATGTGATGATGTTTCTTTTTAATATTTAGAACTATATTCTTAAACCGCGGTTTTGTCTGTGTTTGAAATATTTTCACAAGAAACATTTACTATACAGACAATATTAAATGTATTACTTTTAAGTTTATACTGTTTTCTGTATTTTTGTTAATCTTAATTGTGTGTGCTTGCAGTACCAAATAAACGTCTTTATCTATCTATCTATCTATCTACTATCTTGGAGTTTGACCTGAAACCACAGGCTTAGAATATAATAGCAGACTTGACATATAAATACGTGTGTGTGCGTACATATTTCCTATTCCCTTACGCTGCAATGATCAGGAATATTGTCATCCCGTTTTCTCATGTGTCGCAACACTGTCCAAGAAACCTTAAAAAAATGACACATGCTATGTTTTGAACGTCAGTCATTTAAATAAGCTGCCGAAGCTGTAAGCGAATTTTTTAGTAAACTGAGATTTTTTAATGTTTTTCTCATCAAAAATAGAACTGATTTAGATTTAAAGATGGTGAAATGTAGTGCCTACCTTTGTGAAAGTGTTACATATAGAAATATACCAGGATTAACTTTTCACCGGTAAGTGTTTGTGTGATAGAGATGTGTGCGTTTTTGCCATTATTTGGACTCGTTATGTCAAGTCTGCTATTATATTCTAAGTCTGTGCTTGAAACTCACGCGTCAGTCCTTTAAGAAACAGTTCGAGTCGTTCAGTCGTTTAAGTTTTTCATTAAAACGACTCAGAAAAAGAGCCGAACCTCCAGTTTTCATTTCAGTTTCGAGTTGTCTAAAGCCGTGTCTAGACTGTCTAGTCCTTTTAAGAACCCCTGAGTGAGTCATCAATAATATGATTAGAAAGCCATGAAGGGTGAGGCCACACGAGCGTAATTTTGTGAGTCGTGAGCGGCAGAATTTCGGTTCGCGCCACACAATATGCGGGCCATCACGTGACACTCACGTCACACAATTCTGCCGCTCGCAACTCACAAAATTACGCTCGTGTGGCCTCACCCTTATAAAAACTGGTAGTATGCCGGTAGTAAACCTTTTGACACCTACACCTTGTCATAAAAGAGTATCCCACGACGCTATCAATCATGTCAAAACATGTCAGTTGCATTAGATATTTGTGTCAAAAGCGGTTTATGTGCTCACAAATTGCCACCAACGTGGTGTAGGTAAAGCCTATTTTTTATGTAACTAGCTTTTATGCCAAGATCACACGTACCGAGTAAAATCGTGCGAGTACCATTACATTGAGGCTCTCAATCGGTCACTTGTAACTCGTTAGCCCCGCGGCCCTGCAATGTAATGCTACTCGCACGATTTTACTCGGTACGTGTGATCTTGGCATTACGAGCGGTTTCGCTCGCATTAACCATTGGATCTGTCATTATCATCATTTCAGCCTATATACGTTCCACGCGGGTGCGCCTCGATAGATATAACAACATTTGATATAACTGTAACATTTGGTATAATGCTACATTTGATATAATGCGATTTACTCAAAAAGTAAACTTCGGAGGATTGATATTAATTCTATTTGATATACATTAAGTTAGGTTAGGTTAGTTTATTTTATAAGAGAATCGTAGAATGTTTACTTCTCGAGTAAATCGAATTATGTCAAATGTAGCATTATACCAAATGTTACAATTATATCAAATGTTGTTATATCTATCATTACACACCCGTTCCACGCAGGACACAAGTCTCCTCTCAGAAAGAGACGGTTGGTCCGTAGTTCCCACGCGGGCCCAGTGCGGATTGGGAACTTCATACATACTGTAGCGGCCAGATAGAACCATTACCCCCTCGCCGCAGTCGGTTCCGCGCGTCGGCAAAAGTGATGAAACAACTGCACACCGGCGCGTGGAACTGCGCGGCTGATTTAAAATGGAAGACCAGTCAGTCATCAAGCGGCGGCTGATTCCCTGCAGCGGCTCGGTCTGAAGCAGAACTCTCCAAGTGTCCCTAAATACCCATAACGTTCTTAGAATCATTAAGGGGCTGTTTCACCACTTTTCTTAAAGTTCGGATTAGCTTAATCATAACCTTATTTGACAGATGGAATTAAAATTTCTGTTTCACCAGTCTCGATTAGCGCTAAGTGACGGACAAACTGTTTCTTAATTTGACCATCAGATCAGGAGGCATTTAGCATTTTTATCCGTCACATAAAGTTAGTTTATTTTTTTGTGGCCATGGTTGGAGAGCCCTTCAGCCGGTTTCAGAAAAATAAATCAAAGTATTTTTATTTTTTAAAGAAAGAGGTCATACTAAATTGTATAAAATAATTTAAATATCAAGATTTGAATAAAAAAATGTAGGTACACTTTTAGTATGTAAAAATAAATCCAAAATTTCGTAATATTTTTTAATAACGAACTTTTTTTCAGTGGCTCAATCGTTTGTTCTACCTGAACTTGTATGTCGCCATTAAAAAAAAGTTTATCTGCCAAATGGTTTGGCGCCACTTTTCGATTCGTTTTACGTGATTTTATTTTTCTTTGTTATTGTTAACAAAGTATCGTAATTAAATACCGTTTTTGGCTCAATTATAATGTTACATATTTGTTTATGCAAAAAAAATAGATGTATTCAAAAATTATATAGTTAACCATTTCTTTTGCTTTAATAATGAGTGGACTCTTTGAACGAAAGTGTGCGAACAGGAACGCGTGGTCGTGAAATGCGACGTTGCCATTCCGACTTTTTGTTAAGCCCACGATTAGTTAAGTGGTACTTAGTTTGCACAGGACCGGAGTGGTGAAACTGAAAAAACACTAGCTGACAGATTTGTCCAGTACTTAGTTTATTCATTGGTTACGTAACCAGCAGTTTGACAATAAGGTGGTGAAACAAGTCTATTTGTTGTAAATACTTTCCCTATATTTTTATTACACGTTCGTGTGCCTTTTGATAACGTTCTTATTAATTTATATCTTTACGAAGCCTCAGGAGGCGCACCTACAATACCATTAGTTGTGTAGGTACATATATAATATTAGTAGGATAGGAAAGGATTTTATGTGTAGCGGATTTCTAAGTTGTAAAGTTTCTTAACAGAAACTTCAGGTTCATGTTTTTATTATGTCATACGAGCGATTGACAGCGGGAGATGAATTCTGCTGAGTTTTCGCCCGCTGTTCTTAATGTCCAATGTAAAAAAAATAATCTATATTTTGTTTATAATTAAATAAAAAAAATGTAGCTTTGTCTTATCTCTGGTAAAACGTGTGTTTTTGATTTTTATAAAAAAGTATTCGAAGCAAAGCTCGATCGCCCAAGTACAGTCGCCATCATAAACATCGGTGCAGTCAAGATGCTCATAATTATCTGAATACGTACGCGATTGACAATACGCTCGTGTATACATTTTTTTGACCATCTTGAATGCTCTGATGTATAGGTATAATGGCAACTGTACTTAACTATAATGCTGTAATTTTTTTAATTTGTACGCAGGTATTTGAGAAATAAATTAAAACTTTTGAAAATACGTATATTTAATTCATATTACATCCAGCGTTTGAACTGTATAGAACTCTACAAGACATCACAAAATGGCTCAGGCCTGAAATGTCCGTTTTCCTAAAATGTATCTTTAAATAAGTATGTCACGTCTTACTATACAAAAGACGTGATTATGGAAAACCAGACATTTTGGGAAAGATATATTAGGAAAACGGAAATTGCAGGCCTGAGCTTTTTCTAGTTTTTTCGAAAGAAATGGACAAATCGTTAATGATGAGAGGAAGTCCGCTTATCTATCATACGTAAATACCGCGTGCAATCAGTATCAAAAGTAGCTGGTCACTTTTGTACCTTGTCGCTCTACAGTTAGTTGCAAAACGTCATACTTGATTGACAATTGTGTTATTACGACAAAGTTCAAAAGTAACCAGCTACTTTTCGTGCTGACCGTACATATATGTGCACTACGTGTAGTTTAAGACTACGTGTGGTTTTAACTTCATCTTTGTATTATTTCAAAGAATTTGGAGTAAAAATTCGAAATTGGCTAAATTTATCATACTTTTTTATTATTATGAGATGTGGGGAAACGAGCAAGCGGGTCATCTGATGGAAATTGATCACCGCCGCCCATTAATATCAACAACTCAAAGTCACTCAAACTTAGATACTCAGAATTATCCAATGCCAGTTAAGCAGATTTGCACTATCCCCCACGAAATGTTTTGGTACATTTGGTCGATGTCTAAAACATTACACGTGAGACTTGAAATCAATTTTATTGAAAATTCCTGAGAACAACTTTTGAAAGACGTTCGTTTAGACTTACCCAATCACTTAACTAATTTTGTGACAGTGTATTTACAAAGAAAGTGTTGCAAATCTTGTTTCTTCAGGCAGACCGCGAGAAACCATAAGGCCATTCATGTATTACACTTTCAATCCATTTATAATTAGAAGCAATATCTGCAAAATACTCAGTGTACAGTTTTCTTTCTCCCATCATATTGTCCCTTACCGTGACTTGTACGGAAGTGCTATCAACACCTATGAGCCTTCCATTTGCCACCAGCGGACCACCAGAGTCCCCTCGGCCTGGTCTTGACTGGCCACCAACACTGTGAGTACACAACAGACCATTACAATGCGAGAGGATCAAGTCACCTTCCCTTGCTTCTAAATCCGGCAATCCGTACCCCGCAACTGTACCTACCACGCCTGGCACAGGTGGAGAAATATCCAAATCAATAGGCTGCATAAAACCATCCGATAGCATTGGTTCTTTAGTCCTTAACAAAGCCAGATCATGCTTGATATAGTCCAGTGACTTCGAATTCTCATCGTGATGGTAATCGGGGTGTTTTACTACCCTGTCGACAGCCATGATTTTAGCAACGCCAGGGAAGCGGTCGATTTTGACGAAGATGATTGGACCCTCGTCGAAACAGTGCGCAGATGTGATCACCCAGTGTTGATTTAGAATAGAACCGCTGCAGGTCACATGTTCGTTTGGCACTTTGATATAAAGTTCTACGAGGAATCTCTCGAAGGTTTCTCTACCATTGATAACGCGAAGGTCTGAATCGTCGTTAGTTAACACGCCGACAGCAAATATACTGAGCCAGATTGTCAAAAGACGCATGTTGTTTGTTACTGTACCCTTGCTCGGACTGTGAGCTTGAAGCGTTGAGCTATATTTAAATGCGATGTATAAATGAAATTTATATCTTCACGCTATGTAAAGATTGAGTTACGACGGTATATAATAACGTTTCCTATTTTTTAATGTAGCACTGGAACTATCGATGTGCAGCAGCTTTAAGATTAATTAAAAAGCCACAATACAGAGTTTTCTCGTCAGGCACATGTTAGCTTCGGGACCGGAGCCCTAAGGAATAAAGTTGGAAGTTGTATTTGTGCAGCTGAGTTGATAAACTTCGATAGCGCGATGCAGGGTGTAACAGTTTTTCTATCTGATGACTATATGGTGCTAGGAGTCACATTTTGGCTGATGGCTCTTCATAGTGTCGTCGTGGCAATGTCAAGTCATGGCGATCCACCACCACGTCCTTCACGCCCGCTTTTACTTGTATTTATTTATTTATTTATATTCTGCGAGATTACGTTGTATAACGGCCAAAGTGCAAAATTTCATGTCTCGAGGCAGCTTGCTGTCGGTTAAAATTTTGCGATTTTGCACGGATTTGGTGAGAACATCGGGATAAACTAAGCGGATCAGACGGGAGATTTGGGGGATCTGTTTGGCGAACCTTAAGGGAGGCCTGTGTTCAGCAGCGGACGTCTTTCGGCTGAAATGATGATGATGATGGATTGAGATAAAAAGTAGCCTAATGTGTTATTCCAGACTTCTACCAATTAAAACACACACACACACACGCACGCACGCACGAAACACATACATACTCACAGACTTTCGCATTTAAATAAAATAAATAAATAAATAAATATTAGGGGACAATCTTACACAAATCGACCTAGTCCCAAACTAAGCAAAGCTTGCACTATGGGTACTAGACGACGATAAACATACTTATATTGATAAATAAATACTTAAATACATAGAAAACATCCATAACTCAGGAACAAATATTCGTGCTCATCACACAAATAAATGCCCTTACCGGGATTTGAACCCAGGACCTCTTGCTTCGTAGGCAGGGTCACTACCAACTAGGCTAAAGCGGTCGTTAAAATATTATATTTAAAATATTAGTAGATTTAATTTTATGACTCAAGTGGCTGTGGGCAGGGTATATCGCTCGTAGAACTGACGGCCGATGGGGCCGAAAGGTTCTCGAGTGATGTCCACGGACTGAAAGACGCGGTGTGGGTAGGCTTCCAAGAAGATGGAGCGATGACCTGGTTAAAGTTGCGGGAACGCGTTGGATGCGGATGGCGCAGGGCCGATCTGTTTGGCGAGCCTTGGGGAGGCCTATGTTCAGCAGTGGACGTCTTTCGGCTGAAATGACGATGATGATGAATCCTGAACGAAATTGGAATCCTAATTCAAAACCAATGTACATTAATCAAAAGCAAAACCAATTACTTAAAAGCAACCTTATCTATCTCAAAATAAGATCGTAGTATTTTGTAGGTCAAAAAGCAACCTTAATGCATTACACTAAAGACGTAGACGATAGATAGCAGCTAACTTCTGCGCCTAGGCTAATCTAGAGCTTTTCGAAAATATGCTTTACTGTCTTGGTAATAAAGCTTATAATTTTAAATAAGCAGTCTTTTCAGGATTACTGGAGTAGAAGGCTAGAAATTGCATCTTAGTGTGACCACACTGTGTAGTTTTTCAGTATTTCTATTTTTCATATGTAGATATACTAGCTGTTGCCCGCGACTCCGTCTGCGAAGGTATACAAAAAATAGCCTACGACCTATTATCAGACCTACCGAATATGTACATAGATTTTTTTTTAATAAAAATCGGTGGAGGCGTTTCGGAGGAGTTCTATAACAAACACCGTGACACGAGATTTTATATATTAGATAGCTGTGGCCCACGACTCCGTCTGCGAAGAATAGTGATAGGTATAAAAAATAGCCTACGACCTTTTCTCAGACCTACCGAGTATAGAGAAAAAAGTTTCATATGAATCCGTCAAGCCGTTTCGGAGGAGTTCGACACCAAACATATTTCAACGTTCTTAGACAGCGTCCTCTGGTGTAGTTTATGGTAAAAACATTATCACGGGAACGCACTACCGGGATATTAAGTACCCTTGTCTCAATCTAAATCTTAGTCTATCTGTAGCCAAGTATCATTTAAATCTGTTTTCTGTGCATCTATATTTCAGTTTGTATTTAGTTTGAAATATATGGTTTCACGGGATGACCGTAAAAGTAATAAAAAAATGAAGTTGAAGAAAATAAAAAATAAATAGAAAAAGATACTTCAAACTTAACTTGTAAAAGTTGGCCTAGTAGCGCCATCTCTTGGTCCAGGTGAGCGGGTAGCTCCGAAGGAGTGTTGAAGTCTCTCGGTAGAGGGCATAACATAGATGCGCTTTATCACTGCCTAAATGTGATTATAACAGACTGAAGTGTACGATGTATGGGAAAGATTCGTCGCTAACTTCTAGACCAGTGATGGTGTAGGGGTAAGCACCCAGCACGGAACGCTGAGGACCTGGGTTCGATTCCCAGCATTGGTCTTTTTTCTGGGGTTTTTTCTGTGCATCTATATTTCAGTTTGTATTTAGTTTGAAATATCTGTTCAGTCGTTAGTCTTTGACCAGTGTGTGTTGCCAGTGATGACTTATGGCACTGAAAAGTGGCCGCTAACGATGGGCCTAATAAGGAAGCTCAAAGTCACTCAGTGGGCAATGGAGAGGTCTATGCTCGGATTTATTCTGCGGGATCGCATTAGAAATGATGAAATCCGCGCAAGAACTAAAGTCACCGACATAGCTCGAAGAATCACCAGACTCAAGTGGCAGTGGGCAGGGCACACGGCTCGTAGAACTGATGGCCGATGGGGCCAAAAAGGTTCTCGAGTGGCGTCCACGGTTCGGAAGACGTAGTGTGGGTAGGCCTCCAACAAGATGGAGCGACGACCTGGTTAAAGTTACGGGATCGCGTTGGATGCGGAGGGCACGGGACCGATCTGTTTGGCGAGCCTTGGGGGAGGACTATGTTCAGCAGTGGACGTCTTTCGGCTGAATTGAATGATGATGTACATAATATGTATGTACGGGTCAAATCTTGAAAGTTAAGGATCCACTTGCATAGTTCCCGTTGAGAGACGGAGTCGCTGGCAACAACTTGTATGTCAAGACATTCCTTGGTTATTAGCTTTCGTATGGTCACCCTAATTCTGGGTCTTAGGAAATAGGTCAGGCGTTGTGACTTAGTGAAACAGACCGACAAGAGTGTCGGTGACAATGCGTAGGCGTACTTTTTCGGGATTACATTCTAGGGGAGGCACGGGTTTAGGGGTATAGGGGTTTCTACGGGGTATAGGGTACTTATGAGTACTTTTCTTAGAGAATTGTGAGTCTACCGTCAAACTAAAACCAGTAACCAAGCTTCATCCCAGCCTATACACATCCCACTGCAGGCCACTAACCTCCACTCAGAATGTGAGGGCTTGGGCCGTAGTTATCACGCGGGCCCAGTGCGGATTGGGAACTTCACACACACCATTGAATTTCTTCGCAGGTGTATACGTTTTTCTTCACGGTAAATTTCAAATGCAATTTCGCACATAAATTCCGAAAAGTCAGAGGTGCGAGCCAGGACTTGAACTCACGACCCTCTGCTTAAGAGGCTACAGGTCATACCGCTAGACCACGAGCCCCGAGTTAGCAAACGTATGATCATAAGTAACCAAATTCGAGATAGCCTTCGCATTATTACAAAATGGCGGATTTACATTTTTATTATTTCTAATAAATATTTTAAACCATTTTCCGGGGTGCGCAACGATTTCTATAAAAACTTTTGATATAACTTCAGTCGCTATAACGCTCATTTGATATAATTATTGAATCTTATAACAACACTTAATATATTATCATTTGATATAATCAACTTTTCATATAACGTTCATAAGATATAATGATGGTTTTAGAATAATGGTTGTATTTAATGCCAGAAAAGTAGGTTAGGTTAGGTTAGAACTGCAACCCCCTACACAAAACAAATGGTTGCGTCTCACGAGATGTAACAACAAAATATATAATAACGTTATACCATATAAAATTATACCAAACGTTATTTATATCAAATGAGTGATTATTAGCATTTGAAAATATATCAAATGTTGTTATAGCGATCATTACACACCCCATTTTCCGGCTATGGTGAAGGCAACAAAGTATGTCCTACTTAGCTTATTTTACAGTCGTAAAGTAAACTTTAGGTCATAACACCAAAGTAAAGGAAGCCCGCCACTAAATCTAAGGCCGCAGACTAATCTCAAGACCGCCTCTTCCGTGTCTCAATTTAGTCGACAATGTTAAGTTAAATTTATTGTTTCTTACTCCTTATGGTTATTATTTCAGCTCAGCTTCATAGTATAGATACTACTACTAGAATTAACAACAAACACAGACAAAGCTCAAAGATTGATAACTTACAACAGAAAATTCACAAAAAAAATGTAAATTTATAATACAAATGAAATGACTAAAGGATTTGTCACACTGGATGCGTTCTGCGGTCGCGGTCAGCTCCAATTGAACGTAGCAAATTTACATTTGTAATTTACCATGAGCTTTACGGTGAAGGAAATCATCGTGAGGAAACCTGCATACACCTGAGAAGAAATTCAATGGTGCGTGTGAAGTTCCTAATCCGCAACGGGCCCACGTGGGAATTACTGCACAAGCCCGCTCATGCTGAGAGGAGGCCTGTGCCCTGCAGTGGGATGGGCTGGGATGATGGTGATTTTCGTGGTTTTTGTAGTAGTCTTAATTTTTTAGTTTTTAATTAGAAAAAAAATGTGAAGTTCCAAATTAGATCAATCCTTTTAGCCCCTAGTAGGCTGTGCTCCATAGCTCGTTGACAAAACTTGAGTTTGCACAAACGTTTATAAAAACTTACAAGGAAAAATAAATGTATTATAGGTACTTAAAAGTAACCAATAACCGAGTGCCCTTAAAGCTTTCCAACGGCTGTTTCAATATAAATCGCAATATAATATGAAAGACAAACAGCCCGACTGTTTGTCCATCGTTCAATCAAGTTAATGCGCACACACTGACGCAATATGCTACTCTGTATTATTAATGGTTAAGAGCGTTTACGCGTTACGTCTGATCGTACATCAACAAGAATATAAAAATTGAGTTAAGAAAACTTCATACAGTCTAAATAACAACTATAAATTAAAAAAAAACGAGTGTGCTTTAGACCACACGACTGAAGTAAAACTTCTTTAGCTCCATTTATATTATGATGTTGCCCATTGTTAGCGGCCACGTCTCAGTGCCATAAGTCATCACTGGTAACACAAACTAAGACTTTTGACTTGAGACATTGCGGTGTATTGGATGACAAGATATTGCAGAGCTTGCCGAACGCTGCCGCTTTCCAGCCGAATCTTATTCGTCGATACTACTATAGTATTTCCAATCATTTATTTTCTCGATGGCAGCTCCCGTAGAATGTAACTTTGTTTAGTTACGTAAAAATTAACTTTTAAATGCGAGGTGTAAAAAATACGACAACTGCCTAATTTTGTTCCTTGATCCCATATAATATTCATCTAAGACACATTGAGTCCATATATGCAGTAGTTTTTTTTTAAAGTATAATAAACGTTTTAATAAAGTTACATTATATGGCAATCATAACATGACATTTGTATTGCCATAGAATGTAACTTTATTGATACGTTTATACGTTTACAGGTATTACTATACTATAAACTAAAACATAATAAACAAAATATTGCATAACACCCTTTTTTCACGCTAATTGTGCAATGTTACCTTTTGCATTGTAACGCTTCGGCGGTCCAAGGATGTCACACATTTTTTATTCAATAAAATATCTACTCAACCAGAAAAAGGTCAGTAAACAGCCCTGGTGATTAGTTTTATTTGACATACTGTTGTGATTCTTCCACTATAGCGGTCGTTTGAAAGCGAAATGTTGCAGTTAAAAAATACTATTTTTATTCTTTATATTAGTGTGGTAACCCTGGTTTTGGGGATATACATCGTTAAAGGTACGTTTGATAAATTAAAATAGCATTTACGATTGCTTTACACGAACTAAAATGTAATCTTGAAAAAAAAATAGGTATCTTGTTGAGTTTCTTCCGGATTCTTCTCAAGAAGGTTTTTACGAACCAGTGGTAGATTCGACGACATTTATAAGTGTTCCATCATCATCATCATTTCAGCCGAAAGACGTCCACTGCTGAACATAGGCCTCCCCCAAGGCTCGCCAAACAGATCGGCCCTGCGTTATCCGCATCCAATGCGTTCCCGCCATCTTCACCCATAAGTGCATATTTTAGCCTAAATTGAATTGAGATTCCAGAATTATTAAAATCTCAAGAGATTTCCAAAAAATAACATCATTGTTTTTATTTTACGTTGTGTGAAGAACTACCTACTATTCAAAATATCTTCAGAATTGGCAGTAGAAATCTTGAGATTTCACCTGATTCTCTCTCTCTCTCTCTCTCTCTCTTTGAACCTTTATTTGTCTTTAGCTGCCATATGAATAAATTAATTATTATTCTAAGTTATGAAAAACTTAAAAAAAAACTTTTAATTTCACTCAATGGGTGTTGATTTGTCTGACAGCCCTAGATACTTCTTTAAAATGACGCCATCTCACTAGCTACGCGCTACGCTACATATTATTATAAATGAGAATGTTTGTTAGAACGTTTGGTAGTTTGAATATTGGGATATAGATATGTGATATTAAGTAATATCTCGGCAGTACGTTCCTGTGGTGTAATATTTTAACTTTGAACAAGACTAGATGGCGCTGTACAAGAATGTTGAAAGTGTCTCGGCTTCCAATATGACGCGTTAACTTCGTCTGCAATACAAAGATAGCGTTGTACGAGCGAACGATGTGCTGTAAAAATGTTACCACAACATTTTGAGGCCAAATTCTAAGATCGTCAGATTGTTTTGTATATTTATTTATTTGTATCTCACAAAATCTATGGGTATTTTTCTAATAGCTTCTATTAATCGCAAATCTCTGCAGGTGTGAGCTGCTACACATGGTCCGTTTTTGTACGCTCGTACCAATCCTTTTCTGAAACAAAAATACAACAATACCTAAGTAAGCTCAACGCTTTAGTTACAGACACTCAAAGAGAACTTTACGTGGAAAATTGCATTTGAAATTTACAATGAAGAAATTAGATGGTGTGTACGAAGGTCCCGATCAACATTGCTCAAAAAGTGCCCTTTTTTGGCTGTATTGCGTGCGCAAAGTTCGTTTTTGCGAACTAGTGCGAAACTACTTATACTTACTTGTTCAAATGGATGTATGGATGGATGGATGGATGGATGGATGTATGGATGGATGGATGTATGGATGGATGGATGTATGCATGTATGTATGTATGTATGTTGTTTGATTGTTATGTATTATTACACCTAATAAAAAAGTCGCAAATTATTCTGTTGTATTTTTTTCGCAATTGTATTAAAAAACGTCGTTCGATACACGCGCGGAAATGTCATTCTTCACTCGTCCCGAGTCTCGGCACTCGTGAAGTAATGACATACTTTCCGCACTAGCATCGAAATGTACTAATTTTATTTAAAAATATGCGTATGGGAAACTGCGTCAAGTCTTCACATAGCCAATTCCACAGAGTCTAAAGACGAAAGTCTTTAATCAGTGCGTCTTACCCGTAATGACATACCATGCCGAAACATGGACACTCACTGGAGGGCTGGTCCACAAATTTAAGGTTGCTCAACGTGCTATGGAAAGTGTTATGCTCGGAGTTTCTCTAAAAGATCGAATTCGTAACGAAGTGATCCGAAAGAAAACCAAAGTTATCAACATAGCCCACCGCATTAGCACGCTGAAGTGGCAATGGGCCGGCCATATAACCCGAATAACCGATACTCGTAACCGTTTTGGGGTAGACGAGTTCTTGAGTGGAGACCACGGATCGGCAAACGTAGCGTAGGACGTCCTCAGACTCGGTGGAGCGATGATCTTCGCAAGGCAGCTGGCAAGAGCTGAGTGGCCGAGGATCGTGCTCAGTGGCGTGCCATGGAAGAGGCCTATGTCCAGCAGTGGACGAATATAGGTTGATGATGATGATGACGATGATTTATTTTATTTATGTGCCCATATTTGGTTTTGAGTTCAAGACTCAATTGAATGTACCTGCAAACACATCCGCCCCAGCAGTGGACAAGGTTCTTCGCTGGCGCTTTGTTCCTCGTTTGTCTGTCCTTGTCTTCCCAACACGTATACTCCTCGAAGAACATACATGACTTATGGGTTTCTTCGTAGGGGCAGTCCTTTACTAGAACACATTGTGTTGAGTCGTAGTAACCTAGTGGTTTAGCCTACGACCTCTGAAGCAGAGTTGTGGATTCGAGCCAGAGCTACGAGTCCGAGCATCCGATCCGATCTCAGAGTTTTATTAAAGCTATCATGATACAGACGACCGGATAGCCTAGTTGTTAGAGAACCTGACTACGAAGATTGAGGTCCCGGGTTCGATTCCTGGTCGGGGCAGACATTTGTGTGAATAATAAGTGCTCGAGTCTTGGGTGTTTAATATGTATTTAAGTATGTATCTATCTATATAAGTATGTTTATCCGTTGTCTAGTACTCATAGTACAAGCTTTGCTTAGTTTGGGACTAGGTCAATTGGTGTGAATTGTCCCGTGATATTTATTTATTATTTTATCTATATGGTGAGGATAGACATCGTGAGGAAGCACTAGTAGAATTATTCGAAACTAAAAGTAGGTACAGTCGACCATGAAATTCCTTTGCCACCCTTAGGTTCAATGTCAGTTGTATGGCATAAAACATCAAAGGCTATTTTCACTTACAAGTCAATGTGATAGTCAGACTCATTATTTGATTCTGATTTCTGACGTAGGAACTGCCATAAAAAACAGTAGAGTACTTAAATGGTCGACTATTCGTTTAGTAGAAGAAAAATAATCTAAAACATTAGTAGTCGTAGTAGGACTCCCCTAAGATTCCGAAGATACTGGCAGTGTTCCCCCTTTCAATAGCTAAGCTAATTCTTTATCTGAGGTAGCTGTATAATATACTGAGGAAAGTAACTAGGAGAGCTAGCCAAAAGAAAGTGCTACGGTTTTACTTTTACGTAGTTCTAAGTAGGTATGAGTTTTTATTGATATGGTAACCGGAGATGTAATATAAAAGTGGGTGGACGTAGGTGGTAATTTAATTCATTCTATTCTAATGATTTGTGTCACAAATATAAATTATTGATGTGTCATATAAAACTTTCATCATTTAATTTTGTCACTTCCTCTCGGTGGATGCGGTGTTTTGAATTGTAATATAATAAATACTAAACAAAGGGATCTTACAATACGTAAAAGAAACTTAACTCAGTCCAGATGTTTGTAACTTTAAACTTCCTAAAGGGCGCGAATTAATGAACAGACACTGTTGTGCGTATTGTTTTTCTTTTCTTTTGTAGTTAAGTTATATTTTTGACACGTTTTTATTAGCTTCATATTTATGTTAGTATGTAACGGAAACTTTGAACATGATTTGACCCCCTTGAAAACGTCGGATTAACTCGCAATTTGGCATACTTTCTTGCCTTATCAAGGATCGATGACAATTCAATATTTGAAACAGTTAGTCGTTATCTTTACTAGGATAATCAGGATCAGTGATTTTTTGTTTTCCTGAAACCGGGGTGTCTTTGCGCCGTGACCAAGAGGGGGAACCACTTTCTATTTTTTAGTTGGGTTTCCTTTGAAAGCGTGTTTTTAGTTTTTTTTTAACTATTATTGTGTTGTATATTATTAGGTTTGTGTATTGTGATAAATTTTAGTTGTCGAGTTCATTGTTGGTGTTATGTTGAGGTTTAAATGGTTCCAACGGAAGACCAGCATCGGCTGTAAGGGTGACATCATGCTGAGCCTGAGCTGGAATCATTTCGTGACAATATTTGTCTCATTTCCGTTTATCTCTCTTCTGTCTTTCTTTCTAATATCAACACCAAAATCCAAATACATTTGACATTGGCAAATTATGTTGTCCATACAACGTAAATAAACATGTGTGATTTTTAGGATTTAAACTAAATGTAATTGTTCGTAATCTACACGTTTTAGATAAGCTACTACTATAGAATATAACTTAAGATGTTTGTTTTTCTTACAACAGTTTATAAGTTACGAGTTTATGAGTAAAATTTCAAGATGCAATAAAACTTACCCAACATAATACCGATAACAACATCGAAAACGAAGCATGACCAAATAAATACAGAAATATTCATTGAGATATTCGAGATGAAGTTTACGGTCGTTGTAGATACTGTAATGAAACTAGCTGGTCGCGGGTTTTTTCTTTTTTTGCTTGTTGTAAAGTTGTTTCACAAGTCTGGTCGTGTCACACATAAAACCATTTTGATCTCCGCGTTTGCTATTTGTGTTTCAAAAGGCAAAGGGGTTGCCCTTAACACTTGGGCTAATTTTTTGGATTGGCTTTTGGTTTGGTCGAATAATCGTTTAGCATAATTTTTCTGTATCTAAAATCAAAATAAAAAAAAAATCAAAATAGTTTATTCATAGTAATATGGTAGAAAAGCTATTCCAAATTTTAAATAAGAACTGCATATTACACCATTCCTGATGTGTGAATCTTTAGTAAAAACACTACTACTTGAAACTGAAAGCATTTCGAAGAACATTTTCAAGTTAGTATAGTCAAGTTAAAGTCTTTGACCAGATTGTGTTGCCAGTGATGACGTATGGTACTGGGACGGCCGTTAACGATGGGTCTCATAAGAAAGCTCAAGATCATTCAGAGGGTGATGGAAAGGGCTATACTATGCTCGGAGTTTCTCTGCAGGATCGCATTACAAATGATGAAATCCACGCAAAAACTAAAGTCACCGACATAGTTCGAAGAATAGCCAGACTTAAGGAGGCAGTGGGCGGGGCGCATCGCTCGTAGAATTGACGGCCGATGAGACCGAAAGGTTGTCGAGTAGCGTCCGGGGACCGGAAGACGCGGTGTGGGTAGGCCCTCCAACAAGTTGCGGGAGGCCTATGTGGACGTCTCCCGGCTGAAAATGATGATGACGATGACACATACATTGCATAATATCTTTTTTCCGAATTTATCGATCACTTAATTTCTACTCCACGCTTTAATTAATTAAACCTTTAAAAAAAATTGATTAAGTCACAGTCAAGAGTTAATCAAAGAGCGTCATGCTTGACCGCTCCGCCAGTGTGAAGGCAAGTTCGTTTTTTGCTCGTAAATTTCCGTTTCCTGATCGCTAGAGGAAGTAATTGAATTTTATAAAATGTTATAAAATTTAACCTGCTATTTCCTATGGCATCTGAATTTATCCTTTTATACTTGCAATTTTGAAGACTTTATTTACATTTACACCTTATGGACTAATAAATATAATTAATATAATTAAAAATATTGAAGACTCCAGATTGCAGTGGTTAGAGAACCTGACTACGAAGCTTGAGGTTCTTGGTTCAGTCCTCGGTATCCAGGAAGTTTTTCTAGATCAATATTCGTTGGCGATGACGTTTAAGTCGTAATTACGTTAAACGAAACGTCATTTGTTTAAATGATGATTATTTGTTAAATATTTTTTTGATTAAAATCATTGTCACCCTACACATGGTTTTGTCTATGAACCTAAAACCTCTATGACAAGTCAATTTGTTAAACAAACTTTGACGCGAGAGCTGTCGAATTCCCTGCCAAAGCGATGCCATTTGACGAAAACTTTAACAGATGTAAGATGACCATGCATTCGGTGGATGGAGGAAGTTTAAACAATAAAGTTTTTTTTTAATGAAACAGAGCATTCATTGCTTTTAGGCCTCGTCTATTGAATTCCATTTTGGCTAGGGTTCCATCTTTTTCAACTTCTGATTACGTACATACGTATTTATCAATCTAAGTATGCTCATCCTTTGCCTAGTACTGATAGTCAGTCAGCAAAAACATGGCGGCCAGATTTTGTGGTGCAAAGATAACTACTGGAACTGGTGAAATGTTCACTGAAGCGATAATATATCAAGTGAGTTGACACAGACCCTTCAGGTTGGGAGACTGAGTATGGCAGAAGACCAGTCTCATAGTTCAGGCAAACCGTACCTATTATATAAGGTGTGCGAGTTTGAAGCAAAGCGGTTCCTCCTTATACCTCTAATATTTTATCAGTTTTTCAAATATTTTAATGTCTTCCCGCAGATGAATGCCCTCCCAACGAGGAGTACCTGATCTGCGGCTCTGCTTGCCCCTTCAACTGCTCCGACCCTGGGCCTGTCACCTGCTCTGAAGACTGCGTGGAAGGCTGCTTCTGCAAGTCAGGGTTCCTCAGGAATGACACTGGTGTTTGCGTCAACGCAGATGAGTGCATTGGAGGTGAAACGTTTACTGTTGATTAAGTTTTGATGAAAGAATTTAAGAATGAAAGGGCTTGGGCTCGAGTTTCCACGGGGGCCCTGTGCGGATTGGGAACTACACACACCATTGAATTGCTTTGCAGGTGTGTTCGTTTGCTCACGATGTTTTCCTTGATCGTAAAAAGCTTGCTCGTAGAACTGAAGGTCGATGGGGCAGCAAGGTTCTAGAAGGGCAACAGCGAAGTGGAAGACCACAGTGGCCACCAAGAAAATGGACTGACGATCTAGTAAAGGTACCATGAAATTCGATTTTCAAACTTCGTATTGCCCCATCTTCTTGACTCTTCTATTTAATACCGTAAAACGGGGTTACTTTAAAATGCAGGGGCTACTTTGGAAAACAGTTTTTACGCCGTGTCCTTATTTTTGTAGACCATCTGTGGCAGTGAAATAACTACCTTGATATATTACCTAACTTTTTACATCATTTGCTCAATCGAGCTATGAATATTTGCGTTTTTCTAACCATTTTAAATCTATCAAAGTAGCCCCAAAATTTCCTAAAGTAACCCAGTTTACCGGTACTATTAGCGTGAACGAAACGGAATGACACGAAGTTCGAAAATTGAATTTCGTAGTGTAAGGCCAGAAACCACTTGGATGGATAGCAGTGTTGCAGAACTATCGATAGTTTGACTATCGATCGTTGACCTTGCAAACTATTCAGGATACCGATATTACTATCGATAGTATCGATAGTATCGATAGTATTGCAATAATGACAGAAAACAATCGATACTATCGATAGTATCGATAGTGATCTATAAGCAATACTATTAATAATGTCAATACTATCGATACTATCGATAGTTTTATGTCCAATACAATCGATAGTATTGCAAAATTAGGCAATAATGACCGAAAACAATCGATACTATACGATAGGATCGATTGTTTTCGGTCATTATTGCCTAATTTTGCAATACTATCGATTGTATTGGACATAAAACTATCGATAGTATCGATAGTATTGACACGTGGTGATACTACCGATAGACTATCGATAGTCTATCGATATTTGACTATCGATAGGCAACACTAATGGATAGGACTTCATAGGACCGATCGTTGTGGAACTCTTTGGGGGTGCCCTTTGTCGAGCAGTTGGCGTCTTTTGGCTGATATGATGAAAGAGTTCATGAAAATTTTCAAATGTAATTTCTCACGTAAATTCCAAAACTTAGAGGTGCGAGCCCGGGCTGGAACGGAGAGCCCTCTGCTTGTATATTGTTTCATCATCAGCCTATGTTCGTCCACTGCTGGACATAGGCCTCTCCCATGGCACGTCACTGAGCACGATCCTCGGCCACTCTCATCCAGCTCTTGCCAGCCACCTTGCGAAGATCATCGCTCCACCGAGTCTGAGGTTACTGTTAAAGAAAGAAAATAAAGAAAGAAAGAAAAACATTTATTTATAACAACAATAACACGCACACAAGCAAAAATAACAGTACAAACATAGACATAGACATAGATAGTTATGCATTTTAATGCTGTCACAAAAGGGTCCCGGCTCAGCATGTCGCTAGTTAAAACCAGCACTGGTCTTCCGCCGGGCCACAGTATAGTAAACGACTACTGTTCTTTATTTACTTATATCGTCATCGCACCACTAATAACTCCACATGTTCTTCAGAAATGTCCCCGATCTGTACGGAGAATGAGGAGTTCTTATCTTGCGGAACAGCCTGTGCCAGGACATGCGGTGATCCTGAACCCACTGCCTGCGGACTAGCCTGCAGCATGGGATGCTTCTGTAAGGCTGGGTTCGTCAGGGACGACAAGACTAAGAAGTGTGTTACGTTGGATCAATGTCCCGCTGGTGAGTTGGGTTTGGTATGGTGGCCAGAGGCATTGTTTGACGCATTTGGAATCACAATCGTTTTCTTCACTACTTTCTGTCACACGTGATAGGATGAGGTCAGAAAGAGATGGTGGATATGGTTGCGAGCGCGCGTGCGTTAGACAATACGACCAATGAATACCCATAATTTTAATGACCAGGAAATCATTTACCTTTGCCCAGGGTGCGTTGCTATTCCCAGACAGATCCTGAAGGGAACCGCGGCTCTCGGTCACACGAGGAGCGCCTTATTATACTTGTAAATAAAATTATTTAATTTGAAAGAATTTCCGGTTTAATATTTACATTATAATTGTATTCCAGAACAATGTCTCAACAAAAACGAAGTCTACGATATTTGTCTGGCTTCGTGCGAGCCATCATGTGACAACCCTAGCCCGTTCTGCGCCAAAATCTGCACCGGTGGGTGCGTGTGCGCTCCCGGCCTGTTGCGCAACAGCGACGGCGAGTGTGTGAGCGTGGACAAATGCCCTAGTGTGGGTAACGGCACGGATCCAGGGTTGCTAACTCAGTACATGGATGTTATTAATAAAATTTTGGATTTGTCTACTGCGTAGTAGATTGAATGTAGAATAAGTGTTTAGATAACGGAACGTCAACGGTGTTTAGGTAACGTTAATCTGCGGAGGTGAACTACAATAGTTTTATCTTACTTTTATGCTAAAAACAAAGTAAAAAAAAAGGTAAAGGTAGCTATGTGACTACATCGAATTGTAACGTCTAATAAGTATGATGTGCAATGAAATAAAATTATATAGTTGATTGAATCATATCTCCATACATAAGTAGGTTGTACTTTGGAGTACTCGTGGCGATTAAAAAATAAATAAAATGGATCAAAATTCTGCATTATGGAGATTATTACGTAAATTAAGTTACATTATAGATATTTATGGTTAAAGTTGATTTAAATGAAATCATTGTATTTTGAGAAATAATAAAAGTTCTGGATCAGGATTGTGATTTTTTATTTTCTTAGAAATAGGTAAGTACAATAATAAATTAAACAAAACATTTTTTTTAACTCATTATGATAAAAGTAAAGAAGAGTAAAAATATATACGTGAATATATTAAACCGTAAGGTATTTTCACTATTAACGGGCAGCGTTATAATGTTCGACATCTGAAACAAAAAAAAATGACAAGCTTGAAAATTACAATATAAATAAATAGGAAAGAAGTTCTCACACTATTTATATTAAATTTAACATTGGATACTTTTCCAAGTCACGGAACACATTAGTTATATATTTTGAAAGCCCAGTAGATAAAAAAAAAGTTGTATTAAGTACCTATTTAGTAGCATAAAAATGTATAGAACTGTCACGCTATAACCAGGTTTAATGACTAATTCAGACCATTAATTAATTCAAGACGACATACCTAGATTTATCGATTTAACTTATTTTACGTAGACCTTTATAATTTTGTAAACTTTAAAACGTACTAATAACGCCATCTATTAACAAAGCTACAAACCAACAAAGCGACGTTGAAGCGTAGACACTGTATTCAGTTCCTCGCTACTTTCTGAATAGAGCCGTAATACTGTGGGCATATTATAGATGGCGCTGACAACAATTTACGCTAACTAATTTTCTTTTTCTATGAAATTGATCTGTGACCTAAGCTTACGTGGAATTTAAACGTTACATACGGCATTTTTAAAACTATGTATCAAATTGCGAGCTAAAGGCTGGCAGCGAGTCCTGGAATAAGATAGTGAAAGCAAATAAAAAAAGAAATAGGCAAAAAATATCTGCTAAAAATTCGTAACACGCATTCACACGCGCGCAAATATTCGTACGTACATTGAACAAATCGCACTCCTAGATTAAGAGTATTATCGACACAAAATAATCACCCATTTTGATATACTTAGACCTTTCTGAAAGTAAATGAAGACTAAACTAACTAGACTAATGAGTGCTGGTTTCTTTAACTAGCGATATACTGAGTCGGGACCCTTTTTGTGACAGCTTTAATATGTGCACCTATGTCTTTGTCTATGTCTTGTTTTTGCCCGTGTGCGTGTTATTGTTCTTATAAATAAATGTTTTTCTTTATATCTTTTCTTTCTTTTAAATTAAAACAGGGTATTATTTTGAGTTGATGTACCTACTTCTACTCTTGTTCTAGGAGTGCGAAATGTTTGCGGTCAAAAGCTAGTTTCAAAAAACCATTAAGTACTAAGGAACGACATGATCTTGGAAAAAACTGTTTTAAACTTTCGTTATTTTCACTCATAATTACTACCTACACTAAACGGGAGTTATCACGCAAAAACAATTGCGTGATAGTCCCGTTTAGTATAGTAATTATGATGATCTTGGAATATAAAGGGTTAGCTCAAACGTAGTTTGGTTTATAGTGAAAAAAGTAAGTAAGTACTTTACATTGCTTACGCCAGAACTCGCTTGCCAGATTTCCACTAACCTAGCAAGCCCCATTAGAGACAGCAGTCACCTTTTTGTACTCCTCCTCCCGTATCCCGTACACCAGGTAGGAGTACGCCAGGAAGTCAGAGTGGTTGGAGACCAGGCTGAACACCATACTCCTGGAGCCGGTCTGGCCTTGCCTCACGCAGAAGTCCACTTCACCTGAATGGTCGACTGTGGCGGTCACTTCTATGTAGGAGATAACGTAGTTAGTCTGAAATGAATAGGTTTGATATGCATGAAAAATAATTCAAGGTAGAGCCCATGTATTTCATAGCGTCGAATTTTTTTTTTGCCTAAGGTTGTTTGGTCGAATAAGTGATTAGCATAATTTTTCTATTTTTTTTTCTATTTTGTTTTGTTTTTTATGTGGGCTACTTGAAAAAGGTAGTTGTAGTAGCTTAGTTGTTCGACCTCAAACTATAAGAAGAAGAAGAAAAATATGACTTAAGCTTGTGGGTTTTTTTATGGTATAGGGGGCAAACCAGCAGACGGATCGCCTGATGGCAAACGATTACCGTCGCCCATGGACACCTGCGACACCAGAAGCTGCGTTGCTGGCCGGTGCGTTTGTTTGTTATTACGAATATCTAATGCTTTTTTCAAAAATCGAAAAAGAAATAAGAAAAAACCAGGTATTTACAAAACTAACCGTCATTTTTATTAATGGCATTTGAAGAAGTGTATTTTTGTAACCAAAACACCTATAGCTACGTATTGCAGACAGATAAAAACTTTTTCATTACAATATTTTGTTTTAACTTGGTGTATAATATCTTGTGCTTTATTCCATGATACCCCCCGGTATGGGGTTTGACGAGAATAAAACATAAACAAAGGTAAAGAAATGTGAGTGATTTGATTACCTATCAGCTGCAGTCTGAAATCATACACGGAAAGTTTGTGAGGATGTTTGGACGTTTGTTACTAAATAACGCAATAATGGCTAAAGGGATTTACATGAAATTTGGTGTAGAGATAGGACAATTCACACCAATTGACCTAATCCTAAAGTAATCTAAGTAAAGCTTGTGGTATGGGTACTAGGCAACGGATAAACAAAGGAGTTTTGCAACAGAGTTAAGGAGTCAGGTGCAAGTTACTTTGATAATAGACGATAATGATAAGCAATTCAGACATATAGCGCAAGAAAGAACAAAAGGGAATGGCACAACATATCACGTAGTAATTCGGTTTTCTTCAAGAACAAAACGACACAATATTCTTTAATTCGAAGTTAACCCAATTTTTTCACCGTCATCCTCGAACGGCCCAAGCATCTCTGTCAATCTCACACTGTTCTTTTTAACGTGTCCCGATTCAATTTAAAGCTGACAGAGAAAATCAGCCAGACCAACAACGAGACACAATACCAATAAAAGGGTTACACTAAAAATTTGTAGCAATATCAATACGCATAGTCCTAAATTAAGAATAAATACCTTAGCTCTGGCGGTAACGGTGACGAAGAACGGGTCGTAATTGTTCCTGTGGCGATAACGATCTGAACCACCATTCATCGGCAGAGAATCTGAAAAAAAAAAACAAATAAATATAAATAAATAAATAAATATTAGGGGACAATCTTACACAAATCGACCTAGTCCCAAACTAAGCAAAGCTTGTACTAAGGGTGCTAGACGACGATAAACATACTTATATAGATAAATAAATACTTAAATACATAGAAAACATCCATAACTCAGGAACAAATATTCGTGCTCATCACACAAATAAATGCCCTTACCGGGATTCGAACCCAGGACCTCTTGCTTCGTAGGCAGGGTCACTACCAACTAGGCTAAAGCGGTCGTTAAAATTTTCACCCGACTATCGAAGGAGGGTTATGTTTTTCGAGCGTAATGTATACATGTATGTATCATTCTTTGGAACGCCCTGCACCCTAAACGGCTCAATGGATTTTGAAGTGTGAGGTGTCATTAAATTCGCCTTAGTTCTGAGAGTGACAGAAGGAATATATTTTCCCGGAATTCCCATGGGAACGTGCGTTATACAGACCGCTGATTCCACCTGTTACGATCGTGTCATACATCTTTCACTTTTCATACATGCTTTGTTGCTAAACTAATGTAATAGTAGTGACCCCGATCAATCTGCCCATGGCTTCTATTGGTCCTGCCAATCTGCCCATGGCTTCTATTGGTCCTGCCAATCTGCCCATGGCTTCTATTGGTCCTGCCAATCTGCCCATGGCTTCTATTGGTCCTGCCAATCTGCCCATGGCTTCTATTGGTCCTGCCAATCGAGACAAGGCAAAAAATGCACATGTTTACTTGGGAAATACTTTAAGGGGACTTTCACCATCTCCGGTCAATTCAAGTTTATTTCTCTAAGATACCAGTGTCCCAACTTTTACCGTGTAAAAGATGATCAAGACCATAATATAAAATCAACAATATAAAAGATAATAAATAATGAATAAATAAATTATTCTATTATGCGCGGTACATTATGTATAACTCAGTTAAACTATGCTATAGAAGTAAAACACTGTCATATTTGACATTAACTTTTTGTTAGTCTAAAGGACCTTTCATAATGACTGTGGACTCGCTATTTATTAAGTTATTATTTTTTCTTTCTTAATGTATAAACATTTTCTTTAGTTTATTGTAAAAGGGCTGCAGTTTCAAGTAAGAATGGATAGATGGCATTGTTTTCAATGCGACAAGACTGTAGAGCGAGATAGAGTCAACATAAGATTCTGTCAAAAGTTACGTTTTTTCTTTCATAACAGTACTTAATTATCGTACTGTGATTAGAGTTCTATACATGCATTTAGTTTAAAGTTAAACCATTACAAATGGACGAGCACCTATATATGGAAATTGAAAAATCTACCATCGGTTTGAAAAAACCCTGTGGTGTTTAATCTGACAGGAAACTCAACACCTTCAATTTATGTACGGTGTAAAACTGAGCCTAAATCTTGGACTGTCTTAATAAACGGTGCTTTTCCATTGAGGTGGGTTGAAGCAGAAACGAATATAAGTTTTGTTAAAAATTTCATTTTTAAAGCAAGCTTTTTAGCTGACTGTACTTTTTGTTGACTGTACTTGCATTAAAATATTATTTTTATTTTATTAGCGGTACGGCTGCTCACCGAATCTAAGATTGTTTAAAAGCGAAAAAGTTTTTCGGGTGCGCCGGTGGGATTAATCTTAGATTCGGTGAGCAGCCGTACTGCTAATAAAATAAAAATAATATTTGAATAAATAGATGTGGTACATCATTTCTTACGCATTTCCAATGTAATTTGGAACGTAGGAGTCGTAGCTTCTAATAGTTGCGATGGATGTTACCACACGCCACTGTTGGCGTATGTAAGCGATTAAGAATTTCGGGGGAGTCGGTTGGATGCGACGTGGTTCAATTGGTAGAACACCCGTTGGGGCGCATACCCAGGAGACGTGGGTTCGAATCCCACCGGCGCACCCGAAAATCTTTTTCGCTTTTAAATAAATGTACTTGCATTGTCATCCAACCTACATAAGTATACTAAATTTTAGGTAAATCCAACCACTGGAAGTGGGTCAAATTCGACTTCTAAGATTTGACCCAAGAATATATATTTTTTTCATTTTTTTTATACTATATAGGCTTGCGTTTGGCCACAATCACGCCTGATGGAAAGCGAAGATGAGGCCTACGATGGAGCACGCTTGCCTAGTAAATGCTCATTCACCCTAGACTTGAAAGCGGCCAAATTGTAGTGTTCAGGGAATACAGTCGCCAGGCAGGGAATTTCACTCCTTAGCTGTGCGGTTGATGTTTAAAACAAACGGGGTGAGCTAAATAAAAGCTTGTAATAAAGGGTTCCTAGTTTACTACGGAACCCTAAAAATGGACCAGACGCATAACTTGAAATCCTTCTATACAAAGCGCACCCTTACGACACATTTTACTTACGGTCATATTCGATCCCAACTTTGAACTTCTTGACCTCATACGCCTGCGGCACTGGGGTCACTGACCCCACAGCTAACAACACTAAAAATATATTAAACAACATAATTATAGTATTAAACACCTTTTCACTCCAGTAGATCACAAGACAATACTGAAATTCCTACCAGATGAGTGGGTAAACCATGATGCGCTTACAATTTGTATATTCAAGATGGTAAAGAAAACTGGTTGTTGTTACAACAGCATAAGAGCGACATTGTCAAAATTTGTGAAAAAAGTAACTGCATAATATCTTATCAGAATCGATCCGTTATCAAATACAGGTGTCATGATATTTCCTATACTAAAGAGTGTCGTAATTTTATCGATATTCTTATCTTTTGCAACTGAAAATTTGAGATGAAAGTGTGTCACTGCCGATTGATTGTAACCCATTTAATAATAACCACAAAGATAACTACCTATACCCACACATGCAAACACACATAAACTCTACATAAAAACCATATTGGAAGGACGAATAGAATAAGGTACACGAGGCATGAGAAGACCGAGTCGGTCATTTATAGATCAAGCCAAAGAAAAAGTCAATGTCATGTCGTATCAGGAGCTGAAAATGTTGGCAGAGAACTGAACAGAATGGGACGATTACTCCACCGACAAGAGCTGGGGCTTAATTCAGGAACGGCCCAACACGGTTTGCGAGCGGTAATTCGATCGATTGCGAGAGGATAGGGATGAACTGCTAGGAACGCCAAAAATCACTGGTTTGCGAGAGGTTTGGGCTGAGATTGGGATGTGCCTTATTTTTTCTTTCTAGGAAAATCACTCTTAAATTGATGATGAGGACAAAGATAACTAAAAAAAGCTAAAAATTATTGAAACCTGTACGTTTATTTATAAAATTTTAACGATAGACCTGCCAGCCCAACGTCAATCGATTTAAATCAAGCGGTGTGAACGAAATGATTCATTGAATAATTGTACTAATTTAAGATACCAAAAAAAAACGGAACAGATACTGGGACGGGAGTAAACCATTCCTAGCTTCAATTACTTACTTACTAGTGTACGAAAATAACTAAAAGACCGAACTAAGTACATTTCTGAGGATTATGGACAACATGGATTATGGTTTAACATGTCGAGTTAAACTCGTTTTAAGACGTGAGTGATCCGTTTATTTTCACTATGAGTGAGTCTCACGGTAGACACATGTTTAAAGTGATTATGGAGAACTCAGTTTAAAATTTGTAGTCGTCAATAAAATCGGTTTAATACGGAACTTCTCAAGTCAGCAATGTATTTCAAATTGTATGTAATAAAAACTTTTCCTCAGTCACGTTTAAGAAATAGGGACCTAGGGACCGATTTCTGAAATGACGCCTTTCGAAATTATCATTTGAAAGTGGTGTGAATTTTGTATTACTTACTGCAAACTGGCAATTTATTTTTGGCGAACCATTTATAAGGCGAAATACTACGCTTTACTGTAACAAAATCTTCCTAATTTACTTTGCGGAAGTCCATATTAGTGAACTGAAAAAATTACTTTGCTCACCCGCGACCTTACGATAGCTACGTTTATGTAAAAATGCGTGTTCATGCAGTTCCTCCACCTCCACTCTATACAAACACACACAAATCACACAAACCCAACTATCACCATCACCAAACTACACTGACGTGTTCGAACTCAATTGCGAAGTGTTTTGTTCAGTTCATTAAAATTTTCCTTATCAATATGCGAAACAAATAACTTCATGGTATTGACTATCTAAAAAAATCGGTATTGATAAATAGCGAAAAATTTACTTACCTGATTTAAATAAAATGGATCAATAGTACATTACTGCAGAGGCCGGGACTTAAGGGGTTGACGGCCGAGTGGTACACGAGGCCGGCATGATACGAGGCCGGCAACCCCTGTTCCGGCCGAGGCTTGTATAGTGCTTTTCTCAAACATGCACCATCACCATCATCATCATCATCGGCGTCGTCGTCGTCATCATGATGGTGATGGTGATGATGATGATGATGATGATGATGATGGTGGTGATGATAATGATGGTGGTGATGGTGATGATGATGATGGTGGTGATGATGATGATGATGGTGGTGGTGATGATGATGGTGATGGATTATGATGATGATGATGATGATGATGATGATTATGATGGTGATGATGATGGTGATGATGATGATGATGATGATGGTGATGATGATGATGATGATGATGGTGATGATGATGATGATTACGACGATAACGATGATGGTGATGATGTTGATGGTGAAATATTTCTCTAGGCAGATCACCATTACCATCACCATCACCATCTTACCTTACCTTTAATAAGCGCAGTGGCAGAATGTCACAATGAACCAAACCGCAAATATTGCTTATACTTAGTTTTTTTAAAAATGGCTAAATGCTATGATGCCATAGACCTATAAGCATCATGGTGTGTGACATGAAACAATAGACGATCGCATTGCCGGCCTAGGCCTGCAACGGTGTATTTTGAAGCCTGTTTTAAGGAACACAACGTAAACATTACATAGCATGTTTGAGAAAAATATTTTATTTTATGTTTTGTTTGAACTAGATGTATTTTCCTAAAATAATTCTTAACGAAATAGGTTAAAAAAAATTTCAGTCAATCTTGTAATTCACTGTTGAGTCTGTTGAACTTGCTATCGGTACGAATAAATGTCAAAATCCCGCTGTCATTACATGACATGTTGTTTTGTGCGTGAGCTATATCTACCCTTTCTTCTATTCCGCGGCCATATCATCAGTTGGGACCTTAGCAGTTTAGGATTTCGCCACGTTTCCCAAAATGTTTCTCAACTATACAGAATTTCCTAATAAAATCGACGTCTCCCTAGCAAGGATAACCACACTTGCCGTAAAGGGAGGGTGATTTATTACCCAATCGTGCCCGTCGAAAGGTCGATTATTTCACCGATTCTCATAATTCCTTGGCATTTTGCCTAACATTGACACTGTATAAATTTCTCCGAGATTTCTTTTTGTTCTTATTCTAACTATCTTTTTTTACTACTCTTAATGTCTTCGTCAGGTCATAAACTTTTTTGTTAATGTGCAATATGAATATTTTATCTGTTAGAAGGTCTATATCCACTAGATCTCATACTCAGGGCTTATACCGGTATTTTTCGGCACCTGTAACGGCCGCACCGAGATTCTTGCGCTAATCGATTTTAGGTATTCTATGCACTTTTATATGTTTGCGTGCGGCTAGCTAGAGCGGCTAGAATCAAAGAAGTGCGTAAGCGCAAGTGGCACAAGCTCCCCGTCCGATGGCTGAAAGAGAACTACGCAACTAATTATACGGACAGGGGGAAGCATCGCGGCTCAAGGTAATGTGGTATTACTAGGCCCTAGAAAACATCTTGTTTTAATAACATTCAAAAATTCATGACATGCCGTGCAGTATTTACGCCGTACTAAGGGTTTATTTTATTTTTTAGAGACGACTTTGAATTTATTTTCTATCGAGCGAACTACAAGTAATTTCGAAAATTGGTCATTAGAGTGAATCCTCAAATATCTTACACTTGAATTTCTGGACTAAAGCTTTGCTAGTAATGATACAGCACGGGATTAAATTAATGCAATAAATACAATAATGCGCCCTTAATCTTGGTACCTGTACCGGGGTTACGGTACCAAGCATAGATCCTGCGTGATACCGATACCTTGAGAACCGGTATTGTTGATAAAATTTACTGGTTTTAAGGAGACAGTACGCGAAAGTGCGCGTGGAGTGAATGAGAGAAAAAAAGAACAGAATAAGTTGTTATTATTCAAATCACGAGTTTTCCCGTGGAAACAGGAATTGCTCACTCGCATCGCACCGAGCTAAACGGCAATGTCGCATACACGTGTAAGAACCATTATAGAGAACTGGTATGTTTCGGTACTAATACCGGTATTTTTCCTTTAACGTTGTTCATACATAATTCGGGCTGCGTTCAATTTGACCTGACCGCGACCGCAGAACGCATCCAGTGTGGCAAATCCTTTATGACTGGGTCCTTTTTGAAAGAGTCCTATAGATCTATGTGTAACAGTGGACGTCCTACGGCTGAATTGATGATGATGTATATATTCTAACATTTATAACCTCTAGCTTTCGGTATACTTACTCAAATAAACGATGGCTGCATGATGCTGCTTATCCTGAAAGCTTGCCGTGAATTACAGAATTTCCGACAACAGTCACAGGGAGCTCATGAATAAGTGATAATTTAGGGTACGAAACGAAAAGTTATCCAAAGGGGGAAAGTTTGATCATTCACGGTAATTAATTTATCCCAAATGGGAAATTAATTTCCATTTGTAATTTGACATGAATCACAAAGTATGTCATTTTTCAAACCATTTTGATTAAAAATTAAGATTTTAAGTACGTGACTTTAGCTTGACCTGTACTGGAAAATCATTTTTCTCAAACATGCTATGAAATATTGACGTTATGTTCCTTATAATACGCCACGAAGTGTCACAATGCAGGTGCGGCTAGACGAGAGGTCAATAATGGAATTTCATACAACATTGCTGGCCAAGGCCAGCAAAGTGATCGTCTGTTGTTTCATACCATGACGTTTATAGGTCTATGGCATCATAGCATTTAGCCTTTAAAAAAAAACTATAAGCAATATTTGCGTTTTGGTTCATTATGACATTCTGCCACTACGCTTATTTAAGGTAAGATGATGATGATGCTGGTGATGGTGGTGATGGTGATGGTGTGATGATGATGATGATGGTGATGATGTGATGATGATGATGATAATAATGATGATGATTTTATGATGATGGTGATGATGATGATGATGATGATGATGATGATGATGATGGTGATGATGATGGTGATGGTGGGTGATGGTGATGATGATGATGATGGTGGGTGATGGTGATGATGATGGTGATGGTAATGATGATGATGAAGGTGATGGTGATGATGATGGTGGTGGTGGTGATGATGATGATGATGCATGTTTGAGAAAAACTCTATACAAGCCTTGGCCACGAACAGGGATTGCCGGCCTCGTATCTCTAGATGGCCTCGTTAACACTCGGCCATCTATAACTACTCGGCCGGCAATCCCCTATTTCGCGGCCGCTGCAGTAATGTACTATTATTTAAAGTGAAACTGAAAGTATAAAGTCTTCGGCAGTCGGATAAAATTCCTCGCATGGGAAGCCGCCTAGCAGCACGTATCAGAATCAGTCCGTTACAGACAAATCACTTGATGCGACGTGTAGGTTTGAAAACGCCATAGTGCTTTATAATAAAATAAAATACAATACAATACAATACAATGACTCTTTATTGTACACCACAAAGAAAAAACAATACCGAAAAACAAGTACATGGAAAAAAATATACAAGGTAAGCAATAGGCGGCCTTATCGCTTCGAAGCGACTTTATATATGCTTACATTATGCCAGCCCAAGTTTGTACTCTCTGCTTCCACCTCAGCCTCAGGTTCTTCCGCTCATTCCCTAAATATCAGAATTGCAAATTAGTAGATTGCCGACTTACCTACCCTATTTTTAAAATACCAAATTCCCAGAATACCTACCAGACTTTCTCTTTTTTTTTTCTCTTTTTCTTTTTCTTTTTATGTTCTCCTCTCTGTGTACTTGTATTTTTATTTTTATGTGCAATAAAGAGTTTAAACATACATACATACTTTCCTAACACCGTGTTATTGCCAAAACAGCTTGTTTTCAATACATCATGTTCCATTCAAAACTGAATTCCCATAATACCTGATAATAAAATCACCAGGCTCGTAAAACACAATGTACTTGAAACACCTAGTTTCTTAATCTATGCATCAGATCCTGGTGATTTCATTACTGGTATTATGGGAATTCGGTTTTGAATGGAACATGGTGTATGAAAACAAGCTGCTTTGGCAATCCCATATAAAGAAAAAACAAGGTGACAGGAAATTCTGGTATTCTGGGAATTTGGTATTTTACAAATAGGGTAAGTCGGCAAACTAGTATTTTGCAATTCTGATATTTAGGGAATGAGCGGGTTCTTCGCTGGCGCTTTGTTCCTCTTTTTAACCGACTTCAAAAAAAAGAGGAGGTTATCAATTCGTCTGTATGTTTTTATTTTTTATTTTTGTATGTTTGTTACGCGATTACTTCCTCAATTGTGAACCGATTTTAAAAATTATTTTTTTGTTTGAAACAGTATACTCCTGAGGTGGTTCCATTGGCACCAAGTTAAGATCTGATCATGGGATCCTAGAGAAATCGAGGGCAACCTTCAAATTTTACAGGCAAACCTATAGTGATTTTAGCATTTTTAGTATCAAGTGAAGTATTTGCATTCAGAAAGTATCATTTGGTAAACTGGACCTGATGAAGAAGACCGTAGATGGCCAACGGAACTCCTCAACGGGTTAAATCTTGCAAGTTAAATTTGACCCACTTCCCGGTTTCCAATTGAGCTGAAATTTTGCAGACATGCGTGAATTGGATGACAATGCAAAATAATTATGACATGGAGCTGATCTGATGATGGAGCGGAAAGATGGCCATAGAAACTCTGTAATAAAACGATACGACCGCATTGAGTTTGAGCTCATTTGATTTGTCTTGATGAGTACTTTGATCCTAGATGGTAACTAGGGTCTGAAGATGGAGTTGGAAGGTGACCATAAGAACTCCGTAAAAAAACGACATAACCCCATCGAGTTTGGGCTCGTTTGATTCGTCTTGACGAGTACTTTGGTAACCAGGATCAAAAAGTACAGTCAGCAAAGAGTGCCTGTTGTATCGCATAATGTTGATCATTCTAAAATTTTCTGGCGAAGAATGTTTGGCATACTGTTGAAAGTCCTAAAGCATATTTGTTCGTCCTTATATTGATAACAAGAACATCGAATTACCTACGTTACGTTTTATTACTAATATTAATTCGCCAAAGCAGTCCTAAGAATTGTGTTAGTTATTCACCTAAACTACAGTAAGTAGGTATGGCAATAAAAAATACCTACAAACCACCTCTCGCTTAACCTTATTAGGTTCATTAGTTATCTTGCGTCCCGTAGAGTGGGAATGGAAGGTCAGCCAGCGGAGGGCGACCCGGGGGGCGAAGCCCCCCGCAATAAAAAAAATTTCAAACCATCCCCGTTTAACCTGGTTAGGTTCGTTAGTTACCTTGCGCTCCTCAAAGTGATAATAGAAGGGGGGGGCTCGGGGGGCGAAGCCCCCCGCAATAAAAAAATACTTTGAAACCATTCCCCGTTTAACCTGTTTAGGTTCGTTAGTTACCTTGCGCTCTTCAAAGTGATATTAGAGGGGGGGCTTGGGGGGCGGAGCCCCCCGAAATAAAAACCTGTCAAACCGCCTCCCGTTTAACTTACCAGATTCGTTAGTTATCTTGCGTCCCTCAGAGTGGAAAATGAAGCCTTGGTACTGGAAGGGGGGCTCGGGGGGCGGAGCCCCCCGTAATAAAAAACACCTTCAAACCACCCCTTGTTTAACCTGGTTTGATTCGTCAGTTATCTTGCGTCCCTCAGAGTGGAAATAGAAACCTCGTTACCGGTAGAGGGGCTTGGGGGGCGGAGCTCCCGTAATAAAAAATACCTTCAAATCACTTCCCGTTTAATCTGGTTAGGTTAGTTAGCTGTCTTGCGTCCCTCAGGGTGAAAATAAAAGCCCCGCTCTTGGAGGGGAGGGGGGCTCGAGGGGCAGAGCCCCCCGCAATAAAAATACTCTTAAACCACCTCCCGTGTAACCTGGTTAGATTCGTCAGTTATCTTGCGTCCCTCAGAGTGGAAATAGAAGCATCGCTACCGGAAAGGGGACTCGTTGGGCGGAGCCCCCGCAATAAAAAATACTTTAAAACCATCCCCCGTTCAACCTGGTTAGGTTCGTTAGTTACCTTGCGCTCCTCAAAGTGATACTAGGTGGGAGGGGGGCTCGGGGGGCGGAGCCCCCCGCAATAAAAAACTGTCAAACCGCGTCCCGTTTACCTTACCAGATTCGTTAGTTATCTCGCGTCCCTCAGAGTGGAAAATGAAGCCTTGGTACTGGAAGGGGGGCTCGGGGGGCGGAGCCCCCCGTAATAAAAAACACCTTCAAACCACCCCTTGTTTAACCTGGTTTGATTCGTCAGTTATCTTGCGTCCCTCAGAGTGGAAATAGAAACCTCGTTACCTGTAGAGGGGCTTGGGGGCGGAGCTCCCGTAATAAAAAATACCTTCAAATCACTTCCCGTTTAACCTGGTTAGGTTAGTTAGCTGTCTTGCGTCCCTCAGGGTGAAAATAAAAGCCCCGCTCTTGGAGGGGAGGGGGGCTCGAGGGGCAGTGCCCCCCGCATAAAAAATCTGTTAAACCATCTACCGTTTCACTTGGTTAAATTCGTCAGTTTATCTAGCGTCCCTCAGAGTAGTAATAGAAGCCTCGCTACTGGAACGGGGGGCTCGGGGGGCAGAGCTTCCCGCATTAAAAAAATACCTTCAAACTACCCCCGTTTAACCTGGTTAAGTTCGTTAGTTACCTTGCGATCCTCAGAGGGTAAACAGAAGCGGGGCTTCGTTTACTGGCCACGCCTACGCATCTTTTTTATACCAATACAACTAAAAAGCCAAAAATAAAAAAATTTAAATAAAAAATAGAACCGCCTTCAAAAACGCCCAAAAAAATATTAAATAAAAATTTAACCGACTATAATGAGCATTATAATATCTTTCTACTAATCTGTTTGAAGTCGGGCCTCAGCTCGAGCCAGCAGGAGTGGACCTAGTAATTAAATTAATAAATAAATATCCGGGGACAATTCACACCAATCGACCTAGTCTCAAAGTAAGCAAAGCTTGTGTTATGGGTACTAGGAAACGGATAAATATACTTATATAGATGATACATACTTAAATACATATTAAACACCCAAGACCCGAGATCAAACATTCGTGTTTTTCATACAAATATCTGCCCCGACGCGGGAACCGAACCTGGGACCTCAAACTTTATAGTAGTAATTTATCTTACCTACCTATTATCCCTATTATACCTACTATCTGTTGGGCTTCTACCACTCCTGCTATCTCGTGCTGAGGCCCGACTTCAAACAGATTAGTAGAAAGATATTATAATGCTCATTATAGTCGGTTAAATTTTTATTTAATATTTTTTTGGGCGTTTTTGAAGGCGGTTCTATTTTTTATTTAAATTTTTTTGTTGTTTGTGTTTCGTTTGTTGTTGTTATGTTTTGTCTTCCCAACAGGTATATTCCTCGAAGGACATACACGACTTATGTATGACCTTATGAGTTTCTTCGCGGGGACAGTATTTTACTAATACACTCACGAGCAGAATAATTGCATCGCTTTGCTTTTTCATGTGCACCCAATAACCGGCTTTCCTTGGCTTTCTGAAATTATTTTTATGTGATGCTGTTCCTTGAAATTTAAGCTCTATGAAGTTTAAAAATTTTACAAAGTTATTTAAAGGTTCACAAAGTTATTAAGTAGGTGTACATGTATGCAAAGTGATGCAATTATTCTGCTCGTGAGTATATGTTGTGGTAGCCTAGTGACTTGACCTAAGGTCTCTCAAGCAGAGGGTCCTAGGTTCAAGGCCGGGCTCGCACCTCTGAGTTTTTTGGAATTTATGTGCGAAATTAGATTTGAAATTTACCACGAGCTTAAGAACGAGGTTAACGGTGAAGGAAAAGGGGCTCTGCACACACTTGCGAAGAAATTCTATGATGTGTGTGAAAATCCCAGTCTACACTGGGATCGCTTGGGCACTACGGCTTAAACACACTCATTCTAAGAGTAGATCTTTGGCTTGCAGTGATATATAGGCTGCGACGACTGACGACTCTTTTAAGCTTTCAGCCAAAAACAATGTTTGAACGCCGTATTTCAGGATGGTAAGAAAACATAGTCATGCCGACTAGCTAATGTACTTAACATACAATTAAAAACTAATTGCAAGAGATACGATAGCGTTTAATTAATTAATTCTTGATAATCAGTCGATTACAAGTCTCAGGGTCAATGTCAGGTATCTAGACAGCAAGGTTCTAGCCATAATGACATGTGTTGATTAAAAACAGCATTAATTTTCATCAGTTAAAGCAGCTTATGTAGACCTGTATAGTCGAGGTCAAATATATCTTTACACTTTTCTACCTCGAACTGAAACCATTACTTTCCTCACCCGCGATCTTATGATAGCTTACGCTTAAACGACCAGATAGCCTAATGGTTAGAGAATCTGACTATGAAGCTTGAGGTCCCGGGTTCGATTCCCGTGTCGGGGCAGATGTTTGTATGAAAAATACGAATGTTTGTTCTCGGGTCTTGGGTGTTTAATACGTATTTAAGTATGTATCTATATAAGTGTGTTTGTCCGTTGCCTTGTACCCATAACACAAGCTTCGCCTAGCTTACTTAGAGACTAGATCAATTGGTGTGAATTGTCCCGTGATATTTATTTATAAATAAATAAATAAATAAATATCACGGGACAATTCACACCAATTGACCTAGTCCCAAACTAAGCAAAGCTTGTACTATGGGTACTAGACAACGGATAAATCGCTAACAATATAATATCACGGGACAATAAATAAATATCACGGGACAATTCACACCAATTGACCCAATCCCAAAGTAAGCTAGGAAAGCTTGTGTTATGGTTACTAGGTAACGGATAAACATACTTATATAGATAGGTACATACTTAAATACATATTAAACACCCAAGACCCGAGAACAAACATTCGTATTTTTCATACAAATATCTGCCCCGACACGGGAATCGAACCCGGGACCTCAAGCTTCGTAGTGAGGTTCTCTAACCACTCGGCCATCTGGTCGTCGTTTATTTTATTTATTTATTTATTTATGCAAAAGATGTGTGTTCATGCAGTTCCTCCATCTCCAACACTGAACGAATCACACAAATCACACAAACCCAACTATCACCACCACTAAACTACACTGACGCGTTTCCTCAGAGTATCGCAACCGTTCACTATGCTACCAGATGTTAGACTCTGATGTTAGAAAACCTCCGCAAAGTAATGCCTGATTCAATAAATTCTTTACTACCTTGTCAGAGCAACTTTTTGCTTGAGGGTGAATCAACTCTTTTGTACCACCCGTTGCTATGGTTACACAAATTTTGTCCCTTGGAAAACCTAAGCATTTTTCTATGAAACAGTATGAAGATGTCACTTGGGAAACCGGGGACAGAGTAAACAACACAAAAAAGTTACAAACCCTTGAAATTTACAATCTACAATTTTCAAAAGGCATACAGACAAGCTATTAAAGTGTAAAGAAATATTTAAGAGGGTACGATGCGCCCCATTTCTCCATACAAGGGTGTGTAATAAATATAACAAATATAACAATAGATATAACAACATTTGATATAATTGTAACATTTGGTATAATGCTACATTTGACATAATTCGATTTACTCGAGAAGTAAACATTCTACGATTCTTTTATAAAATAAAGTAACCTAACCTAACCTAATGCATATCAAAAAGAATTAATATCAATCCTCCGAAGTTTACTTTTTGAGTAAATTGCATTATATCAAATGTAGCATTATACCAAATGTTACAGTTATATCAAATGTTATATCTATCGAGGCGCACCCGTATCGACCACAGCTATGCCCCTATGTTTCGTTTTTTTTTCCATATTTCAATTAACATAAGAAATATGAGCTTTCAAAAACTGAAAAAATTGCCCAATTTCAACGTCATTTTCAGACACTCATCAGAAAAGAATCCCTGATATAAACAAAAAAAGGAAAACAAAGGGGCATAGCTAAATCTGTCCTCTAATTATTTTTGAAAAAAAATAATTTTATTGATCCAGTTTTCGAGAAGAAAACAAAGGACTACGAAATGCTGTTTTGATCAATTTTACGCGCCTATTAACGGTCTGAGCTGCAGTTGTCCCGCTCTCGCTGTACTGACACGGAGGGGTTCGGGCGAGACAGCGACATTTCATTAAAATACCTATTTCTCAAAAGTCTCTCAGCCATCGTACCCTCTTAACGATGACTGTACTATGTTAAAATTAATATTTCAGAATTATATATTTTGACATTGAAAGAACATACATCTCCAATTTGTTTATTTGACGGTGGAAACATTTTACAATTCCACTGAATGTATATAGCTTACTAGCTTTTTCCCACGACTTTGTCCGCTTAATTTAGTCTAATCTTTCACGTCGAAACTGAACGACGGATTGCCGTGATTTTTTGTATGGACGTAGTTGAAGGGCTGGAGAGTGACATAGGCTACTTTTTACCACGAGAAAATGTCTCATTCCTACGGGAAAACACGTTTTAATCTGCTTCAGCGGGGGCGAAGCTGCAGGCATCAGCTACTTGGACCGGGTTAATCCGAATAGTCAAAGTTACCTTAGGGCCTAAAGTAACTCGACTTACGGTAGGTACGTGTTTTGATTACACCTAAACCCATCGTCAAGACAATATCTAAGGCGTACCATAAAATTAATGATTTTACATCACGATACGGACATAAAAACAAAATATAATTAGAAAACTAGAACTAAGTAAATATTTTCCGAACCGTTGGACGACACTTTGAATTTGGTATTGCTTATTGCAACTAAACTGAATTAAAATATTCTGACTTCAAGATCATTCACAGCGTAAGAAACAAAAGTTATTTCTCATTATGAACCTAAAATTAGCGACCCCGAGTCAGCAAACTTAAGATTTAAAGTTTGTCGGTCAGGCGTCCCACATCGTCGCGTCGCCGATGTAGACTTGACTAAAAAACATTGGCTATAACCCTAAAAGGCCTTCTACACGGTCGGGACCAACCGCCAACCATCGTGTCGCTCGCATCGGCCGACAGCGTTCCATACGGTTGGGGCCGACCACGGACAATGCGCTCGCGACCAAGGCCGTTGACATCAACCAAATATCGGTCGGGTCAACCGATTTCTACACTGTCCATTTTTAAATCAACCCGACCAAGGTCACGATGGTTGGCGGTTGGTCCCGACCGTGTAGAAGGCCTTTTAACTTTTGCCATATTCATAAGAGAGACACAAAAAACAGAGTATGACCCTTTGACTACACAGAGCCGCAAACACATCTAGTTCGTATTCACTTAACCCTAACAATGCACGGCAAACTTTAAGTGGGCCACAAGTGCACCGTTTTAAAAGCCTTTCACTGCGCACTGGAATGACCGTTTCAAACCCTGGATACGCAGGGTTGACTGCAGTGGACCACGAGGGGGGAGATCTCATCTCATTCACACAGTACCAACCCGGCGCTCCTGGCGAACGGACGCGTCGGGCGTCGCGAAAACCGCGAAAAACATCGCTAGTGTTTTTTTTCGAGGCTGTGAAGTGTTGTGATTGTAATGTCTTGTGTGTGATACGCCATGGATGGCGAGAATCGGATTATTTTGAACGTCGGAGGCATCAGGTGGGTTGAATAGGCTTAGTGGTTACGCTTTACGCCGGTTCGGAGTTCAAGCTCTGCAAGGGCGATTTCACGGCCAATTTATAATAAATAATAATAATAAATCGTGGGACGATTGACACCAATTGACCCAGTCCCAAACTAAGCAAAGCTTGTACTGTGGGTACTAGACAACGGATAAACATACTTATATAGATAAATACATACTTAAATACATATTAAACACCCAAGACCCGAGCACAAATATTCGTATATGTCACACAAATATCTGCCCCGACCGGGTATCGAACCCGGGACCTCAAGCTTCGTAGTCAGGTTCTCTAACTACTAGGCCATCCGGTCGTCAAATATTAACAAAGTAAATGTAATATAATTAGATAGAAATAAGAAAGAATGATATGCTACGCATCGCTTCGCTCCCGCCTTAGGCTGCGTTTCCACCGGAGATGTGCGAGGATGCGTTGCGAGGGATGTGTTTGGCATGAACCAATAGAAACACTTCATTCACTTAGAACCTTTTAAATGAAGTGTTTCTATTGGTTCATGACAAACGCAACACATCCTCGCACATCTCTGGTGGAAACGCAGCCTTAGCCTTCTGAATCTAACCTGTCCGAGTCGCTTCTGCCCTGAAAGGTCTTACTCGCTCGCTTCGCTCGCTCGCTGCCAGCGATATGCCTAACAATGTTACCTAATCCTACTATTGTATTTCTGCAACAGTAAAAATTAATTATCATTTGCCAAACTTTTGCTATAACTTGAGCTGAGCATAGAAAGTGACACGTTTGTCAAACATTTTTTTGGCATATAATTTATGACAAAATGTATAAAACATTTGCTTAAAATAAGCATTTGCTTTATAAAATCTTGACGAAGTGAAACTTTGCCAAATGGTAATTAGACCAAATGAATAAAATGCCAAATGTAACTTTGCTAAAGATTCGTTTGGGACATTATAAAATTGCGATAAGCTATTTGGGAAGTCATATTTGGGAAAAATAATTTACCAAACGGCAGTACACCGTTTACGGCTTTATTACGGCGTATATTTTGACATACCTACAAATTTGTACGGAAACATCGGTGCGCGAGTCCGACTCGCACTTAGACGGTTTTTTTTAATATGATGGCAGTATATCGTGCAGTGGTACGTATATAAGCTTGGATGATGATGATGATAAAATAGTATATTATTGTCATGTTAAACCTCGCTATCCGGGCTATAAACTACTATTTATCTACGGAATAAGCTTCAAGTAAGTTTTAACGTGTCCCTCCCGGTCTCAATTAACGATCGTTTTTATTTACGATCCATAAAACGTACGTTTCACTACCTACGGTATAATTAAATAGCGCGAGATAATAATATAACCTTTAGCCCACATATTTATCTATCTAAGATAATCTTGCGCCACCACTAGCCCACCTCGATGCCATAAGACTATGTACAGAAGAAATGTCTATAACATGTGCATTGTCATTTATAACCGACTTCCAGAGGATTTAAAAATTCGAGATGGAAACAATTTTAGACGTTGCCTTACGGACGGGCTTTTGAGCAATTGTTTTTATAGTGTTAAAATGTACCTCGAGCGACAACAATGATAATAATGTGTAATATTAATAAGTAATTTAATATTTTATTTCTCTCTTTCTATTTCTCGCTATATTATTCAGTTTACGAATTATTATTTGACATTTTATTTTTTATTTTATTTTTTTGTTTAATATTATGACATTTTGTAATTTTTATTAATTGCAATAATTTAATTGAAATCATTTGTACGCCTGCATGCAGGCCGAATGCACTGGACATTATTGCTTTAACATCTTATTGACTGTATTCAAGCAAATAAACATTTCTGATTTCTGATTTCTGATTTCTGATCAAACTCCTAGATCAAAAGTCAACTAACTCAAAATAATCCACCATTTTGATTCAGAACCTCCTGAAGGTGAATAAAGTCTATTAGAATGGGGATTATTTTGAGTTAGTCGATACTTTATCTAGGTGTGTGCTATTATCTCGCTCGTGAAATTAAATACCAACTTAACTCAAAAACATGCATTTTAGATTTATGCGTGTATGAACTATTAAGGAAATATGGCGTTGTATAAAAATGTCTACGTTTAAAACATAAATTTGTCTGAGTATTAGAAAGCCAATACTTCAAAAGGTTTAAGTCTTATCAAGTCGAAATATAAAAATGACTACTATCTAAGTATAAAAATGTCTATAATCACAGTATGTACAAATGTCTTATATAAAAAACATGTACCTCTATAAAAATGACTATTTTAAAAAAGCTAAAATTAAAAAAGACAACGTATAAAAATGGACATACGTTTTAAAGTGGACATTTTTATAAATCGTCAAATTTTCTTTTAGTCTATTGTTGCAACATCTTTATATTATGTCGTCTAATATACGTACATGTGGACATTTTTAGACTTTCTCAAAATTATACAGGGACGAAATTATTCAAGTGGCCATTTTTACATCGCCATATTTCCTTATAGACCCACGCATAAATCGCATTTTGTAGATTAGGTTATAAATAAACAAACCATGGAACTAACTACGCAGTTTTGTACTATATGGGTACTTAACTGTGTAGGGCTAACTTAACTAAACCCCCCAGGGCTATACGGGTGCGTATCAAAATATATAAAGTTTATAACAAATAATGGACGAAATACATAATGGTCATAATAATATACTAAAATAGTCTATGAAACTATTGATTAAATGAAGTTTTTTAATTGTGTAATCTACAGATTGGTTTAGGTTAGGTTAGGTTTATTTTATGAAAATCCTGTAAAGTTGAGAATTTCCAAGAAAATTGCATGATATCAAATGATCATTATGTATTTCGTCCATTATTATTTTTAAACTTTATATATTTTGATAGGTACCCAGCCCTGGGGTGTAGCTCCTTCCTATTTAAATAAAATAATAGAGATAATCTTAAACTGTTGGAGTTTATTCCAAGACTTGAAACATGACTGTACAGATTCATATCTTATTTTTCAGAGCAGACATTCGATTGCTATTCTAATTTTGATTTTCAAATAATACCATAAAGCACTCGCGTGCCAGCAACCAAATGCCCGCTTACAGTACCTACTAGACAACGGATAAATAAACATCGAAGACTCGAGAACAAACGTTCCTATTTTCCACACATAATACGTATATATACCCCGATATCGAACTTGAGATCTACGAGTCTCTAGAGACCTAGGCGCAAGCCATACAGAAGAGACACGTGGGACGACACGACACGTGGGACAGGGGCGCGTCGCTGTCGCAGAGTCCCTTGAATCAGTTTTCATACTAATTGGCATTGATCACTTTTTTACAATGTGGTCTAATTCCAAAACCATTTCGAGGAATAGGTTTAGTAAATCATTTTATAACATTGTAGTAAAAAAATATTATATGATCGTGTGTATTTTTGCAAAATAATGTTTGACCTTTGTTTGACCTTTCTGTGGGCATTAACTTTGAAATTCTTTGCAACAAGAAAAAAATAGCCGTGCGTCTAGTTTCTCTATACTATTCTCTGTCACTTCGACATAGTTATCATCTGTCAATTTAAGGATACTATTTTGAAAAACATTCTTCGCGTTTTTCATATTTTAATAATGGATTTATACAGGAAGTGTTTCATTCCTACTTGTGGAAATTCAAAGTTTACAAGATGTACTTATTGTGTTGAGGATCATTTTAATGTAAGTATGGATTAAATCCGCCAAAGAACTTTCAAGGGAACACTTCTGACCATTTTATTTTATACGTACAAAAAATACTATAGCCGTAAATCATTTTTTTTACCTATTCTCTTGGAAAAATCGGCAACTTTAGTGTTATTGTTATTGTAATGTAAAGTTACACTGTCAGATGACAACTAACCATCGATTGTGACACATTTTTTTTGTCATTATGTCTGTGTTTTATACACAGATTCAGCCGCGGCATGTAATTTACGAGAAGTCGTATCTCAAATTTTTAATAAATTATAAAAAAATATTGGAGTGATGAATTGCTGAAATATTCAAATCAGTTTCTTAAAATGCTCTGTTTTCGATAAAAAAAATAAAAAGGGGGGGTTAGAAAAAATGATCAATCCCAATTGTATACAAGCAATGCGATCCAAAGCAGATAGAAGAGACGGGGCGGAGACGCGGCCTGCGAACAAAACGACGCGGATTACGATGCGCCCCCGTCCCACGTGTCTTTTGTGTCTTGCGCCTAAATGTATGGAAGTATCACGAGAGCAAAATCAAAAAACAAATCATGCAAAATCATGGAGCAAAAAGGTTCTCGAGTGGCGTCCACGGACTGGAAGACGCAGTGTAGGTAGGCCTCCAACAAGATGGAGCGACGACCTGGTTAAGGTTGCGGGATCGCGTTGGATGCGAATGGCACGGGACGATCTGTTTGGCGAGCTTTGGGGAGGCCTATGTTCAGCAGTGGACGTCTGTCGGCTGAAATGATGATAATGATGATGATGATCACGAGAGGCGGAGACGCGGCCTCGTCTCTTCTATCTGCTTTGGATTACGACGCTTCTATACATCTAATATGAAAGCTGATTCAAGGGGCACCGCAACTTCGACACGCCCCCGTTCCACGTCTTTTAGGCTTGCGCCTAACCACTAGGCCACAAAATAAGTAAGTACAGAAGTCAATCAAGTGTATGTACTTCACTTTTCATACCTACGCTCGGCGGTCGCTCTAGGGTTGTCAATTATGGCATATGCACATCTATCGTGATAGTGGCACTCGTATCTAGTTGTTTGATTTATTGTTGATATTCAAACGGGAAGAATGGTAATATAAAATAATAATAATAATAATTAAAATACCTACCTACAAAATTTAGCGTTTGTCAATTTTCACTATCGAAAATCCCTAATAACTTCTAAACGGATTATCCTAGTTACACAATTTCCATTGTCCTATCGGTTTTAGACCTAAACCTATCTAATGACACTAAAAACAACACAATATCTATACAAGCAAAAAAACATGTTTTCAACTTACGTAATATTAGTGGCGTGAATTTACCTTACAAAAATGTAGTTAGGTACTTACTTCGTTTATACTGATTAAAAATAGGAAACTATTATTACTTTGGGAGTCGGGGCGAGGTGCTTACCTACCTACCTAACTATTCTATGTAACTTTAAAATTAACCATCGAAATACAAGCAGATAAGTACCTACTTAACTTACCTCTCTGAAACCACTGGTAGCGTAAAAAACGACCATTCACCGTTTAGGGTTGAATTTAAACAACCGTCCACTGAACAGTTTATAATATCCTTTTTTTTGTTGCTCCATTATTGCACTCGAAAAATTCCACAGACGCGCGACTACAGCGCGCGCCTCACGCGGATGGCAATCGCGCTCGGACTGATTCGATCTGTTCTGAGATATCGTGTCTGTGAACAGTGTCTATGTGTGCCTTGCTCGAGCGCACTTTGTATGTAGATTTACTTCTGTACCTATTTGTTCTGTGACTAGGCTATCCGGTTGTCCAATTATTTAGAGTTTATTAGTCGATTTTCGCTATACATTGAATGCGGTAAATAGTTGAAACGCTTCAAGGCCCCACCATCAGTCATCATTTCAGCCGACAGACGTACACTGCTGAACATAGGCCTCCCCCAAGGCTCGCCAAACAGATTGGTCCTGCGCCATCCGCATCCAACGCGTTACCGCAACCTTAACCAGGTCAATGCTTCTTCTGGTCCATGGACGCCACTCGGGAACCTTTCGGCCCTATCGGCCGTCAATTCTACGAGCGATATGCACTGCCGACAGCCATTTGAGTCTGGCGATTCTTCGAGCTATGTCCGTGACTTTAGTTGTTGAACGGATTTCATCATTTCTAATGCGATCCCGCAGAGAAACTCGGAACATAACCCTCTCCATCGCCCTTTGAGTGATCTTGAGCTTCCTTATGAGGCCCATCGTTAGCGGCCACGTCTCAGTGCCATAAGTCATCACTGGTAACACACGCGTCCCACCACCTAACTCACACTTATCTCACTCTCCGTGTTACTTATCATCAAAAATACTCATACCTTGTAGTGTGTTCTACGCCAATCACATCATCACATGATTAACTTTGCTGGCTTGCTGTTCTCGTTCTCGTTCTCCCGAACAAGTCGCATAAAAACAAATCTAATCTTCCCCGAAGCATGAATCACGTATTTTACACCCGCCCACAAGGCGGGCAGGAAATGCACTATTTCACACATTTGCAATTTCCTTGGGCATCGCGAAATAAATCTTAAAACTTCAACAGATTCTTTTAAACCTTATCTGGAGCTTTACACAGTTTGAATTCCTCTGGGCTACTTTAAATTTATTACGTATGTTAAGTCGAGTTTGCGGATTTTGGCGAGAAATTCCACACGAAGAAAATTTGTAATTTGAGTGCCTTGTTTACTGTTTATGAAAATTGTATCGCTCTAGAGGTGCAATCTGGAGAAAAACAAGACTAAATAACGAATGCTTTGAATTTTTAAGACGAGTCTCTCCGTTTTTAGGGTTCCGTAGTCAACTAGGAACCCTTATAGTTTCGCCATGTCTGTCCGTCTGTCTGTCTGTCTGTCTGTCCGCGGCTAAGCTCAGAGACTGTTAGTACTAGAAAGCTATAATTTGGCATGAACATATATATCAGTCACGCCGACAAAGTGATTGAATAAAAAAAAGTAAAAAAAATTTTTTTAGGGTACTTCCCATAGACGTAAAGTGGGGGTGATTTTTTTTTCTCGGCTAACCCTATAGTGTGGGGTATCGTTGGATAGGTCTTTTAAAACCATTGCGGGGTTGCTAACATGATTTTTGTATTCAGTGATCTGTTTGCGAAATATTCAACTTTAAAGCCAAAATTTTCATTAAAAGCGACCGTCCTCCCCTCTAAAATCTAAACTGTTGGGTGGAAAAATTTGAAAAAATTCAGAAGGGTAGTAAATATATCAAATTTACTAGGAAAATTATAGCGGCTAAGATTGCTTGGAAATTATTTGTAGTTTAAGAGTAAATAGTAGCCTAAGGTATAAAACATACCTAAACTTGGATGATTCCGTACACATACGAAATCCTTAGAAAAATATTACTTGATTTTTTCGTAATGGCTACGGAACCCTACCTTGGGCGTGTCCGACACGCTCTTGGCCGGTTTTTATTAGCAGTTCTCGCTTCATTTCAAGTTTTAATGCATTTTGTTTCGCATTATCAGGTCACGAAGTAATTTTGTTGTCTCGTTGGATTCCCGCGAGACAACCTTAGTGTTGAAACAAAGAGAGAAAATTTAAGATCTTCCTGACATATTTGTACTCGGAGATCTTAACATTTGTCAACTTTCCAAAAGAAAAAATTGCGGTATTTACTTAAGTAGGTATAGTCGACCAAGTAAGTCCTTTACCATTTTTTGTGACAGTTCCTACATCAGAATAAAAACAATAAGGCTGATTGTCACATTGACTTGTAAGTGAAAATAGCCTTTGATGTCTTAAGTCATACAACCGACGTTGAACTTTAGGGTGGTAAAGGAGTTTCTTGGTCGACTATACTATCAAACGGAAACTTTTGTTTGTTTCTGTTTTTAAGCTTCTGTAGTTTTCTAGAACCCAAGTTGAGTGACTACAATAAAATTTTGCGTTATTTGGTTTAAACTAGTTTTTTTGAGAAAAATCGCGAGTTACCTCCCTCGGGGTGTAAAGTCACTTTTTACCAAGAAATTTAACCAATATTGTTCAAAATCGATAGCACATGATTTCGTAAAAGTAGAAAATGCAATTCAATTGTCAATTCTTCACACTAATAATGTCTGTTTATTTCGGACAAAATACGTAGTGGTTATTTCAATATACTCAAAAATGAAGAAAGAAAGTAGCTTAAGTATTAGAACATAAAAAAATACGGGTATGTATTACAATACCGAAGTACGAAAGACCGAATATATTAAAACATCGAATGGGTCAAAAGACCGACACGATTTTTTTCTGAAACCGTAAACTTCTCAGAATTTATTAAAACGGCATCATACAGAACCCATTAGGTTAGGTTAGGTTTGTTTTATAACAATCTTAAAATGTTAACGGTTTCAGAAAAAAATCGTGTCGGTCTTTTGACCCATTCGATGTTTTAATACATTCGGTCCTTCGTACTTCGGTATTGTAATACATACCCAAAATTACATTGTATACGATATAGAATGATTAGTCAGATTCGATTATTAGACCTATGCTTTTGGTTTTGATATGGTTGCAACAAAGAAATCACTCGTCTACATTAAAGTACATTATACCCCAAGGGATTAAAATAAATCGTACGTCACAACCGCGCAGTTAAATTCGTCGCGAAGCGCTTTATTGCTCTAGGAGGCTCTAAATGACATTTGGGTGTTAAAGAGTAATAAAAAAAAGCGGGAAGTCGGTCAACGACTTTCATGATCGTTAAGAGGAGATTCAAGAGAATATTTTCAACCCCCACAACGAGGGAGGGTTATGCTTAATGCTTTCTCTCTAACCGAAATTTGACTGTGTCTGTCTAATGACAGCATGTGGCATGTGGAATGTAGCTGGGCAGCGTTCGGGAAACTCCGCAATATCTTGTCATCCAATATACCGCAATGTCTCAAGTCAAAAGTCTTTGACCAGTATGTGTTGCCAGTGATGACTTATGGCACTGAGGCGTGGCCGCTAACGATCGGCCTTATAAGAAAGCTCAGTCACTCAAAGGACAATGGAGAGGGCTATGCACGGAGTTTCTCTGCGGGATCGCATTAGAAATGATGTTCTAAAGTCATCGACATGGCTCGAAGAATCGCCAGACTCAAGTGGCAGTGGGCAGGGCACATCGCTCGTAGAACTGAAATGAGGATAATGATGTCTAATGAAGTGTTTTTACCGGCAATAATGCCTGGAATAGGAATATTGCCGGCAACATTCCGATTTCGGACAATATTGCTGGCAATATTAATAATATTTCCTGTTCTGTTGGCCGTAACATCGTCTGAGCCCTACAGTATCTTTATTTCCCGGAATGAGAAGTGGTCTATGTTGATCTAAGATTTTTTTAAAACGTTATGTAGGTCCAGTTATGTAGTTCCGAAGATTATGTTTAGACGACCAGAGGCCTAGTGGTTAGAGACCCTGACTACGAAGCTTGAGTTCCCGGGTTCGATTCCCGTGTCGGGGCAGATATTTGTATGAAAAATACGAATGTTTGTTCTCGGGTCTTGGGTGTTTAATATGTATTTGTATGTTTCTATCTATATAAGTATATTTATCCGTTGCTTAGTACCCATAACACAAGCTTTGCTTAGCTTACTTTACTTAGTTTACTTACTAGGTCAATTGGTGTGAATTGTCCCATGATATTTATTAATTATTATGTACTCCCTACATACGAACAAACAAAGTTTACCTATATTACTAGATATATAAACTAGATGCTGTTTCTTTCAACTTTTGATGTAAAACATTAAATCTTCGCCGGCAATAATAAAACTTTGTTGTTCATTTAAAAAAAAATATCAATGAAGAAAAGTTAACATTTGCTTCGACGTATTCCTACATTTGGGTATGTATTACAATAGCGAAGTACGAATGACCGAATGTATTAAAACACCGAATGGGTCAAAAGACCGACACGATTTTTTTCTGAAACCGTTAACTTTTTAAGATTGTTATAAAACAAACCTAACCTAACCTAATGGGTTCTGTGTGATGTCGTTTTAATAAATTCTGAGAAGTTTACAGTTTCAGAAAAAAAAACGTGTCGGTCTTTTGACCCATTCGATGTTTTAATACATTCGGTCTTTCGTACTTCGGTATTGTAATACATACCCCTACATTTAATAGGTAGACGAGGTTAAGGCATGTTTCAAAATCTAGTATGTGACTTTCACTTACTAAAATAGGTTTAGGAAAAGTTACTGCTTGTTTGTCTGTCTGACTGTTACCTTTTCACGCTTAAGCTGCTGAACCGATTTACATGAAATTTGGTATGGAAATGGCATATAACTAATTCCCGCGGAATAGCGATAAAAAAATTCTTCGCTGACGGGTTACGGGTAACAGCTAGTATAATAATATCATCATCATCATCCCAGCCTATATACGTCCCACTGCAAGGCACAGGCGTCCTCTCAGAATGAGAGGCATTGGCCGTAGTTTCCTCGCGGGCCCAGTGCGGATTGGGAACTTCATACACACCATTTAATTTCTTCTCAGGTGTATGCAGGTTTCCTCACGATGTTTTCCTTCATCGTAAAGCTCACGGTAAACTTCAAATGTAATTTCGCACAAAAATTCCGAAAAACTCAGAGGTGCGAGCTGGGCTTTGTACCCACGACCCTCTGCTTTAGAGGCTATTGGTCAAACTGCTAGGCTACCACGGTTTTAATATAATATTATAATATTATAAATAAATGAAACAGTAGTAGTATCAACGTCATAAATAAGTGATCGATCACTTTTGTACTTTGTCACTTTAAAGTCATATTTGAAAAGCCATACGAAATTATGTAACGACTGAAAGCGACAAGGTACAAAAGTGATCACTTATTTATGACGTTGACTGTACCAGGTATTCATAAAAATGTGGCGGCTCATTATAATTATCTTGTGAAAGCTTCTAAAATAAATGGTTTTGAAATTTCTTTTTTGCATTTCATTACTTAGTTATTCAAACATCTACATTGCTCTGAATAAAACAGGCGGTTCCTAGAAACATCTTGTTCGTTCTTTTTCATCATCATCATCATCACTGGCTGCTGCAAGGGCCTCCTCTCAGAATGAAAAAGCTTGTTTATAAATCTTGGGTTTCCTGGAGCTCGTTTGTTTTTCATTTAATACCATGAATTTCACCGTAGCCACATTTGAATCAATAACTTACTAAGGCATTATTCTCTATTATTTTCACGACACTGCTCGAAAATGTGGCCATAGATAACCTAAATCCAGTACTCAAAACTGCCTATATATGTACATTTAACAGCTGACTCATTTATGGCGCACAAACACGACAACAAAGTTACACTAATCGAAAACAGGACGTATCAGTATATGTATTTCATTATACGATACGACTTTTTGAAAGATAATTTCTGAATTTCATTCCTGGCGTGCTGAAACGACATTATTGGACCAATCAACAGTAATCGTTTGCTGCATGCGATGGATGGATGGATGAATGGATGGACGGACGGACGGACAGACGGACTGGATGGACGGATGGACGGGATGGACGGGATGGACGGGATGGACAGAATGGACGGATGGACAGATGGACGGGATGGTCAGGATGGACGGGATGGACGGGATGGACGGAATGGACGGATGGACGGGATGGATGGACGGATGGACGGATGGACGGAATGGACGGGATGGACGGGTTGGACGGGATAGACGGGTTGGACGGGATGGACGGGATGGACGGGATGGACGGGTTGGATGGGATGAACAGGATGGACGGGATGGACAGGACGGATGGACGGGATGGACGGAATGGACGGGATGGCCGGAATGGACGGGATGGACGGGTTGGACGGGATGGACAGAATGGACGGATGGGCAGATGGACGGGATGGACAGGATGGACGGATGGACGGGATGGACGGAATGGACGGATGGACGGGATGGATGGACGGAATGGACGGGATGGACGGGATGGACAGAATGGACGGATGGGCGGATGGACGGGATGGACAGGATGGACGGGATGGACGGGATGGACGGGATGGACGGGACGGATGGACGGATGGACGGGATGGACGGGATGGACGGGATGGATGGATGGACGGGATAGATGGACGGATGGACGGATGGTCGGATGGACGGGATGGACGGGATGGACAGGATGGACGGGATGGACGGGATGGATGGATGGATGATTATGATGATGATGATGATGATAATGATTTCCTCGCATTAGTCGTGAAAAGCACAATGTTTAGTCTCGGCCAAAAGTGCAATAGATGGACTCGTACTTTCGAGGGCCTCCGCTACGCGTCGGCCCTCAAACAAACTCGTCCATCTATTGCTTACTTTCCAGCCTCTACAACAATGTACTATTACTAGTACCTTTTAGTACCTTTGTTTTTCTAGCAAACGAGTCAGCTGCCCGTTAATTTTAAATATTCCGCCCTTTTGCAAAGGTTTCCAGGGATTATGGCTAATTGAAATTAATTGTTAGAACCCTTCAACCGCTATTTATAAGGCTTATAATAATTTCAGTAGAAAATTAGATAGCGCGTCAATTAATTTCTTGGTTATTTTCGGTGCAGGAAATTGGGAGGCACTTAACTATTGGAAGGTAGCCTACGCCCAGCAAACTTAATATTTATTTAAATAGGCCGAAAGTCGACCAGACGTCCCACACGCCGATCCAGGGGGGTTACTACGAAATTCGAAGTTCGAAGTTCGGATCGTGCGGTCCCTCTCACTCTCGTAATAAATACCATTAGCGCGAGCGGAACGGCATGAAACGAAGTTCGAATTTCGCGCTTCGTAGTATAGGGCCAGACTTGATTAAAAGAAACATCGCAATAGTAGTGGTTAAAACGTAGCCTAGTAGTTTGGTAGCCTCTCAAGTGGAGAGTCGTAGGCTCGAAACCTGTACACAACTTTGAAGAAATTTAATGGTGTGTGTGAAGTTCCTAATCCGCACTAAGCCGGCGTGGTAACAACGGCCCAAGTTCTTTCATTCTAAGGAGGACCGTGCTAAGATGATGATCAGAGGGCGGAATTGCTCATGGCAAAAATCAACCGTCAATAGAGTTGGAACGTTGAATTTCATCGACTTTTCAGCTATCGATAAGTTCCGTCACCTTTTACATGAGAGAGAGAGAGAGAGAGAGAGAGAGATGTTTATTTACACAAATTCGATACAAACACAGAAAAAAAAATACATTTGACAGGAAATTTACAAATAAAAAGAAATATATCGAATAGTATAAATTGGGCCCCACTCAGCATAATGTTGTGGCAAGCCACAACGCTGTTTTTCAGTGGGACCCATTTAAAAACTAAACACAAAAACATACACACTGTGACGACACGAACACCAGCGAATAGTGAAAACATAGATTACGATACTGTTTTATACGATGAAAATTAGTTCACAGGTGATTTGAATCCTTAGGTTGTATTATTGAAACTTAGGTAGTTTTAATAATGCAGTACTAAGTTAAATAGTTTATAAAATTATCGTTTTATAATGTCTTTTATTTAAATGTTATTCCGTAATGTTCATATGAAGTCTATTATTGTTTGCTTATGGATTTCAGGTTTAGTTTTGTTAATAAATATAGTTAAGTAGGCAAATATAATTTCAGTTTATTCGAAAGTCGATAAAATTCAACGTTCCAACTCTATTGACGTTTGATTTTTGCCATGAGCAATTCCGCCCTCTGATGATGATGACAGCAATGTAGTCTTTATTTGACTTGTATGAGTATCTGAGCATACTTTCATGGCTTTAGACTAGCGGTGGTGATTACTGGAGTTGTTCTAAATTAAGTTTAAAGCCCGCTATCAGGTGACTTAGTTGCCGATGACACTACCCTCCCGCACATCGATTTGTTAACAAAATCCACGGATCGGTTTGCTTAAAGAATCACAGATTAGTAGATTGCTGTAGACCAATGATGATTAATGTCGTCTATGACAATAAAGAAGGAATGACAATAATGATTTGTTACAGATACGAGACGTATAAGGCGACGCTAAAGAAGATCCCGGCGACGCGGCTGTCGCGGCTGACGGAGGCGCTCGCCAACTACGATCCAGTGCTCAACGAGTACTTCTTCGACCGCCACCCGGGCGTATTCGCGCAGGTGCTCAACTACTACAGGTAAGTTATTAAGTATTACCTATTGAGTAATTTAAGCAGACGTTACTGTGCGAAAGTTCATAATTAGCATCTAAAACGAGTTAACTTGATTTACGCTACGCTACGCGTCGTTTCTGCTGTCGTTGCTGTCCATACTACGCGATCACTTATCGTTACTGTTCTAATTACTAATTACTATGACCTTCAAGCTTTCAAAAAAAGAGCGTACTCCTACCTTAAGGCCGGCAACGCACTTGTGACTCTTCTGGTGTCGCAGGTGTCCATGGGCGACGGTAATCGTTTGCCATCAGGCGATCCGTCTGCTCGTTTGCCCCCTATACCATAAAATAATAATAATATCTGATTGCCTTACTTTTGTACCCTATTTAACCTTAGGCCGATTAACCAGTGAGCATTACTGGTTTACAAACTATTTATAAGACATTACCTGTTCATTAAAACCTTCGATATATAGTGACTGTCACCAAGGCTGTGGTTATTCGTTTCTATGCAGCATTAAAACTAAACAACAATTTATGAACCACAAACCTCAATGAAGCCGACTTCGATAAGCGCTCGCTTAGCCCGTCCGTAGAGCCGCAAAGTCCGCACCGCCACTTGGTATTACGCATTACACTAAATACAAATACAAATACAAATACAAATACAAATACAAATAATTTATTTCCAAAAAATAACAATAAAACACAGTAATAATAATGTCCGTTATTTATCATTAGTAACACTATTTACAATTTTTTTTATTTACACAACACAATGCACAATATAATATACGTCCGCCGAAAATTTAAGAAGTGCCGCCCTGACAGCTCCTTTCTTTTTTGCCGCGGTGCATGGCATGGGCTTAGCGCCAATCAGCCACCAACAGCCAAAGAGGATGCTAATTCAAAAAATTGTTACTTATTTAAAATACTTGCACATTACCACTCCACAGGTCAATAGGGATGTTTCCTAGGTAAAAAAATCATAATTCTTATTAGTCCGTATTTTACATTATCAAAAAATATTAGACACGTAATTTTTCTTTTGACAATTAAACAAAAAATGACGAAGATATGGCGCGTTGAAGTTCCGCGTGACGAGGCGTGACGTCACTTGTTCCCAAAAAGGCTCATACAAAGTGTAGGAACAAGTGACGTCACGCGAAGCTTCAACGCGCCATATCTTCGTAATTTTTTGTTTAATTGACAAAATAAAAAATACGTGTCCAATATTTTTTGATAATCTAAAAGACTGACTAGTTAGGAAAGTAGCCTATTCCTATAATGTAGTTTTCTGACCCAAACATATTTCCTTCGTCGTGTTTTCCGTAAATTAATGAACAGTTGAAAGAAACTTAGTTCAGTTCTCTTTCAAACTAATCTTAGAGAAAAGTTGCAAAGTTTTTCTCTATACGTCATTAGCGGGCTTACACTTGCTCGGAGTAATTTGTGGAGTTGAATTACTGCCTCAAATATTGCTGACATGGTGAAAGAAAGTTACGGAGCTACCTTATTTTTTTAAGGCTTAGTGTTGGTGACTGGTTGGGACAAAAATCCTTGTCTATTATCTAGTTATGTTATGTTTACTTTTAATTCTATATTTAAAATCCACTGCAACTCGTCAGACAAAGAAGAAGTCAGTTGGTGTGTCAGATTAGTTACGCTAACATTTTTGTACTATTTGATTTCCTTCACATTGTAGTTAGTAACCATTGTAAATCCGTGCTTTTCATTTGAATCGTCAACACTTAGTTTGTGGACAAAGGCAATGGAAACTGTACAGTGGTAGAAGCCTTAAGAAAAATCATAATCTACCGTGTTCTATCCTACACATTAGACAATGACTTTCTGTCTTTCTGTCTGGTAGAAGTGGTGGTGGTGGGGTGTAGTGGTAGTGGTAGTGTGTGTACGTACAGTGGTAGAACTTTTTCTCAATCAATTCTACAATGCTTTTTTTAGAAGATTCCATTCTGGTGAGCAATTCAGTGTCTTCGACTGCACAATATAGGTCAGAAGGTCATCATCATCATCTCAGTTTGAATACATCACCACTACTCAGAATGAGAGGGTTGTAGTTCCCACGCAGTCCCAGTGCGGATTGACAACTTCACACATATTGAATTGCTTCGGGCAGGTGGATGCAGATTTTAGTAAAACTCGTGGTGATATATTTGCACCTGAATTCTGAAAAACTGAAGCGACCCCGGATTTGAAATCACGATCTTCTGCTTGAGAGATCATAAAGCAGACCACTAGGCTTGGCACTAGGCTAATACATTTTTGAAAAACATATCAAACTCTGTTAAAACATGTCATATGGCTGAAGTTAAGTTCATATACTATTTTTACAAACATTATTTACATTATTACTATCGCGAGACACAGACATAATCAAATAACTAAATAAGACACACAGATCACTGACGTATTCGTAGTCGAGGTATGCCTGACTTGTTTCAAATCAATCCGTGGTTTATGCTCCAATGCGTGGTCGGTCCGAACAGGAGCCAACTGAAATCTGCGTCAGCGCTCGTGCTGCTCGGCGGAGCTCTTGTTTTGTCATTATTATCATCTTTCCTTTTCACAATACTCCGTGGCCAGAAGCATTTTTACACAATCGCAAATCCCCGTCGTACATCATTGTCAGAATGTAGCATGGCTTTTGAAGGGACGCGGGGGCTCAAAAAGACATGGTAAACGGTGACGGCGCGAAGTAAAAAATAGCTAGAGCCATCTCTAGGCAACAGTGAAAAACTACGTGACACATTGAGGTGATTAGTTTTACGGAAGACAGTTTTAAATAAATAAACTATAAATTTTTCACCGGATAGGGAATAAATATGATTTATATTGTTGCTTTCTGATTAAGGTTGCGGGATCGCGTTGGATGCGGATGGCGCGGGACCGATCTGTTTGGCGAGCCTTGGGGGAGGCCTATGTTCAGCAGTGGACGTCTTTCGGCTGAAATGATGATAATTTTCGCTTCTAAGTGGCCCTATATCCGTAACCATAATTATTTGAGACTTCAAATTTGGCATGCATGTACTAGGTGATTATAAAAGTAATAACTAATTTTAGGATTTTCGGAAAGTCCCACGGGATAAAGAAAAAACGAGTTTCATGTATTGAATTCAATAAATAAATAAATAAATATTAGGGGACAATATTACACAAATCGACCTAGTCCTAAACTAAGCAAAGCTTGTACTATGGGTACTAGACGACGACAAACATACTTATATAGACAAATACATACTTAAATACATAGAAAACATCCATAACTCAGGAACAAATATTCGTGCTCATCACACAAATAAATGCCCTTACCGGAATTTGAACCCAGGACCTCTTGTTTCGTAGGCAGGGTCACTACCAACTAGGCTAAGGCGGTCGTTAAATGGGACCTTATCTCTGTAATCGTTTCTTTAGGATTATAAAGGTGCAGTAAAAAGGGATTTTCGGAATTTCTCGCGGTATAGAGATCGGGAGTTGATTTTAAAACTTTTTTGTGCGAGGACGAAGTCGCGGGAAAAAGCTAGTGGTGAAATAAAAGACGGTTGCTAGTGTTGCAATGAAGAAACTTAACAGCAACAGACCAAACAACACTTTACAGCACTCCCCCCCATGATTAATGACGAAAGACATGGGGATGAAATATCTCTCCGTAAGGATATAATTTAGGAGGTCAAGCCGGCCAGAAAGTTTTCGGTCGTTCACAATTTGAGAGCTCTTCGTTGAATACCGTCGAAAGTCGGCGTTGGTTACATTTCGGCTTTATTAGTACGAGCATAAACTAGCTTTAATATGCTGCTTTAATGTATATCTTGACGAGAAACGTTTACAATATTAGTGTTTAGCCTAAAGAGGGTCACGGTAACATTGTTTTTCGATTCCCGTGTCGGGGCAGATATTTGTTTGAAAAATACGAATGTTTGCTCTCGGGTCTTGGGTGTTTAATATGTATTTAAGTATGTATCTATCTATGTAAGTATGTTTATCCGCTGTCTAGTACCATAGTACAAGCTATGCTTAGTTTGGGACCAGGTGAATTGGTGTCAATCGTCCCACGATTTATTTATTTATTTAGTCTTTGTCGTAGGCGACAGGATTCTGGCTCGAATTTTCAGACATCTTGTGGGCTCAGCTGGGTATCGCGCAATGAATACTACGTTAATATTTGAATCACGATTCACTGTACTGATTACTCAAATTAGATTAAAATACAAAGTTTAGGTAACACTAAGCAAAACGTGGGACAGTTCCGTGAGACGACGTGTTAGCTGCTTGGCGGCTCGTACAAGAGTGTCGCTGGCCGAAGCTGCTGGTAACGTCGAAGACTCTGTCGAAGCGCGCCAAAACCTAGTTTCACCGCGTTCTCCGCTAGGCGGCGCACTTGCGTTCCGTTTAGTGTCCGTACCTACTCATGACCGGCTACGACAGTATTTTTATTTTTAGGATTTTTTTTCTTTATTTGAGGCAGCAAATAATATTTGAATTCGGATTTGACTTTGAATTAGAATTTGTATGAGTCAGTCAGTCAATCAGTCCGGACTTTTATTTTGGTGTTTGTAGATTAATTTCTACTCTTGTCTCTGATGTCCTGACAATCATTCTAAGGTTAACTGGAAGAGATCCCTTTAAGGGATAAGTTCGCCTTTGTACTTCTGTCTCTCTTGTTAACTAGTTATTTTCATGTTTTATGTACAATTAAGAGTTTTACATACATACATACATACATACAATTTCATCATATTGTAACGTTTCATGTAACATAATCAATTCCTTAGGTGATAACATGAAAGTAAAATATTTACATTAAAAATAAATTACGATTTTTTAAGAAACCACGTTTGTATGAAGTTTATTATTGTTTATGTGAAAATGTGCTAGTTCAGTTTGATCGCCAATTCAATTTTTTTTACGCTTGAATATCCAAGCTGGGTTTTTCACTTATCTTGTGTATCATTATCATTATTTATTTTTATTATTATTCTCTCTCTCTCTCTCTCTCTCACACACACACACACACACACACAGACTCTCTCTCTATCTATCTCTTTCTTTCTTTCTTTCTTCTGTGCTATACAAATTTCACGACTATACAATTATACGACTTTTTTGAAAAAGTGTACCTTTTCGGATAATCTAAGAATGTTTACGTTTTCTATCTAAGAATGTGGTCAAACTGAGAAATGTGTCCAAATAACGACAAGCCCAGTTTAGCCCAGCAAGTTAGCAAATTACATTACAAACTCATTCGACAAACAGAACAGTCCTGCGCCATCCGCATCCAACGCGTTCCCGCAACCTTAACCAGGTCGTCGCTCTATCTTGTTGGAGGCCTACCTCGTCTTCCGGTGCGAGGACGCCACTCGAGAACCTTTCAACCCCATCGGCCATCAGTTCTACGAGCGATGTGCCCTGCGCACTGCCACTTGAGTCTGGCGATTCTTCGAGCTATATCAGTGACTTTAACCTTTTCGACGCCAACGACACATACACCGTGAAATTTTAGTGGTTGTTTTCCCGAAACGAGGTGATTTAGTATCGATTGTACAATCGATTTATAATTACTATTTTGACTAGAGTCAAAAATCCAATTGTGAAAAACGAAAGTCGATAATGACCGCAAACCAATAGTAACGCTTCGTTGGTACCTAACCTATCGTACGATCGTACGCTACTTGTACCAACGAAGCGTTACTATTGGTTTGTGGTCATTTTCGACTTTCGTTTTTCACATTTGGATTTTTGACTCTAGTCAAAATAGTAATTATAAATCGATTGTACAATCGAAACTAAATCACCTCGTTTCGGGAAAACAACCACTAAAATTTCACGGTGTATATCTCAGCACCGCATGTTCTACGCCAACGACTGATATATCAGTCACGGCGTGCAGAGCGATATCGACCTACATGCATTTATGTATGGTTCAACTTCGCGTTTGACATTCCGATGTCATGGCGTATGAGCGACAGCTGTTGTATTTGACAGAGCGTTGAAAATGTCAGTCTTTCATGTCCCTTTCCTATAAAGAGGCCGAGGATATATAATGACAATTAGGTAGTGGTGGGAATTGGGTGTGGTAGGTGCATGAAACTTGACACGCACACACTCACACACATACTCACTCACACACACACACACACACACACACACAAACCCTCTTTTTTTTGTTGTTGTTAAATACTTAGTTAAATATTTATTGAATCAGGCGTTACTTTGCGGAGGTCCATATTAATGAACTAAAACAATTACTTTGCTCACCCGCGACCTTACAATAGTTACGTTTATGCAAGAAATGTGCGCTCATGCAGTTCCTCCACCTCCACACTGTACGAACACACACAAATCACATAAACCCAACCATCACCACCACCAAGCTACACTGACGCGTTTCGAACTCAACCAGAGCTCATCTTCAGAGTTACCACAACCGTATGCTATGCTACCAAATGTTAAACTAACAAACCAAAACAAATGTTTTAACTTGTCACTGTAACTTCTCAAGTACCCACTTTATTTTTCTTATTCTCAAACTACCCCACAAAAATTAACTTTTATTGACATATTATAAAACTACCTTGAATTTTTTTGTTTATTTATTTATAAGGCATATTTAATTAATACTAACTGTTCAAATTCGACCCAAGCCGCAGTAAAGGAGAAGATACTAAATTTACCTGTTCATTAATAATAGACCCCATAGTGTTGTACCTAATTATTTCCATGCATTCCAGAGCATCCAGACGCAACCCCTTGCCGCAATAATGTAACACTTCATAAGAATCTGAATCTAACAATGAATGATTTGATTCCAACAAATGTTTTGCAAAATTCGATCTATCTGGATGCTCATTCCTATATGCCGAAACATGCTCTTTAAATCTAGTATTAAAACTTCGGCCTGTCTGTCCTACGTATATCCCATTGCAGTCATTACAAGTAAGCTTGTATACCCCCGATCTAGTTCCCTTATCTACCTGTTCTTTGTGGTTACATAGCCTAGAGTACAAAGAGTTGTTAGTCTTAAAGGCAACATTAATATTGTTTGATTTTAAAATGCCATAAATCTTATCAGACAACCCCCCAACGTAAGAGATGCTAGATCTATATTTGTTAGTAGACTGAGAAGGTAACGCAGCGTAAAGCATGCTATTTACTAACCGTGCCTGCTTCTTTTGAACTAAACTATCTACCATTGATTTTGTATAACCATTTGAGATCGCTATCTGATAAATAGTACTCAACTCTAAATCAAAATGTTCCTTAGAAAGAGGCACAGTCAACAATCTATTAACATAACAATGGAAAGCAGCCAGTTTATGCTGCCACGGATGATTAGAAGATGCTGGTATAACAGCATCTGTGTACGTGGGCTTACGGTATATTTTAAATTGATGTTTACCATTTAATTTTGAAATCGTTAAATCCAAAAAGTTCAAGGAACAATTTTCCTCCAATTCTTTTTTGAACCTTATCTTTACGTGCTTGTTATTCAAACCATTAATAAACACGTCAAGCTGTCTCATACTCCCTCTCCAGCATAGGATCAAATCATCGACATACCTAAAATAGTACACAATATTACTATTACCCACAATATACTGATTCTCAAAATGATCCATAAATATATCTGCCATTAAAGGACTCAGAGGTGAACCCATAGCTAAACCATCACTCTGTAAGTAATAAAGACCATTGAACCGGAAATAATTTTGTTTCATGCATAAAGTTACCAAATCTATTAATTCACAAACTTCACCCGGATGCAACCGCTTCCTTTCTAAGTGGTCTTTTAGAATTTCTAGTGTCTGACTATATGGTACGTTAGTAAATAAACTGTCTACATCCAAAGAAAGCAACGTTGCATTCGGCGGTATGCTGATGTCCTTAATTTTACTAACCAAATCTAAACCATTTTTTAAACTATAAGAAGGTTTAAAGGAAGCCTTCACACGAATAATACTATTTAATTTCTTCGCCAATTTATATGCTGGAGCACTCACGTATGAGACCACTGGACGAACAGGCACATCATCTTTATGAATTTTAGGTAATCCATATAGAATTGGCGCCTGCGGATTCATGGGAATTATAAAATTCTTTTGTTGTTCGGTTTCAAAGGCAAACAAAGAACCCTTTATTAGTCTCTTTAGATCTTTGTGAAATGTAACGTACAGTGTGGAGGTGGAGGAACTGCATGAGCGCACATTTCTTGCATAAACGTAACTATTGTAAGGTCGCGGGTGAGCAAAGTAATTGTTTTAGTTCATTAATATGGACCTCCGCAAAGTAACGCCTGATTCAATAAATTATTTAAAATCGGCATGCGTAGCCGTACAGGCACGTTTATATCATAAATTAACTAAACAGCATCGTTTAGCTGTTCAAAACATTTGGTTCAATCAACAATGTAAACATTTAAATGTTGTACCTAATTATATTAAATTCCGTTGTTATAGTACTAGTATAGCTGCTAAAATTGCAATGGAAAGGGCGAGGAAAATATGGTTAAGTGAAGAGTCGCGTAGTTGGTTCCGTGTTAGAGATAATTTAAAATTACATCTCAAAGTATTGCAGTCTGAACTTACTTTTAAGATACATAAAATTGAATTCGATCGTTTGGATGAAAAAGCCCGGTTTTTTGCTTCAGTAGACGCTCATAAAAAGTATTTGACTCAGTGTAAAAAGTTACGTTGGCTTACAGGACGACGAACAGAATCTTTTTCTTCTTTGAACAATAATTATAGAGGTTCTACTAACGGTCATAATTTCTACCCTCGCGTTAAAAATCTTACTAATGTGGAATTTTTGGATAATGAGAATCAGTTATTGGAAAAAGGTTTAAAATATAATCTACCCACTAAATTTAGTCAAAAAATAGTGGAAGGTTTGGCGGTAGATTCTGAGGTTGCTATTATAAGTAACTGTGGTGATTTTGAAACAAAAGTGTTAGTGGCAAATACACTTAAAAATACCAATTCCACAGAGTGTATTGTCAATATAACCGAATTAAATTCTTTGAGATCTATTCAGGAGAAAGTGTATGATAATGATTTAGTGGTGACAAAGGCAGACAAAGGAGATTGTATTGTTTTATTGGATAGGTATCAATATAATCGGAAAGTTTTAGATATCGTTCAAGGGGACGGTTTTACAGTTTTACGTAAGGACCCTACAATTACATTTCACAAAGATCTAAAGAGACTAATAAAGGGTTCTTTGTTTGCCTTTGAAACCGAACAACAAAAGAATTTTGTAATTCCCATGAATCCGCAGGCGCCAATTCTATATGGATTACCTAAAATTCATAAAGATGATGTGCCTGTTCGTCCAGTTGTCTCATACGTGAGTGCTCCAGCATATAAATTGGCGAAGAAATTAAATAGTATTATTCGTGTGAAGGCTTCCTTTAAACCTTCTTATAGTTTAAAAAATGGTTTAGATTTGGTTAGTAAAATTAAGGACATCAGCATACCGCCGAATGCAACGTTGCTTTCTTTGGATGTAGACAGTTTATTTACTAACGTACCATATAGTCAGACACTAGAAATTCTAAAAGACCACTTAGAAAGGAAGCGGTTGCATCCGGGTGAAGTTTGTGAATTAATAGATTTGGTAACTTTATGCATGAAACAAAATTATTTCCGGTTCAATGGTCTTTATTACTTACAGAGTGATGGTTTAGCTATGGGTTCACCTCTGAGTCCTTTAATGGCAGATATATTTATGGATCATTTTGAGAATCAGTATATTGTGGGTAATAGTAATATTGTGTACTATTTTAGGTATGTCGATGATTTGATCCTATGCTGGAGAGGGAGTATGAGACAGCTTGACGTGTTTATTAATGGTTTGAATAACAAGCACGTAAAGATAAGGTTCAAAAAAGAATTGGAGGAAAATTGTTCCTTGAACTTTTTGGATTTAACGATTTCAAAATTAAATGGTAAACATCAATTTAAAATATACCGTAAGCCCACGTACACAGATGCTGTTATACCAGCATCTTCTAATCATCCGTGGCAGCATAAACTGGCTGCTTTCCATTGTTATGTTAATAGATTGTTGACTGTGCCTCTTTCTAAGGAACATTTTGATTTAGAGTTGAGTACTATTTATCAGATAGCGATCTCAAATGGTTATACAAAATCAATGGTAGATAGTTTAGTTCAAAAGAAGCAGGCACGGTTAGTAAATAGCATGCTTTACGCTGCGTTACCTTCTCAGTCTACTAACAAATATAGATCTAGCATCTCTTACGTTGGGGGGTTGTCTGATAAGATTTATGGCATTTTAAAATCAAACAATATTAATGTTGCCTTTAAGACTAACAACTCTTTGTACTCTAGGCTATGTAACCACAAAGAACAGGTAGATAAGGGAACTAGATCGGGGGTATACAAGCTTACTTGTAATGACTGCAATGGGATATACGTAGGACAGACAGGCCGAAGTTTTAATACTAGATTTAAAGAGCATGTTTCGGCATATAGGAATGAGCATCCAGATAGATCGAATTTTGCAAAACATTTGTTGGAATCAAATCATTCATTGTTAGATTCAGATTCTTATGAAGTGTTACATTATTGCGGCAAGGGGTTGCGTCTGGATGCTCTGGAATGCATGGAAATAATTAGGTACAACACTATGGGGTCTATTATTAATGAACAGGTAAATTTAGTATCTTCTCCTTTACTGCGGCTTGGGTCGAATTTGAACAGTTAGTATTAATTAAATATGCCTTATAAATAAATAAACAAAAAAATTCAAGGTAGTTTTATAATATGTCAATAAAAGTTAATTTTTGTGGGGTAGTTTGAGAATAAGAAAAATAAAGTGGGTACTTGAGAAGTTACAGTGACAAGTTAAAACATTTGTTTTGGTTTGTTAGTTTAACATTTGGTAGCATAGCATACGGTTGTGGTAACTCTGAAGATGAGCTCTGGTTGAGTTCGAAACGCGTCAGTGTAGCTTGGTGGTGGTGATGGTTGGGTTTATATGATTTGTGTGTGTTCGTACAGTGTGGAGGTGGAGGAACTGCATGAGCGCACATTTCTTGCATAAACGTAACTATTGTAAGGTCGCGGGTGAGCAAAGTAATTGTTTTAGTTCATTAGTTAAATATATTATTATTATTATTGTACAACATCAGTGCCTCCGTTTCTTCCAAGCCGCATGTTAAAGTTTAGTTTAATCCTGTATGTTTTGACTCCCACGATACAGGCTCTGCCTAGTGTGGGTTCCCATAATTATTTTTGTTCTAAATTGTCTCTAATTTTTCGGTAATAAAGAACTTTTACTTTTTTTTTTTTTTAATTCTTTCGCGGATTTCATCATTTCTATTGCGATCCCGCAGAGAAACTCCGAGCGTAGCCCTCTCCATCAATCTCTGTGTGACCTTGAGATTTCTTATGAGGCCTATCGTTTCGCTCGTGTCTTTCGCTTTACAGTCCCACAATGTACGCAACTTACACAATAGGGATGTTGACACCATTAAAAAAGAATTTGAAGACACGACTCCAGTAAATAAACGCTTTATTTCAGCCCTGAAAGCCAGATTAATTTTCGATTAAATGCAAAATTAGATTTTTTGTTGCTTTAAAACAAATAAATAGTTAGTAGATTGAGTATGCGAACAATGACGTCACATGTCGCTATTGTCATTCAAACTCTATGGGAGATTGTGTTTTGACAGCTCATAAAAAGAACGTCAGTTGATTGGTGGTGTCAACATCCTTATTTTTCTTGCAGCTATAAATTTGGTTTTAGGATAAATTTATCTAATTGGCAATGGCAACCCTAAACTTGATTAGAAACATCCGCCACGACCGCGAAGTAGCGAACTATTTACGTTCAATAATAAAATAGAAGGAAATGTATTGACGCAAACAAAACATAAAAAGTCTGCTAAAGTAAACGCAAAGGTCGGTAACATTAGTTTTACACGTGACGTGATTTTAGTATACTGTTATTTAGAATACTATAAATCCTAATTCTTGATTATAGTATTACTGTTATGGACCAAGTGATAAATCGGGTATTTTTCATAATGCCCGGGCATTATAAAAAATGCCCAATATGAGGGGGCAATTTGATTTGCTTCCGCTCCGATAGGTCTTGCTCAGTCGCTTCGCTCGCTCGCTGGCTTTGGTTTAGATAGTAATTAATCACTTTGCCCGATAGAGCTAGACATTATCAATAATGCCCGGGCATTACCGATAGAGATAGACATTATTAATAATGCCCGGGCATTAGCAACGGCAACTTAGCTTTATTCACAAATTGCCCATTTGTCACGTAGCAATATAATAATGACCGGGCAATATGATAAATAATGAAGTTTAGATAGTAATTAATCACTTTGCCCGATAGAGCTAGACGTTATTCATAATGCCCGGGCATTATGAATAATGCCCGCATTAATCACTTGGTCCATAATAGCATTACTAACTTTACAGTGAAGGAAAACATCATGAGGAACGTGTACACAACTCCGTATGCTGTGTGTGAAGTTTCGAATCTGGCCCTATACTACGAAGCGCGAAATTCGAACTTCGTTTCATGCCGTTCCGCTCACGCTAGTGGTATTTATTACGAGAGTGAGAGGGACCGCACGATCCGAACTTCGAACTTCGAATTTCGTAGTAACCCCCCTGGGCTCGCTGGACCCGTGTGGAAACTACGGCCCATGCCTCATCATCAGACATGGGAATTTAGGGGGCAAAATTATGACAGGTAGAGAGTTCCTTTATCGATAAGCTCTTACTATGAACCAGTTGCAAAAGTTACCCTTTTGGGTCAAAGTGTATGTAAGTAGTAGTGAATGAGATCGCTTTGTAGCGATAAGGCCGCCTATTGCTTACCTACGTACTTGTATTTCTGTATTGTCGTTATTCATTTTATTGTATTGTATTGTATACCAAGCTTATAATACTTAATTCATGCTTCTCTCAATCTCTGGGTTACCTATCGAAATAGTTCAGTCCACGCCACTGTCACCATCGAAAACGCCACTGCCGTAGGAACGAAAGAGTCCAAGTAAAACTTTCGTCGACTCGTTTTAAACAGTATATTCGAGATTTATCCCACTTATCACTCTGGTTCTACGTGATAAATGGACAAGGGTGGCCATGGCGCTGGAAAATGGGAGACTAATAATTCAATGGGACATTATCGTAGCGATAAATTAAAAGAGTTCCATTGCAGATCATATTAAATTTAAAATTATATTATTACTAGCTGTTGCCCGCGACTCTGTCTAAGTCTATCTGTCTAATATTGTATCTCGCGGGAACTATATTTTTGTAACGGAGTTTAATTACTTTTAAAGTTATTTCAACCAGCGATATATTAGCAAACATTTAATTTTATTTAAGAGGTCTGCAAGGTTAATTTAGTTATGATTTAATTTCTAGTTAAAATATATATATTATATCTGGGCCTTCTTGCTGGTGTTTTCTTTTTATAGTTAGGTATATTTGTGTAGTTTTTTTTTTTTTTTTTTGTAGTCATGTCTGAGTTGTTGTTTATTATGTTTGAGTGAATAAATAAACGAAACGAAACTAAACTAGTTAAGTATGCTACCTAAGAGACCTTGTGACCCTATCATGTAACACAATGTTGCATTATCATATTCATATTTCGTTTTCTAATTTTATAGTTTACGTGATTCCAAAGGACTTTTCCAATTTCACGCAACAAACTATTTTACGACCGTTTCTAATCCGATGGTCGCACTAATTATGCGAATATGATAAAGATGCAAGCCTACATGGTATATGAGGGTCCCCGCAGTCTCAGGAGTCATTCTATTCTCCTCCACCGTTCGAAGTAGTCTTAACTTGTAACTAACTAAGTTTAGTATCGTGAATTTATAATAAAATCAAGTGCTAGTACAAGTCAGTCTTGATCATTTAAACCGCTCCTGACGTCGGTCCGCAAACATATCACTCATCCTTTCATCACGGAAGAGGAAGAACATTTTTAACTATCCAGCGCTCGTATTGTTCTTATTTCTTAAAATAACCACTACTTTTTGTTTTTTTTTAAAAATGCTATTTTATCCAGGTAATGTTCCATTTGATAGTTTTTTGTGCTAGAAGTGTTCTATTTGTGAAATTATTTAAGTAAATAAATTGAATATTAAAACGAAGTATGTTTTTTTAAAATTGTAACTTTTGGCTCTTTAGGTTTTGGTTCTTCTTTAGGTTTCGGTCTCGTAAGTTGTGGTTGCCTAGCGGTTTTACTTGTGGCCTCTCAAACAGAGGGTCGTGACTTCGAGCCAGAGCTCGCACCCCTGAATTTTTCAAAATATGTGGAATAAATAAATTTAAAATTTACCACGAAAGAAAGTGAACCTTCGAGAAAATTCAATAATGTGTGTGAAGTTTTCAACCCGTGGGAACTCGACTCAAATCCTACCGTTCTGAAATTCCTGTGTACTGCAGTGTGAGTGGGACGTATATAGGCTGGGACGTTGATGATTTAATAATGGGACTGTTTCGTAGCTGTCCGTCGTTTCTCATAATTTGGAAACACCCTAAACGTTTGCCTCAAAATCAGAGTAACGCGTCGTTAAAAGTGATTGATCGCGTCTCATTTTTCCTGTTCCGTTCATGTTATTTGCATGCTAGTGAACGTAATAAACTGTTGAATAAATAATGCTATTTTATAATAGAACTGGGCTTAGAGTATACATAAGCAAGCTATAGAGCGCGCGCATCGCTATTCGCCTATTGTGCATAGCGTAAGCAGATGTTCTGTAGGTACTGACACGTGGTCGGTGCACTGACTAGTGATGTGCAATGATTAACGTCTTCAATGGGCACTGTCATTTCACCATAATTACTTAAAAATCGATAAATAACAGAGAGAAACGATCAGCGCACGTTCCTGTGCGTGACTAATGCTAATGACGTCGCTCTTTAAATTTTGAGACTGTTCATAAAGTCAAAGTCAAAGTCAAAGTCAAAATTCTTTATTCAATTTAGGCATCAATTGATGCTCCTATGAACGTCGAAGAATCTACCACCGGTTCGGAAAAAACCCTGTTGAGAAGAAACCGGCAAGAAACTCAACAAGGTATATTTTTTTCAATCAGATCTACATTGTTATTAAATTACATACATCTAAAGTATTTAATACAATTAAAATTTTTAACACAGTAGATACGTTATTTGAGACTAGGGATCGCCAATGGGGATAGGAATTATTTCCAAACATCCCTGTCCATGACATGAAACATGACTGTCCATACTTGTGCTTACAGTTCATACTCGGTAACGCGCGCTCTACAGCTTGCTTATGTATACCCTAAGGAACTAGGTGTTGAACGCGGCTCCGTTTGTGATGCATTCGTTTATTGCTATCCCGCGGGAAATATGCTATTTTCTCGGATAAAAACTATCCGATGTCCACCAAATTTCATCTAAATTGGTTCAGAGTTTTAAGCGTGAAGACGTAACATACAGATATACATCGATCATCATCATCCCAACCTATATACGTCCCACTGCAGGGCACAGGCCTCCTCTCAGAATGAGAGGGCTTGGGCCGTAGTTCCCACGCGGGCCCAGTGCAGATTGGGAACTTCACATACACCATTGAATTTCTTCTCAGGTGTATGCAGGCTTCGTCACGATTTTTTCCTTCACCGTAAAGCTCATGGTAAATTACAAATGTAATTTCGCACATAAATTCCGAAAAACTCAGAGGTGCGAGCCTGGACTCGAACCCACGACCCTCTGCCTGAGAGACCGTATGTCAAACCACTAAGCCACCACGGCCATTACATTACTGATAGACAGACAGAGTTAATTTAGCTTTTACAATATTGCTAGCTACAACCGACTCCATCTGTGGATAATTCGTATTCCCGCGGTTGCTACGGGATTTTTCGGGATACAAACTATCCTATGTCCTTTCCAAGATTATTTTAGGTTAATTTTAGATTTCGTGTCATAAAAACAACAATTATTTTCCTTGTGAGCTATAATACAAAAAAGACTATGTATTATAGAGGACAGGTGGCGTGAAAAGTACACGCGTTGAAAGGGACAATTCAAATTTAGGAAGCTTCCATATTGGAAGCGTTTATAATTTGAACTATTGAAATGAAATACAATAATTGTCACGAATCAATTCTTAGTTGTTTATTTCACATATATAAAAAAAATGTGTATTTTCCCTTTTAAGTAAAAAAAAAAAAAAAATATTAGGGGACAATCTTACACAAATCGACCTAGTCCCAAACTAAGCAAAGCTTGTACTATGGGTACTAGACGACGGTAAACATACTTATATAGATAAATAAATACTTAAATACATAGAAAACATCCATAACTCAGGAACAAACATTCGTGCTCATCACACAAATAAATGCCCTTACCGGGATTTGAACCCAGGACCTCTTGCTTCGTAGGCAGGGCCACTACCAACTAGGCTAAAGCGGTCGTTAAATTTTATGAAAGGACTTTTATTTTTAATTGTCCCTTTCAATACGTGCCCTTTTACACCACCTCTACTCCCCTACGTAGGTACTTATTATGGATTTTATTATGATTTTAATAGAAGTGAAATCTTAAAAGTACTTTTCTTTATTCATACGGACCATTTGTTAGCAATTGGAGAGAAATTCCTTCGGTTCATATATCTGGGGCTAAATTCAGGAACAGCCCAACACGGTTTGCGAGCGGTAATTCAATCGTTTGGGAGAGGATAGGAATGGTTTGAGCTTGGGATGAGCCTTATTTTCCTGTTAATTCGCTTTGTAAATAAATAAATAAACAAATAAATAAGGCTCATCCCAAACTCAGCCCCAACCTCTCGCAAACCAGTGATTTTTAGCGTTCCTGAATAGCAGTTCAAACCAAACCCAACCCAAACGATTGAATTACCGCTACCAAACCCGTGAAGGCCCGTTCCTGAATTTAGCCCCTGTTTGTTACTGGACTGTAAAACCGCCTAACCAATTTTTATGAAATTTGACACGAAGAAATTTTGTAAAACAAACATTTACTTTTTATCTGGGAAATGGTTTTCCGCGGCACAGCGTTAAACGGATTTCGCACAGGCAAAGTCACGGCTAACAGCTATACTCTTGTATCCATTTGGAAGGAAATCCCAGACGACAGACACATAAAATATGCAGGGGTACTCAAGCACCGTGTCCTTGTGATATGAATTATACATTTTCACGATTATTGAAACAAATTCGGGATGTCACAGGCTTTTAGCTTTGAAACAGGGTATTATAAGCTAGTAAATAATTTATCGCACTATAACATAACTTTTGTTGGGTACCTTTTGGCGCAAGCCACACAGAAAAGACGTGGGGCGGCGACCGTTTATCCTAATTTTTCGGAATTTATATGCGAAATTACATTAGAAATTTACGGTGAAGAAAAACATGGCGAGGTCGCACATGCCTGCGAAGAAATTCTATGGCGTGTGTGAAGTTCCCAATCCGTAGTGGGGCCGCATGGGAACTACAGCCCAAGCTATCTATATGTAGAACGAGGTGATGAATAATAAAACATCGGATTTTGAAAGGGCGTTGAAATAATTTATATTGTTCGAATAATCTTGATCTTGACTTTTACAGAGACAAAGATTTTCTTTTGTTTTGTCTTAGTTGAGTGGTGAGACTAATCAAGTGCTATATCTGTGGCGTGCTCTTACTTTACTTGTAAATACGTTGTAGTTTGCTCAGTCAGTTAATTTACTGAACAAATTGACGAGTACTTCCAGTCTGGTGTGTTTAATATCCGCAAAATCTTATCCCAGTAATATAACACACGAGAAAGTTTGTGAAGATGTTTGGATGTTTGTTAGTCAATCACGTAATAACGGCTAAACAGATTTGGATTGATGGTAGGCCGCCAACAAGATGGAGCGGCGACCTGGTTAAGGTTGCGGGATCGCGTTGGATGCGGATGGCGCGGGACCGATCTGTTTGGCGAGCCTTGGGGCAGGCCTATGTTCGGCAGTGGACGTCTTGCAGCTGCAATGATGGTGGATGGTGGATTTGGATGAAACCTAGCTTATAGATAGACAAAAATCTTTACTATACCTTGACAAGCTCGTGCGCGCCGCTCGGCGGAACCCTGTCGCAGGGAGCCTCTGCTAATAATAAGTAGTAATTTTAATAAGTGCGGCAAACGCTGACTGCGACAGAGTTCCGCGGAGCGTCGCGCACGAGCTTGTCGGACTATAAGACATAGGCGTTTGTTAGTCATGTAGGTACAGTCGACTACAAAAAAATCGATACGGCCAAAGTTACAAAAATATGTATACACGACCTTAATGTTAAGTCAATAAAGATGTGTATACATATCTTTGCAACCCCGGCGGCATCGATCTTTTTGTAGTCGACTGTACCTTGAAATTATTGATTCCTTGTGGCTTTTGACCTGTTCGCGTTTTGCTATAGCTAATATCCCGATATATGATATAGCTAGTATCCCGGTTATGCGTTCCGCTGGAATTATATTTTAGTGCCTTGTGTACATGTGCAATCAAATGCGTATTGTAAATTTGGCCATTTGTTGGGTGAGTCAACTTTTCAACCGACGAAAACAAAAGGTGGAGGTTCTCAAGTCGACGTTTATATACGTGAATATCACTATGGATGTGTATATCACTATGGCGATTTGACATTACTATCTGAGAGTAAGGGTTATTCTCGGAATAAAAGTTAGATAAAATCCAGCCTTAGAGTTATGATGCCACAGACAGACAGACAGACAGACAGACACACACACACACACACACACACACACATAGCGGTCAAACTTATAACACCCCTCTTTTTGTGTCGGGGGTTAAAAAAGTTGATTCACCTTACATTTTGCGTGTATATTTTACATTTCGTACTAAATACAAACTGAAATATAGATGCACAGAAAAAACCCCAGAAATAAGACCAATGCTGAGAATCGAACCCAGGTCCTCAGCATTCCGTGCCGTGTGCCATACCCCTACACCACCACTGGTCTAGAGATTAGACACGAATCTTTCCCATACATCGTACATTTCAGTCTGTTAAATCATCACCTTATGCAGTGGTAAGTGGTGGTGTAGGGGTATGGCACACGGCACGGAATGCTGAGGACCTGGGTTCGATTCCCAGCATTGGTCTTCTTTCTGGGTTTTTTCTGTGCATGAATATTTCAGTTTGTATTTACATAGTATGAAATATATGGTTTCACGGGATGACCGTAAAAGTAATAAAAAATTAAGTTGAAAAAATAAATAGGTACAAAAAGATACAATACAATACAATACAATGACTCTTTATTGTACACCAGGAATAGTAAGCAATACAGAAAACAGGTACACAGAGAGTAAGTTACAAGATAAGCAATAGGGGGCCTTATCGCTTAAGAGCGATCTCTTCCAGGCAACCCTTTACCAGAAAGAAGGAAGGACTAGTTTACAGCAGGTGGTGCATCAACAGTGGATCAGAAAATTAAAACGCAACAAAAAATAGTACATCTACTCATACATATATCGTACATATAATAAGTACACGTCTAAAACAAATGTAAGCATTGGGATAAACAGCCACATATAAATAAATAAACTATAACAAAGCTAATTATTACAAGAAGACAGATAGTACACCTTAAGCATTGATTTAAAGATTGACAGAGATTTTGCCCGTCGTAAGTCAATCGGCAAGGCATTCCACAACCGAATATCTTATACTGTCTATTCTTATACTGTCCACAGTATAAGAATAGACATAGAATTTGGAGTAAGAGAGAGGCACGGTAAGGAGAAAGTTCTGAGAGCATCGAATAGAAGTTACGTAGCTAAACCGCTCTTTGAGGTAGCGAGGAGTTGCAGGGTTAAAGAGAATGCCGTAAAGAAGGTGGAGAACGTGAGAGTGGCGAAGGCGGAAAAGATACTTCATAGCTAACTTGTATATTTTAAGTTTTGTCTATTTTGCCCCGAAGCGCATTCCAAGTTTATAAAAAAGTTCTTGTGGAATTCCTTATTCCGAATAACTCTCAACTTTCTCCAATTGAAAATGTTCCCATAAAATATATCGACTGCCAATGTCGGGGATATTGTTCGGAGGATCTCGTGAAAACCAGTGACATTCGAGTATGAGAACTGTGAAAATTGTTGAAATGATTTCTAGTGTGATGTTTTAAAATTATTGAAATCACCTCTAATTTTCTAATCTTATATATAAAATTCTCGTGTCGCGGTGTTTGTTACCAAACTCCTCCGAAATGGCTCGACCGATTCTCATTAAATTTTGTGTGCATATCAAGTAGGTCTGAGAATCGGCCAACGTCTGTTTTTCATACCCCTAAATGTTAAGGGTGGTTCACCCCTCAAATTTTTGACGTGACAACGTCTAATAAAACGATGAACGCCGGCTGCATAATGGTTTTAGGAGACAAAATTTGTGTACCTAACCATAGCAACGGGTGGCAAGAAAGTTTTTTTTTATATAAGAAGGGGCAAACGAGCAGACGGGTCACCTGATGGAGAGCGATCACCGTCGCCCATGGACACCCGCAACATGAGGGGAATCACAGGTGCGTTGCCGACCCTTGTAGGAATTGGTAGGCTCGTTTTTCAAAGATCGCTAGTTGAAATGATCCGGGAATGTTGCCGCAGTAAGCTGATTCCAGATCTTCGTCGTGCGAGGAAAGAAGTTTCGCTTAAAACGCACGGTACTAGACTGGTAGTTGATTCACTCTACGGCGAAATTTATCAATATAAATCTGATTGCTTAAAATATTACATTACTATAGAGGCCGGGAAGTAAGGGGTTGCCGGCCGAGTAAGTTTCACAACCCCTGTTCCGGCCGAGGCTTGATAGTGATTTTCTCAAACATACAATGAAATAAATAAAAAACTTCATGAAATTAAAATTGCAAAGAAAGAAACTATTGCTTATGTTTTTTTTAGGGGTGAATGCCATGATGCCATAGACCTATAAACGTCACGATGCTGTGTCACATGAAACAATAGACGATCGCTTTTCCGGCCTAGGCCAGCAATTCTGTATGAAAATCCATTAAGTACATAGCACTCGTCTAACTGCGCCCGCAACGTGATACGTCCCGGCCTGTTACACATATTATAAGGATAACATTTCATTGCATCTTTGAGAAAAAATATTTTGCTATGTGTGATAAATTCCCTAACAAACACTAATTGAGTGAATAGACTTGAAATTTTGCACGAATGTTTTTCATTCAATATTAAACCTACCACGACATCATTTATGGGAAATCCCATGGGAATTAAGCAAAATCCCGAAATTTCAACGTGTCTGCCAGATTTTATGGTTCACCCGTTCGAAGTAGCGGGAAAAGGCTAGTGCTTTATGCCGTCCAACTTTTTCGACGTTCATTTGTCTCGACTTTCGGATTGACTGATTGTGTCTGCGTCGAATCAGATGGACAGACAGATTAAAGGGGGTAGACCGTTTGAGTAATCTCCCTGTGCCGGATGACTGCGTAATTCTATTCATGCTTTACTGGAGTGTCGAAATGGGCAAGTGTATAATATAACGATAAAGGGATAATTTTTTGAAAAGGTAAAACTTGTATTATTCTCTCTCTTCTTATAGGAAAATTCTTATTGCTTGTCGGCCAAGAAATTCATTTACCACTCTAAGATTCAATGAAAGTTGTACGGTTTAAAACATGAGAGGCTATATTCACTTACAAGCCATTATGATAATTAGCCTTATTATTATTCTGATTTTGAACTGTCATAAAGAGTAATAATTCGTTTACTTGGTCGACTGTACACCATAAAACAATTATCCTTAGACGCTACTGCAATAGAAAGATATTTAATTTTGACAATAAAAACCAGAATAATTTCTTAATTAAATGAAAAAAATTGATTTTTGTCTGATTTAAAACAAATAAGAAGTAGTGTTCGGGCCCAAAAGCGTGTATCGGAACGCGCTCCGTAAAAAAAAGTGTGAGACAGCTGTCACTTGGACAGTTGCGGGTTTTTAGGTTGGTTCGTAGCGAAAGCACGTTTTTTTGTTTTTTCCACACACTTGAAATACTAGGAGCAGACTTGACATAATGAGTCCAAATAATGGCAAAAACGCACACATCTCTATCACACAAACACTTACCTGGTATATTTCCATATGTACCTAACACTTTCACAAAAGGTAGGCACTACATTTCACCATCTTTAAATCTAAATCAGTTCTAATTTTGATGAGAAAAACATTAAAAAACCTCAGTTTACCAAAAAATTCGCTTGCAGCTTCGGCAGCTTATTCTATATGACTGACGTTCAAAACATAGCCTGTGTCATTTTTTTAAAGGTTTCTTGGACAGTGTTGCGACACGTGAGAAAACGGGATGACAATATTCCTGATCATTGTAGCGTGAGGGAATAGGAAATATGTACGCAAACACACGTAGTTATGTCTAGTCTGCTATTATATTTGACGTCTGTGGTATTTTCTAGTGGGATCTGATGTAATTCTCTAGCAATTTGGTACAATTTGGTATAATCCCGGGCAATTTGGACGAGAAACCTTCACACGGTGCCACGATTTGTGGGTCCTTCCGAGTGGGCTCCGGGCGCGTGTGGAAGAAGTAGCATTCTGTATGCTTAGTATAAGTTTTTACTTCACCAAATACTTCTCGATCGCGTTTACGTAAAAAATTCAATTACTAGGGAATCATGGACAGCGTCTCCGCGCGCGCGCTTCCATGTTTCCATAGAATTGAAATTTTTACGTAAACGCGATCGAGAAGTATTTTGGTGAAGTAAAACTTATACTAAGCGTACCCAGTAGTGGGACGGAACAGTAGTTGTAGTAGAGTTTACATAGACGTGTCTACGTATTACTAATACATAATCTGTAAAGATTTGAAGTATCTAGTTAATACCAACTATTATAAAGATCGAGCTAAAACTTTGAAAAAAAAAACGTTTCTTGTATGACGCCCCTTAGTTTTCAACATTATTTTAGTTTTAGTATTTTTTTTTTGTATGAGTCGCCAGCGGGGCCAAAGACGCGAAGTCTTTGCTGTTTTTTACTTTAAGGATTGGAAGGGTGACTTGTGCTCGGGAAAAATCCCTTCGGACGAACTGGGAAATGGGAATGGAGGGCCCAGACAGTGTCCGACTTGCACGGACTAAAAAACCCGGTCACAAGTCCCCTTCTCTATTGGTTATCAAGACAAAAAACGTATGCTTTAAATTATTTTTAGTAGGTATTTGTTGTTATAGCGGCCATATCTAGAATTAAATAATTGGTGAAAATTTTGAGTGTCTAGCTATCACGATTCATGAGATGCAGCCTGGTGACAGACAGACGGACAGTGGAGTCTTAGTAGTAGAGTCCCGTTTTTATCCCTTGGGCACGGAACCCTAAAAACCAATCATTACGAGCGTCATGTTCGCAACACGAAATATTGGAATCAATCACTCACAAACGCTTGTATTAATTCCGGTTCAAACCGGAAAATTCCGGATCGAACAAGAAAATACCGGTTTGCGCGGATGTAAATACATAAAATGGATGAAAGGGTTTAAAGCCGATGTTATTTTTACGTGAGAATAATAAATGTGAATTTTAAACCAATAATTTATATCAAATCCAGACAAATGTAAGTCGCAGTAGTGGAAAAAGCCGTGGTGGTCTAGTGGTTTCACCTATGGCCTCTCAAGCAGAGGGTCGTAGGTTCAAACCCAGGTTCGCTAATCTGAGTTTTTCAGCATTTACGAGCGAAATGATATTAGAAATTTAGGATGCGGTTTACGGTAAAGAAAAACATCGTGAGCAAACCTGCATAGAGCTGCGAAGAAATTCAATGGTGTGTGTGAAGTTCCCGATCCATGCTTGGCCCACATGGGAACTGTGACCCAAGCCCTCTCATTCTGAGAGGAGGCCTGCGCCCTTCAGTGGGACGTCTATAGGCTGGGATGATGATGATGATTAGCTTTCTGTTTTAATAATTGTAGAAACGAATTTGCTCAAATGCTTACTAAACAAGTCAGCATGTGAGTGTTTCTTGTTGTAGGTTAGACACTATATTTAGTACAATAACAGTTTCAATAGTATGACATTTATGGTGAAAATAAACGCATCACTCACGTCTTAAAACGAGTTTAACTCGACATGTTTCGGGCTAATCCGTAGCCCTTCCTCTCGGAGTCGCACGTCACGGCGGCTACGGATTAGCCCGAAACATGTCGAGTTAAACTCGTTTTAAGACGTGAGTGATCCGTTTATTTTCACTATGAGTGAGTCTCACGGTAGTTTCATGTTTAAAGTATGACATTTATATAGTAAAACTAGCGACCCGCCCCGGCTTCGCACGGGTGCAAAGCTGATACTAAATATACTACAGAATGTCTTTATTATACAACGTTTACAGCTTTTTTGTCATTAGAAAATTATCAGTGTTTCTTTACTATATTATACATGTATTATACATATAAACCTTCCTCTTGAATCACTCTATCTATTAAAAAAACGGCATCAAAATCCGTTGCGTAGTTTTAAAGATCTAAGCATACATAGGGACAGACAGCGGGAAGCGACTTTGTTTTATACTATTTAGTGATAGTGATAACAGTAATCCTCAGAACAAAGCCTAACTCGGGATTGTCATAGAATTAGGGCTGTCAGACCACAAGCCGCAGGGGAGCGATAACTCTAAACATGCTCAACTTTGTGCCGCTACAAAATGGAAAGAATCCCTCATCAAAATAAACTTTTTGGAACTGTCGCGGGCGGGCGATTGAAAATAAAATGAAAAAGGGTTTTTTCGCGTAAGTATATACCTGTCCATACGCCCGTAGCTATAGCGGAATGTGGGCAAATTGGATGCCTATTTACTAATATTATATTACTAGCTGTTGCATGCGACTCCGTCTGCGAAGAATAGGGGTATAAAAAACTGCCTACGACCGATTCTCAGACCTACCAAATATACAGAAAAAAATTGATAAATGTCGGTTCTACGAGCGCTGTGTCACTGCCACTTGAGTCTGGCGATTCTTCAAGCTATGTCAGTGACTTAGTCTTGCGCGGATTCCTTAATTTCTAATGTGATCAAGCAGAAAAACTCCGAGCGTAGTCTCCATCGCTCTCTGAGTGACTTTGATCTTTCTTATGAAGCCCATCGTTAGCTGCCACGTCTCAGTGTCACGTCTCGACAGCCAGAGGTCGGAATTTTTACGGCAAAACAAAAGATTGTCGCAATCAGACTAGTCTTAGAAACATTTTTTATCGATATCGATAGTTTTGTAATAGGGATAAAATAAAATAAATAAATAAATAAATATTAGGGGACAATCTTACACAAATCAACCTAGTCCCAAACTAAGCCAAGCTTGTACTATGGGTACTAGACGACGATAAACATGCTTATATACTAGGGGCGTTCAACAAAAAGTGAGAATGAGTATGTTATAAACAACTTTTACTAAATGTAATTTTATTTTTCGACATAGTCACCTTTTAGCATAATACACTTAGTATATCTTTTTTCTAAACTTAAAATTCCATTTTTAAAAAAGGTCTCATCTTGAGTACTTAAAAAATCTTGTACTGCAGCGACTACCGCGTCGTCGTCTTCAAATTTCTGGCCTCTCAGGTATTGTTTCAATCTCGGAAATAGGTAGAAATCACTGGGAGCGAGATCTGGTGAATACGGAGGATGCTTAAGGATATCGAACCCAGCATCACGAATTGCAGCCATTGCAACGGCGGACTTGTGTGCCGGGGCATTGTCCTGGTGGAACAGCACAACTTTCGAGAGTTTACCTCGCCGTTTTTCGCGGATCTCATTGCGCAATGTTGCTATTTGTTTGGCGTATAATGTGCCCGTAATAGTGGCTCCATGCTCGAGATACTCAATCATTAATACCCCTTTACCATCCCAAAAAACAGAGCCCATGACCTTACCGGCAGATGGGCTCACCTTGAATTTCTTCGGAGTTGGAGATGATGGCCTTTTCCATGTCATAGACTGCAGTTTCGTTTCAGGGTCGTAATGATGGAGCCATGTTTCGTCCATTGTTATAAATCGCGCCAAAAAAAGTTCCCGGTCTTGCTGCATCAGGTTCAAAGCTTCTTGACAAATCTCTAGTCTAGTTTGTTTTTGCGTGTCAGTAAGCATTCTTGGTACCCAACGCGCAGATACCTTTTTCATACCCAAGCGTTCATGTAAAATATTATGCACGCTCCCCGTTGAAATCTTTACATTTTCAGCAATAAAACGAACTGTGACACGACGATCCGCCAAAACTGAGTTTTCGACTTTTTTCACAATTTCTTCAGTTACTGCTGTAGTAGGGCGTCCGGAGCGGGGGTCGTCCATTGTCGATGTTCTTCCACGTCTAAATTCGGCGCACCAACGTGCGACTGTCGAATACGGAGGAGCATTAGACCCTAAAGTGTCCCGCACATCCAAATTGACTTGGTCCGTAGAAAAATTTTTCAAATACAAGTATTTGATAACGGCGCGCAGTTCAATTTTCTCCATTTTCGCTAACGTACTCAATAGCATTGCAAAGAAATTACCGTATATTTTTTTAAACAAAAGACAGTTAGTTTTTTTTTTCATAGCAATCAGCTAGATAGATTAGCTTTACCGGACAGTATTTAATTTCGTAATATTAAAAGAGTTTGCATCTCATTCTCACTTTATATTGAACGCCCCTCGTAGATAAATAGATACTTAAATACATAGAAAACATCCATAACTCAGGAACAAATATTCGTGCTCATCACACGAATAAATGCCCTTACCGGGATTCGAACCCAGGACCTCTTGCTTCGTAGGCAGGGTCACTACCAACTAGGCTAAAGCGGTCGTTACGGTAAAAAACGACTAAAAAGTATAATTTTTACAAAATTTTACCTAAGTTTTGTATAAAATGGTATCGAGACAGATGCAATTTCTTTTTCGAAATCCATGACAGTACACTCAGCAGCACCATGACATTTTATTTGGTTTCTGATAGTGATAGGAGTAAATAAAAATTGATTTCTCAACATTTTCTGGAAGTAGACTCTTTCGTTCATCACTATAAAGCCATTTATGTATACTAAATTCTGAAGTGATTATTTTCAATGAGGTGGTAGGTACCACGTCTTCTGCATATTTAAATTAACTGTCACGAATGATTATAAAATAATGTAAACATATCGGCATGATTTTTTTATATACTTACTTAATAAAGATAAGTTTTTGAAACTTCTGATTGCGCCAGTATTTTGTTTTGCCGTGAAAATTCTGACCTCTGCTGACAACATACGTACATTAATAAACTAATAAACACACTTTCGTTCATACTTAGCGGGTATTATCTCTTTATGGTAACTGTAGGTATTAATTTGAATTTTAATTAGCTATTAAGCGGATCATTATTGTATGTTTACGTTTGTGGTAACAACATACTAACATATCTAATTAAACTGAACATTATCTAGAGTAACTAAGGACATCATGCTATAATTTCACGAGCTGTTAACATGAATATTAACTGTACACATTAGTGAAATTTCTGGCATAATTTTAAGTTAGTTTTTAGTACTCTGTAAATTAAGTGCTTCGGAAGTTATATAATAATACTGTTGCCCGCGCCTCCGTCCGCGACGAATAGTAGCCTACGACCTATTCTCAGACCTACTGAATATGGAGAAAAAAATTCATAAAAATCGGTCGAGCTGTTTCGGAGGAGTTCGATAACAAACAGTTTTTTCTGTGGTTATAACAATAATACTTAATTCCATTCCAGCCTTTCAAATATATCCATACAAAAAAATCACGGCTATCCGTCGCTCAGTTTTAACGTGAAAGAAGGACAAACCAACTAACAAACAAACAAATATTAGTATGGATATTGGGTAACTATTGATTTATTTAGATGTTGGCCGCTGGCGGCCTTTCAACAACTTCGCTGTTCCGATTACGCTGGCGATAACACTCAGTTCGCCAACTTACTTGGTTAAGTGAAATGTTTGATAGTAAAGATGATAACTTGGCTGGTTGACGTTCACTTAGCTTCCCGAACAACGCTAGCAATATTTATCACTAGAGTTTGAAAGTCTATCCTTTTTTGTACATCATACCTATACAAAGGGCAGACGCCAAAATAAGAATACAAAGAAAGATAATGATAATAAAATGCAATTATAAATCAATCGGCCAGCATCATGGGAACCCTGCCACAGTCAGATCTTTTGGACGGGGTATTCTTTTTATAATTTTTATTTTTATAGTGACATGTACATATTTAGTTAATTTCACTTAGGTAGGTTCTAAGTTAGATAAGTTTTATTCATTGTTATTTTTTCTTCATATTTGTATTCTTAGTTTCAATAAATACTAATTTTCCACTAAAAAAAAAAATAAATAAAAAAAAAAAAAAAAAAAAAAAAAAAAAAAATTATAAATAAGAGCGACAGTGAAAGACATTTCATTATTCGTCTTTGTCATATTCCACCTAATTTTCAGCTTCAAACTAGCTTTTCAATGGAATTAAAGTTTGCAGCCAAAAAATGTATAAAAAAACTCTGTTGGGATACTTTTTCCAAAGTCCAGTGTGTTATTTAGGTAGACAATAAACAGTCAATACTTAAGAACATGAAGTAAGGTAAGTCCATTAATTTCAATAAGGAAAAAAAGTAATATTTAAAAAATTGAAACTAACATCTAGCTTTATTTTAAACTAGCTTTTGCCCGCGACTCCGTCCGCGTAGAATTAGTAATTTGGGCAGCTTATTTTTTATCCAATTTGCTTTTTCATCAATTACGGCTCTCCTTAGTTCCTCGATATAAAAAAAAATACCTCCCCCGCACCCCCCTCCCAACCCGACCCCCCACCAAACCCCCCCCCCACACACACCCGCGTTCATATTCGCCACCGTACTCCCAAGTCAAGCGTGCCTATAGAAGTTTTACTTCAAAAACCCCCGATTTTGAAACATTCTTCCACTCCGCTCCGCTGCTATTGGTGTTAGCATGATGATTATATAGCCTATAGCCTTCCTCGATAAATGTGCTATCTAACACTGAAAGAATTTTTCAGATCGGAGCAGTAGTTCCTGAGATTAGCGTGTTCAAACAAAAAAACCTGTTCGATAAATTCTTAAAATAGACGTATCATTCTTATTTGTGAACCGATTCAAATGAAACAAACACTAAATGTTAATCCAAGAAAATACCAACATATCAGTGAAAACCGCATCCTTCTAGGTTAAGCCGTTTCTGAGATTAGCGCGCACAAACGCACAGACAAACAGACAAACAGACAATAATTCTAAAAATCATTGGTTTGGGTTCTATTGCGCTAATAAATAGCCCTTGTGACAGTTTTTCTCAAATATCTTCAATGTACAGACACCGACTTGTTACAGATTTAGCAATTGACTTTCGTTCTTTGGTTAAACTTTCTTTTGTTTAGTTTTGGAACGAGGAATATCGAGACAAAATTAATTTATGTAAGACGAGCTGCTGCCCGCGACTCCGTCTGCGAAGAATACGTTTATCGCTATCCCGCGGGAACTATACAATTTTCCGGGATAATAAGTATCCTATGTGTTAAGTCGGATTATTAACTATCTGTGTGCCAAATTTCATCAGGATCCGTCAAACCGTTTTAGCGTGAAAGAGTAACAAACATCCATCCATACATACATACATACTTACAAACTTTCGCGTTTATAATATTAGTAGGATTAGCAATAATAAACAAAGACCAAACAACAACATCTCCAGATAACATGCCGAATTCAATAACTCAAGATTAATTTAAAATTTTCACCGTACCGTGAGTTTGCCCTATTTGAAAAACACACATGGAAGGGTCTCATAAAAAACACAAAACCATAAGCTGTCAGCTGGAATCAACAACATGGCAATGTGCCACAATTACAATGTAAAAAATAAATTCTGGACCGAGTTCTCCCCATGGCCAATAAAGTTACAATTTAGATCCAAAGTAATCTGACTTAACGGTATTCTAGTACTCATATTCGCTTTAAATTTGGTCCTAAAAATTTATTATCATCAGGACCAAAGTAATAATTACTATTAATCATAACTTTGGTAATTATTGTGCACAGAAACGAGCAGTTAAACCACTTTTTACTCAAAAGCATCAAAGGTTTACATTCTCCAATTCTTCCACCAATAAATAGCGTGTTAATCCCTTCGCTATCTTTAAGATACCAAACGTACTTATAACCGTAACCATCGTTCTCACTTTGTGATTCATGAGTGTTCAATATTTGATGAGAATATAAATCGAATGAAAATCACGTCGAGATTTCGATAAATTCTATCCCGGTTCGTGTAAATGTTCGAGGATTTCGGATCAACCGTCTTTATTATTGAAGCTATAAAATCAAGTCCTTAAGAGCCTTAGCGTAATATTGTACTAATCTTATTTATTTCTTCTTAGGACTAATTTTGTTGACAATTAGCTCTTATCTCCATAATGCAGGCCAAAAGACTGTGGAGATCAGCAAATTTATTTAGAAAGCCGTAAACAAGTTACTCATCAAAACACTTTACACTAAGACAGCCACATCTCGGAGGACATTGGGAGTCTGCTGTTCAAAGTTTTAAGTGGTACTCTGTAATGCTGCCAGAAGTTGATCGGCCTTCAGCCCGCCCGCATGAATGAAAGGACCGTCAGTACAAAGCGACTGTATTTCAGTTATTTGACTTAACATATTGTTAGTTTGGGGCAAGGTTATTTAGGATGGAAATGATATCAGAATTGTAAGGTTTATAATGTGTTTGACTGTTCTTTTATGCTGATGAAGACTATTCTTTTTGTATGCTGGGTATTGTTACTGAATTGCTTCTATAACTTTTGAAACACTTTACTATGTAGTTTTACTGAAATAAGTTTGTACTTTTTTACTATTTTTTTTTATTCGGGAATTAGAGAGTCCACATTATGGCTTCCATTTATAAATAGGCTCTTTACAAGAAATCATAATTATTTATAACCTATTTTTCGCTTTAAGGGTATTTTCTCAACAGGGTATATCAAACAGGGAAATAGGGAAAGATCAAAAAGCTCTGGGCTGTTGCGGAATAAAACTAGTTATTGGAATCAAGTTCGAATAAATCGGTTTGCCCCTTCATTTGAATTAAAATGTGTTCATCAGCACGTATTGAATATTAACAAAATGATAGATTCAGGCGTTATTTTGCGGTAAATTTTGATAAGGAAATCAAGTTAAAAATATTTATTATATATTGACTAATTTGACTATTAACTTTAACCCACATCGCCTGTTTTAGAAATACTCTCATGAACAATATTTTACAAATATTGTTTGGTCTATTGAGGCCTATCTCCATAACATTAACATACAGTAACATTTTTATGGCACAACATTCACTCGGGGAACACCATTTATATTGATTACTTACAGACAAAACTAACTTATCTTGAAAGCCTAGGTGTTTCAACCTTCTTAGAGAGTACGGTCAATTCTTAATAAAAGTTAAAATATTTTACCATGGAAACGCATTACCAGGGTAGAGCTTATCTAATTTGAAATGACGCACCCTACCACCGCATTTCAGTAAAGAATTTTTCACGCGATTTGTCGATCGTGTTGTGTACACACAGTACGCCTAGTATAAGTTTTACTTCACCAAAATACTTCTCGATCGCGTTTACGTAAAAATTTCAATTCTATGGAAACATGGACGCGCGGCCGCGGAGGCACTGTCCATGTTTCCCTAGTAATTGGCTACTTTCCTAACTAGTCAGTCTTTTAGATTATCAAAAAATATTGGACACGTATTTTTTATTTTGTCAATTAAACAAAAAATTACGAAGATATGGCGCGTTGAAGTTTCGCGTGACATCACTTGTTCCTACACTTTGTATGAGCGTTTTAGGAACAAGTGACGTCACGCCTCGTCACGCGGAACTTCAACGCGCCATATCTTCGTCATTTTTTGTTTAATTGTCAAAAGAAAAATTACATGTCTAATATTTTTTGATAATGTAAAATACGGACTAATAAGAATTATTATTTTTTTACCTAGGAAACATCCCTATTGATTTTTTTACGTAAACGCGATCGAGAAGTATGTTGGTGAAGTAAAACTTATACTAAGCGTACTGATCATAGTTCACGGAATAGTCGACGCTCCCAAACAGATGAAGAGTCGTAATTAATATATTTGCACGCACACATTCAAATCAACTGATTATTCTGTAGAGGCGCGTCATTTTGGCTTAGACAAGCTCTATTAAGTATTAAAATCTCAATACACTGCTAGCTCATTGTACAGGGTTATTTGTAATTCACTAGCATCCTTTTAACCCTAAACAAATGTTTTTTGTTTTACGGCTTTTGTCATAACTTTATATTTTTGGTGTAATAACGTTTTGAAAATTTGAGATTACCTCTTATTTTTACGATACTCTGTGTATTTGCATGGGAAAAAAAGTGCTTGATTTTAAAAAGTCGTAAAACAAATAACATTTGTTTGAGTGATAGGAATGCAGGGTTAAGAGGATGTCAGTGAACTACAAATAACCCTGTATATCTGTACGACAAATTTCATCAAAATGCTTAAACTGATCAAGCGCTGCCATATATGCTTCCGGTTTGAAGTTAGGTGTCGTTGCAAAGAACAATTTCCATTGGCGTTCTGGTATGTTTTTGTGTTCAGTTCTTTATTTTTTTTTTAAATAAATAAATAAATAAATATCACGGGACAATTCACACTAATTGACCCAGTCCCAAAGTTAGCTAATCAAAGCTTGTGTTATGGGTACTACGTAACGGATAAACATAATAGATAGATGCATACTTAAATACATATTAAACACCCAAGACCCGAGAGCAAATATTCGTCTTTTCATACAAATATCTGCCCCGACACGGGAATCGAGCCCGGGAACTCAAGCTTCGTAGTCAGGTTCTCTAACCACTAGGCCATCTGGTCGTCAAAAATAGTCGCCATATGGTCGTTAAATGGGTCCTACTAAAAACAGCGTTGCTTTGCCGCAACATTATGCTGAGTGGGACCCAATTTATACTATTCCATGTTCTTTTCTTGTATCTCTTCCTGCCAAATGTATTTTTTATTGTGTATTGAATAGGTATGTGTAAATAAATCTTTCTCTCTCTAAATCGTGAATGAGTAACAAATTCAATCCAAGCATTCCAATATCTTCACTATCTTTCCTCTTCTATAATAGTTTAGTACGATAGGATTAAGATTGTATGTACATTAAATCCGATTGCGTTAGCTCTTTGCCAAAATCAAAAAACCATTCATGTGTTTCCGCTAAGTCACTTATTTACAAATCGCCAAATCGCTCAGTTTCGCACCCATGTCTCACTCAGATCACATAACAATATAACGAGAAATTCGATAACGTATCGTTGCTAGTTCCCAATTGAGTGAAGTACGTAGCTGTAAGGGTTCCGAGCTGTGAATGTAAACACTACACATTATTATCGAAATTGGGAAGCTTGAGTTGACGATGTAGCTTTGGATTCAAACTGGGAGAAATTAAGATGGATCCAGGAAATAGCTTCTTAAGAAAAGTGTTGTTAGGATGAGACTCGTAACTTATCCCACATCAATAAATAAATTGTTATTATTTTTATTAATTATGTTGAGGTCTTTGACCAGTGTGGTGATGACATATGACACTGAGACGTGGCCGCTAACGAGGGGCCTCAAAAGAAAGCGCAAAATCACTCAGAGGGCGATGGAGAGAAGAGGGCTTTGCTCGGAGTTTCTTCTGCGGTGTCGCATTAGAAATGATGAAATTAGCGCAAGAACTAAAGTCACCAACATAGCTCGAAGAATCGCCAGACTCAAGTGACAGTGGGCAGGGCGCATCGCTCGTAGGACTGATGGCCGATGGGGCCAAAAGGTTCTCGAGTGGCGTCCTCGTACCGGAAGATGCAGTGTACGTAGGGTTCAAACAAGATGGGCGTCGACTTTGTTAAGGTTGTGGGACGCGTTTGATGCAGATGGCGCAGGACAGGTTCTGTCTTGAGAGAGGCCTATATTCAACAATGGACATCTTTCGGCTGAAATAATGATGATGCTTATGGATAAATCACCGACAAAAACCAACCAGTCAATCGTCATTGCCATATCAAACTACTAGATACAAAGTAACGGGTACAAACTACTCAAATCGCGAAAAGCATTTATTGTGTCCATTCTGCAGTCCTGTGGGTAAATAAACTGTTATAACGTCAAACAGAAATGACACTTCACGAAATTGAATTTACCCTAACGTGGCTGGGGAAGTGCGTCAAGTAGGTAAAGTTAACCTAACTTGTCAGCAAGCGTTCTGACCTCACTCTCGGACAGTGGACAATCCGCTTAACTTTGACCTTAACTAACTAGTTGCTGAACAAAATCCCGAGTCGCTTGCGCTTACAAAGTACTTATGACAGAAGATGTGAAGAGTTTCCAGTCTGACAAAATATGACATTATCAGTTTCGGAACAGCTGGTAGCTAAGTGGTTTCACCTATAAACTCTCAAGCCTTGGTGGAGGCCTATGTTCAGCAGTGGATGTCTTTCGGCTGAAATGGTGATGATGATGACAGTAATTCAATAAATTATTAGTAATTTCGTTAAATCCGTAACCCATGACCCATCATGGGTTACGGATAATTAATTAATTAAATTACAAATAATTTATTGAATTACTGTCATCATCATCACCATTTCAGCTGAAAGACATCCACTGCTGAACATAGGCCTCCACCAAGGCTCGCCAAACAGATCGGTCCTGCGCCACCCGCATCCAACGCGATCCCGCAACCTTAACCAGGGCCCAATTGCACAAAAAATGCAAGCAAATAGTATTTGTAAATTTCAATAAAAATAGCTAATACTATTAGCTCGTAATTTGTTATGCAATTGAGCCCTGGTCGTCGCTCCATCTTGTTGGAGGCCTACCTACACCGCGTCTTCCGGTCCGTGGACGCCACTCGAGAACCCTCTTTGCCCCATCGGCCATCAGTTCTACGAGCGAAGTGCCCTGCGTGCCACTTGTGTATGGCGATTCTTCAAGCTATGTCGGTGACTTCAGTTCTTACGCGGATTTCATCATTTCTAATGCGATCCCGCAAAGAAACTCTGAGAATAGCCCTCTCCATCGCCCTCTGAGTGACTGTGAGCTTCCTTATGAGACCAATTCAACTACTTTACTTTACTTTATAACTTTGCGGAGGTCCATATCAAAGAACTGAAACAATTACTTTGCTCACCCGCGACCTACGAAACTACGTTTCTGCAAGCAATGTGTGTTCATGCAGTTCCTCCACCTCCACACTGTACGAACACACACAACAAAACAAACCCAACTATCACCACCACCACCAAACTTCACTGCCGCGTTTCGAACTCAACAAGAGCTCATCTGAGTCTAACATCTTGGTGCTGAAGTCAACTCCCGCTGTACCTGCGTTATGCTACGGTAGTCTAACCGTTTGTTCTAAAACTTTTACAATGCACAAGTTAATAAAACTGACAATACGGAAAAGGGTAAATAAAAACGTTGTGTAAGATAAAAAGAGCCATATTTGTTTTAATATTTCGAATTATATCTAAGACCAAGGACCTTTTTTTTGTCATAAATGAATATTGTTGGTATTTACCTCTGCTTCTGCTTCATCTCTCTCACTGAGATTGTCGGAAAAGACAAAGTATTTAAATTACTAAATCAAGCTAAAGCAGAACACTACTTTGTTGTAAAAGTAAATTTTATTCTTAATCCAAGGACCTTTATTATTTTGGCCACGGGTAAGTGGTTTCTTGAAACCCTAGTGGTTTCTGCAACTTTAAAACGTTGCCTGCGGCGCTGATTTTCACGTACATTCAGACCGTGCGTTACTTACGCGACACACAGCCCCGCCCGCACAGGCGGTAAGACGCGTACCGTGCATGCAAAAGACATGGTTTCGCAGCCAACGTGTTAACCAGATCGTCCGTCCATCTTGTTGGGGGCCTTCCCACGCCAGTCTTCCGGTTCGCGGCCGCCACTCTAGAACCTTCCTACCGCATCGGCCGTCAGTTCTACGAGCAATGTGCTCTGCCCACTGCCACCTCATTGTCATTAACTGAGTAAGAACAACCCACAATCTCATTAAAAAAAAAGTGATACCTATTCAATGTTGCTAGTCATCATCATCATTATCCCAGCCTATATAAGTCCCACTGCAGGGCACAGGCCTGCTCTCAGAATAAGAGGGCTTGGGCCGTAGTTTCCACGCGGGCCCAGTGTGGATTGGGAACTTCACACACACCATTGAATTTATTCGAAGGCGTATGCAGGGTTCCCTCACGATATTTTCCTTCACTGGTAAATTTCAAATGTAATTTCGCACATAAATTCAACCAAGATTTGAACCCACGACACTTTGTTTGCCACCACGGCTTTATGTTGGTAATAATAACTTTATTTAAAACAAAAGTCATCATCTTTAACCTTTATTTTAATATAACATTACATTATATTTCGTTATTTTATATTTTTGTTTTCTTTTTTCTTATTGTACATATTTTTTTTAGTCTAGGATAGTTGTACATAGGTATATAATATAAGTACTGTGTTGTAAATAAATTATTTTACTAATTAAAAAGTTATGTGACGGATAAAAATGCTAAATGCTACCTGATCTGATGGTCAAATTAAGGAACAGTTTGTCCGTCACTTAGCGCTAATCAAGACTTTCGTTATTGAGTGTAACATCTGGTAGCATAGTGAACTGTTGCGATACTCTGAGGATGAGCTCTGATTGAGTTCAAAACGCGTCACTATAGTTTGGTGGTGGTGATAGTTGGGTTTGTGAGATTTGTGTGTTCGTACAGTGTGGAGGTGGAGGAACTTCATGAACACACATTTCTTGCGTAAGCGTAGCTATCATAAAGGTTGCGGGTATAAGCCAAAGTAATTGCTTCAGTTCCTTCTATATTCTTCCCACAAGATAAACCTCACCTTAAAATGAGGCTGTGTTTCCCACGCGCAAAATAAGCCTTCAAATAACGCCTCTTACTTATTTTAAATATAAAACTCAAAAAAACGCAGAGCCGCTGAAGGGAGATCGATCGATCAGGGACTTAATTTAATACAAAGAGGATCGCACACAAAGGAACCTCAACAAAGTGGGTTCGACGATTCGGCGTCCTACTATTTTACAGATAGATTTAAATCGAATTATTCCATATTCTTAATTCTAGATGCCACAGTTATATTTCTTTAATAACCTTCGGCCATTTTTAGTACTCCCCATACACTTGCTCAAATGCTCATCTTGTATAATCCCATTAACAATATCAAAGCTACAGGGTGGTCGTATCACCTCCACACGACGCGGCGCGACGGCCGGGTCGCCAGCGATTTCGCACTTCGTTAAACCTCGTATAATTGAAGACTAGAACGCACTGGGAGTCGTATCCCGGCAGTTTTATTTACGGTTTACGCTTTTATTCGTCTTAAAAATCAGTCATCACTTAATTTATTGAATCAAGCGTAAATTTGCGGAGGTCTATATATCAATGAACTGAAACAATTACTATGATAGCTACGTTTATGATAGCTACGTTTATGCAAGAAATGTGTGTTCATGCAGTTCGTCCTCCATACTGTACGAACACTCATAAATCACACAAACCCTACTATCACAACCACCAAACTACACTGACGCGCTTCAAACTCCACCAGGGCTCATCCTCGAGAGTATCGCAACTGTTCACTACGCCACCAGATGTTAGACAAACTAAACTAAAAACTAACTAAAGTTTTGTTCCGATGATGGTTGGTCAAAAAATAGGATATACCTCTAATTTCTTCTTAAAAAAATGTCCAAATAATGTCATGAGTAGTCTCTTGTGAAGTCACCAGGCATCTGGCACCTCCAAGGCTGCAGACAGGCAGTGGCCCACACACGTCCGAGTGGATGAGCTCGATTAGTTGTCGAGAACATCTGGATCCACGACTTGGAGAATCATTGCCTGCTTCTCTTCAATGCATGAAATACACTCTTTTAAGCTCGCATCATGTTGTGGACTCTGAAACAGAACACCGGAAGCCAACTCTCTAAAGCTGCGTACGGATTGCGCGTACATTTGTACGCGTAGTTGCAAGTACGGACATGGCGTTCCAGGACACGCGTAATCGACTACGCGTACAAATGTACGCGCAATCCGTACGCAGCTTAAGAGCACACATACCACGGGAGTTAAGAAGTCAGGTGTGGTGTGTGTGTTGGTTTTTTGGTGGTTTTGTGGTTCTTGTCAGTTAGATCTGTGGTTCAGTGCTTGGGTATCATAGGAGAAACATAGACAAGTTTTTCAGGGTGCCTCAAATACCTCCCCAAAAATGTCAATGAGCTTTCCTACTATTAGTAATTTTAGCACACATAATTGGAATGCAGGCTACTTCTATAAACACCTTAGTTTACTCTGCGGTGTATTAATTAAGTTGACTAACTAATCCACGAATAATAGTTCACGAGGTGAAGGAAAATTCTCTCGGCAGTTATGAACACATTGCTAATTATGTCGGTGTTGCGGTTTCTATGGGGTTAGCGGTGGTTTTCGCTTCGCAGATCATAATCATTGGGTTGTAGTTTTGTCTTGAAGCTAAAGGAAATTTAACTAGTATAAATAGATGATAAAAGGATAGATGATAAATAGGTGTTTTACAAACAATGAATCACTATTTCCTTTGGTTTTTGCTATAAATAGGTAACGACTTTACCGATTTAATTCTGTTCTTTTTTTCAAAAAATTATAATAAAGAGTCATTGTAATACTTTGTAAAAGCTTCTTACGGGAGAAAATCGCACGGGATAAGGAACAAACGGGATGTACCTATATTCGGTTTGAGCTAACCTTATCTCTGTAACTTCTATTAGAGACTTGATACTTATCAGATATAATCTTTTAGGATTATAGAAGTGCAGTAAAATGGGATGTTTGAAATTTCGGCGGGATAGAGAACGGGAGTTATCTATAAATATTTCAATGAATTGAAACAATTACTCTGCTCACCCGCAACCTTTATGATAGTTACGTGTAAATGTCATAAGGTCACGGGAGAGCAAAGTAATTGTTTCAGTTCATTAGTATGGACTTCCGCAAATTAACGCCTGATTCATTAAATTAAATATAAATATTTCTGTGAATTGTTGGGTTAGTTAGACTTAAACTAAATAAACTTGAAGTTGACTTTGAAAATTTATGATAAATTGATAATGGATCTCACAAGGGTACTATCTGACTTGTAAAGTTTAATTAGACATTCTAAAACGGTTTATCTAATTCTTATGAACTGAACTTAGCAGCGATTATGGATGTTTTCTATGTATTTAAGTATTTATTTATCTACATAAGTATGTTTATCGTCGTCTAGTACCCATAGCTTTGCTTAGTTTGGGACTAGGTCGATTTGTGTAAGATTGTCCCCTAATATTTTTTTTTTTATTATTTTTTTTTATTTAGGTGATATTTGTAAATAATTATGGGTTTTTGGGTTAAGATTAAGTTCCTTTTTTGTTAATCTTTGTTCATTTTTGTGTAGCTTACCACTTAGTCTTGATAGTTATAATATTTTAATTATGCAATTTATTATTATAATTTAACAAGTAATTGTTATACCGAACAATAATTTCTGAATATTGCATAGTTTATTTTCCGACGAGTACAATTTTCAAGAAACAATAAGTACGTTGTAGTAAACTAAGAGGCCTAATAGATGTAATAAAACTAGCTCTTCCTAAAATAAAAACGTTGCGTTTTACAGCAATGTGCGCACAAAACCAAACTTTTATTGCTTGTTGTTAAATTCTTTACTGTCGCTACTGATATTTTATTGAAAAAAAAAATAACATTCGACGTTTCCTCAGCTTGATGTTGCTCATCGGAACGGAAAATTTGTTCCAAATTGTTAATAATATTATAAGATGTCTTTGTAATCTTTAGGAATGTGTAACGTGGAAAATTAATGTGGTACATTTTATTGATATATAAATATAGTGGGAAGTCAAACTCATAAAAAAACTCAAAGTGCTAGAGAATCGTGCTAGATAAGATACATTTGTCTAAATCTATCGACAAAGTAAGCAAAGTTTGTGTTATGGTATGGGTACTCTAGGCAACGGATAACCATACTTAAATAAATATTCATCCGAGACTAGATAATAAACATTTCGTATTTTTCATACAAATATCTGACCCAACTGGGAATCAAACCCAGGACCTCAAGCTTCGTAGTCAGGTTCTTTAACCACTAGGCCATTCGGTCGTCAATGATGTTGAATGCGGACCATTTCATCTGAATTATAGTGAAAGTTTTAGAAACATTAAATTGAGGTTACGTTATGATATGACGTTATGAGTATATTTATAAATTCAGTACAAAATATAAGTTCAACTTAAAGTAATTATGATATCAAATATAATTGTCCTTAACTAAACGTAAGTATCTTATTCAAAATAATAATAACAACTAAAAAATAATAGCTAAATCGAGGTTGACAAAGACGTTTTAGTACATACGTTTCGTTACTTCAATTTGGCCGCTTTCAAGTCTAGGGTGAACGAGCATTTACTAGGCAAGCGTGCTCCATCGTAGGCCTCATCTTCGCTTTCCATCAGGAGTGATTGTGGTCAAAAAACTGGCTGGGTGGCTTGTATAAAAAAACAATTTTGTACGTGAAACGCGTCATCGTGACGTAATTTTGAATGAAAAATTCCCATAGGAAATCTTTGAAAGCTGTTTATTCGGGCTTGCCTCAACATCTGAAATATTCCGAAATCAGTTTTCATCACCTTGTTTAACTGACATTATTTGTAGCTCTGTTTATAAACATCTATGTACTACGTCATGGTCTTTCGTCACCTAATCGTATCCGTCGTACGCCGAAATAAAATATTGTTTAGAATATCATGATTTATATCTCAGCATACTATTTTATTTAAATGCGAAGGTAACGATAAAAATACTCGCGGACATATACAGGGTTATTTTTAATTCACTAGCATCCTTTTAACCCTAAACTCCTACCACTTAAACAAATGTTTTTTGTTTTACGGCTTTTGTCATAACTTAATATTTTTGGTGTGATAACGTTTTGAAAATTTGAAATTACCTCTTACTTTTACGATACTCTGTGTATTTGTATGGGAAAAAAGTGCTTCATTTTAAAAAGTCGTAAAACAAAAAACATTTGTTTGAGTGATAGAAAGTCAGGGTTAAGAGGATGTCAGTGAATTACAAATAACCCTGTACATTAGACTGTTATAGCCTTAACCCATGGCGTCGCCCGGGTTTAATAGCTTTACGAGAAACATTTATAATTTTAATGTTTGGCTTAAAAAATGTTACAGCCAATTGTATTAAGTACAACGTTTCTACTACTTATTTTAATTTAAAATGTATGATTTCACGGGATGACCGTAAAAGTAATAAAAAACAAAAAAAAAAAAAAAAAAAAAAAAAAAAAAAAAAAAAAAAAAAAAAAAAAAATGCAGTTGAAAAAATAAGTACAAAAAAAGATACTTCATAGCTAACTTACTTATTTCATTTTAATCAACTTATTGGATCAAGCGTTACTTTGCGGAAGTCCATATTACTGAACTGAAACAATTACTTTGCGCACCCGCGACCTTCGCTTTGCTTTACTTTTTTTAAGGTCGCGGCTGAGCAAAGCAATTGGGATGCACCAAAAAAAAATTACCTATAGTTTTTATATTTTTTTTGGAAAGAATAGGATATTTTAAGATACCATTTTCATCGATTTTGAATTTGGTTGAGTATTTAATTTTACATATATTTTTTTTTAAAATACGTTGGATGACGTCACAGTGAGAGAGCCACGTTCCATTGCCTGGAAAAATTCAAATCGTACATAACCTAATCTGTGGCACTACTGATTTGTCTTGTCACTGTCAATAATACAAGCACGGCTTAGGGTCCTAAATGAACCATGACAAAATAGTTTTATTTATTTCTCTTCTTTTAGCTTTGATTATTCCTGTTTGTTTAATGGTGTGATAGTAAATAGATATTTTTTATTAAAATCTGATATTTAAATTCTTTTATATTTACTTGTAACGTAGTAATTTAATAATTAAATTTGTAAAAATACATTGGAAATAGTCGTATACATTTCGGACTTTACGATAAATGACAACTGTTTAAAGCCAGGTGCGCATCATGTGATTAAAGTTCTGTCTTTGTCACTCTTTGCTATTATAAGCAGGACAGCAACATTTCAAACTGTCAATTTGCTTTAGAGTGTAGACCTGCTTATATCTGCTTTTGTGATGATTCACTGCAGTCTGCATGGGTCAAATGAAGGTCATTACTTAAATTTTCTTTATTTAATTCAGTTTATCATATTTTTGGAATCTGATTTCAGAAAACGCTTCACAAAGCCTATTTCTCCAAACGGTTTTCGATTTATTATACGTTGCCAAAAATTGGGACATCCCAATTATTTCAGTTCATTAATTTTAATCGACGTCTCTGAGTGCAAATTACTTCGTTAATATTACTACGAATAAAATTTAGCGCTGACAGAGTCTTGGGTAAAAATACTAAGTGAATAATATAGATATGTTAAAGATTGCAGAGCTTCAATGTTCTTCCAGATATGAGGAAATCCGTCGGGGTAGAAACGATACGGCTAATTAAACATGATATAATATTAACGTGAAAGATAAACTGAGCATTAGGTTTGCTAATAAACGAATAGGGGATCGTTATTATTGTGGAGAATAATTCAATCTTACTTTATATTACCGCGAAAGTGCCCACGTCACAGACTTCTCGTGTTAGTAATTAAGTTATAACATAAATATGTATGTTAGTCTTTAAGGTATTTTTTATATGGGCCTATGCAGCCCGAAATAAAAATTATTCTATTCTATTCTATTCTATTACAAACGCGAAAGACTGTGAAGAAGGATGTGTGTTTGTTACAATTTGACGATGAACGGATTTGGATGTTATTTGACACACACTTAGTAACCTAGATTAACATGTATGGTAATTTGGCAATTTTTGGTTTTGTTTTTTTTTTTGTACTAAGTCGTTGGCAATATGCCTTGTACAATTTAGGTATATATTTTTTCATCTAATCTAACATTTGGTAGCATAGTGAATAATTGCGATACTCCGTAGATGAGCTCTGGTTGAATTCGAAACGCATCAGTTTAGTTTGGTGGTGGTGTGGTTGGGGTTTGTGTGATTTGTGTGTGTTCGTACAGTGTGGAGGTGGAGGAAATGCTTGATAATACATTTCTTGCATAAACGTAGCTATCATAAAGTTGCGACCTTAAGCCCGTGGGTAAGCAAAGTAATTTCAGTTAATTTACAACTTACTTTGTTTGTCAACAGAACCGGAAAACTCCACTACCCCACAAATGTGTGTGGTCCGCTCTTCGAAGAGGAGTTGGAGTTCTGGGGGCTGGACTCCAACCAGGTGGAACCCTGCTGCTGGTCCACGTACAGCATTCACAGGGACACACAGGTCAGTGGCTGAATCAGAGTAAAGTACAGGTTGCACAACATGACGGAAAAACGAATCGAAGGAATGTATTGGATACTACAATAAAATAAGTCTTCATTGTACGGTCGACCAAGAAAGTGGTCTACCAGTTTTGACAAAAGTTTCTGTGACATCTAAATAACCTTAAGTCACTGTCATTATGTTATTGCAAGGGAAAATCGAGCTCGTTGCATCATGACGTGCAAAATTGCAAATGAACTTCGACAGTAGGGGGGGGGGGTAGACCATATTTTTGGCCGACTGTACAACGAAAAATTAGATTCTAATTTTAATATCTACTGCCGATAAAAGCTTGTTTTGACTATCGTTTGGTATATACATCTTTTACTAATACGGCGTTATCGTGGAGTAAATAAAAAAGAAAGAACTGAAATAAATATTTCAGTTTATTTAAAAAAAAAAAAACTGAAAATGATAAATTAATTTTATCTCTTTACACAATCTTAGTAAATGTACAAAAACTTGTGACAACGTATGGTTTCGAATGTGTATTAAATTGGTGCAATCAAAATTAACTTAACTAGTTCAGTTATTTTTCTTTATATTTTTTTTGTAAATTTCTTTACCCGGATATGAGCAAACATTGAATTTTTTTCCGGATAAACTAGAAGCGGTATCAATTTTAGAGTTTTAGTTTGATGTTTGTAATGACATTAGCTATATTATTTTTAAATAAAACGAAGGTGAGACAAAATGAGGGTTTATAAAACACTGTGCAACGTCATTAGCTAACCGGATAAGTTTGTGACACTGTAGGCCCACGGATAATTTCTTATGTTGACATTGACAACCTGTCATCCTGATAAAATTTAAATAGTTAACTTTAAGCCTGAGTCAGATCATCTGTAGTTCTCAGCCTTGACGCTGGCAAATTAAAAAAAAACTCAGTCTTGTTACACTGGATGAGTTCTGCGGTTAGGTCCATTCAAGAAAGTCTATGAACTAATTGAACCCTGATTATAAGTTGTACTAAGGTGACAGGTTTCTAAAATGATTTTGTTTTTTTCTCTAAAGGAAATTTTATCCTGGTTACGGCACCAAATTGTAAACGTTGCCATGAAACAAAACAAAATTGAATATCAGCGCCTCTCATGTTGAATTCTTCAATTACAAATGAATTGAACCTGTTTATGAATCCGATTAAAAATTTACCGTTTATTAATCATCACGGCAATTTCACTGATACCAGCATAATGGAAACTGAACCGGCATAAATAATAAAACCGCTTTCCCCATTGAAAATTTCCGCGGAAAATGATAAATAAATTAACGGCGATGGATTGGATAAATCAGTCTGTCTGCACCCAGGTGCGGTGGAAGGAACTTTAGGAGGAAAACGTTGTATTTTTAATTACATTGTGCTGGCATGTAACATTATTAATTAAACCTTTTTATGACGCTCGTTTTACGACTTTATACTTTGTTGGCAGTGCAAAACGACATTCGCTCGGTTTTTCTGGTTACGTATTGTGTATTATGGCCTCAGAGGAAGCTCAATTGGTACGACTTATTGGTATTCTAGTTTTTAAATGAATTAATTAATTATGTATATTATTATATGACTTTGAATCGACCAATCGCGGAACAATGTTATTATTGTTCTGCGATTGGTCGATTCAAAGTCAAAGTAAAAATTCTTTATTCAATTTAGGCATCAATTGATGCTCCTATGAACTTCGAAAAATCTACCACCGGTTCGGAAAAACACTGTTGAGAAGAATCTGACAAAAAACACAACAAGTTATTTTTTTCAAACCGATCTATATTGACTATATTGTAATTAAATTACATACATCTAACTAAAGTATTAAATGCATTTAAATTTTTTAACACAATAGACATTAGTGCAAGTTAGTGCAAATTTACTTTCTGACAGCTGGAATATAGAAAGAAATAAAGAAAAATATTTATCCGCTATTTGTGACTAGGGATCGTCAATGCGGATCGGAATTATTTCCAAACATTGTCCATGATGAAGTCATTAATTTTATACAATGCCTTAGATATTAATGTTTTCTTCACAATGGATTTGAATTTTGTATCAGTTTGGTCGGTTATTGTTTTCGGAATTTTATTATAAAAACGTATGCATCTTCCCAGAAACGACTTTTTAGTTTTAGGCAGTCTGTAAGATGGGACATTAAGCTTTCCTGTGTTTCTAGTAGCCTTTGGCTTATCGACGTTAGTGGAAAAAACACAAATGTGTTTTCTTACATACTTGATTATTTCAAATATATGTAAATTATACTATATGATATCCTAGTTTTTAAATGAAAGTATTCAAATGTTATTATTGTTCTGCTATTGGTCGATTCTACACTTCTCCACTTCTATTTAATGGGAGCGCACGTTTACCTTACGTGACGAGCATTTAGAATTCCTAAGGTGTAAATTACAATGTATAAAGTGCCAACTATCGTCAGCCTTTCATCTCAATGCGCAGTGAACCGCAGCCATTGGTTCATCGCCTAATTGATGTCTTTCAAGGCTTGACCTGTTTCCTATAGAGCGGCGCAAACTCAACTTTGCTGTCAGTTGGGTCGCTGTTGGCACAGCACAGTGTGGGTGTCAGAATATTAGGTGAGAGGATGGTTTCTGTGTTTTGCCACGGGCATGATAAGTTTGTAAATGTAGTTTGGAATTTCATGAATATAATTGTTTTAAGTTCCTACAAAACGTATTGTATTCGTAAAAAAAGCCATTGAAACGAGTCTCAAGTACTAAGTAGTATCTAGGGAAAAGCAATGCATAAAGATTTTATGACAGTAGATAAAATAAAATATCACGGGACAATTCACACCAATTGACCTAGTCCCAAAGTAAGCTAAGCAAAGCATGTGTTATGGGTACTAAGCAACGGATAAACATACTTATATAGATAGATACATACTTAAATACATATTAAACACGCAAGACCCGAGAATAAACATTCGTATTTTTCATACAAATATCTGCCCCGACACGGGAATCGAACCCGGTACCTCAAGCTTCGTAATCAGGTTCTCTAACCACAAAGCCATCTGGTCGTCTAAAGATGGTAACGTGTGCTTCTACATTTTGTCCAAAATGATGACAGGCAATGTTAACGTGGTGGCCTAGTGGTTTGACCTATGGCCTCTCAAGCAGAGGGTCGCGGGTTCAAATCCCAGCTCGCACCTCTGAGTTTTTCGGAATTTATCTGCGAAATTAAATTTGACCACAAGCTTTACAGTGAAGGAAAACATTCAATGATGTGTGTGAAGTTCTCAATCCGCACTGGGCCCGCGTGGGAACTACGGCCCAAGCAGGCCTGTACCTCTACCATGAGTTTACACAAGTTTACGTGACCGTACTCGCTAGCGACGGCGTAAATTATTTGTATGGAGAATTGTACAGCGCCTCTAGCGGTCACTTACGGAAGTACAATTCTCCATACAAATCATTTACGCCGTCGCTAGCGAGTACGGTCACTGTAAACTAGTGTAAACTCATGGTAGAGGTACAGTGCCCTGCAGTGGGACGTATATAGGCTGGGATGTTGATAATGAATGATGGTGACATTGTGTGATCACATGATGTGTTTTTATGTGTGCGAGCTTCACATAATTTACGTGTGTGAATTTTGTTTTGATTTAAGTACCTATGTAGAAACAAAAAAAATACATGACTGCAGACGTGCGCTCTACGTGCGGTCACCAACTTTAATAGTTGAGCAACTTGCGATGCTTCGCATTTTAACCGTGTAATACAATTCAGGATTACGAGTATAAGTGGTTAAACCCAATTAGCACTACACGGCTAAAATACGAACAGTGGCAAGTTGCTCAACAATTAAATTTGTTGACCGTACAATGAAAGAAATTGAATCGCGCATCTAACTACGAACTACGAACTACGAAATTCATATCGTGTTGTCCTCCTCGCGCTAATAACATTTAATAGGAGATTGAGAAGGAAGGAATGATACAAAATAAAACAAAAATTATTTATTTCAGTAACTTTCTAGTCAGTACACAATGCCTGTGTCAAGAAGTTCCGCTCTTCCATAATTACTAAGTCACTATGAACAAAGAAGAAAATTTCAAAAAAAAAATAAAAAACATAACCCATGAAAGAATTGGTGACAGCTACGAACGTCATCATCATCATCATCATCATCCCAGCAGATATATGTATCCCACTTCAGGGCACAGGCCTCCTCTCAGAATGGGAGAGGTTGGGCCGTAGTTCCCACGCGTACCCAGTGGCGATTGGAAACTTGACACCTTTACCGTAAAGCTCATGGTGAATTTCAAATGTAATTGCGCACGTAAATTCCGAAAAACTTAGAGGTGCGAGCCGGGATTCGAACCCACGACCCTCTGCTCAAGAGGGAATTGCCACCACTAGACCACCACGGCTATCAATGACGGAAACGAACGTGGAAATAAAAAAATTCGAAGTATGGAGGATGGACGTGGAAATTTTTACCTAGAAATATCATGTCGAAATTCCATACATCTCCCAAAGAAATTGTGAAAAGGTGATTATGTTTCCTAGATTGTATTACGTGCATACTTAGTTTCTCCCCCCGCGGTTAGTGGTAGATAAAATCTCATCCAAAAATAACTAAAAGACAACTAGCCATACAAAGTGCTTGGTTCAATTTAACGCCAAGAAAACTTGCCAAAGTTTGTTTTTATCCAGTTAAAAAGTTTAAACTACAAGCTTGTCCCTACAAAACTAAAGTTTAAATTGGAAGTAAACGACATAGATTGAGAAAGTAAGCAGGCGAGCTAACGGCGGGATGCTAGTTAAGATAGTTTGTAATTGAGTTTTTAATCTCAATCGGAAATAGACCGGAAATTTATCATCATCGTTCTAAACTATATAGTAGCTGGCAGCCGTAGTTCCCAGGCCGATCCGGGTTTGTATTGGGAACTTCACACATACTGTTTAATTTTTCCGCAAGTGTATCCAGGTGTCCTCACGGTGTTTTGATTCACCGTCAAGCAAATTCTGCAAATTCAGAGTACCTACGAGTCCGAGCTCGAATGACGGCTGGGATTATGATGATGATATTCTGTTCAGCTTCGCAAATTTCGGTGACAGACGAGCAACAAAGCTCGCCAAGTAGTTCCCACGCAGGCCCAGTTTGGATTGGGGATTCACACACTGATGAATTTCTTTTCAGGCGTGTGCAGGTTTTGAATTTCAAGTGTTATTTCGTAGGTACATAAATTATGTAAAACTCAGAGTTGCGAGCCACGTCTCGAACTCACGGCCCTCTGCTTGAGAGGACATACTTACGTCTAACCACTACGCTACCGAGGCTTAGACTCGACCCAGCGATTGGATAAGTTTAATTGAACAGTAGTAAGATTTTTATTTCTCGTTGTCATACTTTTCAGTACATCAAGTCAGACTGAAAGTCTGGTTTCGTCATTTAGTACGTTACTCGTTAAAGGCAATAGGTAAGTTTGTATGAAGAACATTGTCATTTTTTGTTCTGCGGCTACGGATGATTTTCACCTAGCTATTTAGAGGACCTATAAGAATGTATATGGCGTTTAATAATATCGGAGCCGAGATATTTAATATTTAATTTTTCATCTCATACATACAAACATAAGCTCTGCAAAAAAGAATGGTTTAGATTTTGAACATTTCTTTTGGTTACATTAAGTTCCTGGTTCCTGTTAAGGGTAGGTACCATTTCAGACTTTTGTTCAGCCTATGAAGTCAGCTAAGTAAATCATGCTAATTAGTTTCTGATTTTGGCCTGTGTGGTATCGGGTATAGAGAATAACACACCACCCCTTTCTTCCCGTGGATGTCATTAGAGTCGACTAAGGGATTCGGATTCTTGTATGTTGTGGCGATGGGCTACTAACCTGTCACTGCAACAACATTTTGCTGATCTTACTTTAGCGTCATTTGCTCTGCCTACCCCTTTTGGCATATAATACAGGCGTGAGAAAATGTATCTATCTGGATTTTATAATTTTTCTTTTTGACTTATGAAATTCTAGAGTATTACATGCTATTACAAAATAAATATTTTTATTTTGAATTGATCTATCATAATTTACCACATGACTGAGTGGCCGCTCACCTAAAAAAATTACAACACTTTTACCCAGACGCTTTTATGCGTCCCTTAAGTTTTCATCTCAGGTAAATGTCATTCAATATTTTCTCGGTAAACATACCTACTTGTTTAGTTCATACCTACTTGTGTTATGAACGTACCAGCAATAACTTCGCGTCTCGTTATTCAAAGGTTGTTTATTGGAGCACGAAAGCCATATTGAACGCGTTTCATCATTGTATGAACCTCTATTCACAGGTTCTGTGGGGCCATTAAAAAGGTTACAGCCATGATTCGATCATAGGCGATTTGCTCAGATTTAAAAAGTTTAAGTTTTTATTGTAACATAATGTTATGTAACTTCTCATTTCATTATTTCATTTCATATATCATTCTATTTTATTTTATTTCATTACTTCATTTTATTCCAATAAGTTTTTGTAACAATTGTTTCTTTTTAATGCAGGTTTCTGTGTTGAATTATTTTACACGCTTTTATTTTATTTGTAACGTTCGTATGTATTTTTATTTTTATGAAATTCGTGGTTTCGAAATTGGTGAACTTATTATTCGACCATTCTTTGATATCTGATTCAGCTGAAATTTTGTTAGAAATCCGTGAATAAATGTTACGGTAAATTTTTAAAAGACAACGCCATCTGTTGATTCCAGACGAAGTTTGCACGTTATCTTGAAAGCCGAGGTAAGGGTCGATTCAAAAGAGCTGGCACGAATGGATCGAATGACCGAATGAAAGTATCTGTGGGTTACCTATTTCACCTATCAATACACTTCACACAAATGGGTACCTACTCTGAAGATGAGTTGTGGTTGAGTTCGAAACGCGTTAGTGTAGTTTGGTGGTGGTGATTGGGTTTGTGTGATTTGTGTGTGTTCATACAGTGTGGAGGTGGAGGAACTGCATGAACACGCATTTCTTACATAAACGTAACTATTGTAAGGTCACGAGTGAGCAATGTAATTGTTTCAGTTCATTGATATGGACCTCTGCTAAGGGCCCGTTGTTTGATCAATAGTTAAAGTTACTAATAGTCAAATTTCCTTTGAAATGCATTAACTATTGTTATTTTTGCCATATATTTTTAACCGACTTCAAAAAAAGGAGGAGGTTCTCAATTCGGTTGTATGTTCTTTTTTTTTTTTTTTTTTTAACGTGTGTTACCTCAGAACTCCGTCATTTATGAACCGATTTGGAAAATTCTTTCGTTGTTTGAAAGCATATGCTTCAAGGTTGGTCCCGTTGTTACCGGAATCCAGTTCTGATGATGGGATCCATGAGGAATTGAAGGAACTCTTCAAAAGTTCAAGGGAAATGTAAAGCGATTTTAGTATTTTCAGTGACAAATCGAGCATTTGCATTCATAAAGTGTCATTTGGTAAACTAGATCTGATGAAGAAGACCGCAGATGGCCAACGGAACTCCTCAACGGGTCAAATCTTGCACGTTGAATTTGACTCACTTCCCGGTTTCTGATTGATTTCATATTTTACATGCATGTGTAAATCAGGTGACAATGCAATATTATTGTGACATGGAGCTAATCTGATGATGGAGTTGGAAGGTGGCCATAGAAACTCTGTAATAAAACAACACAACCCCGTCGAGTTTGGGTTCATTTGAAACGTCTTGACGAGCACTTTGATCCCAGATGGTAACCAGGGTCTGATGATGGAGCTGGAAGGTGGCCAAAGTTACTCCATAAAGTAACGGCACTTACCCCATCGAGTACGGACTCATTTGACTCGTCTCAACGAGTACTTTGGTCCTAGATGGTAACCAGGGTCTGACAATGAAGTTGGATGGTGACCATAAGAACTCCGTAGTAAAACGACATAACCCCATCAAGTTTGGTCTCGTTTGATTCGTCTTGATAAGTACTTTGGTAACCAGAGGCAAAAAGTACAGTCAGTAAAGAGTGCCAGTCCAGGCCATTAGCAACAACTAAAAAGAAAAAAATAAAAAATTTTAAATAAAAAATAAAACCGCCTTCAAAAAACACCCAAAAAAAACTTGGAAATAAAAAAATTTAAATAAAAAATAAAACCTCCTTCAAAAAACCCCCAAAAAAACAAAAAATAATAATTGATTGAACCGACCACAATAAGCATGAAAATATCTTTCTACTAATCTGTTTGAAGTTGGTGCCTCAGCACGAGCCAGCAGGAGTGGACCTAGTAATCTAACTTACCTACATACCTATTATAGGGCTTCTACACTCCTGCTGGCTCGTGCTGAGGCACCAACTTCAAACAGATTAGTAGAAAGATATTTTCATGCTTATTGTGGTCGGTTCAATCAATTATTATTTTTTGTTTTTTTGGGGGTTTTTTGAAGGAGGTTTTATTTTTTATTTAAATTTTTTTTATAACTATTAGTTTGTTTAACTATTGATCAAACAACGGGGCATAAGTAACGCCTGATTCAATAAATCCTATATGTCTCAAGCTAGACTTTTATCTATACGTATCTGTACACCAAGTTTCTTGGCCCTCGTAATTGACTAACAAACATCCAAACATCTCCGCAAACAATTTCATTTATAATATTAGTAAGATTAAATTCTCAAAGCTAATCCGCTATTATCATAGCCGCAAATGCACATACTGAACGGTCGGTTCAGCGCAAATCTACCTCTGAAATATGATCTTCAATATCCTTTATTGGAACAAAGAGCAATGCGGAACTCTGCTCGAGGATAATTGCTTTTATGTGAAAACTAAATATCTGCACATAGCTCTGTCGATACAGAGAACTAGTTGGGTTCTTGAAGTATGATTTATTGAATAAGGTGCTTTTGCTTTTAGGTTTGCTTGAAGAATGATTATTTTTAGTACAAAGGGCTTTAACATTTACTTTGTTCACCCGTGACCTTATGATTACGTTTATGCAAGAAATGTGTGTTCATGCAGTTCCTCCACCTCCACACTGTAAACACACACAATCACACAAACCCAACCATCACCACCACCAAACTACACTGACGCGTTTTGAACTCAACCAAAGCTCATCCGCTGAGTAAACGTTTACTCCGTTCATTGATATCGACCTACGCAAAGTAACGCGTGATTCAATTAATTACAAAGGACTTTTGCGTGAAGGCGTAGTAGCCTAATTTGACCTATGACCTCTCAACCAGAGGGTCGTGGGTTCGAGCCCGAGCTAACATTTCTAAGTTTAGGCAACAGCCAGTAACTTATAAACCAACACTCCTCAACAATTATTTAGATACTAGCTGTTTCCCGTGACTCCGTCTGCGAAAAATTCGTTTATTGCTGTCCTGCGGGAACTAAATCTTATGTCCTTCCTAGGATCTCAAACTATCTCCATACCAAATTTCATCTAAGGTAACAGGCAGACAGACAGACACACTTTTGCATTTATTTTACTAGCTGTTGCCCGCGACTCCAAATAAATTGAAAAAAAAATCGTAAAAATCGGTCCAGCCGTTTCGGAGGAGATCGATAACAAACACCGTGACACGAGATTTTTATATACCTACTAGCTTTTGCCCGCGACTTCGTCCGCGTAGAATTCCAATTTGTGGTAAAGCTTCTTCATCTCTTTCATTGTATAAAACAAAAATCCGGCAACGGCAACATGCATTATTATTATCATTTCATCATTTCATCATTTCATCATCATCAGTGTCAGTTAGTGAATATTATAAATCCCGTTTATTCACTATCCCGTGGGAATTTCAACAAATTTGTCCTTATTCTATGCAAATTTTCGCTTATTTTTATCCCGCGGAAGTTTTGCATTTTCCCCGAGAAAAAGTAGCCTTTGTCCTTAAAGGTGTAGCTTTATACCGGTAAAAGAAGTTTTAAAATCAGCCCCGTAGTTGAATTCACTTATTTTTTTCCCGTGGGCCCAAATCAGCCCTCAAGTGATATTCACTTCTTTCTATCCCACGGGAATTTTGCATTTTACCGAATAAATAGTAGGTAGCCTAGCCTATACAAATAAAGGATGATGTAGCTTTCTATTGGTCATTTTTTTTAAACTCAGCCCCGAAGTTAAATTTACTATTTTCTATACCGCGGGAATTTTGCATTTATCCGGAAAATAGCATCCTATGTTAATCAAGGACAGTGTATATCCCCCACTATTGGTACAATAGTAAGGTTTATTAATTTCCCATTGATGTTAACCACCTCAGCTCCCATTTTTAAAAATAGACACACAGATGAAATGAAATTAATTACACTTAAAATATTCTAATGAAATAGTGACAACGAACTTCCAAACAAATTATACAGCAATCGCAAATATTCGCTAAGTAGGTAATGTAAGAGATTTCCAAGGAATTTTCTAAAGAAAATCTAGGTATAAGGTAAGTTTACATTCAAATATCCAAGAACAAATAAAATTGAAATTTCGAATTCTAAACCGATTTAAATATTGTTTTTTTTTCGTATGTTTTATAAAGCTGCGTTTTCACTGAGGGCTGATTTTTCAATAAACGCATAAATGTCATCAACTGGTTAATTTATAGAATAAGTTGACTGACAGCACTGCGTCAGTTGCACACTGTATGCATGACGCTACAATTTAGCCGCTTTGCACGTTATCCGTCAGATAATATTTATTCGATGATTGAAAAATCAGCCCTAAGTGTTCTGAACAGTTCTGAGCGAGCGAACGTGTTTATTCAGTGATAATCGGCTGTATGCTTAGTATAAGTTTTACTTCACCAAAATACTTCTCGATCGCGTTTACGTAAAAATTTCAATTCTATGGAAACATGGACGCGCGGCCGCAGAGGCGCTGTCCATGTTTCCCTAGTAATTGATTTTTTTTACGTAAACGCGATCGAGAAGTATTTTGGTGAAGTAAAACTTATACTAAGCGTACTGGACGCGGCTCGCTCACTCATTCGTCCAGTGAAAACGACGTCTGTGGCGAGCGAGCGGTTGCTCTGTGCATTCGCTCGACATTGTACGTGTTCGGTGGGTCTCCGATCTTTGTTTACGATTTTGTTATAAACAACTGTTCTCTTTCCTCATTGAATGAAAACGGACATTTTCTATTTTGAGCGAACATCGGCAAAACCGCAATCATATTTGCTCTAAACAAATGTTTGTTCAGAACACTAAGTGAAAACGCGGCTTAACCAAGATGTCTAGTCCTTACCATTTCAAATTTCGAACTCTACGTTCCTATGAAGCCGTGTCTTCGGATCGAGTATTCAAACATGTGTCTAAATAAAATGTAATTTAAATCAAAAGCACTAAGAAGTATTGATATATGATTGATATCATCTTCGAAGCAAATCACCCCCAAAATAACTTTCTACAGGAGTAGAAAGTTATTTTGGGGGTGATTTAAAAAGGATTTTAACCCCGTCAAAGGATGAATTTCAATAAAATACGAAACACGTCTTCCATCAATTTTGTTAAAGAATGTTTATGCAAAATTTGAAGTAGATTGGACCAAGGAATCACGTTGTCCCATACAAACTTTGCCCCTTTTTTTACCCCCTTAGGAGTAGAACTACGAAAAATCCTTTCTTATCGAATGCCTACGTCATACAAAAAACACACCCTCCAAGTTTCAGGTCTCTACGATCAGCGGTTTAGGCTGTGCGTTGATCCGTCAGTCAGGACAAAGGATTTTATATGTATAGATTAGAAGATTAGAAATAAGTAGGTATGGATTGGATTGGATCGATTGAAAACAAAATGTTCTATAATTAATTGATCAGACTACGTAATAAATAAACTTTCAGTGCTTTTAAGCAATAATAAAATTATGCTGTCTCTTATTTTTAAGCTTTCTTATTCCTTTTATCTTTGAGCTAAATCATCCTTATGATACCTTAAGGCTTATCCGGCAACCGACATACCCTTTCTCAGACAAGGCCTTACACTCGACCCAAGACGCAATAAAAACTTATGGATATACTTGTCTGCGCAAGATTTTCAAACAAAAACTCCTTTGCCTTTCACAAAGTATTTAAAAACGTTTGAATACGCGTTTTTTACACGCTTTATATTAGCTTCACCTGTATGTTTGTATGTATGTATGTTTGTATGTATGTTTGTTTGTAACCGACTCCTTAGGGCGCGATTTTGACCCACTTCCCGGTTTCCGATTGAGCTGAAATTTTGCACATATGTGTAAATTGGATGACAATGCAATATTATTGTAACATGGAGCTGATCTGATGATGGAGCTGGATGGTGGCCATAGGAACTATGTAATAAAACAACACAATCCCGTCGAGTTTGGGCTCGTTTGATTCGTCTTGACGAGCACTTTGATCCCAGATGGTAACCAGGGTCTGATGATGGAGCTGGAAGATGGCCAAAGGCACTCCACAATAAAACGACACAACCCCATCGATTTCGGGCTCGTTTGATTCGTCTTGACGAGCACTTTGATCCCATATGGTAACCAGGGTCTGATGATGGAGCTGGAAGATGGCCAAAGGCACTCCACAATAAAACGAAACAACCCCATCGAGTATGGGCTCGTTTGATTCGTTTTGACGAGTACTTTGGTCCTAGATGGTAACAAGAGTCTGATGATGGAGCTGGAAGGGGGGTAGGTGGCGGGTTGGGGGGGGAATGGGGTATGGGGTAAGGGGGTCGGGGGTTTAGAGGGTTGGGGGTTAGGGTGTGGCGGTTGGGGTTAGGGGATGGGGGGGGGGGTTACGGGAAATAGGGTGGGGGTGTTGGGTGGTTCGGGGGTAAGTGATTTTGGGGGGTTGTGGGAAATGGGGAGGGGGTAAGAGGCCTAGATGGTAACAAGGGTTTGATGATGGAACTGGAAGGGGGGGCGGTAGGTGGCGGGGTGGGGGGAATGGGAGGGGGGGGAGTGGGGGGGGCAGGTGACGGGGGGGAGTGGGGGTGGGGGGGGGGGTTCCGGGGGTATGGGGGTTCGGTGTTAGGGGGGTTGGGTTTAGGTGGTTCGGGGGTTTGTAAAATGAGGAGGGGGTAAGGGAGGGGGGTTTAGGGGATTGGGGGTAAGGGTGTGGGGTTTGGGGGGGGTTTGGGGAAATGGGGTGGGGGATGTTGGGGGGTTGGGTTTAGGGGGTTTGGGGGTTGTAGGTGAGGGGGTAAAGTTAGAAAGAAAAAAATGCAACTAAAAAATAGAAAATAAATAATAGTTTAAAAAAACTAAAAATAAAAAATAAATACGCTTTTTTTACAATAAAATATTTGAAACTATTATTATTTATTTTATCAATATTTAGAATTGTTTACAAATTTTGATCTGGATATAACAATATAATAATTGCTTATTAAGATTTTATTAGGTAGGTAGGTTTTTATTTTTTAAGTCAACGATTTTGGCTAGTTTTACACTCGTAAGATATTTGCTGGATAATATTAACTCTAAAAGGGTCACCTCGTGTTTGTTTTTGGATTTGAGCAAAGCCTTTGATCTTGTTGATCACGAAATATTGATCTGTAAACTATATAATTATGGTATCAGAGGAAACGCGAATAAATGGCTGCAAACATACCTACGCGACAGGCAACAAAAAACAAGAATCGCGAAATTTGATGAATCAACAAACACAGTTGAAAATTTTGATTCCAATACTAAATCGATAAACAAAGGCACGCCTCAGGGTAGTATTTTGTCGCCTCTGCTTTTCTTAATCTACATAAACGATTTTCCTTTAGTCACAAACCAAAAATGCATACTTTTCGCTGACGATGCAACGGTTATGTTTGAATGTAATGATCCTACAAATGTTAAATTATACGAATCATCCATAAACAACACTTTAGATGACGTGATAACATGGGTGCATATGAACAACCTACAATTAAATATGCAAAAAACAAAATTTGTCCAGTTCTCTACAGTTCGGGCAAAATCGTTGAATCTGAACGTCCATTATAAAGATGAAAAAATAAATCAGGTACCCACAGTAAGTTTCTTGGGCCTTCAGATTGATCAAAATTTATCTTGGAAAGATCACATCGATAAAGTATGTGGAAAGTTGCATAGTCTTGTCTATGCTCTAAAAGTAATAAAAAACACAAGTTCTGTTGATACCGCGATAACAGTCTATCATGCGTATGTCTGTTCACTTATCCGTTACGGGATTATAATATGGGGAAACTCTTCAGTAGCCAATAAAGTGTTTATTGCTCAAAAAAAATGCCTAAGAGCAATCTGGGGTCTGAAGAACTCTGACTCCTGTAGACCTCTGTTCTTAAAACACAAACTATTATCTATGCCTGCTATTTATATTTATGAGATGGGTAGATTTGTCAAACAAAACACTTCGCTTTTTGAATTAAAAGATAATAAAAATAAAAGACCTGAAACCCATCTGGCTCTTGAAATGCCTCGTCCAAAACTAAAATTATATAGGGATAACTGCTATTACATGGCGTCACTGATTTATAATTCTATACCACTACAAATAAGCAGCTTACCCGCTAATCAGTTCTACAAGACACTCAAGCTGTGGCTAACCGAACAATGTTTTTATTCAGTTAAAGAATTCCTGTCAAAAAGTGCATGTAGATACAACAGATATTAAATAATTTTATTTTCATTTTTTAAGTTAGGTTTTTTTGATCTCGACTCCACATTTTTTTAATTGTTTATCCGAGCTTTTCTCTTTATTCTTGGTTTTGTAAGCTTGACCACTCTAATGCTTGTAATTTAAATTATTATTGTTTTAAATGTTAATACCTAAATGTAATTTTTATGACTGTGCATAATTCACTGTGTACATAAATGTTAAATTCGCACGCCGGTTTCCGGTAGAATATGCTAGATACTAAGTTCTATTATGTACCACCTTTTGTAACCATATTCAGCGAATAAATTATCATTCATTCATTCATTTTACTGCACTATAAGAATAGTGAATTGAAATTTATTATAATTTATTTTTTATTTTTTAAAGCGTGTTTTTTAGTTTTTTTAAATTTACATAAAACTGACCCGTGTTTGACCACTATCTCACCTGATGAAAAGTGCAGATGAGGCCAAAGGTGTTCCTCACTGGTTCAGTAACAGCCTATTCACTCTAGCCTTGAAGAGACCTAGGTTGTATTTGTCTGGAAACACAGACGAACGGTAGTGAAATCCATTTCTCTTTGTCTCTCTTGTCTGTGTGTCAATCAGGGCATCTTGCGCGATCTACGGTTAAAAAAATAATAATTCGTTAACCCTGCGTTATGCGTGACTGTGCCATACATTTCGGCATTTTCTTAAGTCTAGGTTATGCCTTGATCACACGTACCGAGTAAACGGGCGAGCCAATGAAATGTTTCTCGGCCGGGACAGTGATGTAAGCGAGTAGCTGTTCACACGTGTTTTGAAATTAGCACAGTCAGTTCAGTTCTCATGTGGCCGAGTGGCGAGACTGTGAACGTTCAGACCTGCCGAGTGAGCGAGCGAGACAGTGCCTCATACGTGCTCGGCCTAGTAGATAAAACGGGGGCCGAGCTACTGTCTCGCCGCTTCGTTCGGCCGAGCGCTCGGCCCAGCACTCGGCGCTATGTTAATAAGCACCGAGTACTCGGCCGAGAGCACTGTCTCGCCCGTTTACTCGGTACGTGCGATCAAGGCATTAGCACTTAATTCGGAGTTATATAAGTTACCTCTGTTCCGTGAAAGTCCCTTTAGAGATATCTTGATCGCAGTTTAGAACTGCAAGAAATAATTTGAATACTTAAGTATACTTATTAGTAATTAGATTACAAATTTTTCCATAATATTAATCGATTTTGAAAATGTAGCGCATAACAGGCATCATCATCATTTCAGCTGAAAGACGTCCACTGCTGAACATAGGCCTCCCCCAAGGCTCGCCAAACAGATCGGTCCCGTGCCATCCGCATCCAACGCGATCCCGCAACCTTAACCAGGTCGTCGCTCCATCTTGAAAATGTGTCAAGTAGTCAAATAAGGCGTTTCATAAAGCGACATTTGCTATCTAATAATAAATAAGTATGTCGATGCCTTGGCTCGCACTCATGCTGATTGCAATGAACTGCACAATTGAGTAATAGTTTTGTAGGTACACTAGGACATACAGTGCTAGTTTGTATGTGCAGTTTATTTGAATTAGTGTGGGTGTGAGCTAGGGTATCGATATAATATACGAGGGGCGTTCAATATAAAGTGAGAATGAGATGCAAACTCTTTCAATATTAGGAAATTAAATACTGGCCGGTAAAGCTAATCTATCTAGCTGATTGCTATAAAAAAAAAAACTAACTGTCTTTTGTTTAAAAAAAAATACGGTAATTTCTTTGCAATGCTATTGAGTACGTTAGCGAAAATGGAGAAAATTTAACTGCGTGCCGTTATCAAATACTTGTGTTTGAAAAATTTTTCTACGGACCAAGTCAATTTAGATTTGCGGGACACTTTAGGGTCTAATGCTCCTCCGTATTCGACAGTCGCACGTTGGTGCGCCGAATTTAGACATGGAAGAACATCGACCATGGACGACCCCCGCTCCGGACGCCCTACTACAGCAATAACTGAAGAAATTGTGAAAAAAGTTGAAAACTCAGTTTTGGCGGATCGTCGTGTTACGGTTCGTTTTATTGCTGAAAATGTAAAGATTTCAACGGGGAGCGTGCATAATATTTTACATGAACGCTTGGGTATGAAAAAGGTATCTGCGCGTTGGGTACCAAGAATGCTTACTGACACGCAAAAACAAACTAGAGTCGAGATTTGTCAAGAAGCTTTGAACCTGATACAGCAAGACCGGGAACTTTTTTTGGCGCGATTTATAACAATGGACGAAACATGGCTCCATCATTACGACCCTGAAACGAAACTGCAGTCTATGACATGGAAAAGGCCATCATCTCCAACTCCGAAGAAATTCAAGGTGGGCCCATCTGCCGGTAAGGTCATGGGCTCTGTTTTTTGGGATGGTAAAGGGTATTAATGATTGAGTATCTCAAACATGGAGCCACTATTACGGGCACTTTATACGCCAAACAAATAGCAACATTGCGCAATGAGATCCGCGAAAAACGGTGAGGTAAACTCTCGAAAGTTGTGCTGTTCCACCAGGACAATGCCCCGGCACACAAGTCCATCGTTGCAATGGCTGCAATTCGTGATGCTGGGTTCAATATCCTTAAGCATCCTCTGTATTCACCAGATCTCGCTCCCAGTGATTTCTACCTGTATCCGAGATTGAAACAATACCCGAGAGGCCAGAAATTTGAAGACGACGACGCGGTAGTCGCTGCAGTACAAGATTTTTTAAGTACTCAAGATGAGACCTTATTTAAAAAGGAATTTTAAGTTTAGAAAAAAGATTTAATAGGTGTATTATGCTAAAAGGTGACTATGTCGAAAAATAAAATTACATTTAGTAAAAGTGGTTTATAACATACTCATTCTCACTTTTTATTGAACGCCCCTAGTATGTATAGGCATGTAAACGAATAGAGTTATATGATTAATTTATAAGTAATTAAATGTAAATGTAATGTAATGTTATGTTGTAATGAATGAACTCCAATAATCTTTAACACTAAATTAAGATTTGTAATTTTTTGATATTATTTGAAATAAACAGTTTAAAATTTAAATTTAAAATTTTAATCTGGTTGGAGGCCTACCCACACTGCGTCTTCCAGTCCGTGGACGCCACTCTAGAACCTTTTTGTAATAGACATGACTAAGTGGGTACATTGTGAATGAAAAAAAAAACGATGAAACATTAACATAGTAGGATTTTTCCTACTGTTGTACCTACCTAAATGGCCGAACGAACCACGTAGACGAAGAGAGGAGAACTGGGCTTCAGCAGCAAGTTTTGACGGAACCTTGGAAAAAACAATGGATAAACTTAACACCTCCCCCCTTTCTTGGAAAACGACTCTTTTCGTGAAAAACCAAGCAGAAATCCATCTTAATCCTACGTCTTAAGGTATTTCCGAATAGCATTTCGTCTTACGCAGTCATTATCGGCTCGATTTACATGGAAATCGACAGATATTCAATTTGCGATCTTAATTAGGTTATTATAGGTTTGAATATTGCCCCGGGGCCTGGGCTAATTAGGTCGCGATGCAGCGTTTATTCAATTAATTTAATGCTAGCTTCTACTCGCGGCTTCGCTCGCGTAAACCATTGTCTTAAGCAGTTGATTTGAAATTCCGGGATTTAACTTATTTTCAAGTATAATTCGCGGATTCAAGTGCTGGAGTTGAAAAAGAGATCTAGTCTAATGGCATACATTTTTTACGCATAACAGGGATGTTGACGCCATTAAAAAATAATTCGAAGACACTCCATTAAAAACGCTTTATTTAGCCCTGAAAACCAGATTAATTTTCGATTAACTGCAAAATCTGAATTTATGTTGCTTTAAAAGAAATAAATTATTAGTTGATCGAGTTGGCGAACAAGTGACGTCATAAGTTGCTATTGCCATTCAAACTCTATGGGAGGATTATGTTTTGACAGCTCATAAAAAGTACGTCAGTTTATTGGTGGTGTCGAAATTCCTATTAATCCTTTTAACGACCGGATAGCAGAGTGGGTAGAGGACCTGACTACTAAGCTTCAGGTCCAGCGTTCGATGCCCGGTCGGGCCAGATATTTGTATAAAAAATACGAATGTTTGCTCTCGAGTCTTGGGTGTTTAATATGTATTTAAGTATGTATCTATCTAAATAAGTATTTTTATCAGTTACATAGTACCCATAACACAAGCTTTGTATACTTTGGGAGTAGGTTAATTGTCCCCTGATATTTTTTTTTTTCGCATAAATCTTTTTTCTCATAAACCATTAATTATTTAGGATTTTTGAAAAAGTTATCTTGTAGGACTCTTCAAGTTACGTTAGGTTTATTTTATAACAATTCAGAATAGCTTATAGTTTCCGAGAAAAAAGAGTTAATGAACTGAGTCAACTACTTTGCTCACCCGCGACCTTAAGGTGAGCAAAGTAATTGTTTCAGTTTATTAATATGAACTACAAAGTAAGGCCAGTTAAAATTTTTTTTTAAAGAATTATGTGAAATTATCCGCAAAACATGTATGCGATCTAGCAGTGAATCGTGCAAAAACGTTATTTCGTTATGTATACCCACCAAAACTATACAAACCATTTGACCTTCAACGGGCAAATTGGCCATAAACAGGCTAGGAAGGGCTTACCTCTGCACTTTATTTCTATCGGGGCCTAATTTGCATTCATATGTGGAACCTTTTTATTTGTCTCGGAATTTACAATAAAGAACGAGGGTTTCCTATGGAAATCTTTGCTACAGTGGGGACCATAACCTGTTGAAATAAGAAAACCGGTCAAATGCGAGTCGCACTCGCGCACCGAGGGTTCCGTACACATTTGTAGACAAGTCACATTTGACACAAAATATAAACAACAGTACTTGTCTAGAAAAATCGAACCCTGCTACTAAGGATAATATAAATAGATTCTACTTTCTAATATACATAAAAATCTGACGTCACAGTGTTTGTTATCGATCTACTACGGCTTGACCGACGCTTGAATTAATTTATTGAATCAGGCGTTACTTTGCGGAGGTCCATATTAATGAACTAAAACAATTACTTTGCTCACCCGCGACATTTACATGATTTTTTTGTCTAAATTTGGTAGCTCTGAGAATATGTCTGAGGCTATTTGTATACCCCTATTCTTCGCAGACTGAGTCGCGGGCAACAGCTAGTAATAATACAAAAAATACCTAAAATACCTACTTAAGATGTAAAGGTAGATATGAAATAAAAATAACAATTAAAATAAGACTGGTTCTCTTCTAGGGATTGTCAAAACAAAAATATAATACTTAATACGAGCATTAATATTAAAGTTAGTTTCTTCAAACTTGCTCAGGCACAATATTTAAAACGTTTATGCAGACAGCGTTTGAGATACAGCACCTAAAACGATCCGGAGGTGCCTTTAGCCTAGGATTACTTCGACAAAAGGCACCTCCAGTTTCAATTTAAGGGGCATTAGGAATCAAATTAAGGGGAAGATCTGGTGACTTGGTACTACGGCCTTTGAGTACTCAAGTGGCAGAGTGTGGGGCGATTTTCCTGCCTCCAGCAGTTATTGGGTCAGCTACATCACTACCTATAAATTTATTATTTTTGGTATATCCCCATATACCCAGGCCATGCCTGGTTTTAGTTTAATTGTAATAATTAAACTAAAAACAATCAAGCAGCACTGGGGCATGCTGCCATGTGTTACACTTGCTGAGATTGGGACCCATTGCCGGAACGTAGCTGGTTTATTTCCATTTGTCTTTGTTCCTGTTTTGATATTCCTGTACCTATAGATAATTATGTTGTGGCAATAAATGATTTTTTATTTTATTTATTTTATTATAGTGAAAATATACGGATCACTCACGTCTTAAAACGAGTTTAACTCGACATATTTCAGTATAATCCGTAGCCCTTCTTCTCGGAGCCACACGTCACGACGGCTGCCAAACGTACACACACTACACTACGTGCGCTAGTGGGTGCTTATTTTCTCTTCTTCTCTGTATATTATAAAAGGCAATCCTTACTGACTGATCTATCAACGCACAGCTCAAACCGCTGAACGGATTGTGCTGAAATTTGACACACAGATAGCTATTACGACTTAGGCATCCGCTAAGAAAGGATTTTTCAAAATTCCGACAGGGTAGGGAATACATGTGATTTATATTTTCGCTTCAAAGTAGCCATATCTCCGTAACTAAAATTAAAAGTAAGAAAACTAATTTTAGGGTTTTTAGAAAATCCCACGGGATAAGGAGAAAATGAGATTTATATATTCAATTCGATGGGACCGGGATTCTATCTCAGTAACCATTCCTTTAAGATCATAGAGGTGCAGTAAAAAGGGATTTTTAGAATTTCCCGCGGGACAGAGATTGGGAGTTGACCATACATTTCCGTGTCGAGAAAAAGCTATTAGTATTGCATAAGTCTCGCTGTATCGCAATAAACAACTAGTTATAAGAACACGTAAAAAGTAAGCGAGCCTAAGAAAGTGATTTGCGTGTTATTTCGGCTGTGGCACGACATCTCAATGGTTCGTGTAATAGTTTTAGGAGGGTCCTACAGTTTGAACGTCCTGATTGAATTATTTACTTCCTCCATTCAGAAGTCTGCTTTGAAGTTAGTGTCAAGTGACTTGATCCTGATCTGCTTAGCAACTGACCCGTCGGAATCTTATTAAGACTCCATTCAAAAAAGCAAAAACGGAACCCTTATAATATTCGCCACATCGGTCTGTTTGTTATCTTCTAACCCTTAAATCGGAAGGAAATAGTATGACACTCAGTCAAGAACATGGTGTATTTTTATCCCGGAACAATGCGTAGGTAATTCCTTTGGTACCAATAGCAATTTATTCCATACCATGGACATCAAACCACCGCTAACGATGGGCCTCATAAGAAAGCTCAAAGTCACTCAGAGGAGGTGCTTGGAGTTTCTCTGCGGGATCGCATTAGAAATGATGAAATCCGCGCAAGAACTAAATTCAGGGACATAGCTCGAAGAATCGCTAGAGTTAAGAGGCAGTGGGCAGGACCAGGAGAGGGAAAAAGACCAAGACGGTCGCCAACCGGTCGGATCAAATTAAGGCGATAACGGGGCTCAATTTGCCCGCAGCTCTGAAACAGACCGAGGACAGAGCGGTGTGGAAGGAGTTTTTCAACGTCTCCGTAAAAATTTTCAAGACGCGTATGACCTTCAGAAATGAAGAACGCGTTGAAGAAGAGAATTAGAAGCGATTTATACGTTGACATGAACTAGCTTCGTATCACGGTTTCGCCAAATCCATGAAAAAAGGTTACAGACACGTTTTTCAAGCACAAGGTTCGCTCGGTCAACACCATCTATGGGATTGCAGACGAATTAACACGTCATCTTGAAAGCCGAGGTACTTCAACGTTCTTAGACAGCGCCCTCTATTGTCAAAGCAAATATAATAGAGATGTTGACACCATTAAAAAATAATTCGAAGACACGACTCCACTAAAAAAACGCTTTATTTTAGCCCTAAAACCCAGATTTATTTTCGACTAACTACAAAATTAGATTTTTTTGTTGCTTTAAAACAAATAAATAGTTAGTTAATTGAGTATGCGAACAAGTGACGTCATATGTTGCTATTGCCATTCAAACTCTATGGGAGAAATGTGTTTTGACAGCTCATAAAAAGTACGTCAGTTGATTGGTGGTGTCAACATCCCTATTATCCCACGGGAATATTACATCCCGTACGGAACGTTACGGAAGCCGTGGTGGCCTAGTGGTTTAACCTATTGCCTCTCAAGCAGAGGGTCGTGGGTTCGAATCCAGGCTCGCACCTCGGAGTTTTTCTGAATTTATGTACGAAACTAGCTTTTGCCCGCGACTCCGTCCGCGTGGAATTAGTAATTTGGGCAGCTTAATTTTTTTATCCAATTTGCTTTTTCATCAATTATGGCTCTCCTTAGTTCCTCGATATAAAAAAAAATTACCCGCCCCCGCACCCCCCGCACCCCCGCTCCTCCGCACCTCCTCCCAACCCCTTCCCCCCACCGAACCCCCCGCACACCCGTGTTCACATTCACCTCCGTACTCCCAAGTCAAGCGTGCCTATAGAAGTTTTGCTTCAAAAACCCCCGATTTTGAAACATTCTTCCGCTCCGCTCCGCTCCTATTGGTGTAAGCGTGATGATATATAGCCTATAGGATAGCCTTCCTTGATAAATGGGCTATCTAACACTGAAAGAATTTTTCAAATCGGAGCAGTAGTTCCTGAGATTAGCGCGTTCAAACAAACAAACAAACTCTTCAGCTTTATATAGGCCCTGCCACGCCTGTGTGCATGTCCAACTTAAGATGAACCCTATTTAGTATAGTCTACTATATTGTTGTCAGCTCATTTTGTTGTTTTTTTTTTCTATGTACTGTACTATCCATTTTCTTTTAAATTTATATTCGCAAAAGTTTTAAATCATCATTTAAGAGACTATAATTAACAATTAACAAAATTAACAAAACCTATACTTTATTAACCGAAGATTCCGCAAAATTAATAACAATTCTTCTAACATCAGTTCGATAAATTCTTAAAATAGACGTATCTTTCTTATTTGTGAACCGATTCAAATGAAACAAACACGAAATGTTAATCCAAGACAATACCAACATATCAATGAAAACCGCATCCTTCTAGCTTAAGCCGTTTCTGAGATTAGCGCGCACAAACGCACAGACAAACAGACAAACAGATAAACAGACAAACAGACAATAATTCTAAAAATCATTGTTTTAGGTTCTATTGCGCTAATAAAAAGCCCTAGTGACAGTTTTTCTCAAATATCTTCAATGTACAGACACCGACTTTTTACAGATTTATTATATGTATAGATAGATTATTATTTGAAATTTATCATGAGATTTACGGTAGAAGAAAACACCGTGAGGAAACTTGGACATACCTGAGAAGAAATTCAATGGTGTGTGTGAATTTCCATATCCGCACTAGGACCGCGTGGGTATTACGGCCAAAGCCCTTTCATTCTGAGATAAGGCCTGTGCCCTGTGCAGGCTGGCATGATGATGATGAACATAACATTACCGGAATTTTAGGTATCCTGCGTCCCAATCTAGATTTTTGTTTATCTGTACGCCAAGTTTCATCTAGATTCGTTGGGCCGTTACTGCGTGATTGTCTAAAAATATTCAAACATCTTAGCAAACTTTCTTCTTTATAATATTAGTCCGATTTTTCATAAACGATGTCGCGGCCAAAAGCTAGTGTTTTTTACTTATTTCTAAAACGAAATCCAAATAGTCATAATTTCCCAGTGCACTATATCCACTGAAATACACCGAATTAATATAAATACTATCAATGCAAATCCAATAAACACTTCAACCTTAGAAACTGGATGAAACATCTCCAAACATTTCATCGTCTGCATCTATCAACGTCTTTCACCAAATGTACATAAAGTCGTCAATCTAGTAAACCAAATGTTAAAAGCTATGTCCAACTTTGCCAGTTGACGTGCGCTTGATAAATCCTTGTAGATTTGTATATAAAGTTTATTATTGGATAAATCAAGTGTAAAGGTTTGCGGTACAGCTGAATACGTTTGATTGGCATTTTAGATCAAAGGCAACTATTTCGGTTGCTTTTACTTTATATCCCGGAATGCTAGTAAATATAGATTTGATAAGTATTTTGGATCTTTTGTATTGCTACGTACCTTCTTAATCGCAATAAACATCTTAGCAAATTAAACGATTACTAGATTTAATGATTAGTTTTCGTAATCTCGAAAACTAATCATTAAATATCATATAATTTTGTTTATTCGCAAAAATATCATGTTAAACTAAAAGCTTGTAAAAATCATTAGGTCCCAATATACATTATTTCATTAAAATCACCCCGAATCAAAATACATTTCAACACCAAAGAACACGTCTTCTAACGCTTAGTACTGCTAACTAAATCAAAATTCAGGGCACCCGATGCACAACAATTTACTGCTGGATTTTCCAACAAAACAAACAGAACACCATAAAATGCTAACAACCCATTTCATTTCGTACAATTTCTCATAAAATTTTAAATAACCAACGCTTATTCTCCGTTATTCCATTTTCCCGCGGGATGCATTAAAATTCCCTCTTCCAAAACAGATAAAAAGATACGGCCATGTCGTCGTCCGTAGCTTAGACATTTTCATAATTTATAGTGAAAATAAATAAATAAATAAATTTATAGTGAATTAAACACGGAATAGAAAACAAAAGAAAAAATGTCATAAGTCACATCTAACATTTAATTTAATTTATTTTCATTGGATCTAACATTTGGGAGCACAGGAACGGTTGCGGTAGGTACTCTGAAGATGAGCTCTAGTTGAGTTTTTAACGCGTCAGTGTAGTTTGGTTGATTTTAATACAAATGATATCTAAATTAAATTCTTGCTTTTCTTGTATCTCAACGCCATACAAACTCACGTTGTTATCTTTTGTACCTCGATATAAATATTGGTTAGAAATAAGCTAAAAGGTTTTGCATATGGAAAAAGAAAATATATGGAATGCGAACATCTTACGCATGGAATTTGGTAGGAAAAAATATTCTGTCCCGAAGACGGGCGGCTGTCTAACATATAACATGATTGTTATGTCACAATGTCTCTACATTGGATAAAACACATTCGCTAAAGTGCTTATGCGGTAACCTAGAAATCTAAATAATTAACCTATGGATTATAGACGACCAGGTAGCCTAGTGGTTTGTGACTGACTACGAAGCTCCAGGTCCCGGATTCGATTCCGGCGTCGGGGCAGATGTTTGTATGGAAAAATAGGAATGTGTGTTCTCAAGGCCTTGGGTGTTTAATATGTATTCATTTAAGTATGTATCTTCTATCTATATAAAAGTGTGTTTATCCGCCTTGTACCCATAACAGAAGCTTTGCTTAGCTTATTTTGGGACTAGTTCAATTCAGTCCCGTGATATTTATGATATTTCATTGGAAATTTTTGACTTGTCACTGTGATTATTTTTATTCAGCGAACGATTCAAGTAGAGGTGAGAAGAAAAATGATAATAAAGTAGTAAAAGATATGCATGAGAATACTTCCAGCTACTGTAAGATTCTCATGCATATCCAGTTTGGTAATAATATTTCTTCTAACATGGAGATTTATGAGAATTACACTTTTTGAACGATTTCCATCGCTTTTATTCTGATTTATTTGTCATTTCGTGTACTTTGCATATTTTATGGATACGACGGCAGACTGAAGATGAATAATATCTAGTTTGCAACATTAGTTTGTGACGTATTTTAAGTACATAATATAAGAATCTATACCCCTCCTGCAATGATAAATATGACCTACTCCAACTTATTATGCAAGGGAAAATCCAGGGACGGCGACCACCCGGAAGAAGGCGTACTTCGTGGCTTAAGAATCTCTGGACTTGGTTCAACCTTAGCACGAGATCCTTGTTCCGAGCTGCTGTGTCCAAGATAAGGATAGCACTAATGATAGCCGACCTCCGGTAGGAGATGGCACCTCAAGAAGAAGAAGATACCCCTCCTACGTTAAAAATTAAAATCTAAAATCGGTAAATCTGCCCCGTATGCATTATTATGGTATGGTGTCGGGTTTGGAATTACACCTCTCCATTTCTCCCCTGGATGTCGAAAGAAGCGATCAAGGACTTTCATCATCCCAGCCTATATACGTCCCACTGCAGGGCACAGACCTCCTCTCAGGATGAGAGGGCTTGGGCCACAGTTCCCACGCGGGCCCACTGCGGATTGGGAACTTCACACACACCATTGAATTTCTTCTCAGGTGTATGCAGGTTTCCTCACGATGTTTTACTTCACCGTAAAGCTCATGGCAAATTACAAATGTAATTTCGCACATAAAATCCGAAAAAATTCAGAGGTGCGAGCGCGGGCTCGAACCCACGGCCCTCTGCTTGAGAGACCATGTGTCAAACCACTAGGCTAAAGACTTTGGTTAAGTTATATTGTAGGCGGTAGGCTAGCAACCGGTCACTAATACCACTTTTTAATCTACTCAAAAACATTTGTGTGTAGGTATTTTGCATTTGATTATTTATGTTAGCATTTTAAGTCCTATTATACCTGAAACACAGGATTTTATTTTATCCAGGTTCAGGCTGTGTATTATTTTCATTTTTACTGTGTTTGTTTATCCTTTTAGTTATTTTTGACTAATACGATGTAAAAGTTAATAAAGATTATTATTATTTTTATTATTACTTTTACCTTTTAACCTTTAAGTTCCTAAAAGTGGTCTCGGAACGTTTCGTGTGCTCTGCCTACGGGTTCTTTCTTTGGGAACACACGCGTGATTTTGTTTATGTGTGTATGTATGTATAGTCGGGGTAAGAAAAGGTTCGTCACTTTTCGACGCTATGTCAACAAGTTAAGGTCGAAAAGTGACGAACCTTTCCTTACCCTGACTATACCTACAAAAATATACGAGCATCTTTTGCTGGTGCAGTTGCCATTATAAACATCGGAACTGTTTAGATGCTCAAAAATATATTTTAAAAGAGCATACACGGTGGTGCTCAGATATTTTTAAGCACCTACAAAGTTTCGATATTCAAAAGCCATACACTATATCAGTAGGTACCTATTTTGATTGGTTTTTAGCAGCACTTGAAATTAAGCAGACTTTGAATACAATAGAGGTGCATTAACAAACGTACTTAAACTTAGTTGTAAATGAGAGTCCAGGAAGGAGAGCCGGAGCGACAGATATATATTCACACATATTCGACACAGCAAAAATGGATTTGGAAAGTAAAGATACAATTAAAAAACCGGCCAAGAGCGTGTCGGACACGCCAAAGATAGGGTTCCGTAGCAAGTACGAAAAAATCTTTGCATACATCGGCGGCGGTGGTACATCGCCATCTATCGGCGAATTGGGTAACTAATCTACTGCAGTCTACTAGAACTAGTGTGTATGTTGATTGTTTTTCAGATGTAATAATTTTTTTTTATTTGAAAGAAGATACTGTTAGCGTGATCTTATAGGTACTTAAAGAAAAAAAAAATGCTTGCAATTAAGGTTAAATTACAATCTTAGTTTAGAAATATTTTTTTACAAAAACTCAAAAACTGCACAACTGATTAAGTTGAAAATAATTTTCCTAGCAAGTTTTTATTAAGTTTAACTTACGTGATTTTTTTCATATTTTTTAGACGTGCGGTTCAAAAGTTAGAGGGGGGGACACATTATTTTGAACTATCGGAGTATTATCTTCGAAAATTTTCACTTTATCAAAAAATGGTTTTAGAAAACCCCTAATCATTTTCAAATACCTATCCAATGATACCCCACACTATAGGGTTAGTCGAGAAAAAAAAATCACCCCCACTTTACGTCTATGGGAGGGGAGGTACCCTAAAAAAATTTTTAATAGTTTTTTTTATTTAACCACTTTGTCGTCGTGACTGATATATATATTCATGCCAAATTACAGCCTTCTAGTACTAACAGTCTCTGAGCATAGCCGCGGACAGACAGACAGACGGACAGACATGGCGAAACTATAAGGGTACCTAGTTGACTACGGAACCCTAAAAAGGGTATAAATTGGACCTTAATGAGCACAATGTTGCAGCTTGCTGCAACGCTGTTTTTAGCGCGACCCATATACAAACTAAACACAAAAACGTCACAATGTAATTAAAAAACCCATACAGCGGGGCAATGCCGCTGGGGTGATGGGCACGTTTGGGCCAGGTACGATGCGGGGGGGGGGGGTAGGTAACATTTAAAGTTTTTTTTTTTGACATGCGATTTGTTTTATTTATTTTGTTTTATTTTTTGTAATTGAAATTTTTAATTTAGACATTGAATTTAAATTTAATTTAGATTAAAAAATATTTGCTTCAATTTACCAAAAAAAAAAGCATCCGAAGTGGATCTAAAACTCGATAAAATCAAATTCGCATCTCACAAAGTTTTTGTACCATAAATGTACCCAAGCGAAGCTGTACGAATACAAAATAACGTTTATTACATAATTTTTAAGCTGATATGAAAACTCACGCTTTAACAGTTATTACGACACGGAACCCATAAAACGGCAGTAAAACTCATTATCGGGTTAACGTAGACGTTGCCGTAGCACCGACTCGTTACGACATTAACAAGCTTGTCGCTAACATTGTAATTATTTCATCAGAATACACCTCCAAAACAAAACACGACAGCCAATTGGCACGCGCCATTCACAAATCAAATCCCCACATTGGTTTTAATTTACGTTCCAAATTTAAATATCGAACGACTTCCTTATTCTAAACGCTGTCGATATCGGAAATAAATTTATGTTTTTACTCATCTGTTTTAAATGTTTTATTTGAATCTCGATTTAAATTCAAGGTTTAACCTTAAGACAACATAGCGTTTATGCTTGCTCTATTTGTAGTTTATTTGTGTGAACTTGGGGCAATGATTTAACCTCTTCGACAGATAATAAAATCGTATGTGGTCGTAAAAATTAAATGTACTGTTGTTCAACAACAAAATAAATCTTCGGAATGTTCGGTCGTTTCTATTTTTATTTTTGCATCGAATGTGGAAAGTTCCATCTTAGAAATTCGAACTGTATTATGCTTCTTTGATTTAAATTTTTAAAGTAGAAGCTTTCTTTTAAAATAAATATACCCTAAGTATCTATCTACTTACGATTTCCCATGATTTTATTTGTCCATTATAAGTTTTTTAGGCATTTTCGTAGCGTAATTATATTTTCCTGGAACACACAAAGCCACACAAGTCCACAAAATTCTTAAGAGAAGAAGGAGGGAGAAGGCAGTGCGCGCTGTTTTCTCTGCTATAATACAAGCGAACCAACTAAATCATCATCACCATTATCATTTCAGCCGAAAGACGTCCACTGCTGAAAATAGGCCTCCCCAAGGCTCGCCAAACAGATCGGCCCTGCGCCATCCGCATCCAATCCGTTCCCGCTACCTTAACCAGGTCGTCGCTCAATCTACCAACCTACCAACCAAGCAACTAAATGTCAGGAACCAATTGTAGGCCTTTGAAAATCTGTACACGTTTTACGTTGGGTCAAAAATCAAATGGCTCAACTGTACATGACCGCAATGGACATTACAAACATCACGTTTCATAAAAACTAAACTAAGACCTGCCCAACCGTGAGTTCGCTGGCTGGCTTTCGAACTAATCTTGAAGTAATGACAGGAAAAGCCAAAGACAACTCCAGTCGAGTTCTTTACCCCAATATAAAGCAAGATCAAATTTAAACAGCTCTCAAATTTATGTTCGAGCAAACCGCATCGGAGTTAACTTCGGGAACGAAGCAGGATGGCTTTAACTGTGACAAATGAACGGAGTCATTAAATTACAAGTGAAATTAAACATTTCTCGCGTCATTTGTCTTTTAACGCCACTTTGGAGATTAATAGATTAATTTGAAGTAGAAGAAGAAAATATAGTGAAATTTTGACAAAAACCGTGCTAAAATCGTGCTAGTCTATGGTCAACACAGCGTAAGAAACAAAAGCTGTCTCTCCTGTGGGCATACAATTAGCGACTCCGAATCAGCAAACTTATGATTTATTTAAATGAGCCGAAAGTTAGCCAGGCGTCCCGTACACCGATGTAAATTTGACTAAGGGCCGATTTTTCAATCCCCAGATAAAAGTATCCGTCAGTTAAAACAACACTATCGCTTTCCTATTCTCAAGTCATAGAAAAAAAGGAGGGAGCTTACATTAATCTGTCAGATGCTGTTAACTGAACATTGAAAAACCAGTCCTAAAAATATTGGCTATCTAGTCTAGACCATTAACTTTTGCCGTGTTTGCCTAAGTGGTTATATACCTGATAGTTCAAAGTCAAAGTGAAATCTTTTTATTGTAGTTCAAATGTCTGTCAATTCTGAATGTCATGCCATGTCATGTATTGCCATCATAAGGTTTTGTATTATTCGTCATTTTTTCCGGGTCAAGAAATAAATTTAGCTGTTTAGAACATTCTGTCCTGAGGCCACATGTGTAACAGATTCCGAATCACAATGGCTTTCACCATTTCTTTCTAAAGCACAGTCGCGAAGCACGAAGAATATCGTACAATGACCTGTCACTTGTACGTAAATATTCGCCATTGCACTTGCACATTTGATTTTGTAAGAATGCAACGGAAAATATTTACGTGCGAGTGACAGAGACAAGTAGTGAAGGTCATTGTGCGAAATTCTTTGTGCTCCGCGACCGTACTTTATCATGCGGTATAGGAGGAAGAAAGAGATGCCGAATGCGATTTCGAGCACTTGCGCGTTAGATAATACGGCATTAGGTTGCGGAGTATAAAGGTAAAACTGGTAAAAGATTAAAGAATGTAGTTCCTTGAAAAGTAATTAAAGCAATTTCTTAGTCTACTTTATGTGCTCTTATGTTAGCCCGCGGAGAAAGTTATTTATTACACATTCCTTAAAACTTCACTAAAAGGCTCTACCCCTAGTCTAGGTCAAATTTTCCCAGTTCAAAGGAACTTTTTGGACTCCGCTTAATTTCTCTAGGCGTTCCCCTACTCACCCTATGAAACGCAATGGTATTTTCAAAGTTTTGAACTTAAAGTTGTGAAATTTGGACTTGTTAATTCGGTGTAGTCGTGAGAGATTCTTCTCAATTCGATGTCGTTAAAATTATTAGAATTAGAAATATATTAGAATCCATACTAATATTATAAATGCGAAACTGTGTCTGTCTGTCTGTCCCTCTGTCTGTTACCTCTTCACGCTCAAACAGCTCCGATTGAGATGAAATTTGGTATGGAGATAGTTTGAAACCCTGAGAAGGACATAGTATATTTATACCGGAAACTGCATAGTTCCCGCGGAATATCTATAAGCAAATTCTTCGCAAGCAGAAAAAATACTTTAATTTTATAGACAACAATTTTGAAGATAATTTACACTACAACGTATTAGCATTATCTTTACCCATCATTAAATTTAACAGCTTAGAGTTGTGCTTAAACTTGTATTTATATGTAAAACAATACTCTTGAAGTACTACAACTGGAAGCCAGTGATAACCCTAGAACCATTTCAAGAACACTAACGAATTACAAGAATAATTTTGTGGTTCGTAAAATGAATGGACGTCTTTATGCTTTGGATATAAAGTTCAATGTAGCGAGTGTTATAGGAGGAATGGATGCAGTGATAAGTTGGCTACTATAAAATAATGCTTTCTTAGCTTATGCCGTATGGTTTGTGTTGCCACACTACGTGGTTTAGCTTTTGAGCGCAATTTAATTTCGTGATTAATTCACTTTATCTGGCTGAGTGGCGTCGCAAAATCCAACGATGACATGGTACTGGGGAAGAGCCCAAGTTAATAAATAACAGTTCTGGAAAAAAACAAGAATAAATCCACATCACTTTGCGATACTAGATTTTTTTAAATTATCTAATACAGCTCGCGCGATAAGAGTTTGGCTTTGACCGTTATTGCGCATTGGGTATCAACGGGGGTGCGGGGTATGCGCAGTAATCCCCTCCACCCGAAGGTCAAAGCCAAACTCTTATCGCGCGAGCTGTACTAAAAGTGATATACTTATTATGTGACTCGGATAAGGTCCAAGATTCGAGAACATACATTTATGGTTTTTATACAATTATCTGCCCCGATTGGGAATAGAGCCCGGGACCTCAAGCTTCATAGTCAGGTTATCAAACCATTTGGCTGTCCAGTCATATTAATCACTATTAGTGAAGGTTTGTTTTACGTTTCATCAAATTCGTTTTGTATTGTTTAATGTTTAATGTTTAATGTTTATTTGGGCAAAAAACGGCACAATATAATGAGTAAACTTAGAAAAACTTAAGTAATACATAGGCCAGCAAATATGCCACAGTTAATTTATGCTAATGAAGTAACACGTAAAAATACAAACAGCCAAAAATGAGAAAAAGTGGAACGGGCGTTAAATAAATAGTATGTCTAAATATATGTATAAATCTAAAGTTTTGACAGAGAACCTAATTGTAAGATTAACCATTTATATCTAAAACATTTACTTATACTCACGAGGCATGACATAACCCAGTAATGTCAGGTGTCAGTTATTCTTTATTTTAGTTAGTTATGCAAAGTAAACAAACAAGACGCGCTGAGAAAGACAAGGTACATACGACGGAGAGAAAATACAACGAAATTTTTTTTACTAAGAACGATGATTCAACAAAGAATAAAGCACAAGGTAAAATTCTTTTCAGAAAACCATTTATAAATAAAAACCGGCCAAGAGCGTGACGGACACGCCCAAGGTAGGGTTCCGTAGCCATTACGAAAAAATCAAGTAATATTTTTCTAAGGATTTCGTATGTGTACGGAATCATCCGCATTTGGGGGTAGTTCCAATAGAGAGATCTCTCTCCAGGCAGATGTTATGCCTGGGGACCGAAGTCCAATGGATGAAAGTTGGAAGTTGTATTTATGCAGCCGAGTTGAGAAACTTCGATAGCGTGATGTAGAATTGTAGCAATTAGTTCCTTATGTGACGACTAGATGGCGCTAGTAGTCGCTACACGAGTTTAGGTATGTTTTATACCTTAGACTACTATTTACTCTTAAACTACAAATAATTTCCAAGCAATCTTAGCCGCTATAATTTTCCTAGTAAATTTGATATATTTACTACCATTCTGATTTTTTTCAAATTTTTCCACCTAACAGTTTAGATTTTAGAGGGGGGGGGACGGCCGATTTTAATGAAAATTTTCACTTTAAAGTTGAATATTTCGCAAACAGATCACTAAATAGAAAAATCATGTTAGCAACCCCACAATGATTTTAAAAGACCTATCCAACGATACCCCACACTATAGGGTTAGCCGAGAAAAAAAAAATCACCCCCATTTTACGTCTATGGGAGGTACCCTAAAAAAATTTTTTTTACTTTTTTTTATTAAATCACTTTGTCGGCGTGACTGATAAATATATTGATGCCAAATTACAGCTTTCTAGTACTAACAGTCTCTGAACTTAGCCGCGGACAGACAGACAGACAGACAGACGGACAGACATGGCGAAACTATAAGGGTTCCTAGGTGACTACGGAACCCTAAAAAGGATCAAAATATTCATGTTTTTTTGTAACTTTCCGCTCGTTTAAATTTCCAAGTTAAACCCAGTTTAGACTTGTAAGAAAAATCATTGTAAGTTGCATTAATTACATTGCGAGGCTGTAAAGCGAACAAGTTTGAAGTGGTCAATCGAGCGTAGCAATGTAATGTAACTTGCACGATTTGTCTTGAAGGTCTAAACTACGCTAAACGCTAACAAAATTGCACGATTGGCAACACAAAAGGTTATTTGTCCCATAATATTTCATTCAATCCAATTAAATTACCATTATAATATTTGCATTAGTATTGTTTACAAAATTATACTCTATGTAGTATTCTCTAATAGTATAATATCTTTTCTTATCGTATCTACTCCTCACGAAACTGAAACACAATATTGCACGCTCACCGAACATCAACACAAATTCTGTTCTGAAGGCATTTAATTAAATTAAACTAAAATACACTATCTACCCACCATTATCATTTATCAACCCGTGTGAAACCTTTCAAGTTTCTCTAATTGCGGATGTTCTACAGTGAAATGTACCCTCAGTTAATAATTCAAGGTTCAATGTTGAATGGCGCTCAGAAAAGAGCGTCTTAGAATGTGTTCGACGTGATTATGAGTTTGAGGTTACCATATTGAAACAAATTAAATCAATAAACTGAGGTACTTATATTACAAAGGCTTATAGGTGAAAAACTTAAGTAAGTCACCTGTTGTATGTGGTAGTGCACAGAATTAATACGGAACTTAAGTCATTTTTGAAATTTGGAACGTCAATTTGTTTATACGGAACGGACACGTTACTACTACATAGAACAGGTGACTTACTTAAGTTTTCCACCTATACTTATATTGCGCGGGCTAAAACTCGAATTCGCAAATATATTAAAAGCTAGCAACACCGATTTTTCGTTTCCAAAAACAAATCGTTTTGTTTTCTATTGCGATTATACAATCGTGTCGTCTAGTCAATGCGGCCAGCCAATTCGCAATGTATTGGCAAATCGCTTGTTCGTCGTTGCTGTTAATGCGGACATTAATAATTCGCATTATCGTTGCATCGTTGTCGCGTCGCCGTCGCCTTAAGGATGCGGCCGCTCACATAACTCGAACTATGTTTGATTTAGTCACATCGCTGTCGCGTCGCCGTCGCCTTACCAGAGCGGCCCCGGCCTAACAGTTTTTATTTCGATATTCCCATGGGATCGGTAGACGGATGCATGCTTTTGTATTATTGTATTATTTGCTTGAAATTTCGAAATTAGGAAAGTAATGAAATGTCTCATGAAATGTTCTCAAATTAATCTATACTGACGAGCAAAAATAAAGGGTCGGTTACAGAAATGACGATAACTACAAAACCCGCTGTGATAGCTTCTTCGAGTAAAATGAGTTTAGTAAAGAGTTTTATTCTCAATTAAACTTTTTCTTGTTAAGAATAAAACTCTTTACTAAACTCATTTGACTCGAAGAAGCTATCACAGCGGGTTTTGTAGTTATCGCCATTTCTGTAACCGACCCTTTATTTTTGCTCGTCAGTGTATTTTCGATTAACTCCACGGGAGCTCGACTAACACATTGATTTATTTATACATTTATAGATATAATTTACATTTACATGTCTGAACACATGTCCGAAGTCTGCTTTTTTATACTTTTATCTTGACCCTGTTACGTTTGAGTCTGCTTATACAGACAAAATTCACAATATTTAATTCAAGCCAAGAAAGTTTCAACATGTCGCTCTAAATAAAAACATAAATTAAAAAATCAAAAAAACCCGCCTGCAGAAATACTGAAAAGGTGGAAACAAGATGAAATGTTCAATAACAATAAAACGACGATGGCAGTCTTTCAAAATTTAATGCAACGATAAAATGTAGTCGGAGGCATGCCTGAAGTGACATTAAATCCCATGCAGCCACTGACTCCCATGCTTCCGACTGCATTTTAGCGTTGCATTAAATTTTGAAAGACTGCCATCGACATGTTTTAAATTCGTTTTATTGTTATTGAACATTTCATCTTGTTTCCACCTTTTCAGTATTTCTGCAGGCGGGTTTTTTGATTTTTTAATTTATTATTTTATTTACACCGCAGGCGGGTTTTTAGTTTTTTTAATTACTTTTTTTTATTTCTAGCTTTTTAGTGTAACCTCTTGAGACCCAGATAAATCATTGAGTATTTGAATTAGGAATTCGTTGCTATTTAGTTAAAGTTCAAAACCAATTTTGAAATATGTGTAGGTACTTAATTTTCCACATGGGTTTCATAGAGACAATTATTGCTCAAAGATATCTTAGTAAGTTGGTACGTCGTTGTTTTAATGCATTGATTGCCAATTTACCATTCCAAATTAAATTTAAACACATGACTTCTATATATTTTTGTAATCTCTTTTAAAATCCCTTTATTTTGATACCCTACTCGATAGGTTTGAATAAAAAAAATTTTTTGAAGATTCACAATTTGGCGCCAAAAATCGCCATTAAGATTTTATAAAAAAATAATGTATCCAGTGTTACTCGCGTTATCAAGACGAATCCAATGACGTATCGTTTATCAAAATCGGTTCAGCCGTTGTGTAAGTTACGAGAGGACATAGGAATGGACATACATACATACATACATACATACGGGTCAAACACATAACCCTTCCTTCTTCGCAGTCGGGTAAAAAGATCATAAACAAAATCTCATTAGGCAAGCAGAAATATGAGGCACTTTTCTCAAGTTCGCCTCTCGATAATATTCTAGTATTGCCAGCCTCCGAGAATCACGAGAATTTGGACCTTTCCCGTCCCAAGCGTGAGATAAAATTTGATGTTCTACCCCCTTGGGAGAGGCGGAAATAAAAGATATATCTTGTAAATAAATAAACTAAGAAGCCTGGATACTCCGTCTGGGAATGGTGTCGCTGAGCGCTGTAATAGAATAGTTGAGATTGTTTCATTAGAGAGGGCGGTTAAATCGGAAGTGTTCAGATTTAATTACGGTTAGCCGTGGGCCTTTGAGTTATAGGGTAGTTAGTCATAAAAATGATACTACGAGTAAATTCCGCACGCTGAAACGTTAGTTCACAGTACCATTCTAACTGTTGTTAAAAAACCATTTAGTATTAAATCTACATCTACACTAATCTACACTAATAATATTATAAAGAGGAAAGATTTGTACCTATTTTTGTATGTTTGTATGTTTGTAATGAATAGGCTCAAAAAGTACTGGGCCGATTTAAAAAATTCTTTCACCAATAGAATGCTACATTCTTCCAATTTGACATAGGCTACATTTCATTTTGAAAAAAATTAGGGATCCTTGCTAAAATTTGAACAATGTAACCGAAGGTGTAGAAAAATGAGTCTTAAAATGTCTTTCGTCGAATGCGCTGCCGAAACTATTAGCGATAGAACAAAATAATGTACAACAATATTGAAGAACATCATAATGTCTACAAAAAACTCCGCGGTAGCATATGTCCAACTATTGTAGTTATGTCACTACAACAACTTTTTTCATTTTAAACATTAATGAAAATGCTAACCAAATTCAAACCATGCTATTTATGTGTTTAAATTAATCCTTATCCAAATAAATTATTTAATGGTAAAGACCATTTAACTACCTATAAAATAGTTTTTAAATTATTTAAATTGGACTTTCCATTCAAAAGATATTACGAATTAAAAAAATCAAACAGTAAACAAAACCGCCATAGCGCCGTGGCCGTTGTTTGCGATGCAGTCTGAAAAGCGCGCCGGGCATCGCGGCGGGCGGGGTGGAGGGGGCACTGAAATACAGGAGTGGGGCGTGCACGTCTGTAATAATTAATAAATAATAAATAATATTTTTTTAATAAATAAAAATATTTGTGAAAAAAAGTGTTTTATATCCAAATTTCCAAAAATAAATAATTGTCTACCCCGTGCGAAGCCGGGACGGGCTGCTATATCAAATAAAATAATAATCACGGAATAAATCACACTAATTGACCTAATTCCAAAATAAGCTAAGAAAAGCTTGTGTGGTGGGTATAGGCAACGGATAAACACACTTATATGTATACATAGATATAGATATCGACATCCGATAGTAAAAACATTGTAAGTATTTTTGCCAGGTTTACAGTATGACGTTTTTACTAATTTCAATACTTTGGAGTGGTGTTTTTTTTTATTTTTCTTATTTTTGTCTAGTTTGACAATGTTTTTTTTTTTTTTTTTTTTTTTTACCGTCGCCCATGAACACCCGCGACACCAGAAGAGTCACAAGTGCGTTGCCGGCCTTTTAGGTAGGAGTACGCTCTTTTTTGTGGTTAAATGTGGTTTTATGTTACTTTTTATGGCCTTTATATACATGAATCTTGAATTATTCTAACTATTATAGTTTCTGATATACATACAGTTACAATGCAAAAAAATAAAAATAAAACCACATAAAAAGATTGTAAGTACTACTTACCATGGTCGATTATCGAATTTATATTGATGCATTGATGAATTTTGTCTAATTTCATTGTATATCTAATATACTTTTACCTATTTGTATAATATTTTATAATCTTTCAATCAATTTAAGTAGTTTTAATGACAAAAAACCTTTTTAAAAGCAACACTGTGTACTATGAATAGAATAAAACTTGATATGAACTAGAAATTATATTTTAATGAGTTATAATCAACACCAAACTACTATAGCGATACATATATGTATTTATTATATACTTCGATTTTTCATACAAATATCTGCCTCGGCACGACCGAACCCGGGACCTCAAGCTTCGTAGTCAGTTCTCTAGCCACTAGGCCATCTGGGCCCTGTTGCATAACAAAGTACAACTAATATTACAAGCGGAACTCTCGCTTAAGTTATATTAACTAGAAAGGGAGTTCCACTTGTAATATAAGTTGTGCTTTGTTATATGCAACAGGCAAATTAATAAGTATAATATTAATTAATGAAGCCAATTGTCTTCACTAAACCATAACTACCACCACTAAGTTGACCATATTAAGTATTTGAACAGAAACATAATTTTCACTTGAATTAAGAGCGGACTAACTAGCCATTATATTTACTTTTCTGGCTCAGTTTTGTAATATGTATTTTGTAAGAGGTAGACATCGGTTAGGTACCAGAAGAAACACTAGTACAAACGACAACACTCCTATTCTTCATATCATTACTACTACGTAAAGAAACTAACAGAATGACAATTCTAACAATCTTTTTGAACATTGAAAGGCAATTCCCAAAGCCATCAACTGAACCACTCAAGACAAATAAAACTGGAATAAACGTAACATCTCAAAAACAAACGACAATAGGACACTTATTCACATGCAAAAGCAACAAAGGCAGAATTACCATACATAAGTAGAAACATTTACGATACAAAACGATACTCAAGAAGGATGAAAAAAAATCCAATCCTTTTAGTTCATGCCTTACATAAAACGCCTCCCCGAATGTACCCAACGCATTTATCAAATGGCCATTCCGCTATGAGCCCCGGAACGACTGGGCTCTATTTTATTCCACTACAAATTGGTCGAGGCTGGGACCCAGGACAGGTCAAATTACGATGGTCGTGGACTCCAGCTATTGAAAATGAACGATTTTCCATTAGTATTACGACAGATGTCGCTGTTTTTCTTTAGCACTTTGTTAGGTGGGTCGCGAATTCAGGTTGTTTTTGCTAAGTTTTACGTAACTTCATCTTGTGTGAGAAAAGGAAAAATGCTTCAGTGGAAAAACACGTGGATAAATAACCTTGACTCAAAAGAGTCAAGGTTATTATCCACGTGTTTTAAAAAAATATAAATGATAAAAATCCTCTTTGGTAAAATCACAAGTAAACTACCTGGTAAATCGTATTTTAATCTAACCGAAAAAAAGTTTTTCCTTCATTATAAATTAACCTTAGATTAAATACACTAGATAGAGTGTCAGTAGCAAACAATGCGATACAAAACGTCCAAAAAACCATTTGACAGCTTCATCTTACGGTCGCGTTACGTCATTCAGACTGAAGGGGCAAATGACATATAAGCCAACAGTTGGCTTATATTTTTCGGGACGTTTTCATGCCGCCTAAGCTCTATCTAGAATCTAGTGTATAAATAATCTAAGAATTTAACATTCAACTGATGGTCAATGTGTAAGGGCAAGCCACACAGAAGAGACGTGGGACGGGGGCGCGTTGCAGTCGCGGCGCCCCTTGTCAGTTTTCATACTAATTTATTTTTTAACGATATTTTTATATCCTATGAGTAATCAAAACGACTTATACTTTGACGATCGTCTAAAATAGGACCAGTTAAAATAATGCTAATTTTTGTTTATTTAACATAAAAATTTATCGTTTTCAGAAGCTTTCATATACTAAAAAGTAACTTAGAAAGGACAACCAAATAATATTTCATTTTCAAAAAAGCTGACCAAAACTAAGCGAGTTTTTTAACTTGTATTAAAATGTTAATAGGCTTTCAAAAAACTTTTAGATTTATTATAATTTTAAATAATTTATTGGATCAGACGTAAATATGGCCCTCCGCAAAGTATTGCAGAGGTCTATATTTAATGAACTCAAACAATTACTTTGCTCACTCGCGACCCTACGATAGTTAAGTTTATAAAAGAAATGCATGTTCATGTAGTTCCTCCACCTCCACACTGTACGAACACACACAAATTCTTTGTACTCAAGGCTATGTAACCACAAAGACCAGGTAGATAAAGGAACTAGATCGAGGGTATTCTAGCTTACTTGTAATGACTGCAATGGGATATATGTAGGACAGACAGGCTGAGGAGTTTTAATACTAGATTTAAAGAGCATGTTTCGGCATATAGGAATGAGTATCCAGACAGATATACGCTAGCCAATATCAAACCAGGTATCAAAACTCCTGTTAAGTAAATGTCTGCTAATCAAAATTGATTAATACTTAAAACGTACGCCGCTAGTAAATTTAATCGTAGATTTAACGGCTGATTTGATATCAAAACTAAAACGAGTTTTATTTAATTTATTTAAGTAACAACTTTGCGGAGGTCCACATGAACTGAAACAATTACTTTGCTCACCCGCGACCTTACGATAACTGCGCATAAGTATGTAAAAAAGTGCATGTTCATGCAGTTCCTCCACCTCCACACTGTATGAACCACACACAAATCACACAAACCGAACCCAACTATCGCAACCACCATACTAACTGCCGCGTTTCGAACTCAACCAGTGGCTAAATCAAGGAACGGCCCAACACGGTTTGCGAGCAGTAATTCAATCGTTTGCGAGAGGATAGGGATGAACTTCTATTCAGGAACGCCAAAAATCACTGGTTTGCGAGGGGTTTGGGCTGAGATTGGGATGAGCCTTATTTATTCATTTATTTATTTACAAAGCGAATTAACAGGAAATTTAGGCTCATCCCAAGCTCAGCCCATTCCTATCCTCTCGCAAACGATTGAATTACCGCTCGCAAACCGTGTTGGGCCGTTCCTGAATTTAGCCCCAGAGCTCACTTCAGAGTACCGCAACCGTTCACCAACTGTTAGTTTTATTTGTCAACCGCTTTTGTAAAATATTTCTTTATGTGACCAATTAGTTATTATAAGAAATAACGTTTTTTTTGTGTATCGAAGTATCCCACTCCTTGGCAAAGGCCTTTTATTCTTACCGCCACTCGTCTGTGCCAACAATATAATTATAAATAACAAAAAAAATTAAACATTTTGAAAAAAAAAACTAAAGGTTTATTTCAGTACAAAATCTACATGGCAAGGAAAGTTCTGAGAAAAACTATTCACTATTTTGCTGAAGGCATAAAAATATTAATCAAATATGGACGAAAGTTTCCCTTGTTCAGCCATCTGTTGCTTTCAGTTTAGACGTCATTTGTAACTTAGAAGCTATGAGCGTTTTAACTCCTAAGAAAATATTATGGTTATTGTTTTGGCTTGTCAAAATGTTGTGATGTTCAAGAATTTTCTGTCAAAAATAAGATAATATTGTAGGTGGGTATATAAAGAAAGTGGCGCCTATATTTTGTTTATACTCTTTGTCGTGCTCTAGTATGTCGATATTAATAATGACTTGTCTCATACATTATTAACATCCGTCGGGTCAGAAGTCGTGGCCAGGAATTTATTAGGAAGAATTTATTAGGAAGAATTTATATCGTCGCTCTAGATATGTGACAACACATTACTGCAATATTTATTACATATAGCATAGACCCTATAACCTAGACGTTATAGCACGTAACGGCATAACTAAACTTGCAGTTACGTGTTGTTACATCTAGAGCGACGATCTAGACACGTGGCAGCGTGTCAAGCCATGTTCAAGCAAAAGGAACTGGCTAAGCAGCGCCATGTGTATATTTACACGAACCATTTGGAGCCACTTTTGACACCTTCATAGCTCAAAATGTATTTAACACAAACACACCAAATTTGGTTTATTCACTGATACCATTAAGATTAACTAAAATCCCAAATTTCATAAATATAGCTTAAAAGGTTCTTGAGATACAAACGTCTAAATATCGCTATTTTTCCACTCACTGACTGACGGGTAGATCAAAAACCTAACCCACTTCCAGATGCACTAGGATGTTCAAATCTGGCATCCAGACAGGTAATTACGTGTATACAAAGGGAAAAATCAGAAAACAGCAAATTTTTAACTAAAATTTAAAAAAAATCCAAAAAATGTGATTAACCCGTCAAAACCCGCTGGCTCCATAAGGCGTCGAGTACGCCTACAATGTTTGAAGTAAGGGCGTTTGCAGGTTATCTCAAAGGGGGATAAAAATTTCATTGATTTTGCCGTAGGACGCACCGTTTTCAAGATATTTGACAAAAACACCGGTTCCCGTTCGATCACCGAAGTTAAGCAACGTCGGGCGTTCAGTACTTGGATGGGTGACCGCCTGGTTTTTTATTTTATTTTCTATTATGAAGTTTCACTTCTTCCGCGCGGAGGGACTCCACGCACTATCCTTTTTTTTGTTCTTACAAATAGATAGATTTAATTTCAGGATTACCTGCAGAACTTGGCACCCATTTAGATCTCAATCCTTTTGTCGGTGAAGTCCATAATCAAGCATATTTTCAACATTTTTTACATTTATGTTTTTGGTGTGATTTAATGTTCACGCGACCGCTTACTTCTTGCCTCACAGCCAAAACCTTGGCATGAAACTGATTCTTCACTAATGGGCATATTTATGGCAGTATTTAGTAGTAGTTTATTACTTGCGGTAAATCAGAGGTCGGCAAAATAAGGTTCCTTAGTGACCCGAATAATACAAAATTGTATTGGACTTTTATTTAAGGTTTTGTCAAGGAAAATATATTTTTTTTTTGATCACCGCCGCCCATAAATATCAACAATTCAAAGAGAGTCACCATTCTGTTGACGGCTTTTAAAGGAATTACAAGCCCTATTCTTGAAAGCCCCGATGTCATAGTTATCTGGAAACACTGCTGCCAGAAGCTAGTTCCACAGTTTCACCGACGTGGCAGGAAGTGCCGAATCAGGCGTTACTTTGCGGAGGTCCATACCAATGAACTGAAACAATTACTTTGCTCACCCACGACCTAATGAAACGCCCCGTCCCACGTCTATTACTAGTGGCTTACGTCATACTGTGAAGAAAAAAATGATGAGGAAATCTGCGTACACCTGCGAAGAAATTCAAGTGTGCGTGAAGTTCGCGATCCGCACTGGGCCAGCGTAGGCACTATAGCCGAAACCCAGCGGTCGTAGAACGTATATATGACCGAGATTATACGTATGACCGGGACGTATATTTAGCAATTCATTATCATTTTATTAATTTATTTCTATACACCGTGAAATTTTAGTGGTTGTTTTCCCGAAACGAGGTGATTTAGTATCGATTGTACAATCGATTTATAATTACTATTTTGACTAGAGTCAAAAATCCAATTGTGAAAAACGAAAGTCGAAAATGACCGCAAACCAATAGTAACGCTTCGTTGGTACCTAACCTATCGTACGATCGTACGCTACTTGTACCAACGAAGCGAAACGCTTTGGAGTTTCAAATTTTAAAAAAACAATTTACTCCGGCAGCGTGTTCTTTGAGAAATTAAATTATAAGTTACTAACTTTTCTTGGCAACTTCGTCCGTAGAATGGAAACTGACCCTCCTTCTTATGAGTTAAACTAGCTATTCTATCCCTTATTCCACCCCTTTCTGTAATCATTTTGGAAAAACCGGCCAAGTGCAAGTAGGACTCGCGTACCGAGGGCTCCGCACATTTTTGGGTAGGTATGTCAAAATATACACCATAAACAGCCGTAACTATAATAATCCAGTGTTAGCAGAGCCCTGGTTCTAAGTAAAATGTACGCAATGTGGGATTATTTTATGTTGGTATGTCGGGACCCCCTTAATGTTTACTTTTATTATTATTTTGTTGTTGTCGCGGCCACAGTATTACATCATCGGTGAAATATTCAAGTGTCTAGTTGATGATGATCCGACCGATTTCGGCTATGGCGACCACTTCGACTCCTAGCTGTTTATTTGACGCTCATGCGCTCTAAGATGGCTTACATAGCCTATCTTAGCTGTGAACGTACGTCCGCACTGCCGGCACGTAGGCACACCGTCCACGTAATTATAATGAATGGCAGCAGGTGGCCGAGACTTACGCTCGTCGCGTTTAGCATCGAGGTCAGCTTTACGCTGCTCCTCAAACTCGCGAACTTGCCTCTGCACTGTCCTGCGCCATTCAAGCCGCTGTGCTGCCAAATCTTCCCATCGCGATGGCTCGATGCGACACCTTTTCATATGTCGCATCTGCACATCTTTGAACCGAAGGAGCTGTCCGCCGTGTTTTCGTTTAGGTACCCTCCTCCAGTTCTGAATAGAAGATGCGCTTAGCCACTCTTTTCTCCGCCATGCGCGATACGTGACCGCACCACCGAAGCTGACGACGCATTAAATAGGCTTCTATGCCACCAACATTGGCTCGTCGCAAAACTTCGGTATTACGCACTCGGTCACTCGGTCGCACTCAGTCTAGTTAATGCCATTATAAATAACTAGTTAAAACGCTAAAAAAACACGTTTCTTGTATGACGACTCGTTTAATTTTTAACTTTACCTATTTTGTTTTTAGTATTTTTAGTTATAGCGGCCACAGTATGTAAAACTGTATGTATGTAAAACTCTTTATTGTACATAAAACATGAAAATAACTAGTTAACAAGAGATACAGATGTACAAAGGCGAACTTATCCCTTAAAGGGATCTCTTCCAGTTAACCTTAGAACGATTGACAGGACATTAGAGACAAGAGTAGGCATACAATGCTGAGTAAAAAAAAAAAAAGAGCCGAAATCAAAAATAAACCCAAACTAACAAAACATAAACAATACCCATACTTACAAAGAATACACACAAGTACACACATATATTATATAATGAATACAATAGACTAATACATATCATATCAACATAAATAGACTACATAAAAACTACAAATACTTACATTAATATACGCATATACACTAAACAAAGAACACAACAGAGGTAGTCTCAATTTAAGAGGAACTGTCAAGCCAGTACGCCCCTAAGCGATTCCGGAAGATGGCTATCGACTGCGACCACAGTAATACGTAATCGGTGAAAATTTCAAGAGACTTGTGACAGATGGACAGACAGACAGACAGACAGCGGAGCCTCAGTAAAGCCCTTCGTGGCCTACTTGCAGAATAAACGTTTTGATTTTTATTTTGATTGCGTACATTTGAATTGAAAGCAGAGCTCTGCTAATACAGTTTAACAGAACAGACCGAACTTTTCATTTCCAAATTCATCATAATAAAGCACCAAAAAGTCCCCAAAAATTACGCCCGTAAGACCACCTTAACCTTCGTGTTGTACACAGCATTCTGACTCCTAAAGTCAAGAGTTCACGGCTCGTATTTCCTTGTTCGAGTGTTTCTTGTAAACAGTTTGTTTGTGCTGATAGAACAAACCATTGGGACACAACCTTTACAAATAGAAGAGCCTATTCACTGGTTATTTTCTGTTAGTTCGGGTTCATAAAGTTGGAAGCCCGCTGGTAGTTAAAATTAGTATGATTTTTCCGTTGTGACACGAACATCCTATCCAATTCATCAGAATGCGTCAAACCGTTTTAGCCAGAAAGAGTAACAAACATCCATATTTACATTATTATAATATCGACGGTTAAAAGGCAAAACGCATGAAGCGACATTTTTTGAACTTTACATGAAACCCGGCTCAAACGACGGAGAAAAATTCGCTGATTTCAAATATGTATATAACTCATTTTGACAAAAAGTGTCGCTTCATGCGTTTTGCCTTTTAACCGTCGATATTATCTTATATTATTAGAAACCTACACTGTACATATATTGATTACAAAAAAGCTTTTGATAGCGTACCTCATTCCTGGCTGCTACAAATATTAGAAATATATAAAATAGACCCCAAAATAACTCACTTCCTACTTAATACAATGACTCAATGGAAAGCTACTCTCCAATTAAATGCTGGTAATAACACAGTAACAACGCGCACCATCTCCATTAAGAAAGGTATCTATCTATCAAGGCCATTCCTTGAGTCCCATGTGGTTTTGTCTCGCCCTCAACCCCTTATCACATCTACTGAACAACAGCCGAGCTGGATACAACTTCAGAAACACTCCAACAGATACACGCATATCACATCTCATCTATATGGACGACATAAAATTATACGCCAAGACAGACAAAGACATGAAGAAGTTAATAGACATCACAACAATATTCAGCAACGATATCAACATGGAATTTGGCATAGAGAAATGTAAAACACTACACATAGTAAAAGGAAAGATACAACCAGGTAACTATACAATAGACGACAATAACACTATAACAGCAATGAAAACAAACGACCTATACAAATATCTCGGATACAAACAGTTAAAGGGCTTGGACCATACTATAACTAAACAAACATTAAGTACTGAATACAAAAACCGCCTAGATAAAATATGCAAATCTCAATTATCTGGCAAAAATTTAATTAAAGCCATAAACACTTACGCCATCCCCATCCTAACATACTCATTTGGAGTTATAAAATGGTCCAAGACCGATATAGAAGCCACAGAACGAACTACACGCACAACACTAACAAAACATAAACATTTACATCCTAAATCAGCAACAGAAAGACTGACTATAAAGAGACAGGAAGGAGGTAGGGGCATGATAAACATTTATTATTATCTTTGGCAAAAACAAATACACAGCTTACAAACATTCTTTCACACCAAATCACACACAAGCAATATACACAACACAATCGTTCAAAATGACCACAACTATACTCCACTAAACCTACACGAACCACCTGACACACAAAATATTAACGGCAACGACCCACAAGCACAACTGATAAATAACTGGAAGAAAAAGGCACTTCATGGACGACATCCTCGTGACTTAGAACAAATACATATAGACAAACCTGCATCAAACACATGGCTAAAAATAGGCAGCTTATTCCCAGAAACCGAAGGTTTCATTATTGCAATCCAGGAGCAAATCGTAAATACTAAAAACTACCGAAAATATATAACAAAAGATCCAACACTCACAAACGATAAATGCCGCAGATGTCACACCCAATCGGAAACCATACAACACATAACCGGAGCATGCACAACGCTAACACAGACAGACTACACACACAGACACAATCAAATCGCAAACATCATCCATCAAAACCTGGCACACAAACATAAACTTATACAAGACACACACACCCCGTACTACAAATGCACACCACAGATAGTACTTGAGAACACAACACACAAATTATACTACGACCGCGCCTTACTCACAGATCGCACTATCCACTATAATAGACCTGACATCACATTATTAGATAAAATAAACAAAACTAACCTCATAGACATTTCAATCCGTAACACACACAATTTGCAGAAGACCATCACGGAAAAAATAACAAAATATGCAGACCTAAAAGACGAAGTTGCTAGAGTATGGAGACAGGAGAAAGTGTACGTACTTCCAATAGTCCTATCCACAACCAGGCGTCATCCCAAAGCACCTACACCATAGCATAAAATTATTAGGCATAAAATCATACATCTACACAATCTTACAAAAAGCCGCAATACTGAACACTTGCAGAATAGTCAGAAAGTTCATGCAACTGGACCCTAAAAATAGCCCTCCGCAGTCCACTTAAATATTCACAACTCTTGCTACATTTACTTGGTGGATAACCCGTAAATGTAGTTAATACCAGCCTAGAGCTGAGAAAAAAAAAATCGAAAATAATAATAATATTCTTATTTATAATATTTTTTTTTATAATATTCTTCGCAGACGGAGTCGCGGGCAACAGGCTAGTAAGAGTGAAGGAGTAACAAACAGACATAAACTTTCGTATAGTGAAAGAATACGGATTACTCACGCCTTTAAACCAGTTCAACTCGACATGAACTCGGACTCAACGCACTACATTAGATTTGATAAAGGCATCCGCACTTGCAAGAGAAAAGTTTACCATTCCGCGGAAAGTGCGTGAAGCCATTGAGATTAGTCGTCATTCGAATTTCAACCGGGATAGTGGTTGGTCGGTACCCCCGAGTTGGAAAACAGTGTTGAATAGTTGTACTGCGTCAACGGTGAGTGTGATGACGTTACAGGGTGATGTTAGTGTTGTGTGCATTTGACAATGACAGTAAAAATGACGATAAAAACGCGGGTAGTGGTGCGCCGGTAACAGTTTCGTCGAGCAGTTGCGTGAGCAGAGCGGTGGCGCGTAGTGCGCGTTTGGCAGCCGCCGTGGCGTGTGCTCCGGGAAGATGGGCTACGGTTTAGCCCAAAAGACTTGAGTAATCCATATTCTTTCATTATGTGAGTCTTTCAGTAGCTTCATGTTTAAATAAACTTTCGTATTTAAAATACCTGCAGGAAGTGAAAAGTTTCCCCTCCCCGCCGCGGTCCACCGCAACATAAACAAAGGATCACCATTCCATTATCCGGGATTACCTCGGACCGGGAGATTCGGACACGCCTGCTTATTATTCCCACGGGATTCCCGTAAATAACGGGATAAATACTGCGGGACTTCGATTAAGCTATTCGGATAAGTTTTGAAGACGAATTGTTAAGGTTTGTGTTTTGGTGAGGATATGATTTGTGTAGTTGGATTCTGGTTTATAAGGCGACGTATTATTAAATTTTAGAAAGTAATCATATCGTTGTTAGTGATAGGACGTTCAAAGTATCATCATCACCTCAGCCTGTACACATCGCAGTGCGCTGCGATGCCAGGATACAGGCGTCTCCTCAAAATGAGAGAGCTTGGACTGTAGTTTACACGCAGGCCCTGTACGAATTGGAAACTTCACACGGACCATCGAACCTATTCCTATTCTCAGATATATGCAGGTTCCTCGCGATGTTTTCCTTCACCGTAAAAGTCATAGTAAATTTTAAATGTATTTCGCACATAAAGGTCCGAGCCCGGGCTCGAACCCACGACGGTCTGCATGAGAGGACATAGGTAAAACTACTAGACTACCAAACTTTCCATAATTTTAAACTAATAATCTCAAAGCTAAGCGTATGGATAAAAAAGTCGGTTTACGGACGATAGTTTAACGTGACAACGACATAACAAAACATTGATGAAAATGATTGCATACTTTTGCCGATTGTGCCTTTCGCTCGCTCGTGCCGCGCTCTCGCTCCGATCGTTCATCGGCTCGAGCGTAACGGGACAATGCGTCATGTACGCGTTACACTGAGTCATTCTTTTTAATGCGTGCAGCCGGCGTTCATCGATTTATTAGACGTTGTCACGTCAAAATCAGACGGACACGGCAGAACTATTCATATTCTTCGTTAGGACAACAGAACCCTACAGGCACCCTCAACTGCCTGCCTGATAATATAAATAATAATAATAATAATAATAAAACTTGATGACGTAGGCTATTCTACCGCGGGAGCTTTGCCTACGCGACTGGATTTCTTTCATCGTATTAATTAAAATTGATATCGCTGCTTCGTCTTTGAGAAGCTCGGAGTAAACGCTGTTGCTTTGAAAATTAATATTCAGTAATCGTCTCATTATGACAAGGTTTCATAAAGACTTCAGATTAATTACGCAACCGTAGGTGGGCAATTTTATTTTTTGTTGTATCTTTTGACTTTTTTTTTAATTCGAAAGTTTTATGTGATTTCTGCTCAGAATCATGAGCTCTTTCGATCCTACTAAGTAGGAGAAAAAAAGTGTCCCAAGTTTTTTTTCCCGTTCCGTTAACATTTTTCATAGACTTTATATGACTGTAACGGAATGAAAGAATCGAAAATTATATGAAAGTTTTGGAAAAAAATATCATCATTCCAGCCTATATACGTCCCACTGCAGGGCACACGCCTCCTCTCAGCATGAGAAGGCTTGGGCCGTAGTTACCACGCGGGCCCAGTGCGGATTGGGAACTTCACACACACCATTGAATTTCTTCACAGGTGTATGAAGGTTTCCTCACGATGTTTAATTTTACCGTAAAGCACGTGGTAAAATTTAAATGTAATGTCGCACATAAATACCGAAAAACTCAGAGGTGCGAGCCGGGATTTCAACCCACGATCCCCTGCTTCAGAGGCCATAGGTCAAACCGCTAGGCCACTTGTGCTAGAAATTAATTCAGGATTTATTTGCTCATGCTCGTTACAAATTTACCTAACGTTATCTAGTATGAAAAACAAAGAAGGTTGGAAATTTTTAATTCCGTCCTTATCTTGCAGACCACTATTCTAGCTCGCAACAGTTACATTTTAAAATGGCTGCGACGTGCACAAATTGCAAATAATTCCCTGTCTCGCTTGCCGAAGGCATTTTCCTAGCACGGGAGACGAGTCTGGGTCATACACATTTGATTCTTCGCTCACCTGTGGACAATTGAAAGTATACCCTTAATAAGGCTCCAATTACTATCATCATCATCATCATCATCATTTCAGCCGAAAGACGTCCACTGCTGATTATAGGCCTCCCCAAGGCTCGCCAAACTGATCGGTCCCGTGCCATCAGCATCCAACGCATTCCCGCAACTATAACCAGGTCGTCGCTCTATCTTGTTTTAGGCCTGGGTCATTCTAAAATTTTGCGCAGGTAAACTTGTCCCACCCTAAAAAAAGTTGTTTCCGGTTACACTGTCTATTTTCTGCGGTTATTTAAGTGAAATGATTGATGATTGCAATCAGCAATATATCACAGATAATTATTGACTATCGCAATCAAAAAAAGATTCTTAGTATTTCTGTAATATATGTAATAATGCGTGGTAACAGAGTGGTAGCTCCATACAAATAGTAACAGAGTGTTCTGCCTAAAATTTTAGAATGACCCGCCTATCTACACTGCGTCGTCCGGTCCGTGGACGCCACTCGAGAACCTTTTTGCCCCATCGGCCACCAGTTCTACGAGCGATGTGCCCTGCCCACTGCCACTTGAGTTTGGCGATTCTTCGAGCTATGCCGGTGTCCTTAGTTCTTGCGCGGATCAGCATAATATAATAGCAGTAACAGTCATTTCATGTCACTATGCTTAGCGAACTCTTCAACTTTTTAATACAAAACCAATATGGGATTCAAAATCGTTGAAAAAAAATGATCTGTCACAATTGCTGCAGCCAAAAACCAACTAAATCGAAGCTTTGATTTCTATTCAAATTGAGTTAAATCCGCAAAACAACCTCAACTCCTGTACTATCCTGGACTAGACGAATGCGGTACACTTTAACCATAATGAAGACAGTTGGTCTCGTTTATCTACATTATTAACCGTTTGTATTAAATTTATTACCGTTTTTAAGGGTTCCGTACCACAAGGGTAAAAACGGGACCCTATTACTGAGACTTCGCTGTCCGTCCGTCTGTCTGTCTGTCACCAGGCTGTATCTCATGAACCGTGATAGCGAGATAGTTGAAATTTTCACAGTTTATGTATTTTGGTTGCCGCTATAAAAATATTTACTAAAAAACAGAATAAAAGAAATATTTAAGGGGGCTCCCATACAACAAACGTTTTTTTTTTGGCATTTTTGTAGATAATGGTACGGAACCCTTCGTGCGCGCTTCCGACTCGCACTTGGCCGGTTTTTATAGATTATGGTACGGAACTTTTTGTGCGCGAGTCCTACTCGTACGTAATAAAAGAATATAACTGGTCCAACGAGAAGTACACTCGGGTAATCCAAGTAAACCCACTGGCATCGCGTAAAGCGCTGCGGTTGTCTATGGACAGTGGTGATCATTTAACATCAGGTGACCCACTAGTTCGTTTGTCTGGCCTTTCTAACATAAAAAAAACCCTTCGAGAGGAGTCTCCAATTATAATGAGACATGGTACAACATGGGCGTTCGACATGACCTTTGTCAATACGCGATAACTCGTCTGAATCAGACGCATAGGCCTAAATGATGAAGATTGTGCGTAATTTTCGTGTCACAACGGAACCTTTTCCAGTTAGTCGTTGTGCATGGTTGGTTTATTGAATTTCCGTGAAAACCGGTTACAAATACTTCGCCGCCCCCGCAGAATAAAGCCGCAAAGTGCAGTTACCTGCTTTTTATTGTTCATTCAGTTTTGACATCTACGCGTTAAAATACATCACCTCAATTTTTTCCATATTTTTTTATTAAGTACTTACGAAGATACAAAAAATAAAGACATTATTCTTTGTCACAGACAAAACTAGAAAAATCAGCAATATGTTATTGCGTACCAGAATTGAAACAATGTTTCGTGTAAAGTATCAAACTGTAGTTATAAGGTGCAACTGAAATAGAAAATTAATTGCAAAGCCTTTTGCAGTTTTCTTCTGGTGCAGATTTTAATATTACAAATCCGTAACATCCATTTGAAAAAAAAATTTAGATAGTTTAATACGATAACATCCTTTACTTTTCTGTTCTACCTAAATATTTAGTGTAAAAGCCGTTGCCAAACCGAATAGGCCACTTTTTACGAAGCAAGTGATGTCGTTGTCTCTTCCTACCATAGAGCGAACCACGTCGCGGACGCAAGTGACCCTTCATTCCGCTTTCGGCGCTGCTAACTCAGTCTGTTTGTGTTACATTACAAATTCTTTACTTACTGCCCGTGATACACACAATGATTTTCATCACATTGCGAGGAAAAAAGTCCAAAAATAAAATTATTCGGTCTCTAACTAAACACTTAAATATAATAAAGTAGTGGCCACCCGCCAATACAAAATGTCAATTTTTTTCGAGTCATGTATCATAGATAATGCAAACTGTGTTTAGTTTCTGTCAACATTTAAAAAAATACTTACAAATACATAGAACCAAACAGATTACAGCCTCTACTATAAAGCTCATGGAAGATCGACGTAAGATGATCCTACAGACATCTGGTGACGCTTGCCAATACCGGCGGGTTAATAGACAGATCTCGGAGTCTCTGAGGCGTGATATACGCCATGTTAATACTAATAGTATTGAAGTGGCGATATAGCGCAACAGAGGCTCGAAAGTTTTTGCAAAGAATCTGTATATTGGGCAAAGCCAACTGGCAGAGTTAAAGACCGATGAAGGTAGGATCGTGAGCTCTAAACCGGAGCTATTGTTAGAAGTCGAAAAGTTCTATGGACAGCTATACACATCCACGAGAAAACCCGACACTACATCGAAAATATCCCGGACGTCAGTTCGTACGAGATTAGTGTGGCTCTCAAGCAACTAAGGAATGGCAAAGCCCCTGGTGATGACGGAATAACGGCCGAACTTCTGAAGGCGAGAGGAAAACCAGTCCTCAAAGCCCTTCAGAAAGTATTCGATTCCACCATTCATGAATTGGTGTTGTTCTTCAAAAAAGGCGATAATACCTTATTGAAGAATTATTATAGTCCCATTTCACTTCTGAGCCATGTTTATAAGCTGTTTTCGAGATTCATCCATCACGAATTGCCTCGCGCGCAAGTTAGACGACTTCCAGCCTCCCGAACAAGCCGGATTTCGAAAGGGCTTTAGCACTGTTAGACCACATACATGCGTAACGGCAGGTTATACAGAAAACCGAAGAGTATAACCGCCCCCTTTGCCTGGCATTTGTAGACTACGAGAAAGCCTTCAATTCGATCCAGACTTGGGCTGTACTGCAGTCTCTCCAACGGTGCCAAGTAGACTCCACAATCTCCGTCTGACTTCAGGACCAGATGTCGAAGCCTATTCTATTGCAGCGGGGAGTCAGTCAAGGAGATGTTATTTCTCCGAAACTGTTCACCGCAGCACTAGAGAATGCGTTCAAGACTCTGGACTGGGAAGAAGTAAATGGCGAATATACATCACTCACTTTTGATTTGCCGACGACGTGGTGCTTATGGCTGAACCTTCATGGAGGACCTTAGTGCGATGCTCGCTGACCTCGGAAGAGTCTCCGAGATAGCTGGACTTAAACTGAACATGGACAAGATAAAGGTTATGTCGAACGCCCAAGTTGTACCAGCTCCCGTCGTAATAGGAGACACTTTGCTCGAAGTTGTTGACGACTATATCTACCTGGGACATATAATCCAATTAGGTAGGTTCAACTTCGAGAAAGAGGTCTATCGACGAAATAGACTCGGCTGGGCAGCGTTCGGAAAGCTTCGCAATATCTTGTCATCCAATATACCGCAATGTCTCAAGTCAAAAGTCTTTGGACTTGTGTGTGTTGCCAGTGATGACTCATGGCATTGAGACGTGGCCGCTAACAATGGGCCTCATAAGGAAGCTCAAAGTCACTCAGAGGGGGATGGAGAGGGCTATATTTGGAGTTTGTATGCGAGGTCGCATTAAAAATGATGAAATCCGCGCAAAAACCAAAGTCACCGACATAGCTCGAAGAATCGCCAGACTTAAGGGCACATCACTCGTAGAATAAAATTGATGGCCGGTTTTTCACTAGACGTATCTGAATACCTGCTTAGTCCTGAAAGAGCGCACTGTCATTGTTGGGTGAACTAATTAATGTGAACATGAAAACTCCTTCAGTTAGTTCAGATGTTTTTAATATTTTCGCTAGAATGGATTCTCTTTTTGCATTACATGGGGTATGCAATGGTACGCCAAACCAGATAAAAAATGTAAAGTGAGATTCAGGAAAAAACCGCATCAAAATCCGTTGCGTAGTTTTAAAGACCTAAAGCATACATAGGGACAGACAGACAGCGGGAAGCGACTTTGTTTTATACTATGTAGTGATTGACTATTTTTGTTATTTTTAAGTTCTTGATTACAAATAAATACACAAGACTAACTAAGTTTAGGGAGATTAAGGAAACCAATCGCAAATACTTGTTTATGATAAAATTCTTGGGAGTATTTTTAAGTTTTATGATGGCTACTTATCCTAGTGGCTAGTTTTAATGATATATTAGTTTTATTGCTTCTTAAAAACTATTAAAATTGCATTTTTCTTACTAAGAAAAATTTATTACTTTATCATTTTAACTCGTTCTCCTTTTGGTGTTTTGTAAAATGATGTTACAAATATAAAAAAGATCCTATAAAATACTGAAAAAAACATGAATCATCTGTTACTTGTTCAGTATTATTATAAATGGACCAGAATAAAACAGTAATAATGTGTTGCCATTACAACTGTATTGCAAAAAATACAAAGAATATAAAAGTTACTGTTCATTACAAAACTAAAAAAAGGAAAAAAATAGACGAACAAAACCGTAAAGTAATTTTACAAATAATAGAATACGCAAATTGTTTTGTAAATCGTCTTTTCGTCAATAACTTTTAAATGATGAATGCTTAATCCAAAACAGCTATTAAAATAAGTGGGGAAAAAATTAGCTTTTGAATGCCACTAAAACTTAACTTCTACTGCTTATTATTAAAAAGTTGTGGATGAATTTCGGTTTTTATTTATTCCTGTAAAATTGACATTTTTCATAATTTATTGAATCAGGCGTTACTTTGCGGAGGTCCATATTAATGAACTATAACAATTACTTTGCTCACCCGCGACCTTACAATAGTTACGTTTATGCAAGAAATGTGCGTTCATGCAGTTCCTCCACCTCCACACTGTACGAACACACACAAATCACATAAACCCAACCATCACCACCACCAAGCTACACTGACGCGTTTCGAACTCAACCAGAGCCCATCTTCAGAGTTACCACAACCGTATGCTATGCTACCAAACGTTAAACTAACAAACCAAAACAAATGTTTTAACTTGTCACTGTAACTTCTCAAGTACCCACTTTATTTTTCTTATTCTCAAACTACCCCACAAAAATTAACTTTTATTGACATATTTAAAACTACCTTGAATTTTTTGTTTATTTATTTATAAGGCATATTTAATTAATACTAACTGTTCAAATTCGACCCAAGCCGCAGTAAAGGAGAAGATACTAAATTTACCTGTTCATTAATAATAGACCCCATAGTGTTGTACCTAATTATTTCCATGCATTCCAGAGCATCCAGACGCAACCCCTTGCCGCAATAATGTAACACTTCATAAGAATCTGAATCTAACAATGAATGATTTGATTCCAACAAATGTTTTGCAAAATTCGATCTATCTGGATGCTCATTCCTATATGCCGAAACATGCTCTTTAAATCTAGTATTAAAACTTCGGCCTGTCTGTCCTACGTATATCCCATTGCAGTCATTACAAGTAAGCTTGTATACCCCCGATCTAGTTCCCTTATCTACCTGTTCTTTGTGGTTACATAGCCTAGAGTACAAAGAGTTGTTAGTCTTAAAGGCAACATTAATATTGTTTGATTTTAAAATGCCATAAATCTTATCAGACAAACCCCCGACGTAAGAGATGCTAGATCTATATTTGTTAGTAGACTGAGAAGGTAACGCAGCGTAAAGCATGCTATTTACTAACCGTGCCTGCTTCTTTTGAACTAAACTATCTACCATTGATTTTGTATAACCATTTGAGATCGCTATCTGATAAATAGTACTCAACTCTAAATCATAATGTTCCTTAGAAAGAGGCACAGTCAACAATCTATTAACATAACAATGGAAAGCTGCCAGTTTATGCTGCCACGGATGATTAGAAGATGCTGGTATAACAGCATCTGTGTACGTGGGCTTACGGTATATTTTAAATTGATGTTTACCATTTAATTTTGAAATCGTTAAATCCAAAAAGTTCAACGAACAATTTTCCTCCAATTCTTTTTTGAACCTTATCTTTACGTGCTTGTTATTCAAACCATTAATAAACACGTCAAGCTGTCTCATACTCCCTCTCCAGCATAGGATCAAATCATCAAAATACCTAAAATAGTACACAATATTACTATTACCCACAATATACTGATTCTCAAAATGATCCATAAATATATCTGCCATTAAAGGACTCAGAGGTGAACCCATAGCTAAACCATCACTCTGTAAGTAATAAAGACCATTGAACCGGAAATAATTTTGTTTCATGCATAAAGTTACCAAATCTATTAATTCACAAACTTCATCCGGATGCAACCGCTTCCTTTCTAAGTGGTCTTTTAGAATTTCTAGTGTCTCACTATATGGTACGTTAGTAAATAAACTGTCTACATCCAAAGAAAGCAACGTTGCATTCGGCGGTATGCTGATGTCCTTAATTTTACTAACCAAATCTAAACCATTTTTTAAACTATAAGAAGGTTTAAAGGAAGCCTTCACACGAATAATACTATTTAATTTCTTCGCCAATTTATATGCTGGAGCACTCACGTATGAGACAACTGGACGAACAGGCACATCATCTTTATGAATTTTAGGTAATCCATATAGAATTGGCGCCTGCGGATTCATGGGAATTACAAAATTCTTTTGTTGTTCGGTTTCAAAGGCAAACAAAGAACCCTTTATTAGTCTCTTTAGATCTTTGTGAAATGTAATTGTAGGGTCCTTACGTAAAACTGTAAAACCGTCCCCTTGAACGATATCTAAAACTTTCCGATTATATTGATACCTATCCAATAAAACAATACAATTTCCTTTGTCTGCCTTTGTCACCACTAAATCATTATCATACACTTTCTCCTGAATAGATCTCAAAGAATTTAATTCGGTTATATTGACAATACACTCTGTGGAATTGGTATTTTTAAGTGTATTTGCCACTAACACTTTTGTTTCAAAATCACCACAGTTACTTGTAATAGCAACCTCAGAATCTACCGCCAAACCTTCCACTATTTTTTGACTAAATTTAGTGGGTAGATTATATTTTAAACCTTTTTCCAATAACTGATTCTCATTATCCAAAAATTCCACATTAGTAAGATTTTTAACGCGAGGGTAGAAATTATGACCGTTAGTAGAACCTCGATAATTATTGTTCAAAAAAGAAAAAGATTCTGTTCGTCGTCCTGTAAGCCAACGTAACTTTTTACACTGAGTCAAATGCTTTTTATGAGCGTCTACTGAAGCAAAAAACCGGGCTTTTTCATCCAAACGATCGAATTCAATTTTATGTAACTTAAAAGTAAGTTCAGACTGCAATACTTTGAGATGTAATTTTAAATTATCTCTAACACGGAACCAACTACGCGACTCTTCACTTAACCATATTTTCCTCGCCCTTTCCATTGCAATTCTAGCAGCTATACTAGTACTATAACAACGGAATTTAATATAATTAGGTACAACATTTAAATGTTTACATTGTTGATTGAACCAAATGTTTTGAACAGCTAAACGATGCTGTTTAGTTAATTTATGATATAAACGTGCCTGTACGGCTACGCATGCCGATTTTAAATAATTTATTGAATCAGGCGTTACTTTGCGGAGGTCCATATTAATGAACTATAACAATTACTTTGCTCACCCGCGACCTTACAATAGTTACGTTTATGCAAGAAATGTGCGTTCATGCAGTTCCTCCACCTCCATTCCTGTCATTTTTCACTTGCGGCTTTATTCTGCGGGGGCGGCGACTTGTAATAATATTGCTACGAATTTTATTTCTTGTGGCTATAAATAAAAGTTTTATTCTAAAATACATAAAAATGTGACGGCGCACCCTTTGTCCTACATCTATTGTCGATCCCTTTAATTCAATGCATTACCTGAGACCTTCAGGGAACAATCATTTCTTTATAAAAAAAAAAAAAAAATATCACGGGACAATTCACACCAATTGACCTAGTCCCAAAGTAAGCTCGGTAAAGGTTGTGTTATGGGTACTAGGCAACGAATAAACATACTTATATAGATAGATACATACTTAAATACATATTAAACATCCAAGACTCGAGCACACACATTCGTATTTGTCACACAAATGTCTGCCTCGACCGGGGAATCGAACCCGGGACCTCAAGCTTCGTAGTCAGGTTCTCTAACCACTAGGCCATCCGGTCGTCTAAACCGTCCGGTCGGTATTTGATCATAATCTCTAACCTGAGCTTGCGTTTCATAATTCCTGTGGAAACGTAAGAGGATAAAATATACGGTAAATATCCCTAGGAGCTAGGAGGGTAACATGTTAATTTTCGCAGTACGCTTACCGAAAATGGGTCCACATGATTTTGAGAGATTCCATTTGAGCTCGGTGGCTTGGTACTTACGTTAAACAATACAATAATAATTATGTGAAATGATCGTCTTATATTCTTTCTGGTTCCCACTAAAAACCACGTTGCGGCTTGCCACGATTATTACGCTGAGGCCCTACCACGAAGTACATGATTCGAACTTCGTTTCGTGCCGTCCCGCTCACGCTAATATGATTTGACACGAGGGTGAGAGGGATAATACGATAAGAACTTCGATTTTCGAATTTTGTAGTAGCGCCTCTGAGCGAGGCCTAATTTATTCTAATCAATGTTTTTTACTTCCATCTTTTTCTGTTAAATGTATATTTTAGTTGTATACATAAATATCTCTCTCTCTCTCTCTCTATATTTCTCTCTCTCTCGCTCTTTCTCACTGAACACCACATAGTAAACAATATTGGGTGTTTAATAACTATTTAAGTAGGTATCTACATAATATAACGCACGTCCTCTAAAAAAGAGTCGTAACATAAAAAAGGGTTTTGAGAAAATTGCAACTAAAGTTTAAGGTTAATATTTGCACTTTTTTGTGTTATGACAGTTTTTTACAGGATGTGCGAATTAAGTATGTTTATCCGTTGCCTCGCGTTATCCTGCCATCACCGAAAATCTCTTGGAAAAATACACGCACGTGAATTTCAAAAAACTCAGAGGTACACCGGATTCGAATCCATGCTCCTCTGCTTGTGAGGCTGGATATTTAGGCTAGGTCACCACGACTATAAAGAGCTCATAATATAAAAACCGGCCAAGAGCGTGTCGGACACGCCCAAGGTAGGGCTCCGTACCCATTACGAAAAAACCAAGTAATATTTTTCTAAGGATTTCGTATGTGTACGGAATCATCCAAGTTTAGGTATGTTTTATACCTTAGGCTACTATTTACTCTTAAACTGCAAATAATTTCCAAGCAATCTTAGCCGCTATAATTTTCCTAGTAAATTTGATATATTTACTACCATTCTGAATTTTTTCAAATTTTTCCACTTAACAGTTTAGATTTTAGAGGGGGGGACGCTCGATTTTAATGAAAATTTTCACTTTAAAGTTGAATATTTCGCAAACAGATCACTGTATAGAAAAATCATGTGAGCAACCCCGCAATGATTTTAAAAGACCTATCCAACAATACCCCACACTATAGGGTTAGCCGAGAAAAAAAAAATCACCCACACTTTACGTCTATGGGAGGTACCCTAAAAAAATTTTTTTTACTTTTTTTTATTCAATCACTTTGTCGGCGTGACTCATATATATATTGATGCCAAATTACAGCTTTCTAGTACTAACAGTCTCTGAGCTTAGCCGCGGACAGACAGACAGACAGACAGACAGACAGACAGACGGACAGACATGGCGAAACTATAAGGGTTCCTAGTTGACTACGGAACCCTAAAAACGGCCAAGTGCTAGTCGGACTCGCGCACAAAAGATTCCGTACCATTTATCTTTAAAAACGGCAGAAAAAATCACGTTTGTTCTATGGAAGCCCCCCTTAAATTATTGTTTATTTTTAATTATTTATTTTTAAAGTGAATATATATAACTAAATATACTGTGAATATTTCAAGCGTCTACCTGTTGCCGTTATCAATATCGAGCAAAAACGAGCAAATAAATCACGTTTGTTGAATGGGAACCCCCTTTTAATATTTACTTTATTCTAGTTTTTAGTATTTATTGTTATAGCGGCAACCAAAGTACATCATCTGTGAAAATTTCAACTGTCTAGCTATCACGGTTCATGAGATACAGCCTGGTGACAGGCGGACGGACGGACAGCGAAGTCTCAGTAATAGGGTCCTGTTATTACCCAATGGGTACGGAACCGTAACATTACCTAATAATCTTTTTCTTAATCAATATCCTTTAGTCCTTACCTTTTTCCACGGCTTTCATCTCCCCAGTCAATTTACCTTCTTGCTGACCGTAGTCCACAATTTCGTAACCAATTTTTTCCATCTGCTATCGCCCTATCTCATCCAATGTTCATATCGAAGCCATATTGCTAGCGTATCTGGGTAAAATAGACTGGTAGTTATTTGGGTCCTGCATCCGAACGGTGACGAGACCCTATTGCAAGGGTTCCACTGCCTATCCGTTCGTTTGTTACAGACTGTTTACTTTGAACCGCAGTTTAGGCAGAATGTGTACACATACATTATTATAAACGTAATCCGCTATTTTACTAATATTATAAATGCATACGTTTTTGAGTGTGTGTGCGCGTGTCAAACTCACAGGATCAACTAAGCGGCATCGAGTGATGGAACTTTTGGCGATTCCTCGCTCGTGAAGTTCCCTAAATTATTGACAGCGAGTATAAAGGAACAAATGTCAAACTTAATTGTTGCATGTGCCGAAATAGTGATGTAGCGCTGGGATTGTAATAAAATTTGAGAGGGCTTGGGCCATAGTTCCCACACACGTACACGTACACGTAGTTCTAAGACATGTTTCATCAAAATTGGTTCAGCCATTTCAAAGTTATCAGCTCTTTTGTTAGCTGCGGAAGGAATTTTAGACGCAGATAGGGCTTTATTTTCAAAATATTTGTGATCAAATTGCGTCGGGGGTTTTTATAGTAGATTGTACACCAAGGGGATAAAGCACTGCATTATGTCACGGGCGCGATATTGAATCCTGAGCGTATCGAGGGACTCCAGATTTAACTCCCGAGCGTAGCGAGGGGGTTTTTTAGTTGATTCCCGAGCGAAGCTAGGGAATTAAGATGGAGTCCTGAGAGCAGTGAAGGATTTAAGCGCGCCCAAGGCAAAATCAGTTTTATCCCCGAGGAGTATACTCTACTTTTCTCACCTTTTGCGAGACAATAAAAACCAAGGCTTCTAGAAAAATACTCGAAATAGACCCAGAAGCACTGATTCTGACACTGACTTTGCGCCTTTCGCAGTTTTCCATTTGTCGAAATCTTTGTAAGCTTTTAAGTATTTTTCCTTCGACTTCTCTGGGAGTACATTATTAACAATTTCTAAGGCCGGCTTGCGCAGACCTGGGTTAGCTACTTAACTCCGAGCGAGTTAACTGCTAACCCAGGGTTAACAAGTGTCAAAATGTATGGAACTGTCATTCTTAACCCAGGGTTACCGATTTAATTTTTTTACCCTGAACTGTGCAAGTGGTCCTAAGGCGTCTAATTTAATGGAATCAGGAGTCAAATCACTCTCGTCACTCGATATTTTCCTAATGTTTTATCTTCTTTTGCAGTTTTGATACTTAAAATTGCAGCGTATTGAAATACTCGCGGCTTTTGTTTTAAGTATTGATTTTTTTTCGTTCGGCTTGCCGTGGCGTGGCCAGCTCGATTTTCGAATAAGTTCGATTTTCAAATAAATGAGGCGCGGCGCGCGCCGCCGTCCACCTCCTCGCCGTCGTCCACCAGCAGCTGCAGCAGCCGCGCGCCGCGCGATTTTGACGAAATTAGACTTTAAATGCATAACAATAAGAACTAAGAGAAGTGAGAATCACATTACTGCCCGGCGGGTTATAATGAAATTCAGTACAACATTACACCCCGGCAAAAGACAAGGGCTATAATGATTTACTTTGAGTTAAGGTTTGCATGATATATAATGAGGCATTGTCGAGCAGGTGGTGTGAAAAAAAATTTAATTTATTGAATCAGGCGTTACTTTGCCGATCCAACCCAACTATCACCACCAACAAACTGCACTGACGCGTTTCGAACTCTATCAGAGCTCATCTTCAGAGTCCAACAGGCCCAACTTATACTACGAGTATTCGATGTTTTTTTTTATTTGTTTATTGTAGTTCCACATGAATATGTGTATATCTCTCTCTCTCTCTCTCTCTCTCTCTCTCTCTCTCTCCCTCTTTTTGTCTCTCTCTGCACACAACACAATACAACACAATGCAATACGAGAAACAATTCGATGTTGTGCGTTATTTTTTAAAAATTGGATGCTTTAGACAACATTTCTTTTAAAAAATATGGAACCAAGTAAAAATGGCTTTCCTACGAAACAATGCCTTTTTATACCCCACAAAACACAGTACTAATTACGTACGTTGCTCTCAGACTTACCTTATTTTCTCCTCCAATACCCTTGGTTATCAGGATACAGATAAGAAAACATAATATCAGGTAAATCTTGGGAGATTTCGACGGAAGTAATAGTAAACTCCGGATTGAGGCTGTAGAGGTGCGATGAGTCTAGAATATTCGGGTTTTCAGGTCGATTTGGGATAGGGAAGGGATTTGAAAGTAATTGAGGAGGATCTGCAAAATTAATTTGTTGTTCGAATATTTTATGCCTTTCTTGTAATTATAGATTTCACCTGTTTGGGGGAATGAACGTAATGTTTTTATCGTTTGTCTCGTCTACATTTTAACCTGTGAAAAACCGCTTTTATATGTGTGTTCGGCGAATAAATATATGCATGAATAAATATTACGGGACAATTTCACACCGATTGACCTATTCCCAAAGTAAGTATAGCTTATCTTATGGGTTCTAGGTAACAGTTACTTAAATAGACAGGAAAATATCCAAGACTCGAGAAAAAACACTTTTAAAAAAAATTTAGTATTTATCGTAAACAAAAAGACCAGTCCAGCGCCATTTGGTGGTTCCGACGCATTCCCGCAACCTTAACCAGGGCGCCGCTCCAGCTTGTTGGAGGCCTATCTGCTACCTACTTTCACTCCGTGGACGCCATTCGAATACCTAACTTTTGGCCCCATCAGCTCAACGAGTGACTTCAATCCGGCGATTCTTCGAGCTATGTCGATGACATTAGTTCTGGCGCGGATTTTATCATTTCTATTTTATTTCTGGGAATTTCCACGGGACTTTTTACGAAATCCCAGAATTTCAATAACAAGTAATAATGAACGTAAGCAAAGCCGTGAGTAAAGGCTGGGACTTTATCAATCCACAGCCCATTTGAAATGTATTAAACATAAATTCTCGTGGGTATAAAATGTATATTCTTTATCTTATCCACTTCAATAGATTTGTCGTCGACAGCAATAATAAATAAACCATCAATACTACGAACGAGTACACAAACAATAATAAAAACTGGAATAACAAAATTTATGGCAATACTCAAGAGCCCTACATTTTACATGCTTAAGTAGATGAAGACTTTCTGTATTTTAAGAATTGTTGTCAGAGTGCGTAGGTACTTATACTTACTTTCTTGCTACGGTGATTAGGATTCCTGTGACTTCTTTCACGAGATCGTTGATTTCATTTTGTTCAATTGAATAATCGAACTCTTTTCTTTAATAGTACATTACTGCAGCGGCCGCGAAATAGGGGATTGCCGGCCGAGTAGTAATAGATGGCCGAGTGTTAACGAGGCCATCTAGAGATACGAGGCCGGCAATCCCTGTTCGTGGCCAAGGCTTGTATAGTGCTTTTCTCAAATAAATCCAAGGAAATGACACGAATGTTCAACTTATATATTCATATTTAATTCAAATTGTTTTTTTTTTGATTCCCGCCAAAATATTTTTTTTCCAGCAATTTATTTGTAAGCTGTTCCAGTTAATGTTTTTGACGCAAAATCTTGAGATGATTTATATTTATTAAAAAATTACGACCTTATTAATTGGTTATTTTAATAAATTGTTAACAATAAACGCCAATCCTTATTTATTTTATTAAATCTAGCCAAGTAAGATATTAAAAAGTAAATTCACAAACTAAATTTTTCTTAATTGGCAGTATGTCATTGATAGTCAATAAAAGAAAATACGACCCACTAAAACAAAAGACAATCTCTTTGCTGGCCTTGGCCAGCAATGTTTGTATGAAATTCCATTATTGTCGTCTAATTTGAAATTAGAACGAATCTTCCTCAACTGCTATACAATGGCATACTTCGTGTTCTATTGTCACGACTATAAGGACCACATTTCCTTGGATGTTTGAGAAAAATAATTAATTTAATCAGGCGTTATTTTGCGGAGGTCCATATTAATGAACTGAAACAATTACGTCATTACTCACCCGCGATCTTACGATACGATTACGATAGTTACGTTAGTACCTACTCTGAAGATGAGCTCTGGTTGAGTTCAAATCGCGTCAGTGTAGTTTGGTGGTGGTGATAGTCGGGTTTGTGGGTTTTGTGTGTGTTTGTACAGTGTGGAGGTGGAGGAACTGCATGAACACGCATTTCTTACATAAACGTAACTATCGTAAAGTCGCGGGTGAGCAAAGTAATTGTTTCAGTTCTTTAATTACTTAAAAGTGGTAGCCTAGTGGTTTAACCCGTGGCCTCTCAAGCAGAGAGTTGTGGGTTCGAATCCAGTCGCGCACCTCTAAGTTTTTCCATGTGCGAAATTACGTTTGAAATTTGCCGTGACCTTTTTTGTGAAGGAAAACAGTGACACCAGTTTGCAGTTTTCATTTCTGGACCCAGGGAAGTAGACACTGAGAGCTCCCAATCTACGAACCTGTATGCTTATCGTCTAACGTGCTGACGCTTGCTTTCGCATTCACTATTTCTTTCTGTCAAACGGTATGAGACGGTGACAGTAAGAGATGGTGAAAACAATGACAAGACAACCTCTGTACGCTTATTGTCTAAAGCGCGGGCGCTTGTCATCGCTTTCACCGTCTCTTTCTGTCACCATCTTATACCGTTTGACAGAAAGAAATAGTAAATGCAAAAGCAAGCGTCAGCGCGTTAGACATTGAGCTTACTGTACTCAGCACCGGGGGAACGTCTAGGCCGAAAATGACAATGCCGGAGCTATTCTCGTCCTTAATGTTTAATGTTTAAGGACATGTTGTTCAAGAAACCTTTGGCTTCCCTAAGGGGAATAAACTAGCCGCACCTACATTTTACACGCGACAAAACTAGCGAAATGAACAATAAAACGTAATCCCAAAAACCCGAGCTCATAAAGCAGACCATGGAAGCTTGCCAAACCGCTTCGCCTGGGTTTTACAACAGTGCTCATAAATTTACTCTTTCAATTTATCTTGCAGCCTCCTAGGGTCCACAGTACACTGAGTAACTAATCTGCGACCAATGCACTACGTTTGCACTCACACAAAATACGACCTTTTCATTATGGCGTGAATAAATGAATGAAATAGTTCATTCTGCCAGAAACAAATTGCTGCAAACGATCATAACATATCGTCTTCAAATCTGAGGTACTTTGACGTTCTTGGACAGTGTGTTCTATTCTTGTTTAAAGTTATAATATTATCTCACGGGAGCGGATCAGGTACCACGTTATTTATTTATTTGTATATCAGTACGCCAGGTATCATCTAAATCTATTCAGCAGTTATTACATGAATAAGTAACCAGATCCAAATATCAAAACATCTTCAGCAAACTTACTCATTTATTACGGCGGTCCAATCAGCGTGCAGTTACTGCAGGGCCTCGAGACCCTACATGTAATGCTAAATGAGCTATACAAATCCGGTTGGTGACTTCGGCCGCGGCTGGTCACCACCCTGTAGGTTGAGCTAGGCCGCCAAACAACTCTCGTCGTCTTCCGGTCTGTTGCTTATAGAAGCCATTCTGGAGGAAGGGTCTGAGCAGTTGTGCAGCGCGCACGTACCGGTTACAGTGCCTCGTATTTATTTTGTTGTACGGTTTGCACTACTTATTGTTTCCTGTCAGTGTGTATGAAGTCAATGTCCGACATACTCAGCTACACACACTAAGCTCAGGTGTGGGTGCATTTCGACGTGTAGATATCTTACCGATTCATACTGTGAGAGTAGCGTGCAACTACTTCAATTCGGTCTCTCTGTGTCTCAAAGGAGAACACGTGCTTGAATTCTCACGCTTCTTCTAACTGGAGAAAACTAATTTTAAAGTTCCAAACGCGGGAATAACGCAAACAAAACAATATTTCATTCAAATTAAACTAATTTCGGAGAGAAGATCGTAATTAATTATTGCTTTCACGGTGTTGTGGGGCTTTGTGAATCTGAGGATCTCAAGATGGTTACAACAAGCAATATTCTTGGTAATTAGGGTAATAAAATTGCAAGCAAGTAATATTTTACTGTTTCTAAATGAAATGTAGTTTGTTATGATCATCATCATCAGTTCAGCCGAAAGACGTCCACTGCTAAACATAGGCCTCCCCCAAGTTTTGCCAAACATTCGCATCCAATACGGACCCGCAACCTTAACCAGGTCGTCGCTGCCTACCTATTTACACGCCACTTGAGAATATTTTGACCCCAACGGCCATCACTCAGTTCTACGAGCGATGTTGAGCTGACTAGTGTTGACTGCCAATATTGAGACAAATCAAATCATTTATGTTGCTAAAACATACACAAAGTTGGTACAATTGTCACGTCAGTAGTAAAGTAACATGAATGTATGTTACGCCACAATATACTTATACCATGCAAAACTTACACTAAGGGGCTGTTTCACCACTTTTCTTAAAGTTCGGATAAAAGCTAAGCTATAATAAGCTATAATAAAACTATTCAGAGTTTCAGTTTAATTTAAACCATTTCCTTTTTGTCACAGAATACCCTGGCTATATTGGACAAACTGGACATCGACAGCGAGAAGCCTTCTGAGGAGGAAATCGCGAGACTTTTCGGTTATGAGGAGGCCTACTTTGCGGGGGAACTTGGTGCCTGGCAGAGGCTCAAGCCAAGAGTCTGGGCTCTGTTTGACGAGCCGTCCAGTTCACCGCCCGCTAAGGTAGGTAGTTTAGCAGTTAAAAAAGATTAAGGGCATGTTACAACAATTACTTTGCTCACCAGCGACCTTACGATAGCTACGTTTACGTAGCAATATGTGTTCATGCAGTTCCTCCACCACATAAAATACAACACAATATTCTAACATTTGGTAGCACAGTAAACGGTTGCAGTGATCTGAAGATGAGCTCCGGTTGAGTTCAAAACGCGTCAGTGTAGTTTGGTGGTGGTGGTGATAGTTGGGTCTGTGTGATTTGTGTGTGTTCATAAAGTGTTGGAGGTGGAGGAACTGCATGGGCACGCATTTTTTACATAAACATAGCTACTGTAAGGTCGCCGGTGAGCAAAGTAATTGTTTCAGTTCATTAGGTATCTACTTTCCAAGTATTTTTTTTTACATTTAACTGTTGAATTTGATTAGTAACTAAAAACAATATAAAAAATGATGTTCAAATTGATCTGTTAAGTACTCGTCAAAAACCACAGTAACCATGATCAAAACAGTTCTTTTGATTCCTTCTAAGTCTAAATTACACCGTCACGCAATTGTAACCTTAATCACGTCACTCATATAAAGATCTTAATTGCTCGAGGAAGTTCGGGTAATAAACGAATAACAAGTTAATTCTTGTCATCACCCACACCTGCTGGGTCGTAAATTAAGGGTTTAGAACAATTAACCGTTTGACAGCTACTCCCGTAATTATGCCTAAGCAATTTCTAAGAAAATTTTCACATTTCACAACCGGAAATGTTGGAGAAGTTTTTATTCAGAATGAGGATAATTGTTTCATTGTTCTAATTTTTAAGCTTTGGTACCGCAAAATAAAAAGGAACCTTTACAGGATCACTTTTGTCGCCCGTCTAATTGTCAAGACCATTTATTTGTATTTGGAACGCGGAAAGCTATTTATTGTTAGCCTGTCATAGTGCCCCACTACGGGCATGTCTTACAATACCGAAGTACGAAAGACCGAATGTATTAAAACATCGAATGGGTCAAAAGACCGACACGATTTTTTTCTGAAACCGTTAACTTTTCAAGATAGTTATAAAACAAACCTAACCTAACCTAATGGGTTCTGTATGATGCCGTTTTAATAAATTCTGAATAGTTTACGGTTTCAGAAAAAAATCGTGTTGGTCTTTTGACCCATTCGATGTTTTAATACATTCGGTCTTTCGTACTTCGGTATTGTAATAAATACCCCCCACTACTGGGTAGAAGCCCTCTCCTCTTGACCTCTATAATTAAGACACAATGTCAGGCTAATCTTTTGTGTTCACGTCCAAACCGTTCCATTATCTCCCCTTTGGTTTGCCTCGTTGTCTCTGGCCACCTCTCCGGCACCTACCAAACCTGTGTGAGCCCAATGCAGTGCGTACAGACTGAAGCCCATTTCCATTTTAGCTTAGCAATCTATTTCAAACTAAATACAAACTGAAATATAGATGCACAGAAAAAACCCCAGAAAAAAGACCAATGCTGGGAATTGGTCTTTTTTCTGGGGTTTTTTCTGTGCATCTATATTTCAGTTTGTATTTAGTTTGAAATATATGGTTTCACGGGATGACCGTAAAAGTAATAAAAAAATGAAGTTGAAGAAAATAAAAAAATAAATAGAAAAAGATACTTCATACTTAACTTAGCAATCTGTAAAGGTTATTAACTAGAAATATAGGTAATAACGGGCTAATTTCCGCAACTCGACGTCTTTTACGTGCCTATTTTGCGTAACTGGCTGTAGGCACTATTCGTGCCAGCCCAACTCCTTAAGGAAGCCTAGCAGACCCTTCACGTTGCCGACGACTTCCTGGAGCGACCTCGGTGTCCCGAGGTGCAGTGCCCTGTAGCTCGCCACACTAGCGTACTAGAAATATATCATGGCAGATAGACTTATTTTTATTTGCTTTTGAATTAATGGGGAACCCCTGGTGTCGAACGTGGCTGGTTTTTTAGGGTTCCGTAGTCAACTAGGAACCCTTATAGTTTCGCCATGTCTGTCCGTCTGTCTGTCTGTCCGCGGCTAAGCTCAGAGACTGTTAGTACTAGAAAGCTGTAATTTGGCATGAATATATATATCAGTCACGCCGACAAAGTGATTGAATAAAAAAAAGTTAAAAAAATTGTTTTAGGGTACCTCCCATAGACGTAAAGTGGGGGTGATTTTTTTTTTCTCGGCTATCCCTATAGTGTGGGGTATCGTTGGATAGGTCTTTTAAAACCATTGCGGGGTTGCTAACATGAATTTTATATTCAGTGATCTGTTTGCGAAATATTCAACTTAAAGTGAACATTTTCATTAAAATCGGCCGTCCCCCCCCCCCTCTAAAATCTAAACTGTTGGGTGGAAAAATTTGAAAAAATTCAGAATGGTAAGTAAATATATCAAATTTACTAGGAAAATTATAGCGGCTAAGATTGCTTAGAAATTATTTGTCGTTTAAGAGTAAATAGTAGCCTAAGGTATAAAACATGCCTAAACTTGGATGATTCCGTACACATACGAAATCCTTAGAAAAATATTACTTGATTTTTTCGTAATGGCTACGGCACCCTACCTTGTTTGATACTGTGTTCTGTGAACTGTCAAAAAAAGTATAGATTGAAATTTTTATTTTGCGTGACCTGTACTAGGAAATATAATATATACGATTATATGCTGATTGAAAACATTTTCATGTCCTTTTTTCTTAAGTAAGGAACGACTTCGTTTAAACCTTGAAGGTAAAATGTTAGTAGTGTTAATAAAATATAATACATAACAAGTTAATGTCTTGTTTGTGTTTGGAAAAGGCAAATAATTATTAAAACTAGCAGATACGTAGAGTAAGTAAGAGAGAGTAAGTAGAGTAAATAAATAAATAAATATCACGGGACAATTCACACCAATTGACCCAGTCCCAAAGTAAGCTAAGCAAAGCTTATGTTATGGGTACAAAGCAACGGATAAACATACTTATATAGATAGATACATACTTAAATACATATTAAACACCCAAGACCCGAGAACGAATATTCGTATTTTTCATACAAATATCTGCCCCGACACGGGAATCGAACCCGGGACCTCAAGCTTCGTAGTCAGGTTCTCTAACCACTAGGCCATCTGGTCGTCTAAAGTACTAAGTAAAGTAGATTTTACGCCAATTGAACTTATACATTGAATGTTTCGAATTGGGTTTATTTTATACCGAATAAAGTAAACTCAAATGAAACGACAAAATAATATAATTTTTCTCAAACATCCAAGGAAATGTGGTCCTTATAGTCGTGACAATAGAACACGAAGTATGCCATTGTATAGCAGTTGAGGAAGATTCGTTCCAATTTCAAATTAGACGACAATAATGGAATTTCATACAAACATTGCTGGCCAAGGCCAGCAAAGAGATTGATTGTCTTTTGTTTTAGTGGGTCGTATTTTCTTTTATTGACTATCAATGACATACTGCCAATTAAGAAAAATTTAGTTTGTGAATTTACTTTTTAATATCTTACTTGGCTAGATTTAATAAAATAAATAAGGATTGGCGTTTATTGTTAACAATTTATTAAAATAACCAATTAATAAGGTCGTAATTTTTTAATAAATATAAATCATCTCAAGATTTTGCGTCAAAAACATTAACTGGAACAGCTTACAAATAAATCGCTGGAAAAAAAATATTTTGGCGGGAATAAAAAAAAACAATTTGAATCAAATATGAATATATAAGTTGAACATTCGTGTCATTTCCTTGGATTTATTTGAGAAAAGCACTATACAAGCCTTGGCCACGAACAGGGATTGCCGGCCTCGTATCTCTAGATGGCCTCGTTGACACTCGGCCATCTATTACTACTCGGCCGGCAATCCCCTATTTCGCGGCCGCTGCAGTAATGTACTATTGAAAATTCAAACCTCTTTATTTACTAAGTTTCAAACAGGGTAAGTGGTCTCAATGACTTCGAAAAATGAAAGCCGGCTGTGCCCCTTTTGCGCTCGAATAGGCGGCACTGCCACGCCCTTAAATTCAGACATGGTTAACTAGATGGTATTTTTTTACAGTATCACTTTTAAATAAATAGTGAACATAATAAGGTGCCTATATGAATATACTAGCTTTTGCCCGCGACTCCGTCCGCGTGGAATTAGTAATTTGGGCAGCTTATTTTGTTATCCAATTTGCTTTTTCATCAATTATGGCTCTCCTTAGTTCCTCGATACTAAAAAAATTACCCCCCCCCGCAACCCCCCCGCACCCACCAACTCGCTCCCTCCCGCACCCCCCACCCCCTTGGTGTTTTTGTCAAATATCTTGAAAACGGTGCATCCTACGGCAAAATCAATGAAATTTTCATCCCCCCTTTAATACCCCCACACCCTCTCCCCCGCACTCCCCCCCCCCGCCACAACCACAAACAAACAAACAAACAAACAAACAAACAATCAAACAAACAAACAAACAAACAAACAAACAAACAAATAAACAAACAAACAATCAAACAAACAAACTCTTCAGCTTTATATATTAGCATAGATTGGAAATTTACCATGAGCTTTACGGTGAAGGAATACATCGTGAGGAAACCTGCACCTATCTACACCTGCGAAAAAGTTCAATGGTCTGTGTGAAGTTCGCAATACGCACTGGGCCCGCGTGAGAACTACGGCCCAAGCCCTCTCATTCTGAGAGGAGCCCTGTGCCCTGCAGTGGAACGTATATAGGCTGGGATGATGATGATGATAAATTGTGTTCGACCTTAAGGACCAAAAGGATATCGAGAGAGAGCGTAGGGCGCTGGCGGTCCGATGCAACATGCTGGCGCGAAGGTTTGCACAGTGTAGTGAGCAGGTGAAAGTGTCGCTATTTAAAGCTTTTTGTCAAGTGTTCTATACGTGCAGCCTTTGGGCCAGCTTCACCCAGAGGGCCTTCAGTACCCTACGAGTGCAGTACAATAATGGTTTCAGGATGCTGATGGGGCTGCCCCGATTCTGCAGCGCATCGGGCATGTTTGCACTGGCTTGCACTGATGACTTTTACGCTATAATGAGAAAAAGAATCGCCTCGCTGCTCTGTAGAGTGCGGGCCAGCCCTAACCTCAACCTGAGTACTGTAGCGGCCAGATACGACTCCCCTATAATGCGGCAGTATGAAACGATTATGTCCGCGAGGCGGTAGACTGAGTGTGTTTGTGTTTGTTCTTATTATTAATTATTTTTTGTTCTGTGTACTAACGTTATCTACCTTAATTTTGTTAATATTTATGTTATGTTACTAACAACTTGGACCAGTATTGTTGTCTGAAATAAATAGAATTTGAATTTGAATTTGAAATAAATTTTAGTAAGTTTGCTATAATTTAGGGCCACAGAAATAAAGTGAGCGTCTAGACCGTTCCCAATCGACGTATTCTGCACGTATACCACCAGACAGAATGACCACCAGTAGGACTGACTGACCCCTAATCCAACCATCTACTGAAATATTGTGGATCAATTTTAAAAAACCTTTTATAAGCTTTATACCCACATAAAAAAGGACTAAAATCTTTTCGCCCACCACGTTAACGTGTTAATCCTAGTAAAGACACTGCTCATTCATTTTGACCAACATTACCCACTACAAAAAAAGCAGCCCTAAGTCAACCGCTAATTTACTGCACATTGAGTTATACTCCGTCGGCTATAAGGTTCAAATCGGGATAGAAAAAAAAATTAAAACAGAACGTTGTGGAAGCAAGTGAGTAGCTACTCTCCAGGGCTCACGTCTAATACTAAGGCAATTAGGAGAGTTTAACTCGACTTTGGGATATGAATTATTGACCTGAGGCGCTACTACGAAATTCGAAAATCGAAGTTCGTATCGTATTATCCCTCTCACTCTCGTGTCAAATCATGTTAGCGTGAGCGGGACGGCACGAAACGAAGTTCGAATTATGCACTTCGTGGTAGGGCCTCTGTACCTTTGCTGTAACTTAGGCACAGTACATTATTTTAGACAGTAAGGAAATAACTATCTATTTTGCACTTGACCAAGTCAAGGTAGCCTAGTGGTAACCTATGGCTTCTAAAACAGAGGCTCGTGAACTCGAGCCCAGGCTTACACCTCTGATTTTTCGGAATTTATGTTCGAAATTAAATTTGAAATTAGAGTGAGCTTTGCGGTGAATGAAACTTGCATTTACTCGTGAAGAAATTAAATGGCGTGTATGAAGTTTCTAATCCGCACCGGGCTGGTTGGTTTTGGTTTTGGTTACTGAGGGGAGGTCTACTAGGGGTGTTCAATAAAAAGTGAGAATGAGTATGTTATAAACAACTTTTACTAAATGTAATTTTATTTTTCGACATAGTCTCCTTTTAGCATAATACACTTATTATATCTTTTTTCTAAACTTAAAATTTCATTTTTAAAAAAGGTCTCATCTTGAGTACTTAAAAAATCTTGTACTGCAGCGACTACCACGTCGTCGTCTTCAAATTTCTGGCCTCTCGGGTATTGTTTCAATCTCGGAAATAGGTAGAAATCACTGGGAGCGAGATCTGGTGAATACAGAGGATGCTTAAGGATATTGAACCCAGCATCACGAATTGCAGCCATTGCAACGATGGACTTGTGTGCCGGGGCATTGTCCTGGTGGAACAGCACAACTTTCGAGAGTTTACCTCGCCGTTTTTCGCGGATCTCATTGCGCAATGTTTCTATTTGTTTGGCGTATAAGGTGCCCGTAATAGTGGCTCCATGTTTGAGATACTCAATCATTAATACCCCTTTACCATCCCAAAAAACAGAGCCATGACCTTACCGGCAGATGGGCCCACCTTGAATTTGTTCGGAGTTGGAGATGATAGCCTTTTCCATGTCATAGACTGCAGTTTCATTTCAGGGTCGTAATGATGGAGCCATGTTTCGCCCATTGTTATAAATCACGCCAAAAAAAGTTCCCGGTCTTGCTATATCAGGTCCAAAGCTTCTTGACAAATCTCGACTCTAGTTTGTTTTTGCGTGTCAGTAAGCATTCTTGGTACCCAACGCGCAGATACCTTTTTCATACCCAAGCGTTCATGTAAAATATTATGCACGCTCCCCGTTGAAATCTTTACATTTTCAGCAATGAAACGAACCGTGACACGACGATCCGCCAAAACTGAGTTTTCAACTTTTTTCACAATTTCTTCAGTTATTGCAGTAGTAGGGCGTCCGGAGCGGGGTTCGTCCATGGTCGATGTTCTTCTATGTCTAAATTCGGCGCACCAACGTGCGACTGTCGAATACGGAGGAGCATTAGACCCTAAAGTGTCCCGCAAATCTAAATTGACTTGGTCCGTAGAAAAATTTTTCAAACACAAGTATTTGATAACGGCGCGCAGTTAATTTTCTCCATTTTCGCTAACGTACTCAATAGCATTGCAAAGAAATTACCGTATTTTTTTTTAAAGAAAAGACAGTTACTTTTTTTTTTCATAGCAATCAGCTAGATAGATAAGCTTTACCGGCCAGTATTTAATTTCCTAATATTGAAAGAATTTGCATCTCATTCTCACTTTATATTGAACGCCCCTCGTATGATGCTCTATACTGGGACGCATGGGCTAGGATAGTAACTCAAATTTTTTAATTCTCATACATTTCTATTCATTTTCTATTTTAGACGACCGGATAGCCTAGTTGTTAGAGAACCTGACTTCGAAGCTTGAGGTCCCGGGTTCGATTCCCGGTCGGGGCAGATATTTGTGTGAAAAATACGAATGTTTGTGCTCGAGTCTTGGATGTTTAATATGTATTTAAATATGTATTTATCTATACAAGTAAGTTTATCCGTTGTCTAGTACCCATAGTACAAGCATTTGCTTAGTTTGGGACTAGGTTAATTGGTGTGAATTGTCCCGTGATATTTATTTATTTTGTTTAATTTATTTCTAACTCTCTGTTAGTCAAAGTCAGACAAGGTTGTCAAACGTAGCTAGTATATTATTATGTATCACAGTTCTTACAAGTCACGAATGCGAGCGAGCTTTACTCACGATTGAATGTGTGAAAGCTTTGTTTGCTACTATAATTTTTTTGAACATTTATATTTATTTTTTACAAGCTTTTATTTACCTTCACCTGCCCCGTTGTTTGTGTGTCATCAAATCTTGCAAGTTAAATTTGACCCACTTTTTGAATACCGATTGAACTGAAATTTTGCATTTAAATCAGGTGAGGTGCAATATCAATATCATTATGACATGGAGCTGATCTGACCATGAAGCTGGGTGGTAGCAATAGGAACTTATTAATAAAACGACACGACCGCATCGATTTTGGATTGGTTTGTTTCGTCTAGACGAGTAGATACTTTACTAGTGTCAGGGGCAAAAAATACAATCAACAAAAATGCTTCTACTAAAAATGGAATTCTTAACAAAACTTATTTATGTTAACTAACCATATCCGATTACGCTCTCACGCACACTCTGACACGTACACAGACGTGATTACCACATACAAAGCCCGCTCATCGTGACTTTTAAAAATTAAGCTAAATAGTTTTTAATTTTTCATAAAGTTCGAAAACAAAATGGCGCATCGCGTTCGTACTGTTATTAACCTGATCACTGTCTGCGATATAAGTTAGCAGGAGATCACTAGAGTTGCGGTCTCCCATTAAGGTTAAGATGACTTGAAAATTTAGGGGCGAAATATGATAACTTGTCATGTAAAGGGTTATGCGGTGTACAGGGTGTTGGCTCCAATACCAATTACAGGGTGATATTTATAGTAGTGAATATAATATTTCTATTTAGTGGCAATGTTGACATATGTGAAAATTATATTAGAATATATTCACGTTTAATGGAATAGCTTTTAAACAATACTAAATGAAAAAAATATATACTTACTTAAATGAATTATTAAAAAAAAAGATAAAGGATTTTATATTTTTTGATTTTAAAGTTATCCAAAAATTGTTTTTATTTATTATCCTAACCTGTATACGTGCCAATGCTGCACACAGGCTTCCTATCAGAATGAGGGATTCACGCACACGTTAATGCAGTTTTCCTCACTATGTTTTCATTCACCGTGAACATCATGGTAAATTTCAAATGTAATTTCGCACATGAATTGCGAAAAACTTGGAGGTGCGAGCCCGGGCTCGAACCCACGACCCTCTGTTTGAAAGGCCATAGGTCAAACCACTAGGCTAATAACTGGGTTTGCTAACTGAAATTAATAACTAAATACGACCGCTTTAGCCTAGTTGGTAGTGACCCTGCCTACGAAGCAAAAGGTCCTGGGTTCGAATCCCGGTAAGGGCATTCATTTGTGTGATAAGCACGAATATTTGTCCCTGAGTTATGGATGTTTTCTATTTATTTAAGTATTTATTTATCTATATAAGTATGTTTATCGTAGTCTAGTACCCGTAGTACAAGCTTTGCTTAGTTTGGGACTAGGTCGATTTGTGTAAAGATTGTCCCCTAATATGTATATTTATTTTTATATTTATATTTAAATAACTTCCCTGACCGCTCAAAAAGTTGAATTTCAATAAAGGGGGAAACGCGCTTGGAAATTGTAAATCTAGGTATTTGAAAATATTCAATTAACAGGTCTGAATCCCTCGAATCGGGATCGAATTTCCAAACTCCAATAAAAGGCCTTGAAATTGCGAAGCTTGAATCAGAACAAAAGGCTTGTTAGGTGAAAGATTATGTATGTATGTATGTAAACTCTTTATTGTACACAAAATAAGGAAAACAAAAAATGAAAAATATTATAGACAACCGTTGAAATGCATGTACAAAGGCGAACTTATCCCTTTAAGGGATCTCTACCAGTCAACCTTTGAGTGGATGAAAGGAGCATTTAGTAAAGGACCGACAAAGAGTAAAAATTATTACTTTTCTCCGCGTCATCCTTCCTAATGCGAACTGCTAGAGACTGGAATTCGCTCCCGTCGTCTGTATTTCCTGATAAATACAACCTAGGTCTCTTCAAGGCGAGAGTGAATAGGCTGTTACTGAACCAGTGAGGTACACCTTTGGCCTCATCTGCACTTTTCATCAGGTGAGATAGTGGTCAATCACGGGTCAGTTTTATGTAAAGAAAAAAACTTTACTTCATTCTAGCCTTTGCTAAATTACCAATAAATTACCTTTATTAAAAACCACATTTCGTACCATTATCTATCTATAAAAACGGCAAAAAATCACGTTTGTTGTATTTATTTCAATATTTATTTTATTCTGTTATACCGAAATACATCATCTGTGAAAATTTCAACTGTCTAACTATCACGGTTCCTGAGATACAGCCTGATGACAGACGGGCAGACAGACGAACGGACAGCGGAGTCTCAGTAAAAAGTTCCCGTTTTACCCTTTGGATACGGAACCCTAAAACCTAGGTTTAACCTTCTACAGAAATAAATACCTTCACGAAAAACATTTTCAACCTAAAAAAGTACCGGTAACATTTTTAACCGACTTCAAAAAAAAAAGGAGGTTATCAATTCGTGTTTATTTTTTTTTTTGTATGTTTGTTACGCGATTACTCCCTCAATTGTGAACCGATTTTCAAAATTCTTTTTTTGTTTGAAACAGTATACTCCTGAGGTGGTCCCATTGGCACCAAGTCAAGATCTGATCATGGGATCCTAGAGAAATCGAGGGCAACCTTCAAATTTTACAGGCAAACCTATAGTGATTTTAGCATTTATAGTATCAAGTGAAGTATTTGCATTCAGAAAGTATCATTTCGTAAACTGGACCTGATGAAGAAGACCGTAGATGGCCAACGGAACTCCTCAACGGGTCAAATCTTGCAAGTTAAATTTGACCCACTTCCCGGTTTCCAATTGAGCTGAAATTTTGCAGACTTGTGTGAATTGGATGACAATGCAATATTATTATGACATGGAGCTGATCTGATGATGGAGCTGAAAGTTGGCCATAGAAACTCTGTAATAAAACGCTACGACCGCATTGAGTTTGAGCTCATTTGATTTGTCTTGACGAGTACCAAAGTACTAGGATCAAAATCCTAGATGGTAACTAGGGTCTGAAGATGGAGTTGGAAGGTGACCATAAGAACTCCGTAATAAAACAACATAACCCCATCGAGTTTGGGCTCGTTTGATTCGTCTTGACGATTACTTTGGTAACCAGGATCAAAAAGTACAGTCAGCAAAGAGTGCCTGTTGTATCGCATAATGTTGATTGTTCTAAAATTTTCTGGCGAAGAATGTTTGGCATACTGTTGAAAGTCCTAAAGCATATTTGTTCGTCCTTATATTGATAACAAGAACATCGAATTACCTACAACGTTTTATTACTAATATTAATTCGCCAAAGCAGTCCGAAGAATTGTGTAAGTTATTCACCTAAACTATAGTAAGTAGGTATGGCACCTATGTACAAAGAAAAGGGGGCAATAAAAATACCTACAAACCACCTCTCGCTTAACCTTGTTAGGTTCGTTAGATATCTTGCGTCCCGTAGAGTGGGAATGGAAGTGTAGTCAGCGGAGGGGGGCTCGGGGGGTGATGCCCCCGCTTTAAAAAAATAATTTCAAACCGTCCCCCGTTTAACCTGGTTAGGTTCGTTAGTTACCTTGCCCTCCTCAAAGTGATATTAGGTGGGAGTTGGGGCTCGGGGAGCGGAGCCCCCCGCAATTAAAAAAAACTGTAAAACCGCGTCCCGTTTAACCTAACCAGATTCGTTAGTTATCTTGTGTCCCTCAGAGTGGAAAATGAAGCCTTGGCACTGGAAGGGGGGCTCGGGGGGCGGAGCCCCCCGTAATAATAAACACCTTCAAACCACCCTCTGTTTAAAACCAAACCTGTTTTAAACCCTGTTGGGGCGGAGCTGGTTAGCTTCATTAGTTATCTTACGTCACTCAGAGTGGAAATAGAAGCCCCGTTCTTGGAGGGGGGCTCGGGGGGCGGAGCCCCCCGCAATAAACATACTCTTACACCACCTCCCGTTTAACCTGGTTAGATTCTTCAGTTATCTTGCGTCCCTCAGAGTGGAAATAGAAGCATCGCTACCGGAAAGGGGACTCGTTGGGCGGAGCCCCCGCAATAAAAATACTTTCAAACCATCCCCCGCTTAACCTGATTAGGTTCGTTAGTTACCTTGCGCTCCTTAAAGTGATATTAGGCGGGAGGGGGGGCTCGGGGATCGGAGCCCCCCGCAATAAAAAAAAACTGTCAAACCGCGTCCCGTTTAACCTAACCAGATTTGTTAGTTATCTTGCGTCCCTCAGAGTGGAAAATGAAGCCTTGGCACTGGAAGGGGGGCTCGGGAGGCGGAACCCCCCGTAATAAAAAACACCTTCAAACCACCCCCTGTTTAACCTTGTTAGGTTCGATAGTTATCTTACGTTCCTCAGAGTGGAAATAGAAGCCCCGCTGACGGAGGGGGGCTCGGGGGGCGGAGCCCCCCGCAATAAAAATACTGTTAAACCACCTCCCGTTTAACCTGGTTTGATTCGTCAGTTATCTTGCGTCCCTCAAGAGTGGAAATAGAAACCTCGGTACCGGTAGAGGCGCTTGGGGGGTGGAGCTCCCGTAATAAAAAATACCTTCAAATCACTTCCCGTTTAACCTGGTTAGGTTAGTTAGCTGTCTTGCGTCCCTCAGGGTGAAAATAAAAGACCCGCTCTTGGAGGGGAGGGGGGCTCGGGGGGGCAGAGCCCCCCGCAATAAAAAAATCTGTTAAACCATCTACCTTTTCACTTGGTTAAATTCGTCAGTTTATCTTGCGTCCCTCAGAGTAGTAATAGAAGCCTCGCTACTGGAACGGAGGGCTCGGGGGCAGAGCTTCCCGCATTAAAAAATACTTTCAAACCACCCCCGTTTACCCTTGTTAAGTTTGTTAGTTACCTTGCGATCCTCAGAGCGTAAACAGAAGCGGGGCTTCGTTTACTGGCTACGCCTACGCATCTTTTTTATACCAATACAACTAAAAAGCCAAAAATAAAAATTTTTAAATAAAAAATAGAACCGCCTTCAAAAACACCCAAAAAAACATTAATTAAAAATGTAACCGACTATAATGAGCATTATAATATCTTTCTACTAATCTGTTTGAAGTCGGGCCTCAGCTCGAGCCAGCAGGAGTGGACCTAGTAATTAAATTAATAAATAAATATCCCGGGACAATTCACACCAATCGACCTAGTCTCAAAGTAAGCAAAGCTTGTGTTATGGGTACTAGGCAACGGATAAACATACTTATATAGATAGATACATACTTAAATACATATTAAACACCCAAGACCCGAGATCAAACATTCGTGTTTTTCATACAGATATCTGCCCCGACGCGGGAACCGAACCTGGGACCTCAAACTTTATAGTAGTAATTTAACTTACCTACCTATTATCCCTATTATACCCACTATCTGTTGGGCTTCTACCACTCCTGCTAGCTCGTGCTGAGGCCCGACTTCAAACAGATTAGTAGAAAGATATTATAATGCTCATTATAGTCGGTTACATTTTTAATTAATATTTTTTTGGGTGTTTTTGAAGGCGGTACTATTTTTTATTTAAAAAATTTTAAAGCAAAACGTTTGCTCAGACAACGCTATCTATTGATTGCAGGTGAAATGAACCCGCCATCTTGAAAGCTGAGACGCTTTAACATTCTTGAACAGCGGCCTCTAGTGTTCATTAAAGTTAAAATATTAGGAGAATAATTGAAAGGGGTACCGATTACCAGGATATTAAATATCCTATATCTCAATCCAGATTTTTATCGACTAACGAACATCCAAGCATTCACACATCTAAACATATTCATACACTTTATCATTTATTAGGTACCTACCTAATGCATGTTCCCGCAAAATTTCTGTAAATAGGTATAAACTTTTTATGTTTGAAAAGATTAAATTTAGTTATTTCTAAACAAGTTAGCTATGAAGTATCTTTTTTTTGTACTTATTTTTTCAACTTCATTTTTTTATTACTTTTACGGTCATCCCGTGAAATCATATATTTCGTACTAAATACAAACTGAAATATAGATGCACAGAAAAAACCCCAGAAAAAAGACCAATGCTGGGAATCGAACCCAGGTCCTCAGCATTCCGTGCCGCGTGCCATACCCCTACACCACCACTGGTCTAGAGATTAGACACGAATCTTTCCTATACATCATACATTTCAATCTGCTAAATCATCACCTTATGCAGTGACAAGCGCACATCTATGTTACACCCTCATCGAGAGATTTTAACACTCCTTCGGAACTAACCGCTCACCTGGACAAGAGATGGCTGGGTTCGATTCCCAGCATTGGTCTTTTTTCTGGGGTTTTTTCTGTGCATCTATATTTCAGTTTGTATTTAGTACGAAATATTAGTTATTTCTGTTTGTGTAGGTACAAAATATTTACACCTGAAACAAATCTCCTATTATGCCTTTTATTTCACAAAAGATCACTACGTAAAGTTCGCCGGCCGGTATTTTTTTTTAGCATATTCTACATCGCAAAAAAGTTTTTGCTGTTGTTTTAGTAGATTGCATTTGATAAGCCAGAGGCGCATGAGTCGTATTTTTACAAACAAAAGCTTCCATTTTCTTTTTTCGGGGGTTACAAAAATCCATCTCAACCTTGAAGCAGTACAATAGAACAGTACCAACGACCATTCCCTCCCAGTCGCGCATACAAATATTCTACTTACGGACTATTTAGGGCCCTAAACTGCGAATGCTGACGTAAAACGCAAGGTTTAACCTTTTTCTGGTAAAAAAAAGTTTAGAACCGTTCATTACTGCTAATGGTAACTGCGGGACTTGCCGGAATTTGGGAAGTGATGAGTTTTAGAGCGCGATGGGCCTTGGATTATTTACGTAATGCCGTGCAATGTGGGGTTTAAAAAAATCTAAAGCCTTAATCGACCAAATCTTGTATAATCATCCCAGCCCGATTGCGTCACATTGCTGTTCACAGGCATCATCTCAGAATGAGAGAGCTCGGACCGCTTTGAATGTGTTACATTGGAGTATTTGGGGCGAACAATTGACGAGATTTATTTTTTTAACACCTGAAAATTACTACAGGAATCGAAAGAGTTTTGCCTCCTAAACACGGAAAAAATATTTATTATAATTTATTTCTCCATATTTAAAAAAATACAAGAAATTAAAAAATATATCTGAATTTACCAATACTACCAGAATAGATATGTTCCCTTTGCCCTTTTCACCACAAAAAATAACTGTAATAATTTTAAATTTGATAACAACCTCAACGTCAGATTTACGTCATCAGCTTTTTAATAGAGACTAGACAAAAGTAATGGATCTATGGTGTGGTAGTTTTAGAGTTATGCCCTTTTAGAATAAGCACATCTTAAAAAAATATTATAAATTAATTAACAATCTTAGTGAAAATTTAAATCTATCAGCGTCTTTCTCTTTTCAAACAGAATACAGAGAACGAATCAAATTATAAACTTAGAAATATGAAATCTTGTCAATTGGGTATGTCTATTTTTTTGACAGACTTCAAAAAAAAGAGGAGGTCAATTCGTCTGTATGTTTTTTTGTAATGCGGTTTGCCATTACCTACGGCCATTACTTATGGAATAATCCCATTCACGCGACACTCACTCACTGACGTCCGCGGTGTTTGACTGCGCTCAGTAAACTGCACTCATTTGAGGCTCTATCTCTCGAATAACTCGAGTAATGTTTTACTTAAGTGCAATAGCTGTGTGTGGCGTGTTTGCGTAGACTAATGATTTAACAAAAAATAATCAAATGGCGTTAAATCACAAGATCTTGGCGGCCACTCGATGACTCCAAATCTGCTTTCACGTCCATTGAAATTTTCCTTTCAATAGATGCATTGTCAATAATACAGTTTTATTATTCCTAAACGTTATTTGTATACCGCTTCAAAATTAAATGGCAGACTGATTTTTTCACAAAATGGTGGGAGCAAAATGTACTTTTTTTTTAATTATGGGCAAAGACACTAACTCTTACTGAAAGACCCTATCATCCATCCCAGCCTATACACGTCCCACTGCAGGGCACAGGCCTCCTCTCAGGATGAGAGGGCTCGGGCCGTAGTTCCCACGCGGGCCCAGTGCGGATCGGGAACTTCACATACACCATTGAATTTCTTCTCAGGTGTATACAGGTTTCCTCACGATGTTTTCCTTCACCGTAAAGCTCATGGCAAATTACAAATGTAATTTCGCACATAAATTCCGAAAAACTCAGAGGTGCAAGCCCGGACTCGAACCCACGACTCTCTGCTTGAAAGACCATAGGTCAAACCACTAGACTACCACGGCTTCTAGAGACTTATCTATTAATTTAAATTCGACAAATAAGTATAATACTTTACGCTTATTGGAGACCACGGATCGGTAAACGTAGCGTAGGACGTCCTCAGACTCGGTGGAGCGATGATCTTCGCAAGGCGGCTGGCAAGAACTGCATGAGAGTGGCCGAGGATCGTGTATTTCGTACTAACTACAAACTGAAATATAGATGCACAGAAAAAAACCCAGAAAAAAAGACCAATGTTGGGAATCGAACCCAGGTCCTCAGCATTCCGTGCCGTGTGCCATACCCCTACACCACCACTGGTCTAGAGATTAGACACGAATTTTTCCTATACATCATACATTTCAGTCTGCTAAAGCATCACCTTAAGCAGTGACAAGCGCACATCTATGTTACACCCTCTATCGAGAGATTTTAACACTCCTTCGGAACTAACCGCTCACCTGGACAAGAGATGGCGCTACTGTGCAACTTTAAACAAGTTAGCTATGAAGTATCTTTTTCTATTTATTTTTTCAACTTCATTTTTTTTATTACTTTTACGGTCATCCCGTGAAATCATATAAAGAAATCCCCGAAAAATCCCGTGAAATTATATATCGAGGATCGTGCTCAGTGGCGTGCCATGGGAGAGGCCTATGTCCAGCAGTGGACTAGCATAGACTGATGATGATGATGAATAGTTTACGCATCTGAAGCCACGGGTAAAAAGCCTAGTAAAAATAATTTAACAAATAAAGTGATCAGTTTTATCGAAGCAAGTTAATTTAAACAAATAACTCTATCGCTCCTTATTGGTCATAAAAAGGACAATAATTATCAAAAACACTCGACTTGAATTTATATTCAAGGCCCAAGTTTAAATTAATAAAGTTTTTGGAATCGAACGCGTCTGCTTTGTTCATTTTATTATGTCTTACAGCTGAGAAATTAGCATCTATTGGGGAAAATAAACGAACAGGAGAAATGTTAATACAAACGCCCGTCATTTAAAAAAACCGGCCAAGTGCGAGTCGGACTCGCGCACGAAGGGTTCCGTATCATCTAATATATAAAAATCTCGTGTCACGGTGTTTGTTACCGAACTCCTCCGAAACGGCTTGGACAATTTTTATGAAACTTTTTTCAATACACTCGGTAGGTCTGAGAATAGGTCGTAGGCTATTTTTTATCCCCCCCCCCCCATTCTTCGCGGACGGAGTCGCGGGCAACAGTTAGTTATCTATAAAAATCACGTTTTTGTATGGGAGCCCCCTTAAATATTTTTTTTATTTTAATTTAATGATTTATTTTTAAAGTCAATACGTAATTAAATATTCTGTGAATATTTCAAGCTTCTACCTGTTGGCGTTATCAATATCGAGCAAAAACGAGCAAAAAAATCACGTTTGTTGTATGGGAGCCCCTTTAAATATTTATTTTATTCTAATTTTTAGTATTTTTTGTTATAGCGGAAACCGAAATACATCATCTGTGAAAATTTCAACTCTCTAGCTATCACGGTTCCCGAGATACAGCCTGGTGACAGACGGACGGACGGACGGTCGGACAGCGGAGCCTCAGTAATAGGGTCCCGTTTTTACCCTTTGTCTACGGAACCCTAAAAAACGGCAAATCACGTTTGTTGTATGGGATCCCCCCTTAAAAATATTTGTTTTATTTTAATTTAATTATTTATTTTTAAAGTGAATTTTGAAGGCATAGCGGACGTTGGAAAAAGGATTGCTAAATGTTATTTCACACGTAAATTCCGAAAAACTCAGAGGTGGAAAGCCTGGGCTTAATCCACGACCCTCTACTTCAGAGGCCATTGGTCAAACCAGGCTACGGCTTTTTTAAAGCAATGCCATCAAATACATCCAAACGTGAAGGTTTTCAAAGCCGTTACAAGCACTGCAAATGGGCTACAAATTATTTCATGTCCCGTCCCGAAAAGGGGAGGTGGGGGCAATATATCAAGCTGTTCATTTAGCGAGCCTGAGATGTGGGCTTTTTAGGTGCGTGGATTAGGTTGGATTGCCAATTAACTATGCAAAATACTTGACTCTCGCAGTAAAATTAACATTCGTGGATGTTAAATTGGTTCATTGACAAATGGCATTTATTCCGTTGTATCTATGCCACTGGATCTGCCACTGATGGCACAAAACGGAAAAAAAGTTCCGTCTAGTGCCATTTTTACTTTAGTACTTTTATTGAATATACCTAAGCCCATTAAAAAGTGACAGTGGCACTAAACGGAAGTTTTTTCCGTTTCGTGCCATCAGTGGCAGATCCAGTGGCATACAACGGAATCAATGACAAAATTAAATGGTGCGTGTGAAGTAGATCAGAATAATTTCAGCCGCAAGACGTCCACCACTGAACTGCCTCCCTCGAGGTTCCCTTAACAGACCGGTTCTGGTGTCATCCGCATCTAACGCGTTCCTGCAATCTTAACCAGGCGCTCCATCTTGTTGGAGGTCAACTCAACACTGCACCTTGTAGACGAAAAAATAAGGTTTTGTAAAAAAAAACACGATTTGAAAAAAGAAAAAATTACGAGGCAATATTACGACGTATTTAATAATACCGAGAACGATAGTAAGAATGGAATAGCTATATCTGTCCACGACCTGCTACCAAAGTATTCGGGTATTTTGGCCATATCGCTCGAAGGGAACCAGACAACCCCGAAAAACTGACAATTGAGTTGCCATTATTTATAAATTAAAAAATAAAAGTATGAAAATGTCTGTCATCGTCATCATTATTTCAGCCGAAAGACGTCCACTGCTGAACATAGGCCGCCTCCAAGGTTCGCCAAACAGATCGGTCCTGCGCCATCCGCATCAAAGGGGTCCCGCAACTTGAACTGATGGCCGATGGCGCCAAATGGTTCTCGAGTGACGTTCACGGACCAGAAGACGCAGTGTAGGTAGGCCTCAAACAAAATGGAGCGACGACCTGATTAAAATTGCGGGAGAAAGTCAGTATTTAAAAAAAAAATAGTTAAGTACCTCCATCGTTATTTTCTCGTCTAATAATGCACGGATAAAAATATTTGGCTCTCGGAGATTTACGTACTGAAAAATCCAAGGACAGTCTAAAATTTGAAAGCGCTTTTAAAAGTTAACAGATTTTAGAGTGCGGAGCTCGGCGATACATCAGGCTTAAAATGGAATCCCAGCAGCAGTTTGAACGTAAAGCTTTCAAAAATTGTCTCGATGTAACGAGATTGGGGTTGATGACCGCTTTATGGAACAGCGACATCTTTTTGATGTTACGGGAACTAAAATTTGGGAGACACCAAAGAGTATTGTAATATTATATGAACAAGAGTGGCAACTCTATGGTCAAATATGCATGTATGGAAGGTGCTGCTGCCCTACGCCCTGGTGAAGAACTCATGTGACGTATCTATAGATGTATACCTATCTATATGTATATGTTGGTAGTGATGTACAGCTATAATAACGCGTAATTTTAATTGATAGGCTAATTGCCACTATTCGTATTTTAGCCGTCTAATTCAAATCAGCATATACGAAGTATAAGCGGCTAAACCCGATTTGCACTATACTGCTAAAATACGAACATTGGCAAGTGGCCTATCAATTAAAGTCCTTGACCGTACAATTTGGTACGCCATGGCCATGGCCGATGAATGACAACTGACAAGTTTGACAAGTCAACCAAGATGGCCGCTAATTTAGTTCTTTACCAAACAACCAGAGATCGCTGTAGTCGCATGAAAAGTGTGATATATGTAAGTGTGCCCCCCCTGGGAGACACAGTAGAAGACTGGGGGGCTACTACGAAACAGGGATGTTACAGATATTCGCGTCCACATCTGCAAAAGTGGATTATCCGCATTAAAGCCGGACCGAGCTTCTTGCGCTAATCGATTTTAGATATTCTATGCATTCTATGTGTGCGTGAGAGCGGCTAGAATCAAAGCCGTGCGTGCGTAAGCGCAAGCGACACAAGTCAGGGACACGACCCGCAATGTGATCGCAAATGTACCGCAAATCTGCGCAGTAAGGTTGGCAACCCTAGTTTGAGTCCGTACTCGCACTACAATACAATACAATACAATACAAGGACTCTTTATTGTACACCAGAAATAGTAAGCGATACAGAAAACAGTACCTCTACCATGAGTTTACACTAGTTTATGTGACCGTACTCGCTAGCGACGGCGTAAATTATTTGTATGGAGAATTGTACAGCGCCTCTAGCGGTCACTTACGGAAGTACAATTCTCCATACAAATCATTTACGCCTTTGCTAGCGAGTAAGGTCAATGTAAACTAGTGTAAACTCATAGTAGAGGTACAGGTACACAGAGAGAAAGTTACAATGGTAAGCAATAGGCGGCTTTATCGCTTAAGAGCGATCTCTTCCAGGCAACCCTTAAACAGAAAGAAGGAAGGACTAGTTTACAGCAGGTACTAAGATTTTCACTACGAGCACAGTCATAAATAACAACACATATTTCACTACTAAGATTTTTCGGAATTTATGTGCGAAATTATCGAAATTTACCATGAAACAGTGAAGGAAAATGTCGTGATGAAAGAAACTGCGAAGATAGTCAATGGTGTGCCTGAAGTTTCCAGGCTGCAGTGGGCGCGCGTTAGAACGAAAGCCCGAGACCTTTCATTCCGAGAGGAGGCCGTGCAGTGCGAAGTACATAGGCTGAGATAGTGATAATAATCATGTGAGTCTATTATCGCTTAAATAAGTGACATAGACTTTTGTCTTATTTTTTCCCTAATTGGTATAACTTGGTTAGTTACAAAAACAAAACTCTTAAAGACTATGTTAGTGCATAGAAAAAACCTGTCAAACAGCACCAAACAAACAATAATACCTACACTAAATTAATCCTAAAAGAATCGGAATTTACCCTAAATAAATATCAATCAAAAAGTCAACCCTGTCCAACCATCATAAAGCGATAAGCGATTATAAGTGGTATAGCTTTACATTTTCCTGTGACCAGAGTATCGTTGAGTTTTGGGTCAACCGCCAACTTTATACTCTAAATTTCTGAATAACTATACAATAATTATTGTCTACAGATAGATAAAAGTTGAAGTCCTGGCTCGAAAGTTCTACGAATATTCCGGTCCCTTTATGAGACTAAGTTATAATGAAACAGTCTTAAATTCTCTTCTTTGTTCACCTTACCGTCCTTATACTTCGTCACGTGTTACCTTCGGGCTGCGAAGATAAGGACGTTGTACGAGTACTTACACAATGTCGTCCATGTATATGCGCTGCATTATCATAAATGCTACCTCGATAAGCACGTACGTTTAACGTAAGTCCATTTCAAATAATCTAGAATTTATATGGAGATTGTGATAATCTACGAACAATTTTATACCTAAGATTACTCGAGAAGAAAATTTTGCAATTTCTTCGTGTTCAAAATATAGTAGTGGCGCAAGAAGAAAATCTTTGAGCAGTGTGAGTTGTAAGTGATGACATACGAAACTGATGGTCGCTTAGAACGGGCCGTAAAGCTTAAAGTCACTCAAAGAGAAATGGAGGCCGGAGGAGGAGGATTAAGGCCGGCGCAGACCATCTGGTCACGTCACGCACATACACTAGTTGTAATTAATGAAACTGTAAGAAAGATGGCGCCTAGATGCGACATATGGTGGGCCATCTTTTTTAAAGTTTCATTAATTACAACTTGTGCGTGACACGCACACGCATCTGGCGCATTTACTAGTGATTTAGCACAGCATCCCGAATTAAGGGAGTCCCGGATTCGATCCCCAGTCCCGGTATTTCTTTTCTGGTTTGTTCAGTGTTCTAGCTACAATATTAATAAAGGTAAGAAACAAAATTGGCTTCTCCTGTGGACATAATAGTAGCGACTCTGAGTCAGCAAACTTAAAAAATCGGTCGAAACTTAGCCATGGCCCAATTGCATAACAAATTACAAGCTAATAGTATTAGCTATATTGTAATGAAATTCACTAGTACTATTTGCTTGTATTTTGTTATGCAATTGGGCCCAGGTATCCCATACGCCGACGTAGACTTGACTAACAAAATATTGTCTGATTAATATTAACCCGTTGCCATGTCCACAAGAGAGTGACGCAAACAATAAATTTATATGACTCAGTTGACAAAAATATTGCGAAAAGGACCATGCTTTTTATAAATCATCTGCACACTTGAAAAGCTTTAATGGACTAAGCCAACCGACCTCCCGTCCATAACCCTGAGCCAATTTATCACAAAAATTGTCTTCACTCCCATAAATTTCAATTTAACGACTGTACAGTAACGTAGGTAAAGACCTCTTAGAAAGGGTCTTGTTTTGCTTCACGACGATCCTAGGCTTTTTAGATTTTTTGTGTGAATATGACCTAAATTAAAACCGAAAGAATTCCTACAGTTATCAAAATTTAGTGAGAAATTAACTGTCACTTTGTGAGTTATCACGACTTTTTTAATATCAAATTATTTCTCTTCCTAAAATCTCGTGTCGAAAACCTCCGAAACGATTTGACTTGACCCAATTTCATGATTTTTTTTCTCTGTATTAGGTCTGAGAATATTTCGTAGGCTATTTTATATTCTTCGCAGACTGAGTCACGGGCAACAGCTAGTTTAATTATAAACAGATCTATTTTGAAATGATACGGACCATACAGTATCATTATTTATTAAGTAACTTAATTATTTGGTATCAAATTGCGGAAGGTAATAGAAGCGGAAAAAATTTAATAGGCTACTGACGGCAAATGTGTAAATCTGCCACTAATGCAATATAATTTCAATCACGAACAAAGCCTGCTCGCCTTTGTTATTTGCAAGAGATGTGTCATATCTAAAGTTCAGGCGCGCAAAGCCACGGGTAAAAGCTAGTATAAGTATAAATTTATTACTGTCTTTTTAAATTACCACCTCTGTCGTCCAAAATACACTACCCATTTCAGTTCTACGACAGATTGGAAGTCTGAAGCGGTCCCTAGTCCTCTAAGTATGTGCCTGACTGACCGAAAATTCCACTTTCCTCCTCCATAATCACCTCAGCGGATTCTGGACTGTACATCTTTGTGTTACCATCCAAAATTGGTTGTGAAAGCGTCTGATTATTTGCAGTAAACCTTGGAATGATTAAGGAGAGGTACTTCCATTATTTGGTGGACAATTAGTACTTTAGCATTAATCCGTTTCGGTTAACGGTGGATTACATTTTGCTCTTTCGATTTGGCTAATACAATGGTATCTTAATTTGATTGTGGACCTTTGGAATCTTTTGTGGTCGTTAACACGATTTGTTGGAATTAATTATATTGGAATGCCGACAAGCGTTAATATGTCAACCTGCAGAGCTAGACTAGAGAGCTGCAGAGCAGAGTTTAAGAGCTAGGCCTTATCGGTGGAGTAATTTCCAGCTTATTCTACATTCCGCTTTTTCTTTGACTTCTTTATATAACTAAATATTTATTTTTTCTTTTATTTGCTCCAAATAAGTCCTTCTTGGTCTTCCCCTTTTCCTTTTCCCCTCTATCTTTCCTTCTATTGTAGTCTTAATGTAATTATCGTGCCGTAAGAGATGACCTAACATTTTCCCTCTTCTGTTCTCAATTATTTAAGATCTTTTTTCGTTACTTTTCTGTTTTGTCCAACTGATCTTTTCTATCCTCTTCTAACACCACATTTTGAACCCTTCTCTCTGTCTTTTTGGGTAACTTATCTGTGTCTTTGTTCCGCATTAACATAATTTTGAGAAAATGGCGGTTAAAGATTATTGTAATGGATGAACTAAATATGCAATATATAATATCAACCAATTTTGCTGTTGTTCAATATTTGGGCTCTTCCGTAGTCCTATAGTGAGTCTCACGGTTTTATGTTCGAATTGAATTATCGCAAGTTTCAAAACGACCATGTTTAACTTTATCATAAGTTTAAAATGTTCATAATCCATAATTTCTATCGGAGATAGTTTTCACGGAATACAACCCCAACCTTGTTTATTAAAAACACGGTACAAAATCGTACTCGAATTCACTAAACTTCTGAAACCTCAAGAGTATTAAAACATCTGCTAAATCGACTTACACAAACTCGTTTAATCCCCACTTTGAATACAAACTTTATTTTCAGAATTTCGTAGCTCAAAACGAAACGGACCCCTTGTGGGATCAATTTGTTGTGATCCAGCTAACATTGATATCAAATACTCAAGCCTGTAATCCTGTGAAGCTGAAGATAATTCAAACTTCTAAAGTCAAAGCAACCAAATCATCAGATATTATGATGTTTCTATACATCTTTTGAGACCACGGAGACCGTCCGTGGAGACCACGGATTGCCAAACGTAGCGTGGGACGTCCTCAGACACGGTGGAGCGATGATCTTCGCAAGGCGGCTGGCAACAGCTGGATGAGAGTGGCCGAAGATCGTGCTCAGTGGCGTGCCATGGGAGAGGCCTATGTCCAGCAGTGGACGAACATAGGCTGATGATGATGATGATACGTCTTTTTACTAGTTTCATTACACCCACTAGGTTTTTACGATACCAAACAATAAATGCAGTATCAGCTTTTTCAGCTTCAGGAATGTAATACAATATTGCTTTTTTGGCAGCTGTAAAAGCCAGATGGCCTACTTTGTATGCGAGCAGTACACTTCAAAATTGAGCATCTTTATAAACGAAATCTGTATTACGAATAAGCATTGCTATTCAACGAGGAAACGTTGCCAGTCTTTTGGGCGACCATTTTTAAAATTATACTCGATTTAGTTTTAAGTTTCTTCATTTTGTTTAATGTGTTAGTTTTAATTTAGTTTTATAGTTTGCTCTTTTAATTTATATTTTTGAGATAAGTATGAACCAACCGAATGAATGAAGCCGACCGGGAATCGAACCCGGGACCTCAACCAATAGCCAGTCGTCATACGCGTGAAAAGTAATAAATCATCATCATCATCATCATCCCAGCCTATGTCCCACTGCAGGGCACAGGCCTCCTCTCAGAATGAGAGGGGTTGGGCCTTAGTTCCATCGCGGGCGCATTGCGGATTGGGAACTTCACACACACCATTGAATTTATTGTTTTTTGAATTTATTCAATTCACTACAAATTCCGAAAAATAAATGATTGAATTAAATTTAATTATGATGACTGTGAAAGTTCTATGATAGGTCAGGCATCAAATGGTTCGATAGAATATCGGTGAGATAGTACTCTAGACATCAATGATTCTACGACAGAACCCTCCAATAAATATCCTACCTGCGATAAAACGTTTATTCTTATTGGATTTATTGTAGAGAATGGAATCGTTTACAGGTACAAAATAAGCATTTATAATCAAACGCAGAGGTTCAAAGAATGAAGGCAGCGGAATTACGATAAGAGCCGTAATTTTTGGAGGGCTCTCAAAAGGTTTTACTTTGTTAATATACTAGCTTTTACCCGCGGTTTCACTCGTGAATAAGTAGATGGCAGAATATATAAGGAAGAATAGATAAGGAGGTGGCAGTTGAAAAGTTGGCTTAAAACAAAAACTCGTTTCTTGGGAATTGCATACGGTTTTATAATAAAAGTAGCGTTGCCTGCGATTCCCTCTGCATAGAATATGCGTTTGTCGATATCCCGCGAGAACTATGTAATTTTCCGGGAAAAAAAATAAAAAGTACCCTATGTAATTTTACTGTCACTACTGGCAGATGCAGTGTAGGTAGGCCTCCAACAAGATGGAGAGACGACCGTTGGTGCCCAAAAGTTCTCAAATGGAAACCACGGACTGGCAAGTGCAAAATGGGACGTCCCCAACGAGATGGACGGATGATTTGGTGAAGGCCGCAGCGGTGGATGCGGCTGCTTCCAACCGTAACGATTGGGCGACAATGAGGGAGGCTTATGTCCAGCAGTGAACGTCCTACGGCTGAAATGATGATGATGATGATGATTCTGAGAAAAAGTATCGCATTACTAACCATTTAGAATGGATTTCTAAATAACCTAAGTTATAATTAAATTGTTGTTGAGCGAACTTAATGGTCCATAAAGAATAACCTAAAAATAATAACGTTTTAATCTCGTAATGTCTTGAAAAATAAAAAAACAATTTACTTAACCTAAACCAAGGTTTTAAAAACAGACAACTTTATTTATGTTCTACAAGAAATGTACTAATAAGAAAACGTTTTATATGGTAAAATGTAATAAGTGTCAACCTAAAATTTATATCGATATTATGAAGAATAAACAACATCAAAGCCTTTCGCCGCAAAAAAGCCGTTTAACATAAGTATTCTATAGAAAATTCGCGAAAAATCACACAATACTACGTATATTGGGGTTTCTTTAGGCTTTTGGTCAAAAAGCCGAAGTAATATCACATCAGTCATCGCTCACAGAGGGAGGGGACAGTTTACCTCGCTGCCGTTACGGCACAGCCACGACTAATGGCGATATATACGCGATAACATTTTTTTTATGGTATAGGGGGCAAACGAGCAAACGGATCGTCTGATGGTAAACGATTACCTTCGTCCATGGACACCCCTGCGACACCAGAAGAGTCACAAGCGCGTTGCCGGCCTTTTAGGTAGGAGTATGCTCTTTTTTTGAAAGCTTGAAGGTCATATCGGTCCGGGAATACCGCAGCAGGTACTTCATTCCATAGCTTTGCTGTGTGAGGCAGGAAATTTCTGGAAAAACGCACAGTAGAAGACTGCCAACCAAACATACAACATAATTTACTAATCGTGCGTGAAGCATTTTCGTTTCAACTTGGACAAAAATACTTTCGGCTTTGGAAAAACCAGGATATTTGCCCCAGGTGTATAGTTGCCCCGATTATGATGACTCTAGTTTTGCGAATGATTCGTATTTTATTTCATTATTTTATCGAGAGACTTTCCAGCTACCACTAAGTTGACCGAGTCGCATGTCTCTGTGTTGCATGAGAAGGCAAAATGCGATCGCATTTTACATACGCATACTAATAGGGGATAGTTGTCCCGTTTCGGGGGAGGGCATCTATCCTATACGGCATTGATATGGATCAGGTAACTATCTCATACGTGGGATAGATGTCACAAAATGAAGAGGTCTGCTAAAATCGCTAATACTCTGAAAATGTTCAAGAAAATATTTTTTACTTTTTATAAATTGGCCGATGAAAACACGAAGTTGTAAATAAAACATTTTACTTTTTTTTACTAAGAGATATGGAGTGATTTCAAAAAGTGGGACAACTATCCCGGTTTTACCATATTTGTATCATATCAGCCAGAAGAAATCTGTTGCTGGACAAAAGGTTTCCCAAAGAGTTCCACAACGATCGGACATGTAGTTCTACAGGTCGCATTTCTCAACAGATTCTAGTGGATTTTTCGAAGAGTCTTTGTTTAACCTTAGCGAACAATGCTTTCTTATTCAGCGAATCCCCCCCATTCCCCTCTCATCATTATTTCAGCCGAAAAACGTCCACTGCCTGAACACAGCCTAAATTGAATAAAGATATATAGACTTTTGATGACTTTGTTATATTCGTAGCTCGACCGTTAGTTTTCCATGTGGTCAGCGTCTCGAGCGTGCAATGAAGAGAGGTCGTTTTTTATCGCCGCAACTTGCGCATGGTCGTGGCGGGGCCGTAAGAGACGAAAGAAACGTGAGTGACTGTAATTTATTACAGTAACAAAGAAATGTAGTCATCATCATCAACAACAAGAGCAGGTAAGCGAGCTGCGGCTTGAAAAGATTAGACTTAGTGACAAATCGATGGTGGATCTCTGAACGTACAAACATTTTCATGTTAACGGTGGTTCGTTACTAATTCATCTTAGCCCATAATACATCCCACTGCTGGCCACAGGCCTCTTCTCAGAGCAAGAGGGCTTGGTCTATAGTTCCCACGTGGGGCCAGGATGGTTGGAAAACTTCACACACACCATTAAATTGCTTCGCATGTGTTTACAGTGTTCCGCTCGCCTTGACGCTTAAGGACCTACAACAAAACAAAATATATGTACTGAAATATGAGGCACTATTTGTCACTAGAATTTTATTGTGTGCTGCTTTGTATCGGGATATGTAACGAGTGCTGGTGTTAAATTCAGGAACGGGCCTTCACGGGTTTGGTAGCGGTAATTAAATCGTTTGGGTTGGGTTTGGTTTGAACTGCTATTCAGGAACGCCAAAAACACTGGTTTGCGAGAGGTTTGGGCTGAGTTTGGGATGAGCCTTATTTGTTTATTTATTTATTTATTTAAAGATAATTTATAGGAAAATAAGGCTCATCCCAAGCCAAGCCAAGCGATTGAATTACCGCTCGCAAACCGTGTTGGGCCGTACTTGAATTTATCCCCAGGCCCGCGCCCGCTGTAGGTATGTGTTATATTTACTCGCCTATCACAATAAGTAGGTAGCAAAAAATGGGCTGGATAAACCAATTTACCAGAATAGTTATTATCTAGTAGTAAAAGTGTCTTAATTTTAATCGATACAGGGACTGTGACAACAGAGCTTCTTCCCTAGCGCGGAGCTCCTACTTCTGTGAGCTTTTGGCCCTTCGAGCCAATGCAAACTTAGCATTAATCTAAATCTATTTATGGTCTAAGAGCCGTTGAAGATCGACTTTCACCAATCTGATAACTCGATGAGACATATTTTTTATCAAATATAATTTGTAAACAAAAATGCCTATGATAACTTGCCTATCGAAAAGTGTTCATAGCTTTTTCTTTTGTTTTATTGTGGAGTGCCTTTAGCCATCTTCCAGCTCCATCATCAGACCCTGGTTACCATCGGGGATCAAAGTACTCGTCAAGACGAATCGAATGAGTTCAAACTCGATGGGGTTGTGTCGTTTTATTGTGGAGTGCCTTTGGCCATACTGAATTAATGAAATTACGAATTACCCCATCGAGTTTGGACTCGTTTGATTCGTCTTGACGAGCACTTTTATCCCAGATGGTAACCAGGGTCTGATGATGGAGCTGGAAGATGGCTAAAGGCACTCCACAATAAAACAAAAAAAAACTCTATGAACACTTTTCGATAGGCAAGTTATCATAGGCATATTTTGTTTATAAATTATATTTAATAATAAAAACTTTTTAACAAAAAATTAAACCGCCGAAAAAACTGAAAAGCAAAAAATAATACCTTTTTTGTTTGACCTTAAACTATGTACCAGTTTGAAGTCGGTGCATCAGCACTTAGCCAGGAGGAGTGGACCTATAATCGTCTACCTGATGTGATATAGTGGTCAATCAAGGGTCAGTTTTAGGTAAAAAAAATAGTTTTAGTAAAAAACCGCAGCAGGAAAAAAAGCAAATTGGTACTAGGAAATTGCGATCCTGGTAAATTTGATCCAACCAACCGAAAAATGAAGTCCAAGGACAATCTCAAAGCAACTCTTGTGTTAAGTACTCTTTAGCCTCAACTCCGGTACGTAAGTAATAACATGACGAGCAAATATTAAACTAAGGCTGAGGTAATACGGCCGGATTTTCTGGAGCATTCCGGATTCCGATCTTTCATTCGGGATTTGTCCGACTTTTTAGTTTGCACAGATATTTTGTATATTAAAAAAACTTCTATGTTGACTTTATTAGTTAGTTATAATAGGTAACTGACATAACATAGAAATAACACTAAAATGAAATAACTTATATATACAACTAATAAAAAATATAAAAATTGAATTTGCACTTAAAACACAAAAACAAATTAAATTAATTATAATTAAAAAAAAAACAAAAAAATATTGATGACTTTTTCTCTTATTTGTGTTTTCAGATCTTATTTCTTGCCAGATTTTATAATATCATATCACCGGACTTCTTCATAGGTGATAACTTCTTTATAGGTTTGATTTCCAAGATTTTCCTATGAACTCAGAAAATTCATTTTTAAGATTATTTAAAAGCGAAAAAGTTTTTCGGGTGCGCCGGTGGGATTCGAACCCACGTCTCCTGGGTATGCGCCCCAACGGGTGTTCTACCAATTGAACCACGTCGCATCCAACCGACTCCACCGAAATTCTTAATCGCTTACATACGCCAACAGTGGCGTGTGGTAACATCCATCGCAACTATTAGAAGCTACGACTCCTACGTTCCAAATTACATTGGAAATGCGTAAGAAATGATGTACCACACGCCACTGTTGCCGTATGTAAGCGATTAAGAATTTCGGGGGAGTCGGTTGGATGCGACGTGGTTCAATTGGTAGAACACCCGTTGGGGCGCATACCCAGGAGACGTGGGTTCGAATCCCACCGGCGCACCCGAAAAACTTTTTCGCTTTTAAATAATCTTAGATTCGGTGAGCAGCCGTACTGCTAATAAAATAAATAATATTTAAATTCATTTTTGTACAGTTGCAAGAGATTTATTGTTTGAATTAACTTGACATCTTCTCGTTTTTATAAGAAAAAGGGGATGTAAGTATAGACTGAAAGGTCTGGACAGAAGTGTTATAGGTATATATCAAGCACTTATAATGTCCAAGAATCTACCACCAGTTTGGTATGGAAGCGATCCTAAAACAGCTCATTTTTAGGGTTCCGTACCCAAACGTTAAACGGGACCCTATTACTGAGGCTCCGCTGTCCGCCCGTCTGTCCGTCTGTCTGTCACCAGACTGTATCTCACGCTTGAAATATTCACAGAATATTTAGTTATATATTTACTTACAAAATAAATTATTAAATTAAAATAAAACAAGTATTTAAGGGAGCTTCCATACAACAAACGTGATTTTTTTACCGTTTTTATAGATAATGGAACGGAAGCCTTCGTGCGCGAGTCCGACTAGCACTTGGCCGGTTTTTTTATTTTTGAGATCGGAACCTAAAAGATTCCAGTTTTTTGTAGACTTACATGTACCTAATAACCTAATGTAACCCCAGCTGAAGCAGACGGCGATATTGGTATTTCTGACGGCCATAAATAAAATATTACCCAGCTTATTTTTTCTTACCTGAAAATAAATATCAAATAATAACAACAGTTTTACTAATATTATAAATGTGAAAGTGCGTGCGTTTTGAATAACTCAGGTGTAATTTTGTTAACATTTTCACAATAAAATTGTACCCAAGAACTTTTGACAGAATCCAATCGAATAACTTTCTACATCGAAGACCTTTTCTATTATTCGATTGACAAGCATAGGCAGGACAATGCCACGTATGTATATACATACACCTACATATACATACACCTAGCCTTGGCATCTTCTCTCGGCATTTCTGTAACTGACCCTTTATTTTTGCTCGTCAGTGTATTTATGACCTTGAGTATACTTAAAATAACGGAAACATATTTTGAGGCACGACGAGAGACCGATCATCGAGCACTAATGTCGTGAAGCACGTGCGAGCTCTAAACGCCACGACGTGGCACAACGTAGCACAGACAGAACGTGGCAGACGTGGCAAAGCGCCTTGGCCCGTGCGCAAATTCTGTTTTATGGTTAAGTGGTTGTCGGTAGAATACTGTGTTTTGGTACAGATTTCGAGTAAGTAATCACGAGAAAAAATCTCACTAGTTCAGTCAACTGAACTGGACAACTGAACTAAGTGGGAATAGAAGTTGCTGCCCACGTAAAATTTTGTTTCAATTAACTTTAATGTCAAAATTGCAATATGTCCTATATATAGCACACTGGACCCCAGTACCTCTACCATGAGTTTACACTAGTTTACGTCACCGTACTCGCTAGCGACGGCGTAAATTATTTGTATGGAGAATTGTACAGCGCCTCTAGCGGTCACTTACGGAAGTACAATTCTCCATACAAATCATTTACGCCGTCGCTAGCGAGTACGGTCACTGTAAACTAGTGTAAACTCATGGTAGAGGTACAGGAGGATAGTTAGGATGTTGGAAGATAACAGTGCATAGGTAAACATTCATTGTTCAGTTCTGCTCAAAGTATTAAAATGCTTCGAAAAATCCGACGATAGATTGAAACCATTTTGTATTAGCGAGAGATTTCTAAATCCGCAATCAACCGACGGAGATGATCAATTAAGGCAATCCTCCGAAGAGAGGAGCACTTAGATAACGGAGTGGTACCTATAGATGTTTCCTTATTGGCTCACGCACGCTGAGCTATTTTAACCTTTTTAATTTGTTTAAAGACATTTGGGTGAAGTATAAAACATTAGACACCATGTTTTCCGATGTAACACAAAATTAAACATAATCATCGTTTTGTATGGTTAATTGAGTCTTTCTACTTTTTTACCTGTCCTTCGTCTTAAGGGCATCTCATTAGAGTATTGATATTTTCGGTTTTATAATGTTCGAATAATCGTACATATTTTTATATCTATCAATGTTATGTAATCTTTCAGTTTCTCTAACCAGCATTTTTTTCAAACGTTTTGTTTTTCGTAGAATGCCGTCACAGAGTGGTAAGCCAAAATGTGGTCTCCGCTGAAAAAGACCACCCTGTCACATTATTTAAAAAAAACCGGCCAAGAGCGTATCGGACACGCCCAAGATAGGGTTAGGGGATAGGGGATTTTTCAAAGGATGTCTGTGTACGGAATCTTCCAAGTTTAGGTATGTTTTATACCTTAGGCTACTATTTACTCTTAAACTACAAATAATTCCCAAGCAATTTTAGCCGCTATAATTTTCCTTGTAAATATAACATATTTACTACCATTCTGAATTTTTTCAAATTTTTCCACCCAACAGTTTAGATTTTAGAGGGTTTAGATTTTAATGAAAATTTTCACTTTAAAGTTGAATATTTCGCAAACAGATCACTGAATAGAAAAATCATGTTAGCAACCCCCCAATAGTTTTTAAAAGACCTATCCAAAACTACACCACACTATAGGGTTAGTCGAGAAAAATAAAATCACCCCCACTTTACGTCTATGGGAGGTACCCTAAAAAAAAATATTTTAGTTTTTTTTACTTAATCACTTTGTCGGCGTGACTGATATATATATTCATGCCAAATTACTGCTTTCTAGTACTAACAGTCTCTGAGCTTAGCCGCGGACGGACAGACAGACAGACAGACAGACAGACGGACAGACGGACAGACATGGCGAAACTATAAGGGATCCTAGTTGACTACGGAACCCTAAACCCTATTAAAAAAGAATATTGTCTATGGTTTTTTCAAATGTTGGTGACAATGTCACAGTCAAGAAAAATAATGACTATCGTGTTTGTTTTTTCCTTACGTCTCTTGATATTATGTTTAACTTATTGTGTTTTTATCTTTTAATTATATTCTGCTAATACTACTGCATGCGTGTATGATTTCTTGATATAAGATACCATAATATATCAGGTTATGGGCTACTCAGCAACGAAAATGCAGAATGTCTAAAGAAAGCGGCGACTGTTCAACTCCAGTCATCAGCAGTAACACAAGTATTTTAAACATTGGAACAATGAGTAATTCCCTGACTATCGAAAAACTCGACGGTAATTCAAATTATTCAACATGGAAGTTTCAAATGGAGATGTACCTTATAGATGCAGAATTGTGGGAGTACACGAGTGTTACCCCTGCAGTTTCGGATGCAGAAGGCAAGAGAAGAGACCAAAGAGCGAGAGCAAAAATTTGCTTGATGATCAAACCACATTGTCTGGTTCACGTGAAGAAAGTCACGACAGCTAAGCAGGCATGGGAAGCCTTACAGGCTGCCTTTGAAGACAAAGGTTTGAACAATCGGTGTAGACTTCTATCAAGGCTAGTGAGCTACAAACTGGAACAATTCTCTACAGTGAGAGATTACGTCACAGCGGTAATGACAACGTCTCAGGAGCTGTCAGACCTTGGAAAAGAGGTAGACGATGAGCTGATGGCTGCTTTACTGCTTCAAGGGCTAACCCCTGATTTCCAGCCGATGAGACTAGCGATAGAAAACAGCAACATTACGCTTACTACAGATTACGTAAAGACGAAACTTTTCCAAATGGAAGACACATTTTCAGCGCCAAGTTCAAGTGGAACTTTGACGACTTCGGCACTGCTATCGAAGCAAAAAGGCAAGAGCAAGCCGAAGACAAAGAAGAAAATAAAGTGTTACATTTGTGATGGTCTGCATAAGGCATATGAATGTCCGAATAAACCAAAGAAGCAGAAAGAAGAGTTTAATGCTTTTGCATTTGGCATAGCTGGAGACCGTGAAGAAGAATGGGTCTTAGACTCGGGAGCATCCAGACATATGACAGGCAGAAGACAGTTGTTTAAAGACTATAAGGGTATAGAACGTATCACTGTAACTTGTGCAAATGGTGACAAGGTATATGGAGAAGGAAAAGGTACGGTACAGTGCGAGTCAACAGGGATGACTGTGAGCAATGTCATGTATGTACCAAAGTTATCAGCTAACTTGATGAGTGTGAGTGCTATTGCTGAGAAAGGGTATGTAATAGTATTTTCTCCTAAGCAGTGCGAGATATTTAAAAGAGATGAATGCAAAATTAGTGGGAAAGCAATCATTAAAGGTGGAGTAGATAGAGGTGTATACAAGTTAAACCAGTGTTGTTTACAGAATGCTGCACTCACGTCGACAGCGGAAAGCAGTAAGCTTGACCTGTGGCATCGCAGAATGGGACATCTAGGTATACGTAACCTCCTTCTACTGAAAAACAAAATGGCGACTGGGGTAAGTTTTCCTAACTCTACCTCAACATTTGAATGTGTATCCTGTCTGATGGGAAAGCAAACCAAACTTCCATCAAAGAAGAGTGGTGCAACACGAGCAACAGAGTTGTTAGGTTTAATACACTCTGATGTTTGTGGACCAATGAATGTCACTTCATTTAGTAAATGCCAATATTTTCTTACGTTTATTGACGATTTTACGCGAAAAACATTTGTATATTTTTTAAAGCAAAAAAGTGAAGTTTTTGAGAAGTTTAAAGAATTCAAAGCACTTGTTGAGACGCAGACCGGGAAGAAAATAAAGGCATTAAGAAGTGACAACGGAAAAGAGTTTGTTAATAAACAAATGGATGATTTTCTGAAAAACAATGGTATTCAGCACCAAGTCACAGTGGAATACACACCGGAACAAAATGGAGTCGCAGAACGAGCAAATCGCACCATCTGTGAGAAGAGCAGATCGATGCTTCAAGAATCAGGACTAGAAAAGCATTTTTGGGCAGAAGCCGTCCATCATGCAGTCTATTTGAAGAATAGATCACCGACTATTGCAGTCAGAGATAAAACCCCAGAAGAAGCGTGGACAGGAAAGAAATGTGACCTGAAGAACATCAAAGTTTTCGGATGCAGAGCTTTTATGCACATCCCAGATCAAAAACGGACCAAGTGGGATCCAAAAAGCAAGGAGTTAGTGCACACAGGTTTTTGGGACAATGCCAAAGTCTATCGACTTTTAAATCCAAGAACTGGTCAGGTGTTTAAAGCCAAAGATGTGGTATTCTTTGAAGGGCAAAAATACCAATCCGAGAAACAAGAATCAGTCACGGAAGAAGTGCCTGTCACTATTCAACATGAGGAGCATGAGTTTCAACCACTACCCAGGCATGAAGAAGTCCAGTCACCTCACGTGGAGGATGACACGAGGGAGGAAGTTCAATCACCTCGAGTGGAGATTGAAATGAGGGAAGAAGCTCGGCTGCCTCGAATTGAAATTGAAGAAGAAGAAGTTACACTCGAGTCAAATGATCAAATTCAGTGTCAACCACTAGAAAGACCTGACTATGAATCGGAAATAGACAACTTCATATCAGCTGACGAAGAAGAAAACGAAGAGCCTGAAACTGAAAGAAGGTATTCTTTAAGAGAAAGAAAACCTAAGCAGTTTCCAGACTACATCTTGTACAATGCAACTGAATCGGAGATGGAACCGACTACAGTTCAAGATGCTTTGACTAGACGAGATGCTGACAAATGGAAAGTCGCAATTCAGGAGGAGTTAGATGCCCTTAAGAAAAACCAAACGTGGACCCTTGTGAAGCCTCCGAAGAAGTGTAACGTCGTTGATTCTAAATGGTTATTTAGAATCAAAGAAGAGGCGGGAAATAAGCAAAGGTACAAAGCACGACTGGTGGCTCGAGGCTTCAGCCAAAGGTGGGGTATCGACTATTATGAGACTTTTGCGCCAGTTGTCCGTCATAGCTCACTGAGAACCTTAATAGCGTTGGCCAGCAGAATCAATTTAAAAATTGATCAAATGGACGTGAAGACCGCCTTCCTAAATGGAGATCTACAGGAAACAGTCTTTATGAAGCAACCTGAAGGTTTTGAAGACAAAACAAGAAAGGAATATGTGTGTCAGCTCAATCGTTCTCTTTATGGGCTGAAACAAGCTCCACGAGCATGGAACAGCAAATTAGATTGTGAGTTGAAAAAACTTCAATTTAGACAGTCTAAAAACGAGCCGTGTGTCTACATAAGGTCTAAAGAGTCTAAGATCACATTAATAGCGGTCTATGTAGATGATCTACTAATCTTTTGGAATAACGAAAACGAACTTAAGATTGTGAAGAAAGACCTTATGTCAAAATTTGAAATGAAGGATCTTGGTAAGGCTGATCTTATATTAGGAATGCAGATCACTCAAACGAGAGACGTGATCAAAATCGACCAAGAACGGTATATAGAGAAACTCCTTAGGACGTTTCAAATGGAGAATTGTAAAGCAGTTGCCACACCGGCAGTCCCTGGTTCTCATCTAGAGAAATTGGAGAATGGATTGGAACCAGACAAAAGAATTCCATATCAAAATTTGATTGGATCCTTGATGTACCTTGCAGTGTGCACTAGACCCGATATCATGCACACGGTAAGCTTCTTAAGTCAGTTTAACAACTGTTACACGGAAGAAATTTGGACAGCAGCCAAAAGAGTGCTACGGTACTTGAAAGGAACCAAAAGCTATGGAATAGTATATTCTCGAAACAAAACATCTAGAATGTTTCAAGGGTATGTTGATGCTAGTCATGGTGGCAAGGAGGACGATAGGAAGTCTTGGACTGGTTATGTCTTCTTAGCTCAAGGAGGAGCTATATGTTGGCAAAGCAGCAAGCAGAAGACTATCGCTTTATCAACTGCAGAAGCAGAATATGTGGCTATGTCAGAAGCTGCAAGAGAAGCTGTATTTCTGAGGAGATTTATAGCAGAGTTGACAGCAACAGAGGAAACATGTGTGAACATCCTCAGTGATAGTCAGTCGGCAATAGCTATTGCACAAAATCCAGTACATCACCAACGTACTAAACATATTGACATACGCTACCACTTTGTAAGGGAAGCAATTGTAAATAAACAGATAGCTGTTAATTACATTGAGACGAGTCGCATGGTTGCTGATGCACTGACCAAACCTTTAGTGAAAGGGAAGTTTGGATGGTGTGTAAATGCAATGGGTGTGAGAGAATAAGAGACAAAAGAGAATGTAAAATATTTGAAAATAAGGAGGAGTGTTAGAAATATTAAAAAAGAATATTGTCTATGGTTTTTTCAAATGTTGGTGACAATGTCACAGTCAAGAAAAATAATGACTATCGTGTTTGTTTTTTTCCTTACGTCTCTTGATATTATGTTTAACTTATTGTGTTTTTATCTTTTAATTATATTCTGCTAATACTACTGCATGCGTGTATGATTTCTTGATATAAGATACCATAATATATCACACCCAACAGTTTAGATTTTAGAGGGTTTAGATTTTAATGAAAATTTTCACTTTAAAGTTGAATATTTCGCAAACAGATCACTGAATAGAAAAATCATGTTAGCAACCCCCCAATAGTTTTTAAAAGACCTATCCAAAACTACACCACACTATAGGGTTAGTCGAGAAAAATAAAATCACCCCCACTTTACGTCTATGGGAGGTACCCTAAAAAAAAATATTTTAGTTTTTTTTACTTAATCACTTTGTCGGCGTGACTGATATATATATTCATGCCAAATTACTGCTTTCTAGTACTAACAGTCTCTGAGCTTAGCCGCGGACGGACAGACAGACAGACAGACAGACAGACGGACAGACGGACAGACATGGCGAAACTATAAGGGATCCTAGTTGACTACGGAACCCTAAAAACAGTATTGGGCGTAAAGGAAGCTTTAATTAGTTCTAATAAAAAATCATATGCATTTTTTTAAAATCGTACACTGATACCACAATTTTCGATAGTTCAAAAACCCAAAAAACGGAAAAACTTCGATTCATTGTAGGTAAAAAAAGAAGGACGACCCAATTACGATTTAATGTTGTCCAACAGTTTGGTCACCAGCCATTTCTCTTTAGTTCATACAGAATTAACAAACAACTTAAAAATACGGGTACAAAACTGACTCAATATAAACAGGCTCGTCACTTTATTTCCTTTTAAAAGCCACAGAGGTTTTACGAGACTTCAAAAGAAGCAATGTTCCATTGACTCGAAACGTACGAAAATTCTCATTCATTTATCCATAAATTGCGCTCCTTTTAAAACGGCGGGCTTTTTAGGAGGAATGTTGAAGGCGTTTTAATTGTCTCTAACCAACCATTACGTTTGAGTGGTGAAAAACGCTTAAACGCTCTGAATTATGATCCCATTGAGCGTTTTAATTCTTTCTTTTATCGAATCTGTGGCCGTGAAGCTGTCATTTTGGCGTAATTTATTTCGATGTAAAATTGCTTTGCTTTTGCGACGTATTAAGATAATTTAATAACAGAATTATATCGCGTTTAAGTGTTTGGGATCGTGGTACAAGGAAAGTGTTGGTTGAGGCAGCCACCTTAAGCAAGTACGACACGGGAATTTACATGTTTAGTTGTTAACAGATTAAAAAAACGTGTTTTTTTACATAAAACAGACTTGACCACTATCTCACCAGCAGGCTTATTGTCTAATGCTTCTGACGCTTGCCTCTGCAATTACTATTTCATTCTGTCAAACGGTACAAGATGATAACAGAAAGAGATGGTGAAAGCGAAGGCAAGAGTCAGAAGCGTTAGACAATACGGCCTCTGGTGTATTTATTATAAGTGCCTGTGGTGTCCACCAATACACCCTAGTAATGGGAATTAAAATTGGACACACACCATTTATTTGCTTCACGCATTTATTTGCGTTAGTATAATTCGGGTAAAATCACGCAAATAAAAATTAACCCACGTCTACTGGTCGGTTTAACTTGAGTTTTGGGGCTTAGGCTCAAAAAGAGCACTTTCACAAAATACGCACTTACTTTTAAAAGTGCACTTTCACCAAAATGTAGGTACACTCCCGAAACGTACGCTTTCTCAATTAAGACATTTTCTTGAATTGCACACTTTAACAGACATGCAATTACCCAATAAGTGCTTTTTCCCGAAAAGTAGACTTTTCCAAAACGCACTTTTTCAAAAAATGAACAAAATGAAAAAAAAAAAAAAAAAATGAAGTTGAAGAAAATAAAAAAATAAATAGAAAAAGATACTTCATACTTAACTTGTAAAATGAACAAGTTTATGAGACAGCCAATACAGACAGATAATATGACAAATATGGCACTTTGCAAAAAGTGTGCCTGTTGGAAAAATATGCCATCAAAGGAAATGCTCTGTACCTACCTATAAAAAAATACGACATAACAAGTACTGTCAACAAAACGTACCTTTATAGTCAGCAAAAATGCTTTTATTTAATGGCATTTTTTTTAGGTCAGCTTTTTGTGTTTGAAGTGTACTTACAAAGAATTCGACCGCTAGACGTAATTTCAGATCAAACTCAAAACAATAAATAGAAACCAGTACAAATATATCGTTTCATTATTTCTGCGACAACAATCCATGTTTACATTGCGCCCGAGCTGAATTGTTTGAACAAATAATATTTTGACCTATCGTTGTTTACTTTGGAGCTGCAGCCGATTAGTTTTGGGTCTAATTTCATCATCATTTCGGTCTATATACGTCCCACTGCTGGGCAACGGCCTCCTCTCACAATGAGCCTTGGCCTGTGATTCCAACGCGGGCCCAGTGCATATTAGGTACTTCACACACACCTTTGATTTTTTCTGCAAGACAATTACTGAATTAGAAAAATTGATGAGGTAATCAAAAAGTTGAACTTGAGGTCTTATGCCTTACTTCAAATCAAAATCCTTTTTACTAGGTACTTGTTCTGTCATACGGTATATGTCATGGTAGCGGCCTGAGTAAGTAACAAAGGGGCAGGGGGTATGCTGATGGCACGGGCTCGATCTGTTTGGTGAGCCTTGGGAGGCCTATGTTCAGCAGTGGACGTCTTTCGGCTGAAATGATGATGATGATGATAACGGTATAGGTTGAGTATAGAAAGAGACGAGGAACGTCAACGGCCAAAGCGTTAGATAATTACAGCCTCTATATAATTGGACTCAATTAAATTATCCTTGTTCCAGGTGATATCGGCCCTCTCAGTCTTCTTCATCTGCATATCTGTGCTCTGCTTCTGCCTCAAGACGCACCCCGACCTTCGGGTCCTCACGCCAGCAGTCACAGATAACAGTACCCTGAAGAAGACGACGGCCGTGGTGGAGACCAGGCCGGCCTGGCAGGACAACGGGCAGCCGCATGTGGCCTTCTTTTATATCGAGCTGGTGTGCAATGTGTGGTTCACCATCGAACTGCTTGTCAGATCAGTGGTAAGTTCTACATATAGCTTTTCTCAATTTGTTAACACCTTTATGTTGTCAGCATAATATCCAAACCAAACAAAGCGTTTGCGATATACTGTTTTAAACTTTCGCGATTTTCACTTAAAACTATTACAACCACTGGACCATTACCACCACCACACACACACATATACATTCACAGATTCACAATCCCAAAATTCTCTCCTCAGAACGTAATTTGTACTCCAGAATGGTGCGTGAAGCAATTGAAATGGAAAAGCACAGAAATTTCAACCGGGATGATGGATATAAGCTTTCGTCTTCATGGAAACCTGTTATACCTAAACAAATTTCGGCGTTCGGGAAAAATGTTCGGAGGGATCGTCGGGCATTGTTAGTGTTGTGTGTCGGTTAAAAATCTCGATCAAGTGGGGGTAGTTAGAGATACGGGTGTTGATTCTAACCCGAATCAAGTTGGAAAGACTCGAGTGGCTAAAACATGACACCCTACACTTCAGTCAAATCGTGACCACGGCCACTGCAATGAATGTGACCGAAACGTCGAGGTAAATCTATCTATACATATAATATATGTAACAAGTCGGTGTCTGTACATTGAAGATATTTGAGAAAAACTGTCACTAGGGCTATTTATTAGCACAATAGAACCCAAAACAATGATTTTTAGAATTATTGTCTGTTTGTCTGTTTGTCTGTGCGTTTGTGCGCGCTAATCTCAGAAACGGCTTAACCTAGAAGGATGCGGTTTTCATTGATATGTTGGTATTTTCTTGGATTAACATTTAGTGTTTGTTTCATTTGAATCGGTTCACAAATAAGAAAGATACGTCTATTTTAAGAATTTATCGAACAGGTTTTTTTGTTTGAACGCGCTAATCTCAGGAACTACTGCTCCGATTAGAAAAATTCTTTCAGTGTTAGATAGCACATTTATCGAGGAAGGCTATAGGCTATATATCATCACGCTAACACCATTAGGAGCGGAGCGGAGCGGAAGAATGTTTCAAAATCGGGGGTTTTTGAAGTAAAACTTTTATAGGCACGCTTGACTTGGGAGTAAGTACGGTGCACGGTGTTGAATGTGAATGCGGGTGTGCGGGGGGGTGCGGGGGCGGGTAATTTTTTTTATATCAAGGAACTAAGGAGAGCCATAATTGATGAAAAAGCAAATAGGATAAAAAAAATAATCTGCCCAAATTACTAATTCCACGCGGACGGAGTCGCGGGCAAAAGCTAGTGTTAAATAAAAATAAATATTAGGGGACAATGTTGTATAAAGTTAAAGCGTTTTCGCTCTTCCTTCATCAACTGTACGAGTGACATTGAATGAGCATTTACTAGGCAAGCGTGGCGTGCTCCATCGTAGACCTCATAATATTAGCTTTCCATCAGGCATGGTTGTGGTCACACGCACCATACACTTGTAAGAAACCAAGTTACAATAACAGTTCTGGAAAATAATACCATGCCATTTAACTAGTTAAATGATTTATCCGAGTCCTTTTAATTAGTAATGAATAACAGTGAATTTCTATTTAATATCCTGAAACATCAACTTATGTATGCACAAAATTCTTCCGAGGGCCACCCATTCTATTTCCTGGTGTCAATAATTTTCTTAAAACATGATGTCCCGAAAAACTGGGTCAACTCTCTGGCTACCCAATTCAACTGTCACGGAAAACATACACTACGTACAGTCATTTTTACCCGACTGCGGCGAAACCCAGAAAGTATAGAGTTGAACTCACAAGCAAATCGAAATGTCTTTTACAAAGAATTTAATTGATGATAAGAAGGACATTCCCTGATCAAGTTAGGAAAACCTTGAAGAAAGGTCAGCATGTATGAAAAGACAATGAGTGTTGTGGAAGCGAAATATAGTACCTATGTCAAGATGTATGTACAGAAGAGGAAACTGAATTGCGTAGGGTGGAATCTTTTTGTTGCAAATGTCATGTTGACGTTTCCAACATCTGCCAAAGATTTCATCGTGAAATTGACTCTGAAGGGCTACCATCCTGGCACGCTAGTCAGTTTCCGCAACTGTATTTAAAATGGCACAATGAACAATAAGGTCAACTTCCTGGTCATCGTACTCTTAGACGAATTTATGCTCTAAACATTATTAAATATAAAGTAATTGGGGAGTAGAATTAAATTAGGATAAAAGGCTGTAGCTAATTAGTAAGTCTATTGTATTCAGGAGATTGTCTACCTTGTTCATTAAAAGCTACATGGTAATCCATCATTACCGAGAAGTGTTTCATCAATTATAGTTTCCCATAATAACATACATAACACATTCTAACATTTGGTAGCATAGTGTACGGTTGTGGTACCTACTCTGAAGATGAGCTCTGGTTGAGTTCGAAACGCGTCAGTGTAGTTTGGTGGTGGTGATAGTTGGGTTTGTGTGATTTGTGTGTGTTCGTACAGCGTGGAGGTGGAGGAACTGCATGAACACGCATTTCTTACATAGACGTAACTATCGTAAAGTCGCGGGTGAGCAAAGTAATTTGTTTTCAGTTCATTCCCATAATACTATTCGCAAAATTTAACCATCACTTGTAGAACTCATCGAGCATCATTAAATCGCTCATAAATTTGTTCGAATTACCTTTTATACAAAAAAAAACTCATCGAATTTTTATTCATCATTTTATTCGTCGTATTAGTTTTTGGTGACAAGAAAATCGACGGAAGGATTTTCGATAAAAAGACAGCCAAGTTACTCACATACTTTAAACCAAAAATTAGTTATTATTAGATCCAACCCGACAATTTCCCAGATATTTGACATCTTTGTTGTTGAAGTTGTCTATTTTCAGAATGATGTTCAGTAAAGCACATGTTTGACATGGCTGCTCTAGTCCATCGCCAGTCTTTAAGAGAACAATAAACAAGTTTTAGAAGATTAAATTTGCCAAACCGTGCGATCGTAATCCCTATCTTTCCACCCTCATCAAATTCCATTTCACAGAAAGAACCACTTCTTACTTCTTTGTTCTTGGAAGGATTACGAACCTGAGCGCGGTAAACAATATGGCCTCAGTTTCTGCTGCTACTTAATTAGGGATCCCTTGGTTTCGCATAATTTACTAAGTCATATTTATTTCTCAAACAGTATCTTTTTCAGGACTTTTTTAAATGCCATCTTATAGAATGCAGTAGGTTAGGTTAGGTTTGATTTATAACAATTCCGAAAAAAAAAACTGTTTCAGAAATAAATCACTTTATGACTAACGTTGATCATGAAGATCGATACATTATGTTTTGTTAAATTATGCGAAACCATAGAGATAGAGACCCAATTAATTATAATTATAAGGACTCTTCAATACCGTGTCTTTTTTCTTTTAACCATGATAATCGTTTATTTATTCTCTTTTATCCACTTGAGTGCTTGTATTTTAATCAAAGACACTAAACTTTCACTCACGATTCTCTTACTAATGCTTCTTTCACTAGCTTCTTGAAAGTGGCTAGTAGATTTTTGGCTCCAAGTTATTTGAATTTTCACGTCACGCCTCTGCTAGTTAGTCCTCCCTTGTCACAGGAAACCTATTGTAATTTCCTCAGTTAACTAATTAATTATTAATTACGCCAAGTTCCATTCCAGTTTCAATAACCATTGTCAAGTTTCTGAGAAAAGTTGGTCCAATTGTTAAGTCTGAAGAATAACCATTTAGTGGCAGGTTATTTTTAGAATTGAATCGGAGTAGCTTTTGTGTTAATCCATGGAAATATGAATTCGAGAAAAGCTTTTATGTAGAATAATAGTTGTTTACAACAGTATCCTCCATTGTGAAAATACAGATCTTGGGGGTTGAAATTGCTCGCGTCCGTAGGTTTACCCTCGAGGCCCTACACGTGACCCTTGGGTGGTGCTAAACGAGAGATACAACTCCGGTGATAGGCTTCGGTCGTGGCTGGTCACCACCCTATACGTTGAGTCAGACCGCTAAGCGACTCTCGTCGTGTTCCGGCCTAATTCCTCTAGAAGTCATTCTGGAGGAAGGATCTGAGCAGTTGTGCAGCACGTGCGTACCGGTTACAGTGCCCCGAATTTGTTGCGCGCAACACCGCGCTCAACTGCCTTCTTTCTGCTTATTCCTCTATATTAAAGTCTAGGTTGAATGAGCATTTACTAGGTAAGCTTGCTCCATCGTAAGCCTCATCTTCACTTTCCATCAGGCGTGATTGTGGTCAAACGCAAGCCTATATTGAAAAAAATATGTGTTATCTCCTACACCTGTGACTTTTTGCTGACTGTTTTTGCATTGTCATCTAAAGTACATTCTGTACTATGTAAATTTCAAGTCAATCCAATCCCAGAATTGGATAAAAATTCGACTTTCGTGATTTGATTTGAACGAAAAAACATTGCAATTTAAATAAAAGCTTGGAAAATGGCAAACCTTTCCCAGCACCTCAGAGTTTACTATAAGCTTTACGGTGAAGAAAAACAAACAGTTGTGAAGGAATTCAATGGTCCGTCTGATGTTCTCAATCTGCAATGGATCCACGTGGTAACTGCGGTACAAGACCTCTCATTCTGAAAGAAGGCTATGTTTTACGTTGGGGCGTATTTAGGTTGGGATATTGATAATATCGAAACTAAAACCACTCCAATTAGCCAAGTTTGATCTAAAATTCAAACATGGCTTAGTTAACTTTACCTAGCCTCAAGTACTTTAAGCTACATCACTACAAATTCTCAGGAACCGTAGAAGTATTTCATAAGTTCTGTAGTCGCAAAATTAGCATAACTTATACCAGCTAAGCTAGTTTGTGAAGTTTCCGAAACATCAAAACCAAGTACGTTAAAGTGCCACTTAGTAAGGTCCAAATTTGAAGCTTGCACTGTCTAATTGTTATCATCTTACTTCCTACTAGGTATTTACTAATATTTTAAATGGTCAAGTCTGTGTTTGATACTTCCTCACGATAAAACGGGTAGATGGATTTGGATGAAGTTTTGGGTTTATGCTCCGCTAAGTTTAGGGACATGAAATGTAGGGGTGAAATAAATGAAATTAACGTCAGATTGAATTAGGAATGAGGAGATTCGTAAAAGAACAAGGGTCACAGACATAGCCTGGGCCTGCGCGGGAACTACAGAACAAGCCCACTCATTCTGAGTATATACTTCCTACTGTAGGGCACCGGCCTCCTCTCAGAATGAGTGAGCTTGGTCCGTAGTTCCCACGCAGGCCCAGGGCGGATTGGGAACTTCGCGCATACCATTGAATTTCTTCGCAAGTTTAGTGTGTGTTTTTCTTCATCGTAAAGCTCATGGTAAATATCAAATGTAATTTCGCAAATTTAAATTCCAAAAAAGTCAAAGGTTTGAGCCCGTGGTCGAACTCACGACCTTCTACTTGAGAGGCCATATGTCAAACAACTAGGCTGCCACAACTTTTTACATAGGAAGGCTTGTTATTACATAATATTACTTCTGCGAAAAATCTAATATATAAAGATCTCGTGTCACGGTGTTTGTTATCGAAGTCCAACGAAACGGCTTGGCCGATGAATTTTTTCTCCATATTGGGTAGGTCTGAGAATAGGTCATAGGCTATTTATTATACCCCTGTTCTTTGCAGACGGAGTCGCGGGCAACAGCTAGTAGGAGTATAAAAAATAGGCTACAAACAATAAGTATTCCGACCTACAAATATAGACAAAAAACACATATAAATCAGTCAAGCCGTTTCGTAAGAGTTCGATAACAAGGACTGTGACACCAGATTTTTTATTTGAGAAGAAATATTAGTAATGATTCTCTATAATATTTAATCACTAAATGTTCTTTCATCAAACTCAAACGTACAAAAGCCTCACTCAATAGGAATCACTCCGCAAATCCCAAATGGCCTATAACGGTTACGTAAACCAAAAAGTAACGAACTAAATCAGGATATCACTAACTAGCTAAGACGGCTGCTTAACGACGGCCCTGGGGGGTAGAGTTGGTGGATTAGTTTGGTAAACGAGGGCTGCTTATACCTAGTGCGGTCTCGATGGACATGGCGGCTTTTTCTTAGAAGAAACAATTGTAGACTGTATTGAGGTCAAACGTAATCGAATGTATCAGGTGAAAAGAAATCAGAATTACAGTGACAAAGCCAAATTGGACAGAAAAAAATGTAAATGTAACTTCTCCGAAATGGCTTGACCGATTTTTAAGAATTTTTTTCAGTCTTTATTTTGGTAGGACTGAGAATTATAGGTCATAGGCAGAGTTGCGGGCAATAGCTAGTTTCTTAATAAAAATTGGGCGATTGAATAACAAACATCAAATCATCCAAATATCTATGTAAAGAAGCAAACATCTTCACAAGCTTTATAATTTTTAATATTAGTAGAACAGAATAGAATTAATAGCTATGTCCACACCAGTGCGCTTTCACGTTCATCTTGCGTTTTCCTTTGGCGCATGCCCGAGCAACCATAGCGCATGCAATAGCGCATGCCTCAAAATTAAATAAACAGCAGCGCGTGCCGCTAGCGCATGTCTATCCAAAACCGGTGGATCGGCGTGCATAATTTCGTGCGTCAAAGGAAAACGCAAGATGAACGTGAAAGCGCACTGGTGTGGACATAGTTATTGAAAATTAGAGAAAAAATATTGTAAGAAGTAAAACAATAAAGTATAAATAAAGTTTGTAAGAAGTTGTCTCTTGCAACACCGGTTTAAAAAAATTAGATCATATTTAAAGTTAAATTCTCATTCAGTGGCTATTATTGAGATGAAAGAAAATAAATCGGATGAATCAAGTCATGTTAAACAGACTTAGAATTTTCTCACTGAAAATAATAAAATGAATTGAATTCTGATTTATTGGCTGTAGGAAGTTTATCTTTAATATCTGTCAATTGTTATTGGATCAATTTGATGTAACTTGTTAACTACACAACTCCGAGTTAAATACTAACCCAGGGTTTAGTAGTATCAAAATAGCAGGCCCTACCGAGCTTTTGGCGCATTTATTGCATTCATTTAATCCCTTGCTGTATCATTACTAGCTAAGTTTTAGTTCTAAAATTTATGTGTAAGATATTTGAGGATTCACTCTAGTGACCAGTGTTTTGCGAAACACGATTACTTGTAGTTTGCTAGATAGAAAAAAAAATCCAAAGTCGTCTCTAAAAAATAAAATAAATCCTTGGTATGGCGTGGCTTGGTATTAATATTGCACGGCAGTTCATGAATTTTTGAATGTTAATAAAACAAGATGTTTCCTAGGGCCTAGTGTTGCTACATTTTTAAAATATTGTATTTGTTTTAGTAATACGATGAAAATAGCTAAATAAACGCGCGGTCTGACCAACCTATTTTGAGCCGTCGTGCTAAACCTTGTCCGTATAGTTAGTAGCGTTAGTTCTCCTTCGGCCATCGGACGGGGAAGAAGGGAAGAGGGTCTTGACTCACCAATATAAAATGATCTCACACTGCGTACATTTCACCTAGAAGCAGGGGTTCTACTAAAACTGGATTATTATAGTTACAGCGGTTTACGGCGTATATTTTGACATACCTAAAAATTTGTACGGCACCCTCGGTGCGCGAGTCCGACTCGCACTTGGCCGCTTTTTTCTACATCGTTAAGCTACCAAGCATAATCGACGTTATAACAAAGACATCTAAAAACAAACTAGAAATCATTAATCATACGAACCATTACGGCTTCATGACATAACGAGATAAAACATCTTTAATATACCAAGCGATGTAATGCAAACGACAACTTAAAGTCTGACGCAGGACTCAGAGTGGGGCGGTAATAAATCACCTACCATTTGACCAACTTGCGTTTACAGCTGCCCAAATCAATTACAGCCAAATCTCGTACCTATCGAAATGGTTTTATACCCTCAAGGGTGCTGGATCGACCGCAAAAAAGTTGGTTATCGTTAGCTAAGCTATTTGTAATTAAGATCGTAACAATATGTATCAGCGGTACGTAATCGGTTATATTAATTGGAAATGATTTATTATAAAGTGAAAGTTTGCTTGTTAGTAATTTTGATGAGTTTGAGAGTTTTGTTTAGTTGAATGTTAGGACTTTGTCCTACGGCTTCGCTCACGTAAAAGGAGCTGGTAAAGGTCAAGATGGACGTCTCTGGAACAAATAAGAAAAAAATCACGTCACTTAGTTTAGCGATAAATAGGTATAGGTATAGGTATCACATAATAGAGTAATTTTTAGAATTTAATATTTTCGAAATATTACTAATATCACTTAACTACTCGTAACTGATAGGGATTTATTTTTATTTTTTTCAAACTGTTATTTCTAGACTCATTTATCAAGCGGGTAGTTTGGTGGTTACTTAACATTCTATAAAAATCTGTTTTTAACAAATCAACTGATTGAATTACGTTTTGGAGTTATACATAGCTACAACGTCGAGACTTGGATAGTTTGTTTGTTACAGCGTTTTTGGTTGCCTAGGCTGCCTAGGCGACAGCTGTCAGTTGCTAGGCAACGCAAGAGACCCAATGCTGTTTGGAGGTTTACCGACTTATAAGTTTGCAATTGTAGTGCTTACATTTCGACAATTTAGTACTGAATTGTAACCCTTCATGTACGAGTTCTACTCGCACTCCGGTTTTTTACACTTGTCATGAACGGCGCGTGTAAAAGTATTGTCATAGCGAAGCACAAAAAGTATTCCTATCTTTATTTCCTAACAAGCCAACTTCCAAAGAAATAATGAGATGACAGGCTGCCTTATTATCTGCGTATCGATAACTTCGTCTTTTTAGGGTCTTCTTCAAGTATTGAGTAAGTTACGTATGGAAATATTAGATGAACCGGCTACTCGGCTTTCGACTTACTTTGATCCTGAAACTTATCTTTGGTCATTGTGGAATTAACTCGTTAATTCATTGAAATTGCCATACAATTGAATTGGTCTTAAAACGCGTAAAACTTGACATGTTTCGGGCTAATCTGTAGCCCTTCTACCCGTAGCCATACGTCACGGCGGCTGCTAAACGCGCACTGCGCGCTACTGCTCTGGTCACGCGGCAGCTCGACGCAACTGACAGCGACACACAACTATTTCTTTATCACTTTTATTGCTATTGAAAAATTTAGGGTAGCACACAACACTAACAACATCACTTTGTAAAGGTTCGCTCACACTCATGACTGCTTTATTTTTTAGTATGTAGCTATAAAGGACTAAAGTTGTTATCCTCAACTGTGTCAAAATAACTTAACCTTAAGGTATATACTTTATTTTTTGTATAATTTCTAATTAATTAGTCAAAAATAAAATAAATGTAACGCAGTGAAATAGCTTCTTAACAGAAATTAAAGCGAAACTAGGCCCTTTCCGACCCTAATCTTTGTTACAATTTCAGTTTAGTGGTAATTTCGTATTTTTATTTTCATTATAATAATTATATAGAAACAATAGACCAACTAGAAAAAATAATTACTCACCAACGAAGCTCAACTAAAACTTTTTAACTAAAATCCTGGTCACAGCCACCAAGTGTAACATTACAGTCTCTAATTCAACTAAAGGGAAATAATTCCCGCTGCACACGCCAAATACTAATGGGTGGAATTCGATCTTAATTTGGCTCCAGTCCGGCAAGGGACGTAATAATGGAACTAATACTGTATGCGTACCACGGACACGGGGCTAAGGTATGGGATGGTACAAGTTATGTGAGTTTCTATTACGTGATAAGATTCTTCTTGATAAAATCAAATAAGACTGGTTTTCAGTGAGTTTGTTTTTTTGATGTAACGAGCATGTGCGTAAACATCACCACCCATAGGCACTCCCGCACACACAACGCCAGTGAATTTCCGATGCGATGCCAGTTTTGAGGGTTAAAATAGAATTCATCATGTGCCAGTAACTTCACTGCGTCTCTTTCTATATACAAGCTTAACCTGCGGCGTTGTCCGTGTTAGAAATTCATAGGAAAAGGTTACAGTAAAATTTTTAAAGCACAATGGTCGCTCGGACAGCGCCATCTATTGATTGCAGACGAAGTTAGCACGTCATCTTGAAAGCTGAGATACTTCAGTGTTCTTGGACAACGCCCTCTAATAATTCTTGTTTAAAATTAAAATATTTTCTCATAAGAACAGATTTCTGGGATAATTCAGTTCCTATGTTTTAATCCAGATCTATGTATATCTGCACTCCGAGTTTCATGTACAGCCGTTCCACCGTCATTGGGGATTGACTAATAAACATCCGAAGGGCTTTCACAATGGGAGCAAAAAGAGCATAAAGCTTTTTACTTTAAAAACTCATTACCCATGCTATTGATGTTCATTCTATTACTTTCAAATAGCACAAATAACTTAAAGTGTCTAAAACAGACGAAGTAGTATATTTAGAGCAATTTAATCACCAGATAGAATCTTATTTTTATTTTTACGTAGATATTTCTCTATTATCAAGAGAGTAACAAGTTGTCTGGCGTTCGAAAAATCTCTTCTTATCCAAGAAATAAGACAAAGCTTTTATACAGTTGAAACTGTTATAAATCATATTGTTTGTTGCTATTGTATTAAATCGTCTACAGGATGCTGCTTTAAAGTTAGCTCTCCAACTATTAGTCATTTTAGGATCCCTGCGGCTTTGAGAACATTTGTTAAAACAGGATTAGCTTTTTGCCATTACCGATAAACGATTAATTTTGTAGGAAACACAGTATTGTCATATCCAACTGAAGGTTGTACTAGAAAAGAAATTGTGGCAAAAGAAAGCTAGTAACTTAGATTTATGTTAACTTTTGTCTTTGAATTACGACCTGAAGATAAAGTTGAATCTTGGAGTGTCAGTCTGAATATGATTTGAAGCTATTATAGTTAAGCAGAGATAATTAATGTTTTAAATATCCTAAGTATTTTTCCAATTCGAGTAAACAAGCTAGTTTGGCAAGGTTTTCAGTAAGTCGACGATACTTACTTAAGTAAAAACATATTTTTATTTTCACTTTCATTTATTTTCCTCCATTCCACATGAATACAACCGTTGCTATGAGACTGAAGTCAAGGTAGGTAAAAACATGTTTTTGCTCCATTTACTCCCGTTTTTACCAAATAAGGAAACTCTTCTCACCTGCCTGAGTATGGAAATTCGGGAAGACATTAGGCGAGACTTTAAACTTTTAAATTAATTTAGCATTTTTGTGTGGAGTAGCAGCTTCTGAAAACTTTGGAACTTTTGTGACATTGTTTTAGAGTACAGTTTGTTTAAACTAAGGATAATTTAAACGTAGTTTGCGTAAAACACAGTTAATTTATGACTTATTTTACTTAGTGCCTTTTTACCAGCCGCATCGTTCTCGTATTTACTGCGGTAACAAGGTTTTGCCTGCGAATTCACCCGCAGATAATTCAAACTTGCTCTCTTAATTTTTGCGGCAAAGGAATATCCCAAAAACCCCCAATCAATAATTTGATAAATATATTATTAATCCCGTTCTTACCTTGTTCTAATGTAATTTTCAAAAAATCTTGAATTGGTATGTATTTAAAGTTCTTTATTGTACATAAAAACACGAAACAGTTCAAAAAAGTGCGTTCACCTCATTTGTAATAAATAACAGTTAGCAAATTTTTCTTGCCTATTTTTTTGTCGTCAGTACTTACTGACAACGGGATAGGTTTTAGGTAAGCAGAACTTTTTTATTTTCCACTTCTGATTCTATGGTGGTCGCAACAAATAAAACTCTTGTCTAAAATAAATCATTCCACTTTGCATTGTACAATGTTAGTTTAGTTTGGTTTATTTTATTTTTCAATTTAGGGTTTGGACCATAACCCACCACGCTGGTCCAGTGTAGGTTGGGCCGCAGGTTCAAGGTGGATGCAAGTCGCTTTCAACCGTATGATTGGGTACCAATGAGGGAGGCCTATGTCCAGGAGTGGACGTTCTACGGCTGAAATGATGATAATGAGTTTAGTTTGGTTCAAATAAATTAGTAAGCGAACAGCAGTTTTTTTATCGACCCGTGAAAAACTACAGTCCACGCTCCTAACAGCGTCTAAAAAGATACATTTGCCTAAAGAAAACATTCACTATACGCCACTGCTGATTCCGCCCTGCTTCAACAAAAACAATGCTAACATAGGTTAACTCTGAGATTTACAATGCCATGAAAACTATTACATCAGGCTTTATACCTCGCTATAACAAATGAGAGTTGTCAAGGCACATCACAAATAAATCCCTGAATTTATGGCAAGCGTCCCAGGCTGTAAAGATAAAGCAACATACTTACCGTAAGATGCTTCTTGATGTCAACTCAATTCCATGCAAGAAATAAAATGTTCAGCGCTTTACGCGCCACATCTGGCTTCTTTTGTTATTTCACGTTTATTTATTTTCAGAAGAAATAAAGTAGACAAGAATCACGCATGGAATGAGGCTCGGTGAAACCTTTCGCGAACGTGAGTTGAACGTAATATTCATTTAAGTTAAATTTGGGTATGGATGAGTATTCGAGCGTTTTGACTGTTTGGATCAAACGTCATTAATCATTATCCTGCCACGGTTATTAGAAGTTCAAAAAGTTTTGTTTGTAAATGTCGTAGGAAAATGGTCAAAACAGAGATATTAACAAATATATCTAAGGGATATGACCAAATCACGTAGGAGTGGGGAATCCATTTTATCATTTGCCTAGAAAAAATCAGCCATTTGATTTTAAATCTTTAAATCTTTTTAGTGAAATGACAACATCAGCCAAAACAGGCAACTCTTTTTTACATTTCACTAGATTTTTTAAGCGATTTGATGGAATCCCCGAAACACGTAAGTCACTTAACGAAACTAACTCGCAAAATCAACTCGTTTTATCATTTCACTAGACATGTTCAGAGATTTGATCAAATCATCTAATAGAGACTTTATCATTATTACTGAAAGTGTCTTTGTCTAGAGAAATGATAAAACGAGTTGACGAGTTCAACAGTGTAAAACTTTCGTAGTAATTTTCTTTCCGTCACGTGACTTCATTTTAAGAAAGATAGACAGAGGGGAGAGAGATTTGAACACTTCAACACACCAAAAAAAATTGAATACAGCGAGTATAAAACCCAATTTGTAAATAAATTATAAATTAGTGCGTAGTAAATATACAGTAATATAAAATACAAATGATAAGTTACTTTATTGCGTTTGTTCAAACGAGGGGTTTTCAATCCTAATCTACTTAACATTATAAGGGGATTCAATGCGGTTCCTTAAAACTCTATGTAAATATCTGATCCTTCAATGCACGGTTGCACCCGAGAAAACCATTTTGCTTGTATTTAATATTTGCTTTGTTTATAATTTAGATGTTTTAGGAGCTTAATTTGAAATTTTTCAATCGATTTTATGTAGGTAAATTTTATAGATAAAAAAAAAACAAATATCTTGCTCTTTATTCCACAGAAATAGAATGTCGCGGGTAAAAGCTAGTTTCTAAAGAAAATTCCAAAGTGAATATTTTAGTGACGTGACGACTAGACAGTTTGAATGGCTGGTCCATTGTGCGATGCTGTTACAGTGCCCCCTTTACGAGCAGTATGTTTGTTTTGTGACTCCTCGAGTGCATTCGTCCGGACGTTAACAGGCGAATGGATGCTCGTTGCATTTTCATGCTGATTCAGTGATTCGATTCCATAGAGGAGTTAACTGATACACTGCAGTCGCCATTATGAATAATATACACGGTGATTTTTAAGTGGTGATCAGCATTCAAGGTGGTCGAAAATAGATGAACACGACCGTATTGTAAATTGCGTGGGTGCGTGTTCAGATATTTTTCACCGCCTTGAGCGTTCCGATTTTTATGATGGCGACTGTACGGGCTTTTCATGCTATGAAATGGAACAGAATATTTTTATAGCGAGATTACAGCTAACAAGTCCACTAATAAGTACACTATGTTCTGCCTCATAAACAATTTTTGACATACAATACAGTATAAGGGTTTTCTTTTAAACGCTACAATAGTAAAAAATACACAAGAAGTACAAAAACAGGCACATGAAGAAAATGCACAAGGTAAGCAAACAGGACATTTTCCGCTTCAGAAATAGAAACTTGACATAGAACTCATAGTGAAAATAAATGGATCACTCACGTCTTAAAACGAGTTTAACTCGACATGTTTCAGGCTTCATGTTTAAAGTTGACATAGAACTTTTTAAAATAGTTTAAATTAGAACCGTTTTTTTCGATCATTTTTTTCCTATATCCCTTCATGAAACTATGCTGTTGTAAGCGGTTGTAAAAATATGAATGTACTTTTTTTAAACAAAACAAAAACGAGTGCGTTTTTTCGTTTTATCTGTTTGCCTAATTCTAGCATGGTGAAAATCCGAGTGTAGCAATCACCACAGCGAATATATTTTTATTTCAAACTAAATACAAACTGAAATATAGATGCACAGAAAAAACCCCAGAAAGAAGACCAATGCTGGGAATTGAACCCAGGTCCTCAGCGTTCCGAGCTGCGTGCTTACCCCTACACCATCACGGGTCTAGAAGTTAGCGACGAATTTTTCCCATACATCGTACACTTCAGTCTGTTATAATCACCTTATGCAGTGATAAAGCGCGCATCTATGTTATGCCCTCTACCGAGAGACTTAACACTCCTTCGGAGCTAACCGCTCACCTGGACCAAGAGATGGCGCTACTGTGCCAACTTTAACAAGTTAGGTATGAAGTATCTTTTTGTATTTATTTTTCAACTTCATTTTTTTTATTACTTTTACGGTCATCCCGTGAAACCATATATTTCAAACTAAATACAAACTGAAATATAGATGCACAGAAAAAACCCCAGAAAAAAGACCAATGCTGGGAATCGAACCCAGGTCCTCAGCGTTCCGTGCTGCGTGCTTACCCCTGCATAAGGTGATTATAACAGATTGAAGTGTACGATGTATGGCAAAAAAATTCGTTTTGAAATATATGGTTTCACGGGATGACCGTAAAAGTAATAAAAAAATGAAGTTGAAAAATAAATACAACAAGATACTTCATTCCTAACTTGTTAATATATTTTTAAACAAAAATAATTTCTTCTCTATTGATTTACTATTCTATGGTTGTGTGACTCCTTAAATGCAGTCTACCGAGCGAAAACACGCGGATGGACGCTCGTGAAGTTTTTACGCTGATTCAGTGATTCGATTCTGACCCAATTCTTATTTTACTCTTTTTACTGGGCGTTTATGCGTGCAGTAGTTACTACTCACGAATTCTTCCGCGCAATATTAAATGAAAGACCGAGAGACGTTCCTTAGGAAGGCTTCCATCAAGATGGACTGACTAACTGGTAAAGATTGCAGGCATCGATTGGATGTTGACCGATCGTTGTGCAATTATTTGGTGGGTCTTTGTCATTGTTGTTTGTTTGTCTGGCTTTTGGCTGATATTATAAATTAATATTACATGACAATTCACATCAATTGACCTAGTCCCAAAGTAAGCTAAGCAAAGCATGTGTTATGGATAAACATACTTATATAGATAGATACCTACTTTAATATATATTGAACACTCAAGACCCGAGAACGAACATTCGTATTTTTCATACAAATATCTGCCCCGACACGGGAATCGAAACCACTAAGGCCATCTGGTCGTCGTATTATGATAATAAAATGAAAATTTCTATTGTTTTCCCTTTTCTACTATGCCAACATTTTCACCCCTTTAATATCAATTACCCAGACAAAATCAAATGGTCAGTTTCTTTTTTCACAGAAAGTGTTTTTTCAGTAGATTGTTTTTGACATGAAATGTTTATTTGCTATAACACTATGTGAACAACCCCGTTTTTCGGGGTCCTACTGATTCGTCCTATTAGTAGGACCACGCGGAAGACCTATTTCTGTCTGTCCTACAGTGTGCCTATGTAGCGATTGTCTATTATTTAAACCGCCGGTATATTCAACGATGCCGATTCAAATTAGAACGCTATTCCTAGCAAAAATATCAAGTGGTACCATAAACGAGGGGCGTTCAATATAAAGTGAGAATGAGATGCAAACTCTTTTAATATTACGAAATTAAATACTGGCCGGTAAAGCTAATCTATCTAGCTGACTGCTATGAAAAAAAAAACTAACTGTCTTTTGTTTAAAAAAATATACGGTAATTTCTTTGCAATGCTATTGAGTACGTTAGCGAAAATGGAGAAAAATGAACTGCGCGCCGTTATCAAATACTTGTATTTGAAAAATTTTTCTACGGACCAAGTCAATTTGGGTTTGCGGGACACTTTAGGGTCTAATGCTCCTCCGTATTCGACAGTCGCACGTTGGTGCGCCGAATTTAGACGTGGAAGAACATCCACAATGGACGACCCCCGCTCCGGACGCCCTGCTACAGCAGTAACTGAAGAAATTGTGAAAAAAGTCGAAAACTCAGTTTTGGCGGATCGTCGGGTCACAGTTCGTTTTATTGCTGAAAATGTAAAGATTTCAACGGGGAGCGTGCATAATATTTTACATGAACGCTTGGGTATGAAAAAGGTATCTGCGCGTTGGGTACCAAGAATGCTTACTGACACGCAAAAACAAACTAGACTAGAGATTTGTCAAGAAGCTTTGAACCTGATGCAGCAAGACCGGGAATTTTTTTTGGCGCGATTTATAACAATGGACGAAACATGGCTCCATCATTACGACCCTGAAACGAAACTGCAGTCTATGACATGGAAAAGGCCATCATCTCCAACTCCGAAGAAATTCAAGGTGAGCCCATCTGCCGGTAAGATCATGGGCTCTGTTTTTTGGGATGGTAAAGGGGTATTAATGATTGAGTATCTCGAGCATGGAGCCACTATTACGGGCACTTTATACGCCAAACAAATAGCAACATTGCGCAATAAGATCCGCGAAAAACGGCGAGGTAAACTCTCGAAAGTTGTGCTGTTCCACCAGGACAATGCCCCGGCACACAAGTCCGCCGTTGCAATGGCTGCAATTCGTGATGCTGGGTTCGATATCCTTAAGCATCCTCCGTATTCACCAGATCTCGCTCCCAGTGATTTCTACTTATTTCCGAGATTGAAACAATACCTGAGAGGCCAGAAATTTGAAGACGACGACGCGGTAGTCGCTGCAGTACAAGATTTTTTAAGTACTCAAGATGAGACCTTTTTTAAAAATGGAATTTTAAGTTTAGAAAAAATATATATTAAGTGTATTATGATGACATTTAGTAAAAGTTGTTTATAACATACTCATTCTCACTTTTTATTGAACGCCCCTAGTATAGTGGTTTGACCCGTTTGACCTATGGCCTATAGAAGATTATAAGTTCAAACCCGGACTCGCACCTTCAGTATTCCGGAATTCAATTGCGAAACTACATTTGAAATTTGCACTCACTTGCCAAACCATTCAATAGTGTATGTGTGCGTGAAGTTCCCAATTCCCAATCTGCGAGGAGGCCTGCACCCACCAGTGGGACTTATATGGGAAATAATGGCCTTTTATCGACAAGTAACTAGCATCAATTCAATGGTGTGTGTGAAATTCCTAATCCGCACTGGGCCCGCGTGGGAATTACGCCCCAAGCCCTCTCATTCTGAGAAGAGGCCTGTGCCCTGTAGTGGGACGTACTGGAATGATGATGATGACGATGAACCAGCAACAGGCAATCTTAAAACAGACGAACGACAGCGCTAACTTAGTAATAGTTCCGTAAGAATCCTTTTTGAGTGTAGAAACCTAAAAGGACCGTCCGTAACACTCCCCCCATACTCGGCTCGGAGACAGCAGGGTGTCAAAAGGTTCTCTAATGGAATTCCTAACAGGCAGCCGGCTGGTCAACGCGTCCTAAATATTCTCGTGGATGCCTCGAAATAACTAGAGCTGTTATAAACCCGTTGAAAAGCTCGGTCACGTCATGACTAAGCGTTAAAAAAAGATTCCGACGCATTTCACGATACGTCGGAATCTTGATGAACTTGTTAACCAATTCTGATGAACCATGTCTAAGACCCATCGCCAAGAAACCTGCTTTTAAATAAAAATAACCCCATCTATGCCACCGACAGACACACAAACATACAAACATACACACACACATACACACACACACACACACACACACACACACACACACACACACACACACACACACACACAAATACACACTATGATAAATTTCAGTTAAAGTTTTTGAGATAGGCTCTGTAGGCTGTAACTGACAGACGGATAGAGTAGTGACATTTAATACGAAAAACTAGGAAAATTGAAACAGTATTCTATAAATAAAAAAATATAGATTGCAGGTTCCATAACTGAAGTAAATTTTGCGATCGAATCAAAATAAATAATTATTACGTGTTTTCTATATGTAAATATCATACATAAACGAATCATATTACTTGCTTTTTAAGAGAATAGCATCGAAATTTTTTCTGAATAACAAATAAGCGAACTTGGAAATGTAAACAGGACTGTTATCTAAGTATGCCATTATGGTTTTAGGTTTCAGGAAGTACTTGAACTCTCAACAATACTACCAACCAGAAGTAGCTGAGTTATATGTAGTCAGTATCGCAAAAAAATATTTGTCATGTTCGACTGGGAGTTTACATTTCTATGATGTTTTTAATCAAGTACTTATCTAAAAGACCCTCGGCATTTAAGGAAAATCCAGAACGACAAAAGCCTAAAATTAATGGAAATACTGCGATGGTCCTTAGCAGTAACGAGGCCTAACACCTTAACACACTTAACGAATATATCAGAAGCTCTTTCAAAGTTTGCTCCATCGGAGGTAAGAAGGTGGAGTGGTGAGACACATGGGCTAGTTTGGACAGATCATGAGAAGGAACAAAAAGTGGTTAAGAAGAGTTTCGATATCGCGGAAAAAAATAAAATAAAGGATGATCACTGGCCACGTAGTGGACAAATGGTAATCTAACGGTTTAGAATAGTTACAGCTGGACCCAAAGACAACATAAACTAATTTACTCTGGCGCCTGTAAAAAAGGATAGACCCTAACTACGTATAAAGAGACTAGGCTAGAATGAGAAAGGGTAACGGAGGAGCAGGACCTAAATTTTGTGTGGGCAAGATATATTTTGCGAGAACCTATGATGGCGCAGCCACACATTAAGTTACAGATTTTTTATTTGGAAAATAAAAGAGGACCTGTCGAGTCGCCAGCTCACTGAAGAAGACTGCATTCTTGGATTAGCTTTGCTTACTAACTGCCTTTTACCAACTCCTGGTAGGAACTAACTCCAAAGACGCCGTTCAAATCTTGGTCGCTCAACTCAATGTTACATGGATATAGATAATAATTTTGCGACCACATGGGAAATCCAAAAACCCTGGAGCGTTTCGTAGCGTACATGATGCATAAATGATGAGTGTGCCGGCTCCCACTTGGTCTTAATGATATCTAAATTATTCTCGACCTCATTAGGGTGCCATTATCTAGGTTTCCAATGTGCAATGCGGTGTTTTGTTCTTACCCTCGATCAAATAAAAGTTAGGCCTTTAGGTTGTTACATTAGGACTGCAATGCATTCCAACTGCTGTTTGCGTGCAGTTTTGCTGACTGTAATGGCATAAATATGTATACAGTCATCGCGTTAAAATATGTAAACATCAACCTTATGGTTAACGACATAGAGTTGTATAGATACTTATGACACCTTGTTAACGTGTGTATATATAATTTTGCACGTGACCGTACTGCAATGGAAAATTAACGACACGAACAGATTTTCAAAAAGATTGGGTTCTCAGTTTGATTGTTTTTTGTATGTTAGTTGATATCTCCGTCGTTTTTAAACAGATTTTAATGATTATTTGTTGTTCGATAGGGTATATCGCCACTATTTTGAGAAAGCTCACACTCTCATCTTACTTATATCGATGTATAAATAAATGTAGTGAACTTGGTATGGAGATAACGTGAGACCCTGGGATGGAGAAAGGATAGTTTTTGTCCCGAAAAACTGTAGTTCCCTTAATATAACGATAAACAAATTAGTCACAAATAGCATCGCGGGAAATGACTAGTTATTTATAAATAAATAACATAACAATAATCCGTTCCTCGTAAAGATTTCGGGCACATTTTCCAGACGATATTTTCCAACGCTTCAGCGTGTTGAATTTAAATTTGAGTAGCAGAAATCAAAGATCTCCGCGGTAAATTAGGTCGGTGCGAAGGGTAGAGGCAAACAGAATAGATAATTATGGGCCTACTCGTTAACTTGGACCCTTGAGGGCTCGCGAGTGGCGATCTCTGCAGTAATAAAACAGCAGGAAGGTTTTGTAGGAAAATAATGCAGATAGGGTCAGTAACATGAATAAATTATTTGTCACTCATAAGCAGCAAGTTGGTAATTAACTAAACTAAGTACTTAACTTTTAGAAATTTAACTAGTTATGATTTTGTTATTTCATTTTACGCTTTTAGCGCTAACAATTATTTAATTTTTTATATTTTTTTGTAACACATACATTGTATCTATATATATATATGTATTGTTCTATGTATTTTTTGGAACATATTGGAAAAAAAAACAGAAAAATCTATCCCAGGCTTGGGATAGTGTAGTGGTCTAGCACAGTGTCGCGGATTGACAAAGAACCAGGTTCGATCAGCGTATTCTGGATTTTTCAATTTTATTTCAAAAGTTTTTACTTTGTAACTAAACGCGAGAGGAGGAGAGTTTATTCAATTGATTAAATCAGGCGTTATTTTACTGTGGTCCATATCAATGAACTGATACAATTACCTTACACAAGCACACACACAACACACACACACACACACACACACACACACAACATGACAACAACACATGACAACATGTGTTTTGTGACACAAGCATGTTATTTTTTTTTCATTGTGTTATTTTTGCTTTTATTGCTTATTCTGTTTTAATTTTCTTTTGTCTATGTTAGTTGTCACAAATAAATATTTCTTTCTTTATTTACTTCTTTCTTTTCTTCTTTCTTTCCTTACTTACCCGCAGCCTTGTTATTGGTAGTAAGTACATTTATGCAAGAAATATGTGAGGAATAAGGATAAAAGTAAGGCTAAGATTTTGCGCGCCTTAGGTCTATTGGCAGGGAGTTAGTATCCGTGACACCTACTGTTTTCAAAGCCCTTATGTTTCCAGTTTATTTAAACGGCTAAAAGCGTTTTTTAGTGATTGTAATTAATTTAACGCCTCGGTTTCGTTTTGGGATGTTTGTGCGGACCGTGATTAGTCGAGATTACTTGGACACCTTTTTAATGCGAAGTTAAATAGTAAATTAAGGTTTAGTTTTAAGAAAAATAATATTAAGATTTTTATTTTTAAATGAAAAGAGGTAATCGAGCATGCGGGTTAGGTTAGGTTAGGTTAGGTTAGGTTAGCAATCACAGCCGCAACACTAAGGGTGACACGTGCGTTGGTAGCCCTTTGAGAGATAGATAGGCTCGTTTTTAGGGTTCCGTAGTCAACTAGGAACCCTTATAGTTTCGCCATGTCTGTCCGTCTGTCTGTCTGTCTGTCTGTCTGTCCACGGCTAAGCTCAGAGACTGTTAGTACTAGAAAGCTGTAATTTGGCATCAATATATATATCAGTCACGCCGTAAAAGTGATTGAATAAAAAAAAGTAAAAAAAATTTTTTTAGGGTACCTCCCATAGACGTAAAGTGGGGGTGATTTTTTTTTCTCGGCTAACCCTATAGTGTGGGGTATCGTTGGATAGGTCTTTTAAAATCATTGTGGGGTTGCTAACATGATTTTTCTATTCAGTGATCTGTTTGCGAAATATTCAACTTTAAAGTGAAAATTTTCATTAAAATCGGCCGTCCCCCCCCCTCTAAAATCTAAACTGTTGGGTGGAAAAATTTGAAAAAATTCAGAAGGGTAGTAAATATATCAAATTTACTAGGAAAATTATAGCGGCTTAGATTGCTTGGAAATTATTTGTAGTTTAAGAGTAAATAGTAGCCTAAGGTATAAAACATACCTACACTTGGATGATTCCGTACACATACGAAATCCTTAGAAAAATATTACTTGATTTTTGCGTAATGGTTACGGAACCCTACCTTGGGCGTGTCCGACACGCTCTTGGCCGGTTTTTTTTAAAGATCTTCAAGCTGTACCGCCCCGAGAATGCTGTCCTAGGAAGCTGGTTCCATAACTTCGTCGTGCGCGGGAAAAGGTTACGCTTATAGCGGTCGGTGCTAGACTGCCAACCATCAAGATGGTGAGGATGAAGTAATTGACGGTTACGCGAAGTATGGTAACGAAACTTGGCTGCCGGTAACAACTAATTGTATTTTGTTAGTCTAGGATTATATTTTAGTAGTCTTTAGAGCTATAATCGAAGGATCTGATCTAAGAGCTAATTTTAAATTTGACGATCTCTTTAACATTTAGTGCTCAGACTTAATAATAATTTTGCTGGCTTTCAACCAGTGCTTTTGCAAAAGAGTTAGCCTAGTGATTTGACCTATAGCCTCTCAAGCAGAGGGTCATGGGTTCCAGCCCAGGCTTGCATCTCTGAATTTTTCGGAATTTGTTTGAAAGTACATTTTTGAAATTTACCATGTGCTTTACGGTGAAGGAAAACATCGTGTGGAAACCTGGACACGACTGGGCCCGCGTTGGAACTACAGCCCATGCCCTCTTGTTCTGAGAGACTTGTGCCCTGCGGTGGGACGTATATAGGCTGAGATGATCACCATCATCATTTCAGCCGTAAGACGTCCACTGCTGGACATAAGTCTCCCTCATTGATACCCAATCATTACGGTTGGAAGCGGCTGGCATCCACCTTGAACCTGCGGCCTTTACCAAATCGTCCGTCCACCTCATTGGTGGACGTCCCACGCTGCGCTTGCTAGTCCGTGGTCTCCATTCGAGAACTTTTCGGCCTCGTCGGCCATCTGTTCTGCGTGCTATAATGACCTGCCCATTGCCATTTCAACGAGATAATCCGTTTGGCTATGTCGGTTACCCTTGTTCTTCTACGGAACGTAGAGAAACCCCGAGCATAGCCCTCTCCATAGCTCGTTGAGCGACTCTGAGCCTATTCATCAAGCCTATAATAGCGAATCACCACGTCTGGCATCCATTATGTCATCACTGGCAACACACACTGGTTAAAGACTTTCGTCTTAAGGCATTGAGGTATTTTGGACGAAAAGACAATTACGGAGGCGGACATTACCGGGATGATGATGATGACGTATTCACTTGTACACTAGCTACATAAACTTCAGCAGAGACACGTTCTGCAAACAATGCAGTGGTTGTAACAACATGACTGCTCCGATCAAATACATCTGCATCGTGCGATAAGAATGTCTGTGCAAGCGAGCTTTAAAATGCATAGCCAGACACATCACCTCAACTCCTGTAAAGGGGGGGAATGCCGTTTGGGGTGTTAACTCCTTTTGGCGGTGTCGGAGACGGCCACAGATTGGGCAGGTCACTGAAGATGGGACCCGGCGGGAGATAGGATCCAAGTTCTTCGTTAACTAATTACAATTGATAATGGAAAATGCATAAATAACTTCATCCACGCAGTAGTAAACAAAATTCCAACGTCCCTCCCTTTTTCAGAAGTTTTTTAATCAAGTTCTCTAACCACTAAGCCATTCGGTCGTCTTGTACGGTCAGCATCAAAAGTAGCTGGTCACTTTTGTACTTTGTCGTAATAACACAATTGTCAATCAAGTATGACGTTTTGCACCTAACTGTACAGCGACAGGGTACAAAAGTGACAGCTACTTTTGATTCTGACTATTTGACGAACTCCTTTAGTTTTGTTTTTATTTTATTTTTAGTGTTTGTTGTTATAGCGGCCATAGTAATAGGTACATAATCGGTGAAAAATTCAAGTGTTTAGCTACTACGGTTCAAGAGATAAAGCCCTGTGACAGACGGACAGACAGACAGCGGAGTCTCAGTAATAGGGTCCCGTTGGCGCACTTTGGGTCATCATCATCATCATCATCATTTCAGCCGAAAGACGTCCACTGCTGAACATAGGCCTCCCCAAACTCGCCAAACAGATCGGCCCTGCGCCATCCGCATCCAATGCGTTCCCGCTACTTTCACCAGGTCATCGCTCCATATTGTAGGAGGTCTACCTACACTGCGTCTTCCGGTCCGCGGACGCCACTCGACAACCTTTCGGCCCCATCGGCCGTCAGTTCTACGGGCGATGTACCCTGCCCACTGCCACTTAAGTCTAGCGGTTCTTCGAGCTATGTCCGTGACTTAGTTCTCTCTGGGTACGGAACCCTAAAAAATAGTAAGATTATTTCCACTTTCCTCTTGACATACAGCGAAGAGATCGGAAGAGCAATACTTAGGCTGAGGTTTTGTTACTAATTACATTAAGTAGGTTGGGATATTTTATGTGATTAAATTCTAGGATTTTATATAAGTACTCTAAATGAAAACCTAACCCTTGCGGTTAAAATTGAGACGTCCCGAGTGTCAAAGTGGAAATAATCTTACTGAACTTATAGACAAAAGCTATACAAAATTAAATGTTCATACGGAATGGGTTGTGTGCGAATATAATTTAACATAGTTTTAAGGAAAAAAATTGACATTTTAATTTTTAATGTAAATTAATACCGCATAGTTTATTTCGGGCCAGCATTTCCGGACCAGGCAGAGAAGTAGCCTGCCCCCGCATGAATATTAATGTTAAAACTGAATTTAATTATTACGCTGTGCTTAAAATAGGTTGAATTGTAAATTTAATATTAAATTTATAAATACGAATGTGTCGCTGATCTTGTTTTAAGATACCTGGTAACAGACTGATATAAAATCACTCGAAAATCTTGTTCGAAAATAAATAAATAAATCGTGGGACGATTGACACAAATTGACCTAGTTCCAAACTAAGCAAAGCTTGTACAATGGTTAGGTACAAAGTTGATAAAATAAAGCCGTAAAAACATCAATACATTTTTAAAATTAGATAATTATTTCAGTTTGATACAATGATGATGATGATGATGACCTAGTTCTAATGCCTTACCTATAGAGTCCTACAGGATGACCATTTAAAAATTCATAAATAATTTAATGGTTTCTGAGAAAAAAGAATTATGCGAAATCATGACTTATGCCAAATGATGAATTAATTCCCAGCGACTTGAGCTTTCGGGTAGACTTATAATATAAGATGATGTCTACAGATCTACTTGAACAATCATCCTAGAAAAAATCAAACCAACCCTGACTTTTCATTTCATACACGATTTCATCCCACTGCTAATTCGTTTAAAACTGAATGAAAGCCTTTTGATTCCCCTGTTGCTAATCGAATCGCTTTTCAAATCGATTTTACTTCATTCATAGTAATAATTTTACTTGGTAACAGTTGGCCAAGCCTATATTGGAGCACGCATAATGAAGAGTCATTATAATCGTCATCAGCGGGAAAACTTCCGCTGGTGAACAAAGGCGTCTCCTTAGAACGCCGCATTGAACAATAACTTGCGCAAATCGCTTCGTTTTCCTTAATTCCATTTGTCATAATTTCACTTGACATACAAGTCGCTCATGTTGAAGAACACTGATACAATTACAAATTATTGTCATTTCAAAATTAAACTTTACGTAAAAAGAAAAATAAGTTTAGTTTACAAGTTAAGTATGAAGTATCTTTTTCTATTTATTTTTTTATTTTCTTCAACTTCATTTTTTTTTTTTATTACTTTTACGGTCATCCCGTGAAACCATATATTTCAAACTAAATACAAACTGAAATATAGATGCACAGAAAAAACCCCAAAATAAATAGAAAAAGATACTTCATACTTAACTTGTAAAAGTTGGCCTAGTAGCGCCATCTCTTGGTCCAGGTGAGCGGGTAGCTCCGAAGGAGTGTTGAAGTCTCTCGGTAGAGGGCATAACATAGATGCGCTTTATCACTGCCTAAATGTGATTATAACAGACTGAAGTGTACGATGTATGGGAAAGATTCGTCGCTAACTTCTAGACCAGTGATGGTGTAGGGGTAAGCACGCAGCACGGAACGCTGAGGACCTGGGTTCGATTCCCAGCATTGGTCTTTTTTCTGGGGTTTTTTCTGTGCATCTATATTTCAGTTTGTATTTAGTTTGAAGTTTAGTTTATTTGTAATTGTGTCAGTGTTCTTCTTACATGAACGAAATTTTTGTCATAAAATCGCTCATGTACAACGACACTGACACAACTACAATTATTGTCATTACAAAACTACACCTGTTTTTTTTTACATAAAGTTTATTTTTGAAATGACTTATAATTCCAATTGTGTCAGTAATAATCAGTATCGTTCTACAAGAGCGAAATATATAGCATGCAATGTTCAGGATTTTTTGAAATTATATCTTATAGAATGGAGTAGGTTAGTTTAGTTTAATAAATACAATTTTTGTTAAAAAATTAAAAGTTCTGCTTCTGTTGCTATAATCTATTCCTTGCTGTCATTTTTTGTTAAAAAGTTGCCTAGAAGTGATCGTTTCTACCATTATGTATATTTGTACCATATACTTGTTTTTCTGTATTGTTTTTCTTTCTGGTGTACAACAAAGAGTGATTGTATTGTATTGTACAATTTTCTAGCACTAACAGTCTCTAAGCTTAGCCTCGGATTGACAGACAGACGACGATAGACATGGCAAAAACTGTTAGAGTTCCTTATAAGAGTAGGTACAGACCACTTATAACTATAAATTAAAAATTTTAAAAACTCCCGACGCGTTTTGGTCACGCATATTTTGAAAATAAAGTAAATGCCCATTCTGCGTCTAAGATCTCTTCCGCAGCTAACAAAAGAGCTGACAACCTTGAAACGGCTAAACCAATTTTGATGAAAAATGTCTAAGAAACATCGCCAAGAAACCTGCTTTTCGCCAAGAAAACCGCATCCGAATCGGTTCACCCGTTTAAGAGCTATGATGCCTCAGACAGACACAGACACGCAAACATAGCGGTCAAACTTATAACGCTCCTCTTTTTGTGTCGGGGGTTAAAGAAGATCCTAGGTTTAATCTAAAGTGCTAAATCAAAGTTTAAAGTTAGCTCGCAGTGCCGAGCCAAAAAGCTTGTTTCATTAAAATTTGAATCCAGCTTGGCTTTTTGGCTATAGTTCAAGTCGATGCCAATTTAAATCAATAAAAACTTACCCAAACTTTACTAAAAGCTCAACAAGATATCGCCACGCTACTTATAAGACAAGCACCTTAAAAAAATAATTGGTTCTTGGGGTTTTTAGGGTCCCGCACCTCAAAAGGAACAAGCGGAACCCTTATAGGACCCTTATTCACTTTGTTGTCCGTCCGTCTGTCTGTCAAGACCCTTTTTCTCAGGAACGCGTGGAGGTATCAAGCTGAAATTTATATCAAATACTCAAGTCTACGGTCCCTTGGAGCTGTGAAAAAATCAAACTTCTAAGCCAACGCAATCAAAAGATACAGCCGTTTATGCCGCTAATTTCCGCAAATTTTCGAAACTCGCAAGGGAATCAAAACCTACAGGGTATTTCCCGTGAACTCAGAATCTTGAAATTTGGTACAAAGCAACGTATTATAGCACAGATAAAGAAAAAATTGCAAAAGCATAAATTTTTAACGCAATCAAAAGATAAAACCTTTTATTCCGCAAATTTCCGCAAATTGTCGACACTCGCAAGGGAATCAAAACCTATAGGGTACTTCTCGTGAACTCAGAATCTTGAAATTTGGTACGAAGCAAGGTCTTACAGCACAGATAAAGGAAAAATTGCGAAAAGCATAAATTTTTTGTCTGTCTGTCTATATCAATAACCAATCTACAATGATCCCACACTGCGCACATTTTGCTTAGGAGCAGGGGTCTGCTAAGACTGGATGTTCATAGATAGATATAAATTTGTACGGAACCCTCGGTGCGCGAGTCCGACTCGCACTTGTTTTGGATGGTGTCGCTTCGTTTGCCATAAGTTATTTTGTCATAATTTCACTTGGGATACCAAAGTTTACCATAAAATATAGAAGCGTGCAGTTTTTAGGGGTTTTTAATGCCATATTGCAGAATTTAGCCAGGTTAAGTTAGTTTAATAACAATTTAAGAAATAAATTACTTTATGACAAATAAAATTATGGGAAACAATACATTTTGTGATACGTAATTCGGACAAACGTTGGAAAACCGTTTTGGATACCTACCTACATTTTAAATGTTTAAAGTAAAAAAGAAGTCAGAGGTCAAAAAAAGTGTTACGAACACGTTACGAATATTATCCATCACGGACATAATATCTTTTTTTTTTAATTGCAAGTTTCTGAGCGCAGAATGTAATCAGGTCATAACGCGAAAAAGACTTGCTTTTTAAAGTTATCAGGGGATGGACAACTGTCGTTTTTCGCCTCAAAACTCTCAGAATAAGGATTGTGCTTTAAAATTCAGATCCAGTGCTGTGTCGCAATACTACTAGTTGCAGACGTTCGGGTAATTGAGGCCTTGAGACTAGGCTTCTAATCCCAGGTTGGTAGTGTCCTATTCTCCAAATAAGGGCCGGCGCTCACTGACGGCACGGCACGGCATGGCATTTTATTACTATCAAGTTATTTTGAATCTTATTTCAATTAGTTTAGAATTCATGTTACTTTATTGGTTATGCGTTGCGTCATCCCTCGGCACGTCGCGACATCGTGGTATCGAAATTAAGTAACATGAATTCTAAACTCATTGAAATAAGATTCAAAATAACTTGATAGTAATAAAATACCATGCCGTGCCATGCCGTCAGTGAGCGCCGGCGCCGTCGGACTTGAAAGAAAGGTATGTTTCCATTGGCACAGCGGAAGACGGGCAGAATCTGCATTTAAAAAAGCGTACAGTCGAGTTCTCCAATATCTGTACAGCCAACCGTTCATAAATATCTGTACATAGACCTTATTACCGTAACATAAGGTTCATGTTTATATATTTATGAGCGGTTGGCTGTACAGATATTGGAGAACTCGACTGTACATTAAGGCTGCGTGTTACTTTCTTTATTCGTTTAAACCGAACCGTGGTGATCTAGTGGTTTTACTCTCAAACAGAGGGTCGTGGGTTCGAGCCCTGGCTTTGAATTTTTCAGAATTTATGTGCGAAATTACATTTGAAATTTACCATGAGCTTTATGTTGAAAGAAAATGTCGTGAGGAAACCTGTATGCACCTGAGAGGAAATTCAATGGTGTGTGTGAAGTTCCCAATCCACATTGGGCCCGCGTGGGTACTGACCACGGGCAACAGAGGGGATATTAAGTATTTCGTGTCTTAAGAGGGTTTATACCTGCTTAGCTGGCAACGTAGCATTTTTGGTAGTTTTCTAAATCTATACATATAAAACAGTACCGTGACTGATTGACTGACTGACTGACTGACTGACAGAGAACGCACAGCCTAAACTACTGCTGCTAGAGACTTGAAATTTGGCATACATGTACCTTGAGTATTGTAGAGGTGCACTATTCCACGGGAACTTTGCATTTTCCTGGCATTAGCATTATCCTATGTGCTAATCCATGTATTAAACTACCTGTGTGCCAAATTTCATCCAAACAACTAACGTTATTGTCTTCGCGTACGAAGTCGCGGGCAAAAGCTAGTTATTCCATAAAAATTGAATGAAAATTAAAAAAGTTTTGTATACAAATCGTTCTAATATATAAGTTAATGTGTCTACTGCAATAATAATTCGTGATAGACTTTTATTTTCTTTAAAAACGAACAAATTATTACCTAACGGTTTTTAAAGAAAATAAAAGGCTTATCACGAATTATTATTGCAGTAGACACATTAACTTATATATTAGAACAATTTGTAAACAAAACATTTTTAATTTTCATTCGGTTTTTATGGAATAATCGAGAAAAACTAACAAAAATGCAACGTTGCCAGCTCAGCAGGTATAAACCCTCTTAATTCAGATCGTTGTCCATTATAAGTCCGTTCAGGCGTTATTGCGTGATTGACTAAAAGAGCGTCCTCACTGAGAGCATTACCCGAGCATTGTAAACAAACAATCGCCGGCGCTGGTATGCAAGCTTTGTAAGCTCGACTAAGCGTCCACACCACTCGAATAATCGATGCCGAATGTTCATTACACGCGAATGCTCTCAGTGGGGATGCTCCTTAACAAATATTCAAACAACCAAACATCTTCACACTTTATACTGTAGTAGGTATATTATTATACTTATATACTAAATTGACATTTAAATTTTATGGATCTTTGGATCTCAAATAAATGATGATTATTATTATTGTTGTTATAGACTTTCATATTTTTATGCTTTCATACATGATAATTGTTAATAGCATTTTTTTGTGTTGCACTGGTTGCGTAGTAGCAAGGTAATCAATTATTTTGATTTTATTAATCTTTATTTCATTCATCATCCCAGGCTATATACGTCCCACTGCAGGGCACAGCCCTCCTCTCAGAATGAGAGGGCATGGGCCGTAGTTCCCACGAGGGCCTAGTGCGGATTGGGAACTTAATATACACCACTGAATTTCTTCGCAGGTGTATGCAAGTTTCCTCACGATGTTTTCTTTCGCCGTTTGTTCATTGAAACAAGTGGTATAGTGGTTTCAATATCATGCTTTTATTATGTACTATAATGAAAGTTCATGCGTGGCTACTTTCACGACTTTGTTCGAGCTCAATGATATGTTGTATCGGCAGGTCTGTTGTGAGATAAACTCGCTTTCATAATACAATTGGAACCAAAATTCAATGTATGCTGATTCGGTACAATAAGCGCACAGTAAATAAATATGCATTAAACAGTACCCAGTAAATTAGTAAACAACTTATTTCCCAGATTATTTAAAAGCGAAAAAGTTTTTCGGGTGCGCCGGTGGGATTCGAACCCACGTCTCGTGGGTATGCGCCCCAACGGGTGTTCTACCGTTGGGGCGCATACCCAGGAGACGTGGGTTCGAATCCCACCGGCGCACCCGAAAAACTTTTTCGCTTTTAAATAATCTTAGATTCGGTGAGCAGCTGTACTGCTAATAAAATAAATAATATTTGAATAAATAGATGTGGTACATCATTTCTTACGCATTTCCAATGTAATTTGGAACGTAGGAGTCGTAGCTTGTAATAGTTGCGATGGATGTTACCACACGCCACTGTTGGCGTATGTAAGCGATTAAGAATTTCGGGGGAGTCGGTTGGATGCGACGTGGTTCAATTGGTAGAACACCCGTTGGGGCGCATACCCAGGAGACGTGGGTTCGAATCCCACCGGCGCACCCGAAAAACTTTTTCGCTTTTAAATAATCTTAGATTCGGTGAGCAGCCGTACTGCTAATAAAATAAATAATATTTGAACTTATTTCCCCTTTTAACACCTCAATCTAGTGTCATTCCTATAAAAAATGGAAAAGAGTACTGGCTAAGTGTTAGTCAGAATCGGATCGCGGTGACGCCCGAATGTAACCCTTTCGAATCCGGTTGATACGATCGTGACGTTTAATGGCAATTAAATTTGAAGTTCATATATCATTTTGGGGATTCTAAATTTAAAGATAATATCACATTTCACAAGGTCCTTTACACACTTTTCATACTCATTTGGGTTCGAAAGGGATAAATACAATAATCCACAGGACAACTGTTATTTCGGGATTTGTTGGTTTTAGAAACATATTTATAATTGTTGATGACGTGAGAGATGTCTTGACTCTCGCTCTGGGTCGTTTCTGATACAAAGGTTGTCCATCGCGGTTCAACGTGGCAATGCAGCTAGTGTATTGGACACCTTTTCACCAGCTAAGATCCGGGGCGGTTTGTTTGATTGATAGCATTGTTTGAATTGGCTAAGTAAAGTTTTTTGAAGAGGTGCTAAATATATTTTTTTTCGACAGTAGTCATCTTCTAGACCGAGAAACTGCAGCTGTTTTATTTTTATCTCCTATTGTTTACTGGAAATATTTTTTTAAGTGTTCGTGATGACATTTGTGAGATTTAATGGCTGACAAGCGGTTTGTGCTCAGTACTTAGTAGAAATAGAAAAAAAAACGAAGTCAATTGTCAATGTCAAATGAAATCTAACCGTTTGCGTTTCGTTTACTTTGCATTGTCCAAAAAGCAGTTCCAAAATAATGATCAAAAATATTCAATCGTGATTCAATTATCGTGCATAAGTCGTGGAGAAATGCGGTAAAATTGTAAATCCGGATTTGGTGCGGAGGTTGTTAAAAATAGTCCAAAAATCACACCAAAACGCAAAGCAAACGAAACGCAAACGGTTTGACATGCACAAAAGTGACAGATGACTTAGTTTTTTTTTCTGTTTCTACTAAGTACTGAGCACGAACGGCTTGTCAGCCATTAAATCTCACAAATGTCAACTCGAACACTTAAAAAAATATTTCCAGTAAACAATAGGAGATAAAAATAAAACAGCCAATTGTATTTTGTGTAATAAATATCTCTCTTGTAGGTTAAAATACTAGACTACCACAGTTTCCTTTATTGCAGTACTATTTTAATTGGCTACGGGCTTTGCTTTGCTCCGCTGAGTTTTTCTTAATTTATGTGCAAAAATTACACCTACTTGAAATTTACCATGAGCTCTACATACGGCAAGGAAAACATTGTGAGGTAACCTGCACCCACATGAGAAAAAAAATAAATGGTGTGTGTGAAGTTAACAATCCGCACTGGGCACGCGTGGGAACTAAGCCCTCTCATTATGAGAAGGCCGGTGCGGTGCCCTACAGTGGGACGTATGAAGGCTGGGATGATGATTTTAATTGCGGTCTAAACATACTGTTTATTATTTGTTTACTGTTATAAACATCATACTGACATTGAATTATTCATGACAACTCGAGGTATATTGCGTGTCGCGGAACCCACAACCAAGGATACGTTGAAATTAATGATAAACGCCTCCGAAGGAAACCATCTGACGATCTCGAAGGTTTGGTCTGAAGATAAATCTTCTCAATTTATCAAATGCAAAAAACATTTACCTGAGAACTCGCTGGAAGCTTCTTGGGGTTATTTTTTGTCTGAGACAGCAAATTATACTTTGAGCGTCTTGAAGCAAGGATTCTATGAATATTTTTATCAGACTTGCCCGTAAACAGCGCATAATAAGTTGGCTAACGTGGCTGAAATGTTCTAAATAACACCCGTGGGACTTTTGTGCATAACAGGCTTAACGGAATGCTGAGGACCTGGGTTCGATTCCCAGCATTGGTCTTTTTTCTGGGGTTTTTTCTGTGCATCTATATTTCAGTTTGTATTTAGTACGAAATATATGATTTCACGGGATGACCGTAAAAGTAATAAAAAAATGAAGTTGAAAAAATAAGTACAAAAAAAAAAGATACTTCATAGCTAACAGGCTTAGGACTGTAATTTTTTTTTTATTTGTGGCACCGGCACCGCATAGTTTCTGACAGGATACACAATCAAATTCATAAAAACCGGCCAAGAGCGTGTCGGACACGCACAAGGTAGGGTTCTGTAGCCATTACAAAAAAAATCAAGTAATATTTTTCTAAAGATTTCGTATGTGTACGGAATCATCCAAGTTTAGGTATGTTTTATACCTTAGGCTACTATTTATTCTTAAACTACAAATAATTTGCAAGCAATCTTAGCCGCTATAATTTTCCTAGTAAATTTGATATATTTACTACTATTCTGAATTTTTTCAAATTTTTCCACCCAACAGTTTAGATTTTAGAGGGGGGGGGGGACGGCCGATTTTAATGAAAATTTTCACTTTAAAGTTGAATATTTCGCAAACAGATCACTGAATAGAAAAATCATGTTAGCAATCCCACAATGATTTTAAAAGACCTATCCAACGATACCCCACACTATAGGGTTAGCCGAGAAAAAAAAATCACCCCCACTTTACGTCTATGGGAGGTACCCTAAAAAATTTTTTTTTACTTTTTTTTATTCAATCACTTTGTCGGCGTGACTGATATATATAATCTTGCCAAATTACAGCTTTCTAGTACTAACAGTCTCTGAGCTTAGCCGCGGACAGACAGACAGACGGACAGACATGGCGAAACTATAAGGGTTCCTAGCTGACTACGGAACCCTAAAAAGGATACTCATCTCGAATCGTTTGAAAACTTTTACTTCGAAGTTCGTTTATATGTACTTACAATTTTTTTTGTAATTGTTTTTTTTTTCCAAATTTGAATTCTTTTTGAATGCTTTGGGATAAGGAAAAGCAGTGGAATCAAAGTCTATGCAGGCTTTCTTTGTTTTTTTTTTTTATTACTGTTTCCTCACAAATGTAACGCAAAACATTTTGTCTCAGGAGCGTATTGTAAGTTCTCAAACAACATCATAAAAACGCTGTTTTAAGTGCTATGTGTCTATTGATTGTTAGGAATTACAGACTACTGTATTCGAAAAATTTCAAGGCCTGCGCAGAGAACTGGAAATATTTTTTTTTTTTTAGCCTGTTAAAGTGTCCCACTGCTGGGCAAAGGCCTCCCCTTTTTTCCGCCATTCGTCCCTATCGAGAGCATGATCCTGCCAATCTACTTGATATGCGTCCAAGTTGTCCCGCCGTCTTCTCTTCGGTCTGCCTCTGTTTCGATGGCCATCCCACGGAACCCAATATGTGGTAATTTGGGCCCATCGCTGTGGGTGCATGCGGCAGACATGACCAGCCCAGTCCCACTTGAGCTTAGCGGTCTTAGCGCCCACATCTGCAACGCGGGTCTTGGAGCGCAGTTCGGTGTTTCTGATGCGATCAGTTCTACGAACACCCAAAACACTGCGCTCCATTGCCCGTTGGCAAACCATGAGCCTGGACTTTTGAGCTTCAGTCAATGACCAAGTTTGAGCGCCGTAAGTTAGGATGGGCAGAATATATTTAAAAAAGTAATTAAATTTCATGCTGTATATATTATTTATATTGAATAAAGATATTTCTACTTAAGACCATAATGAAATAAAATAAAATATTACAATAATTATGAAAAAAAAAACGGGTTACACTCCGGAAGTGCCGGCAGAAGTGAAAACTTGAACATTAACGTTGTGTCGTCTTACGTCGTACACATTATCGATCAAGGTTACGTGTCCTAACGCGAGTTTAATATTTTTTACCCATCCCAAAAAGTACACAACGCCGCTAAAGAAGTTTTCACTTCATAAAACACGAACCTTTACGGTTAAAATGAATCTGAGACGTCCAGAGTGTCAAAGTGGAAATAATCTTAATCTAATCTTAAAATAGTAATCGCGCGAGTTTTTCAAACTACCTACCCGCACTTGATTTTGTTTTGTACCGGCTCTTCGTCACTCCAACACAACACTTACAATATCACCGTATTGTTTCTATTACATACAACTCTGTGAGCCACCAGAGTGAAAAAAACTGTTATCTCATTTTACTCTGATAAAAAATGCAAATTCAATTACGAAATTACTATTATTAATTAATTATCCTATATGGATATAATTAATTAATTAATTATATCCATATAGGATCTTTTTTTGTGGGGCTCGGGGTTAATCTTCTCATGATGAAGGCAGGCTTCCTACAGTTGCTCGCACATATTAACATTTTTTTTTTTATTATGAGAGGGAGGCAAACGAGCAAGCGAGTCATCTGGCGGAAAATGATCACTACCTTTGTGAAAAAACTATGTTGTTGTTAAGTGTCTTGCCGTTCTCAACAAGGTTTTCGGATTCGGTGGCTTCTTCGACATTCATAAGTGCTTGTTGTACTTAGCCTTAATATTAATGCTTAAAGATAATCTGGTTGATATTTTAATTTATTTTATTTTTTCTGGTAAGTAGAAACATTTATTTCTACAACTGCATACCTTAGGTTCCACAAAATATACAAATTTACACGGACATTATTTAAAACATAAAAAAAAACTTAAGTTAACTTAAAAATCTAATTCTAAAAACCTGTATTTACAAATGTCTCCCAGATCGTTGCTAATGGGCAGGGTGCCCATAATGCCGGCTGCGTTTCCTCGTTGAATGGCAACGCCAATACGTTGACCGAGGAAAGAGCCAGCCTTATGGTCACCTGTGGAAAGAACTAGTTTACTTTTTAAAAATTTAAAAAGGTTTTGTGCTTTTTTTTATTTTATTAGATATTTAATTTGAATATTTACATCACTGTCATGTTGTAACGATGGGTCTCAAGAAAGCTCTAAGTCACGCAGAGGGCGATGGAGAGGGCTATGCTCAGAGTTTCTCTGCGGTATTACATCAGAAATGATTGAATCCGCGCAAGAACTAAAGTCACCGACATGCCAGACGCAGTGCAGGTAGGGCTCCAACGAGACGAAGCGACGACCTGGTTAAGATTGCGGGAACGCGTTGGATGCGGATGGATTAAGGCCGACATGTTTGTCGAACCTTAGGGGAGGCCTGTTCGGCAGTGGACGTCTTTCGGCTGAAATGATGATTATAACGATGACATACCACTGTTGTGGTGAACTGTGATGTTCATTATTTTTAGGGTTCCGTACCTCAAAAGGAAAAAACGGAACCCTTATAGGATCACTAACTTTGTTGTCCGTCCGTCTGTCTGTCAAGACCCTTTTTCTCAGGAACGCGTGGAGGTATCAAGCTGAAATTTATATCAAATACTCAAGTCTACGGTCCCTTGGAGCTGTAAAAAAATCAAACTTCTAAGCAAACGCAATCAAAAGATACAGCCGTCTATGCCGCAAATTTCCGCAAATTTTCGAAACTCGCAAGGGAATCGAAACCTACAGGGTACTTCCCGTGAACTCAGAATCTTGAAATTTGGTACGAAGCCCTTGCTTCGCTTGCTTTGCTTATAGCATAAATAAAGGAAAAATTGCGAAAAACATAATTTTTTTTGTGTGTCTGTCTATATCAGTACCCAATCTACAATGATCCCACACTGCGGACATTTTGCTTAGGAGCAGGGGTCTGCTAAGACTGGAAGTTCATAGATACATATAAATTTGTACGGAACCCTCGGTGCGCGAGTCCGACTCGCACTTGGCCGGTTTTTTTAAGTGTACACTTATTAAAAATACTTTGATTTTGACACTGAGCATGCAACTATTCCCAAACAAAACAAATGTGATAACTAAACGAATATGTTTCTACTTGTTACAGGTAGCACCCAATATAATAGAGTTTATCAAATCCCCAGTCAACCTGATCGACTTTATAGCAACACTGAGCTTCTACATGGATGTGGTCGTGGAATTGACCGTCAAACGACGGAACGTCAGCCGACCGAACATTCTAGAATTCATATCTATTATTAAAATTTTAAGGTAAGTTTAATCATTCTATCCTCATAGGTTTCAGTCAGAGTTTCCAGACATCCCGATTTTAGCGGAATTTTTGACCCAAAGTTAATATGTCCTGTCCATTAAGGTCCATTGTATATATGTTTTGTGAATAATAGTCGATTTGAAATGACAAATTATAAACATTGTCACTTTCACTAAATATGTATTTCAACCTTCACAGTATAACTGGTTCTTGCGACAAAGTACTAAAGTGTTCAGCGATTTCTGAGACAATAGACACTTTACAAACGTATTTTATCAACATTTTCTTGTCGTCAATCCAAACTAATCAAATCCACCCAAAGCCATACAAAGCGTACAATAAGCTACTAGCACAATAACGTCAGTACCTACATTTCAATTTAGTAAGCCAGTCTGTTCTGGATTCTGGCACACATGCTGCAGTTGACATTGATTGTGCAATGTGACTTCAGTAGTGGCCTACTAATATTGTAAACTAGCTTTTGCCCGCGACTCCGTCCGCGTGGAATTAGTAATTTGGGCAGCTTATTTTTTTATATCCAATTTGCTTTTTCATCAATTATGGCTCTCCTTAGTTCCTCGATATGAAAAAATTTGCCCCCCCCGCACCACAAACAAAACAAAACAAACTCTTCAGCTTTATAATATTAGTATAGATAATATATAGTTAGGAAAGTTTAGAATTAGGATGTGAATACGATGCGAGCGTGCGTTCGTGCGTGCGTGCTTGTGTGCAAGCGTGCGTGTGTGTAAAACAGATATAGCTAGATGTATTGTCTGGAATAACACATACCTACTTGAGGTACTTTTTATCCCGACATTCCCAAGGGATCGGGATAAGATCCCGAAACCTTAACCACTAGGTTTAGGGACATGAAATTTGGCACGAGTGTGTTTAGAAAGGTCAAACAGATTTATCATGAGTAATATTGACAGTTAGAGATTCAAACAGAAGACAATACTATGACGGGGCGCTTGTACGGCTGCGCGACAAATATTTCCGCTGCTCGGCACTATTACCTAAACCGTATGAGTCCTCACCCGCGCTTTACAGTGGCTGCGGGGTATGACGACAAAGGGGGCCCGGAGTGGACGGGTTAAACGGTTTAGCTATAAAAATATGACCTATGATAGCTCATTGGATTCGGAACCTTAAGAAAAAATGATTTTCACGATTTACTGCACATAAAAAATTCCAATTGTGGTGTTATTCACACACCCTTCAGTTGTAAAAAAAGGATTTTTCATTTTTTGGCTATAACTCACTAACTACTAAACTACTTATTAGTAATTTAAGAAACAATCTAAAGAGCTTTATAATGAAGGAAGAAATGAGGCAATTTGCAGTAAAAAAGTCCGAACCTCCAGAGTTGCAGTTCAAAAGGGAAAATTCTTTTTTTACAACTTAATTGGTTTACCATCAGTTTACCACAATTGCAATTTTTTTATATGCAGTAAAATCGAGAAAAACATTTTTTTTCTTAAGTTCATTCCGAATCCAATGAGCTATCATTCGTATTTTTTAAGATCTTTACCTCTATTTTTCCCGATTTTGAACTTGTGAAGCAGACTATTGGTACGTAAAGAGATAATTATAATAATGTTAATAGAAGTTCTTCTTGTTACCAGGCTTTTTAAGCTGACCAGGCACAGTCCAGGCCTGAAGATCCTGGTGCACACCTTCAAGGCCTCGGCCAAGGAGTTGACGCTCCTGGTGTTTTTCCTCGTGCTGGGCATCGTGATCTTCGCCAGTCTGGTGTTCTACGCGGAGAAGTCCCAGGTTTGTATTATATACACACTACATTATACGAATTAGTGCCGTGTCCCTGCAACAAGTGGCGTGGCGTTAGCGCTTCATTGTACTAATATAATAAACGTGAAAGTTTGTATGTATTCGATTTGCTTTAGTGACTCTGAGTGTGTTCAACCAACAAGAAAGTGGTCTACGAATTTTGACAAAAGTTTTTATCCTATTATCTCGCTTCATTCGTTTTTCGTTTAGTTCTTATTTCGTCTCATTCTGTATTCGTCTTCGTCTTGTTCGCTATCCGTCACTATCTTTTTTGGTCAAATTCTGCTACTTATCTATCTCTTAATACGAATTATTCATTTTTCGTCACGGTCTTCCTTTGACTCATTCATCGTTCTTCCCTATTGTTTTTTGTCTCATTTACTTATTCGCCAAAATTATTTCGATACGTTCGGTGCTGGTAAATAAATGTTTGTAAGTAAATGAGACAAAAAACGAAAGTGAAGAACGACGAGTGAGTCCAAGGAAGACCGTGACGAAAAACGAATAAGTCACATTAAGACAGAGACAAGTTACAGAATTTGACCAAATAAGATAATGACGGATAGCGAACTAGACGAATACAGAATGAGACGAAATAAGAATTACAGTAAAATTCTTCGATCAACAATTACAACCGCACGTATTGTTGATCGAAGGTAAAATTACATAAAGTTTACCACTGGCAAATGGTAATGTTTGCCTTCATTTGATATTCAACTTTAACGACCTACAAATAAAGCCAATTTTAGAATACTGTTACCCACGTTTGCAGATTTAGTAATAGCTACTTTATTTGTATAGTACTAGCGCCATCTAGTCATCACATAAGAAAGTACCAAAAGTTTCTGTGAGATCTAAATTTGACAGATCTAAAGTTGACTTTTCTAAATGAGCGAAGTAATTGTCATTATTCAAGGAAATATCGACCTAATTGTATCATGACGTTCAAATGAACTTTAACCGAAGGGTGGTAGACCATATTTTTGGCCGACTGTACCTAAATTAAAAAAAAAGTTACTTTTACTCACGAGGGATCAATTAATGATGCATTTTCCTTCCACTACTTAGCATATTGACATTTAAAGCAGAGTACTGTAAATATTAAGTATTTTATACTCTGGCCTACAATTTTACAAAAATGTCTTTAAATTTTAACCTAAACACGGGCAAAGTTTATTAACCCTAAGTATTTTCACAGAATGAAAGCAGAATTTCCTCCTTCAGTATAAAATTGGCGAGTATAAAGCACTTGGGCCTAAAGTAATTTACATCGGCCGTAGAATATCTGTACCCTAAAGAGACATAAGGACTCGAGTTTATTATTACGTTCGTAGACTAAAATAAGGACGTAAAATGTTTATTATAACCTTTTATTTTATTTAAAGACCTTTAGCCTAGTTGGTAGTGACCCTGCCTACGAAGCAAGAGGTCCTGGGTTCGAATCCCGGTAAGGGCATTTATTTGTGTGATGAGCACGAATATTTGTTCCTGAGTTATGGATGTTTTCTATGTATTTAAATATTTATTTATCTATATAAGTATGTTTATCGTCGTCTAGTACCCATAGTACAAGCTTTGCTTAGTTTGGGACTAGGTCGATTTGTGTAAGATTGTCCCCTAATATTTTTTTTTCTTTAAATTTTTATTATAACACAGGGCAAGTGCGATACCAAATATTCTTATACGAAGTTTGAGGTCTCGGGTTGAATCTCCGGTTGGGACTGATATTCATCATCATCATCATCATCATAATGATTTAAGCTGAAAGACGTCCACTGCTAAACATATTAATGGATAGCTGTTATTGGCCTCATATGATGTAACCTTATTGTATGTTTCTTTTATTACATTTAAGGCTGTTGTTATCCTGAATATAAATAAATAAAATAAAATAATAATAAATAGGCCTCCCCCAAGGCTCGCCAAACGGATCGGTCCCGTGCCATCCGCATCCAACGCGATCCCGCAACCTTAACCAGGTCGTCGCTTCATCTTGTTGGAGGCCTGCCTACACTGCGTCTTCCGGTCCGTGGACGCCACTCGAGAACTTTTTTAATAATAATAAAAAATAGTGCGTGGAGTCCCTCCGCGCGGAAGAAGTGAAACTTCATAATAAAAAATATCACTATGAGTGAAAATGTAACCCCTACACCCCCGTCAACCCCCCCAATCTGCTCCCAATCCGCCCCAAACCCGCTCCTAGCCCTCCCCCCAACCCGCTCCCAACCCGCCCCCAACCCGCTCCCAACCCGCCCCCAACCCGCTCTCAACCCGCCCCCAACTCGCTCTCAACCCACCCCCAACCCGCTCCCAACCCGCCCCCAACCCACTCACAACCCGCCCCCAACCCGCTCTCAAGTGCCTATAGAAGTTTTACTTCAAAAACAAACGTCTCGTAAACGTCAACTTGCGTTGCGTTGTGTTGCGTTGCGTATTTAACGCAACGCATTTAACGCAACGCTTGTTGAAAGTCGCATTAGAAGTTTCACATCAATAATAATAATAATTGACTTCAGAACAAGTCCATATTGTGTTAGTTTACGTGACTTATTGGCTATGTTAGTTATGAAGTAAGTAATAGACTGGAATGATGATACTTACATTTTCCCTGATTTTTTTTTTCACTTTGATTTACTATCCATTAAAAATAACTGACACTTCTCGTTGCTGCCACTGCATTGGACCCTCAACGTCGACCAGAGTTAATTGGCTGGTAATGTTCCGCAAACGCAAATCAGAAAGTGCCGCGCGGCATTTCGGGGCCATCGCTTCGAGATAACGAGGTCTTTTATGAGAGTGAATGCGATGTCAGAAGCAAGAATAAGTTTGAGATATTCGATATGAGGTGATACGATCTTGTTTGTTGGTTTCTTTTGATCGCTGATTGGAAAGGTGGGTGGTGAATGTTATGACCTAGTTATTATTTTGTTGAATGAAGCTTTTTAATTCACGTATCATCATCATCATCATCATCCCATATCGTATATAGATACGTCCCACTGCAGGGCAGATGCCTCCTCTCAGAATGTTAGGGCTTGGGCCGTAGTTCCAACGCGGGCCAAGTGCGGATTGGGAACTTCACACACACCATTGAATTTCTTCGTAGACGTTATCCTTCACCGTAAAGCTCGTGGTAAATTACCAATGTAATTTCGCACATAATTTCCGAAAAACACAGAGGTGCGAGCCGGGATTTGAACCCACGACCCTCTGCTTGAGAGGCCATAGGTCAAACCACTAGGCCGCCGCGATTTCACGTATATCTGGGTCAAAAACATTTTTTTGTCTCTCCTGTGGACATGGAAATAGTTAAGGGTTTATCTCTAATATATAAAAATCTCGAGTCACGGTGTTTGTTATTGAACTCCTCCGAAACGGCTTCAGCGATTTTTATGAAACTTTTTTCTCTACATATATTCGGTAGGTCGTAGGCTATTTTTATACCCCTATTATTCTTTACAGACGGAGTCGCGGGCAACAGCTAGTAGTCAATATTTTTTAGTCAAGTCTACACCATCGGTGCGTGGGACGCTTGGTCAACTTTTGGCCCATTTATGATACTATACAAAAAAAATACTTACATAAATAAATTGTAGGGAGGTACGGAAACCTTCATGTACGAGCCCGACTCGCACTTGCCCGGTTTTTACCTTTTAAGGAACGATTTTATTCTAACTTTTGGTGTATTGTTTTATTAAATTACTAGTCTTCCGTCCGCGGCTTCGCCCGCGATGGATTGGTTTTCCCGTAGGAAAAGGTATTTTCCCGCGGTAAAAAGTAGTCTGTGTCAATCAGTGATAATATGGCTTTATAACGGCTAAAGAATTTTTGAAATCGGTCCAGAGTTTTTAAGTTTATTCGTTGCATACAGGAATGCAAATATTTCCTCTTTATACCTAATATCAGTGTAGATTAAATCATTAATTATTAAGCATGCGCTCACCGATTTATATAGTAATTTAAAATAAGTTTGTCTCATGTGAGTGAATATGTATATTCTTGTGAGATAATAAAGATCTTTGAACCTAAACCTAAAAAAAAAAATTAAATAAAAAATAAAACCTCCTTCAAAAAACCCCCAAAAAAACATAAAATAATAATTGATTGAACCGACCACAATAAGCATGAAAATATCTTTCTACTAATCTGTTTGAAGTTGGTGCCTCAGCACGAGCCAGCAGGAGTGTAGAAGCCCTATAATAGGTATGTAGGTAAGTTAGATTACTAGGTCCACTCCTGCTGGCTCGTGCTGAGGCACCAACTTCAAACAGATTAGTAGAAAGATATTTTCATGCTTATTGTGGTCGGTTCAATCAATTATTATTTTATGTTTTTTTGGGGGTTTTTTGAAGGAGGTTTTATTTTTTATTTAAATTTTTTTTATTTCCAAGTTTTTTTTGGGTGTTTTTTGAAGGCGGTTTTATTTTTTATTTAAAATTTTTTATTTTTTTCTTTTTAGTTGTTGCTAATGGCCTGGACTGGCACTCTTTACTGACTGTACTTTTTGCCTCTGGTTACCAAAGTACTTATCAAGACGAATCAAACGAGACCAAACTTGATGGGGTTATGTCGTTTTACTACGGAGTTCTTATGGTCACCATCCAACTTCATTGTCAGACCCTGGTTACCATCTAGGACCAAAGTACTCGTTGAGACGAGTCAAATGAGTCCGTACTCGATGGGGTAAGTGCCGTTACTTTATGGAGTAACTTTGGCCACCTTCCAGCTCCATCATCAGACCCTGGTTACCATCTGGGATCAAAGTGCTCGTCAAGACGTTTCAAATGAACCCAAACTCGACGGGGTTGTGTTGTTTTATTACAGAGTTTCTATGGCCACCTTCCAACTCCATCATCAGATTAGCTCCATGTCACAATAATATTGCATTGTCACCTGATTTACACATGCATGTAAAATATGAAATCAATCAGAAACCGGGAAGTGAGTCAAATTCAACTTGCAAGATTTGACCCGTTGAGGAGTTCCGTTGGCCATCTGCGGTCTTCTTCATCAGATCTAGTTTACCAAATGACACTTTATGAATGCAAATGCTCGATTTGTCACTGAAAATACTAAAATCGCTTTACATTTCCCTTGAACTTTTGAAGAGTTCCTTCAATTCCTCATGGATCCCATCATCAGAACTGGATTCCGGTAACAACGGGACCAACCTTGAAGCATATGCTTTCAAACAACGAAAGAATTTTCCAAATCGGTTCATAAATGACGGAGTTCTGAGGTAACACACGTTAAAAAAAAAAAAAAAAGAACATACAACCGAATTGAGAACCTCCTCCTTTTTTTGAAGTCGGTTAAAAAATAAAACTTTTTTATGCAACAAAAATTGCTTTTACTAATACAAACGTTACATAACATTTTCTATTGTTTACACAAGATATAGAAAATCAAAAACTAACATTCTCAAAGACAAAAAAAGGGTAAGCTCCAAGGACTGCCAATAAATATCACAAAAGGCCAATACGTTATAAAAAAAAAACCTAATCCTCCAAAATGACATTCAAAAATGAACTCTATGCTCTTGTATTAAGGTTTGTACACATCGGGACACGAAAAAAGGTACGCATGTTTACTTTAACACTCAGTGTAATACACTACGTGACATTATAAAAACGGTCTCTTGGGCGTCTGAAGGCAGCTGAGACAGTTTATATCCTTAGAAACTGTTCCCATTGCGTCACGGGAAAAGATAGGCACGATTTGAGCTTAAGAGGGTACGATGGCTGAGAGACTTTTGGGAAATAGGTATTTTAATGAAATGTCGCTGTCTCGCCCGAACCCCTGCGTGTCAGTAAAGCGAGAGCGGGACAACTGCAGCTCAGACCGTTAATAGGCGCGTAAAATTGATCAAAACAGCATTTCGTAATCCCCTGTTTTCTTCTCGAAAACTGGACCAATAAAATTATTTTTTTAAAAAATAATTAGAGGACAGATTTAGCTATGCCCCTATGTTTTCCTTTATTTTGTTTATGTGAGGGATTCTTTTCTGATGAGTGTCTGAAATTGACGTTGAAATTGGGTAATTATTTCAGTTTTGGAAAGCTCATATTTCTTATGTTAATTGAAATATGGAAAAAAACGAAACATAGGGGCATAGCTAAGGTAGATACAGATTACACAGTAAAAAAAATTTGGCTCTAAATCCATTATCCAGGGAGGAAACAGGGGATTACGTTTGTATGGAGAAATGGTGCGCATCGTATCCTCTTAAATTTTGCGTAGAATGAGTTAAACCCAGATAAGAATAAAATAGAATAAATATAAATAATAAATATTAGGGGGCAATCTTACACAAATCGACCTAGTCCCAAACTAAGCAAAGCTTGTACTATGGGTACTAGACGACGATAAACATACTTATATAGATAAATAAATACTTAAATACATAGAAAACATCCATAAGTCAGGAACAAATATTCGTGCCCATCACACAAATAAATTATGCATAAAATGAATAAAAATAATAAAAATATAAAAAGGGTAAATCGCCAATAACTGGCCACAGTTCAATAACTAGCCACCTCATCACATCCCATCCCAGCCTATATACGTCCCACTGCAGGGCACAGGCCTCCTCTCAGGATGAGAGGGGTTGGGCCGTAGTTCCCACACGGGCCCAGTGCGGATTGGGAACTTCACATGCACCATTGAATTGGCCACCTCATACTAAAAATGAATTCTATTCACCAATGATAGAATTAATCTTCTAATATATAAAAATTTCGTGTCACGGTGTTTGTTATTGAACTGCTCCGAAACGGCTTGACCGATTTTTATGAACCTTTTTGTCTACATTCTGTAAGTCCGAGAATAGGTCGTAGGCAGACGGAGTCGCGGACAACAGCCAGTTTTAAGAATAAGGTGTTTATTACTGGCTACCCTTGAATAACCTGGCCACGTTATACTAAATTGAATTCTGTTTGTAACCGAAATACATCATCTGTGAAAATTTCAACTGTCTAGCTATCACCGTTCCTGAGATACAGCCTGGTGACAGACGGACATACGGACAGCGGAGCCTCAGTAATAGGGTCCCGTTTTTACCCTTTGGGTACGGAACCCTAAAAATATGTCATTGCGGCGTATAAATAAAATAAATAAATAAATAAATATCATGAGACAATTCACACCAATTGACCTAGTCCCAAAGTAAGCTAGGCAAGCTTGTTTTATGGGTACCAGGCAACGGATAAACATACTTCTATAGATAGATACATACTTAAATACATATTAAACACCCAAGACCCGAGAACAAACATTATTTTTTTTTATACAAATATCTGCCCCGACACGGGAATCGAACCCGGGACCTCAAGCTTCATAGTCAGGTTCTCTATCCACTAGGCCATCTGGTCGTGAACCTATCCGTCTGGCCTATATGTCGACGTATCTACCGATTGGGTTCTTTTAGTTTTGTGGGTCCTAAAATGTGTTGCACAATGGACCCACACCAAACATTGCGTGCCGGTTTAGCTCCGCTATTGAATTAATATTGTGTCTTTGGTTTTTCTTCCTCCAATGTATCATGTACATAGCATAGCTGCAATATGGGATAATCGAATACACAAATATTTGAGCACAGTTGCCATCAGACCAGTAAAAAAATAAAATAAGTTTGAGAAAAAACTGGAATTTTCAGCCAGTGTGTAGTCGCGGATTAGAAAGGTTCGTCATCTAAAACCGACTTTTGATTGTAAACATGTTGTTGACGTGTCAAGACAAGGAATTAAACGAAACTGCAATGATCTTCTTTTTTTTTCTAATATAAAAATCTCGTGTCACAGTGTTTGGTTATCGAACTCCACCGAAACGGCTTGACCGATTTTTATGATTCTTTTTTCTCTATAATATTTGGTAGGTCTGAGAATAGGTCGTAGGCTATTTTTTATACCCCTATTCTTCGCGGAGTCACGGGCAATGGCTACTAATGTTGAATATAAAGTTTAGGGTTTAAATTAAGCAGGACACTGCTGATGTTAAAGTGAGCGTAGTATTCTTCAGTAAACACCATAGTTTGTCAAAATTAGCGACGTAACTAAAACTATGGTACCTTTTTGAGAATACACAAATAAAAATAAAAAGCTACTTTTGCATCTCCTCTGAAAGAAGCGGAAATTTTACGCAAATCTAGTGATGGGTTTTAGTTAGCACTAGTGGACAGGCAGGCTAAGAGGAGACCTTTGTTCAACAGCGAACGTATTCCCGCTGATGATGATGATGATGATGATGATGAACCATGCAATAAGACATCCCACACACAAAACTGCATTTTTAAGTGACTCATGGCCAAGTTCGATAGTGATGCCAATATTTTTAGCTTCGTATAACTCCCGGCGTGTTGTCACAAACTTTGCAATAATACAAAAGTTCGGAAGAGTTTGGAAAACTTCGGGGAACTTCGGTGAACTTCGGCTGGAGGCGTTGGCGCTTACTATAAGCCGTACATAACCAAGACATTCAATTGTTACTCTCAATGCAAAAGCAAGAAAGTAAATATTTGTACTTGTTTTTTGGAAGTTTATTGTGTAAACTCAAGAAATACTCGTTCTGCTTGTTAAAGCTAAATTTGATTTAAATATTAATTTATGTACCTTGTTTACATTCGGCTCAAACTATATCATCCCAGCCTATATACGTCCCCCTGCATGGCACAGGCCTCCTCTCAGAATGAGAAGGCTTGGGCAGTTAGTAGTGCGCGAACCCAGTGCGGATTGGGAACTTCACACACACCATTGAATTTCTTCGCAGGTATATACAGGTTTCCTCGCGATATTTTCCTTCACCGTAAAGCTCATGGTAAATTACAAATGTAATTAATTACGCACGTACATTCCGAAAAACTCAGAGGCGCGAGCCGGGATTTGAACCCACGACCCTTTGCTTGAGAGGCCATAGGTCAAACCACTAGGCCACCAAGAAGATTCTTTGAAAAACACACACACGCTTTTGGCGTAAAATGTTTGCTATTGTTTTAGGCTAAATATAAATCAACTTATCGAGAATTTAATGTAATCAATAGAACTTTGTTAGATTAATCGTCATCATAATAAAAAAGAACTAACTCCCACTATAATATATGTATCTATTTATTTGTTGCACACTTTTTATATAGAATTTTGTTTGTGCTGATTCCGGTCCAACAAGTTTGATGCACGGATATGAAGGGTTTGACTGAAAATCAGCGCTGTAGCAGGCATCTACTACAGCTTATGCTGAGTCAAATTCCTTTTCGACATCTACAATTATGTTTTTTGTTTTTATTGTTATTATTGTTCTTTTTATTTTTCTCAGTGTATTAGTCAGTGTATTTTCTTCTTTGATGTCGAATAAAGTTATGTCTATGTCTATGTCTATGTCTATGTCTATCATCATTTCAGCCGTAGGACGTCCACAAGTGGACATAGGCCTCCCTTATTGATACTCAATCATTACGGATCCACCGAGAACCTGCGGCCTTTACTAGATCATCCTGTCTTTAATTCAGATAGCTTTATGACTGTGATTTCTGCAGAAATCACGAGTTTTTTGGATCCTTCTATGACAACAAAAGTGTTACAAGTTTTTTCCGTTGTGTTACCATTTTTCATAGACTTTATTATGACCGACTGACCAACCAAATGAAAGAATCGAAAATTATACATATTATGGAAGTTTTGGGACACTTTTTTCGCCTATTGGGATCGAAAAAGCTCGTAATTCTGAGCAAAAATCATATGATAATATTCCAAATTAAAAAAAGTCAAAACGTACAACGAAATAAAAATCATACCGGTCCAGATCTGAACCCACGACCCTCTGCTGCGGCCATAGGTTAAACCACAAAAACAACTGTTGCCAAAGCAGACAATTAACATTTTAAATCAGTACACCATGTTTCAGGACAATCCGGAGAACCAGTTCAAGTCCATCCCCCTGGGTCTCTGGTGGGCCATAGTGACCATGACCACGGTGGGTTATGGGGACATGGCCCCGAAGACCTACTTGGGCATGTTCGTTGGGGCCCTGTGCGCGTTGGCGGGCGTGCTGACGATCGCGCTGCCAGTGCCTGTCATAGTGTCAAATTTCTCCATGTTCTACTCTCACACACAGGTGAGTTTAGTATTTAAGTAAATTTACAGCCAACCAAATGTACAATTACTTTGACAGTTCAGCCGGCGCATTGATTTCCCGTTCAGGCAAGTCACAACGCCGACCGATACAACTCAAACAAGAAGGTGCTTGCCGTGTGAGAAAGATCCAAGCCCGGAGGCCGTATTGTATAACGCTTCTGACGCTTGCCTTCGCTTTCACCATCTCTTTCTGTCATCATTTTATACCGTTTGACAGAAAAAAATAGCAAGCAATTGCGAAGGTAAGCGTCAGAATCATTAGAGAATAAGCCTGCGGGTGCACCGCCGCGTGCGCCTGTCTTCAAATTTAGCCACACTCACAAGAAATTCAATGTACCCACAAGTTCTAGATTTGTCCCGTACACACGAAAAGACAAAACAAGAGTTTCCCTGACGCAAGAGTTAATTTTCACAAAACCGAACGAAGCGATATGTTGAGCACAGCACTGCGCCCCCTTCTTTACCGTGGTACCATCAGATAGTACCATTGATGATACTAGGTGTTTTATTTTTGCCATGGTACCTAGGTACCTTTAAATCAATGTAACCACGGCAAATATTTTTTTATACTGTCTGTGGTACCAAATATTCTGGTTTAGTAGCATCGTGCCTGCTAAATCCGCCATTGCAGAGAATAGCAAAGCTTTCCGCGATCGCCACCCGGCGCTAGTGTCACGCGGTTGGTGGCCTCATTTGTAATAACTAGGCATCGGAGTTTTCATCGCACGGTAAGACGCTAGCGAGCCATGGAGTGAGTCCACATTAGCAATCAAAATTAAATCTCAGATAGGAAATTAATTGCATGATTAATTATTTAATTAATTTTGAAGTCATGCCCACATTATTGCGAGCAATGACGCTAATCCGTCCGCTCTCTGGTAATTACTACTTAATAGGGTAATAATTATAGCCCCCCCTTTTTCTAAGGTGTTGAATTATTTGTGATTGAAAACCGTGTCGTGGTATTTGTTTTAATTTAACTATAAAAATATCTACACTAATATTATAAAGAGGAAAGATTTGTACCTATGTTTGTATGTTTGTAATGAATAGGCTCAAAAAGTACTGGGCCGATTTAAAAAATTCTTTCACCAATAGAATGCTACATTCTTCCAATTTGACATAGGCTACATTTCATTTTGAAAAAAATTAGGGATCCTTGCTAAAATTTGAACAATGTAACCGAAGGTGTAGAAAAATGAGTCTTAAAATGTCTTTCGTCGAATGCGCTGCCGAAACTATTAGCGATAGAACAAAATAATGTACAACAATATTGAAGAACATCATAATGTCTACAAAAAACTCCGCGGTAGCATATGTCCAACTATTGTAGTTATGTCACTACAACAACTTTTTTCATTTTAAACATTAATGAAAATGCTAACCCAATTCAAACCATGCTATTTATGTGTTTATATTAATCCTTATCCAAATAAATTATTTTATGGTAAAGACCATTTAACTACCTATAAAATAGTTTTTAAATTATTTAAATTGGACTTTCCATTCAAAAGATATTACGAATTAAAAAATTCAAACAGTAAACAAACCGCCATAGCGCCGTGGCCGTTGTTTGCGATGCAGTCTGAAAAGCGCGCTGGGCATCGCGGCGGGCGGGTCGGAGGGGGCACTGAAATACAGGAGTGGGGCGTGCACGTCTGTAATAATTAATAAATAATAAATAATAATTTTTTAATAAACAAAAATATTTGTGAAAAAAAGTGTTTTATATCCAAATTTCCCAAAATAAATAATTGTCTACCCCGTGCGAAGCCGGGACGGGCTGCTAGTTTAATCATAAAAGTACCTAACACAAATGTTTTACTTGCGAATAAAACGTACAGCTAAATCACGCGGCGTCAAAACTTTCCACGTCAAGGAGCAGGCAAAATAAACCAACCTTTTGTCGCTTAATTTAAAACTTTCTCACCAAACAACGCCACGTATACAACTGGATGAAAACCTAACTTGGAAGTAGTTAAGTAAACGGGAAGGTGGAAGAGTTTGGGAAGACAAATTGACACCGTAACGTTTTTGCGTATTTCAAAGCCATACATAATAGTGTTGTTGCGATAGCGAAAGTCTATCGATAGTATCGAGATACTATCGTGGCCTTGGAAATCAGTCATACTATCAATAGTGCGATAGAAAATATCGACCCTTGACGATGCTATCGACTTTTTTTTATACAATATAGGCTTGCCACAATCACGCCTGATGGAAAGCGAAGATGAGGCTTACGATGGAGCACGCTTGCCTAGTAAATGCTCATTCACCCTAGACTTGAAAGCGGCCAATTTGTACGTGTTCTGGGAACACAGTCGCAGGCAGGAAATTCCACTCCATAGCTGTGCGGTTGATGAAGGAAGAGCGAAAACGCTTTGTGCGGATTTTGGGAATACTGACAACGTAAGGGTGGAGACCCCGCCTACTTCTGGTCGACCTGTCGAAGAAAGGAGCAGGTGGAACAAGGTCATACAGATTGATGAAAATAAGTAATACCATTGCTAAAGATCAATAGTATCGATACTATCGATAGTACCGATAGTTTTGCTCTATCGATAGTCGAACATTTTACTATACTATTGCAAAACTATCGATACTATCGAAACACGTCGATAGATCATAGATAGTATCGATACTATCAACTTATTTGACGCGACACTATCGATAGTATCGCCTAATTTTCGCTATAGAATTGCAGCATGTCGATATTTTCGATAGTACTATTACTATAACAACACAACACAACAACATAACATAACACATAACAACACACATAACATTTGGTAGCATAGCATACGGTTGTGGTAACTCTGAAGATGAGCTCTGGTTGAGTTCGAAACGCGTCAGTGTAGCTTGGTGGTGGTGATGGTTGGGTTTATGTGATTTGTGTGTGTTCGTACAGTGTGGAGGTGGAGGAACTGCATGAACGCACATTTCTTGCATAAACGTAACTATTGTAAGGTCGCGGGTGAGCAAAGTAAATGTTTTAGTTCATTAATATGGACCTCCGCAAAGTAACGCCTGATTCAATAAATTACTATTACTATTGCACTATCGAGTATTCTCTCAAGGTCAAACGATAGATAGCGAAATTATCGCTATTGCAATAACACTGATACATAACTGTAATCGTCGTAAGCTCATTAAAATGCTATTACTCTGAAGATGAGGCAGGCCGCAGAACAGATGGCTGTTGGGGCCGAAAAGTTCTCAAATTGGGACCACGTATTGGCAAGCGCAGCGTGGGACGTCCACCAACGAGATGGACGGACGATTTGGTAGCAAGTTCAAGATGGATGCAGCTGCTTCCAACCGTAATGATTGGGATTCAATGAGGCCTAATGTCCAGCAGTGAACGTTCTACTGATGAAATGATGATGATGATGAGGAACTGTAATTGTACTTGTAAAGATACAACAATCACTGTTTGAGCTCATCGGGTTCAAACACATTTGTACACCGTCAAGATTGGACTTAATAGGGTGACGAACAGTATGTAACACGTCTTGATGTAAGCAGTAAGCGGATACATTTGGCCGCCAATGGGCCTCTAAAGTAGGTGTAGTTGGTGCGAGCCCTGGCTTGCACCAGAGTTTTCTGGAATTTACGTGTGACATCTCAGATTTTACGGCGAAGGAAAGCAAAAACCTGCACATAAGTACCTGCTTATGAATAAATTCAATGATGGGTGTGAAGTTCTCAATCCACACTCAGGCCGCTTGAGAACTACATCTCAAGCCCTCTTATTCTGAGAGGCCTGTGCCTTATAATGTGGCATATAAATATAATGAAAGCAGGGATGATGATAATACAAAAGAAGAATACAAACATTGCAAGTTAAATAGAAAAATAATGTCAAGAAATAAGCAATGCCTACGAAGCAAGAGGTCCTGGTTTCGAATCCCGGTGGTGGATTTTGTATTTTTATATTTGTGAAATAGGGTACTTGCATTTTCTTAAACCTTCCCATCTTCCATCCTTATCACACATGTGCACTTGCGTGTGCGGCTGTCCCTATCGCCGCTACGTATGGATAATGATTTTTAAGACTTTACTCTTCGTTTGACCTTCGTTGCATCAGCATCAATTGGTGGCGTGATCTTATGTGTTTTTGCTGTGTTATTTTTCATCCGTGATATACCAGAACTGTAAAAGGCTGTGGAAGTTGACAGTGTCGGCACAAGAAGAATCTCTGGATTTTAAAGGTGAGTGCGCATGCCCTGTACCTCTTTCCCGTTCTTCGGCCTATTTCGGTCCTTAAACTCTGAAGTTAATGCAAGTACTAGATTTTTATATATGTTTCTAAATTCATTTGCCGCATATACAGTCCATTATTTCCATTTCCTTGTGCCTAGGAGTTGAGTACAATCGAAGTCATTTTCTTTTTTCTTATTTTCCCGCGTCCTAAATATAGTGGAGTATTAAAAAGGCACCCTCCACCCGGTAAGGGCATTTATTTGTGTGATGAGCACGAATATTTGTTCCTGACTTATGGATGTTTTCTATGTATTTAGGTATTTATATATCTATATAAGTATGTTTATCGTCGTCTAGCACCCATAGTACAAGCTTTGCTTAGTTTGGGACTAGGTCGATTTGTGTAAGATTGTCCCCTAATATTTTTTATTTTAATGAAAATGAAATATAAAAGTTGAATGACCCAAAAGATAGCTCCTAACTTACATAAAATATACGTTAAACATATTAAACATTGTACTTTGTTACGCCTTTGGTCTTAAAGCAAGCGAAGCGAAAGGCCCAATGGTGCGGCACGACGCGCGTTTAAATTTTATTTATATTACTATGTTAACCTTCGAGAGAATAAGTTTTTGGTTGATAAAAAACTGGCACAGAGCCCAAAAGTACTAACATTATTTTTAATAAATACGCTGCTTCTAAACGAAAGAGCCACTTTTTTATTTTATTATGAGAGGGAGGCAAACGAACAAGCGGGTCATCTGATGGAAAATTATCACCAACGCCCTTAAATATCAATAACTCAAAGAGAGTCACTGATCTGTTGCCGGCCTTTAAAAAGGAGAGAGAATAGGGGAGAGGGAGGGGAGAGGTATTGGGCCCCCGGCGCTCTCACTGACCGTACGAAACGCAGCAGGAGTACTGCTGCTTCACGCCGGTGTTCTGTGAGAGGGTGGTACTGCCCCGGACGAGCCGGCCCATTCGTGATGCAGCGGCTAGCTACAACATGGCTCTACCACTACTCGGCTGCTCGCAATGGCACCCCGGTTTACCGTTCCCAAGTTTCGTTGTGAACTTCCACTGGCGTTCGTGTCACAGTTTTTGTGTTTTAAATCTGTCCCACAGAAAAAACAGCGCTGCGGCTTGCCGCAACATTATTCTGAGGGGGGGGTTTTTTATTTGTATGTTTGCCTTCCTAATGTATTTTTTCCTGTGCATCGAATATGTGCAAGAAAACCTTTTTCTCTCTGTCACTCTCTCTCTCTCTCTCTTCTATCGTTTTTTGCCGAATTACTCTCCATTGCTAGATTAAAGGTTATTTTAATGAACTGAAACAATTACTTTGCTTACCCGCGACCTTACGATAGTTACGTTATGCGTGTTCATGCAGTTCCTCCACTTCCACACTGTACGACCCACAAATCACAAATTACATTTTTTAGCATAGATAGGGTACGGTTGTGGTGGTGGTGCTCTGGTTGAGTTCAAAACGCGTCAGTGTAGTTTAGTGGGTTTGAGTGATTTGTGTGTGTTCGTACAGTGTGGACGTGGAGGAGCTGCATGAATACGCATTTCTTACATAAACGTAACTATCGTAAGGTCGCGGGTGAGCAAAGTAATTGTTTCAGTTCATTAATATGGGCCTCCGCAAAGTAACGTCTGATTCAATAGATTATTAATTAATTAATTATATAAGTACTTATTGTACTAGTTATATGTTTGTATTATACTGCCGGTATCAAAATTGAGCGAACTCACAGGATGCTGTAAATTCCCATGTTCGGATAAAACATTGACTAACAACGAATATTGTTCGCCGTTAATTTGGGAAGCAAATATTAACAGATCGCTCGCTAGTGGATGGAATTCATATTGTTTGATGCCAATAATGGCGTCAGCGTTTCTGGGTTGAATTTGCGTAAATGGTTTCCGTAAGTTCCGCTACAGACTGAAGTCAACGTTTGTAAAAGTATTTTTTTCCCAAATTATTACACATAACAAATCACTCTTTAAGTTAAAAGTACCGTGCGACACAGACATAAAGATCACTCGCTTATTAGAGAGAGATAGATAGATCAATTTTTTTTGTAATGAGCAGAGTATATCTATCTAAATAAATAAAAATGAATCACCGAAATGTTTGTACGCGCATAACTTCCGATTGACAGCACCAAATTGGATAATTCTTTTTTGTTGCATTTGTTATTGTCAAAGGAAGGTTTTTTTAAAAAAAAATAGAACGTGGGCGAAGCCGCGGGCATCAGCTAGTTTTTGATAAAAAATTAATGGCAGTGCGCCACGAACACCGGTTTGAAGCAAGCTCGTCCCAAGCTGTACAGTCTATACCGCAGGGGTCAAAGTGTATTTTGAGCACGTCTTCACCTTTTTCCATCTCATAATAATCATAGAAGTGCACTATCAAGAATTTTTCTTAAATTCCTACTAGATAGAAGCCTGCCTTCTTTGCTACTGTCCTACAGTGGCAACCCGGCCTACCCTGGGGAATAAGCTAGTTATTAAAAAGATGATTGTAGTCACTTGCTGTCAGGTGACACGCTCGCTTACCATGCGGCGTCACAAAAAATAACTTTTTAATGCCCATAAGCCCGTTTACAATTTGTTTTTTTAATTTGGTAACAAAATTATTCAGTCGCACGTCCGCGCCCGGCCTAACTATAGATTATTTTACATCTGATGCCCAGGTTTATTTCGGTCAAAGTTTATTGGATTTCTGACAAAATTTATTGGATTTCGGACAAATTTGGACCGATAAGCGAATACGGATGGTTGATTTGATACCCGAATTAATTGCATATTGGTCTCGATATTAATTCGAAGATTAGAAGGTTAGGTAAATTATCAATGATTTTTGAAATCCTAATTGTAAAGTACTAGTGACGTGCCCCGGTTTGCGCAAAGGACTGGCTTGACATAAACCGGGAGTTGTGGAGGTCAAGAGGAGGCCTTAATTTTTTTTTTTTTTTTTTTTTTTTATTTTATATTTTTTGTAATTTTATGTGTTTTGTGTGTGAAATAAACTTTTTCATTTCATTTCATTTTCATTTCTTTGCCCAGCAGTGGGACACTATTACCTACAGACTAATTAAAAAAAATAGATTAATTTTAATAATTGAGTTAGTACATAGTATTGTTAAGAATTAACTGAGCCAGAAACAAAAATTTTGTACAACTTAAAATCTCACCTATTTACATACGTTTAAATGTGTGCAAGAAAAAATATTTATTTCATACTAAATACAAACTGAAATATGGATGCACAGCAAAAAACCCAGAAAAAAGACCAGCGCTGGGAATCGAACCCAGGTCCTCAGCATTCCGTGCTGCGTGCTAATGCCCCTACAGCACCACTGGTCAGGAGTTTAGACACGAATCTTTCCTAAGCATTAATATCTCACCTTGTTAGATCATCACTGGCGTGATACAAAAAGATACTTCAATAACAAACTTGTTAGAAAACATATTCAAAAATTATAAGTCACACCAAGTCAAATACAATTACCCTACTTTTTTCGCCGGAGCCAGTCTATTTAACCGCTCGGAGGCCTAGATAGAAATTAGGTCTTACCTATTTGACCTGTTTCCTATTATAAGTCAGACGCCGAAAAGGTCACTCGTTGGGATATAAGTCTTACAAACGACTAAAAGTGAAATATTTCTGTTTTTGTTTTTAAAGTACAGAATAGAAATAAAGTAACGGGTCCTTATTAATCTAATATACGCTAAACGTACCAATGCTCGACACCTCAACGCCCAGTAAATGACACCCATCTGTCACCTCTCTCTTACTTTGACATAAGATTGAAGATTGAAGATGCCATTATTGGGTCAGTGTCGAACACAGGGACGTTTACCTTATAAAAATCTCGTGTCACAGTGTTTGTTATCGAACTCCTCCGAAATGGCTTGTCGGATTTTTGTGATTTTTTTTCTCCAAATTTGGTGGTTTCATACATCTAGGTGAAATATGGCAATACAACGTTTGCTTGGCCAGCTAGTAATTTTATAATTGAGACAGGAATTTTGTTTTGTTTAAGTTTTCATGCTTGAAGTACTCAACCGGTCATGATAAAAATTATTATGAAGATTTAACATTCTGGAAAAGACATAGAATTGTCTGTATTCCAGAAAATAGCAACAGCTGGTAAGTAAAATAAGCCCTTGCAGAAGTAAATTTACTTCTCATTTACATTTTGTTCAGCAAATCACTAGTAAAAAGTTGTTTGTCACAAGCTGGTTTATGTTCCGATTTTAACTGTATCTAATGCTTCTTAAGGTTCATTTTCGATGTGTATATTTTGAATAGCCCGTGAACAGTTTGAGATAGGAGTTTGCAATGTTAATATCAGCCTGCAATAAGTTCTACTTACATTTCGTATGAATGTGTGAATACTCAGAGTAGAAAACAGAGGTAACACTTTGTTTTCCTTTTATTATATAACTAGCTTTAGTCCACGGCTTCCCGTATTCGAAATATCTTCATGAGAAATAATTACAATACGTTTACTTTTAGTTTAACACTGACAGATGGCTTGCCTTCATTTAATTTCCAACTTTAACACCATACAAATAAAGTAGCGTCCTACCCGTCATGACATACGGTGCCGATTCATGGACACTCACTGTAGGGCTGGTCCACAAATTTAAAGTTGCTCAACGTGCTATGGAAAGGGCTATGCTCGGAGTTTCTCTAAAAGATCGAATTTGTAACGAAGTGATCCGACAGAAAACCAAAGTTATCGACTTAGCCCACCGCATCAACACGCTGAAGTGGCAATGGGCAGGCCATATAACCCGAAGAACCGATAACCGTTGGGGTAGACGAGTTCTTGAGTGGAGACCACGGATTGGCAAACGTAGCGTGGGACGTCCTCAGACTCGATGGAGCGATGATCTTCGCAAGGCGGCTGGCAACAGCTGGATGAGAGTGGCCGAGGATCGTGCTCAGTGGCGTGCCATGGGAGAGGCCTATGTCCAGCAGTGGACGAACATAGGCTGATGATGATGATGAAATAAAGTAGCTATTACAAAATCTGCAAACGTGGGTAACAGTATTCTAAAACTGGGTTTATTTGTAGGTCGTTAAAGTTAAATATGAAATGAAGGCAAACCATCTGTCTGTGGTAAACTTTATGTAATTTTACTTTACGATCTTAGAGTTCGACCTGAAAAAGGTCACGGTAACATTTTAAAAGCACAACGCTCGTTCATACAACGGCATCCTTTGACTGTCATCATCATCATCATTTCAGCCGTAGGACGTCCACTGCTGGGCATAGGCCTCCCTCATTGACCCCCAATCATTATGGTTGGAAGCGATTTGCATCCACCCTGAATCTGCGGCCTTCATGGACGTCCCACTTTGCGCTTGCCAGTTCGTGGTCTCCATTCGAGAAATTTTCAGCCGCAACGGCCATCTGTTCTGCGTGCTATAATGGCCTGCCCATTGCCATTTCAACGAGCTAATCCGTTTGACTACGGATCTCCTCGTTCCTGATTCGATCCCGTAGAGAAATTCCGAGCATAGCCGTCTCCATAGCTCGTTGAGCGACTCCGAGCCTATTCATCAGGCTCATAGTGAAGCGCCACGTCTCAGATCCATACGTCATCACTGGCAACACACACTGATTAAAGAATTTTGTTTTGAGGCACTGAGGTATTTTGGACGAGAAGATATTGCGGAGTTTCCCGAACGCTGCCCATCTGAGTTGGATTCGCCGATCGACCTCCTTCTTGAAGTTTTCACAGTATTTTGTAAATTGGGGATGTCTATTTTTTTGCAATGTATAGTAAATTGAAAACCATTTCGAGATAAATGGTTTTTAACTCGTTTTCTGTAGATATTTAATTTTAATATTATATAATGAATTTCTTACATAACAAATAAGCAATGACCTTCATTTGACTTTGGTGTAAATTGCGTGACCGGTCCAAGTCGTACTTTATTCTGTGTGGTTAGAATTCTTCACAAATTTACGCGTGGATTATAACTACAGAGTTTGATTTGGACCCACTGCCTGACATCTAGCACTTTGACAGCGCCAGTAAAGTGACACTTGTTACAGTGTACCACCACGCAAAAAATAATTAAAGGGGTTGCCTTATCGTACGCATTTAGATAGATTTAGAAATTTGGCAGTGTGTGAGCCCTCAATTACAATCTGACGTCATCAACCAAAATAGATTCAATAATTAATTTTGAAAAAAGTAGTGAACTAAGTGACAAAATATTGAAATAAAAACCACTGGCAATTTTTTTTAGACATTCCCAATTATTAAACACAACCACACCTCTTATATAAAAAAAAAACACAAGGAAACGTGCAATAATTAGGTACTGAAAAAAGATACACAGATCACTCACGTTTAAGTAGTCAAGATATGCACGACATGTTAGATTCCCGGTTGGGGCAGCAATTTGTTTGAAAAATACGCATGTTTGCTCTCGAGTCTTGGACGTATTTAATAAGATAAACTAGTGTGATGTGATTTTTTTTTAAGTAATATTACTGTGGAAATTGTAAGTTATGTCATGTCGTAGCATTGCTACGCGCTACGCTTCTACGGGCTACGAGGGTCTACGCGTCGTAGCAACTTTGCAAAGGAAATTAAATTTTATACCCAACAAAATGGCAGATGCTTGCATCCTCGTAAGTGTGGAATAAATTGTTCTTTTTCTTTTACTTAGTCGAAGTTTATCGTAAAACATTTTATTCAGCACATTTTTAATCAAGTAGATTTCAATACATTTGCTCGAAAAATTCACTTTCAAAGGACCTATACATGGCTCGTAAGTTCATTTTACCGCACTAGTGCTATTTTTTTACAGTTTTTTTTAATTTTCCATTTTAAAAGTTTGCAAGCAAACAGTTTTAAATGACAAAAATAAAAAATATAGACTTATACGTAGAAAAATGTATAAAATATACAAAACTAAGTAATTAATTTGCAAAGTTGATTGTAATTAAGTATTATATTAAAATGTAATTTAATCACCTCAGATTTTAATGATTTCCACCTTTTATTTCTTTGAAAAAACCACAGTGGCTGAACGTGTCGAACCTTGGCCTGATAATTTTAGTTAAGCTAATTAATAAAAAAAAAAAAAAAAAAAAAAAAAAACAAAACTTACACATGCGCATTACGGACGCGCCATTTTTGTAAAACTTTGCGTTGGTTGTTTTGTGTTGTTGATTATAGTATATGTACAAAAACCAAGAAAAATGAGTTCTTAAAGTGATGAAGAATTCGTGTCACGGTGTTTGTTATCGAACTCCTCCGAAACGGCTTGACCGATTTTCATGAAACTTTTTGTCTGTATTCGGTAGGTCTGAGAATAGGTCGTAGGCTAATTTTCTTCGCAGACGGAGTCGCAAGCAACGGCTAATAATATTATAGTACCTGGGTGACCGAGCTTTGCTTTGACTAAAAATCAAATACCTACACGCTTTTTTTCAGAGATAAAACAGAGCCAGATCGATTTATCGTCCCCAAAACCCCCTGCATACTGAATTTCATGGAAATGGTTAGAACTGTATCCGAGATTCTGATTATATTATATACAAAAATGGCTCGTTTAATGTCAGTTAATATATATAATATAGATTTAGGAACAAAAACAATAATTCGGCAACTAAACTGAACGGCAATTTCAACTGTACCCTAAACCAACAACCCCGATATTCAAAACTAAACTAATCTCCTCCATCAATTTGCTACATCGTTTTTTATTATTTCCTACTATTTTGTACCTTAATAATTTATGGAATATCGTAACCCGGATATTCGGGTTGTCCAAAAATATTTATCAAAAGGCAAATATAATGGATTTACGATTTTGTTTTTCTCGGACTCCATTTCGCCGGATGACAAGCAAAACTCACTAAAATTTCTGTCGCTGCTCTTCAAAAAGTCGTATCTAGATAGTAATTTCATATTGAGATACGAGCTTTGTTTTAAGTAGGTATTTGGTACTTAGTGACTTTTGCTTGTCACCCGACGATTTGTAGTAGATAGGGCAGCCTTCTTGGTATTGGATTAAACACGGGTTCTTGTCGTGTCATGAGTCAATGCCATTGAATATAAGAGATGTTTATCCGTGTCTAATCTTATAGTGTACGGTATCCAAATTGTTAAAATCGAGCATCCCCCCTCTAAACTGTATTTGTTTTGAAAATTGGGAATTATTTTTTGACGTGACAACGTCTAATAAATCGATGAACGCCGGCCGCCGGGTGCAAACACGAAAAAGGCTGACGCAATGTAGCGTTACGTAATTAATTAGTAGTTAAATAAAAAAAAATAAAAAAAAAAATATCATGGGACAATTCACACCAATTGACCTAGTCCCAAAGTAAGCTTAGCAAGGCATGTGTTATGGGTACTAAGCAACGGATAAACATACTTTATATAGATAAATAAATACTTAAATACATAGAAAACATCCATAACTCAGGAACAAATATTCGTGCTCATCACACAAATAAATGCCCTTACCGGGATTTGAACCCAGGACCTCTTGCTTCGTAGGCAGGGTCACTACCAACTAGGCTAAAGCGGTCGTTAGTAGTTTAAGATTAATAGTAGCCTGGCCTATTAAATATACCTACTTGGGAAGTTCCGTACAAAATACAATATCCTTAGAAAAATATTACTAGTTGAATAGAGATAGTAGGTACACGTCGTAACGGCTGGGGAACCCTATCACGCTCTTGGCCAGTTTTTTATGTGTAAGAAGAGGCAAGGTTTTGCATGTTAGATAAGATAAGATAAGATAATCATTTATTGCTTAAACTGGGTACAATATTGGTGTTATAAATAAATTCAGTTCCAACAGTTGCCCTTTTGGGACGTACAAATCATACAATATGTCATACAATTTATAATACCTACAATTAGTGCTGTACAGAAATGTATTCGCCAAGATTATAAAAACACTCATGTCATGCCACTTCTTAAGTTCTACTTAAGTTAACATTATAACGCATGCTTAGTAATAAACAGGCTTAACTCAAAATCGTGAATTATGGTAAATTGAGTTTAAAGTTTAAACTTTAAAATCGATTTACCATAATTCACGATTTTTGAGTTAAGCCCGTTTATTACTAAGCATGCGATAAGATAAGATAAGACTTTATTTTTCAAAACACAGGCACACACAAACACAAAATACATAGTAACATCAAGGAAACATTAAATATTTAATACTAGACGTTGACAGAATAAAAAAAGAGTGGATTAAAAAAAACAAAAAAATAAAACAACGCTAGCAACAAAAAATAGTAAAAGTAATAAAATAACACAAGTAACACTGTTACATTGAAACTGAATATCATGTGTTCTGAATGAAGAGTGCTGACTCAGCATAAAGCTGCGGTAGTTATGTATTCTATGTGTTCCACTGATTTAACTTTGTTACATTGTTTGTGTTTAAAAAGGGTGTAAATATTGTAACACCTTCATAAACAAATAAACTTATTTGATTTGTAGTTCATTATTAATATGAATATTCGCTGTATAACCCCTAAAATCTCGAAAAAAAACGTATTCTAAAAACCGGCCAAGTGCGAGTCGGACTCGCGCACAAAGGATTCCGTACAATTATCTATAAAAATCACGTTTGTTGTATGGGAGCCCCCCTTAAATATTTTTTTATTTTAATTTAATGATTTATTTTTAAAGTGAATATATAATTAAATATTCTGTGAATATTTCAAGTGTCTACCTGTTGCCGTTATCAATATCGAGCAAAAACGAGCAAAAAATTTTTTTTTGTTTGTTGTATGGGAGCCCCCTTAAACATTTATTTTATTCCATTTTTTAGTATTTGTTGTTATAGCGGCAACCGAAATACATCATCTGTGAAAATTTCAACTCTCTAGCTATCACGGTTCCCGAAATACAACCTGGTGACAGATGGACGGACGGACGGACGGACGGACGGACGGACAGCGGAGCCTCAGTAATAGGGTTTCCGTTTTTACCCTTTGGGTACGGAACCCTAAAAATTAACTTTGAATGCTATAAAAACATTCCATCTTTCCACTTACAGAAACAGATTGGTCAAGCTAGTCACCAGTGATTTTGAAAACATGATGTAAGATTCCAAAAAAAATCTGAACTATTTAATCTTATGAGGACTCTGTGAAAACCTCAGCGTAATTCAGCGGCAAAAGGGCTAACGGAATCGGCCATTTACTCGCTTGTTTTTCAATGCGTCCCTTTTTTACTAGGCTATTTAGAAAAAGATAGAGCAAGCCGCAGCAACTCAGGTTGTTCAAAAATGCTGATCAATTGTCAAACCCATTGATTTCATAGCCCATTGCCTCCGTATTTGTTTTAGGAGTTTCTCACAGTAAACTTTTACAAACAGTACGTAGCCGTGATTTTGCTGTGATGTCTTTTAGAGACAGTAAGAGATAAAAACAGCGAAGTCAGGAATTTAGACCAATACCGAACAGTTACCTCTTATAAAAAAGAGTTATTAAAAATTTATAGCAAATATAGTAAATTAAAAAATCCTTCCGCTTGAAGGATTAAGTTTGTCTTATTTCATCCGTTTCTCATGTAATTTTAAATATTATGAGTTTAGATTTCAACGTAAATTCACACAAAATATAAATTTATGTCCTAAACTAAAGTAGGTATAAAAGGTAAGGTAAGTAAAGGTAAGTAGGAAAAAAAAAGTAGTTTAAAGAGAGTTTTATGTATAATAAAGAGTTCATACAGAGTGAAAATTCACATTGTATTAAAAAGTATTTTTATCTTAAAAGTGAATAAATGGCTTGCTTTTGTTTCAGCGTGCTATAAGAATTCCGAACGCTGCATGAGCTAGAAGAGGTAACACGATTATTAAGATTACGCTTAGCTATCCCAATAAATTTAATTAAGTACATCAAATTAAACGCGTCATGCACGCCGTAAGAATCAAAACTTGTCTCTCCTGTGGACATAAAATTAGCTACTCCGAATCAGCAAACTGAAGTTTTATTTAAATGCGCCGAAAGTAGCCACCGCCGAAGTAGACTTGATTTTTTTTTGCTCGTTTTTAGTAGATATTGATAACGCCAACAGGTAGAAGCTTGAAATATTCACAGAATATTTAATTATAATATAATTATATATTAACGACCGCTTTAGCCTAGTTGGCAGTGACCCTGCCTACGAAGCAAGAGGTACTGGGTTCAAATCCCGGTAAGGGCATTTATTTGTGTGATGAGCACGAATATTTGTTCCTGAGTTATGGATGTTTTCTATGTATTTAAGTATTTATTTATCTATATAAGTATGTTTATCCGTTGCTTAGTACCCATAACACAAGCTTTGCTAAGCTTACTTTGGGACTAGGTCAATTGGTGTGAATTGTCCCATAATATTTATTTATTATTATTATTATTTATATATTCACATTAAAAATAAATAATTAAATTAAAATAAAACAAATATTTAAGGGGAGCTTCCATACAACAGACGTGATTTTTTTTTGCCGTTTTTGCTCTATATTAATAACGGAACCCTTCGTGCGCGAGTCCGACTCGCACTTGGCGGTTTTACTTTTACCAGTCTACATTTATGCTGGGGAAACATCGTTTAAAAATCTATTGTCATACTGTTTTTACCGTGTCTTCTGTTACCCTAGGAAATGGCTCTTTGTCTCCAGCCGACAATTCTCGCCCTCATCCCGACATGCTCAAACGTGCCTAAATTCATGTGTTTCCAGGATTATACAGCTTTATTCCATGAGATAGGGCGTTTGTCTTCACTCTGAGAATGACAGGCTTGACAGTTTCATGGGTACCCGGGGCAAGGTACCTATTTGTATTTGCTTTGGTACAATCTCAGCATGAGATTGTGTGGAAAAAGACTTCTCGCTTGTTAGGATTTACTTGTTTGTATAAATCCGTTTCTCGCGATGTTTCAATTCAACTCAATTTTTTTTTTTTTTTTTTACTGTAAATTAAAAGTCAATGGTTTGTATGAAGTTCCCAATCCAGTCTGGGCCCACGTGAGAACTACGGCTACTACTGCCTTTCATTCTGTGAATAGTCTCTGCGGTTACACATATATAGGCTGCGATGATGATGATGATGATTTTTTTTATGAACTAGGGTGACGAACTGTGGTGAAAAGCAGGTCACTTAAAAAAGTCTAGGTAGTCAAGTGGTTTGACCAATGGCCTCTCAAGCAGCCGCTTGTGGGTTCAAATCCGAATTCGAAACTCCGACTCTTTCGTAAATCATGTGGGAAGTCACAATTATTACCAAGAGCTTTACGAAGAAGGACAACACCGCGAGAAAACATGCACAGAATTTCAATTGTGTTTGAAGTTCCCAATCCGTACTGGGCTTCGTGGGAACTATAGCCCAAGCCCTCTCAGAGGCCTGGGCTCAACAGTGGAAACCATTAGCCTTGATGATCCAATAAAGAGTTTATGTTTACACACATACGGAAATTTGGCGAAGATACAATAGACTCGTCGTGATTATTACTCGGAATTCTTTCAAAGGAATCAAATGGATATTCAAAGATGAATTGCATCTTAATCAGACTTCGGAGATGCTAGTACTGTGTACCACAACTAGTTAACACGATCCAGCGGTACGAGGAGCTTTTTCTCTGTACATTACACGGTAGAAACGCTGAATGTCCAACATTCATTGGGTAAAAGACAAATTATGTTCGTCGGTCGTACGTATGTACTTGACTTGCGCTGCCGTAATGCAGTGACGCAATTCAATTTTCAACTTAAATCGAGACGAGACAAAGTGGCTTTTGCTAAAAGCTTTATGGTTCGTTATTTGTTTATCGCTGCGCTCTACGTCTTTATTGAAAATTACAAATAATAAGTTGAATAACGTGTGGTATAAATTTACATCAAAGTTAAAGGTACACCGTTTAAATGAGTCCTCGCTCGCGCGGTACAGGGGCTGGCGGTATGACGACAAAGGGGCTGAGAGAGGTGCGGGCGGTAAGTGCGCCTCGTGTGCCTGCCTCCCGCACCTCTTCCGGCCTTTTTTCTCGTGAAACCCCCCGCCCCTGTACCGCGTGGGCGAGGCCTCATTCAAACGGTCTAGCTATAGAAACTGATGAGTGAACATCTTTATAGTTAGGAGTACCTAAATAATTAGATTTTTATCATATCATTGAACGTGCCTAGTGAAATTATGAAACAAGTTGACTTTGCGAATTTGTTTCGTCAACTTACTGACGTGCTTCAGGGATTTTATCAAATTACTAAACAAATCTGGCGAAACAAAAAATTTTGTGAACTGAAACAATTACTTTGCTCACCCGCGACCTTACAGTAGTTACGTTTATGTAAGAAACTAGCTTATGCCCGCGACTCTGTCCGCGTGGAATTACTAATTTGGGCAGCTTATTTTTTTTATCAAATTTGCTTTTTCATCAATTATGACCCTCCTTAGTTCCTAGATATAAAAAAAATTACCCGCCCCCGCAACCCCCCCCCGCAAACCCCCTTCACCCCCCGCAAACCCCCCTCACCCCCCACCAAACCCCCCGCACACCCGCGTTCACATTCACCACCGTACTCCCACGTCAACTCCGCTCCTATTGGTGTTAGCGTGATGATATATAGCTTATAGCCTTCCTCGATAAATGGGCTATCTAACACTGAAAGAATTTTTCAAATCGAAGCAGTAGTTCCTGAGATTAGCGCGTTCAAACAACTTACAAACAAACTCTTCAGCTTATTAATTCTTCTAAAAACTGTTCGATAAATTTTTAAAATAGACGTATCTTTCTTATTTGTGAACCGATTGAAATGAAACAAACACTAAATGTTAATCCAAGAAAATACCAACATATCAATGAAAACCGCATCCTTCTAGGTTAAGCCGTTTCTGAGATTAGCGCGCACAAACGCACAGACAAAAAGACAAACAGACAATAATTCTAAAAATCATTGTTTCGGGTTCTATTGCGCTAATAAATAGCCCTAGTGACAGTTTTTCTCAAATATCTTCAATGTACAGACACCGACTTGTTACAGATTTATTATATGTATAGATAGATGTGTGTTCATGCAGTTCCTCCACACACACTCAAATCACACAAACCCAACCATCACCACCACCAAACTACACTGACGCTATGACTGATGTTAGACTCAACATTTTGGTAGATAGCATACCAAACTCTGAAGATGAACTCTGGTTGAATTCAAAACGCGTCAGTGTAGTTTGGTGGTGGTGATAGTTGGGTTTGTGTGATTTGTGTGTGTTCGTACAGCGTGGAGGTGAAGGAACAGCATGAACACGCATTTCTTACATAAACGTAACTATCGTAAGGTCGCAGGTGAGCAAAGTAATTGTTTCAGTTCATTAATATTTATCTCCGCAAAGTAACGCCTGACTCAATAAATTATTGAAAAATTTAGTTGCCTTTTTTGACTGATTTCGTCAATTCACTAAACATATTCAGAGGTTTAATCTAATGACTGATTTTTCTGGGCAAATAATAAAATGTACTTCCCATCTTAACATCCTGCGTGATTTGGTCATATCCCTTAGAGGTTTTTTTCAAATCTCTATCTTGGCCATTTCCCCGCGGCATAATAATGTTTTCGCCCGCGTCGTACTTACCAATAACGGCCAGGAAAAGTGCAGCGATTGTGGCGTCTAATAGAAGATTTCCTTTCTGGCCTTAATCCCGGCATTATAACGGTTTATGACGTAACGGGCGGTAAAAAGGTTCCGCGGCACGCGGAATGGCGGCAACTATGGTTTTTAGGGTTCCGTAGTCGTAAAGAACGGTCGTGAAATTCGCTTGGGCTGGTGTACATAGGTGAATGGTTTTTGAAATTTATTTTTATCTTCTATTATAAGTATTGCTAAAACAATACCGTGACTGACTGACTGATTGACTGACAGACAACGCACAGCCTAAACTACTGGGGCTAGAGACTTGAAATTTGACATACAGTGAATCTTTGTGTACATTGAGTATTGTAGAGGTGCACTAAGGAAGGATTTTTCGAAATTCCTACGGGATAGGGAAATATCTGAAGTTTCTTTGTTTCTTTGTTTGTAGCGAAATCTCTAAAACTATTGAGCCGGTTTTTTTTTCTTTTTTCACCATTAGAAAGCTATACTATCCCCAATTGACATAGGCTACTTTTTCTTCGGGAAAATACAAAATTCCCACGGGATAGAAAAAACTGAATCCAACTTCGGGGCTGATTTTAAAAATTCTTTCACCAATAGATAGCTTCAATATTCCTGATTTGTATAGACTATTCTTCTTCAGAAAAATGCTAAATTCCCGCGGGATAGAAGTAAGTCAATCCAAATTCAGGGCTGATTTTAATTTTTAATTTTATTTCAATTTCACTAAGAGGACGCTACAGCATCCCTGATGCTGATGATGATTAAATAGCATAGACTACTTTTTCCCACGGCAGAGAAATAAGTGAATTGAACTTGGGGCTGATTTTTAAAACTATTTCACTAATGAAAAGCTACACTGTCTCTGATTTTCAAAATAGGTCAAAACAGTTATTTCTATCCCGCGGGAACTTTACTTTGCACATTCCCGGGATAAAATAAGCCTGCTTAAATCAGGCACGGGCCTCCTCCCAGAACGAGAGGACTTCCGCAGTAGTTCCTACGCGGGCCCAGTGCGATTTGGGAACTTCCCACACACCATTGTATTTCTTCTCAGGTGTATGCAGCTTTCCTCGCGATGTTTTCCTTCACTGGTTAAGCTCATGGTAAACTTCAAACGTAATTTAGCACATGAATTTGGAAACTTATTCCTATTCCTTGGGAACTTTGCATTTTCCTGGCTTTATCCTATCTGTTAATGCATGTAATAAACTACCTGTGTGCCAAATTTCATCCAAACAACTACCGTTATTGTCTTCGCGTACGAAGTCGCGGGCAAAAGCTAGTATTATATCTAAATAGTTTCTAAACTTATCGTTATTTGCTGAAATAATTACGCAAAATTCATCCGGCTTTTCCAGCTTTACAAACACAGAAGGACTGAAAATATCATGACAATGTAAATTATGACAACATAGTTCAGCTAATGGAATTAGAACATTACATGTGTCCCTTAGACGCCATCGTCTTCCGCGTAATTTGATGAAATTACGGGATAATGCCATTACGAAAATGACATTTCTTGATGCTGATTGCTGTCTGTTCGCGTGATGGAAGAAATTAGATGAAGATATTCATATATCATCATCATTTTCGAACATCCTATCCCAAAGTTCGCGAAACAGACCGGTCCTGCGCCATCCGCATCCAACACGTTCCCGCAACTTTAACCAGGTCGTCGCTCCGTCTTGTTCGAGGCCTACCTACACTGCGTCTTCCGGTCCATGGACGCTACTCGAGATCCTTTTGGCCCCCATCAGCCATCACTTCTACGAGCGGCGATGTGCCCTGCCCACTGCCACTTGAGTCTGGTGATTCTTCAAGCTATGTAACCGGTCTTAAAAGAAGAAATTCGTATTAAGTATCATAAAAAAAAAATGTTATCCCTCTCCCAAAATCCTTCAATCCCTCATAATTTTAAAAATTTTATTCCATTTAAGATTTATATTATTCCGATATTTTCTAAAGTTGCTAAGCATTTCGTGTGTCAGCGGTTGTCTCAGCATTTTAACATCATCCTTCTTAATCCTTTTCAATCCAGCTTCCGCTCAGGCACAGCATCATCATCATCATCACTGTTCTCGTCAACGTCGCTGAATGATATTCTTCTTAATATTTAGGACAGAAAACTTACAGTTCTTGTTTTTCTTCAGTTCAGTAGCGCTTCTGACAGTGTGAATTTTGATATTTTACTTGGAATTCAGAGTGACCCTCTCCGTAACTATTATTACTAGACTCTAAACTCGGTACACGTCGTGTAGGTGATTATAAATCATCATCATCATCATCATTTCAGCCGTAGGATGTCCACCGCTGGACATAGCTTCCTCATTGATGCCCAATCATTACGGTTGGAATCGACTTGCATCCACCCTGAACCTGCGGCCTTCACCAAATCGTCCGTCATTCTCGTTGGTGCACGCCCCACGCTACGCTTGCTAGTCCGTGGTCTCCATTCCAGAACTTTTGGGCCCCAACGGCCATCTGTTCTGCGTGCTATACGGCCTGCCGTTGGCCATTTTAACAAATAAATAAATGTAAAAAACTAATTTCAAGATTTTTGAACATCTCTATGGGATATGGAAAAAACGTAATTCATATATTCACTAACTGATGCGATGATTATGATGATAGATTTTTGGATAATAGGGATTTTTCCTAGGTAAAAAAAATAATAATTCTTATTAGTCCGTATTTTACATTATCAAAAAATATTAGACACGTAATTTTTCTTTTGACAATTAAACAAAAAATGACGAAGATATGGCGCGTTGAAGTTCCGCGTGACGAGGCGTGACGTCACTTGTTCCTAAAACGCTCATACAAAGTGTAGGAACAAGTGACGTCACGCGAAACTTCAACGCGCCATATCTTCGTAATTTTTTGTTTAATTGACAAAATAAAAAATACGTGTCCAATATTTTTTGATAATCTAAAAGACTGACTAGTTAGGAAAGTAGCCTATTGTTACAAAAAGATGCTAGTAGAAAGCTTCAACGCGAACTTGAATTCTGCGCGGACGAAGTCGCGGGCAAACACCATTTCATCCCAGATAAACAGACTTCATTTTAAGAAAAGTAAACCAGTCTACTAAAATAATACTTCAGAAATATTAGAAAACAAAATATGATACTTTATTTACTTTACCCAAAAGTCTTATTCAAGATCACTCCGTAAACATCTACCCATATTATGATTCGCGGAACTTTCCAAAAACTCGCGCGTTTTGCGTAACATTTTAAAGGCTTGTAGACTCAACAATGTAACTTTAAATTTTTGCCGGAATTCCCTCGGGAATTTTGTTACGAATTTCGCCAATTTGTCTTCCCCAATTAAGGGGAACTTTTTGGAAGATTAATTGCTACTGCAAATTGGGGGAATTGAAATGTTATTAAGCCAATGGAAGTTGTCAATGTTCTCGGTGGATTGATTGATGGCATTTATTTTTTAACGGAAAAGGGGGCAAGGATCAATCGCAGATGGTTTAAACTAGGATTGATCTGGAAACTTTATTTAAATAAATAAAAATCAACATCATCATCATTTCAACCGAAATACGCCCACTATACTATATTGAACATAGGCCTCCTTAACGTTCGCCTAACAAACCGGTCCTGTGCCATTCGCATCAAACGCGATCCCGCAACCTTAACCATGTCGTCACTCCATCTTGTTAGAGACCTACCTACACCTGCGTTTTCCAGTCCGTGGATGCAACTCGAGAACCTTTTGGTCGCATCGCCCATAGTTCTACTGGCTCGGCCACGACTTTGCGCGACCGGGGGCGCATTTTCTCTGTTCATTACGCGGCCGCAACGCTCGTAGCACAGTGGTTACCTGACGGTACACGCAATGAACTGATAATACTCCCGCAGCGGCGGCCGCCGGTCGCGCGAAGTCAAGGCCGGCAGGCTAATTGACAAACAATAAAACACAATGATTAGTTTTGTAGTAATACATCTAAATAGACGGGGCCTGGAAAAGGGTTAGAGGCTCAGGCAGCCTTAAACGCATATTTTTTGGCGTCGAACGATCACGGTCTGAAAGTAACGTGGTGCATGACGCTCTCACTTCTTTCTTTTGCAATTCCTAGGAAAACGATTGCTTTAAATTCTAAATTCAACTCCACGTCAGCATTCCACTTCTGTGTAACGCGATACACCCAATGCCATCTAGGAAAATCCTTTTCTCACTGATATAGAACTAAAAAGAAGTGCTTTAGAAAGTAAAAGATAATAAAAAAATAATTTTGTAAACCAGAGACTGTGTCGTTAGAGCGACTGATCTGTAGTCACACCACTTTACTATAATACTGGTGTGACTATGGTTCATTTTATTTATCTGTAGTCACGTTGGTGTGACTACCGTTTATTTTACCCGACTCATGGTAATACCAATGCACCGCCCAACCATAATTCAGTCCAGAAAATAGGTAGGTTAGGTTAGTTAATTAGTTTCTTCTGCTCGAAGGGCAAACCGCCCAAAAATAGAGCCCCGCGAATTGGTTTGTATGCTATGCAGTTTGGCTTCTTTTGTTTTTGTTTGAGTAAATAATTAAATAAATAAATTAAAAAGTGATTATTTATGTGTGACTACGGATAAATAAAATGAACACTAGTCACACCAGTGTAGCAAATTGGTGTGACTACGGATATGTTGTGGTCGTTAGCGCGGGCGCTCGCGATCGGATTTGCCATCTCTTTCTGGTATCATCCTATACCGTGTGATAGTAAGATGAGGTGAAAACGATTATGACGCCGGGTGTGCTAGACAATGAGGTCTCAGTTGTGATCATTGGCTAATCTACGGACAGACAATTAGATTTTTGGGCCACCATAGAGCTTATAAATACCTATTCAAATATTATTTATTTTATTAGCAGTACGGCTGCTCACCGAATCCATATATTATAAATACCTACTAAATATTTCTGCTTCAATCAAGATAAAGATAATATCCTTAATTTTACCTAAGCTCCATTAAGATATTTATTTATCTCGATTATGATCATCATTCCAGCCTTATGTATCTCCCACTGCAGAGCAATTTCAATCAGTCAGTCAGCCACGGAAGCCTGCACAAATTATTTAAACTGTGGTCATACTCATCCATAACTATAAATTATATCTCGGAACTTAATAACGAACTACTAATTTATTGAATTAGGCGTTACTTTGCGGAGGTCCATATTGATAAACTGAAACAATTACTTTTCATTTACGAACTATTAATTGCATAGAATGCACGGCCGCTGCAATATATTCGACTCGTGAATATTATTTTAGCTATGAGATAACATATATCTCGAGAATAACAGAACTAGTTGAGACTGCACTATTTGGCTTTGTCGTATCTAGTCGTTTTAAGGCGAGAAACACTGAGCCAGCTAAGCCAAAATAAAAGTAAAGTGTCATCTCCTTTACTCAGTAACGTCCTGCACTTTCAAATAAAATGACGGTAACAATCCTTTTATACTGAGGCTCTTTGACTAGCTTACACAAAGAAAAAATGCATTTTCTTGAAGGAGTATTCAGTTATTCAAAATTCTATCTTTAAACTATATTTCTAATCAAGAAACATTGATAAATGATTTTGGTATTTAAAAAATGTGTCGTATCTAAATCTCTTTAAAATCTCGTGGCGTCTTAGATATTTTACTTTTCAATATAACAATATAAGCGTTCTTTATAATTATTTATTTATATTGAGAAACATACATTAATATAACTGAACAGAGAAAGAGACAGGATGAGCTCTGGTTGAGTTCGAAGCGCGTCAGTGTAGTTTGGTGGTGGTGATACCTGGGTTTGTGTGATTTGTCTGTTCGTACCTACAGTGTGGAGGTGGAGGAACTGCATGAATACGCATTTTTTACATAAACGTAACTATCGTAAGGTCGCGGGTGAGAAAGTAATTGTTTCAGTTCACTAAATTTTTTGTTTCACCAGATTTTTTTTTTATGTTAGAGAGGCCAGACAAACGAACTAGTGGGTCACCTGATGTTAAATGAACACCACTGTCCATAGACACTTGCTGCGCCTTACGCGATACTAGTGCGTTTGTTTAGTAATTTGATAAAATCCCTGAAGCAGGTCAGTAAGCTGACGAAATAAATTCACAAAGTCAATTTGTTTCATCATTTCATTAGACACGTTCAGTGATATGATAAAAATCTAACTTGAATAAAATTATGAAACTGTTAACTTAAGGTCGCGGTTGAGCAAAGTAATTGTTTCAACTAAATGGTTTTTTTGGGAAATCCCGCAATTTCAATTCAGCTGAAAATCCAGGAAAAACTACCGCTTTGGCTATCGTATTAAGCTAAAGGTAACTCTAGTTGTAACCGTCTTGTTATTAGAAGCAATCAAGCAAGGCAGCGAGCACTTGCCATGATCCCATACGTCGTAATCATACATAAGGGAAAAAAACAGGGAAAAACGAAAAGTAAACATAGCCTGGGGCGGAACCCTTCTTGGAGTACCCTTGGCTGATTCAAGAGCCATTGTTACTCTTGTTTGAGAGAAGTAACCTTTTTTTTGGTCTGCGCTGCAACTATGTCTTTATTTTTCGCCTTAATGAGGATTATGAGTATGTTTGAATGTGGGTTTGTTAACAGTTACTTACGTTACGGGGTGGGGGGGGGGGGTTTATACCCCCCACGTTTTAAAGTCCCACTCTTACTGATAAAAGCGTGATGTATAGGTGCCTAAAATAGCTTCTTATCGTTTTTTTTTAATATTTTCACCTTCTACGTAAACGAAGTCGCTGGTTAAAGTTAGCGTTAGACCAAAGTAACTATTCCACGCGGACGAAGTCGCGGGCAGAAGCTAGTATAATATATAAAAATTTCGTGTCCCGTGTGTTTGTTATCGAACTCCTCCGAGACGGCTTGATCGATTTTCATGAAAGTTTTTTCTCCACATGTGGTAGGTCTGAAAATAGGTAGGCTATTTTTTATACCCCTTTGGTTTATTAGGCAAAACAACGTTTGCCGGGTTAGCTCTTAGCTAGGTAATAATAATAAGATAAGATAAGATAAGATAATTTATTCAAATTATTTCAGTACAAATAACTAGAAATACGATTATTTTACAAAAGGCCTATGTAACACGCGTAATAATAAAATTGCATTGAATGAAGTTTCTAATCCGCACTGAGCCTGCGTGGGAACTATACAGCCTTAACCCTCTCTATCTAAGAAAAAGCCTGCGGCCAGCAGTCGGACATACGTAGGCCGACAATGATAAATCATCATCATCATCACCATCATCATTTCAGCAGAAAGACGTCCACTGCTGAACATAGGCCTCCCCCAAGGCTCGCCAAACAGATTGGTCCCGTACCATCCGCATCCAACGCGATCCCGCAACCTTAACCAGGTCGTCGCTCCATCTTGTTGGAGGCCTACCCACATTGCGTCTTCCGGTCCGTGGACGCCACTCGAGAACCTTCGACAATGATAAATGTCATACTAATTTAACATTTTAACAAAAATCCGCCATATTTGATAGTCGTCAGAATAAGCTGCAGAGCGGCAACCGGAAGTACTTTGTCGTTAGAGATTCACTTTATTCGAGTTTCCGGTGTGGAGAAAAGGTGAATTACCAAGTTGAATAATGAACGGTTCCTTGCCAAGCTTGTGATGTGATTTGATTTTAAAGGGCCCCGTTTCATTGATTCAAGGGGACTTTTAAACTGTTTTAATTGGTGTGAAAACTAAAAAAAAAAATAGTTTATTAAAAGAAGGTATCTTTACAAAAAAACGATTACCGTTGATTCCACACTAGGCAATGCCTGTCACGTGGCAACCAGGATTCAGGGTAAAAAAACATAAAAATTTAAAATAAGAAATAAACTTAAAAACCAAAACAAAACCAAGTTAGAAATTACACAATAAAACAAAAGCTTTAATTTAAACTACAATAAGAAAGAGGGGTTGGTTGGACCGTAGCAAAGTGAGTGTGTGACTGTGTGGGTGTAAGTTTCGTGCGAGTGTGTGAGTGTACGTGAGGAAGCGTGAGTATGTAGGTGTGTGAACAGCCACCTAAGCAACGACCCTGAGTAGACTCTCAGACTCTCCATAATTGAGTCCACCTAGCCAGTTCCAAGCCATGAACTTTACTAGCATTGAGCTTTGCTTTCGTGATTCGTTATGTTTAGCATTTTCTGTTGATTGTAGGTTCGGGATATTGTTAAATAGCCATGGGGATTCCCAAAAGCACCGTATTCTTCATTTAGGCACGTTGTATAGTATATACCGGGTGGCACTTTACTATGATCTTTGCTGAAAGTATAGTGTTACCTATCTAATTAATTGACAATTAATTTATTATCATTTTAAAGCTAGGTTAAGTAAAACAAAAAGACTTTAAATATTAAACGTTTTATTACAGGTGACAAGCCTGCCGCTATAAAGTTACTATTTACATTTGCACATGACACATGTCATTCACTTCACATCTTCATTGCCCGATCAACTTGCTAGGGTTGAAACAGGCGGATTTTTGCACTAAATTTTAACACGCATTATCTCGTAAACGGTGAAGAATATTAACATAGTTTATTGGAAAACAATAAAGCTCATAGGATAAACCTACCACCTGACCTGAGGACCTGGGTTCGATTCCCAGCATTGGTCTTTTTTTTTGGGGTTTTTTCTGTGCATCTATATTTCAGTTTGTATTTAGTTTGAAATATATGGTTTCACGGGATGACCGTAAAAGTAATAAAAATTGAAGTTGAAAAAAATAAATAGAAAAAGATACTTCATACTTAACTTGTCATAGGATAAACAATTTCCCGTTTTTGTAAAAACTCTTCATTCTGTTCCACGCGGTATAATGTTATGTATACAGGCTGAATTCAAATTGGTGATACAAAATTAGTGTGTACTCAGTTAATTCTGGACAATGTAATGCACTAACTCATTTGATTTAATCTTAATATATATATAAATTACGTGTCACGTTGTTTGTCCGCGATGGACTCCTAAACTACTCAACCGATTTTAATAAAATTTGCACACCGTGTGCAGTTTGATCCTTGACTTGAGAGATAGGATAGCTTACATCTCAATTTATAGTCGCAATATTGTTTTATTGAAAATTATTTGCTTCTCCGGATCACGTTTGGGGTGGGATATTATAATACATGCATAATATAGGTGCACCCGTGCGAAGCCGGGGCGGATCGTAATTGATATGGCAAAACAACGTTTGCCGGGCCAGCTAGTTAATCTTATAAAATTTGGGGCGTACTACTGCGCATGCTGAAAATAATGTGATAATGTGGGCCGCAGGCTGAAAATCAGCGCCGCCGGCTTTCTAACCGGCAACATTTTATGCTGAGCCTGAGCCTATTGCCACGTAGTTTTTTTTTTGTTTTGTGTGTTCCTGTATGTTTCTTTTCTGTTTCTGTTTCTTCATTTTTTATTTTTTTATATATTTAATTTTGTATCACCAATTCGAATTCATCCTGTATAAAAGTCTCTCTTCTTTTTGTGTTTTTTTTTCTTTTTTCTTCTTCTTTTTGTTGTATGAAAAATACTCGTGCTCCAATTCTTAGAGATTAATGTTTCAGGATTTTTAATTTTTCGTACGTCGCAATCTCGTGATAATATCAAAAAAAAGTAGCTTATGGCGCAAACCACGCAGAAGAGACGTAGGACGAGGGGCGCGTCGCGGCCCACTTCGTTTGTTCGCGGGCCGCGTCTCCGCCCCGTCTCTTCTCTCTGCTTTGGATACGCTTCTATATATTTAATATAAAAACTGATTTAAGGGGTGCCGCGAATGCGACGCGCCCCCCCCACGTCTCTTCTGCGTGGCTTGCGCCTTAACGCTGGTACAATTTTCCAGACAACTATGACATCGGGGCTTTCAAGAAAAGGGTTTATAAGTACTTACTTTAAACAGAATGGTGACAAAACAAAAAACCGGCCAAGAGCGTGTCGGACACGCCCAAGGTAGGGTTCCGTAGCCATTACGAAAAAATCAAGTAACATTTTTCTAAGGATTTCGTATGTGTACGGAATCATCCAAGTTTAGGTATGTTTTATACCTTAGGCTACTATTTACTCTTAAACTACAAATAATTTCCAAGCAATCTTAGCCGCTATAATTTTCCTAGTAAATTTGATATATTTACTACCCTTCTGAATTTTTTCAAATTTTTCCACCCAACAGTTTAGATTTTAGAGGGGGGGGGACGGCCGATTTTAATGAAAATTTTCACTTTAAAGTTGAATATTTCGCAAACAGATCACTGAATAGAAAAATCATGTTAGCAACCCCACAATGATTTTAAAAAACCTATCCAACGATACCCCACACTATAGGGTTAGAAAAAAAAAAATCACCCCCACTTTACGTGTATGGGAGGTACCCTAAAAAAATTTTTTTTACTTTTTTTTATTCAATCACTTTGTCGGCGTGACTGATATATATATTGATGCCAAATTACAGCTTTCTAGTACTAACAGTCCCTGAGCTTAGCCGCGGACAGACAGACAGACAGACAGACAGACGGACAGACATGGCGAAACTATAAGGGTTCCTAGTTGACTACGGAACCCTAAAAAAGGGTGGGCAAAGTAATTGTTTCAGTTCATTATTATGAAGATAGCTTGAGACCCTGGGAAAGACGTAGGTAGTTTTATCTCAAAAAAATGCATACCTAGTTCCCGCGGAATAGCGATAAATGAATTTTCAGCAGAACCGCAGCATTTAGGTTAATTTCGTCCAGCAATCCTATTTCATCCACAATCAATTCTCAATTCGTCCACTTCCTATTTTGTCAACATTCCCATTTCGTCCATATTCCCATTTCGTCCAAATTCCCATTTCGTCCACATTCCCATTTCGTCCACATTCCCATTTCGTCCACATTGACAAAATAGTTAACGAAATTGGTAGTGTATCTGAATAGCATTGAACCCGCACCGTGCTTAGCAAGTATTTTTCTTAACATGAATACCTAAATCACAAAACAAAATCGTCCCTGAGAATTAAGCTAAGTGATAGCGAAAACCGCATTAAAATCGGCTAGGAATGTTGACTAAGTGGGAGGGAATGTGGACGAAATGGGAATGTGGACGAAATGGGAATGTAGGCGAAGTGGGAATGTGGACGAAATGGGAATGTAGGCGAAGTGGGAATGTGGACGAAATGGGAATGTGGACGAAATGGGAATGTGGACGAAATGGGAAGTAGGCGAAGTGGGAATGTGGACGAAATGGGAATGTAGGCGAAGTGGGAACGTGGACGAAATGGGAATGTGGACGAAATGGGAATGTGGATGAAATGGGAATGTAGGCGAAGTGGGAATGTGAACGAAATGGGAATGTAGGCGAAGTGGGAATGTGGACGAAATGGGAATGTGGACGAAATGGGAATGTAGGCGAAGTGGGAATGTGGACGAAATGGGAATGTGGACGAAATGGGAATGTAGGCGAAGTGGGAATGTGGACGAAATGGGAATGTGGACGAAATGGGAATGTAGGCGAAGTGGGAATGTGGACGAAATGGGAATGTAGGCGAAGTGAGAATGTGGACGAAATGAACCTAAACGAATATCAACAACAGCTATTACGTAAATGGTTCGAGTGTTTACAGTGAATACAAGTAAATCGAAAACGAAATTGTCATCAAAATTTCAAAGGACCTAAATCCTTTTCATGTTAACATGGCCGATGTATACGATATAAGCGAGAAGTTTTCGCTTGCGTCGGCTCGATGAATACCTGGCAAACAAACCGCGCTTAGACCTGCCGTACCCACAGACTGTGACCTTGGGTACAGAGTAACGAAAATAATACAGTAACGAAAATTACACTTCTTAGTTTATAGTTCTCGCTATACAAAATAATTGCGTCCTTCTGTGGTAGGGTCAGTAAAAAAAAAATCAATACGTTTATTCTGTAAGTAGGCCGCAAAGGGCTCTTTTACATGTCACTTTTTTTTAAACTACCAGTAAGGACCATAATTGCCAAGAAGAATGCGCCGCAAGAAATTTGGCAGAAAGTCATCTTTTCAAATGAAAATGTAATAAATTACAAACGAAAAAAAGCATACAATTATTGAATTAAATAAAAAATATATATAAAAAAATACTGGGATGTATTGGGTCCCTTAGTTAGGGTGATGTGTAGTTCCAACAGCACACTAAGATTTTTGGCCGGACGTTTTGACAGTTCCCTACAAAGGCACTGGGTTTCAGCACTCATAAATCCGCACGCTGCCGGGTGTGCCGGTTGTGTTACTACACAACTAAGCCAGAAATTCTAATTTTGTATCACGTTTAAAAATTGTAAAAGTCTCTGTTATCCATTCCTACTCTGCCCTTGAACCTGTACACACAATGCGCGGTACACAATAGGCTCAGAGTATCGAATCTTGATTTTTTCCCAGCCGTTGTTATAATTTTCTAAAGCTTATTGTCGGAAAAGAGGAAAACAAGGCTTTATCCGAAACACTCGGGTTTTCTGTTGCCATGTGAATTTGGGAGAGATTTAGAGCGAAACAAGGGTATGAAGTAATCCAGAGTTACTTATAAAATAAATAAATAAATAAATAAATATCACGGGACAATTCACACCAATTGACCCAGTCCCAAAGTAAGCTAGGAAAGCTTGTGTTATGGGTACTATTTAGGCAACGGATAAACATACTTATATAGATAGATACATACTTAAATACATATTAAACACCCAAGACCCGACAACAAACATTCGTATTTTTCATACAAATATCTGCCCCGACACGGGAATCGAACCCGGGACCTCAAGCTTCATAGTCAGGTTCTCTAACCACTAGGCCATCTGGTCGTCTTAAATTTTTTGCAAATAAATAAATAAATAAATTTGCAATCCTGAGATCTTAAGACCACATACATACAGCAGCGCGGGGCGTGCGCGTGACGCCGACGGAGCGTGCCCAGCGCGGTCTATAACACTGAACCGATTTTCATGAAACATGTCTAAGAACAAAAACTGCTTTCAAATAAAAAAACGCATCCAAATCGGTTCACCCGTTTAAGATTTCTGATGCCACAGACAGACAGACAGACAGACAGACAGACACACACACACACACACACACACACACACACACACTCACACACACACACACACACACACACACACACACACACATACACACACACACACACACACACACACACACACACACACATAGCAGTCATAGCAGTCAACCTATAATATCCCTCTTTTTGTGTCGGGGGTTAAAAATACGGACAGTAGCAAGTTGCTCAACAATCAAAGTTCGTGACCTATGCAATTTTTTTCATATATGTATAGGGTGGCACATACTGGCAGCGCGGCACAGCGTATATGATTCAGCGTTATGCAACCGCGGTCTGTGGAGGGCTTTATTGTCTAACACACTTAAAATCAGAATCGTTCTTTCTATCACACGGTATAGGATGTGGGTAGAAAGAGGTGGTAAATGCGATTGCGAGCGCTAAAGCGTTAGAGCCACAACTCACTAGCGATTTGCGAACGTATTAAGCTGCGTACGGACTGCGCGCACTCGGGTACGCGTACCCGGGCTTGCGTGTCCTGGAACGCCATGTCCGTACGCCATGTACGCGTACACTGTACACGTACACGTACACGTACTGTACATTTCAAACTAAATACAAACTGAAATATAGTTGCACAGAAAAAACCCCAGAAAAAAGACCAATGCTGGGAATCGAACCCAGGTCCTCAGCATTCCGTGCTGCGTGCCTGGGTTCGATTCCCAGCATTAGACTTTTTTCTGGGGTTTTTTTCTGTGCATCTATATTTCAGTTTGTATTTAGTTTGAAATATATGGTTTCACGGGATGACCGTAAATGTAATAAAAAATGAAGTTGAAAAAATAAATACAAAAAAAGATACTTCATACCTAACACTGTACGCGTAAATGGCGTACGGACATGGCGTGGTGGCGTATTTTTCATACAAATATCTGCCTCGACACGGGAATCGAACCCGGGACCCCAAGCTTCGTAGTCAGGTTCTCTAACGACTAGGCCATCTGGTCGTCTAAATTTTTGCCAACATATAATCTATTCCATTTATTATTCGATACTAAGAAACTACGACATGGTAGGTACTCGTAATGTAAAACATAATTCAAGTTAACAAATTCTATGAAATTACACGCAAATTGCTTTGATTCAAATTGAAACGCTCGAGTAACTCGAGAAATTACAAATTAAACTTGAATAATTAAAATATCAACCAGCGCATTATATTATGCTCCCGGGTAAGGCCACGTTTTGGTTATCGCTTAGCGTTAAAATGTATAGAATATAGAAGTTGTTAGAATAATAATTATCAATGACAATTGAATCAAGAGGGCTGCCTATATCTACAGAACGTCGCGTTCTTTCTAAATAATAAGCCAGCTGCAGTAAGTTTTGCTGTAGATATGTGTTTGTACTATTAGTTTTGTATGTTACTTAGACGTCTGCTTATCGTAATTGCACTATTTTATTGGTATTTAAAACTCAAATGTACCTATAAATTTTAACGTACATAATTTCACTATACAATGAATCTTCCGTATCTTTTTTAAAAATGAAATATGGATTAAGTATATTTGATTTTATAATCTCAACCTCAACGTTTTAATTATATAATACTAGCTGTTGTCCACGACTCCGTCCGCAAAGAATAGTAACCTACGACCTATTCTCAGACCTAACGATGACAGAGAAAAAAGTTTCATAAAAATCGGTCAAGCCGTCTCGGAAGAGTTCGATAACAAACACCGTGACACGAGATTTTTATATATAAGAAGATTTAATTCTTTAATTCTTTGATTTATTGATTAATAAATAATAATAGTACTAATCTGTTGGCTGATATGATGATGAAATACGGTGCTGCATAAAAATAAATATTCTTCCTCACTGAACATCGAAATGTTCTGTGATTTTAAATGTTTTAGTGTTTGAAACCGCTGTAAGATTATACCCAGCCAAAGCCTAACTCCGAGATGCATTCGAAGCGTGCGACGCTTCGCTACACCCTTTGACGTGAATACCACGTAACTACAGCCTTTGAGGCATTACAGGTAAGATAAGGGATGGCGCCAGTCAAAGGTCCCTGTGGATGCAAGCTTATGGAACAATGACCTGTCAATGTCATTCGTGACTAAAACAATGTTGTCGTCGTGGGAAAAGGACGAAATGGGAATATGCATGAAATGGGAATGTTGACGAAGTAGGAATGTGAGCGAAATTGGAATGTGGACGAAGTGAAACTAAACGAGAACTCGCTCCCATCGTCTATATTTCCAGATAAATACAACCTAGTGCTCTTCAAGGCTAGAGTGAATAGGCTGTTACTGAACCAGTGAGGTACACCTTTGGCCACATCCCGACTTTTCATCAGTTGAGACAAATGCCAATCACGGGTCAGTTTTAGAAAAAATAAAAACATAATTCTGGTGTATGTGTAAACTTGTACAAAAGATGGTTATACTGAAAGTAATTCAAGAAAAACACACACTCATTTGTTTGTCAGTCAGCACAAAAGAATGCGGAGTGAAACATTAACGTTTCCATCAAAACCCCGGACGCGTCAGTTATCAAAACAAAACCGCTGACTAATGATAAAAAGAGTAACCCTAAATTCGTCAGCAATAAATAAAGGCAGAGCATTAGCTTAGGGATGGGAACGGTTCTGAAGAGCTTGAGAATGAATATGCGGATTAAATAAATAATAATAAATAAGGAGTGTACACTGGATTTCTCGCTTACAAATTGCCCTACTATAATAACTCAGCGATACCTTGGTACCGGGTGAAAGGTCAAGTTATGCCAGTTCTGGAAAGAAATAGGAAAAATCTATGTATTTATCTTTTTTAACCGGCTTTAAAAAAAGGAGGTGGTTCTCAATTCGGTTGTATGTTATTTTTTTAATATTTGATGTGTGTGTGCTTTAACATGTTCGTCCTAACATTGATGACTCAAACATCGAATTACCTTAAACGTAATATCCCTAATATTAATTATCTAAACATCATTTTGCCCATCATTATAATGGTTACAATTACAGCACCAACATCTATGATGGTAGGTATACTAGTTATAAAGGAAAGGGCGGTTCGGGGGTCAAGCCCTCGCGCAACAAAAAAAACTTTCAAACCACCTCTAGTTTAACTTGCAGGCTTATTGTCTAACGCTTCTGACGCTTGCCTTCGCAACCACTATTACTTTCTGTCAAATGGTATACAATGATGATAGAAAGAGATAGTGAAAGCGAAAGCAAGCGTCAGAAGCGTTACAATACAGCCTCTGGTTAGGTTCGTCCCCCAAAGCGGATGTAGAAGCCCCGCGTCAAAAGTAGTTGTGAGACATAACAATATAGGACTAACAATTTTGTGCCATCCGACAAAGACCCTTAGGGCCGGCGCCCACTGACGGCATGGCACGGCGTGGCATTTTATTACTACCAAGTTATTTTGAATCTTATTTCAATGAGTTTAGAATTCATGTTACTTTATTTCGATACCACGATGCCGCGACGTCCTGAGGGCCGATGCCACGCATAACCAATAAAGTAACATGAATTCTAAACTTATTGAAATAAGATTCAAAATAACTTGATAGTAATAAAATGCCACGCCGTGCCATGCCGTCAGTGGGCGCCGGCCCTTATTTATTTATCTCAATATTTTTACGCAGCATTACAGTGTTCACCAATATACCGTGAAATTAAAATTATATAAAACAAAAACGGAAAAGAAACAAAAATACAAGACTGCCCATCATCCATCAACTCACAAAAAGTCAGATATTCACAGCACACAATTGGCTTTGATTGAGTATGCTTTTTCGCAGCACTACCAACCCTTTTCGTTCAGTTTACATTTTAATGTAAAGCATTAGCCTAATAGCACAGCTAACGACGGGTGCTTTGGATGTTTTTTGGGCTTATTCTTTTTGCGAGATTTCGCTGACCATGATTGCGATAAAATTTTATTGAATCTTATTTTTAGGGTTTTTCATCTGAGGCCTTGTTTTCAGGTGGTAGAATGAACACGAGAATATGAGATAAGAATATAATATAATATATGCGTAACTAACTTTAATTTGACATTTAATTATAAATCCATCATCATCATTCAATCTTCATAATAATTATTTATTATTACTTTCTTCTCTCTGTACATAAATTACTGTTCGCCTATCTTTTAAGTTTTTCCTTTCATACCAGGCTAGCTTGAAAAGATCCCTTTTAGGGATAAGTTCGCCTTTGTACTCTTTTTGTTTTGTTGTTTTGTATTATTTGTTTGTGTTTTACAGTCAACCAATTTGATTTCTAGGTAACTGTAGAACCTTGTCGCATACTACTAGATAATTACAATGTACTGTACTAACCTACTAACCTGGACATTTAAATGTTATCATGAAATAAATTTTATGATTCAGTCAGGACTAATCTGATAAAGGTACTCGCAGAACACTCGGATCGCGGGTGAACCCCGATAATCCGGTGCCAGGGAACGGGATAAAGCGACACAAAGAGGGATTATACTAGTCAACTAGTTATGTTAATCTAGGTTAGTTAAAATATCCAGCCCTAAGCTGTGTAGCTCTGACATTCAATTTCGGGGGTGTCTGGTATTCATGGGCTTGTAATGCATTAATGAATTGGCATTGATCACTTTTTTACAATGTGGTCTAAATTCCAAAACTATTTCGAGGAACAGGTTTATTAAATCATTTTATAACATTGTAGTAAAAAAATATTAAACGATCGTGTGTATTTTTGCAAAATAATGTTTGACCTTTGTTTGACCTTTCTGTGGGCATTAACTTTGAAATTATTTGCAACAAGAAAAAAAAGCCGTCCGTCTAGTTTCTCTATACTATTCTCTGTCACTTCGACGTAGTTATCATCTGTCAGTTTAAGGATACTATTTTGAAAAACATTCTTCGCGTTTTTCATATTTTAATAATGGATTTATACAGGAAGTGTTTCATTCCTACTTGTGGAAATGATTCTGTCAAGAGCCCAAACAAATTAATTGTTTGCATTAGAGAAGATTTACAAGAGAAGTGGTGCCGCAAAGTTAATTCAAAGTTTACAAGATGTACTTATTGTTTTGAGGATCATTTTAATGTAAGTATGGATTAAATCCGCCAAAGAAATTTCAAGGGAACACTTCTGACCATTTTATTTTATACATACAAAAAATACTATAGCCGTAAATCGTTTTTTTTACCTATTCTTTTGGAAGAATCGGCAACATTAGTGTCATTGTTATTGTAATGTAAAGTGACATTGTCTTTTTAACCGACTTCAAAAAAAGAGGAGGTTATCAATTCGTCTGTAATTTTTTTTTTTTTTTTTGTATGTTTGTTACGCGAGTACTCCCTCAATTGTGAACCGATTTTAAAAATTCTTCTTTTGTTTGAAACAATATACTCCTGAGGTGGTTCCATTGGCACCAAGTTAAGATCTGATCATGGGATCCTAGAGAAATCGAGGGCAACCTTCAAATTTTACAGGCAAACCTATAGTGATTTTAGCATTTTTAGTATCAAGTAAAGTATTTGCATTCAAAAAGTATCATTTGGTAAACTGGACCTGATGAAGAAGACCGTAGATGGCCAACGGAACTCCTCAACGGGTTAAATTTTGCAAGTTAAATTTGACCCACTTCCCGGTTTCCAATTGAGCTGAAATTTTGCAGACATGCGTGAATTGGATGACAATGCAAAATAATTATGACATGGAGCTGATCTGATGATGGAGCTGAAAGATGGCCATAGAAACTCTGTAATAAAACGATACGACCGCATTGAGTTTGAGCTCATTTGATTTGTCTTGACGAGTACTTTGATCCTAGATGGTAACTAGGGTCTGAAGATGGAGTTGGAAGGTGACCATAAGAACTCCGTAAAAAAACGACATAACCCCATCGAGTTTGGGCTCGTTTGATTCTTCTTGACGAGTACTTTGGTAACCAGGATCAAAAAGTACGGTCAGCAAAGAGTGCCTGTTGTATCGCATAATGTTGATCATTCTAAAATTTTCTGGCGAAGAATGTTTGGCATACTGTTGAAAGTCCTAAAGCATATTTGTTCGTCCTTATATTGATAACAAGAACATCGAATTACCTACGTTACGTTTTATTACTAATATTAATTCGCCAAAGCAGTCCTAAGAATTGTGTTAGTTATTCACCTAAACTATAGTAAGTAGGTATGGCAATAAAAAATACCTACAAACCACCTCTCGCTTAACCTTATTAGGTTCGTTAGTTATCTTGCGTCCCGAAGAGTGGGAATGGAAGTTCAGCCAGCGGAGGGGGGCTCGGGGGGCGAAGCCCCCCGCAATAAAAAAAATTTCAAACCATCCCCCGTTTAACCTGGTTAGGTTCGTTAGTGCGCTCCTCAAAGTGACAATAAAGGGGGGGCTCGGGGGGCGAAGCCCCCCGCAATAAAAAAAATACTTTGAAACCATTCCCCGTTTAACCTGTTTAGGTTCGTTAGTTACCTTGCGCTCTTCAAAGTGATATTAGAGGGGGGGCTTGGGGGGCGGAGGCCCCGAAATAAAAAACCTGTCAAACCGCCTCCCGTTTAACTTACCAGATTCGTTAGTTATCTTGCGTCCCTCAGAGTGGAAAATGAAGCCTTGGTACTGGAAGGGGGGCACGGGGGGGCGGAGCCCCGCGTAATAAAAAACACCTTCAAACCACCTCTGTTTAAAACCAAACCTGTTTTAAACCCTGTTAGGGGCGGAGCTGGTTAGGTTCATTAGTTATCTTACGTCCCTCAGAGTGGAAATAGAAGCCTCGCTCTTGGAGGGTGGCTCGGGGGGCGGAGCCCCCCGCAATAAAAATACTCTTAAACCACCTCCCGTGTAACCTGGTTAGATTCGTCAGTTATCTTGCGTCCCTCAGAGTGGAAATAGAAGCATCGCTACCGGAAAGGGGACTCGTTGGGCGGAGCCCCCGCAATAAAAAATACTTTCAAACCATCCCCCGTTCAACCTGGTTAGGTTCGTTAGTTACCTTGCGCTCCTCAAAGTGATACTAGTCTTTACATTTTCAGCAATAAAACGAACCGTGACACGACGATCCGCCAAAACTGAGTTTTCGACTTTTTTCACAATTTCTTCAGTTACTGCTGTAGTAGGGCGTCCGGAGCGGGGGTCGTCCATTGTTGATGTTCTTCCACGTCTAAATTCGGCGCACCAACGTGCGACTGTCGAATACGGAGGAGCATTAGACCCTAAAGTGTCCCGCAAATCCAAATTGACTTGGTCCGTAGAAAAATTTTTCAAACACAAGTATTTGATAACGGCGCGCAGTTCAATTTTCTCCATTTTCGCTAACGTACTCAATAGCATTGCAAAGAAATTACCGTATATTTTTTTAAACAAAAGACAGTTAGTTTTTTTTTCATAGCAATCAGCTAGATAGATTAGCTTTACCGGCCAGTATTTAATTTCGTAATATTAAAAGAGTTTGCATCTCATTCTCACTTTATATTGAACGCCCCTCGTATCTGCCCCGACGCGGAAACCGAACCTGGGACCTCAAACTTTATAGTAGTAATTTATCTTACCTACCTATTATCCCTATTATACCTACTATCTGTTGGGCTTCTACCACTCCTGCTATCTCGTGCTGAGGCCCGACTTCAAACAGATTAGTAGAGAGATATTATAATGCTCATTATAGTCGGTTAAATTTTTATTTAATATTTTTTTGGGCGTTTTTGAAGGCGGTTCTATTTTTTATTTAAAATTTTTTTTTTGTCATTATGTCTGTGGTTTATACACAGATTCAGCCGCGGCATGTAATTTACGAGAAGTCGTATCTCAAATTTTCAATAAATTATAAAAAAATGTTGGAGTGATGAATTGCTGAAATATTCAAATTAGTTTCTTAAAATGCTCTATATTTTCGATAAAAAAAATAAAAAGGGGGGTTAGAAAAAATGATCTATCCCAATTGTCTAAAGATGTTATCTAAACCGTGGTAGCCTAGTAAGGATCGTGGATTCAAACAAGGGCGTGCGATTCGACCTGAAGGTTAACCCGACGAAGACCCAAGTAATTATTATTGGCAGCTCGAAACTTATCCCAAGGGTCGATTTTGAATCCCTACCATCAGTATTTTTTGACGGAGTTCAGATGCCGTATGCTCATCAGGTAAAGAAACTAGGTGTTATTATGGACCGCACTCTGTCATGGTCTCCACATGTGTGTGAGATTAGCAGGAAGATGTTTGGTGCGGCGGGATCCTTAAGACGCCTTCAGAATTTCCTTCCATTTGCTACCAAGGTTGCGCTTGCTCAGACTCTACTGCACCCCATTTTTGACCATGCTGATATTTGTTATCCTGATATTTTAGAAGAGCACCTGAATAAACTTGAGCGAATTCAAAATCTATGCATTCGGTTCATATTTGGTCTACGTAAGTACGATCATGTTTCTTATTTTCGATCACAGCCCAAGTGGCTCCCTATCCGCCTTCGCCGAAATTCACACATTCTACACCTTCTCTACGGCATTCTTTTTAATCCTGCAACTCCCTGCTACCTCAAAGAGCGTTTTAGCTATGTGACCTCTGTTCGATGCTCTCAGAACGTTCTCCTTACTGTCCCCTTTTCCAATTCCAAATTCTACGTGTACTCTTTTACTGTCCAGGCTATTCGGCTGTGGAACTCCCTGCCAATAGACCTAAGGCGCGCAAGTCTTTGCCTATTTTTGAATCCTAGCTTAAGGAGCAATATTTGCTATCTTGTGTGTGAAAATTTTAGCCCGTTTATATATTTACAAGTTTATTGTTGTGTATAATTAATTTATCTATGTGTGTTTTATGATGTATATATTGTATGTTAGGTTGTTTTTGTATAATGTTCATATTACTATTTATTTTTATTATTATATTGCACCATCCGCTGAAAAAATGCCCTTGTTGTTTTCCTTCGTAAAATGGTTGCCTGGAAGAGATCGCTTCGAAGCGATAAGGCCGCCTATTGCTTACCTTGTATATTTTTTCCATGTACTTGTTTTTCTGTATTATTTTCTGTGTGGTGTCGGTGTACAATAAAGAGTCATTGTATTGTATTGTATTGTGCGCCTTGTTTTCGGAATCGATGTCCGAATGTCTATAAACGAGTTTAACTCGACATGTTTCGGGCTAATCCGTAGTCCTTTATCTCGGAGCATACGCCACGGCGGCTGCTGGCAGACGTGCAACGTGTGTGAATTTTTCAATTCCACAAAACTGAGAAGTACCAGCCCGGGCTCCGAGTAAAAAAGTAGCTTAGGTGTTTCTCCAATGATCCAGCTACATAAATATCTAACCAAATTTCAATACATGTATGGCATATTTCCGACATACCTCGAAAAATCGCCAGACTCAAGTGGCAGTGGGCAAGGCGCATCGCTCGTAGAACTGATGGCAGATGGGGCAAAAAGGTTCTCGAGTGGCGTCCACGGACCGGAAGACGTAAGTGAAGGTAGGCCTCCAACGAGATGGAGCGACGACCTGGTTAAGGTTGCGGGGACGCGTTGGATGCGGATGGCGCAGGACCGATCTGTTTGGCGAGCCTTGGGGGAAGCCTATGTTCAGCAGTGGACGTCTTACGCACACACACACACACACACACACACACAAACACACACGCACACGCACACGCACACGCACGCGCCCACACACACAAGTGTACTAGCAAACTTTCGCATTTACAATTGTATGTATGGATGTATGTAAAACTCTTTATTGTACGTAAAACATGAAAATTGTTCTGATACGATTAAACTGATCAAGTGTTGCCATACATACTTCCGGTTTGTATACCTATCTAGGTTTTTGTTGCGAACTACATTTTCCGCTGGCGTTCGTGTCTTCACAATGTGTTGTTTTTTTTTGTGTTTAGTTTTTAAATGGGTCCCACTGAAAAACAGCGTTGCGGCTTGCCGCAACATTATGCTGAGTGGGGCCCAATTTATACTATTCGATGATTTTTATTTGTATCTTTTCCTGTCAAATGTATTTCCTGTGTATCGAATATGTGTAAATAAACATCTCTCTCTCTCTCTCTCTCTCTCTCAAAATTAACAGTTAACAAAAGAAACAGATGTACAAAGGCGAACTTATCTCTTAAAGGGATCTCTTCCAGTTAACCTAATAACCTAATTGTAATAGGAAGTATAGGTAAGTATAAGTATAACTGAAGTTAGAAATGAGTATAGGACATTATCATCATCATTTCAGCTGAATGACGTCCACTGGCTGAACTTAGGCCGCCAATTCTCACCAAATAGATCAGTTCCGTCCCGTGCCATTAGCATCCAACGCGATCCCGCAACCTTAATCAGGTCGTCTCTCCATCATGTTGGAGGCCTACCTACACTGCGTCTTCCAGTCCGTGGACGCCACTCGAGAACCTTTTTGCCCCATCGGCTATCAGTTTTACGAGTGATGTGCCCTACCAACTGCCACTTGAGCCAGACAAGCCAAGTTGTGAATGAGTAAGACAGACAGTAATTACAAACAAATAAAATACGAATCTACCCAAGTACATTAAATAATCCGGTGAAGCTTTGTGGAAACAATGCATAAATTAGATTCACTCAGTTATTAATTTGTTAAACAGCAAAATCAAGACTTAATTAAGATGTATTTAAGACTACCTGTTTCATGTTAACAATTAACATAATTAAAACATTCAGTATTATCTTTGATGGCTTAACTAGGCGGAAATTCACAAATTGCGCCGCTTTTAAATTAAACCTTTGAAAAGTTTGTCTTTAAATACAGTAACTTAAAATGTATTTATACAAAATGGACAAGAATAAACGAAAAAGGATCGCGTCTACTTAAAGTAACTTAGTTACGACCTCTTTAGCCTAGTTGGTAGTGACCCTGCCTACGAAGCAAGAGGTCCTGGGTTGGAATCCCGGTAAGGGCATTTATTTGTGTGATGAGCACGAATATTTGTTCCTGAGTTATGGATGTTTCTATGTATTTAAGTATGTTTATCGTCGTCTAGTACCCATAGTACAAGCTTTGCTTAGTTTGGGACTAGGTCGATTTGTGTAAGATTGTCCCCTAATATTTATTTATTTATTTATTTTTATTTAGTTTACAAATATCTTCTGGGCAGGGTGGCTGCGTTTCCTCGTCGTAATTGATTATACCAATACGTTGACCGAGGAAAGAGCCAGCCCTAAGGTCACCTGTGGAACGAACAAAGAACCTCTTTACCAAAAATTAAAAAAAAACTTGAGCTTGAAATGTAAGATATAAGATAATGCCTTTTTAGTTAGGCATTATAATTATGACGATCAGTTAACTTTAAGGATCATTTTTTATAAGAAAAAGCAGCCAAGTGCGAGTCGCACTCGCGCACGAAGGGTTATACCATTATCTATAAAAAACGGCAAAAAAATCAAGTTTGTTGTATAGGAGACCCAGGATATTTATTTTATTGTATTTTTTAGTATTTTTTGTTATAGCGGCAACCGAAAAGACGGACAGCGAAGTCTCAGTACTAGGGTTCCGTTTTTACCCTTTGGGTACGGAACCCTAGAAAATAGAAATTAAAATACAAATGAAAGAAAAAATGAATGAAAGTAAGTTGTTATATAATCTTAAAATTTAAAAGATTGTACTAATAATATTAATAATTAATTTTGTATTTCTTATGAAAGTAATAAACAGTTTAATTTTTTTTTTTTTTTAATAGTGTAAGAGGAGGGCACTCAGCACTCGTCAGGTCGCTAAAGGTGGCTCGATGCTAATATTATGTGGATACTGGTTGACATCCGATACAGAACTGCGCGGCTCGCAGCCTCCCGCAAACTCACGCATAATATGAATAAATATACAGGGTGAATTCAAATTGGTGATACAAAATTAGTGTTTCGTACTCAGTTAATGATGGACAATATAATGCACTAACTCATTTGTTTTCACTAGTCTTATTAAATTTGAGGTGTCCATACATTGAGTGGTTTCAGAGTTCACAATAATGTATGGACGCCCCAAATTTTATAACACTAATTAAAACAAATAACGGCCGCTTTAGCCTAGTTGGTAGTGACCCTGCCTACGAAGCAAGAGGTCCTGGGTTCAAATCCTGGTAAGGGCATTTATTTGTGTGATGAGCACGGATATTTGTTCCTGAGTTATGGATGTTTTCTATGTATTTAAGTATTTATTTATCTATATAAGTATGTTTATCGTCGTCTAGTACCCATAGTACAAGCTTTGCTTAGTTTGGGACTAGGTCGATTTGTGTAAGATTGTCCCGTAATATTTATTTATTTATTTAAATGAGTTAGTGCATTATATTGTCCATCATTAACTGAGCACGAAACATTAATTTTGTATTACCAATTTGAATTCACCCTGTAGTTTGGCTTTGACTTTAAGTGTCCGTGCCCAGGGCCCTCGACTTAACAGGGGCTCCGAATATCAGATTACACAGATATATACTAGTTGGTGCCCTAGGGCCCCGACAAGCCCTAATTCGGCTCTGCATATAGGCTTAGGTAGGGTCGCTAAAGTGAAAATGCGTGTTCGTAGTTGAACACTCTGTATTCAAGTCAAACGAGAATCAGACTGAAATTTGATGAATGATTGATTGAGTGAATGAATTTATATTTCAAACTAAATAAAAACTGAAATATAGATGCACAGAAAAAACCCCAGAAAAAAGACCAATGCTGGGAATCGAACCCAGGTCCTCAGCGTTCCGTGCTGCGTGCTTACCCTTACACCATCACTGGTCTAGAAGTTGGCGACGAATTTTTCCCATACATCGTACACTTCAGTCTGTTATAATCACATTATGCAGTGAATATATGGTTTCACGGGATGACCGTAAAAGTAATAAAAAAAATGAAGTTGAAAAAAATAAATAGAAAAAGATACTTCATACTGTCTTAACTTGTTGAATGAATTTACTAAATAGATTTTTACTTTTATCGATATTTTGGATGATGGGTTCATTTTTTTAAGTCGTGGTAGTCTAGTGGTTTAACATTATGACCTCTCAAGCAGAGGGTCGTAGGTTCGAGCCCGGACTCGCACCTATGAGTTTTATGGAATTTATGTGCGGAATTATAATTTTAAATTTGCCATGAGATTTACAGTGAAGGATGACATCGTGTGGAAACCTGCGCACCCTTGAGAAGAGATTCAATGGTGTGTGTGAAGTTCTCGAACCGCACTGTATTCCGAGATGATGATTATAAATAGGGATGTTGACACCACCAATCAACTGACGTACTTTTTATGAGCTGTCAAAACACATTTCTCCCATAGAGTTTGAATGGCAATAACAACATATGACGTCACTTGTTCGCATACTCAATTAACTAACTATTTATTTGTTTTAAAGCAACAAAAAATCTAATTTTGCAGTTAATCGAAAATTAATCTGGGTTTCAGGGCTAAAATAAAGCGTTTTTTTACTGGAGTCGTGTCTTCGAATTATTTTTTAATGGTGTCAACATCCCTATTGAATGAATTGATTGAAGGTCGACTTGGATTTTTGTAACATAAACAATTTGCCTTTCGATATTGCAAGCAACGTAGGTAATGAATGAATGGTAACGAAATTTTAATTCGTTAGGTATTTATCATCCATCACACATTCTAGCAAACTGGGGTAAAAAGAGACTATTAGCGAAAAAATTCTCGATAGATTTGAAGTAACGTAGCGTCCAAAAACAGGTTATTTTTCTAAGTATTCCGCAAGTATAATAAATCATGCTACACACAAACATATCTGGAACGATAGTAAATATTATTAAGTAAACTAGAGTAAATAATTTTATTTACCAGCTCAGTTTTTTTATGATTATCAAAGTATTTGATCTGGCAGTCGAATTGATATTCCGGTATTTTTATGATTATCAAAGTATTTGATCTGGCAGTCGAATTGATATTCCGGTATTTTTATGATTATCAAAGTATTTGATCTGGCAGTCGAATTGATATTCCGGTATTTTTATAATTATCAAAGTATTTGATCTGGCAGTCGAATTGATATTCCGGTATTTTTATGATTATCAAAGTATTTGATCTGGCAGTCGAATTGATATTCCGGTATTTTTATGATTATCAAAGTATTTGATCTGGCAGTCGAATTGATATTCCGGTATTTTTATGATTATCAAAGTATTTGATCTGGCAGTCGAATTGATATTCCGGTATTTTCCTAAATTCTCATCGGGATCCCCAAAAATTAAACCGCGTTCTTTACTCGGGTCAATCAACTTTTTTTTGTAAACGATTTTCTGCTACTTTCTATGAAAACTGAAATAATTAAAAAACTGATTGTTTTTCCTTATTTAAAGTATACTTTTCAAAACCCTAGATGTTTGTAGTCAATAATGGTATAATTGCCATATTTATTTTATTTTGTTTAGCTTCTATTTCGTGGGTTACCCAGGGGACAATGTTGTCCCCGAAATTTGTATGAAAATAGTGGTATGTCCCCTGGGTGACCGGATTTTTTCATAGAAATACTTATTTTTTTTGGTTTTCACATACGCACTATGATAAACAGTTTATCTAATTACTGCAAAATCATGGTTTCACTAACCAAAGATTACAGAGTTAATTGTAAAGGAGTAAACAGAAATTTACAAAAAAAAGTTGATTGACCCACTTACGTTGTATCAGGACAGTAAAATTATTGTTTGTTACATACTGAATTATCTGCCGCATATTCTGATAATTGTTTAAGATCTGGATTTCCACGATACATGCTGTGCCTAGTCTGGGGATCACTGTTTCTCTTGTATCATCATCATCATAATCCCAGCCCATACGTCCCACTGCAGAGCACAGTCCTCTCAGAATGAAATGGCTTGAGCCATAGTTCCCACGCGGTCCCAAACTTTCAAACTAAATACAAACTGAAATAAAGACGCAAAAAAATTAAAAAATATAGAAAAAGATACTTCATACTTAAATTGAATTTCTTCTCAGGTGTGTGCAGGTTTCTTTTCTCTTGTATCGTTTAATTTGAATTTTATGGTCAGTTATCATCATCATTTCAGCCGAAAGACGTCCACTGCTGAACATAGGCCTCCCCAAGGCTCGCCAAACAGATCGGCCTTGTGCCATCCGCATCCAATGCGTTCCCACCACCCTCACCAGGTCGTCGCTCCATCTAGTTGGAGGCCTACCTACACTGCGTCCTACGGTCTGCGGACGCCACTCGAGTACCTTTCGGCCCCATCGGCCATCAGTTCTACGAGCGATGTGCCCTGCCCACTGCCACTGAGTCTAGCGATTCTTCGAGCTATGTCCGTGACTTTAGTTCTTGCGCGGATTTCATCATTTCTAATGCGATCCCGCAGAGAAACTCCAAGCATAGCCCTCTCCATCGCTCTCTGAGTGACTTTGAGCTTTCTTATGAGGCCCATCGTTATGATCAGTACCTCAATACATTTGATTTAAGTAATTTTGTTTTCCGGGTGTACATTATTTTTTCGTGTTAGTGTTACGGCCACGACAACGTGCAATCAACGGCGCGGTGAGCGTTTTTAGGGTTCCGTAGTCAACTAGGAACCCTTATCGTTTCGCCATGTCTGTCCGTCTGTCTGTCTGTCCGTCCGCGGCTAAGCTCAGAGAACGTTAGTACTAGAAAGCTGTAATTTGGCATGTATATATATATCAGTCACGCCGACAAAGTGATTAAAAAAAAACTAAAACAAATTTTTTTAGGGTACCTCCCATAGACGTAAAGTGGGGGTGATTTTTTTTTCTCGACTAATCCTATAGTGTGGGGTATCGTTGGATAGGTCTTTTAAAACCATTGCGGGGTTGCTGACATGATTTTTCTATTCAGTGATCTGTTTGCGAAATATTCAACTTTAAAGTGAAAATTTTCATTAAAATCGAGCTTCCCCCCCCCCCTCTGAAATGTAAACTGTTGGGTGGAAAATTTTGAAAAAAATCAGAATGGTAGCAAATATAATATATCAAATTTACAAGGAAAATTATAGCGGCTAAGATTGCTTGGAAATTATTTGTAGTTTAAGAGTAAATAGTAGCCTAAGGTATAAAACATACCTAAACTTGGATGATTCCGTACACATACGAAATCCTTAGAAAAATACTACTTGATTTTTTCATAATGGCTACGGAACCCTACCTTGGGCGTGTCCGACACGCTCTTGGCCGGTTTTTTTATTTGTTTAATTTCGCGGCCGAAGGCTCGCCGCACAAGGGGACAACTACGAAATTCGAAATTCAAAGTTCGTATCGTACCTACCGTCCCTATCATTCTTCTGTCTAATACTATTAGCGTAAACGAATCGGCACGATACGAAGTTCGGAAATCGAATATAGTATAAGGCCAGAGTGGTTGCCGGGCAGTACAAGCAATGAATAGAAAAACCCGCGTGGCCAGCCCGCTCTACAAGAGACTTGAAAAGTGCCTCGGAGAACATTATTTCGTACGTAAAGGAAGTTTATTTTATTCGAAGGGGCGTGTGAAAATCCGATAAGAGCTCATTTAAATAGGAGAGAGATTTAGAATTAGCATAACAGGGCTTTTAGGGATGTGCGGAGGTCTATCCGGAAAAGTAATTCATATTTACTTGTAAAAATATGCTCGGGTCTTGGTTTTAATGATAGAAGACCACGGAATAGAAAAAACAAAAGGGAATGTCATAAATCCTGAGGCCGTTTTGTCTAGCGCGTGGGCGCTTGCCGTCGCTTTCACCATCTCTTTCTGTCACCATCTTATACCGTTTGACAGAAAGAAATAGTGAGTCGATAGCAAGCGCCCGCGTCTTAGACAATGCGGCCTCTAGTTTATACCGAAACCAATGCCAGAAATGCTCACATGCGCATTCATACCTACGCACTTTGAAATCTTGGCGATTATTGGCCGTACCTTCTATTCGAAAAGAGTAATAGCTTCTTAGAAGACCTCAGTCAGTAGTCAGTCAGTGAGCATCGGCTCGCTGACCTCGGGAGAGTCTCCAAGCGAGTTGGTCTTAAATTGAACATGGACAAGATAAAGGTTACGTCGAACGCCCATGTTGTATCAACTCGCGTGATAATTGGAGACTCTTCGCTCGAAGTTGTTGACGACTGTCTACATGTAACATACAGTCCAATCAGGTAGGTCCAACTTCGAGAAAGAGGCCAATCGAGGAACGCAACTTGGCTGGGCAGCGCTCGGGAAGCTCCGTAATATCTTGTCGTCCAATATACCGCAGTGTCTCAAGTGAAAAGTCTAACCTGTGTGAGTTGTGCTGTTGTAGCATGGAATAACAGGAAGATAATTGAAAACCGTTTATAAAAAAAAATTAGCCATCGTCCGATAGTTGTGTCTGAAACATTGTAGGCATTGTCAAATTAACTTTTCGCGAAAGAATGATATAAAAAAGTTCAATATATATGAGGTTCCGTGAGTCACAGACGGTTCTGACAGAAAATCAGCGCTGCAGGCGTCTAACGCCTCAGCATAATGCTGAGTCAGCGACCGTTTCACTTTTGCGGGGACACACATGCAGAGCTGTGTATGTACATGTTTATTACTTCATTGTTTGCTATCTTTGTTTTTTTTGTGTGAAATTGTGTGAACTTTCTTGTATTTGTGTGTCTTGTAAAAGTGAATAAATGTCTTCTTTCTTTCTTTCTTTCTTTCTAGATATTTTGTGATATTTGTTGTATCGCCGTACGACTAGCGGAGTTCATTGCCTTTAACGCAGATGTGGGAAACCCTAAATATTCCAGCTCCTAATGCGTGAACGATCAAACAAATTGTCGCGTGAACGCAACGTCGCAGATTCACTAGTTTGGGTCAGGTTCTGGGCACACTAGTGACTGTCATTTTTAACCGACTTCAAAAAAGGAAAAGGTTCGCAATTGCGGTTGTTTTTTTATGTTTGTTACGTCAGAACTTTTTTAAATTATGGATTGTCTTTTGATGCCCGCGGCTTCGCCCCCGACGAAGTTGTTTAAAACCTGTTTTCCCGTAGGAATAAGATATTTTCCCGTAGTAAAAAGTAGCCTATGTCACTCTCCAGCCCTTTAACAATATCCATACACAAAATCACGGCAATCCATCGCTCAGATTCGACGTGAAAGAAGGACCAACAAACAAACACACTTTCACATTTATAATATTAGTATGGATTTGCGAGGGTATAATAAAATAAACGAAATCATTACGAAATTTATTGTGAAAAGATTTCACTTAGTACCCGCTACAATAGGGATGTTTCCTAGGTAAAAAAATAATAATTCTTATTAGTCCGTATTTTACATTATCAAAAAATATTAGACACGTAATTTTTCTTTTGACAATTAAACAAAAAATATAAAGCGTGTAAAAAAAATGACGAAGATATGGCGCGTTGAAGTTCCACGTGACGAGGCGTGACGTCACTTGTTCCTAAAACGCTCATACAAAGTGTAGGAACAAGTGACGTCACGCGAAACTTCAACGCGCCATATCTTCGTAATTTTTTGTTTAATTGACAAAATAAAAAATACGTGTCCAATATTTTTTGATAATCTAAATGACTGACTAGTTAGGAAAGTAGCCAATTATATGAACTGGTTATTAGTAAATGGGTGAACTAACTTTTTCGTGTTGTTTACTCAGTCCCAGGTTGTCCAAGTGACATCTTCATACTGTTTCATAGAAAAATGCTTAGGTTGTCCAGGAGACCAAATTTGTGTAACCATAAAACGGGTGGCATGAAAAAATTGATTCACCCATATATGAAATAATTGGATTAATTGGATTGTAGCCGCGGTGGCCTAGTGGTTTGACCTATGGTCTCTCAAGTAGAGAGTCGTGGGTTCGAGTCCGGGCTCGCACCTCTGAGTTTTCAGAATTTATGTGCGATATTACATTTGTAATTTACCATGAGCGTTACGGTGAAGGAAAACATCGTGAGGAAGGAAAAATTCTATGGTGTAAGTGAAGTTCCCAATCCGCACTGGGCCCGCGTGGAAACTACGGCCCAAGCCCTCTCATTCTGAGAGGACTGTGCCCTGCAGTAGGACGTATATGATGATGAAATAATTCGTGTACGGATGCGATTATTATTAGGCCTGTATTTTCCTCTGTCCATGTTCTCACTAACCAGCGCAAATAGAAGCTACTCGACACACACTACATATCAAGTGCCCGCTCTAAGTGTGTCCACATCTCGAGCCTGTTGGCAGTCACCCAAATGACGCCATTATCATTTGCGCCCCGATAAATAAAAGGCACATCGTTGTGCCCCAAATGAGAAGAATTAGGGGCAATTATTATGTATTATGTGTATTTGTTCGCTGGAATGATGACGTTAAGAGAATGGTGATTGGTTTTCGTTATTGATTAAGAGTTGCAGGGTTCTGCAGTCTTTACGAAAAACGCTCATGGTTTCGCCAAGGATGATTAAATCAAGAAGACTGCCCATGTGTGCCTTATGCGTTGAAAAATTTAGTTGTAATAAATACTTTAGATGTATGTAATTTAATAACATTGTAGACCTTTTTTTTTTTTCTTTCAACTTAAAAGTCCAATATAATTCAACTAATCTAAATACATTCCAAGTAAATACTACACTGGAACCATGCGGTTTATTGAGGGACGACGGAAAGAGGCCAGATCACAGAAATAATAATAAAGAGGATAGAAGTGCCTTAGACGCGTGACCTTGGCGCCACGCTTGTGACTCGTAGGTCACAAGCGCGCGACTTGTGGCTCAGTGCTATTTGAAACGTGGGTATTACAACAAGTGCTTTAAAATGGTGTTTTGCAGCATAAGCAATTGCGGAAACTCGTCCACACTGTGTAATTACACTAATAAGGGGATTACATTTCATTGGTATGTATTAATTTAATGTAATAATGCGGTTTATATCAAAATACAACTTGAGAAAATATTTCATTATGAAATATTGGTTTACACGTTATTAACACGGAACTTCATATACCATTGCTACTCATGCCCATAAAAACGCAGATCGTTTTGAATTATACGCAGCAATGTAAAGTAATTTTTGATAACCCTTCCGTCTTGCACAAAAGTTCGTGGTACGGACAAAAAAACAGGTTACGACTAGTACATATTGAATAAAAGAAGTGATCACGATACAAATGCCTTTAATATCCAATTAAGTATAATTAAACTACAATAACGATTACACTTTGAGTAGTTATCTCAGAGACGTCTTATTGGCACGGAGGTTCCTAACCAAGTGTCCCTCCTCAATCGCTCACCTCTCTCGGTCATTGTCCGTACCATTCGGTCGGAGTGACGTCCGTTACGAACTTCCGTGCCAATTGAAACTATTTAAATCATAATAAGTCCTTTTATAGGTAATTAACAATAAATCCTAATTTAATGTTTTCCCAAAATCATAACAATATTTTTATTTAATTTAGATAAAGCCCTCTTAATTTTTCGTGCGACAACATCCGGCTATCCTGCGCACGCATTCGTCCTCGAATGCGTTATAGTCTGGTGCATATCTGAGAACAATAACATGAATTTTAATTTTGATGTTTGTCATCATAGTGACTAATGTGACCATAGTCCAAATCTTTAGTGGTTGTTCCATCGCCGGCCAACGACTAAGATTTTTGTATTTTTGTACGTTAATTAAGGTGCACTCTTTCCTTCGACGGCAGAGTACACCTAACCACATGATATCACCTGTTATTTCTAAATACCACTATTCCTTCGACGGTTAGTGTACTTAGAAATCCAACCCGAATCACCAAAATAGTCACACAGTCCCTCAAATTTCCATTGCTGTTCCATCGTCGGCCAGCTTGTCAGTTAGGGGCTATGTACCATTTTTAAGTGTTCGAAGCTAATGCACCAGACAACACAGTCATACATAATATTGGGAGTCATCAAAGTTAACATAAGGAATAATGAAATTAATACCTGACAACATCCGCCTTTCCAATCTTGACCTTTTATATGTTCATGTTATTGATATTTATCCAGGGTTTCATATTTTCGACACACGTTACACCATCATATCGTTTCGTTGATCTGTCGGCCCCTCTCATGTCTTGAATTTTATATCGGTCTTGTCCTAAAATCTCTGTGACCTGAAATGGGCCTTTGAACACCGGTAATAATTTAGTGCTTTGGCCATCATTATTTTGACTCGGTATTTTAACAACTACCAAGTCACCTGTTTGAAACTCATAGGCATCTTTTCTTTTCGCGTCAAAAGTTTCTTTTTGTCTCTGTGCGCTTTCTTTTATCTTTTTGTCAACGCTATTCCTCAAGTCTGTTACATCAACTACTCGTTCTTCAGTGTCAGTCATAATTTTATCAGCATCTGTTTGAAGTCTGTAGCCAAAAAATACCTCACTTGGTACGGCACACGTAGTTTTGTTGACAGTACTATTGATGCTCTGCTGAATGTTGTCAATATGTTCGTCCCACCGATTACTATCTGTATTAGCACCTAAACTACGTAGAGCTTCTAAAATTGTCAGGTTATATCTCTCGACTTGGCCATTAGCGCGTGGCATGGCGGTAGCAATTATATGTCGTCTTATATTTTTACTCGTACAATAATCTCTAAACATCTTGGATGTAAATGCACTACCTGCGTCACATATCAACCTTTTAGGATTGCCGAATATCTTAAAAATTCTATTTAGTTCATTTATAACTACTTTGCTCTTTGTGTTGCCAACTGGAGCAATAAAAACAAATTTTGTGAACGAGTCCACCATAACGAGCAAATAGGTATTATTTTTTTGTGTTTTTACAAATGGGCCTAAATGGTCGATATGTAACGTATGAAACGGTCTAGCATATTTTGGTATTGGAAACAATTTACCTGGCTTTTTCCCGTGTATGTTTTTGAAGTAAATGCAGTTAAGGCAATTTTTAATATATTTTGAAATAACCTTTTTCATTTTAGGGAACCAATATTTGTCCTTTATTCTTTCTAAAGTTTTGTCTACAGCAAAGTGACCGCAGTCATCATGGTTAAGCCTAATAATCTGCCAGATACATTGTTTCGGTACCAGCCAACGCCGACCATACTCCGTACTCCGATAAACTTTATTACCCAATAATTCATAATTATTAAATATTTGTCTATGAGCTTCGGCCTCACCTGACTCTAAAATATCCTTTATTGCACATATATTAGGGTCCTGCAGCTGAACCGATAATAGCCAGTCAGATTCTGCTATTGTTACAGACATCACGCTTTCAGTGTTCATGGGACGTGATTCCAGAACAGGGTTCCGGCTCAGCGCATCTACATGTTGCATTTGTGTTCCTGGCCTATGCTCTATTTCAAATGTAAATTCCTGTGTTAATAAAACCCATCTACCTATACGAGAGTTTACTTCCTTCTTGTTAATTGTGTGTTTGACCGCGTTACAGTCTGTGACTATTTTAAAATGTGTCCCTAGTAAATAATGTCTGAATTTTTGCAAACCTACTGTTATGGCTAAGAACTCCAATTCAAATGAATGATAGCGTTTCTCCTCATCTGTAGTTTGTCGGCTATAAAAATGAATGGGCCTCTCACCATTTTCAGTCAACTGTACCAAAATACATCCTATGCCATCACGACTAGCGTCAGTATACATAGTGACGGGTAATTTAGGGTCAAATATTGTCAGTGATGAATCTGATAGTGCACTTTTTAGTATATCAAAGGATTTGAGCTGATCGGAGCCCCATTCCCAAGACGCTTCTTTTTTTAGTAATTTCGTCAGGGGTTTACATAACAAAGCACAATCCTTAATGAATTTTCTAAAATAATTTATCAATCCTAAAAATTGACGAACCTGATGAATGTTTGTAGGTGGCGGGTAGTTCTTAATTGCCTCTAACTTCTTTTTACCTGGGCGAATACCTGTCTCGTCAATCTCATAGCCTAAAAAGTTTATTGAATTTCGGAAAAATGAACACTTATCAATGTTAATAGTTAACCCATTTACTTGTAACACGTTTAATACCGCCTCTAAACATTCCGCGTTCTCTTGTACTGTATTTGTGGCTATAAGCAGATCATCCATATAACAAATTACCCTGTCAAAACGAAGCTTTCCTAACACTGTATTCATTAGTCTCTGAAAAACCGAAGGCCCGTTACAAATTCCGAACGGCATACGCAAAAATTCAAAATGCCCGTCGGGGGTGACAAATGCGGTCATAGGAATTGAAGATTCCTGGATTTTTATTTGATAATAGCCACTTTTTAAATCGATAGATGTAAAAACTTTACAACCTTTTAGCCGATCAATTAAATCCTCGACCAAAGGCATCGGGTATTTTTCTTGCACCGTAACTTTATTTAACTGACGGTAGTCAACACAAAGTCTTTTCTGTCCATTTGGTTTATCAACTAAGAGTACAGGGCTGGCGTATGGCGAACTACTTTCCCGAATTATTCCTGCTTCTAACAATTCGTCAATTATTTGCCGCGTGGCCTGTTTCTGAGACTCTGACATACGATACGGGCGCTGACAAACCGGTTTGTTATTAATTAACTCTATTTCTAATTCCACACGGGATGTATTACCGAGAGAAGCTAAATCATCTGAAATGCATTTAGGGAATTTCGAGAATATTTTCTTCAGCATTTCGATATGCTCATCCGAACTTGCGTTACATAAAGATGATTCTATCCTTAGGACTTGTTCCTGGGTAACCCTTTGAAAAACTAGACTATCACCCACTCTAGTATAGATAAGTTCCCTACTTTCCGTGAAGTTCCGACCTATTAAAATGTTACATCCGGATAGAACATTTGTCAAATAAAATATTGTAGGTAGCTCGACACTATCTACCTTCAATAACACTACGATCGCCTCAGTCACTTGAGTCCGTGAATCGTTCGAGAAACCAGTCAACACAACAGGGTTTTCTAATTGGTATGGGGGTAGGTTTATCTGTCGCGCCAAGTCATAGGTGATCAGTGAACAATCACTTCCCATGTCAATAAAAGCCTGATGTTTACAATCATTTAAACTTACTTCCTTAAAAAACTTATTTTTAGCATTTGATATACTTATCAATTTAACTTCAGCGTCTTTTTCGGCCTTAGCCGTTGCATTACTACTGGATTTTGAACGACAAGCAAGTTCTAAATGCCCTGGTTTTTGACAAAAGTTGCATTTTAAATTATTATTTTTCAATTTACAATTAAATCGTTTATGCCCGCCTTCTCCGCAAATAAAACACTTAATTCTACTGTCAACAATACTTGAATCATTACTCGCTATATCTACCTTCTTTTCAACAAAAGCTGATGAAGGTCGAGGAGCCTGTTGTTTTAACATTAAATTAACGGAATGCTTTTGAATTGATTGATTCTTACTATCCTGCGATGTGAAAGTTTTACTATGTAAAAATGAGGCTAAGTCGTCACAATATCGGAAACTACCCGCCTCCGCTGCGGTGCTAATATTTTTATCGCCAATTAAACCAACAATAATTGATATGATATCTTGGTCAGAAAATACTAAATTTAATCTATCTATACGACTCTTTAGCTGAAAATAAAATTCATATAACGATTGACCTTCTACAGGTTTTGTTTGCATTAATTCCTTTAACATGAAAAACATATTTCGTTTGGTCTCAAATGTATCTAGAAGTGTGCAGCGCCAATTCTTCCAGCGCCACGTAGTCCAACGTGTTTCCGTTTTAAGTAACGAATCATACCAAGTTTTGGCGGTATTCCGCAATTTTTGCAAGGCTTGAAAAATTATTTGCTTATCCGACCAACCAAATGCACGAGAATTAGCCTCTACGACATTAATCCACATATTTATATCGTCCACTAACGGGTCAAACTCCGGAATCACGGAAGATAACATCACATTATGACTTACGGTTTTGGACTTGTCGCGGCGACGCCTTGAGCGTTTGCCGCGTTTTACCCTTTTCCTGCTGCGCCCGCGGTCCGAGCTACTGCTGGTGCTGCTGCTGGTCGTACTGCTCCCCGATGTGGACGACGATTGGGATGACTTACTACTCGTCGACGACGACGTAACGTGACGGCGGCGCCGCGACGTCGAGCGTAATCGACTACGCCGACGTGCGTGCCGGGAACTAGACCGCGATTTTCTCTTTCTTTTACGAGTCTTTTCGCCAGTTGGCCGAAATGGAGGCATGGTTTTTTTTTTTTTTTTTTACGATCCCACTTCTGATATTGAATAAAAGAAGTGATCACGATACAAATGCCTTTAATATCCAATTAAGTATAATTAAACTACAATAACGATTACACTTTGAGTAGTTATCTCAGAGACGTCTTATTGGCACGGAGGTTCCTAACCAAGTGTCCCTCCTCAATCGCTCACCTCTCTCGGTCATTGTCCGTACCATTCGGTCGGAGTGACGTCCGTTACGAACTTCCGTGCCAATTGAAACTATTTAAATCATAATAAGTCCTTTTATAGGTAATTAACAATAAATCCTAATTTAATGTTTTCCCAAAATCATAACAATATTTTTATTTAATTTAGATAAAGCCCTCTTAATTTTTCGTGCGACAACATCCAGACATAATGCCGACGCGGCCAATAAATGGCGCCGTTGTGTAAATGTGGGTATGACTTACGTTGAGTGTTATTCAACGCTATCTCTAAGGTGTAAGGTTCATAATTGTTTGTAAGCAAAAATTTTAGTATTTGTGTGCGTGATTGCGTAGTACGGTTCCGGTCTTTTGCATGTGTGAATTAACACAGTAAGTAGAGGGGATGAAGTAGCGACACGAGTTCCGGAAGAAAATAGGATCTAAGGCATTTCTATCCTCTTTATTATTATTTCTGTGGGCCAGATGGTGTCACCTTAGTGAAAACGTTGGGACGGTCTTTGGTGTGGGACGTGACTTGTGTCGACACTTTTGTCGCGTCCCACGTTCAAGGTACTGCGCTTAGGGCCGGGGCGGCTGCCGAGCATGCTCAGGTTAGCAAGCGTCGCAAATGTTCAGGTTTGACTACCTACCAGGAGTTTGCGGCGCTTGCTTTTGAAACGATGGGGCCATGGTCAACGGACACAAAAAAGGTGCTAAAGGACTGGTCCAAAAGGTTAGTTCTGGCCTCTGGGGACCCTAAAGCTGGCGCTTACCTCGCTCAAAGGCTAGGGATAGCGGTACAAAGAGGTAATGCGGCCAGCGTACTAGGGTCCATGCCTACGACGTCTTTCGACGACGTTTTTGCCTTATAGGTTTCTTTTTATGTTATTATTTATATTAGTATTATTTAATTTAGTGTAATAGATATTGTAGATCTTATAATTATTATACTACACGGGACTTACCAAGCAAACAATATTTACCTCGACGTTTTGGCCACATTGCAGCAGCCGTGGTCACCACCGCCATACCACCACTAACCGGAAACGGATCGCATCCCTGTTGGGCCGAGTGCGCGCTAGCTCCAACAGCATCCTGAAGGTATTCGCTGATAAGCCGGACTGTTCTATCCTGAAGACATGGGTGGGAATATTAAATAGGTGATTGACATTCCGGTTAGACAATTAAGTAAATAAAGTGACATAAAATTACAATTCAGTTCCATTTAATAACTACCAATTCATTCAGTTCAATTCACTCATTACAATGATTCAATTTAGTTTAATTCAATTCAATTATAAGTTATAGATATGTTGACATTTAGTAATTTTTAATTTTGATATTATTTATTTATTTGTTTGACTGATTTGTTGGAGCCTAATTACTACCTTTATTAATTTACATATAATTTACAAATACTAACATAGGTGATAAGAATAATTGATACTAACACAATACATTATCCCTTTATATAAATTTTTCTTTTTATCATCATACTTATTGTGTGCCTATGGATGGAAACGTCTGACAATAAATGATTTTTTTTTTTTTTACTAACCACCACCACCACGTTAGTACGCAAAAGCAACGCATGCATGTGCAATGGCCGAAACGTTGAGGTAAATATTGTTTGCCTGATAAGTCCCGTTTAGTATAATAAATATAACCGACAGTCACATCAAAATCTACAGCTATTTCTTAAAAACTGAGACCAGGTAAATGAGGCGGTTGAAACGCTCAAATAAATAAATAAATAAATATCACGGGACAATTCACACCAATTGACCTAATCCCAAAAGTAAGCTAGGCAAAGCTTGTGTTATGGGTACTAGGCAACGGATAAACATATTTATATGCATAGGTACTTAATAGTACATTATGATACAAAGTGTGCTATGTTGGTCATTACACGTGAGGCATTATTGTAATCGCGAGCCGTAAGACGAGCGCGATAAGGAAGCAGAAGTGTGTAAAGATCAATGCACACGAGTTGCATACGACGTTTTTCAACACAATTGCGAGGAAAAAAGCAAACATGTATTGTTAGTAACTTTTGTAATTTTTACAAGCAAAATTTCACCGTGGGTTTCTACATCCTTGGTTGTAATAATTGAGCTCTTGACGTCTACACGCACCAGTAAAACCGAATATTAACGCAACCTGCAAAGAGATCAAATAAGTATAAGTATTAGTAAAGTTGTAGGAACGTATTGCCATAGTACTTAACGCAATTATAGAGCTGATACATGAATAAAATTTACATTTATTTTATAATGTTCAACTGACCTTTGTTGTCAAGTACTAACTGCCCGGAGCTTCTTTTAAAAACTTTTCAACATCGGTTGGTGACGACACCTTTGCCTTTGGACCAATAGATCTGCCAGGATGTCTCTTTAGAAATGCCGTCAAGTTACCTACTAAGATATGTTTTTATATCAACTTCATTTTTGGTCTTTACTGTGCTTTTCAACATGGAGTATGCAAGCTGGGCTTGTATTTATTTGCCAGTTTGTTGAAGTAGGCTTAAAATACGTTCTCCGAATATGAATTAGCGTTTATGATGTTTTTCCACTGATTTAATGTTTTGTAAGCCGCCAGGTAATTTTCTCTGGATTTTGGCGGCAACAGGCTATCACTCGCGTTTCGCGCCTCGATAAGTATTTCCGCCAGGGTTGAATAATATTTTGCTCGTCTTCACTGTTTGAAGTAGGTAGACGTTTTTGATGGTAATTAACCACACAGCAGCAAAGAACTTTACCAAATATTTACGTAAAATGGCACACACGTTTTGTTTTTTTTCGCGCGCCGCACATTCGATGCGCGCGCAGGTTCAATAAAGGCACTGGAAAAACGGCTGTTCAGCCGGAGCAGCAGCAATATAAAAAATGAACTATAAATTTAATGTTTGTAATTACGATAGTTTAGTTAATTTCTGTTTATAAATATACAATTTCATAAAATAAAATGTTTACTTGTCATCTTAACCCTAAAATAATTTAATATTCGTAAAAATATTGAATGTTCTTAGACATAAACTTTTGCTCAAATTTAAAAAAGTTTATATTACAGCACTTGTATACGGTAATGTTATTACAGCAGAAGGTGTGGTAATATGCTTCATTATGAAACTAAAAACGGTGTAATAAGAGTCAATTTACGAGCAACTGTGTTGAAAATACATATTAAACACCCAGACCCGAATAAATAAATGCCCAGATAACAGAAAGCGTGTAAAAATTAATGACATTCTCATGTTTTTAGGGTTCCGTACCCAAAGGGTAAAAACGGGACCCTATTACTGAGGCTCCGCTGTCCGTCCGTCTGTCTGTCTGTCACCAGGCTGTATCTCGTGAACCGTGATAGCTAGACAGTTGAAATTTTCACATATATATATGATGTATTTCGGTTGCCGCTATAACAAAAAATACTAAAAACTAGAATAAGATAAATATTTAAGGGGGCTCCCATACAACAAACGTGATTTTTGCTCGTTTTTGCTCGATATTGATAACGGCAACAGGTAGACGCTTGAAAAATTTAAAGAATATATAGTTATATATTCAATTCAAAAATAAATAATTAATTTAAATAAAACAAATATTTAAGGGGGGCTCCCATACAAAAAACGTGATTTTTTGCAATTTTTATAGATAATGGTACGGAACCCTTCGTGCGCGACTCCGACTCGCACTTGGCCGGTTTTTTCCTCGTAATTTAGCTTCATCTCGTAACGTTGTTACGAACAATCAGTTCCGCCCGGCAGCTTGATTTGATAAAAATTTTCTTCAAACTCCAATGAACTTTCGAAATTCTTTGAAGAGCTTCGAAACGGTGCGTTGAATAGGCGTTTTTGTATGTTTTATAATTTTAACACGCTTTTATTAGCTTCACTTGTAAATAATTATGTATATCTATGTATGAAAATGTAAAGTGTATACAGTGACGTGCAACTGTAATAATGATAAAATGTGTTTAGAAACCAATGTATCTAAAGTATTAAGGCCCTACCGAGCTTTTGGCGCTAATCGATTTTAGGTATTCTATGCACTCGTGTATGTGTGCGTAAGAACGGCTAGAATCAAAGCCGTGCGTAAGCGCGAACGACACGAGTTCCCCGTCCGATGGCCGAGGGAGAACTGAAGCAGCACGCACGCGGACAGGGGGGGAAACCGATGGCTCAAGATAGCTTGGTTAGACTGCGCGTGTATCTAGGTATTTTCATCGTATTACCAGGCCTCATGCATGCCATGTACTTACGCGCGATATTTACCTACCGCGGGGACCATCTGCTACGATCGAAATTTCAGTAGGTTGTCACAAGCGCGCGCCGACGCACGTTGATTCGTGTTCCACGGAAAAAATATGCCGCCTGGACTTTTATAAGTGAAAATGGTGAAACAGGGGCAAACTTTAATATGACTATGCTAGAATTAATAGCTAATATAACAATTTGGAAGTTCGTATCGTGCTGTCCCTCTTACTCTTCTATAAAAAGCTATAAGCGTGAGCGGGATGGCACGATGCGAAGTTCGAAAGTTGACCGTCGTATCTGGTCTAACGTTAGGGTACTGTGAGCATGGCAATGTGTTCTGCGCATTACAATAAATATCCTTTTTTGTTAGGATTCCAGAGCTAAAATGGCAAAAACGGAACCTTTATAGTTTCGCCATGACCGTCTGTCCCTTTGTCCGTCCGTGGCTTAGCTTAGGGAATATTAGTGCTAGAAAGTTTGCATGGATATAATATATAGCAATTATCCCGACAAAATGGTAAAACAACATGTAGAGAAAAAAAAAATAATCCAAACTGCCAGCCCTTGTCACTGTCGGCACGCACACATTCTTAAGGAGACGGAGTAGTATAATCTGTGGCTACAATTGCGGTAAGTACCAAGATTTTGTACGGGATGCAGTATCTGTTACGAAGTAACTATTAAGTAATCTGTGGTATTACTAAAACAAATACACGTTTTAAAAATGTAGCAACACTAGGCCCTAGAGAACATCTTGTTATTAACATTCAAAAAGTCATGACCTGCCGTGCAGTATTTACGTCGTACCTACTACGAATTTATTTTATTTTTTTAGAGACGACTTTAGATTTATTTTTCTATGGAGCGAACTACAAGTAATAGTAATTCGATAAACACTTGTCATTAGACGACTTGACATACCAAATAGCCCGTCCCTCTGGTTATTCCGTCCGTGTGTACTTCTTAATCGTTTTAGAGTATGTATTGTCAATTTAACTAATAATGTTTAATTAACCTAATCATTGTACATAACTTTGAAGATAATACTTAATTAAAAACTTTAAGATAAGAAAAGATAAGTCAAGTGTCTTCTTTTATTTTTGACGTGAAAAATTGCTTGCCTGAGTTCTTAATGAGTTTTGTTACTTTTTAGGGTTCTTTGACCGGAGAGTACCAACAGAACCTTATTATTAAAAATTCTTGGCTTGTCTATCTGTTCGCCCGTCTACACGTGTATATCTGTTAATAGGGCTGTATCTTTTGAATCGTTATACATTGAGAGTATTTTGAAATTATCGAAATAAGACGTTTATATGGTAGTGAAAATAAACGGATCACTCACGTCTTAAAACGAGTTTAACTCGACATGTTTCGGGCTAATCCGTAGCCCTTCCTCTCGGAGTCGCACGTCACGGCGGTGCCAAACGTGCACGTAACACACACGTGCACGTAACGTGCACGTTTGGCAGCCGCCGTGATGTGCGACTCCGAGAGGAAGGGCTACGGATTAGCCCGAAACATGTCTAAACTCGTTTTACGACGTGAGTGATCCGTTTATTTTCACTATGAGTGAGTCTCACGGTAGTTTCATGTTTAAAGGTTTAAATGGTATTGATACGATCACTGTAAACATTGACAGGTAAATAACTAAAATATATGTATAGATCATCTCTATCATAATCCCAGCCTAATATACGTCCCACTGCGGGGTACAGACATCCTCTCAGAATGAGAGAACTTGGGCTGTAGTTCCCACGCGGGCCCAGTGCGGATCGGGAACAAAACACACACCATTGAATTTATTTGCAGCTGTATACACGTTTCCTCACGATGTTTTCCTTCACCGTAAAGCTCATGGTAAATTTCAAATGTAAATTCGCACATAAATTCCGAAAAACTCAGAGGTGCGAGCCGGGATTTGAACCCACGGCTTCATCTTAATCTATATAACGACCGCCTTAGCCTAGTCGGTAGTGACCCTGCCTACGAAGCAAGAGGTCCTGGGTTAGAATCCCGGTAAGGGCATTTATTTGTGTGATGAGCACGAATATTTGTTCCTGAGTTATGGATGTTTTCTATGTATTTAAGTATTTATTTATCTATATAAGTATGTTTATCGTCGTCTAGTACAAGCTTTGCTTAGTTTGGGACTAGGTCGATATGTGTAAGATTGTCCCCTATTTTTTTTATTTTTTTTATTTATATAGATATAAAACCAAAAAAATAATAATTAATTGCTGGTGCGATTAACTTTGAGAAATACCTATATTTCAATTTATTGTCCGAGTAAGGATAAATTCCCGATTAAATAAAAAATATTTTTTAATTCGATCTTTATAATGGCAATTTCGATGGTACGGAACCGTTCGTGCGCAAGTCGTTTCGCACTTGGCCGAATTTTTACCTGTTATTTAGTTTTATGAGATGAAATAAACTTGGAGCAAAGTTTTGAACGCGACTCTTGTTAAAGTATACTTTCTTTGCTTTCGTACCCGTTTATTTTAAATTGTATCTATAGTTATCTTGCTATCAAAAAAACCGGCCAAGTGCGAGTCGGACTCGCGCACGAAGGGTTCCGTACTATCCCTACTAATATTATAAATGTGAATGTCCGTTTGTTTGTTACCTCTTCACGCTAAAACCGCTGTACCGATTTGGATAAAATTTGGTACAGTCAGCAAAAAAAATATGAATAGACTTACCTAAAGTACCAAAAATATGTATACACGCCTTTAACCCTTGTAATAGAGTCGTGGATGCATATTTTTGGTACTTTGAGTGTATTCATATTTTTGTTGCTGACTGTACACAGATAATTTGAGTCCCAGGAAAGGACATAGGATAGTTTTTATCCCGAAAAATTGCATAGTTCCCGCGAGATAGCGATAAACGAATTTTTCGTGGACGGAGTCGCGGGCAACAGCTAGTTGGTTACCTATCATATTCTCGAAAAGCTCATTTCCGAATATTAAAATTCCGAAAACGAAACTCCTTTTTTTCATTTTCCAAATTATGGTTTGACCGAAATTTTATATACCATATTTTAATTTGCCAAATGTTTTAAAATCTATTTTTTATTTGCCAAATGATTCAAAATCCAACTGCATGAAATTCCGTAGGATCATTTGCCAAATATATATTTATTCCGCAAAATTTTTATTCCGCAAAGGTCAGAGGTATATATAAACGGCGACCATACAATTATGTGTGGAGCGTAATATTCATTTTGTTGTTTAATGTTGCCCAAATATTTAATTGAGTTTGCTATGTGGGTAGGGGGTTTTGTAGGTGGTTATAAAAAAAAATAACTAACACCAAAGGCTAATGCGGGAGTTTCGCTCCGCTACGCACCCGCATTAGCCTTTGAACCTAATCTATCCGAGTCGCTTCCGCTCCGAACCGTCTTGCTCGCTCGCTTCGCTCGCTCGCTAAAAATTAAGCAATATTGTCTTACTCTGATGTTAGGTTAGGTCGATAATAAAAAAATACTTTCGGCTTTTCGTTACATTTAGATTACGAAAATATGGCAACTGATTAGGTTGGAAAATAAAAAAATGGATTAATGTAATTCGGGATTTTGAATTTGTTGGCAAATAAAACTGTGATTAAATGAATCCGTGGCATTGTGAAGTTGTGGAAAAACAAAACATATGGATTTTAAAAAGTCGGTGAACCGTTTTCGGATAAATTAAATTCGAATAAAGGAGTTTCTAAACATCGATAGGTTACCCACCTGGTTATCTATAAAAACGGCAAAAAAATCATGTATGTTGTACATACAAATATTTATTTTATTTTGCTATTTAGTATTTCTCGTATTTCCTACTAATATTATAAAGGCGAAAGTTTGTAAGTATGGATGGCTGTTTGTTACAATTTAACGCTAAAACGGTTTGACGGATTCTGATAAAATTTGGCACACAGATAGTTTATAATCCGGATTAACATGTAGAATACTTTATTGAATCAGGCGTTACTTTGCGGAGGTCCATATTAATGAACTAAAACAATTACTTTGCTCACCCGCTTTGTTTGCCTTTGAAACCGAACAACAAAAGAATTTTGTAATTCCCATGAATCCGCAGGCGCCAATTCTATATGGATTACCTAAAATTCATAAAGATGATGTGCCTGTTCGTCCAGTTGTCTCATACGTGAGTGCTCCAGCATATAAATTGGCGAAGAAATTAAATAGTATTATTCGTGTGAAGGCTTCCTTTAAACCTTCTTATAGTTTAAAAAATGGTTTAGATTTGGTTAGTAAAATTAAGGACATCAGCATGCCGCCGAATGCAACGTTGCTTTCTTTGGATGTAGACAGTTTATTTACTAACGTACCATATAGTGAGACACTAGAAATTCTAAAAGACCACTTAGAAAGGAAGCGGTTGCATCCGGGTGAAGTTTGTGAATTAATAGATTTGGTAACTTTATGCATGAAACAAAATTATTTCCGGTTCAATGGTCTTTATTACTTACAGAGTGATGGTTTAGCTATGGGTTCACCTCTGAGTCCTTTAATGGCAGATATATTTATGGATCATTTTGAGAATCAGTATATTGTGGGTAATAGTAATATTGTGTACTATTTTAGGTATGTTGATGATTTGATCCTATGCTGGAGAGGGAGTATGAGACAGCTTGACGTGTTTATTAATGGTTTGAATAACAAGCACGTAAAGATAAGGTTCAAAAAAGGATTGGAGGAAAATTGTTCGTTGAACTTTTTGGATTTAACGATTTCAAAATTAAATGGTAAACATCAATTTAAAATATACCGTAAGCCCACGTACACAGATGCTGTTATACCAGCATCTTCTAATCATCCGTGGCAGCATAAACTGGCTGCTTTCCATTGTTATGTTAATAGATTGTTGACTGTGCCTCTTTCTAAGGAACATTTTGATTTAGAGTTGAGTACTATTTATCAGATAGCGATCTCAAATGGTTATACAAAATCAATGGTAGATAGTTTAGTTCAAAAGAAGCAGGCACGGTTAGTAAATAGCATGCTTTACGCTGCGTTACCTTCTCAGTCTACTAACAAATATAGATCTAGCATCTCTTACGTCGGGGGTTTGTCTGATAAGATTTATGGCATTTTAAAATCAAACAATATTAATGTTGCCTTTAAGACTAACAACTCTTTGTACTCTAGGCTATGTAACCACAAAGAACAGGTAGATAAGGGAACTAGATCGGGGGTATACAAGCTTACTTGTAATGACTGCAATGGGATATACGTAGGACAGACAGGCCGAAGTTTTAATACTAGATTTAAAGAGCATGTTTCGGCATATAGGAATGAGCATCCAGATAGATCGAATTTTGCAAAACATTTGTTGGAATCAAATCATTCATTGCTAGATTCAGATTCTTATGAAGTGTTACATTATTGCGGCAAGGGGTTGCGTCTGGATGCTCTGGAATGCATGGAAATAATAAGGTACAACACTATGGGGTCTATTATTAATGAACAGGTAAATTTAGTATCTTCTCCTTTACTGCGGCTTGGGTCGAATTTGAACAGTTAGTATTAATTAAATATGCCTTATAAATAAATAAACAAAAATTCAAGGTAGTTTTAAATATGTCAATAAAAGTTAATTTTTGTGGGGTAGTTTGAGAATAAGAAAAATAAAGTGGGTACTTGAGAAGTTACAGTGACAAGTTAAAACATTTGTTTTGGTTTGTTAGTTTAACATTTGGTAGCATAGCATACGGTTGTGGTAACTCTGAAGATGAGCTCTGGTTGAGTTCGAAACGCGTCAGTGTAGCTTGGTGGTGGTGATGGTTGGGTTTATGTGATTTGTGTGTGTTCGTACAGTGTGGAGGTGGAGGAACTGCATGAACGCACATTTCTTGCATAAACGTAACTATTGTAAGGTCGCGGGTGAGCAAAGTAATTGTTTTAGTTCATTAATATAGAATACTTTTTAACCCGGAAAATTGCATGGTTCCCGCGGGATAGCGATAAACGAATTCTTCGCAGACGGAGTCGCGGGCAGCAGCTCGTCTCTCATATAAAAAAATCCAAATATTACACAAACTTTTCCATTTATTATATTAGTAGGACAGGAATAAAATATACAAAACTTGTAAAATAGATAAATTAAATAATGTTGTAAACAGCAAGAGCTATCTACAGCGGACTGTTATCTAATAATTCCACGTGTCCAAAACAGTCCAACTCAACCAAACACAATAAAGATGTCAAATGAACCAAAGCGCATGAAACAAAATTATAACACACCCATTGAGCCCTAAACCCACTTCAATAGCTTTAAATTTGATCCTTACCCAAACGAACTTAAGTTGGAAATGGAACGTGTGTACAATGGAGGTGCGACCTTTTGATGGGCACGTCCTTAACTAGGGTTACCACTCGACTATCCACAGGCGAGATCAAAGGATTGTAATGGGATCGATTGGTGACAAAGGCTTCATGTGGTCGATGACAGCCCTAGTGAAATTGAAGAGGTTAACTTTATTAGACGTGAGGGCTAATTGACCGAGCGAGAGAGAAGCTTCCCCATTCCAGTTTGACAAAAATGCCATCGTACATCGTACATTTCAGTCTGTTATAATCACCTTATGCAGTGATAAAGCGCGCATCTATGTTAGGCCCTCTATCGAGAGACTTAACACTCCTTCGGAACTAACCGATAGAGGGCATAACATAGATGCGCGCTTTATCACTGCATAAGGTGATTATAACAGACTGAAAAGTACGATGTATGGGAAAGATTCGTCGCTAACCTCTAGACCAGTGATGGTGTAGGGGTAAGCACGCAGCACGGAATTCTGAGGACCTGGGTTCGATTTCCAGCATTGGCCTTTTTTCTGGGGTTTTTTCTGTGCATCTATATTTCAGTTTGTATTTAGTTTGAAAAATAATATTGGTTAGCTGACCAACTTACTATGGAAAGGTGAAAAAAAAAATCGTTTTTCGACCTTATGTTCCTTGGAGAAAGTTGTTCAGTTTAATCAACACTATCACCTGTTTAAGTAAAGGATCATCTTTTGGTTCCACCCAGTATTTTTGCACGTGACTGTACGTCTGCCTGGCAGACGTCCCTACCGATCGCATTTCTTAACAGATTCTCGTAAAAGGCAGCAGGCACAAAGAGCAGGTTAGATAACTTTTCTTTCGATTCTAATTATTCCAAGGTATTTCCAAGCAAAGCACTGGATATAATATTGCAAAAACAATCCGTACTTTAACTAAATATTTTCGGCACTTAATTACAAACTATTTATTGCTAAAATGAACTCGACGTAACCACATTATTAGTCATGTGTCATGTGTGTGTTACATTAGTCATGTGGTTACGTCGAGGTAATGGCCGCTGCAATGTAGTCGAAACGTCAAGGTAATTTTAACAATAAATACTTTGTGATTAAATCCCGAGAAACTTACCTATCCATCTATCCGCTCGGTCCCTAAATATCAGAAATGCAAAATACTAGATTGCCGACTTACCCTATTTCTAAAATATCAAATTCCCAGAATACCAGCGGCACAGGTCACTAGAGTGAATCCTCAAATATCTATTTATATATATTTTCTATATTTTCTATATATTTTCTAGTAATGATTCAGCAGGGAATAAAATGAATGCAGTAAAGACGCCAAAAGCTCGGTAAGGCCTTAACCACCAACAAAAAAGTTTGACCTCTAAGTGTGTGTGTGTGTGTGTGTGTGTGTGTGTGTGTGTTTTTTTTTTTATTGTTGGTGAAATGGTTCCAACGGAAGACCAGCGTCGGCTTCACGGCCGACATCATGCTGAGTTGGGACCATTTCGTGATAATGTTTGTATCTTTTACCGTTTTTCTTTGTTAATTTATTAAGATTATGTCACGAATAAATATTTTTCTTTCTTTATTTCTTTCTTTGTGTGAATGTATCTGCCTTTGTGTCTGTCTGTGGCATCATAGCTCTTAAACAAGTAAACCGAGTTGGATGCGATTTTTTTATCTGAAAGCAGGTTTCTTGGCGATGGTCCTTAGACATGTTTTATCAAAAATGGTTTTTCCGTTTCAAAGTTATCAGCTCTTTTGTAAGCTGCGGAAGGGATCTTAGACGCGTTATTTATTATTCGTGAGAAGAAAAGTAGAAGCCGTGGTGGCCTAGTGGTTTGACCTTGGGCTCTCTAACAGAAGGTCGTGGGTTCAAATCCTAGCTCGCACCTTTGAGTTTTTCGGAATTTAACCTGAGAAAAAATATAATGATGTGTGTGAAGTTCCCAATCCGCATGGGCCCACGTGGGAACTACGGCCCAACCCCTCTCATTCTGAGAGGAGGCGGCGCCCTGCAGTGGGACGTATATGGGATGATGATGATGATGATGATGATGATGATGATGATGATGATGATGATGATGATGATGATGATTCTTTAATTTATAGTTATTAACTGGAGACACTCCAGCTACCTTTAATTTTAATAATATTTATTTTCAATATAGCTTATGCCCGAGGTTTCACCCTAGACAAAACCCTTTTTTACACGACTGCGGCAAAGCCAAAAGGAAGTGTAATGATTACAAAAATATGATTATCATCTCATATAAATAAAAATATGCTTTGAAAACGGCTCTTCCGTATCGTCGGCTTTAATGATGATTTTCACACTTTTAATGCAACTCCCCCACCGCGACTTCCCGTGTTTAGTGTAAAAATCCCAATTAAAATTTTCCTGAGCACTAATTGGAATAACTAACGAGGCACGACCCTAATTCACGCCAGATCGCAGTACTCTGCTTTACAACAGTACTGCAGAACCGACTTGAGTTACTCCTTACTTGCTTGAAGGCTTCTCCCGTGATTTTTAAACATAAAAATCGCCTATGCACATCTTTCGATAAGCTATAATTTAGCTTGCAACGTTTTTATATGTGTTATGGGATAGCACAATCCTGGATCTTGTATCACAGAGACTCCTAACACTGGATTTAGAGTGGTAGATTCCTTTTTGTGAATTTTCTTTACATTTTTTTTGTTTGCAATTATTACACTGCCGAGCAAAAATAAAGGGTCGGTTACAAAAATGACGATAACTACAAAACCCGCTGTGATAGCTTCTTCGAGTAAAATGAGTTTAGTAAAGAGTTTTATTCTTAACAAGAAAAAGTTTAATTGAGAATAAAACTCTTTACTAAACTCATTTTACTCGAAGAAGCTATCACAGCGGGTTTTGTAGTTATCGTCATTTTTGTAACCGACCCTTTATTTTTGCTCGGCAGTGTATTATCAATGCTCGGGTGTATACACTAAAAGGAATCCGAAGTCATCCTAACCCACGTTCATTTTACTCTCTGAATAAAAATAATACCTAATGAAAATGTCCACTCTACGTTATTCATCATCATCGTCATCTCCTAAGGATATAATACATCCCAATGCACGGGATAGGTCTCCTCTCGGAATGAGAAGGCTTAGACCATAGTTCCCACGCGGGCCCAAAGTGAATTGAGAATTTCTTACACACTATTTGCTTTTATTCGCAGATGTGTGCAGGAACGATGTTTTTCTTCACCGTAAAGCACATGGCAAATTTCAAATGTAATTATTACGAAAATGCCGATGAACTTAGTGGTGCAAGCTCGGGCTCGAACTTATAATTCTCTGCTTGTAAGGCCATAGGTCATACCACTAAGCCACCACAACTCCATATTACTACTGTTTATATAATATTTACTATTTCAGGGCTGCGTTAAATTTATTTTACAGCCAGAGGTGTTTTTTCAAGCGCTAAATTCGCCGGTGACTTGTGTAACTGACACTCGAGCTCTTTGTCACAGAAAACGGGTTGTTTTACTTTGAATACCTAATAAAATGTCCTTTTCTCAATTGTGTCTGTTTATTTTGACGTTTATTCGAATCTGATTAGCTGCCAATTACGGGGGTTCTTGGAATTTTGGTTTTCAATTAGGTTATTCGTTAGACTCTGTCTGCGATGAATAGGGGTATAATAAGTTTTTGTTAAAAATTTCACTAAGAGCAAGCTTTTTAGCTGACTGTACTTTTTGAAAGTACTTGCATTGTCATCCAATTTACATAAGTATACCAAATTTCAAGTGAATCCGACCACTGGCAGTGGGTCAATTTCGAATTCCAAGATTTGACCTGTACATACATCTATACATATAATAAATCTGTAACAAGTCGGTGTCTGTACATTGAAGATATTTGAGAAAAACTGTCACTAGGGCTATTTATAGCGCAATAGAACCCAAAACAATGATTTTTAGAATTATTGTCTGTTTGTCTGTTTGTCTGTGCGTTTGTGCGCGCTAATCTCAGAAACGGCTTAACCTAGAAGGATGCGGTTTTCACTGATATGTTGGTATTTTCTTGGATTAACATTTAGTGTTTGTTTCATTTGAATCGGTTCACAAATAAGAATGATACGTCTATTTTAAGAATTTATCGAACAGGTTTTTTTGTTTGAACACGCTAATCTCAGGAACTACTGCTCCGATCTGAAAAATTATTTCAGTGTTAGATAGCACATTTATCGAGAAAGGCTATAGGCTATATATCATCACGCTAACACCAATAGCAGCGGAGCGGAGCGGAAGAATGTTTCAAAATCGGGGGTTTTTGAAGTAAAACTTCTATAGGCACGCTTGACTTGGGAGTACGGTGGCGAATATGAACGCGGGTGTGCGGGGGGGTTTGGTGGGGGGTCGGGTTGGGAGGGGGGTGCGGGGGGAGGTATTTTTTTTTATATCGAGGAACTAAGGAGAGCCGTAGTTGATGAAAAAGCAACTTGAATAAAAAAATAAGCTGCCCAAATTACTAATTCTACGCGTACGGAGTCGCGGGCAAAAGCTAGTAGATAATATGTACATTGGTAAATTTTAAGTTAAATAAAAACTTGAAAAAATGGCCTACAACCTATTCTCAGACCTACCAAAATATTTGGATAAAAAAATCGGTCAAGCCGTTTCGGAGGAGTTCCATAACAAACACCGTGACACGAGATTTTTTTTTTTTATGTTAGTGAGGCCAGACAAACGAACTAGTGGGTCACCTGATGTTAAATGATCACCACTGTCCATAGACACCCACAGCGCTTTACGCGCTGCTAGTGCGTTGTCGGCCCTAAAAGGGAGAGGAAAAAGGAAAGGGAGTAGAGGAGGGGGAGAGGTAGTGGGCCCCCGGCGCTCTCACTGACCGTACGAAACGCAGCAGGACTGCTGCTTCACGCCGATGTTCTGTGAGAGGGTGGTACTGCCCTGGCCGAGCCGGCCCATTCGTGATGCAGCGCTAGCTACAACATGGCTCTACCACAACAAAATATTTTTTATTATGAAGATTTTTATTATGAAGAAGAAATTAGATTAGATTAGACATTATAAAATTGCGAATGTTACTATGTATGTCGGTTACCACATCGTGCTCAGTCTCTTTAGATGATGTTTGGTTTAAGGATTGTTTGAAAACTCATCATCGTCATTTCAGACGAAATACGTCCACTGCCTAAACATTCGCCTCCCCCAAGGCTCGCAAACAGATCGGCCCTGCGCCATCCGCATCCAATGCGTTCCCGCAATCTAAACCAGCTCCATCTTGTTGGTGGCCTAGCGGTTTGACCTATGGCATCACAAGCAGAGGGTCGTGGGTTCAAATCCCAGCTTACACCTCTCAGTTTTTCGGAATTTATGTGCGAAATTAATACATTTGAAAATTATCATGAGCTTTACGGTGAAGGAAAACATCGTGAGGAAACCTGTAGATCCCTTAGTTATACCGCTACGCTCATGTCAAAAGTATATTATACTAGGCTGTTGCCCGCAACTCCGTTTGCGAAGAATAAGGTTATAAAAAATAGCCTACGACCTATTCTCAGACCTACCGAGTATGGAAAAAAGGTTACCTATCAAAATTTAGAAATATTTTTTCCGAATATTTAAAATCCCGAATGCTTCATTTATCCGAATGAATTTATTTCTGAAACTGTTAATATTTCAGAATTTTTATAAAACAACCCTAACCTAACCTAAAGGGTTCTACACGATGGTCCTGAAATAAATCCTGAAATATTTACAGTTTCAGAAAAAAATGCTTTTGGACTAATGAAGTTTTCGGGATTCTACATAACAAACACCGTGACACGAGATTTTTATATGTTACACTAGCTGTTGGCCGCGACTCCGTCCGCGAAGAATGGGGGGGGGGGATAAAAAATAGCCTACGACCTATTCTCAGACCTACCGAGTGTAGAGAAAAAGTTTCGTAAAAATCGGCCAAGCCGTTTCGGAGGAGTTCGGTAACAAACACCGTGACACGAGATTTTTATATATTAGATAAAACTAAGACCACTTCTATATCGCAAGAATATTCAAGCCCCATTAGAAGTGCTCCAAGAACGGAGTTAGTTCAGCAACTTCTGGCTCCCGGAAAGCTGAAGTTTGCTATCTCGACTGCAGAAAATATGAAATAATTTCATATTTGCATGTTGAGAGTTTGTATATTAAGTTGCATGGAAGAGCTCCTGCGGGTATTTTAGCTAACGATACGCTTAGTCGTTTTCCCTCTTCTATCATTTTATTTCCTCTTAGTCGGATCTTTCATTTGCCATAATTTCACCTCATCATCATTATCATCCCAGCCTATGTACGTCCCACTGCAGGGCACAGGCTTCCTCTCAGAATGAGAGAGCTTGGGCCGTAGTTCCACCACCACAGTTCTACCACGAAGTGCATAATTCGAACTTCGTTTCGTGCTGTCCCGCTCACGCTAATACGATTTGACAAGAGAGTGAGAGGGATAATACGATACGAACTTCGATTTTCGAATTTCGTAGTAGCGCCTCAGTTGCGTGTCCTGGATGCGTGCTGGATGCGTGTTAGGCTGCGTATCCACCGGAGCTGTCCGAGGATGCGTTGCGAGGGATGTGTTTGTCATGAACCAATAGAAACACTTAATTTACCTATCCTTTCTCAGCTCAGCTCTGGTGGAAACAGCTCAGCGGAGCGAGGTTTTTGTACATACAAAACAAAAGAAGGGAAAGATTTGTGCGAGGAATGTGTGCGAGGAATGTGATGCGAGGGATGTGTTGCTAGGCGGCGTTGCTCTGCTCCCGCCTCACCGCACCCCGCCCGCTTATTTAAAAAGAACCCGCTACACATCCTCGCTATAGCTCGAGCTGCGCATCTTCTTCGCACAGCTACATAGCTTAGCATTGGTGAAAACGGTCACACAGTTTCGTAGCGTAGCTTTCACATCTACGCAGCATAGCTGCATAGCACATCTCTGGTGGAAAGGCACCATAAACTGAATAAAAAAAAATTACTTTGCTTTTGACTCTGAATTTAATTTTATCAAAGTTGTGGCTTGTCGTTCCGATGTAGTTATTAATCGTGGGTGGGAGCCTCGCCTTTAATACGATCAAATGTTCAACCTCTTACTATCTGGTACTTTATTCTCCCACATTGAAAGCTAAAATGCCAGAACCTGCCGCGGGTCAATTGTTTTTCCTTGTTCAAACGGACCCGGCAAAATGTAAACCGTCAAATTACACACTCGGACCTCAAACCTGCTGAGCAAATATCTGCTAAATTAATATTTGCGCAAAAGACCGACGGGCGCCATTTTAAATTTCGTAAAACTCGTGTTTGCTCAAAGGATTAATAACTTTTCTCGTATTGCTCGTTAAGCGTTTTTATCTAATACGGTAGATTTAAGAATGTTGATTGGAAAGATAAAGGAATATTTAAATGTATTCCTGTCCTCCTATAGGGAACGTGCAGAAACTATAGGCGGTAGCACTAATGCGATAGAAGAGACACTATGCGGACAGTAAAAGAAACTTATCATAACTCTTATCAGGGTAAAACATTCAAATTGATGGCACCAGTAACGTTGGCAGCACCGTCTATGTGCAACATGGATTTCAACTAATGTTATTAGTTAATTCTTAACGTCTTCATTCCGCTTGAATGGAATCATACCCTTAGACCTTGCAGATGTTGTCTTAAATATTGTCAGACAAAATTAATTTTGTTTTACATCGCTTCAGTTGTTTTCTAAGCCCACGTTTGGACAAGCGCTGAATATTCATTCGCGATTATAATAATCGATTGGAACTCTGTCGCTTCCATAATATTTACACTTGTTACTTGTTGCTGAGGTGGAGATTTAAGTTATTTTTATATTATCTAGACTAAAAACTTATTAATAATTTCAGAGGTAGAGAGTTAAGGAATGAAAAAGGAACATACAAATGAACATTTAATCATTGGAAGTAGCTATACCGCGGGATCTATGCGATAAAAAGTTCTGTGTGTTCATCATCATCATCATTTCAGCTGAAAGACGTCCACTGCTGAACATAGGCCTCCCCCAAGGCTCGCCAAACAGATCGGTCCCGCGCCATCCGCATCCAACGCGATCCCACAACCTTAACCAGGTCGTCGCTCCGTCTTGTTGGAGGCCTACCTAGGTACACTTCGTCTTCCGGGCCGTGGACGCCACTCGAGAACGATTTTGCCCCTATGCCCATCAGCTCTATGTGTTAATTCAGGGTATTAAATATATTTTTGAATAATTTGATTCAAAAAATAGTTTTGATATTGGATACTAGCTTTTGCCCGCGACTTTGTCTATGCAGAACGAATTTGTACTAGGCACAGCTCCTACATCTCCTTCATTAAATAAACCAAAATCTATTAATAACATTTCCAGTAATTCCCGATAATCCTGAAATTCCGAAGAGTCACTACTAGCCATAGTGACGACCGAATAGCCTAGTTGTTATAGTATTTCCAATCATTTATGTTCTCGATGACAGCTCCCGTAGAATGTAACTGCGTTTAGTTACGCAAAAATTAACTTTTAAATGCGAGGTATAAAAAATACGACAACTGCCTAATGTTGTTCCTTGATCCTATATAATATTCATCTAAGACAAATTGAGTCCATATATGCAGTAGTTTTTTTTTTAAGTACGATAAATAATAAACGTTGTAATAAAGTTACATTCTATGGAAATCATAACATGACATTTGTATTGCCATAGAATGTAACTTTATTGAAACGTTTATTATTTATCGTACTTTAAAAAAAAATACTGCATATCGATGGCCCCTACGTAAATCATCGAAAGTCAATTTCTGCACTTTTCAGTATAGCGTTTTGAAGATGGTTTATGGTATAATTCCGAAAATGTAAATATTACATTGACTTCATATATCCATAATAACTAAAATGTAAGTATTTATCTTGCGGGATTTTTATTTTCAGGAAAATTATAATAGTTTTCTGGAAATTTGAGTTTCGATAGCATACTTCGTGATAAAGAGAATTACATGTATCGAAACTGCCAATTTCGATTTTTTACGCCGGAATTATTTTTAAAGGTCTTATCCAAAATGGTAGTTTCGATTATTTACTTCGACAGCAGTACTGCAGTAGCTAACGTAACTGGTAGTGTAGATGGTCTACGCCACAAAAAAATCTCTATTATAGCTATTTTACCCGTTTCAATATAAACGCATAATTTTTTGAGACACTTTTTAGTATGATTACTTAAATAAAATCAGTATTGTTTTGTTAATTGAAAACTTTATTCAGAAAATATTTTTTTATTTCTAGAAATCAGACTTTTAAATCACTGTTATCATCACAGCTTATTATTTTATAATTACTGCTTAGTAATGGCTAGTGAAAATCAAAACAGTTCTCAACAAACTACAGATGTAGTAAATAAATAAAAATTATTATAAGAAAACTCGTAACATACAACATAAATGTATGCAAACGCTCTAAATTACTAAATAAAAAACTTCTCAAAAACTCTTTATTCCACGAATGAATGAATCTTACTTACTTATATGAGAAAAAAAAACGAAATACCTTTTTGGCTCACTAACTTTCAACAAAATATGAAATATAAGTAAGCATATAATATTCTAATTAGAATCGTCAACATTATCACCAATACTGTACTGTAATTAATGTTTATTTTTTTTTTAATATTCTTTAGGTGATAGGTATCACCCCCGATTGACATAAAGAAATAAGATCTTTATATTTTGCATCTGTAACAGTCAGCAGGTTACCATATGCCATCATAAGTTCAGCGTCATCATTCATTATTTTCCCACTTCTTCTAGTAGTGATAACTGTGTTTAAGCAAAATTGCTCGCCCTTTAAATCGTATTTAAAGAAAAGACAATTCGGTGCATTTTTTTCTACCCTGCCCTCTTTGACTTTGTTCCATATTACAAAAATTTTCGCTTATATCATAATACAGCAAGTCCAATATCTCCAAGTGGACAATTCAATATTAAAAGTCAAATGTACCACAAACAACATCGGGTGTATTTTGAGCTACTATTTTGTCATCTGCTTTAAATTTTCTTGCAATTTTTTTACTTTTTTTACCGTCGCATCCAGAATAGAGAAATGTGGCGTAGCCAAGTTTCTGTCTGAAGATAGTTCTTCGTCAACTATTCCCTCGAGGGTGGCCCATTCTGTGTCTCCAAAGGTACAAGTTGCAGGTAGCGAAGAATCTGAAAAATACTAGTCCCTAATGATAGATTGATATTCTGATCAACACAATACAATATCGAATCTGCCAGTTTCGATACAAAGTTAACGGCAAATTCCAACGTACAATATTGAAACTGGCAGTTTCGATACCAAGTCAATAGTAAATTCCAACGTACAATATTGAAACTGGCAGTTTCGATACCAAGTCAATAGTAAATTCCAACGTACAATATTGAAACTGGCAGTTTCGATACCAAGTCAATAGTAAATTCCAAAGTACAATATTGAAACTGACAGTTTCGATTATTTAAGTCGGTAATGCTATTAAATGTTCATAATTAATAATTATTTGTCAATAACTTGACCGTAACTGCACACTATTCCTATTAACAACGTAAAATACACAATCTTTTTAAAATATAATCACTAAAAATGTTCAAACTTACCAGCTTTAGGTTTTTCATTATCGGTGGCTGCACTGTCTTTTGTTATCAAACCAAGATTTTTTTAGATCTCGACGCATTAAATCTGTTGTACCTCATTATTACGTGTTTTAAAAACAAAAATCATAGTAAAATTGTAACGTTATTAGCTGATTGGTCGCTTGTTGCCAACTGATCGCTTCGCGGGCTTGTGCGACGTATACTATTGAAGCTGTTAGTTTCGTCTCGTTTACACGACAACTATTCCCACATAAACAATCGAATGTAGACTTACGATGATCCACTACGGAAATGTTATAATGTATTCGATGTTTTACGACTCAAATGTCTGCTTAAAAATAAGAATTTTCTTTTTTCCTTTCGAGGGTGTAAAATATGGCTTAAAAGAAGTAGATTACACGAATAAAAAAAAACGGCAATTTTGAGGTTCGATGGTTTACGTAGGGGCCATCGATATATGGACTCAATGTGTCTTATCTTCATTCAATCAAGGAACAAAATTAGGCAGTTGTCGTATTTTGTATATCTCGCATTTAAAAGTTAATTTTTGCGTAACTAAACGCAGTTACATTCTACGGGAGCTGTCATCGAGAAAATAAATGATTGGAACTACTATAGTTAACGTGACTACGAAGTTTGAGGTCCTGGGTTCGATTCCCGGTCGGTGCAGATATTTGTTTGAAAAATACGAATGTTTGTGCTCGACTCTTAGATGCAATATGTATTTAAGTTTTATTTATCTGTAAACCTAAGTATGCTTATCAGTTGTCAGGCAGAGATCAAAATTTATTCGAATGACGAATAACGATTGAGAATTACAGAATCATTTACGAATGAAATACATTTTTCGAATGATTATTCTTATTCGAAATATGGCAAATAAAACATTTCACGAATAATTCATTCGCGAATAATTCCTTAACGAAATGATTGTTATATTCGAATAATTATTTAGATGAAATATTATAAACATGAAACTACCGTGAGACTCACTCATAGTCCTAGTGAAAATATACGGATCACTCACGTCTCAAAATATTGTTCGATTAATTATTATTTGAATTATTTTTTTTTTTTTTTTTTTTTATTAATTTAAATTAGTTTCTTATTTAGTGAATTAAACATGAATAGTTAAAAAATCTTAAGAAAAAAAAACACTGTAAACGACAGTGTTATCCTATCTCTATACAGGTTAACTCGTTGCTTCAAATTGGTTACTAGTCATTAGATATTTATTTTATTATTAGATTAAATACTATTCGAATAATGCCGATCTCTGTTGTCAAGTACCTCTATAGTACAATCAAGTAATTTAATTTCCATTTCCAATCCACTTAAGGTTGAATATCGTACAGCAAACCACCACCATAAGAGCTAAGCTACGTTGTTGCTTTGACGTGTTGCATTTGGCATTTCGACCTTAATGCATTGCGATTGCGAATGTTTCACGACATTTTTACGAAATGGGTAGAATTAAATTCCGTGACTTTACTAGAGACTTTATTATTTACTAGCTTTTGCCCGCGACTCCGTCCGCGTGGAATTAGTAATTTGGGCAGCTTATTTTTTTATCCAAGTTGCTTTTTCATCAACTACGGCTCTCCTTAGTTCCTCGATATAAAAAAAAATACCTCCCCCCGCACCCCCCTCCCAACCCGACCCCCCACCAAACCCCCCCCCCGCACACCCGCGTTCATATTCGCCACCGTACTCCCAAGTCAAGCGTGCCTATAGAAGTCAATTATGACTCTCCTTAGTTCCTTGATATAAAAAAATACCCGCCCCATCATCCCCCCGCCCCCCACCACAGAACCCCCCCCCCCCCGCACCAACCCCACCCCCCAGCCCGAACCACCCCCGCACACCCGCGTTCACATTCACTACCGTACTCCCAAGTCAAGCGTGCTCCGCTCCGCTCCTATTGGTGTTAGCGTGATGATATATAGCCTATGTCCTTTCTCAGGCTCTAGACTATCTGTGTACCAAATTTCATTTAAATCGGTTCAGTAGTTTTAGCGTGAAAGCGAGACACACAGACAGACAGACAGAGTTACTTTCGCATTTATGATATTAGTTAGGATTTATTAAGTTGTCCCCACAGAAGTAACGTAAAAAGTAAGTTAGCCTGGTGGGGATGCAGTTGTTACGGCGATACCCCAGTATAGATGGACGCTTAGATGCATAATGGACGTTTGTTGGGACGGCTGAGTTATTTTAGTTCAACGCCTAAAATAGCGCAGTGGCGAATCGATCGGTAGCTGAAAGAGAATAAATTAACACACGGGTGGGTGAGGGTGTTTTTTTAACACTGACAATAAATTCTACTAATTTTTAAATGCGAAAGTTTGTGACTACTTCGTGCTAAAAAATACTAAACTACTATTGTATCTTTGCGAAAACTCAGAAGTGCAACCAAAAAACTATAGTAGCTCTGATCCGGCAATCTTTTTTTGTCCTATGTATCGACCATGACTGTGTAGATTAGATTAATAATGTTTTTCTCTCTCTACATCCCCATCTTTCCCCCCTCCCCTCTCTCTTCACTTCTCTTTCACTTGTTGGATTTGGAAGCTGGATTTGAATTGCATTGGTTAATATGTAGATAACTAAACGTCTGGTATACCATGTACACTACGTTTTATCACGAGATCGGGAAAAAACGTAATCTCAACCTTCTACTCATCAGGGGTTTTCCGAACCCAGGGGTCAGGGGTTTTAGTAGTGGTAGAGCCATGTTGTAGCTAGCCGCTGCATCACGAATGGGCCGGCTCGTCCGGGGCAGTACCACCCTCTCACAGAACACCGGCGTGAAGCAGCAGTAATCCTGCTTGCGTTTCGTACGGTCAGTGAGAGTGCCGGGGGCCCAACACCTCACCCCTTCCCTCTCTCCCTCCCTCTCCCCCTTCCCCTATTCCCTCTCCTTTAGGGTTAACGATAGGTATGAATAAAAAAAATTTTTTGAAGACTCACAATTTGGCGCCTAAAATCCGCCATTTTAAATTTTCAAGAATTTCATGTATCCAGTGTTACTCGCGTTATCAAGACGAATCCAATGACGTATCATTTATTAAAATCGGTTCAACCGTTGTGTAGTTACGAGAGGACATAGGAATGGACATACATACATACATACATACATACATACATACATACATACGTACATACATACATACATACATACATACATACATACATACATACATACGTACATACATACGGGTCAAACACATAACCCTTCCTTCTTCGCAGTCGGGTAATAAAAGCTATCTGGCGGTCATAATTGTTCACTTGTAACGGCTGTGGGTTGTGTTCAGTTAAGTGAATTAGAGTATTATAATTTTTGGTTTTGTTTTCTCTACGGGACCGAATCAGGAATGAGGAGATCCGAAGAAGAACTGGGGTCACTGACATAGCCAAACGGATAAGCTCATTGAAATGGCAATGAGCAGGCTATATAGCACGCAGAACAGATGGCCGTTGAGGCCGAAAAGTTCTCGAATGGAGACCACGGACGGGCAAATGCAGTGTAGGACGTCTACCAACGAGATGGACAGACGATTTGGTGAAAGCCACTTTTTTAAGGTCGCAAGCCGCTTCTAACCGTAATGATTGGTTATCAATGAGCAAAAAAAGTGTGTGTGTGTGTGTGTGTGGTGTGTAAGTCCGGAACCAATTCCAGTTCAAGGCAATATTCTCGAGGTTGTTAAGGAGTATGTTTACCTCGGGCAAACTATGCAATTGGGTAAAAACAACTTCGAGAAAGAGGCCAACAGAAGAATACAGCTGGGATGGGCAGCGTATGGGAAACTGCGTCAAGTCTTCACGTCGCCAATTCCGCAGAGTCTAAGACGAAAGTCTTCAATCAGTGCGTCCTACCCGTCATGACATACGGTGCCGAAACATGGACACTCACTGTAGGGCTGGTCCACAAATGCTTTGTTACCAAGTTATTTCCAACGCCAGAACAATTATAACTTTGCTTGCATGCTTGCTCGTAGCACTATCTCGTAAACTTTCCCTTTGATGCCAGTACATCCAACTTAGTTTATAACAAACATGTTTTGCTTGACGTGCCACCAACTAAATTTCCTAGTCTGCTTAATAATGTGCATGTAACTGGCAGGTACTATAAGTATAATGTCGTTGGGTGAATCAACTTTGTTCTGTCCCCGGTTGTCTAAGTGATATCTTCATACTGTTTAATAGAAAAATACTTAGGTTGTCCAAGGGACACAGTTTTTGTAACCATAGCAACAGGTGGCAAGAAAACGTTGATTCACCCAGTTCTCTATCGTTTGCTCAATATAATATAACAGTGAAAATTAGACAATTTTCTAATGCGAATTCGCAGAGAAACTCCAAGCATAGCCCTCTCCATCGCCCTCTGAGTGACTTTGAGCTTTCTTATGAGGCCCATCGTTAGCGGCCGCGTCTCAGTGCCATAAGTCATCACTGGTAACACACACTGGTCAAAGACTTTAGACTCGAGACCCTGCAGTATATTGGATGACAAGATATTGCGGAGCTTCCCGAACGCTGCCCAGCCGAGTCTTAATTCGTTGATTGACTTCATTCTCGAAGTTGAGCCTACCTAATTGGATTGTATGTCCCAGGTAGATTAAAGATAATTAAAAAAAAAAAAAAAATTTTAGTAACCCCCGACAGAAAAGCCCCAAAAAGTTTTTTAACTTAATTGTCACTTTTTTGTTTTGTTTGGTTGTGATGACGAACTTTCAAATACTTAATAATTGCTTAGGTGTCTAGACACCCTTGATTTGCCAAAAAATAATTTATTTCTTTTCCTTTTGAGGCGGTAAACCGTAAACCTTAACAATGTATGCTTCATTATAATAATCTGACCTCAAACCTGACACATTATTAAAGTCTTGAGACGACAGAGCTTCAAAGGCTTTCATGAAGGCTTAACACAACAAAGGTACTCTACTCTAATCCACAGACGTCTCGATGTCAAAAGATTGTGGCTGTTCACGGATTTATCATAGGGATTTAACCCACACATCATCATCCCAGACTATACAGGGTAGAAACGATATGTGATCTCACTCGATTATTTCTAAACTATATAAGATGTCGAAAAACTGATTATTGATCCTGAAAGTGCTTCACGAGCTCTATCAAACAGTATCAATAATAGGTTACAGAATAAATTGGATCTATCCGAAAATTCAATGTTTCCAGCTTCCATACATTTTTTTTTTTTTTTTTTTTTTTTTTTTTTATGATATAGGGGGCAAACGAGCAGACGGATCGCCTGATGGTAAACGATTACCGTCGCCCATGGACACCTGCGACACCAAAAGAGTCACAAGTGCGTTGCCGGCCTTTTAGGTAGGAGTACGCTCTTCTTTCTTATTTAGTACAGCCATAATAAATAAATGAAAAACTCTTCTAATAAATCGTAAATTGCATTCTTATTTCAAATTATGTATGGTTAACATTGGTTTTAGGCTTTACTTGCTATGATAATATCAAGAGATGAGTGCCATGTGGCTGTACTAAATGAATGGAAGCTGGAAACACTGAATTTACGGATAGATCCAGTTTATTCTGTAACCTAATTATTGATATCGTTTGATAGAGCAAGTGTAGTATCCCCAGACTCAAGTGGCAGTGGGCAGGGCACATCGCTCGTAGAACTGATGGCCGATGGGACAAAAAGGTTCTCAAGTGGCGTCCGCTTACCGGACCGGAAGACGCGGTGTGGGTAGGCCTCCAACAAGATGAAGCGATGACCTGGTTAAGGTTGCGGGATCGCGTTGGATGCGGATGGCATGGGACCGATCTGTTTGGCGAACCTTGGGAGAGGCATATGTTCAGCAGTGGACGTCTTTCGGCTGAAATGACGATGATGACGATAGTCATGTCTTACCAGCCGTAAAACCAACCAAAATACTTCCATTTTCCAAAAATGCTGACACATTAAGTAAGCCTTTAATATGTTAGAACGTAAAACCTTCAACGAGGTAACAGATTGGGCCCTCGAGTTCCTGCCTAATTGATTAGATTACCCCTAAGCGAGGCACGGCTTCATGAATACTGTCTAAACTTGATATCCAATCCATACTAATGAACTGAAACAATTACTTTGCTCACCCGCGACCTTTAAACGTGTAAGTAACGCCTAACGCCTATTGCCTAAAACGTAAAGCCTAACGCTTAACGACCGCTTTAGCCTAGTTGGTAGTAAGTAACCCTGCCTACGAAGCAAGAGGTCCTGGGTTCGAATCCCGGTAAGGGCATTTATTTGTGTGATGAGCACGAATATTTGTTCCTGAGTTATGGATGTTTTCTATGTATTTAAGTATTTATTTATCTATATAAGTATGTTTATCGTCGTCTAGTACCCATAGTACAAGCTTTGCTTAGTTTGGAACTAGGTCGATTTGTGTAAGATTGTCCCCTAATATTTATATTTATTTTTATATTTTTTTTAGCCTGATTCAATAAATTATCCATACTAATATTATAAATGCGAAAAAGTGTCTGTCTGTTACCTCTTCACGCTTAAACCTCGGTTCACTGTTCACAACTCGGTTGATATAGATGAAATTTCGTATAGAGAGAGTCTGAGAGCCTGAGAAAGACATAGGCTAGTATTTATCCAGGAAAATTGAATAGCTCTCCCGAGATTGCGATAAACGAATTCTTAACAGACAGAGTCGCGGACAACAGCCAGTTTTATATAGCAGGATGGAGCGACAACCTGATTAATGTCGCGGGAACGCGTTGGATGCGTATGGCGCAGGACCGGTTTTTTTGGGTTTGGTACATTATACCGAATTTGAAGAGTCTAGTAATTATAGTTATGGATATAGGGTTCTGTTAATTTTAATATACCAATTGCGTTTTTTCCTTATCCCGTGGGATTTTCCTGAAATCCTCAAATTAAGTTTTTACTGTTATAATGACTGGTTTGCATCCCAAATTTTAAGTCTCTAATAATTATAGTTGCAGACAGCGTCACTTTTAAGCTAAAACTTAAATACCATTTATTCCCTATCCCGTGGGAATTTCAAACAATCGCATCTTAACGGATGCCTACGTCATAATAACTATCCTGTGCCAAATTTCAGCACAATCCGTTCAGTGCTTTGAGCTGTGCGTTGATAAATCAGTCAGTAATGGTTACCTTTTGTACAGATAATTTTCCTTTCAAAATTCGAATGTGTGAATTGTGGGAACTCTACATTCAAACCTTGAATAATAGAGTATGTAATCTACCCGCGCATATTTACAAATCTCCCGTTACACCGGCAATGTTTAACGGGCAAACAAGTAAAGGTTGAATGACTATTTTATTTATTTAGGTTGAAAAAAATGACGCGTATAAAATTTGCTAACGGCTATGCGAATAATCATCATCATTATCATCATTTCAGCCGTAGGACGTCTACTGCTGGACATAGGCCTCCCTCATTGATGCCCAATGATTGCGGTTGGAAGCGACTTGCACTTGCCAGTCCGTGGTCTCCATTCCAGAACGTTTGGCTCCCAACGGCCAAATACGAATAATGCGAATAAAGCTCGGGCCAAAAGGTTCTCGAATGGCGTCCACGGACCATCCAGTTGTAGGCCTCCAACAAGATGGAGCGACGATCTGGTAAAGGTTGCAGGAACCAGGAACCAGCACAGCACCAATCTTTATGCAACTCTTTTGGGGAAACCTTTGTCCAGTACTAGACGTCGTCTATCAGCTGATAATATAATATCTTGCATATTAATTACATACATACCTGAAACAAACATTATTACTCTATTTCTTAACAGTTTTTAATAAAACCTAGCAATGCAATAACAATATAAACACTGAACTATATTAACTGCCACTGTAACAACACAGTTAATCGAGATTAAGCCCACACTAGATTAACATGTCAAATACTTCGTGGATAAACAATCAGATTAATCAATGATTCAATGTATTCGCTTATCCAAAGTCAGGATCTTGAATAAGGGGTGGTGGCTTACTAGTCAATCACTCAATAAATACAGGATTAACCTTAAACCGAGATTAGTCAGGCAAACTTGCCTCAGGCATCTAGTTAATTGCGCTTACAGAACATCTTAGAGCATCCTACTTACTGGAGAGGTCAACGCCTACCCAAATGCAATGAGAAGTTTATTTCTAGCGATTATACTCGTTTTAAAGTGTGAAAGAGCGCTATGAGCACTATGAAAGTCACGTGGCAAGACAGTCGTGTGAGTCTTGATTTTGTTTGACTTTCTACTTCCTGTCAATAATTATTATTATATACTAAAATAGATGAGAATGTTTCTGAAAATGTTAAAGTGTTTGCTACTCAATCATGGCTAAACGGATTTGGACGAAACTTGGTGTACAGATATATACAAAGATCACGAGACATAGAATACTTAACATCTCGGTAGTGCTTTTTTAGGGTTCCGTACACAAAGGGTAAAAACGGGACCCTATTACTGAAGTCTTAGTCCTTCCGTCTGTCCGTATGTCCGTCTGTCACCAGGCTGTATCCCAGGAACGGTGATAGTTAGTCAATTTAAATTTTCACAGATGATGTATTTCGGTTGCCGCTGTAACAACAAATACTAAAAAACAGAATTAAATAAATATTTAAGGAGGCTCCCATACAACAAACGTGATTTTTTTGCTCGTTTTTGCTGGATATTGATAACGGCAACAGGTAGACGCTTGAAATATTCACAGAATATTTAGTTATAATATTGACTTTAAAAATAAATAATTAAATTAAAATAAAACAAATATTTAAGGGGGCTCCCATACAACAAACGTGTTTTTTGTCGTTTTTATAGATCATTAGCTTTTGCCCGCGACTCCGTCCGCGTAAATTAGTAATTTGGGCAGCTTACTTTTTATCCAATTTGCTTTTTCATTAATTATGGCTGTCCTTAGTTCCTCGATATAAAAAAAATACCCGCCCCCTCACCCCACCTCACCGGTTCACATTCACCACCGTACTCCCAAGTCAAATAATAAAAATAAATAAATAAATAAATAAATATCATGGGACAATTCACACCAATTGACCTAGTCCCAAAGTAAGCTTAGCAAAGCTTGTGTTATGGGTACTAAGCAACGGATAAATATACTTATATAGATAGATACATACTTAAATACATATTAAACACCCAAGACCCGAGAACAAACATTCGTATTTTTCATACAAATATCTGCCCCGACACGGGAATCGAACCCGAAACCTCAAGCTTCGTAGTCAGGTTCTCTAACCACTAGGCCATCTGGTCGTCTAAGTCAAGCGTGCCTATAGAAGTTTAACTTCAAAAACCCCCGATTTTGAAACATTCTTCCGCTCCGCTCCGCTCCTATTGGTGTTAGCGTGATGATATATAGCCTATGTCCTTTCTCAGGCTCTAGACCAAGGGTCTTCAACCTTTTTGAAGTCAAGGGCCTAGTATACTCTGATATTGGTTTGGTGGGCCGCAACACAATAAATCTATATCGTTTAAATTTCTATTCATTTTAATCTGTAAATAGATATAATTTGTAGACATGTGAATTTAATTTTGTCAATACAATGTCGGGCCGCCATGGACGTAACCGCAAGCCGCATGCGGCCCGCGGGCCGCCGGTTGAAGACCCTTGCTCTAGACTATCTGTGTACCAAATTTCATTTAAATCGGTTCAGTAGTTTTAGCGTGAAAGCTCGACAGACAGACAGAGTTACTTTCGCATTTATAATATTAGTTAGGATGGTACGGAACCCTTCGTACGCGAGTCCGACTCGCACTTGCCCGGTTTTTTGTAATGAAAGCGAGTACGACACCTCCAGTTGGTTTAGTGCTCTAGGTATGAAGAACACTATTTTAGCTAGTAATAAATAACTACTTGGCGTAGGTAAGATTAAATCCGCCTGCCTCTAGACTGATTTATAGTTAAGGTTACCTTCCCTGCCATTTTTTACAAGGAAGCGACATTTTTACAAGGTCTTGATTAACACACTTTGTTTATTAATTACAAGCAACCCCCCGGCTTCGTATGGGTGCAATTATGCATGTATTATACATATAAACCTACCTCTTGAATCACTCTATCAAATAATAAAAGCGCATCAAAATCCGTTGCGTAGTTTTAAAGATGTAGATCTAGATCTAGTTGGTAGTGACCCTGCCTACGAAGCAAGAGGTCCTGGGTTCGAATCCCGGTAAGGGCATTTATTTGTGTGATGAGCACGAATATTTGTTCCTGAGTTATGGATGTTTTCTATGTATTTAAGTATTTATTTATCTATATAAGTATGTTTATCGTCGTCTAGTACCCATAGTACAAGCTTTAAAGATCTAGATCTAGATCTAGTTGGTAGTGACCCTGCCTACGAAGCAAGAGGTCCTGGGTTCGAATCCCGGTAAGGGCATTTATTTGTGTGATGAGCACGAATATTTGTTCCTGAGTTATGGATGTTTTCTATGTATTTAAGTATTTATTTATCTATATAAGTATGTTTATCGTCGTCTAGTACCCATAGTACAAGCTTTGCTTAGTTTGGGACTAGGTCGATTTGTGTAAGATTGTCCCCTAATATTTATTTATTTTTATTTTATTTATACATAGGGACAGACAGCGGGAAGCGACTTTATTTTTATACTAAGTAGTGATGTACATAATTATGTTTGAGTTAAATAGTGCAAGTAAGTGATCTAATTGATTGGTTTAGGCGTTACTTCACAGTTATCAAACTCATCATCTGTACCGAGCAACGTGTCGGATTTGACGGAAATAAAAAAAAAACCGGCCAAATACGAGTTGGACTCGCGCACCGAGGGTTCCGTACAAATTTATATCTATCTATGAACATCCAGTCTTAGCAGACAGCAAAATGTGCGCAGTGTGGGATCATTGTAGATTGGTTACTGATATAGACAAGCAGACAAAAAAAAATATGGTTTTCGCAATTTTTCCTTTATCTGTGCTATAAGACCTTGCTTCGTACCAAATTTCATGATTCTGAGTTCACGGGAAGTACCCTGTAGGTTTTGATTCCCTTGCGAGTGTCGAAAATTTGCGCTATAAATGGCTGTATCTTTTGATTGCGTTGGCTTAGAAGTTTGATTTTTCTCACAGCTCCAAGGGACATAAGACTTAACTATTTGATATAAATTTCAGCTTGATACCTCCACGCGTTCCTGAGAAAAAGGGTCTTGACAGACGGACGGACGGACGGACAGACAACAAAGTGATCCTATAAGTGTTCCGCTTTTTCCTTTCGAGGTGCGGAACCCTACAAAGACGTGTATGTATGGGTCCAACTGCAGTACACAGACCTCCTTTCAGAATGGAAGGGCAGGTAATGATGATGTGGGGAACGGGGAATCAATCTACTACAAAAGAAAAACCATGTTTTTCCGCTACCTACCAAGTGTGAGACATTCCTTTTGACGAATACTGTTATGGGTTAATTTCAACAAGCTCTAAATTTACCTAATTTTGGTGGGATTTTTTATTTTTGTTGTTCGAGTCAAAATTATATATCAACAATACGTAACAAGTCATAATCAATATTGTGTCGTAATGGCCTTTCATTATACATAGTAGTTTTAGAGATATTATGATTTTAGTAATTTGATTACCACCAAAATTGCTTGTACCCACCAAAATTAGATACTTGTACTAATTCAAGGTAAAAAATATATGCATAAAAGTGATTAAAAAAAACTTTATCACTTACATACAATAAAATTTAACTTAATATTTTAAAACATATAATTCACACAAAAACAAGTATTGCTAAGTCACACCACCACACACCACCAAAATTGCATTAAAAAGTATTTTAACACACCAAAATTAGATACTTATGTGCTTGGCGAACAGTTTCAGCAAGATATGGCACGTGTGTCATCGCTCAGTGCAGGAGCGGAACTAAACGAACAGGTTAATACACGTTTGTTGGTCTTATTGCGTTTCGTTCGACCATAAAAACATCTTCAATATTTACCACCAAAATTGCCAATTTCACATGGACAACTTTTAGTGCCTAGTTTTGAGTATCAACTCATTTCCTAATATTTATTTATATATTCTTATAAGATACTTGAACTAATGAAGAATAAAATACAATGCATTTTCAGTTAAATAAATGGACGTTATGGTTCTATCATAGATAATTATCAAGAGCAACGGATACTGGACGCCACACCAAAATTATCATTTCGACGAAAAAAATTTTTTTTAATAAACATGAATTATTTTTTATAACACTGCGATTAGCCGTAAGATAAAAATTTGTGTTTTCTTTTTAGAAAAAAATAAAATTTCTAAAATAATTAGTCCACACTATAATTATCAGCTTTGCCGCAAAATTTTCTCGCTGCGATAATCACCCTTATACTACATTCAAGAGCGAGCTTGCTTAAGTTTTCTCATACTTTTTAGTTCTAAAAAACTGCGTTGGTTTGCTTTTCTATTGACCATTGGCTTATTTCTAACGCGCCGACGCTTGCTTTCGCAATCACTATTTCTTTCTGTCAAACGATATAAGATGGTGACAGAAAGAGATGGTAAAAGCGAAGGCAATACGGGCTCAGGCGTTGCTAGCAAAGACTCCTTTTCCCCTTCACTGATAGTGACAAAAAGTCCCCCCGATGTCACGTTTGCTGTGAAGAAGACAAGTCAAGAGATTCAGCGAGTTTTATATTTTTTATTTGCATAATTAATTACATTTATTCATAGAATACAAATATTAAGAAACAACAATTATTAATTTAAACTTAACTATAAACTAAATAATCTAACTTACATCACAATTAGACACGGTCCGATCGTGTGTGCAGCGAGCAAATGACGGCCTCACGGTCCCACCGGAAGACCAGCGCTGGCTCTCGAGCCGGCATTATGCTGAGGTGGGTCCGTTTCGTGATTTCTAGTTTAGGTAGTGATATTTTGTAACCTTTATGCCTTTATGCTATTGTTGTCACGAATAAATGTTTTTTCTTTCTTTCTTTTTTTTTAACTTAAAAACTGCTAGACTAAGTGTTTAGGTAAAGAAAAAGAAAAAAAAAAGAACAAAATGAGCTACGTAGGACCAGAGAGGAGGCCTTTGCCCAGCAGTGGGACACAGTATAAAAAATAAAAGGCTCAAATTACTAAATTCTATGTAATTAAGACTTAAATAAATAAGTAAATTTGATAGAGTGATGAACTACGAAGTCGAAGACAAGGGTTGTTTGGCAAAATTCCGATCCGCATTGGCGATCCCTAGTTTCAAAATGGCGTATCTGTTAAAGGTTAAATAATTTCATCATCATCATCATTCCAGATTACATACTTTTGTCTTTGAATCCTGTGGTGATACCGGTACAAAGTGTAGCTCATGCGTTATTGCAGCCGTTTTATTCTGAATAACAAACATATTTACATATAGCTTTTGCCCGCGACTCCGTCCGCGTGGAATTAGTAATTTGGGCAGCTTATTTTTTTTTTATTCAATTTGCTTTTTCATCAATTATGGTTCTCCTTAGTTCCTCGATATAAAAAAATACCCGCCCCCGCACCCCCCGCACACCCGTGTTCACATTCAACACCGTACTCCCAAGTCAAGCGTGCCTATAGAAGTTTTACTTCAAAAACCCCCGATTTTGAAACATTCTTCCGCTCCGCTCCGCTCCTATTGGTGTTAGCGTGATGATATATAGCCTATAGCCTTCCTCGATAATCTAACACTAAAAGAATTTTTCAAATCGGAGCGTTAGCGCGTTCAAACAAAAAAACCTTTTCGATAAATTCTTAAAATAGACGTATCTTTCTTATTTGTGAACCGATTCAAATGAAACAAACACTAAATGTTAATCCAAGAAAATACCAACATATCAGTGAAAACCGCATCCTTCCAGGTTAAGCCGTTTCTGAGATAAGCGCGCACAAACGCACAGACAAACAGACAATAATTCTAAAAATCATTGTTTTGGGTTCTATTGTGCTAATAAATAGCCCTAGTGACAGTTTTTCTCAAATATCTTCAATGTACAGACACCGACTTGTTACAGATTTATTATATGTATAGATAGATTAAACGCATGTACGCCGATTTCGCAATTTATAAATACGAGGTGAAATTCTGAACTTGATACAAAATTATTGTTTCTAGCTCAGTTAATGCAGAACAATGTAAAAAGCATTAACTCAATTGTTAAAATTAGTCTGATGTGATGAAATTTGGAATATTCATACTGTTTTGAAATTAAATCACATACACGCCTCAAATTAAATAAGACTAATTAAAACAAATGAGTTAATGTCAAAGTCAAGAAAATATCAGTTTGGGTTAAATTGAAGCTTTTGAACGTCGAAGAATCTACCACCGGTTCGGAAAAACCCTGTCGAAAAGAATCCGGCATGAAATTCAACAAGGTGTATTTTCTTCAAACCAATCTACAATTTTATTAAATTACATACATCTGAAGTATTTACCTCTAATACAACTTAATTTTTTAATAGTAGATACGAAGGTAGAATACGCTATAGAGATTAGGGATCGCCAATGCGGATCGGGATTATTATTCCATGATATTTAGTCATTAATTTTTATAGTAGTACCGCCTTAGATATTATTGTTAGCTATGGATTTGAATTTTGTTTGGTCGGTTATTGTTTTCGGGATTTATTATAGAAACGTATGAAATTTCCTATAAGTTATTTTTGGTTTTAGCCAGTCTGTAAGATAGTACTTTAAGCTTTCTTTATCACATATTTTTTCTTACATACATAATTACATATTTCAAATGCATTATATTGTCCAGCATTAAGCGAGCTAGGAACATTAAAATTGTGACTCATTTAATATTGAATCTTGTATTAGGTACTAGGATAATAGGGACTGGTAGACTTTTAGAAATTTACTCCATTCACCCGCTACCGCTTCCTCCTTGACCCTCTTATCTTTAACTATTTCTTCGTATTTTTGTTGCCCTTTTTAGAGTCCTTACAATAAGTAAGAGTAGCCTTCGACTCCAGTGACAAAGCACTCTTCGGGATTGCCATTATACTTAACAAGTTTGTTTGTTAGGTTAGCCGTTATAATGGACCAACTTATTTGGCTGTCTTTAACTTAGATATTTCTAGTGTTTTGTAGCTAAAATGACAATGGAGCCAATATTAGTTTTACTATTTGTCGTATAAATAAATCAATAGGACGATTGATTGGAGCCATGGTCTAGTGGTTTGACCTATGGCTTATCAAGCAGAGGGACGTGGGTTCGAGCCCAGGCTCGCACCTCTCAAGTTTTTCGGAAATGGCGAAGGAAAACGTCGTGAGGAAACCTGTACACACCTGAGTGAGAAGAATTTCAATAGTGTGTGTGAAATTTCTAATTTGCAATGGGACTGCGGGGGAACTACGGTCCATTCTGAGTGGAGGCCTATGCCCTGCAGTGGGACATAAGTATAGTATATAGGCTGGGATGATTATGAGAATACCACCATGAACCACTGTATGACCTAATAATTAATCACTGAGCATTTTCCCGGTATTTTGCCTCTTATCGAAAAAAACTGTTTATCTCAGAATTTTTATATTCATTTTACAGTTAGTACCTACCGAATAAAACGTCATTTTATTTCTTCGCGCCTTGGAGCTAATGTCTCCAGTTATTTGCAATAAAATAATTTTACAGCCGTTTTATAAATTCAGTACGTAAAGTATCCATATTTTCCTCGTTAACAACCGGCCCCACGGTAAAAACCTATAAGTAAGTTCGCGCATATTTTCGTCATAACGAGACAACCGCAATTTTGAACATTCCCGTCAACATCCAGGGAAACACTTTAGTGCCTGAGTCTCTGAATATGGAAAATGAGGCCATATTTTACATTTCTCGAAGGCTCAAGTGTATTTTGGTAGCGCTCGTTTATGACTTGTGATTGTAGAACGTGAAATTTTCTGTGTATTTTTTCTAAAACTTTATTGTTTATGAACTATATTTTTTTATCTTTTTCCTTTATCACAACAGAACTGTAAGACAGAGCTACTTCTGTATGATATAGTATATGTTATCATGCAGAAAATTTACCTAACTTCATCTTTTACATAAATAAAGACATGTACATATATAGCAAACTGTCACAAACACCACACAAAATGCTAACCCGTTTCAAACTCTTTATAATTGTTATACTAAACGGGACTTATCTCGCAAACAATATTTACCACGACTTGCCTGCCACATTGCAGCATCCGTGGTCACGAGTTGACTGTTTATAAGTTTTTTTTTGACACCCTCGCGCAGGCAGCTTTCTCGCACAAAGACTTGCTATAGCAATTCAACGTGGGAATGCTGCCTGCGTGATGGGCACCCTACCTAAGGGTCCAAATTTAGTTATTTTTAGTTCTAATTTTTGTTTAGCTATTTTAATTTTCTTTTAAGTTAGTTTTAATATGTTAATTTTAAAATTAGTCCCTGTTTCTATACCTAATTTTATTGTTAAATAAAGTGTTAATTGTAATGCTAATGTAATTAAAAATAATTATTATTTTAGTCTAAAATATAAAAATCTCGTGTCACGGTACTTGTTATCGAACTCCTTCGTAACGGCTTGACAGATTTTTATGCGTTTTTAGGGTTCCGTACCCAAAGGGTAAAAACGGAAACCCTATTACTGAGGCTACGCTGTCCGTCCGTCCGTCCGTCCGTCTGTCACCAGGCTGTATCTCAGGAACCGTGATAGCTAGAAAGTTGAAATTTTCACAGATGATGTATTTTGGTTGCCGCTATAACAACAAATACTAAAAAACGGAATAAAATAAATATTTAAGGGGGCTCCCATACAACAAACTTGATTTTTTTGCTCGCTTTTGCTCGATATTGATAACGGCAACAGGTAGAAACTTGAAATATTCACAGAATATTTAATTATGTAATGACTAGACGACGAGATGATGTTTAGACGACCAGATGGCCTAGTGGTTAGAGAACCTGACTATGAAGCTTGAGGTCCCGGGTTCGATTCCCGTGTCGGGGCAGATATTTGTATGAAAAATACGAATGTTTGTTCTCGGGTCTTGGGTGTTTAATATGTATTTAAGTATGTATTTATCTATATAAGTATGTTTATCCGTTGCCTAGTACCCATTTCACAAGCTTTACTTAGCTTACTTTGGGACTAGGTCAATTGGTGTGAATTGTCCCGTGATATTTATTTATTTATTTATTTATTTGACTTTAAAAATAAATCATGAAATTAAAATAAAAAAAAAACATTTAAGGGGGCTCCCATACAACAAACGTGATTTTTATAGATACTTCCGCAGATAAATGACCCCGCAAACGTTGTTTTGCCATATCACCTAGGGGTATAAAAAATAGCCTACGACTTATACTCAGACCTACCGAGTGTAGAGAAAAAAGTTTCATAAAAATCGGCCAAGCCGTTTCGGAGGAGTTCGGTAACAAACACCGTGACACGAGATTTTTATATATGAGATTGTACGCGAGTCCGACTCGCACTTGGCCGGTTTTTTTGTCTACGTCTGAGAAGGCTATTTTTTATACTCCAATCTTCGCAAACGAAGTCGCGAGCAATAGCTACTTTGTATTATAATTATTATTTATTGTAACTAACAACCCACTCGGAATTCACAAGGGTTTAATTAAGAAAAAGTTTTGGTAACATTTTTTTTTTTTTGTATTAATGATACACTCTATATAGTTTCTTTATAGATTGGACCATTTCAATATAGCATTACTATTGAGTTAAAACTTCGGTCAGGGATAAAAAAAATATTCTATACTCGTCTAAACTTTTCGTCGAAAACTGTGAAATTGTTTTCACTAAAATTGTTGCTTGCAACCAGGCAAACGTGGTAATCGACTTTATTTTATACTAGCTTAAACCCACGGCTTTGCTCTCTTGAGAGAATTAAAGATCTCGTGAGAATTTCAGAAAATCTTTCTAAGTACACTTTTGTGGTCGTGCAAGAATACATATAATTATGTGTCAAATTTTAAGATGCTCAAGTGTTTCAAGCTATGCTTTGCTGTCAGTCAGTTACGTGACTCTTTTATGGTTAAATGCTCATTATTATTAATCGACTTCAAAAGAAGACGAGATTTTCAATTGATTTGCATGTTTTTTTTTGTAAATAAAGATCTACAACTGGCTTCCACTATCTCTCTATCCAAAATAGATATCTAGTTACTAGTCGATGCATCTCGAATGCGTTCTCGTTAAAGTGACGTAATACTACAAGATCATTTTTTTACAAAAAAAAAAGCTATCGAACAGTTATTTTTCGTCGAGTAGGATAATTAGTTTACATGATTGAACGGAATTTACAGTGTATACCAAAGGAAAACCTGCTCAAAAAGCAATTTATATCAAATAGAAATTTTGAACGCCTACAAATTGAGATTGAGATGGCGTTTCCATAACGTGACGTTCAGAAGAAATTGCGTTATAATAATGTGAACAAAAATGTTCTTCGATGTTAAATTTTGCTTGGTAACTAGGTAGCGCAATATTGCTTTTTGTGATTTAAAAGGGTGTTATGAGAAATTGTTTGTAAAACCAATTTAGTGCAGTCGCGCTTGATGAATTATTTTGTTAGGATTGTACTTATTACAGTCTAGCTTTTAGGTTCTCGGCGGGGGTGGTACCGTCCTCTAGTGGACGCTGGAGCTTTTCCTGGGGCTATAGCGGATCCAAATGATTTTTAATTTCTAATTTGTTCTCAAATCTGCGCTCTACTGAAAACCAGCGTTACTGCACTCTTTGTGTAGCAACATAATGCTGAGTGGAGACCCTTTTTCGGTGACAATTGGTGTCACTGCTATGTTACACTTGTCTTTTAGATGTAGTTGTTTATGTTTTTTTCTTATGTTTGGTGGTGGTACTTTTATAACCGTAAATAAAATATTTTCTTTCTTTGTTTGTTTTCTAATTTATTGAATCAGACGTTACTGTGAGGAGGTCCATATTAATGAACTGAAACAATTACTTTGCTCACCCGCGACCTTAAGTAAGAAAGAATGAGAAGGAAAAGAAAAACATTCATTCAAAAAGTAATCGTTTGTTGTTGTTTTAAAGTAATTGTTTCAGTTTATTTTTTTATTTGTGATTATGAATAGATAATAGACAGACAAATAATAGAAAGCCGTGGTAGCCTAGCGGTTTGACCTATGGCCTCTCAAGCAGAAGGTCGTGAGTTCAAATCCCGGCTCGCACCTCTTTTGAGTTTTTCAGAATTTATGTTTGAAATTACATTTGAAATTTACCATAAGCTTTCATCATCCCAGCCTATATACGTCACACTGCATGGCACAGGCCTCATCTCAGAATAAGAGGGCTTGGGCTGTAGTTCCTACGCGGGCCTAGTGCGGATTGGGAACTTCACACACACCGTTGAATTTTTTCACAGGTGTATGCAGGTTTCCTCACGAATCCTTCACCGTAAAGCTCATGGTAAATTGCAAATGTAATTACGCACATAAATTCTGAAAAACTCAGAGGTGCGAGCCGGGATTTGAACCCACGACCCTCTGCTTGAGAGGCCATAGGTCAAAACACTGGGCCACCACGACTTTTGAGGCCACCATGAGCTTATGCTTCCATGCATCGTTCCATGGAGCAGAATATGGTTCCGTTGGCACCCTTTGGGTACGGAACCTAAAAATTTGCGTGGTCCATATTTCACAAAGCCACTAGTCCATGGTATAGGTATCGAGGTAAGTAAGGCGAGGTAAGGTTTAGACGACCAGATGGCCTAGTGGTTAGAGAACCTGACTACGAAGCTTGAGGTCCCGGGTTCGATTCCCGTGTCGGGGCAGATATTTGTAAGTATGAAAAATACGAAAATTTGTTCTCGGGTCTTGGGTGTTTAATATGTATTTAAGTATGTATCTATCTATATAAGTATGTTTCTCCGTTGGCTAGTACCCATAACACAAGCTTTGCTTAGCTTACTTTGGGACTGGGTCAATTGGTTTGAATTATCCCGTGATATTTATTTATTTATTTTATTTATTTTAAGGTAAGGCGTTTTCCGACGCAACAAATTTTTAGTTTGATGGCGCCTAAGGGTTGTTGAAATAATAATTTCATTTCAACATTTCTGTTTCCAACAACCCTGACAGACAGGCTGTTGGGAAATACAATGATTGCCTTCCGGCGACGCCCTGATTTAATTACTGGCCGATCCCAAATTAATTGTCTGTCTAACATGAAAATTAATTAAATCTTACGGATACATTGATTTATTAATTTAATAACGTTCAATCTTCGATGGCTTATAAAATTTTGAATCATTTAAATTAGGTTGCATAAAATTCATCCATACTATCTCTAATATATAAAAATCTCGTGTCACGGTGTTTGCTATCGAACTCCTCCAAAACGGGTTGACCGATTTTTATGAAACTTTTTTCGCCATATTTGGTAGGTCTGATAATGTGGTAGGATATTTTTATACCCCTATTCTTCGCGGACGGAGTCTCAGGCAATAGCTAGTAATTTTATAAATATGAAAGTAACTCTGTCTGTCTGTTACTGTAGATAAATTTTGTATGGGGGTTTGGGACCCCAGGAAGAATATTATAGACTTTTGTTTTCTCGGAAAATTGAATAGTTCGCGTGGTAGGTATAGCACTTTTTTTGGAGGCGTACCTACACTGCACTGCGTCATCCGGTCAACACCACTCGAGAACCTTTTTGCCCCATCGGCCATCAGTTCTACGAGCGATGTGCCCTGCCCACTGCCACTTGAATCTGGTGATTCTTCGCGCTATGTCGGTGGCTATACTTATTCCACTTGCGCATCATTTGTTAATGGTATAAATTAAATGAAACAGAACGCTGTCAGTTCCATTTAAAACAATTTCCTTCGCTTGTTGTGTGCCATTTTACAATAATAAGATTTGCCGTATTTCAAAACCAGCAGCATGGAAATGTATGCAAATCTCATACGAATGAACGTGTCATGCGTCGACTCGCCTTTTTAACCCACCCACTGAATTTTACTGAAAAAGTGAAGCTATATTCAGCCTCTCTATAGACGTTATAAAATACATATAAAAGAGTCTAGCTTTTGCCCACAACTTATTCCGCGCATAGTTAGGTAAAATTTATGATGCCCGTTCTCTATCACGCGAAAAATTCCAAAAATCATTTCTCGCACTACGATTATTTCCACTTTGCCGCTCGGCCATTCTCGAGATCGGAAATACAAAAACTATCATTACAATGCCATTAAAAGTTGATCATGGTCTACTTGAACATTTAAAATATTAATGAAGTTTCTGTACTTAGATCAATTATATTAAATATATTTGAAGATTTTACGTTACTTAATTCTAGAATTTTGTATAAGTAATCTATGACAAAACACGAACCTTTACAATTCCCAATACCTTTACAAGTCCTGAAAGTCAAACTAAAAATACGTATTGTTTGGCTATTTATCCACATACGCGGTCGCATTTTTGATTTACGTGACTTTTCTATCACTAATATTAATAGTTTCGTGGGGGTGCGTCCCACGAGATATAACTACAAAATATCTAATTTCATTTTAATAACGTACAGAAGATAATACAATGAACGTCAGCTATAACAGCAAAAAGTATCATTTTTAGGGTTCCGTAGTCAACTAGGAACCCTTATAGTTTCGCCATGTCTGTCCGTCTGTCTGTCTGTCTGTCTGTCCGCGGCTAAGCTCAGAGATCGTTAGTACTAGAAAGCTGTAATTTGGCATGAATATACATATCAGTCACGCCAACAAAGTGGTAAAATAAAAAATAAAAAAAAAATTTTTTTTAGGGTACCTCCCATAGACGTAAAGGGGGGGTGATTTTTTTTTTCTCGACTAATCCTATAGTGTGGGGTATCGTTGGATAGGTCTTTTAAAACCATTGCCAGGTTGCTACCATGATTTTTCTATTCAGTGATCTGTTTGCGAAATATTCAACTTTAAAGTGAAAATTTTCATTAAAATCGAGCGTCCCCCCCCCTCTAAAATCTAAACTGTTAGGTGGAAAAATTTGAAAAAATTCAGAATGGTAGTAAATATATCAAATTTACTTGGAAAATTATAGCGGCTAAGATTGCTTGGAAATTATTTGTAGTTTAAAAGTAAATAGTAGCCTAAGGTATAAAACATACCTAAACTTGGATGATTCCGTACCCGTACGAAATCCTTAGAAAAATATTACTTGATTTTTTTGTACTGGCTACGGAACCCTACCTTGTGCGTGTCCGACACGCTCTTGGCCTGTTTTTAACGGATAATATTAGATAATAAGTTGTTATATCTCGTATTACTTACCCGTTTCGTGGTTACTATAATATAAAACATTTTGATATTCCCATTCTCGTTAAAGATAATGATAAACGGAACATTCACATTATGTCGTCATTTTTCTTACCGAAAGTAGAGTGACCTTATGTGTTTTCCTATTAAATATTTATCTTGGCACTTTGTCATTCTCCGGACACAATTTGCCATCCAATGAAACAGTCTGTCTTTTATTTTTATCATGCTCCGCTAAATATTTTGCTTTTATACGCTAGGTAACAAAAGTTATCGAGTACCAATTTTTGTTGCTATTAACAAATTCAAATTCGTAACAAAATAATATCAAATAAAAACTAAAGTATTTGAGATATTTTTTGTTTTAATAGGCTTCCATGATCATGATGCTGACACGTACATCATTATCAAGAGCTCATTAAAGGTAAATAATGGTCGACAGACATCTTGTAGAAAATTACCCAAGTATGTATTAATTTCTATCCCCCCTCTCCCTCTCCCTTCCCCCCCCCCTCTCTCTCTCTCTCTCTCTCCCCCTCTCTCTATCTAAGCGATGATGGCGTGATGCACAAAAGGCTAGTATGGTTTCCTCGGTTTAATAGCGACTCCAATTTTCTGAGACAGATAATGATATCTGCCAGTACTTTGATCCCTTTCTTGCAATTTTAATTAAAAAATACACTCACAAGCTTTCACATTTATAAAATACTTACTTACTATATGTATATAATACTTCGAGGTACATACTCATATTTACTTTCCATTTATCTGAACAACAAATAAAAAGAGGGATGCAATTGAAATAAGTACTGCCCTAAAAATAACCTAACTAATGTACGATTAAACAAGTTAGCTATGAAGTATCTTTTTTTTTTCTGTACTTATTTTTTCAACTTCATTTTTTTATTACTTTTACGGTCATTCCGTGAAATCATATATTTCGTACTAAATACAAACTGAAATATAGATGCACAGAAAAAACCCCAGAAAAAAGACCAATGCAATGCTGGGTTCGATTCCCAGCATTGGTCTTTTTTCTGGGGTTTTTTCTGTGCATCTATATTTCAGTTTGTATTTAGTACGAAATATAATGTACGATTCGCTTAAGTCCTGTCTCTACGAAAGAGTGCACTTAAGGCTAGGTTCTGATGCCAATATGTTGGGCGAGAAATGCATCAGTGCTCAGGTAGTCGCGCGAGCAGTGCGGTGGCGCGTAGTGCGCGTTTAGCAGCCACTGTGGTGTGTTGAACAAGAGCTACGAATTAGCCCGAAACAGTAGAGTTAAAGTAGTTTGAAGACGTGAGTAATCCGTATTATTTCACTATTATCTATATGATTAAGCGCAAGCACCAGAAACTAAGGTACTTCGCGAATATTCAGACAGATTATCGTAAGAGGAAACTTGAAAGCAGGTTATAAAATGCTGCCACATTCTCGTTTCCGGTGTTATTTTATGCAGCTTACGTTAAAAGGAAAATGTCTAAAATTCACTTTACTAGTCTTATCAGGTCCACACTAACCACATGCCGTCGGGGTGATAGGTTTTAAATTAAACTATTTAAAAAATGAATCAATATTTCCGCTGGTCTTTAATACTTCGTAGAAGGTTCTTACGAAAAAAACGCGCATAATATTAGAAATTTACAGAAAATTTAAAACTATGTAAAATCTAAACGCGAGCGCGTTAGAATAGTTTGATGAGTGATGATGATGATGATGGATGTTTGAATGTTGCGGCTGTCGTATTTTCAAACGGACGGGAAACTTGGGTCGCGTTTACGCATGGCTTTGATTCTAGCTGCTCTCACGCACACATACACGAGTGCATAGAATACCTAAAATCGATTAAATAGCACAAGAAGCTCGGTGCGGCCTTCAATCAATTTAGACGACCAGATGGCCTAGTGGTTAGAGAACCTGACTATGAAGCTTGAGGTCCCGGGTTGGATTCCCGTGTCGGGGCAGATATTTGTATCAAAAATACGAATGTTTGTTCTCGGGTCTTGGGTGTTTAGTTTAATATGTATTTAAGTATGTATCTATCGATATAAGTATGTTTATCCGTTGTCTAGCACCCATAACACAAGCTTTTTAGCTTACTTTGGGGCTAGGTCAATTGGTGTGAATTGTCCCGAGATATTTATTTATTTATTTATATTTATTTAATCTGGCAACTCTGATCTATATCAGCAACTTCGGTTCTCCTGCTATATGGTTTATATGCACCCGATAATCGCTGCACGGCATGTGCAGCAGTTTTTACTACATAGAGGAGTATTCACCCAAATTGATATACGGAGTTTCAACATTGAATAGTACAAAAAATTGTTTTGCGCCGTTTGCAATTTGGCGTTCCAATATTTGTTGTCTATCAGTTCATCTATGCTGTTATTTTCTGACGGGAGCATTTTTTCTGCATGCAACCTACACAAAAAACGATTTTATTTTTTAGTTCTATGTTCGACTTTATGTATTTTATATTAGCCACTACACACCATCATCATCACCCTAGCCTATATTATGTCCCACTGCAGATGCCAAATATATGCATGTCTCCATAACAGAATGCAGGACCAGTGCGAATTGGAAACTTTACACACACCATTTTCTTGGCAGGTGTTTGTGCAGGTTTAGACGACCAGATGGCCTAGTGGTTAGAGAACCAGACTACGAAGCTTGAGGTCCCGGGTTCGATTCCCGTGTCGGGGCAGATATTTGTATGAAAAATACGAATGTTTGTTCTCGGGTCTTGGGTGTTTAATATGTATTTAAGTATGTTTATCCGTTGCTTAGTACCCATAACACAAGCTTTGCTAAGCTTACTTTGGGACTAGGTCAATTGGTGTGAATTGTCCCGTGATATTTATTTATTTTTATTTTTATTTATTCCTCAAGATGTTTGACTTTATCTTCACTTCATAGAAAATCATGCTTTAGGTGCTATGTATTTGACAATAGGGTAAAAAAAATATTTAATTGCCTTTGACTTGAATAGATTGAGTTACCTAAACCATATATTTCAAACTAAATACAAACTGAAATATAGATGCACAGTGCATCTATATTTCAGTTTGTATTTAGTTTGAAATATATGGTGTCACGGGATGACCGTAAAAGTAATAAAAAAAAAAAAAAATGAAGTTGAAGAAAATAAAAAATAAATAGAAAAAGATACTTCATACTTAACTTGTTACCTAAACCATTTTTACAGGACTACGGCAAAGCCACTAGGAAGTGTTTACCTGTCTGCTAGTTTGAACTGCCATTATCAGCACTATCGTCACTATCATCATTTCAGCCGAAAGAGCTGCCATTACACGTACTCTGATAAACGAACTGATAAAACCTATTCGATTACGATGACCAAAATTAAATGCAACAAGCTTTTCTGTAATTTCGTGTGATTCCTTGACGTCAACAACTTATTTACAAGCAAATTTCTACTTTATGAACTAATGAACTAAAACAATTACATTGCTCACCCGCGACCTTACAACAGTTACGTTTATGCAAGAAATGTGCGTTCATGCAGTTCCTCCACCTCCACACTGTACGAACACACACAAATCACATAAACCCAACCATCACCACCACCAAGCTACACTGACGCGTTTCGAACTCAACCAGAGCTCATCTTCAGAGTTACCACAACCGTATGCTATGCTACCAACTGTTAAACTAACAAACCAAAACAAATGTTTTAACTTGTCACTGTAACTTCTCAAGTACCCACTTTATTTTTCTTATTCTCAAACTACCCCACAAAAATTAACTTTTATTGACATATTATAAAACTACTTCTACTTTATGTCAAAATGACGAACCTTTTCATTCCGCGACGGTATCTTGAATTCAATACAATCTTCTTCTTGCTGTCTAAAGGGCAGTTGTGTAAAAAAACTTTTATACAAATACAGTAGTAAGTTCTTACACAGTTTCACTCACTTTGAGCAGTGCAGTCCTTCATCTTCTATTATATAAAAATCTCGTGTCACGGTGTTTGTTATCGAACTGCTCCGAAACGGCTGGACCGATTTTTGTGAAATTTTTTCTCTACATTTGCTAGGTCTGAGAATAGGTCGTAGGCTATTTTTTGTATACCTACCCCTATTCCCTTATTCCCCTATTCTTCGCAGACCGAGCCGCGGGCAAGTCTAATATAAAAAAAATCTCGTGTCACGGTGTTTGTTATCGAACTCCTCCGAAACGGCTTGACCGATTTTTATGAAACTTTTTCTCTATATTCGGTAGGTCTTCGGTTTGTTATACCTATCCCTATTCTTCGCGGACGGAGTAGCGGGCAACAGCTAATAATAATAATAATAAATATTTCCAACCCTACCATTTAACTACAATTGATAACAGTGCCCTCTATCCACAGGCGCGGTCAAAACTTCCTAAGAAGCGTCGCCGCGTTTTGCCGGTGGAGCAACCACGGAGAAAACGCGACGTCACCGCCTCCAATCGGCGGGTCAATGCAGTTAAACACCCCGTCGTCCTCAAAGACTTGCCACCGGGCGGAAACAAGTTCGGTGAGTTACCCACTAGAGATAAGAGATGGCGCTTATTAGTTACATGAGGTTTAGGATAGATGGCGCCAGCTTCAGGGCAATCAACTGAAAGCATTAGGTATTCATGAAATGCTTGCGAGCTGTATAATTTGTAAGCAACGATCGCTTTTGTTTCTTTTATTAAGTCAAGAGACGTACCTTACTGGGCTGGCGTGGATATTTCGGCTGGTTTCTTTATGTTCTCAAATTAGGTAGCAAAAGGTTTATTTATTTAGGGCTAGAACCTAAATATAGCATTTACAGTTTTCCTCAGGCTCGGCTTCGCTTCCTAGGCTTCGGAGGCTCAGTCTAGTTAGAGCCGATACGTTTGATGTTATAATATAACTCAATACCTACATTACCTATAATAAAATAAAAAAAGAATAAAAAAGCCTATATTTCTTCCAGAATCTTAGTTCACAAAGTAGTGATGTTAGTGATCAAATTAAAAGTGCAATTATTTTTAAATTTAGTGTTAGTATGTAAAATATTAAAAAGTTTTTAATTATTCTGCAAGAACCCCTCTGCCTCCTCCAAAGTGAGCCAATCTTCTCTGGATTTTGCCAAATGTATCCAATTTGGACCCGCTGTGCGCTTTATTTCGTCCTACCATCTATTTCGGGGTCTACCTTTCCTTCTTTTGCCTATTGGCCCTTTCCACTCTGTCACACTATTTTGTCCATCGCTGGTCTTGTAGGCGTGCTACGTGTCCAGCCCACTTCCATGTTAGTGCAAGAGCTTGTGTCAGACAGTCTGTTGCTTTTGTGATATTTACCTATAATTGCTTATAATAATAGTGACTTGACTTAATCTTATTCTTCTGTATATATAAAAGGCAATCGTTACTGATCTATCAACGCACAGCTCAAACGACTGAACGGATTGTGTTGAAATTTAGCACACAAATATTTATTATGACGCAGGGATCCGCTAAGAAAGGATTTTTCAAAATTCCCACGGGATAAGGAATAAATGGGATTTATATTTTCGCTTTAAGTTAGCCATATCTCCGTAACTATAATTATGAGAGACTTCAAATTTGGCATGCAAGTAGGTGATTATAAAAATAAAAAACTAATTATAGGATTTTCGGAAAATCCCAAAGGACAAGGAGTAAATGAGATTTATATGTTCAATTCAATGGAACCGGGACCCTATCTCTGTAACCATTCCTTTAGGGTCATAGAGGTGCAGTAAAATGGTATTTAAGGTATTTTTATTAAATTGGTTTTTAAAGATTGAGGGTTGACCATAAATTATATTTGTGCGCGGAAAAAGTCGCAAGAAAAAGCAGGTGTCCTTGTAAAATTGTTACGTGATAATTGACTGACTGATAGACAACGCACAGCATAAGCCACTAAAGCTAGAGACTTAAAATTTGGCAAAGATATTCTTGAAGAACACCGAGGTAGATTAAGAAAGGCTTTTATGAAATTCCTATAGAATAGAATTGAATATAATATTTATTAACTCAGATAATTTCATAGATCCATAAATTTGTTAGTAAAGAACTTAAAGCCTAAATTAGTTCAAAAGAAAAAATATAATCTAAAATTAAAATAAAATATAATTAAAATTAAAATACAAAGTTACATAGTCCAAATCAAATATAAAATTCAAAACATTCTAAAAAATTAAAACTTACTATTCATTTTTCCTATCACATTAAATTATTAATTTACAAAAAAACCCTCTCAGCGTGCGGATTTATAAGTGCTGAAACCCAGTGCCTTTGAAGAGAGCTGTCAAAACGTCCGGCTAAAACTCTTAGAATGCTGTTGGGACTACACATCACCCTACTACCGATGAACACAATTTTTTTACGCACCATCGCATAAAAATCATCCACCCGGGCCTCAGCAAAAATGCCCGAGGCACTGCAGTGTCAGGGTAGTCCCATCAACACCCTAAACATGTTGTTATAATTTACGCGCAGGGCGTTGAATGCTCCCTGTGTATACCTAACCCACAGTCCGCTCGTGTAAAAAGTTTGACAGAAAGACTTGAAAAGCGTCACTTTAACTTCATTTGAACATCGAGCGAACCTGCGGGCCAGCATGTTTCCACGAACCGACAACGCCCTACGCTCTATGGGACAGAGAGCTAGCTAATTTTTATACTTCCGCAGAAGCAAAACCGCGGGATCAAACTTGTTTATACTTATTATTTTTCTTATGTTTTGTCGTAGGTGTCAACGGCATGAACATGATCGGTCTGGCCCTCCAAGGTCCACCGAACATCCTGACTCGGCCTTCGACTGCGTCCACGCAGCCTCTCCAAGCGAGGGCACCAATCGGTAAACAGCCCACCATCCTGATCATACAGCCACCTCCCACTCCCGATAAGAGACAGAACCGTCCCACCATAGTCTTCCTATAGCAATTTGAATGTCAAATATATCCTAAGTAACATTTTTAATTTCCAAAGAAATTCTAAATTTCGACAAATTTTAGTTGAGGAAGTCTTTTTTGAAATACCACTTTAGCATCTATTAAGAAGAAATACTCTAAAAATGGTACTCCAGTGCAGTTTGATGATCCAACAACCAAAAAAAAATATTTGTTAACTTAACCTAATTTGGAATGCACCTGGCACACCCTTACAAATTTAAATTGAACACATAATGTCCACCGCTCAGGATTTACAAAATTACATTAATAAAGTAGCGTATACAATTCAATCAAAGAATTTAAAGACTGTCGCAAAGATGTCTTGTAAATAAGTTGTGTTATTTGAAAGAAACAATAGGTATGTTGACGCCATTAAAAATAATTCGAAGGCACGATTCCAGTAAAAAAAAGTTTAATTTTAGCTCTTAAAACCAGATTAATTTTCGATTAACTGCAAAATTTGATTCTTTGTTGTTTTAAAACAAATAAATAGTTAGTTGATTGAGTTGGCGAACAAGTGACGTTATAAGTTTCTATTGCCATTCAAACTCTATGGGAGAATTGTGTTTTGACAGCTCATAAAAAGTACTTCAGTTGATTGGTGGTGTCAACATCCCTATTAGAGATCCTGAGTGGACACATTGTCCCTTTTACATGTTGAATGCTGACACAAGTTTCTATTGCAGTTGAAAGCCCAATCGTGAACACGCAAGCCGGAGCCATTTCCCTAGCGTCATTGCAACCACCCTTGATGACGGCCCCACCCCTGCAACCAAGACCTGCAACCACCGGAGCCCTAGACCTCATGCTACCATTGCAACCAAAACTACTACCAGGGTACCACTTACAATCATCATTTCTCACGAGTACTCTCTCTACTGTGCGACCACCCGACCTGCCAGATAAAAAAGAAAAAGATTCTAGTCCTGATAATTCCTCTAGAGATGTCGAAGATAATTGTATAAACTTAGATAGTACACAAGATAGCGTAAGTGAAGTACAATGTGAAAATCATAATGTAGATATCGAGGTCAGTGATGTCACTGACAATTCTTATACTAAAGATGAAATAAATTCAAATGTTATCGATGCCAGCAAAGCAATGGATACTAGTTTAGTCAGTAGTTCAAATGATGACAGCCCTAATAACAATTCTTATTAAATCAATTATAGTTTAGATAAATGTGGACTGTAAAATAAAATAAAAGTGAAACCCCAAAGCTCTTTAATGTCTCCCGTTAGATTGATGTAAGATTTTAATGAATTCAATTTTAAAATTTGTAAAATATAACTTGGGTAACTAACTAATTTGGAATTCGTCTCGACCAAGACTAGTTAGAAGGCGTTTATGTGACGTATTTTTTGTATATTTTGTAAATGAAAGACGAAACAGTGATGGTAAAGAAACCGTATTAATGTAAGGGAAGTTTTAAACTATCTTGCCAAAAATTATATACTGTTAATAATGTTAGAAATTTCAGCGTCTTCTAAAAGTTAATTTGGCCAACTTTTAGATTCGAGATTAAATTTAAATGAACAAAAAGGGATCTCTTTAAAATTGTATACTTGGTTACTTTGACAATGTTAACTCGAACCACAGTAATGCTTCGTCGTGGTTTTAATAGACAGGAATTTTAAGCCAAGGTAAACCTTAAAATATAGTGAGGATTTTACTATCCCTTCAATTTATCATTTTTTTTTGTGTTTTAAACCAATACTTATTATATCAACTAACAATATTACGTACCTTTCACAGTTTTAATTTTGAACTTTGATTTAAATTTTTATTTTGATTGACATAATCTTTATTTTTAATTTCATTTTTAATTCCATTTAGGATTGATAATATTTTTTGAACTTTATGTAATTACCATCAAATTGTATTTTTAATTGTGTGTGGCATTTAATTTTGTATTCTATTTAACTAAAGTTTAGTACGCCTGTTGCCACGACATAGAAGATCACGACATGTACTTAACAACTCTATCCAACAGCAATCTATGTTTTCCAATAAACATTATTCTGATTCTGATCAAATCCTGAAATGGTTTTTTTACGTAAGTTTTCCACAGATGTGCCAAAAACTACGTAACTTTGTAGTAAGCTCGCATTAGGGTAGACGGGTTTTATGAGACCTGTAAAATGGCTGTACACTTCTTCGTTCCGGTTAAGATTACACTGTGCTACATTTTAACTTAAAAACACTACTAAATTTCTTCTTAATGTACTAAGCATGTACATACTCAAACCTTGTCCAATAAACCGCAGATTTTTAGGCAGTTTCTTGGAGTACTACTTGGACTACATAAAATTATGCTCGGAGTGTTTCCCTACGTAATCGAATCCAAAATGAGGAGATCGGCGACAGAATCATAGCTCGGAGAGTCGCCAGACTTAAGTGGGAGTGGACAGGCATATTGCTCGTAGAACCGACGGCCGACGGGGCAGGAAGGTTCTGGAGTGGTGACCGCGAATCTTAAGACTGGCGTGGGAAGGCTCCCAACAAGATGGACCATAATGTAAGGGAGGAACCGCATGGATGAGGGAATATCTGGACCGATAGTTGTGAAACTCTTCGGGGGAGGCCTTCTTCCGGCAGTAAACGTCTTTTGGCTAATATAATGATGATTTCTTGATCTATTATTATGTGCATTTATCTTAAGTATCTGGATGTTTGTAGCTTTTTAAAAGCTTTTTATTAACTTGCAATGTACTAAGTATGTATGTACGGGTCAAATCTTGGAAGTTGAATTTAACCCACTTCCAGGTAGTGAGATTTACTTGGAATTTGGTATACTTATGTAGGTTGGATGACAATGCAAGTACAGTCACCTAAAAGTATAGTCAGCGAAAAAGCTTCCTTTGAAAATTAAATTTTTAACAAAAACTTATTTTTTATATGAAAGGAGGAAAACGAGCATGCGGGTTAAATAATCGAACTTGGACACCCGCAACACTAAGGGTGTTAAAAGTGCATTGCTGGCCATTTGAGAGATAGATAGACTCGGTTTTTAAAGATTTCTAACTTGTGTCGCTCCGGGAATGCTGTCCGAGGAAGCTGGTTCTATAATTTCGTCGTGGGTGGGAAAAAGTTCAGCTTATAGCGGACGGTGCTAGACTGCCATCCATCAAGATGGTGATGATGAAATAATTGAAGGTCACGCAAAGCTTACGAAAGTGTCGATTTTTGTGGCCACGGAATTTTTTATGTGGCATAGTGTTGTCTTAACGAAACGGGCGTTTAACTTGGATATTCTTTATTATAGAATAAGGTTAGTTCGTAAATGAAAATATTGTTCCAGTTAGCGACCATGCTGTTAGTAATCAATATTTACTAACCATTGTAATTTTCATAGGATCTAGTAGGTATATTTTTCTAATGTTAAATTTTTTTATTGTTTCAAACTGTCAGATTGAGTACAATTTAAATTTTATATCCAGAAAAGATCAAGAAATGTTAATCATAATACTTACTTTAATTTAGAAAAGGTTCTTTAGGTACCTACCTAAACAAAATAATATTAACCTTGACTAACTGTTTATTCAAGAATTTTATTCAAGAAAAAATGTCTAACGGCAAAATTAATGATAAAATATATGTATTCGTATGTATGTATGTACTATTGAAACATTTGATTATTCACTGGCCGTAAAACCAGGAGAACGTTTTAATAATAAATTCAATTATGAATTTCTTTGTCAAGCATTGCAATGTCACTATTACCTTTTGCTGCGAAAAAGTTCCACAGTGGTTCACGATTTGGTTTGTTCGATAGTGCATCGTGTTATTATTACGAAACTCAATCTGACGTAACATTGTATTAAATCTAAAGTTCCATTACAAGATCGACCATGTTTTAATCTTGCATGAGAATGTTTGAATAAACCAGTACCAACAATTACATTTGTTTCTTTTTAATCCTTACTTTTGTACATTATTTTGGAGTAAAAAAAATCGGTAAATAAAAATCTTTGCTTCGCTATTGGAGTAAGATTGTTATGATGAAAAAAATCTCTTTGCTGCTCTACTATTAATCATTCATTACCACTTTGGTAAAGAAGCAAGATAACAGTTTTTGCTTCATCGATGCATCAAGAAAACAATGATAGGTGAACAAGTTTGTATAGAAATCCTTTTAATATCATTAATCAGTTTGCGAGTGTGTGCGTGCATGCGTGTGGGTGTGTGAGTGTGAGGCTGTTCCTCTTTCATGCGGAAGGCTTCCCTTGTAGATTTGGTAGGTAAGCCCGCCGTGTAAAAAACTAAAGTCAGACACACCTCGAAGAATCGCCAGACTCAATTGGCAGTGGGTTGAGCACATCGCACGTAGGACTGATGGCCGATGACGCCAAAAGATTCTCTAACGGTGTCCACGAAAGACGCAGTGTAGGTAGGCTGAGAACAAGATGGAACGACCAGTGGCCGTATTGTCTAACGCTTTGGCGCTCACTATCGCATTCAGCATCTCTTTCTTCCCTCGTCCAATACCGTATGACAAAAAGAGGCGGTGAAAACGATCGTGATACAAAGTGCATTACACAATAAGGCTACTGGTTAAGATAGCGGGAATACCCTGGATGCGGGTGGCGCAGGCCGGTCTGTTCGGCGAGCCTTGCCTATTCAGTAGTGGGCTTCTTTCGGCTGAAATGATAATCATCATCCCAGCCTATATACGTCCCACTGCACGGCACAGCCTCCTCTCAGAATGAAAGGGCTTTGGCCGTAGTGCCCACGCGGGCCCAGTGCGGATTGGGAACTTCATACACACCATTGAATTTCTTCACAGGTGTATGCAGGGTTTTCTAGAAGAAAGAAAGAAAGAAAGAAAATACATTTATTTACAACAACACAAGACACATAAATATTTTTACAAAAAGGACAATACAGAGGCTAAAAATAGAGTGTGTCATTGCGGTTGCAAATTGGACACTGGCTCAGCATAATGCTGAGGCGTTTATAACACCCCAGCGCTGATTTTCAGCCAGTACCGTCGGTAATACCCGGAACGCCACACAGATAGATAAAATGTACACTTATAAATATAAGCGATAAACTACAAGGTGTTTTCCTTCGCCGTAAAGCTCAGCTCATGATAAAAAATAATAATAATAATAATGTTATTTAAAGGCATTCGGTACACCAATATTATAAATTTCAAATGTAATTTCGCACATAAATTCCGAAAAACTCAGAGGTGCGAGTCGGGATTTGAACCCACGACCGTCTGCTTGAGAGGCCATAGGTCAAACCGCTAGGCCATCACAGCTTTTTGAAAAAAGATAAGAATTAATGATGATGATAATGACGAATTAGCAAAATCTCGGGGTTTTAGTCAACTGCCAGATCTTATAGTTTACGCATGCGCAGATCCGGGCAAATGCTAGTATACCATTAACTGATGATTTCATTAAGTTCCATTGAGAAAAATCAATTAGGTACATTTTGATAATTCCCCACACAAGGTTTCGACAAAGCCAATCATCTCACAAAACATTGTTTAAAATACCAAAATGCTATTTATCATTCACAGGTAATGAATGGTTATTAATTAAACCGATTACGTAGAACGAGATTAGTAAGAGAACGTGCCCTCAAAGGTTTCGTGATTCAATTTCTCGGCTGTGCCCAATCGATAATATTCTGTAAACAACGTTGACATGCGACAATATTAGTATAAGTGCCTATTAAATTCATAAAGACAGGCTTTGTGTATTGATAATGGAAAGCTTTACAAGCGTATTCATACACCGAAGTGTACATCGAAACGCTAAGCTTTCGATCAATCAAATTGTTGAATGTTTGCTACTGTTACTTGATAGATGGCGTTGTTGTAGTGTATTTTAATGCAAGCGCCATCTATTGTAAAAAGAAGAAAAATGTCTTCAATTAAAGCGGTTTAATATTGTATTGAAACCGTGGTGGCTTAGTGGTTTGACCTATTTTGCCTCTTGAGTTTTTTGGAATTTATGTGCGAAATTACATTGGAATTTAGCATGAATTTTACGGTGCAGGAAAACATCGTGAGGAAAAACATCTTAAGTCAACCTGCACACTCTTCTCTTCTCTTCTCCTTTTCAACCTTTCACCACCCCCACCCAATGCTGAGTGTAGGTCTCTTCCAATGCACGCCATTCTTCCCGGTTTTGCGCCCTTCGCATCCAGTCCTTTCCGGCCACTCTAACAAGGTTGTCGGTCCAACGCATCGGTTGCCTGCCTATATTTCTATGCCCTACTCTAGGCCTCCACTCAAGCACCCGACTACCCCACCTGTTGTCCTGTCTACGGCATATATGGCCCGCCCACTTCCAAACCTGCACACACGTGAGAAGAAATTCAATGGTCTGGGTGATGTTTAGACCCCGTTATCGGAGGTGCAATTTGGTAGCTGTTAAGTCCTAGAGATGGGTAAAAAATACTTTAAAATACTACTACATGTCGATAATTTTTCTTACAGTCTAAAAATTTAATTAAACGTGCTTATTTTGTAAAACAGGTATAATTACAAAATTAATATGTATTAACATTTTTAATTTTTAGAAATAAACGACCAGATGGCCTAGTGGTTAGAGAACCTGACTACGAAGCTTGAGGTCCCGGGTTCAATTCCCGTGTCGGGGCAGATATTTGTATGAAAAATACAAATGTTTGTTCTCGGGTCTTGGGTGTTATATGTATTTAAGCATGTATCTATATATATGTATGTTTATCCGTTGCTTAGTACCCATAACACAAGCTTTGCTAAGCTTACTTTGGGACTAGGTCAATTGGTGTGAATCGTCCCATGATATTTATTTTTTTATTTTTTTTATTTTTTAAAAATTACTTTAATTAAACCCAAATTCATTTCCAGAAACATATGTCACGTAATACATTACTAAAAAAATTTCTAACTTAGAGGACGTTAGAATTCGTCTTCTGTTGCTGAAAATCCATTTTAAGAAGGAAAATGACTTTTTTTCTTTGACAGAAGTAATAGGCAAATATTTACATATGGCGTAATTTTGTACCGTATTCTTATTAACATCTGTAATTTCGACCCTTTTGCCATGCAACAAACTTTGTATAATTTGTATAGTTGTGAGAGTACTATCGATATCGACATCATAAATATTTTTACCCATCCCTAAGACTTGACAGCTACCAAATTGCACCTCCGATAACGGGGTCTAGTGATGTTCCCAATTCACACTGGTCCCAAGTGCAAACTACGGCCCAAGGCATCTCATTCTCAGAGGCCCGTGCCCTGCAGTGGGATGTATATATAGGCCAGGACGATGATGATATTGATGATATTTGACCCAACTGGTGGTCGAACCCATGGCCTTAAGCTTTGTAGGCAAGCCTAACGACTACGCCATCCGGCAGTCAATGTAAGCATCGTTAGAAGTGCCGGGGTTATTCAATATTCGGTCCACGTTCTGACATTCCACAATTAGAATTTAATATCCGGTGTTACCCCTCTCAAACTATGCCAGCAAAGGTGGAATTCTTTATTACATCGAGAAAATGAACACGTGAAAATGTTTGAAAGACACAGCCTTTATTACTATTTAATCAAACCAAGATTGGTTTTTTTATAACTATATATTCTGTGAATATTCCAAGCGTCTACATGTTGCCGTTATCAATATGGAGCAAAAACGAGCAAAAACATCAAGTTTGTTGTATGGGAGCCCCCTTAAATATTTATTTTATTCTGGTTTTTATTATTTGTTGTTATAGCGGCAACCGAAATACATCATCTGTGTAAATTTCAACTGTCTAGCTGTCACGGTTCATGAGATACAGCCTGGTGAAAGATGGACGAATGGACGGACGGACAGACGGGCCGACAGCGTACCCTCAGTAATAGGGTCCCGTTTTTACCCTTTGGGTACGGAACCCTAAAAAAATCACAGTTTTCAAACAATTTTTAACGACCGCTTTAGCCTAGTTGGTAGTGACCCTGCCTACGAAGCAAGAGGTCCTGGGTTCAAATCCCGGTAAGGGCATTTATTTGTGTGATGAGCACGAATGTTCCTGAGTTATGGATGTTTTCTATGTATTTAAGTATTTATTTATCTATATAAGTATGTTTATCCGTTGCTTAGTACCCATAACACAAGCTTTGCTAAGCTTACTTTGGGACTAGGTCAATTGGTGTGAATTGTCCCGTGATATATATATATATATAATTGTCCAACTTAACTTATGTGTTCATAAGGAAGGACCCAATAGCGCGCGTAAATAAATGTCACCCATAAACCTCAGTTAATTGTGAATTATTCCGTAATGGCGGCCATTAGAGCATTTAGTATTGCACGACATCAAACGATTTACATACGAAACGAAGGCTGTTTTTTTATTTTTATTTTTTTTTTATTTAATTTAATTTAAGTACTTAGCTGCTAGAAACAGATTTTTTTGAGGATAAATCTTCGCTCGGTGCGAAAAATATTGTTTAAGTTTACCAGCTACGGGCTTCCACTATCGCACGTCGCGCCGTAAGTCTGCGTTCCACCGTCACCACCTTGATGAATATACATCTACAACTGTGCGTTTCCGTCGGCATTTTCTGCCACGCACAGTTAAATTGTGGAATCAACTCCCGTCTACGGTGTTTCCAACTAACTATGACATCGGGTCCTTCAAGAAAAGAGTGTATTGTTCCCTTAAAGGCCGGCAACGGACTAGTGACCCTTATGGGGTTTCTGGTTCTCATGGGTGGTGGTGATCGCTTACCAACAGGTGACCCACTTGCTCGTTTGCCTCCCTCTATCAAAATGAAAAAAAAATCCTACTAATATTATAAATGACAGAGTTTGTGAAGATGTTTGGATGTTTATTACTCAATCACGTGGTAACAGCCACATGAATAAATAAACGGAACAGAATAAAAGCTTCCGAACAGAGCTCGAAATTCTTACCTATTATCATAGGGTTGTCACTCGGTAAAAAAAAATTTAAAATTTAATATTTTATTCAAACAAGTACTTAAGTATTTAATATCTGTATATCTACAAACACTACACCAGGTAGGCATCTTTAAAAACAACTGAACACCCGAACTATGTAGCTAAATGCCAAACGGTCGCGTCGTCGCTGGCGGCACACCTGAACTTTGTCTACTGACTGAGCTAGTTCAAACCGGTTTGTCTCCGAGCGGGCGCCGTTGCACGCCCCGCCCCCCCCCCCCCCACCTGTCTGTGACAGGTCACACACACAATACATTATGTTGTGCCTGTAGTAGTGTAATGCGTGCGCGGCGTTGTTTGAAGCTTTTATTCTGTTCCGTGTATTTATTCATGTGGTAACGGCTGAACGAATTTTTAAAAAACTGAAACTTGGCATACCTATTACAAAAATCTCAATTGAGGCTTAGGATACGTAATACAGACTAATTTTTTAACCAGTGCACAAATTTTATTATGTGATTCAGTAGTATTTTTCACTATAATATTTATTTTTATCACTTATTTTTTTTGTTTTTCATAGTAACTCGACCAATTATTGGATGAATTATGTACCTACTGTAAACTACCCAAATTTCAAAATGTACAAAAAAATCTCGAACCGATAATCGTGATCTATTAACGATACTGAATCACGTATCAAAAGTTGTGCACTGATATTCTTCGGGCTATGCTAACAATATGCGATTTGACAATTTTATTATACTCTGTATGTTTTCATTCTAATATAACCATAAATTAAAAACAATTTAACCCCCGACGCAATTTATATAATGTTATATGTTTGAAAATAAACTAAGTGCCCATTATGCGTCTAAGATCCCTTCTGAAGCTAACAAAAGAGCTTATAACTTTGAAACGGCTGAACCGATTTTGATGAAACATGTCTACGAACCATCGCCAAGAAACCTGCTTTCAAATAAAAAACCGCAAACAAATCGGTTCACCCGTTTAAGAGATATGATGCCACAGACAGACACACACACCCACACACACACACATAGCGGTCAAACTTATAACACCCCCCTTTTTGTGTCAAGGGTTAAAAATATTAAAAATGTCTAATTTTTATTTTATTTATTTATTTATTTATTTATTTATTACACATTGTCAATGTCATGTACATTATAATCAAGATATTATCAGTAAAATAAGTCAGTCCATGACGCCCTGTAAGGGCACACAATACTTAACCAATAACTAACAACTAAACATAATGTAAAAAATGCAATAAAATAATTAAAAAAGACGATGTCAATAAAATTCGCATAAGTTAAAAATAAAATAAAGCCAAAAATAATACAACAATAATGTGGAGTACAAATAATCGATTAAAATATCTACAATTTATCATTTAAAATAATCAATTATAAGAAATAAAACAAAAACAAATAAATGTAAAATTAAACAGGTCACGTGTAATGCGAGTGTGCGTGTGAGTGTGAAGTATGAGTATGTGTGTGTGAGTGAGAGCATGTGTGTGTATGAGTATGTGTTGTGTTTTATTTGTGTGTGTGTGTTTGTGTGTTTTAATCAAGGCTTGTGTCAGACATAAACTCTTCGATGGAATAGTATGCTTTTTTAATTAAAAGTGACTTAAGCCTGCTACGAAACACATGAATTTTTTCTTCCTTTTTAATAATTTCCGGTATTTTATTGTAGATTTTTATCGATCTATAGCACGGGCCGCATTTATAAATATTTAATTTAGGTTCTGGGAGTTGCAATTTATTTTTCCGTCGCTCACTTTTAACAAAGTGAAAGAAGTGTAAGTGCTTCCTTACAAACAAGCCTACCTCCAGTATGTATATGCAGGGCAAGGTGAGTACGCCTTGTTCAACGAAATATTGTCTACAGCTTTCAGGTTGTCTAATATTAACTATTATACGTAAACATTTTTTCTGTAAGATAAACAGGTCGTGAGCGTTTGTGCTATGTCCCCATAATATTACGCCGTACCGCAGCCAGGCATACGCGTACGCATAATATGCAGTTAGTGCACATTTACTGTGTGTATTTCGTTTTAGTACCCCCAGAGCAAAAACAAACCAAACAAACCGTTTTAACAGGGTTCAATCCCTTCCACAGTCGGAACCCCATTGTTATCTCCACGGTAACTGTCCGTCTGTCCGTCACAGAACTCAAGAACCCTAATAGACAGAGAGCCTGAAATTATATTATGCATAATAAATGTGTATTCTACTCCTGCTACACAACAGCCTATAAAGAAAAATTAAATTAAATTAAAAATCAAGGGGTCCCCATACAAGAGACGTATTTTTTTGCTTTGCGTTCTATCTCTATCACGTTTGAACACATCAATTTCAAACTCAGAATATTAATAGAAATGCATGTCAACGGACAATAAAGATCAGTCAAGCGTGAGTCGCTGTTAGGAAAAAATGAAAACTAAAATGCAATGATTTTATCGTGTTTACATATTTTCGGCCTTCACTGTACGAAATCCTCGGTGAGCAAGTTTGACTCGCACTTGGCCATTTCTAGGGTTCCGTACCCAAAGGGTAAAAACGGGACCCTAAATGAGGCTCCGCTGTCCGTCCGTCTGTCCGTCTGTCCGTCTGTCACCAAGATGTATCTATGAACCGTGATAGCTAGACAGTTGAAATTTTCACAGATGATTGTATTTCGGTTGCCGCTATAACAGCAAATACTAAAAACCAGAATAAAATAAGCATTTAAGGGGGCTCCCATACAACCAACGTGATTTTTTTGCTCGTTTTTGCACGATATTGATAACGGCAACAGGTAGACGCTTGAAATATTCACAGAATATTCAATTATGACAATACTTTAAAAATAAATAATTAAATTAAAATAAAACTAATATTTAAGGGGGGCTCCCATACAAAAAACTTGATTTTTTTGCCGTTTTTATAGATAATGATACGGAACCCTTCGTGCGCGAGTCCGACTCGCACTTTGCCATTTTTTATTCCACATTTCTGTATTTGCATTCCCGTGCCTCAAACCCCAACCCCCTTTCCCAGAGGGAATTACGCGTCGGAGTGCGTAAATAAATAAGAGTCGATCCATCCTTTGAAACAAGACCTTCCATTTCTCCTTCTCAACGTTCCATTGTCCTTCCTCAAAAACCAACAAAGAGGAAATCAAGTGCTAAAAAGGCTTTTAAAATTAAACCCCTTTAACGGCACCTTAATAAAGGATGCAATTAGAAACGTGAAATGTTCCTTCATCAAATACTGAGTAATTTATTTTTACCCCTTCAATCGTATTGCTAAGGTGTTAATACGGTGTCTGTATTGTTATGGGAATCGCTATTGAAGTCGCTCCAAACGTCAATGGATTTAACGCGTATTGTCTCCCCCTTACTCTGTCTATGAGAAAAGGCTATGAAAATTGAATTATGAGTTACATTATTCGCGAAACTAGGACGGAATATACCTAGCTAAACTTTTTTGTTGTTTTCAATATGTTTCAGTATGATAGTAATAGGATAGGTAAGCGACCAATCAACAGATTTTTACTTTTGTGTAGCTGTACAGTCAAGGATTTTAATTGATAGGCCACTTGCCATTGTTCGTAATTTAGCCGCGTAATGCAAATCAGCATACACCAGTATAAGCGGCTTAACCCGATTTGCATTAAGGCTGTGCCGAGGAAATAACGACAGAATTGCGTTTGTTAGATTCCTTACTAAATCGTTATTTCTAAATCTTAATCTATGTGGGTCATAAGTTAGACATTTAAGGATTTACTCTATAAGTCGTACTCTTTAGAAACACGATTACTTATACTTTGCTCGAAAGAAATGAAATCCAAAGTTAAGTCTAAAAAAGAATGGATTCCCTTAGTACAACGTAAATACTTAACGGAACGTTATGAGTTTTTTTATAATAACAAAACTACTTATTTTCTGTAACGTATACGACTTACATCTTCAAAATATCTATAACATCTTCAAAATAACTACATTCGCGCGCGTTCCGCCCATCCTAACCTGAGCCGCCACGATTCCCTCCTGTCCGCGACTCCGCCGAGACACCCTTCACAATAATACCTAAAATCGAGTACCGCCAAAAGCTCGGCGCCCTCTTAAGCGGTTAAATTACGAACAGTGACAAGTGGCCTATCAACTTAAATCCTTGACTGTACCTAGTTGTGACATTACTTATTTGCCAACTCAACTATTTTTTTTCAAAGCATCTGTAAAATCTAATTTTTAGGTCAACTAGTAAAAAACAGCTTTTCAGGGCTAAAAAAAATTAGTGTTTTTTATTGTAATGTTACTGTCAAATGAAAGCGTTAGTGATAGCGAATGACATACGTATTAAGGATTTTTGGGTGTTGTAATAAAACCTAAAAATATATATTATCAGTTAAGAAAACGTTTTAACGAGGCCCTTGTTTTTATTAGTTACAAGGCTTGAGCCGTGGGTTTGCTCGCGTGACATTACATCGGGCAGTTTCAATAGAACTCCTGTACCTCTACCATGAGTTTACACTAGTTCACAGTGACCGTACTCGCTAGCGACGGCGTAAATGTTTTGTATGGAGAATTGTACTTCCGTAAGTGACCGCTAGAGGCGCTGTACAATTCTCCATACAAATAATTTACGCCGTCGCTAGCGAGTACGGTCACGTAAACTAGTGTAAACTCATGGTAGAGGTACAGGATTTCACTAAACTGTCATGGGAATTTTCAAAAATTACACCGTAATCTTCATTTGCGATGTACAAAGAACACCCAAATTTCATGTCTCTTTACTTAGTGAATATAGCTTCTTCTTTCAAATAAATAGTTTTTTTTTATATAATGGCTCTGTTCATTGATGGACAATTTTGCCATTGCCAAGTGGAAGATAGTTTAAAACATGTCGGCTGTTGTTCGATAAAATATCCCCGTGTCGTGTGTATACAGGATGGTACATTTAGATCGGTCAGTATGGGTAAGTCTGTAACTATAAGATATACAAAGAAAAACTGCGTTAATAATTAAAAAAAAAAAGATTTTTGAAAATTTAATTTTTAATCATTTTTTTTGCTGACTATAATTTTGTTAACTGTATTTTTATACATACATCCTATCAATCATTGAATATCCATAATTGGCCGGCAAATCACTGACCGACGCACAGGATGCTCTGGCCCAAGCACTGTCTTCCTGAACGGATCCCTTAACGACCGCCTTAGCCTATGGTAGTGACCCTGCCTACGAAGCAAGAGGTCCTGGGTTCGAATCCCGGTAAGGGCATTTATTTGTGTGGTGAGCACGAATATTTGTACCTGAGTAATGGATGTTTTCTATGTATTTAAGTATTTATATGTATAAGTACTAGCTTTTGCCCGCGACTTCGTCCGCGTGGAATTAGTAATTTGGGCAGGTTATTTTTTTATCCAATTTGCTTTTTCATCAATTACGGCTCTCCTTAGTTCCTCGATATAAAAAAATACCCGCCCCCGCACCCCCCACCCCCACTACAGAGCCCCCCCCCCGCACCCCGAACCCCCCCCCTCACATACGCGTTCACATTCACCACCGTACTCCCAAGTCAAGCGTGCCTATAGAAGTTTTACTTCAAAAACCCCCGATTTTGAAACATTCTTCCGCTCCGCTCCGCTCCTATTGTTGTTAGCGTGATGATATATAGCCTATGTCTTTTCTCAGGCTCTAGAATATCTGTGTACCAAATTTCATTTAAATCGGTTTAGTAGTTTTAGCGTGAAAGCGAGACAGACAGACGGACAGAGTTACTTTCGCATTTATAATATTAGTTAGGATTAGGATGTTTATCGTCGTCTAGAGTAATAGTACAAGCTTTACTTGGTTTGGGACTAGGTCGATTTGTGTAAGATTGTCCCGTAATATATATTTTTTTTATTTATCCAGGAAGGGGGTTGCAGCTCTTGGCCTCACGGGGAGGTTATCCTAATAGGCAACGCTTTTAAAGCTGAATTTTCTAGTATTTACTGACAAGCACTGTCGCACGACAAAGATCTGGAATCAGCTTTCTGCGGCAGCATTCCCGGAGCGTTACAACTTAGGGATCTTTAAAAAACGAGCCTACCAATTCCTAAAAGGGTCGGCAACGCACCTGTGATGCCCCCCGTGTTGCGGGTGTCCATGGGCGACAGTTATCGCTTTCCATCAGGTGACCCGTCTGCTCGTTTGCCACCTCTTATATAAAAAAAAAGTCATTAATTTTTATAGTAAGAGACAGAAAAACTGATTCTCCAGTGAAGTCACGAACTTAAAAAATAATAAATAAATAAATCATGGAATAATTAACACCAATTGACCTAGGCCCAAACTAAGCAAAGCTTTTACTATGGGTACTAGACAATGGCTAAACATAGGGATTCGATTTGTAGCATTCGAACATGGCGGATGTAGACAGAATCTAATTTTGGTATTTCTGTTTCTTTGGCTAGTTGAAGTATAATTTTGATAGTGTTTTATGCGGCGATTAACCTTAATTAACAGTGATCACAAAATTCTATATTGCTCTCGTGTCTGACATATTTTAATGCGCAAGTTGTCTCCACGTGGTTTCTGGAATTTTACTATCAAGTTGCAAAAACTACAATCACCGTACAACGTTTCTCCCAAAGAGAGCTTACTTTGACACTGGCGAAATTGTCCTTATACACCGTGAAATTTTAGTGGTTGTTTTCCCGAAACGAGGTGATTTAGTTTCGATTGTACAATCCATTTATAATTACTATTTTGACTAGAGTCCGCAAACCAATAGTAACGCTTCGTTGGTACAAGTAGCGTACGACCGTACGATAGGTTAGGTACCAACGAAGCGTTACTATTGGTTTGCGGTCATTTTCGACTTTCGTTTTTCACAATTGGATTTTTGACTCTAGTCAAAATAGTAATTATAAATCGATTGTACAATCGATACTAAATCATCTCGTTTCGGGAAAACAACCACTAAAATTTCACGGTGTATAGGACAGAAGCCATATTTGAAATAAATAATAGTAATAATACTAACACAGATAAATACATACTTCAATACATATTAAACACCAAAGTATTTGTCATACAAATATCTACCTCGATCGGAAATCGAACCCAGGCCCTCAAGCTTCGTAGTCAGGTTCTCTAACAACTAGGCCATCCGCTCGTCAAAGATACAAAAGTACTTTTTATTTTTAAGCAGCTAGCGCGCGCATGATTGGGCGTCAATGAGGGAGGCCTATGTCCAGCAGTGGACGTCCTACGTCCTATGATGATGATGATCTGGCGCCATCTGTCGAAACAATTGATAACTCTTTCATTCTAACTTGAAACTTTCATCGGTAACACATTAACCCCTTTTAGGTTAAACATTAACCCTTTCACTACCGTTGAAGCCAGTACACCTACTTAGTAACGCAAGGGATGTATTACATTATAAAATATATATATACGTATAAACTATACATGTATGTACAAAGTCGCACTGCTACAATCGCAATGATGCTCAATTAAAATTCGTACGCGTAGACCTGAGGCGAAAGAAGGACAAAAAACATTTACGTTTAACAAACCTGAATTCACCCTCTAAGCCTTCGCATTTGAAAGCAGCTTTGATTTAACGGGATAAAGTTCAGAATTCTATGTAGCTTAAGCTGAAGTTAGGTTACTTGTTAGCTATGTGCGAGTGTGTAGGTACAGCACACACTTGTTTTACTACGCATGCGTGGAATGGTTTATCTTCAGTGCCGCTTTGCCCGCCGAGCCAGGCGCGTGCCGCGCGCCGCGCGCCGAAAAAACAAATTCAAGATATTCGAAATTCAAAAGTGATTCTAATCTGTTTATTAGTGGCCAGTGACAGTGAGGACAAATAGTTAAGTGTGACCGTTTTTTTAGTTTTTGAATTTTTAATGTTGGCACCACTGCAGTGGCGTGTTTGTAGTACGCCGTGAGAGCTTTCTGAAACAGGTTCGTAAATTAAATTACTTTTTTGCGTGTTTGGTTTGAAAACTGCGGGTGACTATTGGAATTTATTGTTTAGTTTTGTTACCATTGCGGCGAGAGATGTTTTTTTTTAAAGTCGGTTAACGTACGTCAGGGAATTGGTATTTAGGTCACTGTTTCTATCTGATATGATATTAAGTAAGCTACCAATAAAACTTACTATAGAATAGTTGATAACTAAGTGTACTTTAATTTAGACTAGAAATGATAACATGTCTATAATATGAACTTGTACGTAACTTTACTTGAACATGTAACTCATAGACGTATTTTACTTAACGTAAATAAACGACCGTTTGGACTAAAAATTTTGACTACAAAAGACGTTTAGTGTATTTAAAATTTTAACTTAATTGGCGTCTCTGCGCGTGTCAGTTAATATTAAGTTTAAGCATTCATAAATACATAAAATCGACCTACAGCCAAAGATTAAAATCTACACCTAATTTACCGGTATATACCGTTTTAATACCGTTATTATTGAAAAGTTCAAGCCCTTGTTCCATAGTACTTGTATAACATCAGTATTTTCCGCTTTCATACCGTTATTACTGACAGATTTTTATTTTTTTACAAATAATGGCCGTAACTCTAATTTGGATTCACTATTTCTCTCTCTCTCTCTCTCTCTCTCTCTCTCTTTCTGTCATTCAAGCCCTAGTTCCATAGTACCGGTAAAATACCGATATAAATACCGTGATACCGTTATTTCTGGTACCTCTTTCACAACCCTGTAGCATAATAAACTATAAATATACCAACCAATGGCAATCCCTAAGGTATTACCGCTACGCCGCGTAGCTCCGTAGCCTTCGTAACATCGCGTAGACCTTGCTACGACTAGCTCCGTGCTACCTATGCGTGAGAATTAATAATAACATGTTACTAACGGCACTGAGATTAACTTAATCTTGGCATTCTTATGGTTTAAATGAATGTTATAGAGGCATGAAGTGACGTGAATACAAAAAAATCTTAAATTAAATTAACTAATGCCTGCTGCTCCTTCTGGGAAAAAAATCGTTTGCCCCGCGGGAACTACGTAATTTTCCGAGATGAAAACTATCTCTTTACCAAGTTTCATCAACACTGGCGGTTTATGCGTGAACAGAATCTACTAAGCTAGAACCGAGGTAAATAGTGTTAAATGTATTAATGGGAAAAATGTGGTATTTTGGAAACGTGGTAGTTTAGGCATGAGTGATCGACACATACATAATATATTATCAGCAGTCAATAAGTGAGAAGTCAATATATACTCTGGTAACTGGGGTAATTGGGGATTTCTACTTTTCCTTGTAACCAATTAAGAAATTGTTAATAGGGTGTTAAAATTTGTCCGTTTCGTTCCGCGCTTTTGCAAGCCTTACAATAAAAAAAAATGTAACAAATCGGACAAGTTTAACAATGTTTAACAAGACGCAAAGAATTGTCCGGTTTGTTACATTTATTTTTAAAAGGACTAATTTCAACTCGCTACTAACAATTTTTTAATTGGTTACAAGGAAAAATAGAAATTCCCAATTACACATTAATTTTTAAGTAAGCAATTTCACATAAGGGAAACATGTGAATCTGAAACTTTGTAAGCTACTAACATTTAAACCCATTAAACGCCATATTCACAGCGAACAAATTATTGATTGAGCGACAAGACTCATTTTAAAAAAAATTGTACACAACTAATCGATCAAACAAACTCAAACACAAAACGAGACTACTCTTTTCTCAAAGGGCCGGCAACGCCCGCGTAACTCAGCTTATGTTGTGGGTGTCTATGAGCGGCGGTTGATTGCTTCCCATCAGGTGACTCGCCTGCTCGTTTTCCTCCTTATAAATATAACAAAACTAAAACAAACACGCACAACTCTTAATTGATTCCTTTGTGTAACGAAAGTTATCGTTATAGTTTGTATGACTAGCTTTCGTTACACAAAGGAAGTGATCGTGATTTTGTTTTCAATAAGCCTATAATGTATGTACAAATTTTTGAAAATTACCCACAAAGTGATCACACAAGAATTCAGTTTTAACCCTTTGAGATACAGAACCCTTTAAATACTAGTCAAATATAATAATAATAAATGAATAAATATTAGGGGACAATCTTACACAAATCGACCTAGTCCCAAACTAAGCAAAGCTTGTACTATGGGTACTAGACGACGATAAACATACTTATATAGATAAATAAATACTTAAATACATAGAAAAGACATAGACATAACTTTATTCGACATCAATAAAAGAAAAATACACTGACTAATACAGGAGAAAAATAATAATAAAAAAGAAAACAATAATAATAATTAAAACAAAAAACATAATTGAGATGTCGAAAAGGAATTTGACTCAGCATTAAGCTGCAGTAGGTGCCTGCTGCAGCGCTGATTTTCAGTCAAACCCTTCATATCATTACATCAAACTTGTTGGACCGGAATCAGCACAAATAAGTTGGTGAAAAAAAAAAAGGTAAAGTAGAAAACATCCATAACTCAGGAACAAATATCCGTGCTCATCACACAAATAAATGCCCTTACCGGGATTTGAACCCAGGACCTCTTGCTTCGTAGGCAGGGTCACTACCAACTAGGCTAAAGCGGTCGTGTCACACGAAACTCACAAAATACATAAAACTACAGTTTAGTTCCCAACAAACAAATGAACGCACCCATTCCAAGCAAAACAAACAAGAGTAAAAGGTTTCACATAAAACAGAAAGCTTTCCACACTTCGATTTTTACAACGGTAATATACTGACGAGCAAAAATAACTAGACACTATTTGCACAAAGTTTTATGGAAAGTGACCATTTATATTGCTAGTCAATGTGTCATGTCAGTTACACTGGGGAGGTTTTTTTTTATAATGAGTCGTATTTTAATAGCCTTTATTTACTTTGTTTTCACTTGCTGAGAATAGGGGAGGATCGAGGGGTCAAGAGGGCATATTTGGGACGCCCAACTGGACGTCGTCCGGTTGGTCGGCCGAAGTATCGCTGGGCTGATGCTGTGGAGGCGGATCTGCGACAGCTTTTTCAGGCCGGTAATTGGCGTGAAATTGCGCAGGATCGGGCTGAGTGGCGTGCTCTCGTTTCGGAGGCCAAGACTCACTTTGGGTCACTGAGCCAAACTAGTTAGTTAGTTATTTACTAAACCAGCTGTTGTCCGCGACTCCGTCTGCGAAGAACACGTTTATCGCTATCGCCGGGAACTATGCAATTTTCCGGCATAAAAGTATCCTATAACTACATACCTGAGACGTTTTAAAAAAAAATATAATACAATTAAGGGATTTAATTAAAACAAAACTTAATTGATTCCTTTGTGTAACGAAAGTTACCCATATAATAGCTTGAATGACTAACTTTCGTAACATAAAGGACACGATCGTGACTTTGTTTTCATAAAAAATGAAAAAATGAAAATGAAAAATGTTTTATTTGTTAGGTAATAGGATTTTACATAATAGTGGCTGGAGCCTCCTTTTAAGCTTGAAAAAACCTGTGTCAGGAGGCACCGCTCCTCCTCCTTCTCGACATTACATTTTGTGTCTATTACTTAACTACCTACCAACTACGCTATATATATATACGAGGGGCGTTCAATATAAAGTGAGAATGAGATGCAAACTCTTTCAATATTAGGAAATTAAATACTGGCCGGTAAAGCTAATCTATCTAGCTGATTGCTATGAAAAAAAAAACTAACTGTCTTTTGTTTAAAAAAAAATACGGTAATTTCTTTGCAATGTTATTGAGTACGTTAGCGAAAACGGAGAAAATTTAACTGCGCGCCGTTATCAAATACTTGTGTTTGAAAAATTTTTCTACGGACCAAGTCAATTTAGATTTGCGGGACACTTTAGGGTCTAATGCTCCTCCGTATTCGACAGTCGCACATTGGTGCGCCGAATTTAGACGTGGAAGAACATCGACAATGGACGACCCCCGCTCCGGACGCCCTACTACTGCAATAACTGAAGAAATTGTGAAAAAAGTTGAAAACTCAGTTTTGGCGGATCGTCGTGTCACGGTTCGTTTTATTGCTGAAAATGTAAAGATTTCAACGGGGAGCGTGCATAATATTTTACATGAACGCTTGGGTATGAAAAAGGTATCTGCACGTTGGGTACCAAGAATGCTTACTGACACGCAAAAACAAACTAGAGCCGAGATTTGTCAAGAAGCTTTGGACCTGATACAGCAAGACCGGGAACTTTTTTTGCCGCGATTTATAACAATGGGCGAAACATGGCTCCATCATTACGACCCTGAAACGAAACTGCAGTCTATGACATGGAAAAGGCCATCATCTCCAACTCCGAAGAAATTCAAGGTGGGCCTTTTTCGTACACTTTTTTCATATATTATTTTATTTTTATTTTATATTTTAAAATTGTATTGTCTTAATAGTTGTTTTTTATTTATTTATTTTTTTATTTTTGTGTGTGCGAAATAAATTTTTTCATTTCATTTAATTTCATTTCAATGAGATCCACGAAAAACGGCGAGGTAAACTCTCGAAAGTTGTGCTGTTCCACCAGGACAATGCCCCGGCACACAAGTCCATCGTTGCAATGGCTGCATTTCGTGATGCTGGGTTCAATATCCTTAAGCAACCTCTGTATTTACCAGATCTCGCTCCCAGTGATTTCTACCTATTTCCGAGATTGAAACAATACCCGAGAGGCCAGAAATTTGAAGACGACGACGCGGTAGTCGCTGCAGTACAAGATTTTTTAAGTACCCAAGATGAGACCTTTTTTAAAAATTAAATTTTAAGTTTAGAAAAAAGATATAATAAGTGTATTATGCTAAAAGGTGACTATGTCGAAAAATAAAATTACATTTAGTAAAAGTTGTTTATAACATACTCATTCTCACTTTTTATTGAACGCCCCTAGTATATAGGCTTAATCTCCTGAGACCCAAGTAATTTTGTAAATCAGAATTTTAAACATCAAAACCAAACATTACACCATATTGACCTTGTACTATCGCCCCAAGCGCCAGATACCCATTTTCAAAACAAATTTGCTTGCAGCCGTTGATGTTTATTGCTATGGGTTGTTATGGACAAATGTCTAGCCACTGCACGCAAACTGGGCCTTTAAGGTGGTGGTTATCTGGCGCTTGGGGCGATAGTACCATATTTATGTGAATAAAGAATTTTGAATTTGAATTTGAATTTGAATTTAAATTTGAAGCAATAGAGTTCACAATTCCTACAAACTTAAATATAAATATATCTGACACAGGGCCTCACGAAGAAAAAAACATGAAATTAAGAGTTAACAAGAGAAACAGATGTACAAAGGCGAACTTATCCTACTTTTATATAAAACTTATGTATATAGTCATGACCAACATAGTGCAAGCCCTTAATTATGTGTACATTTTTTGAAGATGGCCCGCTTACATTAATCCAGGTTGTAAGCTATCTGTTTGTTTATTTCATCAGAACCCGTCACGCTGTATTTGTGTGACGGAGTAACATACATCCGAGATTATTTAAAAGCGAAAAAGTTTTTCGGGTGCGCCGGTGGGATTCGAACCCACGTCTCCTGGGTATGCGCCCCAACGGGTGTTCTACCAATTGAACCACGTCGCATCCAACCGACACCCCCGAAATTCTTAATCGCTTACATACGCCAACAGTGACGTGTGGTGTTTCTTTTTTTTTTCACTTTTAAATAATCTTAGATTCGGTGAGCAGCCGCACTGCTAATAAAATAAATAATATTTTAACATACATCCGGTCGTTCCCTAAATATCAGAATTGCAAAATACCTACTAGATATTTCTAAAATACCGAATTACCAGAATACCAGACTTTCCTGTCACCGTGTTTTCTCTATATCGGATTGCCAAAAAAGCTTGTTTTCGATACACCACGTTCCATTCAAAACCGAATTTCCATAATACCAGATAGTGAAATCACCAGGCTCGTAAAAAACGACCCCCTGGCCTCCCCACGACGACCACGACCTGCCTGACGAGCCTGTACGCTTAGTATAAGTTTTACTTCACCAAAATACTTCTCGATCGTGTTTACGTAAAAATTTCAATTCTATGGAAACATGGAAGCGCGCGCGCGGAGACGCTGTCCATGTTTCCCTAGTAATTGAATTTTTTACGTAAACGCGATCGAGAAGTATTTTGGTGAAGTGAAACTTATACTAAGCGTACTGGTGATTTCACTATCTAAACTGCGTTATTTTAGCATTAGAAAGAAGTCAAGCGATCCTGACGTCTTTTTAGTAAAAAACACTTTTGAAAAATAAATTACATCAAATATGTAACAATTAACTAAGAAACATGGCTATTTACATTCTTTGGTTTCATAAGTTATTAGTTAATAATTTTTTTAAAGCGTTTTTCAATAAAAAGACTCATCAAGATTGTTTACCCTATTTCTAATGCTAAAAAAAAGAAGTATAGTATTATTTTAGACGACCAGATGGCCTAGTGATTAGAGAACCTGACTATGAGGCTTGAGGTCCCGGGTTCGATTCCCGTGTCGGAGCAGATATTTGTACGAAAAATACGAATGTTTGTTCTCGGGTCTTGGGTGTTTAATATGTATTTAAGATTGTATCTATCTATATAAGTATGTTTATCCATTGCCTAGTACCCTTAACACAAGCTTACTTTGGGACTAGGTCAATTGGTGTGAATTGTCCCGTGATATTTATTTATTTATTTTATTTTTATGGGAGTTCGGTTTTGAATGGAACGTGGTGTATTGAAAACAAGCTTTTTTGGCAATCCGATATAGAGAAAAACACGATGACAGGAAAGTTGGTATTCTGGGAATTTGGTATTTTAAAAATAGGGTAAGTCGGCAATCTATTATTTTGCAATTCTGATATTTAGGGAACGAGCGCTTACATCCATACATTCACAACCCTGTCTATAAACTATAAGGAATCAACCAAATTATGAAAAAGTGTACCGCAAATTTGAATTTTAGGAAGACAAAGTCGCGGACAAAAGCTAGTATATGTATATGCAGATGCTAGTATGTGTATTTTGTAGTGGTAGAGCCATGTTGTAGCTAGCCGCTGCATCACAAATGGGCCGGCTCGTCCGGGGCAGTACCACCCTCTCACAGAACACCGGCGTGAATCAGCAGTACTCCTGCTGCGTTTCGTACGGTCAGTGAGAGCGCCGGGGGCCCAATACCTCTCCCCCTCCCCTATTCCCTCTCCTTTTCCCAGGGCCGACAACGCACTGGCATCGTGTAAAGCGCTGCGGGTGTCTATGGACAGTGGTGATCATTTAACATCAGGTGACCCACTAGTTCGTTTGTCTGGCCTCTTTAACATAAAAAAAATGCAGGTGTTAAATAGATAATATCAGGCTAATGATGGCTGTTATTGATTTTCCTTGTTTTCTTTGTAGCATATTGCATGTTTGTAAGCAGTTAAATAGAGGGGATTGATATATTCTTAGTGATATATGTTTATTATGTTAACACTATAATTATGATAATGTAGCACTTTTTACATTAGCTACATTTTTTCTGGCACTTTGCTTGTAGTTGAAACGGGTAGCTATCATTTTATCGAAAAACGTTTCACAACTGATTCGTTTCCAAAATTATCGTTTCAATGCATGCATTTTTTTCTGAAACTGTATATATTTCACGATTTTTATAAAACAAACCTAACCTAGCCTATAGGGTTCTACACGATGGTCTTGAAATAAATCCTGATATATTTACAGTTTCAGAAAAAAATGCAGGTATTGAAACGATACTTTTGCGAAAAGAATCAGTTTTGAAACGTTTTTCGGTGAAATGATGAAATACTAGTTGAAACATTATATTGTACAGTCGAGGGCATAATATCTATGCCGCCATCGCATCAAATGCATGTAAGCACCAAACTTATGATTATTGTCACAGAGGTGTAAATATGCTAAAGTCACCGACATAGCTCGAAAAATCGCCAGACTTAAGTGGCAGTGGGCACACATTGCTCGTAGAACTGACGGCCGACCGATGGGGCCGAAAGGTTCACGAGTGGCGTTCGCGGACCGGAAGACGCAGTGTAGGTAGGCCTCCAACAAGATGGAGCGACGACCTGGTGAAGGTGGCGGGAACGCGTTGGATGCGGATGGCGCAGGGCCGATCTGTTTGACGAGCCTTGGGGAGGCCTATGTTCAGCAGTGGACGTCTTTCGACTGGAATGATGATGATGATGAAAATAACATTGTTGTAAAAAATAAGTAATTGTTGTAAGTAATAAAAAATGAAGTTGAAGAAAATAAAAAAAATAAATAGAAAAAGATACTTCATACTTAACTTGTAAAAGTTGGCCTAGTAGCGCCATCTCTTGGTCCAGGTGAGCGGGTAGCTCCGAAGGAGTGTTGAAGTCTCTCGGTAGAGGGCATTAACATAGATGCGCTTTATCACTGCCTAATGTGATTATAAAAGACTGAAGTGTACGATGTATGGGAAAGATTCGTCGCTAACTTCTAGACCAGTGATGGTGTAGGGGTAAGCACGCAGCACGGAACGCTGAGGACCTGGGTTCGATTCCCAGCATTGGTCTTTTTTCTGGGGTTTTTTCTGTGCATCTATATTTCAGTTTGTATTTAGTTTGAAATATATGGTTTCACGGGATGACCGTAAAAGTAATTAAAAATGAAGTTGAAGAAAATAAAAAAATAAATAGAAAAAGATACTTCATACTTAAATTGTTGTAAAAGTCTAAACGCTTTCAATGTATAGTCTACCAAGAAACTCCTTTACCACCCTAAAGTTCAATGTCAGTTGTATGACTTAAGACATCAAAGGCTATTTTCACTTACAAGTCAATGTGACAATCAGCCTTATTGTTTTTATTCTGATGTAGGAACTGTCATAAAAAATGGTAAAGCACTTACTTGGTCGACTATACACTCTACCATTTTACAGCAAAACGCCAGTCTGCGTTTAGTTCCTACTCCATACAAATGTAGAACAAATGTAACATTAAGCGTCATTTCCCTGTAAGTATACTTAGCGTTTATGGCCTTTTAAATGGCTCTTACAGGCGTGTGCGTTGCGGGGGGTAATGGTCGTTACCCTCAACGATTGCCGGATCGGTAAATGGATTCAGCTGCAAATTTGATTTTGCTCTTTATTTTTATTATGGAGCATCGAACATTTTAGGGTGAAATCATGTCGTTTTAAGGTTTCGCAAGAAAATTTAATTCAAAATGTTGTCTTAGCCTCCTGTCCAGTGTCCTATGTATGTCTTACAGTAAAATTACATAAAGTTTACCACTGACAGATGGTTTGCCTTCATTTCATAATCAACTTTAACGACCTACAAATAAGGCCAATTTTAGAATAAATACTGTTACCCACGTTTGCAGGTTTTGTAATAGCTACTTTATTTGTATGGTGTTAAAGTTGGAAATGAAATGAAGACAAGCCATTTGTCAGTAGTAAACTAAAAGTAAACGTATTGTACTAGCTGCTGCCCGCGACTCCGACTGCATCCTATATGTTAATCCAGGTTATAAAATATCTATGTGTCCAAATTTCATCAAAATCCGTCAAACCGTTTTAGCGTGAGAGAGTAAGAAACATCCATCCATACTTACAAACTTTCGCGTTTATAATATTAGTAGGATTGTAATGTAATGTGAATTCAAGCTCACTTAATAAGTGACATAAAGTATAAAGTTCATTGAAACAGAATTAGACGTAGGCGGCAGCAGGAGGTTAACTTTGACGTGTTACATTTAACATCTGTCAATCGTACTGAAAGATTTGTTAACCTTTAAATCTTTAACCTACTTAAGGTTAACTTTAACTTACTTAACCCGATGTTAGCTCATTGTTAAAGTCCCGATAGATGGCGCTGTAATCAAAATGTCAAACTTTTAATAAGTTAGCTATGAAGTATCTTTTTTTTTTTGTACTTATTTTTTCAACTTCATTTTTTTATTACTTTTACGGTCATCCCGTGAAATCATATATTTCGTACTAAATACAAACTGAAATATAGATGCACAGAAAAAACCCCAGAAAAAAGACCAATGCTGGGAATCGAACCCAGGTCCTCAGCATTCCGTGCCGCGTGCCATACCCCTACACCACCACTGGTCTAGAGATTAGACACGAATCTTTCCTATACATCATACATTTCAATCTGTCACTGCATAAGGTGATGATTTAGCAGATTGAAATGTATGATGTATAGGAAAGATTCGTGTCTAATCTCTAGACCAGTGGTGGTGTAGGGGTATGGCACGCGGCACGGAATGCTGAGGACCTGGGTTCGATTCCCAGCATTGGTCTTTTTTCTGGGGTTTTTTCTGTGCATCTATATTTCAGTTTGTATTTAGTACGAAATAAACTTTTAATAGTTTTTTTTGTAGTTTTTAGAATATCATTAGAATACTTATGGTTGATATTATTATTTGCGGGTCCAATATAACCACAACTAACTATCTTCAAAAAATCGCGTTGAAATCAAGTCTGTGGAAGCAATGCAAAGTATCAGGGATTTGTACGGGAGTCGAACCACCTTAACTAATACTGGCTGAAATATTTCGAGTTCGATTTGTAACGCTTTAAATAAGTATGACCCTGTAACTATACTACGATCGAATCATAAATGAGGCAGTTACATAAGTGGCAGCAGGCAGGGCGCATTGCTTGTCGAACCGAGGGCCGATTGGCCAGTAACACAGGACAGTGCTTCTAGAGCGCAAACCATGAACCAGACGACGTGACGTAGAAAGGGCCACATCAAAATGGACCGATGATCTCGCGAAAGTCGTAGACACCACTTGGATGAGAGCACGGCAGTAGCGCGTAGGACGTTCGTAAGGCGGCTGGAAAGAGCTGGGTGAGAGTGGCCGAGGATCGTGCTCAGTGGCGTGCCACGGGAGAGGCCTATGTCTAGCAAAGGACGAGCATGATGGTGATGATGATGACCGCAGTAACGATCATTGTAGAACACTTTAGGGGAGACCTTAGTCTAACAGTGGATGTCATATTATTTACACTGTTGGCGTATGTAAGCGATGAAGAATTTCGGGGGAGTCGGTTGGATGCGACGTGGTTCAATTGGTAGAACACCCGTTGGGGCGCATACCCAGGAGACGTGGGTTCGAATCCCACCGGCGCACCCGAAAAACTTTTTCGCTTTTAAATAATAATAGTGGATGTCATGGCTGATATGATGAGATGCGCCTTGTTTACTAATACATAGTTGAGGTCAATGAAACTACATGATTGGATCAAGACTGGCTCATATTTATTTAAGCATACCCTTCGTAAGAATGTAATAAAATACGAACACCCAACAGTGACGATGATGAACACAACGTTAATAAAAAAATAGCTTTTTCATCTATTGGCTGAAATACTCTGGGTTCAATCCCCTGTCACGACCCTAAAACAAGAAAGAAAAACATTTATTCCACAAAATTAAAAAAAAAATAAAGAAACAAATTACATTATCACAAAATCGCTACCCTTCAAACTTCAACTAAATCACATGAACCGTACAAAAATTCCGCCTTTAACATTAAACGTAATATCTGATTCGTTAACATGCTCCTAAAATACCGGCGATTTGAACAGTTCAAAAACTTTTATGTCTGGTAATAATAACTTGGGTAATAAAGGTTGGATTTTTTGCTAGTTTACGAGGCAATAAACCGACTGTTCGCGGGCTGCGGCCGATTATGTGGCTGATTATAGCGATTTCATTGCTTATTAAAGATTAATTTGTTTTGTGATTAAGAAAAAATAAAGCGCGAAAACTGTGCAATAAAATTTTGTGACATAATTTAGAATTTTGGCTATTTTGGAGCCAACAGGCATATTTAGAAATGACGGCAAGAGACCGGATGGGATGTCCCTGATTTCGTGGAGTATGGGACGGGTGCTAGTGTGGGCACACTGGCCCGTTCACATCTCCTCCGAACATCCATAAGGGCAGCGGCAGCAGAAACGGCCGAAATTGCCAAGTTAGGAAAATACAGTGGTCTCGGCGCCGAATATGATTTTGTAACTTTTGGCGTCGAGACCCTTGGTCCGTGGGGCCCTGGTGCTAAGAGTCTCTTTGACAAGTCTTTGAATACCACAGGAGACCGAAGAGCTGGCAGCTTCGTCGCTCAACGCATCAGTCTTACGATCCAGCGAGGAAATGCTGCCAGAGTCTATGGTACCATGCCGCAGGGGCCATTACTAGATTTATGTAGTTTTTTTTAGTTTATTTTATTTTAATATTTTATTTTATTTTATTATTTTCTTTCGTTTTAGTTTTTTTTATGTGTGTTTTTAATATTTATTTGTGTCTGTTTTGTGTGGCCTCCGTGATTTTACTGTACTGTGGCCCGGCGGAAGACCAGTGCTGGTTTCTTTAACTAGCGATATACTGAGCCGGGACCCTTTTTGTGACAGCTTTAATATGTGCACCTATGTCTTTGTCTATGTCTGTACTCTTATTTTTGCCTGTGTGCGTGTTATTGTTGTTACAAATAAATGTTTTTCTTTCTTTCTTTCTTTCTAATATGGTTAGTTTTAACTTTTGTGTATATGAGATATTATTGTGAGTTTTTAAATTAAATTACGCTTATTAGAGAACAGATCTACATTCATTTAGAATTTTATTGTAATCTGATTGCGGAGATGGCGAAAGGAAGTATTATGTAAAATTAAAACTACACCAGAAAATCCCTAAGAAAGGCTGGCAGATTCAAGATACCATTTGCTTACAGGGTAGAACCTAGCTTCAATTTTCCACTTTGTGTACTGCAAACAAATAATTTAGCATTACGTCCTAGTCCTTGATATCCCACGACCCGTACACTGCTGGCCATTTAAACTGAGTAATAATCACACACACTAATTGCTCGTCGAACAGACGGCCGATTTGGTAGGAAGGTTCTAGAGTGGCGACCGCTAACCGAAACATGTGGCGTGGGAAAGCTCCAACAAGATGGAACGATCACCTGGTAGTTGCAGGAATCATTTGGATACGGGAAGCGTAGGAGCGATCACTGTGGAAGTCTTTGGGAAAGGCATTTTCGCTGATATGATGATGATGATAAACGATGATTGTTGGGGCCCAAAGGTTCTCAAATGGAGACCACGGACTGGCAAGCGCAGCGTGGGACGACCACCAACGAGATGGACGGACGATTTGGTGAAGGCCGCAGGTTCATGGTGGATGCAAGTCGCTTCCAACCGTAATGATTGGGTGTCAATGAGGGAGGCCTATATCTAGCAGTGGACGTCCTACGGCTGAAATGATGATAACGAATAATAATAATTTTAAGCCCAATAACAGATGTCCGGGTATTGACAGAACTGCCCCTTCCGCACATTTATTTTGGAATCGTAACCAAACTTTTGTTATAAAAAAATATTTTTGTGTATGAAAAGGGAATAAATAAGTATTTTTATCTATATAAGTAAGTTTTTTTGGGATTAAATCACGATCTTTTTATTGCTAAAAATAATCACTACTTTTTTTTAAATATCCAGGAACAATTCACACCAACTGACCTAGCCCGAAAGTAAGCAAAGCTTGTGTTATGGGTTCAAGGCAACGGATAGAAATACTTAAATAGATATTAAACATCCAAGACTCGAGCACACACATTCGTATTTTTCACACAAATTTCTGCCCCGACCGGGAATCGAAACCGGGGCCTCGAGCTTCGTAGTCAGGTTCTCTAACCACTTGGCCATCCGGTCGTCGATATTACTAGAAGCCGCATCAGATTCTTTTTTTTTTAGATAAATGAGGGGCTAATCTTCTAATCTAATACCTATATAAAAATCTTGTGTCACGGTGTTTGTAATCGAACTCCTCCAAAACGGCATAACCGATTCTCATGAAACTTTTTTCTCTGTATTTGGTAGGTCTGAGAATAGATCGTAGGTTATTTTTTGTATACGAGTCATATACCTACCCCTGTTCTTCGCGGACGGAGTCGCGGGCAACAGCTAGTCTAATATAAAAAAATCTTGTGTCACGATGTTTGTTATCGACCTCCCCCGAAACGGCTTGACCGATTTTTATGAAACTTTTTTCTGTCTTCGGTAGGTCTGAGAATAGGTCGTAGGCTATTTTTTATACCCCTAAGTGATATATGGCAAAAAAACGATTGCCGGGTCAGCTAATAAAGATATAATTTTATTTGTCGCTTCTTCATTGCACCGCAGTGTAAAGTATTTCAATTTCTATTTTTGCGTAGGCACTAAGATAAGGGTAAAACGAGCAGTGGATTCCAGTGACAAGTCGCAGCCAGGGTTGGCAAGCCTATGGTTTCAAGGTCAGACCTGTACAGGTCAGCTTATGGTCCAAATCCATGACCTTGTCAAACTCTTGGTGATTTCAAGTCCATAATGATTTATGTCAAAGATTTACATATCGCACTTATAGATCAAGAGTAAACTAACTCAAAATAATACCTATTCTAATTTAGACTTAATCTTTCTGGAGGGTCTAAATCAAAATGGTGGATTATTTTGATGACTGAAACAATTATTTTGCCCACCCGCGACCTTACGATAGTTACGTTTATGTAACTAACTAACTCAACCAGAGCTCATCTTCAGAGTAGGTAGGTACCACAACCGTACCCTATGCTACCAAGTGTTAGACAGTCTAACATTTGGTTACCTACTGCTGACTTTACTCCTGAGTACTACTGCTTCACGCCGGTGTTCTGTGAGAGGGTGGTATTGCCCCAGACAAGCCGGCCCATTCGTGATGCAGCGGCTAGCTACAACATGGCTCTACCACTACAAAGTTGCTATAGCCAAAATTAAAAAAGATTATCTTAACTTTGACTTGACTTGAATTTTAATGCTTGATGTTTAAAAAAAACTATATTATAATGACCTAATTTTGATTAATTAACATGTTTAGCTGTGTTTGTGTGTTTTATTACTAGGATTCGTGACAAGACTGTTTCCAATTACTACATTGTGTTTTCTCTATCGCCAACCCTGCCGGGGTCTGGGCTATATGACTAGGTTGTTGTTTACGGTTATGACGGTCCAACAGACGGCTATGGTCGTAGGCACGGATTTGGGAGACGGCGGGTTTATGTGATATGATTAAATTGGACCATATTCAAATTTATCTTATTCAGAGCTAAACTCCATGTTCGAGATTGATAAAGGTTATGTTGTGAGGCATGTTATTATAACCAGGGTTTGGAGTTTTAGCCACATTGTAAGAAAAAAGGGAACTATAATGGAGTTGACATTAAATTAAAAATTCAACTCTTAGTCATATTATATTAATTCAACTAATTATTTATTTTAAGCCAGCGAAAAATCTAATTTTGTGACTAATTGAAAATTAATCTGGTTTTCAGGTTTAAAATAAAGTGTTTTACTAGGGTTGCGTTATTTTACTATCTCATCAAAATTGTTCGGTTAGTTTTAGCTGACGCTGCCTTTTTGTGATATATTTAGAATCACAAATTACCTTTGATGTATAAATTATCATATGGCAAATACGTAGAAATTCGCGTTTACAGTTTCCTCTACCGTATTTTTTCTATAACCACTACTTACTTTTTGTATAATTAGGAAAATTCAGCAACATCCCACACGGCTGTTTTAAAAGATACTCTATCGAGTCGCCCACATCTTCTTGGATAAAATGTCATGTCAAAAAAACACAATCCTTATAAATCATTTCTTGGAATTATTTTCTAATCTTGCGACTCAACTATATAATGGGTATTATCTAAGTAAGTAATTATTTAGTAAGTTATTTATTGTATGTTTGGTTCGAAAACATGTTATTTACTTATTTTGGTTTGTTATTCTCAGAAACATTGTTTGCGAAAAAGACGGTTTCATCGTAATCTAATTTCGTCGTAATTAGACGACCAGATGGCCTAGTGGTTAGAGAGTAGAGACCCTGACTATGAAGCTTGAGGTCCCGGGTTCGATTCCCGTGCCGGGGCAGATATTTGTATGAAAAATACGAATGTTTGTTCTCGGGTCTTGCTTGGGTGTTTAATATGTATTTAAGTATGTATGTATGTATGTGTCCACTCCGGGTCATACCTGGTTCAACAGATTGCGCTGACCATACAGCGGGGCAATGCTGCCGGTATTATGGGCACTTTTGAGCTGGGTATGGCGCGGGGTGGTGGTACTTAGTTTTAGTGTTTTTTTTTTTGACTTTGGTATATTTTTAGTATGTATCTATCTATATAAGTATGTTTATCCGTTGCCTAGTAAGTACCCATAACACAAGCTTTGCCTAGCTTACTTTGGGACTAGGTCAATTGGTGTGAATTGTCCCGTGATATTTATTTATTTATTTATTTATTTATAATCTTTATGTTATTAAAGCAAAGAAAACTTTAAACATGAAACTACCGTGAGACTCACTCATAGTGAAAATAAACGGATCACTCACGAGTGAGTGAGTGCACGTTTGGCAGCCGCCGTGACGTGCGACTCCGAGAGGAAGGGCTACGGATTAGTCCGAAACATGTCGAGTTAAACTCGTTTTAAGACGTGGGTGATCCGTTTATTTTCACTCAAAGAAAACTTGACATTAGTGCCAGTTTTGAAAAATAGCAATTAAGTTTCACTATGAATATTGAAAATAAATGCGATGTTATAAAAACTATGCACATAGTCAATGAGTAGGTACTTAATCTGAACTTTACTTTTTGACGTGACAACGTCTAATAAATCGATGAACGCCGGCTGCACGCATGAAATAGGATGACGCAATGTAACGTAGGTACATGTTCCGTACATATAGTCCCGTACAAGAGAGAGCAGTGAACGCCAGGATATACAAGAGAGCAGCGCGCGCCAGGATGTACAATCTTAGTACTAGCGCTCGGGTAATTTTTAATGGAGGAGGGGTGCGGAGGTATTTAAGGGGTATGAAAATTTCATTGATTTTGCCGTAGGATGCACCGTTTTCAAGATATTTGACAAAACACCGGTTCTCATTCCGATCACCGAGGTTAAGCTACGTCGGGCGCGGTCAGTACTTGGATGTGTTACCGCCTGGTTTAATTTTTTTTTTTTTTTTTTAATGTTTTGTTATGACGTTGTCACGTTAAACTATCGTCCGTAAACCGACTTTACAGACAACCAGTTTTTTTATAACCTATTAAGTATGTCACTGCTGGTCAAAGGTTTCTTCATCTGCTTGTGGCTTCTGTAACATCTTAATAACCCTAAAAATATTATTTCAATAAAATTATGTAAGCATTTGCAAGAATGGCATTTTGATGCTTTAATGATTTACATACTTACCTATAGCTCATAATGAAATTTCATAAAATTTATCTTTGAAATTTATCTTTCATTAAATCATTAATGTATCTTGATTTAGCAGTGTCAAGTTAAATATATCTTACGAGTATTATAAATAAGAATGTTTGAGAAGATGTCTGAATATTTGGATGTTTGGATGTTTTTTGCGTGCGTTAGTATCATTTTCGTCGAGCAGTCGCGCGAACAGAGGGTGGCGTGCAGTGCGCATTTTGTAGCAGCCGCCATGGGGTGTACTCCTAGAGGAAGGGAATTAGTCAGTCCGAAACATTTACTAACTTGACTAAAGACGTCACTTGTTTTAACCGTATATTTCACTATGAACAACTGAACGGATTCTACGTTCATTTTAAAATTAGTTTCAAAGTCTATCATTATCAGAAACGAAATAGCCTTTTCATAATACTCACAACATAACTATATTTACAAGCGCATCCTGTTCCATATTTTTACATTCAGTGGGATCTGTTTGCCCTTCGATATTCTATTCCTGACCCAATTTTATTCTGTTAGCGAAAACTTACAACTATCGGGCGTTAATGTAAATATTTAGTTTGGAAGTTTTATTCTCTCGCTGCAGAGTAAACATTTGAATGGATACTGCGAACGTGGGCGGAAATACGGAACGCAATGAACAAAAATAAATGGGAAGTAGGAACAGTATGAATTAGTTACAATTTATGGGAAAAAAAATGTTTATTTTGGATAAGAGCCTGACTGATCGGATGGTCTTCTGGTTAAACATGTGAGTCATCGTCACCATTTGGTCTTATGGTCTCGGATATTTGAAATATTTTAGTTTTTTTTTTTTTTTTTTTTCATGGGACAATTCACACCAATTGACCTAGTCCCAAAGTAAGCTTAGCAAAGCTTGTGTTATGGGTACTAATCAACGGATAAACATACTTATATAGATATATAAATACTTAAATACATAGAAAACATCTATAACTCAGGAACAAATATTCGTGCTCATCACACAAATAAATGCCCTTACCGGGATTTGAACCCAGGACCTCTTGCTTCGTAGGCAGGGTCACTACCAACTAGGCTAAAGCGGTCGTTATGTGTGCGTGTGTACTGAGGGACCACGTGGTTTTTAATGGTTTTAGACAGTTTTAGTAAGTGTAAAATTTAGTAGTAGTTGCGAATTACTTTGTAAAAAAAATCCTGGAATTCGTAAAGAATTCACTAACAAGTTATACAGCCAAAGGTGTGGTCCCTCAGTTCACACACTGAACCTTCCACTTCTGGGCAAGTGTTTAATTTGCTGGCTTATTTTGATGTTACAGATTTAGTAAAAACATGTCTAAACGCATTCGTAATGACCGAAACGTAATTTGGCAATGATTATACACTAAAGCAGTCTTCCTTCTTTGGTCCCTGAGAGACCACATAAAATAACTAATAAATCGGTACATTTGTACAAAAAAAAAATGCATTTTTCTTTGCAAACATTAGTAAAAATCGCAAGGAAGATTATAAAAGTTAAACAAAAGCACAACTATTCATAAATTTCGTCAAATTTATATTTTTTTGTGGTCCCTCAGTTCACACACTATGAATTAATAAAATAATTAAAATATCCTAAAATATAAACATTATGGAAAGGTTTGTCGTACTGAGATTTAGTTAAAAAGTTTGACTACATATATATATTTTTTTAACGTGGATTGATGGCGTATAATATAAGATAAATTGCTTTTTAATATTTCCTTAGCAGAGTGTTTATTAGGGTGTCCACACAATGAAAAACATTTACCTACATCACATTGACAAGCGATATCTGGACGAGTAGTGCATTTTAATGATTTTATTAGCTTTACTGCGCATGGGCTAGATAAATCCTTCAATCCGAAGTCCTACTGTTTAGAAGGCATGCCTTTCCAAGGAGAGAATCATTCGGGTGTGAATATTGCTGAGAACATGAAAATGGCTATATTGAACTGGGAAATACTACAAAGAGTAATAGCAATTGTTACTGATAACACACGGAATATGATATATGCAGTGAATGAACTATGTGATAATTTAATGACAGTGAGTCAGTTTGTTCATATATGTTGTAATGCGCACACATTGCAGTTGGTTTTAGAGCATAGTTTGTTTGAACGCGAATCTGTGAAGGAATTCATTACAACTTGTAGGAAAATAGTTGGACATTTTAGCCATTCAACAGTGTCAATGAAATGCTTGAAAAAGAGCAGAAATATCTTGGCATGCATAATTTTGCTTACAGAATCTAAAATGTAGTTTTGGCTGTATGCAGTTTTTCCTTGGTCCATTTAATGTTAGTAAGCAAATATAAAAAGTTGAATTTAAAAATGATTACTTTAGTAAATGCTTTTCATTGTGTGGACACCCTAATAAACACTGCTAAGGAAATATTAAAAAGCAATTTATCTTATATTATACGCCATCAATCCACGTTAAAAAAATATATAAATGTAGTCAAACTTTTTAACTAAACCTCAGTACGACAAACCTTTCCATGATGTTTATATTTTAGGATATTTTAATTATTTTTTAATTCATAGTGTGTGAACTGAGGGACCACAAAAAAATATAAATTTGACGAAATTTATTAATAATTGTGCTTTTGTTTAACTTTTATAATCTTCCTTGCGATTTTTACTAATGTTTGCAAAGAAAAATGCATTTTTTTTTGTACAAATGTACCGATTTATTAGTTATTTTATGTGGTCTCTCAGGGACTAAATAAGGAAGACTGCTTTAGTGTATAATCATTGCCAAATTACGTTTCGGTCATTACGAATGCGTTTAGGCATGTTTTTACTAAATCTGTAACATCAAAATAAGCCAGCAAATTAAACACTTGCCCAGAAGTGGAAGGTTCAGTGTGTGAACTGAGGGACCACACCTTTGGCTGCATAACTTGTTAGTGAATTCTTTACGAATTCCAGGATTTTTTAACAAAGTAATTCGCTACTACTACTAAATTTTACACTTACTAAAACTGTCTAAAACCATTAAAAACCAAGTGGTCCCTCAGTCCACACGCACACGTCGTTATTATAAGTATAGTCGTTCAATGTCAGTTGTATGGCTTAAAACATAATACCTAAAGGCTATTTTCACTTGCAAGTCAATGTGACAATCGGCCTTATTCTTTTTATTCTTATGAAACAACTGTCATAAAAAATGGTAAAGCACTAACTGGCTTCGCCTAGATTGGGACTTACACATTGCTGTCAAAAATCGAACGATACACAAATACCAAATACAAAATTAAATGTCAGCAAACCAACACTGCGTCTTGGTGGACTGGTGTCCGTGGACGCCATTTGAGAACCTTTTGGCCCCATCGGCCATCAGTTCTACGAGCGATGTGCCCTGCCAATTGCCACATGAGTCTGGTGATTCTAAGATTTATGTCGGTCACCTTAGTTCTGGCGCGGATTTCATAATTTCTAATGCAATCCCGCAGATAAACTCCGAGCATAGCCCTCTCCATCGCCCTCTGAGTGTCCTTGGGGTTTCTTATAAAGACCATCGTTAATGGCCACGTCTCATAGCCATAAGTCATCACTGGCAACACACACTGGTCAAAGACTTTTGACATAAGACACTGCGGTATATTGGATGATAAGAAATTGTGGAGCTTCCCGAACGCTGCCCAGCTGAGTCAGATTCCTCGATTGACCGATTGTTAGAAGCAGTGTGGGTAGTCCTAGTCCTCCAACGACATGGAGCGACGAACTGGTTAAGGTTGCGGGAACGCGTTGGATGTGGATGGCGCAGTACCGGTCTGTTTGGAGAATCTTGGGTGAGGCCTATGTTCAGGCAGTGGACGTCTTTCGGCTGAAATGATGATGACAATAGCCCACCGACCACGGATCGGCAAACGTAGGTTGGGACGTCCTCAGACTCGGTGGAGTGATATCTTCGCAAGGCGGCTGGCAAGAGCTGGATGAGAGCGGCCGAGGACCGTGCTCAGTGGCGTGCCATGGGAGAGACCTGTGTCCAGCAGTGGACAAACATAGGCTGATGATGATGATGATGATGATGATGATGATGATGATGATTATGATGATGATGATGATGATGATGATGATGACAATGAAACCAACATGGATGCGAAAGACACAAGACCGAGATGAATAGCATGAACTGCTGAAGGCCCACACTCAGTATTGGGTGACAAGGGGCTGAGGAACAACAAAGAGAAGAAGAAGAATTCTTCTCAAACACACGTAATAATATAGCGATAACAAAAGTCTAGCTTTTGAAGGTCGACTGTTTATTTTAGTCGCATACTTACTTACTTGTTAGTGAGAAATATGTAGGTATAGGTATGTTTCCAATTATAGCCTTACTTATGGAATTACTGGTCTTAACCCGAGACTTTGCTCTCGAGAACTTGTTAAATCAAAATTCTGGGATTTTACATAAATCCCATTCAATTTTGCAAAAGTTATGGAATAAAAATTGAACTGACTCCAAAAACACTACGAGAATAACTTTTGAAGTCGGTGCATGAGCTAGTGGTGATAGAAATTCAACAGATAGTATTTAGGTGTGTGAAGTTCCTAATCCGCAATGCGCCCCCGTAGGAAGTGACCTGTGCCCTGTATGCATCTATAGGAGCTGGGATAATAATGAGTAAATATAATAATACTTTTTGTTGATAATTATCATTGATGAATCAATCAATAATTTATTGAATCAGGCGTTACTTTGCGAAGGTCCATAACAATCATCATCATCATTTCAGCCGAAAAACGTCCACAGCTGAACATAGGCCTCCCCCAAGGCTCGCCAAACAGAATGGCCTGGCGCCATCCGCATCTAATGCGTTCCCGCCAAATTAACCAGGTGGTCGCTCTATCTTGTTGGAGGCCTACCTACACTGCATCTTCCGGTCCGCGGACGCCACTCGAAAGCCTTTCGGCCCCATCGGCCGTCAATTCTACGAGCGATATGCCCTGCCTACTGCCACTTAAGTCTAGTCCATATCTATGAACTGAAACAATTGCTTTGCTCACCCGCGACCTTATGATAGCTACGTTTATGCAAGAGATGTGTGTTCATGCAGTTCCTCTAACACTGACGCGTTTCGAACTCAATCAGAATCACAATCACAATAATGGAAATCCATGATACAATTAACACATAATAAAGGGCAGAAGAACAACACGTAGTATTAAACTAATGCGATTATGGAACGCCTTACGTCGTCGCCTCGCTTCCATGGGGGCATTTTCAATTACAAGTGAGTGAGTGAGTTGTGAATTACAAGTGGCGGTAACCACACTGGGGCTTAAAGCAGGTTTATACAGGGTCAATAACTGACTTCGAATTCGAGACAAGTCAGCGCTGATCCGAGAAATACACAATGTAAATTGATTTGAAGTCAGTACAGCGGTGAGGGTGAGCGCTGACTTTCAATTTACATTGGGTATTTCTCGGGTCAGCGCTGACTTGTCTCCAATTCGAAGTCAGTTACTGACCCTGTATAAACCTGCCTTAACCTTTTCTCTGCAGCTTACCGTACCACTTACGTTTTTTAAGGGAGAATATTTTGGGGTTTGCAAAGTCAAAGTTTTTTATTGTTCATAGACTTTTGTAAAATATTGTATCTCCTGTTACTTTGTACTGCAAATAATGAAATAAAAAGTTATCTTATCTTTGTTTTATTTGATTAATTTATTGCTATTTTTTTATTTGGGCATTTAATTTTAATTATGATGTAATTTTGTCTTTGAATTTAATTTATTGTTAGTTTATTATTAGTGGTTGTAACTTAATTTTTTATTGACCTATAATTAATGTATAAGTATTTACTTAATATCGTTTTTTTTTAATATTCTTATCTTATAGTCAAAGTATTTATTTGCTAGAACTATGGTATTTTAAAATCACGAGTCTGTTCAGTTTTATTATATATTAGTTTTATTATATTAGCGTAGCTTTATTCTTCTGTCCAAAATTAAACCCCCTAAATTGCTAAAATCTCCAAGGGTACTAAGGGAAACAATTTCCCAGCTATATCACGTTTCGCGTCACGCATTATTTGAACGGTTCCTATCGGGAAACAGCTCATTGTCTCTGTTTACTATCCGGTAGGGCTTAAATGGTCCCTCCAAATCCGAGGCTTAGGGGCTATTTACGCGGAAGTCGTGTAACGTGTTATTAATAGAATTCGGAGGACAATACAATACAAGTCTTTATTGGATACCACAAATTAGTACAGACAGATAATAACAATATAATTATAAATTAAAAATTTAAAAACTTAGACGATATACGACGAGAGAGAACCTGACTACGAAGATTGAGGTCCCGGGTTCGATTCCCGATCGGGTCGGATATTTGTGTGAATAATACGAATGTTTGTGCTCGAATCTTGGATGTTTAATATGTATTTAAGTATGTATTTATCTGTATAAGTATGTTTGTTTATCCGTTGCCTAGTACCCTTAACACAAGCTTTGCCTAGCTTACTTTGGGACTAGGTCAATTGGTGTCAATCGTCCCAAGATTTATTGATTTATTTAAAACCCACAACTCATTTAGTTCACATAATTTATCTTTCAAAATAAATTGAATGCCCATTGTGCATCTAAGATCCCTTCGGCAGCTAACAAAGAGCTTAACTTTGAAACAGCTGAACCAATTTTGATGAAACATGTCTTTTAACCATCGCCAAGAAACCTGCTTTCAAACAATAAAACCGCATCCAAATCGGTTTACCCGTTTAAGAGCTATGATGCCACAGACAGACACACACACACATAGCGGTCAAGCTTATAAATAACACTCCTATTTTGTGTGTAATTTTGCAACGATACAGGGAACTGTGTGACGGATAATGCAGCGTGCTGAACTAGTATCGTATAATTAAATTCTCTATGTTTTACGTCTTGGAAATCATTATTCTGTATGCATATTATGAATTCGACACGATATATGAATAAGAAATATGGCTGACAACTTCGTAGAAACAAAAATTTAAACTGTATCGTTCAACCTTGTGTCGTCCTCGCGTGTATTGTACATTTTATTCACCTTTTTCTATTGTCTTTTTCTTGCGAAATAACGTTTTTGTAGAATATATTAACTATAGTCGACCAAGTAAGTGCTTTGCCATTTTTTGTGACTGTTCTTCCATCAGATAAATAAGGGTGATTGTCACATTGACTTAGGTACCTACTAAGTCAAAATGGTCATTGATGTTTTATGCGGTGCAAATGACACTGAACCTTAGGGTGGTAAAGGAATTTTTTGGTCGACTATAATAGTATCTAGCGTGTATCTAACGGCGGTGTAAAACTCTGTAATGCTTAAATCTAAACCGTTTAAATAAGTCCTTGCCCGCGCAGTACAGGGGCTGGGGGGTGTGACGACAAAGGGGGCAGAGAGAGGGGCGGGCGGCAGGCACACGAGACGCTCACCGCCCGCACCTCTCCCGCCCCCTTTGTCGTCCTACCCCCCAGCCCCTGTACCGCGCGGGCGAGGGCTCATTTAAACAGTCTAGCCATATCGCTATAGCACCAGAGACCTTTACATGGAGGCCAGCGTACTGACGGTGCGGCAATTGTTTTTTTAGAAAAGTTGTTCTTGACTACTGTAGGAAAAACTATCAGAGCTTTGCCGATGATACGAGGCGACGCCAGCGCTGGAAAGCCCCGAAATGCAATACCAGGTTTGCTCACAGATTTAGCCCATTTATTGCTCCCTTTATAATGAAAACATTTAGTCAATTTTACAGGGAGCCTAGGCCGCCTAGCAAACTCGTGCTAACTAGATGGCTCATGAGTTTTGACTATCACGAAACAGAACTACTCCTGCAAGTAATTCAATAGGTTATGGATGTGTGTGTATGCGTGTATATATATGTATGTATAATGTATGTATTATGTATGTGTGTGTGTATATATATATATATATATATATATATATATACACACACACATACATAATACATACATTATACATATATATATATATATATATATGTGTATGTTTTGACGACCAGATGGCCTAGTGGTTAGAGAACCTGACTATGAAGCTTGAGGTCCCGGGTTCGATTTCCGTGTCGGGGCAGATATTTGTATGAAAAATACGAATGTTTGTTCTCGGGTCTTGGGTGTTTAATATGTATTTAAGTATGTACCTCTCTATATAAGTATGTTTATCCGTTACCTAGTACCCATAACACAAGCTTTCCTAGCTTACTTTGGGATTGGGTCAATTGGTGTGAATTGTCCCGTGATATTTATTTATTGTCCCGTGATATTATATGTATATTGTGTATTCATGTGTGTGTTTCTATGTACATGCACATGTCTATGTATCTATGTACATATTTTTATCTGATGCACTTAAATTGCATCCACATGCCCGCGCATGCTTCACACATAAGCGCGCTTCCGCATACATATTGTTCGCGTGCGCGCGCACACACGTACGTCTCTCACGGTAATAGTGCATATGCCTTATTTGATGAGTTAGGTAAGGTAACTACTTCTCTATTCGTTTTTGTACGCGTGCTGTTATTTATTTATTTTTCTCTGTACGATTTATAGCAATTAAAAACGTATCACTACGGAAGGGTCCTGTAACACAGGGTATCCTAGCGCAGGACCCTTATTTGTAATTTTTTTTTGGTGAAAACATACTGAAATAAACGCTTTTTCATTTCATTTTTTATTTCATTTGTAGTTATTTGAATGTAGATCTATTTTGTAAAAAACTATACCTGGGTCATACACATTTTTTTGTTCGCGTCTCTCACACATGGCAAAAGCATGGCCTTTAGCCAATATATTTTAGACAAGTCTACATCGGTGTGTGGAACGCCTGGAAAACTCTCGGTCCATTTGAATAAATCTTAAGTTACTTGCCTTGGAGTCACTAGTTTCATGTCCACAGAAGAGACAACTTTTGCTTCTTACGGTGTGTATAACCTCGTTGAGTTTCTAGCCGAATTTATTTCAACGGGATTTTACCGAACCGGTGATAGATTTTTCGACATTTATAAGTGCTTGTTATGGATAGCCTAAATTGATTGGAAATATTCGGAGTTTGACTTTTACTTTGACGTAACTGGATTTCAGCTAATGGGATTATTCAATTCTGCATGTTCGTTATAGCTTTAACACGTTGGCTGCCCACCTTATTTCACCTAAAGTGTTAACTCCCACGCCCCATACAACTTTAGCGATCCCACCCGTGATGCACACAGCATCGCCCTATTATTGAGGTGCTAGCAAGTACTTCGCTAGGTAAGCATTTCTCAAAAAAAATGCCACCTCTATTTTTTATATTCTAATAATTTTATGTTATTCCTACTCAGAATCACGAGCTCTTTCAATCTTAATTGACAAAAAAATGTCCCTTAGTTTTATTTCCTATTTTGTTACTATTCCATACACTTTGTATGGCGTAGCGAAAAGGAAGAACATTTAAAATGTATGTAATTTTTTCTGTCCTACAGGGATAGAGAGAGCTCGTGGTTCTGAGTAGGAATAACATAAAATTATTGGGAATATAATTATAAATAAGAGTGGCATATTTTTTATTTTTGAAAAATGCTCAGGTATTTAAAAATTCGAAATATTTAAGTTTTAGGTAACTAACTATAGAGTATCCCCTATAAAATAGCATTCCCAGTTTGAGTCTGACCCTCAAAACAATACCCTGAAAATGAGCTTTTAATCCCACCGGTGATGCTCATGACAGCCAACGTGTTAATGGAAATAGACTCTAAGGTACTCCACTTCACAAACGCTTGAATAAAAAAACAGCTACATTTAAAATTAATTTGAAAAATCCAAAGAACATAACAAAAGTTAGAGTATCGCTTTGAAATATTAAAATACTCCGAACTCTGTTGAGCTATTACGGAAAGTTTGAAACGGCAAAGTTTTTAAATGTTTCAAATACCTAGAATTGGTAGTGAAAGCTATTTCGTTGCATTTCAATTGGATATATTGATCTTTATATCAGGTATGATAGAGGTCAGACTCAAGTTGCAGTGGGTAGGGCACATCGCTCGTAGAACTGATGGCCGATGGGGCAAAATGGCTCTCGAGTGGCGTCCACGGACCGGAAGACGCAGTGCAGGTAGGCGTCCTTCAAGATAGAGCGACGACCTGATTAAGGTTGCCGGATCGCGTTGAATGCAGATGGCGCGCGGAACCGATCTTTTTGACGAGCCTTGGGGAGGTTCAGCAGTGGACGTCTTTCAAGCGCCGGTCATTTTATTATACAAACCGGTTAAGTTGGAGTTAGACTAGCTACGTGGCGTAGGAAGGTACCCATCAAGATGGACCGACAATCTGGTAAAGGTCATAGAAACCACTTGGATGCGTCCAGCACAGTACCAATCGTTGTGGAACTCTTTGGGGGAGGCCTTTGACCAGCAGTGGACGTCTTTTGGCTGACATGATGATGATGATGATGATGATGATGATGATGATAATGATAATGACGATGATGATGAAAATGATGGTGATGGTGATGATGAATTTGACTGACTTACAAACAACCCAGAGCCTAGAGCTTGAAAATCTTTGAGTTTCACTAAAAAGGGATTTTTTTAAATTCCCGAGAAAGGAGAGCTAGCCAATGTTTATTCATATACAAGGAAAGCCGTCGGATAAAGCTAGTTCCTTCTAAATCAAACGATATAATGCAGACAACATTAACCTGAAGCAAATTCGCAATTACATAACTATACGCTATTTATGTAACACACTGCAAATTCCCAATAACATACGTTAACCCTATGCCTTTAAAGTTGATATTAAAGTGTAACATAATAATATTAAATATGGCTCAGATAGATCCAAAGCAGAACAAATAAATTCCACTAAACTTAACATGTGAAGATGATGAAATCCTTTGGATTTGGATTGTTGTTCTGCAGATTTAGTACAGTAACAATCTTGGTATGAACGAACTTCTCAACAAAAATTCATATTGTTTAAAAAATATATATACATAGCCAAACGGATTACACGGATTTGACAGGCAGAACAGATGGCCGTTGGGGCCCAAAAGTTCTCGACTGGAGATCACGGACTGGCAAGCGCAGCGTGGGACGTCCACCAACGAGATGGACGGACGATGTGGTGAAGGCTGCAAGTTCAGGGTGGATGCAAGTCGCTTCCAACTGTAATAATTGGACGTCAATGAGGCCTATGACCAGCAGTGGACGTCCTACGGCTGAAATGATGATGACTAAAAAATTGTTTTACAAGCTTTAACCCCTGACTTCGCCCGCGTTTGTACCTTTACGAGAAACATTTACAATCCCAAAGTTTAGTCTGAAAAAGGTTACAGTAACATTTTTAAAGCACAAACCTTGCTCGGACAGCGCCATCTGTTGATTGTAGATGAAGTTTACACGTCATCTTGAAAGCCAAGGTCTAGTCAGTACCCTTTACATTATTATTCTACGGGAATGTATTACCACGATACTAAGTAAGTATCTTGTGTCTCAATCCAGATTGGGGGCAACAGAGAGATTATCGTGGCTAGGTGTCTCCCAACTTTCATCCAAACCTGTAACTACAGCCATTTATACGGGATTGAATAAGAAACATCCGAACATCTTAACAAACTTTCTCATTTATAACATTAGCAAGATTTCACATTCTTGGCATGAAAAACTGTCTGTGTCTAAGAAAGAAAAAAGTTTAAAAAATTTCGCATTGCAGAAGTCCCGGATATGAACACCTAACATTAAATAGACAATTATTAACAACAGTAAATTAAAACAAATGCTATAAGTATAGCATTTGTTTTAATTTACTGTTGTTAATAATTGTGACCGAATTTATTTTCCCCCAAGAAAGAAAATGTAGCGCATACAAATAAACAAGCACACAAACATTATTAAAATTATTAATGTAGAAGTATGACTCTTTCTATTCCAACTATGATCAAAGCTGGCAAACAGAATCTACATTATATTGCGGAAGATAATATTTCATTACATGATTACAATCCAAAATTATCATATTAAAACTATCATATCTTGTAAAGTAAATATAATGATTGTATACAGTGAAAGACTCACGGTGGAGCCAAGGACATCCGGCACGGACCGGGTGTATATCCGGCAGGGCATCGGTCACGGCCTGCGTTGTAAGAGCTTGTATACGGCACTACCGGTTTATTACTATTATAGTAGCGTTTGGTATTCTGGGTACTTGTATTGACTAACAGATTCAGATTTATTGAAAACTATCTTTTTCTCGTGATTTCTTCCGACAAATAAAATCCATCCATCCGCATCCAACGCGGTCCCGCAACCTTAACCAGGTCGTCGCTCCATTTTGTTGTAGACCTACCAACACTGCGTCTTCCAGTCCGTGAACGCCACTCGAGAACCTTTTTGCCCCATTGGCCATCAGTTCTACGAGCGATGTGCCCTGCTCACTGCCACTTGAGTCTGGCGATTCTTCGAGCTACGTCGGTGACTTTAGTTCTTGCGCGGATTTCATCATTTCTAATGCGATCCCGCAAAGAAACTCCGAGCATAGCCCTCTCCATCGCACATCCATCCATCGTCCATCTTTTCTTGTTATACGTATAGATTTTTCCTGACGCATTTTGTAGCAATTTTAACACTACTTGACCAGTTCTATTTATTTAGCTTCCTTCAACATCAAAGATTACCCCGAAACCATCAGGTTCCTTCCAAAGTAACGTCATGCAGTCATCTACGTAAAAATCCTCCAAGCTTATCCCCAAGTGGCTTCAGCGGATATTATAGGCCCCGTAAACGCGTTAGCTCGCCGGAAATACGATCAAAGGCCTACAGAGGACGCTACGGGTTCACTATTCAATTTCCTTCAACGTGTCGCAGATTCATTCTATGGTAGCGGAGTTATTATTGGATACAGAAGCACCGGGAAATGTTGTGCTGCTATTTAGTTACAGTGCTCGGGTTTTGAGCAAATATCTTGTGATGGTCTTGTATGGCATTAAGTCGAGTTACAACATAGGATATTGAGACACGGAGCTTAATATTAATATAAATTACATACAATAAAAATAAATTAAATAAAAATAAATATCACGGGACAATTCACACCAATTGACCTAGTCCCAAAGTAAGCTAAGCAAAGCTTGTGTTATGGGTACTAAGCAACGGATAAACATACTTATATAGATAGATACATCAATACATATGGAACACCCAAGACCCGAGAACAAACATTCGTATTTTTACACGCTTTATATTAGCTTCACCTGTATGTTTGTATGTTTGTAACCGACTCCTTAGGGCGCGATTTTGACCCACTTCCCGGTTTCCGTTTGAGCTGAAATTTTGCACATATGTGTATATTGGATGACAATGCAATATTATTGTAACATGGAGCTGATCTGATGATGGAGCTGGATGGTGGCCATAGGAACTATGTAATAAAACAACACAATCCCGTCGAGTTTGGGCTCGTTTGATTCGTCTTGACGAGCACTTTGATCTCAGATGGTAACCAGGGTCTGATGATGGAGCTGGAAGATGGCCAAAGGCACTCCACAATAATACTACACAACCCCGTCGAGTTTGGGCTCGTTTGATTCGTCTTGACGAGCACTTTGATCCTAGATGGTAACCAGGGTCTGATGATGGAGCTGGAAGATGGCCAAAGGCACTCCACAATAAAACGAAACAACCCCATCGAGTTTGGGCTCGTTTGATTCGTTTTGACGAGTACTTTGGTCCTAGATGGTAACAAGGGTCTGATGATGGAGCTTGAAGGGGGTAGGTGGCGGGGTGGGGGGGAATGGGGTATGGGGTAAGGGGGTCGGGGGTTTAGAGGGTTGGGGGTTAGGGTGTGGCGGTTGGGGTTAGGAGATGGGGGGGGGGGTTTACGGGGAATATGGTGGGGGTGTTGGGGGGTTCGGGGGTAAGTGATTTTGGGGGGTTGTGGGAAATGGGGAGGGGGTAAGAGGCCTAGATGGTAACAAGGGTTTGATGATGGAACTGGAAGGGGGGGCGGTAGGTGGCGGGGTGTGGGGGGGGAGGGGTTGGGGGGGCAGGTGGTGGGGTGGGGGAGGGGGGGGGGGGTCGGTGTTAGGGGGGTTGGGTTTAGGTGGTTCGGGGGTTTGTAAAATGAGGAGGGGGGTAAGGGGGGTTTAGGGGATTGGGGGTAAGGGTGTGGGGTTTGGGGGTTGTAGGTGAGGGGGGTAAAGTTAGAAAGAAAAAAAATGCAACTAAAAAATAGAAAATAAATAATAGTTTAAAAAACTAAAAAACACGCTTTAAAAAATAAAAAATAAATTTTAATAAATTTCAATTCACTATTCTTATAGTGCATTAAAAAATCTTAATAAGCAATTATTATATTGTTATATCCAGATCAAAATTTGTAAACAATTCTAAATATTGATAAAATAAATAATAATAGTTCAAAATATTTTATTGTAAAAAAAGCGTGGGGTGCTTTTTAAGATGTTATCAAAATGATAATTCTTGACAATTGACACCATGCACCCCACGATTTTTTTACAATAAAATATTTTAAACCATTATTATTTATTTTATCAATATTTAGAATTGTTTACAAATTTTGATCTGGATATAACAATATAATAATTGCTTATTAAGATTTTTTACTGCACTATAAGAATAGTGAATTGAAATTTATTAAAATTTATTTTTTATTTTTTAAAGCGTGTTTTTTAGTTTTTTTTAACTATTATTTTCATACAAATATCTGCCCCGACACGGGAATCGAACCCGGGACCTCAAGGTTCGTAGTCAGGTTCCCTAACCACTAGGCCATCTGGTCGTCTAAAAATACATAATATAATATAAAAACCGGTCAAGTGCGAGTTGGACTCGCGTACGAAGGGTTCCGTACCATTATCTAAATATAACTCAGTAATAGGGTCCCGTTTTTACCCTAAGGGTACGGAACCCTAAAAACGGCAAAAAAAGCACGTTTGTTGTATGGGAGACCCCTTAAATATTTGTTTTATTTTAATTTAATTATTCGTTATTAAAGTGAATATATAACTAAATATTCTGTGAATATTTCAAGCGTCTACCTGTTGCCGTTATAAATATGGAGCAAAAACGAGCAAAAAAAAAAGCACGTTTGTTGTATGGGAGCCCCCTTAAATGTTTATTTTATTCTGATTTTTCATATTTGTTACTCTAGCGGCAACCGAAATACATCATCTGTGAAAATTACAACTGTCTAGCTGTCACGGTTCGTGAGATACAGCCTAGTGACAGACGGACAGACGGACGGACAGCGAAGTCTCAGTCTCAGTCCCGTTTTTACCCTTTGGGTACGAAACTCTAAAAGAAGATTACTTATAAAAAGATACGCCTGTGTCTATACAGGGTGTTGCAAAATTAGCAGCAGACGAACGCGAACACTTTCCAGAAGCATCCAAAGTGGTAGAGACAGCCTTCTATATGGATGATCTCTTACACGGAACTGATACAATCGAAGAAGGAAAGAAATTAATTGCTGATTTAATTTCACTTATGAAGTCGGGTGGTTTCAATTTAAGAAAATGGTCATCGAACGAACAAGCTCTACTAGACAACGTCAAATCTGAGAAAAACAATTCAGAAGATAACATTTTCACTTTTAAAACGGATGATATTTCGAAAACATTGGGTCTCTGCTGGAATTCCACCAAAGACAAATTCACATTTCAGTACGACGTTCAAGAAACTATCCCGAAAACAATAACCAAAAGGAACCTTCTATCTGAAATATCAAAACTGTTTGATCCCTTGGGTTGGTTGGCTCCTCTAACAACAAAGTTGAAAATACTATTCCAAAAATTATGGCAAGATGAACTTAAATGGGATGACCAAGTATCAGAAGAAATTTACAAAGAGTGGGTAAAGATAAAGACAGATCTTCACATCATAAACCAATACGAAGTTCCGAGATGGATCACAAGCCGCAAGAATGACGTCATAGAGCTACATGGGTTTTGTGACGCATCTCTCGAAGCCTATGCCTGCGTTATCTACGCTCGAGTAACAGGTCAATCAAAAACAGTATTAGTCGCCGCAAAAACGAAGCTAGTGCCTCACAAAAAGGCAATTACGCTACCGAGATTAGAATTAAGTGGAGCGTACTTATTATCTAAACTAATGAAGAAAGTTAAGGAAGCTTTATCACAACATGAGCTCAAAATTTATGGCTGGTCTGATTCAATGGTGGCGCTTGGTTGGATACAAGGAGAGCCAAGTCGTTGGAAACCATTTATAGCTAATAGAGTACAACTGACGTGTGACGTCATGCCTAGCACGTGTTGGCGTTACGTGAAATCCAACGAAAACCCGGCAGACGCCGCGAGCCGAGGTTTATACGCGCATCAATTACAAGAACAAACCCTGTGGTGGATGGGACCGACGTGGCTGTCAAATATAACATTAGAACAAAAACCTCCCCAAACATATTCAACAAATCAAGAAACAAGAATCAAACAAACATACGTCGCTCAGAAACAAGAACATAACATAATTGATGATTTAATGAACAAATATAGTTCATTCACCAAAGTAATACGAATCGTTGCATGGCTATTAAGGACATTCGTACCGACGCGTAAGCAATTACCGCGTTACCTACAGTTCAGTGAACTGTCCGCGGCAAAACTGCTGATCATAAAACGAGTACAGCAAAATAAATACAATGAAGAAATTGAAGCGCTGCAAAAATGCAATGAAGTTAAAACAGACAGCAAGTTACTTAATTTGAATCCGTTTATTGACAATTTGGGAGTGTTACGAGTCGGTGGACGATTAAACAACGCTAACTTAAACATGGAGATAAAACATCCGAAAATCATCCCACGAGACAGTCGCCTTGCAGAACTACTTATAGACGAAGCTCACAGGCTTACCTTTCACGGAGGTCCCCGCCTTACATCAGCCAATCTCAGGCAGCAGTATTGGATCCCTGGAGGACTCAACGCTGTGAAGAAGCAGCTACGAAAGTGCGTTACCTGCAGAAAGAACAATCCTACGAAACAACATCAACTAATGGGAGACCTACCAACAGTCCGTACCGAGCCTGCCCCTCCCTTTTACCACACGGGGGTGGACTACACCGGGTTCGTGAACGTCAAAGTAAGCAAAATGAGAAATGCAAGAACAATTAAAGGCTACATAGCTCTCTTTATATGTATGGTTACGAAAGCCGTACATCTGGAACTAGTGACTGATCTTACCAGTTCGGCGTTCCTAGCAGCCCTACGTAGAATGTCTGCTCGAAGAGGAACCCCAGCTCATTTATACAGTGATTGTGGAACGAACTTCGTAGGAGCTAATCGTTTACTGCAGCAGGAATACGAAGCCCTTCGCCAAACGTTTGACGATAACTTAAGAGCAGTGTTATCAAACATGAACATTGAGTGGCACTTCAATTGCCCTTCCTGGCCGACAGCTGGGGGTTTGTGGGAACGTTCAGTGCGTAGTCTTAAGCATCATCTAAGAAGAGTAGTCGGAGATCAACGTTTAACATTCGAAGAACTTTCAACAATCTTAGCACAGATAGAAGCATGCTTAAATTCGAGACCGCTATGCGCACTAACTGAACATATTGAAGACCTTGACATTTTAACACCAGCCCACTTTCTCGCAGGGCGGGCAGGATTAACAGTGATAAATAACGCAGAAGACGCCAGATCGAGATGGCACCTAACTAACCAAATTGTCCAACAAACATGGAAAAAGTGGAAAATGGAATATTTGTCACAACTGAACGTGAGAAACAAATGGCTGCGTCCGCAGAGAAACTTGCAGATAGGAGATTTAGTCACAATTCAAGATGAAGATCTGCCAGCTGGAAAATGGTTAATGGCCAGAGTAATCGAACTACACCCTGGACGAGACGGACTCATCCGCGTAGTTTCCTTAAAAACCAAAAACGGAATAATCAAACGACCTGTAGTCAAGCTGTGTTTATTACCCGTCGATTCTACGATAACAAATGCCGAAAATTGCCACAAGAAGATTAACAAAGGAGCAAACGAAAACAAAACAAAAAAGAAAAACTCAACACTCTACTCAGTTGTGATGGCGGTACTATTTTTTATGACATTAGTGTCGAATACACAAGGATTCGTCAACAACATTACAGAATTAAACAACAAACAATCATTATACTTTGATCCATTAGCAAAAGTACAACTTCTACGAGATGAATGGACCGTGGTGGCTTATTATGACATGTCACCATATTGGGATGGAACAAAGGCATTTGAAAAACTACAGAATTATCTAGAAGAGATCTGTTTAAACTCAGAAATCAATAACAAATGTAACATGATCGCGCCGCAGCTCCGACACGAATACAGAGAGTTACAATATTACAATCAATTGTTACTTACACAACATTTTACTGAACACTCCAGACAGCGGCGCGGGCTTATCAACGCAGTAGGCTACGTAGCAAATACATTGTTCGGCGTATTGGATCAACAATTCGCAGAAAAATATACGAGAGACATCGAAATCATTAAACAGAATCAAGCTCACTTGAAGAGTTTGTGGAACAACCAGACGTCGGTGGTGGAGTCAGAAAACAATTTAGTCAAAAGAACACAGGAGATAATGGTTAAACAACATAAGGTCATTACAAAACATTTAAACAGCCTTGATAAGGCAGTAAACACACTTCAACAGGAAATAAACAAAGTAAACCAAGAACAAGAAATTACTTTAACTGCAATAACAGCAAACAGCATTCTGCAAAGCCTGAGACATATCCAGAACATGATGCTTGATACTATTTCAGACATATACCAAGGACAGTTTAACTTACATTTATTGACGCCGAAACAACTACAAGAACAACTTAACATAATATCCGGACAACTGACGAGCGAGACTACACTGCCCATTGACAACATACATAGAGATCTACATACAATCTACAAATTGATGAAGATCAAAGCAAGAATGACCGAGAAATATTTTATATTCGAAATTAGAATTCCACTAATCAGCAGAGAAACATATGATTTATACCATGTAATTCCAATTCCACATCTATATACAAATAACGATGTGGCGACGATCGCACCAATCTCGGATTATGTGGCAATCAACCTTCAGAAAGACAGCTATTTAGCTTTATCTCCAGATAATCTACAAAAATGCATTTCACGGGATAGCACCACCTACTTGTGCCATCCCCAACATCCAATCTACAAAATGAACTCAGACATAGATCTCTGCGTCAAAGATAACAAAAATAAATGTAGAACAAGCATCGCCGCGTGCAACGATATGTGGAGAAGCCTGGCAGAAATAAACACGTACCTATACTTTTGCTGCAAGCGGTGTCAGTTACGAACAATATGTGGCGATCAGATTACAGCTCACCAATTGTCGCGTGCCAACTTAATTGTTTTAAATGATGACTGTGTAATCAAAACAAACGAGTTCACTATTCATGGGCATAAGAACTATAAAAATCAGATGAATGTTAGGTATGACGTCGCAACAGCTGTGATTGCTCCAATAAATCACATCATCAACTTAACTATCGACAAAGGGATTGAAGATAGCGACTTCAACGAGGCGGAGCAAGAACGTATCCGGCTACTCAACGAGATCGACGAAAAGTTGAAGATTATGAAACAAGATGAGACCTACGAAACTAGAGTCTCATATCATGATGTTCACCACTACACCTTAATTTATTGCGTAGTGGCGGTAATGATACTGGCAGGTGTAATGACAGCCTGGCGACGTGTTCGTCATAGTTGGAAGGCTCCCACAGCGGCACCTATTGCGACAGATAAGCGCCCTCAACCCAAGAAGCGCAGAAACATCCCTCGGCATCGCGACAGCGTTCGAGTGAATATCAGCAACGAAGAGACAGAGATGAAACATTTAGAAACGAACAAAGGACAACCGATCTTTCGAAGAATTGAATTTAACGAAGATTCTTTGTAACATTTTTTTTACTATTTCTTTTATTTCCATAGTTGTGTACTTGAATTTATACTATTACTTTGTATTAACTAATTAACATAATATTGTCGTGAATGCTCCCCATCCCTTAGGCATCTTTGCCCCCCGGGAATATGTTCGGTGCAACCGAACACCGTTGTGACGTCAGACAGTGGCGGCTCCCGCCTTTTACGTATTTTAGTGCTCTTTACGGTATTGTCGCGACCGGGTGCATTCATAACATTACTTAACATTTTACTTTTCTATAACAATTAAATCGAAGTATTTAGACGGTGCCAGTGTTTTACTCAACAACTAACATAATAAACGCCACTCCCCGAACACCCGTAATAACTGAAGGGTATGGAAGTACTCCAGTAAAGAATTAAATTAGTATATATTTTTTTGGGATGGCGGGAGCTCGCCTTTGATAGGCAGGAGTGGAGCAAGAGAGGAGAGGCCTTTGCCCAGCAGTGGGACACAAAAATAGGCTAAATAAAATAAAAATAAAAATGAATTTTTTTTTTGCAAAAAAAAGAACAGCGCGAAAAGTTACAGTTTTATTTACTGTTCATGGGGTTTCAGGCTTTAGGGGTTATTTTGTAACACCCTGTATTAAGAATCACACTCAAGGTAAAAATATCATCGTTTTCAGATTTACAAGTACCGCTAACACCGGCCCACTTGCAGAAAATAAATGTAATGAAACGTAAGTGTATTGGAATGTAAATGTAATGTATTGTAATGAAATGGAATTTATTAGTTGTCATCTAAGCGCGCTCAATTAATCGGATGCTGGTAAACAAACATGTTTACTTGTTGTTTAGTTGTAAACTCTATTCTCTAGGTAGATGGATCGAAAACGGTATCTAAACTTGGCTTGCTCTAGATTTTACTAGAATTCATAGCAAGATTGGTTTTTTACTCCAATTTTTTTACTAACTTTTTTACTTAAGAGCGACATCTCTTGGTCCGGGTGAGTGGATAGTTCCGAAGGAGTGTTAGTTGACGTCTCTCGTTGAGAGTATTATTAACATAGATGTCGCTAGTATCGCTGCAATAAGGATTGAGCAAGCTGAGATGAAGTGATGCATAGGAAAAATTATAGTGTCTATGTCCCGACCAGTTGTGGTGTAGGGGTTTAGCACGCAGCACGGATTGCTGAGGACCTGGGTTCGATTCCCAGAGCTGGTCTTTTTTTCGGTTTTTCTGTGCATCCATGTTTCAGTTTTTATTTAGTGTGATATATAGATTCATAGCTCGCCTTAAGCGTAACATCACTACGTACTAGCTTTTGTTTGACTTTTTTTGTTAGCATAGATCGAATCATGGAACTAGAATTTAACCCACCTCCAGTGGATTGACTTGAAATTTAGTATAGGTACATATTGAAGTTGGATAACAGTGCAAATACAGGCAATCATGAATATTGCAGTCGGAGGCGCAAAGAAAACCATAATAAGAGACGAGATAAATGGAACTCCACTTCGCGGAGCTTCTTTTCCCTCTGATTGAGCAATTCTAACCTAATCTAAGCTTAACTATGTAGTAAGTCACATTTACCTAATGGTGGGTAGTTTTACTAGCGTTTCAACCCCTATCAGTCTCCTGACGCTTAAACGTAAGAAATAAGCTACAGTTAGCGTGAAATTTCAACAAACTGATATTATACCACAAGCACGCCGTATCTTTATATAAAAACCTTCCGCTATATATAGCTTATTTTTAATTTATGTGACAAGAGACTGATAGGCGGTTGAAACGCTAGTAGAACTACCCAAATAACGATAGGTCGAAGTGTAAACGTAAAGTAATTTAGCTAACAATAATTTTAATTAGGTAAATGAGAGTTCTTTGCCCAGCAGTGGGACACAACCATAGGCTAGTAAAAAAAATGAGAGTCACGTTCTGCGGACGCGTCGTCTCATGAAATCACGTCAGTCTGCAAAGAATTCGCTTGTCACTATATCGCGGGAACTATGAAATTTTCCGGGATGAAAGCTATCCTTTGTTCTTTCCCGGGCCTCAAACTATCTCTAGATCAAATTTCATCTAAATCGGTTCAGCGGTTTAAGCGTGCGTCGTAGCAGACAGACACACTTTCGCATTTATATTATAAAAAAAAATATATATAAAAAATATCACGGGACAATTCACACCAATTGACCCAGTCCCAAAGTAAGCTAAGCAAAGCTTGTGTTATGGGTACTAGGATAAACATACTTATATAGATAGATACATACTTAAATACATATTAAACACCCAAGACCCGAGAACAAACATTCGCATTTTTCATTTATATTATTAGTATGGATAAGATTCGCGCTTCGAGACAACGGAACTCGTAGACAACAAACAACAGAGATTCTAAATCTGTTCTAAATAGATAGGTATAAAGAGTTATGAAACTTATGAAGAAACAGCGGCTCCCAAAATATTTTACGACAGAGTTTCACTTCCGTGATTATAATTGGATGTGGGTCCCTTTGCGCATCGTGGACCTTACCGTGTTTGGGTTTGAATGAATGCCAGAATAGGTTTTTAAGCCATTAATTACATTCACGACCACGTTAACGCGTTGCAGTTCAAATATCTAGCGAAAATATTAAAATGGTTTAAGAAGAAAGAAAGAAACTGTTTGTTGCCACCAAAAACATAATAAGTTTTTGTAAAAAAAAAACCGTTTATAAAACAACACATCACACATCATTTATGGTATTTATTTATGGTATTTGACATCATTGAGACTTTATCAATATTTTTAACATTTAAATTAATATGAACGTGATGTTTTGCAAAAAAATAAATTTAATTTAATTTAATTTAATTCAATTTCATTTCATTTCATTTCATTTCATTTCATTTCATTTCATTTCATTTCATTTCATTTCATTTCATTTCATTTCATTTCATTTCATTTCATTTCATTTCATTTCATTTCATTTCATTTCATTTCATTTCATTTCATTTCATTTCATTTCATTTCATTTCATTTCATTTCATTTCATTTCATTTCATTTCATTTCATTTCATTTCATTTCATTTCATTTCATTTCATTTCATTTCATTTCATTTCATTTCAAGGTTTTTTGCTGACTGTACTTTTTGCCCTTGGTTGGTTTTGGTTCTAAATGGTAAAAAGTACTTATCAACACGAATCATACGAGTCCAAACTCGATGGGGTTATGTCGTTTCAGCTCCATCATAAGATCACCTCCATGTCATAATTTGCATTGTCATTCAATTTATACATACATGCATGCAAAATGTCAACTGAATCGGTAATCGAGAAGTGGGTCAATAACTTGCAAGATTTGATGAAACACAGACAACGGAACAGGTAAAGGTAAATAACCACTCACGTGCTTTGAGCAACTAAGGCAAATAATTTTGATTAGTTTCTTAAACGCCTTTGATCCGGAATTGACGTGCTTATTCGGTTTCTTAAATGCATTTTGATTCGAAAACGAATCAAAAATCATTGACATACACTAATTTCAACATTTGGTTCAGATTTGATGTTAATCGGTTTCGAATGGGTAATAATGGGTTGACATGTAATTATGAAACCGAGTTACTTCAAGCTCTTGGAAATGAGTGCCCTCAAATCTTATTTCAAATTAAAATACTATCCCACGAGAACGTTTTGCCGGGGTTTGCCAGTATCCTATGTCTCAAATGAGATTTTTGTGTATATGTACGTCAATTTTCAATTAAATCCATCCAGTCTGTGTGGACTGATGGATGTGTATCCAAACATTTAAACATCCAAACACATTCACAAACTTTTTCATTTATACCGGGTGGCCAAATAACAGGTATAAACTTTACTTTTGTGATTTTATTCTATGAAATATAAAAATTATAAAGTATTAAGGGCCGGCAATTAAAAATGGTAAATAATAGCAGCATGCAGATGTGAACCCTTTTCATCGCGTTTTTCATTACATTTTCACACATTTCCTGAGTCATCTCAGTGACTGTGTCTCGAATATTTTGTTTTAATTGCTGAAGGTTCCTTGACTTGTTAGCATAGACACGTCCCTTTAGATAGTCCCACAGAAAAAAGTCAGGAGCTGTTAAATCAGGCGATCTTGGGGGCCAATCAATGTCACCGTTCAATAAATTTTCTATGAATTTTCGCAATACATTATTGGGTTGAGTAGAACGTTTTAATAATTAAAACACGTTGTTCAGTCGTAAAAAGCTCCATAACAAATTTGCCGTATCTACACAAGGTAATTTTCATGCAACAACTGTCATATTTGCCGCCAAAATAAAATGGCGGCGAAAAAAAAGTTGTATACCTCCAAGTTGGCCGGGTGGCCTATAATATTAATAGGGTAACTCAATTAAATCATCCACGCTGTAACCAACAAAATTAACCGTACTCGCCACAAGGTCACAAATCTGCTTTCAACAAAATTGAGAGCATTTAATAAATAAACTATCAATCAAGCTTAAAAGCTCCGCGTATATTAACTAAACGCCGTAACTAAATCCGACTAAATATGCAAAGTTGAGTCTTAAGTCGATAGGGTGAGCGTTCACATGCGCCGACTGCGCTGATCGGATTAAATTTGATGAAATCGAGGAATAGGATTTTCCGAGCAGTTTGCCGTCAGAAAGAAGCCTACGTAGGGTGGAAATAATTTGCTGAAGATTATAGTTCTAGCTTTAACTACATTTTTATTTAATTCACTCTCGTTTTATGCGATTCGAGAGAAAAAGAGGGTTACTAGGTTTGGAAAAAAGCAGTTTTATAAATGGTATACGGAAGATGCAGCATCCTCCTCCAACTAGGAGGATATACTACATGGCGAAGATATTTATTTTCACACCACCTGCTCGACAATGCCTCATTATATATCATGCAAACCTTACTCAAAGTAAATCATTATAGCCCTTGTCTTTTGCCGGGGTGTAATGTTGTACTGAATTTCATTATAACCCGCCGGGCAGTAATGTGATTCTCACTTCTCTTAGTTCTTATTGTTATGCATTTAAAGTCTAATTTCGTCAAAATCGCGCGGCGCGCGGCTGCTGCAGCTGCTGGTGGCCGACGGCGAGGAGGTGGACGGCGGCGCGCGCCGCGCCTCATTTATTTGAAAATCGAACTTATTCGAAAATCGAGCTGGCCACGCCACGGCAAGCCGAACGAAAAAAAATCAATACTTAAAACAAAAGCCGCGAGTATTTCAATACGCTGCAATTTTAAGTATCAAAACTGCAAAAGAAGATAAAACATTAGGAAAATATCGAGTGACGAAAGTGATTTGACTCCTGATTCCATTAAATTAGACGCCTTAGGACCACTTGCACAGTTCAGGGTAAAAAAATTAAATCGGTAACCCTGGGTTAAAAATGACAGTTCCATACATTTTGACACTTGTTAACCCTGGGTTAGCAGTTAACTCGCTCGGAGTTAAGTAGCTAACCCAGGTCTGCGCAAGCCGGCCTTAGAAATTGTTAATAATGTACTCCCAGAGAAGTCGAAGGAAAAATACTTAAAAGCTTACAAAGATTTCGACAAATGGAAAACTGCGAAAGGCGCAAAGTCAGTGTCAGAATCAGTGCTTCTGGGTCTATTTCGAGTATTTTTCTAGTAGCCTTGGTTTTTATTGTCTCGCAAAAGGTGAGAAAAGTAGAGTATACTCCTCGGGGATAAAACTGATTTTGCCTTGGGCGCGCTTAAATCCTTCACTGCTCTCAGGACTCCATCTTAATTCCCTAGCTTCGCTCGGGAATCAACTAAAAAACCCCTTCGCTACGCTCGGGAGTTAAATCTGGAGTCCCTCGATACGCTCAGGATTCAATATCGCGCCCGTGACATAATGCAGTGCTTTATCCCCTTGGTGTACAGTCTACTATTAATGATGTGGGACAACGGCTCAAGACCTCTCATTTTGAGAGGAGACCTATGCCCTGCAGTTAGATGTATATGGGCTGAAATAATGATGATTCGTTATTATATTATATGTATATGTCATTATATATATTATAGATGTGTGTAAATTATGTTAATTTGAAATTCAGGTTTTCTTTAATTTTCTTTGCATATCTACTCTTCTTTTTGATGTCCTCTAACTCGTTCGAAGATTAAATATATATGATACTAGCAGCCCGTCCCGGCTTCGCACGGGGTAGACAATTATTTATTTTTGGAAATTTGGATATAAAACACTTTTTTCACAAATATTTTTATATATTAAAAAGTTATTATTTATTATTTATTAATTATTACAGACGTGCACGCCCCACTCCTGTATTTCAGTGCCCCCTCCACCCCGCCCGCCGCGATGCCCGGCGCGCTTTTCAGACTGCATCGCAAACAACGGCCACGGCGCTATGGCGGTTTTGTTTACTGTTTGAATTTTTTAATTCGTAATATCTTTTGAATGGAAAGTCCAATTTAAATAATTTAAAAACTATTTTATAGGTAGTTAAATGGTCTTTACCATTAAATAATTTATTTGGATAAGGATTAATTTAAACACATAAATAGCATGGTTTGAATTTGGTTAGCATTTTCATTAATGTTTAAAATGAAAAAAGTTGTTGTAGTGACATAACTACAATAGTTGGACATATGTTACCGCGGAGTTTTTTGTAGACATTATGATGTTCTTCAATATTGTTGTACATTATTTTGTTCTATCGCTAATAGTTTCGGCAGCGCATTCGACGAAAGACATTTTAAGACTCATTTTTCTACACCTTCGGTTACATTGTTCAAATTTTACCAAGGATCCCTAATTTTTTTCAAAATGAAATGTAGCCTATGTCAAATTGGAAGAATGTAGCATTCTATTGGTGAAAGAATTTTTTAAATCGGCCCAGTACTTTTTGAGCCTATTCATTACAAACATACAAACATAGGTACAAATCTTTCCTCTTTATAATATTAGTGTAGATGAGTTTCACGAATAAATTCGCCTTTGTACATCTAGGAGAATCGAGAAAGTTGAAAACGAACTGAAACAATTACATTGCTTACCCGCGACCTTTGCTGCGCTGCTTTTAGGTCGCGGGTGAGCAAAGTGATTGTTTCATTTGATTAATAATAGTACATTACTGCAGCGGCCGCGAAATAGGGGATTGCCGGCCGAGTAGTTATAGATGGCCGAGTGTTAACGAGGCCATCTGGAGATACGAGGCCGGCAATCCCTGTTCGTGGCCAAGGCTTGTATAGAGTTTTTCTCAAACATGCATCATCATCATCACCACCATCATCACCTTCATCATCATCACCATCACCATCACCATCACCATCACCAACAACATCATCAACATCCATCAACATCCATCAACATCCATCAACATCCGTCAACATCCATGAACAAGAACATCCATCAACATCCATCCATCCATCCATCCATCAACATCCATCAACAACCATCAACATCCATCAACATCCATCAACATCCATCAACATCCGTCAACATCCATGAACAAGAACATCCATCAACATCCATCCATCCATCCATCCATCAACATCCATCAACAACCATCAACATCCATCAACATCCATCAACATCCAACAACATCCATCATCATCCATCAACATACATCAACATCCATCAACCAACATCCATCAACATCCATCAACATCCATCAACAACCATCAACCAACATCCATCAACATCCATCAACATCCATCAACATCCATCAACATCCATTAACCAACATCCATCAACATCCATCAACCAACATCCATCAACATCCATCAACATCCATCAACCAACATTCATCAACATCCATCAACCAACATCCATCAACATCCATCAAAATCCATCAACATCCATCCATCCCTCCGTCCGTCAACATCCATCCATCCCTCCGTCCGTCCGTCCGTCCGTCCGTCCATCCGTCCGTCCATCCATCCATCCACGTCGACCACGTCGACCTATTAAACGTCATGGTGCTGTGTCACATAAAACAATAGACGATCACTTTGCTGGCCTTGGCCAGCAATGTTGTATGAAATTCCATTATTGACCTCTCGTCTAGCCGCACCTGCAACGTGACAGTTCGTGGCGTATTTTAAGGAACATAACGTCAATATTTCATAGCATGTTTGAGAAAAATAAGTATTAGACCTCCGTAAAGAAACGCCTGATTCAATAAATTATTGAAAAATGAAACATATAAACTGTATTAGCGTGACTGAAAAAACTTAATAGCTTTTAATATGATCATAAAAATCATAAAAGTGTATGAAAGCCTTGAATGTATAAAGGGAAAGTATCAGAGCTGAGGCATATTCTGAAAGTTGCCAAATTGATGGATTGGCAGGTAGGCAGATAATAATGAGTCCGGCGAATGAATGATGATCGATGGAATGCCGATAGAGCGATTGTTTTGGTATGTATAAATAAACCAAACAAAACTTTATTAGATTATACTTGAAACTTTTTAATTTTATATATATTTGACAAACAAAATGGAGAACAAAACTTTTTGGTGAAATGAAGGAATCCGTGCAAGAACTAAAGTCACCGACATAGCTCAAAGAATCGCCAGACTCAAGTTACAGTGGGCAGGGCACATCGCTCGTAGAACTAATGGCAAAGCAGCGCCGTGTGTGTAATAAATATTACAGGAACCATTTGGAGCCACTTTTGACCCCTTCATAACTCAAAATCTATTTACTTAACACAAACACAGCAAGTTTGGTTCATTTATTGATTTATTGTAGTCAAATGTTAAGCTTCAATTTAACATAAGTTATCTACTTTGTGTAAATAATTCTATAGTTAAATTTAAGAATTTATAATTTATATTTAACACTGAAAGAATTTTTCAAATCGGACCAGTACTTAGTTCCTTGAGATTAGCGCGTTCAAGCAAACAAACAAACTCTTCAGCTTAATAATATTAGTATAGATAAATATAAAACATTGTTGCAGTAGAAAAATTAAAGAAATAGAGTGTTATACTTGTTTAGGATGTTATTTTGTTCTTACAAATAGATTTCAGTATTACGTATTAAATACCTGCAGAACTTTGCACCTATTTAGATCTCAATCTTTTTGTCGGTGAAGTCCACAACCAAGCATATTTTTAGTATCAAACTTGACTAAAATTTTTCATGTTTATGTTTTTGGTGGGATACTTTTTATTCCGGAAAATTGCATCTTTCCAGCGGGATAGCGATGAACGAATTCTTCGCAGACAGAGTCGCGGCAAAGCTCGCAAGTGTATAAATAGTGAGTAAATAAACGTGAGCACAACTAACCTTTATTTAACGTATTCCTTACTCCCCCTTCATGTTAGCAAATATTAATAATTCAAGCCGGTGGTGAATGCGGTGTGGGCCTGATTTTATGTAATTAGCGCTGTGATGTGCCAAGGCCGCGGTTTTGTACTGTTTTGATTACCTTTAAGAAGTACACTATGGGGTTTACTAGGGAAAAGCCCTCATTAAACAATAATCTCAAGACGCAACTCTAAAGGCCATATAAAGATTCGGCTATACCGCTGCTACAAATACGGAAACGTTACGGAATCGCAGTGACGTGCCGTAAACGTCAGAATTTGCCGCATGCTCTCGATAGTAAAGTTGTGACGTTTACGGTGCGTCACTGCAATTCCGTAACGTCACCGTTTTTTAAGCGGTGGTTTGGTCGCACCTTAAGAGGGTTTATACCTGCTGAGCTGGCAATGTTGCATTTTTGTTAGTTTTTCTCGATTATTCCATAAAAATCGAATGTAAATTAAAAATGTTTTGTATACAAATTGTTCTAATAAATAAGTTAATGTGTCTACTGCAATAATAATTTGTGATAAGACTTATTTTCTTTAAAAACCGTTAGGTAATAATTTGTTAGTTTTTAAAGAAAATAAAAGTCTAAAATGAATTATTATTGCAGGAGACACAGTCATTAACTTATATATTAGAACAATTTGTATACAAAAAATTTTTAATTTTCATTAAATTTTTATGGAATAATCGAGAAAAACTAACAAAAATGCAACGTTGCCAGCTCAGCAGGTATAAACCCTCTTAACACTGTCAATTTGCGAACATTAATAAGAAGTGGAGCGAACGCGCGGCGTGTTCGCCGCGGGTGTGCAACGGATTCGCCGCGAACGTGCAACGTATTCAGGTTGTCACACACGTAACCGCCCGGCACCGGATCTGAGCCGCCTCGCCTCATCGGCTCGCCGTCCATCAGGCGTCAACCATACGCAAGCACGAAACGGAAACGGCTCAGCATCTCCGGGTTGTCCGCGCGGCCGCGGCTAGGTGACATCGCGCTTACGGCTGGGCGACAGCGCGCTTACGGCTGGGCGACAGCGCGCTTACGGCTGGGCGACAGCGCGCTTAAAGCGAGGCGGCAGCTAGAGCTGAAACTGCGAGTGAGACAAGCGTAGGGATAAAATACTCGACTTTTCTTTCAATACTGAGTACTTTTGGCATCGATACTGAGTACCGAGTAGGTATCGTTCAGAAATACTCGTATCGTTTACGAATACACATTAGTTTTTGAACGCATTTTTCGTTCTGTGTTTGTTATATTGGCAACCTTGCTTGCTTGTCATTGGATATGAATTATGGATAATTTTTTTTTATGAAAAAAATCTCTCAAATTTTACGGGGTCTTAGTTTGGGACCACTTAATAGAACACTTAATTACTTGTATTTTTTAAGAATAAAGAATATTAATTAATTACTGTTTTTATTTTACTTATGGGAAATTTTACTTAAAATCGATCGATATGAGTAAGTATACTTTTCAACCGATTTTAAGTAAGTATCGATACTTCACGACCGATACTGTATCGAGTAAAAGTATCGATACTTCGGAGGTATCGTTTTATCCCTAGACAAGTGGTGGGGTATCGGCGGGGTGGCCGCGGGGGAACGGTGGCGGTCTGCGCGCCTTCCCCGTTCCGGCGGCGAGACGCAAGCGCGTCGGCGGCCCGACGTAAGCTAGATGACTGCGAGTTGCCCGCGCGCCGCTTGCGGATTGCTAGCCTGTGTTGAGGCGGGGCGATGCTGTTGCTGATGCTGATGCTGTACCGATGCCAATATGTGTATGCCAGTATGGAATTTCTTACAAAGAATACTGGAAGGCTCGAGTTGAGGCGGCGCCGATCCGGTGCCTAGCGGTTACGTGTGCGACAACCTTTCTTCTGTATCGGCTACCACAAGAACTGTTATGATAGAAAAGGAATAAACAGCAATAAATTTATATTTTGGGGGTAGTAGCAATAGATAGATCTCTCTCCAGGCGGATGTTATGCCTGGGGACCGAAGTCCAATGGATGAAAGTTGGAAGTTGTATTCATGCAGCTAAGTTTAGAAACTTAGATAGCGCGTTGTTGTAGGATAAAGATGTTAGTTCCTTATTTGATGACTAGATGGCGCTAGGAGTAGCTACAATATAAATAAATAAAAATATTCTTTTCACTACTTTCTTCTTCGGTTTGTCCTCAGAGGGAACCTGTGAAAATCCTTGTCATCATCCTTGTCACACGCTATATAGAATAATATTGTTTTCAGACTATTGTTAATATTGGTATTCAATTGTTACAGGTAATTGCAGTTCGAATCATCATTAAGAATCGTCCGATGAGACATGCAGAATCAACAATTACAAGGGTAAAAACATTTTAACTGATATTAAAAGCCATAATTAGTGTAAAAAAAAGTATGCGTCGTAAATTGAAAAAGAAGCGAACGTTACAAAATACAAATTAATGCTTTTTTTTAATCCAACCGTAACAGCCGCACATTATTTATTGTTGAACGATATCTATTGTTCTAAAATTAAAACATTTTTCATTACGGATTCCAGCCAGCCAATACTGGCCACACAAAGGTTGTACGGGGAATAAAGGGGCGCCGCACGAACAGTTTATCACGTCCGCATAATCTGTGATCGTGACGTGTGGACACGGCTTTAGATGGCGTGAGTGCATGCCTTTATCGACCGGTGAGGGCTTGGAATTAGGATTAAGTTGTGAAAGTGGGGCAAAATAATCGGTTCTTGTATAATATACAGGATGAGTAGGTACGAGTAAGTGGGGAAATAAAAATGAATAGAGTATGAAATAAACTTACTTACATAAATAAATATTAGGGGACAATCTCACAAAAATCGACCTAGTCCCAAACTAAGCAAAGCTTGTACTATGGGTACTAGACGACGATAAACATACTTATATAGATATATAAATACATAAATACATAGAAAACATCCATAACTCAGGAACAAATATTCGTGCTCATCACACAAATAAATGCCCTTACCGGGATTCGAACCCAGTAGGCAGGGTCACTACCAACTAGGCTAAAGCGGTCGTTAATTATAAATCACAATCAACATCATGAACACAATAACAATATCATGTAAAGTCTGGTAGCATGGTGAACAGTTGGGTTGCTCTGAAGATGAGCTTTGGTTGAGTTCTAAGCGCGTCAGTTAGTGTGGTGGTGGTGATAGTTAGGTTTGTGTGATGTGTGTGTTCGTACAGTGCGGAGGTGAAGGAATTGCATGAAGACACATTTCCTGCTTGAGGGCTATGCTCAGAGTTTCTCTACGGGATCGAATCAGGAACGAGGAGATCCGTAGAAGAACAGGGGTCACCAACATAGCCAAACGGATTAACTCGTTGAAATGGCAATGGACAGGCCATATAGCACGCAGAAGAGATGGCCGATCTCGAATGTGGCGTGGGTGCGTGCGAGTGTGCCGTGCATGCATGTGCGCTATAAATAAACATACGAGGGGCGTTTAATATAAAGTGAGAATGAGATGCAAACTCTTTCAATATTAGGAAATTAAATACTGGCCGGTAAAGCTAATCTATCTAGCTGATTGCTATGAAAAAAAAACTAACTGTCTTTTGTTTAAAAAAATATACGGTAATTTCTTTGCAATGCTACGTTAGCGAAAATGGAAAAAAAATAACTGCGCGCCGTTATCAAATACTTGTGTTTGAAAAATTTTTCTACGGACCAAGTCAGTTTAAATTTGCGGGACACTTTAGGGTCTAATGCTCCTCCGTATTCGACAGTCGCACGTTGGTGCGCCGAATTTAGACATGGAAGAACATCGACCATGGACGACCCCCGCTCCGGACGCCCTACTACTGCAATAACTGAAGAAATTGTGAAAAAAGTTGAAAGCTCAGTTTTGGCGTATCGTCGTGTCACGGTTCGTTTTATTGCTGAAAATGTAAATATTTCAACGGGGAGCGTGCATAATATTTTACATGAACGCTTGGGTATGAAAAAGGTATCTGCGCGTTGGGTACCAAGAATGCTTACTGACACGCAAAAACAAACTAGAGTCGAGATTTGTCAAGAAGCTTTGGACCTGATACAGCAAGACCGGGAACTTTTTTTGGCGCGATTTATAACAATGGACGAAACATGGCTCCATCATTACGACCCTGAAACGAAACTGCAGTCTATGACATGGAAAAGGCCATCATCTCCAACTCCGAAGAAATTCAAGGTGGGCCCATCTGCCGGTAAGGTCATGGGCTCTGTTTTTTGAGATGGTAAAGGGGTATTAATGATTGAGTATCTCAAACATGGAGCCACTATTACGGGCACTTTATACGCCAAACAAATAGCAACATTGCGCAATGAGATCCGCGAAAAACGGCGAGGTAAACTCTCGAAAGTTGTGCTGTTCCACCAGGACAATGCCCCGGCACACAAGTCCATCGTTGCAATGGCTGCAATTCGTGATGCTGGGTTCAATATCCTTAAGCATCCTCTGTATTCACCAGATCTGGCTCCCAGTGATTTCTACCTATTTCCGAGATTGAAACAATACCCGAGAGGCCAGAAATTTGAAGACGACGACGCGGTAGTCGCTGCAGTACAAGATTTTTTAAGTACTCAAGATGAGACCTTTTTAAAAATGAAATTTTAAGTTTAGAAAAAAGATATAATAAGTGTATTATGCTAAAAGGTGACTATGTCGAAAAATAAAATTACATTTAGTAAAAGTTGTTTATAACATACTCATTCTCACTTTTTATTGAACACCCCTAGTAAATACTCATTCAACATTAAATGTGACCTAAATTTCAAGTAACGTTGACTTCCTGTTTCCAATCCCATCCACTTTTATAAATAAAATAGCGTTCTTAGAACGACGTCAAAACCACAAACAAACTTTTTCTCATTCAAATCCCCCTACTTAATTACTAAAAATTACTGACACTACGAAACGTGACACAATTTCAAAGAATTATTTTTTTAAACCAACAAATTAGCTCCCGGCTCGCCGCGAATGAGAAAACAACACTGCTTATTAAAGTTGCCACCTAAACCGCAATGAGACAAAACACTGATTCAAATTCCGCGTAAATTTTGGCCAGCCCTGCCGCAGTGCCGCATCGTAATAAAGCAAGCCGGTGGCTCCGAAACGCGCCGTTTTTTCATATCAATTAGGGACTCGGGCCACCAGAGTCAACAGGGTTGCCGCTTCCTGAAATATTATCTGCATTTTATTATTGCCATCTGCGGAGTTACAACGGAGCGAAATGTCAAATGCTTGTGTTTGGTATGAATAAATAATGGTGTATAGGAGGGAGTGTGTGGAAGGGGGTGGTGGGAATTACTTACCCTTGCGGAAAAGGGTGTTTGAGTGGGATGTGTCTTCAGTACGTTGAGTGACGATGTTGACGATGTTCGCGTTTAAAGTAAATTTTACGAGTTTAAAAACAAATGTTTGTCATTCGTTGAAATGAAGGAAAGGAACGTTTGAATGTACCAAAGTCGTAGGAGCCAAATGGTTTGACCTAAATCCAGGCTCGCACCCCTGAGAATTACATTTGAAATCCACCATGATCAAAACGTCGAGAGGAAACCTTAGTTAGAAAAGTTTGCGTGAAGCTTCGTCTAACGCCTAGTTAAGTCTAACGGCCTGGCCTTGACTTCGTGCGACTGGCGGCGCGGCGAGTGTTATATACGTAGCAGGTTCATTGCGTGTGCCATCAGGTAAGGACTGTGCGGAACACGTCTCGGCTGTGCAATGGATAGAGAAAACACTCACCGCGCCGCCGGTCGCGCGAAGTCGTGGGTGGGCGTAAGGCTTCTGATTCTGAGCTATGCCAGTGTACCAGTAGACAGAAACTTACCTCACATATGGCTAAACAGCTTCGCCCCCATCGCAAAACTCTGTAACCCTTGATAATTTTACAAATTCCATCCTTATTCCTTCATCGTCGTCATCATTTCAGCCGTAGGACGTCTAAAAATAAATGCTGGAGGCCTACGCCCACAGTGGACGTCCTACGGCTGAAATGATGATGATGATCGCTTAACTATGTGGACATGGATTTTTTCTTATTTTTCGCAGAACTTTTATAACTTTTCCCCTCGCTCGGCATCAAAATTATCGTTGAGTTTTGGGAAGGTGAAAAAACAAACCCAGATTAATGAAGTATGAATCCGGACTATGTTGACCTGTAATTGAACAAGTTCAAATGAACACTTCTTTTAAGATGTTTCTTTTGAAAATTTAATTATGAATGGCGCCACGTTTTGACGTGATATACTCGTACTTTGAACATCATCTAAATTGAATGAGACATTTGTCAGTGCCAATTAAAAATTCTTGTTATACTTTTAGAAGAGTGTCGGTTGAATTTATGTAACTGTCGAAAAATATAATTTGTTCGTAAATACAAACGATATCAAATTGTAGATTGGATTATCAAGATAACAGTGATAGACCAAGGCAAGAATATTTTTGTATTCAAATTTTTAGGCAGAGCGAGCTAAGGCGCCATCCAAGCGATTTCCTTTTAGCGTGGGTATTATAGTTATCGTCTGTCTGTCCGTTAAACTGTTTATATAGAGGACTACTGCCAGATTCGATAGTTTGAAAATTTAAATTTTTAAGGCTTAATAACGTATAAAATATGAATGATATTAATATTGCAACCATTTAAACCACACAAAGCCATTATTATTAAGTACATCTAATAATAATAATAAAAGGTCTTTACATCTGTGACAGATGATTTAAGTAACACCCTGGCGACACTTATTATTATTATTATGTTGGTACGGATTTCCGATCACAGGCCCATGGGGACGCGGTCATTTGAAAGGCATTCATGGGGCCAAAGCCAACATGAAGAGGCCTCTGGTACCATATAATATAAATGAGATGGGCGCAACTATGGATGTCTATCCCCTAATACACCATGAGGATGTGCTAGCGGACAGTCCTCCACAGTTGCCAATCTATTGCCAGGTAGGAATCGACATGGAATTGGCTATGGGGTTGGGATGTTGTGGATAGGATTACCGGGCTATGGAGTGAGATAACGGACACCTATCATTTCAATATCTCATAAACTGAACTTTTGGTAGGCGGTGACTCGCCATTCACTAAATGGGCCCCTCAAACTATTGCCCACTCGGGGCAACGAGGCGGCAACATTGGTGTGAACGGCTAAGGATGGAGAGGTGTTCCTGGACTTTAAACTTCAAAATGCCAACTCGCCACTTACGGAAACACATCCATCCTTCGAGCATTTAGCTCTTGCGCTCTACTCTAGGCGGCCAACAAAGGCAAACTAGAGGCGGGGTGGGTGTGTAACTGTGTGTGAGTGTGTGTATAAGCGCATGTGTGTATGTGTACCCCTGGAGGTCTTGGGTTCGTGGTGTCGCTACGCACCAACAGCTCGCCACAAGCCGCCCTGCGATGACTGACTGCACTGGTGATACGACAACACCAGCGGGCGATGAGGTCGTCACATCCCTACGCCTTTTGACTGACTGCGCTGGTGACAGACACCACAACACCAGCGGGCGATGGGGTCGTCACGTCCCTACGCCTTTATTATTATTATTATTATTATATTGAAATTCACTCATACTATTTGCTTGTATTTTGCTATGCATAACAATTGCAATTGGGCCCGGTTGCGGGAACGCGTTGAATGTAGATGGCACTGGACAGGTCTGTTTGGCGACCCTTGGGGAAAGGAGGCCTATGTTCATCACTGGACATCTTTTGGCTAAAATGATGATGATTATGATGACTTCTACTTACCTTAAATAAAACTTTAAGGTGCGTTTTCATAGAAGCGAAACAAACTAAAAACGTGAAAAATACGACAAGTTATAATTTGAAATTCATGTCTCGCTTCTTATAATGTGTAACAATTTGATGTGGATTTCAATTAACATGATGGGTCGATTCTGGTCCAGTGCTGGATCGCATAATTCATAATTTGGCATAATTCATGATTTCCCATAACTATTTTTTCTCAGAAACCATTAATCATTCAGAATTGGGGATGTCTATTTTTTGCAATAAATAAGTAAATTGAAAACCACTTCGAGATAAATGCTTTTTAACTCGTTTTCTGTAGTTATTTCATTTTAATATTATGTAATGAATTTATTAAATAACAAATTGCGTGACCGGTCCAAGTCGTACTTTATTCTGTGTGGTTAGAATAAAATTATTCACAATTTACGCGTGGATTTATACTACGGAGTTTGATTTGGACCCGCTGTCTGACATTTAGCACTTTGACAGCGCCAGTAAAGTGACACTAGATGCAGTGTACCATCGTACGCATTTAGATAGATTTAGAAATTTGGCAGTGTTGCCCTCAATCATAATCTGACGTCATCAACGTCAACGTAACGTAACGTAATTTTGAAAAAAGTAGTGAACTAAATGACAAAATATTGAAATTAGTTTCTTAAAATTGACTTTTCTATACAAATAAACCTTACCTAACCTAGAAAGTTCTACAGGATAACCATTTCAAAATTCTTGACTAATTAATAGTTTCTGATAAAAAAGAGTTATGCGAAATGACGAATTATGCGTAAAAAATTTATGGCACCAGACTGGATCCCTTGGTTCTCTATATAAATAACTCCTCCGCTCCGCATCTGGAATCCCGTTTTAGTATACAAAAGAACACTATTACTAAAACATGCTCCCATGTGGTTCCGTAGCTATAAAATATTCCAGAACAAAATTTGCCATACTTAGATTCGGTACATACGCCAAGCCCGAAGCAAGAGCGAAACGTTGTTTCTGAAAATTGTTTTATGCCTTCCCTATTTTCTCCATTTCCGCGGGAAAACTGCTGTTGAAATTCGTCTGATTTATTGCGTTACTCAATCATTGCTTTTACTGAAATCCGTGTGGGACTGTTAGAAGTGTCTTACGCACATTCTCCGTTATGTCTTGGTTTGTTTACACTATCTTATTCATCAAAACGTTCGTTCGTCCAGTGGTTTGACTGGAAGACCGGAGCCTCCAGAAGAGGAGCGTGAGTTAAAACTTAGGCTTGGACCTCTGAGTTTTCGAAATACCACGCGCATGTTGTTGATGTTATGTGTTCTTTATTTCGTGTGCATCATCGTCATTTCAAACATTGAACATCCACTGTTAACATCTATAGGAGGCCTCCCTCATTGATACCCAATCATTCATTACGATTGGGATGGGAGCGGCTTGCATCCACTTCGAACCCGCGGTGTTTACCACTTTATTAGTGTGCAGTTTATCTATCTATATAGCGATCCGGGTATCACCAACGGTGCTGGCTGAAAATCAGCGCTGGGATGCTTGCTATAAACGCCTCAGCATTATCCAATTTACAACCGCAATGACATACTCTATCCTTAGCCTTTGTGCTGTTCTTTTTGTAAAAATATTTATGTGTCTCGTGTTGTTGTAAATTAATGTATTTTATTTCTTTCTTTCTATTGAATTGTCCTACGTGGCCAACATAAGCGTGGGGAGCGGGTGGTGAGGTGCAAAGCGAAGCGAGCGCGATCAGTTGGTTTGATATTTTCGCGCGAACGCGAAGGCGGTGAGGCGGTGCGATTCGCGCGCACGTAGGATAAGGCCACCGCGTAGCGCCGCTTTGCATTGCATTCGCGTGTCACAATATCGATGGAGCTATATTTTTAAAAATTCAATTGAATTGTGAATGGCAATAGCAACTTATGACGTCACCTTCTACGTATACTCAATCAACCATTTATAGAGCAACAAAAAATCTGATTTTGCAGTTAACCGAAAATAAATCTGGTTTACAGGGCTAAAATAAAGCATTTTTTTAATGGAGACGTGTCGTTGAATTATTTTTTTATGGCGTCAAAATCCCTATGCTTCAGTTCATTACTTAGATATCAGCCTTAGATAATGCGGCATGCCTCACACAATTCTTCGCATTCCCACGAATCGAAAATTTATATTCGTAACATCACTGCCGCGTCCGCCAGAATCATGACGTGGGACTAACACAAGATAAAATAAGATTAATCCTAGACACGCTTACCTCCAAAAGGTCATATAGACACTGGGTCTTTCTGGCGCTTACGACATTCTAGAGACATGACCCTTAACCCATGTCATTCTAGCCTTGTCACTGTCGACGTATTATGTGGATTCAATTGAATAGTACATAAGTAGATGTTTTCTGTACGCTTTTGTGTGCTTTTTGGTAAATTGAAAAACAGGGCATGTGTGAATCGGCCGACGCGAAAGGTTCCGTACCGACACCACAGAATAACAATAGTACTAGCGTACAGAAGGATCACTCTCGAACAAAACTCAACTGTAGGTATAAAAACCGGCCAAGAGCGTGTCGGACACGCCCAAGGTAGGGTTCCGTAGCCACGAAAAAATCAAGTAATATTTTTCTAAGGATTTCGTATGTGTACGGAATCATCCAAGTTTAGGTATGTTTTATACCTTAGGCTACTATTTACTCTTAAACTAGAGATAATTTCCAAGCAATCTTAGCCGCTATATTTTTCCTAGTAAATTTGATATATTTACTACCCTTCTGAATTTTTTCAAATTTTTCCACCCAACAGTTTAGATTTTAGAGGGGGGGGACGGCCGATTTTAATGAAAATTTTCACTTTAAAGTTGAATATTTCGCAAACAGATCACTGAATAGAAAAATCATGTTAGCAACTCCACAATGATTTTAAAAGACCTATCCAACAATACCCCACACTATAGAATTAGCCGAGAAAAAAAAATCACCCCCACTTTACGTCTATGGGAGGTACGCTAAAAAAATTTTTTTTACTTTTTTTTATTCAATCACTTTGTCGGCGTGACTGATATATATATTGATGCCAAATTACAGCTTTCTAGTACTAACAGTCTCTGAGCTTAGCCGCGGACAGACAGACAGACAGACAGACAGACAGACGGACAGACATGGCGAAACTATAAGGGTTCCTAGTTGACTACGGAACCCTAAAAATGTGCCTACTCTTACGACCGTAAACGAGCGTTCATATTCCATTGGGCACCGCTGATCCGAAACCAAGGAGCACCACAGGGTTCTTCCTCGCCGATAATTAGGGAGGTATATAAATCAAGAAAGATATAATTAATTCAGTAAACTACCTTCCTACCTACCTTTTTTTTTTTCAGTAAACTACCTTTAGTAAGTAAGTTAATTATTAGATCGTTTAGAAGTCATGGTTTGTTGCAAAAATCACAGAAAAAAAGATGAACACTCTTTGTACAAGGCACCCTAAAAAGTTCACTTACGAAACCATTCCTAACAATGTTCCAGAAGTATCTCGAATACCCACGTAGCAACGGATTGCATATTTATTCGCTAGTCCTAAGTACACGGCTCTGCCCACGAACTATAATTTACAACAATAGAGGCAGTAAACGCCGGCTGGTAAATAAAGCACATTATTCAAGTTCCCACTCAGCAAGAAACTATTCTAATGATGTTCTTAGAGGTGGCCATAGCTCTTAAACTCACTTGTTTATTCATCGTAAACAAACCATAATAATATTTCATACTATTCCGTACTAATAAGTGCGAAAGTGTATCTGTCTGTCTGTTACCTCTTCAGGCTTAAATAACGCAGCTACCGAGTTTCCGTAGGGCTCCTTGTTAAGGTTGTAGTTGTTACAACTTAGTAGATAGTTAACGTTGTGAATATTCTAATTAATTTAATGATAAGTATGTATAAGTTCAAGTAACATACTAGTATATCGAGACCGTATATCTTTGACGTTAGTTTAAGAGATTAAGGGACTGTTTCACCACCCATATTGATTAATTTTAACTGACGGATAACGTGATGCCGTCTCCGTCTATTCGAACAAAACAAACAGACACGGCATCACATTTATCCGACAAATAAATTTCATCAATGGATGATAAAACAAGGGTTAGCGTGAGAAGTAGCCGGTAAAGACTAGTTACATAATATGACATTGAACTGACATCTATTATGACACTGTACTGAACCCTTTGTGTATAATTCGTACTAGTCGATCTATATTTCCTCTAAATGCCAATTTGTGTATTCGGAAAACATTACAATACAACACAATACAATGACTCTTTATTGTACACCAGGAATAGTAAGCAATACAGAAAACAGGTACACAGAGAGTAAGTTACAAGGTAAGCAATAGGCGGCCTTATCGCTTAAGAGCATTATCAGTCAATTCAGATTTAATTGCATAAATTGAACTGATCGCGACATTGTTTTATAATGGACTTACCCTCATAATTCACTTATTCAAAACCGAATACGCGCGAATGGCGACGCGAGAGCATTCTCTGTACATTGCGCGCTTTTGACGCTCGCCACAGATAGGTTACCTGGTAATACGCGCAATGTACAGAGACATCGGTCGCCGCGTCGCCCGCGCGTGATGGGGTCCGGGGCGCCATACCGTAACATAGGAATTGTGCTGTCGGCAATTTATTGAGGAACTCTTCCTCTAAGTCGATACAGTAGCGCTGTGTTTATGTCTGTTTAGTTTAATAAACGCGATAAGCGACGGGTGACATTCATCATCACCATCATCATTTCAGCCGAAAGACGTCCTCTGCTGAACATAGGCCTCCCCCAAGGCTCGCCAAGCAGATCGGTCCTGTGCCATCAGCAAGCAAAGCGTTCCCGCAATCTTAACCAGGTGTCGCTTCATCTTCACACAAAACATCTTCAGTCAAAATTACACAAATTTCACACTTTATGTCTCCACCCAAAATATCTACCTCGTTAAGGATTTTAGTTAAATAATACGGATTACTCACGTCTCAAAACGAGTTTAACTCGACTATTTCGGGCATGGGGTGGCGTAGTGCGCGTTTGGCAGCAGCCGTAGCATGTTGCTACAAGGGCTACGGATTAGCCCGAAACATGTTAAGTTAAACTCGTTTTGAGACGTGAGTAATCCGTATTATTTCAGTCTCACGGTAGTTTCATGTTTAAAATTAAGTATTTTCAATTTAATTCAATTTATATTTAAAATATTTTGGTCGTGTCAGCAGAATAGATGTGCGCTGATGTTATCCAGGAACGTTTTATTAAAAAAAAAAATGTTTTACGAAAATACTGTGGCGCATGATTGTATTTATTTATTAAGAGTAAGTTGTGAAGAGCTGATCCTGATTTACCACCTGTTTCACCATCCATTGATCAAATTTATTTGACGAATAAATGTGTTGCCGTCTCTGTTTGTTTTGTTCGAATAGACGGAGACGGCATCACATTTATCCATCAGTTAAAATTAATCAATGGGTGGTGAAACAGCCCCTTAGTCTCCAGAATCGACCTCTGTAGTTTACATCTGCTGCGCCCCTGAAAAATCACTCGAGTTCTAATCCATTCCCATAATATCAAGATACGATGACAAGTATAAAAAAAATCGTGCGTGCAGCTCCTCCGCGCGGAAGAAGTGAAACTTCGTAATGTGGAAATGAAAAAGGCACTTATACATCAATATGAACCTTATTGCAATAACTTAAAGAACTAAATTTACTTATGCATCTATGTGTTTAAATTACTCACTAGATGGCGCTTTTATCAAGTCGCTAGCGAAACAAGTTACATAACTCGTCGCTAGATGGCGTTGCTCCTCGTGCGCACGTTATTTTCAATAATTTTTCTTGATTTTTCGTAATTCTCAAAGATATTCAATACTTTTTTTTACTAAATACGTTTAAAATACTTTATTCTACGATCTACCATTAAAATAGTTTTGATTTTTACAAGTTTTCATACTAAACCACGCAATTGTTTTTGATCGCACCGACGAAGTTTTTAACATACGTTAGTATATATACAATGCGAACGTCTCGTAAACGTCAACTTGCGTTGCGTTGCGTTGCGTATTTAACGCAACGCATTTAACGCAACGCTTGTTGGAAGTCGCATTAGAAGTTTCACTTCAATAAAACTTTTCGCCCCACCGATTGCTCCACAGATAATAATCCAAATGGATGCTCCGAACACCCTACCTTTGTATAACCACACGACCATGAATACGAAAAAAATCATGGCGTCTCCCAGCAGCTGGCCAAGAAAAGCGGAAAAATACATAATAATGAACGCTTACGAATATGAATGGAAACGTTCCCTTTTAGTTTATTACATGAGAGATTTTCCCCGTCCTTTGAACAGGGACTCCAGCTGATATGGACCTTCTACCCACTGGTTTAGGTCGGAGTTTCAGAGTCGGCAATTTTTCAGGTTGGACTTACATATTTCAGAAGATTGGTTGTTACAGTTTGTTAGATGTTTTCACTCGCGTTTTACCATAATGTTCTTATTGTGGGGGCTGGGTAAGTATAATGTCGAGGTGGTTTTAAATTGCGGCTATTAAAATGGACTTTTTGGGTTTTGTTTCTTCGGAAGTGGCAAAGTTTAAATGCTGTGGTGTAAAGTAATAAAGTCAGTGAGATGTTGCGGCTAGAATGAAAGTGAGGAGGTTAAATAATTCTTCGTAAAGAGTTTACGGATGCGCAATTGGAAAAATATATCGATAAATACCTAATCGATACTTTTAAGCTGTAAAGATTCATCGTCATCCAGGCGTATGTATCTCACTGCAGGACATCGGCCTCCTCTCAGAATGAAAGGGCTTGTTCCTTAGTTCCCACGCGGGCCCAGTGCGGATTGGCACCTTTACACACACAATTGAATTTCTTTTCAGGCGTGTGCAGGTTTCCTCGCGATGTTTTTCTACACCGTAAAGCTCATGGTAAATTTCAAAAGCAAACCACTATCATGGTTATTTCTCCATCGTACAGCTCATAGTATGTTTCTTATGTAATATTGCATTTATACATACCTAAGTCTATTGACAAGTAATCCGGTATTTTATATTAATAATATGAGTCTCATGAATCTAGGTTACCCGAAAAGCTCGGAAACTGTGTTAAATTAATTTACCCTCCCCATACTCCATACGGGCGGCAAACATTTTTTACTCTGTTTCGTGTGTACAAATTTAAGCGCAGTGCTGAAAAAACTAATCTGGGATACAAAGGGTTATTAATCAACTAGCTGTTGCCCGCGACTCCGTCTGCAAATAATTCGTTTAAATCGCTATCCCGCGGGTACTAGGTACGCAATTTTCCGGACTAAAAAGTACCCAATGTGTTAATCCAGGGTGTCAGCTAGCTCCATACCAAATTGTATTCAAATCGCTCCAGCCGTTTAGACGTGAAGAAGTAACAAACATACACACTCACACACTCACAAACTTTCGCCTTTATAATATTAGTGTGAGTGTGATGTAATTAATGAACAATAAGTTTTTGTTGGCTGTATTATGCACTGTAACGTCGTATTATTTTGGTCCTGATAGCTAACTTGGGGCTACGCTCGGAGTTTCTCTGCGGGATCACATTAGAAATGCCGAAATCCGCATAAGAACTAAAGCTACCCATGTAGCTAGAAGAATCGCCAGACTCAAGTGGCGGTGGGTAGGGCACATCTATAAAGAACTGATACCCGATGGGACCAAAAGGTTTATTTAGTTGCATCCACAGACCGGAGGAAATGATGATTATAAGTAACTTGGGCCATTGATCTATCATTTCAGCCGAAAGGCGTCAACTGTTGAACATAGGCCTCCTCAAGGTTCCCAAATAGACACCTGCACCATCCACTTTTCAACGCGTTCCTGTAACCGTAACCAGGTCGTGGCTCCATCTTTTTGGAGGTCTACCTACACTGCGTCTTCCAATCCGTGGACGCCACTCGAGAACTTTTCGGCCCCATTGGCCATCAGTTCTACGACAAATGTACCCTGCCCACTGCCGGAGTCCGGTGATTCTTCGAGTTATGTTGGTAACTTTAGTTCTTCTGCGCATTTCATCTCCTCCATCGCCGTCTGAATTCGCTTCTAGTACAGTCGAAATCTATACATCGCGTCAAGTATATGCAAATACCAACCGTATGGTTAGTGGCATAGAGTTGTGTAAATATTTCTGATGGCTTGGTTTTATGACCTTGACTTTTCGGTACGGAACCGTAATCATTATCATCATCATTTCAACCGAAAGACGTCCACTGCTGAAAATAGGCCTCCCGCAAGGCTCGCTGACCAGATCGGTTGTGCGCCTGCCTCATCCAACGCGTTCCTGTAACCTTAACCAGGTCGTCATTCCATCTTGTTGGAGGCCTACCTACACTGCATCTTCCGCACCAAGCATAGCCCTTTCCATCGTGCTCTGAGCTACTTTGAGCTTCCTTATGAGGCCCATCGTTAGCGGCCACGTCTTAGTGCCATAAGTCATCACTGGCAACACACACTGGTCAAAGACTTTTGACTAGAGTCACGGAACTGTAATAAAATAAACAAATCTGGTTCTTTATTATTTATTAACTATGCAAAATAGTCTCACTTTCGTTCATTATTTGTAAGCTTAACTGCACAAAGTCCTGTCACTGCAGCAGATAAGGCTGGCAGCACTTCCGCGCTGATTTGTGATACAATACATTGGACGAGAAATGCACCAGCGATATAGTCACGGGTAATTATATGTGTTTTTCATCAGTATCACTTAAGCTTCGAAATGGAGAGGTGTACCTAATTCTAAACCCGACACCACACGGGAAAAGTTTAACACTTGCGAATTGCTCTTTTACATAAAATAAGAACGCCAGGCTGAATAACGATATCAATAATTTCATTGATAAACATGAACAGCTGAATGAAACTTTTATGTTTCTCATTTTTATGTCAGATACGAATGCGTAAACTAAACATAACCGTGAAAGTTTTTAAATAACATTAATACATTCATAGCTTCGTGGGCGGAGACATGAATGTAAAATGATATAATGTTTATATTAGAAAACTTTGTATATTTTTGAATAAATACGACCACGTGTGAATCGGATTCATGCAATAAGGGTTCTATAATTTACAAGCCAGCAAAAAATGAGCTCTCCATCGCCCTCTGAGTGACTTTGAGCTTCCTTATGAGGCCCATCGTTAGCGGCCACGTCTCAGTGCCGTAAGTCAGTCATCACTGCCAACACACACTGGTCAAATGGCCCGGTCACAACTTCGCGCGACCGGCGGTAGCGGCGAGCGTTTTCTCCGTTCATTGCGCGGCCGAGACCCTCGCCAAACTGGTTGCCTGGCGACACACGCAATGAACTGATAAAACGCTCGCCGCTGCTGCCGCCGATCGCGCGAAGTCGCGGCCGGGCTGTAAGACTTTTGACTTGAGACACTGCGGTATATTGGATGACAAGATATTGCGGAGCTTCCTGAACGCTGCCCGAGTTGGATTCGTCGATTGACCTCTTTCTCGAAGTTGAACCTACCTAATTGGATTGTGTGTCCCAGGTAGATATATGTATAGTCGTCAACAGCTTCGAGCGGAGAGTCTCCAATTATAACGGGAGATGGTACAGCATGGGCGTTCGACATGACCTTCGTCTTGTCCATGTTCAATTTAAAACCAATTCCTTCCAACAAGATGAAGCGACGACCTGCAGGCTTATTGTCTAACGTTTCTGACGCTTGCCTTCGCAATCACTATTTCTTTCTGTCAAACGGTATAAAATGATGACAGAAAGAGACGGTGAAAGCGAAGGCAAGTAACAGGAGTGTTAGACAATACGGCCTCTGATTAAGTTGCGGGATCGCGTTGGATGCGGATGGCATTCTGTTCAGCAGTGGACGTCTTTTGGCTGAAATGATGACGATGATGATGATGAAAAAATAAGCTTGTCAGCCACTAATATTATAAATGCGAAAGTTTGTGAGTATCTGCGTGCCTGCGTGCGTGTGTGAGTTTGTTACAGTACTCTTTCACGCGAAAACGTCTGAGCAAATTTGAATGAAATTTGGTATGTAGGTAGTAATAGTTATAATATGAAATTGAACGAGAAGTTAGAATTCAGAGAAGAAAATAAAGGCGGAAGTCTTAAAAAACACTAATCCGCAAAACAAACTATGTTTAAAGGTAAATCTACTGCCACAGTAAAACACGATTACACAAAAAGAAAGCAAGTACACATAAGCAGGTGGCAACGGGCTCAGGCTGAGCATAAGCTGCAAGCAAAAGAACTTGGAGCGCTAATTTTCACGCTGCGCCGGCCCACAGATTGAAAAACTAATTCAAGAGCCGTCGTGTAAGGCGGTGAAGGCCCTACCGAGCTTTTGGCGCTAATCGATTTTAGGTATTCTATACACTCGTATGTGTGTGCGTGAGAGTGGCTCGAATCAAAGCCGTGCGTAAGCGCGAGCGATACGAGTTCCCTGTCTGATTGGTTGGTTTTTATTTTATAGGGGCGAAACCGTGAACATGAGCTAGTCTTGGAGTATTAGCATTATTTTGCAAACCTTATTCCAGATGTATCAACCGTGAGTCAGATAAATTATTAATTTAAACCCAGAAGCGGGCTTACGGTGTAGGTAAATAAGAGATTACTCGCGGTTTAAAAATAAATGTAATTTACGAAAAATATCTCTCCGACATTTATATTACGATTCAAATAAACATTGGAAAAGTTGAGCGCTTTTAGATTGCTGCTTTGCATAAACCTGTTTTTGCTTGTATGACTATTTTTAGGGTTCCGTAACTGATTTAATAATTGACCGAGCGAGCGCAAAGCGATTGTGATTCAACTTTGTTAGAAATGCTTTCGTATAGTTGTCCGGATGACTTTCTCTTCTCCGTTAAAGGTCGCATTTCTCAACTGTATTTAGTCGATTCAGTTTTTGGGATATAACCATACCATACCTATAGGGTTTTAACAGATTCCCTGTCCCGAAGCAATGACTTTAAACGCTCATAGAGTCTCAGAGAGAGCACATGTGGCTCATGGACGTACCAGTAAAGTCACACATGAGGCACATGTGCCTCATAGGACAGGGAACCTGTTAAAACTTCAAAAACTGGTCAAGCGCGAGTTGGACTTGTAAATTAAGGTAGCCGTACCTGGGTACAATGTTTTTCGGATTGGTCAACGTCGACCGACAGTTTCTACTGCACTTACGACTCAGCCAAACCTACCACACCAATCGATCAACATTGAACAGTAGCATCGATCGGCTACCGATCAATCGTTTATCAACCGGTATCCGTCGATCAGCGCAAGCCTACCACAACCTTATCGATACGTGTGGTAACGCCCTTAGGGGTACAATATGGTAACACCCTTAGCACTACGTACGCCGCGGTATCGCAACGGTAACCTATTGATGTTTAGAAACTCCTTTACTCGAATTTCACTTATCCGAAAACGGTTCACCGACTTTTTGAAATCCATATGTTTTGTTTTTCCACAACTTCACAATGCCACAGATTCATTTAATCACAGTGTTATTCGCCAACAAATTCAAAATCTAAATGTTACGAAAAGCCGAAATTATGTTTTTATTACCTACCTAACCTAACATTAGAGTAAGACAACATTGCGTAATTTTCAGCGAGCGAGCAAGACGGTACGGAGCGGAAGCGACTCGGATAGATTAGGTTCAAAGGCTAATGCGGGAGCGTAGCGGAGCGAAGCTCACGCATTAGCCTTTGGTGTTAGTTATTTTTTTTTATAACCACCTAGATAACCCCCTACCCACATAGCAAATTCAATAAAATATTTGGGAAACATTAGACAACAAAATGAATTAGGTACGCTTCACACATAATTGTATGGTCGCCTTTTGTACCCCTGACCTTTGCGGGATAATGATTTTGCGGAGTAAATAAATATATGGCAAAAGATCCTACGGAATTTAATAAAGTTGGATTTTGAATCATTTGTCAAAAAAAAAATGGATTTTAAAGCATTCGGCAAAAGAAAATATGGTAAATAAAATTTCGGACAAACAATAATTTGGAAAATGAAAAAAAGGAGTTCCGCTTTCGGAATTTTAATATTCGTAATTGAGCTTTTCGAGAATATGCTAGGTAACCATCGCAACACCCGTTGGCGTTATCTACTCCAGCCATTTTTTCTCCATATTTCACTTCATTTCACTTACACCCGGCCTTATTATGCCTTTTTTCACGTCGCTTTATGACACTGAACTTAAACGAGACATGGGCGTGTTTATGGGCATGTGAGGTGTTTTACGACCTCACGTAATATTAAAGTCAAATGTAGTACGAATGATTCATAGATTCACATTTGTAATGTAATGAAGTGACTGGTGGGTAGTATTCCATCATATTGAAGAAATGAGCCACCATGCTTATACTAAATTCCCTGGGAATTCCCAAATATCCCATTGTGGTCTTCATGTACGTCGTATAATGAACACACGAGCAAAGTTTTAAGTCTTTAAACTCGGTGTTCAAGATTTTTGGATTTTACATAGATCCAGTTGGAATATTGTATTATTATTATTATATTTTTAAAGCAGCCTATGTAGTTATTTCATACTAGCTTTTGCCCGCGACTCCGTCCGCGTGGAATCAGTAATTTGGGCAGGTTTTTTTTTTACCCAAGTTGCTTTCTCATCAATTATGGCTCTCCTTAGTTCCTCGAAATAAAAAAAAATACCGCCCCCCCCACCCCCTGAACCCCCCGCACCATACCCGCGTTCACATTCACCACCGTACTCCCAAGTCAAGCGTGCCTATAGAAATTTTACTTCAAAAACCCCCGATTTTGAAACATTCTTCCGCTCCGCTCCTATTGGTGTTAGTAGCGTGATGATATATAGCCTATGTCCGTTCTCAGGCTCTAGACTGTCTGTGTACCAAATTTAATTAAAATCGGTTCAGTAGTTTTAGCGTGAAAGCGAGACAGACAGACCGACCGACAGAGTTACTTTCGCATTTATAATATTATTATTTTTTTTTTTTTATTGATAGAGGGAGGCAAACGAGCAAGTGGGTCACCTGTTGGTAAGCGATCACCACCACCCACGAGAACCAGAAACCCCAGAAGGGTCACTAGTCCGTTGCCGGCCTTTAAGGGAACAATACACTCTTTTCTTGAAGGACCCGATGTCATAGTTAGTTGGAAACACCGTAGACGGGAGTTGATTCCACAATTTAACTGTGCGTGGCAGAAAATGCCGACGGAAACGCACAGTTGTAGATGTATATTCATCAAGGTGGTGACGGTGGAACGCAGACTTACGGCGCGACGTGCGATAGTGGAAGCCCGTAGCGTATTATAGTTAGGATTAACACACTAAATTTCAGCCACATCAGCTCAACTTTTTAAGCGTGAATGAGCTGGAGTAACACACACGCAGGCACACATTTCACAGTTTTCTTGCCAGATTCTTCTCAAGAGGATTTTTAGACTCGATGGTAGATTTTTCGACTTTCGTGCTTGTTACGAGTATAACCTAATATGAATAAAGATTTTTGACTTTGACTATCTTTCATTATTTAAGTATGTGTTAGTAGAATTAATATTGATGCAGATACAGACTTTATATTGACATTTACGTAAATCATATAATTTATATCGTAAAATAGAAACTGAAATATTTATACAGAGCCAGGTACTTACTATAAATTTATAACCTGACTGCATGTAATGTACTCGTACCTACCAAAGTAATAATATTTCATTCTTGCTGGAACTTAAATCAAATTTAGAACTCGCAGACATTTTTACGATTAGCTTTGCATAAAATGAATCGATATTTACAACAGTTGTAATTTATTTAAACGTAGACAAAGTAAGGGAATCGTAAACATCATCATAGCAGCCGAAAGACGACTATTGCTGGACATTGCATTGTCTTCCATTTGACCGCATCCAACGTAGAGCTGCTCGATTTGTCGGTAATCAGGCACTCTCTGGCCTACTAGATCCTTTGGCTTTGCGGAGGAATGTGGCATCTCTCTGCATATTATACCGTATTTATCATGGGGAGTGTTCTGACGAACTGTTCGAATTGCTGCCTGTGGCTAAATTCCACTACCGCACTTCGAGGAACCGTCTGCTTTTCCATCCTCACCATCTTGATGATTGGCAGTCTAGTACCGTGCGTTTTAAGCGAAACTTCTTTCCTCGCACGACGAAGATCTGGAATCAGATTACTGCTGCAGCATTCCCGGAGCGTTACAACTTAGGGATCTTTAAAAAACGAGCCTACCAATTCCTATAAGGGTCGATAACGCACCTGTGATTGCGGGTGTCCATGGGCGACGGTGATCGCTCTCCATCAGGTGACCCGTCTGCTTTTTTATATAAAAAAACCGGTCCAGAGCATGTCGGCCATGCTCAGTGTAGGGTTCCGTAGTTCCCGACCGTCACAATACTTAGGCGGACTTATTTTAGTTTAGAAATATTTTTAAACAAAAATTTAAAAACTGCTCAACTGATTAAATTGAAAATAATTTTCCTAGAAAGTTTTTATTAAGTTTAACTTACATAATTTTTTTCATATTTTTTAGACGTGCGGTTCAAAAGTTAGAGACGGGGACACATTATTTTGAACTTTCGGAGTGAATATCTCCGAAAATGTTAATTTTACCAAAAAATAGTTTTAGCAAACCCTTATTTATTTTCAAATACCTATCCAATGATACCCCACACTATAGGGTTAGTCAAGAAAAAAAAATCACCCCCACTTTACGTCTATGGGAGGTACCCTAAAAAATTTTTTTTTACTTTTTTTATTTAACCACTTTGTCGGCGTGACTGATATATATATTCATGCCAAATTACAGCTTTTTAGTACTAACAGTCTCTGAGCTTAGCGGCGGACAGACAGACAGACAGACGGACAGACATGGCGAAACTATAAGGGTTCCTAGTTGACTACGGAACCCTAAAAAAACAAAGGCTTCCCTCAAATGTAGTTTGGTGGTGGTGATAGTTGGGCTTATGTGATTTATGTGTGTTCGTAGAGTGTATAGGTGGAGGAACTGCATGAACACGCATTTCTTACATAAACGTTACTATCGTAAGGTCGCGGGTGAGCAAGTAATTGTTTCAGTTCATTAATATGTACGCATGATTCAATAATTTTTTTTGTAGGTTTAGTTTCTCTTATTTGTATGTATTTTAATTTGTGGTTTATAGTCTTTTAAGCTATTTCTGAACTTAATATACATATTATGAAATGATAAAAGCTTCAAAGCGATAGTAAGTCCTTGTAAGTACTTAATATGTAATTTTAGTAATCCTTTTCTGTATTTAACAGGGGCAATCGCCATTACTCGCAAATGTTCGTGATTAAACTAGACCACCTCTAACTCTTAACTCGGTTAAAGACCTACGAAACTTCAAAGTTCTATGTTTATTTCGAAAGCAATCTAAACTCAACTAACAGTCGACCCTCACAAGACTCAATTTGGATCTTCGGAAATGTAATGTAGAACTGTGTTGTACTAAATCGCCAAGCCCATGGTTTAAATAGGCGATGTGATTTAATTTTCTAAAAGCGATGTAGGATTTACATTTGGTTGAGAGTGATTGGTTTTGTTGCTTTGTTAGAAATAAACTCGAGTTTTAGGTCGTAACGTAATTTTAGTTTAATTCGCTTTTTGTCGAGGTGAGGTCTTGTTAAGTTGATTTAGGTGAAAGGTTTATAATATCATTATTACTAGCTGTTGCGCGTGACTCCGCCTGCGAAGAATAAGGGTATAAAACCTATTCTCAGACCTACCAAATATAGACAAAAAAAAATCATAAAAATCGGTCAACTCGCTTCAGAGGGGTTTGATAACAAACATCGTATTACGAAATTTTTATATATTAGAAGAAGACTAGCTGTTGCCCGCGACTCCGTCCGCGAAGAAAAGTAGCCTAGGACCTATTCTCAGACCTGCCGAATGCAGAGAAAAAAGTTTCATAAAAATCGGTCGAGACGTTTCGGAGGAGTTCGATAACAAACACAGTGACACAAAATTTTTATATATTAGATTAGATTTATTGCTTTTGAAGTTCTTCAAGCTAATTTTCATTTCATTATATATACAGGGTGTCCCAAAATTCAAAGATTGGTACCGGCTGAGGGGCTAAATTATACCAAGGATGATAATAGACTGGATTGGCAGTCGCCATAGTACGGATCGGCCGCGGTTATTATAGTTCGATTATTAAATCTAGATGGCGCTGAAATATAGCCAGAGGCTTTGAAGGCAAAACAATAAGACTACAGATATTTCATATCACTGCAAATGTATTATTATGCAATATTTTTGAAAAATAATACATTTGTAGTAATATGAAACATCTGTAGTCTTATTGTTTTGCCTTCAAAGCCTCTGGCTATATTTCAGCGCCATCTAGATTTAATAATCGAACTACAAAAACCGCGGCCGATCCGCACTATGGCGACTGCCAATTCAGTCTATATCATCCTTGCCTTGTTATACTAACAGTTCTGAAATAAAACCATGGCAAATAGTTCAGCGATAATGTTTATATTTTTTCAAAAATATCTAATATTGAATGTTATACATTATGTAATGTGACTCCATTATAGATTAACTAAGTGATTTGGATAGATTTTTTTTCCAGAACTAATATATAACTTGACGTCCCCGGTATCAGGTAATCTGTATACTTTTTTTTGAACTATAGAAATAAGATACACAGCCATTAATATTGTACTTATACTATACAGCCATTGAAATTGTTTGATGTAATATGTACGGTCAAGGCCAGAGACACGTTTACACGCTACTTCCTCGTCGCTGTCATTTCATATTTTAACTTTTATACAACAGTTTCAGAAAGTAATTATAGTGGCGGGGTAATAAGTGTACCTACCTAAAGATATATTTGTTCTCGACTGCACCAGTAAAAAAATGTGTTTTGCAAGGTAAATAAAAGTCAAAAATAGTTGACCATAATTTCTGTCACAAGGTTGGTATGGTATGAAGTATCTTTTTGTATTTTTATTTTTTCAACTCCATTTTTTTACAATTTATGCACTATTTTATTATAATCTGCCTAGTGAAATATTTCTCTATTGTAGCTTAGCGGGTGAGCGGTTAGTTCCGAAGGAGTGTTGACGTTTCTCGATGAGAGCTTAACATAGATGGCGCTGTATCTCTTCATAATGTGATTTAGCAAGCTGAGATGTGCGATGCATAGGAAAAAATTGTGTCTAAACACCTGACCAGTGGTAGTGTAGGGGTTTGGCACGCGGCACGGAATGCTGAGGACCTGGGTTCGATTCCCAGCGCTTGTCTTTTTCTGGGGTTTTTTATGTGCATCCATGTTTCAGTTTGTATTTAGTATGAAATATAATATCTGTCGTTGAAAAATAAGGTAGGTATCATAATCGAGAAGAGAAATCGCATAAATGTGATATAATATTTAAGTACCTACTAAAGGGACTCTTTTTCATATTGTCTTAGTTTTTTTGCTCAAGGTAGTTATCTACTTTTAGTTTAGGATAATTACTTTATGTTAAAAACTGTTTTCACATTAAATGGTTGCAACAATGTTATAAAAATGTAACAAAGAAATATAAAACACATTTTTCTTTAACAAAAAAAAACTGGTACTTGAAGGATTCAAACTAAATTAAGGTGCGACCAAACCGCCGCTTAAAAAACGGTGACGTTACGGAATCGCAGTGACGCACCGTAAGCGTCAAAACTTTACTATGGAGAGCATGCGGTAAATTCTGACATTTTCGGTGCGTCACTGCGATTCCGTACTGTCACCGTTTTTTAAGCGGCGGTTTGGTCGCACCTTTACCCATTATTTTCCTAACAATGTAATTAACATAATATTACATAGAGACATTAACAAATTGCCAAATTTGAGGAGGGATAGCACAAGGGAGCCCGCTGGCCCCGGGTAAAATATGGCATGTAAAAATGTCCCAAAGCGCTCCAAGGATCGTCCCTGTCACGGCTCTGAAAAAGGGTATTTTTCACGTGTACACAATCATTATCCCTGGACGCTGGATTTAGTATATTAATTTCCCATGGTATACCTTAGGTTATCCTTTAACGACGATAGATGGTTTTTCTGAGGTGTATAATTTAGTTGGATGTAGATAAAATAATATGTCAACGCACACGTATATCATTTTATCGGTATACTAGTTGTTGTCCGCGACTGCGTCTGCGAAGAATTCGTTTATCGCTATCCCGTGGGAATTATGTAATTTCCGGAATAAAAAGTATCCTATATGTTAATCCAGGTTGTAAACTATCCGTGCCAAACCGTCCGTCAGACCGTTTCAGCGTGAGAGAACAACAAAAATGCACACATCCAACCATACAAACTTTCACGTTTATAATATTTAGGTGGGCTTGCACGGAACTGGGTTAGCTACTTAACTCCGAGTTAACTGCTAGCCCAGGGTTGAGAAGTGTCAAAATGTATGGAAACGCCATTCTTAACCCAGCGTTAACGATTTTTTTTTTTATGTTAGAAAGGCCTGACAAACGAACTAGTGGGTCACCTGATGTTAAATGATCACCACTGTCCATAGACACCCGCAGCGCTTTACGCGATGCCAGTGCGTTGTCGGCCCTAAAGGAAAGGGAACAGGGGAAGAGGGTGAGGGAGGGGAAGAGGGAAGGGGTGAGGTATTGGGCCCCCGGCACTCTCACTGACCGTACGAAACGCAAGCAGGATTACTGCTGCTTCACGCCGGTGTTCTGTGAGAGGGTGGTACTGCCCCGGACGAGCCGGCTCATTCGTGGTGCAGCGGCTAGCTACAACATGGCTCTACCACTACTAAAAATCTTTTAATTTTAATTTTTTAACCCTGTACCGTGCAAGTGGCCCTTAGTGGAACATTTTCGAGCGCGTAATTAAGAAATTCAAAAGACTGTTATTCGTGGCACACATCGCATGTTCGTAGTAATTTAATAAACGGCTTTTGTTCTGAATTACTATTACGTTTGCACCCCTTTCTTTTCCTCCGTTCTTATCATTTTATTCAAAACCCACAAGCTTTTCCACTTAATGGCATCATTCCATTTCATAATTCTTCCTTTTCCGTTGCTAAGCGGCGCGGCATTAACGTTTTTATTAAATTTTGCATTATCTCTTTTGAGTTACGTCAAGTTAATTGACGTTTTTCCGAGTTTACGACATAATTTTTAGGAAAATACTTTGTTGTTGCTAAAGGGAAAACATTATTAAAAATTCATACTTTGTTATTCTCATCAAAAATGAAATAATAGGAAAATGGGTGTTTCAAAATATAAAACGTGTCTCAAAACTCTACCGCGCGACTCTAACTGGTACCGCGCGAGAAGCGAAGATTTTTAGGGTTCCGGAGCCAAAATGGCAAAAACCATAGACATGTCTATCTGTCCGTCAGTCCGCAGCTTAGCTCAGAGACTATTAGGGCTAGAAATCTGTGTACAGTGTAACAATTATCCGGACAAAGTGAAAAAATTAAATTAAAAACTAGGGAGACTTTTGCTCTCCTAGTAGGATTGAAAAAGCTCGTGATTCCGAGCAGAAAACACATAAAATTTTCCGAATTACGATAAAGTTTGCAACGATTTTGATAGCTCACGTAGTGCATGTGTTATTTTTATTTATACGTCATTAATTTCTTAGAAGTTTGACGTTTAATATGACACTTTGCATCAGGGGGGTTTCACTCCAAAGTTTTAGGTATGATCGGCTGGCGCGCCTGGGCCTATACTACGAAGTGCAAAATTCGAACTTCGTATCGTGCCATTCCTCTCACGCTAATACCTAGTATTTAATACAAGAGCGAGCAAGACGATGCGATACGAACTTAAACATGAAACTACCGTGAGACTCACTCATAGTGAAAATAAACGGATCACTCACGTCTTAAAACGAGTTTAACTGGACATGTTTCGGGCTAATCCGTAGCCCTTCCTCTCGGAGTCGCACGTCACGGCGGCTGCCAAACGTGCACTAACGTGCACGTAACGTAAACGTGGATTAGCCCGAAACATGTCGAGTTAAACTCGTTTTAAGACGTGAGTGATCCGTTTATTTTCACTATGATGCGATACGAACTTCAATTTTCGAATTCCGGAGTAGCCCCCCTGGGTAGTCGCTCGGCATTCGGCTCGCACGCTAGCCGCGTCGCGCGTAATTATTTTTCTGTGATTTTGCAACAAACAATGACTTCTAAACTAGTTCTAAACTTCTAAAATACTGTTGCGTTTAAACGTAGTTTACTGAATTAATACACACCGTTATTATTTCTTGATTTATATACCTGCCTAAATATCGGCGAGAGGGAACCCTGTGCTCTTGGTTTCGGTTCAGCGGTGCCCAACGGAATATGAACGCTCGTATCACACGATAAGTTTCAATTTTGCGTGCAAGAGTTAACGGTCGTAAGAGTAGGTAAATTTTTATACCTAAAGTTGACTTTTGTTCGGGATTGATCATTCTGTATGTTAATAATATTAGTTATTCTGTGCTTGCACTGCGTATGCTATCAAAATCGTTGCAGACTTATCTTGGTCTGACTCTATATAGCTAAATACTCAAATAAATGCTATATAGTCAAAATATATATCCACACTGATTGTCTCAAGTGATTAATTTTGCTGCCAGCCATGTTTTAATTAGTACCCTCGTTTATTCATAAATCCGCGTCACACTAATTATGTTCAAGTAAACAATGTGTCATAATAACGAAAATGTGCCTCGTAAAGGCAACATTTAATTACGGAGTGATTTTTACTTGAGAAAATTTGACGGTTTTGTTGCTTATTACAAGGTTGTGTTTATTCATTAGTATACCTAGCACGAACAGTAGAGCCACACATGCTAAGTGACCATGATTTAGTTTTCAAAAACGCGTGCGGGGCCACAGCGGATTGGTAGTTACATAATATATAAAATCTAATAATAATAAAAATCTAATGCCACGGTGTTTGCTATCGAACTCCTCCGAAACGGCTTGACCGATTTTTAAGAAATTTTTGTCTATATTTGGTAAGTCTGAGAATAGGTCGTAGACTATTTTTTATACCCCTATTTTTCGCAGACGGATTCGCGGGCAACATCTAATAATAATATAAAACTTCCGTTTCTTATTTTATAGTGAATACAATGCCTGAGAAATACCTGAAAAAGAGGTATTTTCTCCTTAAAATCTGACTAATAATATTTTTTTGATAATTAGAGATGCCCCTTTATTTTCGTATTATTGTTAATATGACTTTTTTTTTATTAATGTCTGAAAGTGATGTTGGGATTTGGCAATTTTCATAGTTTTTGAAGTCTTCTAATACTTATCATAATTGGAATAAGGAAAACAAAAACAAAACATAGGGGCATGGTCGTGGTAGATATATAACTACGTTTGTATAGAGATATGGTTCGCATCGTATCCTCTCAAAACTAACTCCCAATTAAAATAAAGGAAGTTATATTTATAACTTTCATACTTTGACACAATTCTGCGGCTGACGCAAATTTTCAATTAGCAAAACGCCAAAGGCCGGAGAAGTAATTAATTTTAAATTCCCTACGGCTCATTAACTGTCCGTTAATCTCTGTTATACAATTTCCTTTCAAGCGAATGTTTAAATAAATCTTGTCTGCGTTTCCAGGGTTCCGTACCCGAAGGGAGACCATCGGGACCCTATTAGTGTCGGTACACTGTCCATCCGTCTGTCCTCCATAGGGCTATACCTTAAGAACTGTAATCATCATCATCATCATCATCAGCCTATGCCTCTCCCGTGGTACGCCACTGGGCACGATCCTCGACCACTCTCATCCAGCTCTTGTCAGTCGCCTTGCGAAGATCATCGCTCCACCGAGAGGACATCCTACGCTACGTTTGCCGATCTGTGGTCTCCACTCAAGAACTCGTCTACCCTAACTGTACTAGAACTGTAAATTTATACGTAACTATCAACCCGCTCCGGTTTCGCACGGATATACCATAGGTACCGTAAACTGGGGTGACATTTAACTGCGGGGCGACTTTAAAAAAAAGTTTGCCGACAAACTTACGCATTTTTGTTAGCATTAGCTATTCTTTGTCGATGTCTTCAATAGTCTTCATCGATCATCGAGACTCCTCTGGTCTAGATGTCGATCATTTTACTTCATATGGACGATGTCGACTTTATAGCGATTTTAAAACTATCAAAGTGGCCCCAATTTGGACAAAGGCATCCCGTTTTACGGTGCTAATTAAAAAAAACAACTTTTTCTTTCATACATACTTTTCCGCTATCTTGTTTCTATCTAACACAACAAAAGAAGAATTATCAGCATCGAAGCGCATTTTTTATTTGGAAAATCGTTTTTTGTATAAAGAGGCGTCAACATACCGAAGTATAGCAACCCATTTGACGTGCCGAAGTATGCTTGTTCAAGTTAAGGCACGAGAAAATGTGCCTTACGTGTGCGACAGGATGCTTGCAAACGAGAAAGGCTATTTACGCATGCGACGGATGCTTGCGAAAGAGAACGTTCCTTACGCATACGACGTATAAAAGAAATACAGGGTAAATAAGTAAGGCTAAGTCATGAATAGAAATTACGGTTTCTAATTCAGTTAATGCGGGGTAACATAATTTATTAATTGGGTTCGATTCCCAGCGCTGGTCTTTTTTCTGGCGTTTTTTCTGTGCATCCATATTTCTGTTTGTATTTAGTATGAAATATATAATGTATTAACTCAATTGTTACAATTAGGATATTGTTTTGTATCAACGTGCCCATCATAAAAGCGGCATTGCCCCACTGTATGGCCAACCACCAAGCACGACCCGACCGGCCGTTTGTTAAATTGGGGATCTTCATTGTTTTTGAGTATAGCAAGCTTAATCACCACCAATTTTTTTTAAATGACGTCTGTCTAATGGGACAAATAACAACCAAGTAAGCAACCAACCAATACAATCAACTTAATAATACCAAAGAGAAACTTATAATTTCAGGCAGTTAACAACGACTTGTGACAGTTTAAAATGTCAAAGTGGTCGTGATTGATGGCTTGAATCTAAGCGCTATTGGAAACGCATCAGTGTAAGTCAGTAACTGACGCTAAACGACATTTAATTACCATCAACTTACGTACGAGTTATGTCTATGTGAGGTGACTTTAGTTCTTGCGCTGATTTCATCATTTCTAATGCGATCCCGCAGAGAAACTCCGAGTATAGCCCTCTCCATCGCCCTCTGAGTGACTTTGAGCTTTCTTATGAGGCGCATCGTTAGCCGTCACGTCGTTAGCTCAAGTCACAGACTCAAGCAAGCAATAAAAGCAAAGCAAGCAAGTGGCATTGGGCAGAGCACATCGCTCGTAGATGGCTGAAGGTTCTCGAGTGGTGTCCACGGACATGTAAACGCAGTGTAGGTTGGCCTCCAACAAGATAGAGCGACGACCTGGTTAAGGTTGCAGGAACGCGTTGGATGCAAACGGCACGGGACCGATCTGTTTGGCGAGCCTTGGGGGAGGCCTATGTTCAGCAGTGGACGTCTTTAGGCTGAAATGATGATGATGATGAACTTACCTACCATAAATATTATTAAACATGTGTCGCAGAGACAGTTCTGTCTCACTTGATCGCGGTACATTTACACGCTGCCATGCTTCGACAAGGTTTCACAGGTGCCAACGTTAAACGGGGATATTTGTCATGACTTGCGTGAGCTTTCCAGAGCTGCCGCTGATTCGGGCCAGTGTCGGTTTTTGAACACAGATCAAAAGAAGCTTGCGGTAGGGGGGTTTTACTCCGCAGTTTAGGTATGTTCGGCCGGCGCGCCACCCGGGCAGGCGTATGGCAGTAGGTTGTCGCTCGGCATTCAGTTCGCACACTAGCCGCGTCGCGCGTAATTATTTTTCTATGATTTTTGCAACAAACAATGACTTCTAAACGGTCTTATAATCCGTATTATAGATACTGTTGCGTTTAAAGGCAGTTTACTGAATTAATACACACTGTTATCTTTCTTGATTTATACCTCTACCTACCTACTTCTACCTATACTTCTACCTACCTACCTAAATATCGGCGAGTGGGAACCCTGTGCTCTGAGGCTAAACGTTTTTGCATGAAACAGTTATACCAAAACAGATTACAAGCTGGGAACAGATTGTTTGAAGAGTTGCCATTCATAGTTGTATTAATTTAAGACACTGTTCTTTATCCATGACCGCTAACACGCAGCAAACAAACGAGGCGAAACACAACCTTCTTGAGTGAGCGCGGAAAACGTACGCCTCAGCGCCTTTGAGCATTGATAAAAACCGACAACGCTCGGCTCGGGCCGCGGCACGCTCGCCCGAGGCCGGACATGCGTTTGCCTCGGGCGAGGCCGAGGATGTGCCCCGCGAGGCTGCTCACTCAGTCAGTACACGGCTATTGTAGTATCAGAAATAATTAAGCTTGTATGTCTGTGTATCAGGGCCGACAGCACGGTTAAAAAGCCTTTTCTCTTTCAAAATCTCTTAAAAGTTGCTGTTTGTCGTAAGCATACGATTATAAACATTATAGACATTTAAATTATTAGATCCATTAGACATTTCGTCACTACTTTGAAAAAAGCTCGTATCTCAAAACCGATAATCTGGCTAATTGAACTTTACTGAGTGTGCATTAAAGTACAGTTTGGTTTACATATTGATTTGCGATACGAGATTTTTTCAAAGTAGTGACGATATTATGCCTGATAACTATGTGTCCACACCACAGAGAACTTCACCGCTACTATTTTTGTCCATTTACCTTGAGGTTTGTGTTTATTCGGTTGCCATGGCAACCGTGTAGCCAACAGCCTGGTACGGTAAATTAAGTCTTTATACTCTAAAAAGCCGTGGTGGCCTAGTGGTTTGGCCTATGGCTTCTCAAGCAAAGGGTGATGTTCGAGCCCGGACGCGCGCCGCTGAGTTTTTCTGAGTTTTATGAAATCACATTTGAAATTTAACACGAGCTTTACCGGACCGCTTAGCTTCGGACCGGAAGATGCGGCCTTCAACAACATGGAGCGACGACCTAGTTAAGGTTGCGAGAACGCATTGAATGCGGATGGCGCAGGACCGATCTGTTTGGTGAGCCTTGGGGGAGGCTAGGCTTATCATCATCATAATCATTTCAGTCATAAGATACCCACTGCTGGACATTGGCCTCATCATCGAACCTGTGGCCTTTGTTAGACCATCCGTCCATCTCGTTGGTAGATGTCACACGCTGCGCTTGCTAGTCCATGGTCTCCATTCGAGTACTATTCGGCACCAACGGCCATCTGTGCTGCGTGCTATATAATATGGCATGCCCATTGCCATTTCAACGAGCTAATCCATTTGGCGTTTTATTTATAAACAGTTAAATTTCAATCAATCCAATTATGATATGACTAATGATGTGCCCTATGACAGATTGATTAATCAGAAATATTAGAAGCGTTCCCAATATACATTCTTTTGATGTGGAAATGTTTCTTAGAAGCTTTGGCACACTGCTTTTGTTATTTCAAATGAAACCGTTCAATTAGCACCTTCATACCATGAAAATAGTTCGATTAATAAACGTGGAATGTTTTCAATTCAGCCATATTTTCGATAACACTATAAATTCAATTCAACTTGAATTCTTTATTTTAGAAAAATATTTTCCCATATTGATTAATTTGATTATTAACAATGAAAACGATGAACCTTTTTAGGGTTCCGTAGTCAACTAGGAACCCTTATAGTTTCGCCATGTCTGTCCGTCTGTCTGTCTGTCTGTCTGTCTGTCCGCGGCTAAGCTCAGAGACTGTTAGTACTAGAAAGCTGTAATTTGGCATCAATATACATATCAGTCACGCCGACAAAGTGATTGAATAAAAAAAAGTAAAAAAAATTTTTTTAGGGTACCTCCCATAGACCTAGACATAGGGAGTGTTTTTTTTTTCTCGGCTAACCCTATAGTGTGGGGTATCGTTGGATAGGTCTTTTAAAATCATTGCGGGGTTGCTAACATGATTTTTCTATTCAGTGATCTTTTTGCGAAATATTCAACTTTAAAGTGAAAATTTTCATTAAAATTGGCCGTCCCCCCCCTCTAAAATCTAAACTGTTGGGTGGAAAAATTTGAAAAAATCAGAAGGGTAGTAAATATCAAATTTACTAGGAAAATTATAGCGGCTAAGATTGCTTTGAAATTATTTGTAGTTTAAGAGTAAATAGTAGCCTAAGGTATAAAACATACCTAAACTTGGATGATTCCGTACACATACGAAATCCTTAGAAAAATATTACTTGATTTTTTTGTAATGGCTACGGAACCCTACCTTGTGCGTGTCCGACACGCTCTTGGCCGGTTTTTTTAAAATAGGTGGCAGGCGGTTTACTTTAATGTATCTTCACTCGAGTGAATGCTTATTTTTTCTTTTATTCCAAGTTCACTCGGATTAGCTGGAATAACTTTCTTTCAATATGGCTTCAAATGAAGACATGCGTCCTGGAATATGTTTAAATGGCGAATCTGAGTGAACATTCTCACTGTGTTTAGACTGTTCATTTTTCGTTCATTTGGAATAGAATAAATGATGCCGAATGAAAATATGCAACATCGTGGGATCGGTTCACTAATGAATTCATTCGGCATTTTTGTTTTACTTTGCGTTCAGACTTTGTCACTTTGAGTGAAAAATGCAAGATAGAACAAGGTAATGAAAGAAAAATGACCCGTATGATATCACCTTTAGTAATGTGATTAAATAACTATCTTCTTACGTCATTGAACCTAATACCTAACATGTTTCTTCTATTGAAAATACTTAATCCAATGAACAGAAAACTTTTCTGTTCTACGACACTCATAAAGAAGGAAGTTTTTACGAATTAACCTCTTCTATAATTATGCTTACGTCGTTGTAATTAATAGGTTACCTACATGTTTCGTCTGTTGAAAATACTTTAATCCAATGAACAGAATACCCAAACTAAAGTATAACGTATGTATAGTTAGCATAATGGAAATGTAATGCGGTTTGCGTAGGTACGTCAGGGGTCTCACTGTATAATTTTGTTTGAAGCTAAAGTTAAATGGGAATGGGTTTCTATAAATCACTAAAATATACAGTTTATGTACATTGAAAGGCGTTCTTTTTTTAGATTAGCATCAGAAAATGTAGCTTGGTGGCTAGTAGTTTGACCTAATGGCCTCTCAAGCAGAGGTTCTTGGGTTCGAGCCTGCGCTCGTACCTCTAAGTGTTTCGGAATTTATGCGAAAGAATATTTGAAATGATTTGAATGAATGTTTAATGTTTATTTGGGCAAAAAACGGCACAATATAATGAGTGAACTTAGAAAAACTAAGTTATACATAGGCCAGCAAATATGCCACAGTTAAAAAATGAAGTAAAACATCGTGAGAAAACCTTCACACATCTGAAACGAAATTAAATGGTGTCTGTGAAGTTTCTAATCCGTACTGGGCCCGCGTGGGTACTACGGCCCAAGCCCTGTTATTCTGAGAGGAGGCCTGTGCCCTGCAGTGGGACGTATATAGGCTGGGATGATGATGATTAGAACAAGTTGAGAACACCTGGCATTTTCATGTTATAGTAGGTAGTCTTATAGTAGGTAGTTTCCACGCAGCTCCAGTGCAGATTAGGAACTTCACACACATAATGTGTGCAGGTTTTCTCAGGATGTTTTCCGTTACCGCGCTCATGGTAAATTCCAAGTATTTCATACTAAATACAAACTGAAACATGGATGCACAGAAACCCCAGAAAAAAGACCAGCGCTGGGAATCGAACCCAGGTCTTCAACATTCCGTGCCGCGTGCCATTCCCCTACACAACTCGGAAAAATCAGAAGTACAAGTACGGGCTCGAATCCACGACCATCAGCTGGAGAGGCTTTAGGTTAAACCGCTACCATACCATGGCTTTAAGATTATTTCCTACCACATGCTATTTTTCGTTTTCAATAAGAACACAAAATTATTAAAACATCTCTAACGTCCATTTTCTTTTCTCCAGGAAAAAACCCGCTGCGGGTTTACTCCAGCGAACGTAGTCACGTAAGTAAACCTCCGAAATTAGTACAACTTCTTACAGATACAGTGTTATCCTTCCAAAAACAGTTGGTAAGCTCGACATTGCTTCTTTGGCTAAGGAAATCCAGACTAACCACCCTTATTACGAGCGTATTCTAATTTGCCCGACAGCAAACGTAAGTTTGCACAACTTTGCCTACATTTCAGCGAGGCATACAATTATTTTATTCTTTTATCTTTATTTGCCTTCGTATTTTAGGGATCCTTTCTGTTTGTACTATACCCAAACATATTTTCGGTAATGGCAGCCCAATTTAATTTAAGAGGTTACGAGTTTTCATTTTAATATTGACCGTTTCACGTATACATCTTCTTTCTAATATGTAAAAATCTCGTGTCACACTCGTGTTAGACTCTTTAGGGTTCGTAAGTAGGTAATTTTATTCATATTTGCAACTCCCACACACACAAGTTCAATATGTAAAAATCTCGTGTCACACTCGTGTTAGACTCTTTAGGGTTCGTAAGTAGGTAATTTTATTCATATTTGCAACTCCCACACACACAAGTTCAATATGTAAAAATCTCGTGTCACACTGGTGTTAGACTCTTTAGGGTTCGTAAGTAGGTAATTTTATTCATATTTGCAACTCCCACACACACAAGTTCAATATGTAAAAATCTCGTGTCACACTCGTGTTAGACTCTTTAGGGTTCGTAAGTAGGTAATTTTATTCATATTTGCAACTCCCACACACACAAGTTCAATATGTAAAAATCTCGTGTCACACTCGTGTTAGACTCTTTAGGGTTCGTAAGTAGGTAATTTTATTCATATTTGCAACTCCCACACACACAAGTTCAATATGTAAAAATCTCGTGTCACACTCGTGTTAGACTCTTTAGGGTTCGTAAGTAGGTAATTTTATTCATATTTGCAACTCCCACACACACAAGTTCAATATGTAAAAATCTCGTGTCACACTCGTGTTAGACTCTTTAGGGTTCGTAAGTAGGTAATTTTATTCATATTTGCAACTCCCACACACACAAGTTCAATATGTAAAAATCTCGTGTCACACTCGTGTTAGACTCTTTAGGGTTCGTAAGTAGGTAATTTTATTCATATTTGCAACTCCCACACACACAAGTTCAATATGTAAAAATCTCGTGTCACACTCGTGTTAGACTCTTTAGGGTTCGTAAGTAGGTAATTTTATTCATATTTGCAACTCCCACACACACAAGTTCAATATGTAAAAATCTCGTGTCACACTCGTGTTAGACTCTTTAGGGTTCGTAAGTAGGTAATTTTATTCATATTTGCAACTCCCACACACACAAGTTCAATATGTAAAAATCTCGTGTCACACTCGTGTTAGACTCTTTAGGGTTCGTAAGTAGGTAATTTTATTCATATTTGCAACTCCCACACACACAAGTTCAATATGTAAAAATCTCGTGTCACACTCGTGTTAGACTCTTTAGGGTTCGTAAGTAGGTAATTTTATTCATATTTGCAACTCCCACACACACAAGTTCAATATGTAAAAATCTCGTGTCACACTCGTGTTAGACTCTTTAGGGTTCGTAAGTAGGTAATTTTATTCATATTTGCAACTCCCACACACACAAGTTCAATATGTAAAAATCTCGTGTCACACTCGTGTTAGACTCTTTAGGGTTCGTAAGTAGGTAATTTTATTCATATTTGCAACTCCCACACACACAAGTTCAATATGTAAAAATCTCGTGTCACACTCGTGTTAGACTCTTTAGGGTTCGTAAGTAGGTAATTTTATTCATATTTGCAACTCCCACACACACAAGTTCAATATGTAAAAATCTCGTGTCACACTCGTGTTAGACTCTTTAGGGTTCGTAAGTAGGTAATTTTATTCATATTTGCAACTCCCACACACACAAGTTCAATATGTAAAAATCTCGTGTCACACTCGTGTTAGACTCTTTAGGGTTCGTAAGTAGGTAATTTTATTCATATTTGCAACTCCCACACACACAAGTTCAATATGTAAAAATCTCGTGTCACACTCGTGTTAGACTCTTTAGGGTTCGTAAGTAGGTAATTTTATTCATATTTGCAACTCCCACACACACAAGTTCAATATGTAAAAATCTCGTGTCACACTCGTGTTAGACTCTTTAGGGTTCGTAAGTAGGTAATTTTATTCATATTTGCAACTCCCACACACACACAAGTTCAATATGTAAAAATCTCGTGTCACACTCGTGTTAGACTCTTTAGGGTTCGTAAGTAGGTAATTTTATTCATATTTGCAACTCCCACACACACAAGTTCAATATGTAAAAATCTCGTGTCACACTCGTGTTAGACTCTTTAGGGTTCGTAAGTAGGTAATTTTATTCATATTTGCAACTCCCACACACACAAGTTCAATATGTAAAAATCTCGTGTCACACTCGTGTTAGACTCTTTAGGGTTCGTAAGTAGGTAATTTTATTCATATTTGCAACTCCCACACACACAAGTTCAATATGTAAAAATCTCGTGTCACACTCGTGTTAGACTCTTTAGGGTTCGTAAGTAGGTAATTTTATTCATATTTGCAACTCCCACACACACAAGTTCAATATGTAAAAATCTCGTGTCACACTCGTGTTAGACTCTTTAGGGTTCGTAAGTAGGTAATTTTATTCATATTTGCAACTCCCACACACACAAGTTCAATATGTAAAAATCTCGTGTCACACTCGTGTTAGACTCTTTAGGGTTCGTAAGTAGGTAATTTTATTCATATTTGCAACTCCCACACACACAAGTTCAATATGTAAAAATCTCGTGTCACACTCGTGTTAGACTCTTTAGGGTTCGTAAGTAGGTAATTTTATTCATATTTGCAACTCCCACACACACAAGTTCAATATGTAAAAATCTCGTGTCACACTCGTGTTAGACTCTTTAGGGTTCGTAAGTAGGTAATTTTATTCATATTTGCAACTCCCACACACACAAGTTCAATATGTAAAAATCTCGTGTCACACTCGTGTTAGACTCTTTAGGGTTCGTAAGTAGGTAATTTTATTCATATTTGCAACTCCCACACACACAAGTTCAATATGTAAAAATCTCGTGTCACACTCGTGTTAGACTCTTTAGGGTTCGTAAGTAGGTAATTTTATTCATATTTGCAACTCCCACACACACAAGTTCAATATGTAAAAATCTCGTGTCACACTCGTGTTAGACTCTTTAGGGTTCGTAAGTAGGTAATTTTATTCATATTTGCAACTCCCACACACACAAGTTCAATATGTAAAAATCTCGTGTCACACTCGTGTTAGACTCTTTAGGGTTCGTAAGTAGGTAATTTTATTCATATTTGCAACTCCCACACACACAAGTTCAATATGTAAAAATCTCGTGTCACACTCGTGTTAGACTCTTTAGGGTTCGTAAGTAGGTAATTTTATTCATATTTGCAACTCCCACACACACAAGTTCAATATGTAAAAATCTCGTGTCACACTCGTGTTAGACTCTTTAGGGTTCGTAAGTAGGTAATTTTATTCATATTTGCAACTCCCACACACACAAGTTCAATATGTAAAAATCTCGTGTCACACTCGTGTTAGACTCTTTAGGGTTCGTAAGTAGGTAATTTTATTCATATTTGCAACTCCCACACACACAAGTTCAATATGTAAAAATCTCGTGTCACACTCGTGTTAGACTCTTTAGGGTTCGTAAGTAGGTAATTTTATTCATATTTGCAACTCCCACACACACAAGTTCAATATGTAAAAATCTCGTGTCACACTCGTGTTAGACTCTTTAGGGTTCGTAAGTAGGTAATTTTATTCATATTTGCAACTCCCACACACACAAGTTCAATATGTAAAAATCTCGTGTCACACTCGTGTTAGACTCTTTAGGGTTCGTAAGTAGGTAATTTTATTCATATTTGCAACTCCCACACACACAAGTTCAATATGTAAAAATCTCGTGTCACACTCGTGTTAGACTCTTTAGGGTTCGTAAGTAGGTAATTTTATTCATATTTGCAACTCCCACACACACAAGTTCAATATGTAAAAATCTCGTGTCACACTCGTGTTAGACTCTTTAGGGTTCGTAAGTAGGTAATTTTATTCATATTTGCAACTCCCACACACACAAGTTCAATATGTAAAAATCTCGTGTCACACTCGTGTTAGACTCTTTAGGGTTCGTAAGTAGGTAATTTTATTCATATTTGCAACTCCCACACACACAAGTTCAATATGTAAAAATCTCGTGTCACACTCGTGTTAGACTCTTTAGGGTTCGTAAGTAGGTAATTTTATTCATATTTGCAACTCCCACACACACAAGTTCAATATGTAAAAATCTCGTGTCACACTCGTGTTAGACTCTTTAGGGTTCGTAAGTAGGTAATTTTATTCATATTTGCAACTCCCACACACACAAGTTCAATATGTAAAAATCTCGTGTCACACTCGTGTTAGACTCTTTAGGGTTCGTAAGTAGGTAATTTTATTCATATTTGCAACTCCCACACACACAAGTTCAATATGTAAAAATCTCGTGTCACACTCGTGTTAGACTCTTTAGGGTTCGTAAGTAGGTAATTTTATTCATATTTGCAACTCCCACACACACAAGTTCAATATGTAAAAATCTCGTGTCACACTCGTGTTAGACTCTTTAGGGTTCGTAAGTAGGTAATTTTATTCATATTTGCAACTCCCACGCACACAAGTACACACGTCCAAATCACACCTTGTTTGATTGATATTGACTTTATAGCAGTTTTATAATGATCAAAGTACTCCCAATTTCGTCATCAAATCAAAACCACCCCGTTTTACGTGCTCAAAATAACAGAAATATCTATTGTATTCTCACAAACATGTGATGAGGTGTTTTAATTCGCAAAAATAGTGAGAATTCTTAGAGAGCGCGCTGAACAAACCTAGTTCAGCTCAATTATTGCCAAAATTACACTGTTTTCTTTATTAATAATGTGTTTAGATTTATTTATCATTGAATATTGTATTAGTTAACTCCTACGACTATTTCTACTTTATCCCCTGCACAATACTGTTAGTGTAAGTTTTGCATGTTGAGTTTACCTTTAAGTAATAGTTACAATGTTCCATATAAGTTCATTCTGTAAAAATAAATGCAATGTATTGTTGTAAACTATTGTTGGTGAACCTTAATTAAAAAAAAAACTACGTATCTCCGAATATCTGGAGCCTATGAAAGGCCAAAAAGTTCTCGAATGGAGACCACGGACTGGCAAGCGCAACGTGGGACGTCGGACAACGAGATTGACGAATGAATTGGTAAAGGACGCATGTTCACGATGGATGCAAGCCGCTTCCAGCCGTAATGATTCGATATCAATGAAGGAGGCCTATGTCCAGCAGTGAAAGTACTACGCTGAAATGATGATGACGATGATATGACAATAAGACATAAGCCAACATATAAGCAAAAATATAAAAAGTTGCAAATTTTGAAAATACATCAATCTTTTATCCGAAAGTAAATTAAATTTTTAAAGCAAAATTATGGTTCAATCTCAGTTTGTAATCTTCCTGGGGCTAAATTCAGGAACGGGCCTTCACGGGTTTGGTAGCGGTAATTCAATCGTGGCTTGGTTTGACCTGCTATTCAGGAACGCCAAAAAGCACTGGTTTTCGAGAGGTTTGGGCTGAGTTTGGGATGAGCCTTATTTATTTACAAGTTAAGTATGAAGTATCTTTTCTATTTATTTTTTTATTTTCTTCAACTTCATTTTTTTATTACTTTTACGGTCATCCCGTGAAACCATATATTTCAAACTAAATACAAACTGAAATATAGATGCACAGAAAAAACCTCAGAAAAAAGACCAATGCTGGGACCTTATTTATTTGTTTATTTATTTACAAAGCGAATTAACAGGAAAATAAGGCCCATCCCAAGCTCAACCCATTCCTATCCTCTCCCAAACGATTGAATTACCGCTCTCAAACCGTGTTGGGCCGTTCCTGAATTTAGCCCCAGAACTAAAACAACACTTTTGTAGTCTTTCTTATTTTTTTTAACAACAAATCCTTTTCCAATTTAAGTTAATATTTTCCACCACCTGCCTTTTTTGTAAAAAGCGCGATTCGTTTCCTTATTGCCTAATCTTCTTTGAGAGTAAAATCTAAAACATATTCTATGCGAGATGAAAATATAAAACAGAAATGAATATCTTCAAGGGTTTTTAGGAAATGTTACTAAAAGAAAAAAGTATTTTAGAAAAAGGAGAGAAGCAAATGAGAAAAGAAAAGCTAAGATTTAATTTATGGGGACATATTATGTATTTTTTATGAAAAATAATTATGGAGCTTGGATTTCTTCCACCTTTTTTAGGCTAAGACTATAAAGTTATTATAACAAGATTCAATACTATACCTACAATACAATACAATGACTCTTTATTACACTACAAAGAAAACAATACAAACAAACAAATACACGGAGAAAAATATATAAGGTAAGCAATAGGTTGACCTTATCGCTTCAAAGCGATCTCTTCCAGGCAACCATTTACATTTACCTACCGGTGTAGCCGAGATTCATTTCGAAGCGGTAGGTGATATAATAAATAAATAAATATCACGGTACAATTCACACCAATTGACCTAGTCCCAAACTAAGCAAAGCTTGTACTATGGGTACTAGGCAACGGATAAACATACTTATATAAAACATATACTTAAATACATATTAAACACTCAAGACTCGAGTACAAACATTCGTATTATTCACACAAATGTCTTCCCCGACCAGGAATCAAACCCGGGACCTCAAGCTTCGTAGTCAGGTTCCCTAATAACTAGGCCATCGGGTCGTCTACGAGTATTATGTACATTGATTCGCATAAATGTGGCTCTTCTTATCAGAAGACCGTAGTGTAGCAGGGATATTCATTTTAATTCATGGATTCCCTCAACTGCTTTGCTTTGGGTCTTTGAACGAAGTTTTGATGTCTACTGTATTTTAATTTTGGCTAACTTAGCCTAGTTTTTCTTTTTCGAGTTAGGCTATTTAAATTTGCTGACTGCCTTACTTATTTTGCCTGGCTATGTTAGTTACTTTTTCCTAGTTAGCTTATCTAACTTTGTCTAGCTGGCTTATTTAATTTCACCTAGCTAATAACCCAATTAAATCAGCCCAGTTAGCCTTTTAATAAAATTCTTGTTAGACTATTTAACTTTGTCTAGCTGACCTAATTAATTTTTCCTAGCTAATCAATGCTCATACTCCTGCCTAGTAGATTTGGAGAGCTTAGTGGATTTTGCCTAGCTAGCCTAGTGAATTTTGCGTAGCTGAGGTTAATTTTCTTTGTCAATTTATATCCTCACGCACTATTTCCATAATTACTATATTATGCGCACGAGCGGTGTTATCGACCTCAGATATGAAGCAGCATGCAGATGTGAGGCTGGGCTAGTTACTTTTTCCTAGTTAGCTTATTTAATTTTGCATCACTAGCCTAGTTAACTTTGCCTAGCTGATCTAGTTAATTTTGCCTAGGTAGCCTAGTGAATTTTGCCTAGCTGACCTGGTTTATCTTCTTTATCAATTTATATCCTCACACGCTATCGCCTTATTGCCATATTATGCTCACGGGCGGTGTCATCGACCCCAGATGTGAGGCAGTACATATTTACGGCCTGCCAATCCTTTTTTACGATCCACCTATTTGTACTCCATAAGTGGGGTTCCCATTGCCGTATCTCCAAGGATAATATTTTCCTATATTATCATATTACGTGTCCTAAGCACTTCTATAAGTTTAGGTATACAAATGAAAACCTTTCCAATGTAAATCCTACTAATATTATAAACGCGAAAGTTTGTAAGTATGGATGGATGGATGGATGGATGGATGGATGGATGGATGGATGGATGTTTGTTACTCTTTCACGCTAAAACGGTTTGACGGATTCTGATGAAATTTGGCACACAGATAGTTTATAATCGGGATACTTATATACTTTTTATCCCGGAAAATTGCATAGATCCCGCGGGATAGCGATAAACGAATTCTTCGCAGACGGAGTCGCGGGCAGCAGCTCGTAAATAATAAACATATGGTACAATTGCCGTGATGGCCTATTCTAGTGGTTTGACCTATGGTCTCTTAAGCAGTCGTAGTCATGGGTTCGAGTCCAGGCTCGCAACTCTGAGTTTTTCGGAATTTATGTGCGAAATTACATTTGTAATTTACTATGAGCTTTACGGTGAAGGAAAACTTCGTGAGGAAATCTGCATACATCTGAAAATAAATTCAATGGTGTATGTAAAGTTCCCAATCCGCACTGGGCTCGCGTAGGATTACGGCCCAAGCCCTCTCATTCTGAGAGGAGGCCAGTGCCCTGCAGTGGGACGTATAAAGGCTGGGAAGATGATGACTCGGCACAATTGACACCTAGTCCCAAGTAAGCAAAGCTTGTGTTATGGGTACAAGACAACGGATAAACATACTTATACAATACAATACAAATATTCTTTATTGATCACCAAAAACAGTACAGTGACATTACAAAAATAAAAATTCAGGTAGACAATAGGCTTATGTAAAAGGAGACAGACATTAAACACCCAAGACTCGAGAGCAACCATTCGTATTTTTCATACATAATATTTGCTCCGACTTAGGATTGAACCCGGGAACTCAAGCTTTGCAATCAGGATCTTAATAAGTATCTTAATTAATACAATGTGAAATTCTGAACGTAATAAGAGATTGGAGTTTCTGACTGAGTTTCTGACTTTAACCCTTTCAACGCCAAGAACACCTAAAGGGGTCGTGTACTGCCGCGCCTACCACGCCACCGACGCTTATAGTGGTCATGACGTTTATTGTAAAAGAAACTTTGACACGCGAAATTACGATTGAAATTTGCGTTACTTTGCGTCTACACTCGGCGTGTTGGTGACACATTTGTACTCGAAATGAGGCGTTCAAAAGGTGCCACTACGCACATGTGCGTTCAAAATGTACAAATAATTATGACAGCGGCACTGGGCGAAGTCCCGAAAACGCATATATGCGTCGGTGGCAGTGAATGCGTTAATGATAGACAATATAATGCATTTACTCAATTGTTAAATTAGTCTGATATTTAGGATGTTCATGCTTTGTTAAAATTAAACCACGAACTCGATGTATGGACTGGACACCTCAAATTAAATAATACTAATTAAAACATTTGAATTAATCACATACAATAATTACTGTCCACCATTAAGTAACTGTTTTAGAAACCCTAATTTTGCGTCACTATTAAAACTTTACCTTGTACTTGTTTGTACTATACTCGCATTTGGACCACTAAATACTAGCAAAAAATTGTTACCTAACATACTAAAAATAACTACTTATCTATGTATTTTTTTGTATGTAAAGGGTAACCTCTGAAAATACTGTACCGATTATAAAAATAATAACGTAGATAGCTACTTTATTTTTGATTAATTGAACGCAACGCAGAAAAAGTTCCTGGCAGCAGCTACTAGAGCTCTATTTGCTTTTAAATTCCTCGCAATTAATATATCACTGTCCGTTTCGAATAGAATATGATCTATTCAATGCATTTTTATTCATGTCTAAAACTAGCTCACGCCTACCACTTTTCCGAAGAGATAAATGAAAAGTGATTCCTCCTTAATTTATACTAATCAATTTATTTATTGTACGTACGAGTATGTATTTTTCCTGTGTATCGAATATGTTTAAATTTATCTCTCTCTCTCTCCCTCTCACTCTCTCACTCAACGATAACCCTAGTACCAGGCTAGAGGAAAACTGAAAACAGTTCTGGAAAAAATAAAAATAATAATCCCGTGTCGCTTAGTAAAGCGATTAAAAGACTTTTTTTTTTCAAAAATATCTAATACTAAAAGTGATTATCTGATTATGTTATCTGACTGTATTATCGCTTAACATGGGTTTTATTTCCATATTTTTTCAGAACTTATATAACTTAGGTTAGGCCGCACATGGAGTGCTGTTCTCATCTCTGGGCTGGGGCACTCAAGTACCAAATTCTTCCATTTGACCGCATCCAACATAGAGCTGCTCGATTTATCGATAATCAGGCACTCTCTGGCCTACTCGTTCCTTTGGCTTTGCGGAGGGATGTGGCGTCTCTCTTCATATTATACCGTATTTATTATGAGGAGTGTTCTGACGAACTGTTCGAATTGCTGCCTGTGGCTAAATTCCACTACCGCACTTCGAGGAACCGTCTGTCTTTCCATCCTCACCGTCTGATTGGCAGTCTAGTAGGTACCGTGCGTTTTAAGCGAAACTTCTTTCCTCGCACGACGAAGATCTGGAATCAGCTTACTGTGGCAACATTCCCGGAACGTTACAAAACGTTAGGGATCTTTAAAAAACGAGCCTACCAATTCCTAAAAGGGTCAGCAACGCACCTGTGATTCCCCTCGTATTGCGGGTGTCCATGGGCGACGGTGATCGCTCTCCATCAGGTGACCCGTCTGCTCGTTTGCCCCCTCTTATCTAAAAAAAAACCGGCCAAGAGCGTGTCGGACACGCCCAAGATAGGGTTCCGTAGCAGGTACGAAAAAATCTTTGCATACTTTATTAATGTGGCTGTTTTGGTCCCAACGTCGGCAGTACAGTGCCATCTATCGGCAAATTGGGTAACTAAGAACTAGTATGTATGTTGATTGTTTTTCAGATGTAATATATTTTTTTTATTTGAAAGAAGATACTGTTAGCGTGATCTTATAGGTACTTAAAGTAAAAAAATGCTTGCAATGGCGGTTAAATTACAATTTTAGTTAAGAAATATTTTTTACAAAAACTTAAAAACTGCTGAACTGATTAAGTTGAAAATAATTTTCCTAGAAAGTTTTTATTAAGTTTAATTTACGTGATTTTTTTCATATTTTTTAGACGTGCGGTTCAAAAGTTAGAGGGGGGGACACATTATTTTGAACTTTCGGAGTGAAAATCTCCTAAAATATTCACTTTATCAAAAAATGGTTTAAGAAACCCCCATTTATTTTCAAATACCTATCCAATGATACCCCACACTATAGGGATAGTCGAGAAAAAAAAATCACCCCCACTTTATGTCTATGGCAGGTAACCTAAAAAAAATTGTTTTAGTTTTTTTTTGTGTAATCACTTTGTCGGCGTGACTGACATATATATTCGTGCCAAATTACAGCTTTCTAGTACTAACAGTCTCTGAGCTTAGCCGCGGACGGACAGACAGACAGACAGACAGACAGACAGACAGACGGACAGACATGGCGAAACTATAAGGGTTCCTAGTTGACTACGGAACCCTAAAAAAACTTGACCCCTCGCCCGGTACTAGCTTATCAATGACTTTTGGGATAACTCTAAATGAAAGCAATTAGCAATAAGGAAACAACTCTCATTTAATTAAAATCCTACCTTTTCCGTATTTACCTCAAAACATAACAAACATCTCATAAAAATTTAAACATCTTAGATATTAAATCAGCACGAAGGAAACCCAAGATAATCGTCTAAAATGAACTCCGCGAAAGCAATCAATCAAACACAAATTAGATTATTAGTCATCGGGTCTCCTTAGAAAGAATCATCCAATATCATCAATGAGGCATGAAATTTGAGAGCCTATTATCTTCTGAAAATGAAGAATCACGGGTTGATCATCAATCTATTCTGATGAAGATGTGTAAGGAAAGTCCACTGGCTAACATTGACTCGTCTCCATTTCATAATGGTAATAGACGATATGTGACTCTGAATATTTTTCTAAAACTTGGTGTTAAGGCCATTAACATAATAATGGTAACAGCGCCATCTATACCGTACGTAAAGTTCTATTTATTCTGTTCGATAACTTCGATACAAGTGTTTCTTCCTTACTTAATTAGCAAATGTAGTAGTTACATAAAGATTCCTTCAGATGGCGCTATTATAGGTTATAAAAATGAAAGCACGTTAGTTTTAAGACCTCTTGGACCTCTCACTGTACTCATAGCAACATTATAGCTATACAGTTATTTTATTCTTTTATTTGGCCGCCATTTTCACCCTCACTTCAACACTTGGTTTGTTTTCTAAATAATAACCTCTAGTAGTGACCTGAAATTCTGTATGACTCTTGTATCGGAGGAATATCTTCTTAAGAAAAACATGTAACTACGGGTTATAATACCTAAGTATTTCAATGTAGTTAATTGAAGAAAAAACCGGCCAAGTGCGAGTCGGACTCGCGCACGTAGAGTTCCGTATTATTATCTATAAAAACCGGCCAAGTGCGAGTCGGACTCGCGCACGAAGATTTCTGTACCATTATCTATAAAAACCGGCCAAGTGCGAGTCGGACTCGCGCACGAAGAGTTCCGTATCATCTATATATATAAAAGAAGAAACTGACTGACTGACTGACTGACTGACTGACATATCAACGCACAGCCCAAACCACTGGGCCTAGAGATTCCAAATTTGGCATGTAGGTTCCTTATGAGGTCTAGGGGTGCACTAAGAAAGGATTTTTCAAAATTCACTCCCTGAGGGGGTGAAACGGGGGTCCAAAGTTTGTATGGGGAAACAAGATTAGTTCGACTATTTTATTCGAAACTTCACAGAAGTACTCCGAATAATAAATGAGTAAACACGTGTTTCAGGTTTTTTGAGAATTCAACCCCTAAAAGGGGGGAAAGGGGTACCAAAGTCTGAAAATCAACATGGGTGTTGTTTCTATGGTTTATCGGGTCGCTGGTTATGAAAACAACAACTGTTTTAAAATCCGACGTGGCAGACGTAAAATACCATCGCCCTGGATGGGGTGCGATGGGGTTGAAATATCTAAATAAACTAAATGACTGTTGATATATCAACGCACAGTCCAAACCACTGGACCAAGAGACTTGAAATTTTGCACATAGATACCTTATACAATGAAGGCATCCACTAAGGAAGGATTTTTGGGAATTCCCACGGCAAAGGGAAAAAACGGGATTTACATATTCGATTCCGAGTGACCCTATCTCAGTAACTATAATAACTAGACTCTTCAAATTTGATACACAAGTAGGTATTACATTATTTAAAACATTAATTTCAGGATTTTTCAAAATTCCCACGGGATAAGGAAAAAACGGGATTTATATATTCAGTTCAACGGGATCCTATGGACTATATTACTAGAACTAAAACAATTACTTTGCTCACCCGCGACCTTACAATAGTTACGTTTATGCAAGAAATGTGCGTTCATGCAGTTCCTCCACCTCCACACTGTACGAACACACACAAATCACATAAACCCAACCATCACCACCACCAAGCTACACTGACGCGTTTCGAACTCAACCAGAGCTCATCTTCAGAGTTACCACAACCGTATGCTATGCTACCAACTGTTAAACTAACAAACCAAAACAAATGTTTTAACTTGTCACTGTAACTTCTCAAGTACCCACTTTATTTTTCTTATTCTCAAACTACCCCACAAAAATTAACTTTTATTGACATATTATAAAACTACCTTGAATTTTTTGTTTATTTATTTATAAGGCATATTTAATTAATACTAACTGTTCAAATTCGACCCAAGCCGCAGTAAAGGAGAAGATACTAAATTTACCTGTTCATTAATAATAGACCCCATAGTGTTGTACCTAATTATTTCCATGCATTCCAGAGCATCCAGACGCAACCCCTTGCCGCAATAATGTAACACTTCATAAGAATCTGAATCTAACAATGAATGATTTGATTCCAACAAATGTTTTGCAAAATTCGATCTATCTGGATGCTCATTCTGGATGGAAGTAATTGTTTTAGTTCATTAATATGGACCTCCGCAAAGTAACGCCTGATTCAATAAATTATATAATTACTAGACTCTTCAAATTTGGCATAGAAGTAGGTAGGTAGGTAATAGTAAAAAACAAGTTTAAGGATTTTTGGCTATTCCCACGGGATAAGGAAAAAACGGGATTTTTCGTTTTACTGGTCGTAGAAAGCCGATATTCGGCATGTAGGTTGCTTGGGGAGTGTAGATGAGCATTGAGAGAGGACTTTCCCAAATTCTCACGGGAACGGGAAAAAACGGGATTTTTCGTTTTACTGGTCGTAGAAAGCTGAAATTCGGCATGTAGGTCGTTTGGGGAGTGTAGAGGAGCATTGAGAGAGGACTTTCCAAAATTCCCACGGGAACGGGAAAAACGGGATTTTTCGTTTTACTGGTCATAGAAAGCTGAAATTTGGCAAGTGGGTTTCTTGGGGAGTGTAAAGCTGGATTCAGAGAGGACTTTCCAAAATTCCCACGGGAACCGGAAAAAACAGGATTTTTCGTTTTACTGGTCGTAGAAAGCTGAAATCCGGTATGTAGGTTGCTTGGAGAGTGAAGAGGAGCATTGAGAGAGGGAAAGGGGTAACAAAGTCTGAATTGTTTCTATGGTTTATCGGGTCGCTGGTTATGAAAACAACAACGGTTTTAAAATCCGACGTGGCAGACGTAAAATACCATCTCCCTGGATGGGGTGCGATGGGGTTGAAATATCTAAATAAACTAAATGACTGTTGGTATATCAACGCACAGCCCAAACTACTGGACCTAGAGACTTGAAATTTTGCACATAGATACCTAATACAATGTAGGCATCCACTAAGGAAGGATTTTTGGGAATTCCCACGGGAAAGGGAAAAAACGGGATTTATATATTCGATTCCGAGTGACCCTATCTCAGTACCTATAATAACTAGACTCTTCAAATTTGATACACAAGTAGGTATTACATTATTTAAAACATTAATTTCAGGATTTTTCAAAATTCCCACGGGATAAGGAAAAAACGGGATTTATATATTCAGTTCAACGGGATCCTATGAACTATAATTACTAGACTCTCCAAATTTGGCATAGATGTAGGTTATTATAAATTCCCATGGGATAAGGAAATAAACGGGATTTTTCATTTTACTGGTCGTAGAAAGCTGAAATTCGGCATGTAGGTTGTTTGGGGAGTATTGAGCTGGATTGAGAGAGGACTTTCCAAAATTCCTACGGGAACGGTAAAAACAGGATTTTTCGTTTTACAGGTCGTAGAAAGCTGAAATTCGGCATGTAGGTTGTTTGGGGAGTGTTGAGCTGGATTGAGAGAGGACTTTCCAAAATTCCTACGGGAACGGTAAAAACAGGATTTTTCGTTTTACAGGTCGTAGAAAGTTGAAATTCGGCATGTAGGTTGCTTGGGGAGTGTAGATGAGCATTGAGAAAGGACTTTTCCATATTCCCACGGGAACGGGAAAAAACGGGATTTTTCGTTTTACTGGTCGTAGAAAGCTGAAATTCGGCATGTAGGTCGTTTGGGGAGTGTAGAGGAGCATTAAGAGAGGACTTTCCAAAATTCCCACGGGAACGGGAAAAACGGGATTTTTCGTTTTACTGGTCATAGAAAGCTGAAATTTGCAAGTGGGTTCCTTGGGGAGTGTAGAGCTGAATTGAGAGAGGACTTTCCAAAATTCCCACGGGAACGGGAAAAACAGGATTTTTCGTTTAACTGGTCGTAGAAAGCTGAAATCCGGTATGTAGGTTGCTTGGAGAGTGAAGAGGAGCATTGAGAGAGGACTTTCCCAAATTCCAACGGGAACGGGAAAAAACGAAATTTTTCGTTTTACTGGTCTTAGAAAGCTGAAATTCAGCATGTAGGTTGTTTGAGGAGTGCAGAGGAGCATTGAGAGGGGACTTTCCAAAAATTCCCTCGGGAACTGGAAAAACGGGATTTTTCGTTTTACTGGTCATAGAAAGCTGAAATTTGGCAAGTGGGTTCCTTGGGGAGTGTAGGGGAGCATTAAGAAAACATTCCCCGAAATTCTTACGGGAACGGGAAAAAACGGGATTTTGCGTTGTACTGGTTGTAGAAAGCCAAAATTTAAAAATTCATAAGTTTATACTGTAAGTAGGCCGCAAATGGCACTTTATCCGACTTCTAAAAAAGGAGGAGGTTATGCATTCCACTTTATGTATTTTTTTATATAGGTATGTTCACCGATTTCTCGGTCAATTGTGGACCTGCTTGCTTGCTTGCCTGTATGCTTGCTTGCTTGATATCTTGGTTCTTTGGAATACTCATAGTACACGCGAGCGAAGTCGCGGGCAAAAGCTAGTTATCTATAAAAACCGGCCAAGTGCGAGTTGGACTCGCGCACGAAGAGTTCCGTACCATTATCTATAAACACTGGCCAAGAGCGAATCGCACTCGCGCACGAAGAGTTCCGTACCATTATTTAAATATAAAAACAGCAAAAAAAAATCAAATACAACAAACGTGATTTTTTTGCCGTTTTGATTATTTAAATATATGTTTTATTTTAATTTAATTATTTATTTTTAAAGAGAATATATAACTAAATATTCTGTGAATATTTCAAGCATTTACCAGTTGCCGTTATCAAAAACGAGCAAAAAAAACACGTTTGTTGTATGGGAGCCCCCTTAAATATTTCTTTTATTCCGTTTTTCAAAATTTGTTATTATAGCGGCAACCGAAATACATCATCTGTGAAAATTTCAACTGTCTAGCTATCACGGTTCATGAGATACATCCTGGTGACAGACGGACGGACAGACGAACGGTCAGCGGAGCCTCAGTAATAGGGTCCCGTTTTTACCCTTTGGGTACGGAACCCTAAAAAACCTTTGTGACATAATAAGCATTTTTCATCGACTGTTAAAATGAGTTGGGCGACTAATAATGTCTTTATTGAACTTTTTCATGTCGTCATTTTTATACCTCATCATTTTTCAATAAAGACATTTAGTCGCCCAACTCGTTAAAATTAAAGTTATTTAAAATTGTAATGGCTTCAGAACTAGGATGAACAAAGAACTATAAGTGGATAAAATCTTAACTTAAAAGTCGCAAAGTCTCGAAGTGCTCACTTTACCGACTTGATACTTTTAGCAACTTTTTATAATCGCAGCATTAATTAATGTAGAGGGTTGATCTCAAAGTTGCGTCTTTATCTTTTAAAGATAGATTAGTTCGGGCTTCGTTCCCTGTTCCTTTGTTGTTTTTATTTTATGGACTACTAGCTTTTTCCCGTGGCAGTGCTGGCTTGAAGCATTAGGTCTGACAGGTGAATTAAAATTCCGGGATTTTACACATCATCTTCATAATTTCAGCCGTAGTACGTTCACTGCTGGACATGGGCTTCCCTCATTGATCATAATTACGGTTGGAAGCGGCTTGCATCCACCATGAACCTAGGGCCTTTACCAAATCATCCGTCCATCTCATTGGTGGACATCCCACGCTACGTTTGCCGGTCCGTGGTCTTCATTCGAGAACTTTTTGCCCCAACGGCCATCTGTTCTGCGTGCTACATGGCTTGCCTATTGCCATGTAGCACTATTGCCATGAATCTCCTAATTCCTGATTCGATCCCGTAGAGAAACCCCAAGCATAGCCCTCTCCATAGCTCGTTGAGCGACTCTGAGCCTATTCATTAGGCCTATAGTGATGCAGCACCCCATCTCGGATCCATGTCATCACTGGCAACACACACAGTCTGTGGTCTCTTAGAACAAAACCTCTTTAATGAACTGAAACAATTACTTTGCTCACCCGTGACCTTAAGATAGTTACGTTTATGCAAGAAATGCGTGTTCATGCTGTTCCTCCACCTCCACACTGTACGAACACACACAAATCACGCAAACCCAACTATTACCACCACGAAACTACTACACTGACGCGATTCGAACTCAAACAGAGCTCATCTTCACAGTTGGTACCACAACCAAACATAACATATGTCAAAGCAAAATGTCAACTTGTCTTGATTGACAATAAGTTTCAAATTATGACAGTCGAAATTTGACGTGGGATTTACGAGGATAAAGAAGAAGAGATTTAATTTATTATTTTGTTTCATTTTGTACTTTCTGTAAAATTATATTTTTACAAAAAAAGCTTGGAGCGATCACTAGTAGGTACATGGGAAAAGCGTCGATAGTTGAGTTTATCGATAAAGGAACTCCCTACCTGTCATTAAATTTTGCCCCCTAAATTCCTGTCTGATGATGAACTTTGGCACCCCGCTACTGCTACATGTGGTCAGCGAAGCTTTACTCTTTTCATAAAATAAAACATAGAAAACAATGAAAAACAAACAAATTTGTAGGTACGCATAATAATATGTCAAAATATAAGCTGTGAATAGACGAGTGTATAAAAATCCAGTGTCAGGTCAGCATAGGCCTACTTCTAAGCAAAACATAGTGTGAGGTTGTTTTATATTGCTTGGTAGAGATTAACATATAGAATACTTTTATCCCGGAAAATTGCATAAATCCCGCGGGATAACGATAAACGAATTCTTTGCAGACAGAGTCGCGGGCAACAGCTAGTAACATCATTAAAGGTAGGCACGAGTAGCTATTCCGTAAATTTTATTCTTACGTTAATCTATGTAACTTTGAAACTCTTAATGGGTGCTTCACGTTGACGTCAAAGTGAACTTAAACACGTCACTTACCAAGTTAATTAAGCCCTATAAACAGCCCGGCCCTGATTGGTTAAACCCACAATAGCTCGTAAAAACTTAGCCAATCAACGCCCGGATTAAAACGATTCTTTGACGGGTATCCGGAAAAAACTTTGTCATTGAACCGGTTAGAAAAAGATTGCTAAAGGGACCTATATACAACACCCTGCACGGAGGGCCCTGCTTGCAGTAACACTGCTCAGCGGATTTTTTTTTTAAATCTACTCTATATTAACACTCTTGGCTCTACATGAATAATAGTAAAGACGTTTTATAGTACATTGTGCATCAAGGGCCGTAAGTAGGGGGTTACTAACGAGAGCCTATTAGAAGCCCGACGCCGGTGGCGGAGGGCTTTTAATGACTCGAGTTTGTAATCCCCTTACTGCCCGTGATACACACAATGATTTTCATCACACTGCGAGGAAAAAAAATCCAAAAATGAAATTATTTTGTCTCTAAGCACTTAAATTAAATAAATAATGGCTACCCGCCAATATAGATTGTCACTTTTTTCAAGTCATCTACCATAGATAATGTAAACTGTGTTTAGAATTCGAATGGCCATACGGCCACATTCTGCCAACATGTTACAAAAATACTTACTAAAATTATTGCAAAACTATTTGATATAAATTTAAAACATAAAAATAGCGAAGTTTCATGAAGCGTAGACAAGTTTTGTGTAGTAAAATTGGGTTAAGTATAGCTAAATTTTAAACATATAAATAAAACGTTGGCTGACTTGAAACCTCCTTAGTTAGTCTGTTTGCAAATTTTAAAACTAAAGTTAGAACTCCCTTGGGAAGAAAAACTGTACGTAAATCCATAACTCCCTTAAGAACAAATTAGGCCTTTGTCATTTAGTATACAGGCATGGAATAACACCATTGACGAGCAAGTGTGATGAAAAATAATTTATTGAATCAGGCGTTACTTTGTGGAGGTCCATATTATTGAACTGAAACAATTTTATTAAATTAAGAAATGCGTGATCATGCAGTTCCTCCACCTTAGTGGTACCACAAACCCACAAGCAAAGTGGGCCTTACGAGTTTTTATAGTGCAATGGTACTCATTACCCAGCTATCATTTAAAATATGCTTTGTGTAAGCTTTATCATATTTTTCCCCGAAATAAAGTCTTACAAAATAATACAAACTTCAAACAAAGGTGGGAGCGATCACTATCATACGGGAAAAGTGTCGATAGTTGAGTTTATCGATAAAGGAACTCCTTACCTGTCATTAAATTTTGCCCCTAAATTCCTATGTCTGTTCATCATATTGTGAGCTAAGGGGATCTGTCGGACGTTACACGATGAGTATAGTATAAATCTTCCCAGGTGAATTTTTCGCTCGAGCCCTTATCTTTCAAAACAAACGGTATCGTCATAGTATTGAGGTTCAAATTTAATGTAATGGCTCGAAGTGAAAAATTCACCTGGGAAGATTTATACTACAACCCAGTGAATTTTAGAGCTACGACCTCTAAGAACGTTCTCGAACTAATTAAGTACATTCTGAGCGTAAATGCGAAGTGTACTTACCATTATTTAAGCAGGCGTTTACTGCCTGTACTGTTGCAAATTTTATTAGTTCGTGGGCAGAGCTGTGTATTTAGGACTAGCGAATAAAGACGCATTCCGATGTTACGCGAGCACTCAACGATTATTTTTGGAGAATGGTTAAACCTTTTCAACGCTCTCTCAAATACAACAGCTCACTCATACGCCATGACATCGGAATGTCAAGCGCGAAGTTGAACCCTACAGAAATGCGTGTAGGGTAGATATCGCTCTGCACGGCGTGACTGATATATCAGTCGCTGGCGTAGAACCTGCGGTGCTGATATTATGTGTCGTTGGCGTCGAAAAGGTTGAGAATGGCTTCGTGTTGAGTTTTGCCTTTTTAGGGTTCCTTGCAGAATGGATGCCAATGAGACCCTAGATGGTTCTCCATTTATCAAAGGCTCTATAATTTCAACTGTCATATTATTTATTTACTAGCTATTGCCCGTGTCGCCGTCTGCGAAGAATAGGGCTATAAAAATAGCTTACGACCTATTCGCAGACTTACCAAATATAGACAAAACAAACAAACACTGACACAAGATTTTTATATATTAGAAGATTTATTTTAGGTAGCAGTGGTTTGACCTATAGCCTCTTTCCAGCAGGGGGACACTTCTCCAGGCTAATTAATTTTTCTAATATATAAAAATCTCGTGCCACAGTGTTTGTTATCGAACTCCTCCGAAACAGCTTGACCGTTTTTTAAGTAACTTTTATCTCTATAATCTGGTAGGTCTAAGAATAGGTCGTAGGCTATTTTTTATACCCCTGTTCTTCGCAGACGGAGTTGCGGGTAACAGCTAGTATAATATATAAGGTGAACCAAAGAACCAAATGAGTCAGGTTCTTGAACTACGGGCTGTCGGTAGCCACTAGTTCTATTTGACAAAGTTTTGTTAAAATGGTAACCCTACGCGTGACCTTATAGTAATTTCATTGAATCGATACGGTTGCCACGCACAGGCTGAAATAACTACGACCTATTTAGCAGGTCATCTGTTCTGCGTGTCTATACTGACCTTTTATGTGACCGGAAAGCGCCATCTAGTTTGTTAGTTTACAAACTCTAAAATAAAATTAGGGATTTAAAAATAGAATTCGACTATTCAAACACGGTGACAGTAACACGGGCGAGAACTATGTTTTAATGTTTTACTTCTCTTATCTTATTTAGGGCCGATTTTCCAATCCTGTGAAATTGTAGCTCGATCGGAAACCGCAATGTGGGTCTAATTTAACTTGCAAGAATTGATCCGTTAAGGAGTTCCGTTGGTCATCTGTAGTCTTCTTCAACAGATCCAGTTTACCAAATGACATTTTCTGAATGAAAATGCTTAACTTCATGCTAAAAATGCCAAAATCGTTACAGGCGTGCCTATAAAATTTGAGGGTTTCCCTCGATTTCCCAAAATTCCATCATAAGATCTTATCTTGGTCCCAATAGTACCATTGCAGAAGTATACTCTTTCAAACTAAAAAATAATTTTGAAAATTAGTCCACAATTAAATAATTGGCGGAGATATCTATGAACATACATAGAAAAAAAAGTAAAAAAATACATTCAATCGAACATAGAACCTCCTCATTTTTTTGAAGTCTGTAATAAATGGAGTTGGACGAATCAAGTCATAACCTTATATAAATATTTTACTTTTTCAACAGGATTGCCGGGTCCAACAGCAGAGATGTGCCCCCACACACGGTTCAGCAGACTTGAGACGGACTACATTGCGGTTATGTGGCGCCGTGGGCAAAGCCGGTCGCCGTAGCATTTCACTGCGATAGAGAAGACAGGAGATTGCGAGTGAGTATGACATTGTATACAATATGTTGCTACTTATCGTTGATTTGTTTGTGGGTATCAAGGATGATATTATAGACTGGATTGACAGTCGCCATAGACGGATTGGCCGCGGTTTTTGTAGTTCGATTATTAAATCTAGATGGCGCTGAAATATACCCAGAGGCTTTGAAGGCAAAACAATAAGACTACAGATGTTTCATATTACTACAAATGTATTATTATGCAATATTTTTGAAAAATAATACATTTGTAGTAATATGAAATATCTGTAGTCTTATTGTTTTGCCTTCAAAGCCTCTGGCTATATTTTAGCGCCATCTAGATTTAATAATCGAACTACAAAAACCGCGGCCAATCCGTCTATGGCGACTGTGCAATATTTTTGAAAAATAATACATTTGTAGTAATATGAAATATCTGTAGTCTTATTGTTTTGCCTTCAAAGCCTCTGGCTATATTTTAGCGCCATCTAGATTTAATAATCGAACTACAAAAACCGCGGCCGATCCGTACTATGGCGACTGCCAATCCAGTCTTTATCATCCTTGGTGGGTATTAATTGTATTTTGAAGAAAAAAAAACTAATTGCGAATTGTGATTAAGCCGATCAAGTGTTGCCATACATATTTACTTCCGGCTTCTAATTTGGTTTTTGTTGCGAACTATTCGCTGGCGCTCGTGTTGTCACAGTGTGTATGTTTTTGTGTTTAGTTTTTAAATAATGGGTCCCACTGAAAAACAGCGTTGTGGCTTGCCACAACATTATGCTAAGTGGGGCCCAATTTATACTATTCGATATATTTTTTTTTTATTTGCAAATTTCCTGTCAAATGTATTTTTTTTCTGTGTTTATATCGAATATGTGTAAATAAACATCTCTCTCTCTCTCTCTAATTTAATAATTATGCAAAAGTAGAACATTCCTGAGAAGAAACTACTCAGGATTTTGGTCTTTGTCCAGAGAGTAGTGACACGTTGTATGCTTAGCAGTGGAAGTTTTTTGGCTGATATAATGATGGTTTACCAAAATCACACCTCACAAACCATTCGCCTAGTTTTGATAATAGTTATCAGCTTGTCGGAGTATGTCGTGTTTACGCTTTTTTTACGCCGTCGTCTGTCGCCGCTGATTAATATATCTCACCGACTTGGCAACTGTCTCCGTGATTTCGGTTTCTTCCTAATCTCACTCTATTTTTATATTTTTTTCTAATTCGAACACTGCGGGAATGTTTGAGCACTTTTACAAAATAAATAAATAATAAATAAATATCATGGGACAATTCACACCAATTAACCTAGTCCTAAAGTAATCAAAGCTTGTGTTATGGGTACTAGACAACGGTAAACACTTTGTATAGATAAGCACATACTTAAATACATATATTGGACACCCATGACTCGAGAATACAAACACTCGTATTTTTCATACAAATATCTGGCCCGATGCGGGAATCGAACCCGGGACCTCAAGCTTCGTGGTCAAGTTCTCTAACTACTAGGCCATTTGGTCGTCTATATGTTTTTGAAGTACCTCTAATATTAATTGAAAATGAAAAATGAAAAAAAATGAAAAATGTTTATTTCGTTATAAAATCGTTTAGCAAAAAATCAGGGTTAGGGCCTCCTAGTAGGTATTGGACATACTGTGACAAGAGGTCCCGCTCCTCCATAACTTTTACATATGTTGTTTATAACAAAACAAAGTTATTTTAACTTTACACAAAAATATCTTAAAGAAAAAAGAATAAAAAATAAAAAGTTGAAAAATAACAATTTTTTTTTTGTTAATGCGCTCTTGGCACAGATATTAAAATCAAAGACAGAGAAGAAAGCATATGTGTGTGTGTTTTACGCGCTCGCGTGTATGTGTGTGAGTGTATACAGTGTGGGTGTGTGAGTACGAATCCTAATTATGAAAATCGTGAATCTAGGTTTTTTATTTAGTCATATTTTCAGCCATTGTGTTCATTAATTGAATGCTTCCGCTTGATCATAGCTAATAGTTTTAAGCCAAATCAGCAAGGCATCTTTGCATTTATATGACTGCATTGGATAGATATTTATAATATATTGAATTTTATTATACAAGTGAACTGAATTATCCTTTAAAATAAGTGTTTATTTCAATACTATGCAAACTAAATCTTTCGGTATTACCTCTAATCCATTCTAGTCAGTTGGTCACATAGTAACGTCTACTTTTATTATATATAAAGTCAACATTCTTACTTAAAAATGGTCTTGTTGTTAAAAACTAGCCATGTCAAATCAGGAACTTCGATTTTTTCCTAGTTATTTGTCTTTTAAAGATTATCTGCGGAACTTGGCACCCAATTAGATCTCAATTATTTTGTTGACAAAGGCGCCGCCAATTTTTTTTCACGTTCATTTTTTGATAGGATTTAGCTTACGTCGAAGATTAAAATGAAGTAAACGTGCAAACACTTATCTTTTAACAAGGTAGTTCAAGTAGTCTTGTAAAAATAAAACATTTTACTTCCCTATCTATATCTTCCTTATCTATCTATTTTTCTATTAAGTATTTTTGTGAGTGATTTCAACGGCAGTTAAACCTTAGTAAGGTTTTGCTCGTTGCATTATTGTAAAATGTCATATTGTTTTTCTGTTTAAATAATAAATAAATAAATATCACGGGACAATTCACACCAATTGACCTAGTCCCAAAGTAAGCTAAGTAAAGCTTGTGTTATGGATACTAGGCAACGGATAAACATACTTATATAGATAGATACATACTTATATACATATTAAACACCCAAGACCCGAGAACAAACATTCGTATTTTTCATACAAATATCTGCCCCGACACGGGAATCGAACCCGGGACCTCAAGCTTCGTAGTCAGGTTCTCTAACCACTAGGCCATCTGGTCGTCGTGGTGTTTAGTAAATAAATTAAAAAAAAAAAACTTCTGCATTGTTCTACTAGTTTACTAGTAGAAATTGGAAGCGCCCACTTTTTTCTATTTCCGCAAATCTCATCGAATCACAACGCGTTTGTTTTCGTGACTAGCCCCATTCCTCTGATTGTTGTGAACTAATGCCGGCCTTGCTGTAGTCTGTGCTTCCAAGTTTGTTTCATCAGACATTATATTAATGATAAATCATGGTGTTCATAAGAAGGCGGCACGGTATGTTTTTGTTTATTTTTATCCTTTAGAAAAAACGTTATATCAGAACTGTGAGACAGCTGTATTTTTCACGTCGAATTCAGTTGAATTTCCGCAAGTTTGTATAGAAAACATAACGTAGTGTGTCACTATTACGCCATCTCTTTTTGTGCGTCTGAACCGTTTAACAGAAAGAGAATGTGAATTTGATCGTGACAAGATTGGTTTTTTAGAGTATTTTTATATTTTTTTTTCAACTCCATATTTGTTACTTTTGTTTATTTAATCTATTTATTTATTTATTCATTCAATTAATAGTGCAAGTTTACAGTTTAACACCAAGTCACTTACATACTAGAGTCAAATTCTTAATAATAACAAACAATGTCAGTGCACAATTTGACGACCAGATGGCCTAGTGGTTAGAGAACCTGACTACGAAGCTTGAGGTCCCGGGTTCGATTCCCGTGTCGGGGCAGAAAAAAAAATACGAATGTTTGTTCTCGGGTCTTGGGTGTTTATATGTATTTAAGTATGTATCTGCTATATAAGTATGTTTATCCGTTGCCTAGTACCCATAACACAAGCTTTGCTTAACTTACTTTGGGACTGGGTCAATTGGTGTGAATTGTCCCGTGATATTTATTTATTTATTTTATTTATTTACAATAAAAAGACTTATGAAACGGAATTAAATTACTGTCAATCTAAAGAGAAACAAAAAAAAACAATGTTTAGGTAAAAAGAAATTGCCTTGCAATACCACAGAGGCAGGCAAAGCGATCAGCGAACATGTCAGCGTCAGCGTGCTGAGCGAGCATAGAATTAAGTAGCGAAAGAGCACGCATAGTAGGCGCATACTTCGCGTAGACCGTGCGGCAGCATGGCACGCTCAGCAGGCGCGGCCGGCGGCGTAGCGCCACGGCCCCCGTCGCGTCCCGAGGCAGTCTCTTCGGCAATATCAACCAAATTTTCTCTAATAATGTTGGACTATTCACTCGGTGGTGTACAACTGATAGGTAGAAGGTGAGCAAAAGAAGCCTCCTTCTCAGCTCAAGTGTTTCAAGACCAACCATACCCAAAACAAATGCGGAGGGGTAAAGATAGGGATAATATTCATAGGATTTTTTATATAACCAGCGAGCAAATTTACGTTGCGGTTTTTCAATAATGACTGCGTATTTGTCCTTATAAGGATCCCACACAACAGCCCCATACTCCAACTTGCTACGGACATAAGCACTGTAGAGGACCTTGGCGACACCAACATGAAATTGCTTGGGTACCCTCATAACAAATCCCAAGATTTTACTTGCCTTCTTGCAAATATTTATTATGTGCTTGTGAACACACACACACTTTGTGACAGTGTGTTTGATAAATAAAGAAGAAAGTAGTAAATAGTAGTAGTAATAATAAGTAGTTAGTAAGAAGTCCGAAATGATGAAAATATTATGTGACAGAAGCGACAACTTGAAAATTTTTGTACCTTTAAACAAAAATTTTACGTTCTAGACGATATTTTTAAATGTAACCACTCTGAAGAAACACAATCATGATCATCGTCATCATTAGCCGGATGGATTAATGCTGAAGAAAGGCCTCCCATTTAGAAACGTCTTATTGGACGGTAACTCGCCACTTGTATCTACCGGTTTCCTGAAGGCATTCCAACGCCTCGCCTTCCGATTTGAAAACTCGAGAACTTGTCTTCTCCAACGGCTATCGTTCTTCGAGTAATATTGCCCGCCCATTGCCACCGGTAAATCTGCTTGGACTGAGTGTCAAACCGGGAACTGAGGTGAAAGGTAGTTCAACTAACGTTTCAACCGCCTTCCAGATCCTGTAGCATATATTAAAGAAATGGGACACACGTAGCGGAAAGTTCAAGTTAAGTTAGCTTCAGTGTGCTTGCGGTACAATTTCACTTTATTAAAATTTCATGCTGACTGCAACTTATCTCCTCAATTTATGCGACATGGTACTGAAATGCACGAAAAATACCCTTGAGTTTTGTACTTAGGATTTCCAACCACTCCGCTATCTAGTCGTAGTAAACTTTTGCAAGGGTGCCTTTGATCAAATTGGGGCCACTTTGATAGTTTTCAAAACGCTATAAAGTCAACATTGTGAGGTAAATAGTTCACATGTAGATTGTAGACAGATAGAAGTTCGATGAAGAAATTGAAAAGGTATAGCAATTGCTAACAAAAATGCGTGGGTTGGTCGGCAAACTACTTTTTAAAGTCGCCCCGCAGTTTCAAAGTTCCATGTACGGTACTTAATGCTTTATGGATCCGACACCATTATTTGGTGACTATGACTATTTTCGGCTGAGTCACACCAATGTGATAGAGTCGACGGAGCTCCGCTTACGCGGAGCTCCTATTCCTGTGTGCTTTTGGCCCTTCGGGCTGATGCAAAACTAGCCTAACCTAAATCTAATGAGATATGTAGGTCACACTACTGGTGACCTAAACTCGGTGGTACCGTTTAACTTTAAAATACCCACCATACCATCACGGGTATCGCCAGGGGTACGGTGGGTCTGAAGGGCTCCCGTGTTACTGTCGGCCCGATCTGTGAACCAGTTCCTAAACATGGTCTTTCTTTTAACAGAAATGAATCTCTTGAATATGGACGCGGAGAACCGCGTCGTGCTGAACGTAGGAGGTATACGCCACGAGACGTACAAGGCGACGCTGAAGAAGATCCCGGCGACGCGGCTGTCGCGGCTGACGGAGGCGCTCGCCAACTACGATCCAGTGCTCAACGAGTACTTCTTCGACCGCCACCCGGGCGTATTCGCGCAGGTGCTCAACTACTACAGGCAAGTTATCATTTACCAAATACTGTAGCAAACCCTAGAAAATAATGTTTAAACACAACCTACCACTTTTTCAGTAGTTTTTCTCGCTCTTTCAACGGCTACCTGCAGCCCCTAACAATAATTTTCAGACGCAGCCTGCCAGCCCTCTCGCTCTCTTGACGGTTACCAAGCGAACAACATAGAACTTTATCAAACTTTGAATAATTATAAATTTTTACCAACAAGAATAGGTATTTTTTACTAATCGTTCTCCTCGTACATATTTAATACAGTAAATTTAATTAATCTGACGATGCTTTGCTTATAGACCTCCGTAATCCGAAACCAAAACATTATTTCTTCGCAACGACGTCGCTTTGCATTGCTGATTTTACTACTCCACGGCCAAGTGACGAGTATCTTGCTACCCTGCAAACACGGAAATCATTACCTCGATTAGATACTCTTGATCACGTCAATTAACGTCATCGCTATTCTTGTTACTTCACGACTACGTCATTTCGCGTTATTGATGTCCTTGCTAATTTTATTTCTTTTACAAGTGCCTCTCTTACTAGTGGAGATTAGTAGTCAGCTCCACATAATTAACTCAGTCTTTTGCCAGTTTGCCAGCTCCGCCAGGCTCTTAATTCCCGTCCATTCCCGGATATTGGGTAGCCATGATTCATTTTCTTTGCAACCACCTAAACCTGCGGCTGTTACGGTTGACGGAAGCACTCGACAACTACCATCTAGTACTCAACGAATATTTCTTCAACCGCCACCCGGTATCACCATGCAGGTACTCAGTTTCTTCTTCAAGTGCCTCTCCTTACTGAAGATCAGCAGTTTTACAAATCTTTTCTTTACCAGAGCTAGTCCCAACAGTTATTTCATGGTCTTGATTACCGGGTAGCCAAGCCATAGACAAATTTAGTCAGTAATGTTCCAATTCTGAAAATTACTTATGAACTTTTTACGCCATGACTGACTTATAAATTTCATAAATGCCAACCTTCAAAAAATGGCAACAACCTCTAGCTAGATTCAAAACAGCCAAAATGTCACGCAACAAACAGAAACGATTAGCTGGATATTAGAAATAAAAACACTTACAAAGTAGCTTAACAAAGATCATTATTCAAACCTCATATTCTTTGCAATATTCTTCCTATTCAAAGCGCTCGGGGTTTAGTCAAATTTCAAATACATTGTACCTTTTGATCATCCTATAAAGGTTGAATTTCACGGCTCTGGGGTCAGGCATCGTAACAAGCAAACGAGGTCCCTATTTAAAAGCAGAAAAAATTCCCAGCCGAACGAAAGGGACGCTTAGGCTCCATAAAGAAAGGTGAAAATTTGCGTCACGTGAATAAATATTTTGGTGTCGCGAACTGAATTTTGACGGGTGATCTCGAGAATACCAATTTGTCTTGGTTTGTCATGTTAATGGTGATTAACGGTTTTGCTGAAACATTAATTCTTAGATTTCCGATATTGATGTTGGTGAAAGAGACAAAGTTATTGAAAGTCGGATCGATCAAGGTATAGTTTTTGGCGGCGGCTTTTATTTGCGTCTCTCTAACAGTTTAAGTTTATAAGTGGTGTATGGATTGGAATATTTTTCTAAGATGCTTTGAATTAGGTACGTACTTAAATAAGGGACGCCATACTTCCCTGTAATAAATAGCTAAATAATTATGTCTAATATTAGATAGTGAATTATGTTTCCATACTCATTTAATTTTTGTTATGCTTGTGTTGTTACCAGGGTTCGTATAATGCGAGCAAAATTCATTGAAGCGCTAACTTTGTAACTAACTGGTTGTCATACGTCATTTCAATTGATGGACGTTTTTTGGCTGATATGATAATGATTCATGATAGTGACTGCCTAAAAGAATATAATCACTTCGTGTGAATGATAAGTGAGGCAGTACTTTATTGTACTGTTATACTATAACGTTTTTTATGAATTTTTAGCTCGAGCAAATCCGCAAAATAAAGCTAGTACTTTTATAAGCCGCTTGAATCAATTTCACAGCGTTATATTGTGAGATTTCTTTTTTCTAACATATTTCACGAAGGGATTGTAACGAACGTAATCCACAGCGAGACGGGTTGGGATACGAAAATTTCCTCCGGTGATTTATACGCAACTGGGTTAGGTCTGCATAAGCCTGGTTCTTTACTATAGAAGCTATTTTATAAGTATTAACTTGAGCTTTGTTTAAACATTGTAGCTTTATAAGTTTATTACTTTGCGGCTATAGAAATAATAGTAAAAATATAAATGTCGCGCGAGCGAGGTAAGACGCTATTTTGTTTTGTCAGCTTAGCCTGTAACGAAGAGCCACTCAATATGATTGCTCAATAATGGGTTATTGCTGAGATAGTACTCAAAATCAAAATCTAAACGTTTAACTCGGCATGATGTCGGCCTTGTAACCGACACTTTGCCTTGTCTTCCGTTGGTACCACTTTTTAACATGTTCAAACCTTTCAACTGTTCGTTATTTAACGTTTTTCCTCAACCGAGCGGTAGACTCTTAAAGATTTTTCCACTCACTGAGATCTGTTTCTTGAAGAGTACTCCATTAGAGCATTAGATCCAGTACCGATCGTTTTAACAGCCCATTCCGACGATAGTCCTTCATTAATCGATTGGTTTTGCTTTAGCATAATCTTTATTGCCTTTTGGGTAAGCCAAAGGGAATTTAGAGTGGGATTCACGTACGGAAGGTTCCGTATGACCGAGACCGAGCCGAAAGACGTCCACTGCTGAACATAGACCTCTCTCAAGGCTCGCCAAACAGACCGGTCCCATGCCATCCGCATTCAACGCGATCCCGCAACCTTAACCAGGTCGTCGCTCCATCTTATTGGAGACCTGCCTACACTGCGTCTTCCGGTCCGTGGACGCGACTCTAGAACCTTTTTGCCCCATCGGTCACCAGTTCTACGAGCTATGTGCCCTGCTCACTGCCACTTGAGTCGTGACGATTCTTCAAGCTATGTCGGTGATTTTAGTTCTTGCGCGGATTTCATCATTTCTAATGCTATCCCGCAGAGAAGCTCCGAGCATAATAGCCCTCTCCATTGCCCTCTGAGTGACTTTGAGCTTTCTTACGAGGCCCATCGTTAGCGGCCACGTCTCACCATATAGTTGGCATTAATCCTACCATATCCTACTAACATTATAAACTAGCTGCTACCCGCAGCTTCACCCCTGTTGAGATTTTTTTTTCATACAAACCTTGTGGCTCTTGAGTTTTGTGCTTATCAACACATTTAGAGATTCATTTTTAGGGTTCCGTAGTCAACTAGGAACCCTTATAGTTTCGCCATGTCTGTCCGTCTGTCTGTCTGTCTGTCTGTCTGTCCGCGGCTAAGCTCAGAGACTGTTAGTACTAGAAAGCTGTAATTTGGCATGAATATATATATCAGTCACGCCGACAAAGTGATTAAATAAAAAAAAGTAAAAAAAATTTTTTTAGGGTACCTCCCATAGTCGTAAAGTGGGGGTGATTTTTTTTTTCTCGACAAACCCTATAGTTCGGCGTATCATTGGATAGGTCTTTTAAAACCATTGTAGGGTTGCTAACATGATTTTTCTATTCATTGATTTGTTTGCGAAATATTCAACTTTAAAGTGAAAATTTTCATTAAAATCGACCGTCCCCCCCCCCCCTCTAAAATCTAAACTGTTGGGTGGAAAAATTTGAAAAAATTCAGAATGGTAGTAAATATACCAAATTTACTAGGAAAATTATAGCGGCTAAAATTGCTTGGGAATTATTTGTAGTTTAAGAGTAAATAGTAGCCTAAGGTATAAAACATACCTAAACTTGGATGATTCCGTACACATACGAAATCCTTAAAAAATATTACTTGATTTTTTCGTAACGGCTACGGAACCCTACCTTGGGCGTGTCCGACACGCTCTTGGCCGGTTTTTAATTTAGTAAGATCAGAAAGTTTATAAAAATGTTTGGATATTTAGATGTTTACATATTTGGAAGTTTGTTACTTAATTATGCAATAACGACTGAACTTATTTGGATGAAATTGGAAGCCATGACACTTGCTTGAGAGGCCATAGGTCAAACGACTGACCAGTGATCAGTCCTTTTCAAATCATGAAATAAAATGATTTAATTTGATGTATTCGTCCTCAGAACTGGCAAGCTCCACTACCCTACGGATGTGTGCGGCCCGCTCTTCGAAGAAGAGCTGGAGTTCTGGGGTCTGGACGCCAACCAGGTCGAACCTTGCTGCTGGATGACTTACACACAGGTAAATGGAAGACGAAAATATTTTCTAGGTTTTTGCGTTAAAAAACGTAAAAGACTCGTTTGCATCTTTCATCATCGCAGCCTAAAAACGTCCGTTCTCTCAGAAAGCGGCTTGGGCTGTAGTTCCCACGCGGGCCTAGTGTGCATTGGGAACTTTACACACACCTTTGAACTATGCGGGTGTATGCAGGTAATAAGAATCAGCAAACGTAGCGTAGGACGTCCTCAGACTCGGTGGAGCGATGATCTTCGCAAGGCGGCTGGCAAGAGCTGGATGATTGTGGCCGAGGATCGTGCTCACTGGCGTGCCATAGAAGATGCCTATGTCCAGCAGTGGGCGAGCATAGGCTAATGATGATGATGATTATGATCATGATGATGATGATGATGATGATGATGATGATGATGATGATGATGATGATGATGATGATGATGATGATGATGCAGGTTCTCTCACTTGTGTAAAGCTCATGGTAAACAAAACATGTAATTTTACACGCAAATTCCGAAAAACTCAGAGGACGAGTCCGGGCTCGAACCCACGCTCTGCTTGAAAGACCCCATAGGTCAAACCACTAGGTCAAAATTAATCTTTCAAACTTAAGAGTTACACTCTGGTCAGTGGAGTATCTTCCAAATCATCCCTCCTATGAGTCATCTCCTTGACCTCCTGATACGACATTATGACACTATTTTTCCCTTACTTGATCCATAATATGTATGTAGCTGCATATAGGCCGACCTCCACCTCTCTTCGCCTCCATCGTTCCTTTTTTTTTATTATGAGAGGGAGGCAAACGAGCAAGCGGGTCATCTCACGCATAATCCTACTAATATTATAAACGCGAAAGGTTGTAAGTATGTATGTATGTATGGATGGATGTTTGTTACTCTTTCACGCTAAAACGGTTTGACGGATCCTGATGAAATTTGGCACACAGATAGTTAATAATCCGGATTAACACATAGGATACTTATTATCCCGGAAAATTGTATAGTTCCCGCGGGATAGCGATAAACGAATTCTTCGCAGACGGAGTCGCGGGCAGCAGCTCGTTTATCATAAATATCAACAACTCAAAGAGAGTCACTGATCTGTTGCCGACCTTTGAAAAAGGAGAGAGAATAGGGGAGAGGGAGAGGTGTTGGGCACCCGGCGCTCTCTCTGACCGTACGAAACGCAACAGGAGTACTGCTGCTTCACGCCGGTGTTCTGTGAGAGGGTGGTACTGACCATGGGCCATTCGTGATGCAGCGGCTAGCTACAACATGGCTCTACCACTATAAACTACAAACCTTCCAAAATGGTCTTAAAGAATCGTGTCGTATCAAATGCCAAAATAGAAAACAAAAAATCGTGCGTGCAGCTCCTCCGCGCGGAAGAAGTGAAACTTCGTAATGTGGAAATGAAAAAGGCACTTATACATCAATATGAACCTTATTGCAACCACTTAAAGATCTAAATTTACTTATGCATCTTTGTGTTTAAATTACTCACTAGATGGCGCTTTTATCAAGTCTCATACAAATTAGCGAAACAAGTTACAGGTAGTTATTATCAATATTTTTTCTCGATTCTTCGTAATTCTCAAAGATATTCAATACTTTTTTTTAGTAAATACGTTTAAAATACTTTATTCTACGATATACCATTAAAATAGTTTTGATTTTTACAAGTTTTCATACTAAACCACGCAATTGTTCTGGATCGTACTGACGAAGTTTTTAACATCCGTTAGTATATATACAATACGAACGTCTCGTAAACGTCAACTTGCGTTGCGTTGCGTGCGTTGCGTATTTAACGCAACGCTTGTTGGGAGTCGCATTAGAAGTTTCACTTCAAAAACTAAATAGCTTTTTCGATACAAATTTTCACGTTTGCGCAATCTCTGTTTACGGAATATTTACCACGGGCGTGCCCTGGAGCTTCTACCTACCAACAGAAAGTTCGCCGAGTTTGCAAAAGCTCGTGTGGCAAAGTTTAATGTTTTTTGAACGCTAACTTAGCTCGTTTGCTGGACATGCCCGTTTTTACGACGAACGTGAGGGGTTTCATATTAAAAACACTCTCATTCGATGGCTGCTGGGGCACAATGTTTAATTTTAGGGCTATAAAGAAAGAAAGACAATCGACGAATTTGTGATACATATAAAAAACCGGTTGTTGTACGTGACAACGCCATAACAAAACATTCAAAAAACAAAAATGAAACCAGGTGGTCACCCATCCAAGTGCTGACCGCGCCCGACGTTGCTTAACGACGAGAACCGGTGTTTTGCCAAATAAATATCTCGAAAACGGTGCATCCTACGGCAAAATCAATGAAATTTTCATCCCCCCTTTAATACCTTCGCACCCCTCTCCCGCACTCCTCCCCCCCGCACCCCGCACCCCCACGCATTCTAAATTACCCGAGCGCTACTACTAACATTGTACATCCTGGCGTTTGTTGCTCTCTTGTACATACCGGCCTTTCACTGCTCTGTACGTACATAATAATTATGTACGTTACATTGCGTCATCCTTTTTCGTGCTTGCAGCCGGTGTTCATCGATTTATTATGCGTGGGCCACACTAACGAGAAATGCCATTAATTATTGCGATAATGGACGTTAACCGTTGGTATAGCCACGTCTTAACGCGATAATTTGGCAATAATTTGAACAAAATTTGTCAACGCGATAATTATCGCGCTAATGGGCATTGACGTTAGCCGCTAGTGTGGCCCCAGCATTAGACGTTGTCACGTCAATAAACAATTATTTTGCTCACCCCTTTAGCTATCGTAAGTTCGCAGATAAGCAAAATAGTTGTTTCAGTTCATTAACCTTAGCGATATTTAGATCTCACAGAAACTTGTCAAAATTGGTAGGTCACTTTCTTGGCCGACCGTACATAAAAGTAATTTTCAAAAGCAAATGCTGTCTGAATGCTTAATGTTTTTCATGTAAATTGGCTGATGAAGTTACTCAAAAGTGCACTGCTGCACTTGCTTTAGTTGCTAATGCGATGCTGAAATAGTTTTTCGCTATCAACTAGGTATAATAAATTGTATTTCATTATCTTCATTTAAGTGGTAACGTTTCTTCGAGATATTTTGCAGTGGCAACGAATAGACATTTGCTATTTTCACGTTGCACTAAGCTTGTTTTTATGAAACCATTTTTGTCTGCATTTGGTACATCGCTCGTAGAACTGATGGCCGATGGGGTAAAAAGGTTCTCGAGTGACGTCTAAGGACAGGAAGATGCAGTTAGGTAGGCCTCCAACAAATGGAGCGACGACCTAGTTTAGGTTGCAGGATCGCGTTGGATGCGGGTGGCACGGGACCGATTTGTTTGGCGAGCCTTGGGGGAGGCCTATGTTCAGCAATGGACGTCTTTCGGCTGAAATGATGATGATGAATTTATGTTACGTAAAAACACTGCCAAAACCGTTTCAATATCCATCTCTAACATTAACGCTGCTTTAAAGTGTGGCACCCTAATATCTCTAGATCTGCATCAACTACGATTTTGGGACTTAACTTGAATTCTCACGTTTTAGTAAAATCAGTGACGCTGAACTGTCCACCGCAGTACAGCGGTTGCCCAGTGGGATAACGGACCGACCACGACTGCGCGCGTTCGCACGAGCTAATTAACTGTTCATTGTACAGTCGAAACATTCACCGCACCGCTGTTAATTGGCAACAAACGCTGTCGTACTAATATTGTAAATATCAAAGTTTATGAGTGTGAATGCCATCATCATCGCCCCAGCTTATACGTCCTCTTAAAATAGTTAATAAATAGTAGTTCCCGTGCGGGCTCAGTGCGGATTTGGAACTTCAGACACACCGTTGGATTTCTTCGTAGGTGTGAAAAGGTTCCCCACGATGTTTTCACTGTAAAGTGTGTGTGTTTGATTATTATTCTTTCACGCTAGAACGGTTAGACGGATTGGAATCAAATTTGAACCGCTGGAATAACACTACGTGGGCTTATTAGTGGACTGTAGATATACGTGTTCTAACACTCTCTGTAGTTTGCCTGTAAAGCGGTATGAAAATAATCTAATCAAAGTGATAGTATTTCACTCACCTATAACTCCGGTCGGATATATTACATGAATGATGCGGTTGTTCTTAATGGTGCAATCTGCGTTGCGGTGTCCGAAAGATTCAAGGTAAAAACTATATTAAGTAAGTATAATAAATCTTCTTCACACGGAAAATTAACATTATTGGTGTTGCTGCCGCAGTTGACAGGTTACGACTTCAATTGTTTTTTTTTTCTTTTTTCGGCTCTATATTAGCAACATAGAGCACGGCGCGCGGAGGTTGCATGGGTGGCGAAATACGTCTCATTTCGAATTAAATTACTCCACGCAACTTTATAGGCTCAAACAAACACAAATGCTAATTTTTATCCCGATATTTCCACGAAGTTCATGTAAAATCTCATAATCTTAACCATAGTCTACAGACATGACAATCAACATGAGTGTCCTTCGTGTAACGTAAGTATGACCACGATGTAGTACATAGTTTTGAGAATTGCCACAGCAACTTCTGAATTTCAATTTAAATGCCAGATTTAATGATTAACGGGAGCGGCGGCAGTACAGCGGTTGCCCAGTGGAATAACAGGCCGACCACGACTGTACGCGATCGCGGCTACCAAATTACCTGTTCATTGTATGGTCGAAACGTTCACCGCACCGCTGTTAATTGGCAACGGCCATAATTATAAATGCGAAAGTTGTCTGTGATGTTTTTCAACTACTTTCCGCTAAAACGGTTAGACGTATATAAGGTGTTAGGTAATGAGTGGATAATCCTTGAACTACGGATAGAGGACACCTAGGACGTTATAGTAAAGCTATAATAGGAGTAAGAGTTGCACTATTTCCGAGATATTTGGACTTATAAGTTTTTTTCGAAAAATAACAACTATTTTTTTTTTAATTTTATGTTGCTCAATATTCTTGAACTGAATGAACTACTTTACTCACCCGCGACCCAGCAGCAGAAAGCAGAAAGTTCTCGGGTGAGCAAAGTAATTGCTTCAGTTCATTGATATAGGCCTCCGGAAAGTAACGCCTGATTCAATAAATTACTTACAAAAACGCTCGCTGCGCCGGTCGCGGGTAGACGTGACGGGGCCGTACCACGGGCAACCGTTAGGGCCATGAATATGTAGACAGATTACGTTTGTCGTACCGGTTCCGAGGACGCTGTTAATATTGAGGGAGTTAATTTTAGTTCGGGAGAGTTGGGAGAGCGACTTTAATGGACGTGTACTTAACATTATATATTTTAGCGATGACATTGTGGTAATCGCATTTGAAAAGATATTCAAATGATATGCGGAGTAGTGATGAAGTGGATATTTGAGGCATATAATACGTTTATCTTTGCATCTCTTTCTTGACAGTAGAATGACTACAGTCATGTTACCACTTAATTATTTAATTTTTAACATTTTTGTAATCACCTAAATACCTACTTCAAAATTAAAGTCAAAATATCTTTATTCAAATACCTAATAGGTACCTAGCAAGCAATTATGAAAGTCGAAAAATCTACTACCGGTTCGAAAAAACCCTGTTGGGAACCCTTCAAGAAACAGACCTACAATGTTAGTACTTAATTACAATAATACCATAGGTACATCTAAAGAATTTAGCCCTAGTATTTTTAACACAACTTATTACAAGCTTTTTAGTAACTTCCAGTGTATGTATGTACGGGTCATATCCTGCAAGCTAAATTTGACCCGCTTCCCGGTTTCTGATTGAGCAGAAATTTTGCTCGCATGTGTAAATTGAATGGCAATGTGTTATTTATTATTACGGCATTACTTTACTTTGTTCCTAGATGGCAATCAGGGCCAAAAGTACAGTCAGCAAAAAAAGCTTGCATAAAAAATTGAATTTTTAACAAAAACTTAAATATGTTATTTACTTAATAATTATATAATAATAATTACCTTTTACTTTAATACTTAATTAAGTCACAACATCACTTCTAATTACGTCTCCGATACCAACCTGTACTAAAACGCCTACGAAGAATTCTCAAGGCAACCAATACTGGAACAAGCGTTTTGCCCTCTTACTAACTTCCCTCCCACTAAGGGACGGAGGACTCAGAATTTATGGCAGCAGCTCCCCTTACCCTCATTTAGTCAATATTAAATACCTTCAGCTTAAACATTGATTAGAGAACAATTAATTGGAACGTGATTTAGTACAAACATTTGCTGGGGTCTTAGCGCCGAGAGTCTTATTCGGAATTAAATTCAAGGGATATATGGGACTTGGACTGAACTGTTTGTTCAACAGATTGAGGGCCAGATGTTTGTGGCTTTGCGACTATCGACGATACACCTTCTAGATTAGACAATAATCAGATAATAATCAGAATAGAACAGATATACACAATGCCTGACAATGTTGTTGGCCGTGTCAGTTGTCAATGTCAACGCCATATCAAATATAACGCCCTTGTGTTGGTAGCGGGTCTATAATGACTCCCATAAAATTTTTGTTCCGAATTTTCAAGCCCATAACGTTTTCTGTTATAATTTTTCTTCGTCATATTATCGGAAGTCATAATATTAAACAACATAAATTGGAGTTACCATTTTCTTAAGTCATAATTATTGTAAGGAACTATAAGTAAAGTCATATCATTCACAGTCATGAATGCATCACTCTTCATAATGTTAAAGGTAATAAAGTCACTCATAATAATTATTGCATGGTCTTTTTTCGCAGGTCATAATTATTTTTAGGCATAATTTTACTTTGTAATAACATTCAGTGTCATGGTTGTATGACATTTCATAATATTAAAGGAAATAATCCCTTTCTGTGCTGACATAAAAAAAATACCTAACATCGAAGGCTAAGGCGGGAGCTATGCTACGCTTCGCTCCCGCCTTAGCCTTCTGAACCTAACCTGTCCGAGTCGCTTCTACCCTGAAAGGTCTTGCTCGCTCGCTTCGCTCGCTCGCTACCAGCGATATGCCAATGTTTCTGAATAAATTATCGATATTCCTTTAGATGTTGTAGATTTCGATGTATATGCTTAGTGCATTTTAGGTAATGCAAAATTATGACTGAAAACAATTATTACTTTAAGATGTATGCCTTACAATGTTTCTGAATAATCAGCGATATTCCGTTAAATTTTATTGATATCAATATTATGACTTTTTAAAGTTATGATCAATAGGATAATGGATCATTGCAGTTAGAACTATTAAGCCATATGCTTTAAAGAAATTATGACCATCGATATTTATGAGCAAGAATGTTATAGACATCGATTTCTGACTTTCAAAATTCGGATAAAAAAGATTAGAAAAGGGAGGGAGGGGGAGAAAAGGGGCTCCCGTTGGTAGCACTGAGCATAAAATGGCCGCGTGCGTTCACAATTAGACGCGGTCCGCTCGTACGTGCAGCGAGCAAATGACGGCCTCACGGTCCCACCGGAAGACCAGCGCTGGCTCTCGAGCCGGCATTATGCTGAGGTGGGTCCGTTTCCTGATAGTTGCTTTCTTACATTGTAATCTCGTATGCCTGTTGTTTATGTAACTGCTACGACTAACATAACACGTCACAAGATACACATACAAATGTTTGCCTATTCTTCTTTTCCTTTTTTTAATTTAATTTTTTGTTCTTTATTTTGTTTTATTTTTCTTACCTATAGTTGGAAATTCTCATTATCTCCAGCAAATGCCGAGTCCGGTACCTAGGTTACCTATCATATTCTCGAAAAGCTCAATTCCGAATATTAAAATTCCGAAAACGAAACTCCTTTTTTTTCATTTTCCAAATTATTGTTTGTCCGAAATTTTATTTACCATATTTTATTTTGCCGAATGCTTTAAAATCCATTTTTTTATTTGACAAATGATTCAAAATCCAACTTTATTAAATTCCGTAGGATCTTTTGCCATATATTTATTTACTCCGCAAAATCATTATCCCGCGAAGGTCAGGGGTACAAAAGGCGACCATACAATTATGTGTGAAGCGTACCAAATATTAATTTTGTTGTCTAATGTTTCCCAAATATTTTATTGAATTTGCTATGTGGGTAGGGGGTTTTCTAGGTGGTTATAAAAAAAAATAACTAAAACCAAAGGCTAATGCGTGAGCTTCGCTCCGCTACGCTCCCGCATTAGCCTTTGAACCTAATCTATCCGAGTCGCTTCCGCTCCGTACCGTCTTGCTCGCTCGCTGAAAATTACGCAATGTTGTCTTACTCTAATGTTAGGTTAGGTAGGTAATAAAAACATAATTTCGGCTTTTCGTAACATTTAGATTTTGAATTTGTCGGCAAATAACACTGTGATTAAATTAATCTGTGGCATTGTGAAGTTGTGGAAAAACAAAACATATGGATTTCAAAAAGTCGGTGAACCGTTTTCGGATAAATGAAATTCGAGTAGGTAAAGGAGTTTCTAAACATCGATAGGTTACCCGGTACCTATTGCCAAGCGTAGCTATTAGTTTTTAAGTTGTTTTTCTTATTATTATTATTTTTTGTAAATGTACGATGGCAATAAAGTTTTTTATTATTATTATTATTATTTTGTTATTAATAATAAATGTTTTTTCTTTCTTTTCTTTCTTTATTTCGTACTAAATACAAACTGAAATATAGATGCACAGAAAAAACCCCAGAAAAAAGACCAATGCTGGGAATCGAACCCAGGTCCTCAGCATTCCGTGCCGCGTGCCATACCCCTACACCACCACTGGTCTAGAGATTAGACACGAATGTGCGCTTGTCACTGCATAAGGTGATGATTTAGCAGATTGAAATGTATGATGTATAGGAAAGATTCGTGTCTAATCTCTAGACCAGTGGTGGTGTAGGGGTATGGCACGCGGCACGGAATGCTGAGGACCTGGGTTCGATTCCCAGCATTGGTCTTTTTTCTGGGGTTTTTTCTGTGCATCTATATTTCAGTTTGTATTTAGTACGAAATATATGATTTCACGGGATGACCGTAAAAGTAATAAAAAAATGAAGTTGAAAAAATAAGTACAAAAAAAGATACTTCATAGCTAACTTGTTTAAAGTTGCACAGTAGCGCCATCTCTTGTCCAGGTGAGCGGTTAGTTCCGAAGGAGTGTTAAAATCTCTCGATGAGGGTGTAACATAGATGTGCGCTTGTCACTGCATAAGGTGATGATTTAGCAGATTGAAATGTATGATGTATAGGAAAGATTCGTGTCTAATCTCTAGACCAGTGGTGGTGTAGGGGTATGGCACGCGGCACGGAATGCTGAGGACCTGGGTTCGATTCCCAGCATTGGTCTTTTTTCTGGGGGTTTTTTCTGTGCATCTATATTTCAGTTTGTATTTAGTACGAAATATATGATTTCACGGGATGACCGTAAAAGTAATAAAAAAATGAAGTTGAAAAAATAAGTACAAAAAAAGATACTTCATAGCTAACTTGTTTTCTTTCTTTCTTATATTCAACGTTAAAAGTAAAATTAAATACGAAAACAAATAAGTGAAATTTCTGAAGTTACATAGAGTTATTTTTTGGTACAATCTATCATCATCTAAGCCGAAAGACGTCCAACTGCTGAACATAGGCCTCCCCCAAGGCTCGCCAAATAAATCGCTTCATCTTGTTGGAGGCCTACCTACAATGTGTCTTCCGGTCCGTGGACGCCACTCGAAAACCTTTTTGCCCCATCGGCCATCAGTTCTACGAGCGATGTGCCCCGCCCACTGCCACTTGAGTGTGGCGATTCTTCGAGATATGTCGGTGACTTTAGTTCTTGCGCGGATTTCATCATTTCTAATGCCATCCGGCAGATAAACTCCTAGCATAACCCTCTCCATTGCCCTCTGAGTGACTTTGAGCTTTCTTATGAGGCCCATCGTTAGCGCCACGTCTCAATGCCATACCATAAGTCATCACTGGCAACACACACTGGTCAAAGACACCACATACAATATGTATAATTAATTATTTTTAGAACAAAATTAACGATTATTTCCCCTCTAACAAATCATCCTAGTGTTCGCATGCCTTTTAAAAGGCAAAATATAATTTATCAGCGCCACAATTTATCCCTTTCACCGCCGACAATGTCCTTTTTAAAGTCTACACCAAAAATATCAAAGACATTATTCATGCTACCGCTAAGAAGGAATCCTTTAGAATTATTTTCGCGATGTTCACGGTGACCCTTATTAGGTTGCCGAATCGAAAACCCTTATAATAACAAGCGTTCATTTGAATTCCCCCGAATGGCTACAATATTTCCCGATAACTGAATCTTCTGCGCTTAAAGGTAGTACAGCCTAGTCTGTTTCATGCGGCGGATAAGATTTTAAGAGAGATCGTTAAGTAAAATTTACCTTACAATCCATACTTCCATACCTACTATCTATCTACTTAATATATAAAAATCTCGTGTCACGGTGTTATCGAACTCCTCCGGAGCGGCTTGACCGATTTTTATGAAGCTTTTTTTCTCTATATTCGGTAGGTCTGAGAATAGGTCGTAGGCTATTTTTTGTATACCTACCCCTATTCTTCGCAGAAGGAGTCGCGGGCAACAGCTAGTAATATATAAAAATCTCGTGTCAGTGTTTGTTACCGAACTCCTCCAAACCTAAAAGAGCTGGTAACAAACATGCGCACACAAACACGCAAGCACACACACTCACAAACATTTGCATTTATAATATTAATAACAATATAAGTAACGAGATGAGAATTATTTTAAACCACTCTCTTCTTTATAAGTAATCTTTGGCCACAGCTGGCCCACCCGTAGCTTAAATTGCGTTTTATTTGATCTCTTTGTCATCATTACTCAACACATTCTACGTTCCATTCGTTCATTCGCTCGTTCATTCGTTCAATGAAATATATTGTATCGAAAATTGTTACAGCTGAATGATTTCGCGGTCGAAAGGATAATGAGATTTTTAATTAATTTCGCTTTGAGTCATGGTGTGAAGATGTTTTATTTTATGAAGCAATACAATACAATACAAATATTCTTTATTGATCTCCAAAAACAGTACAGTGACATTACAAAAATAAAAAAATAAAAAATAAAAAAAATCAGGTAGACAATAGGCGGTCTTATCGCTAAAAAGCAATTTTAGGGTTCCGTACCCAAAGGACAAAAACGGGACCTTATTACTTACTAAGACTCAACTGTCAGTCTGTCTGTTTGTCGCCAGGATTGAATTAGGCGTTACTTTGCGGAGGGTCCATACATATCAATGAAACGAAACAATTACTTTGCTTTCCCGCGATCTTTAGGATATCAAAGTTTATGCATGAAATGTGTGTTCATGCAATTCCTCCACCTCCACTCTGTACAAAAACACAAATCACACGAACCCAACCTATAACCACCACCAAACTACACTGACGCTTTTCGAACTCAACCAGAGCTCAACCTCAGAGCAACACATACAACCGTTCACCATTCTACCAGATATTGGACTAAAACCAACTAAAACTAAACTAACTGGTTTGTTATTGTACACCAAAAACAGTACAGTGACAACAACGTACGAAGTTATGGCACATTTTATTTTTATTTTCTAACTAGCTGTTGCCCGCGACTCCATCTGCGAATAATATAGCCTACGACCTATTCTCAGACTTACCGAATACAGATAAAAAATCTTCATAATAAATCGATCAAGCCGTTTCGGAGGAGCTCGATAGCAAACACCGTGACACGATCTACCTCCCAATACCTCCCAATGGTAACTTACTCTCCACTCCATCTCAATACTAACGCGTCCTGCTAAATTCTGGGATAATGAACAACACAGACTTTTTGGTTAATAATTACTTATACTCTTGTGTAATTTGATTTTAATTTTCACGGGAATCGCTGTAATTGTATGACGTAAGTTAATTATCCGTTTGTCAAACTTTTCGGGATAATGAAAAGTTTTAATAACGCTCTACTCGTCCATTGAGTCTGATTGTATACTTGTATATCTTTATGCTCTCGTGTATTTTGATCTAGCACGTATGTAGAAGTTTATATTATACAGGGTGAAATCTAAATAGTGATACAAAATTAGTGTTTCTAAGTCACTTAATGCTAGGCAACAATTTGACTCAATTGTTTAAATTAGTGTTATAAAATTGTTGATGTAATACTTTGTTGAAACGAAATCACCAGACATAGAAATTTAGGGGGAAAAATTTAATCAGGTAGGGAGTTCCTTTATCGATAAACTCAACTATCGACGCTTTTCCCATATATACTAGTGATCGCTCTAAGTTTTTTTTTATAATTTTATAGGAAGTATAAAAATGAAATAAAATAATAAATGAATTCTCTTCTGCTTTATCCTCGTAAAGCCCACGTCAAATCTCGACTGTAATAATTTGAAAGTTATTGTCAATCAAGACAAGTTGAAATTTGCTTTGACATTATGTATTAAATTTAGCAAATTGGGCCTTGCGAATTTATTGAAAATATTTTATAGTGTAATGGTACTTATTACCCAGCTATCATTTAAAATATGCTTTGTGTAAACATTATCATTATATGTATTATTAGAAACACAAATTTTGTATCATCATTTAGATTTCACCCTGTATAATATTTGTATTTTTTTTATAAGAGAAATAAAGCTTTATCCATTTTTAACCGACTTCTTTAATTTTATTTTGTTCACAGCATCGGGACACCCAAGAAACCTTGGCAGTCCTCGACCGGCTTGACTTGGACACGGAAAAGCCGACGGAGGAGGAGGTGGCTCGCAAGTTCGGCTTCGAAGAAGACTACTTCAAAGGCACCGTCTCTTGGTGGCAGCAACTCAAGCCTCAGATGTGGTCGCTCTTCGACGAGCCATATAGTTCCAACGCTGCCAAGGTAATTAATGACAGACCCCACTCTATGAGAACAAATAAATAGACCCACAAAAAAAATAATTTAAAAATCAGCCTGTCGAAACAAAGAACCAAATTTTGAATTTAAACTATGAAAGCTACCTAAACACGAAAAATGAATCAGAGAAGTGACCAAGTAAATCTGCCAGTATCTTAACTCAGCTTAACTTGACACAAAAACGTCACATTGTCAAAACATCTAAAACTCAGTATTTATGGAAAATATTTAAAATTATGTTTTTACCCCACTTTGAATAGCAAGAGTAATTATAAAGTGAAGTATTTACATTTATAAATACGTAACAGTAAAAATACTATGTTGTTAAAATTTTAGGTATTATGAGACAGTGTCATTTTCATCTTTGGGCCTGTCAACGAAAGATATGAACTAAAACAATTACTTTGCTCACCCGCGACCTTACAATAGTTACGTTTATGCAAGAAATGTGCGTTCATGCAGTTCCTCCACCTCCACACTGTACGAACACACACAAATCACATAAACCCAACCATCACCACCACCAAGCTACACTGACGCGTTTCGAACTCAACCAGAGCTCATCTTCAGAGTTACCACAACCGTATGCTATGCTACCAAACGTTAAACTAACAAACCAAAACAAATGTTTTAACTTGTCACTGTAACTTCTCAAGTACCCACTTTATTTTTCTTATTCTCAAACTACCCCACAAAAATTAACTTTTATTGACATATTTAAAACTACCTTGAATTTTTTTTGTTTATTTATTTATAAGGCATATTTAATTAATACTAACTGTTCAAATTCGACCCAAGCCGCAGTAAAGGAGAAGATACTAAATTTACCTGTTCATTAATAATAGACCCCATAGTGTTGTACCTAATTATTTCCATGCATTCCAGAGCATCCAGACGCAACCCCTTGCCGCAATAATGTAACACTTCATAAGAATCTGAATCTAACAATGAATGATTTGATTCCAACAAATGTTTTGCAAAATTCGATCTATCTGGATGCTCATTCCTATATGCCGAAACATGCTCTTTAAATCTAGTATTAAAACTTCGGCCTGTCTGTCCTACGTATATCCCATTGCAGTCATTACAAGTAAGCTTGTATACCCCCGATCTAGTTCCCTTATCTACCTGTTCTTTGTGGTTACATAGCCTAGAGTACAAAGAGTTGTTAGTCTTAAAGGCAACATTAATATTGTTTGATTTTAAAATGCCATAAATCTTATCAGACAAACCCCCGACGTAAGAGATGCTAGATCTATATTTGTTAGTAGACTGAGAAGGTAACGCAGCGTAAAGCATGCTATTTACTAACCGTGCCTGCTTCTTTTGAACTAAACTATCTACCATTGATTTTGTATAACCATTTGAGATCGCTATCTGATAAATAGTACTCAACTCTAAATCATAATGTTCCTTAGAAAGAGGCACAGTCAACAATCTATTAACATAACAATGGAAAGCAGCCAGTTTATGCTGCCACGGATGATTAGAAGATGCTGGTATAACAGCATCTGTGTACGTGGGCTTACGGTATATTTTAAATTGATGTTTACCATTTAATTTTGAAATCGTTAAATCCAAAAAGTTCAACGAACAATTTTCCTCCAATTCTTTTTTGAACCTTATCTTTACGTGCTTGTTATTCAAACCATTAATAAACACGTCAAACGTGCGGGTGAGCAAAGTAATTGTTTTAGTTCATTAATATGGACCTCCGCAAAGTAACGCCTGATTCAATAAATTATTTAAACGAAAGATATTTTTGAATTTTGGTAATTATGAAACTAATGCATTTTCACCTAAGTCTTAATAATAATTCGGTATTTGAAGTTATTGTTCATTTTACCAACTATACATTTTGGATATTGGATGTAATGTGTAAATGTTATTATGGCATTTTATTGTATTGAAACTAAGTCAATTTGGGAATATAGGCATTTTGAAACTAAGACAATTTGAGATTTGGTGATGATATTTGCCGGAATCCAATGAAATAAAATAAGTAAAGAGTATGAAAACCAAAAATGCATGCGGCATTATAATGCAGCACTACCTAGTATGCGGGATTGCTATAAATAAATTGTTCGCAGACAGATTCGCGCAACAACTAGTTGGAAAACACCGCCGAGAAGTGAGATAGGAAAAAATTATGTTTAAAATTTGAATCATGAAGCAATGAGAACATAGCACTGCACAAAGCTTACTCACACCAAAACATTACGCAACAATTTAATTCGCCTCTTGGTTTCCAAAGGAGCTTTGACATCAACTCGAACAATAATTCGATACAAACCAGACACCTTAAAAGCTCACAACGAAGCTTACAATGATGGAATATTCACAGTTGTCGAACAGAATTCACGAGACGTGCTTTCAACTCACTGAACACGTCCTTTAATATTTAAATATCTAATCCTAATAATATTATAAATGAGAAAATTTGAAAAGATGTATGAATGTTTGAACGTTTGATGGTCAATCGTGACTGTGATAATGGCCGAATCAATTAAAATGAAACTTGGCGTCCAGCTGGACAAAGATATAGGTAGTATATTATATAGGTAGATAAAGACATAAAACACTTAATATCCTGATAATGAGTGCTCCCTTTAAACAAGAATAGACAGAACTACAGACAGATTCGGAACCCTATTAATTTAAGTACTTAGTGAGAGTTCTACACTTTCTGCCAACAAACTGTTATGCAGTTTGGTAGAGGTATTTGGAGATAAGTATTTCTGTGCTTCTTTTGTTTGTATTTGAGTAAATAAATAATTAAAAAAAAACCTCAACTCCCAAGATGACATAAATTTCTTCTGCAATCCATAGGCGTTGTCCGAGCAAACGAGTGCTCTAAAAATGCTACCGTATTTTTCATGGATTTCTAACAAGGGCGAAGCCATGGAATACAGCTAGTTTCAAATAAATAAAGCGTTAATTTAGGCAGAGATGTAATCCCAAGTCTTACAATGTGCCTCAATTTGCTGAACGTTTACCAAATTCGAGTGGGTTTAATTTAAATGTATGCTAATCGAAACACTTCCTTTGTAGGTACTCCTTTTTAGTTGTTTCGGGAACGATTCATTACAGTTGTTATAATTTGTACGGTTGTTTTAGTCGTTTTATTGAAAGTTAGTTTCCTTTGTTATTTAATTTTGGTGGTTTAGATTTTCACTAATCGATACGTTGTATTATGCCTTTATCTGTTTCTGGGATTTGTCTGTGAAAACTACAATAGTGAAGCATTTTTCAATCTCAAATTTTGGATTACTTACTATTCACATTGAGCAAAGTTATTATTATGTACAGTTTTATTACCAGTTCATTTACGCGTATTTTTCACCTAGGTGGGTATTTAATAGCAATTTACAGTATGATACGGGGGCAATTGTAGGCGAGGAACAATTCAATTCAACTATTTTTTGTGGAATCACTGCTATTTGAAGATAGTTTTACTTCCTAACAGTTGCAGTAATAGGTACTACTAGAGTAATAGGTATTACTGGAAATGTTTAAGTACTTAACTAAATGTAAACAAACATGAACAACCAACAGTTATGACGTCGGGTTAGCCAGCCAAATGCAATATTTGTAATTGAATTTCAAGCATCGCATTATTGCATTATTGTAATTCAATTACAAATATTGCATTTGACTGGTAAACCTGACACCATTACTGTTGGTTTTTCATGTTTGTTGACAATTAGTTAAGTACCTGAACATTTCTAGTAACATTACAGTAAGTACGACATTTATTCATATTCTAACCTGCCCTCTTTTTTCCAGATAATCGGCGTGATATCAGTGTTTTTCATATGCGTGTCAATCATATCGTTCTGTTTAAAAACACACCCGGACATGAGAGTGCCAGTGATAAAAAACTACACAGTGAAAACCGCGAACCAAACTACGAGTTGGGCGCTGGACAAAGTGCAAACGAACGCTCACGTCGCATTCTTTTATATCGAGTGTGTGTGCAATGCGTGGTTTACGTTAGAAATCCTCGTGCGTTTCATATCGTCCCCTCATAAGTGTGAATTCATCAAATCGTCCGTAAACATCATCGACTACATCGCCACAATGAGTTTCTACATCGATCTTATTCTCCAGAAGTACGCTTCGCACGTCGAGAACGCGGACATCCTCGAGTTCTTCTCCATTATAAGAATCATGAGGCTGTTTAAGTTAACGCGGCATTCGTCGGGTCTCAAGATTCTTATCCAGACCTTCAGGGCGTCAGCGAAAGAGTTGACTCTGCTGGTTTTCTTTTTAGTCCTCGGTATAGTGATCTTCGCGAGTTTGGTGTACTACGCGGAGAGGATACAGACTAACCCTCACAACGACTTCAATAGTATACCACTGGGGCTGTGGTGGGCCTTGGTTACCATGACGACAGTGGGGTACGGAGACATGGCGCCCAAGACCTACGTCGGTATGTTCGTGGGAGCGCTATGTGCTTTGGCTGGTGTAAGTATTACAGAAAAAATCAAGTAATAATATTGACAACTAATAGGGTAAAAAATACCTACATATTAAAATTGTCTAGAAGTATAAGTCTTTCTTTAGAATGTTGAATGATTATTAACCTGTTAATTGAAATGACATTAATACAATTTGTATCAAATAATACTGAGAATTTAGGATCATTATTACATGCACTATACTCTTAAAGTATTTTTATATTTATGGCCTACTTCTCCTCTCTTTGATGCACAAAACTATCTATCACATAAAACAACATAAACGTATCGGATCATTTTAGAATACTTGATGTTAATTAATAGTGGAACAATAACCATACGTTTTAATAAAAAAAATACCTCACAGAAAGGAAGTTGCCTTGTCCCAAATTGAAGTTTGTATCATTAACAAAAGCGTTCTCTTTTCAATCACGGAAAATTTTGGATGAGGCCACTTCTTTTCTGGTCTCAAAACCAGTCAATAAGACCTCTGTCTCAATATATACAGGTGCTAACGATAGCTCTGCCTGTGCCGGTCATCGTGTCCAACTTCGCCATGTACTACTCACACACACAAGCGAGAGCCAAACTGCCGAAGAAACGACGGAGAGTCATCAACGTCGAGCCAACAAGGCCTCCTATGAGTAAGTGACTACTCTAATACATCATGCTAACCATCACATTTTTTAGGGTTATTTTACACAGAATTACAATATTTTTTATCTTATTTCTCCGCTATGAACCGTGCACCACAGTTACCTCTGTGCGGCACATATATATGTTAACGGCAGAACCAGACTTCTCTCCATGGAACTTGCAACAGACCTGGTGCAGCTTCTGAAGCGGCTGAAAAAGCGAAAGGACTCAAATACAGGGGTCCAGGCAGCGAATACGACTTTGTCCCATTCGGTGTCGATATCCTTGGTCCGTGGGGTCCTAGAGCTTCACTCTTTAGGGAAATTTCAAAGAGGTTAACATCAATGTCGCAGGGGACCGAAGAGCTGGAAGCTTCCTCGGACAAAGAATGAGCTAACCATTCAAAGAGGAAACGCTGGCAGTATCTTCGGCACCTTGTCTAAGGGGACCAACTTTCATAGTATGTTTTGGTTATAAATAAATAAATAAATAAATAAATATTAAGGGACAATCTTACACAAATCGACCTAGTCCCAAACTAAGCAAAGCTTGTACTATGGGTACTAGACGACGATAAACATACTTATATAGATAAATAAATACTTAAATACATAGAAAACATCCATAACTCAGGAACAAATATTCGTGCACATCACACATATAAATGCCCTTACCGGGATTTGAACCCAGGACCTCTTGCTTCGTAGGCAGGGTCACCACCAACTAGGCTAAAGCGGTCGTTATAATTATCATTATTTTATGTTTTGTTCTCTTTTTTTATTATATTATTTTACTTATTTTCAGTCTGGAATAGTTTTACATAATATAATGTATAAGTATTGTGCTTTAGTTGTGCGATGAAGTAATAAACTCTAACTTCTCTTTCATATAAAACAATACATGTCATACCTACAGGTGTTTCAGGAACTGAAGATAATCCATCGACAGCTGATAAGGCTGCTAACTTCCTCTCAAAATAACTAATGCTAGGTTTAGTTAGAATGGGTCTTTGGAATAAAGACAATCTAAAAAAAAACGTATAAAGAAAATCTATTTTTTGGCAAATATTTCTAAATTTAAACGCTTAATAGTATAATTGTTTCGCTATATCCACGGTACATATTTTTTATTTCAAAACCCTAATATTAGCAATTTTGAAAGGTAGTGGCAACCCTATCAGTTGTCGACGAACATGGACTTAATACCTAACCAGGACTGAGGAGAGTACTGAGACAAAAAAATGTGAGGCCGAAAAAAAACAAACCAGAGAGTTGCATCTCGTTCTAATTAGGGTGATCAAGTACTGGTGCGTGTGGGACACAATTCTCTAGTTTTTCTAGTTTGTATGTTATCTCTCGGACCGCTGTCTCTAGTTGCCATTATTAAACTGTATGGCTTGGTAGTCCTGGTTAAATAGGTATTAAGTCCATGTCGATGAATTATAGGCACGTCAGTGCGGGTCAAAGGATTATCAACTTTCCGATCACAACATGCAATAAACGTAAAGAATTTATACTTAAACGTTTTCGTTCCATCACATGAGAAGAAAAATAAGTTTTGACAGACGGACAGTGAAAATCCAAGTTATTAATACACAAACAATCTCATTTTCTATTAATATCGTTGACAATGTTCGTAAAGATCGAGATGTCATCATGACATCCATCACGCAATAATCACTGTCGTAGAAGATAAACAATCGATTTATTATGACATGGTTATACAGTAGTGGCCTAGGATTCAAATTGGTTGACTGTAAGAAAACGTTTGAGTTAGACACCACAGCTTTCAGGATGACAATACAGTCAATAGATGGCGTTGTCTGAGCGAACGTTGTACTTCAAAAATGTTACTAAGTCAACTCTTAGATTGTTAATTTTTCTCGTGAAATTACCGACGTAGACGAAACACCAGGTTAAAGCTAGCACGAAATAAATAATAAATAGTTTTGACCCAATATTCGATCGATGGGACAGCCCCATACTGAGCTCGTGGGTGAAGCTGCACACGGCGTCGTGTTGCTTCACCGGGAGGATGCAGATGCAGTCGTTGTAATATGAATGTATAGCTACTACAGCAGCATTGACTGATTCCATATTCTCTGAAATCCTTATTACTAACATAGATTTAAGTACAATTGTGACTAACAAAATGGACCAATGTTTTAGTCTGAAATAATATTTTGATTCATTCATAAAACATGTAAACAATCGTTCAAGATAATGGTTGGCTCATAATCGAGAAACTCATTTGCCCTCTCACCAACTTCAAACAAAATGAAGTTACAAACAGCTGCTGTCTGCTACAGAAGCGTCAGCTGCAATTATTTAAAAACAAAGAAACAAGTTTCCTTCCGTTGAAAATGCGAGTCAAAGAAAGAACATGAAATAATTCTGTTCAAAATATCCACGCGATCTTTTGCCCGCGACTTGGTCCGCGCAGTATTCAAAGTGATCGTCTTCGTCTGATCCATTGAATAAATCAAAAATCCATCATCAGCATTGGTGTCATTTAGTCAGCGCATTTCTTCCTTATCCGGTGGGGATGTCCAAAAATCCTAAAATTCATTTTTGTTATAATTGCGCACTTGCGCGCCAAATTTTGAAGAGACTAGTTAGTAATTATAGTTAAAGAGATACGGTCACTCTGAATTGAACGAATAAATCTCATTTATTCCTTGCTACATCATAAAAGGCAACTTCCGTGCAAAAATTCAGCTTTTGAGGGCCAAGGGTTTGGGCTGTGCGTTGATTAGTCAGTCAATGAGTCAATGAGTGGGTTAGTCAATTAGTATAGACTCTCTCTCTTTTCTTTTTTTATGTACAGTCAGCAACGGAAGTCGCCGAACAAAATAAGATTTTAAAAGTTACTAGACACATTCTTTGTACATAAGTTACTGAACAGAAGTACAAACAAAATTACATTTACATCTTAAAATGCCAATAGTAGCTAAACAATATAATTTCAAAAGTTGCTGATCAGTATACTTTCAGAAGTAACTGGACAGTATAAATCAAAAAGTAACTAAACATTATAATTTAAAAAGTGGCTGACCAGTATACTTTCAAAAGTAGTTGGACATTATAATTACAAATGTCAAAGGAAATTATAATTCACAAAGTATTTGGTCAGATTTATTATTTTTACATTCAATTCAAACCAAAGAGGTTGCTACACATTTTACCTAAAATAAACAAGAAACACTGGCCGGTGTAAAAAAGACAACGACGATGCCATATACATACCCATAATGAAAGAAAGAGATAAAATGACGTGACAGGTTGGCACTCTTCTCGATGATTGTCAAAATTCAACTGAAGTTAAGAAGTACGTAATCTAATAAACATGTTCAGCAACTTTTGAAAAAAATAGTGTACACCGTTTTCTGTTATTTGCAAGTGTCCTATCGATATTTGTATTACGTCATGTTTAGTAACTTTATGAAACTTTACAGCGTCCAGGTGTTATGAAAATTTGGATGTGTTCATGGACATTCGTTGCTGACTGTACCTATTGTATTGATGACTGTATATAGAGACGTGATCAACCCAAAACCCACCTCATTTAAATACAGTCCAGCGATTCGTAGCAGTAATTATAGTGATTAGGCTTCTTTTGTTTTAGAAGAAAAGCGGTACATAATTTTTTTCGCCTTTCCAATACAATTTAGAACGTGGAAGTCGTTGCTAAAGTTATAATAGTTGCGATATTTAGATGGCACCACACGCCAGTATTGGCAGCAAGCATCGTTAATTTCGTGTTGGTGTATCGAGTCCCGTGGTTCAGTTACTAGCACAACGGTGCGTATAGCCAGGACTTGTGGGTTTAATTCTTTTAGTGCATAAACCGTATGCCTTTCCTAACGGGAACCACAAGGAAAACAGGGTACCCACACTTTATAGCCACCAGTCGCCGCCACTAAACGCGACCACCTGTGGTTCACTGAGACCTCTACACGCCGCCACAAGTGGCAGCCGCTGGTGGCTGGATGCGGCCACCAGTGGTTACTACTTGCGGCTAGAATACCTTGTTCAATTAGCCGGGTGTATATAAGCACGCGTGAAACGACAAAACGGGGCCACAAGTAGCGAGCGCGGTCGACTCCCGTGGCTTGTGTCTCGGGCGCGGCCACTCAAACGCTCGGTGTGCGCCGATGCTATACAAAATTGGTATGGAGAAACGCGTCCGCAACTTGTGGCGTCTTTGGGGGTAGTTCCAATAGAGAGATCTCTCTCCAGGCAGATGTTATGCCTGGGGACCGAAGTCCAATGGATGAAAGTTGGAAGTTGTATTTATGCAGCCGAGTTGAGAAACTTCGATAGCGTGATGTAGGATTGTAGTAATTAGCTCCTTGTGTGATGACTAGATGGCGCTAGTAGTCGCTACACGTCCACTAGTGGTCGCCACTAGTAGTTCAATGTGCGGTGGCTCTATGTGTGTGGTTGGCCGATGCATTTGGCGCATATTTTTCAGATACTTTGCGAGCATAGTGACGTATATTTACTTATAAAGTCATTGATATTAAAATAATTCCTTCAACAGATTATAGTTAATTCAAGTAACAAAATGTAATACTTAACTTTAAAATTGAACACTTGTAGCTATGAACTTGTAATATCCTTGGCTAAAGTTAAATTGAAATTCTAATTTAAACAACAAAGCTTTGAAACTTGATACCTTAAGCCTTTTATCGAATTTCCTCCATCGTTAGAATTTAGATTCGCTAGAGAAATATTTTACAGATTTATTATGATATGACTTAAATTCGGTTTATCTTGTGCTAAGATGATATTCCGCTCAAGAACTAAAGTCACCGACATAGCTCGGAGAATCGTCAGACTTGAATGGCAGTGGGCAGGGCACATCGCTCGTACTTCGAACTGATGGCTGATGGGACCAAGAAGTTCTAGAGTCCATAGACCGGAAGACCTCCTTTTGGGTGCCTGTCTTGTTGTATAATAATGTTCATTGACCTAAAAAAAAATTCCGAGAATATTTATCGTATTCATTGTTACGCATACACTTTTAAACGTCCTAAATCATTTTCGTCATCATATTGATAACACTATATACTTAGTTAACATCGAATTATCTAAAACGTAATACTCCTAATATTAATTATTCTAATAATTACTTTGCCTATCATAAAATGGCTACGTTTACAACACCTAAACTATGGTAGGTATGGTAGTTTCCGCCCCTAATTACCTTGTGTCCCTCAGAGTGGAAATAGAAGCCCCGCAAAGCGGGGCTTTGTCTACTGGCTATCATTACTCTGGATTATATTATACTTTATTTAATTTATTGAATAATTTATTGAATCAGGCGTTACTTTGAAACCGAACAACAAAAGAATTTTGTAATTCCCATGAATCCGCAAGCGCCAATTCTATATGGATTACCTAAAATTCATAAAGATGATGTGCCTGTTCGTCCAGTTGTCTCATACGTGAGTGCTCCAGCATATAAATTGGCGAAGAAATTAAATAGTATTATTCGTGTGAAGGCTTCCTTTAAACCTTCTTATAGTTTAAAAAATGGTTTAGATTTGGTTAGTAAAATTAAGGACATCAGCATACCGCCGAATGCAACGTTGCTTTCTTTGGATGTAGACAGTTTATTTACTAACGTACCATATAGTGAGACACTAGAAATTCTAAAAGACCACTTAGAAAGGAAGCGGTTGCATCCGGGTGAAGTTTGTGAATTAATAGATTTGGTAACTTTATGCATGAAACAAAATTATTTCCGGTTCAATGGTCTTTATTACTTACAGAGTGATGGTTTAGCTATGGGTTCACCTCTGAGTCCTTTAATGGCAGATATATTTATGGATCATTTTGAGAATCAGTATATTGTGGGTAATAGTAATATTGTGTACTATTTTAGGTTTGTTGATGATTTGATCCTATGCTGGAGAGGGAGTATGAGACAGCTTGACGTGTTTATTAATGGTTTGAATAACAAGCACGTAAAGATAAGGTTCAAAAAAGAATTGGAGGAAAATTGTTCGTTGAACTTTTTGGATTTAACGATTTCAAAATTAAATGGTAAACATCAATTTAAAATATACCGTAAGCCCACGTACACAGATGCTGTTATACCAGCATCTTCTAATCATCCGTGGCAGCATAAACTGGCTGCTTTCCATTGTTATGTTAATAGATTGTTGACTGTGCCTCTTTCTAAGGAACATTTTGATTTAGAGTTGAGTACTATTTATCAGATAGCGATCTCAAATGGTTATACAAAATCAATGGTAGATAGTTTAGTTCAAAAGAAGCAGGCACGGTTAGTAAATAGCATGCTTTACGCTGCGTTACCTTCTCAGTCTACTAACAAATATAGATCTAGCATCTCTTACGTCGGGGGTTTGTCTGATAAGATTTATGGCATTTTAAAATCAAACAATATTAATGTTGCCTTTAAGACTAACAACTCTTTGTACTCTAGGCTATGTAACCACAAAGAACAGGTAGATAAGGGAACTAGATCGGGGGTATACAAGCTTACTTGTAATGACTGCAATGGGATATACGTAGGACAGACAGGCCGAAGTTTTAATACTAGATTTAAAGAGCATGTTTCGGCATATAGGAATGAGCATCCAGATAGATCGAATTTTGCAAAACATTTGTTGGAATCAAATCATTCATTGTTAGATTCAGATTCTTATGAAGTGTTACATTATTGCGGCAAGGGGTTGCGTCTGGATGCTCTGGAATGCATGGAAATAATTAGGTACAACACTATGGGGTCTATTATTAATGAACAGGTAAATTTAGTATCTTCTCCTTTACTGCGGCTTGGGTCGAATTTGAACAGTTAGTATTAATTAAATATGCCTTATAAATAAATAAACAAAAAATTCAAGGTAGTTTTAAATATGTCAATAAAAGTTAATTTTTGTGGGGTAGTTTGAGAATAAGAAAAATAAAGTGGGTACTTGAGAAGTTACAGTGACAAGTTAAAACATTTGTTTTGGTTTGTTAGTTTAACATTTGGTAGCATAGCATACGGTTGTGGTAACTCTGAAGATGAGCTCTGGTTGAGTTCGAAACGCGTCAGTGTAGCTTGGTGGTGGTGATGGTTGGGTTTATGTGATTTGTGTGTGTTCGTACAGTGTGGAGGTGGAGGAACTGCATGAACGCACATTTCTTGCATAAACGTAACTATTGTAAGGTCGCGGGTGAGCAAAGTAATTGTTTTAGTTCATTATATTATACTTTTCAACCATTTGAACTCTGTTCTGGTTAGGTTTAATTATGCACACTAATAATTCGACAATTGAATCTAACACACAACAAACGATAGGACAAAATCACACCTTCAGAACGAAAATTTAAAAATAAATTTTATGTATAAATAAAAACAGTTTTAGTTTTGAAATAAGTATAATTCGGATTGTGTCAGTCACATTCTGAAGGTGCGAAATAATATTTAGGTCAAACGATATTAGGAACAACAATTTTGGCAAATAAAAAATATGCGGAACAAAGTTTATGCCATACGTTAAGTAGTCTGAGAAAAGTACTCGAAGTTATGCGACATAGTAATAGGACCAACAATTTAATCCCACCCGTTATAGACCCCTAGCTTTTTCTCCCCAAGGACCACCCCAAAGCCCACGTTTAAGCCCACGTTTTACTGCATTATATTATGAGTTATTCAGTAGAGTAACTGTATTATTTTGCATTGACAATGTAACTTTTCCTACAGGAGTTCCGGGTGCACCAGGCGCTCCCGGCGCTGGCCCCATGCCCCCCGGAATGGGACCCCAGGCCGTCAACCGACGCATGAACGCCATCAAAACCAACCACCCGAAAGATATGATGGGACCCAACATGGGTAAGACATGAAAAGAACGAAGTGAGGAATTAATCATCATCAATGAATTTCGCTGTCTTAAAAACTACATAAAGTTATGTAAAATTACATTATTTAAGCTTATTGTCAATAGGTTTTAAAAGAACTGAATTGAATTTATTAACTTATCAAGAGCATTGAACAAAATAAGAAAATTAAATGACTTCTTCTCAAGTATGAATCATTGTTTATACGAAGGTATTCACTCGAAAGAAATTAGTCATATAGGATAGGTAGATAAAAATCAACCAAAATGTATCTGAAATAAAATTATCAGTTAGAGGAAAAATTGATTTTATGAGTTTGAACTCAGTACCTAGATTAAATATCATTTTAAACTGTAGATAATCAAAAATACGATACAGTATTTTTTTTTACATCAAGAATCATCATCCCATTTACAAACTTTCAAATCTTGTAATTCAAAAATCGTTTCGGTTAATAACTCTCAAGAAAAAGTGAAATCAGAAAAACTGGGTCAAGTCGCACGAGGATCCTTAAATGTAAATCCATTTTTAAACATAACTTCGTCGAGACTATGCACTCGACATGGAAATGAAAAAGTTCAAGAGCTTACGAAGTTTCTTTTAAAAAGTTTGTTATTTATGAAGTGTATTGGATTATCGTTATATAAGTACGTTTTCAAGATTTTGTTTTATAATAGCGTGACATATTATTTTACTAAAAATGCTGTTAGGGTGTTCGTTTTTATCTACAGAATTATTTTGTGATAGTCCTAGAAACACAGTGTTCAATATTCACTCAGCAAAAGCACTAAATTTTTGAATTTACAGAAATTGGAGGGACAGCGCAATGCGTAATAATTTCTGTTTAGAATAAGTTGATGACTACACTAACAGTATTGAGAATTGGAAATTACAAGACATTTAAAAACCGTGCTCATACTTAACACTAATTTTGCATTTTGGACTAGGTAGTTCATAGTTACTCTAAGGAACGTTTTCAGTGACGCTTTTGATATTGGCTTGTAAATAAGCATTTTAACTAATACTTATAATGACTAATAAATCAGCAATAACTAATACATTTGCTAACAAAATTAATTGGTTATTATACTAAATCTTCGTTATAATGCATTGAATGAAAACGAAAATATTCGGAGTCCAATGGACAAGTAAAAATTGGGCACTGGAAACGTTAGCCAGAATAATCCGTACCAGTGTAAAATACTCACAAAACTAACTGTAGCTTATGCAATGTAATCCTCCACAGATGGTGATCGTAGCGAGCTTGAGGCTATGATCCAAACGACACCAAACAACTGCAAAAGAAAAAATCTAAGCATGCTTTAGAAAGCATCACACAATTGGCGCCGTCGGACTCCCGAAGGCTTTCTATACTATCGCCTGCACCCACGGAACTAGTTCACAGGAATGCTACATCTGAATCTAGACATCACTAATCATTAACCTCATAATCATTGCACAAACGGTCTTCAAGCAGCACCAAAGGAGCCGACTAGGTCCTTTCGCTTCGCCAGTGATGTGGAAGGTTCGAGAACTTGACATTCTTGGGTTATATGACCCTATCCCGCGCTAGAATCTGCTTCCTGCTTTACTCCATCAATGTTGTCGTAGACACTTTAGTCTGTGCTTTGATATTATTAAGCTGAATGTGATTATTTTCAAGACTGTTTATTTCTAGACCATTTCTTCTAAAAAGTAATTTCTTTATTACATTGCAAAAACGATGACATTGTGACTATTTATTTAGAAATGGCCAAGTAACTATTAGCAATAGCAAGTGACTATGGAACTCCTGAGTTTTAAGTTTTTAGATCGCTCGTCGATTCCTTGTGTTTTTCACGGGTGTTGGAATATTTTAGATTTTAAGTTGGTTTTAGTTGCTTAGAGTTTTATTGAGTTGCTAGTGACCGTGTTTATTTTCAGGCAACAATCACCAAATTCCAGCTATCAAAAACAACATAACTCCAGTCGCTTCGAACACACCCGACACTGCGGTACACTTCCCAAACAGACAAGCTTTACACTAATCGCCTGACAAAATGGTCGTGTCGCTCTTACAAGTTAATTTGATTCTGACAAACTTGTACAAGTGAACGCAAGGATATTATTTGATAGTTTTAACGTGACATCTTTTTTAAATAGAGTAGTTTCATAGTAAGCCAAAGATGTCATAATTATCCTATCAGATTTTATTACTTTTACTGTTTATTGTATATTGTTCGGTGTATTTTCGTCGTTACATTGTGGTATTTAGTAAATGTGGTCCTAAAAATCTAAACCCCGATCTTTAACTAACTTTAGTCTGTACTTTAAACAATATAATCTTTCCTATCGATGCCCAAGTAATTTAGCATGTCAGCATGTTTCTTCCAGTGCGTGATTGTGGTCCAAAAGAATAACCACTTCCTTTTTACTCATGATGCCTTATTCCCTGCAGTTGCGAGTCTGATGCCTGGTATGGACTTATCAGTCACCACCCGCTTGACCCCGAGTCCTCGAGACATGAGTCCCGCACTAGCCATAGCTCTTCCCATGATGAAATCCGTCAACATAGTACCAGCTCAGTGCTTTGACAACATGGCTTTCCATGGAGCAGAAGACAAATCCGACATAAGTGAGAAAGATGAGACATACAGCAAGCGATCCAGCCGGCAGGAATCTTTAGAAAGCGATAACACTTTAAGAGTGAACAATTACAAAAACGAAAGATACATGAGCAAGGGTGTTGAAGAAAAAACGGACGCCAGAACTCCGCTTCTGAGAGATCACAAGATAGAATCGCTGGACGAGAACAAACTTCGTGAGAGCAAAGCTGAAAAAAGAAAGTCCTCCGCTTCAACATAACAGTAAATAATGTAAATAATAATACTACTGCTATTTTAAACATTAAAAGGGAGACCATTAAAAATCTTTTGCCGTCACAATCAGAAATGTTATTTGAACTGTAACGCTGAAAACTAACAACCTAGCAGTATCACACAAAAGATATAAGCTTTTGTTAACATGTTCTTTATTTTACTTGCAGTAATTCCAAAGAAAATGTAGCTAAATTTTATTAGTAGCAAAGTCAAGTATACGTTTCTAATGTGTGACGTAATATTTTTAAATGGTCTGACCTATTCAACGAGACCAATAGAACTAAGAATGTTTTAACTAATAAAAATTAAGATTTGTCCTCTTCATACAGTTAAAATAGTTCAGCGAACAACGTATGGAATACAAAGCAGAGTACCCAGAAATATAACATAAGACCCTGTTTAGTAATTCTGATAAACTAATTTAACGTAGAGTACTCTCTCATGATTCGATGAGCTTTCAGCGCTAAAAATATGGAACTAGGCTAGCATCGTACAAATTAAAGGTCAACATGACAACCTTGTATCTGTAGCCAATGTACGGCTCCTCTTAGAAGGCTTGGGCTATTTTTTCCACGCATGCCTTACGTATATCGGCAATTTTACACGCCATTGAAAATCTCCGTAAGTATACGTGTGTTTCTCACGACGCTTTCCTTGACCGAAATGCTCACAGTAAATTTCATAGCAAATCATGCACATTCAAAAAACAATCGTGAAAGTAACGCACAATCCTCCGTTGGAAATATCATACATCAAACCACTAGGCTTCCACAACTTTTTCCTCAGTGGAATGAGTCCACCATAATATCCCAAGAACGTATTAAGTATGGATGGTACTGTGGTGGGGTTTCTGGAAGAGAATAACTGTCTAACTTAAACTATAATTTAAATAAAAACTTGCATTTCAAGACTAGTGTTTATTTGACATTTGGTTATACACACAACATTTCAGTAGCACCGCCTATCCAAGAATGGCTCTCCAGACCGTCTACAGTCCGCTGTTCGTTTCTTGATTCGAATTCTAGAAGCCACAAATTCAAATTTGCAAAAAAGCAACACGGTCTGGGTGGCCAGTATCTACAGTACTATAAGCTTATCGACTCGTGAGAGGGAATAGAATTTACAAGTATAACGCGTTACCGGAGACTCGATATTGCCTTCGTATCCAGTGCTAAGTATTGAAGTTAAAATTTTATAAGTTGAAGCATTCAAGGCCGTGATAGACGTAAGATAGCTAAGGGGTGCTTTAAGCACCTGCGATTTACACATACGTATGAATATTAGTAAATAGTTGCCTATCACAAACTAGTGTTAATAAAACATACTTTTATATATCCTGACACTCGTAGTCGACTGTTTTAGTTAAATTTTCAACGACGTTAAATTAAATTATAATGGCTGATAAGCCAACACATTATGACAATCCACACAAACATAATTTTGAGACAATCATTTCATTCTTATTAGGGAATTGCCCGCAACTCCCTCTGCGAAGAATTCGTTTATCGCTATCCCATTGTTATACTATGATGATGCAATTTTCCGGACTTAAAAGTATCCTCTATGTTAATCGAGGTTATAAACTATTTTTGCGGCAATTTTCAGGAAAAATCGTCAAACAGTGCACGCGTTTTCGCGTTCATGATGTTGGTAAGATGAACTAATGCATAATATGTTTATTTTAGCCGTTTTTCGATATTGTGAAGATTTTAACTCACATCACGTTTTTATTACATAAGCTTTTTATAAAATGTAGAGTAGACGACAAGGTGCAGTTTCGTATTGAAACCTAAATTTTTTCATGGGTTGTCACATCATTGCTTATCAGCATTCGTTTAATCTAACGAAAGCTCCAACTTCTAAATGATGTCACCTAAGAGGCATAATCTTTTATGGTAAATTGAAGTAGTCTTACTCAACGTCTTTGTAGTTAAAAATCATGAAATAACGCGTTACTCTAAATCGCTTTTGTCAGATTTATTAACGCGGAAGAACTCTTAATTAATTTTCACTCGCCTCTCATTTCACGGCATCCAGTTTTGTTTGAAATAAACCGAACGGGCGCTTGCACGAAATTCCAATTTAACATTTGGTCGAACTCCCTGAATGTCAGCTGTTTTCCAATTTTATTTGTCCGGGGCGAAATGTTTGCTTGCAAACATTTTATAGGTGTTTGCCAAAAATATCGTTGCGTTATTGTAAGGGTTTTTGTGGATTTATTGTTTCGACCTTCCAAATCCCTATTTTTATCGAGTATTTGAAATTGAAATTTACCCATATCAGCAATTATTATTTCGTTTCAATGCAACGTAAAAGAGCTATTGATAAAATTGTACGGAGAGTCGGCGTATACACAGAAAAATAATCATTTAGATAGATATGTTTTTAAAACAAAAAAAAAATAACGGCACGATTATAAGTTAGTCTTGAAACATACAAAACCCTTGAAAATGATCTTGCGAACAGATCGAAACTACTCTTGTCTTACTGGTATAATCGTGAGTTGGGCCATCGTGAAACGTCATAAGAATTATCTAAAACAGTCGATTGATTTATTATTTATTACTAACCATAATTTGGTACCGTTGAAATATTTTAATAGTCTGTTTTAAATTCAAATTTTATCTTCTGTTTATGTTTACAGTCCATTAGTGAAACTAAGTTTTGGGAAGCTTTTTAGTGAAACATACAAAATGTTTGTTCTTATTAGGAAATTAAAACTTTTTCTGCAAAAGGTAGAACCCCAGAACTAGTGACGTTGAATCGAGACTGCTATGTTTTTATAGCCACCGTCCATTCAAACTTAATCACATAGAAGAAAAAATAATCAAATAAAAGAAAATTTTTTTTAATCCGCAAAAGCTTTCCAAGGCAGTTCAAATAAGTTAACAGTTCATTATGAGTGTACATATTATAAAAATATAGTGTAAAAGTTTTTGTATCTCAACAGTTAAAAATATAAATCACTAGATGCACATATCATGGGCACTCTTTCATTCTTGGTGTTACTTTACATGTAAATAAATATAATAATTATAATTATAATTAATTTTAAGGGTAGATAGATGTCAACCAAGTTACGTTGCTTTTAAAGATAAGCGCAAATGTTTTATTCGAAGTTATGATAGTTTGTTCAATTTCGCAAATTCTAAATTTGACGACGATATAAAGTTTACGTCAAAACTCAGGGACCCTCGATGTTTTTATAAAATTGTTATTTGTTAAGAAATATTTGAGATCCAAAAGCCGCTTATGTTTTTCTATTTTATTTGAGTCATATAACGAATTTATTAGTTTTCTGAATAATTCTACGCATAAAATGCAATAATTTTAAAATAATATTATGTAGATAGCACGATACTGTTTATAAAAATATTTGTATATACTTTTAGGCTTATAATATGATTTGTATTATTTTTACCAAGATTAATTAAACTTGTACCAATTAGCATGAAATAATTAAATTAGATCTCGTAGTAATAATTAAAAAATGTGTTTTACGGACGTTATAGTTTGCCTCGAGATTGTTTAGTACGAAAATTGGAGCTAGCGGACCACACAAGAAGTGCTCGTAAACTTTTGATTATTTAAAATAAAATACTTGGGCTTTTTGTCTTATATGTAACGTATGCTGAAAAGTGATGAATAATTGCCATTGTAATTTCAAGTATAACGAATATAAAGCAAGTTCTAAATAACCTGAACACTTGTTATAATAATAATATATTGAGATGAACCGTATTAAAAAAATTGATTCAACAGATTTTTCTGTTTACGGACAATAACCACATTTTTCAAAATTTTCAGCGCTCCAAATGTATTTTTTTAGAAATTATAGGCAAATTAATGCTTTAATGAAAAGTGATGGTCTTAAATATTATTCACATAATATGAAGGAACAAATAAATAATGCACAAGGCCTATATTTGGCAAATATGCCTGAAATCTAGGCTTTTATACGAGATACCTACGCACAAAAGGTAAGAAACACCAAAAACGATTGAAACAATTTTAAATCCAACATCTATAACTATGTGTTTACCGCACATGCTTTGTTGTCATGTTGGCAATGAATGAGAATATTATCTTTAATAAACTTGGACTATCAACGATACGATTTACTGTTTAATGACTGCTATTTTTTTTTCAACATTTTATAATGTGAGTTAACTAAATCTTAATTGATTGAACCAATGAGGTATCAAAATATTTTTGATTGTTTTCCGACTAGAAATCTCATAACACTTTTTATAATCCTTTCAATAATTTTGCCGTCCACAATTCTGATTTTATGCTTATGCTTATACTGGAAATACCTACTGTTCTGTCTTATAGAGTGAATTTCCTTTATTTTGATCTTTATTTTCTTAGTTAGTACTAACCATTATTTTAAATTAAAAATTGCATTACTTTCCACGTCAAAGTTCGGGATTATAATTGAAGAGACAAAAAGACTTTTAGATCATCATCACGTTAATCTAACCTCAATTTTATAATTCTACTAATTTTAATTGACGTAGTTTCAGTTCTTCGAAGTCCTTTTCAAAATTGCATAACGCACAAAACCTACACTTAAATTAGTCATGAATGGTAATCAGTGGTTATGATGCAGTTTCTAATCGGAAAACGATTGTTACGAGCAATGCTAGAATAAGGCTTCACAGCGAGTAAACAGGGCTTGAATCTAATTGTATAGCATCTATATATACATATACAATTTAAAACAATACAAAACAAATTATTTGAAATATTGTTCATTAAACATATGAAAATTATCTCGGTGTTTTATTTACCTAGGCATTTTCAGAAAAAAGTGTACCCTGTACTTTTTTAAAAACCTAACAAATTTTGGGTTATTTCTACTCAGAATCACAAGCACTATCGATTTAAGCAATAACACAAGTGTCCCTCTTTTAACTGTCAGTTTTGTGACGCAGTTAACCATACATGTTGTATGGACCGTCACAAAACTTAACTAATAAATTTTGTATGGAAAAATTAAGGATAATTAAGGAAAACGGTTTGGCTATTAACCCTGTTATTCAAAATTTAAAATCCAAATTCAATGTCTGGTATCTAGACGACGGAACCTTAGGAGGTGATCTGGATACCTTACTGTCTGACCTTTCCACAATCAGATCCAAATTCCAAGCAATTGGCCTTGAGTTAAATTTTAGCAAGTGTGAACTTTATGTGCAAAATCCTGACTTAAATTTACTAGATTTACAAACAAAATTTGATGCACTGACGCCAGACATTAAGATAGTAGACAGATTTTCTCTCAGCCTCCTGGGGTCTCCTATTTTCGAAGAATCCTTTCCGAATTACATTTTAGATTCTATTTCTAAATTCAAAAGGTATGAAAGTCGTTTGCTTGAAATTAGTCCTCATTTCGCATTGACAATTTTAAAATTCTGTCTTTTCGTTCCAAAATTTACTTATGTACTTCGCTGCTGTCCATTCACTAAATTCAAAATTTCACTGTCACAAATGGATGACTTAATCAAAGCGAACCTGGAATCAATTCTGAACATTCAGCTAAGCGAAGAATCCTGGACTCAAGCATCCCTTCCCATTCGCTTTGGTGGGATAGGGATTCGCAAAATTTCTTCTATTTCCGCACCAGCTTTTTTGTCCTCCGCCCATAGCTCGGCAGATCTCATAGGTAAAATCCTGAGGGCTTGCCCTTTAAACTATGAGACTGCGGGTTTAACGGAGGCTAAAAATGATTGGTCTATTGCCTGTCCGGGAAAGAATTTCCCAGAAAATTTAAAATTTCAAAGGTCCTGGGACGACATTCAGTCAAATTTGACTTATGAATTCCTTCTGAGCCGCAGCACGGGCTCTCATCGTGCCAGACTATTGGCTTCAGGTACGAAGGAAGCCGGCTGCTGGTTGCACGCCTTTCCATCAGCCAACACTGGTACTTTTCTAGAGCCCGACACTCTCAGAATTTCCATCTGCCTACGACTTGGAGTAGCAGTTTGCGCACCGCATAAATGCCCCTGCGGCTTTGAGGTCAACGCGCTGGGACACCACGGCCTTTCGTGCCAGAAGAGCGCGGGCCGCTTCTCTAGACACTCTGCTCTCAATGACATTATCCGTCGCTCTCTTGCCACCGTCAATGTGCCTGCGTTACTGGAGCCATCGGGCATCGCCAGAGATGATGGCAAGAGACCAGACGGAATGTCATTGATTCCGTGGAAATTGGGTCGTGTGCTAATGTGGGACGCTACTTGTGTAGACACACTGGCTCCGTCCCACATCCGCGGAACAGCAAATCAAGCTGGTGCAGCAGCAGAAGCGGCAGAAAAGCTTAAGAAAAATAAATACAAAGGTCTTGGCTCTGAATACAACTTTGTTCCATTCGGGGTTGAGACCTTTGGTCCGTGGGGCTCCAGCGCAAAAAGTCTTTACAAAGATATTTGTAAACGGCTTTGTGACACTACAGGAGACCAAAGAGCTGGCAGCTACCTCGCACAACGTATCAGCATTGCTATACAGCGAGGTAATGCTGCCAGTGTCTTTGTGACACTACAGGAGACCAAAGAGCTGGCAGCTACCTCGCACAACGTATCAGCATTGCTATACAGCGAGGTAATGCTGCCAGTGTCTTTGGGTCCATGCCGCGGGGGGAACCTTTTGTTAATTTTATTTAGTTTTAGTTTAAGTTAGTTTTATTTTATTTTATTTATAGTTATAGTATTAATTTATTATTGTTATTATTTCTTAATATTTGTATGTGTTTAATAATAATAAATATTTAGGAAAACGGGTACATTTTTTTCTGAAAACTCCCACCTACAATATTCGCATTAAAGGTTTTACAAAATGCATTTGATGAACTGACTATAAAGACAAATCCATTTTGACAGTTTTCAAAGTGCAAAAACACTACTTGTTTTCTTAATAGTAGGGTCGGTTCCCTAACTTAAGTAAGATCCACTTTTCCATACTAACTGCTTAGAAAAGTGGATGCTTAATTATTAGGGAACCGACTGCATATAAGCCTTCGAATTTCTGCTTAAATAAAAATTCTGCATGAAATGGTAATCAAATGAATTGCCTTAGTTATTTACGGGGTGGTGTTTCTCAAGGGGCAATTTTAGGTCCATTGTTACTTTTCCTATATTACAACTTTCACTCTTTTTTATTTATGATAAATAATTATATGTAGTTACAATCAGAATTAACGGTCAAACTTAAAATTATAACATTCGTGACAGAGAACCCACATCCGCACTCGTCAGCTCGTATTAAAATTGTAAAGGGTTCCTGGTCCCTTTCTTATTAATGTCGACTCATCACACCCAAACGCTATTATGGTACATAATCACCAGGGTCCTAGTAAACAGCCCTAATTTGGGTTTCAAACCCTATTAATTTTGACTGCTTCGCTTGATGCGAGCTGGGTCATTAAAATGGTAATAGGTGATATAAATTTAAATATTTCTCTATGCGCAACCATTTTTTAAATTTAATGTCTAGCGGTAAAGAGTATGTGTTCTTGTTACGTACGGGCTCGGATAATTAAGGTCGTTAATGTTATAATTATACATTTCTAAGGGCCATTTAGACCGTTTACGTTATTCTCTTATAAATTATAATAATTCGTTTCAAATGGTTATAGAGGGATTGTAAAAGGTCAGTAGTGTGACAAAGATCCAAGAAAGGATTAAAACAAAACTTTGAAATAGATTAATTTAGTGGATTTCGATACTGATGGTATATTTACCACCCTATGACTAAATAGTCAAAGGTAATGTTATATTATAACTATGTTTAGCAGTGTAGGGTATGTATTACTATACCGAAGTACGAAAGACCGAATGTACTAAAACATCGAATGGGTCAAAAGAATAACACGATTTATTTCTGAAACCGTTAACTTTTTAAGATTGTTATAAAACAAACCCTTTTTTTTTGGTGTGGAAAATGCACCTTATGCATCGTCTCTGTTCGGGGAAACAGAGGGTATGTGGGGCTCTCCCCGAGGGGCCTACCCACTAAAAACCACACGGATTCCCTCATTGCCATTGTGAACGTCCCGGGAGCACTAGGAGTCACCACAACGCCCACTGGCCGCCCCGGGATGGGGCTCCTCTGTCGACACCGTGCAATGCGGGCTCGGCACTCCCCAGCCTCCCCCGCTGGTGAAGGATTGTTTAAAGAGGTTTACTCCTCGTGGCTTCCGCAGATGCCCACGTTCCCGGACAAGCCGGGGTTACGTGCCCTCACGTTAGCTCCCGCGCTCTCATGTCCTGCTCTGAAAGCAGAGCGATACCGAGGGCAAAGTCGCTTCCGCCCACTAGGCTCCCCCTCGCCTTTCCCTGTCCGCCGTGGCAGAGCAGGTACTAAGTTCTGGTTCGCCTCCGTCAAAAGGCGTCCACCCAAGGGCGAGACGCCGTCCTCACTGCAGACCCACGAATGGGCCCACTGGCTCGAATCCCCCGCAACTAGTTGCGGGTTCACCTCACCACCCCTACCCCCCAATGTGTCAGCAAACCGCCACAGGCCATGGGCCCAACCGCTACTCTTCTCCCCCTTAACCACCAGGGTTAACAGGGAAGAACCGTAACGGTCGTGCAGCCCGGCGGTATGATCAGTACCGACCAGGCACATGTGGAAATTGCTGACCCCCTCCCCCAGTCGACCAGTCAACCCCCACAGGCCATGGGCCCAACCGCTACTCTTCTCCCCCTTAACCACCAGGGTTAACAGGGGAGAACCGTAACGGTCGTGCAGCCCAGACCATGCACCACTCTATTGCATGGACCGGGCAAATGTGGAGATTGCTGAGTCGGATATTAGCCAACGGTTAACTAATTTCCCCAAAGGAATTAATTAACCGTTGTTGCCCAGGGTGCACCGTCCCAGGCGTTAACCTTCCCCACCCCATGAGGCCTACGTCTCGGATAGAAGGGAGTGGTATCCGACTTCGCACCCCTTATAAAACAAACCTAACCTAACCTAATGGGTTCTGTATGATGGCGTTTTAATAAATTCTGAAAAGTTTACGGTTTCAGAAAAAAATCGTGTCGGTCTTTTGACCCATTCGATGTTTTAATACATTCGGTCTTTCGTACTTCGGTATTGTAATACATACCCGCAGTGTATGTATGTAACTTTTTTCTAAAAACATGAAAAAATGTCGTCTTTCGGCTGAAATGATGATCATGATTATGATTGCAATGACCTGCCACAAATTTAATGTAGTACTCTGTAATGTTAGAAACGTAAAAAAAATATAAGTTCTCAACAATGCTTTACTGCACTGATTAACATGAGAACGGATTTTGAGTGAAGGCATATAATATATGTCGCACAAACTTAACTGTTTTTCCGCATCTGGTTGCGGAGTAGCAATGTTTCTATACTTAAATATAGTAGTAGCCTAGTGGTTTGACCTATAGCCTCTCAAGTAGAGGATCTAGGATTCGAGCCTGGGCTCGCACCTCTTGAGCTTTTCGAAATTACATTAAAAAAATTTACCATGAGCTTTACGAAGAAAAACATCGTAAGGAAACCTGTCCATAACTGCTAAGAAATTCAATGTTGTGTATGAAGTTCCTAAGTCGCACTGAGCCTGCGTGGTAACTACCTACTGCCCAAGCTATCCCATTCTGAGAGGAGACCTGTGCCCTAATAAATTAATCCTCCCTAATAATCCTTCCGTCTTTCACCTCATATTTAAAAGTAAATTTTATCATTACATGTCATCCTGCAAACAAAATCTTTTCCATTTTGGGCCCTGACTTAAAATTGCACATTGTTAAATTTAACAATGTGGGATATAAGAGATTTACCTCCATTGTAACCATACGCTTCCTCCATTGTAACCATACGCTTCTTACCTTATCTTATCTTGAAGCAAAAGGGGATTTCCATCGAGTCGCAGTCTAAAGTTAATCCAAGATTGATAAATCCTTTCCCTCCAGCCATTTATTATATGTATGTCTTCAGCCTTAGGACCTTCTTGGGTTTCAATTTATCAATTTCTACCGCACTAGGCTGTGGAATCAACTTTTATTTCTTAACAGACTTAGGTAGAGGAGTTTTTATCAATTCGTCAAAATCAGTTCTACAATTAGGTATAATTAAATTACAGTTAACCAACTTAAAATGTGAATAAAGTTGTTGATTTTGACTAAAATTATATGGGATCCCCTGCAACATAAATTTATCAAACAAAAAATAAGTAATATCTTACTTAGCAGAACAATTATTGCTAATGGCTGTAGGAGCTGTGGACGTTGGTCTTTTTAGTCTTTAAGCCTCATTCCTCCACCATTTTATGAACATTTCCAAAAGCTGGTTCGACAAAAAATCTACACACTCGTAATCGTAATAACCTGCTCTCAAAATTCTCGATAATCGGTTGACAACTGCGGCCTACAGAGGAAAAGAGACAGTCAGATGTACAAAAGCATAATTGACCCAACTGAACGGAGACGCTTCTCTCGCGCTTCGCGCTCACTCGGTCAACTGATCTTATCAGAATTATCTATCTTGGTTAGCAAACGGTAGATATAAAAACAAGGTCGGAACGATTCAATAATGTTACTTGCTGGATCTCTGTTTTCATGAAATCAGTTGAAATGTTGAGTGTATATTCCTTTGATAAGGTAGACAACAAATGAGGACGGATTTAGCAAAAATCCCACGGAATTCCACTGGACGGGTCCTGCAAAAGAGGCAAAGCCGCGGGCGTAAAATAAGTAATCAATGATTGTGAGTGCGACAGTAAGTATCTTAAAAGCAGAAATAGAAATATTGTGTTAAAAATCACAGAAGTTTAACACAAGATTTTTCTATACCGACTATACATTTTGTTGCCTGTACTTGCTTTATCATCCAAACTAGCGAATTTTTAGTCGTTCCATTTAAAGACAACTTACAAAAGATTGTAAAAAGCAGTGGGATTGAGTCCCAGGATATCCACCCTAATGTCTTGCCCCGTTACCAACTAATATGGCCAGTCCATTACTTCTGCCATTCTCACTGGGTCAAGGTATTTGTTACAAAGGAAATCCTAATAAACAAGGTCAAGATGTTACTAACGTAGCTTGGAAGTTAGTAAAATGAAACTATGGAAACTCTTTTAAGTAAATTGCAACCCATTATTTTTTTATTATTTGTATTACTTCCTCTCCTCGCACAACGTATCAACATTTTTATAGAGCGAGGAAAGACTGCCAGTATCTTTGGATCAAAGCCGTGGCTTTAAAATTTTTCGTAGCTTCAGTTAGTTAAAAATTTTACTTTGATATTGTAGTACATTGTCATACCCTTCTATATTAAACGGTTTTCATATGGACCAACAGGGATGTTGCGGATACAAAATTTTCGACATTCGCGGATACGGATGTACGATTTAGTACATAAAAAAACCAAGAAAATTATTTTCTTACTTATTTTAATGCATGAATGAAAATGGGTGCGTTACACATATTATAATTATAATAATAATAAACAGCAATTTAGCTTCCTTTGCTGGATTGAGGCAATTACGAAAAGGAAGGGGTAAAGGGTTTTGGAAGGGGTGTCGTAAATTAATCCGGCACGACTAAAAAATTGTTCTATTGTCAAAGGTTCAAGGCGAAAATACTTAGCATGTGCGATGCACGCGCCGCCGCTAAGTCGTTCCTGTACTGACTTGTTCAACATCCGCATCGGGCTCTGCAATGATTTTATGCGGATGAGGATGCTGATGCGAATGTTAAATTTAGTGCGGATAATCCGCTGTTACGTTGCCGCGTTGACGAATTATTGAGCGGAGACCACGGATCAGCAAACGTAGCGTAGGATGTCCTCAGACTCGGTGGAGCGATGATCTTCGCAAGGAGGCTGGCAGAATCTGGATGAGAGTGTCCAGGATCGTGCTCAGTAGCATGCCATGGGAGAGGCCTATGTCCAGCAGTGGACGAGCATGGGCTGATGATGATGAATTCGCTGTTGCGTATGCGGATGTTATATTGAGTGCGGATAATCCAATTTTGCGGAAGCGGATGCGTATGCGAATGTCTGCAACACCCCTAGACCAAAGTTACCTTCCGTTGGGTCGAAGCACTCCGACTTTACAGTAGCCAGTAGAATTATTTATAGCTTCAGTTAATTAATATACACTATCATATTTCTCAACTGATCCAGTCAACGTGGTTTCGAAATTCGCAACTGAACAGCGTTTGCGAGTCGTTATTAAAAAAGTTTCCCCTTGTAGCGAAGGGTTGTGCACAAATATTGGGGCCAACGTGCGCAAACATTATTTATTATAAGAAGTTAATGGTGCTTTAGTTAACTTGGTAAACACAATATCTTTGTGCCGTTACGAATGAAAAATGCGGACGGGGTTTTACTTTGCACGTTGTGTAAAGGTTGTTCAGTTGTTAGTACTTCATAATTTATTGAATCAGACGTTACTTTGCGGAGGTCCATATCAATGAACTGAAACAATCACTTTGCTCACCTGCGACATTAATATTATAGCTATCATATTAAGGCCGCGAGGGAGCAAAGTAATTTTGTTTCGTTAAAATAAAAATATTTCTCTATTACATGTCACTTTTTAAAACTACCAGCGCTTTCGGAAGGACCATCATTGACAAGAAGAATGCGCCGCAAAAAATTCGGCAGAAAGTCTTCTTTTCAAGTAGGTAAAGATCAAAAAAAAAATTACAAACAAAATATATTATATCCAATGGACTGGGTTTTTCAGGGTCCGTCTGTCTGTCTATCTGCGGTTTAGTTTGGAGACTAATATTGCTAGAACATTCTAATTTTTCATACATATAAAAACATTGTAGTTATGGTCTACTATGAACCTCCACAAAGTAGGTAATGCTTACTTAAACCAACCAATTTTTCTTAAGATTTATTTTCGAAATTGAAAGCGATTCGAAAGCAAAATTATTTTCTGTCTTCCCATAAGAAAAACCGACCAAGTGCGGGTCGGACTCGCGCACGAAGGGTTCCTTACCATTTTCCACAAAAATGGCAAAAAAATCACGTCTGTTGTATTATGAGAGCTCCCTTATATATTTTATTTTATTCTATTTTTAGTATTTGTTGGTATAGCGGCGACTAAAATACATCATCTATTCTGTGAAAACTTCAACTGTCTAGCTATCACGGTTCGTGAGATACAGCCTGGTGACAGACGGACGGACAGCGAAGTCTCAGTGGGTCCCGTTTTCACCCTTTCGGCACGGAATCCTAAAAAAAAGCTTTTTCCAAGATCATGATCGTCATTTATGTATAAAAACATCCGTGTATTTTGTGACGTGCTTCACACATTGACACCAAAAATTAGCAACATGCGTATAATTTTGTGTCTATAGTATTTTTTTTACCCTTCAATATAATTTATTGAATCAGGCGTTACTTTGCGGAGGTCTATATTAATGAACTGAAAAAAATACTTTGCTCACCCGCGACTTTCAAAGAACTTTGAGGTCGCGGGTGAGCAAAGTAATTGTTTCAGTTCCTTCAATATTATAGTCTGAACAATATGTGTGGCTATGTGGTGTTGGGTAACAAACTTTCAGTCAGTATTCGTAGCAATTTGTCTGGAACTCTTAAAACAACAACGCTAAGCAAGCAACCAAGTTTTTACAAGAGCAAACAAAATGTATCACGTTATGTTTCTTCGCGAGAACTTTTGCTGAAAAGACTGCTGTATGAAACAGATGGAACGTTAAATAAATTATATTTAATTTACTAGACGATGTTTCAGTTAAAAAGCAAAGTGATAGGTTCAATGCATAGTATAGTAACTTGGTAAGTTAGCTTGTTAATCTTTCTAATATATAAAAATCTCGTGTCACGGTGTTTGTTCAAACTCCTCCGAAACGACTTGACCGATTTTTATGAAACTTTTTTTTCTGTATTCAGTAGGTCAAAGAATATTTCGTAGGCTACTTTTTTTGCCAAAACAAACTTTTCTGGGGTCAGCTAGTAACTTTTAATATCAAAACCATTAAAAAAAAGTAAGTTCATAAACTAAAAGTCGACTATAATTAGAGCAAAGTATCATCACATCATCTTGGCTTATGTCCCACTGCATAGCACAGGCCTCCTTTCAGAATGAGAGAGCTTGGGCTGTAGGTCCTACGCGGGCCCATTGTGGATTCAAAACTTCTCAGATCCCTCGCCAGTTTCGGAGGACTTCGATAACAACGTGACACGAGATTTTTATATATTCGATTATGTTCTAAATAAGTGTTGGTACATTATTCAAAAATATATCAAATGAGTGTTATTGCGACTAATGTGATATTAAATATTTTTATAGGCACCATTACGACTCTGAGACATGTCCCGGTAAAAAACTGTTGCGTCTCCGTATAATGTGATTCTCCAGCTTAAAGCAATTTAAACCCGAATATTCACTGACAGAGAAGCGATGTTTTTGAGATAAGATTGTTTTTAGAAAGACGTAAGTGAGCAATCATGAATTTGTATTAGAAGAGGCCAGCAGCACTTAGTATTGAGTTAAGTGGATAAAGTGCACTCTGAGAGACGTGAAGAATCGACCAGATACGTTGAAACCCAGGTCACGTCGCAGAATGTGGATTCAACCACTTGCACTCCCAGATCAACAGCCAGACATCCATCAGACAGATATACGAAAGCTCTCTTGGTCAGTAAGATGTTTATTAATGTCATTTCAACACTAATCCTGAGGCCGTATTGTCTAACGCGTGGGCGCTTGCCTTCGCTTTCACCGTCTCTTTCTGTCCCCATCTTATACCGGTTGACAGAAAGAAAAAGCGAATGCGAAACCAGGCGCCCGCGCGTTAGACAATGCGGTCTCTGTTTCTCTGCTTTATGAACTGAAAAAATTACCTACACCTACGTCTCACATACCGTACCTGGATGACGACGAAAATCTTGCAAAAACAAAGAATATCTTCGCAATCTGTAGCTTCAGCTACAAAACAATATTTACACCTAAGCTCAAATAGGCTCGTCTTAAGGCCGTTCTACAGAACGACGTCGTTATAGCAATGGGTGCTTAATTCAATAGCAATGTGCCTTAAATAAGGGATGCCATAAAGTTTAAAAACGATCTATTCTTTTCAATTTGTAAGGGAGTAACGACAAAAGGCAGTTTAACGTGGCATTTCTAAAGAGAAATAGATTTCAATGCGCATGATGATGCAAAAAACACGTTACTGGGACAGAGCGTGTCAATTTTTAGGGTTCTGTTTCTGACTCCATCTTCGTCTGACTGTCTGTATGTCCGTCTCTCACAAGGGCTCTACCACTTAAGCTGTAATAGCTAGACACTTGAAATTTTCACCGATTAGTATTACTGTGGCCGCTACAGCAACAAATAATAAAAACAACGGGTTGCACTCCGGGAGTGCCGGCAGAAGTGGAAACTTGAACATTATCATTGTGCCGTCTTACGAACCCCTCCCTCCTCCCCTCGAGCACAAACATTCGTATTATTCACACAAATGTCTGCCTCGACCGGGAATCGAACCCGGGACCTCAAGCTTCGTATTCAGGTTCTCTAACAACTAGGTTATCCGGTCGTCTCAAAATGGTTGAAAATGAAATGTTTAACAAAACTCATTTCACTATGAATTAATGAATGAGTATTGAATGACGCCATCTGTTAACGCCTCAGTAAAACACTGTTTGACAATTCCACATCACAACCTAACTCTTCCCATGTGCTTTCTACCCTTCCCTACAAAAAACCTGACGTCTTTATCGCCAGTCGTAAATAAAGTAGCGAGCATGTATCAAAATGATAGCCTGACACGAGATTTATGTGGGTGGCTTATCGTGGACTCAAGTGCACGAGTAATATTATGTATGTAAAATATATCGTTAACCTTCGTGCATAATGCACTTACTTACCTACACGTAACCTTAACTTTTTTGAACTGAAACAAAGAAATAAGATGAGCTCTGGGCCCTACATAACAAATTACAAGCTAATAGTAATAGCTATTTTGTATTGAAATTCACTAATACCTACTATTGGCTTGTATTTTGTTATGCAATTGGGCCCTAGTTGAGTTCAAAACACGTCAGTGTAGTTTGGTGGTGGTGATAGTTGGGTTTGTGTGATTTGTGTGTGTTCGTACAGTGTGGAGGTGGAGGAACTGCATGAACACGCTTTTTTTTACATAAACGTAGCTATCGTAAGGTGGCGGGAGAGCAAATTAATTGTTTCAGTTTATTAAAATATGGACCTCCTCAAACTTACATATGATTCAATAAATTATTTGAAACAATAATTACTTTGCTCACCCGTGACCTTTAAGGTCAGTCGGGGGTGAGCAAAGTAATTGTTTCAGTACATTGATATGGACCTCCGCAAAGTAACGCCTGATTCAATGAATTATCTTTTTTTATCTGACTATCATCATCATCATTTCAGCCGCAAGACGTCCACTGCTGGACGTAGGCCTCCTCATTGATACCCAATCATTACGGTTGGAAGCAACTTGCATCCAACATGAACCTGCGGCCGTCACCATATCGACTTAACAGATCATATAACCTTAACACTAACTTATAAGCTATCACTTACGTGCAAGTGTCCGGCTGTCTCTTCTTCGGGAAGGGGACAGGATTAGCGCTAAGTTCGGGGAGGGAATTAGGGGTTCACCATACACTCTTAGCACATCAGAATGCTCCCACTTCTTCCACACGCGCCCGGAGCCCACTCGGAGGGACCCACAAACCGCGGCACCGTGTGAAGGTTTCTCGTCCAAATTGGCCGAGATTATACCAAATTCTACCAAATTGCTCGAGAATTACACCAGATCCCACCCACGAGACAAAACCAAAACGCGCTTTCGCTACGAACCAACTTTAAGTCCAAGGTTCAAGTGCCAGCTCAAGTGAAGCTGCGTACGGACTGCGCGCACTCGGGTACGCGTACCCGGGCTTGCGTATCCTGTAACGCCATATCCGTACGCCATGTACGCGTACACTGTACACGTACACGTACACGTACACGTACACGTACACGTACACGTACACGTACACGTACACGTACACGTACACGTACACGTACACGTACACGTACACGTACACGTACACGTACACGTACACGTACACGTACACGTACACGTACACGTACACGTACACGTACACGTACTGTACACGTACACGTACACGTACACTGTACGCGTACACGTACACGTACACGTACACGTACACGTACACGTACACGTACACGTACACGTACACGTACACGTACACGTACACGTACACGTACACGTACACGTACACGTACACGTACACGTACACGTACACGTACACGTACACGTACACGTACACGTACACGTACACGTACACGTACACGTACACGTACACGTACACGTACACGTACTGTACACGTACACGTACACTGTACGCGTACATGGCGTACGGACATGGCGTTCCAGGACACGCAAGCCCGGGTACGCGTACCCGAGTGCGCGCAGTCCGTACGCAGCTTGACAGCTGTCTCACACTTTTTTTTTATTTAAGAAGCACGTTCCGATACACGCTTTTGGGTCCGAACATTTTAATTTAATTTTAAAAGGTTCTCGATTAGCGTCCACGTACCGGAAGACGCAGTGTATGTATAGTATATAGTATAGTGTGTAACGCGACTATTAATAATACCCGCCAATTATGAATAGAGTTACAGTGGCAACACTGTACTTGCTTACGTCAAAGTGAACGAACGGAGGGAAACGTCACATGCAGTCGGTCGCCATTTGACTCACTTCGGAACGAGGCGTCTTTGAGTAAGGTTGGTAACAATTTGATTATACGTATTATATTGTGATGAATTTTCTGTTATTAAATACTTGTGCTATAATTGCTGTTTTAAATTATTCGCCATCTGAGATGCCTTAACATCTCAGAAGTGGGATTGTTGCGAATAAATACATTCGTTCCACGCCATTTAAAGTCCGTCCGTTAATAAAAGTTGATACAATGTATGGTTATTCTACTGGTTATTAAGTAAGTGCTTAAATAGAAAACTTAGAACGAAGAGACTCGTTCCTGAGAAGGATGGCCGACTGTAACGCGACTATTAATAATACCCGCCAATTATGAATAGAGTTACAGTGGCAACACTGTACTTGCTTACGTCAAAGTGAACGAACGGAGGGAATCGTCACATGCAGTCGGTCGCCATTTGACTCACTTCGGAACGAGGCGTCTTTGAGTAAGGTTGGTAACAATTTGATTATACGTATTATATTGTGATGAATTTTCTGTTATTAAATACTTGTGCTATAATTGCTGTTTTAAATTATTCGCCATCTGAGATGCCTTAACAAGTGTAGTGTATTGTATAGTGCAAGGCAAGATGGAGCAATGTGATTTGGTTAAGGTTACAAGAACGCGTTGGCGCAGGACCGATCTGTTTGGGATAGGGCAGTGGACGTCTTTCGGCTGAAATATGAAGACGATGATACTAAAGTATTTTTTTAGGGTTCCATAGTCCTACATAGAACTCTTACAGTATAGCCTGGTTGGAGACGAAAAATTACCTACAGAAAACATAGAACTAGCTTGAAACACTGCCATTGTGACACGTAAATTACTGTTAGTGCTAGGAAGCAGCAATTTCTCATGGATATAAATATAAACTACGCGAATAAACTGGTAAGATACTTATTGAAAAAAAGGTAAGTAGGGTCAACGTCATAAATAAGTGATCACTTTTGTACCTTGTCAGTTTAACGTCATTTTTGAAAAGCCATACGAAATTATGTAACGACTGAAAGCGACAATACAAAAGTAATCACTTATTTATGACGTTGACTGTACCTACCACCCCTACACGTAAAGTAGGGATATTGTTTTCTCGTCTAAACCCATAGATACCTATATTAAAACACGCGGCGACGCATTTGCCAAATGGTTAGCATCAAAGAGGTACTAAAGTAGCAAAAATATTATTAACTGCAACAATCCTACAAATTAAGAGGATTTAAGTTAATGCTGTATAAAGTGTATTTTTTTCTGAAATAAACAGTTTAAATTTTAAATTTTAATTTTTTTTTTATATTTTTTATGTCAAAACTCTGTCCAAAACTATCTTAAATTCCCTTAGAAAGTGCTATTTACCTGCAAAAGGAAAGGCCTACTAATATGTTGCACGTTCTAGATACTCAGCAATTAATACTGTCAACCTCATTGGCGCCCGCTAATTCAAGATACCTAGTTTGCAATTGCTCCTTTAAAGACCTTCTAAATACCTTCATTAAGCTACCGATCGACTAGCGGCCGAACTAATCTCTGAGCATTAAGAAACAAGAAGGACGATAAATCAGAATGAAATAATCACTGTTCGACCAACAATGAATACTTAGAGGGCCATTGGCATATTCAAAAACTAGTAGCGCTAATTTCAACATCATATCAAGGCAATTATAGTCTAATCTAGACTAGGTATGTTGGCAGCTTTTCTTACATTAATCATAAAATAATCATTATCATCCCAGCTTGTATATGTACTATCGCCCCAAGCGTCAGATAACCACCTTAAAGGCCCAGTTTGCGTGCAGTGGCTAGACATCTGTCCATAACAATCCATAGCAATAAACATCAACGGCTGCAAGCAAATTTGTTTTGAAAATGGGTATCTGGCGTCTGGGGCGATGGTACGTCCTACTGCAGGGCACTGGTCTCTTAGAATGAGATGATTTAGGCCGTAGTCACGCGGGCCCCGTGCGGATTGGGAACTTTACACATAAATACAGGTCGATTTCACAAGAGCTGGCATGAATAGATCTAACTAACTGTGTAACTTGTGCGAAAAACGGGTCTCGTATCGTAGTATACACATGTAAAACATACACACAGCCGAAAATAGAACCTTCTCCTTTTTTGAAGTCTGTATGAAGTATAGTAGTATGAATTATTAATATCTAATTTCTACCTCTGTAACTAAGTACGACTTTTAACCGACTTCAAAAAAAGAGAAGGTTCTATCTTCGGCTGTGTGTATGTTTTACATGTCATTGTGTATACTAAATACGATACGAGACACGTTTTTCGTACAAGTTCCTTCGAAGGAATTGCCAAAGAAACTACCGCGAGTAAACTAACTTTTTATTTGCAACCCAATTTTTTGACAAAATTAGTGTCAAGCCAAAGTCAGGTGTTTAAGTTAGTATATAGTTCCACATGGAACTAGAACTATGGAACTCTTGAGATGTACCCCCTAAAGCCAGGATCCCGTAAAAAATATCATATTCCAACAATTTCGAAAAACTCGCAAGTTTTACACAGAGCCTCTAGTGTAGAATTCTGTGATTACATCAAATAAAACGTCTACATCCATATTCCATTTAAAGCAATCTCCAGCTGCTTCCAGATTATCCCTTATTAATTTTTCGTTTGTTTGCTTAGGACCGAACAAGATAACGTATCTCGAAGCTTGGGAGGTTTAGTTAGGGATGAAAAAGGACCCGGGTCAAGGCAAAATGACACGTACTGTACAGCCGATAGAGTCTCCAACAGAGACCATTCCTTTGATCCCCAGATGCACGAGAATGTAGCATTGCGAAATTTATCCGGTTTTACGTTTTATGTTTTACAAGAACGAATAACAGGAATAAGTTTGCAAATTTACCATTTACGGAATAAGGAACATATATTATCTACATAGTGCCCAATAATTAATAGCCAAGCTTTTAAACGCCGACAGAGCACCTTAGGCTGGTTCCTAAAATGCACTTATAGGCTTAGTAAAAGTGCCATGGTTTTCGAGATAATCTAACTTTTTTCAGTTATTTGGACCTTACAAACACTTTGACCGTCTAGGCCACAAATTAGGAGTTTTTCTCGTTCTGTTGGTTGATAAATATTTTCTGATAGTGAAGCTAATGGATGTGTATTAGAAATTTGTTCTGGCCAGACCGGTTTTTTGTTAATTGGGTCTTAATTAAAAAAAAACGCATTTCTCGTTAAAATTTGCAACAAGTTTGATTACTTGTAAGTAAGTAAGTAAGTAAGTAAGTAAGTAATTTATTTGCAGAAAATAGTGTACAATAAGATAGTGAACAGGAAATAATGACACAACTATTCCACTACACAGTAGCATGCAAAAATTCAAAACACAAAGCACTTAACACATTACACATGCAAATGACTTATAATTTAAAAAAAAATAACAATAAAAACTTTAAAAACTATCCCTTGCAAGACAGGAAATCCTTAATGGTGTAGAATCTTTTCTGTAGTAACCAATTATGCAATGTTCGTATACATACCCTATAAGGCAGACTAGTTATATTTGTAGGGACATGATTAAAAATATTCTTATGGCCATGCAATAACAATTTTTGCTGCAGAGTTTAGATGCTGTTTTCGGTAGAATCAGTCTTGTGGTGAATAAAAAATGCATGAAGACCAGAGTGGCCAACATTCTCAAAAATTTCATCATCATCATCATGATGATGAAATTGGTGATGATGATCATCAGCCTATGTTCGTCCACTGCTGGACATAGGCCTCTCTTATGGCACGCCACTGAGCACGATCCTCGGCCACTCTCATCCAGCTCTTGCCAGCCGCCTTGCGAAGATCATCGCTCCACCGAGTCTGAAGACGTCCCACGCTACGTTTGCCGATCCGTGGTCTCCACTGAAGAACTCGTCTACCCCAACGGTTATCGGTTCTTCGGGTTCTATGGGTTGGTTCTCAAAAATTTGTGTATCTAATATTAATTCTAAAATGTCATAACACATGCTGTTCTCAACTTTACAAATAAAGATTATTGCTATTAGTATTCACTTAGTGTGATGGACAAGTAGAAATTTTGTATGGGTGTTCTTCATACATTATAAATGAAGACCAAGATATAGTTTTGGGGAACCCCAAGGCAATTCAGCCAAATCCTGAAATTTTAATCCAAATACTAGATTTAATGTATAACACAAGTGAAGCCGGGGGTGAATGCTAGTACTTTATAAATAATGGCGCACGTTAAACCTAAATGGTTTCCGACTTTCGCAATTGGGGATGTCTATTTTTTTGCAATGTATAGAAAATCGAAAACCATTTCGAGATAAATGCTTTTTAAATCGTTTTCTGTAGTTATTTATTTTTAATATTATGTAATGAATTTATTATATAACAAATAAGCAATGACCTTCATTTGACATTGGTGTAAATTGCGTGACCGGTTCAAGTCGTACTTTATTCTGTGTGGTTAGAATTCTTCACAATTTACGCGTGGATTATACTACGGAGTTTGATTTGGACCCGCTGTCTGACATCTAGCACTTTGTCAGTGCCAGTAAAGTGACAGTGTATAGTGTACCACTACGCAAAAAAATAATTAAAGGGGTTGCCTTATCGTACGCATTTAGATAGATTTAGAAATTTGGCACTGTGGGAGCCCTCAATTATAATCTGACGTCATCAACTGAAATAGTTTCAATAATTAATTTTGAAAAAAGTAGAGAACTAAATGACAAAAGATTGAAATTAGTTTCTTATAATTGACTTTTCTATACAAAAAAAATATAAAAACCAGTGGTAATTTTTTTTAGACATTCCCAATTCAAGTAATAACGGTTAATTGTTTCGCAGGAAGCGGAAAAAAAGGAAGAACACGTGCACTTAATCTAATGCCCAAGTTTCATCTGCCAAGTTAGTGGTAATCAGGGGTGTTACAGATATTCGCATCCGCATCCGCAAAAGCGGATTATCCGCATTAAATTTAACATTCGCATCAGCATCTGCCTGCATCTGTATCCGCATAAAATCAATGCGGAGCTTATGCGGATGCGGGTGTTGAACAAATCGGTACAGGAACGACATTGCGGCGGCGCGTGCAGCGCACGTGCTAGGTATTTTTTCCTTTAACCTTTGACAAATAGTTCTTAGTGAACAATTGTTTAGTGGTGCCGAATTAATTTACAACCCTTTGCGAAATCGCCTAGACCCAGCAATGGCAACCAAATTACTGTTCATTAGGTAAAACTCATCCGTTTTCATGTTTAAATATTAAGTCTCATTTTATTAATAAAAATATAGGCTTTAAAAAAAGTTTAAAAAAAAAAACATTTTTAATACAAGATTTTTACTTTCAGTATTTTTTTCCCAGGTATTGCTATTAGAATTTACTACTAGTACTATCTAGGACCAAAGAACTCGTCAAGATGAATCAAACAAGTCGTAATTCAATGGGGTTATGTCGTTTTATTACCGAGTTCCTAAGGCCACTTTCCTTCCAGCTCCATCATCAGATCAGCTCCACGTCGTAATAATATTTCACTGTCATCCGATTTACACATGCATGCAAAATTTCAGGTCAATCTGAAATCGAGAGGTGGGTCAAATTTAACTTGCAAGATTTAATGACACACAGACAACGGGACAGGTGTGAAGGTAAATAAAAGCTTTTAAACAAAGTAATATTTTTCGTTTTTTTTTTATGTATGTTACATTCGCAATGGTGGATGTGAGCCTTGCAATCTCCACATCCGTATCCGCGGATGTCTTAAATTCTGCACCCCGAACATCCCTAGTGGTAATTACGGGGAAAGTATGTTTATAACAATCCAAACTCCCCCAAACTTAAGTGTTGCCCTCGTTGATTGATGCTCGAGAATGAACGAAAGTTTATACAAGACTGGAGAAGGGGCATGGTCGTCAATTAAAAATTGTTTCAAAAAATTTACATAATAAATAGGCTACGCTACCTACGCTACTATTATCTGTTTTTTATCCATATAAAAAACAGATAATAGTAGCGTAGATAGTGTAGCCTTCACGAACAATTAAAATAAGAACATAGATAATACGACTTCAGAAAAGTCTATTATCTATCCCCATAACATCACTTTTGTCGTAATGTTTATATAACGATACGCCTAGTTGCCACAGATTATTAAATGTAGGTTACACTCAACACTAAAGCCCAGTTTAGACTTGCACGGAAAACCGTGCAAGTTGCACTACATTGGCGCGATTTTTCTTGCAGGTGTAAACTCGGCTTAAAACAAGCAACTGAATTCATGCGGTATTTTAGGTGATGATGATTTAATTAACACTACTTATCACCGCTAACACATTATGATTCAGACGTATATACCTATTTCTTACCTCTTCAAAAAAAAATTTCTATTTTTTTCCCATTTTCACGTTCAATAGACACCTCCATCTGACAATACCTAATGGCCGATTTCATTTTTAATGCCTTGATGGTAAACCGTGTAGCCATACTCAAACTTCGATTTTCACTTGAGCTCTTTAACTAGTTAAATTGAGGTAAAAATACGTCACACAAAAAAAAAGTGACACAAAAGTAAAGGGTCATTCTTCGGAGGGCCAAATTCCAGCGTCCAGGCAGAAAAAGTACCCGCAATGTACAAATAATTGGCTAGAATATTTTTTATACATTACTTTAGCACTTAATCTAACTGGGGCACGATTCCTTTTTTGTTTAAAGTAAGTATAATTAACTGTAAAATTATCAAACCTCTAAAACCTTATTCCCTTGGTGCGTCCATTGCCCATTTTGTGAACAAACTACCCCGAAAAGAACATGTTATGTATTGAAATCAAGTATTGTATTTAGTTAAATAGTTACAATATAAGTCATTGGTTTAAAAGAAAAAATATAGTTCCTAAATTTATCGCAGTTTTTAAAAAAAACGATCTTAAAGCTTTGTCCAGAGCTAAGCTATGATTCCCTTGGTGCCTCATTCAACATCCTGCTGTTCCTTACTTAAACGTCATATGACGCGTTGTGATCGCGGGGCTCGACAAACGTCAGTAACGCTTCCAGCATGGCCGGGAGAGGTCGTGACTCGACGCTGGAATTATTAGCTATGGAGGTAAATATATGATTACCTTGGCTTTGGTTCAGTGTGATTCTGATTCTCTTGGACTTACATATAAAATTTTGTGCATGCAATTGGTACATAGTGTTAAGTAAAAAGAAAACTACATTACTGCCTGCATATGTTGAATTAGTAGTAATTATTATAACAATAACAGTTTCGGCAGAATCGACAAGAAACATACATATTCTTATTCCCCTGGTTCTTATTCCCTTGGGTTTTGAACAAGGGAATCATAGTTTTCTTGCGTTTTCTTGTAAAGAAAAATAGTTTTCTTTTAATTCGCTGATTTATTCATTTACAAATGTATTCAATTGGCCATGCTTCATATTTTTGTTGTATGGTTTTTATAATTTATTTGATAAATATAGACTATTTTAAGAAACTACTTTCGGTATTTTTGTTTGTAATGAATCCTATCTACATTAAAAAAATATATTAATTTATTGCTGACGTGACGTCATCAAATGCATAATGGATAATGTAGTCTTCACCTTAACAAAAAAAAATACAGTAAAGTCTATGGTAAAGTCAACGTCAAGGTGTTAACGTCACCGCGGACGGCTAACCTCAAAAAAAGTTGAAATCACTAACTGAACTTGTTTGAAATGGAAGGCTACGAGTGTTTCGTCCCTTTAATATGTTCGAATAACAGCAGGGATAAGATAACCCGGATTTGTTATTCGTACCAATCCCAGAACGACGGCGAGAGGAATGGTGTCGAGAAGTGAAGCAAAAATACTTCAAGAACTATTTGCAGTTTTGTTGTGAAGATCATTTAAATGTATGTGCCTATTTAAAACAAACACATTACTTTTACACAATGGTTTAACAATAAAGTCTTGACCATTGAGTAGCTCCTTTTATTTCAGCGATGTTGTGGTTGCTAGAATTCGTCATGAACTCCAGTATCATGCCTTTGTCCACTTGTGGCAAATTGCGAGAATCGGCTTTTTCGAAATTAGCCGTCCTTTTAGCCATTTTCAGTGCCGTTAGAGGATAAAATGCTGCTTAAACCTTATTATATGGTTTTAGTTTTTGTGCTTAAATAACAAATAAGTAAACAAACAAACCACAAAACGAAACGACACGTCAATGTCAAGTTTATGTTTGATAAAGACTAGACACGTATGTCAGTCGGTTTTTTTTTTAATAATGCAAAGGAATCTTTATCCATTATTCGTTTGATGACTCACAGAAAGGTCATTTGAAGTTCAAAACATTTCAACGAATATCTTAATAATGTAAGACTTTTATTTAAATCTGATATACAGAAACTGTACCGAAAGCTTTATTCTCGAAATGGTTTTGAAATTTCCATACATATTTAAAAAGTTAGCATGGCTAATTGATAGCAGGTCTCAAATATTACATTCTCTTCAATGTTCTACTTTTTTATTCCCCTGTCCTTTTGTATGATTCCCTTGGCGTTTTTCTTATTCCCTTGGCGTTTTATCTTATTCACCTGTCATTTTTCTTATTCCCCTGGCACTGAAAACTTAAAGTAGTATATTTCAATACCAAACTGACCAAAATTAATGCCTATTCGATAAATCTGCTTATAATTAAATACAATTTCATATTTTATAGTAAATAGGTTTAAAAAAGTAAAAGAAAAAAACGCCAAGGGAATCAGACGGAGAATCCGATTCCGAAGAATGACCCTAAAAGCAGTTTTTTTTATTTTACCTCTTCATAAAACAACTTAGAGTTGAGTATTCATGCATAAATCGACCTTTGAAACACGGGCTAGTTATCGAAGTATCAAAGTTGAGACATAAAGCCAATGTTTTCTTAAAAAAATCATTCAATATTTTTATCACAAGTCATTGCATAAAAAAAACGACAAAAAAGTCACACAAAAAATTGTCAATTTTGGCGGCCTTACCCATAAATGAAGACCAGATGTAACTTTTGAGAATTCGTATTAAGTATGGAATTGTAGAAAAAACTCGGACTTTCGATTAACCGCCGGATCTAATGGCTTCCGCGACCAAAGCCTAGTATAGAGGCTAGTATTATTATAAAGATTGTTCGAAAGTTTCCGGTTATACTTCGACGAACAAAAATCCTGTTGGAAATGTAACGAAAGTCCAAGAATTCTAAATATTCGTTTCGCTCAATCCAAGAAAGTTATACGAAACAGCAATACTTTGGCAACCGTTCCGCTATTTAAATCCTTCAAAGTGTTGGATCTATAGAGGAATTAATCGATAGAGTGAAAATATGTGAAACTTCGGATGATAAAAATGTAACTGCTAATAACTCGGTTTGGTTGGTCTAAGGTCAAGTAGGGCTCTAGAGTTTAGCAAACAGATAAATTACGATCAATATACAGATAGTAAATGTTTAGTTATTGCGTGAACCATGAGTCAGTCGTGTTAGCCTAGTGATTTTACCTAAGGCCTCTCAATCAGAGGATCGTAGGTTCAAGCCTTAGCTCGCACCTCTGAATTTTTCGGAATTTACTATGAGTGAACTGAAACCATTACTTTGCTCACCCGCGACCTTATGATAATTAACCTTTTGACCGCCAGCGTCGGCTATAGACGACAGTACGGTAATACAAAATTAAACCTACCCGCATCCGCATAAGAATCAATTTTGTTCCAAACAAAAACGATGCGTGGCGGTCAAAAGGTTAAGAAAGAAAAGAAAAGAAAGAAAAACATTTATTTGTAACAACAATAACACGCACACAGGCAAAAATAAGAGTACAAACATAGACAAAGACATAGGTGCACATATTAAAGCTGTCACAAAAAGGGGGTAATTACGTTTATTTAAGAAAATAATGTGTGTTCATGCAGTTTCTCCACCTCCAAACTGTGCAAACACACACAAATCACACAAACCTAACTATCACCACTATCAAACTACGCTGACGCGTTTCGAACTCAGCCAGAGGTAGCGTGGCCAGAGGTCGGAGTATCGCATTGATATGGACCTCCGCAAAGTAACGCCTGATTCAATAAATTGTTATGAGCTTTACGGTGAAGGAAAACAACGTGAGCAAACCTGCACGCACCTGCAAAAAGCATCAATAGTGTGTGTGAAATTCAATACCCTCACTGGGCCCGCGTGGGAACTTCGGCCCAAGCTCTCTCATTCTGAAAGGATAACAAGGATGTATTTGTTTCAATGCTTCCAAAAAGCAACAGTTAATGTGTAGGTATATTACAAGCAATGTTTATAGAAGTTGTACGAGGAAGCTGCCAGCTTTTCGAGCCGCTCTTCTATAATTACCTACACAACTCATATTTTTGACAACCGGATGGCCTAGTGGTTAGTGAACCTGACTACGAAACTTGAGGTCCCGGGTTAGATTCCCGGTCGGGGCATATATTTGTGTGACATAATACGAATGCTTGTGCTCGAGTCTTGGATGTTTAATATGTATTTAAGAGGGTACGATGGCTGAGAGAATTTTGAGAAATAGGTATTTTAATGAAATGTCGCTGTCTCGCCCGAACCCCTCCGTGTCTGTACAGCGAGAGCGGGACAACTGCACCTCAGACCGTTAAAAGGCGCGTAAAATTGATCAAAACAGCATTTCGTAGTCCCCTGTTTTCTTCTCGAAAACTGGGCCAATAAATTTATTTTTTTCATAAATAATTAGAGGACAGATTTAGCTATGCCCCTATGTTTTCATTTTTTTGTTTATAGGAGGGATTCTTTTCTGATGAGTGTCTGAAAATGACGTTGAAATTGGGCAATTTTTTCAGTTTTTGAAAGCTCATATTTCTTATGTTAATTGAAATATGGAAAAAAACGAAACATAGGGGCATAGCTGTGGTAGATACAGATTACACAGTAAAAAAAATTTGGCTCTAAAGCCATTGTCCAGGGAGGAAACAGGGGACTACGTTTGTATGGAGAAATGGTGCGCATCGTACCCTCTTAAGTATGGTATTTATCTAAATAAGTATGTTTATCCATTGTCTAGCACCCATAGTACAAGCTTTGCTTAGTTTGGGACTAAGTCAATTGGTGTCAATCGTCCCTCGATTTATTTATTTATTTATTCATTCATATTAGCACTCTATCGTTCAACACCTCGACGATTAAACCGTTCCGTAACAAACTTCCAAGGAATTACAATCTTTCATCCGCTTTAAAAAGTATTAAAAAGGCGTGAAAATCGCAAATCACTTAAGCATTTAAGTTGCGTTCGGGATTGATAAATGGATCAAAGTTGAATTTAGTTGGTGGAAGTTAGCCTTTCGTGTTTTCTGTTGAGCTAACTCGAGAGTGTCGGGCGTTGGTTGAGTGCCACTTTCACCAACATTATTAATGCAACAGGCATTTTCCATCGACACGTTGAAGTGACCGTAAGTGGAAATAGAATAGGGTTATACACAAAAGAATACTAGATCTAACGGATCCCAAAACTCAATAACTTGGTACCAGGTTAGAGGCCAGGTTATAATATTTCTGGAAAACAAAATGTCACTTTTTTAGTGTTCCGGAGCCAAAATGGCAAAACGGGACCCTTATAGTTTCGTCATGTCTGTCTGTCCGTCCATCTTTCTGTCTGTCTTTCTGTTAGCGCAGTGGCTATTAGTGCTAGAAAGCTGTAATTTTGCATGGATATAATATATATAGCAATAACCCCGAGAAAATGATAAGCGAAATATTCAACTTTATAAGATTTAAAAGCGAAAAAGTTTTCGGGTGCGCCGGTGGGACTTGAACCCACGTCTCCCGGGTATGCGCCCCAACGGGTGTTCTACCAACTGAACCACGTCGCAGCCAACCGACCTCCCCGAAATTCTTAATCGCTTACATACGCCAACAGTGGCGTGTGGTAACATCCATCACAACTATTAGAATTACGTGGGTTCAAGTCCCGCCGGCGCACCCGGAAACTTTTTCGCTTTTAAATCTTAGGTTCGGTGAGCAGACGTAACTGCTAATAAAATAAATAATATTTGAATTAAATAGAAGCGGAACATCATCTCTTACGCATTTCCAACTAATTTGGAACGTAGGAGTCATAGCTTCTAATAGTTGTGATGGATGTTACCACACGCCACTGTTGGCGTATGTAAGCGATTAAGAATTTCGGGGAGGTCGGTAGTATGCGACGTGGTTCAGTTGGTAGAACACCCGTTGGGGCGCATACCCGGGAGACGTGGGTTCAAGTCCCACCGGCGCACCCGGAAACTTTTTCGCTTTTAAATCTTAGGTTCGGTGAGCAGACGTAACTGCTAATAAAATAAATAATATTTGAATTAAATAGAAGTGGTACATCATTTCTTACGCATTTCCAACTAATTTGGAACGTAGGAGTCATAGCTTTTAATAGTTGTGATGGATGTTACCACACGCCACTGTTGGCGTATGTAAGCGATTAAGAATTTCGGGGAGGTCGGTTGGATGCGACGTGGTTCAGTTGGTAGAACACCCGTTAGGGCGCATACCCGGGAGACGTGGGTTCAAGTCCCACCGGCGCACCCGGAAACTTTTTCGCTTTTAAATCTTAGGTTCGGTGAGCAGACGTAGCTGCTAATAAAATAAATAATATTTGAATTAAATAGAAGTGGTACATCATTTCTTACGCATTTCCAACTAATTTGGAACGTAGGAGTCATAGCTTCTAATAGTTGTGATGGATGTTACCACACGCCACTGTTGGCGTATGTAAGCGATTAAGAATTTCGGGGAGGTCGGTTGGATGCGACGTGGTTCAGTTGGTAGAACACCCGTTGGGGCGCATACCCGGGAGACGTGGGTTCAAGTCCCACCGGCGCACCCGGAAACTTTTTCGCTTTTAAATCTTAGGTTCGATGAGCAGACGTAACTGCTAATAAAATAAATAATATTCAACTTTATAGTATTTTTTTGTTAAAATCGAGCGTGCCCCCCCCCCCTCCCACCTCTAAAAGCTAAACTGCTGGAAAAAAATCAGGATGAGAGGAAATATCTCAAATTAACAAGGACAACTATAACGGCTAAGTTTGCTTGAGAATTATTAGTAGTTTAAGAGTAAATAGCAGCCTGACCTAGAAAATATATCTACTTGTGAATTTCCGTAAATACAAAATCCTTAGAATAATATTACTTGTTGAATACAGATAGTGCACGTCTTAATGGCTGCGGAACCCTATCCTGGGCGTGTCCGACACGCTCTTGGCCGGTTTTTTAACTAGCCTATTAATAGTGTCCTCCTTCTTGTCCTGAACTAAATCTGGCCAATCATTTCAAAAATCGAAACGTTTATTCTGCAAGTAGGCCAAAGCCACAAAGGGCTCTTTAACCTGAATTGAAACAATTACTTTGCTCACTTGCGACGAGCGCGCGTGAATGTCGCGGGTGAGCAAAATAATTGTTTCAGTTCATTAATATGGACCTCCGTAAACTAACGCCTGATTCAATCAATTTATTCAAGCTATTTTACATGTCACTTTTTGAACTACCAGCGCTTTCGGAAAACCCATCATTGTCAAGAAGAATGCACCGCAAGAAACTTGCCAGAAAGTCATCTTTTCAGGGGAAAATAAAATAAATAATTACAATAGAAACAAAAAAAAAACATATAAAGTCTAAAAGAAATTACATATCAAAAAAAATACAGGGATGTACGGGGTCCCTTAAATTTAGTTCGGCGGCAAAGTCATCTCGCCATCTGCTCCTGGGCCTGCCTTGGCGCCATTAACCACCGTGCGGCACCCACCATGCAGCTGAGTGCGCCCACCTTTGAGGGTGCATCCGGCACACATGCCCGGCCCAATCGCATTTGAGCTTGGCGGTCTTTTTTCCTACGTTATGGTTATGAGTTCTGTACCTCTACCATGAGTTTACACTAGTTCACAGTGACCGTACTCGCTAGCGACGGCGTAAATGATTTGTATGGAGAATTGAACTTCCGTAAGTGACCGCTAGAGGCGTTGTACAATTGTCCATACAAATAATTTACGCCGTCGCTAGCGAGTACGGTCACGTAAACTAGTGTAAACTCATGCTAGAGGTACTGCAGGCTTATTGTCTAACGTTTCTGACTCTTGCCTTCGCAATCACTATTACTTTCTGTCAAACGGTATAAAAGAATAAAAATATTCAAAATATAATGTAGCCTTATTACCATTACCACAGTCTGCTTGTAATGTTCATAATTGAATCTTAATTGAATTGTTGCTTTTTAATGTTCATAATTCGCACTAAAAGGTATAGGTATAAAAATTACGGTTAAATACTACCGATTGGTAAATAAACAAATAAATTAGACGCCACCAGTTTATATTTGATAGGCAAGCGTGAAGGCTCTGCATGGCGTTTGTCAATAACAGTTAAATGACGTAGGTACACGTACTCGAAAGTAAGTTCTCATGTAACTCCAATTAATTCTGAATTTCCGAATAGTATTGCTTTGATTTAATCACAAGGACAGATTTACCAACGGGACTAATGTAGGTATGTATGTAAATAAATAATGGGACGATTGACACTAATTAACCTAGTTTCAAACTAATCAAAGCTTAAAATATTGGCACTAGACGACGGATAAACATCGATAAAATTTAATGTCTACAGTCTACTCCCAATACTCTATCCCGCGGGAAATTCCAAAATCCCTTATTACGGCACCTCTTCGATCCTAAATTAATGATTACGGAGATGGGGTTCCGAAAATCCTAAAATTATTTTTTACCGTAATCGTAATCACCTACTTGTATGCCAAATTTGAAGTCTCTAATAATAAAATTATACGAGTAGTTACGGAGATAAGGCCGCTTAGAAGCAAAAATAAATCCCATTTATTCCTCTCCTGTGAGAATTTCGAAAAATCCCTTCAAAGTAAGTATATGACTTTCATGGTGCCAAATTTCAAGTATTTAGCTTCAGCAGTTTGCGCTAAGCATTGATGTATAAGTCAGTCAGTCAGCCAGGACTTTGAATATTACGTTTTGAGATTTACTATTGTGTCGTGGTTCACCATCATCATCATCATTCCAGCCTATATATACGTCCCACTGCAGAGCACAGGCCTCCTCTCAGAGTGAGAGGGTTTGGGCCGTAGTTCCCACGCGGGCCCAGTGCGGATTGGTAACGTCACACATTTAATTGAATTTCATGTCATGGCTAAGTTATTAGAAGAAATATTCGTATTTTTCATACATAATGTCTGCCCCGACTGGATTTGAACCTGGAACCTTAAGTTTTGTGCAAGGTTCTCTCACTCAGCTATCCGGTCGTCAACGTAAGCCAACGTAATTTAATATTGATGACGTCGCCTCGCCTGTTTACTCGCAATTCAATTTTCAAACTTCGTATCGTGCCGTCCCGTTTACGCTAATAGTTTTAAACAGAAGAGTAAAAGGGACGACACTATACCACGATACGATCTTCGGATTTAGAATTTCGTAGTTGCCCCCCTTAACTCGCGATTCGATTTTAACAAGCAATTAAACGAAATGTTTTGCATGTTACTCGAAAGCTCCCTTTTGATGTTGGAGACGTGTAATTCTATTTTGTTAATTAATGCTTAAAGTATTACGGTGTTTTGGGAGTTCGCAAGGTAAATTTCGCGTGGGTGGACGTGTTCGAGGGGTAATTTTTTTAAATTGTTTTATGAGGGCAAGTTGGATTTGACATTTGACTTATTTAAGTATTCAACCGTTAGACAGACCGGTCCAACGCGTTCCCGCAACCAAAAGCAGGTCGACGCTACATCTTGTTGGAGGCTTCTACACTGTGTCTTCCGGTCCGTGGACGGCCCGACCGGCCATCAGTTCTACGAGCGTGCCCTGCCCACTGCCACTTGAGTCTGGCGATTCCTCGAGCTATGTCGGTGACTTGAAATGAATTAATGAATTCAAGTCCTTCACCGTACCTTAGTCACATGTAAAAGCGCAAGTCCCCATTCAGGTACCTACCTACTTGATAAACAAATCAGGTCAAAAGTTTTTGATGCGACGCTTCCAGATTAAAATAGTCAGTTAGTGCGTTATCGTGTTGTTTAAGTGGTCTGATTAGATAGTGCCAATGGCAACCACACCATACATTAATGCAAGCTATAGATGGAAATAATTGTAGACTAGTTTATATGTAAACTCATAAATAAAAATAAAATAAATATATAAATGTAGACGACCAGATGGCCTAGTGGTTAGAGAACCTGACTACGAAGCTTGAGGTCCCGGGTTCGATTCCCGTGTCGGGGCAGATATTTGTATGAGAAATACGAATGTTTGTTCTCGGGTCTTGGGTGTTTAATATGTATTTAAGTATGTATCTATCTATATATGTTTATCCGTTGCTTAGTACCCATAACACAAGCTTTGCTAAGCTTACTTTGGGACTAGGTCAATTGGTGTGAATTGTCCCATAATATTTATTTATTTTATTTTTTATTAAATATCACGGGACAATAAAATTCACACCAATTGACCTAGTCCCAAAGTAAGATCTGGAATCAGCTTTCTGCGGCAGCATTCCCGGAGCGTTACAACTTAGGGATCTTTAAAACGAGCCTACCAATTCCTAAAAGGGTCGGCAACGCACCTGTGATGCCCCCCCGTGTTACGGGTGTCCATGGGCGACGGTGATCGCTTTCCATCAGGTGACCCGTCTGCTCGTTTGCCACCTCTTATATAAAAAAAAAGAAAAAAAAAGCTAAACAAAGCTTGTGTTATGGGTACTAAGCAACGGATAAACATACTTATATAGATAGATACATACTTAAATACATATTAAACAATAAATACTCACAAAGATTTAATACTCATAAAGATTTTAAAATAATTTATTGAATCAGGCGTTACATTGTGGAGGTCGATATTAATGAACTGAAACAATTACTTTGCTCGCAATTGATTTACTTAAGGTCGCGGGTGAGCAAAGTAATTGTTCCAGTTTATTCATAAAGATTTTATATTAAAAGTTATCGACATAGCCCACCGCATTAGCACGCTGAAGTGGCAATGGGCAGGCCATATAACCCGAAGAACCGATAACCGTTGGGGTAGACGAGTTCTTGAGTGGAGACCACGGATCGGCAAACGTAGCGTGGGACGTCCTCAGACTCGGTGGAGCGAAGATCCTCGCAAGGCGGCTGGCAAGAGCTGGATGAGAGTGGCTGAGGATCGTGCTCAGTGGCGTGCCATGGGAGAGGCCTATGCCCAGCAGTGGACGAACATAGGCTAATGATGATGATGATGATTATTTTTTTATCAATCAAAGTCGTGGGAGCTTCGTGGTTTGACCTATGGCCTCTCAAGCAGAGGTACAAACCCGGGCGGACACCTCAGAGCAGGGCTGAATTATGCAGAATAGGGGATTACCTAGGGGTTCCCGCATCGCCAAAGGGCGTGCCCCGTGCGCGCAACAAAGAAATTAAAATGGTTTACGAGTCGGAGTGAAAATTTAAAAGAAAAATTTGTATCCTCGGTGACAATATGTCGTTTTGCTATCTTTCGATGCATGCTACCAGTTGATTTGACTTTACTTCTTGAAATATTATGGTTGATATTTTGGCTGTAAGGAAAATTGGGAATGTCTAAAAAAAATTACCAGTGGTTTTTATATTTTTATTGTATAGAAAAGTCAATTATAAGAAACTAATTTCAATCTTATGTCATTTAGTTCTCTACTTTTTTCAAAATTAATTATTGAAACTATTTTAGTTGATGACGTCAGATTATAATTGAGGGCTCCCACAATGCCAAATTTCTAAATCTATCTAAATGCGTACGATAAGGCAACCCCTTTATTTATTTTTTGCGTAGTGGTACACTAAGTATACACTGTGTCACTTTACTGGCACTGACAAAGTGCTAGATGTCAGACAGCGGGTCCAAATCAAACTCCGTAGTATAAACCCACGCGTAAATTGTTAAGAATTCTAACCACACAGAATAAAGTACGACTTGAACCGGTCACGCAATTTACACCAATGTCAAATGAAGGTCATTGCTTATTTGTTATATAATAAATTCATTACATAATATTAAAATTAAATAACTACAGAAAACGATTTAAAAAGCATTTATCTCGAAATGGTTTTCGATTTTCTATACATTGCAAAAAAATAGACATCCCCAATTGCATTGCCTTGAATTTCTCGAAATATAAATGCGAAATTACATTTGAAATTTACTATGAGCTTTGCGGTGAACGAAAACATCGTGAGGATACCTGTATACGTGCGAAGAAATTCAGTGCTAAGTGTAAAGTTCCCAATCCGCACTTGGCCCACGTGGTACGCACGGCCCAAGCCCTCTCGTTCTGGGTGTGTTTTTTTTTATAAATCTCTTCTAACAAAATTGGATCAAAACTCCCCATTATGTTCGCAGCAGTACCCCTCTGAACAGCTATGGCGGTCAGAACTCCGATCCAAAACTTCATTTGAGTTGCAGTTTTGCAGGAACACACAAATTCGCACCACTTGCAATTGATATTTTCGAGTGAGTGATTTAAAAATCGATGTCTTGAGGCAATGTTGTCACATCATTGACGTACAATAAAACAACTAGACTCCCAATCGCTTAACAAAAGTTCCTCAAAAAACGTCCGAGCGGCGTTGTGTGTACGTATACATCAATTTATACAGATAACATTAACAGCATTCATTCAAATTAACACCTTATTTCGTAGCAGTAATGTTTAATGTCAATTGAATACGATCGTTCGAAGTAGTGACATGACGTCACGCGCTGGAAACCGCCTAAAGAGTAAAGAATGCAGTGGAGTGGTCATGCGAAGCGGAAGCTAGACTGTCTGTCTCTTTTTTTCTCGTGAGTTTGATTACGGTGCGAAAGAGACATATACGAATACGGGGCGAGAAGTGACGTTGTAATCAACGCGCGGTCGAAACACAACTGAACCAAAACTCTGCACATTAGACGCGTGTGCAGACTTTTGCTTCGGACAATTTTTGAGCGTGATTGGGAGTCTAGTTGTTTTATTGTACAATCGCCCCAAGCGCCAGATAACCACCTTAAAGGCCCAGTTTGCGTGCAGTGGCTAGACATCTGTCCATAACAATCCATAGCAATAAATATCAACGGCTGCAAGCAAATTTGTTTCGAAAATGGGTATCTGGCGTCTGGGGCGATGGTACGTCAATGTGTCACATACAATTTTGAAAAATTGATAGAATAAAATCCAAAAGTTAATAGAAATAGGTAGAATTGAAAATGAAAACAGGTAGATCTACCACTTTAGTTAAAAAATCAGTATCTTTTGAATGAATGAAAATTAGTAAAAATGTTTGAAAATATTTATGGATGGTGCTTTTACATGTTTTTGTTAAACAATTTCAAATAGGCCAAGTAGTCTCTTTCAGCCACAGACAGGACCGAGAAGTCGAAAGACGGATCCAAAACGGCTGGAAGAGCTATTGGTCAATGAAAGATCTAATGAAGGGCGATCTTCCTCTAACCCTAAAACGGAGACTCGTTGATATGTGTATACTGCCTGTCCTAACTTACGGTGCTCAAACATGGTCACTGACGGAGTTACAGAAGACCAAATTGAAGGTTTGCCAAAGAGCAATGGAGCGTAGTATGCTCGGGGTGAAGCGGATTGATCGGATCCGAAACATCTCACTGCGCTCCCAAACACGCATTACCGATGTGGGTGCCAAGGCTGCCAAGCTTAAGTGGGACTGGGCAGGCCACGCCAGCCGCATGGATCCAAATCGGTGGGCTAGGTTAGCCACGGACTGGATACCACAGGATGGATGGCGGCGACGAGGCAGGCCCAGGAGGCGTTGGCGGGACGACCTAGACGTGTACCTCAAAGACTGGAAGGACACCGCTCAATATCGGGATGAATGGGGAAAATGGAGGGAGGCCTTTGCCCAGCAGTGGGACACTTCTCCAGGCTAATTAAAAAAAAAAAAAAAAAAAAAAATTTAAATGGTTGGAGTTAGGAACACCACTTGTAAAAAACAACTTTGTGTGTCCAGCAGTTTATCTAAGGTTTGACAAGTTTTCATATTATTTATTGGCCGTATTGTCTAACGCTTCTGTCGCTTGCCTTCGCTTTCACCATCTCTTTCTGTCATCATCTTATACCGTTTGACAGAAAGAAATAGTGATAGCGAAGGCAAGCGTCAGAAGCGTTAGACAATAAGCCTCTGGTCTATTATTTTAATAAATCTACGCTCATGGTCACCAAACTTTCGTGGTACGTCTCATTGATTTTGCTATCGTCGGTGGCCGTGTGCTATTTTTAGGCACATGAAATGACCATTCGTTCAATTTATATGACGTCTGTAGTACTATTCAAATAAACTTCAGTTTCGATAGAAATTTAAAGGTGGTTCCCTTCCTGTCGGTTTTATATTAAGACCTTTATGTATTACTGTCAGTGTATGTGCAAAACAAAAGATTGAAGTGTTTTTTGATAAACAAAACGGTAATAATATTATACAGCGTAACTAAAGATTTTCCTTGTGATATCGTGCCACAAAATGATGAAGGTACATCATCTAGGTGATTATAACAGTAAAAAAACTAATAAAAGGATTTTCCCAAAATCCCATGGGTTAAGAAAAACCGGCCAAGTGCGAGTCGGACTCGCGCACGAAGGGTTCCGTACCATTATCTATTAAAACGGCAAAAAAAATCACGTTTGTTGTATGGGAGCCCCCTTAAATATTTATACTATTCTGTTTTTTTAGTATTTGTTGTTATAGCGGAAACAGAAATATATCATCTGTGAAAATTTCAACAGAACTGTCTAGCTATTAAGCCCGCTATACACTCGCGTGCGAGTTTCGAGCGGGCTCGAGTGTAGCTGCCCTTTGTCGCGGGCCAAAAACCGACACTGATTGGGGTGACGACCAGATGGCCTAGTGGTTAGAGAACCTGACTACGAAGTTTGAGGTCCAGGGTTCGATTCCCGTGTCGGGGCAGATGTTTGTATGAAAAATACGAATGTTTGTTCTCGGGTCTTGGGTGTTTAATATGTATTTAAGTATGTATCTATCTATATAAGTATGTTTATCCGTTGCCTAGTACCCATAACACAAGCTTTGCTTAGCTTACTTTGGGACTGGGTCAATTGGTGTGAATTGTCCCGTGATATTTATTTATTTATTTCTTTATTTTTTATTTAATGGCGCGAAGCGCGAATGCGAAGGCGTGAACAACAAACGCTACACTCGCGTTTCGCGGCTTTCGCGGACGTTCGCGCCGCGAGTGCGGAGCGGGCTTTACGATTCATGAGATACCTACAGCCTGGTGACCTTTGGGTACAGAACCCTAGTAAATTGTATTTGTACGCGAACGAAGTCGCGGGCAAATGCTAGTAAGTCAAAAAAAAGCCCTCAACATACTTTTCCTCCTGTTGCTTTATTTAACGTGAAAAACATTCACAGTGGCTGCGTTCAATGTGACTGTATCGTACTAATGAGCTTGGGGTCTCTTCCTAGAAAAACTGCTGCCTTTGCTAAAATAATTACCATCCCAAGTGATTAATCCGGGGTATCCCACTATCCTTTAACCATTTAGCTGGCCTTTGAATTAAAAGCTTTCTTATCCGGTTGACTTAAGTAAGGAGAGAAGGTGTTACCGCCACGACTTTTGTATAAAGATCTATTTTTTACCCCCGAGACAAAAAGAGGGCGCTATGTGTGTGTGAGAGTGTATGTGTGTGTCTAATGCGGTTTTTTATTTGAAAGCAGGGTTCTTGGCGATGATTCTTAGACATGTTTCATCAAAATTGTTTCGGCCGCTTCAAAGTTATCAGCTCTTTTGTTAGCTGCGGAAGGGATCTTAGACGCGAAATGGGCATTTACTTTATTATCAAACCAAATTGCGTTGGTGGTTTTTATAATTTTCAATTTATAGTCACAAGCTTTTATTTAACTTTATGTTTGTTCGGTTGGAAAAGTACCCTATATCTTCTACCGCTTGAGCTGAAATTTTGGATGCATGTGTAAATCAGGTGACGATGCATTATTTAACTGACCTGACGATGGAGCTGGAAGGTGGCCGTACAGGTGTGTGTGAAGTTTCCAATCCGCCCACGACTGACATATACTGATTCTCAGTGGGACATACATATATATATATATATATATAGACTGGGATGATGATGATGATGAATATTAGTGGTCCTCTTAGATACACTTCGACCCTTAAGTATATTTTGTTGGGAATCGATTTGTTACGGCACAACGCTACTTGGCTTGGTCTCCTTACACTTACACCGATACCATCCTAACTGCTAGCAATTAACCGCTTATTTCCCCGTAGAATAGCACACTGCTGGAATTAGTTGATTCCATGCCTAATTGATACCCCCTGGTGATACGATGCTCTCCTAATTGCAATTACTGTCCTACTTATTTACACACAAATTCTGGGTATCTCTTCTGTATTGTATACAGGGTGTCTCCGGTAACACGATCAATACATTAAATTATACATCCTTTAACTAATCAGTAATTAAATCCAAATTTACTATCGTTTCCAATTGAAAATGTACTACTATTGTATAGGTATGTTTTTAACGCATCCCATGCACACACACACACACAGACACGCACACGCACACGCACACACGCACACGCACACACTCACACACACTCACACACACTCACACCCACACACACACACACACACACACACACACATACACACACACACACACACACACACACACACACACACACACACACACACAAACACACATAGCGGTCATACTTATAACACCCCTCTTTTTGTGTCGAGGCTTAAGAACCATTATACTAGGGGTGTTCAATAAAAAGTGAGAATGAGTATGTTATAAACAACATTTACTAAATGTCATTTTATTTTTCGACATAGTCACCTTTTAGCATAATACACTTAGTATATCTTTTTTCTAAACTTAAAATTCCATTTTTAAAAAAGGTCTCATCTTGAGTACTTAAAAAATCTTGTACTGCAGCGACTACCGCGTCGTCGTCTTCAAAATTCTGGCCTCTCAGGTATTGTTTCAATCTCGGAAATAGGTAGAAATCACTGGGAGCGAGATCTGGTGAATACGGAGGATGCTTAAGGATATCGAACCCAGCATCACGAATTGCAGGCATTGCAACGGCGGACTTGTGTGCCGGGGCATTGTCCTGGTGGAACAGCACAACTTTCGAGAGTTTACCTCGCCTTTTTTCGCGGATCTCATTGCACAATGTTGCTATTTGTTTGGCGTATAATGTGCCCGCAATAATGGCTCCATGCTCGAGATACTCAATCATTAATACCCCTTTACCATCCCAAAAAACAGAGCCCATGACCTTACCGGCAGATGGGCTCACCTTGAATTTCTTCGGAGTTGGAGATGATGGCCTTTTCCATGTCATAGACTGTAGTTTTGTTTCTGGGTCGTAATGATGGAGCCATGTTTCGTCCATTGTTATAAATCGCGCCAAAAAAAGTTCCTGGTCTTGCTGCATCAGGTTTAAAGCTTCTTGACAAATCTCTAGTCTAGTTTGTTTTTGCGTGTCAGTAAGCATTCTTGGTACCCAACGCGCAGATACCTTTTTCATACCCAAGCGTTCATGTAAAATATTATGCACGCTCCCCGTTGAAATCTTTACATTTTCAGCAATAAAACGAACCGTGACACGACGATCCGCCAAAACTGAGTTTTCAACTTTTTTCACAATTTCTTCAGTTACTGCTGTAGTAGGGCGTCCGGAGCGGGGGTCGTCCATTGTCGATGTTCTTCCACGTCTAAATTCGGCGCACCAACGTGCGACTGTCGAATACGGAGGAGCATTAGACCCTAAAGTGACCCGCAAATCCAAATTGACTTGGTCCGTAGAAAAATTTTTCAAACACAAGTATTTGATAACGGCGCGCAGTTCAATTTTCTCCATTTTCACTAACGTACTCAATAGCATTGCAAAGAAATTTCCGTATATTTTTTTAAACAAAAGACGGTTAGTTTTTTTTTTCATAGCAATCAGCTAGATAGATTAGCTTTACCGGCCAATATTTAATTTCGTAATATTAAAAGAGTTTGCATCTCATTCTCACTTTATATTGAATGCCCCTCGTAAATCGCAATAGTTCAGTATGTAAAAACTACATTACACTGCAGTCCATCAAAGTTCAGCTGCCATAAAACGTGCCATTATTTGACTTGGTAACGGGGGATTTACGGCGCCGGCCGTTGGCGTAATTTACGACGCTCCCGGCTCAGTTACGCCCGAGATTGAGATTGCGTAAAAAAAAATCGGCAAAGTTCGTATCAGATTTGATGCGGTGTTCCGCTGGGGAAGCTTTATATCAAGGTGAAGGTTTGAGTTAACTTAATTCAAATATTTTTTTATACAATACTTTGTTGAAAATAATTCAGATTTTTTTTATTTGATTAAATAATTATCAATTCAGAACGGGAGAGGGAAACTGTTAGGTAATCTCTTACGGCACGATAATTAGAATATTAAAACTACACACACACATATGCTCGCATATGCGCACGCATACGCACACATGCACTCGCCTAACTATGACAAGTTTTGCCTGCTTGAATATATTGTGTCTTGCTTTAATTTATATAGTTTTAGTTTTTTATTTTAGTTTTACCTTCTTTTATTTTTGCATTTGTTAAACATCAAACTTTTTTGTGGGGAGGAGCACTGCTTATCCTAGAGCACAGGTTTTACCTATCTAGGGAGTAGAGTTTCTAGTTATAAGAACTATGTATAAAGATGTATACTTTTATCAATAAAGTTATTATTATTAGTTATTATTATAATAGAGAAGGAAAGATAGAAGGGAAAAGAGGAAGACCAAGAAAGAAGGAAGAAAAAATAACTGAAGAAACTCCACTTCACTTCACTTCTTTATTATCTTATTTTATTTTCTGAAGGAAAGAGCGGAATGTAGAACAAGCTGAAAATTACTCCACCGACAAGAGCCTAACTCTTTAATATATGATGATGATTTATTCAATATAGGCTTGCGTTTGACCACAATCACACCTGATGGAAAGCGAAGATGGTTTACGCTTGCCTTGCCTAATATAGGTGAAAAACTTAAGTAAGTAAATGACCTGTTGTATGTAGTGGTAACGTGTCCGTATAAATAAATTGACGTTCCCCACATACGGTGATGCACCCTGGACTTGAAAACAGTCAGATTGTAGTGTTCAGAGAACACAGGCGCAGGCAGTGGTTTCCACTCTTTAGCCGTAAGTACGGTTGATAAAAGAAAAGCGAAAACGCTTTGTGCGGATTTTGGGAAAATTGGCAACGAAAGAGTGGAGACCCCGCCTACTTCTGGTCGACCTGAGAATGAAAGGAGCAGGTGGAATAAGGATCTGCAGTTCCAAAGCACATTCCCCAAAATGTAGCCTGTAGACTCTTCTGCGATGACGAAGGTACTAAAAATTTTAGTTTACTAAGCTGTGGAATGAAAAATTCTGAATACACTCGTGAAGCAATTCTATCGTGTGTGAAGTTCCACATCACTGGGCCCACTTGGAAACAACAGCTTATTTTCATCTCATCTCCGGTTTTTAGGGTTCCGTAGTCAACTAGGAACCCTTATAGTTTCGCCATGTCTGTCCGTCTGTCTGTCCGTCTGTCCGCGGCTAAGCTCAGAGACTGTTAGTACTAGAAAGCTGTAATTTGGTATCAATATATATATCAGTCACGCCGACAAAGTGATTGAATAAAAAAAAGTAAAAAAAATTTTTTTAGGGTACCTCCCTTAGACGTAAAGTGGGGGTGATTTTTTTTTTCTCGGCTAACCCTATAGTGTGGGGTATCGTTGGATAGGTCTTTTAAAACCATTGCGGGGTTGCTAACATGATTATTCTATTCAGTGATCTGTTTGCGAAATATTCAACTTTAAAGTGAAAATTTTCATTAAAATCGGCCGTCCCCCCCCCCCTCTAAAATCTAAACTGTTGGGTGGAAAAATTTGAAAAAATTCAGAAGGGTAGTAAATATATCAAATTTACTAGGAAAATTATAGCGGCTAAGATTGCTTGGAAATTATTTGTAGTTTAAGAGTAAATAGTAGCCTAAGGTATAAAACATACCTAAACTTGGATGATTCCGTACACATACGAAATCCTTAGAAATCCTTAGAAAAATATTACTTGATTTTTTCTTAATGGCTACGGAACCTTGAGCGTGTCCGACACGCTCTTGGCCGGTTTTGTTTTTATACTTTCCATTGCAAGGCAACGCTTTCTGTCGTAATTATAGAGCTTAGGTCGTAGTTCCCACAAGGGCCTAATGCGTATCGGGAACTTCACACATACCATTAAATTTCTTCGCTGGTTTAATTTCGTACATAAAAGCCAAAAAACTCAGTGGTGCGAGCCCCGAACCAGTAAGCTACCATGACTTTCAGAATATACAGTCTAATATTGACCAATCAGATGGCTGCATTGGTCTTGCATACGCGTCGCGTCGCAGCCATTCATCCAATAAACAACGGGCTTAAGTAGACATAAATCACCGCAGCGAATCGCGGCACGGCACGTAGTAGCCACAGAACGTGGTAGGACATCTTAGGCATCCGAGGTAATATTGCGGGGTTCTTTACTTGGAGTTTACTTTAATAAAGTTATTAATTGAACTTTATTTTTCGCTTATTCTTGTCATCACAATTTTGAAGGTAGCAGACTCTCAATACTAACTAATCATTCCCTCCCTAGATTGCAATAACTTTGGTAAATTATCTTAATACTTTGATGATAGGATATTCTGTCAACCCCTAGCGGGTTCCAGAACACCCCATCACCCCGAAAGGGTTTTCACCCCAAAAAGGATTTATTTCTTCGTTCGCGCATTTAATTTTCGACTTTACACAAACACGTTTAATCTCAATTTGGAACGTCTGCTCATTGGAAATAAGTCCTTGCGCAAGATCTCTGCAACCCACTTTGAAGATATCACAGCATCCCCTAGAGATTTTTTCCCGAAATGTAGCACAATGTATATTTTATAATATCTGAGGAAAAAATACTGACTGAATTTGTATATTTTTATTCCATTTCGTAGGAAATTAGATATTCCGTATAAGGTAAATGTTATATATATATAATCTCTTTGGTTTGACTGTCAAGTGAGCCTGACGTTTGACATTGGTGATTCATTCTAATAAAATACATGATCTTCTAAGCAATGTTTTAATGAAGATATTACAAATTGGCGACGATGGACGAACTTACACGATTAAACAGGACACGTGCATCGATACGCGGCCAGTTGACGAAACTGGAAAATCAACTTACGCAAATTAGTGAAAATTTTACCGAATACGAAGCTAATATCAGACTCGCAAACTTAGAAAATTATGAAAAGAAATTCGATCAGGTACAGACCGACATCGAATGTCAAAATGAAACGGAATTCGAAGCCGAAATCGAACAGAGGTACAGTACTCAAGAACAAATTTTGCAACTGAAATTGAAACTACACACACTACGCCCCGCGCCGGCCGCCACCGTGCCGTCCACAATGTTCATCACGCCGCGCAGCTGCGAGGGCGCGCCCGACGCGGCACCCGCGACAACAAGCTCGCCCAGAATTAACTTTCAACCTTTCCAAGAAAAAGAAACGTTTAAAAATTTTGTAAATCGACTAGAAATGTACCTGCAACTACATAACTACAACGACCTACGCACAAAAACTCTGATGCTATTATCCTCTTTACCACCTGAGCTACACCAGAAGACTTATGACCTCTGTTCACCTTCAGACCCACGGGAACAAGAGTATGAGGTACTTGTCAAAACTTTAACGGAATATTTAGACCCTAAACCGAGTATTTGGGTTGGGCATGCCAGCATAAGTTCATATCGCGAATGCAAGAAGTGGATGAATCGATAATGACATACACATCAGAACTGAAGCGTTTAGCGCAAGATTGTGAATTTACATGCGACAGCTGCAAGAAATCTATCGGCAACAACTTTTTAACATTACAGTTTATCCGAGGATTACGTGACAGTGACATAAAAACGAAAATTTTAGAGAAACAAACTGTATCTGACTTTAGCGACCTCTTTCGTACCGCAACCGCAATAGAATTAGCAAAATCGGATAGCGAGTTCATAACACAGCCATCGAAAAGTAGCTATCAAGTAAACACTCGGCCTAAAAATACTATGACGAAGAATAAAGCACCTGTATCTATACGAGACTTACGTGGCAAATGCTTTCGATGCGGAAGCGCCGACCATCGCGCACATGACTGCAAGTGCATCAACGACGTCTGCAACAAATGTCAACGTAAAGGACACATGGCACGAGTTTGTTTGCAACCGGCGAAGACTAATTATCAAATCGAAACAGAAAATTCATCAACATTGCAAGAACCGTACACACAAGACAACGTTGATGATGATACGCCCTGGAACATCAACATTATCCGATCCAATAACACGGATAAGTATATAATAAATATTTACATTGACGGTAAAATTTTACAAATGGAAGTGGATACAGGGGCAGCGCTGTCATCAATGTCAATCAAAGACTTCAAGAAAATTCAATCGAGACAGAAAATATTCAAAACCCGATAAGAAGTGTGCGTAGTGGAAAAGTCTCATCGTACTCATTGCCGGTAACGTTTTGTATGGATTGAATATTGTCGCAATGAGTACGATGAGACTTTTCCACTACGCACACTTCTTATCGGGTTTTGACTACACCATAGAATACAGAACATCTACAGAAAACAGTAATGCTGACTACTTATCCAGATTTCCAGTGGACAAAATTGGTACAAATATTATTGATGTTCACTGTGCGTTTCAGCTTCAACAAATTAACAATATATCAATAGACAGACAGAAGATTGCAGAAGAAACTGAAAGAGACACGGAATACGAAGACATTCTACGGGCTTTGCGGTCAGGAACAAGTGTTACGCGACTTGGGTACAATGACAACGAACTAACGCTGCAGGATGGATGCATTTTGAAAGGCACTAGAATCATGATTCCAATATCTTTAAGGCACGCTGTTCTCCAAGACATTCATACAGGACATCTCGGTGTCGTAAAAATGAAGCTTTTGGCACGAGGATTTGTGTACTGGAGAAACATTGACAAAGATATCGAGGATCTTGTCAGAACATGCCGAGAGTGTAGACTGAGCCAAAACCAGCCCGCACGAGCACCACACCATCCTTGGGAGACACCAGTAGCTCCATGGCAGCGACTTCACATTGATTTCGCTGGTCCTATACTTGGTTATTCCTTATTCATCATAGTGGACGCATTTTCAAAATGGATAGAGGTCATTCCCACTAAGACAACAACGAGCTCATGGTGTATTTTGAAGTTGAAAGAGTTATTCGTAACCTTTGGATACACGGATATAATTGTTTCAGATAACGGGAGACAGTTTGTATCAACAGAGTTCGAAGCGTTTCTTAAAAACAACGCCATAGTGCACAAAACTTCAGCTCCTTACCATCCAGCTACGAATGGGCAAGCGGAAAGGACTGTACAAATTGTCAAAAAAGCGTTACAGGCCGTCAGCACTGACCCTGGCACTCTACAGGACAAGCTGGTGGGAATCAAGGAGCGCTTGAGAAGTACACCCAGCACCAGTACTGGTAAGAGCCCGTATGAGCTTATATTTGGGAGGGAGGTGAGGACCTCGCTACACGTTAAGTTCAGAAGCGCGGTAACGCATTACACGCAGAACGTCTCTCACCACCCCCATACGAGGTCTTTCTTAGCGGGCCAAAGAGTGCAGATCCGAAGTTATGCAGACAAAAATAGAAAATGGGAATTCGGAACTGTATTGCGAGTCCTGGGGCCGGTTCACTACCTTGTACAAACGGATGATGGCGAGACCTGCAAGCGACACGTCGACCAGATGTTGCAAACATCAATAGGGGTGGGGAATTAGCAGGTGTCTTCAGGATTTTAGGGCAGAGGCCTGTTATATATATATAATCTCTTTGGTTTGACTGTCAAGTGAGCCTGACGTTTGACATTGGTGATTCATTCTAATAAAATACATGATCTTCTAAGCAATGTTTTAATGAAGATATTACAGTAAACGTACCAATGCTCGACACCTCAACGCCCAGTAGATGACACTCATCTGTCACCTCTCTTACGACGACATATTGAAGGTGCCATATTATTATATTGGGTCGGTGTCAACCACAGCGACATTTTCCTTACTCCATTTTTCTTAAAAAATAATGAAATAAATAAATTGGTCTAGTTTAGGAAGGTGTTTTAAAAAATACTTCCTGATTTAAACATAATTTGTTTTCGTGAATGGCTGATTCAAAAAGTGGCAGGAAAAGAACCTTTCAGTAGCTGAACCCCAAAAAATGCCAATACATATTTTTACGTTGGCTAAAACGATATCTTAAAAAAAGTAAATTAGACGCGAACAAAAGGTTGAAGAGTCCATTGATACCGAATTTCTTTAGTTTATTGAAGGCATTCGAGAGATTTTTTATTAGGTACTTACCTGGATGTAACGGTTATGGTGAAAGGAAATTTTGCGCGTTACCTAACCCACGTGGATGCTTTGTACAAAATAATTACTACAATGACTTTATATAATATCACTAGCTGTTGCCCGCGACTCCGCCCGCGAAGAATGGGGGGAGGGGGATTAAAAATAGCCTACGACCTATTCTCAGACTTACCGAGTGTAGAGAAAAAAGTTTCATAAAAATCGGCCAAGCCGTTTCGGAGGAGTTCGGTAACAAACACCGTGGCACGAGATTTTTATATATTAGATTTATTTTGATGAATGGAAAATTAGTCACTGTTTACAAAGTTTTTTTTTTAAAAAGCCGTGTTAGCCTAGTTATTTGACCTATAGTCTCTCGAGCAGAGGGTCGTGGGTTTAAGCCGAGCTTGCAGAGCTTTCCGGAATTTATGTCCGAAATTACATTTGAAATTTACCATGAGCTTGACGGTGAAGGAAAACATAGTCAAGAAACCTGTTGAACTGAAAATTTCATCCATTACTTAAACTAAATGAGTAGTAATTTGCTAAATCTGGCGTTACTGTGCGGAGTTCCATATTAATGAACTGAAACAATTACTTTGCTCACCCGCGACCTTATGATAGTTAGTATGTAAGAAATGAGTGTTCAAGCAGTTCCTCCACCTCCACACTGTGCGAACACACACAAATCACACAAACCCAACTATCACCACCACCAAACTACACTGACGCGTTTCGAACTCAACCAGAGCTCATCTACAGAGTATGTACCTCAACCGTACCCAATGCTACCAAATTTTAAACTAAATGAGACTGAATGAGTAGTCTAAATGAATCAATCATAAAATAAAATCTCTACTTAAATTGATTCATAATACAAAGACACACGAAATTAACTCCCGCGAGATACTAGAAACGTCATTTTGTCACGACTACGCCCTTTAGAACACCTTTAATCTCTGACTAGGGAAGGGATATTTTATCCAGAATGTTTCGATGTTTCGGAAAGTATAATACAGCAACAACGTGAGATACTTGAGTCACTTGTCACTGCTCGTAACATGAAATTAAAATTAATCATGGAAATTGGACAGGGATGTTTGGAAATAATTCTTATCCGCATTGGCGATCCCTAGCGTTGAATAGTGTATCTACTGTGTTAAATTTGGATGTAAGTTATAAATGAACTAAAAGAATTACTTTGCTCACCCGCGACCTTAAGGTCGCGGGTGAGCAAAGTAATTGTTTTAGTTCATTAATATGGACCTCTGCAAAGTAACGCCTGATTCAATAAATAAGTTATAAAATAACATTGCATATCTGTTTAAAAAAAAATATACCTGGTTGAATTTCTAGCCGTATTGTTCTCAATAGGGTTTTTCAAAAACGGTGGCAGATTCTTCGACATCTATAAGTACTTACTAGATGGCCTAGTGGTTAGAGAACCTGACTATGAAGCTTGAGGTCCCGGGTTCGATTCCCGTGTCGGGGCAGATATTTGTATGAAAAATACGAAGGTTTGTTCTCGGGTCTTGGGTGTTTAATATGTATTTAAGTATAAATCTATCTATATAAGTGTGTTTATCCGTTGCCTGGTACCCATAACACAAGCTCGCCTAGCTTACTTTGGGACTAGGTCAATTGGTGTGAATGGTCCCGTGATATTTTATTTATTTATTTATTTATTTATTTACTAACCTATTATTTTAGCCAATACAGATTCTTTATTCAGCAAACATGAATCATATCACAGAGGAAAGTATAGTACACAAAACTACGATAAAAAAAACAATAGTCAGTCGAATAAACCGCTCCGGTTGTGTGCCTAACACACTAGCACCATTGCCACGCTGCACCGCAATAGACAACCTTTGCACCAGAAACGACCCAGAGCGATGGTCAAGACAGGCCTAGCCTAATTTAAAAAAAAAATATTTTGACTTTGAATTTGTTTTCGACTATTACTTTGACTTAGCCATTACATTTGAGAGACAAATTGATATTTTGGGACAAAATTCCCATGGAAATTCTCAAAAACTATATCGACAAACAACTGTGTAAAATGTCATGTCTTTAGACTTAAAAGTTAATACCTATTTCGAGATTTTACTTGGATCTTATGATAATCCTCATCATCATCCTTTCTGCCTTGAGACGTCCACCGTTGGACATAAGCCTCGTTGGTATCCAATCCTGCATCCATGAGAATATCGGGATGAAAAATAGCTTGTATGTTATTTCAAACAAACATGCCAAATGTCATCCAAATCCATCCAACCATTTTAGCGTGAAGGTGTAATAAAACACACAAGCAGATTGCACAGACATACCCACAAGGGCATTTATGGTATTAGTAAAATTATAATTTATCGATACTTTCCCACCCGTAACCGTAATATTACCCGATAGGGCTCTAGGACGCCAGATGCGCACTTTATCTCACAATTTATTCTAATTCTAGAGACAATGTAGACTTGATTAACCGGACTAATCTAGATTTAGTGGAGTGTTGAATACTTTAGATTTCTATATTAGTTGGTTTAAGACCCATTTCAACTTAGGAGTCAATGACGAATGAAGCAGACGTTCTTTGTAAAATAGGTATAATTATGTTTGTCGTAAGATAAGATTTAATGAGTCAGAATCCAACTAAAGAAAGATTCCACGAAACTGTATATCACGGTTCATGAGATAGACAGATGCGAGAGACAGACCGACATACGGATAGTGGAGTCTTAGTAATAGGCTCCCGTTTTTACACTTTGGGTGCGAATCCCTAAAAATTAAATAATTTGTTAACGGTAAAACCGTAAAAATAAATACAAAAATCAGAAAGGAAAATTTCTGACAATGAGTCATGCTTTTTCGTGCATGCAGCCGGCGTTCATGGATTTATTAGATGTTGTCACGTCAAAAAATTAATTGTATTTTAATAATAATAATAATAATAAATTCTTTGTTTCGGAATACACAGGACTCCATAGACGATTAGTAACAAAGCTTATTCCTAATGTTAGTACTTAAAATTAACCGCCATTTGGTATTTTACCGCCAGTCATCTGTCTATGGCACCCAGCAAAACAAACGCTTCATCGCTCTCACAGTTATCCTTTTCAATATTTATGGACATATCTTTTCATTTACGCAACCAGCCGTGTAGACAATACATTATTGCCTATATCTCGTTCGCTGGGCAAACAAAGAACATTCGACATCCAATATTACTTCCCCGCAAACACGTTATGTCAACAAATATAGCAATTTCGTCACGTCCCAGCGTTTATCTACTTATATTATGTCCTTCACACGCGGGTTGGAGATGTAGCTCGGTATCTCCATAGCATTCCTTCATCAGTTTATGGACATACGTCGCTCATAATTTTTTAGGATTCCTAACCCGTATACATTTATTTAATTCGATACATATCACAGCATAACAGTTAAACCAAAGCACTGTGGAATTCAGATACATTTTTTTACAAAGAATACACATAAGAAGAAAAGACGTTAAAATTGATCAGAACAAGGCGTTATATCCATCTCCTCGCAATATCTCAGACATTCATCACACAGTTGTAACCAAATCACAGCCCGGGGTCGATTCCAGAGGCCGGTAAGACTGAACTTTTTTGTTACACACTTACACATACACACACGAACACACACACACTCACGTACACATATACCCACACGCATACACACACACACACACACACACACACACACACACACACACACACAACTTACTAATTACTTATTTATAATTATTAGACTTAGTGTGGTTGCCTTTTCTCGCTCATGCTGACCGCAGTGGGCTGCACAACTGTGTTGAGGTTTACACTAGTCCTGTGCTGATTCGGTTGTGCTGTTCATTGTGTTTAGTATGGGTGTGGACCAAGGTTCCGTAATTTAAAGTATAGTTTTTAAGAAATTTTGTTTTGTATCCACTAATTTAATTTAATGTAATAGTCTGGTTGGAAGGAGCGGTCCCTCCCAACTCAAGTATTGTTATACTTACCGGGAGGGGCTGGACGTAATTGTTAATTTAATTAGTGTGGAAATGAATAAATATTTTTGTATTTTTTGTATTTTTTTTGTTTGTATTGTCTAACGCTTCTGATGCTTGCCTTCGCTTTCACCATCTCTTTCTGTCATCATCTTATATCGTTTGACAGAAAGAAACAGTGATTGCGAAGGCAAGCGTCAGAAGCGTTAGACAATTAGCCTGCTGGAGTGAGTTCATCTGGTGCAGGGTTCAAACTAGCGGAGATTTTCTGCGGGACAGCGTTCGTGCTGCCGGCGCCGCCAACAAAATATGGCGACAGCGTGGCCGAAAGAGAAATTAAGTAATACATAATACAAAGAATACAGGTAGGGTTACATAATATGGAACCCTATTAAGGCCGTGGGGCCTAATCGATTATCGGTTCACGCCAATCGATTTTAGGTATACTATGCACTCGTGTATGTGTGCGTGAGAGCGGCTAGAATCAATGCCGTGTGGAAGCGCAAGCGACACAAGTTCCCCGTCCGATGGCCGAAAGAAAACTAACGCAACTAACTATACGGACAAGGGGGAAGCACGACGGCTCAAGATAGGTTGGTCAGACCGCGCGTATATTTAGGTATGTTCATCGTATTACTAAAACAAATACATATTTTAAAAATGTAGCAACACTAGGCCCTAGGAAACATCTTATTTTATTAACATTAAAAAAGTCATGGCCTGCCGTGCAGTATTTACGCCGTGCTAAGGATTTATTTTATTTTTTAGAGACGACTTTGGATTTTTTTTCTATCTAGCAAACTACAAGTAATCGTGTTTCGCAAAACACTGGTCACTAGAGTGAATCCTCAAATATCTTACACATGAATTTCAGAACTAAAGCTTTGCCAGTAATCATACAGCAAGGGATTAAATGAATGCAATAAATGCACCAAAAGCTCGGTGCGGCCTTAATGTTCCTACACTGTCCATCTGCCTGTCTGATGTCTGTGTTCTTTTCGAAAGCGCTGGTAAGAAAAGCTGACGTGTAAAATTGCCATTTGCGGTCTACTTACAGAACAAACGTTTCGATTTTGATTTACTTGAAGAAAACTAGATTTTTGTCGCAAGAAAACCTACTTTATTAAAAAAACCGGTCAAATGCGATTCGGAGTCGCGCACGAAGGGTTCCGTTACCATTATCTATAAAAATGACAAAAAAATCACGTTTTTGTATGGAAGCCCCCCTTAAATATTTGTTTTATTTTAATTTGATTATTTATTTTTAAAGTAAATACATAACTAAATATTCTGTGGATATTTCAAGCGTCTACCTGGTTGCCGTTATCACTATCGAGCAAAAACGAGCAAAAAAAATCACGTTTGTTGTATGGGAGCCCCCTTAAATATTTATTTTATTCTGGTTTTTAGTATTTATTGTTATAACGGCAACCAGGAAAAAAAAATGAAAAAAAAATTTTTTTCAACTGTCTAGCTATCACAGTTCATGAGATACAGCCTGGTGACAGACGGACAGACGGACAGATGGACAGACGGACGGACAACGGAGCCTCCAGTAATAGGGTCCCGTTTTTACCCTTTGGGTACGGAACCCAAAAATAGAACAAGAGGCAACCCGTTCGGAAATTTGTGAACACAAAACTTGATTGAGTATTGGTAGCTTCGCCAGTACCTCTACTATGAGTTTACATTAGCTTACAGTGACCGTACTCGCTAGCGACGGCGTAAATGATTTGTATGGAGAATTGTACTTCCGTAAGTGACCGCTAGAGGCGCTGTACTATTCTCCATACAAATAATTTACGCCGTCGCTAGCGATTACGGTCACGTAAACTAGTGTAAACTCATGGTAGAGGTACTGAAACTTAAAGTCGGTCAAACCATTTTCCGATCCGTCTATTTTCACCTTGCCTGCTTTTTCCCGAGCCTGACATTGGACTGATTGATTTATGCCACGCGATAGGACTTTGGCCCGCGAAAACTAGAAACTAGAAACTAATAGAAACGCGCCGTTTCGAAACGAGGTTCAAAAATAATTTGGCATTGCCGATGTTTTCTAAGCTCAAACTCCACAGGACAAGTCCAATTGTCATGGCAGTAAAAATATATAACCATCTTAAAAATGATATTAAGGCTCAAACTAACGATAAGCAGTTTATTAAAATGTTAAAAGATTTCCTTATTAAAAAATGTTACTACACCTTAAAAGATTTTTTTGACGATAAAGTTAAAGACACCTTCTAATTTGATCTAATTTGATTCTATTTTGATTTTATTTTGATTTGATTTGATCTAATTGTAGTGATTTGATTTGATTTGGTTCGTTTTCTGTTTGATTTAATCTGGTTTTCATTCAATTTAGTTTTTAATGATTTGATTTAATTTGACTTAATATGACTTAATTTGACTTAATTTAATTTAATTTAATTTAATTTTAATTTGACTTAATTTGTTTTAATTTGATTTAATTTTGTTTTAATTGAATTTGATTTGATTTATTTAATTTATTTTAATTTAATTTGGTTTAATTTATTTTATTTGTATCTTATATTATAGTATGCTGTGCCCTACCAGGGTCCATGTGAAACAAACAAATGTAAACATCCATAATGTACCATGGTTGCAATAAATGATGATGATGATGATGAACTTTCTTTCACAAGCCTTTATTCAATCTTAAATTAATTAAATTTTATAAATAGATTTAAAAACTAAATTTCATTCTTTATTGTTCGATTTGGATGCGAGACCACAGACTACTAAAGGATACCTACTATTTTATGGTGAGACGTCCATGCGTGTGCATTCGGATCTCATCTGTTACCTATTTCTGTGTATCGTAAAAACCCGCTATACTGCTTATCGGGGTTGAAAACGCTCGCGTCCGTAGGTTCACCACCCTATAGCTTGAGCCAGGCTACCAAGCGACTCCCGTCCTGTTCATGCCTGTTGCCTATAGAAGCCATTCTGGGGGAAGGGTCTGAGCAGTTGTACATCGCGCGCGTACCGGTTACAGTGGCCCGTACTTGTTATACGCTTTGCACTGCTTGGGGGCGCGCGCAACACGGCGTTCAACTGCCTCCTTCCGCCTTACTCCCTTTAATTCAAGTCTAGAATGAATGAGCATTGACTAAGTAAGCGTGCTCCATCGTAGGCATTATCTTCACTTTCTATCAGGCGTTATTGTGGTCAAACGCAAGCCTATACTATTGCATAAAAAAAAATACTTTTATTTTTCTCTTTGTGAGTTTGTGTATTTGATTTCTGACATAATGCATTGTAAAATGTTATAAATTATACGTGTGGAATGTAGAAAATTCCCAATGAGTGTCAAGCATAAAATATTATTAAAAAACGACCGAAGCGAGTTTTTTTTACACCGGCTTGATTTACACAACTACTTTCCGCACTTGTATCGTAAAACTCTTCATTTATTTTTTTTCGTAAAAAAATCATAGCTTTTGTTCAGAATTCTATTTTGACGTGACAACGTCTAATAAATCGATGAACGCCGGCTGCACGCACGAAAAAGGATGACGCAATGTAACGTACATGTACGGGAGGGGGTGCGGGGGTATTAAAGGGGGATGAAAATTTAATTTATTTTGCCGTAGGATGCAACGTTTTCAAGATATTTGACAAAACACCGGTCCTCGTCCGATCACTGAGGTTAAGCAACGTCGGGCGCGGTCAGTACTTGGATGGGTTACCGCCTGGTTTCCTTTTTGTTTTTTGAATGTTTTGTTATGACGTTGTCACGTTAAACCTATCGTCCGTAAACCGACTTTACAGACAACCGGTTTTTTTAATACACGCTTTACGTAACCTATCTTTCAAGCCGATCACTAGATGTCGATGAAGTTCTTTAGACAAAAACAATAGAGCATCTAATGTTTAGTGCTACCGCGTCGTTCAGTTCACGCGTGGTTTACCCAAACAAAAAAACGCCTGAAGCAATTTCGTTATTCTATTTCATTGCTATTTTCCGACAACGGACGTGGACAGTTGCGAGCAGTGTAACAGAATCAATCAATCTAGCCTGGCGTTTTTGTAGTCGGAGCCAGTATTCCGAATGGTCAAAGACATGTAGCAACCATTCGCGTTATATGCACTGAAACTTTTTTGGTCTTATACAGAATGACAGGAAAATTTACACAAAAGAAACATTGTATTATATTTAAAATTATACAAAACTGTATCCATAAAATTTTGAATGCACGCAGACATGACCGAAAATCCAATCGGGTAAAAATAAAAACTTTTATATACTTTTATGGAATCAATTTGATAGGGGGTTATTTTTATAAGTATCAAATCTCTCTAACCAGCATGTTAAATTTAAAAAGAAGAATTTAAGTTGAACTTTTTAAATAAACATAAAATGTGGTTTTGTTTCTTTTTAAAAATAAAGAAAATGATCACGTTGAATAAATTAATCTATGTTCAGTATTTAGAGTACTTTTCTTCCAGGTGGTACATATAAGTATAATGAAATAAATACCACACAATTTATGCATATTTGTCATTAAAGTCAATTTCAATTGTATTTAATAATCGTGCAGACAAGGATGGTAGTCTATAACCACTGACACCAATTTGTCTTTGTCTCTAAAAGTAGGAATGGGAAATCCTCCGAATAAATTCGGATTTCGGATTTGATTGATTATAATCAATCATTTATTTTTATATTTTTAGCGACATATTCAATTTGGAGTTGATTGTAATTGCTCACTGGAGTGTTAAATTCTATTGAAATTGTTTTTAGTTCTTTGGTTGCTTCCACATCACTTGAACATCGTCGAATCCGACGTGAACTGTGGACGACGTTTTGTACATATTTTTGTTTTTTCTGCAAAAAAGGACCCAAGATAAATTCTATGGATGCCCGCTGTATTTGTGTGGCCACGCGATTTATAATCTATATATTATGATCATGGACTGTTAAAATAAATAACAGCGTCATGCCGAACCAGCACAGTGTCCGATTAGCAACCGCAATGACACACTATCATTATCCTTTGTATTCTCTATTTGTAATAATGTCGTGTGTTGTTGTAAATAAACATATTTCCTTTCTTCTTTCATCTCCTAAATAGTTAGTCAATTAAGAAATCTATTGGATTTGATGGCGTCTTAGTACCAATTGTACGATTTTCACAGCGTCATCTGATGGACTCGTCTAATTTATTCCTTTTATCTGCAATATGTGATAAAAACCGCAATTTGTCTGTGTGTTCTTGCCGTGTGTTGAGTCCCGACTTCGTCGCGGACGTGGAGGCCATTTGTTATCCACAGCTGACATGAAATATTTACACGGAGTGGAAGAATGCTGTAGGATTTGTCAAACAGATTTTTGCTCTACGATTCGCGGCAAGCAAATTGGTATTAAAACCTGCAACTTATTTATGTCGAAGGAATACTTCGCAAGTAAATCCGCACACACCTGCAGAGAAGTTCAAATATGTGTTTGAAGTTTCTAATCCGAACTTGGCCCGCGTGGGAACTACAGCCCAAGACCCCTCGTGCTGAGGGGAAGTTTGTCAAGTCAGCTTTGATTATTGATACACTAGATAGAGCTTAGGTGGCATGAAAACTTCCCGAAAAATATAAGCCCACAGTTGGTTCCTTTCATGCGGAGTTTCGGAGTGAGCGATTCAAAATGCCTTAAAATGACGAAATGTGTTGTAAAATTCTGTAGAAATTACAAAGAAATGTTAAAATCCACCAACTAAATTACTTTCCATGGTTAAATATTTCAGAATTCATAATATTTCGTAAGAAAAGATTTAATTTTTTGAGTAAGTTAATTACATTAACCATCACTTTTATCGGCACCTATCGAGTTGTAATATTGTTTTCCCACATTTTGGGGAATCTGACATTAACTGGAATAATTTTGCACCACACTGTGACAGCCGGAATGACGTAACGCGAGTGTAACACGAATCTGTCAAGTGGTCGCCACGCACACAAGCGAGAAGGATTTGGACGTTTTGTATTTTGTACTGACACTCTATCTAGTGTATAAATAATCAAATCACGTCAGTGCTTTTACTGTGCATCAGGTTATTGTGAACACCGGTGTCGATACTTTAATCAAAAATTCTCGCACGTTCACTGCAATCGGACAAAAACTGAAATTGTAATTCCGTTAGGCAACCATTGTTAGAAAATTTTGTTAAATATTTGCATACCAAAATATTCTCGAGTAATGCCGCGTTTACACTTTTGTTCTGAAACTCATTGAGTTGAGAACTGCGCCGGGGGAGAAGTTGGGAAATTCCGCCTCTTAGAAGGTAAGTTGCGGGTAATTCTGACTAAGAAAAAGAAGTATTTGTATTATGCAGTTAAACAGGAAAATCTATTTTTATGGCTCCGTATTTCAAAAGGAAAACTTAGGATCATTATTATAATCGTCATCCCAGCTTATTTATATTCGTCCCACTGCAGGGCACAGGCCTCCTCTGAGAATGAGAGGCCTTGGGCCGTAGTTACCACGCGGGCCCAGAGCGGATTGGGAACTTCACACACCATTGAATTTCTTTGCAGGTGTGTGCAGGCTTCCTCACGATGTTTTCCTTCACCGTAAAGCTCATGGTAAATAGAATGTGCAAAATCTTATGTTTCTACAACTTCTAACTGTTCAGAGCCATATCATACTGGCGATTTACGAGCGTATTAGAAGCGGTTCTCATTCTGAGAACAGGCCTGTGCTCTACAGTGGGACTTATATAGGCTGGATGATGATTGTTTAAGAATTTCCGTGTCACAACGTAACTTTTTCCAGTCAGTCGTTTATGGTTAACTAATGATTTAATATAGTTACAATTTTTAGACTCCAACCATTGGAAAGAGAGGACGATTCTGAGAGGAGGCCTGTGCCCTGCAGTTGGACGTATATAGGCCGGGATGATGATTCCAATGATTCAAGCAAGCGAAGCAGCGGGTAACGGCTAGCATTTTAAATTTCCGCAGACGCGAGTGGAAACGCAACTTTAGGAATTTTTATTGAATCGGAATAGGAACGAAATACGTGAGAGAAATGAAATATTTGACGGTCTTTAGCCAAATGATTGTTTCGTTAAATTAAATTCATTGTCCCGGAAGGTAGTCAATAAAAAAAGAGGCGGTTCAGAATACTTCTTATTCATTCAATCTACATAGATACTTTGATGATTTTGTTTGATGTAGCTTTTTTTTAAATAAGTTTTTATTTTTGCTCTAGGTATTGTTAAGTGTTTCGTAATCAAAATTTTTGTTTGATGTAGCTTTTTTTTAAATAAGTTTTTATTTTTGCTCTAGGTATTGTTAAGTGTTTCGTAATCAAAATGACAATAAAATAACTTAAATTTCAATACTAGATGAAAAAAATCCGCGTTTATAATCCCGTTCACAAGGGAATTTCGGGAAAATATATATATATCCTATGTCACTCGCGGAACTGAGACGAATCTAATGACACCTCACACTTCAAAATCCATTGAGCCGTTCAAGCTGCAGTGCGTGCCAAAGAATGATCTATACATATAAAATCCTTTGTCCTGACTGATTGACGGATCAACAAACAGCCTAAACCGCTGATCGTAGAGACCTGAAACTTGGAGGGTGTGTTCTTTGTATGACGTAGGCATCCGATAAGAAAGGATTTTTGGTATTTCTACTCCTAAGGGGGTAAAAAAGGGGGGCAAAGTTTGTATGGGACAACGTGATTCCTTGGTCCAATCTACTTCAAATTTTGCATAAACATTCTATAACAGAATTGATGGAAGACGTGTTTCGTATTTTATTGAAATTCGTCCCTTGACGGGGTTAAAAAGGAGTAGAAAGTTATTTTGGGGGTGATTTGCTTCGAAGTTGATATCAATTACTCCTTAGTGCTTTTGATTTAAATTACTTTTTATTTTGACACAATGTAAACGAAACGAAACTTCAAATTTTGCAAACCATTTGTCTACGTTTGTCAAACACTTCCTGATCTGATCTCTGATAATAACTAATTATATGTATAAGTATTTGCATTTCACCAAGGTTTTGCTTTTACAAGCGCAGCGTGGGACGTCCACCAACGAGATGGACGGACGTTTTGGTGAAGGCCGCAGGGTCAGGGTGGATGCAAGTCGCTTCCAACCGTAATTATTGGGCGTCAATGAGGGAGGCCTATGTCCAGCAGTGGACGTCCTACGGCTGAAATGATGATGATGATGATGAAGCTTTTATGTGAGTTCAACCTTTTTCGAATAATATCGAATTGAGTATTCAAACATCATTGTTGAACTCGCATAAAAGCTTGGTGCAATGCAAATACATATAGAATGCTTTGTCCTGGAAGTCCTAAATGACTGACTGGCGGATACCGCTGTATGTATGTAGAGACCTGAAACTTGGAGGATGTGTTCTTTGTATGACGTAGGCATCCGATAAGAAAGAATTTTCCGGAATTCCCACGGGATAAGGAATATACAGGATGTATATAGGTATTTCATCAATCAAGAGTGACCCTATCCCCATAACGAAGATTACTAAACTGTTCAAATTGGGCATGCAAGTAGACTATTAGAATAGGTATAAAGCTAATTTCAATAATTTTGAAAATTCCCACGGGATAAGGATAAATTAAGATTTATATACTCAAATCAACTATCTCCGTAACTATAATTACTAAACTTTTCAAATTCAGTATAAACGTAAATGGTCATATATAACAGCAAAAAAACGTATTGCTGGATTTTTGGAAATTCCTGTGGGATAGATAATCTCTGAAACTTCCGAGCCGATTAAAAAAATCTTTTACCAGTAAAAAGTTACACTATCCTTTATTGACATAGGCTACTTTTTTCCGGGAAAATGCAAAATTCCCAAAGGATAGAAAAAAAAAAATCAACTTCGGAGCTCATTTTAAAATGTCTTTCACCAATAGAAAAGATACACTGTCCTTGATTAACATAGGATGCTATTTTCCGGATAAATGCAAAATTCCCGCGGTATAGAAAATAGTAAATTTAACTTCGGGGCTGAGTTTGAAAAAAATGACCAATAGAAAGCTACATCATCCTTTATTTGTATAGGCTAGGCTACCTACTATTTATTCGGTAAAATGCAAAATTCCCGTGGGATAGAAAGAAGTGAATATCACTTGAGGGCTGATTTGAAAATTTCTTTCACCAATAGGAAGCTACACCAACCATTATTTACATAGACTATTTTTCTCCGTGAAAAAGCAAAATTCCCACGGGAAAAAATAAGTGAATTCAACTACGGGGCTGATTTTAAAACTTCTTTTACCGGTAGAAAGCTACACACCTCTAAGGACATAGGCTACTTTTTCTCGGGGAAAATGCAAAATTCCCGCGGGATAAAAATAAGCGAAAATTTGCATAGAATAAGGACAAATTTGTTGAAATTCCCACGGGATAGAGAATAAACGGGATTTATAATATTCACGAACTGATACTGATGATGATGAAATGATAATAATATTAATAATGATGGATGTTGCCGTTGCCGGATTTTTGTTTTATACAATGAAAGAGATGAAGAAGCTTTACTACAAATTGGGATACTACGCGGACGAAGTCGCGGGCAAAAGCTAGTACATACATACATAAATACTTAAGCTCGAAAAACATAACCCTCCTTCGACAGTCCGGTGAAAACTAAGCAATTACAGTTTTGCCATGTTTCAGTGGCTTAGTTTATAGACTCTTAATACTATACTTCATTAATTTAGAATTGAAAACCACAATATCATTATATTGCGGCTCGTCAACTATTTCTTACCTAACAAATAGTACAGTACAATAGTCTGGGAGCCGCAATATTATAATGTTTTTGTGGTCTAAATTAAATGGAGTATAGAAAGCTGTAATTCGACATATTTGTCATCATCATCGTAGTCTATGTACCTAAGTCTCATTACATGGCTCAGATTTCCTCTCAGAGTGAGAGGGCCTGGACTAGTATCCACGTGAGCTCAATGCGGATTTCCAACTTAACACACACCATTGAATTTCTTCGCAGGTGGATGCAGGTTTCCTCGTTTCACCAAAACTCGAACCCACGACCCTCTGTTTGAGATGCTACAGGTCAAATCACTAGATTACCCCAGGCTTTTTTTGCCATCACCATTGCTTATTATCAATCTAAATCTCACAGTGTAGGCAGGCCTCCAACAAGATGGAGCGACGACCTACTTAAGGATGCTGGAACGCGTTGGATGCGGATGCCACAGGACCAATCTATGTTCAGCAGAGCTTGTCTTTCGGCTGAAATGATGATGACGTTGGGCATTTTCAGAAAAAAGTGTACCTTTTACATTTTTTAAAAACCTTACAAATTTTGGGTTATTTCTACTCAGAATCACAAGCACTATCGATTTAAGCTATAAAAAAGTGTCCCTCTCTTAATTGTCAGTTTTGTGACGCAGTTAACCATACATGTTGTATGGACCGTCACAAAACTGACTAATAAATTTTGTATGGAAAAATTAAGGATAATTAAGGAAAACGGGTACATTTTTTTCTGAAAACTCCCTGATAATGATGAACCTAAATCTGAATACAATTCGGTATGTTTATCACGTATATGTTTATCGTGCAAAACTTTGAAGTGGACAAAGTGGACCGCTATTCAGAATTTATGCGGAACAATATACATAAACCCACTGAGTAATTAGAACAGGAGACGGAAACTTTCACTTTCGTCTGTGTCAAAGAATATGATGCGCAATAACCACTGGTAATAATGGATTGAACTATAATTTCCTACAAATGTTTTAAGGGGTATGTATTACAATACCGAAGTACGAAAGACCGAATGTATTAAAACATCGAATGGGTCAAAAGACTGACACGATTTTTTTCTGAAACCGTTAACTTTTTAAGATTGTTATAAAACAAACCTAACCTAACCTAATGGGTTCTGTATGGTGCCGTTTTAATAAATTCTGAGAAGTTTACGGTTTCAGAAAAAAATCGTGTCGGTCTTTTGACCCATTCGATGTTTTAATACATTCGGTCTTTCGTACTTCGGTATTGTAATACATACCCGTTTTAAGGGTTGAGTTTAGTCACAATTCCAAAAGAATTATGATCAATATAATGCAGTTATGTGGAGTTAATATTTTCGATAGGGTGAAGGAAAAGCGTGAGTTAGATAATGTCTTAGTATGCTACTACTCGGAGTGAGATCACTTAGATTTCTCATAATTTCACTTGCTACCAAGGTTTCCCATAAAATACTTGGAACCGTACTATTTTCAGGATTTTTGAAATGTCATCTCATAGAATGCAAAAGTTTAGATTAGTTTAGTTTAATAATAAAAGAAAATACTGTTGCAGAAATAAATAACTTTATGACAAATGAAAATTATGGAAAACGATACATTGCCATAATAATTGATGATTATGGCATTATTAATGATTATGGCATATGAAATTCGGGCCAATGATAGAGAATCACTCGGAATTAGTGCACAAGCTTTACAAACTTGAGTTGTTGCGACGTCACGCCACTGTTTATAATGTTTACACTTCCAAGCTCATTTACAGCTCCTCTACCATAGGACCGGCTGAACTGACAATTTAACTTACAACTGTACAACACATGAGACAAGGTTGCCAATAACCACGTTTGTTTTTTTTTTCGCACAAATTAACTGCTTTTCTTGATCCAGGTTAGCTGGAAGAAAATCAATTCGTCTTTGTTTTACTCTCTGTGTATTGCTGCAAAAAATATTTAATTACCATATTAGTAATAAAGATGGAGCGACGACCTGGGCTTTAAGGCTGCGGGAACGCTTTGGATGCGGATGACACAGGACCGTTATGTTTGCCGAACCTTGGGGGAGGCCTATGTTCAGCAGTGGACGGCTTTCAACTGACAATGAAGATGATATTAATATTTTTTTTATATGAGGCAAACGAGCAAGCGGGCCATCTGATAGAAAATGATCACCACCGCCCATAAATATCAACAACTCAAAGAGAGTCACGAATATGTTACCCGCCTTTAAAGGTTTATACTTAAACCCTTTTCTTGAAAGCCTTGTGTTGTCAGGAAACACTGCTGCCGGAAGCTGCGGAAATCTCAGGAAAAACGCGTTTTACACTTCTGTGACATTTTTGGTTCAGTTACGAGTCTGTATAAGTGTGTGAGTATAGCCGTGTGTTTTACGTGTATACCTTGCGTTCCATAAAAAGTGACAGAAAAAATACAGTGCAAAAATAAGCTGTAGACAAAAGGCAATTCCGGTTTTAAGTGCTATAATGCCTAAACCTAACATAGGCCGCCCCGAAAAACTAAGCATTGACGGATCGATGAATGGGGGATAGTAGATTCGATTTCGATATGAATAATTTATTTTTAATGTTCGACTGGGGTTTTAACCGGGTGAATTGGTATTCGTATACAGGAACCAAATTTTTACACATGAGTAGAGTAAGCGTAAGGGTAAAAGGTTGTGTGCTTGTATGTCTGTTACCATTTTTACTCGAATTTGATGTGGTTCTTATATTAGGTACATTAGTGTAAATCGAATGATTAATTCTTTGTTCTGCTGAACAGAGTGCGCGGCAGTTCCAATATCATTCTGAATATGTTTGCTGCCCGCCTGGACTGCCCTATGACAAAGTACTGGGTGAAGATCGTCACTGGTCAAATTAAGTGACGATCTTCACTCAGTGCCGCGCAATTACAATTTTCCTTTTCTTAATTTTCATTGTTATTATTTTAATTTCATTTAATTTGTTTCTTTTGACTTGCTTGAATTTTTCACTATTTTTTAATTTTATATTTTGTAATATGGGTTCTGCCTGAAATAAATTATTGTTATTTTTTATTTATTTATTTTAATTTGCAACTCCGCGAAGAGATAGAGATAGAGAGAGAAACTTCTGTGACCAAGTACACATCGGTCCCACCGGTGTCGGGTAGCAGCGATACCGGTGTGAATATACTGCGATTGCCAACCCGCCTGCTCAGCGTGGCAATTAGAGCAAACCCGACCAAATATTTATTTATTTAAGGGTCTTGTAACACAGGGTATCCTAGCGCAGGACCCTTAGCTGTAACTTTTTTTGTGAAAACTATTGAAATAAACGCTTTTTCATTTTCATTTTTATTTATTCCTGATCATGATCTTCGCAAGGCGGCTGGCAAGAGCTGGATGTGAGTGGTCGAGGATCGTGCTCAGTGGCGTGCCATTGGAAAGGCCTATATCCAGCTAGCAGTGGACGAACATAGGCTGATGATGATGATGATGATGAAGAGATGAGGTTAAGTTAGGGCAAAATGGTGCGTGCGAAAAGGAGAGGGGAATAGTTAGCTAGTACTTAATACATGTACTACACGCATACTACACGAGCCTATGTCAGTGGGAGGGCAAAAAACAATGGCACTGACCCTTCATACATAATGATAATTTTACTACCGGCTGGAGAATTGGTAGACCCTAGGGTTATTCGACAAAAACTCCGTATTAATCATTCACGAGTCGAACCCTTTTTGCTGACTGTACACACTGCGTTCATTGACGTGTAAAGAAATAAATTAGAAAAAATCGTGCGTGCCTTTCCTCCACGCGGAAGAAGTGAAACTTCGTAATGTGGAAATGAAAAAGGCACTTATACATCAATATGAACCTTATTGCAATAACTTAAAGAACTAAATTTACTTATGCATCTATGTGTTTAATTTACTCACTAGATGGCGCTTTTATTAAGTCTCATACATTTGCACAGACAGTATGAGTTCTGCATCACACATTCGAAGTCTTTAACAACCGTTAAAGACAACCGTTTTAACAATGCGAGATTACTTGCTTCGGCAGTACATAATACTAATGCTTTCATACCCCCTCCATGGTAGCGTTAAACGTTTAACGCGACCTTGTTGGAGGTCGCATTAGAAGTTTCACTTCAAAAAGTTAAAGTATACTAAATTAAAAAACAATATAACTAGACCGTTTAAATGTGTCCTCGCCCGCGCGGTCCAGGGGGTGGGGGTAGGGTTGCCAGGTGTCCGGCTTTAGCCGGACATGTTTGGCTTTTTGCGGTCGCGTCCGGCCAAATATGTACGTGTTCGGCCTGTCCGGCTTTTGTCAGGCTTTTTGTCAGAGTGGCGATTCGTACGACGATAGGCGGACGAGCGCCCGAGCGGACAAGGGCGAGCGGAGAGCAAACTGTCTTCTGCCCGCGCATCGCGCCGTCCGGCTTTCGTTAGCCTTTTTATTACTATAGCACTGCGCGCGCGCACGGCCTTGCACAGTCTTGCCACGCCGCCCCCGCCCGCATCGGACGGACACATACACACACTCAAAAATCCCTTTTTTTAGCATCCGGCTTTGGAATTCAAAAGTCCCACTTTTAAATGTGTTTTATTCGATATTTTTGTCAAAAATCCCTAATTTTTCTTAATGTCCGGCTTTGGGACCCAAAAGTCCGGCTTTTTTGACAGGTAAGTTCTGCTTTTTGATTTTTAGAGATGGCAACCCTACTCCCGGCCCCCTTTGTCGTCGTACCCCCCAGCCCCTGTGCCGCGCGAGCGAGGACTCAGTTACACGGTTTAGATATAGGTGAAATAACAATGATTGAAAAACTTAAATAAGGGTCTCCCCACGTCTATTGACGCGGAATCGGATTAAACCGTTAAAAAAAGGCTTTTTCATCTCTCACACTCGGAAAGTGAGGCAAATCATATCTGACATACGGGTGGATAACTATTATTTTCTTCCCTAGGGTAGATATGAATTAAAAAAAATAAAGGCTTTGGCTGTCAATGGAACACATACACATTCAGCCTAGCATTACGGCATATACATGGAATAATTAAGTGTTGAGTTTTTTTTTCTTCATTAGTCATATTACAAATTTTATAATGCCAGTGTAATATTATTAAATTAAATTATTAATTTACATTAGTTTCTTATTTAGTGACTTAAACCAGACAAGTTAGAAAATGTTAAGAAAAAAACACGGTAAACGACAATGTTATTGTCCACACAGCCTATCTCTATACAGCTTAACTTCTTGGTTCAAATTGGTTACTTACATATTTTATAAATAAATTTACTAAAGTACCTACTTTATCTACTGTTTTCATTGATTATTATATTGAACATTCTAAATCTTGTTAAATTAATTATTCTTTAACAATAAACTCCATTGAAATATTTTACAACGATCATATTGACCAGTTTAGATATTTTTATTTATTTATACTTATATTTTCTTACTTTCCTTGTAGTCGAAATGAAAAACAGAGTGTTTAACTCGGGAAAAACACCAACATCACCCTCGGAATATTGGCAGCGTGTGATATTGGTTACCCTACCTGCCTACGAAGCAAGAGGTCCTGGGTTCAAATCCCGGTAAGGGCATTTATTTGTGTGATGAGCACGGATATTTGTTCCTGAGTTATGGATGTTTTCTAAGTATTTAAGTATTTATTTATCTATATAAGTATGTTTATCGTAGTCTAGTACCCATAGTACAAGCTTTGCTTAGTTTGGGACTAGGTCGATTTGTGTAAGATTGTCCCCTAATATTTATTTATTTATTTATTTATTTATTTATTTATTTTCCTCCCTTGTTGAACAATCTACTATATATCCACGCAATAAGGGTGAAAAAGACTTCGACCGGTGCGGTTCAATTCGGCCGCCTTTTTCACTTTGATTGCGTAAAGCCTATTTTTGATCGGTTTAAGACGATTTCGCGTCAATAGATGTAGGAATACCCTAAAGGACCTGCGGCCTGTTGCATAACAAAGAACAACTTATATTACAAGCGGAACTCCCTAACTGAAGCGAGAGTTCCGCTTATAATATTAGTTGTACTTTATTATGCAACAGGCCCCTGTTGTATGTAGTAGTAACGTCTCCGTATAAAAAAATTGATATTCCAAATTAGAAAAAATACTTAACCTCCATTTTAGTAGTGGTAGAGCCATGTTGTAGCTACCCGCTGCATCACGAATGGGCCGGCTCGTCCGGGGCAGTACCACCCTCTCACAGAACACCGGCGTGAAGCAGCAGTAATCCTGCTGCGTTTCGCACGGTCAGTGAGAGCGCCGGGGTCCCAATACCTATCTCCCTCCCTCTCTCCTATTCCCTATCCTTTTTAAAGGCCGGCAACAGATCAGTGACTGTCTTTGAGTTGTTGGTATTTATGGGCGGCTGTGATCATTTTCCATCAGATGACCCGCTTGCTCGTTTGCCTCACTCTCACAATAAAAAAAAAATCGTAGTACATAAAATTGATATGGATCAAAAGTCTTTTTTTACATACAGGTCCTTTACTTAAGTTTTCCACGCCGCCCAACCCCGAGCCGTCTCATTCTGTGAGGAGGCCTGTGCCCTGCAGTGGAACGTATATAGACTGGAATGATGACGATGATGTACTTAACTTAGATTCCCATCGTGCGACAAAGTAAGTTGAAAGTTTCTTTCCGAAAATATGCTTATTGTTCAAAAACCTATCAAGCTTTTCCGTGTCAGTTTTCTCCCCTTTTGTTACTTTTGAATGGAGTATTTACTTACTCTGTGGCAATTGAAGGCGCCGTAGTGTGTAAGAGGACCCACCATTAACGTCTATCGTGTTCGGAAACACGTCTTGTGTCAATGTCCGGGAAACGAAAAAGTTTAGATGCGTACCATGAGCTGCGGCAAATGAGCTTCCAGCACGCGGAATAGGGAAAACAAGATGAAATGGGATGCTAACGACTCACGCTCATCATGAATAGGTTTAACTGATAGTTATGTCAATTTCGTTGTCGAATTTGATAATTCCAAACTATACGAATATTATAAAGCTGAAGAGTTTGTTTGTTTGCTTGAACGCGCTAATCTCAGGAACTGCTGCTCCGATTTGAAAAATTGTTTCAGTGTTAGATAGCCCATTTATTGAGGAAGGCTATAGGCTATATATTATTATCATCACGCTAACACCAATAGGAGCGGAGCAGCAATGAAGAATGTTTCAAAATCGGGGGTTTTTGAAGTAAACTTCTATAGGCACGCTTGACTTCGGAGTACGGTGGTAAATGTGAACGCGGGTATGCGGGGAGGGGTGCGGGGGGGGTTATACCCTCCACGTTTTAAAACGTGACTCTTACTGATAAAAACGTGATGTAGATGCCTAAAATAGCTCCTTAACGTAAGTATTATTTTAAAATATTTTCACCTTCTACGTAAACGAAGTCGCGGGTTAAAGTTAGCACATACACAGCGAATGGAAGGTTTTTAGAAACTTCTTTACAATTACAACACAAAACTATTTACATAAACAAACATTTATTAGCATTTAAACATTTAACACGTTCGCTGCCCACCTATAGTGTTGCTCCCACGTCCCATATAACTGAGTGATCCCACCAGTGATACTCACAGCATCGCTCAATTACTGAGGTGCTAGCAAGTATATGCCAGGAATCTACAGATTCGAAATAGTAAAGATTTTGTAAATAACTATATTATGTAGAGCTTTCTCTACCAAATAACTTTCACAGTTTGGCTCTGACCCCCAAAATAATACCCTGAAAATGAGCTTTTGATTCCACCGGTGATGCTCATAGCCACACAGAGAAGACTACTTGATCCCACCGGTGATGCTCATGATAGGCAACCTTTTAAACAATTTACTAGGCATTAAGCGTCCTCAAAATGCACGAACAAAAGTTACACACAGCAGAAATGACAATGTTGCGCTGGGCGGGTGGCGTGATGCGTTTAGATAAGGTCCGCAACGAGTACGCCAGAGGATCATTTAAAGTGGCCCCAGTCGCAGAGGAGCTCAAGGAAAGTCGACTTCGCTGGTACAGCCACATAAACAGAAGAAATGAGAGCTACTCCGTAAAGATAGCGCTGAACATCCCTACGAAACCCCGTGGTAGAGAAAGACCGCCGTCTACATGGTGGAGCAATGTTGAGAGGGACCTGAAAGCCCTGAATATCTCACCAACGACAACCCAGGACAGTGCGTCCTGGCACAAGGCCCGACCCCAGTTGAAATGGGAGGGGGCAAGAAGAAGAAGGAGAGAAGCGTGCTCCATCATCTTTGCTTTCCATCAGGCGTGATTGTGGTTAAACACAAGCCTATATTGTATAAAAAAAAAGAAAAAAATACAGTGTGATTGCCGTACTATTTGTATTTGTTAACATCCTCATGCTAACTGTAGCTTATTTTTTCACTTTACACGACAGGTAAATGATAGCGGTTTAAACGCTAGTATAACTATAAATTTGCTAGATTTTTAGCTATTTATTGAGCTGTTTGGAATCTAAATATAAGTAAGATTTCAGTAAAACAAACATTGAATTGAATTTGTTTGTTTTTGAGTAAAAAAATAAAAAAAAGTAAAACAAACATTGAATTTCTTCATTTTTATTTTCCCATATAACTTTTTGGCGTAGTCACCCGCATTTTTAACACTTCACATACCTTCTTACACACAGATATGGCTTTTAAATCATTCTGTTGCAACTTAATTATCGAGGGAATCGCTTGTACAGATCGCCTTTGCATCGCCAACAATCGAACTAAATCATGAGAATCCGAATAAATCAAATGGTTGTCTTTATCAAAAGTTATTGCCAATACTCCTGGGATACTCACGACTCTAACCACTTCCTGGAACCTATCATCATTTTTGATTAAGTAAACTCCATCTTCACTGCAAACGAACACCTGTCCTTTGTTATCAACAGCTAATCCGAAGAACTTAGGAGAGTCTTTTAGTAGCACTGGCCGCTTTTCATTCTTTCTTAAACCATAAAGACCCGATGAATTTATGAAAAAAATGTTACCTTGAAAATCGAACACGAACTGTTGCATCACAACGTTTTTCAAATCTTTAACTGGTTTTACTGCTTTCTTTTTATAAACGTACGCGCGCAATGTAGGGAACTGTATGTAGTATATGCTCTTTTTGACAGCCAACCACCAAACATCTAGGTCGCCTAGGCCCAGTTTCATTAACTTTTTATCGGTAGGAATGTATCTATAAATCCCGTTGCTCCCTCCAAAGTAGATATAGCCGCTTTTGTCTTCGCTGGCTATTGCAAAAGCGTCTTTGACGCCTTTCAGCAGTTTTAGTTTTTTTGTTTCTATGTTTAACATAGCTGGTATGAATTCTCCTTGTCCAGCATCAAAACTGAAGTACAACGTGTTTGATTTCTTGTCTACAGCTAGTTGATTGGCACTGTGATCGGCATTTGTTAATAACTCTTTCACAAAACACTGCTTCCCATCATCTGAGACCATATTGCACACGGGTTTTGATTCTTTTGTCGCACTCGCTTGTATAATGAAGATAAATTGGAATATTTTTTTGATCATTGTCTTCTCAACCACTAAAGCAAACGTCTCCCGAATAAAGTATTAGAATTTCTCGTCGAATCAGTTGAGTTTTAACAACATTTGATTCTTGTGGAATGATAAAATTGTTATCGTTTACTTGCTTATATATTTCTCTTTGGAGCACAATGGATGATTGTGTACGTCTGCGAAGCTTGAATTGTTAAAGTTAAAGATTAAATTGTATTGTTTCTAATAGGAAAATGGACGGTACGCATGTACAGTCCACCTCGAATGTTTGGATGGCAAAATTATTGCTAACATTGAAACACCTATTAAAGTATAATCATGAGCTAAAACTAATTAATTACTGCACGTGCGAAACGTGTAAAATTTAATCACGCTAATATTTTGCAAACGACATTTTATACTACTTACGCCTTTAACAACATTATAGTACTGTGTTAATGATGATAAGTTAATATTCTGTAAATATTTCCTACTAATATAAATGGTTTGTTACTCTTTCAAGCTTGCTATTTGTTACTCTTTCAAGCAATGTTGATAATTGGAGCTCTGTAATAACACATACGCTACTTTTCATCACAATATTTCCACAAGATTTACGTCAAATTTCAAAATCTTAACCGCTAAGTCTAGACATATGAAATTTGGCACAGGTGTTCATCATACAACGTAAGTGAAGGTCACAGTGTAATTTCTAGGAATTTTCATAGAATTTAGTAAAATCTTGGAATTTAATTTCGCCTGTCAGATCGGGTTTACGTGACCGGTAATGGCTAGTTATTAATAATAGCTTTTTTCACATTTCATACTTGTTTATATTCATGTTCATTACATTATTAGATGGTAGTTTTACAAGATGGTAGGTAACATAACATCCTGTTAGGGTATAGAATGTCAATCTATATAAAAATATGTACTTATTTGTAATTATTTATGACACATAGTTATATCTCATGCATGGATAAATTATTTTATGTCAATACAATTTATGTTAAATATTAATTCAGTTTTTTTTAATATTTATGTCAATTTTCTTGAATTATCATAGTATTTTATGCGGTACATGAAATCTTATACACATAATAGTTCGCCCCTACATTGTTTCACGAGCAAATAGTGTCGACTGTACTAAAGTATGACAGTGTATTGTTATTAAAAACACTGACTGTTTGTTTATTTTAAAATCTATAACGATAAACTATGGAACTAAACAATATAATGCCGTATGTATAGAATAGAAATTCGATTAGGTATTCGGTATTTTGGGATTTCAAATCCTGTATGTCAAATGCGGTGGTGGGGCGCGTCATTTTAAATTAGACTATCTCTACTCTAGAATTAATTTAATTAGATATTATCAAACTGGGTTTACTTTAGGATAAACACATTATATGAAATGACATTGTCAGATTGTGCCGATATACGAAACTACTTATTTCAGCTCGAAGAAGTTCTAAAGCTTGAAAAAATACACAAATTTACTATATTACTAACTTAAATAAAATTTGTTGTCCGTCCGTCCGTCTGTCAAGACCCTTTTTCTCAGAAACGCGTAAAGGTATCAAGCTGAAATTTATATCAAATACTTAAGTCTACTGCCCCTTGGAGCTGTGAAAAAATCAAACTTCTAAGCCAACGCAATCAAAAGATACAGCCGTTTATGACGCAAATTTCCGCATATTTTCGAAATTCGCAAGGGAATCAAAACCTACGGGGTACTTCTCGTGAACTCAGAATCTTGAAATTTGGCACGAAGCAAGGTCTTATAGTACAGATAAAGGAAAAATTGCGAAAAGCATAATTTTTTTTGTCTGTCTGTCTATATCAGTACCCAATCTACAATGATCACACACTGCGCACATTTTGCTTAGGAGCAGGGGTCTGCTAAAACTGGATGTTCATAGATACATATAAATTTGTACGGAACCCTCGGTGCGCGAGTCCGACTCGCACTTGGCCGGTTTTTTATAAATATTGATACACATAACATAGCTATTTTTGAAAGTTTTGCGACACCTTTTTTCTCCTAGTAGGATCGAAAGAGCTCGTGATTCTGAGCAGAAATCACATAAAACTTTCCGAATTAAAATAGTACAAAGGTACAACAAAATAAAAAATGGCAAATTTTTCTGTCGATAACTTTTTTTAGATTGATTCAGTACTTAGTCCCAGTAGATATAAATAACTCTACCGAGACACGTCGGAGAAAAATTACGACGAAAAAAAAACTAAAAAACACGCTTTAAAAAATAAAAAATAAATTTTAATAAATTTCAATTCACTATTCTTATAGTGCAGTAAAAAATCTTAAATAGCAATTATTATATTGTTATATCCAGATCAAAATTTGTAAACAATTCTAAATATTGATAAAATAAATAATAATAGTTTAAAATATTTTATTGTAAAAAAAGCGTGGGGTGCATGGTGTCAATTGTCAAGGATTATCATTTTGATAACATCTTAAAAAGCACCCCACGCTTTTTTTACAATAAAATATTTTAAACTATTATTATTTATTTTATCAATATTTAGAATTGTTTACAAATTTTGATCTGGATATAACAATATAATAATTGCTTATTAAGATTTTTTACTGCACTATAAGAATAGTGAATTGAAATTTATTAAAATTTATTTTTTATATTTTAAAGCGTGTTTTTTAGTTTTTTTAAACTATTATTTATTTTCTATTTTTTAGTTGCATTTTTTTTCTTTCTAACTTTACCCCCTCACCTACAACCCCCAAACCCCCTAAACCCAACCCCCCAACATCCCCCACCCCATTTCCCCAAACCCCCCAAACCTCATACCCTTACCCCCAATCCCCTAAACCCCCCTTACCCCCTCCTCATTTTACAAACCCCCGAACCACTTAAACCCAACCCCCATACCCCCGGAAACCCACCCTCCCCCCCAACCCCACTCCCCCCACACGCCACCTGCCCCCCCCCCCCCCCCCACCCCTCCCACACCCCCCACCCTGCCACCTACCGCCCCCCTTCCAGTTCCATCATCAAACCCTTGTTACCATCTAGGCCTCTTACCCCCTCCCCATTTCCCACAACCCCCCAAAATCACTTACCCCCGAACCCCCCAACACCCCCACCCTATTCCCGTAAACCCCCCCCCGCCACCCCCCCAACCCCTAACCCCAACCGCCACACCCTAACCCCCAACCCTCTAAACCAACGACCCCCTTACCCCATACCCCATTCCCCCCCCAACCCGCCACCTACCCCCCTTCCAGCTCCATCATCAGACTCTTGTTACCATCTAGGACCAAAGTACTCGTCAAAACGAATCAAACGAGCCCAAACTCGATGGGGTTGTTTCGTTTTATTGTGGAGTGCCTTTGGCCATCTTCCAGCTCCATCATCAGACCCTGGTTACCATATGGGATCAAAGTGCTCGTCAAGACGAATCAAACGAGCCCAAAATCGATGGGGTTGTGTCGTTTTATTGTGGAGTGCCTTTGGCCATCTTCCAGCTCCATCATCAGACCCTGGTTACCATCTGGGATCAAAGTGCTCGTCAAGAGGAATCAAACGAGCCCAAACTCGACGGGATTGTGTTGTTTTATTACATAGTTCCTATGGCCACCATCCAGCTCCATCATCAGATCAGCTCCATGTTACAATAATATTGCATTGTCATCCAATTTACACATATGTGCAAAATTTCAGCTCAATCGGAAACCGGGAAGTGGGTCAAAATCGCGCCCTAAGGAGTCGGTTACAAACAAACATACATACAAACAAACATACAGGTGAAGCTAATATAAAGCGTGTAAAAACGTATCTTTTCCCAACACGAAGCCTACCTAACACAAGAAACTTCAAACACAAAGTGACATGTATGTCACGTCACAGCTGTATTGACATCATCCAACCCCACTTATAAAATGACAGTCATCCTGTCAAAGTCACCTTTCCTTAACATACCGCCTCCTAGAACATTCGTGCCACCCCTCCACAAGTGTTTATCGCTCCGTTCAAAGCAAAATCAACCTTATGCGTTTGTAGTAAGAAGGGAATAAGCTGCTTGTTAGAATAGCTTGGATTGAGATATAGTGCATCGTGGCGCAAAGTAAATAACGGAAAGATGGATCACTTAGAACTTTACGTTATTTCAGTCAACAAATGGAGGAAAATGTGGTAAATTAAGGATATAGCTATAAGTTGCCACTTGTAGATTCGAGTTGGGATAGCATGTTTTATTTCTATTTTACTTAAACTTAGAATAATGATATTAATGAAATCATTTGATTCAGTCAACTTAACTTTTAACCCCCAGCTCCGCTCGTGTGTATATTTATCAGAAATATTTACAATCCTGGAGTTTGGTCTGAAAAAAGGTTAGGGTAACATTTTTACCCTCCAGCAGGTTAATTAATTGTCTAACTCTCTCGCAATGGCCATCGCCCTCATTTTGACAGTTCTCGTATGGGCTGACAATTGGTAACGGAAACAGCCAGCTGTCACAGCCATACAAAAACTGTCATTTCAATCCGATGCTGAGTGTCAAGTCAATTACACAATTACCCTGCAGACAGTGTGACTATTAGTTGTTTACTTTCCTCGTGGTCACACTGTTTGGTTAACCGTTGGTAAGTTGCCAAAACATGAGACTGTGACACTACTAGTGCGGGAAATTTGATACCCTATATAATATGCAGATGCTTTAACCATGAAACTATTGTGAGACTCACTCATAGTGAAAATAAACGGATCAGTTTAACGCGTTGGCGCGTTTGGCAGCCGCTGTGACGTGCGACTCCGAGAGGAAGGGCTACGGATTAGCCCCAAACATGTCGAGTTAAACTCGTTTTAATACGTGAGTGATCCGTTTATTTTCACTATAATATGCAGATGATCAAGCATATTTTATAATTTATATTGATTAGTCGGCAATCATTTATCACTTTATCTTAAATGCCCTTTAGATATATCGCCTATTTTATCAAGTGCTTCACAACACTTAATAATGAACAAGTTAGCTATGAAGTATCTTTTTTTGTACTTATTTTTTCAACTTCATTTTTTTTATTACTTGGTCTTTTTTCTGGGGTTTTTTCTGTGCATCTATATTTCAGTTTGTATTTAGTACGAAATGTATGATTTCACGGGATGACCGTAAAAGTAATAAAAAAAATGAAGTTGAAAAAATAAGTACAAAAAAAGATACTTCATAGCTAACTTGTTTAAAGTTGCACAGTAGCGCCATCTCTTGTCCAGGTGAGCGGTTAGTTCCGAAGGAGTGTTAAAATCTCTCGATGAGGGTGTAACATAGATGTGCGTTTGTCACTGCATAAGGTGATGATTTAGCAGATTGAAATGTATGATGTATAGGAAAGATTCGTGTCTAATCTCTAGACCAGTGGTGGTGTAGGGGTATGGCACGCGGCACGGAATGCTGAGGACCTGGGTTCGATTCCCAGCATTGGTCTTTTTTCTGGGGTTTTTTCTGTGCATCTATATTTCAGTTTGTATTTAGTACGAAATGTACTTAATAATGATATAATTAGTAAAGTGAGATCTTGTTTAAAGAGGTGTAATTGCAAGGAAATTAAATTACTAATAGTCACACTGGTGTGACAAAATGGTGTTTTTTTTTTATGTTAGACAGGCCAGACAAACGAACTAGTGGGTCACCTGATGTTAAATGAACACCACTGTCCATAAACACTCGCAGCGCTTTACGCGATACCAGTGCGTTGTCGGCCCTAAACCGGCGTTGTGACTGCGAGTCTCGAGTGCATAAAGCAACACTCACTCGGACAACGTCATCTATGGACTGCAGACAAAGTTAACGGTCGCTTGAAAGCCGAGGTACGTCAACGTTCTTGGCCAGCGCCCTCTATCTCTTATTTGAAATGTATCTTATTTAGATTCTACTGCCACAATCCAGACACGCGGCAGCAAGCAAAGCAAAGGAACTTTGCTTAGTTTGGGACTAGGTCGATTTGTGTAAGATTGTCCCCTAATATTTATTTATTTATTATTTTATTCTGGGAGGAGGCCTGTGCCCTGCAGTGGGACGGAAATAGACTGGGATGATGATGATTCTCTCGACTCTATTGTAAGATAAATCTACTTTAAGGTAATAAATAGAGTATTAAGAGGGTACGATGCGCAACATTTCTCCATACAAACGTAATCCCCTGTTTCCTCCCTGGATAATGGCTTCAGAGCCATTTTTTTTTACTGTGTAATCTGTATCTACCACAGCTATGCCCCTATGTTTCGTTTTTTCCATATTTCAATTAACATAAGAAATATGAGCTTTCAAAACCTGAAAAAATTGCCCAATTTCAACGTCATTTTAGATTCTACTGCCACAATCCAGACACGCGGCAGCAAGCAAAGCAAAGGAACTTTGCTTAGTTTGGGACTAGGTCGATTTGTGTAAGATTGTCCCCTAATATTTATTTATTTATTATTTTATTCTGGGAGGAGGCCTGTGCCCTGCAGTGGGACGGAAATAGACTGGGATGATGATGATTCTCTCGACTCTATTGTAAGATAAATCTACTTTAAGGTAATAAATAGAGTATTAAGAGGGTACGATGCGCAACATTTCTCCATACAAACGTAATCCCCTGTTTCCTCCCTGGATAATGGCTTCAGAGCCATTTTTTTTTACTGTGTAATCTGTATCTACCACAGCTATGCCCCTATGTTTCGTTTTTTCCATATTTCAATTAACATAAGAAATATGAGCTTTCAAAACCTGAAAAAATTGCCCAATTTCAACGTCATTTTAGATTCTACTGCCACAATCCAGACACGCGGCAGCAAGCAAAGCAAAGGAACTTTGCTTAGTTTGGGACTAGGTCGATTTGTGTAAGATTGTCCCCTAATATTTATTTATTTATTATTTTATTCTGGGAGGAGGCCTGTGCCCTGCAGTGGGACGGAAATAGACTGGGATGATGATGATTCTCTCGACTCTATTGTAAGATAAATCTACTTTAAGGTAATAAATAGAGTATTAAGAGGGTACGATGCGCAACATTTCTCCATACAAACGTAATCCCCTGTTTCCTCCCTGGATAATGGCTTCAGAGCCATTTTTTTTTACTGTGTAATCTGTATCTACCACAGCTATGCCCCTATGTTTCGTTTTTTCCATATTTCAATTAACATAAGAAATATGAGCTCTCAAAACCTGAAAAAATTGCCCAATTTCAACGTCATTTTAGATTCTACTGCCACAATCCAGACACGCGGCAGCAAGCAAAGCAAAGGAACTTTGCTTAGTTTGGGACTAGGTCGATTTGTGTAAGATTGTCCCCTAATATTTATTTATTTATTATTTTATTCTGGGAGGAGGCCTGTGCCCTGCAGTGGGACGGAAATAGACTGGGATGATGATGATTCTCTCGACTCTATTGTAAGATAAATCTACTTTAAGGTAATAAATAGAGTATTAAGAGGGTACGATGCGCAACATTTCTCCATACAAACGTAATCCCCTGTTTCCTCCCTGGATAATGGCTTCAGAGCCATTTTTTTTTACTGTGTAATCTGTATCTACCACAGCTATGCCCCTATGTTTCGTTTTTTCCATATTTCAATTAACATAAGAAATATGAGCTTTCAAAACCTGAAAAAATTGCCCAATTTCAACGTCATTTTCAGACACTCATCAGAAAAGAATCCCTGATATAAACAAAAAAAAACATAGGGGCATAGCTAAATCTGTCCTCTAATTATTTTTGAAAAAAATAATTTTATTGGTCCAGTTTTCGAGAAGAAAACAGGGGATTACGAAATGCTGTTTTGATCAATTTTACGCGCCTAATAACGGTCTGAGCTGCAGTTGTCCCGCTCTCGCTGTACTGACACGGAGGGGTTCGGGCGAGACAGCGACATTTCATTAAAATACCTATTTCTCAAAAGTCTCTCAGCCATCGTACCCTCTTAAGCCTGCAATACATGTTGGTCGAGCTCAGGCCAACGCGAGCGTAGGCAAATTAATACAAGGCAAGTGCTACTGCCTACACGTTCGGCCAACCGCGTAATGGCGCGCTGACAAACATGTGGACACTATTGGCCGAGTGCGCGCGAGCGCCTTTGATTTGTGCAAAAACCGACAGCGCTCCGAAGTGCAGCAAGTGGTCGCGAGCGACCGCAAGTTGTGACAAGCTACGCCAAATGAGTTCTATACACGTTGGCTTTACTCAGCTAACTAGGCGAGCGACACCGAGCGATGGCAAGACAATGCAAATATACTGTCTATACCTACGTTGGTATTGGCGTTCACTCGGCGACGCTCGGCCAACATATATTGCAGGCTTACACGAACCATTTGGAGCCACTTTTGACCCCTTCATAACTCAAAATCTATTGAACACAAACGCACCAAATTTGGTTTATTTATTGATACCATTATGGTTTACACAAGCGAAGCCGCCTGTAAAAACTAGTAATCACTAAATATTGAATTCCCAAATCCAAGTATTAGATTCCAACAGGATTAAATTAAAACCTGTTAAGGGAAAGTTCGTGAAATTAGACACGCAATTTAAGTTTCCGCGTCCACCGTTCATTTACGACCCCAAAACCTTGCCTCGGGGTCTCTGGTAACAATTTCACCTTAAAACAGAAAGTGTTGGTACCTAAATCTACTGTTACACATGCCCGTTACTAGCACCAAAGCATACTGCTAATGAGCAAATGCTACCTGCTAGCGTGTGTGTTGACGACACTTATTACTAGAAATGAAATGCACGTTTAAAATGGTTATAAACTGTAATAATAAGTAAATTAACGGTTATTATTGGTTTAACGACCGCTTTAGCCTAGTTGGTAGTAACCCTGCCTACGAAGCAAGAGGTCCTGGGTTCAAATCCCGGTAAGGGCATTTATTTGTGTGATGAGCACGAATATTTGTTCCTGAGTTATGGATGTTTTCTATGTATTCAAGTATTTATTTATCTATATTAAGTATGTTTATCGTCGTCTAGTACCCATAGTACAAGCTTTGCTTAATTTGGGACTAGGTCGATTTGTGTAAGATTGTCCCCTAATATTTATTTATTTATTTTTATTATTTATTTTAATTAAAAGCAATTAGGTGTAAGCACAATCCGTTTGACAGAGCAACTGACTTTACCGTCGCTGTCAGACGGGTCCTAGTGGATTTTAAAATTAGAATTGATGGTAAATAATCGTAGATACTAAGAAAGAGGTTTTGAGCCAACCAGTCGACAACAGTGTGTGTATAGTGTGTCAATACGAGCATGCTTATGAGTAGTTTACATTTGCTAGCAATAGGCATGCTAGTTTTAAGTATGCTCCTGAATAAGCATGCTCAAAACCTGTTTAGACGCGCTTAAAGCACGCCCCCTTCCACCCGCGCCGCCCGCGCCGCAGGTAGCATGCTCAAAAATCGCACGCCTGTCGATTTTTAAGCAAACTCGAAATGAGCATGCTAATTTTGAGCAACATTCCGACACACATGCTACTAAGTAGCAACTGCTCTATAGAAGCATGCTTTCATGCTTGAAATGAGCATGTGTAACAGTACCTTAAAGGACATGCTACTATTTTAGGCATACTTTTTAGTGGCATACTGGCTAATAGCATGCACTGCACGCTAGTTGATGCGGGGGTGAAAGGGGGAAAGGTACGAGGGGCGTTCAATATAAAGTGAGAATGAGATGCAAACTCTTTTAATATTACGAAATTAAATACTGGCCGGTAAAGCTAATCTATCAAGCTGATTGCTATGAAAAAAAAAACTAACTGTCTTTTGTTTAAAAAAATATACGGTAATTTCTTTGCAATGCTATTGAGTACGTTAGCGAAAATGGAGAAAATTGAACTGCGCGCCGTTATCAAATACTTGTGTTTGAAAAATTTTTCTACGGACCAAGTCAATTTGGATTTGCGGGACACTTTAGGGTCTAATGCTCCTTCGTATTCGACAGTCGCACGTTGGTGCGCCGAATTTAGACGTGGAAGAACATCGACAATGGACGACCCTCGCTCCGGACGCCCTAATACAGCAGTAACTGAAGAAATTGTGAAAAAAGTCGAAAACTCAGTTTTGGCGGATCGTCGTGTCACGGTTCGTTTTATTGCTGAAAATGTAAAGATTTCAACGGGGAGCGTGCATAATATTTTTCATGAACGCTTGGGTATGAAAAAGGTATCTGCGCGTTGGGTACCAAGAATGCTTACTGACACGCAAAAACAAACTAGACTAGAGATTTGTCAAGAAGCTTTGAACCTGATGCAGCAAGACCGGGAACTTTTTTTGGCGTGATTTATAACAATGGACGAAACATGGCTCCATCATTACGACCCAGAAACGAAACTGCACTCTATGACATGAAAAAGGCCATCATCTCCAACTCCGAAGAAATTCAAGGTGAGCCCATCTGCCGGTAAGGTCATGGGCTCTGTTTTTTGGGATGGTAAAGGGGTATTAATGATTGAGTATCTCGAGCATGGAGCCACTATTACGGGCACATTATACGCCAAACAAATACCAACATTGCGCAATGAGATCCGCGAAAAACGCCGAGGTAAACTCTCGAAAGTTGTGCTGTTCCACCAGGACAATGCCCCGGCACACAAGTCCGCCGTTACAATGGCTGCAATTCGTGATGCTGGGTTCGATATCCTTAAGCATCCTCCGTATTCACCAGATCTCGCTCCCAGTGATTTCTACCTATTTCCGAGATTGAAACAATACCTGAGAGGCCAGAAATTTGAAGACGACGACGCGGTAGTCGCTGCAGTACAAGATTTTTTAAGTACTCAAGATGAGACCTTTTTTAAAAATGGAATTTTAAGTTTAGAAAAAAGATATACTAAGTGTATTATGCTAAAAGGTGACTATGTCGAAAAATAAAATGACATTTAGTAAAAGTTGTTTATAACATACTCATTCTCACTTTTTATTGAACGCCCCTAGTAATTAGCAAAATGTGAACGAGTTTGCTTAAAGAGCATGTTAGTACCGATCTAGTTCGTAAGGTGCAAATCTTCCTATTCCTTTTTTCCCCTCTTTCTTGCTGGGAGTAGTGTTTGGATGCATTCCATCGCCATCGCCAGCAAAAGGATCATTTTATTCAGCTCCATGCGGATGGCTGTTTGATTTTCCATGGTTTTTTTTGGAAACCGGCAAAGAGCACGCTATTAAATGGCATGTGTACTGGAGTGTTTGCTTTGAGCATGCTTATTCAGGAGCATACTTACTGCTAGCAAATGTAAACAGTTTATAAAGTTGCTCATATTTAGCATACTCATAGCGCGCTTTTCAACATGCTATTCTAGAGCATGTGTAACAGTAAGTAAGTATGTAGACACCTCGAAAGAACTATAGAACCCCAAAAGAGAAGAAACTCTAACTTTTTGTAGTGCCATTTTGTGCTTTGCCCGCCTTTTCGCCCCCAAAAGGGTCCATCGACCCTATCCAGTAACAAACTGCCTCAATCTGAGCCCGAGCCGAGGCAATACATTAGATGCCCTTGCATCCGCAATATCGTGGTGAGTGATATATTACTTGCTAACAGCAAAGGCCTACAGCACATTCTCAAGTAAGCCAAAATTCAACCCTAATACGTAAGTTTAGGGTTGAAATTTTATGTAGTCAAGAATGGGAGTTAAAACTTTGGGAACAGCTTTGGGAACCGATAGTGGGATGGATTGTCGATCGGTACGTCTTTTACAGCTTTAAGGTGACAGAGACAAAAGTTTTAGATAGAGGCATCTGTTTTTAACACGTTTTTATTAGCTTCTCAAATCTGCCTACATTTATCCACATGTTTTCATTTAAAATTGATAGTTACCTAGTTGACGCGACCTGGTGGTTTAACCTACGGCCTCTCAAGCAGAGAGTCGTGGGTTCAAATCCCGGCTCGCACCTCTGAGTTTTTCGAAATTTATGTGCGAAATTACATTTGTAATCACATAATGAGCTTTACAGTGAAGGAAAACACTCCGTGGAAGACTCCGTGGTCTCCATTCCAAAACTTTTTGCCCCAAAAATTCTGTTCTGCGTGCTATATGACCTGTCCACTGCCATTTCAAGGCTAACCTAACTCGTCCCTCTGTTATGGTCCGTGATGGTATTCAAATTCAAATTCAAATTCAAATTATTTATTTCATTCCAACTTAGGTCGAGTCTTCCTATTAGGTAATGTACCTGTGTCAGGAAGCCTCGCTCTTCCATCTTACTGTAAGAGTTATGCGCTAAGATGAAAGAAAAAATAAACAAATTAGCATTATTAATTATTATTATTTTACTAAATTTTTAAATAGTATGTATGTGTGTGTGTGTGTGTGTGTGTGTGTGCGTTTTGTATTTATGTGTCAGTGTATTCGCCGATTCAAAATTATTTGTAAAGTTAGGGTTTATACATTATAACATCTTTATACAGAATGTTTTCAGTCTCATTATAATCAAGTTCACCTATCCATTTAACTATTAATTTCTTACATTCATGAAAATTCGTAGGATGTGTATCCTAAATTAATGTGTATTAATTTATCTGTTCACCTTGTTATAAATCAATGCAGACAGTACAACAAATATTGAGTTTCTAACAGGTATAGGCGCAACTCTATGTACTCTCTTCTATTTAAAGTCTTGGGTGGTATAAGTCTATTTAGATGAGGCCAAAGATAAAACGCATTGGTTCAGTAATAACAGTAGCGAATTCACAACAGATAAACCGAAGCGATTTATGTGAATAGGTATAAAGAACTTCATAAAATAGTAAAACATTTATCATCGAACAGAGAACTAAGCCTCCTCCTAAAAACGGTACAATGTGAACCACAACTTGCCACTTGCGTCCACCGGTTGTCCGCAAGTCTTCTATCCAGGGCATCCCTCCATTTCTATTTCGTCGCAACTTTGGCCCAACGTTCTGGGTTCATTCGAATAACATGTTCAACCAAGCACCACTTCAACATGGCCGTCTTCACGCCCACGTCGCCAATACGGGTTTTTGAACGCACCTCAGCGGTTTTCATCAAGTCCGTACTTTCCAAAGTCCAAGTCCAACTCTTCGCTCCAATTCTCCTTGGCAAACCTTGAGTTTGGACTTTTAAGATTCAAAATCAAAGTCAAAAACAAAGTTAAAATATCTTTATTCAATTTAGACTATAACAAGCTTTTATGAATATCGAAGGATCTACCACCGGTTCGGAAAATCCCTGTTGAGAATTATTCGGCAGAAAACTTATAGCATATTTTTTTAAAAACAAATCTACAATTTTTTAATTACTAACATTCAAAGTGTAGTAAAGTAGTGAGTAACAACTTAATTTCTTAACACAGTAGATACTATATTTGAAACTAGAGATCGCCAAAGGTCGCCTCGGAATTATTTCTAAAAATTATGCTTCTGTAAGTGACTCACACAATCAGCCAAAACAACTACACTAGTAGACATCGAATAGTAGCATCGATCGGCTGTTGATTAAGTAATCGTTTATCAACCGGTATCGGTCGATCAGCAAAACTTACCACACCAATCGACCGATGCCATCGATCGATGATATGTCGACGAGTTTCCGCTTTAGAGGCATTGAAATAATTGACAACATTACATTTTTTTGACACCTGAAAATTACTACAGGAATCGAAAGAGTTTTGCCTCCTAAACACGGAAAAATATTTATTATAATTTATTTCTCCATATTTAAAAAAATATATCCGAATTTACAAATACTACCACAGAATAGTGTTTCCTTTGCCTTTTTCACCAGAAAAGAAGAGCTGTCATAATTTTAAATTTGACATTAACATTGAGACTTGACAGATACATAAATGATCTATTTTTATTAATGTTAATGCACGAACGACATGTTATTGATTTAAATAAGATTTTAAAGGAGCCCGCAGTTGTGATTGTGATCGAAAAGCAAGAAAGAACCAAACCGCCCAAGCAAACCACACACAACGTCAACGTCAGATTTACGTAATCACTTTTTTTTTAATAGAGACTAGACTAAAGTAATGAATCTATTGTGTGGTCGTTTTGGAGTTATTTAGAATAAGCACATCTTAAAAAAATTGTAATAAATTAATTACCTAATAATCCTAGTGAAAATTTAAAACGATCAGCGTCCAAATATATATAGCGATATTTCCAAACAGAATAGAGAGAACGAATCACAGTAGTCTTAGAAATATGAAATGTTGGTTCTCCTTCATTAGTGATTTCGTAAACCAGAAGCTCTTCAAGACGTTTTCGGTGAGTTATCAAGACACGTTATTGATATTAAACCCTCAAAATATCTTCCGTAGTACTCCAAGCTTTCCATTTGCGTGCAAAATAACAGATTTTCCTTGAATCAAGTTCCGTGCCCGCTTATCGCGCGAAAGGTATCATCGTTCGCGGCAAATGTTGCCAGACATCAAAAATGCTGACGTAATTTGTATAGTATAAAATGTGTATAAAAGTGTAAATGTTGCCATGTAGCATCGTGGAATTGAATTTGTAGTTCGCCCAATGTGATAGTAGTAAAGATATAAAATTATCTAACTACGTCAGCTGTAGACCTCGCGCATACAATTTCAGAAGATTGTATGTTTCGATAGATTAAAGTAAAAAAACTTTATTTTTTTGCAATTTTAAGGGATTTTATTTGATATTACAGCTAACGAATGGAATTCCCTGCCTGGCGTCTGTGTTCCCTGAACACTACAATTTGGCCGTTTTCAAGTCCAGGGTGAATTACTACGTAAGGGCCGGCGCTCACTGACGGCATGGCACGGCATGGCATTTTATTACTATCAAGTATTACTATTAAGTTTATTACGGTTACGTATCAAAATACCTAAAATTAAAAAACCTAACGTAAAATAACCTACGTTCAAAATACCTAAAATCTAAATACCTAAACAACTAACACCTACCTACGAATTACCTAAGTTTAAAATACCTAATGGAGTAAATGTCTAATATTTAAAATATCAACAGCTATGACACCTAAGTACACCAACATTTGAAATACCAAATGGTCAAAATACCTAAATGAAACGAACATCGCTTAATTTTCGGCGAGCGAGCGAAGCGAGCGAGCAAGACGGTTCGGGGCGGAAGCGACTCGGAATGGTTAGGTTCAAAGGCCAATGCGGGAGCGTAGCGGAGCGAAGCTCCCGCATTAGCCTTTGGTGTTAGTTTTTTTTTTAACCACGTGAAAAATCTAATTTGTTTGATAAAATTTAGTATATGATTTACATTTAGGTACATTTCATAATGTTAAACACAATAATACCTAATGGAAATAATCATTTTCTGTGCTGTTACAAAAAAAATACCTAACATCGAAGGCTAAAGGCGGGAGCTACGCTACGCTTCGCTCCCGCCTTAGCCTTCTGAACCTAACCTATCCGAGTCGCTTCTGCCTTAAAAAGTCTTGCTCGCTCGCTTCGCTCGCTCGCTGCCAGCGAGATACCGGTTAGCATATACGAAAGCTTTCGGTATTTTGAATATAAGTGAAAAAATCATTAGGTATTTAGATTTTAGGTATTTTGAACGTAGGTTATTTTACTTTAGGTTTTTTAATTTTAGATATTGCAATAAGTAGGCATTTTAAGCTTTCGGTATTTTGAATATAAGTGAAAAAATCATTAGGTATTTAGATTTTAGGTATTTTGAACGTAGGTTATTTTACGCTAGGTTTTTTAATTTTAGGTATTCTGATACGTAACCGTTTATTACTATTAAGTTACTTTATTTCGATATCACGATGCCGCTACGTGCGGAGGGATGACGCAACGCATAACCAATAAAGTAATATGAATTCTAAGGTCATTGAAATAAGATTCAAAATAACTTGATAGTAATAAAATGCCATGCCGTGCCATGCCGTCAGTGAGCGCCGGCCCTAAGCGTGCTCCATCGTGGACCTCATCTTCGCTTTCTATCAAGCGTGCTTGTGGTCAAACGCAAGTCTACATTGTATTAAAAAATAAATAAACATTTAAACGAACAACGAAGTGACTCTATAAGGGTTCTATTTTCGTTTCGAGTTACGGATTCCTAAAACTCATCCTAAACTCCGACATAACCAATTAATCCATTTACTTAGTTTGTTTTAAAATGTTATTCTGGAAAATTCCACGCCGTTTCCTCAACCTATCTAGAGACTTAAAACTATAGGGACAGGATCCTTTTTCGCTTGAATACCAGCGAATGTTTGGATTACTTTAGTGCAATTTTGTGAAAAATGCACTGAGATTGCAGTTAAAGTGAGTTAGCCACTTTATCAAGCAGTTACTTGGTGATTCAAAGTGAATTTCTGTGTTTATACCGAAATAAATATTTGACTCGTGGTGGCGGAGATTTAGGAGTTTAGAACCGTGCTTATCCATATAACCTGACCTGACCTGTCTACTGTTAACAGAGAAATTATCCAATGAATGAGCCTTTGTTAATGCGCTGTTTAATTCTGCAACATATTTAGCGATCTGTGCACGTGGTGGCAAATTAAGCCAAGTTAAAATAAAAGGAACTGGCCTCGCAGCAGCCACGTATTGCATGAACCATTTGGAGCCTCTTCTAACTAAATAACTCAAAATTTTGGCTTAAGTAGGTATATATTAAAACCCTAAAGAATGATGGGCAGATATTTATGGAACCCAGCCTGATCACCAATAGGATTATAATGTATGTAGAATTATCGATCGTACTATATGCTATTAATTGTTATTAAGACGACTAGACTGTGTAGACTGGGAGAATTTACATAGATATGGGACGAACGCAAAAAACAAAAATGTTCTTAATGACTTGTAAGCTCATGTAATTGAGGACTGATAACTCGCATCTCCGAGGTTTTTGAAGTTCTTTTCCATTCTACAAAATTAAGCTTAAATAACTAGCTTTCATTTGGTATGCATGCAATTCGTATTTGGACATGCAGGCCAATATGCCCATCATTCATGAATATAGGAACCTATCGTTGTCTATTGAAATATTTAACGACTAAAAATCAGCATTTTTATCGCACACTAACGTAAGGCTGAGTTACTTAGGCCCTGAAGAGTAAAGGCAGGTTTAGACAGGGTCAGTGACTGACTTCGAATTCGAGACAAGTCAGCGCTGACCCGAGAAATACCCAATGTAAATTGATTTGAAGTCAGTACAGCGGTGGGAGGTCAGCGCTGACTTTCAATTTACATTGGGTATTTCTCGGGTCAGCGCTGACTTGTCACGAATTCGAAGTCAGTTACTGACCCTGTCTAAACCTGCCTTAACTTTGATTATTGGGATTAACTCAGTCCAGAGACCGTATTGTCATTAGACACGCTTGGACGCTTGCTATCGCATTCACTATTTCTTTTTGTCAAACGGTATAAGATGGTAACAGACAGTGTTGGCGAAAGCGATGTCAAGAGTCCGCGCGTTACACAATACTTAAACCTCAGGTTTTATTATCGCATTGAAATTATTGCTCGTTACTATACAGGGTGCAATTTTTTACGTGATACAAAATTACTGTTTCATGCTCAGTTAATGCTGGACAACATAATGCATTGACCCATTTGTTGAAAATGGTCTGAAAAAATTTGCTGTTTCCATCCGTTGTTCAAATTAAATCACGAAGTCATTGTATGGAAACCGCAGATTTGATCCTACAAATTTCAACAAATGGAGTTGCGAAGCTTGGATAATAACACTCAAAAAAATAAATAAAAAAAAAAAATATCACGGGACAATTCACACCAATTGACCTAGTCCCAAAGTAAGCTAGGAAAGCTTGTGTTATGGGTACTAGGCAACGGATAAACATACTTATAGTATAGATAGATACATACTTAAATACATATTAAACACCCAAGACCCGAGAACAAACATTCGTATTTTTCATACAAATATCTGCCCCGACACGGGAATCGAACCCGGAACCTCAAGCTTCATAGTCAGGTTCTCTAACCACTAGGCCATCTGGTCGCCTGAAAAGAAGAAAAAAGAAGAAGAGAATAAGCTGCTAGTGGCAGAACGGAGGATTCTGCGGAAGATTCTGGGGCCGACTCAGAGGGAGGATGGTAGCTGGAGGGTAAGAAAGAATAAGGAAATTGAGGACCTGGTATCTGAGCCCAATGCTATAGGAGAGACCAAGGCGTCCAGACTCCGGTGGCTCGGACACGTAGAAAGGTTGGGAGAGGATCGAGCCGTGAAGAGAGCGTACTTGGGACGACCGAGTGGACGTAGGCCGGTTGGTCGTCCCAGGTACCGCTGGAGGGACGAGGTCCTGAAAGACCTTGTGGACCTCGGGGTCGAAGACTGGCAAGAGCTGGCTCAAGATCGCAAAGCGTGGCGTAATCTGGTGTTGGAGGCCAAGACCCGGGCCATTCTACTTTTAAGTAACCATTAATCTTTTGTGGAATATAAGGCATACCTGGTGATTTTTTTCAAGTGTAAATAACTTATATACAAACTGAAACACCTAAATTTAATGTTTTAAAGCAATAAAACTTTAAATTCAAAGAAATTTTGTGGAAAAAATTGGTAACTCAGCGGAAAATACATCAATTTCCATACAAATGGCGGGGACATGCATGTCCACTGCGTTACCTACTTTATAGATAATAATGATTACTTTTTATACGTAGTGATAATTTTAAATGTAAGCTTAATTATGTGCCTATTTAAATCTTTAATGATTTAAACCGAGGACTTTACCGTTTTTGTAAAAAAAATATTTGAAGAGCACAGTACAAAAAATGACTGGTCAACGAAAAGTAGAATGGCCCACCCACTTTGGGTCACTGCGCCCTGGCAGTAAGTAAGTAAGGGACAAAGCATTATATTGTCCTTGTCCAGCACTAACTGAGTATGAAACACTAATTTAGTATCACATAAAAAATTGCACCCTGTATACCCTTGCTTAGACTTAGAATGCTCAGACCATTCTACATGTGGTTTTCATATAGGGCAACCTGACCGTAAGGTAGGGTAAGTAACTGACTGACTGACTGAGACATAGATCAAAGACCACACTTCCAGATGGCCTGGCTTTGAATATCTGGCGCCTTTCAAAATTACGATAGCAAATATACAAAGGTAAGCAGGCAATCAAAATTACGTGCAGTAAAGAGAAAAAAATGACCAAATAAAAACAGAACTTTAATACTTACATCAACTTCATAACGTGTAATTTATTGAATCAGGCGTTACTTTGCCCTTAATGATAGTTATCTTTATGCAAGATATGTGTGTTCATGCAGTTCCTCCACCTCCACACTGTACGAACACACACAAATTACACAACCCCAACTAACACCACCACCAAACTACACTGACACGTTTGAACTGAACCAGAGTCGACTCGTGTCAAAGTAATTGTTTCGGTTCATTGAAAAAAAATTAAGATATCCTATGATCAGGGTTGCCACCTTTAGGGGAAAAAAAATCGGGACAAATCGAGCATCCATCAGAGACGTTCGGAGTCTAAGGAAAATGAAACTTTATTTTGTGTTTTTATTACTTTTTTTATTATTTTTTATTATCGATAGGTAGCCGGGACGCGGGACAATGTCTTCGAAATCGGGACGGTCCCGACAAAATCGGGACGGGTGGCAACTCTGCCTATGATTGACTAACCAACTTACCCTTACCCTTGGCTTGGCTACCTTGGCTAGTTTTTGCAAGCGAACAATTTTTTTTGAAGTACAGTAAATACACGTACTGTTTATATAAGTTTCTGTTTTTACATTGTTATGTTTGTCAATTGTTATAACTCGAAGGGCAGTATGATTTATTAACACACGCGTTCCAATAATGTTTTTAAACTTATTTATTAAATCAAAAACATTTTATTTTACCAAGCACATAACACGCTCTAGCGAAGTCTATATGACAAGAGGGGGAAGAGGAAATAGTGTTGCCACTCATTAAATACAGGCTATAACACTCTTCCCTCCTTTACACTTTGAATGAACTTGCACTACTCAACTATGACTATATATAACAAATTTTACTCTAAAGTTTGACTACAGTTTTGCATTTGGTTTGTATGTCGTTTCCATTTCAAACCACCCACATCTATAAAATAGGTAACTCCAGGAATAGACTCTCCCACTATAGTTCCTAAGATCCACGGCTTAGATCCCCGCCTATAGTCTCTCACTACCACCTTTTGACCAACTGTGAATGAGATTTCTTTTTTTCCTTTGTGATATTTTGTCGTTGTTTCTTGTAATTGTTCCTTGTTAAGGTGATAAATCCAAGATGTCTCTTTATTTTGAATGTTTTGTAAACTGTTCTTCACGTATTCCATGTTTCGTGTAATGAAAGTAATTCCATGTTTTTTTTTTTTTTTTTTATTATTAGTGGCTGTTCAAGACACTGTTAAATCTGTTCCAAGTTATTGTTAGCTGGTGGCTGTTTGTACTAATGTACCTTATTCTCTTAGCCTTGTAGGTTCACCTTACAATTAATAAATTTGAACATTGCAGGTATTCTTTAAAATTAATTAATTTACGAATAACTTTTGTATATTTACTTGTAAGTTTCCGTTGTCTCGTCGCCAAAAACTGTTATAACTCGAAGGGCAGTATGATTTATTAACACACGCGTTCCAATAATGTTTTTAAACGTATTTATTAAATCAAAAACATTTTATTTTACCAAGCACATAACACGCTCTAGCGAAGTCTATATGACAAGAGGGGAAGAGGAAATAGTGTTGCCACTCATTAAATACAGGCTCTAACATAAATATATCATCTATCTCTTCAAAAAAATTGTTCGCTTGCAAAAACTAGCCAAATGATATGTTTACCCTTAGTTATTTACCTTATTGCTCTCTGTAAATAATTCGACTGTTCAAATTTAATAAAATAATTACATTATTAGCTAACATTTATTGTCAAAGCAGAAAGATAAATAAGAAATTGTGTATAAATCAATTTTAAAATGATGAACGTTTTTGTAAATTTAATGTAACTAAAAATAAAACAATTAAGAATAAATAACAGTGAATAAAACTTAACTATAAACTAAATATCTAACTATTACAAACTAAATTAAATTAAAAACTAAACTAGATAAATTATTATTATTAATATTTTATAAATTAGATTAATAAAGTACTAATATATTAAATTAGATTATTTTGTAAATTAGTTTTGCATTATCTACAGAACTTGGCAATCAATTACATCTTAATAATTTTATAAGGGCAGATGTCAGTTCTATGCATTCCGAAAATGAAGTGAAAAAAGGCAACTGGACTTAGTTTATCTGCCTTACCACTCCTTCACCACTCCTACTGGCTCGTGCTAAGGCAAAGACTTCAAACAGATTAGTCGAAAGCTATTTTCATGGATTTTTGTAGTCGGTTCATTTTTAGGGTTCCGTACCCAAAGGGTAACAACGGGACCCTATTGCTGAGGCTCCGCTGTCCGTCCGTCTGTCCGTCTGTCACCAGGCTGTATCTCATGAACCGTGGTAGCTAGACAGTTCAAGTTTTCACAGATGATGTATTTCGGCTGCCGCTATAACAACAAATACTTTAAACAAGAATAAAATAAATATTTAAGGGGGCTCCCATACCACAAACGTGATTTTTTTGCTCGTTTTTGCTCGATATTGATTACGGGAACAGGTAGACGCTTCAAATATTCACAGAACATTTAGTTATATAAATAATTAAATTAAAATAAAACAAATATTTAAAGAGGGCTCCCATAAAAACACGTGATTTTTTTTGCCATTTTTATAGATAATGGTACGGAACCCTTCGTGCGCGAGTCCGACTCGCACTTGGCCGGTTTTTTATTTTATGTATTTTTCTTTTAAATAAATTTGTGGGTTTTTTCAAGGCATTTTTTCTTCCAGAACTGTTACTACTTGATCTCCCACCTGGTACCAGGTTATTGATAAGATAACTTATACGACATCCTGTATAATTCAATTACGAAGTACACATTTTAGGGCTTACAGTCAACACTAAACTATTTTGAATCGTAACATATCTTAGATGAAACGGGAATACAAGACATGATCAAACGGACGCTTGTAAGCACACAGCATATATGACAGGAGATGACATCACAAATAGTTTCTTGAGTTTTTATATTATTACCTACCTAAAAGTTAGTAACAGAAATAAAAATATATACTAGAACAATGAACCTAAAACTAAAAACCTTAAAAAATATAATATAATATAGTATTTCCAATCATTTATTTTCTCGATGACAGCTCCCGTAGAATGTAACTTTGTTTAGTTACGCAAAAATTAACTTTTAAATGCGAGGTATAAAAAATACGACAACTGCCTAATTTTGTTCCTCGATCCTATGTAATATTCATCTAAGACAAATTGAGTCCATATATGCAGTAGTTTTTTTTTAAAGTAGGATAAAATAATAGACGTTTTAATAATGTTGAATTTTCTTACGTTTTATTTTCGATGCTATGAAAGGGTGGCCTGAATTTAGCGCTAGCATTCGTTAGGTACCTAGATACGGCTTCGCACAAAGTAATTGTGGTTGCACAGAATTATGCTGTACAAAGTCTCAGCTTAATCTATACATATAAAATCCTTTGTCCTGACTGACGGATCAACGCACAGCCTAAACCGCAGATCGTAGAGACCTGAAACTTGGAGGGTGTGTTCTTTGTATGACGTAGGCATCCGATAAGAAAGGATTTTTATGGAATAAAAGGTATAAATATTAAAGGATGTAAAAAAGGGGGGCAAAGTGTGTATGGGACAACGTGATTCCTTGGTCCAATCTACTTCAAATTTTGCATAAACATTCTATAACAGAATTGATGGAAGACGTGTTTCGTATTTTATTGAAATTCATCCCTTGACGGGGTTAAAAAGGAGTAGAAAGTTATTTTGGGGGTGATTTGCTTCGAAGTTGATATCAATACTCCTTAGTGCTTTTGATTTAAATCCGCAATAACACACTCTATTTTTAGCCTTTGTATTGTCCTTTTTGTAAAAATATTTATGTGTCTTGTGTTGTTGTAAATAAATGTATTTTCTTTCTTTCTTTACTTATATTACTTATTGACAGAGAACTCAGATCCATGATTTGTTAGTTATAATGGATACCTAATAAACCTGCACACATCTGCGGAGAAATTCAATGGTGTGTGTCACTTTCTCAATCCGCACTGGGTCCGCGTGGGAACTACAGCTTCAGCCCTCTGATTATGAAAGCAGGCCTGTGCCCCTGCTTTCATAATCAGAGGGCTGAAGCTGTAGTTCCCACGCGGACCCAGTGCGGATTGAGAAAGTAGTTTGTATTGCCATAGAATGTAACTTTATTAAAACGTTTATTATTAACCGTACTTTAAAAAAAAATACTACATATATGGACTCAATGTGTCTTAGATGAATCTTATATGGGATCAAGGAACAAAATTAGGCAGTCGTATTTTTTATATCTCGCATTTAAAAGTTAATTTTTGCGTAACTAAACGCAGTTACAATCTACGGGAGCTGTCATCGTGAAAATAAATTATTGGAACTACTATAACTAAATTATATTATTAAAAGGAGTCCCTTTAGGTAAGGTTCCGAAGATACTGGCAGCGTTCCCCCTTCGAATAGCTAAACTAATTATTTGTCCGAGGTAGCTGCCAGCTCTTCGGTCTCCTGTGCTATCGACTAACCTTTTTGCTATTTCTTTAAAAAGCCTTATGCGCTAGGACCCCACGGACCAAGGGTCTCGACACCGAATGGGACAAAATCATATTCGGAGCCTACACCCCTGTATTTGCATGCTTTAGCTTTTTCAGCCGCTTCACAAGCCGCACCAGCTCTGTTGTTGGTTGCATGTAGATGGGAAATGATGTACCTAAATTATGTTTATCTTTGAATTTTACAGCGCACTGGTATTATACTGTGATGCTGTAATTTTATATTGAGCAATAAATCTAATATATTAAATCTCGTGTCACGGTGTTTGCTATCGAACTCCTCCGAAACGGCTTGACCGATTTTTGTGAAACTTTTTTACTCGGTAGGTCTGAGAATAGGTCGCAGGCTATTTTTTATGCCTCTATTGCAAAACAACGTTTGCGGGGTCAGCTAGTAAATAAATAAAAATAAATCAAATAAATCACGCGTTTTCCCTAAAAATATGTAACAGCTAACAGCTGCTCTAGCAAAAACTATTTGGAACCAGTTGAAGCTGTTGAAAAATTTTGTGTTTTTATAAAAAACCACTTGTGGATTCTGAAATAATTACTTCTCAGTCTCTACTTACGTTGCTAGAAGATTCACCCTCGAACGTAGCAACAAATAAAAAAAGCGCAAGAATATTTATGTTATACCCTAAGTTGTAATTAAATTTATAAATAATAAAAAAAAAAACAAAATTAATATATTCAAACATTGCGTTTTTGGATATTTATTTATTTATTCAATTCAATACAACATATTATTATTATATTTATTAACCTTCATCAGGTTATTCAATTCATTCTTAATACCTTTTAAAAAATGGGAAACGTCAATGCGATATTCTGTTCCGTTTGAATTAAAAGGTTGACAGGACTGACAATTGTCTTGGTGCTATAAAATGTCAACTTTAAGGTGACGAACGTTTCTTACCCCGACTGTAGGTAGCTACATCTTGATCCAGTCAGAAACTTCATCCACATCTGTTCAGCCGTTTTATAGTGAAAAAGTAACAAGCACAAACGCACGCTCGCTCGCTCGCACGCAAAAAGTTTTTTTAATACAAAAACAAAAGTTAAAGGCAATCCCCCAACGAGTAGGTACTCCATGCTTTCGAACCCTTAAACATACTAGAGCTACAAATACGGTTTAAGTTCTACCCGCAAGCCCTTTTGTGCATGTTTGCTCGGGTAGTAATTAATATACTTCGAAATCTGTCAACCCTAAGGGGCAAGTGTATAAACGGGGGTCGTTCACCCCAGCAAGACTGTACTAACGAGGCCGTAGGGTTGCCAGCCTTAAGCATTATGCAGAGCTTGCCTAATTAGCCGTCGCGTTTTTTAACAACGCTTTTACAGAATAGGAAACACTGTGAATAAAATTTTGTAAGATTTGTCGAAGGACCTCGTAAAGCCCAGCGTAGTAAATTTAGTTTAATTTAGTTTTTTTTTTTTCTCAAAGCAAATGTCAGCTTATCTTGATTCTCTTGTTTCAAATTATGATAGTCGAAATGAAAACTGTAACTCAATTGTTAAAATTACTTACCCCCTGTTTGCCATCCATTGATCAAATTTATTTGACGGCTAAATGTGATGCCGTCTTTGTTTGTTTTGTTCGAATAGACGGAGACGGCATCACATTATTCATCAGTTAAAATTAATCAATAAAATAATAATAATATAATAAATATCAGGGGACAATTCACACCAATTGACGTAGTCCCAAAGTAAGCTAACAAAGCTTGTGTTATGGGTACTAAGCAAAGGATAAACATACTTATATAGATAAATACATACTTAAATACATATTAAACACCCAAGACCCGAGAACAAACATTCGTATTTTTCATACAAATATCTGCCCCGACACGGGAATCGAACCCGGGACCTCAAGCTTCGTAGTCAGGTTCTCTAACCACTAGGCCATCTGGTCGTCTAATCAATGGGTGGTGAAACACCCCCTTAATCTAATAAAATTTAGCATATTCATACTTTGTCAAAATTAAATCAAAAACTCAATGTATGGACACCTCAAATGAAATCATCGTCATCATCGTCATCCCAGCCTATATACGTCCCACTGCAGGGCACAGGCCCCCTCTCAGAATGAGAGGGCATGGGCCGTAGTTCCCACGCGAGCCCAGTGCGAATTGGGAACTTCACACACACCAATGAATTTCTTCGCAGGTGTATCCAGGTTTCGTCACGATGTTTTTCTTCACCATAAAGCTCATGTTAAATTTCAAATGTGATTGTAAATTGTAACACATACACACACACACACATAGCGGTTAAACTTAAAACACCCCTCTTTTTGTATCGGGGGTTAAAAATGGAGATGGAGGAATCACACACTGTACCTACTGGATTTATTCCTGTCATTTTTTGTCTTTTGGGCTATAGACATCTGCGTACAGTGTTATTCAATCAACTGTTTTTGTCATAACAACTCCATGGTGTTCACTAGCCAGCCAACTTCAGTTATTTACGATAGTTCCGAAACTTCGAGCCAGAGAGGGACTAAAGCGCGGAGTATCAAAATTCTTGGTAAACCGAAAACCTTTGCCAGACCCATAGATTAGTTCTCAAGTTGAATTCAACAGTGAATAAACTGAAAACAGTAAGAATAATCCCCTGTTTCACCTCACCATCCATTGATCAAATTTATTTGACGGTTAAATGTGATGCCGTCTTTGTTTGTTTTGTTCGAATAGACGGAGACGGCATCACATTTATCCGTCAGTTAAAATTAATCAATGGGTGGTGAAATAGCCCGTAAGTGTTACAAATTTGATAAGTACCTAGCGTGCGCTCTTGGCTTCGTTCCCGTTGCAAAACTCCTTTTTTTTGGACTTTTTTGACTTTTTTTACTAAATATTGGAACAAAAAGTTGAGTCTTAGAGGGGGCTACGGCCGTGGTTGACAAAACAGTAAAGAATTATAAAAAGAACTGTCAAAGTGTCATTACTTAGTATCTTTTTAGGGTTCCGTAGTCAACTAGGAACCCTTATAGTTTCGCCATGTCTGTCCGTCTGTCTGTCTGTCCGCGGCTAAGCTCAGAGACTGTTAATACTAGAAAGCTGTAATTTGGCATGAATATATATATCAGTCACGCCGACAAAGTGGTTGAATAAAAAAAATTGAAAAAAATTTTTTTAGGGTACCTCCCATAGACGTAAAGTGGGAGTGATTTTTTTTTTCTCGGCTAACCCTATAGTGTGGGGTATCGTTGGATAGGTCTTTTAAAACCATTGAGGGGTTGCTAACATGATTTTTCTATGCAGTGATCTGTTTGCGAAATATTCAACTTTAAAGTGAAAATTTTCATTAATATCGGCCGTCCCCCCCCTCTAAAATCTAAACTGTTGGGTGGAAAAATTTGAAAAAATTCAGAATGGTAGTAAATATATCAAATTTACTAGGAAAATTATAGCGGCTAAGATTGCTTGGAAATTATTTGTAGTTTAAGAGTAAATAGTAGCCTAAGGTATAAAGCATACCTAAACTTGGATGATTTCGTACACATACGAAATCCTTAGAAAAATATTACTTGATTTTTTCGTAATGGCTACGGAACCCTACCTTGGGCGTGTCCGACACGCTCTTGGCCGGTTTTTATTTCGATTTCAAATCGGTCCGTTACCGGTTTGTGTTCTATTTTGTACCTGGATTTTTTTATTGGAATATTTTCTTCAAATCTTTTATTTTTTACTACTACGAATACATCAACCCTTAGACGCTTGATGTTATGAATTTTATTAAATTGAGATTGCGGGACAGGTTAAATTTAAAGTAGTTATAAAGTTTATTCAGATAGACACAGTTCACAGAGGAAATATAAAATTATAAATTAATTTAGGAGTAGCAATAAATTTTGGATGAAATTGAAATACAATGTAGAATAGTTTTTCTAATTATTGATGACTAGGCAGCGATAGAGGTCGTTACAAGATTAAAGGTGTGGACATATTCCATCGTTATTCAAGTATATCCAAGCGAACAGCATTGGAATTTGACTTTGTGGGCTATTATCTTTGGCATTATTTTTCAAGCAGTCACGCGCCTCGCACTTTAAGCTCGCTACAGGTGAAAAACTTAAGTAAAGGACATGTCTATGTATGTAGTAGTGCACCGAATCAGTATCGGAGTTTAAGTATTTTACTTGAGTTTTTCACCTAAAGACATCTCCATTCCTGACATTGTTATTTAGTCACTGTGGTATTGAATCAGTGACGTATACTGTGCATCCGGGACATTCTTCGAGTGTCAAGGGGCAAAGTTGCCGACTGTCGTAGTCTGCCGCACGCCTTAAGCACGAGTCGTCATTTAGCGAGGACCTGGCACCTGCCGATATTAGGTAAGTACTTACCTTATTAGTTGTTCTACAAAACAATTAAAACAAACAATGATTTTTAATCGGTGATCAGGAACAGAAAAATATTAATCGCTAGCCAAAATGGAATTTAAATATGTAGACGAACGCGAACTGTCGACAAGTACACACCTACGCAAATTCACTCCGTGTTAAGGATCCTTATACAACCGAAAAAACATTGATCCAAGGCATCAATTTCGATCAAAATATAGCCTAAAGTCCGCGCACCATTTTAGTGAAAACAGTGTTTTAAAAGAGTGCATTTTCGGTGTTATTACAATAAAATTATTCTCAACATCTAATTATTAAACATTCGACTACCCGCCGCGCTTGTTTGTTGTCGCTGTTGCCGTTCGTGACTCATCGCTCCGCGCCGTCGGCCGAGGGCCGCCTGTACCACGACACTGCACCTGGTGGCGATTCTGTCGTTTGCGTATCGTTTTCCCACCGTTGCGATCTCGGTACGGGGGTTGGTGAAATGTCTTCGGTACGTGATGGAAGGTGTTCGGGATGTGGGAAACAGTCCTCGAGCAAGAATCGCATCGCGTGTTCTAACAGCAATTGTGGAAAAATTTACCATTTTGACTGCGTAAATCTCCGAGGCGCGAATACTGATACTCTCGGTGCGTGGGTTTGCCCGGAATGTAGTTGTGCTTTGAAAAAAGGTGGAGACAATTCTGCTACCCCAGTGCGCGTCTCGCCAAACGTCACCGTTAGAAAACCCAGACCCATTAGTCCAGAAAAAGAGTTCTCGCCGGACATTAACTCGTCATTGAGCGAGCTAACGGAGGAAATAAGGTTACTGAGACAGGAAATTTCTCACATGTAGTCGGAATTTGATACCGCCATTTTGGCGATTCGGCGTTGTGAAGTCAGGATTGACGACGTGTATCTGGCAATGTCTGAGTTCGAGGCTCGGGTAAAGGTGGTCGAAGAAACATCCACTGAGGTCGTCGAACTTAAAAGGGCTAATGAAACGATGCGGGCACAACTCCTTTCTTACTCAAAAAACTTACTGGCGTACGAGGCGCGTCTAGAGGTGCTTGAAAGCAAGACCCATGATGGCGTCGAACTGAAAAGGGTTACTGAGCTGCTTCAGGAACAGGTTGCCTCTCAAGCTCAAGCAGCTTTGAGAAATTATATTGAAATATCCGGGATTACTGAGTCTGCTGCTGAGAACCCTCAGCATCTGTTTCTGACGCTAGCGGCCGTGGCTGGCACAAAGTTGTCGGAGGGAGATGTTGATTTCGTGGTTCACTCGGGTCGACCTCGTGGTAGACAAAGCGATGCCCCTCGCCCTCTGGTGGTCAGATTCTGTCGTCGGGCGACCAGAGACCAGTTCTGTAAGTCTGTGAAGGGTAGAAGATTTTCCACTAAAGATATAAACGTGGACGGACCTGGCAAAAACATATACGTCAACGACCGACTAACTCGTGAGAACAGACTTTTATTTCGAGAATGCCGAAATCAGTTCAAAGCAGCTGGGTTTAAGTACTGTTGGACAAAAGGGGGACAAATCTTTGCCAAGAGGTGCGAGGGGAAGGGTCCGGACGCGGAGGCGATCATTGTCAGATCTTATAACCACATCGTCGAAATACTTGGGAATGCTGAAAAGAGATCGGAGATATTTCTGGATAGTGGAAAAGGACAGCAGCAGCAGCAGGATTAACTCTTTTTCGTGCTCATTATTTATTGTTTTGCTCCTATCATCATTAATTTTATTATCTTTTTGTTTTGTGATAAATTTTGTAACAAAGTTAAGTACACTAACTATTTACAATACTCATATTCACTACATTTACAGCAACTCACACAACCACTACACCTCAACAATAGCAGTTAAAAATTACCAATCCCATTGGCAGGGTCAGTATTTTATTCGTAGTCTCCAGGTATTATTTAATCTTTTTGAAAATGGCTAATCTTGATATCCTTAAGGATCTCGACTCGGATGATACACCCTGCCACATTCTCAATTTCCCAGAATTATGCAAGGATAGAATAAATAATTTCAATCTAAAAGTTCTCACTCAAAATATCAGAAGCTTGCAACAAAATTTTGACGTTTTCTTATTGACTCTTGCTAGACTGAACATGCCTTTTGACTTGTTGATCCTGACAGAGTGCTGGTTACATGAGAGCTCTATTATACCGCAAATTGAAGGTTACCAGTCCTTCAGGACCAATAAGTATATAAATAAAGCTGGCGGAGTGGTGGTATATGTAAGAAACATATGGTTGCCACAAGTAACGGAGCCCCTTTTTGATGATGCTAACTGCTTGCAAATTGCCGTTAAAAACCAATTCACTGTTTTGGGGATTTATCGTTCTCCTTCTTTCAAGGATACTAGTGCTTTCTCAAATTCTCTTATGTCCACGGTACAGTCACTCAGAGATGCCCACTGCGTTATAGTAGCTGGGGACATCAATATAAATACGGCTACTAGAGGTAACTCTGACTTGAATGCTAGCGCGGACTTTCTTGTTTTGCTTGCTGAACTGAATCTGAAACAAACTGTTACATTGCCTACGAGAGGAGACTCCTGTCTAGATCACGTGCATGTTACATCTAAATTCTCAGCAGAGTCAATAATATGTAAAACAGACGTAACTGATCATGACACAATAATTACTGGTATATGCACAGGTAGGTCGAAAGTGATCCAAAGGGTACGTTTGATCACAAAAACTGACTACAATGCAGTTGATACTGATTTAAGCAGTGTTGACTGGAGTGACGTTCTAGATTCGGCAGCAGTTGATGGGGCGGTCCGTGTTTTCAATCGGGTCTTATTTGGGGCACTTGACAGACACACATATCAAGTTCCAGTTAGCCGGTCCAAGTTTACAATCAAACCATGGATGTCACCTGGGCTTATACGGTGCTCTAAGCACAGAGACCACCTGCACTCTAAGGTCCGCAAGCATCCACACGACAATACACTTAAACAAATCTACACCCGTTACAAAAACTTTTATAATGATCTTTTAAAAAAACTTAAACATAAACATGAGTCATTGGAGCTGGAGGAGAACAGAAACAACCCGAAACGCCTCTGGGACTCCATTAAAACAATAACTCACACAAAAAAGGTTAAAAGGGATTCCATTGAGTTGACACAAATGAGGGACTCTGCCACAGCTTCCTTAGATTTCTGTAATGATTATTTCTCAGATATTGGTAAGAGTCTTGCAGACAGTATTTTAAAAGATATTAATGAATCTGAGGATGACCTGGCTCGAAGAGCTGTTTCGGCGGTGTCTTCTGTGCAGTCTTTTTTCCTTAGTCCAACAAATGAGGCGGAGGTCGAGTCTTTTATCAGCGATACGAAGCTTGACGGTACTCCAGGTCTGGATGGCGTCACAAACAGACTGCTAAAGATGATAAAAAAGCACGTCGCAAAACCACTTACTCATATATTTAATCTCAGTATGGAAGTAGGAACCTTTCCTTCTGATTGGAAAAGGGCAGCTGTCGTTCCGATACACAAGACTGGAGATAAAACTAACCCTAGTAATTATCGTCCGATATCTCTGCTCGGGGCCTTTTCGAAAATTTTGGAGAGGCTAGTAGGCAGAAGTTTGGTTGGATTCCTGAATAAGAATAACATTCTCTCAGATAGGCAATTCGGCTTCCGCGCAAACAAATCTACAGAAGATGCTGTGACGCTTATGACTAATCTTGTAGCTGACCACTTGGACAACAATGAGGCCTGCCTTGGCGTATTCCTGGATCTAGCCAAGGCCTTTGACACCGTCTCCATCCCTATTTTACTTAGGAAATTAGAGCTTGTTGGTGTCAGAGGCAACACTTTGCAATGGTTTAGAAGTTATTTGACGGGTCGTTCTCAATGCATTAAAATTGGAGGGTTCACGAGCAATCCTAAGCAGATAGATTTCGGGGTTCCACAGGGGAGTATATTGGGCCCTACGCTATTTATCCTCTATATAAATGATATATCTCATATTGACCTGGAGAATGCTGAATTGATTTGCTACGCGGACGATACAGCTATCATTTTTCATGGTCATTCCTGGGATCAGGTGGTTGGAATTGCGGAGCGGGGAATGAGGTCCGTAGCTGCTTGGCTTCAACGCAATCTATTAACGCTAAACCTCTCCAAAACGGAATTCATGTGTTTTCATAAAACTAAAATCTCGGAACCATCCTCTTTCTTCGATATTACAGTGCATACCTGTGGTATTAACACTTTTCCTTGCTCCTGTAACAGTATTTGCAGAACCTCATCCATCAAATACCTTGGAGTAGTTTTTGATGAAAATCTTAATTTTAAACAACATCTAACGGCTACAGCTAAACGAGTCCGCAAATTAATTTATGTGTTCAGGAACCTTCGAAACTCAGCCGACAAAAACTTGCTCAGGATAGTATACTTTAGTATTTGCCACTCCGTGGTGACATACTGTATCTCTGTCTGGGGTGGCGCTGCAAAAACTCACATGATACTTTTGGAAAAGGCTCAAAGAAGCGTCTTAAAGGTTATACTTAAAAAACCCATTCGATACCCAACCAGTCTTGTATATAAGGACATGAATGTGCTAAATGTTCGGGGCTCGTTTATCTTGCGTTCTTTGTTAAAGGTGCACGCTGCAACGTTAAAGTCGCCGAACTACAGTGCATTGCTGATAAAGCGCACGTTCAGGGTCCCAGTGGGATCAGTAAGGTCCGCTTTCGGTAGAAGACATGCCAAATTCCTTCATCCTTTCATATATAATAAAATAAGCTCTAGACTATCTATTAAGGGTTGCACTTTGGCCGAACTAAGGATCAAACTTCAATCTTGGCTTGGTGCCCTGTCATATGATGAAACTGAGGAACTGTTGAGAGTAATCAAATGAAAATAAAACTGCATACACATTTATTTGCACTCACACATACGCACACTCACACGCGCTCACACACGAACACACACACACACACACACACACACACTCACACGCGCTCACACACGAACACACACACACACACACACACACACACACACACACACACACACACACACACTTAGGCTTACGTTTTGTTCTATTTTCTTAATTATTGTAAAGGACTCTTATTGTCAACTTTGTTAGCAATTCGCATCGTTCTTGGTAACAGGGAAATTAATTGGTTACCTACGAGACAGGCTATGCCTAGTGTAGGGACCAGTCAAATTGGATTGGAAATTCGTTGCTCTTTAAATTACATGTAAACCTATTGCTGTTCTAAGATATTTTAACTGTCCTTGTAATTTTTTAGAGAAATAAATTAATTATTATTATTATTATTATTATAGATGTGGTCACACGTCGTTAAGTCTCTGTATAGTTGAAATAAAAAACCGAGGCAATACTTTTTTCTTAAGAAGTGGGGCACCGGGGTGCGCCTCGATAGATATAACAACATTTGATATAACTGTAACATTTGGTATAAATTCTACATTTGATATAATGCGATTTACTCAAAAAGTAAACTTCGGAGGATTGATATTAATTCTATTTGATATGCATTACCCCGGCGCCACACATATTACAAATGTTTCAACACATATTTGAATACATATTTGATCTATGGTTGATTGTATGGTTGTTCTATTGAACAAATAAGCAAATACCGGTGCTACACATGTGATCAAATAAATGTGTTCAAACATTTGTGCTATATGTGGCGCCGGGGTTAGTTTAGGTTAGGTTAGTTTATTTTATAAAAGAATCGTAGAATGTTTACTTCTCGAGTAAATCGAATTATGTCAAATGTAGCATTATACCAAATGTTACAGTTATATCAAGTGTTGTTATATCTATCATTACACACCCGGGGCGCCGTCTTCGTGGGAAAGGTCTTGACCATCGCTCTTGGTCGATTCTGGTGCAAAGGTTGTCCATCGCGGTTTAGCGGGGCAACGCGGCTAGTGTGTTTGCGCCTGGTGCGATCCGGGGCGGTTTATTTGTCTGGCTTTATATTTTTATTTTTATTTTATTGTATTTTCTGTACTCTTAAATTATTCCATAGTAAACAGCTCCTGACTTTTTTCTGTGGGGCTATAGAGACGTGTCTGTGAATGAACCTTCAGCAATTAAAACAGAATATTCGAGACAGTTACTGAAATAACGCAGGAAATGTGTGAAAATGTGATGAAAAACGCGATGAAAAGGGTTTAAATTTTCACCTCTAACAGGTGGACATTTGTCTGACATTACTTCCCATATGCGTATTAGTTCAAATGCGATTAAGCCGATCAAGCGTTGCCATACATATTTACTTCCGGCTTCTAATTTGGTTTTTGTTGCGAACTATTCGCTGGTGTTCGTGTCGTCACAGTGTGTATGTTTTTGTGTTTAGTTTTTAAATGGGTCCCACTGAAAAACAGCGGTGTGGCTTGCCACAACATTATGCTGAGTGGGGCCCAATTTATACTATTCGATATACACCGTGAAATTTTAGTGGTTGTTTTCCCGAAACGAGGTGATTCAGTTTCGATTGTACAATCGATTTATAATTACTATTTTGACTAGAGTCAAAAATCCAATTGTGAAAAACGAACGTCGAAAATGACCGCAAACCAATAGTAACGCTTCGTTGGTACAAGTAGCGTACGATCGTACGATAGGTTAGGTACCAACGAAGCGTTACTATTGGTTTGCGGTCATTTTCGACTTTCGTTTTCCACAATTGGATTTTTGACTCTAGTCAAAATAGTAATTATAAATCGATTGTACAATCGATACTAAATCACCTCGTTTCGGGAAAACAACCACTAAAATTTCACGGTGTATATTTTTTTTATTTGTAAATTTCCTGTCAAATGTATTTTTTTTCTGTGTTTGTATCGAATATGTGTAAATAAACATCTCTCTCTCTCTCTCCATATTTAACTGCCGGCCCTAAATACTATATTTAACCAGAAATACCTACTTTTCATAGAGTAAAAATACAAAAATAAAGTGTATACTGTTATTTCGCCACCCTGTATCTACATAGTACTAAAAGTGTTATGTTATGTAAACCCTATTATCATTATCACTGAACTAAGTGACATGAACATTTATTTCTTATTTTTTAGGACTGGCATAACTGGACCTCGGGCTCAGTGTTAGTTGACTGTACCAAGACTGTATCATCTTGCAGAAAATCCAACCATTTGGTTTTGTTTGTGGAATGCCAAAGGGTAACTTTTCACGTTCGTTTGTCTATTTCAACAATGTCCAAAGGATCGCTGTAATCAATTAGAGGCTAAACCAATTAACGGGGCTAACTTCTGCCCAACTAATGGTTACATCCGATTTAGGGTCCAATTAGGACTAAGATATGTAAATTATTGGCAAATTTATGCACTTACGGAATCTTTGGTCTTGTGAAAACTTTCAGCCGAAAGACGTTCACTGCTGAACATAGGCCTTCCCCAAGGCTCGCCAAACAGATCGGTCCTGCGCGATCCGCATCCAACGCGGTCCTGCAACCTTAACCAGGTCGTCGCTCCATCTTGTTGGAGGCCTACGTACACTGCGTCTTCCGGTCCGCGGACGCCACTCGAGAACCTTTCGCCCCATCGGCCGTCAGTTCTACGAGCGATGTGCCCTGCCCACTGCCACTTGAGTCTGGCGATTCTTTGAGCTGTGTCGGTGACTTTAGTTTTTGCGCGGATTTTTATCATTTCCAATCCGATCCCGCAGAGAAACTCCAGGCACAGCTCTCTCCATCGCCCTCTGAGTGACCTTGAACTTTCTTATAAAGGTGGCGACTGACTTGTAACCTTTGCTTGTAATGTATCGTTCACGGCGACAGTGCTACATTACAGTTACATTACAGCTACGGAGCGAACGCTCGCCTTGAGCGCTCTGTTCGCTTGTGCTCCATTCTGTTTCTTGCTTGCGAACCTGTACTGACTTGTAATGTAACACTCAAAGGGATTTGCGTAAAAACCGACAGCTGAGTGGAGCACGCGGCGCTCGCGTCGAGCGGCTCGGCTCGCTGCACTGACTGCTGTAATGCTCGGGTTGTATCATGTTAGATTACATCGAAATGTTACAAGTCAGTCGCCACCTTAAGGCCCATCGTTACGTTAGCGGCCACGTCTGCAGACACTAAACTCTTTTCTCTTTCTCTCTTTTTTTGAGTGTCGTCCACGGACCGGAAGACGCAGTGTAGGTAGGCCTCCAACAAGATGGAGCAACGACCTGGTTAACGTTGGGGGAACGCGTTGGATGCGGGTGGCATGGGACCGATCTGTTTGGCGAGCCTTGGGGGAGGTCTATGTTCAGCAGTGAACGTCTTTCGGTTGAAATGATTATGATGATGATGCTAAATTTGTGCGGAACCCCTGCGCGAGTTTGACTCGCTAATTCAGAGCCTACTCGTGTTACCCGCCTCCACAATAACCGGTACACTACCAAGATGAAACGAAATACTTTCATTCCTATCCTAGATTACAAAGTGAGCGAACGGAAGAATAAATGGAAACAAAGGATCACTGTCCATTTAGTAATGAAATGAAATACGAATTGCCAAACAACCAGCGTCGGTAAACCTGAAGAAGGTCGAAGAGCAATGTTAATAAATTAAAATGTATGCGGAATCTATATTTTGAATGTAAGTTTTTGTTTTTGTTAGGTGGATCCAACTTCGACAAGCTCGCTTGGCAGCGTTAGGGAAGCTCCGCAATATCTTATCATCCAATATACCGCAATTTCTCAAGTCAAAAGTCTTTGACCTGTGTGTGAGACGTGGCCGCTAACGATGGGCCTCATAAGAAAGCTCATGGTCACTCAGAGGGCGATGGAGAGGGCTGTACTCGGAGATATTCTGTGGGATCGTATTAGAAATGATGAAATCTGCGCAAGAACTCAAGTCACCGACATAGCTCGAAGAATCGCCAGACTCAAGTGGCAGGGGTATGTATTACAATACCGAAGTACGAAAGACCGAATGTATTAAAACATCGAATGGGTCAAAAGACCGACACGATTTTTTTCTGAAACCGTAAACTTTTCACAATTTATTAAAACGGCATCATACAGAACCCATTAGGTTAGGTTGGGTTTGTTTTATAACAATCTTAAAAAGTTAACGGTTTCAGAAAAAAATCGTGTCGGTCTTTTGACCCATTCGATGTTTTAATACATTCGGTCTTTCGTACTTCGGTATTGTAATACATACCCAGTGGCAGTGGGCAGGGCACATTGCTCGTAGAACTGATGGCCAATGGCATCAAAAGGTTCTCGAGTGGCGTCCACGGACCGGAAGACACGGTGTAGGTAGGCCTCCGACAAAATGGAGCGACGACCTGCTTAAGGTTCCTGGAACGCGTTGGATGCGGATGGCGCAGGACCGATGTGTTTGGCGAGCTTTGGGGGATGGCTATGTTTAGCAGTGGACGTCTTTCAGCTGAAATGATGAATTATGAGTAGCTATAGCAAGGACCTGAAGGAACTGCATTTCAACTGCAGTAACAACAACTGCCGACTGTTTCGCAGTCGCAGCTAGCGAGCAGTTTGCGTGCCGTTTTGCCGACTGCTTTGCAACTGCAGTTGGTATACAGTAAATAAAAAAACCGGCCAAGTGCGAGTCGGAATCGCGCAAGAAGAGTTTCGTATCAAACGGCAAAAAATCACGTTTTTTGTATGGGAGCTCCCCTTAAAAATTTGTTTTATTTCAATTTAATTATTTATTTTTATAGTGAATATATCACTAAATATTCTGTGAATATTTCAAGCGTCTACCTGTTGCCGTTATCAATATCAAGCAAAAACGAGCAAAAAAAATCACGTTTGTTATATGTGAGCGCCCTTAAATATTTAGTTTATTCATGTTTTTAGTATTTGTTGTTATAGCAGCAGCCGAAATACATTATCTGTGAAAATTTCAACTGTCGAACTGTCACGGTTCATGAGACACAGCCTGGTGACAGACGGACAGACGGACGGACAGCGGAGCCTCAGTAATAGTGTCCCGTTTTTACCCTTTGGGTACGGAACCCTAAAAAACTAAGCAAAGCTTCTGCTATGGGTACTAGACAACGGATAAACTTACTTATATAGATAAATACATACATAACACGCAAAACACCCAATTCGAGCACAAACATTCGTATTTTTCACACAAAATATCTGCCCCGACCTCCCGAACCCAGGACCTCAAGCTTCGTAGTCAGGTTCTCTAACGACTAGGCTATCCGGTCCAGTCGGTAGTCCGTCTGTATTGGCACAGAATAAGTAATATGTAACCTGTAATCCAACTTCATACTAGAGCGTCCGAATCGACGCACGCACACAGCCAAGCGTCTTACACGGCGCGAGCGTTGGAATTGCATTGTTTTGTCTAGCGAAGATTAGTTAGCGGCCGTGTAAGACGCTTGGCTGTGTGCGTGTGTCGATCGGGCGCTCTAGTATGAAGTTGGATTACTGGTTACATATTACTTATTCTGTGGTATAAAAAAAAATATATATATTATGGGACAATCTTTACACAAATCGACCTAGTCCCAAACTAAGCAAAGCTTGTACTATGGGTACTAGACGACGATAAACATACTTATATAGATAACTAAATACTTAAATACATAGAAAACATCCATAACTCAGGAAAAATATTCGTGCTCATCACACAAATAAATGCCCTTACCGGGATTCAAACCCAGGACCTCTTGCTTCGTAGGCAGGGTCACTACCAACTAGGCTAAAGCGATCGTTAACTCCTCGTTGGTCCTTACTCTGGTTTCAAAAACAATAGAACTACCCAAAAGCAAGTAGAGTGACAATGGTTCTCGATACTGGCCTCATTGCGCACAAAGCGGAGATTTCATTTAGCGCGGACTGTCTTATTGGAAATTCCTCGTATTGTCCCGGAGCGTTGTCACCCCCATTAAGTCGGCAGCGGATCATAATAAGATTGCATTTGTTATCAACTTTTGTGTCAGATACCACAGGGAACGAAGAGCTAGCAGGTTAAGTCAAAGGCATAAATAAATACGATAGCTTTTGCCCGCGACTTCGTACGCGAAGACAATAACGTTAGTTGTTTGGATGAAATTCGGCACACAGGTAGTTTAATAGGATAATGCCAGGAAAATGCGAAATTCCCGCGGAATAGGAAATAAGTATAATAATAGTTTTTAGGGTTCCGTACCCAAAGGGTAAAAACGGAAACCCTATTACTGAGGCTCCGCTGTCCGTCCGTCCGTCCGTCCGTCCATCTGTCACCAGGCTGCCTCGGGAGCCGTGATAGCTAGAGAGTTGAAATTTTCACAGATGATGTATTTTGGTTGCCGCTATAACAATAAATACTAAAAAATGGAATAAAATAAATATTTAAGGGGGCTCCCATACAACAAAAATGATTTTTTTGCTCGTTTTTGCTCGATATTGATAACGGCAACAGGTCACTTGAAATATTCACAGAATATTTAATTATATATTGACTTTAAAAATAAATCATAAAATTAAAATAAAAAAAAATTAATGGGGGCTCCCATACAACAAACGTGATTTTTATAGATAATTGTACGGAACCCTTCGTGCGCGAGTCCGACTCGCACTTGGCCGGTTTTTTTCCTAATTCGTGTGCTAAACTACGTTTGTAGTTTACCATGAGCTTCACAGTGAAGGAAAACATTGCGAGGAAAGCTGCACACACCTGTGAAGAATTTCAATGGTGTGTGTGTGAAGTTCCCAAATCGCACTGGGCCCGCGTGGGAACTACTGCCAAGTCCTCTCGTTCTGGGAGGAGGCCTGTGCCTGATTCAAACAGGCTTATTTTATCCTAAGAGAGTGCAAAGTAAAGATCCCTCGAGGTAGAAATAACTGTTCTGACCTATTTTGAAAATCAGAGCCAGTGTAGCTTTTTATTGGTGATTTTTTTTAATCAGGCCCTAAGTTTAACTCACTTATTTCTATCCCGTGGGAATTTTGCATTGTCCCGAAGAAAAGTAGCCTATGTCAATCAGGGATACTGTAACTTACTACACTGACGAGCAAAAATAAAGGGTCGGTTACAAAAATGACGATAACTACAAAACCCGCTGTGATAGCTTCTTCGAGTAAAATGAGTTTAGTAAAGAGTTTTATTCTCAATTAAACTTTTTCTTGTTAAGAATGAAACTCTTTGCTAAACTCATTTTACTCGAAGAAGCTATCACGGCGGGTTTTGTAGTTATCGTCATTTCTGTAACCGACCCTTTATTTTTGCTCGTCAGTGTAATTAGTGAAAGAATTTGAAATGATATGACTATTCCCGATTGACAGAGGCTCTTTTTTCATCGAGAAAATGTAAAATTCCCACGGGATAGAAAAAACTGAATTCAACTTCAGGGCTGATTTTAAAAATTCTTTCACCAATAGAAATCTATTGCGGATTTTGATCTATTTTACATAAATCAGATAAGTATATAAGGGATTTCTTGGTTGACTATACCGCTATACGTTTTTTTTTATCGTCATACCCGCCTGTTTTGCAATGTCAGCACGCTATATAAGGGCGCAGGCTGAAAACCAGCGCGGTGATGAGTAATCCTCACCGCACATGCTGAGCCTGAGCCTTTTGCCACATAATTTTGTGTATTTTTTCTTTTTCTTTTTTATGGGCAATAAATGGTTTTTATTTTTTTTTATTTTTATATCTTTCGCTATATATAAAATACCTATTTTTTTCTTGCGAATATTTTTATCAGTTTCCAATTGTTTTATTTCAAAAATAGGTTATATGAAAAAAGAAAAATTATAACATGGATTATTATGCATAGTATCGCGTAAGTATTTCATCATAAGGTCATATAACTCACATTTTCGTTCACTCAGTAATTTCATTCATTCACTATCTTTTTTGAAATCAGTACTTTATGTAGCTGTGTGTGTAATCATTCGCCTCAACTCTCGTGGCGTTACCTATACCAAGAGGCTAAATAATGTAGAAGCTGTGGTTTATCAACGTTTTTCTCGGGTCTCCCTTTAAATTTACTTACAAGAACACGTTCTTTCGAATGCAGGCCGCCACATATTTCTTTTCGTCGACAATACTGGAAAATTGAAACATACCCGGGCCCTGGGGCCGTATAAAAGGGTACATAAAGGGTGCAATATGTCACCCACAGCCGCGCATGCCGATTGTACTGAGAAGGGTCCGGTTCGAAGGACCAGGATATATCTTCGAATATGATACGATACTGCGTACCTATAAAGTTGTGTTTGGTTTTTAAAGGTATAGCCGCGGTCACTCAAGCAGAGGGTTGTGGGTTCGAGCCTGGGCTCACACCGCAAGTTTTTCAAAATTTACATGAGAAATTATATTTTTGAAGTTTATCATAAGCTCTACGGTGAGAAAAGCCGCACACACCTGACAAGAAATTATTGAGTTTACATTAAGCCACTAATTTAAACATTTTTAAAGAAATATACCTCAAGGCAGATGTTATGGTGTGTTTTTCCATTGGGTGTGAGTGAGTTCCCTATCTGCACCGGGCCCTCGTGGGAACTACGGCCCAAGCCTCTAGCATCCTGAGAGGACGCCTGTGCTTGCGTTGGGACGTACCTATATATTTATGCTGAGATAATCATGATAAAAAGGTAAAATTTCATCAAAAAAACTTTGAAAGCGATTTTTTTTGAATCTTTTTCACCTCCACACTACTGGTTAAGTTACAAGTGAAAACTTCAGAGAAACGAAAGAATTTCTGAAACTTTCTATTTAAATATGCTGGAAAGATCTCTCTGGGAAGAAAATATGTCTCAGATTTATAAAAATTGCGCTGGACCCGCACCAAAAACTCATTTTTTTACAACATTCAATGATCAATAAATACCCAGATATCTTTATAACAGTTCCTGCCAGTCAGTGTGACCAAACTAACTCTGGTTATCAGGACATTCCACATTTTTTGAGCGTTAAATCAATGGAAGTCAAATAATGATAACGAAAATGTGGAAATAAAAAATCAGGCCGTTGCTCATTATAGTCGGAGAGCTGATTGACATTTTTGGGTAGGTATTTGAGGCACGCTGAAAACTTGTCTAATGCTTCCCCTATGATAACCCAAGCACAGGACCACAAACCTAGCTGACAGGTGGGGGAGTCCAAAAATAGGTAGCATCAGATCCTTGACAAAACTAGACAACAAACTTAAAATTGATTTAGCTGCATGTCCAATAAGTGAAAATCGCGTAAGTCAAAAAATATCAAATGCTCAGCGAAAAAGTCAATAGATGTTTTCACTTGACTGTCGAAGGAGGTTTATGTTTTTCGAGCGTATATATTTATTATGTACAGTCGAGTTCACCAATATATGCACCGCCAACCTTTCATAAATAAATATCTATACATGAACGTTATGTTACCGTAATAAGGTCTATGTATAAATATTTATGGAAGGTTGGCTGTACAGATATTGGTGAACTCGACTGTACTCGTATGTATGTGTATGTATCATTCTTTGGCACGCCCTGCAGCCAAAACGGATCAATGGATTTTGAAGTGTGAGGTGTCATTAGATTCGTCTCAGGTCCGCGAGTGACATACCTACCTATATATTTTCCCGGAATTCCCGTGGGAACAGGAATTAAACAGGCGGGTTTTTTCATCTAGTATTGAAATAAAAGTTATTTCTCTTATACTTTTTATGGTATGTCCCAGAATTACCTGTATTGTGGTTACCCTACAAACAGTACAGTCACGTGGCTGTCAGTTAAAGTTTATCTGCGTACGTTTACGGGCTGTTCGGCAATCCTCGGTCGTGTTAAATTTTACGATACACCCTGTATCGGGTTTATCATCTCACTCGTGACGTTTAGCCAGTTTAGTGTATTTATTGTGTGTTTAATATTTTGACATGTGGTGAAAAAAGTACATTTTTGCTAACCTTACAACCAAGGCTGGGCAATTCTCTCATTGGGCAATTTATTTTATTGAATCAGACGTTACTTTGCGGAGGTCCGTCTCAATAAACTGAAACAATTACTTTGCTCACCCGCGACCTTATGATAGGTACGTTTATGCAAGAAATGTGTGCTCATGCAGTGGAGGCACCTCAACACTGTGCGAACACACACAAATCACCCAAACCCAACTATTACCACCACCAAACTACACTGACGCGTTTCGAACTCACCAGAGCTCATCCTCAGACCATCATTCACTATGCCACCAGATGTCAGTCCAGATCGTAGCATAGTGAACAGTACTTGCAAAAATTTTCATGTCCCGCCACCGAAAACCGTAACCCTCCTTCGACAGTCGGGTAAATAAAAGTTCAGTTTAGAGAACATCAAACGAATAGATTTCACGTAACACTAATAATAAATAGCACAAAGGGTACTCGTTCATTCCACAACAAACTCGAGTTACAATAGCATGAACGTCGCTGTTTAGAAAATAATATCAATTGACGAAAACATGGAAACATGAATACGTAAGCATTAGAAACGTTTAGATTAAACCGCGGCTAAGGAAACAGCTTAGTCTAAAGAAACCATCAGGATATTCAACAATGAAATACCTAATCCTCGTCACAGTACTTAATATGGCTGCAACAGCGAAAAAAAGTACAAAATACTGCAGTTTTCTCAAGAACGACATACAAAAACATTGCTTTTTAAAGGAAGTCTTAGCGATCCAAAGCCATAGCCCGAACCAGCTAGCGATAGACAGAAAATCTAATACACTGTACTTCAGTTTCGACAATGGACAAGGGGAATTTGTACCGGCAATGCTCAATCTGAACACCAAGCATATTAAGATCCTGAAAGGCGTAAAAGACGCTTTTGCAATAGCAAACTACAACGGCACCGGCGATACGTACTTCGGAGGCAGCAACGGGATATACAAATATCGTTTTCACGAGAAGAAATTGCTAAGACTATCCGTTAAGGTAGACGTTTGGTGGTTACATATCAGAAAAGACATTTATTTCGTACAATTTCCTTCTTTGAATGCGTTCGTTTATAAGGATAAGGCGGTCAAGTCGGTGGAGCAGCTGAGAAAAACAATCGTGCATCAATTTGTGTTTGACTCTGAGCAAAATGTTTTTTTCGTCAACGGTTCAGGCTTGTACGGTATCAAAAAGGGTAGCTGGAACCATATATTGTTGAGAGACCGGCCGCCATTCTTTGCTATGGCCGTCGATATCACAGGACAAGTGTTTGTTAGCAGTGAAGATGGTATATACGTTGTCAGTAAGTTAGCGCAGAAGGTTAAACGCATTGTCACCGTACCAGGTGTCCAAGGTATTGCGTTTGATAAGAACAACTTCATGATCTACTCAGATTCACATGAGCTGGCTCGCTTAGTGCCAGTTTCTGCTGAAGCTTATTATCAGGGTTTGTCTAAAGAAGAACGCACCAAAGCTGTCTACTTTTGTTAACATGGAAAAAAAGAGTGCCGTTCATGGCTCTGCATTTAAAAGGATGTCAAACGATTGATGTTAAACTGGAGCTTGCTTTTATATCAGCCAAAAGTCGTCCACTGCTGGTCAAAAGCCTCTCCTAAAGAGTTCTACCACGATCGCTCGTGCACTGCCTGCATCCAAGTGATTTCTGCGACATTTACCAGATCGTCGGTCCATCTTGTTCGGGGCCTTCTCACACTACGTCTTGCGGTTCGCAGTCGCCACTCAACTTTACTGCCCCGTCAGCCGACGGTTTAACGAGTGACACTGGTGACTCTCCGAACTGTATTAGTAACTTAAGTTCTTCTGCGGATCTCCTCCTTTCTGATTCGATCACGCAGCGATACTCCGAGTATTGCTCGCTCCATCGCACTTTGATCTCTAAAACTGGTCATTCTTGCATGTTGCCATGCTATATTTTCGTTTAAGTAAAGCCTGACCAGTAATATATGACCATGCGCCATGTTGCGGATTTAATTGAAACTAATTTCTGGGTCTCAATTTAAAGCCACTTGCCCTATGGACACTGAATTTGGATTCTGATTTTGATTACGGTGAATAAAAATAGGTACCTAAGTCAAAATAACGAGTTGCCAATCCACATTGTTCAGACTATACTAAAATGTTTACACAAATGAAAATAGTAGCACCCTCTTGACAATGCTCATATATTTCTGGTCAGGCTATAAATACGTGAATTTTGTGATTCTGAGTAGTTCAGACACTGACGGCCGAAGCAGTGAACATATTTTCAAAAGTATTTAACGACTACTAATTACAATATGAGACATCTTTGCTATGGTTACCAATGTCATGCTCACAAATATATTATGAAGAATTTCGTTGCTGTGTTGAAATAAAGGGGAGCTCATTAAAGGTAATCATGACCTACGATCCCGCTTGCTTTTGAGACAATGAGAGTATGGTCAGAAAACACAATCTGTTATTAAAGACTTGTCATTGCGTTTATTTCTAGCCTCAGATGACCCCAGAGCGGTCACTAACCTCTCTCAAAGATTAAGAATGGCAGTTCAAAGAGGTAATGCGGCCAGTGTCTTAAAGTCAATGGTCTTCAATGCCTGTGGAAGAAAATCTTGGCGATGTTTTTCCTTTGTATGTAGTTTAGCTTGTATTCAGTTTTAGTTTTCTAATGTTTTTCATTTTATAAATAAAATCATATCAATCGTTTTGTTCGTTATGGCGTTCTAAGGCCGGGTAGGCTTTTGTTAAGACGCTGTCAACACCAACGTCGGCGCACACTGTCTATTTGTATCGGAGTAAACGAGATGCCACTATTACTGGGCAGCCGGGTATATTGAAATTTATCGGGCAAATATTGAATTAATAAAAAACTGTGGATTATTTGTGAAATATGACTCGTTAGCGGTTTAATGATGATTTTAAGACCTATCTTTGCAATTATTTTCTATCGAGCCGATTTCGTCCAATTATGTATCGAGTCCGTCCACGGTCTTTGAAATATGATGAATATTAACATATAATTTTTTTGATGTGCTAGAACAAACAGTTTTTCTTAAAAAACTGTTTAAATGACATCAATTTCAACAAAATTAGGTGTTGTCAGCCTCTTAAACAATGGACATCTTCTGACTGATGATGATAATTTTTGACAGGAATATGTCGATGACGTATTCGAAAATTGATACGCCCTCATGCATTTTATCGTACTTGCGTCATATTTTTCAATATAGGTACAGGGTGCCATCCATGAAGCAATGGATTTCTGAAAGCTACAATCGAATATCAAGAAGAAGAAGCAAGATCATCAAGACGCTATTTCTGAATGACACATTTTATTTGGGGATTGGAATTGATAATAATTTTAACTAGTTTTAACAACATTTCTGAATTAATTTAATTACCTATCACTTTTGTAGCTAAAAACGAGCACAGATTTAAAAAGTTTGAAATAAAGATTAATTTACTCGTATATTCATTTCATTTCGTTAACAAACTTGTATGTTTGGGTATGTTTTTGGCTATGCCCCTTTCATTCTTGCCACATTGCAATTCATCATCATCATCGTTCTAGTTTCAGTTCTGTTGGCGAACAAGTGAAGTCATAAGGTGCTATTGCCATTCAAGCTCTATGGGAGGCTTGTGTTTTGACAGCTCATAAAATGTACGTCAGTTGATTGGTGGTGGCAACATCCCTATTACACCCGCAACTACACGGGTAGGTACGGGTATTTAGGTACTTAATTCAAAATATTTTAGAGATGCATATTATCCACCGTAAATACCAGCCTACTCGTATATGTAATACTTGTAGTTGTAGAGATATACAGTGCTACTGGTGGTTTAAACATAGAACATTTGTTTACACTTAGCGTCGGTACACAGAACAACAAACAAGGTCGGGAATATTAAGCAGCATCGAACAGAGTTAATCCAAGATAACACCTGAATACTATCAAGTTAACACATTGTAAGTACCGTAAAACCACATAACTATAGTCCTAGCCTGCAACAATAGTCCAATTCTCGTCCTTATATTATCCTTAAAATATTATAGCTTACTGCTATTGTTTCTGGGTATATAATTATGTTGTTAGGCCTAAAATAATTTGCTTTAGTCTAGCCATGTAGCTATCATATTTTAAAGATAATATAAGGATGAAAAATGGACTTTTTTTTTATGAGTCGCCAGAGGGTCCGAAGACGCAAAGTCTTTGCTGTTTTTTACTTTAGGGTAGGAAGGGTGACTTGTGCTCGGGAAAAATCCCTTCGGACGAACTGGGAATGGAGGACCCAGACAGTGTCCGACTTGCACGGACTAAAAAACCCGGTCACAAGTCCCCTTCTCTATTATTATTATTGGACTATTGTTACAGGCTAGGAATAGAGTTATGTAGTTTTACGGTACTAGCCAAGAGTCATCGTCCCAGCCAAAATCCAGGGCACAGGCCTCCTCTCAGAGTGAGACGGCTTGGACCGTAGTTCTCACGCGAGCCCAGTACGGATTGAAAACTTCACACACACCATTGAATTTCTACGCAGGTGTGCAGTTTCCTCGTGATTCTTTACCGTAAAGCTCATGGTAAACTTCAATTGTTATTTCCCACGCAAATTCCGAAAAGCTAAAAGTGCGACCCCGGGCTCGGACTATCTATTCACGACTAGAAAAGAGTATGTTCTTATAACCATTTAACCACCACCGAGCACCACCAGACCAGACCAGACCGGATGGCCTAGTTTATATTTTTTTTACTTTTTGGTCTTGCATTCTTAAACGTGTACAGATAACTATACTTTTAATATTGCATAAGAACAGCTATTTTATCTTAAGTACATAAATAAATTAAAAAAAATGATTTAAATGGCCAACTTTTTTTTAAATAAATTTTTGAAGATGAGTTTCTGACTTTTTTTGCAAAAAACTTAAATTTCAATTATCTCAGAAATGGTTCATTTTTGCATAGGGCATTATGGGACAAAAATTGTTAGAATAAAAGTGACTTGGAGTAGATTAAGCCTTAGAAACATTGGTACCTAATTTGTTAGCAGCCTGTACATATTTTTAAAAACAACAAATTATCAAACACTAATTGAACACTTCATCATTCCAGCCTATATCCGTCCCACTGCAGGGCACAGGCCTCCTCTCAGAATGAGAGAGCTTGGGCCGTAGTTCCCACGCGGGCCCAGTGCGGATTAGGAACTTCACATACACCATTAAATTTCATCTCAGGTTTCCTCACGATGTTTTCCTTCACCGTAAAGCTCATGGTAAATTGCAAATGTAATATCGCACATAAATTCCGAAACACTAAGAGGTGCGAGCCCGAACTCGAACCCACGACCATAGGTCAAACTACTAGGCTACTTACGACGGTATAATTTTATACTTAGTAGTAAAATATAGTTGCGTTATACCTTAATAGCTCATTTAAACTCGCGTATGAGTGGCGAGACGAATTGCGAACCGAGCAACGAGACGGGAGTGTGAATAGACGCTCGCGGCTCGCCTCGTGATTCGCAACGCTCGCGTCAGGAGCGAGACGCCGAGCCCAGATACGAGACCAAATTAAGAGTATTTTAATATTATATTAACAGGAGTGGCATCTCTATGCATGTACGGAAGGTGCTGCCGCCCTACGGCTAGTCAAGAACTAAAGTGACGTATCTATAGATGTATACCTATCTATATGTATATGTTGATAGTTACGTACAGCTATAGATACGCGTACCTATAGCAATGTACAGTCAAGGATTTTAATTGATAGGTCAATTGCCACTATTCGTATTTTAGCCGTCTAATTCAAATCAGCATATACGGGTATGAGCGGCTAAACCCGATTTGCATTATACGGCTAAAATACAAACATTGGCAAGTGGCCTATCAATTAAAGTCCTTGACCGTACAATTTGCTACGCCATGGCAATGGCCGATGAATGACAAGTGACAAGTTTGACAAGTCAACCAAGATGGCCGCTTATTTCGTTTTTAATCAAACACCAGATGTCGCTGTAGTCCATGAAAATTGATGTGGTCTAAGAGCCGTTGAAGATCGCCCTTCACCGATCTGATAACTCGATGATGTCTCATCGAGTTATCAGTACGCTTAATATAAGTTTTACCTCACCAAAATACTTCTCGATCGCGTTTACGTAAAAATTTCAATTCTATGGAAACGTGGACGCGCGCGCGCGGAGCGCTGTCCATGTTTCCCTAGTAATTGTTTTTTTTTACGTAAACGCGATCGAGAAGTATTGAAGTGAAGGAAAACTTATACTAAGCGTACTGATCGGTGAAGGTACTGTGCTAAGCCTTAGGCTCCGATAATATTTATTTATTTTGGCGTGATCGTCTATTTATTATATAATTTCCTACATTGTGATGTCCTTTTAAAATAACACTAGTGACCGGGGTTCACAACTAGGTGAACTATTAGACTTTACATACTCATGTAAATAGATAGATTATAGCGAATATATGTATAAATTCTTAAATATAAATCCTCAGACAGAAATGGACAAAGGTTTAATAATTAGTATTATTTATTTGCCCTAGAAGACATTATATAGAAATATGGTCTTATACTCGTAAAGGAGGAGCCCTCTCCCCGCTCTCTCCAGTAAAGTTCGTCACCTTACTGGTCACTTTTCCTCGAGCCTACCACGACCATTTCAAGAGGGAAGAACAAACTATGTCGCCCGTCTATAGATCGTATGTATCGATCACCAAATGGATAAGAGGACAAACAAGGATGTAGTTACCCCTGTGGTAGGATTTTATTACTCCTAAAATTTACACGGAGTAACTACCCTACTCACTTGAGACTACTTCTGTTCCCCCCCTTAGACTCTAGTATAATAAGAAGGTACTTCGATTAATGTATGAGTAAGCTGAAGGACGCTTCATTACCTGGTCTACAACCCAGATCGAGTAATTGGCCTCCCCCCACGTACCTCCCTAAGACACCCAATTCTGCACGGATCGCCTCTAGGGACGTTTTATCCTTAGCCGCAACCTCACTAACGACACCTATTGCCGAGCGAGTAAGTAGACACCCCGTTGGATTACGCATAATCACTACGTGCCGATTGGTCAGACCGAACACTAGGGGGCAACCTTCAGCACGCCAGAGGCAGAATTGACCCCTGGAGACCATACGTATATCGCCAATCCTCGCACCCAAATAATAATTTTGATAATCTACAGACCGCATAATGAAAGCTTCACATCAACCGTTGCTTAGCCTAGCCATCGCAACTGTATCGTCTGTACTATGGTACGTGATGGTGTAACTGCGTGCTATCAGGACCATTTCACTTGGTCGGTCGTAACTATACTGGCATTTGTGCCTACCAGTATTGTCACTTCCCCACTCTCAGAGTAATAGTACGGATAGAAGTGTGGGAAATACTTTCTCTATACTGGTCTGACTAAATCCAAGGGTAATATTGAGGACTGGTAAGTATTGGTAATTTAATTTAGTCTCAAGTATTATGAAACCCCATTCTAGGTTCTAATACGTTAACAGATTTTATACCAAAATCAAGGGATGAATTTTGAAAAATAGTATTCTTTCACTGGAGCAAATAAAATAAATAATACAATACACCATAAGTCTAAATGGACTTGTATAGTAACACAACAAGGGTAATAAACAGTAATGATATGGTCGTTTATCCATTTCTATCAGTAATTGATCAATTACTTCCCAAAAATACATTCATAGTAAAACATCAGGTTAAATAGTAATAAACCCTATTAAAATTATACTGGGAGTTCTTACCTAGAAGACCCAACTGTTTCACTGTTTAAATACTCTGTAGTATTATCGAAGATAGGTTCCCCAGTAGGTTACAAGATCTCCGGTTATTCAGATAATATTCAATTCAACTATTATTCCAAGACAAGGTCTTCAGTAGCTCAGTTAATATTCACTTCAAATATTACTTCAAGACGAAGGTATGACAACATAAACGCTCAAGGTTCTCAGTCAGAATATTGTTCAGATCCACTGTCAATTATCGAAGATAATTCCTTTCGGATTTCAAAAAGATTTAAATTTAAATAATAATTCCAAGAGAAAAGACAATAAAAATAAAATCAATTCAAAACATCGTATAGCTCAACCCAAAGTGGTTTCTCGATATCAAATGCCAATAGACATTCTAATTTATTTAAACAAAGATTCAATTGGCCTGTTCTAAAATTTAAATATTTAAACCTATTGTCATATTTATTTGTATTAGCTAAATAGAACCCTATTACTCATCTTGACATTAACTGTCAGTCATCAAAATCTTGTTTAAAATTGAACCTTAAATTCCGTTGACCTAAACATCTATCTTACTATGTAGTTTTGTTCTATATGTATGATTTCAATAAATGTTTAGCCACGAGAGTCAAACCCGGTAGGTTTAAGTTAAGATCGCGTTTGATTAAAATATACTATAAGTTTACACTACCCCGTTGAATAAAATTATAAAGACACTTAGCTAAGATTATGATCCAAACGCATCGCGTTCCCAGCATACAGCCCCGAAGTCTGCATCTCCATACTCCAGCAGCTCTCCTCACAGCTTACTGCATCTCGCAGTTCTCAGCAGAACTCCAATCAGGAACCCGTCGTCATATCCAATGAATGGATATCCATGCCAAACAAATTATATATTAATATTGCATCAAGATCATTATTCAATCCTGATATGGTTCAGGAGGTTTCGTAGATCATATATTCCTGCGATGTCAATTATATTGGTCCAATAGTCTCAATATCTGACGTATGATGGATATAATAATATACTGGAAATAAGTCCATTATACTTTGGTTTAAGATATAAATTATTGTTGAATTTCCAGTCGTCACTTTGATCCCTGTCATATTTGTATGTAATTCATCACTACTCCATTATCTAAATTCCTCATAGTTCCCCAATAAGACATCAGTATTTTGACTTACGCGTCAAATGATTCCTTTCGATCTTCACTCCATCAACCCTTGACGTAGACTCCTGACTTCTATTCTTCTACTCCACATGACAGCTGATGTCACGCGGCTCTAGGCTCCCGTTATTTCTGAAAATAGTTAAATTATCCTGCGAAATATCATTTTTGACTCACGACAGTACTTCACACTGATACACCATTTCATTCTCTACACAATTCTCATTATTAGAACACTCCCGATTCAATAGACACTGAGTTATAGTCATTTTAATCCCAAACACATTATCACAAGTTTGTTATTATTATAACTTCACTCGTGTGTCCCGTAGATTAGACATCAAGTTGACAGTTCTCGATGTTGCTTTCTTGGAAACCAAATATAGCTATCTTTGATTAGGCGAAGCCTTTCCTTCAGCTTTATACGATCTCGCTATATGATGATTGGTAAATAAATCGACTGTTGTTTATAAAGCTTTCGTTGTTGTAACTCCCTACGCCGTAATTCTTAGTCATTTCAAGTCGCCGCGTTTGTGGAAAGTATGAGGAAATAACCGTTGGAAAATACACACACACACCACACGACACTTCACTCACACAATCGCGGATCAAATTCTAAAGATTATAATAATATCTTTTGATTCTCTTATTAATTCTCTCGGTTTTATTTTTGACATCCCTCCTGTCAATTTCTTTTCTTTTCTTTCTTTCGACCGGTGTCATTAAACAAGGTTTGTTATTGAAACTTTTTCAAAAAAAAATAATACCTATATAACGAGTTCAGTACAGTACATCTCCATCGAGTCCAAACTCGATGGGGTTGTGTCGTTTTATTGTGGAGTGCCTTTGGCCATACTGAATTAATGAAATTACGAATTACCCCATCGAGTTTGGACTCGTTTGATTCGTCTTGACGAGTACTTTGATCCCAGATGGTAACCAGGGTCTGATGATGGAGCTGGAAGATGGCTAAAGGCACTCAACAATAAAACAAAAAAAAATCTATGAATACTTTTCGATAGGCAAGTTATCATAGGCATATTTGTTTATAAATTATACAGGGTTATTTGTAATTCACTAGCATCCTTTTAACCCTAAACTCCTACCACTTAAACAAATGTTTTTTTGTTTTACGGCTTTTGTCATAACTTAATATTTTTGGTGTAATAACTTTTTGAAAATTTGAGTTTACCTCTTATTTTTACGATACTCTGTGTATTTGTATGGGAAAAAAGTGCTTCATTTTAAAAAGTCGTAAAACAAAAAACGTTTGAGTGATAGGAATTCAGGGTTAAGAGGATGTCAGTGAATTACAAATAACCCTGTATTTAATAAAAAATATGTCTCATCGAAATATCAGATCGGTGAAGGTCGATCTTCCACGTCTCCTCTACTAATGGTATATGTAAGTGTGCCCGGCGTGCACGAGACGAAGCACGAGGCGAGAGTGTAAATGAGGTATAACAAGTTCGTGCGCGGCTCTATCGGTAGAACGCTGTCGCAGTCAGCATTTCCCGCACTTATCAAAAACAATCTTGATAAAGACAGTAGAGGCTCTGCGACAGGGTTCTACTGAGTGTCACACATGAACTTGTTAAGGTATAATCAAACAACACAAGCCAGATACTGAGCTAACGCAGCGACCCATTTGCGAACAAAAAGAAGGGTCACTGATTACCGACTCCTGGCTGTACCTTAGATCCTTATTACGTAATAAGTATTGGTATCGCTATCGCTATTGTCATGGTAAAACTCCACTCTTTATTTTTTTATTTTTTGGGTTCCGTAGTCAACTAGGAAGCCTTATAGTTTCGCCAAATCTGTCCGTCTGTCTATCCGTCCGCGGCTAAGCTCAGAGACTGTTATACAGGGTTATTTTTAATTCACTGACATCCTCTTAACCCTGAATTCCTATCACTCAAACAAATGTTTTTTCTTTTACGACTTTTTAAAATGAAGCACTTTTTTCCCATACAAATACACAGAGTATCGTAAAAATAAGAGGTAATCTCAAATTTTCAAAACGTTATTACACCAAAAATATTAAGTTATGACAAAAGCCGTAAAACAAAAAACATTTGTTTAAGTGGTAGGAGTTTAGGGTTAAAAGGATGCTAGTGAATTACAAATAACCCTGTATACAGTAATATAGGCTTGCGTTTGACCACGCCTGATGCCGAATTAGCGATAAACTAATTTTTGTACTTTTCGTATTATTGTTAGTTTTTTATCGTTTTCGTGTCTTATGTACAATTAGTTCACATACGTACACACTTAAGTACATACGTTTTCTAGCTCACGCTACACCATAACAATAGCGATGGCAATTCCCTTTAGCTAATCGACCACGTTCCATGTCAATTATACCCGCTAATAAAAACTGACGACGCTTTTAGTGGCCCAACATAAGAGGGGACAATTGACAGCTCCTCGTATTTCATGCCAGGGGGGGGGTTATACATAATAGGGTCCCATTTGCCATGGAATGAGAGGGCTTGAGCCGTAGTTCCCACGCGGGCCAGTGGTGATTGAGAACTTCAAAATTTCTTCGTGTGCAGGTTTCCTTACCATATTTTCCTTCACCGTAATAGCTCATGGCAAATTAATTTAATTTCCTTTTAGTCCGATTTCATAATTGCAATTTCATAATTAGCTACGTAAGAGGAATTAACTTTCGTTGTTACATAATTAATTATCAAATAAGAATTTATTTGTTATTTTCGTAGTTGAGTTTTGTGATTAAAAGTACGAAATAAGTTTTTTTTCTGTTTATGATTTTTTTGTGAATGAGCTAAGAAAGAGGAATTACTTTTTATGTCGGAGTTAATTACGAATCTCATTTACTAAAACAGTAATTAAATTCTTGTTTGATAAGATAATTGATTAAAAAGCAGTGAAAAATAATACCGGCTTCGTAGCTTCACTACGAATACAGAAAAAAAAACTTTTTTCGTAGTTAATTACGAAACTCGACTACGAAAACCACAAAAAAAATCTTATTTGATAATAAAATTCATTGTGAAAAAGCGAAAAATATTTCCTCTTGCGTAGCCAATTACGAACCTGCAATTATGAAAACGGACTTAAGGGAAATTTCAAATGTAATTTCGCACGTAAATTCCGAACAACTCAGACGTGCGAGCCCGAACTCGAAGCCGAACTGCACTAATCTGAGGCACCTTCCGAGCAAGCAACATTTTACGAAAGCTGATTTTCCGAGCCTTAGCCAATTCTATATTTATTAAGAGGATTTATACCTGCTGAGCTGGCAAAATTGAATGAAAATTAAAAATGTTTTGTAGACCTACAAATTGTTCAAATATATAAGTTAATGTGTCTACTGCAATAATAATTCGTGATAAGACTTTTATTTTCTTTAAAAACCGTTAGGTAATAATTTGCTCGATTATTCCATAAAAATTAAATGAAAATTAAAAATGTTTTGTATACAAATTGTTCTAATATATAAGTTAATGTGTCTACTGCAATAATAATTCGTGATAGACTTTTATTTTTTAAAAACGAACAAATTACTACCCAACGGTTTTTAAAGAAAATAAAAGTCTTATCACGAATTTTGCATCCGAATTTTCATTCAATTTTGCATCCGGACCGATGGGCGCGAATCGTTACCGAATGGGTTCCCAGGGATGGCCAAAGGAGCAGAGGCAGACCTAAGAGGAGATGGCGGGACGACCTGAGCGCCTTTCAGCTCGATTGGCAGGTGCATGCGCCGGATAGGGAAGAATGGCGGAGGAAAGGGGAGGCCTTTGCCCAGCAGTGGGGCATATTATAGGCTATACAGGGTCATTTTTAATTCACTGAGATCCTCTTAACCCTGAATTCCTATCACTCAAACAAATGTTTTTTGTTCTACGACTTTTTAAAATGAAGCACTTTTTTCCCATACAAATACACAGAGTATCGTAAAAATAAGAGGTAATCTCAAATTTTCAAAACGTTATTAGGTACACCAAAAATATTAAGTTATGACAAAAGCCGTAAAACAAAAAACATTTGTTTAAGTGGTAGGAGTATAGGGTTAAAAGGATGCTAGTGAATTACAAATAACCCTGTATATATATAAAAAAAAATATGGAATAATCGAGAAAAACTAACAAAAATGCAACGTTGCCAGCTCAGCAGGTATAAACCCCCTTAAGAAACCACAAACTGTTGCGAATGCTCGAGGTCGAGCAAAAAAACAGGAAAATTAAAAACAAGCGCTGACGAATTGAAGTTCATATCCGAGTGGCAGACCACCCGAAGCCGTTTGTCTAACGCTTCTGACGCTTGCCTTCGCTTTCACCGTCTCTTTCTGTCATCATCTTATACGTTTGGCAGAAAGAAATAGCGATTGCGAAGGCAAGCGTCAGAAGCGTTAGACAATAAGCCTGCTGGTGCCTTAAAGCATTCATCCAACCGGAGACGTCCAAGATACATACACAGCGTAAGAAACAAAAGTCGTCTCTCCTGTGGACATGGAATTAGCGACTCCGACTCATCAAATTTAAAATTTATTTGAATGGGCCGAAAGTTGGCCAGGCGTCCCACACGCCGATGTAGACTTGACTAAAAAATATTGGCTATAGACCCTTAACCAACCTTAGACTGACTTGCACAGACCCGAGTTAACTATTAACCCCGCGTTAAATGCTAACTCCGGGTTAAGAAGTGTCAAAACGTATGGAGCTGTCATCCTTAACCGAGTGTTAACCAGTTAAATTTTTAACCCTAGTCTGTGCAAGTGGTGTTTTGACCTATGGTCTCTCAAGCAGAAGGTCGTGGGTTCGAGTCCGGGCTCGCACCTCTGAGATTTCGGAATTTATGTGCGAAATTACATTTGTAATTTACCATGAGCTTTACGGTGAAGGAAAACATCGTGAGGAAACTTGCATACACTCTGAGAAGAAATTCAATGGTGTGTATGGGAACTACGGCCCAAGCCCTCTCATTCTGAGAGGAGGCCTGTGCCCTGCAGTGGGACGTATATAGGCGGGAATGATGATGACTCTTAACCTTTGCCATGTCCACAGGAGAGACACGAACCAGAACATGTGTATGACTCAAAAGCCTACTCATATCAAGAAATTACATTATTATACTCCATTTAATTTAGAATTATAAACCACAACAACATTATATTGCGGCTCGTGAACTGTAACCTCTTTACAATTTGTACTAGAGTAACAATTGACGACACGCAAATAAAGTGCCATTAAAACAATTTTATTTTGCGGCTCCCAGACTATTGTACTGTACTATTTGCTAGGTAAGAAATAGTTGACGAGCCGCAATATAATGATGTTGTGGTTTTCAATTCTAAATTAAATGAAGTATAGTCTTTGTTGTCAGCTACCTCGTCTGCTAAGAATTTCATTATCATCATCCCAACCTATACACGTCCCACTGCAGGGCACAGGCCTCCTCTCAGAGTGAGGCTTCGGCCGTAGTTCCCACGCGGGCCCACTGCGGATTGGGAACTTCACACAACCTATTGAATTTCTTCGCAGGCGTATACAGTTTTCCTCACGATGTTTTCCTTCACAGTAAAGCTCATGGTAAATTTCAAATAACATTTGCTAACCACACAGAATAAAGTACGACTTGGACCGGTCACGCAGTTTACACCAATGTCAAATGAAGGTCATCGCTTATTTGTTACGTAATAAATTCATTACATAATATTAAAATTAAATAACTACAGAAAACGAGTTAAAAAGAATTTATCTCGAAATGGTTTTCGATTTACTATACATAGCAAAAAATAGACATCCCCAAATGTCACTGACAATTGTCGGGTTGATGAAATAGCCTTTCCTTGACCTACGAACTTAAACATGAAGAAACAATAGTGCACTTATATTACATACTGGTTTGCACGCTCTCGCCAGGAGGCTGCCGGTGTAATGCAGTCGATATCTGATATTCCTGAAGGTGCATCCGCGTCCGTGCGATGCAACGGCGGTGCCAGGGTTGAACGGGCAGGAGAAATAGGGATGCATTACAAAATATTTATAGTAAATGGTAATTTTCACTTTAAGTGCGCAGGAAACTTTTTTTACTTCTCATGCTCTTAAAATGTTACTTTAGTGTCTGCATTATATCGGGACTAAAGCTGCTTTTTAATCTCTAGGGACTAAAGTATTTTTTTTTATTTACTTTGGAAAACCCCCCTGAACAACCAATCGCGGTGTTTGTGAATGGAAAATTATCGCGATTTTCAGTGATCGTGTATAATTTTTAGGGCGTGGTAGGAAATAACGTCAAAATGACAACTGGTAAACATATTTAAAAAGAAAACCTCGGATGTGAGTTAGTATAAATACATGCAGGTGGCAACCATAGCAGCGCATCGGAAATGTAATCTAGCACAGTGCTCGGGAAACGTAACTGCGACTTAAACCACGACGCTAACACTCAGTAAAATGCCTTTCTGCCCTCGTGACGTAATACTGGCTTTTCGCTCCGCTTCGTTTTATTTTCAACTCCCGGCGATGAGTTTAGCGCGCAGAAATAATAATAGTAAAAATCTGTATGTATACATACAGGGTGCTAACAAATTAGGTACCAATATTTCTATGGCTTAATCTACTCGAATATATTTCATACTAAATACAAACTTAAACATTGATGAACAGAAAAAAGACCAGAGCTGGTAATCGAACTCAGGTCCTCAGCATTCCGTGCCGCTTGCTGTTCCCCTACACCACCACTAGTCAGGAGTTTAGACACAATTTTTTTCTATACATCGCACGTCTCAGCTTGCTAAATAATCACATTATGCAGTGATACAGCGCCATCTATATCATACTTTCATCAAGAGACGTCAACACTCCTTCGGAACAAACCGCTCATCCGGACACGAGATGTCGCTACCTAAGCCAACTTTAACAAGTTTGGTATGAAGTATCTTTTTGTATTTTTATTTTTTCAACCATTTTTTTTCTGTTACGGTCATCCCGTAAAATACATATAATTTCATACTAAATACAAACTGGAACATGGAAGCACAGAAAAAACTACTCATCAAAACAAGTCACTTTTATTTAAGAATAAAAAGTTAAAGTTTTATCTACATCTATCTACACTAATATTATAAAGAGGAAAGATTTGTACCTATGTTTGTATGTTTGTAATGAATAGGCTCAAAAAGTACTGGGCCGATTTAAAAAATTCTTTCACCAATAGAATGCTACATTCTTCCAATTTGACATAGGCTACATTTCATTTTGAAAAAAATTAGGGATCCTTGGTAAAATTTGAACAATGTAACCGAAGGTGTAGAAAAATGAGTCTTAAAATGTCTTTCGTCGAATGCGCTGCCGAAACTATTAGCGATAGAACAAAATAATGTACAACAATATTGAAGAACATCATAATGTCTACAAAAAACTCCGCGGTAGCATATGTCCAACTATTGTAGTTATGTCACTACAACAACTTTTTTCATTTTAAACATTAATGAAAATGCTAACCAAATTCAAACCATGCTATTTATGTGTTTATATTAATCCTTATCCAAATAAATTATTTTATGGTAAAGACCATTTAACTACCTATAAAATAGTTTTTAAATTATTTAAATTGGACTTTCCATTCAAAAGATATTACGAATTAAAAAATTGAAACAGTAAACAAAACCGCCATAGCGCCGTGGCCGTTGTTTGCGATGCAGTCTGAAAAGCGCGCCGGGCATCGCGGCGGGCGGGGTGGAGGGGGCACTGAAATACAGGAGTGGGGCGTGCACGTCTGTAATAATTAATAAATAATAAATAATATTTTTTTAATAAATAAAAATATTTGTGAAAAAAAGTGTTTTATATCCAAATTTCCAAAAATAAATAATTGTCTACCCCGTGCGAAGCCGGGACGGGCTGCTAGTTTAAGTATAAAGTTGTGAGCAAATTTTAAAACTTTGAAAAAAACTCGATTTTCCATTATTTAAGCAGTAATCCGTTTGGATGTAAAATATAATACGTATGAAAAGTTTTCGTTTTTTTTTAAACTTTGAAAGTTGGCTGAGTGAGGGTGACTTGTTTTGGTGAGTAAGTTTCCCCCTGGAAATATTGGTACCTAATTTATCAGCACCTTATATAAAATGAAAAGTCCTGAATGATTGAGTGACTGACTCACTGATTCACTGACTGACTGACACATCAGTGCCCAGCCTTAACCCTTTACCTTAGAAGCCTGAAATTTTGGATAGAGGCCTTTATTATGTAGCCAAGGAATAAAGCCGGATTTGTTGCAATTCCCACGGGATTTATATGTTCGTTTCAGAAATACCCTAACTCCGTAACTATGATTATTAGACTCTCCAAAATTTGGCTTGCTAGTGGTATCAAAACAGTAAAAAACTAGTTTCACTGGTAATTCCCACAGGATAAAAAACAGGATTATATACCTATTAAATTCAATGGGGCCCTCTGTAATTATAGATTCTTCAAATTTGGCTGACGAGAAGGGAATTACAACGGCTAAAAACTGATTTCAAGTTTTTGTTAAAGTCTCACGGAATACCTATACAGCCGTGTCATGCCTAAGTAACGTAACCTGAGATACGTTAGTTACGCTTAACAGTGCTAAATTGTCATTTTTGATGCTATACTATCTGATACATATCGAAGATTTTCATTTTATGCCATAATTCAATAAAAACACCGATAGCCGAACTAACGTATCTGGGATTTTTGTACGCACTTGTAATGAATATCTCCCGTATTTCAAATACGTTAGATAGGTCATACAGAACTCGCCCGCAGAATCGAAATTGAAAAATCTTTTGGTGCAGTTTAATTCAAATCAGGTTGTTGTTATATGTTATAATAGGCATTTTAATTATATTTCATAATACGTAACACCTTCTGAAACGGGAACGTATCAAAATATATAAAGTTTAAAACGAATAATGGACGAAATACATGATGGTCATAATATATACTAAAATTTTCTTTGAAACTATTGATAAAACGAAGTTTTTTAATCTTGTAATCTACAGATTGGTTTAGGTTAGGTTAGGTTTATTATGGTTGGTTTATCCTGTAAAGTTGAGAATTTCCGAGAATAATTATATCAAATGACCATTATGTATTTCGTACTTTAAACTTTATATATTTTGATACGTACCTACCCTCTGAAACCAAGGAGAGCTATATTGATTATAATTTTATTAAGAGTATGTTTAACTAGAGGGGAGGGAGTGGGAGAAAAGATATTAAGATATATTTTGTTATAAGACCTTATAAGTATTATTTATTAAAAAAGATACCTAAAAGTTAAGAATGAATAGAAATCCTGTTACTGTGATAAAATTCAATAAAAAGTTTTCTAGCTTCCACTTTACTTATTATTAACCTTCTTACCTATTTGTATAAATATCTATAAAATAAAATAACGGGACTATCAGAGCCTACCCACTTTTAATTTCCTTATATGTTCTGTTTCTTGGTTCCCAAAATTAATGTAAGTAAAGATACAGGTCATAGCCATTACACAGTTTTGGGTAATAAAAAGAGCATGGTCACGCTTAACTAACGTATATTCAGATACGCAACTTTGCGTTACAGAATTTTGTATGAAAAGTAAGGCCGTGCAAACTTTAAAAACCGTCTTTTTCCCAGTTGATTCGTAGCACAGTGTTAAAATTAAAAATACATCGTCACAATAATATTTCTAACCTACTGTGTAAATTTCAAATTTTAAACTTCATTAGTAAGGAAGCAATGAGATGAACAAAAACAAAAACTTTGATCGCGTTTTTCTCTAATCGTCGTTTTTGGAGATACGTTACTTAGGCCTGACACGGCAGTATACTAAGTTCCCAATACGCACTGGGCCCGCGTGGGAACTACGGCCTAAGCCGTCTCATTCTGAGAGGAAGCCTGTGCGCTGCAGTGGGACGTATATAGGCTGGGCTGAAAAACCGATACCGATAATTATGATTATGGATTTTAGCTTTATTCAATGAAAATGAAGAAAATATTATTTATTTTATTAGCAGTTACGTCTGCTCACCGAACCTAAGATTTAAAAGCGAAAAAGTTTCCGGGTGCGCCGGTGGGACTTGAACCCACGTCTCCTGGGTATGCGCCCCAACGGGTGTTCTACCAACTGAAAATGAAGAAACTTTACTTACCGCAAAAGCTAGTATACGAGTACATGTATTAAATAATGTATAGTCGACCAAGTAAGTGCTTTATCATTTTTAATGACAGTTCCTACATCAGAATAAAAACAATAAGGCTGATTGTCATATTGACTTGTGAGTGAAAATAGCCTTTGATGTTTTAAGTCGTACAACTGACATTGAACCTTAGGGTGGTAAAGGAATTTCTTGGTCGACTATACAATATTATGAAGTGACGGAAACAGTGGCATTAATTTGCAACATCTTGAAAACTAATCTTTTTCTCATATTCATATCATTTCGGCCTACCACTGTAGGGCACAGGCTTCCTCTCAGAATGAGAGGTCTTGGTCTGTAGTTCCGCTGCGGAATGCGGAACTTCACACACTGAATCTCGTCGCAGTTTTGTGACGGTTTTTTCGCGAATAAATTTTGAAATACTCAGACGTGCGAGCCCGGGCTCGAACCCACGACCCTCTGCCTGAGAGACTATAGGCCAAACCACTACGCCACCACGACTTAAAGTATAAGAAATAGAGTAACTACGACACCTTCCCGGGGTCTGTTGGCCACCCGCCAATAAAACGCAAACGCTCGCTTAAGAGCAAAGATACTCAAACTATGGTTTATACGCAGATAGTCTACGTATATACTTCGTTTTATTTGCATTAGAAAAAAAAATGCAACTAAAAAATAGAAAATAAATAATAGTTTAAAACACGCTTTAAAAAATAAAAAATAAATTTTAATAAATTTCAATTCACTATTCTTATAGTGCAGTAAAAAATCTTAATAAGCAATTATTATATTATTATATCCAGATCAAAATTTGTAAACAATTCTAAATATTGATAAAATAAATAATTTAAAATATTTAAAAATAGTTTAAAATATTTTATTGTAAAAAAAGCGTGGGGTGCATGGTGTCAATTGTCAAGGATTATCATTTTGATAACATCTTAAAAAGCACCCCACGCTTTTTTTTACAATAAAATATTTTAAACTATTATTATTTATTTTATCAATATTTAGAATTGTTTACAAATTTTGATCTGGATATAACAATATAATAATTGCTTATTAAGATTTTTTACTGCACTATAAGAATAGTGAATTGAAATTTATTAAAATTTATTATTTATTTTTTAAAGCGTGTTTTTTAGTTTTTTAAACTATTATTTATTTTCTATTTTTTAGTTGCATTTTATTTCTTTCAAACTTTACCCCCCTCACCTACAACCCCCAAACCCCCTAAACCCAACCCCCCAACATCCCCCACCCCATTTCCCCAACCCCCCCCCAAAACCCACACCCTTACCCCCAATCCCCTAAACCCCCCTTACCCCCTCCTCATTTTACAAACCCCCGAACTACCTAAACCCAACCCCCCTAACACCGAACCCCCAAACCCCCGGAACCCCCCCTCCCCCACCCCAACACCTGCCCCCCAACCCCTCCCCCCACCCCGCCACCTACCGCCCCCCCTTCCAGTTCCATCATCAGACCCTGGTTACCATCTAGGATCAAAGTGCTCGTCAAGACGAATCAAACGAGCCCAAACTCGACGGGGTTGTGTAGTTTTATTGTGGAGTGCCTTTGGCCATCTTCCAGCTCCATCATCAGACCCTAGTTACCATCTGAGATCAAAGTGCTCGTCAAGACGAATCAAACGAGCCCAAACTCGACGGGATTGTGTTGTTTTATTACATAGTTCCTATGGCCACCATCCAGCTCCTCATCAGATCAGCTCCATAATACAATAATATTGCATTGTCATCCAATTTACACATATGTGCAAAATTTCAGCTCAATCGGAAACCGGAAAGTGGGTCAAAATCGCGCCCTAAGGAGTCGGTTACAAACATACAAACACACATACAAACATACAGGTGAAGCTAATATAAAGCGTGTAATAAAAAGGATAAGCAATCCCGACGAGTTTTTTGTTTCGAAACGTTCGTTTTTGTTTTGAAAAATCGTCTTGACAACCCCTTAATGATTTTAACCTATCTAACGATAGCCCACACTATAAAGTTAGACGTGAAAAAAAATCACCCCCACTTTACGTATAGGATGTACCTTAAAAAAAATTTTGTTTTATTTTATTTTATCACTTTTTCGGGGTAATTGTTATAATTATACTAGCTGTTGCCCGCGACTCCGTCCGCGAAGAATGGGGGGGCGGGGGATAAAAAATAGCCTACGACCTATTCTCAGACCTACCGAGTGTAGAGAAAAAAGTTTCATAAAAATCGGCCAAGCCGTTTCGGAGGAGTTCGGTAACAAACACCGTGACACGAGATTTTTATATATTAGATATCCATGCAAAATGACAGTTTTATTGCACTAATAGTCTCTATGCTAAGCCACGGACGGACAGACGGACGGACAGACAGACAGACATGATAAAACTATAAGAGTTTCATTTTGCCATTTTGGCCCCGGAACCCTAAAAAGGAATTGGCGACGTAGCAGCCGTGTGCTATATTGCAAATATAGCAAATATTTTTTAGTCAAATCTACACCGAAGTATGGGGCGCCAGGCCAACTTTCGGCCCATTTAAATAAATCTTAAGCTTGCTGACTCGGAGTCGCTAATTTTTGAGCGCGCGCAGACAGAGAGCGGTCTGGAGTTCCGCGTTCCGAGTTCCGAGTTCTGCGTTCTTTCGAATGTACTGAGTCCCTTACGATAACGCACACAGCAGGCGGTCGGAACTCTCGAGCGGTCAAAACACAGAACTCTGAACGCGGAACTCGGAACTCCAGACCGCTCTCTATCTGCGCGCGCTCTTTATGTCCACAGGAGAGACATCTTCTATTTCTTACGGTGTTTATGACCCTTAAGTATTTGTATTCTGTAGAAAAACTGACGCAAATCGAATGCAAATATTTTGAGAATCGTTGTCTTTTTATACAATCAACCGCCTGGGGCCGATTGCAAAAACTCCGCGTCACTGGGTTTTGTTGCCAACTGTACGATAACTTCGGAATGATGGCCTTTGGATAGCGTTTTTGTGCACCGTACCTGCTAGGCAATAGCTTGCGCAAGATACGTCAGTTGTGTGTTCGGCAAAATTAAGTATAGTCTTGTGACAGTTTCCATTTTCATACGAGGTCAGATTATTAGATACGAAAAATGTTTTCGAGTCTTGGGTGTTAAATAAGTATCTATCTATCTATATTTATCCATTGCCTAGTATCCATAACACAAGCTTAGCGTGCTTGGGACTAGGTCAATTGGTGTGAATTTTCCCGTGATATTTATTTACAAGTTACGTGGTAAAGCCATTTTTGTCCTCCCTACAAATGTACTAAATCCTACCTGCAGTATTTATTTTTTGTCTGTATCAGTTGCGTTAGGTAAGAAATTTAAATAGGCACCCTAAAAAAACATCTACTTAAAACATTTGCGGACCGTACTGGACTTAAGGTACCTACTTACAGACCTACCTATTCTACCAATTAATTGCGGTTTTATCAAAAATTGTCTTCGAAAACGACTGCAAATTCCCGCGGGATACACAGTACCAGCAACATTGTAATAGCCAGTTTCAACATAATTTGTTAATTAGTGAGAATTCGATTCCGTTCGATTTCAAATTAGCGAGTAGCACACGTGCCAAGTCTCAACGGACATAATAATCTAATTGGCTGCGTTGGAAAAGGGACCAAATTCAGAAAACGTTCCGGAAAATTCCATTCGATGATAGTTTTGCTAGCCAAATCGTTTAAAATACATTCCAATTATATTTATTTCCTATTCAAACCATTATTGCAGCCGAAAGACGTCCACTGCTGAACATAGGCGTCTCCCAAGGCTCGCCAAACAGATCGGTCCTGCACCATCCGCATCCAACGTGTTCCTACAACCTTAACCTGGGGCCTGTTGCATAACAAAGTACAACTAATAATATTATTACAAGCGGAACTTCCGCTTATTCTTAGCTTTCGCTAGAAAGGGAGTTCCGCTTGTAATATAAGTTGTACTTTGTTATGCAACAGGCCCCTGGTCGTCGCTCCATTTTGCTGGAAGCTTAACCACACTGTGTATCGAATATGTTTAAATAAATATCTGTCTCTCTTTCGCACACACTCTCACACACACAAACCCTCTTTTTTTGTTGTTAAGTACTTAGTTAAATAATAATAATTATTATTATTATTGTACAAAATCAGTGTCTAAGTTTCTTTCTCATCAGCTCAAAACAAAAACGCAAACTATAGCGATCTATATAGGAACACCTTTATACGTCTATGTTTTACAAAAAAATGATTGATTGATTGATTTAAAAACGCTATTTTAAGTCAAAAATAAGCTGGTAAGAAACAGGTGACCATAGGAGCCATAGGCATAGTTTTACAATCCATACAGTTGAGAAACTCCTTTGATGTCGGACCACACCGCCGCCCGTGTAGTTAGTTACGCTAAGGGTTGTCAAAAAGGAAAAGAAAATAAATGTGATTATTATGTTATTTTAGTTTATGTGTGTACTCAATATTGTTATTTATAATTGATGTAATTAATTTAATTTTAATTCTTATTCTCTTTTTAATTCTTAGTTATTACCTAAGTAATATGGTTTCTCGGCGTATTGGTTCGTTGTAATGCCGTGTAAATTAATTGAATAAAAAAAAAATGTATGTAATCATTTATTTACAAATGTAGTTGACCAAGTAAGTGCTTTACCATTTTAATGACAGTTTCTATATCTGGATAAAAACAATAAGGCTGAGTGCCATATTGACTCGTAAGTGAAAATACTGACATTGAACTTTAAGGTAGTAAAGAAATTTCCTGATCGACTGATACATACGTACCTAATTTAAATAACATTTATTTGTACTCGTATTCGGTTTGCTGTTATTTGGGTCATAATTATACAGCGTAAGAAATAAAAGTTGAATTAAAGTTAAATTTAGCAAGTTGAGATTTATTTAAGGCGGCCGGTTGTGGTGAGTGGAGCTGTGGGAGGGATAGCACACTAGATGCGTACACATGGTGTGCCATGCCATCTTTCTTACAGTTCCATTCATTACAACTGGTGCATAACACGCACACGCGTCTGGTCTGCGCCGGCCTTTAAATGGGCCGAAAGTTAACAAGGCGCACGCCGATGTATAAAGACAGCGACTGATCCGTCGTCACACCAATTTACTACATTGGTGTGACTACGGTTCATTTTATTTATCTGTTGTCACACTGGTGTGACTACCGTGTATTTTACCCGACCCGTGGTCACACCAATGCACCCTCAAACCATAATTCTGTAGCGACCTCCAGCACCATCTAGTCGCCAATTAGAGAAACCACTATATTCTACATCGCGCTATCGAAGTTTCTCAACTCGACTGCATAAATACAACTTCCAACTCTCTTTCTTCGGACTTCGATCCCCAGGCATAACATCCGTTTGGAGAGATCTCTCTATTGCAGTTTACCCCCAAAAATCAGTCCAGAAAATAGGTAGGTTAGGTAGTTTCTTCTGCCGCCCAAACCGCCCAACAATAGAAGCCCCGGTCGCAGGGCTCCGTCGAATTATGGTTTCAATCAAATATTTATATTTAGTCATGGGTGAGTTGGTCTATAGTGGTGTGACTACGGATAAATAAAATGAACCATAGTCACACCAGTGTAGCGAATTGGTGTGACTACGGATAGACGTGTCTAAAAAAAAAATAGTGCGTGGAGTCCCTCCGCGCGGAAGAAGTGAAACTTCATAATGTGAAAATGAAAATAATAAGGGGTAGAAATTGATTTTTAGTGAAATCATATTGTTTCTTTAAGACAATCTTTATTAACATTGCTTACAATATATTATTTAATATAATAATAAAAAAATATATAATACTTAATACCAATATATTATTATTATATTTTATTGCTTATTATTGTCTCTTTCTATTCCCCTCCCCAGGAGCGTTGAACGTTTAACGCAACAGTGCTTTCATACCCCCTCCGTGGTAGCGTTAAAAGTTTAACGCAACCTTGTTGGAAGTCGCATTAGAAGTATCACTTCAAAAATATTGGCTATACACACTTAATTTTTGCCATGTCCACAGATCAATACAATACAATACAAAATATTCTTTATTGCACACCTACAGTACAAAAGTATGTAGTATGTATATCCGCTACAGTTCTGGCGAGTCACGAAAGCGAGCCGGCTTTAATCGAGATTGAAAGTGTATAATATTATGATTGAATGTGTGTAAGCTTTGTGTTGTACGTTAAAATTGTTGAACATTTATTTTTATTCTAAACCATAACCGATTTCGCTCTCACGCACACTTTGACACTTATACAGATACGTGTTTACCACAACTACCATAAGCATAGCCCGCTCGCCTCCGTGAGCTGCAAGAACTGTAACTGTGTCTTCTAAACTACACAACGGATTTCGATGCGGTTTTCTTGGTAAGTAAAATACAATAATAGTAATAATACATGTAGGATGGACACATTTTTGTCCTAATCTATTGTTATAAAAATATTTGAAAATAAATACCAACTTAAACAAGATTAAAGCTATTTATTCGATGATTATTAGTTACCACTACTACTGAAGAACGAGACGCTCAAAATTTGATCAAACTAGATTCAGCATCGGCACTGTCTTAAGTTATCATAAAAAGTTAACCCTAAGCTTCATACTTTTCAATAATACTTTCTGAAATGGTAATGAGAAAAAACCCAATTCACCCAAAGCTAGTTTGATCAAAGACCTTGGGATTTAGGTATGTTTCCGTTGTGGTAATAATCGGATGGTAATGATGTATAGCCGAGCGGTCAAAACACCTGAATATTCACCCTACCACCACTATCAATATAATATGTATTTGCACAATTCCGATTCCAACTGTACCTCACCGATAAATCGCCCTGATTTACCGCCAGCAAGATAACCGCCAATTAATATTCCACAGTTACATCCGACTGTACTTCATGGGCTTATGTACTAGCATTTCCCTGTGGGTTTGTTCGATTTTAGTCTTTAAAGGGATTCAATTTGATCTGCGCAAGAGTGCGTGTGTTTTTTACCAACTTCTTTAAATCAGTATCAGTAATACAGTCAGTATCAGTGTACAGGAATTTTTAAACTACATATAATTATAGTTTTCTGGTAGTATAAATTGTAACTAATTATCAGAGATTAGACAAATTGGTGTCATCGCTCGCAATAATGTGGACATGACTCCAAAATTAATTAATAAATTGATTATTTCTTGAAATTAAATTTGGATTCCCGGTGATATTTAATAATCTACACATGCATACAATGGCTATGGCAGTTGTTTTCCTTTTCGTATTTTTCTTTATAATGAAGAGGTTTTCTAATTAATATATTCCTACAATCTATAAATATAAAACCTCCGTGGATTTAATTTTCCTTAACAAAATATTTTCACATTATTATATATTCACCTAATGACCTATATCGGCATCGGTATCGGTATCATTTATGTACCTTGTCGCTTTTAGTCGTTACATAATTACGTATGGCTTTTCAAACATGACGTTAAAGTGACAAGGTACAAAAGTAATCACTTATTTAAGATGTTGACCCTACCTACCAATAATAAATTAAATAATGGTCATTTTTTAACCGGAAAAAATACTGATTATATTCTTTATTAAATCTAAATCATAATCTTTGTGTTATTTACTTATTGACTAGGAATCAAAATTAAACCTCGGGTAAGAAAATAATTAATTAATTTTGAAGTCATGTCCACATCATTGCGAATAATGACGCCAATTTATCCAATCCCTGCTAATTATACTGGCCACACAAGTACAAGATGTCAGACGAAATAAAAAGGGAGTATTTACGAATCAGATCCGGCCTTTTAATTTCTTCCTCTAAGCTATCCAGCCATCATTCAGGCTGCGTAATACACGAGTTACGCCCTTAAAAGCTACGGTACATTGCATTGATACCCCCAACAAAATAACTTAATACTTCTAAATAAATCCCGTTTCGAGTAAATCCGAGTAGAATAAGCGGATTGCTGAAACTTTTCGCTATCCCCAAGCAAATCCCGAGAAATTCTAAGTGGGTATTTATAACATCAAATTAACGGGATCTTCGACCGAGGCGTCGCTAAAATAAGATATGGAACGAATATAATGACCGCTAAGAAAAAAATTAGGACTTTATGCTTTATTAGTGATCGGAATAGGTAAGTAGTGCAATTTCACGAGACTTCGATGCGTAAGCTAAATAAGGATATAGCTTATAACCCCGGGATTTGATTGTAAAAGTTTTTTCACACCACCTGCTCGACAATGCGTTATTATATATCATGCAAACCTCTCTCAAAGTAAGTCATTATAGCCCTTGGCTTTCGCCGGGCAGTAATGTTGTACTGAATTTCATTACAACCCGCGGCAGAAATGTTGTACTGAATTTCATTATAATATTGTATTGAATCTCATTTCTCGTAGTTCTTATTGTTATGCACTTAAAGTCTAATTTCTTCATAACCGCACGGCGTGCAGGCCGGCGCGCAGCTCCTGCACGTGCTGGTCGCGGCGGCGCAGCCCGTGCTGCTGCTGGTGCTGGTGCTCAGCGTGCTCAGCCCCGCGGGGAGGCCGCGCCGCGCCGCGTCTCATTTATTTACAGCTAAACTGATTAGGGCCACTTGCACAGTTCAGGGTAAAAAAATTAAATCGGTAACCCTGGGTTAAAAATGACAGTTCCAGCAGTTAACTCGCTTGGAGTTAAGTAGCTAACCCAGGTCTGCGCAAGCCGGCCTTAGACATTGTTAATAATGTACTCCCAGAGAAATCGACGGAAAAATACTTAAAAGCTTACGAAGATTTCGACAAATGGAAAACTGCGAAAGGCGCAAAGTCAATGTCAGAATCAGTGCTTCTGGGTCTATTTCGAGTATTTTTCTAGTAGCCTTTGTTTTTATTGTCTCGCAAAAGGTGAGAAAAGTAGAGTATACTCCTCGGGGATAAAACTGATTTTGCCTTGGGCGCGCTTAAATCCTTCACTGCTCTCAGGACTCCATCTTAATTCCCTCGTTTCGCTCGGGAATCAACTAAAAACCCCCTCGCTACGCTCGGGAGTTAAATCTGGAGTCCCTCGATACGCTCAGGATTCAATATCGCGCCCGTGACATAATGCAGTGCTAAAGCATAAAGATTGGTGTACAATCTACTATTATAGTTTTGATTAGTTTTGTTTTTGCGTTTTATTTTATGATTGATTGATTGAACACATTTCATATTACTATTTTTTATTAAGTGGTAACCACTTTACAACTGCTAGACGGAATATGCAATCTTAATTTAAACGAAGTTTTTGTAATTTTGCCTATTTAAAATGACAAAAACTTTTATTTTTCGCGTTTTTCCGCATAACTTTAATTAACGTCATGTCAAGAATATATTCTGTAAAAAATACGAGTCCCCGAATCCCGGGTCTTTTCCATATTAAGTATAATGTTGAAGTTCATTCATCATAAATTGCAATACCTTTTCCCATCACTGTATATAAACAAAAAAAAGAGGCTAAGTCCGAGTCCGGCCGTGTTGTAGTTCCATAATAATTATGCGGCAAATTTTCAATACTAACTGCTGCCCGTGACTCTGACTGCAAAGAATCCATTCATTATACTGTTTTAAACTTCCGTGATTTTCGCTCATAATTTTTTTTTTTAATTATTTTACTAAACGGTACTTATCACGTAAACAATATTTACCTCGACGTTTCGGCTACATTGCAGCACCCGCGGTCACGATTTAACACCAAACAATGCATAAAAATCCATTCATCGCTATCCCGCGGAAACTGTGGAATTTTCTGGGATAAAAATTATCCTATATCCTTCTCAAGGTTTCAAACTATCTCCACACTAAATTGCATCTTCCGTTTCAGCAGTTTTCATCATCATCATTTCAGCCGAAACACGTCTACTGCTGAAGATAGGCCTCCCCACGGCTCGCCAAACAGATCGGTCCCGCGCCATCCGCATCCAACGCGGTCCCGCAACCTTAACCAAGTCGTCGCTCCAGCTGCAGCACCACGTCACGTCAGCAGTTTTAGTGTGAAAAAACGTATAGTTTTTTAAAACTAACAGTCTTTAAGTTAAGCCTAAGACGGACGGGCAACATGGCGATACTAGAAAGGTGAACTATGGGACCCTCAAAACCGAAATGTACTTTTAATTTCATTCATTAAATGTCAACAAAACGTATATTCAGTAAAAACGGTTGTATTAAAAAGTCAATTAATTACCCAACTGTTTATTCGTCGGAAAATTTCTTCTAATTTCTTCATAATTTTTCCTTCGAATCCTTATAAAAGCGAACTTCACATCTTGCGAAACCGACTTTTGAAAGCGTATCGCCAACCCTATATACTAAACTTTCATTTGTCAACTTACGGCACTTTCACACGGGCAACGTCCCGTTTTTTGCGGGTTCGGTTTTTTGCAGGATCCCGTTTAGTAGCATACGTGCTACTGTAGTAACATTCACACAAGCATTCGGTTTGTGGTATCCTGCAAAAAACCGAACCCGCAAAAAACGGGACGTTGCCCGTTTGAAAGTGCCGTTATGTACACTCGAAGGCATAAATATCTATACAGCCATCTCATCAAATATATTCAAACAGCAACCTTATGGTTAATGGCATAGAGTTGTATAGATATTTTTGAGGCCTTGGTAATTACAAATATATATATATATATGCCCTTGAGTGCGCATGTACAGTACAGCTGGGCGACCAAGCCAAACGAAAACTATAAACGAATTCTAACATACGCAAGATATTCATTATAATCTATTTTTATAATCTTTCAATCGTAGGCGTTGTGCGTATTTCAAGATTTTTTACAATGCATATGCTCGGAAAATGCCTCTTGACGCGAGTCAACATATCTATAGAAACTTAGTCATCCCAGCACACTTTCGCAAGTATGTTTAAAAAATAAGACTAGAGAGTTGTGTCTTCATAATTCAGCTTTGCACAAATAAGAAAATGTTTGATGCAACCAAATGAATATTTACTGATAAAATAATAAAACAGATTGTTTTAATATCAAAACACACAAATTTTAATTTCGTCATAAGTTTTGATAAAAAATTTAGTACTAAAAATAATTCCTTGAGTCCATTTCGGACCGTAAGACATCTGCGCTTTCAGTGCGCGCGCATGGCGTAACACGAACCAATCATGTTTACCCGTTTGCGTCTGTCAACCAATGAGCTTTCAATGTGCGCGCATGGCGTAACACGAACCAATCACGGTTACCCGATCGCGCCTGTCAACCAATGAGTTTTCAGTGCGCGCGCATGGCGTAACACGAACCAATCATGGTTCGTTCCGTTCGCGCCTGTCATGAAAACCCGCCACAGTAATGTTCATGAATTCAGTCCGGAGAATTAATTTAAGTTTAGTAAATTAAAATGGAGAGTTCAAGTGATGAATTTACATAGGACTTAACGCCGCCTGACGTCCTAGACCAAGCACAAAATTAAATGTGATAGCCTCCTGCTGACTAAACCGATGCTGAAATATGTAAACATCTACGAGACTTTCCCTCAATGAAAGGTAAATAAGAACCCAACATCTTTTTCCGAAAATGTTTATGAGCGCGCGCAGACAGAGAGCGGTCTGGAGTTCCGAGTTCAGAGTTCTGCGTTCTTTCGAATGTACTGAGTCTCTTACGATAACGCACACAGCAGGCGACTGGAACTCTCGAGCGATGAAAACACAGAACTTTGAACGCGGAACTCGGTACTCCAGACCGCTCTCTGTCTGCGCGCGCTCTTAGCCCCAATTTTTTTCCTCGCTTAATGCATTGTAAAATGTATGATATACGTGTCGAAAGTAGGAAATTCCCAACTCATGTCGGCTAAACCAAACTCGCTTCGCTCGTTTGTTTAGATCTCCGACATTCGTTGGGAATAGCTTACTTTCCGCACTTGTATCATAAATAACTATTACAATAGGTATCATGATGGAGCTATCAAAACGGACACGACCTATCGAAAGTTAATACATCGCATGTAGTTTTATAATATAATATCGAAAAGTTTTTCGGAAACACTAAACTCGTTAAGATTTTTTTATATAAAATAGATGACTCAGCAAACGTTGTTTTGCCACATTAGGGGTATAAAAAACAGCCTACAACCTATTCTCAGATCTACCAAATACAGACAAAAAAATAATAAAAATCGGTCAAGCCGTTTCGGAGGAGTTTTTTTATGGTATAGGGGGCAAACGAGCAAACGGATCGCCTGATGGTAAACGATTACCGTCGCCCATGGACACCTGCGACACCAGAAGAGTCACGAGTGCGTTGCCGGCCTTTTAAGTAGGAGTCCGCTCTTTTTTTGAAAGCTTGAAGGTCATATCGGTCCGGGAATACCGCAGCAGGTACTTCATTCCAGAGCTTTGCTGTGCGAGGCAGGAAATTTCTGGAAAACCGCACAGTAGAAGACTGCCAACCATCCAGATGGTGAGGATGGAAGTGTAGCGTAGGGCGGTAGTGGAAGGATGCAGCAGGGATCAACCCGAATAACTCCTCGGAGCACTCTCCGTTGAACATGCGATAGAAGATGCACAGTGATACTACATCTCTACGCGGCGCCAAGGAGTCAAGTCGATCAGAAATTCGTTGGCAGCTGACTTTCCGAGTCGCTCTCCGTTGTATGCGGTCTAGAGGGAGAAGCTGGTACTGAGGAGCCCCCGGCCACAGATGAGAGCAGTATTCCATATGTGGGCGAACCTGCGCCTTATAAAGCTGGAGGCGGTGGACCGGAGGGAAATACCGTTTCGATCTGTTGAGCATGCCGAGCTTCTTATATAGCCTTACCCTCCAAATGGTAGCGGAACTGGACTTCACTCGAGATGTCAATACCAAAGATTCCGATACTGGTTGTGGTAGCAAGGGGAGTGAGTTTGATAACAAACATCGTGACACGAGATTTTTATATATTAGAGAAGATGAGAAGATGATTTGTGTTTGGCCTCAATCACGCCCGATGGAAAGCGAAAGATGAAGTCTCCTATGGAGTATGATTTTCTTTACTTCTCTGGGAAACCCTGTGTTTTCGAGCGAAACTACGTCTTTTAATATAAAAATAATTAATAATGATAAAATTAATTTAAATTTTCCCATAAAGCTGGGGATAATCCTGAAGCTTGGAACACCGAAAACTGTTCAGAATACACACCGGCTCATGCCCTTCGAAAGTTTTCCCTTCGTACTGTATGTCCGTCTTCTTCACTTTGATCAAAATTTCGTTCAAACACGCACACTGCCACGGGTTACGGTCGAAGTAGAAGATCTCCATTTTACCTTGCAACACTGGAAAGAACTCATTTGGTAGATAAGTCAACCTATTTCCACTCAAATTTAAATCCCATAAATCTATTGTATCCTTAAACGTATTAGCAGGCACGTTCTGTATGAGATTGTCAGCCAAGTTAATAGTCCCTAAAGAAAACTTATCACTAAACAAAGTGTCAGGAAGATACCGGATCTTATTACCATTCAAATATATCCCTGTTATCTGATTCAATGGACTAAACACGTTCTCGTGTAAATAATCAATTTGATTATTTTTAAGATTCAGAGTCTCCAAATTTGGGACCGTTAAAAACGTATCTGCATCTAGTCTGCGTATTTGATTATCTGACATGTCTATGTTCACCAGTTTGGGAAGCGAATGTCGCGTGACGAAACCAGGCACTTCTCGCAATGCACAATGTATAAGATCCAATATGTTTAGATCTAAACCCATCAGTAGACCGCTGGGTGTATCCCTCATGTCGTTTCCAGTAAAACGGAGAGATCCCAACATGCGGCAGTTGCTGAATATGTTCGGTGGCAGATTCTTTCCCAGAAGGCCATTGTTGGATAAAACCACTTCCTCTAACTTGGTGGTGGCGTCAAACGCACCAGGTTCCAGATGCTGGATTTGATTGTTCTCCAAATATATTATTCGTGCGTTTGGAGAGTTGAGGAAACTTCCTGACTGTATTCTTGTGAGCCCACAGCTTTGTAGATGTAGGACGTCAGCTAGCTGGTCTGTGATAGTTGGCTGTAAGACGCGAAGTCGTTCGCCCCAGTAGGTAGTCAGTCGGCATCCAGGCCAGGTCGCAAAATCTGCTTGTGCGCTTGGCGACAAAGTCAGCATTAGCGGGATCCACAACCACGTAACTGAAACTAGCTCCATACCTGAAACAACAAATTACGCTTATTTTATACTACTTTTTGAGAGCGAGAGAGAGAGAGGGGGTTTATTTACACATTTTCGATACACAGGAAAAAAATAAGTACATTTGGCAGCAAAAGGTACAAATATAAAACATGCTGTTGTCCGCTACTTTGTAGTCAAAGAATGTATTGCCACTCCGCGGAAACTTCTCCGGAATAATATTTCATTATTCTTATTGATCATTGTCAGTTCCGGTCCCAGTCATCTTTTTGAGTCTCAAACTATCTCCATACCAGATTTCATCTGAATCATTTCAGCGGTTTAAGCGTGAAGAAAGTAACAGACAATCGGATATGAGTATGGATACAACCATGCGTTTGTTGTTAGAAATGAACTGCTATCTAATTTTACTTCTATGTAATTATATTAGGATCAAATCATGCAATATCTCTTAGACGGCCGGATAGCCTAGTGTTTAGAGAACCTGACTACGAAGCTTGAGGTCCCAGGTTCGATCCCCAGTCGGTGCAGATATTTGTATGAAAAATACAAAAATTTGTGCTCGAGTCTTGGATGTTTAATACAATTTTAAAGTATATACATATGTGTATCTATATAAGTATGTTTATCCGTAGTCTAGTACTATAGTACAAGCTTTGCCTAGTTAGGACTAGGTCAATTGGTGTCAATCGTCCTATAATTTATTTATTTATTTTTATATTTTATCAAAATAGCCTTAACCCACGTATAAATCAATTAATTGTGGTGGTCGAATTGAATTTCTAGGATTTCCCAATAATTAGTGTTCTTCTATTAAGAACTAGGAACTAATCGCCGACTTCTATCCCCCTGTCTGTGCGGTTGAGATTTTGGGAATTTATCCCGATCCCGTAAGAATACTGGGATAAAAATTAGCCTATGTGCTATTCCAGACTTCTATCTATCTATCTACATACAAAGTTCCATTCAAATCCGTCCACCCGTTTAACACTTTGTACAAAGTGCAGTCAAATATGACTTAAAAATAACTTGTCAACTTGGCAACCGAACCAGCGTCCATTCGTTTTCCTTATTTGTGTGGATGCAACGGGGAAAAAATCGTCAAGATATTTATGAAATGAGTCGGGGTTTGTTGCATATTTACTATCGCAGTGTGCTTCAAAAACAAGAAGAAGAACGATTATGATGATGATTACAATGATTCATTGTAGTAAAGAGGCTTAGTAATTAACAGACTTCAAAAAAGGAGATCACGATTCCGTTACATTTTTTTTTCGTTTGTTACGAGTACCTCAGAACTCCCTTATTTATAAACCAAACTTGAATTTTATTTTTGGTTGGAGAAGGAATAATTCCAATGAGATGCCATTGCCACCAAAGGCAGGATCTGATGAGTAGTTCTAGGTGAAATCGAGGGAACTCTTCAGATGTTGTAGAATACCTGTAGTTATTTGGATATATTTTGTAGAGACTCGTGTATGTGCTTTTGAAAATCATCATTTGGTGAAGTGGAACTGATGAGGAAGACCACGGGTTGGCTAGTGGAACTGCTCAATAATAAGTACTATTCCAAGAGTTGAGATTCGATTACTTTAACACAGCAATTTATGCTCGTCTAGTTGCATATTTTGAAGTGGAACTTATGCTAAAATACCAGGAGGACTCGACAATTAATGTCTCTGAATCGGGAAAAGCAATATTTTGTAAAAGATGACGAGCAGTTGACATTGAGCCGTTGTAACTTAGATTAATTTGTAATATATTAGATTTGTTTATAATTTACCATGAGCTTTACGGTGAAGGAAAACATCGCGAGGAAACCTGTATACACCTGCGAAGAAATTCAATGGTGTGTGTGTAGTTCCCAATCCGCACTGGGCCCGCGTGGGAACTACGGCCCAAGCCTTCTCATTCTGAGAGGAGGCCTGTGCCCTGCAGTGGGACGTATATAGGCTGGAATGATGATTAACTTAAATTAATTACATTACAGAACGAGAAATAAAAATACATTAAATTATAATTAAGCCGAATCCAAAAACAACGAAAAAAACTTTCTACTCGCGAGCCAGCATGAGTGGTAGAAGCCGAATAGGTAACGCGACGCATGGTAACGCAGATGACTGGGTCCACTCCTCTGCTGTCTCTTGCTGAGGCATCGATTTCAAACAGATCAGCAGTACCTAACTAAGTTATAATCTTAGTTTCAGCAAGTTATGCCTCAACACACGGAAATTTTGAAAAATCCTGTTCTCGCCCATTTGCATGCCAAATTTGAAGTCTCTTGTGGGTAATCATAGCTACAGAGATAGTTATAGTTTATTCCTTATCCCGTGGGAATTCAAAAATCTTCCTTATTCCTTGCAAAATCATAAAAGCAAGCAAAGCAGCCACGTAGGGCCAAGGGTTTGGACTTGGCGTTGATGAGTCAGTCAATAATAACGATGTGCCTATAGTACTTGGATTCTCATTCCATGAGAGAAATTACATCGATCAGATCTTGCTTTTAAAATCACTGATATAGCAGATATACCGATATATCAGTGATTTAATTTGATTAAAATCACAGAAGAAAGTAAGTAGTGATTTTAATAATAGCAAATATTCATCTGACTGACGGCCATTGACATGAAATTGATAACAAATAAAGAGAAAGAGAAGAACAAAGAGGAAGAAGATTATTTAGACTTTAAATGAACGACAAAGACAATAAGGAAATTGCAACTTTAAGCGTTAGATGTAACCTTATAATAATATCTTCACTTGACCATGTGGATTGTAAGTATGTACCTAATAAGCTAAAGGAACTAAGGTCAAGATTTTCTCAAAATCAATGCACGAACTAAACGTGTCGTGTGCTACTTATTGTGTAGTATGTGCCAATTATTTTTGTATCTACTCTGAGTGACACATAAATAAAGCCACGCAAACAATCAATAAACAGAACTTACTTTTAATAAAGGAATCCGCAGAACATACACTAAAAGTTCCAAAAACTGTGTCACCAAACTGTAGATACATGTACGTGTTTTTTCAAAGAACTGAGTCTCGCCTTAGCGTTGATTATTTCACTTTCAATATTTCTAGCTAGAATCATTTGTATTAATTGTTATTAAAAACTTATTGTAGATAATGTACATACGTGCTTTGTGTATGGATTTGTTGAAAACACTGTTATATGAATAAGTCAGTCAACAGTACGGTGTTGTTTTTATTGAGTTAATTCAATGATGCGTTAGTTATTTAATATTCTATTTCCTTTGTGTTTAGGTTGAAATTCGACATGATGTGCTACCATAATTTTATTCAAAGTAATGAAACCGGTCGCGTGGTTGTTAAAATCGCCACAGTGAGCCAGTTTTTGATACGTCTCGAACGTGTTTGCATTAGCGTATCATTTGCCATGAGAAGCGTCTTGGCTGCATCATTATCATCGTCTTCAATCGAAAGACGTCCAGTGGTGGGCATTGGCTTCCCCTAAAACAACTCAGTGACCAGTCCTGCGCTGTCCGCATCTAATTGACCCCTGTGACCTTCATCAGGAAATTAGTCCACCTTATGGAGAGCCTACCCATGTTACATCTTCCGGTACTCCAATCAACAATACATCGGCCCCCACGAACATCAGTTCTTCAAGCAAAGTGCCAGTCACTGATTCTTAAATTCGCCAATTCCTAGAGCTATGTCGCTTGTTTTGATTCTACTGCGAATCTCCTCATTTCAGATTCAATATCGCAGAGAAACTCTAAGAAAGTATTTTGGTATAACCGGTTTGACTCATAAGATAAATCAGCGTTATATGATAATTTACTGTTAGTGAACTACTAAATACACTGATAAGTAGGTCGCGGTCGTAGGTAGGTCTTCATTGATAAGATATGGCATTTAGTTCTTATAAATCTGAGCCAATTGTCTGAGATTATGCACCGCTTTAGCCTAGTTGGTAGTGACCCTGCCTACGAAGCAAGAGGTCCTGGGTTCGAATCCCGGTAAGGACATTCATTTGTGTGATGAGCACGAATATTTGTTCCTAAGTTATGGATGTTTTCTATGTATTTATTTATCTATATAAGTATGTTTATCCGTTGTCTAGTACCCATAGTACAAGCTTTGCTTAGTTTGGGACTAGGTAAATTTGTGTAAGATTGTCCCCTTATATTTATTTATTTATTTTATATACATTACACCACATAGGTACCACCTGCTGAAATACATTCCTTGTTGTTTTCCTTCGTAAAATGGTTGCCTGGAAGAGATCGCTTCGAAGCGATAAGGCCGCCTATTGTTTACCTTGTATATTTTTACCATGTTCTTGTTTTTCTGTATTGTTTCCTGTGTGGTGTACAATAAAGAGTCATTGTATTGTATTTTAACATTGACTAAAACTAAAAAAATGGACCTATCCAGGCTATTATACCATGGCCTCATTGGTGATGTTTCGTCGGTGCTGCCACGCCATCGTCTTTTATTTCTATAACATAGTTAGTTTTTTTTTTTATAATAGAGAGTCCATTGGAGACAAGTTTGCCAGTATCAAGTAAAAAGAAGACGGTTCTAAAACATGTCGGCTTTTTTCGGTAAAATAGTTGTAGGTATGCACCGCCCTCCAGTGTCGGATTATTAGACATTGGCCAATAAATATCCATGACTGGGCAGGACATAATTGACCGATATCAAAGGTGTAGCGGCCCGACTGCTCTTCCCTCTAGACGAATCCAGAAGGGAAAACTGCAGCTCTTGGGCACACGAGGAGGTAACGGTTACCCGACACGCACCCCATTCCGTATCATTATATTTATTGAAGGTTGGACGGTTTTTTTTTATTTATGTCTGGCAACAGGAGCCGATAATTTCAGCCGTTTTACAGATTTACGTGCATACCTAAATGTTGCCACAGTTCAACTAGCGCTTTTCCTATCTATATTATAAAGTATAACGTTGTGTTATGGATTCTAGGGGATTGTCTCGGTTAGATATTATGCGCTTCGCTTTACATACATATACATAAAATATACTGAAAACACAAAAATTTCACCCGGAAGGATGTATATAAGCTTTCGTCTTCGTGGAATCCTGTTATAAACAAATGTTGGCGTTGGCAGGAGTGTTCGGAGAGGTCGTCCTATGTTGTGAGTGTTATGTGTCGGTGTGATGGGGTGCCGTCAAAAAATCTTAATCAAGTGCGGGTACGGGTGCTGATTCTAATCGGGATCAAGTGCGGGTAGTTCGAAAGACTCGTGCGGCTAAACGAACTTGACACCCTACACTTCAGTTAACTCATGACCATGGCTAATGCAATGTGGCCGAGAAACGTCGAGGTAAATAAATATTTATAGCGTGATAAGTCCCGTTTAGTATAGTAATTCTTCGAGCAATGTCGGTGACATTATCCATTGTGTAATTGACGGCAATTCCCATGACAATTGAGTAAAATCCCAGAATTCCAATTCAACCGCCGAATCTACATAGGTATTTGAATGGTTCAAGCGAGTGAAGTCATGGGTAAAAACAAAAAATTAGGGTAGCATTATTATAAACAGCGTTTAATAGTTATGAAATGATAACCCCAGAGTGTTTATAAAGAACGAAGTGATTAAAAATATGACTACTTTATTTATTATTTCTTTGTTGATGGGTTTTACCCTTCGTCAAAAGATAACAGTATTTTTTTTTATTATGAGAGGGAGGAAAACGAGCAAGCGGGTCATCTGATGGAAAATGATCACCAATGCCCATAGATATCAACAACTCAATGAGTCACTGATCTGTTGCCGGCCTTTAAAAAGGAGAGGGAATAGGGGAGAGAGAGGGGGAGAGGTATTGGGCCCCCGGCGCTCTCACTGACCGTACGAAACACAGCAGGAGTACTGCTGCTTCACGCCGGTGTTCTGTAAAAGGGTGGTCCTGCCCCGGACAAGCCGGCCCATTCGTGGTGCAGCGGCTAGCTACAACATAACTCTTCCACTACTAATATAGTCAAAATGATCTACACATTAACCCGCTGCTTTGCTAAAAAACCGGCCTAATTCGAAATGATACGCTGTGTAACTATCCACCTTATTGCAATAATTAAAGTATTCTACACAGCGTATCATTTCGAATTAGGCCGGTTTTTTAGCAAAGCAGCGAACTCTATTGTTAGGTAATATTCTGTAGCATCCTTGTAAGGTAAATCTATTCTCTTGAGTATATTATAAGGTAAATTTCATCATAATCATCATTTCAGCCAAAAGACGTCCACTGCTGAACATGGGCCTCCCCCAAGGCTCGCCAAACAGATCGGCCCTGCGCCACCTGCATCCAATGCGTACCTGCCACCTTCACCAGGTCGTCGCTCCATCTTGTTGTAGGCCTACCTACACCGCGTCTTCCGGTCCGCGGACGCCACTCGAGAACCTTTCAGCCCCATCGGCCGTCAGTTCTACGAGCGATGTGCCCTGCCCACTGACACTTGAGTCTGGCGATTCTTCGAGCTATGTCCGTGACTTTAGTTCCTGCGCGGATCTCATCATTTCTAATGCGATCCTTCAGAGAAACTCCGAGCAATAGCCCTCTCCATCGCCCTCTGAGTGACTTTGAACTTTCTTATGAGGCCCATTGTAAGGTAAATTTACTTTAAGAGGGTACGATGGCTGAGAGACTTTTGAGAAATAGGTATTTTGATGAAATGTCGCTGTCTCGCCCGAACCCCTCCGTGTCAGTACAGCGAGAGCGGGACAACTGCAGCTCAGACCGTTATTAGGCGCGTAAAATTGATCAAAACAGCATTTCGTAATCCCCTGTTTTCTTCTCGAAAACTGGACCAATAAAATTATTTTTTTCAAAAATAATTAGAGGACAGATTTAGCTATGCCCCTATGTTTTCCTTTTTTTGTTTATATCAGGGATTCTTTTCTGATGAGTGTCTGAAAATGACGTTGAAATTGGGCAATTTTTTCAGGTTTTGAAAGCTCATATTTCTTATGTTAATTGAAATATAAAAAAAAACGAAACATAGGGGCATAGCTGTGGTAGATACAGATTACACAGTAAAAAAAATTGGCTCTATGTCCATTATCTAGGGAGGAAACAGGGGATTACGTTTGTATGGAGAAATGTTGCGCATCGTACCCTCTTAATACTCTATTTATTACCTTAAAGTAGATTTATCTTACAATAGAGTCGAGAGAATCATCATCATCCCAGTCTATTTCCGTCCCACTGCAGGGCACAGGCCTCCTCCCAGAATAAAATAATAAATAAATAAATATTAGGGGACAATCTTACACAAATCGACCTAGTCCCAAACTAAGCAAAGCTTGTACTATGGGAACTAGACGACAATAAACATACTTATATAGATAAGTAAATACTTAAATACATAGAAAACATCCATAACTCAGGAACAAATATTCGTGCTCATCACACAAATAAATGCCCTTACCGGGATTCGAACCCAGGACCTCTTGCTTCGTAGGCAGGGTCACTACCAACTAGGCTAAGGCGGTAAAGAATGAAAGGGCAGTGCGGATTGGGACTTCACACACACCATTGAATTTCTTCTCAGGTGTATGCAGGTTTCCTCACGATGTTCCCTTCACCATTGAAGCTCAATGGTGAATTTCAAATTTCGCACATAAATTCCGAAAAACTCAAAGGTGCGAGCCCGGATTCCAACCCACGACCCTCTGCTTGAGAGACAATAGGTCGAACCACTAGGCCACCACAGCTTCAATTTTTTTTAGTGATGTTTAAATCGACTAGCCGAAATCCGTCCAGCTGTTTCCACGCACAAATATTCGTATAAATAATATTACTTTATTAGTACAAGTAGGAAGCGCCCCATTCCAATTTATCTTGATATCCCGGGAAACCCAGTATGGTCAGCAAACTCCCAAAGGAACCCGCAGTCAGTAAATGGGGTTATTTGCATGAATTTACATATCAGGTTAGTCTAACATGTCACCTGGCTACACAGAGCTATTATAACAGGAGTTGACTTTGTAATATCATCAATCATCATCATCTCAGCCTATATACCTCCCACCTCAGAATGAATGAAAATAAATGAATGAGAGGGCTTGAGCCGTAGTTCTCATATAGGCCAAGTGCGGTTTGGGAACTTCATACATACCATGGCATCTTTTCGTAGGTGTGTACAGGTTTCTGTACAATGTTTTCGTTCACCGTATAAATTTCAAATGTACATGAATTCCGAAAAACTCGGAAATGCGAACTGGGCTCGAACCCACGACCTTCTGCTCGAGAGGCCATAGTTATTTGTAATTTAAATAAATAGTATGGTTCATATCCTAGATAATGTGTCTAAGATAATCAGACTATTTTTAGCACAAAATCATTTATAGTTTACGAATTAAGAATTCAGTCGTCATTTCGCTCGTGCCTAAAATTACTAAAATTATTATTATTATTATTAAAATACCACGTTTCTCGAATACCAGATATTTAAAAACACTTAATTACCTATTTACCACATTTCTAGCTTAAATACCAGATTCTCGTTGCACCACATTACAAAATCGAAGATTATTCAAGGAAGTGGTTTATTTGGTGGAATGTCTTATTTTGGATATCTATAATTAAATGAAATGAAAAAATTTATTTCGCACACACAAAAATAAAAAATAAATAAATAAAAAAACAACTATTAAGACAATACAATTTTAAAATATAAAATAAAAAAATAAAATAATATATGAAAAAAGTGTACGAAAAAGGTCCCGCCTCAGCATAAATGCGGACTCCTGGGGTGGAGCCAGCGCTGGTCTTCCGGCGAGACCATTTTTATCGGTCACAGAAACCCTGCCGCGCAACACTGGTATAAAGGCATTTCTATTTTTTGTTGTACCCAAAATTAAGAAATTGTTAATAGGGAGTTAAAATTAGTCCGTTTGGTTACGAACTTTTTCAAGCCTTTACAATAAAAAAAAACGTAACAAATCAGACAAGTTTAACAATGTTTAGCAAGAAGTGAAGAATTGTCCGGTTTAAAAAGTGCTACTTTGAAAAGTGCGTATCCAAACGGACTAATTTTAACTTCCTGTTAACAATTTCTTAATTTTGAGTACAACAAAAATAGAAATGCCCATAATGGGAATGTAATAAAAAGGTAATGTAGTATTTGGTATTTTGGGAGTATTTTAGGCACTCGCGCGTCATTCTGGTCGTATCGTACACACGGTACACCCATAATGCATTTGTACATCCGCAGCACTAGAGGATTGCACATGCGTTGTAAACCTAGAGGGCTAAGATAGTATAATTCGTATATCAATTAGATCACCAGCTGTCTTCCTCTCTAACACTCCTGCGCCAAAGAGCGAGTAATACAGCAGCAACATATTTCGGCAAAGGGGACCTGCCATCTCCTGTTGTGATTGCTACCTGGTTATGAATGTAAGCCAATATATTAGTGCTTATCTCTAACATGGCATGTCTATCGGCAATATCTAAGTTATGTAGCAGCTCGTATGTATTGTAGCTATCAATTCAATACTGTTTGTTTTCGTGGCTTCGTGTATGTGTGTAACTTTTTTTTATCATTAGATAAAGCCGTAGTGGCCTAGAGGTTTGACCTATAGCCTCTCAAGCAGGGTCGAGGGTTCGAGCTCGGGCTTGCAACTTTCGAAATTTATGGGTAAAATAGGTACATTTGAAATGTACCATGAGCTTAACGGTGAAGGATATCATCATGACGAAAAATCATCGTGGGTTCAAATCCGGGTTCCCACCTAAATTTATTATATGTGCGAAATTTACCATGAGCTTTACGTGAAGGAAAACATCGTGAGGAATCCTGCACACACCTGCGAAGAAATTTAATGGTGTGTGTGAAGTTCCCAATCCGCACTGGGCCCGCGTGGGAACTACGGCCCAAGCCCTTTCATCGCTGTGCCCTGCAGCGGGACGTATAGGCTGGGATGCTGTTTATGATGATTTTTTGCAAAGGGGACCTCGCCGTCTCCTGTTGTGAGTGCTACCTGGCTATGCTATGAAGCCATATATATTACTACTATCTCTAACATGGCACGTCTATCGGCAATATCTGACATAGCAGCTAATAGCTATCAATGCGATACTGTTTGTTTTTGTGGCTGTATAAATGTGTGTAATTTTGTTCATTGGCCCTTATGAATTGACTAGCTAGCTTTAAATCGCAGCTTCGCCCGCGTTAGAATCACCTCATGAATTTAAACTTAAAAACCAGCCAAGAGCGTGTCGGACACGCACAAGGTAGGGTTCCGTAGCCATTACAAAAAAAATCAAGTAATATTTTTCTAAGGATTTCGTATGTGTACGGAATCATCCAAGTTTAGGTATGTTTCATACCTTAGGCTACTATTTACTCTTAAACTACAAATAATTTCCAAGCAATCTTAGCCGCTATAATTTTCCTAGTAAATTTGATATATTTACTACCATTCTGAATTTTTGCAAATTTTTCCACCTAACAGTTTAGATTTTAGGGGGGGGGGGACGCTCGATTTTAATGAAAATTTTCACTTTAAAGTTGAATATTTCGCAAACAGATCACTGAATAGAAAAATCATATTAGCAACCCCACAATGGTTTTAAAAGACCTATCCAACGATACCCCACACTATAGGATTAGTCGAGAAAAAAAATTCACCCCCCCTTTACGTCTATGGGAGGTACCCTAAAAAAAATTATTTTTTTATTTTTTATGTTACCACTTTGTTGGCGTGACTGATATGTATATTCATGCCAAATTACAGCTTTCTAGTACTAACGATCTCTGAGCTTGGCCGCGGACAGACAGACAGACAGACAGACAGACGGACAGACATGGCGAAACTATAAGGGTTCCTAGTTGACTACGGAACCCTAAAAATTACAATCTAAGAATTTGGAATAAAAAATGTTACGATAACATTATTAAAGCACAACGTTCGCACTAACAACGCCATCTATTGATTGAAAACGACGTTTGGGAGGGAGCCAAGTTATCTACCTCAACCACAGAATAACTAAATAGTACTAGCGTACAGAAGGATCACTCTCGAACAAAAGTCAACTTTAGGTATAAAAATTTGCCTACTCTTACGACTGCTAGGCTGTCGACTACAGTACGTTAACGGCTTGCACGCGAAATTGAAACTTATCGTGTGATACGAGCGTTCATATTCCGTTGGGCGCCACTGGTCCGAAACCAAGAACACAGCTCCCTTTCTAGTTTATATAACTGAAGCGAGAGTTCCGCTTGTAATATTAGTTGTACTTTGTTATGCAAATAAAATTTCACGAGAGTTCGTTAAGAAATGCGAGCTGTAGAGGAACGGTCGGACATAGGGACAGACATACGAAAGCGTCATTTCCTAAGCTAAGACGGAGACGCTTCGCATCAGTGGCGAAGGGTACTGTAGGCACGGCTCGATACCGCTAGCCAGTGGTAAAATGTTGTCCAACTGGCAGGTTAGTCTAATGTTATTATGTATAAAAATTGTAAATAATTCTAGAACTTGAGTTTAAATAAATTAGAAGCGTCAGCGATATGCGAGTCAGGGCAGATTGCTCCGAACAGCAAAAGGTGCTGGACATAATACTGTAGTAGTTATACTGATCTCAAGGAATAAATCCACATATAAATAGTTATTTGTTATACAAGGGGGGAAAGTTGTATTTTAACTGCGAGTGTTCATTTTGAAACACGAGCTATCGAAAGGATTCTATGATTGACCACGAGCGAAGCGAGTGGTTCAAAAATAGAATTCTTTCGATAGCGAATGCTTCAACACACGAGACGTAAAATAACTTTTCACCCGTGTATAACACAAAACTTTTCACCTCACTACAGCGAGGAAAATAAGAAAAAGGGTTTGTACTATCAAATTTATTTACCTCTTTGTCAATACAATAATTTTGAAGTACTTATAGAAATATTGGTAAAATCAAAAATAATGCAAAATAGCCTAAGCAAATCCAGTCTTTATGGAACTATTCCAATACCGACATATCGTCACTACTTTGAAAAAACTCGTATCTCCAATCAATGAATAAACCAAACTGAACTTTATTGCACATCGAGTAAAGTTCAATTAGCCAGATTATCGATTTTGAGATACGAGCAAACTGTATTACTGTTAAATTGTATACCGTTTTGACTTAAGTTTTTTTTTATTATTTCGGATGCGTTTTGATCGCACATCGACTTACTTGGACTGTCAGAACATTTTATCCGTTTTTACAACAAGAATGAAGGTTAATGTTGAATGCTGATATTTATGAATTAAAATAAAATTGTAAGACTGCATTTAGTGTTTTTTACTCGATGCAATTCATTATTGTGATGTTAAAAATTCAGCACTTTTAACGTTTTACGTTTTGTTAGCTGTCAAATATCCCTTAAGCTGCCTTCAAATGTCAAAACTCTTTCTTCACTTGTGGATAAAAAGCGATTTTCTCAATAGATGTCAAACAAACAAAAAGGGCTTTCCGAGCTAGTGAGGTGAAAAATATATATATTGACTAAACTTTCGAAGTTACCAAACGCTTCAACAAGCTTCCGAAGAATATACTGATGACCGAGGATGCTCATGGTTTTAAAAAACAACTTTTTAACTTTTTGGCAGATAAAGCTTACTGTTCAATGGATGAGTATAGGCGTGATAGTTTAACTGTTTTTTAGACTGTAAGTATATTGATTTAGTGCACGACTGAATATTCATATTTGTAAGTCCTTGGGCGCAGCCATTGACGTACAATAAAACAACTAGACTCCCAATCACGCTCAAAAATTGTCGGAAGCAAAAGTCTGCACACGCGTCTATTGTGCAGAGTTTTGGTTCAGTTGTGTTTCGACCGCGCGTTGATTACAACGTCACTTCTCGCCCCGTATTCGTATATGTCTCTTTCGCACCGTAATCAAACTCACGAGAAAAAAAGAGACAGACAGTCTAGCTTCCACTCCACTGCATTCTTTACTCTTTAGGCGGTTTCCAGCGCGTGACGTCATGTCTCTACTTCGAACGATCGTATTCAATTGAAATTAAACATTACTACTACGACATAAGGTGTTAATTTGAATGAATGCTGTTAATGTTATCTGTATAAATTGATGTATACGTACACACAACGCCGCTCGGACGTTTTTTGAGGAACTTTTGTTAAGCGATTGGGAGTCTAGTTGTTTTATTGTACGTCAATGGGCGCAGCATACTGATACAAGTCTATAATCATTGCACCATCTATTTAGCCTATGTTTGACAAATAAATTATTTGTAATTGTTTTGTATTTTGTATTTCCTTCTCTTCCATCACTGCACTGTCAAGAAGAGGATAAATGGGGTTTTTAGGCTTTTTGCTCCGGCTTTACTTGCAAAAATGTTCACGCCCCGCCACAAAAAAAACTTCTTCAGATGCGCTTTGCGCTCGCTCAGTCAATTTGTTCAGTGCACTTAGCTATCCAGTCGTCAAACGTAGGATATGAACACAAAGTTCAAAAGACTTTTTCGCTTTCACAATTTTGCATGGATGGTTTACAAGCAGCAAAGTTGGCACGAACCAGTTCGGCAGCCGCGGGTAAACTGACAAACAAACATCGCGACACTTTTATTGCATGGCACTTACTGAAATGTGAATCGCTACCGTTAAGCCTAAGTTATGAGAGCGACATATTTTTGTGTGTTTTTCGTTCTACTATCATTTTAGGGATCTGTGGCAACTCATCTTGCTAATATTACAAATGCGAAAGTTTGTATAAAATATGTTTGTTACTCTTTTACGTTGAAATTCGGTATGTTTTTAGGGTTCCGTACCTCAAAAAGAAAAAACGGAACCCTTATAGGATCACTTTGTTGTCCGTCTGTCAAGACCCTTTTTCTCAGGTACGGTCTACTGCCCCTTGGAGCTGTGAAAAAATCAAACTTCTAAACCAACGCAATCAAAAGATACAACCGTTTATGCCGCAAATTTCCGCATATTTTCGAAACTCGCAAGGGAATCAAAACCTACAGGGTACTTCCCGTGAACTCAGAATCTTGAAATTTGGTACGAAACAACGTCTTATAGCACAGATAAAGGAAAAATTGCGAAAAGCATAATTTTTTTTGTCTATCTGTCTCTATCAGTAACCTATCTATTTATGCCGTAAATTTTCGACACTCGCATGATAATCAAAACCGACAGGGTACTTCCCGTGAACACAGAATCTTGAAATTTGGTACGAAGCAAGGTCTTATAGCACAGATACAGGAAAAATTGCGAAAAGCATATTTTTTTTGTCTGTCTGTCTCATGCCTATATCGTCACCAATCTACAATGATCCCACACTGCGCATATTTTGCTTAGGAGCAGGTCTGCTAAGACTGGATGTTTATAGATACATATAAATTTGTACGGAACCCTCGGTGCGCGAGTCCGACTCGCATTTGACCGGTTTTTTACATAAAACTGATCCGTGATTAACCTCTATCTCATGTGATGAAAAATGCAGATGAGGCCAAGGATCTCACTGGTTCAGTAACAGTCTATTCACTCTAGCCCAGGAGGGGCACACTTACATATATCACACTTTTCATGCGACTACAGCGATCTCTGGTTGTTTGGTAAAGAACTAAATTAGCGGCCATCTTGGTTGACTTGTCAAACTTGTCAGTTGTCATTCATCGGCCATGGCCATGGCGTACCAAATTGTACGGTCAAGGACTTTAATTGATAGGCCACTTGCCAATGTTCGTATTTTAGCCGTATAGTGCAAATCGGGTTTAGCCGCTTATACTTCGTATATGCTGATTTGAATTAGACGGCTAAAATACGAATAGTGGCAATTAGCCTATCAATTAAAATTACGCGTAATTATAGCTGTACATCACTACCAACATATACATATAGATAGGTATACATCTATAGATACGTCACATTAGTTCTTCACCAGGGCGTAGGGCAGCAGCACCTTCCATACATGCAAATTTGACCATAGAGTTGCCACTCTTGTTCATATAATATTACAATACTCTTTGCTCTAGCCCTAGCCGTATCTATCAGGGTATACAGACAATGGGAATTAATTCCAGTCTTTAGCAGTCCGTATTAGAAAAAATAAAAAAAATATAAAAAAAAAAATTTCACGGGACTATTCACACCAATTGACCTAGTCCCAAACTAAGCAAAGCTTGTTACTATGGGTACTAGACAACGGATAAACATACTTATATAGATAGATACATACTTAAATACATATTAAACACCCAAGACTCAAGCACAAACAATCGTATTATTCACACAAATGTCTGCCCCGACCGGGAATCGAACCCGGGACCTCAAGCTTCGTAGTCAGGTTCTCTAACAACTAGGCTATCCGGTCGTCTACATGATCGTCTAAAAGATGAAGCAAACCACTGATACTTGGCGGAACTATCCCGAAGGTGAGCAAATAAATGATTAATATTGATTGGCGGCAGCAGTATTCCATAGAAGATCCCTTCCCCCCCCTCCCCCCCTCTCCCTTCCCCTTTCCTGTGCTTTATAAAGAGTAAAATGTATAGTGTAGAAGTGCCTTGGTTTCCATGATGCCGTGTTATCTTCATATAGCTTAGGGTTGCCATCTCCAAAATTCGGCAACTAGGACAAAAAGCGTATAATCCCCGGATTTGGAGCTCAGAACCCGGACACGCCAAGGTTCTTAAAGTTTTGAGAAACTTTTTCAAAATAGTATACGTAGATAGGTACATTGACAATCGTCCAGCGGCGACCAAAAACTAAAAAATTTCACACCCAAACTGCCCGGTCGTTCCCCGGACGCTCTCTAAACTAGGACAAATCCGAGGAAACCCGGACGGATAGCAACCCTATCTTCATATGCAATCAATAGATGGCGCTGTCCGAGCGAAAGTGTAGTGACTTAAAAAATGTTAGCGCTACATTTTTAGGCCAAACTCTATAATTGTATTTTATTTATTTATTGCTCCGTCTGTAAAGAATTCTTTTATCGCTATACCGCGGGAACTATGAAACTTTCCGGGATAAAAGCTATCCTATGTCCTTCTCAGGGTCTCAAACTATCTCCATACCAAATTTCATCTAAATCGGTTCAGCGGTTTAAGCGTGAAGAGGTAGCAGATAGTCAGACAGACAGACACACTTTCGCATTTATAATATTTATATACACCGTGAAATTTTAGTGGTTGTTTTCCCGAAACGAGGTGATTTAGTATCGATTGTACAATCGATTTATAAGTACTATTTTGACTAGAGTCAAAAATCCAATTGTGAAAAACGAAAGTCGAAAATGACCGCAAACCAATAGGAACGCTTCGTTGGTACCTAACCTATCGTACGATCGTACGCTACTTGTACAATCGATACTAAATCACCTCGTTTCGGGAAAACAACCAATAAAATTTCACGGTGTATACAGGGTAATTTTTTAATAAGTGCACAAATTTTAATATTGTGATACAGTGTCGTTAAAATAATAAATTTCAGTATTTTTCGTTACCTATAATATTTATCATTTTATTTTTTATTTTTCATAGTTACTCGACCAATTTATTGGATGAATTACTATGAACAACCCAAATTTCAAATGTAAAAAAAAATTCTAGAACGTTCTAGAATTTTTTTTTACATTTGAAATTTGGGTTGTTCATAGTAATTGGGAATGTCTAAAAAAAATTACCAGTGGTTTTTATATTTTTTTTTGTATAGAAAAGTCAATTATATTAAAGTAATTTCAATATTTTGTCATTTAGTTCTCTACTTTTTCAAAATTAATTATTTAAACTATTTTAGTTGATGACGTCAGATTATAATTGAGGGCTCCCACAATGCCATATTTCTAAATCTATCTAAATGCGTACGATAAGGCAACCCCTTTAATTATTATTTGCGTAGTGGTACACTATCTATACACTGTGTCACTTTACTGGCACTGTCAAAGTGCTAGATGTCAGACAGCGGGTCCAAATCAAACTCCGTAGTATAATCCACGCGTAAATTGTGAAGAATTCTAACCACACAGAATAAAGTACGACTTGAACCGGTCACGCAATTTACACCAATGTCTGTTAAACCTTCTTATATATTTTAATAATATCAAACACCCTGGCCATGTGTATGATTTGTATTTTTGAATATTGTTTTTCCATTCATTACTTTCTGCTGTCATCTCTGTCTTCTCATACATCTTTACCGTTGAACATATAATATATTTAACCATTTTCCACTGCCAAACTCTGGTTTCCTTTAAGTATGTCAAATGAAGGTCATTGCTTATTTGTTATATAATAAATTCATTACATAATATTAAAATTAAATAACTACAGAAAACGAGTTAAAAAGCATTTATCTCGAAATGGTTTTCGATTTCCTATACATTGCAAAAAAATAGACATCCCCAATTCATCCAATAAATTGGTCGAGTTACTATGAAAAATAAATCGTGATCTATTAACACAGAAATAATAATAAAGAGGATAGAAGTGCCTTAGACGCGTGACCTTGGCGCCGCGCTTGTGACTCGTAGGTCACAAGCGCGCGACTTGTGGCTCAGTGCTATTTGAAACGTGGGTATGACAACAAGTGCTTTAAAATGGTGTTTTGCAGCATTAGCAATTGCGGAAACTCGTCCACTATGTGTAATTACACTAATAAGGGGATTACATTTCATTGGTATGTATTAATTTAATGTAATAATGCGGTTTATATCAAAATACAACTTGAGAAAATATTTCATTATGAAATATTGGTTTACACGTTATTAACACGAAACTTCATATACCATTGCTACTCATGCCCATAAAAACGCAGATCGTTTTGAATTATACGCAGCAATGTAAAGTAATTTCTGATAACCCTTCTGTCTTACACAAAAGTTCGTGGTACGGACAAAAAAACAGGTTACGACTAGTACAGACATAATGCCGACGCGGCCAATAAATGGCGCCGTTGTGTAAATGTGGGTATGACTTACGTTGAGTGTTATTTAACGCTATCTCTAAGGTGTAAGGTTCATAATTGTTTGTAAGCAAAAATATTAGTAATTGTGTGCGTGATTGCGTAGTACGGTTCCGGTCTTTTGAATGTGCGCATTAACACAGTAAGTGGAGGGGATGAAGCAGCGACACGAGTTCCCGAAGAAAATAGGAACTAAGGCATTTCTATTCTCTTTATTATTATTTCTGTGTCTATTAACGATACTGAATCACGTATCAAATTATGTGCACTGATTAAAAAATTAGCCTGTATATATATGGATACGTTTCTCGTGAAGGTATTCCTAACACGGGTGAATACGCGAGTAAAAGCTAGTCTAATCTTCTTCTAATTAAATATATAAAAATCTCGTGTCACGGTGTTTGATATCAAAGTCCTCGGAAACGGCTTGACCGATTTTTATGAATGTTTTTGGTGTCAGGTTATTTTCAGGCTATTTTTTATACTTACCTACCCCTACTCTTTGCAGATGGAGTAGCGGGCAACAGCTAGTTTATCTATACTAATAGTATAAAGCTGAAGAGTTTGATTGTTTGTTTGGTTGAACGCGCTAATCTCAGGAACTACTGGTCCGATTTGAAAAATTCTTTCTGTGTTAGATAGCCCATTTATCGAGGAAGACTATAGGCTATATAATATAATATTACGGGGGGCGCGGGGGGGGTGCGGTGCGGGGGGTGCAGGGGGGGTAATATGACGATACGTGTCAAGGTATCATTTTTTTATATCGAGGAACTAAGGAGAGCCATAATTGATGAAAAAGCAAATTGGATAAAAAAAATAAGCTGCCCAAATTACTAATTCCACGCAGACGGAGTCGCGGGCAAAAGCTAGTCTATAAATAACCACAATATCCAACGCAGTCCCAGCCGCAGATCTGATCTGCATTATGTAGCGGTGCTGTGATTGGTGTTTAAATATTCACACGCTCCGCCGTGTCTTGACTACTAGCGCTTAACTATACTTAGCGTGACCACGCGTTCAGTTTTTGACGAAACAGTCTTAAGGGGCTATTCACCGCCCATTGATTAATTTTAACTGACGGATAAATGTGATGCCGTCTCCGTCTATTCGAACAAAACAAACAGAGACGGCATCACATTTATCCGTCAGTTAAAATTAATCAATGGGCGGTGAATAGCCCCTTAAGACTGTTTCGTCAAAAACTGAACGCGTGGTCACGCTAAGTATAGTTAAGCGCTAGTAGTCAAGACACGGCGGAGCGTGTGAATATTTAAACACCAATCACAGCACCGCTACATAATGCAGATCAGATCTGCGGCTGGGACTGCGTTGGATATTGTGGTTATTTATAGACTAGCTTTTGCCCGCGACTCCGTCTGCGTGGAATTAGTAATTTGGGCAGCTTATTTTTTTTATCCAATTTGCTTTTTCATCAATTATGGCTCTCCTTAGTTCCTCGATATAAAAAAATGATACCTTGACACGTATCGTCATATTACCCCCCCTGCACCCCCCGCACCGCACCCCCCCCGCGCCCCCCGTAATATTATATTATATAGCCTATAGTCTTCCTCGATAAATGGGCTATCTAACACAGAAAGAATTTTTCAAATCGGACCAGTAGTTCCTGAGATTAGCGCGTTCAACCAAACAAACAATCAAACTCTTCAGCTTTATACTATTAGTATAGATAAACTAGCTGTTGCCCGCTACTCCATCTGCAAAGAGTAGGGGTAGGTAAGTATAAAAAATAGCCTGAAAATAACCTGACACCAAAAACATTCATAAAAATCGGTCAAGCCGTTTCCGAGGACTTTGATATCAAACACCGTGACACGAGATTTTTATATATTTAATTAGAAGAAGATTAGACTAGCTTTTACTCGCGTATTCACCCGTGTTAGGAATACCTTCACGAGAAACGTATCCATATATATACAGGCTAATTTTTTAATCAGTGCACATAATTTGATACGTGATTCAGTATCGTTAATAGACACAGAAATAATAATAAAGAGAATAGAAATGCCTTAGTTCCTATTTTCTTCGGGAACTCGTGTCGCTGCTTCATCCCCTCCACTTACTGTGTTAATGCGCACATTCAAAAGACCGGAACCGTACTACGCAATCACGCACACAATTACTAATATTTTTGCTTACAAACAATTATGAACCTTACACCTTAGAGATAGCGTTAAATAACACTCAACGTAAGTCATACCCACATTTACACAACGGCGCCATTTATTGGCCGCGTCGGCATTATGTCTGTACTAGTCGTAACCTGTTTTTTTGTCCGTACCACGAACTTTTGTGTAAGACAGAAGGGTTATCAGAAATTACTTTACATTGCTGCGTATAATTCAAAACGATCTGCGTTTTTATGGGCATGAGTAGCAATGGTATATGAAGTTTCGTGTTAATAACGTGTAAACCAATATTTCATAATGAAATATTTTCTCAAGTTGTATTTTGATATAAACCGCATTATTACATTAAATTAATACATACCAATGAAATGTAATCCCCTTATTAGTGTAATTACACATAGTGGACGAGTTTCCGCAATTGCTAATGCTGCAAAACACCATTTTAAAGCACTTGTTGTCATAACCACGTTTCAAATAGCACTGAGTAAATAAATGGCGCCGTTGTGTAAATGTGGGTATGACTTACGTTGAGTGTTATTTAACGCTATCTCTAAGGTGTAAGGTTCATAATTGTTTGTAAGCAAAAATATTAGTAATTGTGTGCGTGATTGCGTAGTACGGTTCCGGTCTTTTGAATGTGCGCATTAACACAGTAAGTGGAGGGGATGAAGCAGCGACACGAGTTCCCGAAGAAAATAGGAACTAAGGCATTTCTATTCTCTTTATTATTATTTCTGTGTCTATTAACGATACTGAATCACGTATCAAATTATGTGCACTGATTAAAAAATTAGCCTGTATATATATGGATACGTTTCTCGTGAAGGTATTCCTAACACGGGTGAATACGCGAGTAAAAGCTAGTCTAATCTTCTTCTAATTAAATATATAAAAATCTCGTGTCACGGTGTTTGATATCAAAGTCCTCGGAAACGGCTTGACCGATTTTTATGAATGTTTTTGGTGTCAGGTTATTTTCAGGCTATTTTTTATACTTACCTACCCCTACTCTTTGCAGATGGAGTAGCGGGCAACAGCTAGTTTATCTATACTAATAGTATAAAGCTGAAGAGTTTGATTGTTTGTTTGGTTGAACGCGCTAATCTCAGGAACTACTGGTCCGATTTGAAAAATTCTTTCTGTGTTAGATAGCCCATTTATCGAGGAAGACTATAGGCTATATAATATAATATTACGGGGGGCGCGGGGGGGGGTGCGGTGCGGGGGGTGCAGGGGGGGTAATATGACGATACGTGTCAAGGTATCATTTTTTTATATCGAGGAACTAAGGAGAGCCATAATTGATGAAAAAGCAAATTGGATAAAAAAAATAAGCTGCCCAAATTACTAATTCCACGCAGACGGAGTCGCGGGCAAAAGCTAGTCTATAAATAACCACAATATCCAACGCAGTCCCAGCCGCAGATCTGATCTGCATTATGTAGCGGTGCTGTGATTGGTGTTTAAATATTCACACGCTCCGCCGTGTCTTGACTACTAGCGCTTAACTATACTTAGCGTGACCACGCGTTCAGTTTTTGACGAAACAGTCTTAAGGGGCTATTCACCGCCCATTGATTAATTTTAACTGACGGATAAATGTGATGCCGTCTCCGTCTATTCGAACAAAACAAACAGAGACGGCATCACATTTATCCGTCAAATAAATTTGATCAATGGATAGTGAAACAGGGGTAAATCTCAAATTTTATTTAGACAGGTCTGTTGATTAGGGTATACATGTATTAAAATGTAGGAAAGGCCGAATTTATTATAATATTTCCCTTGACGTTTCGGCCACAATGCAGCAGCCGTGGTCACGATTTGACTGAAGTGTAGGTTGTCAAGTTCGTTTAACCGCTCCAGTCTTTCGAACTACCCGCACTTGATTCCGATTAGAATCAGCACCCGTATCTCGAACTACTCGCACCAGTCGCACTGATCAAGATTTTTTAACGGCACCCCATCACACAGACACACAACAATAACAACGTCCGACGATCTCTCTCCCGAACATTCATCCCGACGCCGACATTGTTTATAACAGGATTCCATGAAGACGAAAGCTTATATCCATCCAACCGGATGAAATTTCTGTGCTTTTTAATTTCAACTGCTTCACGCACCATTCTAGAGTACAAATGACGTTCGATTAAGAGAATTTTGGTATTGTGCAGTTCGATCCAGTGATTTGGTCCTAACTTTAATAAATGTTCGGCTATGGCTGACCTATTTAAACAAACTACACTTCAATCAACTCCATGATCATGGTTGCTGCAATGTGGCCGAAACATCGAGGAAAATATTGTTTGCGTGACAAGTCCCGTTAATATGAGTGAAAATCACGAATGTTTGAAACAGTAGATTTGTTATAAAACTAACCTAACTGAACCTAATGGGTTCTTTATCTATACGATGCCGTTTTAATAAATTCTGCTAAGTTTGCGGTTTCAGAAAAAAAAACTTTTCGGTATTTGACCCATTCGGTATTTTAGTATTTCGTAGTTCGGTATTATAATACATACCCGTTGAATATACCTAACGCTGGCCATCGATATAATCCAGAGTCCTCTAATAGCCTTCTCCATCGCCCTCTGACTATAAGCTTTCTTATGAGGCCCATCGTCAGCGCCCATGCAGCAACGCAACTTTTGTGCAGCGTCGACGCAACACAAGCTGGCGATTGTTGTTAGGGACCTTATTTGTAAATCTGTGTTTGTTTCTGTCGATAATCAATGAGAAAACTAGTTCTGTTTTCCGGTAAAAATAGAATGGTCACCCTAATTCTACTGCATCTCGCAAACGTGGATCTAGGCTGCTTGTTCTAATGTCGACCGCACCTATAATCAAACCACGGTGGCTTAAGGAACGACGAATGTATTGGGCACAACATCCCTTCTATCATCATCATCATTTCAGCCGAAAGACGTCCACTGCTGAACATAGGCCTCCCCCAAGGCTCGCCAAACAGATTGGTCCCAACCGCATACAACGCGATCCCGCGACCTTAACCAGGGGCCTGTTACATAACAAAGTACAACTAATATTACAAGCGGAACTCTCGCTTCAGTTATACTGGGTGAAATTTTGAATGTGATACAAAATTAGTGTTTCAAGCTTAGTTAATGCTGGATAACATAATGCATTTACTCAATTGTTGAAATTGGACTGATAAAATTTTGGATTTTCATACTTTGCGGTAGTTAAATTATGAACTAAATGTATGGACACCTCAAATTTAACAATACGAATTCCAACAACTGGGTAAGTGCATTATGTTGTCCAGCCAAAACTAAGCTAGAAACAGTAATTTTGTATCACGTTCAAAATTTCACCCTGTATTAACTAGAAAGGGAGTTCTGCTTGTAATATAAGTTTTACTTTATTATGCAACAGGCCCCAGGTCGTTGCTCCGTCTAGTTGGAGGCCTACCTACACTGCTCCGGTCCGTGGACGCCACTCGAGAACCTTATTGCCCCATCATCCATCAGTTCTACGAGTGATTTGCCCTGCCCACTGCCACTTACCCCTCTATCTTCCCAGCCTATATATATTATATACATCCCACTGCAGGGCACAGGCCTCCTCTCGGAATGAGAGGACTTGAAGCGTAGTTCCTAGATGTTTTTGTCCATAGTAAAGCTCATGGTAAATTTCACTACTACTACTACCACTACAGAGAGTTCACTAATGAGTATAGTATAAGGTAGGTACCTACTAAACTCTATGAAAACACAAAAAGTGGCTAATTCAAGTCTGAAAAGACACATTATAACATTTGTATGCTTTTATTATTTTTGTAATATTCTGATACAGGCGGCAATATAAAAACAATCAAACTTACCATTATAAGTTTCTTCGAATATCTAGGTTATTGGGTTTTGACATAGCTTATATCAGCTTGAACACTAAATTTAAACATGAAAAAGCCACAGAAATGACGGCATTGTGTACACATGTGTGTGTGTGGCAATGTGTGTTTGCCGAGTATAGTTTGGTCACCTATGATTCGACGACTATGAGGCACAGCGGTTAAATTTAAACACTGACAAATCTGCAGCATTTTAACTCTGTAACATAACTCTCGCTCAGGGAGTCGATTCTGAAACTTTTATAGGACACAAACAAGTGAAAACGAGTTGGGAATTGTATCGATTATTCCGAGAATAGGACCCTGGGAATTCCAACGCGTACAGTAAATCAATTTAATAATTTATTGAATCAGGCGTTACTTTGCGGAGGTCCATATTAATGAACTAAAACAATTACTTTGCTCACCCGCGACCTCGCGGGTGAGCAAAGTAATTGTTTTAGTTCAATTTAATAACCCAAATATGAAAGTGGGGGGAGTATAACAATTATACCCACATGGAGAAACTATTAGCTTAATTAAGAGGGTTTATACCTGCTGAGCTGGCAACGTTGCATTTTTGTTATTTTTTCTCGATTATTCCATAAAAATTGAATGAAGATTAAAAATGTCTTGTATACAAATTGTTCTAATATATAAGTTAATGTGTCTTAATAATCGTGATAAAACTTTTATTTTCTTTAAAAACCGTTAGGTAATAATTTGTTCGTTTATAAAGAAAATAAACGTCTATCACGAATTATTACTGCAGTAGACACATTAACTTATGTTAGGAATAAATAAGACTTGCCACACCACTGCGTTGATTTTAGAGATCGTCAATTGACTTCCGTCGCCGTTATGTCAGTGGTGAGCGCTGGAGCTCAGTCTCATGGGCCATTCTTACCGGGCACTTGGCATAGGACGGTCGTATTGCTCTGAGCTTATCCTTTCGCGCCTAATTTTAAGATTAGAAAGTGTTTTCTCCACATTTTCGTTCGTCTTGCAATTATTTGTAACTTTACCTATTGTGATTAAATAAAATTAGTAGTTGTAATTTTTCATTTATTTGATCATCCCTAATATCAGAAGCGGGATCAAACTACGTGCTTTGCTTTTCCATCCAGTGTTATTTAGTTTAAAGTGCTTTAACGAAATATGGAGAACACTTATCGTCGTAGTCGTAGTCGAAGCCGTAAATTACGTAGGCACGAACATAAGGCGCGGCGTCGTAGCGGTTCGTCGAAATCAAATAGTGTCCGCGAGTCCTTACAAATAATAGTGTCGCGTTTGAATGCGATAGAAAATCGAGAATCATCTGCGTTGCGTTCTGAAACTCCACCCGTACCTGCCCCTCAGGCTTTCGTGGTTGAGAATTCTACGGAGAAAATAGTCGAGGCCATTCGTTCTTTAAAATCAGTGCATACGTAGCGGTATTGTGTCTAATTTCGATTCAAATGTGCATGACGTTGACGCGTGGTTTCACTACCGACCGGACGTGGTCCAATTTTAAACGAGATTTAAATTTTTTATGCGTTAAGAAAATTGATATTGCGGGTATTTTTTTATGACTGTCTACTGATTCTGACGAGTACGCAACTTATGCGGATTACGCTAGGCGTTCATTGTTGCGTTTAAAAGTCGTGAAACGTCTGAGCGATGATTTAGTATCGGAAATTCTGGTCAGGGGAATAAAAAATCCTCACGTGAAGGCGTGCGCGGCGAATGCTTATTTGTCTTCTAACGAACTTGTCTCTTTTTTATCAACGTTTGTTAGGCCAGTTCATAGTTCACGATCATTCTAGCCTCAGAGTAGTAGCACTAGAAGTTTCACTAATATCATCTGCGATTGTTAATCACTTTTCATGTGCTAGTAAACCCATATTTTGTGAGTGAAAGGGGGTTAGGTAGGTCAATGACGAAGGTTTCGTCATATGTGACACTACCCGTCGAGTTTAGCAAAATCACATTAGAGATAGATTTGCTCATAGTTCCTAGTGAAAGTATGAACGCTCCAATTATGTAGTTACCTAAACGTGATAAATCGGTTTTCAATGTGGCAACAGTTGGGTTAGAAAAGCTACCTTTGCCTGTAAAAACTTCTCTGGTTTCTCTGCGTCCATGATAGCTGGTACTGCCACGTCGACTGTTACCACAGGCCGTATGCATAAAAGATTCAATAGTGACTCGCCAGTTTGTTATCGCCCTTATAAAATGTCGTTATGGCTCCTACCTCCCAAAATGTTGAACAGATCCGATAGTTTCTTGGGTTAGCGGGATAATTTAGGCGCTACATCCCTAATTTGACTAGGAAATCCGCAAATTCGCTTAACACGAAAAGACTCTTGAGTTTATTTGGGGTCCTGGGCAAGAGTCTGCTAGTACTGAATTTATTAAGTCTTACTAATGAGCCTAACCCAGCCATTTTTGATCCAGAATTACCGACTGAGGTACATACAGATGCCAGTAGCGCTGGTTACGGGGCGCCGTTTTGCAAGTTCACAAAGATAGAAAAAAACGGGTAGTCGCACTTATTATGTTTTGTACCCAAGGGGCATCGTTTAAGCCTACTTTAGTCTTCCATGACGAACATAGCCATATTTATGCTGGTAAATCCATTGACCTCATTTTGAAACATTTTTGATTTCCTGGCCTAAGACAGTTTGTCGTCAAAAATATTTCCCATTGCATTGTTTGCTTATCGTGCTTTTATACGTGATATCGTCGTAGAAGTACCGCGTAAAAGTCTAGAATCATTTAGGACAATGACGAGACAGGACGGCTGAGCGGTTACGATGAAACCAAGAAGCACAAGACGAATACGTCAATAAAGACAGGCGACCGCCTAGGGTATTTAAAGTAAATGACTTTGTTTTTTTCTTTGTTACGAGCTGAAGCTACTGGCCGGGTTTATGGTGCCGTGGAGTGGAGAGTGGACGCCCGAGTCCTGTGCTACCTTCTTTGAGGATGAATGTTGAAGTCTGAGCGGTATGCTAACTTGGAGCCTATGCCGGCAGCCACTAGGAGGTATGCGAACTTCGTGCCTATGCCTACAGTGTTGGCCACTGTGTGGTATGCTAACTCTGTGCCTATGCCAGCAGTGTGATGTTGTTCTTCTGTGTGGTATGCTAACTGTGTGCCTATGCCAACAGAATTATTATGAAACTTTGTTTTTCTGCGTGGTATGCTAACTTTGTGCCTATGCCAGCAGTACGAGTAATGACATCTTTTGTCGACTGTGTGATATGGTAACATTGTGCCTATGTCAAAAGTTCAGTTATAATTTTTACATACCTGCTACAAGCGTGGTAAGCTAACAAGGTGCCTATGCCAGCTTGTTAATAGGGACTAAAACTTCTGACATTTATTTTGTAACTTTTCTTTAAATACATGTTTCCACTTATTTTTCATTCCCGATTAAAATTTCGAAATTAAAGTAATACATAAGTAGCTCCATTACAGTAATGTGGTGACTTGTTTGTTTAACAATTTGCCTATCTGCTCATTAGCAGCATCCGCTTTAATTTTGCTAGTGCATTTTTTTTAAATTGGTGACCATTATAGTGAGACCTTTATTTTTGCCTACATCTCCGATACGTTATTATGTTACTTAGGTATGTTTGCATGTTAATTAACACTTTGCTCATATGTTTAAGCATTGATGAATGTGACGCGCCTAGTACAAGAGTCTGCAACCATTGAAGCATCAGCTGGACCTGGTCAAGATGCTACGTCGACTGAACCAGCTGACGACACGGAGGCTAGCCGCAACTAAGGACCTGCCGAGGACAGCAGGATGTCAGAATTGGCCGTGTTAGGAATAAATAAGACTTGCCACACCACTGCGTTGATTTTAGAGATCGTCAATTGACTTCCGTCGCCGTTATGTCAGTGGTGAGCGCTGGAGCTCAGTCTCATGGGCCATTCTTACCGGGCACTTGGCATAGGACGGTCGTATTGCTCTGAGCTTATCCTTTCGCGCCTAATTTTAAGATTAGAAAGTGTTTTCTCCACATTTTCGTTCGTCTTGCAATTATTTGTAACTTTACCTATTGTGATTAAATAAAATTAGTAGTTGTAATTTTTCATTTATTTGATCATCCCTAATACTTATATATTAGAACAATTTGTATACAAAACATTTTTAATTTTCATTCAATTTTTATGGATAAATCGAGAAAAACTAACAAAAATGCTTCGTTGCCAGCTCAGCAGGTATAAACCCTCTTAAATGGTAAATAATGTATGTATGTAATGTATGTAAACTCTTTATTGTACAAAAATAAGGAAAACAAGAAATACATTATTGACAACCGTTGAAATGCATGTACAAAGGCGAACTTATCCCTTTAAGGGATCTCTACCAGTCAACCTTTGAGTGGATGAAAGGAGCATTTAGTAAGGGACCGACAAAGAATAAGTAAAAATAATACAGTCGGACAAAGCAAAGGCTACAATACAACTTTTAGTAAATACAATACATAATTATAGAGTTCTGGGCCCAATTGCATAACAAATTACAAGCTAATAGTATTAGCTATTTTGTATTGAAATTCACTAATACTACCTATTTGCTTGTATTGGGTTCTGATAATAATGTACGAAAGTTGTGAATACCGTGGAAAGAACTTTGCTAAGAAGGAGATTAGTAGGTACGTCTAACTTTATAGACACTGAAAAATGTAATATATAAAAATCTCGTGTCACGGTGTTTTTTATCGAACTCTGAAACGGCTTGACTAATTTTTATCAAATTTGTTCTCTATATTTGGCAGGTGTGGGAATTTATACCCCTAAATGTGCCAAAACAACGTTTGCTGGGTCAGCTAGCAAAATATAATAGGTAATTACCGTTATTGTTAATTTTTTTTAAATAGTATTTCACGTAAAAAGAGGGGTAAACGTTTTATAAGGTAAACGCACTAATGCTCGACACCGCAACGCCCAGTAGATGACACCCGTCTGACACCTGTCTTACTATGACATAAGATTGAAGGTGCCATGCATTGGGTCAGTGTCGAGCACAGGGGCGTTTACCTTATACACTAGTTACAGAGTTTTGTGTGATCCATTGCGATCACGCCTTCAGAATCATCCAGTATGTATTGTATCAAATCAACGTTCAAGGTACAAGGTACTAAACGAATCTCTTTGAGGGAGTAAATACTTCGTTCATTCAATGAATTATCGTATTTTTCCACGTCATTTCTCCCGACATGTCGGATAACCACTTCTTCTTTTCTAACGGCACGGACTACTTTTTTTACTTTTGCGACACTTTTTCATATATCATCAATATATCAATATATTATATCATCAATATATTATATCATCATCATCATCATCCCCGCCTATATACGTCCCACTGCAGGGCACAGGACTCCTCTCAGAATGAGAGAGCTTGAGTCGTAGCTCCCACGCGGACCTAGTGCGGATTGGGAACTTCACACACACCATTGAATTTCTTCTCATGTGTACATACAGGTTTCCTCACGATGTTTTTCCTTTATAGTTATTTATGATACGAGTGCGGAAAGTAGGCAGGCAATTCCCTAAACACACGACGGGGCGGGGGGGGGAGGGGTTGGAGAGGGTCACATTTCCCCTTATAGTGTACATTATCGCCAACGTCCATACCACGTTGGAAACACCGGTTCTCGTCTGATCACCGAAGTAGATGGAGCAGAAGAAGTTTGGCTGCAGTCGTGTGGTCTAAAGCACACTCGGGTTTTTTTTAAAACATACCGTTTAAAGGTCGATTCATATTTTATGACATGCCACATTGATGCGTTGCGTCGTCGCACGCGACATTTCAACGGATCGACGGACAAGAGACGAAGCGGGGGAGGGTGATGCCGCTGCGCTGTCTCTAATAGTACAGATGTACTGCAAAATGATTTTCCATCGGGAAAACTCGGATCTCAATCGGAATACGATGGCACCCAAACTGTCAATCAATGATTGTATTAAATGAGTGACGTTTTCATATCCATTCTATATGGAACTTTATTGTTTAGTGTCAAATGTCAAAGTGAAAAATGTAAGATGGCTACACGGCTGTAAGATGGCACTGAAGCTAATTGAGAGAGCACGATAAAGACGAACTTTTCCGATGAAGTACAAAGGAAAATCATTTTTCTCAAACATGCTATTTAATGTTTACGTTGTGTTCCTTAAAACAGGCTTCAAAATACACCGTTGCAGGCCTAGGCCGGCAATGCGATCGTCTATTGTTTCATGTCACACAGCACCACGATGTTTATAGGTCTATGGCATCATAGCATTCAGCCATTTAAAAAAAACTATAAGCAATAGTTGCGTTTTGGTTCATTATGACATTCTGCCACTACGCTTATTTAAGGTAAGGTAAGATGGTGATGGTGATGGTAATGGTGATCTGCCTAGAGAAATATTTCACCATCAACATCATCATCACCATCATCATCATCATCATCATCATCATTTGTCGTGCGTCGACGCAGCGTAGGTGTGGCATAGAATGCGTTGATTGGTTGCATCACTTGCAACGTAACGCAACGTACCAGTGGAGCCTCACCCTAATGCTTTACGCGAGTGAACCTGCGGGAAAAAGCTAGTAAATAATAATCTGAAACACCGTATAAATAATTTAATTTATTTACAATTTATCTACAATTGTTAAGCACATAGACATAATATAAAATAAATAATAGAATTATCTAAAATAACGGATAAATTATTTAAATTTGTTCATTAGGTAAGACAAGGGTAAGACTATTGCAATAAAATCAGGGGATCTCTTCGTTTCTCATAATTTAATTTGTCTTAATTTCACTTACCTTATCAACGTTTGTCATAAAATATATAACCGTCATCTGATGTAAATACTGATTCAGAAATAAATTACTTTATGACAAATAAAAATTATGGAAAACGATACATTATGACATTTGAAACTCGGGTAAACGACAGAGAACTACAAAATCATAGTGAAAATAAACGGATCACTCACGTCTTAAAACGAGTTTAACTCGACCGACACCGACTCGGTGCGGTAATACTATTTTATTTGTTTTTAACTATCGGTGTCGATGTCTACCTTTTGGACTTAACCCTCACGTTGGGCATACAAACAAACTACAAACATTCTTATTTTTCTGTAACTGTGCGAAAAGCAAAAAAAAATATTTTTTCACATTCAATTAATCTATACGTTGCACAAATATTTTTCATGGCACACAACTATTAAATAAATATCATAAATATGACTTAAATTTGTCGTAAGTAACATTTATACAAAGTATGCCAGGCAAATATCTTTTGACGCAAATGAAGCCATTTAAAAATATTCAAATTGCCTCAATTGTTTTCAAATCTCGTCAAACTTAAATGTAAAATAAATACAAAAGTAATACTTTAGGAACCACAATAAACTTTGTCCAAAAACTATATTTAAAGATGTCTGATCCAGAATTTTCCAGCAGTTGGGTTGGTTTAGATTTAGTTAGACGAACACTCTTGCAAAAGTTTTTCATCGAAATTTTGTTTCACAACGTATATTCCAGTCCATTTAATTTACAATTATATTGTGTATCACTTATCTATGTGTGTTTTATGATCTGAATTGTATGTTTTTGGTTGCTTTATATATTGTCTCTTTTTTATTACTATCTAGGTATTTTATAATATATATATAAGACAATAACATAAGGCTTTTATTATTATTTGTCACACTGAATGCGTTCTGCGGTCGCGGTCAGGTCAAATTGAACGCAGCCCGCATTATGTCTGAACAACATTGTCAGTCTCTATATAATAATATTTAGTTCCGCGCGGTCAGATCGCACGCACGCGCAATATACAGAGACCGACAATGTTGTTCATACATAATGCGGGCTGCGTTCAATTTGACGCAATTTTGTGAGTATTCCAGTATATTGGATTTATTATATCTTAGTCTCACAGTACTTTTCTATTAAAAAGATCGACGATTGCTGACGCATGTTAAACGCAGGGACGTCCCTCATGCGTCATGTTTTTGTCGCGTAGGTACTATCCACACAGCTCGGCCACGACATCACGCGACCGGCGGCATCGGCGAGAATTTTATCAGTTCATTGCGTGTGCCACCATAATAATCACTGTGCGGCGAGCGTCGTAGCCGCGCAATGAATGGAGAAAACGCTCGCCACTGCCGCCGGTCGCACGAGTCGTGGCCGGACCATAAGTCAATGCGTTTTTGGAAGTTACGCGTCAAAAAAGCCATGCATATGACTCGACCTTTTGAACTGTAACATTGTAGTTGAACTTATTCTGTATCACAAGGCACTTGAGTATACCGCAAGCATGCGCCTATGTTCTCTTCAGGGTTTGGTTTCACAGATGGTGGTCCGAAATGTACGGACACGGCGAAAGGGGATATAGAGGTATCCACGTGGCAGTCTTCTGGTCTCTTGTTGGGGCAAAAATTGGAGCCGCAGTGGTGGGGGTCGCAGACGCCTGACATGACGGATGAACTCTGGAAGCATTGATATTGAGATTAAAACTCATGATGAGCCATTATTTTGTGGGTTTGAATGGTGTCCAATAGGACAGTGTACATCTAGAGACATTATCATTTATTTTAAAGCAATTTCACCAATCTTTTTTTTTTTTTTTTATTTATTTTCATATTTTTATATTAGATAAAGCTTTAAGGATAAGGTAGCACATTTTTTAGATGCCGTTCCTGGAAACCTAATAAATTTTATGATGTAAAAAGTTCTCAATTTATTTGAGCATTTTCTCTTATTAAAACTTTATTTAAATTCTTGAGAAACTTCTTAGAAATACAGCCTCTGCTGACTCACGTCTAGAACGTTCATATAATTCCTTTGAAGTAAATAAAGAAATTGACAGTAATCGGGGAACACTCGAGCATCAAAATGAGAAAACAGTTCTTGTTTCTCGGGGGTTCTAAGATCTTTTCAGCGTGAATCTCTTAAGGTCATAAAGAACTATAGCGTAAGTTCTGCAATTCTCATCTTCTCCTAACAATTACCTTTATCAAATTGCCCTCGAATGTATCAGCCACATGAGATCCGAGAGGAATGATTATCAGTTAGAGCACATCTTGACAAAGGACCAAACCAAAGCCCCTGGATTAAAGCAGAATTATACGTTACGTGAACCTAACACATACTCACCGACACAAAATACTCATTCTCGCATGGTATGGTAATCCTATCCTTGCAGCCCTGCCGACCAGTCAGGCCGACGCCGAACAGTCCATACCCGGAGTACCGGAACTTGTCATCTTCAGGAACAGCGAAGTGCTGGGCGTATGGAGACCAGCGACTCCAGGATAATGTGCGAGCCGACTGCCACTGCCAGAGCCAGGTTGGCCAGATATAGCTCCAAATCTGTCAGGGTTAGTAAGGGGTGAGGGTACTACAAGAGTAAGAAGAGAGTAGATGCTACTAGTTGTAGATAGAGAGGATTCCTAAGTGGATTACCCGTTGGTTAACTTATGCTATGGAAACTATTTAGGCACTACAGTTTATACATGTCATTTATGGTGTAGGTAAGGTAGGGGCATTGAATTGTGAGAATTTGTAAAGGATTGTTATGCTATGGAAACTAGAAGACGGTTGAAAAATGTGAGGGCAAGTGCATGCGTTGGTTTCGTAAAGATATTTCAGAATTAATCAGTTCTCTTAAGTTTTATCTATACTACAGTATTATGTTGGTCAACATTACTCATTCATACATGTTAGGTCTAAAGAAATGTTGTATTTATTATGTTACTGGAAGTTAGGGTTAGTTAACTTGGTTCAGGCTTAATTATTGTATTGAAATTACGGCACATTGCCATTACAGTTAGTTTTAACTGACCGCCCACTTTTATACGTTTTTTTAGAGTTTTATATTAAAGTGGTTTTCATACGGGTCAAAGTTACCCTTCGTTGGGTCAAAGTACCCTGACCTTACGGTACTTATGCGAACAATGGTCAATTAACATCATAAATATCATAATGCTCCAATAATATTTTAATTATTTCCTTGCAAAGAAGCACTTACAAGACGGCAGAGTTTGTTTTATGTACTTATGTATCTTGTTCACCATGGGTTTCCTATCTTTTACTTGTTTTTACCTATAGCGAGAAGTTACTTCTTACCCTAGAAGCTATGCTGGGTACAGGAGTCGGCTGTATGGCTGGTGCTATCTGAGGATCAGCTCCTGATCCTTCCATCTCATCTTCCTGGAGTTGCGGGTCTTCTACTTGCATCGTATCATCAGCAATCATGTCTGTTCAAAGGCCAATAATATCGATGGTTAACGCATTTTTACAAGTTGTTTCTTTGGATTTAAGTGCTCGTAAAAGTAAATGAACTAAAACAATTACTTTGCTCACCCGCGACCTTATGATAGCTACGTTTATGCAAGAAATATGTGTTCATGCAGTTCCTCCACCTCCACACTGTACGAACACACACAAATCACACAAACCATTTATCACCACCGCCACGTTAACTGACGCGTTTCGAACTCAACCAGAGCTCATTTCCGCTCTTCTTCAAAGGTGTAGCTATCACAAGATCGCGGATGAGAAAAGCGATTGTTTTAGTTCCTTGAAATGGACCTCCTCCTCTGCAAAGTAACGCCTGATTCAATAAATTACTCTTGAAAGTAGTTATCTGTTCTGAAATTGTCCTTCAATAACTGTTATATAACATTAAACTAAAGATTGCCAGCGCAAAACTTGGGTCAGAATGAATTACTTGCAAAACAATTGAAGCGTACGAAGGCCCAAACGAAATCGAGATTGACTTCGCGATTTCAATTCCTCGAGTGTTTTGTTTCAAATTGAAACAATATTAATCTCAACTACCAATCTGTACTCAAATGAAAGTTGGATAATATAAATGGTTAGGTATTGGAAGCTCCACAAATTCTGGTCCGAGAGCTGGTAGATAATATGGAGCTTAAGTCTATTTTCTAATATGTAACGTCATTTTTTCTATACAAACACGTTACTACTACAAACAACAGGTCATCTTCTTAAGTTTTTCACCTATAACAGTTTTTAATGATTTACAGTAAAGTTAATGTCAGACAATGGTTTTACCCGCGGCCTTGCTCGCGCTAACCCCGGAAAGGTTTTACTGAAATTTTTTTGTCAACCCACTTGCAATATATTTATTAACATAATTAATCTAAATATACATATATAGCCATTACGAAAAAATCAAGTAATATTTTTCAAAGGATTTCGTATTTGTACGGAATCTTCCAAGTGTAGGTATGTTTTATACCTTAGGCCACTATTTACTCTTAAACTACAAATAATTCCCAAGCAATTTTAGCCGCTATAATTTTCCTAGTAAATTTGATATATTTTTTTTTTTTTTATGTTAGAAAGGCCAGACAAACGAACTAGTGGGTCACCTGATGTTAAATGATCACCACTGTCCATAGACACCCGCAGCGCTTTACGCGATGCCAGTGCGTTGTCGGCCCTAAAGGAAAGGGAACAGGGGAAGGGGTTGGGGGAGGGGAAGAGGGAAGGGGTGAGGTATTGGGCCCCCGGCACTCTCACTGACCGTACGAAACACAAGCAGGATTACTGCTGCTTCACGCTGCTTCATTTAATACCATTCTGAATTTTTTCGAATTTTTCCACCCAAAAGTTTAGATTTTAGAGGGGGGGGGGAGGGCACGGTCGATTTTAATGAAAATTTTCACTTTAAAGTTGAATATTTCGCAAACAGATCACTGAGTAGAAAAATGATGTTAGCAACCCCACAATGGTTTTAAAAGACCTATCCAACGATACCCCACACTATAGGGTTAGTCGAGAAAAAAAAATCACCCCCACTTTACGTCTATGGGAGGTACCCTAAAAAAAATTGTTTTAGTTTTTTTATGTAATCACTTTGTCGGCGTGACTGATGTATATATTCATGCCAAATTACAGCTTCCTAGTACTAACAGTCTCTGAGCTTAGCCGCGGACGGACAGACAGACAGACAGACAGACGAACAGACATGGCGAAACTATAAGGGTTCCTAGTTGACAGGTTTTTTCAGAATTCAATGCCTAAAAGGGGGAAATAAATAAATATCAAATAAATATCATGGGACAATTTACACCAATTGACCTAGTCCCAAAGTAAGCTTAGCAAAGCTTGTGTTATGGGTACTAAGCAACGGATAAACATACTTATATAGATAAATAAATACTTAAGAGGGTACGATGCGCACAATTTCTCCATACAAACGTAATCCCCTGTTTCCTCCCTGGATAATGGCTTTAGAGCCAATTTTTTTTACTGTGTAATCTGTATCTACCACAGCTATGCCCCTATGTTTCGTTTTTTTCCATATTTCAATTATCATAAGGAATATAAGCTTTCAAAAACTGAAAAAATTGCCCAATTTCAACGTCATTTTCAGACACACATCAGAAAAGAATCCCTGATATAAACAAAAAAAGGAAAACATAGGGGCATAGCTAAATCTGTCCTCCAATTATTTTTGAAAAAAATAATTTTATTGGTCCAGTTTTCGAGAAGAAAACAGGAGATTACGAAATGCTGTTTTGATCAATTTTACGCGCCTAATAACGGTCTGAGCTGCAGTTGTCCCGCTCTCGCTGTACTGACACGCAGGGGTTCGGGCGAGACAGCGACATTTCATTAAAATACCTATTTCTCAAAAGTCTCTCAGCCATCGTACCCTCTTAAATACATAGAAAACATCCATAACTCAGGAACAAATATTCGTGCTCATCACACAAATAAATGCCCTTACCGGGATTTGAACCCAGGACCTCTTGCTTCGTAGGCAGGGTCACTACCAACTAGGCTAAAGCGGTCGTTAAATGAAATGAAATGGGGTGACAAAGTCTGAAAATCGACATGGGTATTGTTGCAATGGTTTAATGGGTAGCTGATTACGAAAACAACAAAGATTTTAAAATCCAACGTGGCGGACGTGAAATACCGGCTTCCCCGTTGGATAGGAATCGGGAGTTGACTATAAAAAAAATTGTGCGCGGACGAAGTCGCGGGAAAAAGATATTTTAATATACAATACTTTTATTAACCAGTTCGGTGAAAGTCGTTGTATACTCGGATCTTAGACTTATAGAAGTAGAAAAAGTTATTACGCTGCCTTAAATACCTACTCTAAAATATCCACCAGCTCTTGGAATGTTCTCGAAAGCTTCTAAGTTCGAGCAAAGCGAACGATTGGTTGAACAGGAACAAAACTTTTGTGTTACCACGCTTCCGCTGAATTGTCAGTCATCATTAAGAGATCCTAACTTTAAATAGGTCCCTGGGGGTACTTAGATACTTGAAAAATACGTTTTCAATTATTTTGAGTGCTACCTTAAACAACGGACGTGTCTAGAAGGGGTGCGGCTCGATAGATATAACATTTGATATAACTTTAACAATTGATAAATTTCTTGCGGTCAATGCCTGTGGCGGAAAATTTGGACGATATTTTTACTTTGTAGTTTTAGTTTTTTAATTATATTAATAATGCTACATTTAATATAATTTGATTTACCCAAGAAGTAGGTACACTATAAGAATTATTTTATTAATTCTATTTTATTTCTAGTGGGTTAGGTTATAAATACTTACATGTTATGTATAAATTTCGGTTGTGTATCTATTACGGTTCTTAAGATACAGGAAACAGGAAAACAGACGGACAAGTAAAAAACAAGTGAGTTTGGGTCACTAGGCAATGCAACAACTAAACATTTATTATTATCCTGCTTGACTTCGAGTCAACGAATCAAAGAGCAGCAGCAATGGTTAGTCGATTTTTTAAGCAAATTACATGACATTACCACTCTATTGGTTAATTTCCTCTACGTCTAACAAACTATAACACATTATTATTATCTTCTTAATTGGGCAGTCCAAAGGACAATGGGCGTAAAGACAGTTACAGGTATTCTAGGCGAAGCGACAGTTCTAGGAATGGGATATAGTATTATTTCCGTAACAAAAGGATACAATCTACGAAGTACAAATAACAAAAGATACTTAGTTATAACTATGATAGTGAAGTTGTCAGGCTAGAAGTTATTCTCTAATACCTATAAATACATAGGGCAAACTACGAAAGGAGTTTCGCGTGTGATCAAAAAACCTTGTTGTTTTAAGCTGAATAATTACAATTTTACCAACACTGTATCGTTCTAGGATCTAAAACAGCCATTTGCTGTAATATTCCTTAAAAAATTCATAGCACCAATGTATTGCATTGAATGAGCTCATAATCCAAACGTTGCCAATGCCAAAAAACCTGGACAAATCAAGGTTTTTCACACAACAACACCCAACCGGAACCAAGGATCTGGATTTTCACACATGCGGGGGTATGATAACCATTCATGGTGTCCACTCCTGGGCCTCCTGGGTCCAAGGCTGGGGCCGGAGAAAGTTCTGGTGTGGCTTCGGGCCCGGCGAAGGCCCCGTCTGGCCCGTAGAAGCCTGTTCCTGGTCCACCAAGCCCACCAGGGCCTGCCTCGAGGAGCGCTAAGACATGGTATTAGTCTCAGAAGACCAGCTTAAAGATAGGGTTCTCTTAATAGTGCTACGTACCAACCTACTTTTATTGTAGACTTGTTCAAGAATTGCATCGGTATGGTAATCGGATGAAGAGACAAATTGGATGTACCGTAAACTATCTGATAGGTACTAAATTGTCATTAAATCGCTTCAATACAAATACAAAAAAAATGTTTTTTCCCGAAAATACAGAATAATTTTCAAACAAATAATTAGGTCAATAATTAATGAAATAAGTAACGTCACTATTCACTATTACGTGTACAACACACAATCTACGAAATAGTATTTTTACAGCTTATAAAATATATGTCAATTAGTTGATAGTGTCAAAATAGCTAATTATAATGTAGCTGAAAAATTCTTTAAAATGTCTCACTTTCTTTCCGATTTCAGTTAAGTTTAACCAATTTCGTTGGCAATTTTTTTACTTTACTTAATTTTGGTATTGTATCAAATTTGTTATACACCAATTTTGCTTTTCAAGCAATCAATTTTCAACTCATTAAGATTTACCTCCTTATTGTCTATACTTTTTACAGTAACCTCAAACTATTTTTATACCTTGTAGTATTTGAAGTGAAACCACCATGAAGCCATACCTGTAATGCCAAGTTTAGACCAACAAGAAAAATTGTACAAGACTGTAAGGCGAATGAGTTTAAAGTGGCTAGTCAGACGCCGCGATGCAATGTAAATTGAACAATATTTCTTGTAGGAGTAAACAGGACTTAATGCTATAGGATAACCTTTATCCAATATATATTTTGATCTAACTTTATAGCCGGTTACAGTAAACCTTTGCTGGCCACAAGCCAAACGTCAATTCTTCGAAGTATCCACGAGTTGGTAATTCCAATTATTGCAAGATCTAAAACTGATTTGGTTGTTCGGTCAATCTTTTGATTTACTGACATTTAATTTTACTATCTAACTGGGTCATACATATCACACTGCCCCATCGGCCGTAAGTTCTACGAGCAATCTATTGATTCTGGGGATTCGTCGAGCTATGTCGGTGACTCTAATTCTTGCGCGAATCTCATCATTTCTAATGCGATCCCGCAGAGAAACTCAAGTTATAGATGAACTACTTAACAAAATGACCTGTTGTATGTAGTAGTGCACAGAATTGGTTTGGAGCTAGTCATTTTTCAAATTTAAAACGTCAATTTGTTTATACGGACACATTACTACTACATACAATAGGTCATTTTCTTAAGTATTTCACCTATACTAAACCTAACGATAACCAACGTCAAGCCAGCTGTCAAATCTCAGCCAAAATTCACTTGAAATATGTATTTTAAAACACTAGAACTTAGTAAATTTTGTACGTACGTAGTAATTTTGGCTTGCAGAAACGACTGCAACTTCGCTTAATTAGCAGCAAGGTAAACTGTTAAAATTAATTGCAATTATTATATGTATCATAAAATTTTACTAAAGATATCTTACTGTTCTCATCGCCTTGGTTGCCTATCCTGAAAGAGCGGCTGTCGCAAGGGCTATATCTGACAGAACACATGCCCTTATTCTTCCGCACGCACGCCTTGTACTCTTGATCTGCTAAGTAACGCCCGTTCACTGCATAATTGAAGGTTTTTATTGTACCTTGAAAACAAAAAATACAAAACAATACAATACAATGACTCTTTATTAAGCACGACAGAGTTCGGAGTATATATATAGACATGTAGAGAATAAGCAATAGGCGGCCACATCGCTGCAGAGCTATCTATTCCAGGCAGCATTTTCCAACACAAAGAAATCAGGATTTAATATAAATTAAGTACCTACTCCTTTCATTTAAAATTATCCCTTTTTGTCCCCGTTTAACACTTTTTACTGCCGTTTCCCAAATACCTCCAAAATAAGGTGCATGGAGTGTAATGTACGCCAAATATTTCCGTAAAATCGTTTGGCCTAATACCAGCAATTTACATACTTGAAATAAAGTATTCTTAAAGCTCAAATAAGATAAGATCCTATCTCAACCGGGTAAAGTGGCTGGAAGGGCGCTTGACGTCTCTCAGTACTTTGGATAAAAATCAACTTAAGTATGTTTACAGTATAAAAGTGAACAAAAGATACTTGAAAGCATGATAAATTGGGGTTTCCGTTGAAATTATATAAGATAAATAAAGCTGCAGTGAAGCATATACTTGTCTGAAGAAATTGTAAGTTATTAATTCGCTAGGAGAAGTGTTTTATTACTTGTCAAAGGCCTCCCCCATTTTCTCCGTCCATCCCAATTTTGAGCGGTGTCCTGTCAATCGTTGAGAAACACGTCCAGGACGTCCCGCCAGCATGTGCTCGCAATAACGTGAGGTTTAGGAGGCCCTAAGGCTACCACATTTCTGCCCTTAAATACATATTTTACATTAAAAAGTTTGCTTTCTTTACTGTTAATTTGGTGTAAAATAGAATAAGAAGTTTTTATCAAGAGACAAGCAAAAAATGTATTTTTGATTGAAAAAAAAATCATCATCATCTCGGCGGCATCACAATACGTCCGAGTATAACCAACAGGCCTCCTCTCAGAATTCCCACGCGAGCTCAGCGCGGATTAGGAACTTCACACACACCATTGAATTTATTCGCAGGTGATGCAGGTTTCCTCAAGGTTCCCTTTCACCGTACAGCTCATATTTAGTAAATTTCATATGTAATTTCGCACATTAATACCGAAAAACTCCCAGGTTCGAGGCTCGGATTTGAACCTACGACACTGCTTGAGAGGCCATAGGTTAGAACCACTAGGCTACCACGACTTTACGAAAAAAAACTATTAATTTTTGTCAACGACTTTCGATTGTTACGTTTGTTATACCTCATATTGGGACCACGGAAAACCGATAAAAATCCATTTGCAAGATATTTGAGAAAATCATTCTGTTGTTTGTAAATAAATTATGTAGATCCCTTCGTAAGTAATAAAATATTCGTGAAATTAAATAAAAATAAAAATGTTGAAACTCAAATCCTATACAATTTTTCAAAGTACTATTATTCATTCCAACTCCAGTGCACTAACAAACAGGTGTTAGCCTTAATGAAGTCATCTAAACCGCCTGCGTAAATAATTTATCGCTCGCATAAGCTGAAAAAATTGCTAATTTAAACATGTAGGCGCTTTTCTGAAATTACACGCGTTAAAACACCTCGAATGCCAAGGGATGCTAATCGTCCCGAATACTGGCTCCGTATGGAGTCTCTGGCATTCTGCGGTGAGGCTTAGTTGCTCGCGACGACTGAAAGCGTGAAAAGATTAATGATACGTTAGCAAAATTTAACGTTAATTTTAGAAAATATAAGTTGTACCGGGCCAATCATTAGAGAGTAATTATAAGTGAATTAAGACTTAATTTAGTCACCAAATGAAGTAGAGGCCGATAGTTGTTTTGATGGATTTTTCTAATTTTTGTTTCAGCATACTATAGGTTGGTCTCAAAATAAATATGGAGTATACGAAGATCATGTCTAACTCCTTTAGTCAGATCACCCCCTTGAACGTTGGAGATACACACAGACAGACAGACAGTCAGACAGTCGAGGTTATCGACGATTGTGTATACTTGGGACAAACATTGCACTTTAGTAGGTCCAATTTCGTGAAATGGGTCTCTCGGCGAATCCAACTCAATTAGGTAGCGTTCGGGAAGTTGCGCAATATTTTCGCGTCCAAAACAGCACAGTAAGAAAGTCTTTGACCAGTGTGTGTAGTGATGACATACGGAACTGAGACGCAGTCGCTTACAATAGACCTCATAAACAAGCTCAAAGTCACTCAAACAGTGATGGAGCGAGGTATGCTCGCAGCTTCCCTGCGTGATCGAATCAGGAATGAGGAGATCCGCAGGAGAACCAAGTTACTGACATTACTCGGAGAGTCGCCAGACTTAAGTGACAATCTAGATTTTTATATATCTGTAACTCCTAATAATTTAAGTTATAAAGGATAGACAGTAGCCCATGTAGGCTTTCATCTAGTTTCATCTAGAAGGAATAAAAAACACACACAGAGACACATACGCACGCACAACTCACAACTTTTACATTTATAATATTAAATAGGCTTCCCAAGAATGAAAATCCTAGAGTTAAAACTTGTGAAAATTATAAGCTAGTACTTTGTCTGGATAATAACTTTAAGACTTCCTTGTACTTTGGCGTGAAATTTCCAAGACAAGGTTTAAAGTTCCACTTCTCCTAAGCTTATGCTAAATCAATATTGAAATATTGTGACTCCTTGCTCGCGAAGTGCTTCAAGTTATGTAAATGGTGGTATTACTTAAAGATCCGGCCAGAATGCAGTAACCACAGCCATCAATAAAGACAGCATCAACATTATATACGTATAAAAAGAAGTTCCTGGCTGTTAGACTGACTGACTCGCTGAGTGACTCATCAATGCCCAGCTCAAACCCTTGGCCCAAGAAGGCTGAAGAATAAGGATGAATCTGTTGAAATTCTCACAGAGATAAAGAATAAATGGGATTTATATATTCTTTAACTAATAACGATGACACTCAAAATTTAAAGCACACGTTTTTTTTTGATAACCAATAGAGAAGGGGACTTGTGACCGGGTTTTTTAGTCCGTGCAAGTCAGACACTGTTTGGGCCCTCCTTTCCCAGTTCATCCGAAGGGATTTTTCCCGAGCACAAGTCACCCTTCCAATCCTTAAAGTAAAAAACAGCAAAGACTTCGCGTCTTTGGCCCCTCTGGCGACTAAAAAAAAAAAATAATAACGATGACAATGATGATGACGATGACGATGAGGATGACGATGACGATGACGATGACGATGATGACGACGACGATGATGATGATGATGATGATGATGATGATGATGATGATGATGGTGATGATGATGACGATGATGATGATGATGATGTTAAAGCCAAAGTCAAAATATCTTTATCCAATTGAGGCTACAAGAAACACTTACGAATGTCGAAGAACCTATCACCGGTTCGGAAAAACCCTGTTGAGAAGAATCCGGCATGAAACTCAACAAGGTGATGATTATAATGATGATGACGATGATGATGATGATAATAATGATGATGTTTCTGACTTACCGTTGTTCGCAGTGTAGTACTGTAGGCAGTCGTGAGGAGCGGCGTGCGCAAGCGGCATCTGCGCGAGTCTCAAGAGCCAGAGCCTGGGCATGTCCGCGCCGCGCATGCGCACGGAGAGCCGCGTCGACGCAGTGGAGGGGAGGTCGCCGGCCTCGCGAGTCTCACTGCCCGTCGGTAAGGTATAGTATACTAGGAACAAAGGCAAGTACACAATAAAAATATTTTTTTTTTCTATTCTTATTCAAAGTCTTGGTTGAGAAACATTCTAGAGTGGACCGGAGTCACGAGTGCTCCACCTCGCGGGGGACAGCAAGAAATATTATGAGTTGATGGCCTTCAGTAATAATTGGAGAAGCAACACAAAAAAAAGAAGAATTCTTATTCTGAGCTATTCGTTTGCGTGAACTAGTTCTTAATCCGGCATTCGCTAAATTCCTAAAAATTTCATGTCTTTAAAGTTAGTCGTTGAATTTTCAGTATTTTATCCTGATCCTATTAGGATATCGGGATGAAAAATAGGTATGCACGCACGCACGCACGAGGGCACACACATAATTCCTGCTCAAATTCACCAAAATGTGTTCGGTAAAAAACCAATAGGTACACAAACAACTCTACGACGGTGTCCGAGGCTCTGTAACCTGTTCCCGAACAACGGACTATCACTATTGAGTCTTTGGACTGGACGCTCCAGCAAATCCAACGCTGCTAACTTATACTCGGCGGAACCGTCCCAAAGGTGACAGCAGTATTGCTTATTACACGATCTAAACTGTGCTTCATAAAGACTAATAAGCTGCTCTGGCATAAAATACCGCTTTACCTTATATAGGACACTAAGGTTTTTAACAGCAGTTTTCATTCTGGACTTAAGTAATGGCCGCACCGAAGTTGAAATTTGATTGTGAGTAGGTCCAGTCTAAGACGCTCAATGTGGTCTTTAGGCGGTAATGATACATTTTGGAAAGTAGGAGCCAAGGTGAATGGACATATGGGCGGTTTATAATATTAGAATGATTATACTACAAAAAAATACAAAGAAAAAACATTTATTTACACGAGACACGTCAATATTATTACAAATAAACAACATGAAGGATAAAGATAAAGTGTGTCATTGTGGTTGCAAATCAAACACTGGCTCAGTATAATGCTGACGCGTTTATAGCACCCCAGCGTTGATTTTCAACCAGCAACGTCGATGCTGAATAATTGTAAGAATTAATCTTAAAATTTTAACGACTTGTGTATATTACTCGGATGATTATGCTCATGTGAAAGCCAGACTTTAGCGCTAGTAATTCAATATTACAGCTCAGATCGACAGCGCCTGTCTAGACGCGGGTCCTACTTAATTATGCACGGAGTTCACTTCCAATTACAAATTAGACGCGTTCATTATTAAACAGCTAGCTCTGAATTTTAAATGTCACTTTTAAAATTATACCTTGTTGTCTACTCTACATTTTATAACAACGAGTTATGTGACTTAACACAAAAATAGTTCATATAAATACGTTAAATTCATCTCTAATAAAAACTTTAGCGGCCGTTTCCTCAATGATGTACGTTTGGGTTGACATGTTATTGCTTATCAGCATCCGCATGTGTGAAAATTTGCAAAAGAGTCATGAAAATAATGATCCCACCCCACCGAAAACATTCTCATGTAAAATGTTGCCAAGACGTGACCAATTGCATTATCAAAAAGTTATCAGATCTCATATAGTGCTAACTCTACACGCCCTAACTTCCCAAAACTTTACACCTTAGTCAAAATATGTGGCAAGAATTTTTTGTGGCTCTGTAAAAACTTTGACATTTTGTAAATTTAGATTTTTGACTCTTCCGACTCAAAAGGTGGCCGGACATTTCGCTGTAGCGAACCGGAAAAAAAAAATAATTGAAGGGAAAATTTTGATCGTAACCCACGGAGTACCTACTTAGGCGTTTTTCCGACCCTTGGTTCATACTTACTGTGCTGTCCATGGTTTTGTCCGCAGACCCTGAACTCGCTGGCTCCATCTCCGAGCACCATGACGTCTTCGTCACACTCCCCCGTTAATCGGTTGGGCTGGCCCTGGACATTGACCTTGGTATTAGTAAATGAAAGGCAAGGGAAACCGTGTTGTTGCTGTGCTAGCTCACTAGTGGTGGTAGTGGTTTGACCTATGGCCCTTCAAGCAGAGGAACGTGTGTTTCAATCAGGGCTCGCACAGTTCTTCAGAATTCAAGTATGAAATGAGTATTGCCATGAGCTTTCGTTTCGTTTAATAATATAAAAAATCCAAAGTCCAAAAAAACAATATCCTCAGGTACGAGTAGTACGGCGTAAATATTGCACGGCAAAACTTATGGCCTAGGTCGTAAGTTTTTGAATCATACGTTACATTTTTAAAATATCGCTCATGTAGAAGAACACTGACACAATTGCAAATTATTGTCATTTCAAATCTAAACAGTGTTCTTCTACATGAGCGATTTGTATTTGCTTGGCGCCCTCTAAATAATATCTTAGTATATTTATTATATTACCCGAGATGCTTGTTTATATTCTTAATGTAATTATCGTGCCGTAAGAGATGACATAACATCTTCCCTCTCCTGTTCTCAATTATTTACAACAAAGATCTTTAATATATATATATATATATATATATATATATATATATAATAGAAGGGAAAAAGAAAAGGGGAAGACTAAGAAGGACATTATATGGAGCAAATAAAAGAAAAAAAAATGTTTCATTTTATAAAGAAGTGAAGGAAAGAGCGGAATGTAGAATAAGCTGGAAATTGCTCCACCGACAAGAGCCTAGCTCTTAAATATATGATAATGATGATACTTGTTTATTGGTAGTTCTATCCATTTTTCATTAAATTCTGTTAATGAGAAACTATAAGCGATTAAAGATTTGTATCTCCAAGGCTTTCAAGTGGGAAAATAGCTTTCATATGCTCGCAGCATACCTGCATGCGTAGCACATCTCTGGTGGTAATTTAATAAACTCACGATGGCAAAGTGCACGAAGTCAATCCTCAGCTGCATGACGCCGGCGTGCGTTTTTTCGATGGTAATCTCGCAGTCCCTCGTCTCTGTCCACAGCTCGGGGAACCCCGGGGAGATGAAGTACGTCAGGTTGTTCTGGACCGTGCCGCCGCAGGTCACCTCGACTGGAAGAACAAAAACATTCCTTATTTTGATGACACTTCAGCCGTTTTTAGCGTGAAAGTGTAACAGGGTGAATTGACTTTTTTGTGTTGTTTTACTCAGTCTCCAGTTACTCACGGAACATCTTCATACTGTTTTGTAGAAAAATGTTTAAGTTGTCCAGGAGTCAAAAATTGCGTTACAATAGCAACGGGTGGTAAGAAAAAATTGATTCACCCAACAAACATCTGCACCAGGGATCACCAATTATTTTTTTCAGGAGTCCGATTTTACCGTCGCGGTCCGTTCCCACTTAAATTTATTAAAATAAGCAAGTGTAATGTACAACAGTAACAAGAATTTTGTTACGTATCAATGGGAAAAATTACATTTTATGCCTATCTTTCTGAAGTTTGGAGTAAAGTTGTTGCAAGCTATTGTCATTATTCATTAAATCCTGGAGATGTTCATCATTAACTCGAATTGGTGGCAGTATAAGTTACTGTTTACTGAAGGTCCGCATAAAATTGGTCGGCGGTCCGGATTCGGGCCGCATGCCGCCGTTTGGTGACCCCTAATCTACACATTCATCCATACAAACTATCGCATTTATAATAGTAGTAGTTTTGTAAAATGAGATCATTATCATTTACCTTTAACTATAAGTAAGTTTCTCTACAAATATAATGTCCAATCAAACGTCATGATTCAACGTAAAACACTGCCAACTTTCATTTAACTATAGCAATTAAAACTTAATAATTTGTAGATTCAAATTCAACCATGACGGCTTTAAAACAAGGTTTATTTCTAAGTTAGTCTCGACATTGTAATCCAAAAGTTAACGCTCTGTTTAGTAACAGTTAACATTTATCACATGAGTTATCAAATCTAGGAGGCTAATAAACTCATCAAACACTTATTCTAGAAAATAGGTCGCAAATGACTCAATATGGTTTGTGTAAGACTACAAATAGAACAAAAGATATACACAATTTTTGAAGTGAAACTTCTAATGCGACTTCCAACAAGGTCGCGTTAAACGTTTAAAGCTACCATGGAGGGGGTATGAAAGCATTAGTATATGTACTGCCCAAACAAGTAATCTCGCATTGTATATATACTAATGGATTTTAAAAACTTCGACAGTGCGATGCAGAACTCATACTGTCTGTGCAAATTTGTATGAGACTTGATAAAAGCGCCATCTAGTGAGTAATTTAAACACATAGATGCATAAGTAAATTTAGTTCTTTAAGTTATTGCAACAAGGGTTGACTGGTAGATATCCCTTAAAGGGATAAGTTTGCCTTTGTACATGCATTTCAACGGTTGTCAATAATGTATTTCTTTTTTTTTTCCTTATTTTTGTACAATAAAGAGTTTACATACATACATACATACATACAAGGTTCATATTGATGTATAAGTGCCTTTTTCATTTCCACATTACGAAGTTTCACTTCTTCCGCACGGAGGAACTGCACGCACTATTTTTTTTTTAGATTATGCAATACATAGTACCTACATATATGTAGCCTCAAGAAAATCGTGGGTTCAAAGCCCGGGGTCGCACCTCTGAGTTTTTCAGAAATGACGTGCGAAATTACATTCAAATAAATAAATATGACGGGAAAATTCACACTAATTGACCTAGTCCCAAAGTAAGCAAAGCTTGTGTTATGGGTACTAGGCAACGGATAAACATACTTACATATAATTTCCAAATTTGTTTTTAAATGTTTGTTCTATTGTTTCTATTAATATTTTTTCTTTAACGCATATCGCTGTTGGGAATCTCAAAAGTGTCATCCTACGATGTTACAGGCTCAGCCTAGTGTAGGTGATACAGGCATTCGATCAGGTAACTTTTGAGCAGTATACAATACCGTAGCTAGTAAATAAGTTTTCTGTAAGTTGTGTTATACTGTATGAATAAAATATTTAGTATTTTTTATATTAAACAACCAAGACCCGAGAGCAAATATTCGTATTTTCATACAAATATCTGGCCCGATGCGGGAATCGAACCCGGGACCTCAAGCTCCATAGTCGGGTTCTCTAATCACAAGGCCATTTGAAATTTACCATGAGCTTTAATGCGAGGAAACCGGCACACGCGCGAAAAAATTCAATGGTGTTTGTGAAGTTTCCAATCCGTCAGGCCAGTCCGTCCAATCAGTCCGTCCAATCAGTAGGTACGCCTGGGAACTACACCCCAAGCCCTCTCATTCTGCGAGGACTGTGCCCTGTAGGATGAATAGACTAGGATGATGATGATGATTATACCAAGAGATTTTTCTAGCACGAACAACTTGTGGTTGGTGTTTGACATAGTAAGTATTCTTGTTCTATATTTGGAAACGTGCCTCATTGATATAATGCCACTTATAAGACATCGATAAACTAAGTATTACAAGGAAAAGTATTCGTTAGTGCTAGAAAAATATCTAGGTATAATGATGATGCAGCACTTGTGACTTTTGGGACGTCATAGCGGCCTGGTCGTCAAGCGAATATCTACAAACTCCTAATCATCTTTATGGCGCACTAACAGGGACGCTACATTGTGGCAAATAGCGCCATAGTCGTCATGAGATTAGGAACATAATGCATTCTACGACATAAGCTGAGGGCGAACCATCATCCGCTCATATACGACAAAGTGCTTGAACGTTTTGTTTTATAAATCCTCATTAGTTCTATGTGGTTCCGTGACATGGTTTTTTTTCTTATTACCCATTACCAAGTAAGCGTTGAGTTACGGGACACCCTGTATACGACCCACAGCGGGCGACAGCGTCCTCTCAGAATAAGAGGCCTTAGGCCGTAGTTCCCACGCGGGCCCAGTGCAGATTGGAAACTTCACCCCACACCATTGAATTTATTCGCAGGTGTATGCAGGTTTCCAAACGATGTATCACCGTAAAGCTCATGGTAAATATCGAAAATTCCCCCATAAATTCCGAAAAACTCAGAGGTGCGAGCCGGGATTTGAACTCACGACCGTCTACTTGAGAGGCCGTAGGTTGAACCGCTAGGCCACTATGGGTTTTTGTGTAACAGTAGCTTTACGCTATGCTCGCCAAATGTCACAAATGCGTGTCACTGGCATAGGTAAGATTTTTTTTATCACACACGTTATGTCACTGGCACTAAACGTGTTAAGTAGAATGAAAAACCGTTAAATTTTTAATCAAAATCATGATATGAAAATGGTGATGGCACACCGCAATAATTAAAGTTTAATTGGTGTATTAACCCCACTTTAAAGCACTATTATGTAGCGCCGGTATAAGGTAAGCTACATCGTCGTAAACTGAACTTTATCGCCCCAGGTCAGTCCAGATTTAATAGCTTTTGCAGGACATAGTATACAAAACTAGATCGGGCATTCAACAAAGCAACCACGATATCGCACTGATATTATAAACCTGAAATTTTGTATAGATCGATGTGTGGATGTTTGTTAGAGCCTCCTAAAATCTATCGACGACTTCAGCCGATCGGTAAAACCTTTATGTTAACGCAATAAGAGCGAAAAAGATGTCGACCAGCGGCGCTACTACGAAATTCGAAAATCGAAGTTTGTATCGTATCATCCCTCTCACTCTCGTGTCAAATCATATTAGCGTGAGCGGGACGGCATGAAACGAAGTTCGAATTATGCACTTCGTAGTATAGACGCAGCTCGGCTCCATTCGGCCCGCGTAGCCGAGCCGATCGACATCCTTTTCGCTCTTATTGCGTTGACATAAAGGTTTTTCCGACCCTTACTCTTTCAAGCTAAAACGGTTTCACGGATTCTGACAAAATTTGGCACACAGCTAGTTTATAACCTGGATTAATATGTAGGATACTTTTTAACCCAGAAAATTGTAAAGTTCTCGCGGGATAGCGATAAATGAATGCTTTGCTGATTGAGTCGCTGGCAACAACTACTTTGATGTAAAATAGATATCAAACCTTAATATACTAAATAAACATTTTAAACACAAGAACAATTAACGTAACACTAAAAACCTTAAGAAATATAATATTAATAATAATAATAACTAAAATATATTATTAAAGGGAGTCCCTTTATGCAAGGATCCGAAGATACTGGCAGCGTTCCCCCTTTGAATAGCTAGACTAATTCTTTGTCCGAGGTAGCTGCCAGCTCTTCGGTCTCTTGTGATGTCGACTAACCTTTTTGCTATTTCCTTAAAAAGCTTTATATAGCGCTAGGACCCCACGGACCAAAGGTCTCGACACCGAATGAGACAAAATCATATTCGGACACTAGACCCCTGTATTTGCATGCTTTAGCTTTTTCAATGACAAAAAAATAGATTATATAGGTTACACAAGATATACAAAGTTAACAGAAATGTTTGTAATTATATTAGCTAAAAGACTTCGACTGCCGGACAAAAGCTTCCCCCAAAGAGTTCTGCAACCATCGCTCCCACGCTGCCTGCATCCAAATCGTTCTTGCGATCTTTAAGGCCACAACAAAACGGGAGCGCGGGGCGCTGACGGAGCGTGCCCAGCGCGGTCAATAACACTGAATCAAATACGGTGTGCCGCGCTGCCGGTGTGTGTGTCACCATATTTGATTTAGTGTTATAGAACGCACTGGGCACGCTCCGTCGGCGCCCCGCGCTCCCGGTTTGTGGTGGCCTTTACCAGGTCGTCGGTCCATTTTGTTGCGGTCTTCCCACACCACGTCAACCGGTTCGCAGTCGCCACTCTAAAACCTTACTGCCCCATCAGCCAGACAGACACATACCATAAAATATAATATAATACAGTGGAATTGAGAACTTTCTGAGAAGATGGTTGAGATAAACCTTTGCAGAGATAACGATGGGCCTCATAAGAAAGTTCAAAGTCGCTCAGAGGGCGATGGAGAGGACTATGCTCGGAGTTTCTTTGTGGGGTCGCATTAGAAATGATGAAATCTGCGCAAGAACTCAAGTCACCGACATAGCTCGATCGAAGAATCGCCAGACTCAAGTGGCAGTGGGCAGGGCACATCGCTCGTAGAACCGATGGGGCAAAAAGGTTCTCGAGTGGCGTCCACGGACCGGAAGACGCAGTGTAGGTAGGCCTCCAACTAGATGGAGCGACGACCTGGTTAAGGTTGGGGAACGCGTTGGATACGGATGGCACCATTTGGTAAGCCTTGGGGGAGGCCTATATTCAACATTGGACGTCTTTCGGTTGAAATGATGATTGATGATGATGATGATGAAACCATTGTTCTAATTTTTAGACTTATATCAGTAGAACACTATCTCTGCCCTCTCCAGTGTCGTATATTTTCAGGTTTGTCATACAATGTTGGATTTTACTGCCGTCTCCAAACTATGTAGTTTTTATTTGACAAACTGGTGGCTCTGGTAGTTAACTTAGTTACTCACGACTTTTATTTTTGCTTAAAATTACCAATCAAAGATCGGATTGAGGGAACTACGGCCCAACACCTCTCATTCTGAGAGGAGGCCTATGCCCTGCAGTGAGACGTATATAGGCTGGTACCTATAAGAGGAAATACCCTACAGGTTTTTTTATGTATTTTTTATCATTTCAGCCGAAAGATGTCCACTGCTGAACATAGGCCTCCCCCAAGGCTCGCCAAACAGATTGGTCCCGTGCCATCCGCATCCAACGCGATCCCGCAAACTTAACCAGGTCGTTGCTCCATCTTGTTGGAGGCCTACCTACACTGCGTCTTCCGGTCCGTGGACGCCACTTGAGAACCTTTTTGCCCCATCGGCCATTAATTTAATGACGTTGAAGTGATATTTATCGATAACAGGATTGCCGATGTTATATTATGTCGTGCCAGAAAAATATCTAGGTTTACTAATTAGTTACCAAAAGGTAAGACAACAAGCTTTGTTATTTAAAAGCGAAAAAGTTTTTCGGGTGCGCCGGTGGGATTCGGTGGGATTCGTAGCTTCTAATAGCTGCGATGGATGTTACCACACGCCACTGTTGGCGTATGTAAGCGATTAAGAATTTCGGGGGAGTCGGTTGGATGCGACGTGCTTCAATTGGTAGAACACCCGTTGGGGCGCATACCCAGGAGACGTGGGTTCGAATCCCACCGGCGCACCCGAAAAACTTTTTCGCTTTTAAATAATCTTAGATTCGGTGAGCAGCCGTACTGCTAATAAAATAAAAATAATATTTGAACAAGCTTTGTACTCACAATTCGACTAAATTAAAACCTACTTTGTAGCCTGAACCAGCTTGCTGTGTATTTCCTTATTAGCTGCTTTAGCGCAAACCTTGCTTACCTAGCCTAATTACCTGTGCTGCATGGTAGACCGACGATGGAGGAGATGACGTTTACTGGCTATGCATGGATTAAAAGAAGCCGTGATAGCTTTAACGTAGTCGGTTAACGTAGTCCAACTTATTGGTCCACGATACTGTTTACTGTTGTTATTGTTTATATTTGAATTTGTGTCTTCTAGAATTTCAATCAAGAAACAAACAGCGGATAGCAGACGGTCTAGGGAGCCATTCTTCGATAGGCTGTGACAATGTGTGGTTGCAATTTACAGTGATATGTATAATAAAACCAAGTCTTGAAAAGCCAGTTTTTATTTAATTAGACAAACTTCGCCTCCCAGCTACGCCCCATCACAATACTTACCTAGTTAAGTTTTGTTTCTAAAAAAAACATCATTAATAAATATCATATCAGCCAAACGATGATGGACAGTGATGGAAAAAGCCCTCCGCGAAAGAGTTCCACGATGCTCGATCCTGTGCTTCCTGTATCCAAGAGGTTTCTGCAACCTTTACTAGATTGTCGGTTAACCGGTCTAGTTTTATTTGCACCATTGACTAGCACCATTACCATACGCGCAAGAACTAACATCACCGACATAGATCGAAGAATCGCCTGATTCAAGTGGCAGTGGACAGATCACATCGCTCGTAGCGTAGAACTGATGGGCAGTCGTTGCGACAAAAAGGTTCCCGAGTGGCGTCCACAGACCGGAAGACGCAGTGTAGGCAGGCCTCCAACAAGATGGCGCAACGACCTGGTTAGGGTTGCGGGATTGCACCGGGCTGATCTTGGCGAGTCTCTGGGGAGGCCAAGGTTCAGCAGTGAACGTCTTTCGGTTGAAATTATGATTACCATACATAGCAGTACCGTATTGGTGCTAGTCAATGGTACAAATTAAACTAATGCCTTGATCACACGTACCGAGTAAACGGACGAGACAGTGAAATGTTTCTCGGCCGAGATAGTGATGTAAGCGAGTAGAAATTAGCGCAGTCAGTTCAGACTACATGTGGCGGAGTGGCGAGACAGTGAACGTTCAGGCACCCAGCACTCGGCACTATGTTTATACGCAGCGAGTACTCGGCTGAGAGCACTGTCTCACCCGTTTACTCGGTACGTGTGATCAAGGCATAAACGAAACGGGTTTGTCTTGTTGAGGCCCTCCTACGTCATGTCTTCCAGTTTACGTTCGCCACTCTATAACCTTATTAATAATAATAATAGGCCTTTACATCTGTGCCAGATGATTTAAGTAGCACCCTGGCGACACTTCCGCTCGTGGCTAAAAAGACCGATACGGGATAAGATAACCTTATTATACTACTAGCAATGTGCCCTGCCATTGCCACTTAAGGCTGGCGACTCTCCTAGCTATGTCAGCAACTTTGCTTTTAGGTTTAGACAGATAATCGCACTTCCCGCCGTAAGTCTAAGTTCCATCGTCACCATCTCGATGAATGGTAGTCTACCACTCTACGTTTTCTTCGGCACTTCCTGCCACGTATGGTGAAACTGTGGAACCAGCTTCCGGCAGCAGTGTTTCCAGACAACTATGACATCGGGGCTTTCAAGAAAAGGGTTTATACTACTTTAAAGGCCGGCAACAGACTGGCGACTCTCTTTGAGTTGTTGATATTTATGGGCGATGGTGATAATTTTCCATCAGATGACCCGCTTGCTCGTTTGCCTCCCACATACAATAAAAAAAAAACCGGCCAAGAGCGTGGCGGACACGCCCAAGGTAGGGTTCCGTAGCCATTACGAAAAAATCAAGTAATATTTTTCTAAGGATTTCGTATGTGTACGGAATCATCCAAGTTTAGGTATGTTTTATACCTTAGGCTACTATTTACTCTTAAACTACAAATAATTTCCAAGCAATCTTAGCCGCTATAATTTTCCTAGTAAATTTGATATATTTACTACCCTTCTGAATTTTTTCAAATTTTTCCACCCAACAGTTTAGATTTTAGAGGGGGGGGACGGCCGATTTTAATGAAAATTTTCACTTTAAAGTTGAATATTTCGCAAACATATCACTGAATAGAAAAATCGTGTTAGCAACTCCGCAATGATTTTAAAAGACCTATCCAACGATACCCCACACTATAGGGTTAGCCGAGGAAAAAAAAATCACCCCCACTTTACGTCTATGGAAGGTACCCTAAAAAAATTATTTTTACTTTTTTTATTCAATCACTTTGTCGGCGTGACTGATATATATATTCATGCCAAATTACAGCTTTCTAGTACTAACAGTCTGAGCTTAGCCGCGGACAGACAGACAGACAGACAGACAGACGGACGGACAGACATGGCGAAACTATAAGGGTTCCTAGTTGACTACGGAACCCTAAAAAAGATAGATACAAACTTTATTCACGACAAACACGTACATACAAAGCTCAAAGATAGATATGGGATAAAAACTCAAAAATTAAAAACTGCTCCTCAAATTTCGGTACACCAACGCTCATTCCGTGCTCAGAAAACGCATTTCTGCAGCTCGGCAAGTAGAGATAGGTAAATTTTTATTATCTTCCCATTAACGCTTTGTGTTTTTAAAAGCGGCCCTTAAAACTGTGCGATAATAGACCTTCCGTCTCTACAATACGAACGAAAATACAAAGTAAAGACCTTTTATTCTTCATTTTCTGTACGTACCCAGAAATATCAACGCTGGAAAAGCTTCACGTATTGAAAGAAAATATACCCGGCGCGGCGCTTTACCAGAATATGTTATTTAAAATACGCGTCGATTCATCCAGACTTGATTGTGTGAAATATATTTACGTGATTGCTTTTGCTAGTGGATTTACATATTTTCTGGTCTCGTTCCAAGAAAACGATTGTGGAACTACCTTCTTATCCATGTTGAGGAATACTAATAATGAACCTATTTGCCTAAAGGGTAATTTTTAGGGTCCCGTACGAGACCCTATTACTAATACTCCGTTGTCTGTTCGTCCGTCCGTTCGTCTGTCACAGGGCTCCATTACTGAACCGTAATCGCTAGACACTTGAAATTTTCACCGTTTTTGTATTACTGTGTCCGCTATAACAACAAATACTAAAAATAATAACTTTTACGGAACCTTTCATGTACGAGTCCAACTCGTACTAAACCGGTTTTCAAAACACATGAATACCATTAATTTGATTTATATATAACTAGCTTTCACCCGCGTTGGAAATACCTTCATAAGAAACATTTACAATCTTAAAATTTGTCCTGAAAAAAGGCTATGATAACATTTTTAAAGCAGAACGCTTGGACAACACCATTTATTGATTGAAGACGAAGTTAACACGTCATTTTAAGCCTATACTTTAAAGGTTTAGGTACTTTACTAAATATAAACAAACATCAGCTGCCAACACGACCAAAAGTTATGGCGTCGGGTTAACCAGCAAAATGCAATATTTGTAACTGACTTTCACGCGTCACATTTTCGACCTACTCTTTAGTTTAGTCGAATAATATGGAGTTTGTTTACATTTAGTAAAGTACCTAAACTTTATATTATAGGTAAACTGCGACCCAAGCCCTATCATTCTGAGAGGAGACCTTAGCCTGCAGTGGAACGTAGGCCAAAGAAGACGCAGAGTCTAAACTTAGCGCAATTCGAAACGGGATATAATTATTAATCTCGCTGCTATAACAGTCCCAAATCTAAGATTAAGAATAGATGCTGCTTCTAAAGCTTCACTAACGGCCTTGCTGATTATATCTAGGTACTTGCGATTGTTTGTTATCTGTGCACTCAATTGACACCTCAGTTAGACTTAGGGTAGCCGCATGAAGCACTTACGACAGGAGCAGACAAATGTAAATATTATTTTTTCAGCGCCGTAGCCCGAAACATGTCCAGCTAAACTCAATCATAGACGTGAGTTATCCGTATTTTTTCGCTATGAATAAGTCTCACGGTAGTTTTATATTCTAGTAATTATTATTATTTTTTTTTTACGAAAATAATCAAGTTCGCCCGACCGAGCCCGAGCCGGCCGGCCGGGCGGCCGGGCCGGGCCCGAGTTCGTGTTGCGTTGGGCCGACAACGCACTGGTATCGCGTAGAGCACTGCGAGTGTCTATGGACAGTGGTGTTCATTTAACATCAGGTGACCCACTAGTTCGTTTGTCTGGCCTCTCTAACATAAAAAAAAGTTAAATTTTTCAAATATTTTAAGAATGCCCCGACGCGGCCCCACTTTCCATACGCCATTATTTTCACATCGCTTTTGTATTCTGTCGCCACCGCGAACGACGCCGATCGAAATTAAATTGGGTATCTACCGCGTGTGCCGCATCACTAACAATATCCGTTAATTCTTTGTAATATAGCTGTACCGTAAAAAGTTTACAATGTAGGAATCAGATAGGTATTTGCTTGCGCTGGCCAGAATTGCCTTTGAACTCTAACTTTTGTGCCTACCCATATAGTGTCAAAAGATGGAACTATCAGCCCTAATCCAGGTTTCACAATAAAAAAAAATACCCTAACCGTGCAAGCGGGTCTGAGAGGAATCTTTTAATTCTACTAATATTATAAACGCGAAAGTTTGTAAGAATGTATGTATGTATGGATGGATGTTTGTTACTCTTTCACGCTAAAACGGTTTGACGGATTCTGATGAAATTTGGCACACAGATAGTTTATAATCCGGATTAACATATAGGATACTTTTTATCCCGGAAAATTGCATAGTTCCCGAGGGATAGCGATAAACGAATTCTTCGCAGGAATGCCAAAACCGCTAGAGTTACACATATGTAATGTATGATGGAAATGTTTATCTTAAATAGTCCTACAAAAAAAACCCACCACAGTATATATCTTTCGAAATTCCCACGGGATAGGGAAATATCTAAACTTTCTTTGTTTTTTTGTTTATAGCAGAATCTCTGAAACTATTGAGCCAATTTTAAAATTTTTTTCACCATTAGAAAGTTACACTGTTCTTGATTGACATAAGTTACTTTTTATGCGGGAAAATTCAAAATTCCCACGGGATAGAAATAAATTATTTCAATTTCGTAGCTGATTTTAATAATTCTTACATATTATGTGATATGAATATCCCCGATTAACAAAAGCTACTTTTTTTCGGGTAAATACAAAATTCCCACGGGAAAGAAAAAACTGAATTCAACTTCGGGGCTGATTTTGAAAATTCTTTCAACAATAGAAAGCTACAACTATTCCTGATTGGTAAAGACTACTCTTCTTCGGGAAAATGAAAATTCCCGTGGGATAGAAATAAGTGAATTCAACTTCGGGGCTGATTTAAAAAATTCTTTTACCAATAGTAAACTACAGTATCCCTTATTTACATAGGGTACTTTTTCCGGGATAATAAAATATTCCCGCGGGATAGAAATAAGTAAATTCAACATCGGCACTGATTTTAAAAATTCTTTCATATGATATGATATGACTATCCCCAATTGACATAGGCTACTTTTTCTTCAGGAAAATGCAAAATTCCCACGGGATAGAAAAAACTGAATTCAACTTCGGGGCTGATTTTGAAAATTCTTTCACCAATAGAAAGCTACGCTATTACTGATTGGTATAGACTACTCTTCTTCGGGAAAATGCAAAATTCCCGCAGGATAGAAGTAAGTCAATCCAAATTTCTGGCTCATTTAAAAAATTCTTTCACTAATAGTATGCTACAGTATCCCTGATTGACACAGGTTACTTTTCTACGGGAAAATACTAAATTCCCACGGGATAGAAATAAGTGAATTGAATATAAGGGCTGATTGTTAAAATGATTTACTAATAATAAAAAGCTACGATGTCTGTGATTTTCAAAAAAGGTCCAAAAAGGAATTTCTATCCCGCGGAAACTTTACTTTGCACTTTCCGGGATAAAAAAAAGCCTGTTTCAATCAGGCACAGGCCTCCTCCCAGAACGAGAGGACTTGGGCAGTAAGATTTGGGAACTTCACACCCACCATTGAATTTCTTCTCAGGTGTGTGCAGCTTTCCTCGCGATGTTTTCCTTCAATATAAAGCTCATGGTAAACTTCAAACGTAATTTACCACATGAATTCGGAAAAACTCAGAGGTGCAAGCCTGGGCTCAAACTCACGACCCTTTGCTTAAGAGTCCATAGGTCTGACCACTAGGGCACCACGGCTTAGCGGCTACAGAATTCACTTATTCCTATTCCACGGGAACTTTTCATTTTCCTGGCATTATCCTATGTGTTAATCCATGTAATAAACTACCTGTGTGCCAATTTTCATCCAAACAACTAACGTTATTGTCTTCGCGTACGAAGTCGCGGGCAAAAGCTAGTTAATTAATATTTCAATAATAAATAAAGTGATTTAAAAATAGCGGATTGTTCAAAATAATTATCAACATTCACAAAAAAATCTTTGCCAATCAGCCTTTGACGATTGAAAACATCCAAGACAATTTTTGCTTCCAAGTCAATGTGACAATCAGCGTTATTGTTTTTATTCTGATATAAGAACAGTCACAAACAAAGTATACCCTATCTAATCTATCCAATAAATAAACCGGCCAAGAGCATGTCGGACACGCCCAAGGTAGGGTTCCGTAGCCATTACGAAAAAATCAAGTAATATTTTTCTAAGGATTTCGTACGTGTACGGAATCATCCAAGTTTAGGTATGTTTTATACCTTAGGCTACTATTTACTCTTAAACTACAAATAATTTCCAAGCAATCTTAGCCGCTATAATTTTCCTAGTAAATTTGATATATTTACTACCCTTCTGAATTTTTTCAAATTTTTCCACCCAAAAGTTTAGATTTTAGAGGGGGGGGGACGGCCGATTTTAATGAAATTTTTCACTTTAAAGTTGAATATTTCGCAAACAAATCACTGAATAGAAAAATCATGTTAGCAACCCCGCAATGATTTTAAAAGACCTATCCAACGATACCCCACACTATAGGGTTAGCCGAGAAAAAAAAAATCACCCCCACTTTACGTCTATGGGAGGTACCCTAAAAAAATTTTTTTTACTTTTTTTATTCAATCACTTTGTCGGCGTGACTGATATATATATCAATGCCAAATTACAGCTTTCTAGTACTAACAGTCTCTGAGCTTAGCCGCGGACAGACAGACAGACAGACAGACCGACGGACAGACATGGCGAAACTATAAGGGTTCCTAGTTGACTACGGAACCCTAAAAAAGAATTATCAAAATTGGACTATTCTGTAATAAGTTATACGTGGTCATGGCCATACATAAAAAAATATATATACGCATCGACTTGAGTACCGCCTCCGTTTTTTTCGTCGGTTGAAAATGGTAAAGCAATTACTTGGCGACCATACTTTTTACAAGATTCAACTGTCCGTCCATCCAGTCTTTTGGCAGCTGCTAGCTGATAGTTGGATAGTTTTATCTAGTTTTGATCCTACCAATTTACGTGATAGACACTCATGGAATTGGCGGTCGCGTCGTTCTATATTTAGATTGAGGTCTCACTATTCCTACACTCGTCCAGGCAGACTGTCGGTAACTTGTGTTCAGGGTCCCGTAGTTAAAATAGCAAAAACTAATGAAGAAGTCAAGTCAAAAATCTTTGACCAGTGTGTGTTGCCAGTGATGACTAATGGCAATTGAGACGTGGCCGCTAACGATGGGTCTTATAAGAAAGCTCAAAGTCACTTAGAGGGCAATGGAGAAGGCTATGCTTGGTGTTTCTCTGCCGGATCGCATTAGAAATGATGAAATCCGCGCTAGAACTAAAATCACGGACATAACTCGAAGAATCGCTAGACTTAAGTGGCAGTGGGCAGGGCACATCGCCCGTAGAACTGACGGCCGATGGGGCCGAAAGGTTCTCGAGTGGCGTCCGCGGACCGGAAGACGCAGTGTAGGTAGGTAGGCATCCAACAAGATGGAGCGACGACCTGGTGACGGTAGCGGGAACGCATTGGATGCGGATGGCGTGGGGGCGATCAGTTTGGCGAGCCTTGGGGGAGGCCTGTGTTCAGCAGTGGACGTCTTTCGGCTGAAATGATGATGATGAATGAACTAACAGCCTACGGAGTGAAGGTAAAATGAGGATTACTCAAAATTTACTTACAAAATTTACTTCGCGGAACCGCTAGGTCTGACAGTCGCATTGAAACTCCAGGATATTCCAAAAATTTCCTAGCAAATTCCCAAAAATTAAAGCACCCGTACCAATTTTCATGTCTCTAAACCTAGCTGTTAGACTGTCTCGATTCCATAAGAATATCGTGATAATAAAAGTAGACTACGTGTAATTCCAGCTGTCTACATACCAAATTTTATTAAAATTTATCCAACCGTTTCAGCGTGAACGAGTATCATTGTAGATCTGGTTGAAAAAAGAATACCTTGTTGAGCTTCTTGCCGTATTCTTCTCAACAGGGTTTTCCGAACCGGTGGTAGGTTCTTTGACATTCATAAGTGCATGTTATAGCCTAAATTGAATAAAGATATTTGGACTTTGTTTTTAACACATACACCTACATAACACACACGTACGCACACACGCACGCTCGCACGCACATTCACACACACACGTACGCACGAACGCACACACGTATTCACGCACGCACACAGATATAGATACGCACTCACGCACACACGCACATACTCACACACTTTCGCATTTATAAATTGAAATTTTAGTTTGAGTTTACATTTGACCCCACGGGCAAAATAACTCCCGGGCAGAATTGGACGATTTAACGGTAGGCCAAAGTCATGACTTGTGAGTTCCATTTCACAAGATGTCACAGCCAACTAAGGCCATTAAAAATTTACAAAGCTCTCAGCTGACGCAATTTATAATGTACCCCGAGCGATTTGGCGTTACCCACTGAAATATCCATTTCAATTTTACAAGCCTCTGAAACAGAATTATTCAATTTAGAAACAGAAAGAAAATCGGCCAAGTGGGTGTCGGGTCGGGTGTAGTACGAATTTTTTGAGGTGTCCCGATCTCGTTAGCAGCCCACATTTCGAACAAAGCCATTGTATTCTATTATGTCCTCAAGTGCACAATCCTAAGTTTAAAATGAACAGAAATATAAGATAAAATAGCTCATTGAAATAACGACTTTATTATTTACAGTAGAGAGTTCATTTTCAATGACACTTTGTTGGCAGATAATATCTTTCAACATTGAATGCGTCGCAGACATGCAGCCAAAACAACCAAAACAAACAATCAAACAGAGTTTCAATTAAAATGATTTGAGGGACAAGGGGTGCGATCCCCGTTCGGGTTCGTACCTGGTGCAAAGGATTTCCTTGGCTATTCAGCGGGGCAACGCTGCCAGCGTCATGGGGACCTTTGGGCCGGGTGCGGTTCGGGACGGGGATTTTTGATTTTTTTTTCTCATTTTTAAATTATTATTATTATTTGTTTTGTTTTAGTTTTAAGGGCTTATAATTTTTTTTTAATTTAATTGGATTTATTAATTATTTTATTATTTGATTTAATTTAGTTTTATATAATTTTAATTTTTGTAATTTGATTGGGTTTTAATTTCATTTCATTTAATTAATTTTGTCTTTAATAGTTGACACGTGTAAATGTTTTGTAAGTTAAATCGAATTGTTAAGTAATTCTATTGTAAATATTTAAATCTGTTAAGTAGTTTTAGGTGATTACGATTTACTAACATAGTTGTACAACATATTTAATATTAAAAATTAAAATGAACTTTTTATCTTATATTTACGTTCATTTTAAACAGCATTATTCACTTGAGGACATAATAGAATACAATGCCTTTATTCGAAAGGTGGGCTCTTAACGAGGTCGGGACACCTCAAAAAATTCGTACTATACACGCAGTTCAAGATTCCATAGTAATATCACAGATTACTTAACAGTTTCTACGTAATGGGTAAGGCGCGTAGTAGTTTGACCTACAGCCTCTTAAGCAGAGGTGAGTTCTTCTATGTGCAAAATTACATTTGGAATTTACCATGAGCTTTACGGTGAAGGAAAATATCGTGAGGTAACGTGCCACTTACGAAGGTGTTCAATGGTGTGTGTGAACTTGTGAAGTTCCCAATCCGCACTGAGCCAGCGTGTAAACTACGGCCCAGCCCAGCGTTAGAACAGGAATATGCCAAAACCGAACACATCCATACAAGAATGTACCGTAACAAGAATATGTCCAATCAGGGATCTACACTAATATTATAAAGAGGAAAGATTTGTATTTTTGTGTAACGAATAAACTTAAAAACCACTGGACCTATTTCAACAATTCTTTTGCCATTAGAAAGCTACATTATCACTGAGTGACATAGGCTACTTTTAATCGCGGGCGAAGCTGCGTACGGAAGGCTAGTCAGGAATACGACAAAAAGGAATCAATCCTTTCAAGTACTAAGGGTTTCTGAGCTAACCCGAAGACGGACAGTAAGACATGCTGAAAGTATCTTCTTCTTTCAGTGCCACTCCAACTAGTGAAGGTTGGCCGTTAGCTCCGTATACTTTTTCTTGTCCTTAGCGAGGCGGAAAAGCTCGGCAGCGCTCGCGATCCCCGTCCACTCCCTGATGTTACGTAGCCAGGATTTCTTTCTTCGCCCAACTTTCCTCTTTCCAGCGACTTTGTCCATCATTATGAGTTGCAACAGCCCGTACCTATCATGCCGAAACACATGGCCTAAGTATGCAACCTTTCTCCTCTTGACAGTCTGCAAGAGTTCGCGTTTCCTACCAACACGCCGCAAGACCTCCTCATTCGTAACCCTCTGAGTCCAGCTGATAGCAAGCATACGTCTATACGCCCACATTTCAAATGCTTCTATGCGTTTTCTGAGGTCTTCTTTGATTGTCCAAGCCTCGCATCCGTATAAAAGTATTGGCCAAATGTAACATTGTAAGAGACGCGTCCGCAAGGGGATATTTAGGTTACGATTGCAGAGAACCTTCTTCATGCTTGTAAATGCACTGCGGGCTATCTCTATGCGCGTTTTAATTTCGAGATCACTATCCCAGCTTTAATCCAACCACGTTCCCAAGTACTTATATTTATGCACTCTGTCAAGTTTTCGGCCTGCCACCGTAAAGACGGGATCCAAATTATCTTTGTTAGAAACAATCATGACTTTCGTTTTGGTAACATTCATTTTCAGACCCGCCCTCACACTGCACTCGTTCACTCGATTAATAATTGTTTGAAGCTCAGTAGCTGTAGACGCTATTACGACTGTGTCGTCCGCGTATCTTAAGTTATTGATGACACGCCCAAAGTAAAGCGCGCTGAAAGTATAAAACCCCAAAAATGAAACATGTAATAAATATTGTGAGATTCTTTGAGCCCTAAAATGGTAGAGACAAAATTAAAACGAACATTTCAAAGTTCAAACCTGTTTTGTTTGTACGGAAAAATCCTAAACATCAACTCTAAATGTATGTAAAGAAAGTTGTACAATAAAACAAAGTGATGTACTGCTAACCGCTGGTAGCCACCTCATTTCTACTTGCATACTTGCAATAAGCATAGTTTCACACACAATAGGCTGTTACTTTAAAATAAAATCAGACAAAGCAACATAAATCGGTCGGTATGGTTGCACGCTGAAACTGCAATGAAGTTTGATAGTTAAATGGTAAATAAAGGCACAGGTTCCACTGCTGAAATTGAAAGAGAAGCGAGTAGAGCTAGAAACCAGATACAAGTTGGCGACCAGCGAGAAAAAAATCGTGCGTGCAGTTCCTCCGCGCGGAAGAAGTGAAACTTCGTAATGTGGAAATGAAAAAAGCACTTATACACTATATGCATGCACTTATACATATAATAACTTAAAGAACTAAATTTACTTATGCATCTATGTGCTTAAATTACTCACTAGATGGCGCTTGTATCAAGTCTCATACATTTGCACAGACAGTATGAGTTCTGCATCGCACTATCGAAGTTTTTAACATCCGTTAGTATATATACAATGCGAGATTACTTGCTTCGGCAGTACATATACTAATGCTTTCATACCCCCTCCATGGTAGCGTTAAACGTTTAACGCAACCTTGTTGGAAGTCGCATTAGAAGTTTCACTTCAATAAAGAGTTCCTGGTTAAGAGCGTTGATACCTGCTGAGCTGGCAACGTTGCATTTTTGTTAGTTTTTCTCGATTATTCCATAAAAATAAAATGAAAATTAAAAATGTGGTCTATAAGAATTGTTGTAATATAATAATATAAGTTAATGTGTCTACTGCAATAATTATTCGTGATAGACTTTTACTTTCTTTCAAAACGAACAAATTATTACCGAACGGTTTTTAAAGAAAATAAAAGTCGTATCAGTCGTTAGTCTGACCAACCTATCTGGAGCCATCGTGCTTCCCCTTGTCCGTATAGTTACTTGCGTTAGTTCTCTTTCGGCCATCGGACGGGGAACTTGTGTCGCTTGCGCTTACGCACGGCTTTGATTCTAGATGCTCTCAGACACACATACAAGTGCATAGAATACCTAAAATTGATCAGCGCAAGAAGCTCGGTAGGGCCTTAACCCTTTACACTCGACTTGAAACGATCGTGAGTGTTGATTTTGAAAAAATATTTCTCGTATGGCGAACCGCTTTTGCGAACACAACCGATGTCGATCGATCGTGCGGCTATGCTAGAATGACACAAGAAATACAGAAGGCTCATGCGTACGCGTCGGGACTCGTCAGTCTCATTGACGTGACGTGGGAGATCGATGTGTTCTTTAAACGTCGGACTCACTATCGTAAGTGGATTTTTTTTACTAATTACCATTAAATATCTTCGTAATTTACTATCGGATTGCAAAGAGTACTTGTGTGTGTGATATATTTTAATTAATCTGCATTAATTCGAATGAAATACATATATGAAATTTGTTTTTGAATTATAACTATCACGATCGTGTGATTTCGGTTGCGTTGCGTATCATTGAACTCTCACGATCGTGCGGTTTCGGTTGTGTACTGTGATGCTGGTTTAGTAGGTATAACTTATTTATGTATACGCTTGACTTACTAACCGGGATGTTTTGCTTATTTTAGGAGCTCCGTTGACCGATAAAATAATAGAAGATCTGCTCGCAGACGGAAACCTGTCAGAAATTGAAGGTTTAGATGACGATGATTTGAAAGATGCGCCCAACTTTTTCGAAAACCTAGCCAGTGATGGCGACTTGCTCTTGGATGAAGAAATTTCTACTCTGCATGAAGTAAGGCCGCGGTCACGCTCTCCGTTAAGTTCACCGCGAGTATCTTCTCCACCCCCTTCTCCGCGACCAGCGACTCCACCACTAGGGACATTATCACAGCCCCCTATTTCGCCGTTGCAAATCAGAGCTAGAAGACGACCAGGTCGAGGTAGGTCGGAATCTTTACCTAGAAATGATCGAATAGGCAGAGGTAGAGGTAGATCTGTCCGTACACGGGGAAATGTACGCAGTTGAAGATCCTTAACAGCGCCCGCACCTCGAAGTCGAACATGGAAGCGAGTTCTGTTTACGGATAAGCCACACAATTACACCTCGCTACCAGTGAAACCTGTCCGCTCCCCGGTAGAGTACTTTCATGAGTACATTGACAAAGACTTCATGAAAGAGATACCTAGGATGTACGACAGGCGTAGAATTAAAAACGACCGCCTCTGAAATCTGCAAGCTCTTTTCCATTCAAAGGAAGACTGCGGTAGTCGATGAAAAATTAAATGCGACGTGTATTTATGCATATCGAGAGATAAATTGTATCATAAGAAGGAATAACATCAAAACATATATGTCTGATTACGATCTCATGTAATTTTACTAATTTAGATATTAATTGTCTCAACTAAGCTAGAAATTAGCATTTTTTGTTATGTAAACTATAATTTTGTTGATTATTTTGTAATGCTGCCTGAGAAATCGCTGTGATTTAGTGCCTAAATTATGAATTACTTAGTTTTTATTTCTATAACTGTGTTTTATTCATTTAAATTCTTCAATAACCGTTTAAATGTAAAATTTATACACAATCAAATCATGACCCTCACGAACGTGCGAGTTACATATTATTCCTGAGCCACACGCACGTGAGGGTCTGATTGTGGAAGACCAGCTCAGCTCAGTCAGGATTTTTTTTGTTATTTTTTCTTGACTCCTTATAAAATAATAATAAAGTTACGTAATGTCGCACGGAGCTGTTAGAGATTTTTTTCTCTCGGGTGTAAAGGGTTAAGGCGTCAGGTCTTAAAATGAACTTACAGACGCAGCAGACGCCCAATCCATGAGCGCAGTCGCCAGCAGACTCTCCCTCCCTCTGCCGGCAGTCGTAGGGGTTGAGGCAGATGCCTGCCCGGGCAGTCTTGTAGCCTGTGGGTTGGCACTCCCGCTCCCCGCCGACTGGGAAGAAGTTGAGCACCTTCCCGAGGGTGAACAGTCCACCTGTGAAAGGAAAACCAATATTAGAAAGATAGAAACATACCAAGAAGGAGCTGGCGGGACGATTTGGACGTGTACGCTAAGGACTACTAGCCAGACATTGCGCCAGACCGGGAGTTGAGGAGGTCGTCCCCTATTGACCTTTGCCCAGCAGTGAGACACTATGACAGGCTAGATAAAAATAAAAAAACCGGCCACGTGCGAGTCGGACTCGCGCACGAAGGGTTCCGTACCAGTATCTATAAAAAATTGCGGTTTACGATTTATGACGTATTAAAAAAAACTACTTACTAGATAATTTATTGAATCAGGCGTTACTTTGCGGAGGTCCATATTAATGAACTAAAACAATTACTTTGCTCACCCGCGACCTTACAATAGTTACGTTTATGCAAGAAATGCGTGTTCATGCAGTTCCTCCACCTCCACACTGTACGAACACACACAAATCACATAAACCCAACCATCACCACCACCCGGGTTTAACATTTGGTAGCATAGCATACGGTTGTGGTAACTCTGTTTGAGTTCGAAACGCGTCAGTGTAGCTTGGTGGTGGTGATGGTTGGGTTTATGTGGTTTGTGTGTGTTCGTACAGTGTGGAGGTGGAGGAACTGCATGAACACGCATTTCTTGCATAAACGTAACTATTGTAAGGTCGCGGGTGAGCAAAGTAATTGTTTTAGTTCATTACTTACTAAATCTAATTAAAACCAACTTTCGGTGGAAGTTTACATGGTAATGTACATCATAATATTTTTTTTAGTTTTATCATTCTCTTATTTTAGAAGTTACAGGGTGGACACACATTTTACCACTTTGGAAGTGTCTCTCGCGCAAACTATTCAGTTTAGAAAAAAATGATATTAGAATCCTCAATATCATTTTTGAAGACCTATCCATAAATACTCCACACGTATGAGTTTGATGAAAAAAAATTTTTAAGTTTTAGTTCTAAGTGGGAACCCCAAAAATTTGTTGTTTTTTTTTCTATTATTGTGTGAAAATCTTAATGCGGTTCACAGAATACATCTAAGTACTTACTAAGTTTCAACAGCATAAATCTTATAGTTTCGGAAAAAAGTGGCCGTGACATACGGACGGACAGACAGACAGACAGACACAGACATAACGAATCCATAAGGGTTCCGTTTTTTGCCATTTGGCAACGGAACCCTAAAAAACATGAAAATTAAAATAACACGAGAATAAATTTAAAAAATGTGCATTATCACTCGCTTTTGAGCGACAAAACCGCCTATTGTCTGCCTGAATTATTTTTTTATTGGTTCTTTACTGTTTTTGGTGTTCGTTAAAGAATATTTTTTTTTATAGCATGAAATGAACGGCGCTGATCTCCCTTTGGAATCATCGGGTCATCAACATCAATCATCATACATACCTACTCGTACCTACATCTTTCGGCTGCAATAATGATGATGATGATAATGAACGTTGTATAATAGTAGATTGTACACCAAGGGGATAAAGCACTGCATTATGTCACGGGCGCGATATTGAATCCTGAGCGTATCGAGGGACTCCAGATTTAACTCCCGAGCGTAGCGAGGGGGTTTTTTAGTTGATTCCCGAGCGAAGCGAGGGAATTAAGATGGAGTCCTGAGAGCAGTGAAGGATTTAAGCGCGCCCAAGGCAAAATCAGTTTTATCCCCGAGGAGTATACTCTACTTTTCTCACCTTTTGCGAGACAATAAAAACCAAGGCTACTAGAAAAATACTCGAAATAGACCCAGAAGCACTGATTCTGACACTGACTTTGCGCCTTTCGCAGTTTTCCATTTGTCGAAATCTTTGTAAGCTTTTAAGTATTTTTCCTTCGACTTCTCTGGGGATACATTATTAACAATTTCTAAGGCCGGCTTGCGCAGACCTGGGTTAGCTACTTAACTCCGAGCGAGTTAACTGCTAACCCAGGGTTAACAAGTGTCAAAATGTATGGACCTGTCATTCTTAACCCAGGGTTACCGATTTAATTTTTTTACCCTGAACTGTGCAAGTGGTCCTAAGGCGTCTAATTTAATGGAATCAGGAGTCAAATCACTTTCGTCACTCGATATTTTCCTAATGTTTTATCTTCTTTTGCAGTTTTGATACTTAAAATTGCAGCGTATTGAAATACTCGCGGCTTTTGTTTTAAGTATTGATTTTTTTTCGTTCGGCTTGCCGTGGCGTGGCCAGCTCGATTTTCGAATAAGTTCGATTTTCAAATAAATGAGGCGCGGCGCGCGCCGCCGTCCACCTCCTCGCCGTCGGCCACCAGCAGCTGCAGCAGCCGCGCGCCGCGCGATTTTGACGAAATTAGACTTTAAATGCATAACAATAAGAACTAAGAGAAGTGAGAATCACATTACTGCCCGGCGGGTTATAATGAAATTCAGTACAACATTACACCCCGGCAAAAGACAAGGGCTATAATGATTTACTTTGAGTAAGGTTTGCATGATATATACTGAGGCATTGTCGAGCAGGTGGTGTGAAAAGATTATTTCCCAAAGCCCCAATTGATCAACATTACTTTGTTGTTTCATGTAGCCCGTTCCAAACTACTCCCACATCTGCTATTCAATTCTTCAAATCAAAATCGAGCTGTAAAACCAAAACTCGCGCCCGATGTTTCAACGTAACAAAATTTATCGGCGAACACTCAATAAAATCAAACGTATTTCACGAATCTTGGAAACTTTGTATCTCTAACTTACTTGCTTTTGCGCATAAAACTTTAGCGGGGTAACAGTGCAAAATGTAAATACTGACGCGGGCAATATTGCTAAAACATGCATATAGTTCGGGCGGAATTTGCATAAGATAAGCGGTGTTTGCCATTTCCGCAAAGGCAAGGAAAGTGTGCTGGCAATAAAACCCCTGCATCAAGAGTTCCGTATCTCCGTACAATGTTTTAAATTAGTTCAGTAAAAAACTTATAAAGACGAGTTACAAACGTTGAAAAAAATACTTTACTTCTATGACGACCCGAATTGATTCCTAATTTTATAATTTTTTAGTATTTTTTGTTATAGCGGTTATAGCAATAAGGTAAACGTCCCTGTGCTCGACACTGACCCAATACGTGGCACCTTTAAGATTATACCATAGTAAGAGAAGTGACAGATTAGGTGTCATCTATTCGGCGTTGAGGTGTCGAGCATTGCAATTATCCATTATAAATATCGAGTTTAAAACACTGCAAGAAACACATTTCTTGTATGACCATCCCCTTTAATTTTAACTTTATTTTATTTTTAGTATTTTTTGTTATAGCGGCCATTTTATGTGTCTATTACGGTACGGTACGGTTCAAGAGCTAGAGCCCTGTGATAGACGGACGGACGGACGATCAACAGCGGAGTCTCAGTAATAGAGTCCAGTTGACACCCGTTGGTTACGGAACCCTGAAGACGATGCCTTATATCTGGTCCTAGTAGCCAAGTGGACCTATGGCCTCTCAATATGCAGGTCACTCACGTGACACAATGTATGGCGCAGCCGAAATTCTGCCGCTCACGACTACCAAAATTACGCTCGTCTGGCTTCACCCTAAAAGTGAGGGTCGTGGGTTCGAGCCTGGGCTCGCACTTACAATACAATACAATACAAATATTCTTTATTGATCACCAAAAACAGTACAGTGACATTACAAAAATAAAAATTCAGGTAGACAATAGGCGGTCTTATTACAGCACTTCTGAGTTTTTCAGAATTCATGTGCGAAGTTACATTTGAAATTGGCCACAAGCTGTACGTTAAAGGACAAACATAGTGAGTAAACCTGGACACTCGTGTGAAACAATTCAATGGAGTTTTTGAAGTTCCCAATCGCACTGGGCCCGCGTGGGCGTACCTATTAATGTGTAAAAATTATCTAACCAGCCCTATTTCGTGCCAGAAGTATTGGGACTAAACGGATTATTTCATCCGTTAAGACCTATTAAATTTCGTGCCAGAAGTAGCGGGACTAAATGGATTATTTCGTCCGTTTAGTCCTATTAGCAGGTCTGAATGGCAGACCAAAACGGACTATACATGGTAAAAAATCTCTACGTTTTTTCTTTGTAAGTCTCATCAGTCATCATCCCCTAGCCGTATTCGGCCACAGCGACTGTTTCCTATAATTCAGAGCGTCGCTGATGCGCTCTCAGGTGGCTGACGTAGCCGATTTTTGCAACGAATGTTCTACCACACTCGCCACATATCAGCACCACTCTGACGTAGTTATATTTTACGGACACAGGTGATCTGGCCTTCAGCAGAGCTTGTCGTGTTTATCGGCAATTAAATTCATCATTAATTCATATCAAATTTTATATCATTTCGTTGCATAAGTTGCTATCCAAAAAGATAAAATCAAGACTGCTACTTGTGAGTAGAGTGCACTGTTGAATCGAATAAAATGTTCTGCACCACCCTATTCGATGCTACGAGTAGCAACTGCAAAATGCATGCCGCAGACACAGCGTACTGACGACAGGAGGTGCTAAAGCTATTTAAATAGACGAGAAATATTTACTACAAGAACTATTGTGTAACAGAAAAGTAATGAACAGTTATAAATTGAATACATATCTAGCACGGTAGTGCCCCACCAAGATATGAACAAATTTTTTTCCCCACACGTCCAAGTGACGGTAGCGAAATGGCCAAGCAAACTTTTGAGTAAGGTAGTATAGATTTTGTGAAGTTAGGGCGTGTAGAGTTAGAAGCTTGGCTTTACATAAGGTCTGATAACTAATGAACTGAAACAATTACTTTGCTCACCCGCGACCTTCGTAAAGGAGGAAGAGGAGGAAGGAAGGAAGGTCGTAGGTGAGCAAAGTAATTGTTTTAATTCATTGATATTTAAACGATTTTGATTTTTTTGATTTTTGATATGGACCTCCGCAAAGTAACGCCTGATTCAATAAATGATTTGATAACTTTTTGACAGTTCGAGGTATATGGTCTCGTCTTGACAACATTTTACACGAAATTGGGATTGGGAAGTGGGATTTGAGTTTCTAGGAACGTAACTGACTGACAGAGAAAACTTAAAAGCCAAATAAGCTTATGGCAACTCCTGTCAGTGCTTGCCACGAGCATACGACACAGCCCCAGGCTTACAACGTTATAGATTTATGAACTTTCTTTATTCTTATTTACCGTACGGCCATTTTATAAGGAAAAGACGGTATTGCGTTATGGTTTTCTTGAGCCGGTTTTGAGATTTTGTAGGATTCTGTCGTTATAAGACGATTTTGATATAATAAACTACATCTGGTCTTAAATTTGTGTACGGCAATTTTCCATAGTCTTACTTATTATTAGTTCTATGTCGGCTCACATAATTGTTGAAAGTCAAAGTCAAAATTCTTTTTTATTCAATTTAGGCATCAATTGATGGTCCTATGAACATCGAAGAATCTACCACCGGTTCGGACAAACCCTGTTGAGAAGAATCAGTCAAGAAACTCAACAAGGTATACATTTTTTTCAAACAGATCTACATTGTTATTAAGTTAAATTACATCTAAAGTATTTAAAACAATTTAGTTTTTTAACACAGTAGATACGCTATTTGAGACTAGGGATCACCAATACGGATCGGAATCAATAATGTATTCATGACTCTTTTTAGGGTTCCGTAGTCAACTAGGAACCCTTATAGTTTCGCCATGTCTGTCCGTCTGTCTGTCTGTCTGTCCGCGGCTAAGCTCAGAGACTGTTAGTACTAGAAAGCTGTAATTTGGCATCAATATATATATCAGTCACGCCGACAAAGTGATTGAATAAAAATAAGTAAAAAAAAATTTTTTAGGGTACCTCCCCTCCCATAGACGTAAAGTGGGGGTGATTTTTTTTCTTGGCTAACCCTATAGTGTGGGGTATCGTTGGATAGGTCTTTTAAAATCATTGCGGGGTTGCTAACATGATTTTTCTATTCAGTGATCTGTTTGCGAAATATTCAACTTTAAAGTGAAATTTTTCATTAAAATCGGCCGTCCCCCCCCCCCTTCTAAAATCTAAACTGTTGGGTGGAAAAATTTGAAAAAATTCAGAAGGGTTACAAATATATCAAATTTACTAGGAAAATTATAGCGGCTAAGATTGCTTGGAAATTATTTGTAGTTTAAGAGTAAATAGTAGCCTAAGGTATAAAACATACCTAAACTTGGATGATTCCGTACACATACGAAATCCTTAGAAAAATATTACTTGATTTTTTCGTAATGGCTACGGAACCCTACCTTGGGCGTGTCCGACACGCTCTTGGCCGGTTTTTTTCTCTGATTTCATTAATTTTATTATTCTGAATAGTTATAAAACATACGTAACAAATAGAGTTCTACAGAAATTCCATTTAAAGTTTTGTAAAAAAAATATGGTTTCGACGAGAAAAAATATGTATAACAAAAATCATAGCAGACATTAAATTATGACTTACAATTGTATGGGAAACAAATGGATCGTAATTAAAAGATCGTAATTGAAAGAAGCTCTTATACAGCATGTTTATAATGACTATACATGCCCTCACAAATTTAACAGATTTCCTGTCCCGAAGCAATGCGCGGCGTTCTTTCGACACGTCCCCATAGTGACGTACGTGGACGTACCAGTAAAGTCACACATGAGGCGCATGTGCCTTATAGGACAGGGAACTTGTTAAGTAGGACATGAAGCAGGATAGCGACATAAAAAAACAAGTAAAGCAATCAAAGCAAAATTGTTCAAGTTGATAACTTAACATCTATATAAAAATTGAGTTTCAAACCAATTTTATTTGCTGTCGATGGCCACCGTCCACAGACTCGTTAGTTCAATGAACTAACAAACTCTGCTGACTGTACTAAGCTAACTAGTATTTATTATTTCAAAAACGTCGTATGCATGCCAATGGCATATTCAAAATTAAACCTCATTTCTTGAGCTATAGGCTTCAATATAAAATTTCTTTCAATTATTAGCATAGCTCGGACAGGTAATCGCAAAACAATCGCAACACGGTAATAGAACAAGATTAATAGAGTCGTGTTATGTGCAGTATTATTTAATTATATTTTTCGACTAAATTTAATTTTATAATGGTAACATGTGTTTTGGAAGATATTTCCGTTAACATTTTTTTATATAATTCTGATGGTTGAATTTAACAATTATTATTATTATGCTCCCATTATCATCTAATACTCCATTTTCTCGAACAAATAGTTGTATTAAATATTAAGTAAGTTGTTCAAATGTAGGTTTGGACATAATCAAGCAGTCTTTTATCATATTTGAAATATCTAAAAATAACCATAATGAATTGAAACAATTACTTTGTTCACCTGCGACCTCACCTCCTCCTCCCGAGCACCAAGCGAGCGAGGTCGCGGGTGAGCAAAGTAAAGTAATTGTTTCAGTTCATTAATATGGCCCACCGCAAAGTAACCTCTGATTCAATAAACTAAATAACGATCAGCAAATAATTTTACTAATCAGCTGTCATAATTAGTAGTTTTAGGATTAATTTAGTGTACTTATATTGTTTGTTTAGTGCTGTTTGACAGTTTTTTCTATGCACTAACATAGTTTTAAGAGTTTTGTTTTTGTTACAAACCAATTTCGCTGACATTTTGTATTTGAAGTTTATATGTTTTTTTTGTACAATCAGTATTGTTTTTTTCTTAATTAGTAAATAATTCTGCTGTCATAAATAATTCCAGGAGTTAAGTATTTCTCTAGAACTATGGCCACATTACGGTCTTTATTTATTTTTTGCCTGTTTATTTTTTTTCTCATTTGTCAACGTGATTATTATTATCCCCCATGCCAAATTACAGCTTTCTAGTACTAAGAGTTTCAGAGCTAAGGCCCAAAAACAGATAAATTAGGAACGTTCTTTTTGAACTCGCTTAAAAACTAAACCGACGAAACGGCTGGTTTTAATTCCTAAAATAATAAGCGGACTTGTTTAATGTGTACGGAGACTACGACAACAGAGTTATAACGTTACTGTGAACAGAAGCTTTGTTTCTGAAATGTAATTATAATTTTCCGGCCGCGCGGTCACAGAGAGGCGACTAGGGGAAATAATTTACACTATCATAAGCCAGTATTAAATTAGCTTTAACGTTATCCTTGTGGGTTTTGCAAACCTTTACTGCCTTCGACAACATTCATCATCATCATTTCAGCCGAAAGACGTTCACTGCCGAACATAGGCCTCCCCCAAAGCTCGCCAAACAGATCGGTCCCGTGCCATCCGCATCCAACGCGATCGCAGTCCATCTTGTTGGAGGTCTACTTACACTGCGTCTTCCGGTCCGTGGACGCCACTCGAGAACCTTTTTGCCCCGCCAGCCATCAGTTCTACGAGCGATGTGCCCTGCCCACTGCTACTTGAGTCTGACGATTCTTCGAGCTATGTCGGTGATTTTAGTTCTTGCGCGGATTGCATCATTTCTAATGCGAGCCCTCTCCATCGCCCTCTGAGTGACTTTGAGCTTTTTTATTAGGCCCATTGTTAGCGCTTCCTTCAGTTACTGCTGAACAAATTGCGTTCAGTGCTGTGCAGTTGATAGTAACAAATACCACTTCTGTGTGTAGTGAGAGCTATTTAGGGAGTAAGTGCATATTAGTCATTGATTTATTTATAAGTAAACGATGTACGCTTGCTTCTGTTTGCTCTCCTTAAATAAATAAATAAATAAAGACCTCCAAAAGAGTTCCACATCGATCGGTTCCTGCTTTGCTTTGCTTTCAAGTGATTCCTGGGACCTTTACCAGACCGTCGATCCATCTTGTTGGGGGTCTTCCTACGCCATGTCCCTCGGTTCGCGGCCACCACTCATAATTATACGGCAATTACATTAAGTCGACCACCGCCAGCCGCATACGGTGACCGCAAGAACATGATAGTCGGCCGCACTCGGCGAGCGATAGCTGTCACCGTTTTTTTTAGCATTAGAAATAAGAACAATCTCGACGAGTCTTTTTATTGAAAAAAGCTTTAAAAGAAATAGTAACTATTCTTTTGAAACCAAAAGAGTGAAAATGATCATATTTCCTTTCAAATTGTTACTTTGTGTGTTTCAAGCTGTGACTTATTTTCAATAAAAAGACACTTCAAGTTCGCTTACCTTCTTTCTGATGCTAAAAAAACGAAGTGTAGTTATGGCCACCGCAGTAGGCGGACAGACTAATGTGAAGACGACGTTCGTTGGCTGAGAATAGGCATTCGTATTTTTAATAATTACATAAAGGTCGACCATACCGCTGCTTAAAATACGGAAAGGTTACGGAATCGCAGTGACTGACGTGCCGTAAACGTCAGAATTTACCGCATGCTCTCCATAATCATTCAATTTTTTCATTAAAACCTTACATAAAAATCCACACTCAGCAAAATATATGAATGAGTTCTGGCGCACAGCAAAAGTAAAAGAAATAAGAGAACATCAAATCGGATTTCCTCATCAAAAACGGAACGACCGTAAAAATTAATCGCAATAAAAAAAAGACCAGTTTGGGTCGCGTCTAGTTTTTTGCACGTACTTTTTGACCGCACTATACTTTCACTAACTCACTAGTTGGTTTATCAAAGTGCGGGATCTCAATATTCACTACGGTAGGTAGCTCCGATTGAAATGGGTAGTAGAGTGGTGAGTGATTTCACTAAATGAGCCAAGTATAAGTATAAGGACAAGTATAAGTATAATACAGGAGGAATAGTTTTTTGAGGCGAGCTTGTCGTAGTGTGAACGGTGTTGCGGAAGAGCTGGATATCGACATAGGTATTCAACTGTAATCTTTCTACGGTGAGGCGGCGGTTGGTGGGAGGGTGGTTTGATTGAGCGTGCTTAGGTACTGGGTAGAGACTGTTTTTTACTAATATGTTTTATTTTTGTATAGAGATGAGTTCTGATATCTTTTTGTATCAAAATTTTTGTGGCACAACTTTGTGATTGTTCGCGTACTTTCTTTTTTTTTCTTGGTTCTATTTGTGAGATCCTATAATTGGCTCCTATGTTATTACATGTTTAACCTACTCTGTAATTTGTAGCTGTTGGTTCTCCAAAAATAAATAAATAAATAAATCTTCCCAGGTGAAGTTTTCGCTTCGAGCCATTACATTAAATTTGAACCTTAATATTATGACGATACCGTTTGTTTTGAAAGATAAGGGCTCGAAACGAAAAATTCACCTGGGAAGATTTACTTATACTATAAATGCTTCACCATTTTTTGGGAAACGTACCCAAAGGGCAATAACGGGACCCTATTACTAAGAATCCACTGTCCGTCTGTCTGCACCTATACTGTATCTCATGAACCGTGATAGCTAGACAGTAGTAATTTTACAAGTTAAGTATGAAGTATCTTTTTCTATTTATTTTTTTATTTTCTTCAACTTCATTTTTTTTTATTACTCTTACGGTCATCCCGTGAAACCATATATTTCAAACTAAATACAAACTGAAATATAGATGCACATAACATAGATGCGCTTTATCACTGCCTAAATGTGATTATAACAGACTGAAGTGTACGATGTATGGGAAAGATTCGTCGCTAACTTCTAGACCAGTGATGGTGTAGGGGTAAGCACGCAGCACGGAACGCTGAGGACCTGGGTTCGATTCCCAGCATTGGTCTTTTTTCTGGGGTTTTTTCTGTGCATCTATATTTCAGTTTGTATTTAGTTTGAAATATAGTAGTAATTTTCACAGAGATGAAATATTTCTGTTGCCGCTATAACAAAAAATACAAAAAATAAAATAAAGTGAAAAATTAAAGGTGGTCGTTATACGAGAAACGTGTATTTTCAACTTTTTTAACTTGATTTTCATAATGGCGTTAACTAGACACTAGAAATTTTCACCGATTGTGTATTACTGTGGCTGGTACAACAACAAATTTATATTAAAAATATAATTATATTAAATGTTAAGGGAGTACGACTAACCAACATAAAATAATTTACAAGTTAAGTATGAAGTATCTTTTTCTATTTATTTTTTATTTTCTTCAACTTCATTTTTTATTACTTTTACGGTCATCCCGTGAAACCATATATTTCAAACTAAATACAAACTGAAATATAGATGCACAGAAAAAACCCCAGAAAAAAGACCAATGCTGGGAATCGAACCCAGGTCCTCAGCGTTCCGTGCTGCGTGCTTACCCCTACACCATCACTGGTCTAGAAGTTAGCGACGAATCTTTCCCATACATCGTACACTTCAGTCTGTTATAATCACATTAGGCAGTGATAAAGCGCATCTATGTTATGCCCTCTACCGAGAGACTTCAACACTCCTTCGGAGCTACCCGCTGACCTGGACCAAGAGATGGCGCTACTAGGCCAACTTTTACAAGTTAAGTATGAAGTATCTTTTTCTATTTATTTTTTATTTTCTTCAACTTCATTTTTTATTACTTTTACGGTCATCCCGTGAAACCATATATTTCAAACTAAATACAAACTGAAATATAGATGCACAGAAAAAACCCCAGAAAAAAGACCAATGCTGGGAATCGAACCCAGGTCCTCAGCGTTCCGTGCTGCGTGCTTACCCCTACACCATCACTGGTCTAGAAGTTAGCGACGAATCTTTCCCATACATCGTACACTTCAGTCTGTTATAATCACATTAGGCAGTGATAAAGCGCATCTATGTTATGCCCTCTACCAAGAGACTTCAACACTCCTTCAGTGATGGTGTAGGGGTAAGCACGCAGCACGGAACGCTGAGGACCTGGGTTCGATTCCCAGCATTGGTCTTTTTTCTGGGGTTTTTTCTGTGCATCTATATTTCAGTTTGTATTTAGTTTGAAATATAAAATAATTTCACACTGCGTACATTTTACTTAGAAGCAGGCTTCTGCTAACACTGTGGCTGTTTACGGCGTATATATTAAGATACTTACCTAAAAATTTGTACGGACCCTTGGTGCGCGAGTAAACATAAACGGCTGTATCTGTTTTTACGTTAACTTAGAAATTAGTTTTTTTTCAGAGTTTCAAGGGACGATAGACCTGAGTAATTTCAACTCGATACGCGTTCGTTCCCGAGATAAAGGGTCTTGACGGAGACGGACGAACAGACGGACGGACTACAAAGTGACCCTATAAGTGTTCCTTTATTTTCCCTTTTGAGGTACGGAACCCTAAAAATGGTGAATATAACGACCGACTTGGGGTAGGGAACCATAACAAATTAAGTATTGATACCTCCGCCAACTAACGCCTGAATCAGAATAAAAGATTTCTTAAAGAAAAAACTTATGAAAAAAAAAAAACATGCTACCGCATCGATAACCTCTTCCACCACAAAATGGTACTCTATAAGTAAGTATACCTTCTTGTATATACGTTTATCCAACACTCCTTGACCCCGTTTCCCGCCCGAAATACTCTTAATTACATTAGCATGTGGGCAACTAAGATCTGATGCTGGCTGAATGAATGAATAGCCGGCAGATCGGATCTTTAAATCACCTACTTTGAGGGTCTGAACTCGGGAGAGCGCAAGGCGGCTACACATTTGCGGGTCATTAAGAAGACTAGTTCTTGCCCGCCATTTCGTCTACGTCCTAGTTTTTAGGGTTCCGTACCGAAAGGGTAAAAACGGGACCCTATTATTGAGACTTCGCTGTCCGTCCGTCCGTTTGTCACCAGGCTGTATCTCATGAACCGTGATAGCTAGACAGTTGAAATTCACACAGATGATGTATTTCGGTTGCCGCTATAACAACAAATACTAAAAATCAGAATAAAATAAATATTTACGGGAGCTTTACAACAATCGTGTTTTTTTTTGCTCGATTTTGCTCGATATTGATAACGGCAATATTTAGTTATATATTCACTTTAAAAATTAATAATTAAATTAAATAAAACAAATATTTAAGGGGGGCTCCTATACAACAAACGTGTTTTTTTGCCGTTTTTACAGATAATGGAACCCTTCGTGCGCGAGTCCTACTCTCACTTGGCCGGTTTTTTTTACTAGACTTAGGTTGTCTTTCGACTAGAGACGTTCTATGCAGCTACCGAGGATGTGGCATGTCCTTGTCAAAGCAAAAAAATTTTAAATTGGTTAATGAAAAAAAAAAAAAGTTGCACGCAAAGAGAAGTGATAAAGCAACTAAATCGAATAAATTACAAACTATATTTGTATTCCTCTATTAGTAGTTCCGTGGTTGAAGCACTAACGTTTAACGGTATCGTGAAAACCCCAACTACACTTGAAAGGGTCTAAAGTGTCCGCAACAAAACATTTTTCCCTCGTCCCTCTGACACTTCTAATAATGGCTATCCTCTTGACAAATAGGTTGGATAAAAATGATTTATTTCCTTATAATAAACTAACTTTGCCTGTTGTGTCCGACTACGAGTTGTGCTATAAAAAAGATACAATAACATTTTTACAGCACACTATCCACTCGAACAACGCCATCTATGTATTGATTGACGAAGTTAACACGTCTACGTTAACCGCGGTGCTTACAGTTTTAGACAGTAGAGCTTGTCTAAGCTAAAATGATGCGCGCCCGTCTACTAAATCATTTGATTTGAATGTGTGCGTGCAAATATTAATTCCAACTCTTCATCTGTTTGGGGCGTCGACTATTCCGTGAACTACGATCACTGATTAGTGTGCAACATCACGATCGACAAATAGCATGGAAAATCCTGTGCGAAAATGCGGTGGCAGGGCGCGTCATTCTAATTAGACAAGCTAGATAGATAGATTTATTTATTTCATGATAAAAATTACAATATAAATTTGCATTGATGTCAAAATTACAAGAATTGATACCACGATCGTCAAAATAATGTAAAAAAAAAAAAATTAATTATAGTGCACAAAATTTCAGAAAATAAAATGTTCGCCCAATAAGGATCGTCAGTATACAAAAAGAGAAAAGAAAAACACTGTAAATATAACTATCACTATGTCAATATCATACATTAAAAAATAAAATATCTCCTAATAAGGATTGTCATTTCACAATTTAAAAATAATAAATATGAGTATTCGATACCATTACTACAACTACCCTATCACAATTTAAAATAATTACTTAGTATACAATTAAAACAGGAAACAAATGCAATTTTTTACTGTAATAATAATTTATATAATAATTTTTAGAAATTTATGTCCATATATTCCTTTACAGCTATACCTTCTATTCTTGTTTAAAGGTAAAATACATCCCACGGGAACTTATTACAGGGGATCTTTGTCTATAATTTTATTTAAATTCATTGCGATTAACTAGAAAACATCCAAACATCTTCAAAAAACTTTCACATTTATAATGATTACTAAGATTTACTACTACTTCTCTCGATTTGAAGATTTTTACTATCGAGGAGTCCTGCTGCTGTTTCACCAACAATTGCTTGGCAACAAATAATGTTAAAGTAATTGAATCTAGTGATTTTGGTGACATAAGGATTTACTATGGATAAATAAGAAAGCCAAAATGATTAATGACAAGAAAATGTTAAGTTAACCTAATCCTATTCTACTTGGTAATATTGTATTATATGAAAGTTTGTGAAGATGTTTGGATGTTTGTTACCCAATCACGTAATAACGGCATGAAATTTGGTATGGAGATAGTTTGAGACCATAGGAATAACATAGGATAGTTTTATCCCGGAAAATTGCATAGTTCCCGCGGGATAGATAGATAGATAAACGAATTCTTCACAGACGGAGTCGCGGGCAACAGCTAGTATTTTATATTAATAAAAAATACAACGAGATGGACGGACGATTTGGTGAAGGCCGCAGGTTCAGGGTGCAAGTCGCTTCCAACCGTAATGATTGGGCGTCAATGAGGGAGGCCTATCTCCAGTAGTGGACGTCCTACGGCTGAAATGATGATGATGATGAAAAAAATACAAATTACGTTTTGAAAATACAATTTACCGAAAGCAAACTTTTTAAGGACCTTTCTCGCACTCACATAACTCTATGTTACATTATGCGGACATTCGAAAGTAGACTATGTGACAATGAACAGAAAGTTTAGTTGTATTTGTGTTAAAATGTAACATAAGCCGTTGTCTAAGTGGGCGAGCAAAATGCCAGTCGATCTTGGTTTTCCTTACTCATTTAATTTTGTATCATTCATTAAGCAAATTAAATAGAAACTGGATAAAAAATCCAATTGGTAACTTGAATCTTCATTAAATAAACAGGGATGTGTGTGAGTGTGTGCATTTGTTTGTACTTTATATATGTTAAGAGGTATAAATAAAATTTGCGATGTAATTAATGTACTTGCGCGTAATAAGGGCTAGGATAAGGGATAATCGAAATAAAATGAAAAATATTCAGTTTAATCAACAAGTTTCAATCATCATCATCATCATCATTTCGGCCGAAAAACGTCCACTGCTGAACACAGGCCTACCCCAAGGCTCGCCAAACAGATCGGTTCCATGCCATCCGCATCCAACGCGATCCCGCAACCTTAACCAAGAAATAAGAAAGCTCAAAGTCATTCAGAGGGCGATGGAGAGGGCCTTGGATTTTCTCTGCGGGATCGCATTAGAAATGATGAAGAATCGCCAGACTCAAGTGGCAGTGGGCAGGGCACATCGCTCGTATACATCTGATGGCCGATTAGGCAAGAAGGTTCTCGAGTGGCGTCCACGGACCGTAAGACGCGGTGTAGGTAGGCCTCCAACAAAATACAGCGACGACCTGGTTAAGTTTAGTCAATAGGTCAATTTTAATCATTTATTTGCGATATTCTGTTATCTATATAAATAATAATGTTTGTACGCGCATAACTTCCGATTGATTGCTCCAAATTGGGTAATTCTTTTTTTTATTGTCAAGAGAAGGTTTTTATGAAAGAAATTTTAGAAAAAATAGAACGGGGGCGAAGCCGCGGGCATCAGCTAGTTGTTAATAAAGATTCCTAATTTATTTTGGTACGAAGATTGCATTGCGATTTTCTTTTCTGCAAGTGCTAATTTAATTTAACTTAATTTATATACAGATTTATGTATAGTGACCGCGATAAACTAGATCAATTTTCATTTTATTACAATTATCCTTTAGGTGGACCTTATATAGCTACCTTAGATAGCTGAATCTCCTTAACCTTAAATCTGTTCATAAGGTAGGTTACACTCTCCACCTAGAGGCAGGTGAAAAATAACGTCACGATGGAAAAATCACAGTGATCCGCCGTCTAAAAGTACCACCGTGACATTCCAAGGAAGAACAACGTCACAAAATAACTAAAGTCGTTTCTTCGTTTTATAAGTGTCTCTGTCACTCACGCAACGACAACGTTTTGATGTCCACAATAACTAACACACACTACAATCTTATCTCATACGTACAGGCCAATGATAATAATAATAATATAATAATAATAATAATCATTTATTCAAATTACACGTTGAGGTTGAGGCCTTCTAGTAGGTAAGTAAATTACCTGTAGCAGAAGACCTCGCTATTCCCAAAAATAGAACATTTCTCAGATTACAGTCTGCGTTCGTACAATATTTACTAAAATACTTAATCTATTTCTTAAAAAACTAAAGCATAAGTGTGTGTGTGTGTGTATGAGTGTGTGTGTGAGAGAGTGTGTGTGTGTGCGTGTGTGTATGCATGTGTCACCAAACCAACATACAAGATAGCAAAAGATAGTATAGGTACATTAATACATAAGGATCTTTTCACATTCACTATAGGTGAGATCCGTGATATAACTAATCAGCGCTTTTTTACAATCAAACTGGTTCAGGGAGAAAATTGGTATTCTTCTATTGATTACATCATACATATGCGGTGATTGTCTTGCAAACACAGATTTGAAAGAGGGGACAGGAGCAACAATGATTTATCTACTACGCTTCGTAGTCTGAGGTTTAAAAGTTAGGTTAACATGCTGTTTAAGGATTGCTAACGTAATATAGAGTTTGCGCATACTTAGAAGCTTGCAGCAATTGTATAACTCAGTTGTTGGGTACCTGTAAGGTTTAAAAAACATAGTCTTAAGTAGGCACCTCTGCCCTCTTTCAACCTCGAGAAACTTAATTTTAGAAGCTCCCCCCCAAACCGGAATACAGTAGGTCATGTGCCTAAGAATTTTGAAAATCCAAATTAGTTTCCGGATTCTGTTATTAAATAAATAAATAAATAAATAAATATCACGGGACAATTCACACCAATTGACCTAGTCCCAAAGTAAGCTTAGCAAAGCTTGTGTTATGGGTACTAAGCAACGGATAAACATACTTACATAGATAAATAAATACATAAATACATAGAAAACATCCATAACTCAGGAACAAATATTCGTGCTCATCACACAAATAAATGCCCTTACCGGGATTTGAACCCAGGACCTCTTGCTTCGTAGGCAGGGTCACTGCCAACTAGGCTAAAGCGGTCGCTATTGATGTACTCTATGTGAGGATGCCATGATAAACGTTGGTCAATAATGATGCCAAGATACTTAATTTAAGAAACTTTTACCAAACAAGGGCACAAACAGAAACATGATATATACCTATTAACATGTCCCTGCATAGGGATATTACTCCTATCATTCCGAGTAGTCCGACCTCAAACCGTACGATTGAATTAATTCGCAAAATGTGATTTTGTGACGTCTAACATCTACCAAAACGCATGTCGTTGTGTGACTAGCGTGACAAACTGACGATTATTACACGCTTTATATTAGCTTCACCTGTATGTTTGTATGTTTGTTTGTAACCGACTCCTTAGGGCGCGATTTTGACCCACTTCCCGGTTTCCGATTGAGCTGAAATTTTGCACATATGTGTAAATTGGATGACAATGCAATATTATTGTAACATGGAGCTGATCTGATGATGGAGCTGGATGGTGGCCATAGGAACTATGTAATAAAACAACACAATCCCGTCGAGTTTGGGCTCGTTTGATTCGTCTTGACGAGCACTTTGATCCCAGATGGTAACCAGGGTCTGATGATGGAGCTGGAAGATGGCCAAAGGCACTCCACAATAAAACGACACAACCCCATCGAGTTTGGGCTCGTTTGATTCGTCTTGACGAGCACTTTGATCCCATATGGTAACCAGGGTCTGATGATGGAGCTGGAAGATGGCCAAAGGCACTCCACAATAAAACGAAACAACCCCATCGAGTTTGGGCTCGTTTGATTCGTTTTGACGAGTACTTTGGTCCTAGATGGTAACAAGAGTCTGATGATGAAGCTGGAAGGGGGGTAGGTGGCGGATTGGGGGGGGAATGGGGTATGGGGTAAGGGGGTCGGGGGTTTAGAGGGTTGGGGGTTAGGGTGTGGCGGTTGGGGTTAGGGGATGGGTTTACGGGAAATAGGGTGGGGGTGTTGGGGGCTTCGGGGGTAAGTGATTTTGGGGGTTGTGGGAAATGGGGAGGGGGTAAGAGGCCTAGATGGTAACAAGGGTTTGATAATGGAACTGGAAGGGGGGCGGTAGGTGGCGGGGTGGGGGGAGGGGTGGGGGGGAGTGGGGGTGGGGGGGAGCGGGGGTTTCCGGGGGGTATGGGGGTTCGGTGTTAGGAGGGTTGGGTTTAGGTGGTTCGGGGGTTTGTAAAATGAGGAGGGGGTAAGGGGGTTTAGAGGATTGGGGGTAAGGGTGTAGGGTTTGGGGGGGTTTGGGGAAATGGGGTGGGGTATGTTGGGGGGTTGGGTTTAGGGGGTTTTGGGGTTGCAGGTGAGGGGGTAAAGTTAGAAAGAAAAAAAATGCAACTAAAAAATAGAAAATAAATAATAGTTTAAAAAAACTAAAAAACACGCTTTAAAAAATAAAAAATAAATTTTAATAAATTTCAATTCACTATTCTTATAGTGCAGTAAAAAATCTTAATAAGCAATTATTATATTGTTATATCCAGATCAAAATTTGTAAACAATTCTAAATATTGATAAAATAAATAATAATAGTTTTAAATATTTTATTGTAAAAAAAGCGTGGGGTGCTTTTTAAGATGTTATCAAAATGATAATCCTTGACAATTGACACCATGCACCCCACGCTTTTTTTACAATAAAATATTTTAAACTATTATTATTTATTTTATCAATATTTAGAATTGTTTACAAATTTTGATCTGGATATAACAATATAATAATTGCTTATTAAGATTTTTTACTGCACTATAAGAATAGTGAATTGAAATTTATTAAAATTTATTTTTTATTTTTTAAAGCGTGTTTTTTTAACTGTGATTTTTTTGGAGTTGTAACGACAGTCACAGCGAAAGAAAAGTAACGGTTTTAGGCAACTATACTCCGCCTTCGCTCGCCATAACTATCATCTCAGGTCAATCGTAGGTCGTGGTTAGTCGTAACCAGCCTTAGGTTAAAGGTCAGCAACATAAGCCTAGATTCGAGCTGGCGTGACTGGAAACAGTAAGGTAAGGTTTTCAATTACCGTGAGCATAGTTTCTTACTTTCCCCGACCAGCCGTCTAGTTGGCGATCAAAATTGTGTTATAAAATCAAAAGTTTATTACCGTTACCTCGTTAAGGGCTCTTTTACTTTTTTTTTCTGAGTGTGCTTTAGGAAAGACCATGATGGCCAAGAATAATGTGGCGCAAACCTTCATCATCATCATCATCATCCCAGTCTATATACGTCCCACTGCAGGACACAGGCCTCCTCTCAGAATGAGAGGGCTTGGGGCATAGTTCCCACGCGGGCCCAGTGCCGATTGGGAACTTCACACACCATTGAATTTCTTCGCAGGTGTATAAAGGTTTCCTCGCGGTGTTTTCCGTCACCGTAAAGCTCATAGTAAATTACAAATGTAAATTCGAACGCACGACCGGATAGCCTAGTTGGTAGTGACAAAAAAAGGCAAGAAGGTTCTCGGGTGGCGTCCACGAACCGGAAGATGCAGTTTAGGTAGGCCTCCGACAAGATGGAGCGACGACCTGGTTAAGGTTTTGGAAACACGTTGGATGTGGATGGCCCAGGACCGATCTGTTTGGCGAGCCTTGGGGGAGGCCAATGTTCAGCAGTGGACGTCTTTCGGTTGAAATGATGATGATGAGAATGCAATTAGTTTAGATTAATTCATTTACAAATAACGATATAATTGAACGCAGCCCGCATTATGTATGAACAACATTGTCGGTCTCTATATATTTTGTATAGATACTAGGGGCGTTCAATAAAAAGTGAGAATGAGTATGTTATAAACAACTTTTACTAAATGTCATTTTATTTTTCGATATAGTCACCTTTTAGCATAGTATATCTTTTTTCTAAACTTAAAATTCCATTTTTAAAAAAGGTTTCATCTTGAGTACTTAAAAAATCTTGTACTGCAGCGACTACCGCGTCGTCGTCTTCAAATTTCTGGCCTCTCAGGTATTGTTTCAATCTCGGAAATAGGTAGAAATCACTGGGAGCGAGATCTGGTGAATACGGAAGATGCTTAAGGATATCGAACCCAGCATCACGAATTGCAGCCATTGCAACGGCGGACTTGTGTGCCGGGGCATTTCCTGGTGGAACAGCACAACTTTCGAGAGTTTACCTCGCCGTTTTTCGCGGATATCATTGCGCAATGTTGCTATTTGTTTTGGCGTATAATGTGCCCGTAATAGTGGCTCCATGCTCGAGATACTCAATCATTAATACCCCTTTACCATCCCAAAAAACAGAGCCCATGACCTTACCGGCAGATGGGCTCACCTTGAATTTCTTCGGAGTTGGAGATGATGGCCTTTTCCATGTCATAGACTGCAGTTTCGTTTCTGGGTCGTAATGATGGAGCCATGTTTCGTCCATTGTTATAAATCGCGCCAAAAAAAGTTCCCGGTCTTGCTGCATCAGGTTCAAAGCTTCTTGACAAATCTCTAGTCTAGTTTGTTTTTGCGTGTCAGTAAGCATTCTTGGTACCCAACGCGCAGATACCTTTTTCATACCCAAGCGTTCATGTAAAATATTATGTACGCTCCCCGTTGAAATCTTTACATTTTCAGCAATAAAACGAACCGTGATACGACGATCCGCCAAAACTGAGTTTTCGACTTTTTTCACAATTTCTTCAGTTACTGCTGTAGTAGGGCGTCCGGAGCGGGGATCGTCCATTGTCGATGTTCTTCCACGTCTAAATACGGCGCACCAACTTGCGACTATCGAATACGGAGGAGCATTAGACCCTAAAGTGTCCCGCAAATCCAAATTGACTTGGTCCGTAGAAAAATTTTTCAAACACATGTATTTGATAACGGCGCGCAGTTCAATTTTCTCCATTTTCGCTAACGTACTCAATAGCATTGCAAAGAAATTACCGTATATTTTTTTAAACAAAAGACAATTAGTTTTTTTTTCATAGCAATCAGCTAGATAGATTAGCTTTACCGGCCAGTATTTAATTTCGTAATATTAAAAGAGTTTGCATCTCATTCTCACTTTATATTGAACGCCCCTCGTATAAGATCTGACCGTGCGGTCCCCGCGGTCAGATCGCACGCACGCTCAATATGTAGAGACCGACAATGTTGTTCATACGTAATGCGGGCTGCGTTCAATTTAACCTGACCGCGACCACAGAACGCATTCAGTGTGACAAATCCTTATAACTTTGAATCTTAATCGCAAACTCCATCCTACAAAGCTTCCGTTCTGGTCAGAAAACTTGGACTCACCGATAAGACTGAATAACTAACTGCGAACTATCGTTAACTTTTCTGGTTAAATCAACGCCTCTATTTCTCAACGTTCTAGTTCTAGCGCAGAACAATGCAACATGACAAGCATTGATTAGATTACTAGCTTTAACCACAGAATAACTAATAATACTAACGTACAGAAGGATCACTCTCGAACAAAAGTCAACTTTAGGTATAAAAATTTGCCTACTCTTACGACCGTTAACTGCTTGCACCCGAAATTCAAACTTATCGTGTGTTACGAGCGTTCATATTCCGTTGGGCACCGCTGAACCGAAACCAAGAGCACAGGGTTCCCACTCGCCGATATTTAGGTAGGTGTATATAAATCAAGAAAGATAACAGTGTGTATTAATTCAGTAAACTACCTTTAAACGCAACAGTATCTTTTATACGAATTATAAGATCGTTTATAGACGTCATTGTTTGTTGCAAAAATCACAGAATAATAATTACGCGCGACGCGGCTAGCTTGCGAACCGAATGCCGAGCGACAACCTACTGCCATACGCCTTCCCGGGAGGCGCGCCGGCCGAACTTACCTAAACTGCGGAGTGAAACCCCCCTGCTTTAACTAAAGTTCTTACTTTTACTCCATCTAAGTAAAAGTTTAGTATGAATAACGCGGCAGGAATGGCAATATTACAGTGGTAGTTACAGAGCGAACTTTGTTAGCAATAATACACATAGAATAACGAATAAACTAGAAGTGGCGTCGCGACCTCTTCATACTAAATAAATAAATAAATAAATAAATAAATATTAGGGGACAATCTTACACAGATCGACCTAGTCCCAAACTAAGCAAAGCTTGTACTATGGGTACTAGACGACGATACACATACTTATATAGATAAATAAATACTTAAATACATAGAAAACATCCATAACTCAGGAACAAATATTCGTGCTCATCACACAAATAAATGCCCTTACCGGGATTTGAACCCAGGACCTCTTGCTTCGTAGGCAGGGTCACTACCAACTAGGCTAAAGCGGTCGTTACAAGTGACAAGTGTTTCTGGAATCAATAATAAAAAAACCGGTCAAAAGCGAGTTGGACTAGTACATGAAGGCTTCCGTACCTTCGTATGTTTTAAAAATAGTTCAGTAAAAACAAGATAGATAGATATCTAGTTGACGCCATTATAAAGATCAAGGTAAAACGTTGAAAAAACTTTTCTTTTATGATGGATGACCTCCTTTAATTTGTAACTTTTTTTATTTTTAGTGTTTGTTGTTATTTATTTATTTATTTATTCACCAATAAAAATACAGCATTACACAATATATCACCAATGCGCTGTAAAATTCAAAATACAAATAAAAGACAGTACAACCATTTAGGGTTTTTTGAAGGACGTCTTCGTCGCTTCCTTAAAATGACGGAACACCACACCCTCCGGCCAGAAGTCGGAGCGCAGGTACATCTGCTGTTATAGTGATATAGTATTATAGTTTCAAGTGTTTAGCTACTACGGTGCAAGAGATACAGGTGACAGACGGACGGATAGACGAACTGACAGCGGAGTCTCTGTAGGACCCGTTGGCACCCTTTGGGTACGGAACGCTAAAAAGGACGCGTAATGGGATCTAAATAAAAACTTACAAGATAAGAAATAGACAGCCTTATCGCTTTTAGCGATCTCTACCACGATACTATCAAGGCATTATCTTTAAGACTGATAATATTGGCTTCAGTAACACATGCGTACTGTTTCTGGTTTATTTTATAATCTGAGGCAATACCATGGAGGTAGTAAAGATAAATTTTTATCGCGGTACATATAAACAATGACAAGTATATGTGGTAAACTTGTTTGATTAAAATCTTAGAGACAGGTGGATAATTGGGTTTTGACTTTATTTGAATTAGGTACAACTTGATTACGGTACGGCTTTTTTATGATCCATTATTTCTTTTTATAGTTTTGACCTTCCCCCACTAGTACTTAGGTACGTGTGTGTATAGCTAGACCGTTTAATTGGGTCGTCGGCCGCGCTGTACAGGGGTTGGGGGATATGACGACAAAGGGGGCCGAGAGAGGTGCGGGCGGCAGGCACACAAGCCGCGCTCGCCGCCCGCACCTCTGTTAGCCCCCGTGTTGTATATCTAAGGGCCCCACTGAAAAACAGCGTTGCATCACATGAATTAATACGGAGCAGAATAAAGACTTCCGAAGAGAGCTCGAAATTCTTACCTATTACCTATCATAGGGTTGTCACTCGGTAAAAAAAAAATAAGAATCAAAATATTTTATTCAAACAAGTACCTAAGTATCTAATATCTGTATATCTACAAACACTACAACAGGTAGGCATCTTTAGAAACAACCGAACACCCGAACTATGTAGCTAAACGCTAAACGGTCGCGTCGTCGCTGGCGGCACACCTGAACTTTGTCTACTCACTGAGCTAGTTCAAACCGGTTTGTCTCCGAGCGGGCGCCGGTGCACGCCCCCCCCCCGTCCTGTCTGTGACAGGTCACGCACACATATGTTGTGCGTGTAGTAGTGTAATGCGTGCGCGGCGTTGTTTGCTCCGTATTTATGCATGTGGTTGCATGCCGCAACATTACGCTCATTTGGGGCCCAATTTATACACGTAGTATTCAATGTTTTTTATTTGTATCTTTTCCTGCCAAATATATTTTGTCTGTGCATCGAATATTTGTAAATAAATATCTCTCTCTCTCTCTCTCTCTCTCTCTCTATCTCATTTAACGAAAAGTGCAGACGAGGCCAAAGGTTTATCTCACTGGTTCAACATCCTATTCACTCTAGTTATGAAGAAACCTCGATTGTAGTATCTATAGATTAACTTTTTTTTTATTTCGGAAGGATCCATACCTATATATCATCATAGCAATCAAGCCAACAGAACACAAGACAAGACGTTCTCACGCACGCGTCTAATGGCTATGGCAGTAAGCGGCCGGACGCACCTGTCCCACAAATGCCGGGACACATATTCCAATTCCATGAAGTACGTGCTTGGACCAATACAAATTGAGGCCAAATTCTAAGAGTAAATGACGCTATTTCCAACGCAGGCGAAGACGCGGGTCAGCGCATGTCTGTCTATCCTATTTTTTAACCCCCGACACAAAAAGAGGGGTGTTATAAGTTTGACCGCTATATGTGTGTCTGTCTGTGGCATCATTTATTTATTTATTTATTCAAGGAGAACCAACAGCTTATAACATAATATAGGTAATATCAATAGTAACACAGAGCCAATTACAGGATCTCACAGATAGTGACTGATTATATGTTTAAGCTTAAACCTAAACGAGGTGACGCGCACTATAACAAACGACACATCATGCAAAACAAAACACCACAAAATCTCAAATGGAATTCTCGCATTTCAAGATACACACTGAACAATTTCACAGGTAATCATAGCTCTAAACGGATGAACCGATTTAGATGCGGTTTTTTTTTATTTGAAAACTGATTTCTTAGCTATGTTTCTTAGGCAGGTTTCATCAAAATTAGTTAGGCCGTTTCAAAGTTATCCACTTTTTTTGTTTGCAGCGGAAGGGATCTTAGACTCATAATGGGCATTTACTTTATTTTCACACATAATTGCGTGAGCAAATTGAGTCGGGGTTGTTTAAATCATTTAATTTATAGTTATTGTGCTAGCGATAAGTACGCGTTCGAAGTACCTCTGTGAAAAATTTCTTGGATAAATTCAACTTCAAATTTGCAGAAGTCGCACGCAATATTGCATCATCTGACACCTTGTAACTTCTTTGTAACCGTAGGCTCCTCTTCTTTGTTTCCTCCATGGCAACCAAACAAAAGAAAACTTCGCTCCTAAACTTGGCAGGAAATAAATAAGATATTCTGCACATTGTCTGTGCTCTGAACATCTGGTTAATAACGCTGAGGCGTTTGCCGCTAATTTGGCCGGAAAGTTGGCTGTTTTTTGCCAAAGTTTGTCGGAATTTAACAAACTGTAACTGTAAATAACGGGGAGATACTGTGTTTGCTCTGTTTAGGATTCTGCGCTTTAAATGATGCAAACAACTTCAAACGTCGCGTTTGAGTCGAAAATATTTAAATTGCTGGTATTTTTGGTTGAGTGGCAAATGAATGCCGGATATTTCTGGCATTGATTTGAAAATTATACGAAATACTTAACCGACTTCAAAAGGAAATAGGTTCTATTTAGGTCCGTAAGTAGGTAAGTACATTTATTTTGTAAAAAGCCGTCTGTGTTTTGTAAAAAGTCTGGCCTATAAATTCTCAAGCAAAGGACATCGTAGTTTCGTACCGGAATTTACATTATAATACAATAACTATTTGTTATTGCCGAGATCCAGCATCTACTTAGCGATTTTCTTCCAAATCCATCCAAATCATTTGGCGTAAAAGAGTAACAAACTGACAGACTTGCAATTTTTTACATTATTAATACAAATATAAATACAAATACAAATACAAATAATTTATTTCCAAAAAATAACAATAAACACAGTTACATTTTTACTGAACCCCACACTAGGCATGGCCTGTCCCGTGGGGTAAATGTTACGGTTTACAAAATAATACTTAGATTACATTAGCGCGGCTATTTGCAACCATACTTAAGGAACAGAAAGAATAAAAGAATAAAATAAAACAAAACGGACATAAACCAACATAACTGAAATAAATTCTTAAAGCCTATTAAGGCGAAAAACATAAAGAAATAAAAAACAAAATTATATTCTTAATTGTGAGTCAACAAGTTGTCTATGTGAGGGCGAATATTGTGTGTGTGTGTGTGTGTGTGTGTGTGTGTGTGCGCGCGCGCGTGTTGTGTGCGTGTGTGTGTGTTGGTGTGTGTGTTGGTGTGTGTGTGTGTGTGTATGTGTGTGGTGTGTGTGTTTTATTAACATAAGATACTAAGGCTCTATAGGAGTATCACTAGAATCAAATTGATTCACTGCACCCACTGAAAGAAATCGAAGCGTGACCCAAATATAGTCAACAATAAATATCCAATTACCAAATTTGGATAATGCCTGGCTTGTATCGTGTAAATAAATGATGGAGTTTTAACGTCGCGATGGCTCGTTTCGTTTTCATCAATGATGGATGCCATTAGGGTCCAAACTTAAGCCTATCAATTACAAAGTTTTCTCCATTATGCGGACAGATCACCCTAGTAATAAACAAAGCAAATGGTTTGAGTGACGCAACCTATATTCCGGGTGCCATTTACGATCCATAACAATGTAAATCATAATGTACCGTTTGTCATTATGATCATTTGCCATAATTTTTTTCATTGAAACCGTATTTTGTTCAGAAACTTTGAAGTAGGACCTGTAGAACAGAACTCTATAGGCTAGATTTATTTTATAACAATCCAGAACGATTAATAGATTTATAGAAAAGAGACATATGGCAAATGATCATTATGGCTAACATTACATTATGACTTTCAATATTTATGGATTTAAATATAGACTCTATATTCCATGTGGCTAGGAAATCTATATTTTATCTATACATATAAAAATAATAATATGATAGAAGAATAATGGATACGACGGCATAAACTAAACTACATTCAGTCAAGTAATAAAGGGTGAAATTTAAATCGTGATAAAAGATAATTGAATTTCTAACTCAGTAAATACTTTTTTTTTATTGTGAGAGGTAGGCAAACGAGCAAGCGGGTCATCTGATGGAAAATGATCACCACCGCTCATAATTATCAACAACTCAAAGAGAGTCGCCAATCTGTTGCCGGCCTTTAAAGTAAGTATTTCCCTTTTCTTGAAAGCCCCGTTGTCATAGTTGTCTGGAAACACTGCTGCCGGAAGCTGGTTCCACAGTTTCACCATACGTGGCAGGAAGTGCCGAAGAAAACGTAGAGTGGTAGACTACCATTCATCGGGAATACTCGGCAGCATAATGCATTAACTCAATTGTTAAAATTAGTCTCATAAAATTTCGGTTCATACTTTGTTGAAATGACATCTTCACAAACTCAATCAAACAATACTAAAACCAAACCTCAAATTAAACGAGACTAATGAAAACAATTAAGTTACTTAGTTCATTATCAGTATAATAATAAAGATGTAATTTCAGGAATCTCGGAAATTCCCACGAAATAAGGTAAAAACGGAAAATTCATATTCATGATGCCGACAGGTCCAGCATTAAATAAGTTACACTTATTTGCCGAAGAGCTGGCAGCTTCCTCGCTCAACGTATCAGCATTGCTATACAGCGAGGTAATGCGGCCAGTATCTTTGGGTCTATGCCGCGGGGGGAACCATTTATTAATTTCAAATTGTTTTTAGTTTAGTTAGCTTTTAATTATAGTGTTAATATATTTAAAGTTAATTTTATTATGTCATGTATTTATTTGTAGTTAACCAATAAACTTATATATTGTCCCATCATAATAAGAATAAATACTTATTTTGTGTCACTATTTAAAGCGAGTATCGCAAAAAAGGTAGCCAATCAGCTCATCAGCAGGATGTAAGACATAAGAGGGTCAAGTGAATCACGGCCAGGATCGTCATTGGGGCAGTGTCCCTCGCGACCACATTCCTGACCGGTTCTCTCTTGACCATAAACCATACGGGTATACCGACCGGCTTCTTGAGAATTAATACTTAACTGTTTCACCATTTGCCACTTACGGCGATTAGATCTAGCGATCTTTATGATAATCGGTACATTAACACAAACTATCTGGTATATTGACTTCTGTTAAAATCGAAAGAAAAATTAAAAAAAAATATTCGCGGCATTTTCCGTTGAGATGAACACGATTGTTGATACAATACCAATGTTTACGGTTATGATATTGATGTGACACACACAATAAAATAATAAGTGTGTAATGTCGAACGAACTCGCCTCAATAATCTCCTTGTAGCGAATAGCTATGAATGGGAAAACTCTTTACTGACGAAATTTAAAAGATAAATAATAAATAATAGGACGTAGGTAATGAAGGACCTTTTACACTGGTTCAGCCACTAAATATAATCCTTGAATATCTCAAAAATAGTAAGAGTTAAGACACTAGTTTCTTCGAGAAATTAACTGATTAATTTAATTACCTACTTAAGTATTTTTGTGAGTGATTTCAACGGCAGTTAAACCTTAGTATGGTTTTGCTCGTTGCATTGTTGTAAAATGTTATATTGTTTTTCTGTTTAGTAAATAAATTTAAAAAAAAAAACTCTATTTGACCTGAATAATCTTCCCTTAAAGTTAACGGACACAAAAAACACGGTGTATATCACTCCTTATTTTATAAATGCAAAACTTCGTCTGCGTATGTGTTTGTTACGGGGCCTCTATTAGCATAAAATTTAAAGTCCGAATTTATCACTTTGCCGAACTCTTTTTTCTCAGAAACCATTAATTATTCAGGAATGGTTAATCCCGTAGGACTCTATAGGTTGACTCCACACTACAGTGACAAATCAGTAGTGCCACAGATTATGTTATGTACGACCTTAACTTTTTCAAGGCAATGGAACGTGGCTGTCTCACTGTGACGTCATCAAGCGTATTTCTTAAAAAAAATATACAAAATTAAATACTCATCCAAATTCAAAATCGAAGAAAATGGTATTTTAAAATATCATATTCTTTCCAAGAAAAATATAAAAACTATAGTTTTTTTTTTTAGTACATCTTAATTCTGTACAGAGTAGGTACGGCGAAATGATGAATTCTTGACTTTAAATTTATGCAACTTGATATACTTAGACCCGTTTTTTACTCTTTCGTGGTAAATTCATGTAATTTTACAACTATCGTCCATGACCCAAAGACAAGACACACAGGGAAAGCTCCAACTTAGATAGGCTAAAACCAAAAAATCTATATCTGGGGAATCGTATACATTTTTTATTTAAAGCTGTTGCCCGCGACTCCGTCTATGAACTATTCGTTTGTCGCTATATCGCGGTAATTGCAGTTTTCCCGGATAAAAAGTATTATGTTAACCCAGGTTATAAACTGTGTACTTACGAGTACATATGTGCTAAATGTCATCATAATCCGACAAACGGTTTTAGAGTGACAGAGCAATAAAATGTCTTTTCTCAAACATCCAAGGAAATGTGGTCCTTATAGTCGTGACAATAGAACACGAAGTATGCCATTGTATAGCAGTTGAGGAAGATTCGTTCTAATTTCAAATTAGACGACAATAATGGAATTTCATACAAACATTGCTGGCCAAGGCCAGCAAAGAGATTGTCTTTTGTTTTAGTGGGTCGTATTTTCTTTTATTGACTATCAATGACATACTGCCAATTAAGAAAAATTTAGTTTGTGAATTTACTTTTTAATATCTTACTTGGCTAGATTTAATAAAATAAATAAGGATTGGCGTTTATTGTTAACAATTTATTAAAATAACCAATTAATAAGGTCGTAATTTTTTAATAAATATAAATCATCTCAAGATTTTGCGTCAAAAACATTAACTGGAACAGCTTACAAATAAATTGCTGGAAAAAAATATTTTGGCGGGAATCAAAAAAAAAACAATTTGAATTAAATATGAATATATAAGTTGAACATTCGTGTCATTTCCTTGGATTTATTTGAGAAAAGCACTATACAAGCCTTGGCCACGAACAGGGATTGCCGGCCTCGTATCTCTAGATGGCCTCGTTAACACTCGGCCATCTATTACTACTCGGCCGGCAATCCCCTATTTCGCGGCCGCTGCAGTAATGTACTATTACCATCTAAGGTTTAATGTCAGTTGTACGGCTTAAAACATCAAAGGCTATTTTCACTTACAAGTCAAAGAGGCAATCAGCGTTATTGTTTTTATTCTGATGTATAGGAATCGCCACGAGAGTTGAGGTCACGCACACAACAACATGTAATGACAGCGGAATTTTGACATTTATTCATACCGCTAGCAAATTCGACAGACTCAACAGTGAATTACAAGATTGATCAAAAATGTATTCAATCTATTTCGTTAAGAATTAGGTATTTAGGGAATACATCTATAATAGTAATATAATAATACTAAGACATATATTATAGTTCAAACAAAACAGAAAATAAAATATTTTGATCTATTTTATTTAAATCAGATAAGCATATTTTTCGCTACTTATAAAATACCGTTTTTTTTGTTGCGAATATTTCTTATCAGTTTCAAATTACATAGGTATTTCACCATAAGATCATAATGTATGTATAACTCACATTTTCATTCACTCACTCATTTCATTCATTCACTACTTTTTTGCAATCAGTATTTTATGTAGCTGTGTGTGTAATCCGCCTCAACTCTCGTGGCGTTACCTATAGGAACTGTCATAAAAGTTGTAAAGGTAGATTAAGGTATATTTAGGTAGGTACTAGATGGGTAGCACGAAACAGCATCAGGTTTTTGATATGAAACTCGTTTTTCCAACCCACATTAATTGGCTTGCTTGCGAAAAGCAATTACTTAGCAAACATTTATTCTGAAACGAATCCTGTTAAGGGACTAAGATAAAAGGGTTCCAGCGATGGAATCACTCCACTCTCCGATTTATTAATACCGTAATACCTTCGTAATACAAACATTATACCTACTTACTTTCAAACCGAAACCAATTACTAAAAACATATAAAAATAAAGTTCCGATTGATTGATGGACTGATTCACTCACTAACTGACTCACTGACGCATTCCCTCACTGACGCACTGACTCACTCACTCACTGACTTACTGACTCTTCAACACGCAGCCTCTTGGTCGTAGAAAGCTGAAATTTTGCAAAGAGTTTGCGTTTATGATGTAGGCTAAGAATAAAGACAGATTATTTTGTTAATATTTCCACGGGATAGGGATTGAACGGGATATTTAGACGACCAAATGGCCTAGTGGTTAGAGAACCTGACTACGAAGCTTGAGGTCCCGGGTTCGATTCCCGTGTCGAGGCAGATATTTGTATGAAAAATGTGAATGTTTGCTCTCGGGTCTTGGGTGTTAAATTATGTATTTAAGTATGTATCTATCTATATAAGTATGTTTATCCGTTGCCTAGTACCCATAACACAAGCTTTGCTTAGCTTACTTTGGGACTAGGTCAATTGGTGTGAATTGTCCCGTGATATTTATTTATTTATTTATTTATTTATTTAATGAACGGAAGACGAGTAGATAGGACTCCAACAAGAGGGCTCGACGACCTGATTAAGGTTGCCATGCGTTGGATGCGGATGGCACGGGACCGATCTGTTTGGCGAGCCTTGGGGTAGGCCTATGTTCAGCAGTAGACGTCTTTCAGCTGAAACGATGATGATGATGAAAGCTAATGGTAACATTTTAAATGTGAATTCTTTGGTGATTTGGTGGTTTTATGCTCTAACGAATCCCCAAGCCGTGGTGGCCTAGTGGTTTGACCTATGGCCTCTCAAGCAGAGTGACGTGGGTTCAAATCCCGGCTCGCACCTTTGAGATTTTTTGAAATTTATGTGCGAAATTAATTTGAAATTTACCACGAGCTTTACGGTGAAGGAAAACATCGTGAGGAAACCTGCATACACCTGCGAAGAAATTCAATGGTATGTGTGAAGTTCAAAATCCGCACTGGGCCCGCGTGGGAACTACGGCTCAACCCGACTCATTCCGAGAGGAGGCCTGTGCCCAGTAGTGGGACGTATACATGCTGGTATGATGATGATGATGAATCCCAATTTTCTGGAGTATATACAAAACGCACCAGGATCCTATCATAGCATTGTTTTTTTTTTGTATTGATAGAGGGAGGCAAACGAGCAAGTGGGTCACCTGTTGGTAAGCGATCACCACCATCCATGAGAACCAGAAACCCCAGAAGGGTCACTAGTCCGTTGCCGGCCTTTAAGGGAACAATACACTCCGTACACTCCGTATTGTCAATGATGGGCTGCAAAAGTGCGGACACCTCGGGGCGATAATCGCGTGAGCAGTGTTTAATCGTTTGTGTTCATGAACGCCTATACAGGGTGTTACAAAATTACCCGTAATAACTGAAGGGTATGGAAGTACTCCAGTAAAGAATTAAATTAGTATAGTTTTATTTTTGGGATGGCGGGAGCTCGCCTTTGATAGGCAGGAGTGGAGCAAGAGAGGAGAGGTGATTGCCCAGCAGTGGGACACAAAAACAGGCTAAATAAAAATAAAAATTTTTTTTTTTACAAAAAAAAAAGAAGCGCACAAAATTACAGTTTTATTTACTGTTCATGGAGTTTCAGGCTTTAGGGGTTATTTTGTAACACCCTGTATAGTATACTATAGGGTGAAATTTGAAACGTGATACAAAATTAGTGTTTCAAGCTTAGTTAATGCTGGATAACATAATGCATTTACTCAATTGTTGAAATTGCTCAGATAAAATTTTGGATTTTCATACTTTGCTGTAGTTAAATTATGAACTAAATGTATGGACACCTCAAATTTAACAATACTAATTCTAACAACTGGGTAAGTGCATTATGTTGTCCAGCATTAACTAAGCTAGAAACGCTAATTTTGTATCACGTTCCAAATTTCATCCTGTATATTAAGAATAAGTTTGCATTTTCATTTCAAGTTCATTTCGCAGGCAATTTACCTATATTATGAATTTGGGCCAACGTTCTACCGATTCCACATATGTCTCAAGACTTCTCGGCACAGACGTACATTCAAAAGAGACATTACATTGTAAGTTAATACAGGGTGTTTGGTAACTACGTGCAAAGCTTTAAGGGGGGTGATAGCCGAGGTATTTTTGAACATTTTAAGCCATATGAATTAAATAAATAAAAATAATATACGTCTTAGCCGAAATTTGTTTTTTTTTTTAAATTGAAGACTTAGAAATTTTAGGAAAATACCCAGAATTTGATAGTCACGAGTCAATATTGCCCCAATTTGTGCCCTGCAGTGGGATGCATATAGGCTGGGATGATAATGATGATGATGAATCTTGCGTCTTTTTTTGTTTTTTTTTTGTTTTTTTACTCATATAATAGATTTCTACATTTTTAACATTCTTAGCCACTGTTAAAAACCATAACTGGTTTATGTAACAGTTGGCGAGATCGCGCGGTTCGGTCCGCGCTTACAATAATAATAGGTACTCGCTGTACTTAAAAAAAAAAAAAATTAATCTGTTTATTGCAATTAATGTTGTAACAATTTTCTCATACTTAGTTACAATCTTTAAATATTTAAGATTATTATAACTAAGGAAATAAACGAAATAAAATAAAACTATTACTATTACTAGTACTAGTATTTGTTACTTAGGTACCTAAGCAATGAATTGGCGACGTGACCTAAGATGGAACACGATTGAATACTAAATACCCTCGCCTTTGACGTAAGTAATGCCAGATTATAAGATTCAGGAAAAACAGACGCAGCAAAGGGTCCACTCCATAGCTGTAATTATGAAAGATAAGAGGAAACACTTTGTGCGGGGAATACTAAAACGTCGGGGTGGAGGTACAGTCAGCTGCTGAGAAATGTGACTCCCATTGCATACAAACTTTGAATATTTGAATACACGTTTCGCTGCAGATCACTGTACTCGTCTGCGTTTGGTCGTATACCTACTAGTCTGGCTACCGAAAGTAAGTCTGAGATTTTTTTTGCCGTTTTTATAGATAATGGTAACTTTCTCTCTGTATACCTGTTTTCTGTATCGCTTACTATTTCTGGTGTACAATAAAGAGACATTGTATTGTATTGTATTGTATTGAATGGTACGGAACCCTTAGTGCGCGAGTCCGACTCGCACTTGGCCGGTTTTAATTTCAGTAATCGAGTTACAGTTTATAATTATTATTTTTTTAAATCTGTCGAGTTGGTGGCCACGCTGTATAAGCGCACGCTTTTAGACAGCGTCAAGTTTCTATTCTTGTTTTGAGGTCTGTGGTTCCAGTTCTCCAGATACCCCAATACCTGCCCTCATCGGGTGCGACGACGGATTTATGTTGCCAGCACCTGCGCTTATTGTATACTTTCTACGGGACCGCGGGCTGATTACGTACCCGTTGAATTTACACACCGTTTTCTTAGGCACAGATATAACATGTCACAGTAAACTTGGCTACACTCTTTCTTGCTTGAGGCCCTACCGAGCTTTTGGCGCATTTATTGCATTCATTTAATCTTGTGCTGTATCATTAACTAGCAAAGCTTTCGTTCTGAAATTCATGTGTAAGATATAAGAGGATTTACTTTAGTGACTAGTGTTTTTCGAAACACAATCACTAAATACTGCACTTTTTGAATGTTAATAAAACAAGGTGTTTTCTGGGGCCTAGTGTTGCTACATTTTTAAAATATGTATTTGTTTTAGTAATACGATGAAAATACCTAGATACACGCGCGGTCTGGCCAACCTATCTTGAGGCGTCGAGCTTCCCCCTTATAATAACTAAATACTTAAATACATAGAAAACATCCATAACTCATGAACAAATGAACTAAAACAATTACTTTGCTCACCCGCGACCTTACAATAGTTACGTTTATGCAAGAAATGTGCGTTCATGCAGTTCCTCCACCTCCACACTGTACGAACACACACAAATCACATAAACCCAACCATCACCACCACCAAGCTACACTGACGCGTTTCGAACTCAACCAGAGCTCATCTTCAGAGTTACCACAACCGTATGCTATGCTACCAAATGTTACTCACATTTCTTGCATAAACGTAACTATTGTAAGGTCGCGGGTGAGCAAAGTAATTGTTTTAGTTCATTAATATGGACCTCCGCAAAGTAACGCCTGATTCAATAAATCATGAACAAATATTCGTGCTCATCACACAAATAAATGCCCTTACCGGGATTTGAACCCAGGACCTCTTGCTTCGTAGGCGGGGTCACTGACAACTAGGCTAAAACGGTCGTTATCCATATAGTGAGTTGCGTTAGTTCTCCTTCGGTCACTGGACGGGGAACTTGTGTCGCTTGCGCTCACGCACGGCTTTGTTCTAGACGCTCTCACGCACACATACACGAATGCATAGAATACCTAAAATCAATTGGCGCAAGAAGCTCAATGCGGCGTTAACTCAGAAAAAGCATCAAATTGCCGACCCTCGGAGTAGACCAGGGTTTTTCAACCTTTTGTTGTCAACGGCACACTTTTAGTTTCAGTAAACTTTCACGGCACACCAGTAAAGAATTCGGTATATTAGAGGCTTTGATTTATATGTAACGGACGTAGGGGTTGTATTGATACCCTTTAGGTTGGACTGCAATTAAGCATCGCGGCACACTTGAAAATGTACGCGGCACACTGGTGTGCCGCGGCACACCGGTTGAAAAACCCCGGAGTAGACTAATCGGTCAGTAGTGAATAATACTTATTTATATCATTATGTTGACTTTCTACGTGTTATCAAACGCAACCGGTCCAGTTGGGCCGCTAACTGTAGGTTATGCTTGTAATGAAATGACCATGAAAGCGAAAGTGACGTGTTATTTGAATATAAAGCGTTCCAAACTTTCTATGCGTGTTGCATCAGCATTAAAATAGTGAAATAGGGGCAACAGTGCAATAACTTTAACTTGACGTGTACAGTGTTTAGGTATGTTTGGTTGTGATAAATTAAACTCCCTAATAGATTTGTATAAGTGAAGAATAGGTGAAGAAGAATATGTGAAGAATGTTTATTAAAAAATATTTACAGGTGTATATAAAATATGTACAGGGCGCAACTAGTGCGTGGTCCGCGGATCACGCAAGAGGGCGTGGATCGTTGCGCTCTCGCTCTAAAGTGAGCGAGACGGTTGCGGGCTACAGAACGCTCGGAACTCGCGCTCTCGTGCCTGTATAAAATAAGGCGCGGCAAAGCTTGCGATCTTTTTCATCGCGCGGCCGTCGAGGAAGGAACATGTCGTCGTAGCTCCGATGTACTTCGCTCCGATGCAGCGTGTGTCTCCGCTGCACTCCGTGATCTGAAGCACGACGACGAAGATGAAGATTCCTCGAGGCTTGAAGATTGGAAAATGCTGCGATCGACGAAACAAATAAAAACTGTTCTTTTGAGAACATTCGACCTTATGGTCGCGTCTCTATAGACAACGTCAACTTATCCTTTACTGACGTCAATCACCTACAAGTGTATTAACTCCTCGTATGTGGTATGTGAAAAAAATCGTGCATTCTAGTCTCAACTGTTTAATATAAATCCAATTTATTTATTTAATCGTATGGCATGCAATTTATGATATACAGAGTCGCTTAACAACAATCACTTAATACTACTAAAAAAGCTATACTACAAACGAATATCTAAGTTCTTTGCCCATAGGGCTGCGTTCGCATCAGGAGAGAACAGGTTTCCGCATGATTCGCCACTTTTTTCCCAGCACGTGTCCCCTGGGTGGCGCTAAACGAGTAACAAACTTTCGGCTGCTGTAAATGTTGCCTATGAGCTACCTCACAGCACGATAACCGAGTCGCTTCTTAAGATATAAATCCAATGACACAGATTTAAAAAAACCGGCCAAGAGCGTGTCGGACACGCCCAAGGTAGGGTTCCGTAACCATTACGAAAAAATTAAGTGATATTTTTCTAAGGATTTCGTATGTGTACGGAATCATCCAAGTTTAGGTATGTTTTATACCTTAGGCTACTATTTACTCTTAAACTACAAATAATTTCCAAGCAATCTTAGCCGCTATAATTTTCCTAGTAAATTTTATATATTTACTACCCTTCTGAATTTTACCAAATTTTTCCACCCAACAGTTTAGATTTTAGAGGGGGGGCGACGGCCGATTTTAATGAAAATTTTCACTTTAAAGTTGAATATTTCGCAGACAGATCACTGAATAGAAAAATCATGTTAGCAACCCCATAATGATTTTAAAAGACCTATCCAACGATATCCCACACTATAGGGTTAGCCGAGAAAAAAAAATCATCCCCACTTTACGTCTATGGGAGGTACACTAAATAATTTTTTTTTACTTTTTTTTATTCAATCACTTTGTCGGCGTGACTGATATATACATTGATGCCAAATTACAGCTTTCTAGTACTAACAGTCTCTGAGCTTAGCCGCGGACAGACAGACAGACAGACAGACAGACGGACAGACATGGCGAAACTATAAGGGTTCCTAGTTGACTACAGAACCCTAAAAAATACAAAAATAATGCCTTAAATTAGGCTCGGATCCGTGTCTTAAGCATACGAGGGGTTAATGGTGTGGGTGAAGTTTCCAATCCGCGCTGGGTACGCGTGGGAGCAACAGCCCAATTCCTTTCATTCTGTGACGAGCAGTGAGGCGTATACCTATAAGCCGAGATGATGATGATGATGCGGTACATTGGGTCTTAAGAGCGGAAAGTAAACATTTTTTTTTTTTCTTTTTTTTTTTTTAGGGGACAATCATACACAAATCGACCTAGTCCCAAACTAAGCAAAGCTTGTACTATGGGTACTAGACGACGATAAACATACTTATATAGATAAATAAATACTTAAATACATAGAAAACATCCATAACTCAGGAACAAATATTCGTGCTCATCACACAAATAAATGCCCTTACCGGGATTCGAACCCAGGACCTCTTGCTTCGTAGGCAGGGTCACTACCAACTAGGCTAAAGCGGTCGTTAAATTATGAAGAAGACTCTATAAGAAATCCTGAAAACATGCCTTTTGGAGTCAAGGATTCTAATGAGGGTTTTCTGACAGGTGGAATATCGCTAGATGGCGTTAGTATCGTAAGGTCTATTTGACGTTACACCCATACAACAAATGTCAAAGTTGACAAACGGACCTGACGATACTAGCGCCAAATAGCCTCTCATAGAAAACCCTGATTCCTTTACCACCCAGGAACATACTATTTTTCATCGCATTTGTAAAGAAACAAGGAAGAAGGAAACAAAGGAAGAGGAAACAAGGCTCTATAGAATCAGACTCCATTGCCCTTCCCAATCCCAAAGAAAAAAAAAAAACGGCGGCGCGGTGGCAATAGGGATGTTGACACCACCAATACACTGACGTACTTTTTGTGAGCGATCAAAACACCGCCAACCCAATCAACTAACTATTTTTGTTTTAAAGCTACAAAAATCTAATTTTGCAGTTAGTCAAAAATTAATTTGGCATTCATAGCTAAAATAAAGCTTTTTTTTACTGGAGTCGTGTCTTCGAATTATTTTTTAATGGCGTCAACATCCCTATTGCAAATATCCAGGACTAAACTAAAATTAAATCTTTGAAACATTTAGTAAAAATTATAAATTCAATTTCGAAGTAATAATAAATATAAAATTTGGCTTAGTAGCAAGGCTCTGCTTATAACTAGATTTTTAGGGTTACGTACCCAAAGGGTAAAACGGGCCCATATTGCTTTTTTTCGCCTTGCACTTGGCCGATTTAGTTAAACGAAGACAGTTTTGAAACATTCTAGTAATGAATTCCAGCAATTAGAGTCCGCAATACTAATGCTATAGAAAGTAGTGTGTAAAAATTTCACCTCATTTACTGTAAGTTTTCTAACACCGTTACTAATATAATCGACATTTGTACCTAATTAATTTAAATCACTGGCTCAAGAATAATGAATCGCCCTGAATTCTCAAATATCCGCCAGGACCGGTTTTTGCGCATGTTTTTTGTTATGAAACTTGTTGGAAGTAAGACTGGGTCAAACTTAGATGTATAATTATATCGTTTGCAAATTGTGAATTATTTTAATATTGTTAACGCAAAAGTTTAAAGCGGTTGCGGTAATTGATCAAATCATCATTATCATTTCAGCCGCAAGACGTCCACTGCTGAACATAGGCCTCCCCCAAGGCTCGCCAAATACATCGGTCCTGCGCCATCCGCATCCAACGCGCTCTCGCAACCTTAACCAACCCGTCGCTCCATCTTGTTGGAGGCCTACCTATACTGCGTCTTCCGGTCCGTGGACGCCACTCGAGAACCTTTTTGCCCCATCGGCCACTGCCACCAGAGTCTGACGATTCTTCGAGCTATATCGGTGACTTTAGTAATTGATCAAATCTATACCAACTACCATTTTTTTTTCTTCTTTTTCGAACGGACTGTTAACTGTTAGGAGAGAAAGCAAACTGCCAGACGGGCCGCTCAGCTGGTGTAGATTTTGAAGCTTTTTTGGTTTAAATATGAAGAAGTGCGTAAGTTCGAAAGTTTGCGAATTCTTATATCACTAAACGATACAATGCAGTATAGTATAATACACTTGAAAAAATAGAGTCAAACAACAGGTGGTCTTATCGCTAAGATTTCTCCAAGACCTTTGGGCAGAGGAAATTTTAAATCGGCATATTACTTGAATGAATATTGCTTTGCAACAAGAATTGCCAATCATTGACATAACGATATCGTTACCTATATAGGTATTACCTGTAACTGACTGGGGCCTTAAGGGCTTAGAATGGACCTTAAGGGTCTGCTGAGTCTATACTTAATAAATAAAAACAAGTCTGCACTGTTCAGAAGCTATAATGAGTCTGCCAGACTTGACAACAAATAGAAAACAAAAAACATTCAAAATTGGTAAAACAAGTATAAAAGCATAAATTCATATCAAAAAGGTTGTGCCTGCGGCACATTACCTATGCCCAGACTACTTTTCAAACGTCAACAGATTAATATAAGTTGCTGACAATCTATTTCGAAAAGTCGATAAAATAAATAACAAATCATTGGTGTCACGAAATTTACTATTACACTGAGGTAAAGGTGATTCAAATAATTTCAATTCTACTGATATTAATAGGTGTAAACCGTTAGGTGAATTCAATTTTAAGAGCAATGAAGAGTCATAGTTCAACAGCATAAAACGATGACATTAAAGTCAAGAAAGGTATTAAATTGCAATAGGGATGTTTCCTAGGTAAAAAAATAATAATTCTTATTGGTCCGTATTTTACATTATCAAAAAATATTAGACACGTAATTTTTCTTTTGACAATTAAACAAAAAATGACGAAGATATGGCGCGTTGAAGTTCTGCGTGACGAGGCGTGACGTCACTTGTTCCTAAAACGCTCATACAAGGTGTAGGAACAAGTGACGTCACGCGAAACTTCAACGCGCCATATCTTCGTAATTTTTTGTTTAATTGACAAAATAAAAAATACGTGTCCAATATTTTTTGATAATCTAAAAGACTGACTAGTTAGGAAAGTAGCCTATTGCAATTTACTGTAGTAATGAGGAAGACTTTTCGAGGTTAGAAAGTACGTAAGGTAAGGGTACCTACTTTTAACTGTTTCATTTCTAGTTATACTAGTAGATAACGTCTCAAATGAAGAATATGTTGCTCTCATTTGATTTCAACTCCTTAAGAATCGTTTTAAAAAAAATTGTACGCAATTAGAGGATTTATTAAAAACAAAACTAATGTATCCTATGTGTAACGAAAGTTAACCATAATATATTTTGTATGACTAACTTTCGTTACACAAAGGAAGTGATTGTTATTTTATTTTATTAAGAAGCAAACAGTCATATACAACATAATAATAACTAAGTTGAATATAAATTAGACCTATAGTTTCCTTACGTGAATTTAAGTACTACGTAATAAACTTAACAATAGTATAGGTACATGCAAAAATAACTAACTAAGTACAGTGTGCTACATAAACAAACAAGACCCATGATAAATAGTTGAAAAGTGTATGCATTAATTACAAGTGAACGCTCTTTTCAAAGAACCTAAGTTACAAATTTTGTTTTGATTAAGCCCTTAACTGCCTGTATGTATTTTTTTAAAACTATCCTTAGCTCATTATAGTGGACCAATTTTAGTCCTCTGGCATTCCTACACATGCCTCCAATTTCACTAATTATGGAAAAAGAAACCACAGAATGTAAATGTTGGTAAATTATGCGTAATGTGCGACCGCTATGCTTTGTGCGGACGCCCTGTGAATAACAAACTGCCTATAGAAAAATGTTTTTCGGAGGTTACTTTGCGTACAAATATTTATTGTGCAAAATGGGAATCAGTTTAGTATGAGGTAACATATATTTCTCATACCCTTTGTTATAAGTACTTATAGTTTCATATTCAAAATAAACGGACCGCTCACGTCTCAAAACGAGTTTAACTCGACATGTTTCCATTACAAAGTGATGTGGTTAGTGTTGTGTGCTACCCTACATTTGACAATGACAATAAAAGTGATGATGAAAACGGGGGTAGTTGTGTGTCGCTGTCAGTTGCGTCGAGTAGCCGCGCGACCAGGGCGTTAGCACGCAGTGCACGTTTGGCAGCCGCCGTGACGTGCGACTCCGAGAGGAAGGGCTACGGATTAGCCCGAAACATGTCGAGTTATACTCGTTTTGAGACGTGAGTGATCCTTTTATTTTCACTATGAGTGAGTCTCACGGTAGTTTCATGTTTAAAGTACTTATAGTTTCTTTTAGTAGGTAGGAGTAGAACCGATGGCCACGGGGCAGTAAAGTTCTAGAGTACTTTTTCGGGGATGTCCAGCCAGGGGACGTCTTTTGGCTGATATGATGAGATAAGTAGGTTACGTTTTTCTAAAACTTAGGTATAAGTTAGTTCATTTTCGTAAATTATTTTAGCGTGTTTAACCTTTAATTTCATAAAATATTGTTGACAATAAACGCTAAAAAAAACACAAAAAATAAACATGGTCCGAATTAATTATCTGTGATTAAACAGATATTCAGATATTTTAGTCGCTGGAAAGAGGAAAGTTGGGCGAAGAAAGAAATCCTGGCTCCGTAACATCAGGGAGTGGACGGAGATCGCGAGCGCTGCCGAGCTTTGACAAGAAAAAGTACACGGAGCTAACGGCCAACCTTCACTAGTTGGAGTGGCACTGAAAGAAGAAGAAGAAACAGATATTGAATCATTTTAACGAATCACAAGGCAACAAACTGGCCAGGTATTAACTAATTTCGACCAATCAGGAAACAGCAGTTCGTTTGCGTCACGCACGTCATAATTGACAAATTCAGAATTGAGACGTTCTTTTTTTGATTTTTTTTCCGTTGCCAGTACAACTTTAATTCTCTTTTTCGACACATATTAGCCAGTAAGTACCATACCCAATTGACTTTTAGTTTAGCATTAAAAAGAGCGCCTTTGCGATTTGGTTTGTGATGATATTTATATATAATTCGCGGATTAGGTACCAAAAGAACGCGAGTAGAAAAACTACATAATAAATTCGACTTTTTACGTGCTCGTTCACTTCAAATAGAAAAGCAATCAGCATAAAAGAACGCCAAAGATCCCACGTGTCACAAGTCACGACATTCGCAAAATTTAACACCGGGTTATTTGGACGCAGAAGTAGTCAAGGGGAACCCTATCCTAAAATATTCACAAGAAAATGCAATAAAATTACTTTTTTTTGTCGAGCGCTCGCTCACTATGACGCTACGTACCCACTATCACGTAAGCGCAACGGCATAGTTGCGCCTACGTTGCGTTGACGCTGCGCGGATGCTGGCAGGACGCCGAACTCAAAAGACGCTAATGTAGAGTGTCTCTTGAAATGAATCATGTCAATACAATTTATGTTAACTTTGAGTGCCAATTTTCTTAAATTACTATTATCCTAGTAATATTACAAACGAGAATGTCTGTGAAGATGTTTGGATATTTGAATGTTTGTTAGTCAATCATCCAATAACGGTTGAACGGATTTAGAAGAAATTTGGCGAACAGATGGGCAAAGATATGGATTGAGATATAAATAAGATAAGTACTTCATACCCCGGTAATAATTTTCCATGGGATAACATTTTTACTTCCCACGCGGGCCCAGTGCGGATTGGGAACTTCACACACACCATTGAATTTCTTCGCAGGTGTATGGTGCATTCTGAGAGGAGGCCTGCCCTGCATTTGGACGTATATAGGCTGGAATGAACATTTTTACTTTAAACTAGTTTAAACAAAAACAGAAGGCGCTATCCAAGAAAATTGAAGTACCTATGTATACCGCGGTATGGTGGTTGACGTGTTAATTGAAGTACCTATGTATACCGCGGTATGGTGGTTGACGTGTTAATTGAAGTACCTATGTATACCGCGGTATGGTGGTTGACGTGTTAATTGAAGTACCTATGTATACCGCGGTATGGTGGTTGACGTGTTAATTGAAGTACCTATGTATACCGCGGTATGGTGGTTGACGTGTTAATTGAAGTACCTATGTATACCGCGGTATGGTGGTTGACGTGTTAATTGAAGTACCTATGTATACCGCGGTATGGTGGTTGACGTGTTAATTGAAGTACCTATGTATATCGCGTTATGGTGGTTGACGTGTTAATTGAAGTACCTATGTATACCGCGGTATGGTGGTTGACGTGTTAATTGAAGTACCTATGTATAACGCGGTATGGTGGTTGACGTGTTAATTGAAGTACCTATGTATACCGCGGTATGGTGGTTGACGTGTTAATTGAAGTACCTATGTATACCGCGGTATGGTGGTTGACGTGTTAATTGAAGTACCTATGTATACCGCGGTATGGTGGTTGACGTGTTAATTGAAGTACCTATGTATACCGCGGTATGGTGGTTGACGTGTTAATTGAAGTACCTATGTATACCGCGGTATGGTGGTTGAAGTGTTAATTGAAGTACCTATGTATACCGCGGTATGGTGGTTGACGTGTTAATTGAAGTACCTATGTATACCGCGGTATGGTGGTTGACGTGTTAATTTCGTCAACAGGAGGAACTGTAAGATTGTAAATGTTTCTGGTGAAATTAAACAAAAAAAAACATACAGCTGAATCAAAAAATTACAGCAGGTAACTTGACCTTAAGGTACAGTCACATCGACAAACTGATCAAAACACACTCTGATCCCGGAGCTCTTAAGAGGGTACGATGCGCACCATTTCTCCATACTTTGTTTATTTATTTATTTATTCATTTGGAAAAAAGATACAAACGTACAAATGCAAACGTAATCCCCTGTTTCCTCCCTGGATAATGGCTTTAGAGCCATTTTTTTTTACTGTGTAATCTGTATCTACCACAGCTATGCCCCGCCCCTATGTTTCGTTTTTTCCATATTTCAATTATCATAAGAAATATGAGCTTTCAAAAACTGAAAAAATTGCCCAATTTCAACGTCATTTTCAGACACACATCAGAAAAGAATCCCTGATATAAACAAAAAAAGGAAAACATAGGGGCATAGCTAAATCTGTCCTCTAATTATTTTTGAAAGAAATAATTTTATTGGTCCAGTTTTCGAGAAGAAAACAGGAGATTACGAAATGCTGTTTTGATCAATTTTACGTGCCTAATAACGATCTGAGCTGCAGTTGTCCCGCTCTCGCTGTACTGACACGGAGGGGTTCGTGCGAGACCGCGACATTTCATTACAACACCTATTTCTCAAAAGTCTCTCAGCCATCGTACCCTCTTAAAATATAATCCAACTTTCTGGAGTAACGACAATTCCTCGAGTGTATAAAATACTTCACGCACGTGCCGTTACCATATTATTGCTATGAATATATGCTTTGAGTACCAGAGTTATTCAGCGAGGAACGTGGTAACACGTCTCCTAAATGGTGTGGGGGAATGCTGGGTTTATTACATTATATTATACATTACGTATGTTGTATTGTTGAATTGGAAAAATTAGGTCGTCAAGTCGGCGATGTAGCTTAGAAGTTAAGTTAGTCTAATCTAATGTATAAAAATCTCGTGTCACGGTCTTTGTTACCGAACTCCTTCGAAACGGCTCGACCGATTTTTATGAAACTTTTTTCTCTATATTCGGTTAGGTCTGAGAATAGGTCGTAGGCTACTTTTCTTCGCGGACGGAATCGCGGGCAACAGCTAGTCTAATATATAAAAATCTCGTGTCACGGTGTTTGTTATCGAACTCCTCCGAAACGGCTTGACCAATTTTTATGAAACTTTTTTCTCTACACTCGGTAGGTCTGAGAATAGGTCGTAGGCTATTTTTTATATTTCTATTCTTCGCGGACGGAGTCGCGGGCAACAGCTAGTCTAATATATAAACATCTCGTGTCACGGTGTTTGTTACCGAACTCCTCCGAGACGGCTTGACCGATTTTTATGAAACTTTCTGTCCATATTCGGTAGGTCTGAGAATAGGTCGTAGCTATTTTTTGTACATACCTAACCCTATTCTTCGCAGACGGAGTCGCGGGTAAGTAGTAAGCTAAGCTAAGTAGTAAGTTTATATAAATCTTAGTGCCATATCTTACCTTATAAACGCGAAAGTTTGTATCGCTGGATGTGTGGATGTTAATTACTCTTTCACGCTAAAATGTTTTGACGGATTCTAATGAAATTTAGGTCACAGATAGTTTATAACCTGGCTTAATGTATAGGATACTTTTTATCCCGGAAACTATATACCTAGTTCCCGCGGGATAAACGAATTCTTCGCAGAGGGAGTCGCGGGCAACGGCTAGTCCATACATATCATGAATGATTCAATGACTGACTAGCTGACTGACTCGTCAACGCATAGCCCAAATCCTTGACCCTAGAAGGCTGAAATTTAGCACGGAGGCTGCCTTGATGATGTAGGTAGGTATACATATATGTATGATATGGATGATAGGGAATAAACGGGATTTATGCAGTGTAATTTTTTATTAAGTGCACAAATTTTAATATGTGATTCAGTGTCGTTAGAATAACAAATTTCAGTATTTTTCGTTATAATATTAATTACTTATTTTTTTGTTTTTCATAGTTTCTCGACCAATTATTGGAGGAATTACTATGAACAACCCAAATTTCAAAATTTAAAAAAAAATCTTGGACAGATAATCGTGATCTATCAACGATACTGAATCACGTATCAAAATTTGTGCACTGATTAAAAAATTACCCTGTATCTACTATATGTTCGATTTCGAATTTAATGAATTCTTCGGAGACGGTGTCAGGCAACAGCTAGTTTTGCTTTTAATCCTGATATTCTCGTGGAAACCATTAAAATCCCAAATTCTTAACCGCTAAGTTTAATGACATGAAATTTCACACGGGTGTTTGGCATACAACGCAAACGAAGGCCACGATACCTGTGCCCATATTCCCCACGCCCATGGCCCATGGGAACTCTGTAAAATCCCGGAGTTTCATTTCGACTGTCATATCCAATGGTACCATCGCCCCAGACGCCAGATACCCATTTTCAAAACAAATTTGCTTGCAGCCGTTGATGTTTATTGCTATGTATTGTTATGGACAGATGTCTAGCCACTGCACGCAAACTGGGCCTTTAAGGTGGTTATCTGGCGCTTGGGGCGATAGTACATGCTACATAGAATAATAGGTACACCGTGTTTTATTTTTATTTCCGTTAACTTTAAGGGAAGATTGTGCTGGTCAAATATAGGTAATTTCTGAAAGAAACTAGTGTCTTAACTCTTAATATTTTTGAAATATATTCAATAACTAGCTTTTGCCCGCGACTCCGTCCGCGTGGAATTAGTAATTTGGGCAGCTTATTTTTTTTATCAAATTTGCTTTTTCATTAATTATGGCTCTCCTTAGTTCCTCGATATAAAAAAAATTAACGCCCCCCCGCAAACCCCCCCCTCACCCCCCCCCCCCCCCCCCCACCAACCCCCCCGCACACCCGCGTTCACATTTACCACCGTACTCCCAAGTCAAGCGTGCCTATAGAAGTTTTACTTCAAAACCCCTGATTTTGAAACAATCTTCCGCTCCGCTCCGCTCCTATTGGTGTTAGCGTGATGATATATAACCTATAGCCTTCCTCGATAAATGGGCTATCTAACACTGAAAGAGTTTTTCAAATCGGAGCAGTACTTCCTGAGATTAGCACGTTCAAACAACTAACAAACAAACTCTTCAGCTCTTCTAAAAACTGTTCGATAAATTTTTAAAACAGACGTATCTTTCTTATTTGTGAACCGATTGAAATGAAACAAACACTAAATGTTAATCCAAGAAAATACCAACATATCAGTGAAAACCGCATCCTTCTAGGTTAAGCCGTTTCTGAGATTAGCGTGCACAAACGCACAGACAAACAGACAAACAGATAAACAGACAAACAGACAATAATTCTAAAAATCATTGTTTCGGGTTCTATTGCGCTAATAAATAGCCCTAGTGACAGTTTTTCTCAAATATCTTCAATGTACAGACACCGACTTGTTACAGATTTATTATATGTATAGAATAGATAGATTAAATTTAATGGCTGAACCAGTGTAAAAGGTCTTTCATTACGACTTATTATTATTTATCTTTTACGTCAGTAAAGAGTTTTCCGTTCATAGCTATTCGCTACAAGGAAGATATTGGGGCGAGTTCGTTCGACATGGCATACTTTTTCTTTTATTATGTGTCACATCAATGTCATAATGGTAAACATTGGTATTTTATTAATTTAACAAAAATCAATATACCAGATAGTTTCTGTTAATCTACTGAGCAAAGTGTTGAATTTAACGGAAATCAAAAAGCACGTTGTATAACTTACGGTGCATGATGCCAATTATATTCCTTACCTATAAAAGTACATAATTTCCCAATATTTTACTATCGGTCATGTATCGGTCATTCAACAAGCGGCGGGGGCGACCGGCCAGTCGTAAAGAGAGCCTTTAGATTATGAACATGGCTGCCAATAATTTTCTCTACCTTTGAACAATAAATTTCAGATATGACGGTTTAGGTCATACCTAATGTCTTTATACGCATCGGTATGGACTTGGTTGATTTACGACTTAGTCAGGCCAGCTATATGGCGCCCAATGCGACATAATATTCAAAATTAAGGTCGGTCTAGTGAGCCATATTAGGACGCTATAATAGTTATTTATGTGCCTGGTGCATAATGAAAGGCATTAATACCCGAGTGTGGTTTTACGAAACAAACCGAAGGTGAGTTTCATAATAAGATCACACGAAGTGTCTTAATCCTAATTATGCACGGTTGGGTCGCATACGTATTTTTATCTACGTGCATGTGTCTCCGTTATTTTTTCACCAGTTATTTCAAATCACAAAATACGGTAACTTTATTCCATTCTTTGTTCGAATTCGAAACAAGTGACTAACATTTATATTTTTTTTTAATTCATAATCAATCTAGACTTGAGTTTTTTAGGGACTTATGATAACTTATGCTATCTCTCGAGCTGCGATCAATCTGCGGACGTAGTTGATTCGTAATTAGTGGTCACACAGCTAGCCGGCTTGTAAGTTTCAACCAATTAGATGAATTAGCGTTATACCTACGCACTACCTCTTCCCACGAATAAATGACAAATTACCACCATAATGACTTTAACTCAAACAAAATTAAGTACATATAATGAAAGCCTTACTTTAAGGACAAACGTTCCAAGTTTTTTATGTGAGATGTGAATTTAGACGATGCGTTTGTCCGTGTTTCGTTAACGGGGGGCCGCGCAGCTATGGAAATCCTACTATAGCTAAACCATTTAACCGAGTCCTCGCCGCCGCTCGTCATCATCATTTCAGCCGAAAGACGTCCACTGCTGAACATAGGCCTCCCCCAAGGCTCGCCAAACTGATCGGTCCCGTGCCATCAGCATCCAACGCGTTCCCGCCACCTTAACCAACTCGTCGCTCCCTTATTTTGGAGGTATACACTGCGTCTTCCGATTCGTGGACGCCACTCGAGAACCTTTCGGCCCCATCGGCCATCAATTCTACGAGTGATGTGCCCTGCCCACTGCCACTTGAGTCTGGAGATTCTTCGAGCTCAAAATGATCTACACACAACTCTATTTCTAAGGCGGTAACAGATTGTGTAAATCATTTTGGCCACCACAACCGCTCACTGTACCCTAACTTCTGCTGTTGACTGTACCCTATTCGACTAAGTCTCGCATTGCATTTAAAGTAATTTGCGTGCAGCAAAGCTGCGTTACCGGATGCACTTGCTTTACAACGAGCTTTCCAACGTTTAGCCCTCTTAGACAGATGTACTGACAACCTGTTAATACTGTTTCGACCTCTATTCCGCGTAATTATCTAGCTCTACGCAAATAAAGTATTTATTATCGATGCAGATTTTTTAATAACAATGTAGATCTGATTGAAAAAAATATACCTTGTTGAGTTTCTTGCCGGTTTCTTCTCAACAGGGTTTTTTCCGAACCGGTGGTAGATTCTTCGACGTTCATAGGAGCATCAATTGATGCCTAAATTGAATAAAGAATTTTGACTTTTTTGACTTGACTTTGATTACCTAAGTAAGTTAGCGATTCGTTGAGAGAGATAGCTGCCAGTCCTTTGGTATCTCACAACGAATCACTATCGCAACACCCAGCTGGGTACCTACAGTGCCACGGGGACCTTTTTAGTGTTCCATATTTAGACTAATCTAGTAGTTTTTAACAGGTTCAATGTGCTATGAGGCACATGCGCCTCATGTGTGACTTTACAGGTACGCCCATGAGGCACATGTGCCTCATGACTCTATGAGCGTTTAATGCCATTGTTAGTATGGACGTGTCGAAAGAACGCCGCACATTTTTTCGGGACAGGGAATCTATTAAGTTAGATATTTAGTTAATACTTAGTTAGGTTTTTCATTGTTATTTTTTCTTAATACTTGTACCTGTACCTATTCTTAGTTTCAGTAAGTACTTGTAAATCTTCATTTGCTAGAATACGTTTACAAGTTTCGAAGGATATCTGTTTAATCGCAACATTTGCTTTTGAATTTATCATCGTCAGCCTACATGTATACGTCCCACAGCAAGACACAGGCCTCCTCTCGAAATGAGAAGGCTTGGGCCGTAGTTCCAACGGGGGTCAAGTGTGGATTTCGAACGATACACTATTGAATTTCTTCGCAGGTGTATCCTAAGGCCATATTGTCTAACGCACGGGCACTTGCTATCGCATTTACTATTTCGTTCTGTCAAACGGCATAAGATGGTGACAGAAAGAGGTGGTGAATACAATAGCAAGCACCCGCGCGTTAGACAATACGGCATCAAGTTTCCTTCCGATGTTTGCCTTGACCGTTTTACCTGTGGCCTCTCGAACAGAGGGTCGTGGGTTTCAGCCCAGGCTCGCACCTAAGATTTTCGGTATTTAAGATTTCGAAACCATAGCTTTAGGCACAGAATAAGTAATATGTAACAGTAATCCAACTTCATTACTAGAGCGCCCGAATCGACGCTCGCACACAGCCAAGCGTCTTATACGCGCGTAGCGTGGGAACTGCATTGTTTTCTCTAGCGAAGATTGGTTAGCGGCCGTGTCAGACGCTTGGTTGTATGCGTGCGTCGATCGGGCGCTCTAGTATGAAGTTGGATTACTGGTTACATATTACTTATTCTGTGCTTTAGGTACACTGAAGGAAAACATCGCGAGGAAACATAATATACATAGGTATCTTATAATATTTTTTTTTTTGTGAAGTTCCCAATCCGCATTGCATGCATGGGACGATGATGAAGCACACAGTTTAGTCAGATTTTAACACGATAGTGGGACTAAACGTGCTAATTACTGGAGTGCTGCCAACGACAGGGTAGTTTTAATTACCCCGTTGCCTTAAAATGTGTTATTACTATAACGTTACCCCATAATTCACCCGCTCAGCTGTAATCGCCGTAACAAGGTTAGTTGCGCTTAATAGCGGCTAAACTAAAAGTCATTGCTACACTTAATTACATCTTTCACGCGATTCTACCATTTTAAAAACTTTTACTATTATTTGTACTCGGCGTGATGCTATCTGGATTCACTTTCACGCACCTTCTTATTGTTAATTGTAATACGTGAACTAGATAATTATTAGAGACCGGATTACATGCAATCCATGGGCGTAGCTACCGCTGTATCAGCCGTATCAATAATACGGGGCCCCCGGGCTACAGAGGCCCCTAACGTGTGTAAGCAAAAATTAGTAAAATGTTATCCACAATGTCACTTGATCTCGTGCTTCCCGGGAAAGCCCCCCAACTAATTTTGATTCAGGGCCCATCATTACGTTGATAAGAACTTTTTTTACATAAAAAAAGAACATATAACCGAACTGAGTACCTCCTCCTTTTTTTTAAGTTGGTTAAAAACTGACCTGTGATTGGATATTGATAAGCAATAACCTAATCATTTCAAAATGGCCGCTAAAGACCGCTTATTATGGATGAAATAGTACAAAATTACGCGAAATATTTTTGCCGTATTTCAATACTGTGAAGTTTCATCTTTATAAAATGTAGAGGAGACGACAAGGTACCTACAGTCAGCAGCAAACGGGGATGAGCGGAGCCCTACACACCCTCTTATTACCTTAGCAATACTTAAAGCTTTGTGTAGATCATTCTGAGCTCACAACCGCTCACCTTCTGCTATTGACTGACACAATTTCGTATTAAAATCTCAACTATCGAGTTTTTGGGGATGGACACGTTATTGCTTATCAGCATCCAATCAACTTCTATCTCACCTGATGAAAGTGCAGATGAGGGCAACGTATCTCACTGATTCAGTAACAGCCTATTCATTCTAGCCTAGAAGAACCCTATGTTGTATCTATCTAGAACTAGATATACATATAGACGATGGGAGCGACTTCCATTCCTTAGCAGTTCATATGCCTGACGGGAATCTTTTCAGTAACAGCCTATTCATTCTAGCCTAGAAGAACCCTATGTTGTATCTATCTAGAACTAGATATACATATAGACGATGGGAGCGACTTCCATTCCTTAGCAGTTCATATGCCTGACGGGAATCTTTTCAGTAACAGCCTATTCATTCTAGCCTAGAAGAACCCTATGTTGTATCTATCTAGAACTAGATATACATATAGACGATGGGAGCGACTTCCATTCCTTAGCAGTTCATATGCCTGACGGGAATCTTTTCAGTAACAGCCTATTCATTCTAGCCTAGAAGAACCCTATGTTGTATCTATCTAGAACTAGATATACATATAGACGATGGGAGCGACTTCCATTCCTTAGCAGTTCATATGCCTGACGGGAATCTTTTCAGTAACAGCCTATTCATTCTAGCCTAGAAGAACCCTATGTTGTATCTATCTAGAACTAGATATACATATAGACGATGGGAGCGACTTCCATTCCTTAGCAGTTCATATGCCTGACGGGAATCTTTTCAGTAACAGCCTATTCATTCTAGCCTAGAAGAACCCTATGTTGTATCTATCTAGAACTAGATATACATATAGACGATGGGAGCGACTTCCATTCCTTAGCAGTTCATATGCCTGACGGGAATCTTTTCAGTAACAGCCTATTCATTCTAGCCTAGAAGAACCCTATGTTGTATCTATCTAGAACTAGATATACATATAGACGATGGGAGCGACTTCCATTCCTTAGCAGTTCATATGCCTGACGGGAATCTTTTCAGTAACAGCCTATTCATTCTAGCCTAGAAGAACCCTATGTTGTATCTATCTAGAACTAGATATACATATAGACGATGGGAGCGACTTCCATTCCTTAGCAGTTCATATGCCTGACGGGAATCTTTTCAGTAACAGCCTATTCATTCTAGCCTAGAAGAACCCTATGTTGTATCTATCTAGAACTAGATATACATATAGACGATGGGAGCGACTTCCATTCCTTAGCAGTTCATATGCCTGACGGGAATCTTTTCAGTAACAGCCTATTCATTCTAGCCTAGAAGAACCCTATGTTGTATCTATCTAGAACTAGATATACATATAGACGATGGGAGCGACTTCCATTCCTTAGCAGTTCATATGCCTGACGGGAATCTTTTCAGTAACAGCCTATTCATTCTAGCCTAGAAGAACCCTATGTTGTATCTATCTAGAACTAGATATACATATAGACGATGGGAGCGACTTCCATTCCTTAGCAGTTCATATGCCTGACGGGAATCTTTTCAGTAACAGCCTATTCATTCTAGCCTAGAAGAACCCTATGTTGTATCTATCTAGAACTAGATATACATATAGACGATGGGAGCGACTTCCATTCCTTAGCAGTTCATATGCCTGACGGGAATCTTTTCAGTAACAGCCTATTCATTCTAGCCTAGAAGAACCCTATGTTGTATCTATCTAGAACTAGATATACATATAGACGATGGGAGCGACTTCCATTCCTTAGCAGTTCATATGCCTGACGGGAATCTTTTCAGTAACAGCCTATTCATTCTAGCCTAGAAGAACCCTATGTTGTATCTATCTAGAACTAGATATACATATAGACGATGGGAGCGACTTCCATTCCTTAGCAGTTCATATGCCTGACGGGAATCTTTTCAGTAACAGCCTATTCATTCTAGCCTAGAAGAACCCTATGTTGTATCTATCTAGAACTAGATATACATATAGACGATGGGAGCGACTTCCATTCCTTAGCAGTTCATATGCCTGACGGGAATCTTTTCAGTAACAGCCTATTCATTCTAGCCTAGAAGAACCCTATGTTGTATCTATCTAGAACTAGATATACATATAGACGATGGGAGCGACTTCCATTCCTTAGCAGTTCATATGCCTGACGGGAATCTTTTCAGTAACAGCCTATTCATTCTAGCCTAGAAGAACCCTATGTTGTATCTATCTAGAACTAGATATACATATAGACGATGGGAGCGACTTCCATTCCTTAGCAGTTCATATGCCTGACGGGAATCTTTTCAGTAACAGCCTATTCATTCTAGCCTAGAAGAACCCTATGTTGTATCTATCTAGAACTAGATATACATATAGACGATGGGAGCGACTTCCATTCCTTAGCAGTTCATATGCCTGACGGGAATCTTTTCAGTAACAGCCTATTCATTCTAGCCTAGAAGAACCCTATGTTGTATCTATCTAGAACTAGATATACATATAGACGATGGGAGCGACTTCCATTCCTTAGCAGTTCATATGCCTGACGGGAATCTTTTCAGTAACAGCCTATTCATTCTAGCCTAGAAGAACCCTATGTTGTATCTATCTAGAACTAGATATACATATAGACGATGGGAGCGACTTCCATTCCTTAGCAGTTCATATGCCTGACGGGAATCTTTTCAGTAACAGCCTATTCATTCTAGCCTAGAAGAACCCTATGTTGTATCTATCTAGAACTAGATATACATATAGACGATGGGAGCGACTTCCATTCCTTAGCAGTTCATATGCCTGACGGGAATCTTTTCGCAATCAATGTCAAGAAGAAAAGTAATTTTCTTGACCTGGTATTAGGGTCATACCTATGGTCATAGGGAGAGATAATCAGGGTAAGAAACAAACTTAGTAGTCTCACCCATGGAAATAAAATTAGCGACTCTGAGTCGGCTAACATAAAATTTATTTAATCGTCATCATTTCAGCCATTGGACGTCCACTGCTGGACATAGCCTTCCCTCATTGGTACGCAATCGTTACGGTTGGAAGCGGCTTGCATCCACCCTGAACCTGCGGCCTTTACCAAATCGTCCGTCCATCTCGTTGGTGGACGTCCCACGCTGTGCTTGCCAGTCCGTGGTCTCCATTCGAGAACTTTTCGGCCCCAACTGCCATCTGTTCTGCGTGCTATATGGCCTGCCCATTGCCATTTCAACGACCTAATCGGTTTGTAAGATTTATGTAAATGGGCCAAAAGTTGGCCAGGCGTCCCACACGCCGATGTAGACTTGACAATATTATTGGCTATAGACTAACTTTTTCCATGTCCACAGGAGACGCTAACAAAATATGTGTACGACCCATTATACTAATTCTAACGGATCTTTAGAAAACGGAGGCATAAAAACAAAAACTTGTTTATTTACATTCAACTTTTGCCGTGTGACTCAAGTCCTCTGCCCTACATGCAAGGGTGCATGATGCACCGTGCATCGAAAAGTCGGTCAACATTCTCACGTTCAACAGGATATAAACGTAAGTGCTTCGTTACAAAATAACAATTTAAAAGATATACTTAAGAGGGTACGATGGCTGAGAGACTTTTGAGAAATAGGTATTTTGATGAAATGTCGCTGTCTCGCCCGAACCCCTCCGTGTCAGTACAGCGAGAGCGGGACAACTGCAGCTCAGACCGTTATTAGGCGCGTAAAATTGATCAAAACAGCATTTCGTAATCCCCTGTTTTCTTCTCGAAAAACTGGACCAATAAAATTATTTTTTTCAAAAATAATTAGAGGACAGATTTAGCTATGCCCCTATGTTTTCCTTTTTTTGTTTATTCTTTTCTGATGAGTGTCTGAAAATGACGTTGAAATTGGGCAATTTTTTCAGGTTTTGAAAGCTCATATTTCTTATGTTAATTGAAATATGGAAAAAAACGAAACATAGGGGCATAGCTGTGGTAGATACAGATTACACAGTAAAAAAAAATTGGCTCTAAAGCCATTATCCAGGGAGGAAACAGGGGATTACGATTGTATGGAGAAATGGTGCGCATCGTACCCTCTTAAGGTTTTTGTTCAAGATTCTTTATTACTAGCTTTACCGGCTTCATTGTAGATCGATCGACATTGTATGTAGATCTATAATGTTTGAAAAAGTATACCCTGTCGAGTTTCTTGCCGCATTGATCTAAACTGGGTTTTTCCGAACCGCTGGTAGATCCTTCGACATTCATAACTGATTGTTATAGCTTAAACTGAATAAAGATGTTTTGACTTTGATTTCGGTCGCGGGATCAATGACCTAACAGTCAAATTGAAATTCCGGAATTTCCAAATATTGCATCGAAGTCTTCATTTACATTTCAAGTCTCTAGACTTTGCGGAGACTTCGAGATTTTAGACTCTTATATCCCAGTCTCATGGAAATATCACGATAAAAAGTAGCCCATGTTCCAGAGATCTAGCTATCTACATACCAGATTGCATTAAAATCTGGCCAGCCGTTTTAGCGTGAAAGACTAACAAACACACATACATATAGGTAGGTACACTTAAAAACTTTCGTATTTATAATATTAGTGGGATTGGGTATTGCCATTTAATATCTTGATTCTTAACAAAAGACCATGAGGCGCAAACTGGAAGTGACAAAAAACAATTGAAGCAAACTTTTTTCCTCGTTACTCCTAGCGTACTTTATAAAAAACAAATAAATTGTAAGTATAACTGCGGAATGCACTATGTAAAGTACAATGAATGAAGAACTTTAGATATGCTCAAATAATATCCATAATTAAACATGACTCTCATTCTCATCTAGTTGACGCACTGCATCAGTAATCGGCATCATCGGCAGCATTGGCACTCAGGAGGATAAACAAACTTGGACTTACCAGGCGGAAAAAATCCTCTAGGCTTTCGCAGACCAGTCGAATTGGCAATTCTATCGTGCAAGTAGTTCGGCACGTCACTCACACTATCTATTTCCCTTTTAATTTTCCTCCTACCCTCGCACAAACACATAAATATCACAGCAAACACCAGACATTTTTTGTAATTCGATTTCGTGAGCATTTTAAATAATTCATATTGAGCAAAATCTTTGGTTATCAAATGGATTTAATCACTTAATTAAATTACTAACTGTTCGCGTTATTTTCCCGCGTATTTTGCGCATCGGCCATGTTGGCGCGGATGGCGCGTGCGCGGAGTCGGTGACCAAACTGACTCGAGCGCAGCCTTTCGCGTTTCTCGGCCACAAAATTAAAGCAACAAAAAAGTAATTCCGTTGTTAGTGGACTGGACGGTGTACTTCGTAATTTTTCGGATGTCTGTAGTAGCAGATAATATGCTGCTTTCACTCGAACGGGCTGACTGCGAAAGTGTGGGATTGGACGCGCTCCCGGTAATAAAACGAGTCTATTAGGGACATCGCTGTCGGAGTAATTAAAGTTTTATGCACGTAGTTGCAGGTTGCAAAGTTGACATTGTGACACATTTTAAGTGATAAAGCCTCCGGATCTAGGCGGTGATGGCGAGCAAGCCGGACTTGCAGAGATAAGGCTGCCTGTCCACTTGAGCGGAGCGAGGTAGCAGAGCGGAGCGAGAGGGTAATACGGAGCGGAGTTCCGGACTGTGTCTGTCCATAGACGCGGAGCTAAATAGCGGAGCGGAGTTGCAGAATGTATTTCGAATGCCGCAACATACAGCATAGAATCTGCAAAATTTGAATTTTGTAATGTCGAATATGTCGATACTATCCCGCACTGTACAGTGTCGAATATGAAAAATTTGAATATTGTAGTTTCGATACTGTTCGTTGTCACAGTCGATTTTTCCACACGCGGAGCTAGCCCACGCTCGTTCCTCCGCCCCGCTTCCCCGCTTTCCATCCTCGCTCCGCTTCAAGTTTTGTATGAATTTTTAACCCTTTTCCAGGCCCAGTCTATTTAAATACGCTACCAAAAAAATAATCATAGTTTTATACTGTTTACCTATGCACGATTAATTTAGAAGCAAAGCATATTTTAATCGAATTCAATGGATTTCTATCATATTTTAAGGTATCTTTGCGTAGATTTATATGGTCACTATATGCAGTCATATGCAGTAAGCCTGGAAAAGGGTTACACTACTTTTGCAAGTCCCTGTCCACTGAAGAGGAGCGGAGATGTTATACAATTCTATTGGTGGAATTTTATCTTGCTCACCGCTGCCGCTGCTAATGGACAGGCAGCTTAACATAGTTAATCGAGTTAGCTATATAACTCCAAGTCAAATGCTAACCCAGGGTTAAGTAGTGTCACAATGTAAGGAACTATCTGCCATAACTCAGGGTTAACGATTTAATTTTGTAAACCCTAAACCGTGCAAGTCGCCTAAGAGGATCAATCGTTTACTTACACTTTCACAGCCGGACAAGTGGGGCATGATAGATCTTATTCCATTGTAGTAAGGTTCTACTTTAAGCAACGGACGTGGAACGTGGTAATGAAACACTGATGGCGATGTATCTTTTATATTATTTTTATTTGTTTCCTTCTAAATTGTAAACAATTCGATGAAATTATTATTGATTATAAACAACTTGTAATACCTATTGCTTAATTGGCCACATACGATACGAATTATAAGTACCTAAAAGTAAAAACAAATCTATATAAAAAAAAATACAGATACAGAAAAATATTTCAAACTTTAACAGATAAATATATACTTCCAAAAACAATAAATCGAAGTTACATTATCATAGTTTTAAATAGTTAATTTAAATACTGATTATTGTCAATCTCAAAATACATTTTCAGCAAATAACGAATCTACAATATAATATTTTATGCATGTACAATTATAATCATATCAAATAAACAGTATTAGCTTTCAACTAATATCAAACTTAATATTAATATCAGATCAAAATAAACTTAACTTAGCCACTAACTTTTTGCTTGTCTAACCTCATTGTGGTGTATCGAATTTTGTGCTATGAAAATTCTAAACAAATTATAATATGGTAACTTTTTTTCACTTGGAGGCTCACTTCGGCCACATCGTGGGAACTATTGCTTGCTATGGTCCGAACTGACTCCAAACTGCAGCTTAAAACTAACAACTGCCTTGTAAAAGCGTGAAGCTTGTAAAAATAGAACCGCATAAGCATTAGCGTCAAAACATAATAATAAAATCGTGTCTCTATACAAAAACTTAACTATAATGTGGTGAAATATAATAAATCGAGTAAATAAAGCCTCATCACATGTTAATCAATGAGATCTTGAGTAAACCGGATTCGCCTGGGGTCCCTACCGCCAAGACTATACCACTAACCAAGCCCCTATTATACTTATACCACGAAAGTTAACAATGATGTTAATCTGTAGCACTTGTAATTTCTGCGCAAATGTCAGCGCCGTTAAATAGAGACGAGGCGGGTGCATTGGATGGACCTCAGTCAACCAACCTACCTACCTACAAAGTAACAGGGTAAATCAACTTTTTCTTGCCACCCGTTGCTATGGTTACACAAATTTTGTCTCATGGACAACCTAAGCTTTCTGTGAAACAGTATGAAGATGTCACTTGGACAATTGGGAACTGAGTAAACAACATAATAAAGTTGATTCACCAATGCTTCTAACCGAAATATTTAAGTGAAACGAAAAATTTGGTGCGCAATTGCCTGTGGCATTTTTTATTTTGCTGTATTTTTGACATTTTTTTAATTTGGAAATGTTTATGTGCTTTCTGCTCAGAATCACGAGATTTTTCGATTCTACTAGGAGAAACAAAGTGTTCCAAAACTTCCATATGATTTTCGATTCTTTCATTTGATCGACGATCATATAAAATCTATGAAAAATAGTAACGGAACGGAAAAAAACTGGACACTTTTGTTCTCCTAGTAAGATCAAAAAAGCTCGTGATTCTGCTGGACACTTTTGTTCTCCTAGTAAGATCAAAAAAGCTCGTGATTCTGAGCAGAAATCACATAAAATTATCCGAATAAAAAAAACTGGACACTTTTGTTCTCCTAGTAAGATCAAAAAAGCTCGTGATTCTGCTGGACACTTTTGTTCTCCTAGTAAGATCAAAAAAGCTCGTGATTCTGCTGGACACTTTTGTTCTCCTAGTAAGGTCAAAAAAGCTCGTGATTCTGAGCAGAAATCACATAAAATTATCCGAATAAAAAAAAACTGGACACTTGTTCTCCTAGTAAGATCAAAAAAGCTCGTGATTCTGAGCAGAAATCACATAAAATTATCCGAATAAAAAAAAACTGGACACTTTTGTTCTCCTAGTAAGATCAAAAAAGCTCGTGATTCTGCTGGACACTTTTGTTCTCCTAGTAAGATCAAAAAAGCTCGTGATTCTGAGCAGAAATCACATAAAATTATCCGAATAAAAAAAAACTGGACACTTTTGTTCTCCTAGTAAGATCAAAAAAGCTCGTGATTCTGAGCAGAAATCACATAAAATTATCCGAATAAAAAAAAACTGGACACTTTTGTTCTCCTAGTAAGATCAAAAAAGCTCGTGGTTCTGAGCAGAAATCACATAAAATTATCCGAATAAAAAAAAGTCCAAAAAATAAAAAATGGACCTACAGTGAAAATATACGGATTACTCACGTCTTTAAACGAGTTTAACTCGACTTATTTCGGGCTAATCCGTAGCCCTTCCTCCCGAAGCCACACGTGACACGTGAGTAATCCGTATGTATTCACTGTGAGCCTCACGGTAGTTTCAATGTTTAAAATGGCCCACAAATCCTCGTTTAGCCGCATTTTTCCTTTCCACCCGTAAACCGGAACAATTTTCACTCTCGACGCATAAAAGTTTAGTACGTTTATTTAGCTCGTGCCTGAGCCTTATACTACGAAATTCGAATTTCTAACTTCGTATCGCAACGTCCCGTTCACGCTGATAGTATTAAACTGAAGAGTGAAAGGGAAACACGATACTAACTTCGAATTTCGGATTTCGTAGTAGCCTCCTCTGAGCCATATGATTACTCGCTTGTTATTCGCAAAACGTGCTAAGCGACAGCAGCTTTATGCTTTCCGCATAACTCGACCGGAACCGGTTTGAATGACTGATATAATCTGAAGTATCATCAAAAGTATGTCCATCGGCATAAACTAACCTTATTGACAAGCATTCGCGCCTCTAAATAAATAAATTAATTAATTTTAGGTCATCGTTCATCCACTATAATACTTCTCATATTTCGTTTTCTAGAATTCTATATCGAACGACATTATACACTAGACACTCGTAACATTGTATTTTTATTGATAGAACCATTTTTTTAAACTAATTAAACAAATATAAGTCCTGGTAGCCTAGAGGTTTGACCAATAGCCTCTTAAGCAGAGGGTCGTGCGTGGGTGCAAGCCCGGGCTTGCACCTGAGTTTTTCGGAATTTATGTGCGAAAATACATTTGAACCTTAGCATCACACACAATACAACATCGTGAAGAAAACTGGATACAACTGCGAAGAAATGCAATGGTGCGTGTGAAGTTCCCAATCCGCACTGGGTCAGCGTGGGAACTGCGGCCCAATCCTAAGAGCCCTGTGCTCTGCAGTGGGACGTATGGCTGGTGATGATGATGATGATGATAAACTTGACCAACCATCAATGATTTTATGTCTCCAAGAAAATGCTTCATTAAAACATTGAAAAAAATGCGAGATAGTAAAAGCAATGCATCAAACCGCCGTTGGCTCGACGTCGAATGAATTGACGAGTCATCAATAGTTATCATCAAAGAAATTAAGGTTAATATTATATATTATGGTTTGATAAACACATCAGACTTTGTAGCTCATATGTGGGAGCATGACCACGGTATTTTTTTACGAGCGTCGATGTAGGCCGCCTCGCTAGGAACCGGTACGTTGCGGTTGGTTTTGCAAATGCTTGTCATAAAGATCGTATAAACGTCCGCGTGGATAATGCTGCGCTTTTCAAATTCGTATCCTTTACGGGCACTTAGGCACCAAAGATTATGGGGCGTTGGTAAGTGCTAAAGCGAATGTCATTGACAATAAAAACTAATAGGGATGTTGACGCCATTAAAAAACAATTCGAAGACACGACTCCAGTAAAAAAACGCTTAATTTTAGATTAAAACCAGATTAATTTCTGATTAGCTGCAAAATTTGATTTTTTGTTGCTTTAAAACAAATAAATAGTTGATTGAATTGGCGAAGAAGTGACGTCATAAGTTGCTATTGCCATTCAAACTCTATGGGAGAATTGTGTTTTGACAGCTCACAAAAAGTACGTCAGTTGATTGGTGGTGGCAACATCCCTATTATTTTCGTGTAAGCGAATACATCTGACGTTCGGGGCCCCGTGAGGTCGGGCCTGGGCTTAAAACAGAAGTCCAGATAGAAATAATTGCAAAAAGTCTAAAATTCGACTTGTAAATGCATGTATTCGTCAAAAGATGGCATCAAACTATAAATTTGGAGTGTCAAGTACCTAAAATGATTTTTCCGAATGTAAGACCTCAATCGATCGATTTCTAGACCCTAAAATAATAACTTTATCGAAATCATTTCGAGCTGTTCGCGCAGTCGTCATGACTATACTAACGTACAAGAATTGCTCGTCTAATAGGTATTATAGGATAACAAAATAAATCAGAGGCTATATTGTCCAACACACGCTCGTAATCGCCTCTTTCTGTCACCATTTTATACCGCTTGAAGGAAAGAAATAGTGAATGCTATACAAGCGCCAGCGTGTTAGACAATAAGCAGGTTATGAAGCCAAAGGTTCGTGGGCACATCAAACCCTTTGTCACTGTATAAACTGTAATAATTCAACCAATAAAAACAGCAACTGAAATGTACCGGGCAATTTGAAACAAAGAAAGTTATATCCCGTTAAGGTCACTCGGAAATTAAATTTGATGGTAAAAGTATACTGCTTAGATTATGAGGCCAACATTGTGTTGCTATTACACATTTATGCTCTTACGCGTAATGGTTTACGAATTGGTCTGACGTATTCATTCCAACCAAAATAAATGCTTGTCACCATCTGTTAGTTTGGCACAGTGTTGCAGAACTATCGATAGTGACCTGGAAAACTATTCAGGATATCGATAGTACTATCGTTAGCATCGCCACGTATCGATAGTTTTACGTCCAATATAATCGAGTGTCGATAGCATTGCAAAATCAGCCTATAGTGACCAAGAACGTGAATACTATCCATAGTTTTGTACCATCGATAGTAACGATTTTCCAGTACTATCGATAGTGTCGATTGTTTTTGGTTATTGCTGCCTGATTTAGCCATACTATCGATTCTGTTGGGCATAAAACTATCAATAGTATCGATTGTAGTGGCATTATCAACAGTATTGCTTATATATACTATCGATATGCAACACTACTTTGACATTAATTTGTTACGTAACTGACATTTGCCGGTGTGTAACTTTTTACAAATATTAGGAGGAACATCTTTGAACTAGATATGTTTTTTTACACGCTTTATATTATTATCAAGGATAAGTTTTCACGTCCAATATTTAAAGTCTGTTAGGTTTATGCTCGAAAACTCCCTTTACCGAAATGTACACTTCTTTAGAAGGATTACTTTATAGGAACTTGCACTATCAAAAGCACACTTCCTAATGGGTACACTTTCCCAAAAAATCCTCTCAAATGCACTTTCCCAGAAGGTAAACTTTTTCAAAAGAGCTGTATTTGTATAATTGGAATTCTGCGAGAGAATCTCAAATGAATTGCGTTACATTGCTGGACCGTGGGATAAAGAACTTACAAATGGTCGAACAAATACATCAATGTAATGTAAAACGCACGATGTTTCCAACGCCTAATGACAAAACATTCCTTAAAATCTTCATTTACATTTTACAAGAGGCACGGTTTTGAATAACGAAAGTTAATATATAGAATTCATTCAAATATCGTATAAATTATAATATCGCAACGTTTTTTCTAAAACTGTGAACTTCTAACGATTTATTCAAAACAGCATCGTATAAAATTCATTACACTTTGTTTATTTTAGAATCAAAAAAAGGGTAAGTAAACAATCTTGACGAGTCTTTATTGAAAAACACTTCTGAAAAATAGGTCACAGCAAATATGTAGGTAACAATTAGCAACGGCATAATGGTCATTTTCAGAAAAAAATGATACCTACTATAACCCATTCGATATTTTAATACATTTGATATATTAACTTCCCATAATCAAATACGTGCCCTTTACAATAGCTTATTATAGAGATTTAATGAAACAACCGTGTTTTGGCACTACGCCATAATGGAGTATTAAAATTGAGGATTTGACCAAAAAAATAACGTATACTTCGCACATAGGCTTCTATGGTGGTGTCTCGCTTATATCTTGTAACGTATATCAGACTTTTCTATACCTAGAGTAGCGGTTCTCGAACTTTTTCCCCCAGGCTTTATGGAACACTTTGATTGACTGATCTAGAGTATACTTCACGGCCATACTTTTTGGTCAAACCTCGTTTCGTATATAGGAGACGGCATCGTTAAATAAGTATACATTACCTAGGTTACGCTAGAACTACAGTCTCAATGGGTTTTAAAGGTTACTACGCATACTCCTAAAACATTTTGCTACAAAATGTTACATTTTTAATGTTACAGCACAAAAACTCGCAAGATATCTTCATTAATCTTATGTTTTTCACATTAATCCACTTAAAATTATCATGGGACAATTTAAACCAATTGACCTAGTCTCAAGCTAAACTTGTACTATGGGTTTTAAGGCAACGGATACATAGACACACACTTACATAGATAAATATATATAACTAGCTGTTGCCCGCCACTCTGTCTGCGAAGGATAGGGGTATAAAATAGCCTACGACCTATTCTCAGACCTACCGAATACGGAAAAAAAGTTTCATAAAAATCGGTCAAGCCGTCTCGGAGCAGTTCGATAACGAACACCGTGACACGAGATTTTTATATATTAGACTAGCTGTCGCCCGCCTCTCCGTCCGCGAAGAATAGTAGCCTACGACCAATTCTCAGGCCGGGGCCGCACTGGTAAGGCGACCAGCGACGCGACGCGACGGCGACTAAATCAAACATAGTTCGAAATATGTGAGCAGCCACAGCGGCCGCAGCGGCGACGGCGACTAAATCAACTAACTATGTTTGATTTAGTCGCCGTCGCGTCGCGTCGCCGGTCGCCTTACCAGTGCGGCCCCGGCCTTAGACCTACCGAATACAGAGAAAAAAGTTTCGTAGTATCGGTCAAGCCGTCTCGAAGGAGTTCGATAACAAACACCGTGACACGAGATTTTTATTATATTAGATTACTTGTTGTCCGCTACGAATTTGACTATCGCTATCCCGAGGAAACTATGCAATTTTTTGGGACAAAAAATATCCTATGTCCTTTGTAGGGTCTCAAAGTATTCCCATACCAAATTTCATATAAATCGGTAGAGCTGTTAATTATAATATTAGTAAGGAAAGAACGATGGAGCGAGCTATGCTCGGAGTTTACCTCTGTAATCGAATCATAAATGAGATCCGCAGGCGAACCAAAGCTACTGACACAGCTCGAAGAGTGGACAGACTCAAGTGGCAGTGGGCAGGGCACATTGCTCGTAGAACCGACGGCCGATGGGGCAAGAAGGTTCTAGTGTGACGGCCGCGAACCGGAAGACTTGGGAAGACCCCAACAGGATGGCACGACGATCTGGCAAAGGTAGCAGGAACCACATCGACTGTGGACTTTGTGGTGGACGCCTTTGATGAAGATTAATACCAGCTCGCTGAAAAGCAATCAATTCCGCTCCATAAATGAGGAAAATAGACGTGCGTCGGGACAATAAAGGATGCACTAGATTTGACGCTTCGAGCGAACTTTATGGTCGCTCTAAGAGCTCGCATTAACCTGGAGATGTAAACATTGATGACCGTAGCGACTCGGGTCCGCACTAACCGCACTCGCGAAATCCTTCTACAAGCCATGGTAGTGACCAGAATGTAAACCGCCCGCCATTACTTTTGTTTAGTTACTGTTCAACCACAGTTACCGGTGTTTAGGGGTCCATAATCAAAATGGCATCGATGGCCCGTGAAAAAACTCATAGTGAAAAAAAAAATGGATAACTCGAGTCTATAATCGAGTTTAGCTCAACATGTTGCGGGTTTTTTTTACTATGAGTGAGTCTCACGGTAGTTTCATGTTCAACGTGTAATAACTCGTTTGTCCACCATATGCCAGCAACTCAAGTGGCAGTGGGCAAGGCACATCGCTCATAATATAACTGATGGGATGGCCGTTGGGGCCAAAAGATTCTCGAATGGCGTCCACGGACCGGTAGCAGTGTAGGTAGGCCTCCATGATACTTACCACGATCCTCAGATATAAGGGACGGATACAGGAGTCAGAATAGCAACCAGTAGAAAGCTGCACTATCCCTGATAAACGTAGGCTACTTTTTATCTCGGAACAGTGGAAAGTTTTCGCGGAACTTAGACGAAGTTGTAAGTCACAGTAGTCATAATTAAAATGCTACAAAAAAGCTTCATCAAAGCCAGCCTGCCTTGTCTGTGCAAACGAAATCTGAAAATTGAAGGGGTCTTTTTAACAATCTGAAAATATGATAGTAATGGAGGGTGCTATGCGCGATTAAAATATGCCAGCGGTTGGTGCGAACCCTATCTCGGTGGAGATCTAATCTAAACTCGTTACTTGTAAATGACAGTTATTTATATGCAGACGGTCACGCAAGAGCTTTACCGACTTAATGAATTTGTATCAATTGTAACTGTTTAGCGGAGAAACTCGCCAGGGCGACGTGAAATCATTTTGGTCAATCCTTACTTGCTTAGTAATACTAATATTATATTTAAAATAAGCGGAGTCTGTCTGTTACCTCTTCACGCTTAAACAGCTGAACAGATTTAAATCAAATGATTTGATTTGACAAGTTAAGTATGAAGTATCTTTTTCTATTTATTTTTTTATTTTCTTCAACTTCATTTTTTTATATTACTTTTACGGTCATCCCGTGAAACCATATATTTCAAACTAAATACAAACTGAAACATAGATGCACAGAAAAACCCCAGAAAAAAGAGAGAGAGAGAGAAGAGAGAGGTAGAGGGCATAACATAGATGCGCTTTATCACTGCCTAAATGTGATTATAACAGACTGAAGTGTACGATGTATGGGAAAGATTCGTCGCTAACTTCTAGACCAGTGATGGTGTAGGGGTAAGCACGCAGCGCGGAACGCTGAGGACCTGGGTTCGATTCCCAGCATTGGTCTTTTTTCTGGGGTTTTTTCTGTGCATCTATGTTTCAGTTTGTATTTAGTTTGAAAGATTTGATTTGAATTATTTTTGATGTAGTTTGATTTGGCGTAGCGTGTGTTTGATGTACAGTCAAGTGTGAAAATATGGGTGCACACAACTTGCTCATAAATATGTCCCATAGCTCTTATGTCGTCGAATTAAGGTATAGGTAGGTATGTAACGATGGGTGGATTAAATCGATACTTATTTTTGCACTTGATCGTACTCGCTTACAGTCGATCGAGACAACTGTCGGAACTAGACTATTTTCTTTCTGGCTATAATCGCCTCTCGCTCATCGTCGGCGGTGGGACCAGTGCCTATCGAAGTCGCGGGCGAAAACTAGTTTATAAAGTTTAACATTTAGATTAGGTGAATGGCACAAAACAGTATTACAACGATGCACGTAAACACCGAAAAGCCTCTCGCATAAAATCTTTTATTTGCGACCCATCACTTTCTTATAAAAAATGTTGACAGTCCAATAATCTCGATTAGCATGCGGGTTTTAATACAGTAAATATGTTCCGTCTTTTTTTATATTTATTCGCATTTGTCATGGGATTGATTCTTTTAAAAGTTTCTTTTTAAGTAGTAGTGGTTAGCCTAGCGGTTTGCCTTTCAAGCAGAAGGTCATGGGGCCAGCAGATTAAAGAAAAAATAAATGTTTAATTTTATAAAGATGTGAAGGAAAGAGCGGAATGTAGAATATGCTCAAAATTACTCCACCGACAAGAGCATAGCTCTTAAATATATGATGATGATGATGGAAACCTAAGGAAACCGGCACCTGCACATATCGGCGAGGTGATTCAACGATGTGTGTAAAGTTCTCAAGCCACACTGGGCTCGCGTGGGAACTACGGCCGAAGCCCTCTCGTGAGACGAAGCTTGTGCAGTGCAGTAGGCCGTATATAGGCTGGGATGATGATGATGATGATGGATTAATCTTTTAATCTTGCGGTTTTTTGTGCTGTACCGTCTCTTTAGTCCCACCTGACGGATATGAAGTAGGTACTACACCTACCCATGGTATTTAAAAGTTACTATAAAATCTTGATATATTTTCCTATAATACATAAACATCTATAAACACAACAAAAAATGTTTCTTCACTATACATTCACTAAGGATCCCTATGGAACTATGCTATACAAAACTTACCGACACTCAAGTCCGCATAGGAGATACTAATACAATAATATTGATATAATTATTACAAATATTGCTTGGAACGGTACATTACATAGGTTTTTTATTATCAACTGTTTTCAATAAATATAAGTGCGTAAAATAACTACCGTAAGGCCCGCGACTCATTGAAATTTAGCGTTAATTTCAATGTTTTCTTTTTTCGCTAAAAGTCGCTAACGGGCTGTGCAATCTTAAGTTACAAATTCGTATTTTTCGTTTAAGTCCATTAAATTTAACTTTATTCTTTTAATAAATAAGTTGAGATTGGTTTTACAATAAAAGTTTTTTCAAGTAGTGTCGACTGATCGATTTGATTACAAATACAAAATGCATTACAATTAATTGTATCTGTTTTTGTTTCTGAAGAAACGTGACTGAAACTTCAAGACCGTACTATTTTCAATAATATTAAGTGAAAATGTAGAATATAGAGCTGTTCAAGCTTATAAAAGATTACTTAGCACCAAATATTTGGTTTTCTACGATTTTAGACCATTCTGAACACTTACGTTGTTTCCAAATCAAACGAGCACCAATAAGGTAAAACAAATAGTATATAGAAGTGATCACGCACCAAAAGTATAACAACACATAGGCATATCAGTATGATTTCCAAAGGCCCTTGATGGCTTTGAGTTTAGGCGATTTCTTGGTCGCCTCGAACTCTTGCTTGAAGCTGATAATGAATTTGTCACGCAAACTCAAACGCGGCGGCGAAGGCTTCAGCAAGAACTGCTTTAGGTCGTTAGTGAAGCTCTTAGCTGTATAATTAGGCTCGTCTTTTCTAGACTCGTCGTTGCTGGACTCTAGGAACGAGACAGATTTGATAGATTGGGTCGAATTCTTCCGCTCCCTCGTGTTTTTCGGAGTAGATTTTGAGCGGGAGCTCGTAGTCGCTCGACTAGATACTAAACTGTAGCTTTTGGAGACCAGCGAATACTGATCGTCCTCCATGGAATCGAGTGTGTCCGTTGACCTATTACAGATTCTACAGCAGAGCCGGCAATGCTCCTGGTCGCTGTGGTATCTACCGTTGCAATAGACGTAGTTCTCGCGAACGGAACGCAACGGCTTCGACTTGGCCTTGTCCTTTTTCACCAGCTTATCTTTCGCTGTGCCTCTCGAGCGTTTCCTCCGGCATTTCGGACAGTTGTTCCTCGCGATCCTCCGAAGCTCCTTCAGGAATTCGTAGTCTATTTCGAAGTAGTTTTTAGCGTCGGGCTCGGAGTAATACTTGAGGTCGCTGTCGGTGGAGTCGCTCTTTTGTTGTTTCGGTTTTTTGCGGGGGACGTCTCGGCCGGGGTCGGAGTAGTATCGCAGGTCTCTGTCCTCTAGTTTGAAGGGTTTCTCGTACTTACAGTGGGAGCAGAAGGTGACGGATTTGTGGCGGGGGCGGCGGCGGGGCGCGGGCGGCGGCGCGGGCGGCAGGGGTCAGGCCTGCACCGCGGGCACCCAGAGGGTCTTGTTCTGCTCCTCTTCGACGGCCTCCTTTATCTGGGTGCACATGTACGCGATGTTGACGCCCGCTGGGATTTCCGCTGTGGAGACGGGGTTTATTAGTATTCGACATACGCTTCAGGCTAGACAAAGAATCTTAAATCCCACTAATATACTCGGCGTCAAAAATATCGCCCCTCCTATTTGTGCGCTTTTTTCCGAAACGCTCTGATTCACAAACCATTATGTTTCGTTTAAATTAAACATTGTTAATTTAAAACACATTAAGGGGCTGTTTCACCACTTTTCTTAATAATAATAAATAATAATAATAATAATAATAATTAGGCGTAGGGATGTGACGACCTCATCGCCCGCTGGTGTTGTCGTGTCACCAGTGCAGTCAGTCATCGCAGGGCGGCTTGTGGCGAGCTGTTGGTGCGTAGCGACACCACGAACCCGAGACCTCCAGGGGTACACATACACACATGCGCTTATACACACACTCACACACAGTTACACACCCACCCCGCCTCTAGTTTGCCTTTGTTGGTTGCCTAGAGTGGAGCGCAAGAGCTAAATGCTCGAAGGATGGATGTGTTTGGCCGTAAGTGGCGAGTTGGCATTTTGAAGTTTAAAGTCCAGGGACACCTCTCCATCCTTAGCCGTTCACACCAATGTTGCCGCCTCGTTGCCCCGAGTGGGCAATAGTTTGAGGGGCCCATTTAGTGAACAGCGAGTCACCGCCTACCAAAAGTTCAGTTTATGAGATATTGAAATGGTAGGTGTCCGTTACCTCACTCCATAGCCCGGTAATCCTGTCCACAACATCCCAACCCCATAGCCAATTCCATGTCACTTCCTACCTGGCAATAGTTTGGCAACTGTGGGGGACTGTCCGCTAGCACATCCTCATGGTGTATTAGGGGATAGACCTCCATAGTTGCGCCCATCTCATTTATATTATATGGTACCAAAGGCCTCTTCATGTTGCCTTCGGCCCCATGTATGCCTTTCAAATGACCGGGTCCCCATGGGCCCGTGATCGGAAATCCGTACCAACATAATAATAATAATAAGACGACCCCATCGCCCGCTGGTGTTGTGGTGTCTGTCACCAGCGCAGTCAGTCAAAAGGCGTAGGGATGTGACGACCTCATCGCCCGCTGGTGTTGTCGTGTCACCAGTGCAGTCAGTCATCGCAGGGCGGCTTGTGGCGAGCTGTTGGTGCGTAGCGACACCACGAACCCGAGACCTCCAGGGGTACACATACACACATGCGCTTATACACACACTCACACACAGCTACACACCCACCCCGCCTCTAGTTTGCCTTTGTTGGCCGCCTAGAGTGGAGCGCAAGAGCTAAATGCTCGAAGGATGGATGTGTTTCCGTAAGTGGCGAGTTGGCATTTTGAAGTTTAAAGTCCAGGGACACCTCTCCATCCTTAGCCGTTCACACCAATGTTGCCGCCTCGTTGCCCCGAGTGGGCAATAGTTTGAGGGGCCCATTTAGTGAATGGCGAGTCACCGCCTACCAAAAGTTCCGTTTATGAGATATTGAAATGGTAGGTGTCCGTTATCTCACTCCATAGCCCGGTAATCCTGTCCACAACATCCCAACCCCATAGCCAATTCCATGTCGATTCCTACCTGGCAATAGATTGGCAACTGTGGAGGACTGTCCGCTAGCACATCCTCATGGTGTATTAGGGGATAGACCTCCATAGTTGCGCCCATCTCATTTATATTATATGGTACCAAAGGCCTCTTCATGTTGGCTTTGGCCCCATGAATGCCTTTCAAATGACCGGGTCCCCATGGGCCCGTGATCGGAAATCCGTACCAACATAATAATAATAATATTTTATTTGTCAAACATAGGTACAAACAAAGATGGTAAACTTAAAATTAGAACCTTGTATGTTTTGCCACATGGCGTACAAAATATCATGAGTTTTCTAAATAACATTATGAGCAATTATGTCAATTATGCAGCGATAAATATTATATGTAGGTACTATGTAGTCCAGTCAAAATGAAATAATCAAACAATTCATATAAAAATGTCATAAAAAACCACTAAAAATAAAATGAAATTAAAATTTGTAAAAATAAATAATAATTAAGTAAGTCAAAGAAAAAAAAACAATAAAACATTAATAATTATAAATTGTTATCACTTAAAAAATCATTGATTGTATAATAACATTTTTCTATAAGTAACAATGACAGTCTCTTTTTAAATTGCGCCAATGTCATTTCTTTAAAAGAATCTGGAATTTCTGGAATGGAAGTTCGGATTAGCTTAATCATAACATTATTTGACAGATGGAATTAAAATTTCTGTTTCACCAGTCTCGATTAGCGCTAAGTGACGGACAAACTGTTTCTTAATTTGACCATCAGATCAGGAGGCATTTAGAATTTTTATCCGTTACATAAAGTTAGTTTATTTTTTGTGGCCATGGTTGGAGAGCCCTTCAGCCGGTTTCAGAAAAATAAATCAAAGTATTTTTTATTTGTTAAAGAAAGAGGTCATGCTAAATTGCATAAAATAATTTAAATATCAAGATTTGAATAAAAAATGTAGGTACACTTTTAGTATGTAAAAATAAATCCAAAATTTCGTAATATTTTTCAATAACAAACTTTTTTTCAGTGGCTAAATCGTTTGTTCTACCTGAACTAGTATGTCGCCATTAAAAAAAAGTTTATCTGTCAAATGGTTTGGCGCCACTTTTCGATTCGTTTTACGTGATTTTATTTTTCTTTGTTATTGTTAACAAAGTATCGTAAATAAATACCGTTTTTGGATCAATTATAATGTTACATGTTAATTTAAGCAAAAAAAAATTGATTTATTCAAAAATTATATAGTTAACCATTTCTTTTGCTTTAATAATGAGTGACTCTTTGAACGAAAGTGTGCGAACAGGAACGCGTGGTCGTGAAATGCGACGTTGCCATTCCGACTTTTTGTTAAACTCACGATTAGTTAAGTGGTACTTACTTAGTTTGCACAGGACCGGAGTGGTGAAACTGAAAAAACACTAGCTGACAGATTTGTCCAGTACTTAGTTTATTCATTGGTTACGTAACCAGCAGTTTGACAATAAGGTGGTGAAACACCCCCTAAACATGCTTTTAATTGATACTACATAATATTAATTAGGTAACATAATTTCGCTAAAGTCTAGGATTAGCTTGAATCTGATTTTCGCGGAGGGGCGATATTTTTGACGCCGAGTATATTATAAACGTGAAAGTTTGTATGGATGGATGGATAGATGTGTGGATGTTTGTGACTCTTTCATGCTGTTTGACAGATTCTGGTGAAATTTAGCACAAAGATAGTTTATAACCGGAATTAACATATAGGATGCTAATATGCGGCAAAAAAAATAGTAAATTACTCCTTACTCAGAACCATACTGACCGTACTGGTGTATATTTGACTGTGTATCTTCCTCACCTGAGATGTAACTCCTATATTCGTTTTCTATCTTCAACCCGTGCTCGTACATTTCCTTAGCAGCCTTAGCAGACACTTTATCTGCCGGATAGCGCGTATCCTTGACTTCCTTGATCTGCTTGAATGACTTGAATTTGATGAAAAGCACTATTGGATAGATCTGTTGCTTGTGGAGCTTCTCTATGGTCGCCACGCTTATATCCAGGATACAGTGGAGACCCTAAAATTAAAGTATTTTTAAAAGCTTTTTATTAACTTGCAATGTATGTATGTACTGGTCAAATCTGGTCAAATCTTGGAAGTTGAATTTGAATCACTTCCAGTAGTAGGGGAGCCCAAGGGGGGATTTGGGGAGTCACTCGAGTGCAGCAGATTAATATTTGGGGGATTCCTTATACCCTCTAGGGTACCTCCAGCGAATATGAGCACTTCATATGGGGGGGTTCGCCTAGGGCACCCCGTAAGAATATTTAGTAAAAAAAATAGATCCTTTAAAGTACTCGAGCCCGTCAGATTAAGATAAGGTGGGTTAATTATTAGCAGAACAATGCACATTTCACTTCCAAATCGTCAGTCTTTGGAATTAACAGCCCCTATGAAAATCTGACGCGCGCCCTTCCGTATGGTTACCCCCACCATGCAAAGTGGCAGATTATCATACATTTATTATCAGCGTCACGCTGGAGTACCAAACTGTCAAAATCTGACGCGCTCGAGTATATCAAAGAACTTATTTTTTTACTAAGTATTTTGACGGGGTGCCCCAGGCGAACCCTCCCCCCCCCACATGAAGTGCTCATATTCAATAGGGGTACTCTATTCATTATTAATATTTTCTTAGACTAACCTATCTAAACATGAAACTACCGTGAGACTCACTCATAGTGAAAATAAACGGATCACTCACGTCTTAAAAGGAGTTTAAGTCGACATGGTTCGGGCTAATCCGTAGCCCTTCCTCTGGAGTCGCACGTCACGGCGGCTACCAAACGCGCTCTGGGGTTAGCCCGAAACAAAACTTGTTTTAAGACGTGAGTGATCCGTTTATTTTCACTACTAACCTGTCTGTTTATTTCTACTCTTTCTCAAATAATTCCCGCACCGAAAACCCCGATGTCTGCTTATAAACCCACCTTCTCCGCCTTATCCTTGATGGCCTGTAGCGGTATCGTATCGAAATGCGTGTTGTCCCGCTTCGGGCGCGGCTCGAGGTGCAAGTTGCGAGAGAGCACGCTCCATCCAGCACTCATATATCAGCTAGAATGATGGTAATGACGTCGAAAGCTTATACACCCACCTTCTCCGCCTTATCCTTGATGGCCTGCAGCGGTATGGTATCGAAGTGCGTGTTGTCCCGCCGCGGGAGAGAGCGTGTTCCAGCGAAGCACGCGACCGCATATCAACTGGAATGATGTTGGTAATGACCTAATGACGTTCGTAAACTTGTACACCCACCTTCTCCGCCTTGTCCTTGATGGCCTGCAGCGGTATGGTATCGAAGTGCGTGTTGTCCCGCCTCGGGCGCGGCTCGAGGTGCGAGCCGCGGGAGAGCGCCCGCTCCAGCGCGGCGCCGGCGACGGGCAGCGGCTCGGGGCGCACGCGCGCGAACACGCCCGCCCAGTCCGACACCAGCTTGCCGACCACGCAGTCGCGGAGCGGCCCGAGCACTACGACCGGACGGTGGCTGCCGTCTGGTGGCGAAAATTCGGGAGTTGATCGCGAACGGCGTATTTTTTTTTTATTTGGTCTACTAACTGGACAGTACATCATAATATACAATTGGGGATGTCTATTTTTTTGCAATGTATAGTAAATCGAAAACCATTTCGAGATAAATGCTTTTTAACTCGTTTGCTGTAGTTATTTAATTTTAATATTACGTAATGAATTTATAATATAACAAATAAGCAATGACCTTCATTTGACATTGGTGTAAATTGCGTGACCGGTTCAAGTCGTACTTTATTCTGTGTGGTTAGGAATTCTTCACAATTTACGCGTAGATTATATATACTACGGAGTTGGATTTGGACCCGCTGTCTGACATCTAGCACTTTGACAGTGCCAGTAAAGTGACACAGTGTATAGTGTACCACTACGCAAAAAATAATTAAAGGGGTTGCCTTATCGTAAGCATTTAGATAGATTTAGAAATTTGGCATTGTGGGAGCCCTCAATTATAATCTGACGTCATCAACTAAAATAGTTTCAATAATTAATTTTGAAAAAAGTAGAGAACTAAATGTCAAAATATTGAAATTAGTTTCTTATAATTGACTTTTCTATACAAAAAAAATATAAAAACCATGGGTATTTTTTTTTAGACATCCCCAATTTGCGTTCGCGTATTGCTAAAATCATAGCGACGTTTCGACCACATTGTAGTGGGCGTGGTGGTGTCGGTCGGCTCGAATGTACTTTTTAATAATTAATGTTTAATGTTTAATGTGATAATTATTAAAATAATTAATTTGATAATTATTAATTTAAGCAGATTAGAATTCATCGGATCAATTAAATGTTTAAATAATAATAGTTATAGTTATAGTTATAGTTATAGTTATAGTTATAGTTTCTTTATTGCAAGTCACATTACAGACAAGGATCTTAAAAATATATTGGTATACATGTGACGCCCTGCAAGGGCACAGCAAAAACAACACAAGATGATGGATATCATTTTGGAGTCACTATTATCAAATTATTATTCTTAGTCAAAATTTATACAATATTAATACACACATTTTAATATTTGTTAGTATACTTAATTATTATAGTAATGTCATAAATTATTTACTTAATTAATTTAAAACTAAGAGACATCAAAGTACTTCGGCAGATTTATTTATTATGACTATCATTTTCAAATTTATCATCAAAAAATTCCTTTAAATTGTAATATCCTTTTTTCACTAGTAATTTTTTTAACTCTTCAATGTAAATTGTTAGCTTTTGTTGGTTTTTGATATAATTCGGGATATGATTGTATATTTTGATAAGCATGGATTATATGGCGGGGCGCACGACGAAACCAATTTCAATTTGGTAGAAGGTACCTTTAGTTTATTTTGGTTCCTATTGTTTCTTCTAATAGTTTTAATCGGGGAATATAGATCTGGGTGTTTTCTAACAAATTTGCATGACTCTAAGATATATATGGATGTGAGGGTTAGTATTTGTTGACTAATAAAATGTGGTTTACAGGATTCAAACCTGTTTATGTTCATTAATATTCTAACGCATTTCTTTTGTAGAATGAAAGCTTTGTCAGCATAGCTAGAATTTCCCCAAAGAATTACACCGTAGGAAAAACGTGAGTACGCGTATGCATAGTATGCCGTTAAGGATGTTTTAAAATCCGTTACGCGTTTAAGATTTTGGAGAGCATAGACGAAAGAGGACATTTTGGCCAATAGTTTTTGGATATGCTGTTTCCAGTTGAGATGTGGATCGAGCTGTATTCCCAGCAGACTAGCAGAGTCTACTGTCTCTAATTTTGTTTGTCTGTAATTGTATGATATTTGTAATGCAGTTCTTTGGTGGGGTCTAAATTGGATAAGTTTTGTTTTATTTAAGTTGAGTTGTAGATTGTGTGAGTCCAGCCAATTAGTAATTTTGTTTAGAGTTGAGTTTAGTTTAAGTTTTAATTCCTCTGCGCTTGAGCAGGGGATTAGAATAGAAATAATTGGTTATTGCCAACACTAATACAGGGTGAAATTTTGAACGTGATACAAAATTAATTAGTGTTTCTAGCTTAGTTAATGCTGGACAACATAATGCATTTACCCAGTTGTTAGAATAAGTATTGTTAAAATATTATTTATTTTATTAGCAGTACGGCTGCTCACCGAATCTAAGATTATTTAAAAGCGAAAAAGTTTTTCGGGTGCGCCGGTGGGATTCGAACCCACGTCTCCTGGGTATGCGCCCCAACGGGTGTTCTACCAATTGAACCACGTCGCATCCAACCGACTCCCCCGAAATTCTTAATCGCTTACATATGCCAACAGTGGCGTGTGGTAACATCCATCGCAACTATTAGAAGCTACGACTCCTACGTTCCAAATTACATTGGAAATGCGTAAGAAATGATGTGCCACATCTATTTATTCAAATATTATTTATTTTATTAGCAGTACGGCTGCTCACCGAATCTAAGATTATTTAAAAGCGAAAAAGATTTTCGGGTGGTTTAAGTATTGTTAAATTTGAGGTGTCCATACATTGAGTTCATAATTTAACTACAGCAAAGTATGAAAATCCGAAATTTTATCAGACGACAGAACAGAACAGACAAAATTTATGCCTGTATAAATTAGACCGTTTTGCACGGCACGGGTCAAATCTTGGAAGTTGAATTTGACCCACTTCCAGTGGTCGGATTTACTAGAGATTTGGTATAAATAAATAAATAAATAAGAAATAAATAAATATCATGGGACAATTCACACCAATTGACCTAGTCCCAAAGTAAGCTTAGCAAAGTTTGTGTTATGGGTACTACGGACGGATAAACATACTTATATAGATAAATAAATACTTAAATACATAGAAAACATCCATAACTCAGAAACAAATATTCGTGCTCATCACATAAATAAATGCCCTTACCGGGATTTGAACCCAGGACCTCTTGCTTCGTAGGCAGGGTCACTACCAACTAGGCTAAAGCGGTCGGTATACTTCTGTACGTTGGATGATAATGCAAATAGTCAACAAAAAGTAGGTACAGTCAGCGAAAAAGCTTGTATTGAAAATGAAATGTTTAACAAAAACCTATTGATGTAGCAATATGTCACTGCTAAACACTTACAGTGCAACCTCTCGACCCGCAGGTAAGACAGCAGCGGCGCGTCGTCAGCCAGCGCGCCGGAGTCGCTCCAGCAGCCGAGCTCGGTGTTGGAGAAGGACGCCAACTCCTTGCTGTCGCGGTGCTTCTTGCGGCGGAAGAACGAGCGCCGGGCCGTCGTCGACGCGCGCCGCTGCGCCTCGCCGTCGAGGGAGCCCATCGAGCGGCGGAGAAGCTCTTCCACTCTGGAGAAGATGCGGAGAATTACACTTATATTACCAAAAAATGGATAGTTTCGTAATCAAATGAAGAATCAGAGTCATTCAAATAGTTTAGACTAGTTTCACAAGGAAGCGAGGAATCCGACTAGATTTATTAGCAAGTGGAGTATCTTCACAAGCAATAAATAATGAGAATATTTTACAAGTTAAGTATGAAGTATCTTTTTCTATTTATTTTTTTATTTTCTTCAACTTCATTTTTTTATTACTTTTACGGTCATCCCGTGAAACCATATATTTCAAACTAAATACAAACTGAAATATAGATGCACAGAAAAAACCCCAGAAAAAAGACCAATGCTGGGAATCGAACCCAGAATATTTTCACAAACAGACGGGAAACGAGGCTAGATACACAAGTCGTAAGCAAGTGGAGAATCTGTTACAAGCAAGTGAAGAAGGAGACTAGTTAAACAAGGTAACGGGGTATGAGACTAGACTCATAACTCACAAGCAAACGCAGAATATTTTAGTAAAAAGTAAAGAATAAGACTAGTTTTACAAGACGACGGGGAATCAGACTGGATTCGTAAGCAAATGGAGAATCTCTCAATAGCAAGTAAAGTTGAAACTATTGCAGGGAAATGTTTTCAAGTCCAGAATTACTACATGGTTACATGAGCAATGTTTTTACAGTGTTAAGGAATTTTTGGAGTCATAATTGATTAAATATTTATTTCTTTTTAAATAATCATATTGACACAAATAATCACAGTTAGTCATATTATTCATTTTGTAATTGATAATTATTGTAATGTTGTATAGTGATGAATAAAAATATTTTTCTTTTTTTTTAATTATGTTGACATTGAAATAATTTAATTTGGTTTGCATGACATATTGTAATTTTGTATCATTGTAACTTTTTTATTTATTTTGAATGAAATTGACCTTGACATACCAATTTTAATTTGATTTGCATGTCGTTATCATACGACTGAATACTGTACTTGATATACATTAATACCTTGTATTTATATTCTGTGTATTCTGGCAAATAAATGAATTATTATTATTATTATTATTATTATTATTAAATAATGAGACTAGTTTTACAAGAAAGCGGATAATTAGACTAGGTCTTAAACAAATTGAGTGTTTCAGTAGTAAGTGAACAATGAGACTAGTCTTACTAGGAAACGGGGAATCAGACCAGTTCATAAGTACGAGGAGAATCTTTCACATACGAATAAATGGAATAGTGAGATCTACAAACGAGGGGTTTTACTATACTACCTATTGTACAGTTGTTTGTTATCCCTAAAATAAATAAACATCCAAATTTTCTTGTATATTTTTGTTTTAAATAACACAAAATTAGTTTACAAAATACTCACTTAAACTTGCTAGGTATGGTACCCCAGTGTCTCTTCACGCCTTTGCAATCCAACTGCCACGCCCGCCATAGCCCCGGCGCTCCGTTGAACAGAGTATTGTCGACAAACAGTACTTCGTCTTTGCGGAACCATAGCGAGTATTCGTCTATGGTGTCGACGCCTATGGAGGTGATTTTGGCACAGCGATCGAAGCCAGCGCGGATGTAGAAGGCGTCACCGGGCTTGTCCTTAGTGTCGTGGTATTGTTGGAGGTCGTGGCGTACTAGAACAGACACCTGATGAACAAATTATATTAACGATTAGTTTGATAATTGACAATCGATCAAAGACAGCTGTGATAATTAGATTCAATGAATAACTTTAATTTCAATACTAGATGAAAAAAAAACGCCTGTATAATTCCCGTTCCCATGGGAGTTCTGGGAAAATATATGTATACCCTATGTCACCCTCGGAACTGAGACGAATCTAATGACACCTCACACTTCAAAATCCATTGAGCCGTTTAGGCTGCAGGGCGTGCCAAAGAACGATACATACATACATACATAAATACATACTATAACCAATTCAAATTTCAAAATGTAAAAAAAAATATTCTCGAACAGATAATCGTGATCTATCAACGATACTGAATCAAATATCAAAATTTGTGCACTAACTAAAAAATTACCCTGTATTAGATGATTTTAAGCTCTCGCACTATAATCAAGGGTGCTGGTCAAACTCGATAAGTCGCTGTAATTCTTTGTAGGAATTTTGAATTTAGATATTTACAGTGTTATTTTTCCAGCAGTAAATTATTTCTACTTATCGAGTTTATATAAAATTATTAAGCGGCATAGTCTCACCTTTTCCGCTGGTTTGGCTAGCTCCAACGCCGCCTGCTCGGCCGTCGCCCGCCTGAGATCCACATTGTTATACTCCAAGATCTGATCCCCCGTCCGCAGCCCCGCGTTGAACGCCGGCGAGTCCATCTGCACGCTGTGCACGAATATCCCCACCGCGTTACCCCCCACCAGGCTGATCCCCAGGTCGGAGCAGTTCCTCATCTCTATCAGGAGGAACCTCGGCAGGTCTTTGCTGGCTTGCGACTGTCTCAAGGTCCCCGCTTCCGTTGACGGAGCCTCCATTCTCAGAGACTGCTGCGGCCCTGGTGAATTTCTAGGTGTAGGTGATCCAGATAGAGATACTTCTTCGTCGTGCGAGCTTTCCCCCGAAGACGAGCTTCCAGAAACCTCGACCTCGTCTTTGTATTTCTCCGGGCTGTATTGTACCAGCATCGTTATGGAGTTGCCTATTTGCCGTAGCACGCTCGCGGCGAGCGTGTAAGTAGCCGATCTCATGTTAATACCGCAGACTTCGAGCAGCTGGTCGCCAACTTGTAAGCCGACTTGGCTGGCCAACGAGTTCTCGTTGACAGTGGAGACGAACACGCCTCCGCTGCTGGGCGGACAGTATATCTGTATGCCTAAAGGTTGTTGGCTTTTGTCTATGTGTACCCTTCGCAACTCTCCGGGTAGAGGTTTGTTCCATCCTAGACCGGTATACTCCGGCATAGAGTTCCTGGTTGCTTTATGTGTCATCTGTTTCGCGCCTCGTCCTGGACTCAGTATTTCGACGTGATACGTCGGCATCGGCGAATTTCGCTCCGAACTCCTCTCAATAGACCCCGTGCTGAGTTTACCAGCGGAATTCTTCGAAGTCACGCTTGGGTTGGAGGGGATTCTGAACCTCTGGTTCTCTTTTTTTCTAGGGAATGTGCCGCCTTCGTAGGTGTGGTGATAGTCCCCCAGTACGCGGTTGGCGCGCGGCACTGGCTGCAGATCTGACATATTGTGGGTGTGAGAAGTGAAGGAGTGCATTTCATAGCTGGTGCCTATACTCTCCCCGGATTGACTCTGTGGGATGTTAGTGGGGCTCGCTAAGTGAGGATAGCGACTTGACGTGTGAGGATTCGAATTGACGAAAGGGCCTCTGTAATACTGAGATTGCAGACGAGACTGGGATGGCAGAGTACCGGTCATTGCGAAGTTAGTATTGCTGTTGAGGCTGTCGGGGCCGAAACTGTCGCTGTCTGAAGGGTATTTGTTCACCGTTTTGGGGGATGAGGATTTTTTAGTGGAGTAATACTGTTCTAAGATTGGATGGTTCTTCATGGACTGCTCGAGTGATGTTGGAGTTTTTCTGGAGATGAAATCGAGCGAGCTCGGCCCCTTGTTGACGATGAAGTCTAAGGAATGCGGGCTCTTGGTTCTGTTGCGTGTGACTGGCTGGTAGTCTAAGGAGTCGTCAGAGGGGTTGAGCGCTAGGCTGAGTCGGTTTGGCGTGATGTCGTGTTCAGAATAGTCGCTCATGGAAATCTTGTCTTTCTCCAAGGTTCGTATTTTCTCGAAGTTCATACTGTTTGGCGAGGCGAACTGTGGGTGCGGGTTGTGTATTGAGAGCGGGGCTGGTTTGGGAAAATGGGCTATCGCTGGGGAGGATTCTATGGACTTGTAGACGGAGTGTCTGGCCGGGGCGGTGGCTTGGGTTAGAGGAGCGTGGCCGAGAGGTATGGGGTTCGAGTTCCGGTTGGTGTTAGACCTCTGGGGCTCCGGCTGTAGCTTTGTTGGAGGGCTCAAGAGTATAGATAGCGGTGGCCTTTCTTTCCTCGAGCGCGGCTGGACTATGGTCCCTGTTGGGTTTTCTTGTAGAACGAAATTAGCCCGGGCCTTGGGCCAGGTCCCTCCGTTTTTAGAATCATTCTGCGATTCCTTGTTTTTTCTACGCGACCTTTTCAGGACGCTGCTGGTTTCTTTAACTGAAAAAGAATAGTCTCCATGTTAGTCCTCAAAAAAAAATGAAAAAATGTTTTACTTACTACGTAATTAGAGTTAAATGGCAGGTATATACAAGACAAGTGAAAATGTCTTACTCTTGCACTGTTTGGTTTATTCTTTTACTAGTCATTGTGATTGATTGAACACAAAAATATGTCACGTTACTATTTGAATTTCATTTAATTATATATGTATAATAGAAACAAAAACCGAATTTTGAATGAAACCGAATGCTGCGCAAATACACGATTGTACTCTAACTCTAGGAAGGTGCTCTAACGGTTAACCGATCTTCACACGCAATAATGTATCGTATTGATATGCCAAAAATTATCATTTCTTGAAACAGTCTTTTTCAGAATTGTTATTAAAGTGACCTAACCTAAAATCAATACGGGATGCGCTTGAATCAAGGTTAGTTAATCCTAGTCTTGACCAATCGCGTGATCCGTTTCCAGCCGCTTTCAACGATACAGATAATTGACAACTCTGAGTGACACAGGATGTTGACTTACTTGTCTTGCCATGATAACTGTCGATAACAGAATCCAACTCGGCTATCGCGTCAGACTCTGGTACCTGCAATCACAATATTTACAAATACGTTATACACGTTTGCAGTCTTAAAAACTGATGCAATTTTAATTGAGGACGCTTAAAAATCCTTACTAATATTATATAAACTAGCTGTTGCCTGCGTCTCCGTCCATGAAACCGTTTTAGCGTGAAAATGTAACAAACATCCACACATCCATCCATACAAACTTTCACGCTTGCAATATTAGTGGGAGACTACACAAAACAAGTTTGTTAGTATATGAATTGTCAATAAAGAGTATTAAATAGAAAGTCTACTTTAAAAAAGAAATGATGCAACCACATTTTTTTTTACATTTTCATTCTAAATAATTGATTGAATCGGCTGTTATTTTGCGGAGGTCCATATCAAATCAATGAACTAAAACAATTACTTTGCTCACCCGCGACCTTATGATAGCTATGTTTACGCAAGAAATGAGTGTTCATGCAGTGCCTCTGCCTTCACACTGTACGAACACACACAAACCCAACTATCACCACCAACAATCTACACTGACGCGATTCGAACTCAATCAGAGCTCATGTTCGGAGTACCTAATGCAACCGTTTACTTACTATGCTACCAAGTGTTAAACTAACAAACCAAAACAAATGTTTTAATGTGTCACTACATATAACTTCTCAAGTAAGGTAAACGTACCAATGCTCGACACCTCAACGCCCAGCAGATGACACCCATCTGTCACCTCTCTTACTGTGACATAAGAATGAAGGTGCCATGTATTGGGTTAGTGTCGAGCACAGGGACGTTTACCTTACCCACTTTATTTTTCTCAATCAAACTATCATAAGGTCGCGGGTGAACAAAGTAATTGTTTCATTTATTTTCATTCTACTAAAGAACACTATAAGGCACTGACTGTTTTTAACAATTATATGTATTTATTTACCTTATTTTGTTTATCTTTCGACTTGCTCCGGCCGGTGACCGCCTCGATCTTCCCCCGGATCATGTCCCACGTACCTGCACGATAACATACACTTCTGATAACGTATCGACAGATAACGTGGCCGATAACATATCGATACTTTATCTTATCAACTCGAGTGTAGTTTGCGAGCCGTGACGCGACTCTGGCATATGTAATCTAATTATTATGCATTTAATTAAGTGGGCCACCTGGCCCCTGTTTCACCAACGCGACTATTGTCAGTGACATATGTCGAGAGACTATTGTACGGTCAAGGACTTTAATTCATGAGCCACCGTGGAGCCATTTCACAGTAAACGTCATTAACAAGGAAAATCGTAATGACTTTTCTTTTGAAAAGGTTCCATGGTGGCTCATGAATTAAAGTCCTTGACTGTACCACTAACGGGTTCTTGGCACTGAATGTGTCAATGACAATTATGTTGTGAAACGACAATATTTTTTTCTAGTTGACAAATTTGTAGATTTGTCTGTAAATCTTGACATGGGTTTAAACCTGTGTCAGTCTTGCGTTACAATTGTGGTATTTCGTGGTTAACATACGCGCACGTCTTTATATTATGTTTGTATTGTTTTTAATATTTCGTCACTACTTTGAAAAAAATCTCGCATGTCAAATCAATATGTAAACCAAACTGAACTTTAGCACACTCAGTAAACTTCAATTAGCCAGATTATCGATTTTGAGATACGAGCTTTTTCAAAGTAGTCACGTTTTATTGATTAATATTTCTTCATTTCTCCTGTCTGTTGTTTCCGCCACCTACATAAACCTGTTCATATTTCTATATGTTTTTTTTTATATATAAGAGGTGGCAAACGAGCATACGGGTCACCTGATGGAAAGCGATCACCGTCGCCCATGGACACCCGTAACACGGGGGGCATCACAGGTGCGTTGCCGACCCTTTTAGGAATTGGTAGGCTCGTTTTTTAAAGATCCCTAAGTTGTAACGCTACATGTATCCAACATTGCCTGTCTGGAAGAGATCGCTTTTGAGAGACAACACCGCCTATTGTCTGCCTGAATTTTTATTTGACTAATTTTTCTGTACTGTTTTTGGTGTTCAATGAAGAACATTTGTATTGTTGTGTGTCCTTGCTCACGTCTCTCGAGTGATCCCGTATAACTGACCTCGCTCTTGGTGTATCTTGCCCTGGCTCCCCGCAGCCACATGGTACACGTAGCGACGGTCGAAATCCGGCACTCCATGCTCTATGTGAACCTACAACACAACATTTGGTTTAGGGTTCATTACAACTAAATTGCATAATGCCTTTTTAACTAATTTGACTAAATTTCAAATGGCAGTATAAATCTTCCCAGGTGAATTTTTCGCTTCGAGCCATTACATTAAATTTGAACCTTAATACTATGACGATACCGTTTGTTTTGAAAGATAAGGGCTCGAAGCGAAAAATTCACCTGGGAAGATTTATACTATAACGCATTATTAAAATGAACGACCGAAAACATCCAATTCGCGAAATGACTAAATATTGATATGTACATTTCCTTCAAACACCGGAAAGGCAAAATGTCAGTCTCAGTAAGTATACCTAAATTTTTTTACAAGCTATCTAGTTTAACTGTTAATATTTAGGTATTTTGGGATTTGGTTGTTTTGCGATGGTGTTATGATGTTTAGTTATTATGAGACAAAGACATTTAAAAATTGAGTCGTATTAAAAATCCGGTGTTTTCAGAAAAAAATATAGGTATTTTGGGATTCAGCCATTTTGACACCAAGTTATTTTGAGATCTAGGTATGTTGGTAATAGGGTATAACGAAATCAAGGTAAAATGAGACCTTAACAACATTTATTCAATTCTAGCTGATGCCTGATTATTGTTTTAGGGTTCGGCCATACCGCTGTTTAAAATACGGAAACGTTACGAACTTACCATTAAGGTCGTGTATACATATTTTTGTAACTTTGGCTGCATCGATCTTTTTGTAGTCGACTGTACATATACGAGGTCTGTGTATTTACTAAAGCAAACTACTCGAATTTTATAACAAAAAAAAGACATCTGTAAATTTAACACACGATACCCAAACAGACTCGTGATACCTGCCAAAAAGACGAAATTGTATGGTCGGAACACATATTGCATGTCAATTAAAATCTATAATTGTTTGGGAAATGACATAAAGGATTTACCTCTGAACTTATTTAAAAGCAGACTTAAGAAATGGTTAGTAAAAGAATGTTTTTACTCTGTAAACGAATATTTTGATTATTTTAAATAGATATTATAACTTGTAAATTGTTTTAAATATTATTAATTGACTTATTTATTGATTGTTGCAAATTATGGCATTGTTTTATTTATTTATTTTTTCTTTGGATTGGGTTGATTTATGTACGATTGTCCTCTATATTATTATTATTCGACATAATTTTATTCAATGAATTATTATTTTGTACATGTAGGTTTTAATTAGAATTCATCTATTAGAAAAATGTTTGCGTGCCAGCTCCTGGTTAAATGTGTGAAACGTTTGTAACTAAATAACATTGCCATCTTTTATGTACCACATTTTATGCGAAATAAACGTATTATTATTATTATTATTATTTACAAAAACCGCGGCCGATCCGTACTATGGCGACTGCCAATCCAGTCTATTATCATCTTTGATTGAAATAAATAAATAAAGTGGCAACCATAGTTGCTCAAAGCATGTGAATAGTTAACATGGATCAAGTGTACCTTAGAGTCGGAAGGCGGGTGCAGGAACGGGGACCAGTCCTCAGTTTGGGAGCAGATGCTCAACATCTTGCCGTCACTGGAATCAAACAGCGACAACCTGCAATCACACGGTCACATTAAAACCTCCCTCGAAGATTGACTGGTAGAGATCCCTTAAAGGATTGATCCCAGAGTGGTCCACGGGAGACTCGACGGGATTTAGATTTAGATCCAATCTTCACATTTTTGTCGAGTTTTGGGAATATGGTACAAATGTAGCTGCAAGGGGTCCACCGGAACCAGCTAAATTTTGAAAGTGGTCTGTGAGAAAAAAAAGTTTGGGAACTAATGCCTTACAGGGATAAGTGCGCCTTTGTAAATATATATCTCAACGGTTGTCAATAGCGCTACTTTTTCGTTTTTGTACAATAAAGGATTTATGTACATACATAACATAACATACATACATACTACATATTTCTTTCTGACAAACGGTATAAGATGGTGACTGAAAGGGACGGTGAAAGCGAAGGCAAGCGCCCGCGGTTAGAAGACATGGGACGGGGGTGCGTCGCAATCCGCCTCATTTGTTCGGGATAGCGTCTCCGCCCCGTCTCTTCTGTCTGCTTTGGAGCGCGACGCTTCTATACATTTAGTATGAAAACTGATTCTAGGGTCGCCGCGACTGCGACGCGCCCCCGTCCCACGTCTCTTTTATGTGGCTTGGGCCTTAGACAATAAGCGTGCAGGTGTCAGCGAGATCCTAGCAGTATTTGACGACATTGCAGCCCCCCTTTACGAATGCATAACACTGTTGACAGCTGTGTTTGTATTCGGCGTGCGAGATTTCATCTCCATTGTGAGACTTACGCCAATGCGAAAATGCGTCATCAGAGAGAAATGTCAACATTTACGAGAACAGAAAAAAACTTAGCCACTACATTGCTACTATACTGTACTATAAAGCAGGGTTTCCCAACCTTTTTTTCATGAAGCCCCCCTCGGATTATCTTATCTTACATATAATAAATCTGTAACAAGTCGGTGTCTGTACATTGAAGATATTTGAGAAAAACTGTCACTAGGGCTATTTATTAGCGCAATAGAACCCAAAACAATGATTTTTAGAATTATTGTCTGTTTGTCTGTTTATCTGTTTGTCTGTTTGTCTGTGCGTTTATGCGCGCTAATCTCAGAAACGGCTTAACCTAGAAGGATGCGGTTTTCACTGATATATTGGTATTTTCTTGGATTAACATTTAGTGTTTGTTTCATTTCAATCGGTTCACAAATAAGAAAGATACGTCTATTTAAAAAAAAAATCGAACAGTTTTTAGTAGAATTAATAAGCTGAAGAGTTTGTTTGTTAGTTGTTTGAACGCGCTAATCTCAGGAACTACTTCAAAAAGGTTGAAGACCCTTGGTCTAGAGCCTGAGAAAGGACATAGGCTATATATCATCACGCTAACACCAATAGGAGCGGAGCGGAGCGGAAGAATGTTTCAAAACCAGGGGTTTTTGAAGTAAAACTTCTATAGGCACGCTTGACTTGAGAGTACGGTGGTGAATGTGAACGCGGGTGTGCGGGAGGTTTGGTGGGGGGTGGGGTTGGGAGGGGGTGAGGAGGGTTTGCGGGGGGGGGGGGTTGTGGGGGGGTATTTTTTTTATATCGAGGAACTAAGGAGAGCCATAATTGATGAAAAAGCAAATTTGATAAAAAAAATAAGCTGCCCAAATTACTAATTCCACGCGGACGGAGTCGCGGGCAAAAGCTAGTAAATAATACTTTCGTACCCCCTGTGCCCCCTGCCCCCATGTCAGCGTGGGGGGCGAGGGAGAATGCGTGGTTCATGATGAGTTGTGACTTGTCGAAACTTGCCTTATAGCGACTGGCGAGGCGTGACCAACTAAATGAATTAACGTATTTGTGATAAAAAAAATAACTATGTTTAATTTGTATTCCGCCCCCCTTGACATCTCTACGCCCCCCTAGGGAGGCGCGCCCCCCTGGTTGGGAACTCCTGCTATAAAGTGTTTAGGTACTTTAATAAATGTAAACAAACTCCATATTATATTATGCGACTAAACTAAAGAGTAGGTCGAAAACGTGACGCGTGAAAGTCAGTTACAAATATTGCATTTTGCTGGTTAACCCGACGCCATAACTTTTGATCGTGTTGGCAGCTGATGTTTGTTTACATTTATAGGTAGTAAAGTACCTGTTGAATCACTACACTTCACCGATTTTCAAACTAAACACTGCACTGCAATCTATAAACTCATTTATTAAGAAAACACGTTGCGTCTTATTGATTTTGAGGGAACACATCGTTAGCACGATGTATCGAGGTAACAGCGCCACCTGTTGACGCGTTTGGAAACTAAAATTATTTTATCAATGGTACAGAGGCATAGCGTTACCACGATCCACCGAAGGGGCAGCGACATCTATCGGATCTTTATAAAAACCAAGAATACGGTCTAGGATAGACCAAACAGTACCTAAACCTTTAAAGTATAGTGCTACTAGTATAAACTGTAGATTTTAAGAATAAAAAAAGTGGATAATAGCTTTTCCGTTTGGTCTTCGGATCACTCACGTCTTAAAACGAGTTTAACTCAAAATGTTTCGGGCTAATTCGTAGCCCTTCTTCTTAGTCGCACGTCACGGCGCGAACGCGGTGTACGCGTTTGGCAGACGAAGAAGAAGGGCTACAAATAAGCCCGAAACATGTTCAGTTAAACTCGTTTCAAGACGTGAGTAATCCGTTTATTATCACAATGCACTGGTCTCACGGTAGTTTCATGTTTGAAGCCTATTTTCACAATCGCGTTTTTTCCCCAATTCTAATCGACACAGAAACATAGGTAGGTTTAGGTTATGTTAAGTTTGCAACGGCCCGAAGGGCCAAAAGCACACAGAAGAAGGAGCTCCGCATTAACGGAGCTCCGTCGACACTGTTTCTGTGACAATCCAAATTGGGAAAATAAGCTTCAGTAAAAAACCAGTGCGAGAAAATAAGCATCTGGGAAAAATTGCGAATGAAAATTTTGCGTGGGAAATAACGATTTTGGCAAATTGATCTAACAAATCTTACCTGTTGGCATCCAAACAGCACGGGTAAAGAGGTCGAAGTAGCGTTAGAGATAGTGTATCGTACTGACACTCGTTGAGCATCGCCCACACCTCTGACACGCTCTTGACGCCTTCCAATGATCGGTTGTTTATCTGTTGGTAAAAATTACATTCTACGCGGTGATTTTTAACCGGTGATCAGGGCCCAATTGCATAACAAATTACAACTTGTAATATAAGCGGAACTCCCTTTCTAGATAATACAACTGAAGCGAGAGTTCCGCTTGTAATATTAGTTGTAATTTGTTATGCAATTGGGCTCTGGAGTTGAAAAATTATTATATTGATCCGTAGCCAAAATGGAATTAACCAGACGAGATCTAAAAGCAATGAAGTCTCTGTTTAGTTGATAAATAATAATTTTATTAAGTTAATTTTTTATAAAAAAAAACAGTAACAATTCTCAATTAAAACTTTTTCTTATAATTTTCGTCATTTTGGCAAGTTTAAAAAAAAGGTTGTTAACCTCTTCACCGCCACAAAACAAATGAAGTGACGTGCTCTGCCACAGAAAAACCAGCGACAAATCAACTTGATTTTTAATTCCATTGCAGAATGATTAATTTAGACTTGAATGTTGGTCATGACCGTGGCGTGTGAGGCATTCCATTGGCTGCCACGCCTATAGCTAAACCTTTTAAATGAGTCCTCGCCCGGCGGTAAAGGGGCTGGGGGGTATGGCGAGAAAGGGGCTGAGAGGCGCGGGCCGCCCGCACCTCTCCCGTCCCCCTTAGTCGTCTAACCCCTCAGCCCCTGTACCGCGAGGACTCATTTAAACGGTCTAGCTATAGATGACTGGGGCGGTGAAGAGGTTAAAAAATGTTATTACTCACACTGACGATGCGATCGCCTACATAGATGCTGTCTTCTTTAGAGATAGTGCTGCCTGGCGATATTTTACTGATGAAAATACCTGGGGATAGAAAGTTTCCTGTTAGTTTAGTTAGACGAATAGATTTATTGAGAGTTAAGACACATTGGACGGGGGACGCTGTGCTAGCTCAATTTGTGTGATCTCTCTTTAGGTCGCTACACTTGTCTTGACATCTTGACAATACATAGTGGCCGTGGTCGTTGGTTGCGGATTGCTAGAGAAGGTAATCTTTTGAAATTTAACAATCAGCTTTTTGGCGAAGAGGAAACATGCCGCCGAGTGTGTTTTTTTTATATTTAGTTTTATGGAGTAATTAATTAATACTTTATAATGAAAAACACTAAAGTAATGTTGACCATATTTATTAGACACCACAGACTCAACCGACTTAACACGGGCCACACTGCTGCCCTCTATCTTGTTATACAACAATACAACAGAGTGTGTTACAGACCGTGTTGCAATGTGAGCGCGCGCACGTCGCTGGGGCGCGTTGCGGCGCGCAGGCGCGTGGCGCGCGCGCGTTGCAGGCGCAGCACGCACGCGCCCTGCGCCAGCGCGGAGCGGAGCGCCGCCGCCGCCGCCAGCGCGTGCGCCCAGCCGCCGCCGCCGCCGCCGCCGCTCGCGCCGCCGGCCAACACGCGGTCCAACGCCCTGGTAAACAACACCGTACAGTCAACGGCTGCTATGAACTTTTTACACTTGTTGCGTGTGACAAAATAGTAAGTACAGCATTTTATTTCTATTTGTTTATTTAATAGAGTCTGGCCAGCGTAAGTTGGCAATGGAAAATAGCGGCAAATTTAAAAACCAGTTGTCTGTAAAGTCGGTTTACGGACGATAAATTTAACGTGACAACGTCATAACAAAACATTCAAAAAACAAAAATGAAACCAGGCGGTCACCCATCCAAGTACTGACCCCGCCCGACGTTGCTTAACCTCGGTAATCGGACGAGAACCGGCGTTTTGTCAAATATCTTGAAAACGGTGCATCCTACAGCAAAATCAATTAAATTTTCATCGTTCCTTAAAAACCCCCACACCCCCCGTCAACCCTCCCTGCCCCGCACCCCCCCCCCTCCCGCACGCCCCCGTACCACCACCCCGCATTGTACATCCTGGCGTTTCACTGCTCTCTTGCAACTGGCCTTCGCCTCTCTCTTGCAACTGGCCCTCGCCGCTCTCTTGCAACTGGCCTTCGGTGCTCTGGAGGTACGGGACATGTCCCGTACATGTACGTTACATTGCGTCATCCTTTTTCGTGAATGCAGCCGGCGTTCATCGATTTATTAGACGATGTCACGACAAAAATATGGGATTTCTTTATTTATTTATTTATTTATTTATTTATTTATGATTGATTGGCGTGGGTAACGAAAATAAAATCTGTCAGAATTCATTTTCACACTGGTAATCCTGTGAATGAATGGAATACATAAATTTGATACTTGTTTTTCTTTTGACGTGACAACGTCTAATAAATCGATGAACGCCGGCTGCACGCACGAAAAAGGATGACGCAATGTAACGTACATGTACGTTACATTGCGTCATCGCGCGTTATAGCGCGCGCCAGGATGTACAATCTTAGTCTGGTACTTGGGTAATTTTTAATGGGGGGTGCGGGGGCGGGGGGAGGCTGTGGGAAGTTGAGGGGGTGCGGGGGTTTTAAAGGGAGAATGAAAATTTCATTGATTTTGCCGTAGGATGATTTTATAGTTGAGCTTTTTGAAAAACTTTATACATTTTAGTTTAATTTCGGACTCCCGACTTGTATAAATTTTACAGGTAAGTAACGTGAATGCAACTAGTCTAGTTAACACAGCCTTCTAAAATTTCCTTTAGATTACATAATTGACGGTTTTTTGTGACGCATAAATTACTATATTATTATTATTTGTGCTTTTTGCTAATATGTTTTATTTTTGTATAGAGATGAGTTCTGATATCTTTTTGTATCAAAATTTTTGTGGCACAACTTTGTGATTGTTCGCGTACTTTCTTTTTTTTTTCTTGGTTCTATTTGTGAGATCCTATAATTGGCTCCTATGTTATTACATGTTTAACCTACTCTGTAATTTGTAGCTGTTGGTTCTCCGAATATAAAATAAATAAATAATTAAATAAATAAATAAATCTGACCTGATCTTCCCCTCAGCACCAGATCCCTTCTGCACGGCGGTGACGTAGATATTAGAGTCGTCGGGGAAGTAGGGGTCATCACGCCCCCCGGCCAGCTCAAAACCGAGCTCCCCATCCTTGCCCAGTCCACTCAATTCGACGTCGATCACGTCCCATTCTATGTCCTGTTAAAAAAAGTTCTATGAAACTACTCACCATGTTTTAAAGCGTTTTTCAATAAAAAAACTCGTCAAGATTGTTCATACTAAGCAAAGTATAAGCCTACACCGTTTAGTTCCTTTCGGTTGGCGCTTGTCTGGACAATCATCATCATAATTTCAGCCGTAGGACATCCGATACGTAGGCCTCCCTCATTGACGCCCAATCATTACGGTCGGAAGCGACTTATTCATTTATTTATTTATTTATTAAGTAAAACAAAAATTATACAGTATTACAGCTGTAAGCCAATTCACTGGAAAATTCAATTTAAACATTTGAAATAAGAAATTATAAAAAAAAAAAAAACATTTATTGTCAGACGTTTCCATCCATAGGCACACAATAAGTATGATGATAAAAACAAAAAATTATATAAAGGGATAATGTGTTAGTAACAATTATTCTTATCACCTATGTTAGTATTTGTAAATTATATGTAAATTAATAAAGGTAGTAATTAGGCTCCAACAAATCAGTCAAACAAATAAATAAATAATATCAAAATTAAAAATTACTAAATGTCAACATATCTATAACTTATAATTGAATTGAATTAAACTAAATTGAATCATTGTAATGAGTGAATTGAACTGAATGAATTTGGTAGTTATTAAATGGAACTGAATTGTAATTTTATGTCACTTTATTTACTTAATTGTCTAACCGGAATGTCAATCACCTATTTAATATTCCCACCCATGTCTTCAGGATAGAACAGTCCGGCTTATCAGCGAATACCTTCAGGATGCTGTTGGAGCTAGCGCGCACTCGGCCCAACAGGGATGCGATCCGTTTCCGTCGGATAGCATAGAAGTCATCGGTCCGTCCTTCGGCGAACATCCCTGACGCGCTACAAAACCGCGGCAACCCCAGCAACATCCTGAAGGCGTTGTTATACTGAACACGGAAGGCATTATAGGCTTTTTGAGTATAATTGACCCACAGACTGCTCGTGTAGAATACCTGACAGTACGCCTTGAAAAGGGTGATTTTAACTTGTTTTGAACAACGAGCAAATCTACGAGCTATTATACATTTAAGAAATAGTTAACAATCCACTTCCATCCATCGCCTCACAGAACCTCAGACATGTGCGACAGACTTCGGCCCATCGACTTGCATCCACCGTGAACCTGCGGCCTTCACCAAATCGTTCGTCCATCTCGTTGGTGGGCAATTGGACCTCCCACGCTGCGCTTGCCAGCTTGCTTGCTTGGCTGGACAGTAAATGATTTAATTAGAGATCTTCGCAAGGCGGCTGGCAAGAGCTGGATGAGAGGGGCCGAGGATCGTGCTCAGTGGCGTGCCACGGGAGAGGCCTATGTCCAGCAGTGGACGAACATAGGCTGATGATGATGATGATGAGAGATCTTCCAGTGGTGTTACCTGAAGGCAGTCTCGCCTCTTGGGCGGCGAGCGCTCGGGGCGGTCGGGGCGCTCCTCGCGCGGGCGGGGCTTGTCGCTGCCGCCGTGCCGCCGGGCGTCCGCCAACTCGCCCACCATCGCATCCCGCTCCTACACCAACGATACACTTAAGTGACATTCTTCGGGCCATTTGCACAGTTCAGGGTTAAAAAATTAAAATATTATATACATATAATAAATCTGTAACAAGTCGGTGTCTGTACATTGAAGATATTTGAGAAAAACTGTCACTAGGGCTATTTATTAGCGCAATAGAACCCAAAACAATGATTTTTAGAATTATTGTCTGTTTGTCTGTGCGTTTGTGCGCGCTAATCTCAGAAACGGCTTAACCTAGAAAGATGCGGTTTTCACTGATATGGTGGTATTTTCTTGGATTAACGTTTAGTGTTTGTTTCATTTGAATCGGTTCACAAATAAGAAAGATACGTCTATTTTAAGAATTTATCGAACAGGTTTTTTTGTTTGAACGCGCTAATCTCAGGAACTACTGCTCCGATTTAAAAAAATTCTTTCAGTGTTAGATAGCCCATATATCGAGGAAGGCTATTAGGCTATATAATCATCACGCTAACACCAATAGGAGCGGAACGGAGCGGAAGAATGTTTCAAAATCGGGGGTTTTTGAAGTAAAACTTCTATTGGCACGCTTGACTTGTGGTGAATGTGAACGCGGGTGTGCGGGGGGGTTCGGTGGGAGGGAGTGCGGGGGGTTTGCGGGGGCGGGTATTTTTTTTATATCGAGGAACTAAGGAGAGCCATAATTAATAATAATTGATAAAAAAAAATAAACTGCCCAAATTACTAATTCCACGCGTTAGCTAGTATTATTTATTTTTATTAGCAATACGGCTGCTCACCGAATCCAAGATTATTTAAAAGCGAAAAAGTTTTTCGGGTGCGCCGGCGGGATTCGAACCCACGTCTCCCGGGTATGCGCCCCAACCTAGGAGTCATAGCTTCTAATAGTTGTGATGGATGTTACCACACGCCACTGTTGGCGTATGTAAGCGATTAAGAATTTCGGGGAAGTCGGTTGGAAGCGACGTGGTTCAATTGGTAGAACACCCAGGTTGGGGCGCATACCCGGGAGACGTGGGCGCACCCGAAAAACTTTTTCGCTTTTAAATAATCTTAAAAAATTAAATCGGTAACCCTGGATAATGACATTTCCATTTTTGACACTTGTTAACCCTGGGTTAGCAGTTAACTCGGAGTTAAGTAGGTACCCAGGTCCAAGCAAGCCGGCCTTAACCTTTTGAACGCTCTGTCAAATACAACAGCTCACTCATACGCCATGACATGGGAATGTCAAACGCGAAATTGAACCCTACAGAAATGCATGTAGGTAGATATCGCTCTGCACGCCGTGACTGATATATCAGTCGTTGGCGTAGAACCTGCGGTGCTAATGTAATGTATGTGTCATTGGCGTCGAAATTGTTAACTATACCGAAACTAGCCGAAGGTTCCGTACAAATTTAGTATGTCAAAATATGGACCGTAAACAGCCGTATCCATTATAATCCAGTGGTAGCAGAGCCCCACTTTTAAGTAAAATGTAAGCAATGTGGGATCATTTTCTATTGGTTATTCGGGACTTCGGTTATACTTGTAGTATAAGACGGCATTACTTGCCAAATTTCATAGTTCTAGGTCAACAGAAAATACCCTATTGCCCTGATTCCCTGGAGATTGTCGAAACATACGTTTCTTGCGGCATAAGCGGCCGTATCTTTTTTTTACATTAACTTAGAAGTTTGATTTTTTCACTACTTCAAGGGACTGTCGACCAGAGTATATGGTTTTAATTTCAACTCGTTACCTCCACGCGTTCCTGAGATAACAGACAAGACGGAGGGACAACAAAGTGATCCTATAACGGTTCCATTTTTTCCTTTTGAGGCACGGAACAAGTACGAGTCAAATTCGCGTGAACAGGATAATTTTCTCTGTCTTTCATACCTTGCGCAGTCTGTTGCAGAGTGCCTTAACGCTCTCTCGCTCTTGCAGTAGCTTGTCTCTTTCCGAGAACGCCCAGTCGCGTCTTCGTTTCGAGACCTGTATAAGGAAAACATTAAATTATTTAGTCTTCCTAGTCTATATTGAAAATTACTGCATGCATGAACGCACATTTCTTGCATAAACATAACTATTGTAAGGTCGCGGGTGAGCAAAGTAATTGTTTTAGTTCATTAATATGGACCTCCGCAAAGTAACGCCTGATTCAATAAATTATTGAAAATTACTAACTTTACTAATAGATTATTTAATTTACATATCGATTTAACTATTTGACACATATTGTATCAGTATCATAAACTAGCTTGCGGTCGCGGCTTCGTTTCCTCCCAAAACTCCAATAAGATTCATCGATCTATGAATATGATCCACTCGACTTCCTAGCCTAGCAATAATGAATTCTAGTGGACATGCCGTCGACTTGTTACCGTTGACTTATGGAACTGCAGACAGCTAGTGTCTGACATTACTATAGCTAGCTAGCCTTGAAGTACCTAAATCAGCTAGTAGCTAGTAGACTAACCTCGGCTTCGCGCACGGCGTCCGTGAGGTCCCCGAGCGCGCGGTCGAGCTGTTTCCGCAGCCGCTGCAACTCCTGGTTTGCTTGCTCTAAGTTGTCCACGCGCTCCTTCTCTGCAGAGTCGCCTGTCAGCCCCGCGAGACCTGGCGAATGTGTCAAACACTAGGTTAACACAAGGTTTTAACATAAACAAATGCGAGTTAAACAAAATACGTATTTATAATCAGCCCTGCTAGAGCATCTCGCATTTAAATGTCTATTTTATGAATAGACTAGCTGACCCCGCAAACGTTGTTTTGCCGTATATCACTTAGAGGTATAAAAAAATGCCTACGACCTACCGACCTCAGACCTACTGAATATAGAGAAAAAAAAATCTCAATAAATTTCAATGCTAGACGAAAAAACCCGCCTGTATAATTCCCATTCCCATGGGAATTCCGGTAAAATATATACCCTATGTCACTCTCGCAACTGAGACGAATCTAATGACACCTCACACTTTAAAATCCATTGAGCCGTTTAAGCTGCAGGCCGTGCCAAAGAATGATACATAAATACATACGCTCAAAAAACATAACCCTCCATCGACAGTCGGGTGAAAATCGGTCAAGCCGTTTCGGAGGAGTTCGATAACAAAAACTTTTTGAAAACGATATAACACTTTTTTTACGAACAGTTTAATAGCAGTGGCGTATCCACATTAACCCTTTCAACGCCACGCCTCGAAAAAACGTAAACCTGCTTTGAATCTTATGTCATTGTGTCAAGATCACTTTGACACTGTACTTTGTGACACCTATATGTGTCGTTGGCGGTGAAAAGGTTAATATTTCAACCAAATTGTCTATCTCTGTATCTAATAAAGGTCTTGCCTTGCAATTTATCCAGTGAGGGATCGTTGGAATGCTGTCCGTTAAGGAACCCGTCGTTACCAACACCGCTTGCTAGCCCCAAGTGGTGATACGCTGAGTTGTCTTGTCTGTCAACAATAAAAAGGCATAAAATTACATTCTAACTGTAGCTAGGTCTCCTTACTAGCAAGGCACACCGTATAAGGCAACATGTCCTATTCTTGTAAGCCTAGGAGCATTTACTAGGCAAGCATGCTCCATCGTAGGCATCTTCGCTTTCCATCAGGCGTGATTGTGGTCAAACGCAAGCTTATGCTAGCACTAAACAATGGTCCACTATGTGGAGACCGTAATGGTGTCGGATGGCTTATGGCGCGTGCGAAGGTCGTGGAATGGCGTCGGTGTCGGTTTTTGGCCGTACATCATAAGAATCAAAAGATCACAACTAAACGTCGCCATCTTGTAGATGCGTCGCAGCCAACGCTGGGCCATCCCCAGGGGGGGCACACTTACATATATCACACTTTTCATGCGACTACAGCGATCTCTGGTTGTTTGGTAAAGAACTAAATTAGCGGCCATCTTGGTTGACTTGTCAAACTTGTCAGTTGTCATTCATCGGCCATGGCCATGGCGTACCAAATTGTACGGTCAAGGACTTTAATTGATAGGCGACTTGCCAATGTTCGTATTTTAGCCGTATAGTGCAAATCGGGTTTAGCCGCTTATACTTCGTATATGCTGATTTGAATTAGACGGCTAAAATACGAATAGTGGCAATTAGCCTATCAATTAAAATTACGCGTAATTATAGCAGTACATCACTACCAACATATACATATAGATAGGTATACATCTATAGATACGTCACATTAGATCTTCACCAGGGCGTAGGGCAGCAGCACCTTCCATACATGCAAATTTGACCATAGAGTTGCCACTCTTGTTCATATAATATTACAATACTCTTTGGCCATCCCACCGACCATTTAATAGCCCATCGTATAGAGGATTTATTATATTGTACAAAAAAAAATTCCCTGGTCATCGACAAGTCGAGCTGCTCTACGTTGAATGTTGTCAAACGGAAGGCCCATAGATGAGGACTTACCGGGACTTGCCGAGAGTGGCGGTGTTCTGCGGAGTCTTGAGGTCGGTGCACTCTTTGATGGCGCGGTCGCGGTCCACGAGCGCGGACTCGATCTCGCGACGCAAACTCTCCGCCTGCAACACGATAACTGCGTAAAACAGTGATACCCAGCGATGTTTTAACCGTTTTCCATCTACACAAAGATTCGACCTTGTTCCCTTTACAATGTGGTAGAAAATCTATTGAATTTGTTTAAAATATGCTTTGCTTTAAAATTAATCATGCATTTGTAATAAATATAAAACAATGATTCGTTTTGTGGTAGTGTATCTAATTTGTCAGGGCCTGGAAAAGGGTTACACTTTCACGATTCTCACTCATAACTAAATTTTAACCAGGATGGTGGATATATGCTATCTTCTGAATTCAGTAATAGAATAGGCAAATATTACAGAGATCTAACCATTTACATTTGAAACTTCATCGAAATCCATCCAACCGTTTTAACATGCAAGATTAACACACACACATGCACACTCAGACTTTCACATTGTTAAGCCAGCGATTCACAAATGTCCCACGACAAGTGTCACCAGCGGCGTCGAGCGAAGTGGCAGAACGTTGCCGAACTTCGCTCGACATTTGTGGCGACATTATTTACATGGGAATATTATGTAAGCGAAGACCGCCAAGACGAAGACACTCGAGCAGAGGGTCGTGAGTTCAAATCCCGGCTCGCACCTCAGAGTTTTTCGGAATTTATGTGCGAAATTACATTTGTAATTTACCATGAGCTTAACGGTGAAGGAAAACATCATGAGGAAACCTGCATACGAAGAAATTCAATGGTGTGTGTGAAGTTCCCAATCCGCACTGGCCCCGCATGGGAACTACGGCCCAAGCCCTCTCATTCGGAGAGGAGGCCTGTTGCCCTGCAGCGGGACGTATATAGTCTGGGATGATGATGATGATGATGATGATGAAGACCGCCAACGTTGCGCTTATCAACCTACGTCACTGGTCACACGTGTCGCGAGACTTTCGTCCCCTATTGAATCCCTGGCTTTTAGCAAGACGTGTACCTGCAAAGCAGTGGCGCGCTGTTCCTCGCGTGAAGCCTGCAACGCTGACTCCAGAGCAGCCACACGTTTCATGGCGGCCTGAAGGTCATCAGACAGTTTCTCCATCTCCTTGTGCACCGTGTCCCTGGACAAACGCTTTGTTAGCCGACTGCGGGTGGTCTTTGGGAAAGGGAGGTCGGAACCGCAAAAATCATTGTAAAGTATATCACGGCTACTACTACTCCAGAGACCTTATAGGTTGCTTGTCTACTGAAGCGGAGCGAAAAAGCGGAGCGGTGAGCGAGATAATGCACCAATATAATTGCATCAAATCATTGCTTTTCTTCAGTGGACAGGGAATTGCTAACTAGCTTTAAAATGTATACAAAACCGGGAAGTGGAGTGAGGAAAAGTAGCGGGTAAGCGGCGCGGAGAAACGAGCGCCAATGGGGAAGCCGGCGGAGAAAACAGCGCAAACGGGGAAGCCGGGGCGGAGAAAACAGCGCAAACGGGGAAGCCGGGGCGGAGAAAACAGCGCGAACGGAGAAACGGGGCGGAGTAACGAGCGCGAACGGGGAAGCGGGGCGGAGAAACGAGCGCGAACGGGGAAGCGGGACGGAGAAACGAGCGCGGATGCGGACTGCGGCCACTCCCCCGACAGCACAAATGACTCGTCGCGCGCCTAGCTCCGCGAATCAAAAACAGTCCGCAACTCCTCTCCACATTACTTCCTCGCTCCGCTCTGCTATCTAGCTCAGCGCCTATAGACATATACGGCTATACGGCTATCTCTTCACGACTCCCGGTGTAGTAACTCACCGCTCGCTCATGATGAGCGTGTACTCGGCCATGGCGGCGTTCCGTTCGTCAGTTAGCCGCTTCATGTCGGCCCGCTCGCGGGCGCCGCCCTCCCATTGGCGGACCACGTTCGCCACTTGCTGCTTCAGCGTGTTGCGCTCGCGGATCTACGAACATAACGCAATGGTCAGAAATGGAATGTGCAACCCCTCGTACAGTCGAGCACTTCAATTCATGAGCCACCATGGAACCTTTACAAAGGAAAAGTCATTACGATTTTCCTTATTCTTCTTCTTTTTTTAAAAATATGGCTTCTGTCCCACTTTAACGGTAGGACAATTTCGCCAGTGTCGAAGTAAGCTCTCTTGGGAGCGACGTTGTACGGTGATTGTAGTTTCTGCAACTTGATAGAAAAATTCCAGAAACCACGTGGAAACAACTTGCGCATTAAAAAATGTCAGACACGAGAGCAATATAGAATTTTGTGATCACTGTTAGTTAAAGGTTAATCGCCGCATAAAACACTATCAAAATTATACTTCAACTAGCCAAAGAAACAGAAATACCAAAATTAGATTCTGTCTACATCCGCCATGTTCGAATGCTACAAATCGAATCCGCCGATTTTCCTTATTAATTAATGCTATGTCACTATGACGTTTACTGTGAAATGGTTCCATGGTGGCTCATGATTTAAAGTCCTTAAAATAGTCCTTTAAAGTCGAATCGGACCCGCGCACGAAGGCTTGCGTGCCATTATCTATAAAAACGGCAAAAAAAATTACATATGCTGTAAGGAGCCCCCCTTAAATATTCGTTTTATTTTAATTTCATGTTTTATTTTTAAAGTGGATATATAACTAAATATTCTGTGAATATATCAAGCATCTACCTGTTGCCGTTAACAATATCGAGCAAAAACGAGCCAAAAAATCACGTTTGTTGTATGGGAGCCACCCTAAAATATTTATTTTGTTCTGTTTCTTAGTATTTGTTATATTTAGTATTTGCGGCAACCGAAAAACATCATCTGTGAAAATTACAACTGTCCAGCTATCACGGTTAATGAGATACAGCCTGGTGACAGACGGACAGACGCACAGACGGACGGACAGCGGAGCCTCAGTAATAGGGTCCCGTTTTTACCCTTAGGAAACCCTAAAAATGCGATTCGACGCTGATAGATGTGTCAGAAGACACGTGACTTACCACAGCGTTCCGCTCTTGAGTCAACTCGTGGCACTGCGTCTTGAGACGGCTGTTCTCCTCCTGCACCAGACGGAGCTTCTCGAGCGTCGCGTTGTGGTTCTCGATGAGGTCGTCATACCTAGAATCATGTCTAGGTAAAAGAATATTTCAGCTCAGAGAATAAGATTATCACAAAAAAAATATCAAGCTAAACCATAGTTGAAGAGAAGATATCGTCGCTACTTTGAAAAAATCACGTAGCTCAAATCAATATGTAAACCAAACTGAACTTTATTGCACACTCAGTAAAGTTCAATTAGCCAGATTATCGATTTTGAGATACGAGCTTCTTTCAAAGTAGTGACGATATTGGTTCTCTGTTCGATCGAATAAAATTTTTAGGCATAATTCATCATTTCTAGAGGTCGTAATTTTCACGGCAAAACATAAGACTGCCGCAACGTAGCTAGAGTTAGAAGGGTGTCCTTATCGATATCGTGTTTTTTCAGCAGGGCTCGAATTTAAAATAGTCATTTCGTAAACAATTACCACTTATCAACCTCATACATTAAGCAATATGGCCACTTGAAATGAGCACTGCGATTCCGTAACGTCTCTTTATTTTAAGCAGCGGTGTGGCCGAACCTTAAGAACTTTTTAAGAGAATGGTGCACATACCTTTTCTGGTAACAGTCAAACTCCTCCTTCAGAGACTCGTACTTCCTCAGTGTATGTACGAGGGCATCGGAACTGCCCTCGGCCGTGCCGCTCTGCTGCAAATGCTGAACTTCGCGCTCCAACCTACGAACCAAGTATTACTTCATAAATACCCGGACGTAACGAATATTCCAACCGGCATTTACTATTATAGAGATCGTGAATTAATCGTTTTTGTGAGAGTATTACGTTGCGTTTTGTTTCTGCATCGTGTTTGAAAAAAAGTTTAGTTTATTAGGGAAGAGTATGCCTTGCATTACAAGCAACGGGTTATTAAGAGAAGCGTTTGATTACTTCAAAATTTTAGTCAACCCGGAAGGATTTGGGTTGTTAGCACCCTTCGCCACTGGGGCATTAACTGCCGTCTCTGAGTGTGGCTTACGTACCGCTGGTTGTCGTTGAGCAGATCCACGTACTTGCCGCGTCCTGCGCAGACACTTCCAGCTGATACATGACTGCCGGCGCTGCCCACTAAGTATTAGTCTCTGAGTGCTACGTACAACTGGTTGTCGTTAACAGGTTCCAACCGCCCCGCAAGCCAGCCTTTTCTTGCGCAGACACTTCCACCTGGCTTATGGCTGCCGACGCTGCCCACTAAGCATTAACTGCCGTCTCTGAGTGCTACGTACCGCTGGTTGTCGTTGAGCAGATCTACGTACTTGCCGCGACCCGCGCAGACACTTCCAGCTGATTCATGGCTGCCGACGCTGCCCACTAAGTATTAACTGCCGTCTCTGAGTGCTACGTACCGCTGGTTGTCGTTGAGCAGGTCCCCGTACTTGCCGCGCAGGCCGGCCGCCTCCTGCGCAGACACCTCCAGCTGGTTCATGGCTGCCCGGTGTTGCCCACGGAAGTACTCCAATTCCTACCAAGAACATTTGCTACATAAATCGCCTAGTTACAAAACTAGGCATTAGGGTCTAAAGTACCACGTTAGCATTTCTAGGACATAAAATAGAAAAGCCTAAAAGGGATTTATTCAATAGTTTATTTACAACTTAACGCGTTCACTGCCGGGAACGCATATATGCGTCTTCGTGACTTTCGCCTAGTGCCGCTGTCATAGTCTGGCAGTCATTTAAACGCCTACGTCCATTTGTGGCACCTGAAGAAGTCTGGAGTTTCACAGCTGACAGCAAATGCGTTAAGCGCACAACAATAAGCGACTCTTATTATTTCTGTGCTTTGCAGACCAAAGTCTCTTGGCAAACAGTTGCTGTCAGGGGTGTTTCACTCCGCAGTTTAGGTATGTTCAGCCGGCGCTCCTCCCGGGAGGAGTATGGCAGTAGGTTGTCGCGCGGCCTTCAGTTCGCACGCTAGCCGCGTCGCGCGTAATTAAGCATCTTTTTTTTCTGTGATTTTTGCAACAAAAAATGACTTCTAAACGATATTATAAATAGTGAAAATAAACGGATCACTCACGTCTTAAAACGAGTTTAACTCGACATGTTTCGGGCTAATCCGTAGCCCTTCCTCTCGTAATCGCACGTCACGGCGGCTGCCTACGGATTAGCCCGATTAGCCCGAAACATGTCAAGTTAAACTCGTTTTAAGACGTGAGTGATCCGTTTATTTTCACTATGAGTGAGTCTCACGGTAGTTTCATGTTTAAAGATATTATAAATAACTTACTTACATACTAACGGTAGTTTATTGAATTAATACACACTGTTATCTTTCTTGATTTATATACCTACCAAATATGGGCGAGTGGGAACCCTGTGCCCTTGGTTTCGGATCAGCGGTGCCCAACGGAATATGAACGCTCGTATCACACGATAAGTTTTAATTTCGCGTGCGCGCAGTAGGAGTAAGAAAGTTTTTATACCTAAAGTTGACCTTTGTTCGAGAGTGATCCTTCTGTACGTTAGTACTATTACTTATTATGTGACGCTGTTTCTCAGCCGCGCCCTATCCATATTATAAACAACAAAGTGTGTCTGTCTGTCTGTCTGTTACCTTTTCAACAAACCGCTGAATTGATTTAGATTAAATTTGATAAAGCGATAGTTGGAGTCTCAGGAAAGGACATAAGATGGTTTTTATCCCAGAAATCATGTGAAAAGGGAAGTTTGAAAACATTTGTATGGTAAATCAATGCTGAACCAATTGGGGATGTCTATTTTTTGCAATGTATAATAAATCGAAAACCATTTCGAGATAAATGCTTTTTAACTCGTTTTCTGTAGTTATTTAATTTTAATATTATGTAATGAATTTATAATATAACAAATAAGCAATGACCTTCATTTGACATTGGTCTAAATTGCGCGACCGGTTCAAGTCGTACTTTATTCTGTGTGGTTAGAATTCTTCACAATTTACGCGTGGATTATACTACGGAGTTTGATTTGGACCCGCTGTCTGACATCTAGCACTTTGACAGTGCCAGTAAAGTGACACAGTGTATAGTGTACCACTACGCAAAAAATAATTAAAGGGGTTGCCTTATCGTACGCATTTAGATAGATTTAGAAATTTGGCACTGTGGGAGCCCTCAATTATAATCTGACGTCACCAACTAAAATAGTTTCAATAATTAATTTTGAAAAAAGTAGAGAACTAAATGACAAAATATTGAAATTAGTTTCTTATAATTGACTTTTCTATACGAAAAAAATATAAAAACCATGGGTATTTTTCTTTAGACATCCCCAATTCAGATGAAATTTGGTGTAAAGGTAGTTTAAAGGCCTAGAAATTACAGAGGATAGTTTCATCCCGGAAAATTGCATAGTTCCCGCGGGATAGCGGTAAACGAATTATATATATATTCCACCTGTCAATAAACCCTCATTACCGGCTTCAAAGAACATCTTACCTTCATAACATGCTCACACCTCCTCGACGTCTCCGTATGCTGCCTCCTCAGCTGGTTCAGCTCGTGCAACGCCTTATCGCACTGCTGCTTCAAGTTCTCATTGGTCTGCTTGGTGAGAACATCGTACTGTCCGATGGACTCGTAAGGGCCACTCATCACGTGCCCGTGACTCTTGACCGTGTAGTTCTGTTTGTCGTAATTGGGGCTCACATAGTCGTCGATAGGGATGGGTATGGTCGGCAGCTGGGAAGCGTTGTGGCGTTCGTTGCTTACGTAGGTGTGGGGCATCGACTCTGCAAGGAAAAAAAATGTTTATTCCGTAAATAGGCCGTAAAGTGATCTTCTACGTGACTTTTTTAGGGTTCCGGAAACGGAGCCAAAATGGCGAAACCCTTATAGTTTCGTCATGTCTATCTGTCCGTCCGTCTGTCTGTCCGCGGCTTAGCGCAGTGGCTATTAGGCCGGGGCCGCACTGGTAAGGCGACGGCGATGCGATGCGAAAGCGACTAAATCAAACATAGTTCGAGTTATGTGAGCGGCCGCATTGATCAATGTGTAAAAAATTTTGAAAAAAAATCAGGATGCGAGGAAATATCTCAAATTAACAAGGAAAACTATAACGGCTAAGTTAGCTTGAGAAAGTAGTTCAAGAGTAAATATCAGCCTGACCTATAAAATATTGCTTGTTTAATATGGACAGTAAAATTAATAAGACTTGCAAGGATTTTTTCGCAACAGCTGCGGAACCCTATCCCGGGAGTGTCCAACACGCTCTTGGCCGGTTTTTTAGGGTTCCGTACCTCAAAAGGAAAAAACGGAACCCTTATAGGATCACTTTGTTGTCCGTCTGTCCGTCCGTCCGTCTGTCTGTCAAGACACTTTTTCTCAGGAACGCGTCGAAGTATTAAGCTGAAATTTATATCAAATACTCAGGTCTACTGTCCCTTGGAGCTGTGAAAAAATCAAACTTCTAAGCCAGCGCAAAAAAAAGATACAGCCGTTTATGCCGCAAATTTCCGCATATTCTCGAAACTCGCAAGGGAATCAAAACCTACAGGGTACTTCCCGTGAACTCAGAATCTTGAAATTTGGTACGAAACAAGGTCTAATAGCACAGATAAATGAAAAATTGCGAAAAACATTAATTTTTTTGTCCGTCTGTCTATATCACTATATCAGTAACCAATCTATTTATGCCGCAAATTTTCGACACTCGCAAGGGAATCAAAACCTACAGGGTACTTCCCGTGAACTCAGAATCTTTAAATTTGGTACGAAGCAAGTTCTTATAGCACAGATAAAGGAAAAATTGCGAAAAGCATAGTTTTTTGTCTGTCTGTCTATATCAGTAACCAATCTATTTATGCCGCAAATTTTCGACACTCGCAAGGGAATCAAAACCTACAGGGTACTTCTCGTGAACTCAGAATATTGAAATTTGGTACGTAGCAAGGTATTATAGCACAGATAAACGAAAAATTGCGAAAACCGTAAATTGTTAGTCACATCATATAAAAAAATATTTTTAATAAATTTAAAGTTACTATTCTTTTCCTCATGAACGCGTAGAGGTATTGAATTTAAATTCATATCAAATACTCAGGTCTATAATACCTTTAAGCTGTAACAAAATCAAACTTCTATGTCAACGCAATCAAAAGAAACAGCAATTTAAGCCGCATATTTTCAAACTTTCAACTACTCGCAAAGGAATCAAAACCTACAGGGTACTTCCCGTGAACTCAGAATCTTGAAATTTGGTACGAGGCAAGGTCGTAGCACAGATAAAGGAATAATTACGAAAAGCATAATTTTTTTTCTCTATCTGTCTATATCAGTAACCAAACTACAATGATCCCACAATACGCACATTTTGCTTAGGAGCAGGGGTCTGCTAAGACTGGATGTTCATAGATACATATAAATTTACACGGAACCCTCGGTGCGCGAGTCCGACTCGCACTTGGCCGGTTTTTATTTATACTACTAGCGCCTCCGGAAAGACCATCATTGCCAAGAGTGCGGTTGTCAGACAAACGCACATTTGCGTTCAAATGACTGCCAAACCATTTCAGCGGTACTAGCCGAGTCACAAAAACGCATATATGCGTTCCCCGCAGCAAATATGTTTAACCTTTTGAACGCCACACATCGTTTTTGTTACGAACAAAATTGATTCTTATGCGGATGCGGGTAGGTTAATTTGTGTATTACCGTATTGTCGTCTATAACCGACACTGGCGTTCGAAAGGACACAACCTGTATTAGTCGACCCGGAATGAGCGATATTTTTTTTATGTCGAAGCTTGGGGAGGTAAAGGAAATTAACGGATGATCAAATTCCTAAATGAAGATTGTGTAGTTATTTAACCGACGCCCAATAGGGCAATAAGGTTCTAGAGTGGCGACAAGATGGGCTGACAATCCGGTAAAGGATTTGCCACATTGGATGCGGTCTGCGGTCAGGTTTCATATCTATACAAAATATATAAGAGACCAACAACATTGTTCATACATAATGCGGGCTGCATTCAATCTGACCTAAACGCAGACTGCAGAACGCATCCAGTGTGGCAAATCCTTAAAGGTTGTGGGACCCAATTGGATATGGGCAGCGCAGGACTGATTATTGCAGTACACTTTGGGTAGAGGCCTTTGTCCAACAGTGAAAGTCTTTTGGCTGATATGATGATGATGTTGTGTCATTTAATTAGAAGTCAACAAACCAATTAGTTAAACCACTATTACACACCAATAAACAGTAGCAGTAGCAGTAATTCACCCATCCCGAGATTGTGCAAGACTTTAAATAGTTGTAGCCACAATATGGATATACACTCTGATTCGATACGCAAATTTAAAATAGGTGTACGTAGGAGTCTAGTAAATATAGTTAATCTCATATAAGCTTGAGTCAGTGAAAAGGTGATGAGAACTAAATTTCTAAACTTGTAAGCTAGTCACAGCTAAATAACTATATTTATTTATTTTTTTCTCTATATAATTGCATGCTGTGTTTACCTGTAAGTGATTGTTACACTTTGCCTGTATAAGCTAAGTGAAATGTATTTATTGCTATTACTAGTGTAAACAATTATTGGTGAACCAAATAAATAAATAAATAAATAAATAAATAAATAAATGACTAACATTTCCCAGAACAAGGAAAGGAGGAAAACCTATGGCTAATTAAAAGAATATTACTTATTAAACTCGCATTTCCATAGATCAGTGTCACAACAGACACAAAATACACTAAACATCATTGTGAACATACAATACAATAAAATAACACTTTGTATGCAAGAAATAAAAAAAAAGTAAGTTTTGTTGAAAATAAAAAATTTATACAGTTTTTATTAATAGGCACCATTCATTAGACGATTTTAGCCAGTTTTCGACCCCCTCCCCCGTATGTAAGAAAAGCTAAGAATTAGCCGACCCCCTCCCCCAGTTGGATATTTATTACATAAGGATCTAAAGGAAAAAATGAATACTATATACTATAAGTAGGTCTTATTACCATTACCATATTAAAATAAGGCCAACCTGTAATGTTTTTTTAAATGTTTTAATTTTGTTTGTTTATGGTACTACAAGCTACAAAAAATGTTACATTTTGTAGAAATGTACTTAAGGTTAAACTTTTGTTGATTAAACTGGATATTTTCCATTTTATTACAAATATTCCTTCGCTAGGCCTTATTACATGCAGATACCTTATTCAACCATGTGAATACTTGTCAGTTCTAACATCAGAAAAAACATTAAGGCTGATTGTTGTGACTTGAAATTGTTGTTTGAAGCTGTATAACTTGACATTGAACCTTAGGCTGGTAAAGCAATTTCTTAGTAAACTATACTTACTTAATAGGTGCTATATGATATTGCTCAAAATCTTACCATTACTTCCATTGCTCTCTAAAGATGAGTTCCCAGATGCCATAATATAACAGTAGCTGCAACAAAAACTTGGTTTTATACACATTCAGATCTCAAAAAGCCTTCCTTAGCAGTTCAAGATAGTCACTCACTTGAAGACCTAGGATCTGAGGTCCATCATCGCCAAATCCTCACTGCATCACCTAAAACAGAAAAACTTTCCAATAAGATCTTAAGCATAGATAAAAGCTATGTTACACCAAACGCATCAGTACTAGAGGGCACCTGACACATTTTCTACGCTCTAACGAGTATTGCAAAACTGAGAAACCGCAAAAGCGAACAACGAATAAAGCGAGTACGTAAGAAAATACTTAATTGACATTACCAACTTCGTGACACGGTACTGTGTAACAGTAAGCGAACACGGTTCATCAATATCGCTGCTGAAACCCCAAATCACCAGTATCAGACACCGAGACAGCTACGAAAGCTCCCCTTTCCCCAGAAAAAGGACTTCACACCTCAGTAAAGAATACCTATCAATTCCACAATGTAAACAAGCGGAAATAATATCAAGAAACGTCCATTCTCTTAATACATACCCACATAACGCGAAACACTACAAATCGAAGCAAAATGTAGTTAAAACAAAAAGGTATCACACTTTTATCGTCACTAATTTGCCAACACTTGTCGTACCTGGCTAGACTTTTTTTTCGCTAGTAAAGTGAATGAATGAAATGACGGTCATGACGGATTTGTCGGACATTTTGAAATCGTGTTGCCATTGATATGAGAACTGTAAAGGTATCGCCAGACGATAGTTTAAAGCGATGCTAATATCGTATATTTCACAAAAATGATACCAGATCTAAATAGGGTATATCGGGGCACAATAGACTTATGTCTTAAAGAATCCATGGATAAAATTAAGTTAATATTTTTTTTATACAGGGTTATTTGTAATTCACTGACATCCTCTTAACCCTGAATTCCTATCACTCAAACAATTTTTTTTGTTTCACGACTTTTTAAAATGAAGCAATTTTTTTCCCATACAAATAAACAGAGTATCGTAAAAATAAGAGGTAATGTCAAATTTTCAAAACGTTACTACACCAAAAATATTAAGTTATGACAAAAGCCGTAAAACAAAAAACATTCGTTTAAGTGGTAGGAGTTTAGGGTTAAAAGGATGCTAGTGAATTACAAATAACCCTGTATAATCCAGTGCTTACTTGATAATTAATGCGAACATTCAATTTTTTATTTTAAGAATATATTTTTCAATAATCTGGTTTTTTTTTCAAGGTCAAGCAAGAGCACCCGAAACCGGCGAGCATATATGAAAAGACTGATGAGTGTTGCTGAAATGAAAGATGTATTTCAGGATCGCAGCAGGTGGAAACAAATAGTCTCTGCCTATCCCTTTGCTGGGAAGGAGGCGTGATTGTATGTATGTAATTTTTTTTTCTCTCACGGATGTAACTGAAACCGAGTTGAAATGTAGATTTACCAAGCCATCATATTTTTAGTCACTGGGGTCCCCACATTAGGAAAGAGAGTCTTATTTCATTATTTTAAGGTCATCTTTACTGCATCTTATTACGTAAATTGAAGCTTTTTAGAAGTTTTTATTTACCTTCACCTGTCCCGTTGTTTGTGTGTCATCAAATCTTTTTCATACTCAGAAATTATGCTTTCCTCCCCAAGTAACATTACTTTTTTAAAATTATTACTTTAAGAATCTCACTATGACTTTTACTGAAAATAAAATATTCACGTTTGGGTGCATCCACTTCTTCTGTTGTTTCCTCTGTCCCCGTTGTCTAAGTTACATCTTCATACTGTTTCATAGAAAAATGCTACGGTTGTCCAGGACCAGGAGACAAAATTTGTATTAACATAGGAACGGATGGCAGGAAAAAGTTGATTCACACATTTACTGCTTAAATTAAATTTTAAATACCTACTAATGTCATATTCGCATGCCTCGCGTGAATACAATTTGAATATCTATGTAGTCTGTTATACAATAAAACAAATTGCGACAAGACTAGCTAAACTTGAAAAAAAATCCCATTCTAAAACACGAAAAAAAATTGCTTTTCTCAAACATGCTATGAAATATTGACGTTATGTTCCTTAAAATACGCCACGAACTGTCACGTTGCAGGTGCGGCTAGACGAGAGGTCAATAATGGAATTTCATACAACATTGCTGGCCAAGGCCAGCAAAGTGATCGTCTATTGTTTTATGTGACACAGCACCATGACGTTTAATAGGTCGACGTGGTCGACGTGGATGGATGGATGGACGGACGGATGGACGGACGGACGGACGGACGGACGGAGGGATGGATGGATGGATGTTGATGGATGGATGGATGGATGGATGTTGATGGATGTTGATGGATGTTGATGGATGTTGATGGATGTTGATGGATGTTGATGGATGTTGGTTGATGGATGTTGATGGATGTTGCTTGATGGATGTTGATGGATGTTGATGGATGTTGGTTGATGGATGTTGGTTAATGGATGTTGATGGATGTTGATGGATGTTGATGGATGTTGATGGATGTTGGTTGATGGTTGTTGATGGATGTTGATGGATGTTGATGGATGTTGGTTGATGGATGTTGATGTATGTTGATGGATGTTGATGGATGTTGTTGGATGTTGATGGATGTTGATGGATGTTGATGGTTGTTGATGGATGTTGATGGATGGATGGATGGATGGATGGATGTTGATGGATGTTCTTGTTCATGGATGTTGACGGATGTTGATGGATGTTGATGGATATTGATGGATGTTGATGATGTTGTTGGTGATGGTGATGGTGATGGTGATGGTGATGGTGATGGTGATGATGATGGCGGTGATGATGGTGGTGATGATGATGATGCATGTTTGAGAAAAACTCTATACAAGCCTTGGCCACGAACAGGGATTGCCGGCCTCGTATCTCTAGATGGCCTCGTTAGCACTCGGCCATCTATAACTACTCGGCCGGCAATCCCCTATTTCGCGGCCGCTGCAGTAATGTACTATTGCTGCATGTAAGTATGTCAATTACCCGGGATAGTGCGTCGGTTAGCACTTGTATCGGTATTATAAAATGTTTGTTCAATCCCCAGCTTTATTTTTCTAAACTTCTTGTTCTCAATAAAAATGAAAACAATCACAACTAAACTGAAACTATTCTGGCTTAGAAACACACAGTCCGATTTCACACCTGCCACTTCGATATAATTTATTACCTAATACGGTGTTTCAGGTTGTAAATTGTATAAAAGTGACAGGTGTCGGGTTGGACAATAAGTTTCTCGCTCGGCTCCAATAATAACCTTAGGTACAGGACTGCATACAAGCGTAGCATATTTGTTGGGTATATTACGGAGACATAAAAACGAGCCAGGCCCAGGGAGTCAAATAAATACTGTGTTATTAAAATCTCATCTCAAATAAATTGTAGTATCTGAACATATATGTGTACATCTCATTTCAAAATAATTAATCGGTATTCGCAATATACTCGGTATTTTCTGGCCCGAGAGAATATCCAACGCTCAACTGTGGGATCGCTGCGATGAAGTCCTAATCGATCAGCAGATTAAACGACGCAAATGGAGCTGGATAGGCCACACCCTCCGAAGGGATCCCAACCACATCCCGAGGCAAGCCCTAGATTGGAATCCCCAAGGAAAACGAAAACGTGGTCGTCCAAAACAAACCTGGCGGCGGACTATCATTGGCGAAGCGAAGGCCATTGGCAAAACCTGGAGCGAAATCAAGCGAGACGCTCAAGGCAGAACGGGATGGCGATGCACTGTGGACGCCCTCTGCCCCATCTAGGGGACATAGGACCTTAAGTCAAGTCAAGTACGTATACATTCGCAATCATAAATTCGAAGGCGTTTAGGTGCTCAAAATATCTAAACTCTCACGCGATTATTAAAATTGTATGAGCTGAAAGTGTTTTTTTTTATTCGTAATTAACAATATAAGTACGATAACAATTTCAAGTTGATTTAATGAACCGTTTCATTTCAAAATCAAAACATAATCATCTGTTTGATGGAATGGGGTGACCTGGTAAAAAAAGTCACTCCAACCAAATAATAAGGTGCTTCGTCACGATAGAATCAAATTAATTCATCATATAGCGTAAGAATAATTTTATGTACACCGCTGTTTATGTACTAAGGAAATCTACGTTATTAAAATAAAAACGTAATGTACAAAAAATTTACGCAATTTCATTTTTCGCTCATTTAAAACTTTACAGCAGAATACTGTCTGCAGTCTGCGCAAAGGACCACGTTTTGAGCCCTCTACACAGCTAGTTTTTTGCGCATCGTACTTGAATATTTCTGAGTAAAATGGTGTGGTGTGGTGGGTGTAGTATAGTATTCCGCCGTACAAATAAATGACACGCAATAGCGGAGAACTAGTAAAAAACGATGCGCAGTTTTTATAAATCGAGTGGTTGTATTCAAGAAACTGAGCAGTAAATCTGTAGTTTGATTTGGTATAGCCGTGAAGTTTCATAACAGTGCGGGAACTGCGGGACAGTAGTAAAATTGAATGTTTTGATGTCATGCAGAGGCATGACTTCCATGCCCTGCGTTACGGAAGGGCGTGCGGTGCAGATTACGTTTACTATGAATGATTTTATCTCTTTCTAAACTCTAGTGTCTGTGAATGACCGAGTGAAATAGCGTACTAAATTATGGATTGAATAGTGTTGTTGATGTATTTTGTTATTTTCATAACGTAACGCGATTAGGATAAAATAATTGTTATCGTGGCGGTGAGGAATCACTGTGACGACTGGCGCGGCGCCCCCGGGCCGCAAATACGGAACTGCGTCGGTTCGCGAATCGGGCGTTCGATTTATCGTCCCGCGCGTTACTATTTACGCACTTTTCGAAAAAGATAGTACGTATTTTTAGTCGCGGCGCGTGTTTTACGTGAACCGTCGGGAGCGTCTCGTGAGGTCGGGTGACTGCGGTCGTGGAATTCGTAAACAACCTCAAGGTTATCGGTGGGCATGTGCCTAGTGCGTTAGGGCTGCGATGCGGGCGCGCTGACATGTCTGCGGCGGGCGCGGGCGCGGGCGCGGGGGCCGTGGTGCGCCAGGGCCACCTGCGGAAGCTGAAGACGATGAAAAAGAAGTACTTCGTGCTTCGGTCGGAGAGCGCGGACTGTTCGGCACGGCTGGACTACTACGAGTCTGAGAAGAAGTTTCGCGCTGGCGCGGCGCCGCGGCGAGTGTTACCGCTAAAGAGTTGCTACAACATCACTCGGCGGCTGGACTTGAAGCAGAAGCATGTGATTGCGTTGTTTACTCGTGAAGAACAGTTTTGTGTCGTGGCAGAGAATGAGCAGGAGCTCCACGCGTGGCTGTCTGCTATCCTGCGACAGCACTCATCAGATGAACACAGCGATGAGCTTCTACATCCCATCCGTAAGTATCCTATTCAATACTACTGTAAACAACAATATTGGGAACATTTTTTACTGTCTGTTTATTTTGCTTTACATCGCTGGATATAAAACTGTCTTACAATCATTTTATTCTCTTTAACTCATTGTATGTTGACATAATCAGCATATTGTCATCAACAGTTGATCTGCTGAGTGTAACACTCATTAAACATTGACTGTCTCATGTAATGCCAATTTTACAGATTACAATTAAAAAAGATGCCCTTCGATATTGTATAGATCCATGCGTAAGCAATGAGCATTTTTCTACATTAATGAACCCTATCCTGATAAAAATTTAGAAGTTTGTGAGAGTGTGTCTCTGTTAATCTTTCACCTAAAACCGCTAGAGGGGTTAAGATGAAATTTGGATAAAAAAGTAGCTGGATATCTGGAATAAAACAGCCTATTTTTTATGTAGATAGATTCAGACTACAACACACATGTAAAATCCTGAAATCTCAGCTGATAGCTTTAGAGACATGGAATTTTTGGATGTAATTTTTGAGAATTTCTATGAAAACTTTGTACCTAATATGGCACATTTATACTCCTCATCCCGGCCCATATACGTCTCTCTGTAGGGCACAGGCCTCCTCCCAGAATGAGAGGGCTTGGGCCGTAGTTAACACGCAGGCCCAGTGCGGATTGGGAACTTCACACACACCATTGAATTTCTTCTCAGGTTTCCTCACAATGTTTTCCCTGACCATAACACACATGGTAAATTACAAATGTAATTTTGCACATAAATTCTGCAAAACTCAGAGGTGCAAGCCCGAACTCGAACCCACGATCCTCTACTTGAGAGACCATAAGTCAAACCACTAGGCCACCACAGCTTTTATATTCATACTAGCATAAGGGCCGGCGCCCACTGACGGCATGGCACGGCGTGGCATTTTATTACTATCAAGTTATTTTGAATCTTATTTCAATGAGTTTGGTTATGCGTGGCATCGGCCCTCAGGACGTCGCGGCATCGTGGTATCGAAATAAAGTAACATGAATTGTAAACTCATTGAAATAAGATTAAAAATAACTTGATAGTAATAAAATGCTACGCCGTGCCATGCCGTCAGTGGGCGCCGGCCTTAATGATTATGATTTTGCGGATGGCGCAGGGCCGATCTGTTTGGCGAGCCTTGGGGGAGGCCTATGTTCAGTAGTGGACGTCTTTCGGCTGAAATGATGATGATGATGATGAATGAACTAACAGCCTACGGAGTGAAGGTAAAATGAGGACTGAAATGATGATGATAATGATTAAACCATGGTAGCCTAGTCGTTTGATGTACAATTTCACAAGCAGAGAGTTGTGGCTTTGAGCCTGGGGTTACACCTATGACTTTAACGGAACTGCAACCCAAGCCCTCTTATTCTGAGAGAAGGCCTGCAGTAGGACGTATATAGGATGGGATGATAATGATTGAGGTCACCAGCCACCAGCTGCAACCAGATCACAAATCACTGTTTATATTATTGTGCCATGTATTGTGTTGTTAGAGTGTGTCTGGAATTCAGACTTGAGATGAAGTGTTCTTGGGGGTTTGGGTTCCATGCACAATGGCCAGGTCAATTGTTGGCTAACTGAGCCGTTATCAGCAATCAGCATATACCGTTTTATTGATAAGTCCCTTGAATAGAGAATTAAGTAAGCGCCCATGAGGCTGACGTGATCGCCTTGAGTGTTCAAAGCCTCAACAAAATAAGAGAAAAAAAAAATGTTGGACTGAACACAATGTTGAGGTGTTTTGTATTTTCAAATGCAGGATATACATACATGAATGTCAAGTACTCCGTCACATGAATAAATACGGAGCAGAAGAAAAGCTTCCGAACAGTGCTCGAAATTCTTACCTATTATCATAAGGTTGTCGCTCAGTAAAAACAAAAATTAAAAATCAAAATATTTTATTCAAACAAGTACCTAAGTATCTAATATCTGTATACCTACAAACACTACAACAGGTAGGCATCTTTAAAAACAACCGAATACCCGAACTATGTAGCTAAACGCTAAACGGTCGCGTCGTCGCTAGCGGCACACCTGAACTTTGTCTACTCACTGAGCTAGTTCAAACCGGTTTGTCTCCGAGCGGGCGCCGGTGCACGCCCCCCCCGTCTTGTCTGTGACAGGTCACGCACACATATGTTGTGCGTGTAGTAGTGTAATGCGTGCGCGACGTTGTTTGAACTTTTTATTCTGCTCCGTATTTATTCATGTGACTCCGTTGCTGACAGAGATTCTGAAAGTAGTCTGGAAGTGTGTGAATTTGACCAGAGCTATCTTAACCCGTCACGCGTCCCAGGGACTATGTTAGTCCCTAACTTTTTTTTGCGGGAAATGTCCCAGAGTCTACTACTGAAGTCACTAGGACACGCCCCGCACAAAAAAATTTGGGACCAATTTTAGTATGGTGGACGCGTGACGGGTTAAGGCATGCTGGCATGTCATAGAAAAAAAGTTAAAAAAAGCCGACTAAACTTTTCAGATATTTTTTTTATTTACTTCAACGTTAGAGACCGCTTCATTTTATTCACCAATAATACACCCACCAATGACCTATAATATGTATTTTTTTCGAAATTATAGCAGTGGGAGAACATGGAGATATCTTTACAAAAAATAATAAATTAACAAAACCAAAAAACCCGCCTGCAGAAATACTGAAAAGGTGGAAACAAGATAAAATGTTAATAACAATAAAAAGCTAACTGAACTCAACGAAAGAAATCAAAAAAAAAAAAACGAAACATTGAATCGAATTTAAAACACGTTGATGGCAGTCTTTCAAAATTTAATGCAACAATAAAATGCAGTCGGAGGCATGGGAGTCAGTGGCTGCATGGGATTTAATGTCACTTCATGCATGCCTCCGACTGCATTTTATCGTTGCATTAAATTTTGAAAGACTGCCACCGAAGTGTTTTAAATTAAATAAATAAATAAATAAATATCACGGGACAATTCACACCAATTGACCCAATCCCAAAGTAAGCTAGGAAAGCTTGTGTTATGGGTAATAGGCAACGGATAAACATACTTATATAGATAGATACATACTTAAATACATATTAAACACCCAAGACCCGAGAACAAACATTCGTATTTTTCATACAAATATCTGCCCCGACACAGGAATCAAACCCGGGACCTCAAGCTGAAGTCAGGTTCTCTAACCACTAGGCCATCTGGTCGTCCATCGGCCATCTGGTTGATTCAATGTTGAGTTTAGCTTTTTATTGTTATTAACATTTTATCTTGTTTCCACCTTTTCAGTATTTCTGCAGGTGGGTTTTTGGTTTTTTAATTTATTATTTTATTTACACCGCAGGCGGGTTTTTAGTTTTTTTAACTACTTTTTTTATTTCTTGCTTTTTAGTGTAACCTCCTGAGACCCAGATAAATTATTGAGAATTTGAATTAGGAATCCGTTGCTATTTAGTTAAAGTTCAAAACCAATTTTGAAATATGTAGGTACTTAATTTTCCCCATGGGTTTCATAGAGAAAATTATTGCTCAAAGATGTCTTAGTAAGTAGGTATGTCGTTGTTTTAATGCATTGATTGCCAATTTACTATCCCTTGTACATATTTTTGTAATCTCTTTATTTTGATACCCTACTCGATAGGTTTGAATAAAAAAATTTTTTTGAAGACTCACTATTTGGCGCCAAAAATCCGACATTTTCATTTTTCAAGAATTTCATGTATCCAGTGTTACTCGCGTTATCAAGACGAATCCAATGATGTATCATTTATCAAAATCGGTTCAGCCGTTGTGTAGTTACGAGAGGACATAGGAATGGACATACATACATACTTACATATACTTACATACATACATACATACATACGGGTCAAACACATAACCCTTCCTTCTTCGCAGTTGGGTAAAAAATACTTTACATACATTACCTAGAACTGCTACAATATTTAAAGGAATGATTGAAACCTCTTTAGAGAAACATGCATGACATACTAAATACTGGCCACTTACAATTTGTTTTTAAACCTAACAAATTGTAAATGGCCACAGTGTGGAAGTGGAGCAACTGCATGAACACGCATTTCTTGTATAAACGTAGCTATCATAAGGTGAGCAAAGTAATTGTTTCAGTTCACTGATATGGAGCGTGGAACCATGGTGGCCTAGCGGTTTGACCTATAGCCGCTCAAGCAGAGGGTTGTGGATTCAAATCCCGGCTTGCACCTCTGAGTTTTTCGGAAATTATGTGCGAAATTACATTTGAAATTTACCATGAGCTTTATGGTGAAGGAAAACATCGTGAGGAAACCTGCATACACCTGCGAAAAAATTCAATGTTGTGTGTGAAGTTCCCAATCCGCACTGGGCACGCGTGGGAACTACGGCCCAAGCCCTCTCATTCTGAGAGGAGGCCTGTGCCCTGCAGTGGGACGTATTTAGGTTGAGATGATGATGATGATGGATGATTGATATGGACCTCTGCATAGTAACGCCTGATTCAATAAATTAGTCAAACCATTGTGTAGACTATAGTTTCCCAAACTTTTTTTTCTCATAGACCACTTTCAAAATTTAGCTGGTTCCGGTGGACTCCTTGCAGCTAGCTACATTTGTACCATATTCCCAAAACTCAACAAAAATGTGAAGATTTGGATCTAAATCTAAATCCCGTCAAGACCACTTTGGGAATTACCGGTGTAAATCCTTCAAGGCCGCTTCGGAGCAAAATGCACAAAACACAAAATGTACACAACACGCAAAATGTAACCAATATCAAAATCTACAATACATAAAATGTACAAAACGCATATTGTGAAACAAGCGGATCGCAAAAAGCACATTCGCAAAATGTACTCAAATCTGAAAATTAATAAATAAATAAACGATTTTTCCGATTTGTACATTTTGCGAATGTATAGTCGACCAAGAAACTCCTTTACCACCCTAAAGTTCAATGTCAGTTGTATGACTTAAGACATCAAAGGCTATTTTCACTTACAAGTCAATGTGACAATCAGCCTTATTGTTTTTATTCTGATGTAGGAACTGTCACAAAAAATGGTAAAGCACTTACTTGGTCGACTATACTTTTATTATGCTTTTTGTACGTTCCGCGTGTTTCACAATATGCGTTGTGTATTTTGCGTATTGTAGGTTTCGCTATTGGTTACATTTTGCGTGTAGTGTACATTTTGCGTTTTGTGCATTTTGCTCCGAACCGTTCAAGGCGAGGTGTCATTGAACTTTAAGGCTCTCTATGGGTAAACAAGCTCCCATCAATCTTTACGGCATTAGCATAAAGGCCTCTTCCGGCCACCTTTAAAATTAACACAGAAGTATAGTTTGCGAATTTGGGGCAGAATAAATAACAAGTATCCTACTCCTTTATTATACGCCGTGTTGGCCTGGTGGTCTGACCCATGGACTCGTAAGCAGAGGGTTCGAATATTACAACCATCACCGCCACCGCACTGACACGGCTCCGCTGTCTGTGCGTTTGGAGCTTTAGATGGTATATTATTGAAGTGAAACTTCTAATGAGACTTCCAAAACGCGTTGCTTTAAATACGCAACGCAACGCAATGCAACGCAAGTTGACGTTTACGAGACGTTTGCGAGAGGGGTGAGGTGTGAGGGGGGTTTGGGTGAGGGGGGGGGTGCGGGGGTTTCAAAGGGGGATGAAAATTTCATTGATTTTGCCGTAGGATGCACCGTTTTCAAGATATTTGACAAAAACACCGGTTCTCGTCTGGCCACCGAAGTTAAGCAATGTCGGGCGCGGTCAGTACTTGGATTGGTGACCGCCTGGTTTTTTATTTTTTATTATGAAGTTTCACTTCTTCCGCGCGGAGGGACTCCACGCACTATTTTTTTGTATGGAGATAGTTTGAGACCCTAGGAAGGCCATAGGATAGTTTTTATCCGGGAAATTTGCATAGTTCCCGCGAAATAGCTATAAAAGAATTCTTCACAGACTAAGTCGCGGCCAGCAGCTAATCCATACTTCCATACAAATATTGTTGTGAAAGTGTGTTGGTTTGTTTTTTCTTCTTTCACGTCGAAACTGAGCGACGGATTGCAGTGATTTTTTGTATGGAGATAGTTGAAGGGCAGGAGAGTGACATAGGCTACTTTTTACCACGGGAAAACACGTTTTAATCGTCTCCAGCGGGGACGAAGCCGCGGGCATCAGCTAGTTCATGATAATTTTTCTCGGCTACCAAAAGGTATTTCCGAGTACTGATTTTCCCCTGATTAAGTTAATTAGATATTGGTTTTGCACTATTCAATAGTTTCTAATATTATAAACGCCATCAACATACTGATAATAACAAAAACAAGACCTAAATAATTCCTCATTGACATCATACTTGAATGCTTCGGCGCATTCTTCAATTCACTTCTAAAATGAACTGTATAATTTTAACAACAGAGTTCAAGTTGTCAGTGGGGCTATGTCAATAACAAATTTATGAGTAATGCATGTTTATCTATTTCCTAGTACGATGTTTTCATGTGTATTAAGCGATATTATGATACTAAAATGATGCCATCTCTGTTTTACTAATAGATCTAGAACTTTTCCAAAAAGAGAAATTCATTGAGAATCGGCATCGGAATAAGTTACCTTTATTATATTTTCTAATCTTCTAATATATAAAAATGCACTGCAGTGGTGGTGTAGGGGTTTAGAACGCAGCACGGAATGCTGAGGACCTGGGTTCGATTCCCAGCGCTGGTCTCTTTTTCTGTGCATCCATGTTTCAGTTTGTATTTCGTGTGAAATATATGGATTTCACGGGATGGCCGTAAAATTAACAAATTTGGAGTTGAAAAAATAAAAAAATACAAAAAGACGGCAAAAAACTGGAACTGGAACTGAGACGAATCTAATGACGCCTCACATTTCAAAATCCATTGAGCCGCTTAGGCTGCAGGGCGTGCCAAACAATGATACATCTCTACTACATATATAAAAATCTCGTGTCACGGTGTTTGTTATCGAACTGCTCCGGAACGGCTTGACCGATTTTTATGATTTTTTTTTGTCTACTCGGTAGGTCTGAGAATAGGTCGTAGGATACTACTCTTCGCGGACAGAGCCGCGGGCAACAGCTAGTACATAAATACATACGCTCGAAAAACAACCCTGCTTCGACAGATGGGTGAAAAGCGGTCGAATGTCATTCGCGGATAAGTAATTAGCGAATAAATTATTCGTGAATAAAAAAATCGTGCATTATTGTATTGTTTATTCGAATATTTAATTATTCGGATAAAAAAATATTCCAATAAAGCCCATCTTTGCTGATAGGTACAGTCTAAACTACTTTAGATTTATTGTAGTTCAGTTAACCAGAGGCGCTACTACGAAATTCGAAAAATCTAAGTTCGTATCGTATTATCCCTCTCACTCTCGTGTCAAATCATATTAGCGTGAGCGGGACGGCACGAAACGAAGTTCGAATTATGCACTTCGTGGTAGGGCCTCAGTTACGTATCAACACTATCAACCAAACCGTGCCTGACCTTGCCGAAGGGCCGTCGACCCAACATTAGAGTTGTTTACTTCAACTGACTCACTATCATTAAAAACATTGCCAAATAAAAATTTAAATTGCATCACGTTTGGAAATTTAGTGGCGGTTGCAAATACATATAATTGACTCCATTTAGTCGTTCCGCAAATTAATTAAAGGTTTGTATTATTACTGATATCCTACTACTGATACTACTAATCCTGTAGACGACCAGATGGCCTAGTAGGTAGAGAACCTGACTGCGAAGCTTGAGGTCCCGGGTTCGATTCCCGCGTCGGGGCAGATATTTGTATGAATAATAGGAATATTTGTTCTCGGGTCTTGGGTGTTTAATATGTATGCGCGACGAATTCTTTACTACGCATTCGCAGAGAAATCGTTGCGCGCTCGTGATGAACACGCTGCGCATAGTTACGCGTGTGTGCACTGAAACTTCACTTGCGGGCTGAGGCGACAACGCTCTTAATACGTTCGCAAATCGCCAATGCGATAAGGCTCTAAGCCCGGGGCCGCACTGGTAATGCGACCGGCGACGCGACGCGACGGCGACTAAATCAAACATAGTTCGAGTTATGTGAGCGGCCGCAGCGGCCGCAGCGGCGACGACGACGAAATCAACTATGTTTGATTTAGTCGCCGTCGCGTCGCGTCGCCGGTCGCCTTACCAGTGCGGCCCCGGCCTAATAGTGCGGCCCCGGCCTAAGGCAGCCATACTCAACCTTTTTTTTTTGTGTGGTCCACAAATGCGTTGTAGCAATGGTGTACCAGGCCGCAAATTCGATTGTCAACAACATTAAGGCCCTACCGAGCTTCTTGCGCTAATCGATTTTAGGTATTCTATGCACTCGTGTATGTGTGCGTGAGACCGGCTAGAATCAAAGCCTTGCAAAGTTCCCCGTCCGATGGCCGAAGGAGAACTAACGCAACTAATTATACGGACAAGATAGCTCACGACGGCTCAAGATAGGTTGGTCAGACCGCGCGTGTATTTAGGTATTTTCATCGTATTACTAAAACAAATACATATTTAAAAAACCGGCCAAGTGCGATTCGGATTCGCGCACGAAGGGTTCCGTACCATTATCTATAAAAACTGCAAAAAAATCGCGTTTATTGTATTGGAGCCCCCTTAAATATTTGTTTTATTTTAATTTAATTATTTATTTTCAAATTGAATATAAATAAAAAATTAAATAAAATAAATATTAGGGGACAATCTTACACAAATCGACCTAGTCCCAAACTAAGCAAAGCTTGTACTATGGGTACTAGACGACGATAAACATACTTATATAGATAAATAAATACTTAAATACATAGAAAACATCCATAACTCAGGAACAAATATTCGTGCTCATCACACAAATAAATGCCCTTACCGGGATTTGAACCCAGGACCTCTTGCTTCGTAGGCAGGGTCACTACCAACTAGGCTAAAGCGGTCGTTAAAACTATTATATAACTAAATATTCTGTGAATATTTCAAGGGTCTACCTGTTGCCGTTATCAATATCGAGCAAAAACGAGCAAAAAAACACGCTTGTTGTATGGGAGCCCCCTAAATATTTATTTTATTCTGTGTTTTAGTATTTATTTAACGACCGCTTTAGCCTAGTTGGTAGTGACCCTGCCTACGAAGCAAGAGGTCCTGGGTTCAAATCCCGGTAAGGGCATTTATTTGTGTGATGAGCACGAATATTTGTTCCTGAGTTATGGATGTTTTCTATGTATTTAAGTATTTATTTATCTATATAAGTATGTTTATCGTCGTCTAGTACCCATAGTACAAGCTTTGCTTAGTTTGGGACTGGGTCGATTTGTGTAAGATTGTCCCCTAATATTTATTTATTTATTTGTTGTTATAGCGGCAACCGAAATACATCATCTGTGAAAATTTCAACTGTATAGCTATCACGGTTCATGAGATACAGCCTGGTGACAGACGGACAGACGGACTGCGGAGCCTCAGTAATAGGGTCCCGTTTTTACCCTTTGGGTACGGAACCCTAAAAATGTAGCTACACTAGGCCATAGACAATATCTTGTTTTATTAACATTCAACAAAAAATTAAACCGCCGAAAAAACTGAAAAGCAAAAAATATTACCTTTTTTGTTTGACCTTTATCTAGGTACCAGTTTGAAGTCGGTGCCTCAGCACTTAGCCAGGAGGAGTGGACCTATAATCGTCTACCTGATTGGCTTCTATCACTCCTCCTGGCTCGTGCTGAGGCACCGACTTCAAACTGGTACCTAGATTAAGGTCAAACAAAAAGGTAATATTTTTTGCTTTTCAGTTTTTTCGGCGGTTTAATTTTTTGTTAAAAAGTTTTTATTTTATACTTTTTTTCCATCCTTGGGGTATTTTTTTTCCAAATTTATAATACCAACTTCAAGGTATACCCTATCTATCCAATAAAAAAGAATTATGAAAATCAGACTACTCTGTAAAAAGTTAGTCAATCATCCCCTGTTTTCCTACCCTTAGGGTAGGAATATTATTTCCAAATTTAAATGGGACCACCCTTGGGGTATACGCTTTCCAACAAAAAAAGAATCATCAAAATCCGACTACTCTGTAATAAGTTATGCGTGGTGATATAGTACAATCAGTAACTGAACAATCAATCATCCCCTGTTTTTCTACCCTTAGGGTAGGAATATTGTTTCCAAATTTAAATGGGACCACCCTCGGGGTATACGCTTTCCAATTAAAAAAGAACCATCAAAATCGGACTACTCTGTAAAAAGTTATAAACACGTCGAATTGAGAACCTCCTCCTTTTGTTTTCGTCGGTTGAAAAGTAAGTGTTGGCAGAATGTGGCCGTATGACAATTCGAATTCTAAACACAGTTTACATTATCTATGGTAGATGACTTGAAAAAAGTGACAATCTGTATTGGCGGGTAGCCATTATCTATTTAATTTAAGTGTTTAGAGACAAAATAATTTAATTTTGGATTTTTTTCCTCGCAGTGTGATGAAAATCATTGTGTGTATCACGGGCAGTAAGGGGATTACAAACTCGAGTCATTAAAAGCCCTCCGCCTCCGGCGTCGGGCTTCTAATAGGCTCTCGTTAGTAATCCCCTACTTACGGCCCTTGATGCACAATGTACTATTTGCTTTTCAGTTTTTTCGGCGGTTTAATTAGAGACGACTTTGGATTTTTTTTCAATCGAGCAAAAGTAAAATTAGAGTGAATACTCAAATATCTTAAACGTGAATTTCAGAACTAAAGCTTTGGTTTTGTTACTAATGATAGGTACAGCAAGGGATGAAAATGAATGCAATAAATGCGCCTAAAGCTCGGTAGGCCGGGCCTTAAAACTCAAAATGGTTGAGAATAGATACGATTTTCATTTTTATGCCAAGCGGGCCATTCGTAGAAGTTCAGTGAGCCGCATACGGCCCGCGGGCCGAAGGTTGAGTTGAGTATAGCTGCTCCAAGGACTCTGGTTGGACACAGCTGTCTAGATAAACTAAACAATTTAGTACAAGACCAGTCCAAAATGTAGTCCACAGTGAACGTTCGTTCTAACTAATTACTCGGTAAACTATTATTAGCACCATTTATATATGTCATAGTACGCGCAGTGTTATTTTGGTATCGCAACATACTGACTATGAAAACAAACAACATAATTATTAATTTCACCGCCAGTTTTAGGTCAATAGGTCAGCGTTGTTAGTCATCTGATCTAGGCCTTATCTATATGCGATTATATCTAAGTTTTATGCTATCTAGACATCATGTTTTGTTCGCGCTTGCGCTAGATAGCGTTTATTAGTGTTTATGTTCAGGGTTCCGCGCATTACCTAATAATTATAATGGAATAATTGATTGATTCGATTTTATACGGTGACGAACGGATAGCCTGGTGGTTGGTTAGAGGAGCTGACTACGAAGTTTAAGACTCCGGGTTCTATCCCTGGCCGAGGCAGATAATTGGTTGAAAAATACGTCTTTTTATGCTAGTCTTGGATGTTTAATATGTGATTAAGTATGTATTTGTCTGTACGTATGTTTATCCGTTGTCTACTAGGTACCATAGTACAGTCAACGTCATAAATTTATAAGCGAGCACTTTTGTACCATGTCGCTTTCAGTAGTTACATAATTTCGTATGGCTTTTCAAACATGACGTTAAAGAGTCAAGGCACAAAAGTGATCACTTATTTATGATGTTGACCCTACAAGCTTTGCTTAGTTTGGGAATCGTAATCGTACATAAATAAAAATACAACTTCTCAGAATTTTTAAAACGGCATCGTATAGAACCCATTAGTTTAGGTTAGTTTTATTTAAATTTTAAATACATTCGGTCTTTCGTACTTCGGTATTATAAACTAAACGCACTTGATCTAGCATTATTCATCGGGAAATCCAGTAATCTCGTAATCTCTGGTCAGGAATTGATATATTATCATAGACAAGTGATTTATATTTGATTTAACGTGACGACTACTACAACCGTTTTTTAGGGTTCCCTAACTTCAATAGGAAAAACGAAATCCGTATAGGATCGTGTTATCCGTCTGTCCGTCTATCTGTATCTGATCTGTCAAGACCCTTTTTCTCAAGAACTCGTCCCTTAAAACTGTACAAATATGAAACATCTAAGTCAACTTAATCCAAAGATACAACCATTTGAGCCTTAGTTTCTAACATTTTGCAAGGGATTCAAAACCTGTAGGTAGGGTACTTCCCATAGACCTAGAATCACGAAATTTTGCATGAAGGAAGGTCTTGAAGCACAAGTAAAGGGAACATCTGAAAACCACAAAACAAAAAAAAATCTAACGAACTATTTACTTATGAGTCTGTACCGTTTAGGTTCACTTCGTCCACATTCCCATTTTGTCAATTTCCTAGTTCGTCAGCAATCCCATTACGTCCACAATCAATTCCCAATTCGTCCACTTCCTATTTTGTCAACATTCCCATTTCGTTCACATTCCCACTTCGTCCACATTCCCACTTCGTCAACATTCCCATTTCGTCCATATTCCCATTTCGTCCACATTCTCATTTCGTAAAAAAATAGTAAAGAAATTGGTAGTGTATCTGAATAGTATTGACCCGCACCGTCTCATTTAGACTCATTTAAACGGTTTAGCTATACAGGGTAATTTTTTAATGAGTGCACAAATTTTAATATGTGATACAGTGTGTTGTGTTTGCACGTCATATTGTGACAAAAACGTGTAAAACTTTCTTGTCCCTCATGTCATCATACATAACACACCATGTTTTTATGCAAATACATGATTATGATTATGGTTAAAATAACAAATTTCAGTATTTTTCGTTATAATATTTATCACTTATTTTTTTTGTTTTTCATAGTAACTCGATCAATTATTGGATGAATGATCACATACATACTATGAACATCCCAAATTAAAAATGTAAAAAAAAAAATCTTGAAGAGATAATCGTGATCTATCAACGATACTGAATCATACAGGGTTATTTTTAATTCACTGACATCCTCTTAACCCTGAATTCCTATCACTCAAACAAATGTTTTTTGTTCTACGACTTTTTAAAATGAAGCACTTTTTTTCCCATACAAATACACAGAGCATCGTAAAAATAAGAGGTAATCTCAAATTGTCAAAACGTAATTACACCAAAAATATTAAGTTATGACAAAAGCCGTAAAACAAAAAACAATTGTTTAAGTGGTAGGAGTTTAGGGTTAAAAGGATGCTAGTGAATTATAAATAACCCTGTATATCAAAATGCGGATGGAAAATTTGCTACTAGGAAACGACGATTATGGTAAATTGATGTAACCTGACCTGACCAAGTCAAGCAATATACGTACAAACAAATCTGTATTATTTCGCATATAACTATCAATGGCGCCTGAAGGGGGTGATCCATTGGCGAGCAAAAGCGTACGCCAACGAACTCGCGAGCCAAAGGTCTAAACCGCCAATGGAGCACTTAAGGGCCGGCGCCCACTGACGGCATGGCACGGCGTGGCATTTTATTACTATCAAGTTATTTTGAATCTTATTTCAATGAGTTTAGAATTCATGTTACTTTATTGGTTATGCGTGGCATCGGCCCTCAGGACGTCGCGGCATCGTGGTATCGAAATAAAGTAACATGAATTGTAAACTCATTGAAATAAGATTCAAAATAACTTGATAGTAATAAAATGCCACGCCGTGCCATGCCGTCAGTGGGCGCCGGCCATAAAAATCTGCGGACTTTAGAATTTCAAGTATGCAACAGCGAGCCAGCGAGCAAATCCGACGGTTTTTAAGTCCGCAAGTGAATCACCCCCTTTATAGTACGCTACAACCATAAAAATGTTTATTTGTCCATTTATCTCGTCAGCTATTATAGCTTATCTTATCGGGCGCGACTTGGCGCCTTTGGTCTCGATTACCATCAAACATCTTCTAGCTAGATCAAACACGCTACTTTTTTAGTGGTTATCAATCATTGTTATTTTCGTTTGCACAATAATGATTTTGATTAGCCACGTTTTTCCTGTAAATTGTTAACTGTTTGTTATTTTAAGTAACAGTCACGGTTCCAGTGATTCGATGATTTATGATTTGGGCATGTAAGTTGAAGTGGTGTGGCGCCGCAACATAGGTACAACTCGGTTCCCATCGATTTTGCTATTATGCATGTAAGGAAAATTTTATGTGATTTTCCCACGAATATCGATAAGCCAAAGGCTACTAAAAACAGGGAAGCTTAAAATTCCATCTTTCAGACTGGTTAAAATGGCATAGGTACGGTTTTAATAAAATTCCAAAAACAATAACCGAACAAACCTAGAAAATTAATGATTATATCATGGACAGGGATGTTTCGAAACAATTCCTATCCGCATTGGCGATCTCTAGTCTCAAATAGCGTATCTACTGTATTAAAAAATCAATTGTGTTAAATACTTTAATATGTGTAATTTAATAACATTGTACATCTGTTTGAAAAAATATATCTTGTTGAGGTTCTTGCCAATTCTTTTCAACAGGGGTTTTCCGAACCGGTGGTAGAATCGACTTTCCTGAGTGTTTGTTATAATTTAAATTGATTATAGATATTTTGACTTTGACTTTGAGTCCCGGAATTTAAATTTGACTGTCAGACCAAATGGTTTTTGCGACGAGGAAAGGCTAGTCAAATATATAAAAATCTCGTGTCACGGTGTTTGTTATCGAACACCTCCGAAACGGCTTGACCGATTATTATGAAACTTTTTCTCTATATTCGGTAGGTCTGAGAATAGTAGGTCGTAGGCTACTTTGTACATTCCTATTCTTCTCAGACGGAATCGTGGGCAACAGCTAGTATAATATAAAAATCCCTAATTTTAATACCTACCAGATAGACTTATTTTTCCTTAACCTATTAAAAATATGCCGTAACCGCTATCGCTACTTTGAAAATTTAGCAGTTAAATATTATGCAAAGTTGTTTATATTATTAACTTCCATTATCAAAGCTGAATTCCCATGAGTCACATCCGCAACAGGGCCATAAGGCACTTAGGACTGGAGTTGCTTTTAACTTACCGTGTTGCACTACATTATTTCTGCCACTTCTCATTAGAAGTGCGTTATATTTAAACATCATCTCGGCCTATATCCGGCCCACGGTTGTAGTCCTCACGCGGGCCCAGGGCGATTTAGGAAGTTCACGACACACCATTGAGTTGCTTCACTAGTGTACGTACAGGTTTCCTTCGCCGTCGTGATATATTTCAAGTGTAATTTCGCATGTGAATTCCATAAAACTCTGAGACGTGTGCCTGGGTTTGAACCCACGATCATCTGCTCTAGAGGCATTAGGTCAAACCACTAGTCTACCAGGGTTTTTATGTATGTACAGTACCCGGCCATAAAGATTGCACATCGGTCTTTGGGAAAAGACTCGACAAATGTCGGTAGGTATCGTAGAGCGTTGTCGCACGCTACTTACAAGTAATGTGTGACAACGCTGTACGAAGCCGACATTTTGCCGAGTCTTGTTCCAAAGACCGATGTGCAATCTTTATGGCCGGGTACTGTATAAACGCCTCAACGTGACCACGACCACTCTGTCAAGAGTGAAACGACAAAGAAGAGAAGACTGTATATACAAGTTCTTTAATATTAAGCCAGAATATTTCACCAGATGGTTGAGTTATCCGCTGCCTAGTACCGATAACATTACTTTGGTACTAGGTTAATTCGTGTCAATTGTCCCGTGATTTTTTATTTAGTGTCGTTATAATTATATAATTTCTAATGTTATACTTATAAAACAAAAGTCATACAAATTAGTAATACGCATCACAAATAAATAAAACATAACTATAAATTAAAAATTTTAAAAACCCCCAACGCAATAGGCTACTTTCCTAACTAGTCAGTGAACTAAAACAATTACTTTGCTCACCCGCGACCTTACAATAGTTACGTTTATGCAAGAAATGTGCGTTCATGCAGTTCCTCCACCTCCACACTGTACGAACACACACAAATCACATAAACCCAACCATCACCACCACCAAGCTACACTGACGCGTTTCGAACTCAACCAGAGCTCATCTTCAGAGTTGTGGTAACTCTGAAGATGAGCTCTGGTTGAGTTCGAAACGCGTCAGTGTAGCTTGGTGGTGGTGATGGTTGGGTTTATGTGATTTGTGTGTGTTCGTACAGTGTGGAGGTGGAAGAACTGCATGAACGCACATTTCTTGCATAAACGTAACTATTGTAAGGTCGCGGGTGAGCAAAGTAATTGTTTTAGTTCATTAATATGGACCTCCGCAAAGTAACGCCTGATTCAATAAATTATTTAACTAGTCAGTCTTTTAGATTATCAAAAAATATTGGACACGTATTTTTTATTTTGTCAATTAAACAAAAAATTACGAAGATATGGCGCGTTGAAGTTTCACGTGACGTCACTTGTTCCTACACTTTGTATGAGCGTTTTAGGAACAAGTGACGTCACGCCTCGTCACGCGGAACTTCAACGCGCCATATCTTCGTCATTTTTTGTTTAATAGTCAAAAGAAAAATTACGTGTCTAATATTTTTTGATAATGTAAAATACGGACTAATAAGAATTATTATTTTTTTACCCAGGAAACATCCCTATTATGTCACTCGTATGTTTGACATTAAGTCAATGCCCGTTATGCGTCTAAGATTCCTTCCGCAGCTAACAAAAGAGCTGATAACTTTGAATCGGCTGAACCGATTTTGATGAAACATATCGAAGAACCATCGCCAAGAAACCTGCTTTCTATTAAAAAACCGCATCCAAATCGGTGCACCCGTTAAAGAGCTATGATGCCACAGACAGACACACACACATAGCGGTCAAACTTATAACACCCCTCTTTTTGTGTCGGGGGTTAAAGGTGCGACCAAACCGCCGCTTAAAAAACGGTGACGGTACGGAATCGCAGTGACGCACCGTAAACGTCAGAATATACCGCATGCTTTCCATAGTAATGTTTCGACGTTTACGGTGCGTCACTGCGATTCCGTAACGTCACCGTTTTTTAAGCGGCGGTTTGGTCGCACCCTAATTAAAACATCGTGAACAATGTGATCATTGCTTGTCGTTTATTTTGGTACAGAGAAAAGCGCGCAATGCCGTCTCCTGTAACAAGTGCTCTGTGGTTAGTGCATTTGTGAACGGGGAAAAATATGGCGGCTTAATATGTTGTTAAAAGTTGTTTTGTAAATTCGCCCTTGAAATTAAATAGACGGATACTAGACACTGGGTAATATGTTGCCGTATCGCCTGGCTCCGGTTTGGTCTATGACATCTAATTCCCTGAATGTCTAAATAGCCGCAAGTCCATTACCTTGAACGTCTACATATTAGCCGCAAGTCTATTTCTCTGAATGTCTAGTAACTTTTAATCTAAATTTCGTTAATGCCAGTCATACTAATGTGTCTTGGGGAATACTACTATGTCCGATATTCGTTGTTCTCTTATCATAACGCCCCTCATCATTATCATCATCCCAGCCTATATACGTCCCACTGCAAGGCACAGGCCTCCTCTCAGAATTCAGAATGAGAGGGCTTGGGTCGTAGTTCCCACGCGAACTTCACACACACTACACACTATTGAACTTCTTCGCAGGTGTATGCTGGTTTCCTCACGATCTATCTATCTATCTACAGCCATTGTCCGTCCACTGCTGGACGTAGGCCTCCCTCGTATTGCGCCAACATTCGCGATCCTGGGCTTCCCTCATCCATCCACTGCCCGCTGTCCTCCTAAGGTCATCAGTCCAACGTGTTGCAGGGCGTCCCACACTACGCTTTCCTCACGATGTCATCTTTCAACGTAAAGCTCATGGTAAATTTCAAATGTAATTTCGCACATAAATACCGAAAAACTCAGAGGTGCGAGCCTGGATTCGAACCCACGATCCTCCGCTTAGAGGCCACAGGTCAAACCGCTAGGCCACCACGGCTTTTTTTTGTCTTACTCTCTTATTTTAATAATCCGCATCGTGTGAAACTCTGCTTTATTTCATGTTAAGATTATTTTTATGTTAATTAAAGTATTATTATTATTCCTTTTTAAGTTTGAAGCGACAAAGCTAATTTACTGACTGCTATATTCGCAATTATCAGCAATAGTAAAAGTTGATCTTATCCGCCTGTTTATCTTTTATTCTCAGTGTATGGTTTAAGAAGGCGTTAGTTATTTCTATAACACAACTAGCTATTGCCCGCGACTCCGTCCGCGAAGAATAGGGGTAGGTATAAAAAACAGCCTACGACCTATTCTCAGACCTACCGAGTGTAGAGAAAAAAGTTTCATAAAAATCGGCCAAGCCGTTTCGGAGGAGTTCGGTTACAAACACCGTGACACGAGATTTTTATATATTAGATAATTTAGATATTCGGGGAAGGTGGAGGTAGTTAGATATTGCGGAATTAGATATTCGGGGAGGCAGACATTCGTGGAATCAGATATTGGTGGAATTAAATATTCGGCGAGATAGACATTCGAGGAATTAGATATTCGGCGAGGTAGACATTCGCGGAATCAGACATTCACGGAACTCGATATTCGGGGAGTTAGACATTCGCAGAATTAGACATTCGGGGAGGTAGAAATTCGTGGAATGAGACATTTGCGGAATTAGATATTCGAGGAGGTAGACATTCGCGGAATCAGACATTCCGGGAATTAGATGTCATGGATCAATCCGGCCTAGCTTGGTCTATGGAAAACGAGTAGCGTGAAGTGAACATTTTCGTTATGCAACCCGGACAGCGAGAGAAGTGTGAGTCTTCGGATGCAGCACCTAGCAGTTGTCTACACAATAGGGATGTTTCCTAGGTAAAAAAATAATAATTCTTATTAGTCCGTATTTTACATTATCAAAAAATATTAGACACGTAATTTTTCTTTTGACAATTAAAAAAAAATGACGAAGATATGGCGCGTTGAAGTTCCGCGTGACGAGGCGTGACGTCACTTGTTCCTAAAACGCTCATACAAAGTGTAGGAACAAGTGACGTCACGCGAAACTTCAACGCGCCATATCTTCGTAATTTTTTGTTTAATTGACAAAATAAAAAATACGTGTCCAATATTTTTTGATAATCTAAAAGACTGACTAGTTAGGAAAGTAGCCTATTTTTAATATCGTCACTACTTTGAAAAAATACCGTATCTCAAATCAATATGTAAACCAAACTGAACTTTATTGCACACTCAGTAAAGTTCAATTAGCCAGATTATCGATTTTGAGATACGAGCTTTTTCAAAATAGTGACGATAATTACTTATACTTGTCATCCCTCATCACGTTACGTAAAAAACTTAGTTGGGTGCAGTTAAAACACGACCTGTAATTATCGATCCGGAATTAATGTTTTTTTTTAATGAGTCGCCAGAGGGGCAAAGACGCGAAGTCCTTGCTGTTTTTTGGTTTATGCGACTATCTATGGACTAAAGGGAAATATGACAATGTCATAATGGAAAAATCCCTTCGGACAAACTGGGAATGGAGGGCCCAGACAGTGTCCGACTTGCACGGACTAAAAAGCCGGTCACAAGTCCCCTTCTCTATTGATTGTCAATACGAAAAACATGTGCTTTTAATTTTGAGGAGGGGAGGGGTAGGGAGGGGAAGGGGACTTAATCTACCCACAGTGTCCTGCCTCAGCCATTTGCTGGAAGGCCGGGAGAGGAGCATGCATTCTCCCACTGGGCACTGGGGGGTGCTTAGGTCGATCTTCTATGTTTTTACCCATTGGTTTCTTCCTTGACCGACCCTCGCCCGTTTCTGTACATCCGGAATTGATGTTAATTACCTATGTACGACCTGATAATTCAAACTTTCATGTTATTGCCATAAGATGATCCATTGACGGACTGCTTGAAACAGTCGAGACCAAGACCGGAGTCGACTTCCACCTCAATGCTCTGAATTTTGTATTCAAACTGCAGATCACCCAACAGCTTCAAGCGATCGAGCGTTTAAAGCTGTTGGCACTGACCGCTCCAAGCAGTCCGTCTATAGAGGCCCTAAAGTTCTAAACGCACAGACAGCGGAGGCATGGCGGTGCGGTGGTGGTGACGGTTATAATATCCTAACTTGTATGAACGAGTTCGCGGTACGGTACCGCACAACCGATCATACAAGTTTAAATATTACAACCGTCACCACCACCGCACCGCCATGCCTCCGCTGTCAGTTCTACGAGCGATGTGCTTGCCTGCCCACTGCCACACTTGCCTTGCCACTGCCACTCGGCTCGGCTCGGCTGGCGACTTGAGTCGGCTAATGGCCGATGGTGCAAAAAGGTTCTCGAGTGGCGTCCACGGACCGGAAGACGCACTGTTGGTAGGCCGCCAACAAGATGGAGCTACGACCTGGTTAAGGTTGCGGGATCGCGTTGGATGCTGATGGCACGGGACCGATCTGTTTGGCGAGCCTTGGGGAAGGCCTATGTTCAGCAGTGTGGACGTCTCTCGGCTGAAATGGAGTGGCATGGTTTTTTCTTGTTTTTTCCAGAATAGTTGATATATTTCCCATTATTAATGCCAGATTGCTTGACGAAAACATGCGCAGTTTTTTTATAAACCACCGTTTATGCTTTTACACGTGCCTTACAAATAAACAAGCTGTTTGTTGTTTACTACAGCGTGGTTAGAGTTCAGCGAAGAAAGCAACCAGCAAACAATATTGCATCATTGTCTTCATGCGACCATATGACACCTGTTTACTCGGCCGGCCCCGTTTGCCTTGCTACTATTATTTTGTACTGTTTACAAGTAAAAATCGGACGAGCGCGAGTTGGGTTCGCACGGGAAGGGTTCAGCGACGCCGTGCAGTTGCCATTTGATATTTTTTTAATTCGCCTCTAGATGGCGCTGTTTTAAATTTTTGGAGCGCGTTAAAATTGCAGCGTCGCACACTAAAAATCGAGTAAAAAGAGCCAAAAGAAATGGCTACGTGTTCCTTGTATGAGTCCCTAGTACTTTTTTTTGTTTGTTTATTGTTACAGCAGCTTTATTAAAGTAGTTAAGATAAGATACTTAAGGTTTACTAAAAGGCATTTGATTTTTTTACGAGATTATATGTACATGCATTTTTTCTTATCCTACTAATATTATAAATGAAAAAGTCTGTGAAGATGTTTGGATGTTTTTTACTCAATTGCACAATAACGGCTGAAAATATTTGAATAGAACTTAGCGTACAGTAGTACACAACTGATATGGCTCACCCGTGGTACGCTGCGAAGAAAACGCGTTTTAGAAGCGCGCAAATGCCATTGACCAATCGGCATACTCCACGCACGTGCGTCTTATTCCTGTGCCGCTATTAAGCCGGCACCCCACTGCTGCGCACTGTCAAGCTACACACGTGGGTACAAAAACGCTCGTATGAGAATGTAGGTAGATACTTTGTAGAAATGACGTCACTGATACACGCGTGGTCTGTTCCGAAGTGCCTGCCACGCACACGCTAGAGCGCGTGGCAGGCAAAGCCCCACCGCGACCCACGCTGTCCACGCTACGAACCCCCCCAAAATCAAAATTTTCTCGTGAAGATATTTTTAACGCAGCCGAAAGCGCGGGATTAAGCTAGTAATCTATAAATTTAAGGTGTCAAGTTATTCTGGTTTGAAAGACAGTCGTGTGATAGACGGGCAGAGATAGAACCTTAGTGACAGTGCCACGTTGGAACCCTTTCTGTACGTAACCATGAAAGCTAAATGTCAAACGTTTGTAGGTAATTGTTGTTTGCGGTTTCGTCTGCCTCTTCCGTGAAATATATAAGGATGCAAAGATTATAGCTATCATGCATCATGGAGAACACGACTGTATTGTCAATCGCGTAAGGGCATATTAGATGTAAACAGCTTTTAAACACCTTTAAAGCAAAATCAAGCAAAAACCTACCAAGAAAAGGTTATAAGTTCATTGACACGGACTTCAGCAAAGAACGTCTGAAATCAAGCAACTCTGGATGCCTAACAGAAACATTAGCAGTCTACTTAATTTGGCTTGAACTCGTAAAACCTATATTAATTTCTCTAAAGGTGCACTTTAGAAGGATAATTTTCACGGAAGGTGCAATATTCTCGAAAAGCGCACTATCTCAGATATAGCATTTTCTCTGATGCACCTTCCCAGGATGTACGCTTTTTCCGAAGATCCGTATTTGTGCATGTTATAGAAACGGTTGTCGCATATACGTGTACATTTTGGAAAAAATTGGGCGTTTTGGAAGTGTTTTTTGGGAAAATGCACTTAAGGCAAGTGCAGGTATGGTAAAGTGTGAATTTTGAGAAAAGGCCCTAATTCTTTTACCACCCTTACGGCTTAAAACGTCAAGGACAGTTTTCACTTAACAAGTCAATGTGTTTTTACTGGTGTAGGAAGTGTTATAAGAAATGGTAAAGCACTGGTGGACTATACATATTGCGGAAAGTTGGTTTTACTAGCCTAAGTCCTTACTCTTTGTCCCGCATTCACCTCTCACCGACAACCTCTCTTCTATTCCAGAGCATGTATGGCAAGTGAACGTCCAGAAGAAAGGTCTGGGCGCGTCGAAGAACATACAGGGGCTGTACAACCTGTGCCTGACTGACAAGACGCTGACGCTTGTCAAGATCAAGAGCCATAATAACGTCATCAGCGACCTGGGCATTCCTGAGCGGGTGGAGTACTCGCTGAAGAACATCAGAAGGTAATATGGTTAACGTCTTGACGTCTGATCAAGGGTCGGAAAGACAATCTTGAAAAACCTAACCCTGCAGTGGGATGTGCTTTTGATTTTAAAAACCATGAGCTTCGGCCATGAGCCATCACCATTCACCACGGCTTTAAAAATTAAAAGCAAAATCGGGACGAATAGGGACAATTTTTCCCAGCAGTGAGATAAGTACTTTTCAGACTCCAAAGAAATTGTAAATGTTTCTTGGGACAAGTGTCTGAATATCGAAATTGAATATATCTTCTTCTTAGTTTTTTTTTCTAAAACTGTAAGCTTTTTAAGATTGTTATAAAACTAACCTAACCTAATATATTCTATACGATGCCGTTTTAATACATCCTGAGAATTTTAAATTTTGAGGAAAAACCTTTCGATTCTCGTAAAAGTATTTCTAATCTCGAAGCCATGGATTGATGCTGGTTGTAATATATGTATTGAGCCTCGGCGGAGGTCTATATTCAGCAGTGGACGTTTTTCGCCTGAAGTGATGATGCTGATGGTTTAATGTATGACGGTCCGTGTTCCAGATGCGGCGACTCGGAATGCTTCTTCTACATGGAGGTGGGCCGGCAGACGGCGACGGGCGCCGGCGAACTGTGGATGCACTCAGACGACGCCAACATCGCGCAAAGCATGCACTCCACCATCTATCAGTGAGTCGGTGACCGCATACGGTGTAAAGCACCAAACGCTCTGAAAGCGATAGCGGGGCGGTGCAGCGCCGGTGGCGGTTGAAATATTCTAACTTGTATGAGCGTTTGTGCGGTACCGTACCGCGAACTCGTTCATACAAGTTAGAATATTACAACCGTCACCGCCACCGCACTGCCATGCCTCCGCTGTCTGTGCGTTTGGAGCTTTAGGATTATATCCCGATCCCATGGAATTATAGAGACAGAAAATCCACACTTTAATATTATAAATGCGAAAGTGTGTTTGTCTGTTACCTCTTCACGCTTAAACCGCTTTAATTTAGATGAAATTTGGTATAGAGATCGTTCTTATCCCGGAAATCCCCCTTTAAGGGGGTAAAAAGGGGTAAGGAAGTTTGTACGGGGAATCAATAACCGCTGAACCGATTTAGATGCAATTAGGTATGTAGATAGTTTGGGAAGGCCATAGGATAGTTTTTATCCTAGAAAATACATAGTTCCTACAGGATAGCGACAAACGAAATCTTCGCAGATTCGCGGGCAGCAGCAGCAGCGCTGGTACGAAATAATTTAACTTTTAATACTAAAGTCTGTGACTTCCCTAACCAAACTCTCTTCCTCACAGCGCAATGAGAAACTGTGCGAAGGAGACAGAGAACGAGAGGGATCACATCACGATGCCGAAGGGAGACGGCACGAACCCGCTGCCCGCGCGACGGCAGACATTTTCGGACAGCCACGGGCGAGCCGGGTTGTCTAACGGTAAGTTTTATACACTATGACATAGCGCCGGGTCAACGAACTTGGGGCAAAATTGGATAAAGGCGCCTTTCTTAGCACCCATAAATGAGGCTATTGTATGTCGGGAACAGTCCAAATACTTTCGGTCTTTCTAGAATGCACTCTTGAAGATGGTCTTCCGAACATACCGAAAGTACTTGGACTGTTTCCAAATATTGTTAAACTTTAGAGTAAGGAAATCTTGACACTATTTTAACATATGGTTGCGGGTGTTTATGTACTTATTTCATATGCCATAATATATCGTTTGCCATAATGTTGACTAGTCATAAAGTATTATTTTTTCTAAAACAGTATTTATTTCAGAATTGTTATGAAACTAAGCTAACCTACTGTATTCTATAAGATGACATTTAAAATAATCCTGAAAACAGCACGGTTCCGTATATTTTATGGCATTTGTTGATTAAAATTATGGAAAACTAATTCGGTTTATGAAGCTTAAAGACATAGAAGCAAAATTATTGCGTCTATTGCCTGCCTCCCGAAATTCGAAGTTCGTGTCATACCGTTCCTCTTACTCTCCTATTAAATGACTTAAACGTGAGCAGGACGGAATGATACGGCCTAGAGGTCAAATATTTTTTATAATTAAATTTTTTAAATATTGTCTCAGAATAACTGTCGAGTTACGAAAATTATGTGTGGCCTGAATTTAAATAGCTGCGTTTGATGTAAATTAAAAATATTTTTGAATTGTATAACTAAGTATTTGTAGCTTCTTTTGTTTAAGAATTTTTGTCGCGATTAAGATAAATCTGTAGTTAGTGAGCTTAAGCTTAAGTATCTACCACAATGTGACTAACCTAACCTTAAAGCTTCAAACGCACATACAGCGGAGCCGTGGCAGTGCGGTGGCGGTGACGGTTGTAATATTCTAACTTGTATGAACGGTTGTGCGGTACCGTACCGCGAACTCGTTCATACAAGTTAGAATATTACATCCGTCACCACCACCGCACCGCCATGCCTCCGCTGTATGTGCGTTTGTAGCTTAAATACATCTATCTAGTGCACCGTCGTAAACTGAAATCATGGTACAACCTTGTCACAGAGAAGTCACTGCTGGACATTTACTCTGAAAAGGTTGTACTGCGAAGAGCTTACGGCGGTATACCTGTAGAATAGATTTAAATGTAAGCAAGTATTGTTTGAGTACAGTCGCCAAAAAAATTGCAAAATCCTATCCTACAACGAGAAACAAATCCTTACATCTTGTTCAATGTTGCCAGTTACAAACTACCATTTATACCAAAAAAAATAAATCCTTTTCCTATATCCGTTAATTTATCTGCCAGTTTAAAAGTGTAGTTTCATTCAAAATTAACAGTTACGTTTTTCCATTGTCACATACACTGATTACGTAGTAAATTATTTTTCTACTATTTTTTAACCAGCAATTATTTTGATGCACACAAATCTTGGTCACTTTGCAGTTATCTAAAACTGCTTTAATACTCAATAAGATACTATCTTCCGTTATATAAGCTCGTTCTTATTTAACCGACTTCAAAAAATGACGACGTCTTTGACTGCGTTTCTTTTTCTCTAGACCTATTTCGATGATTAAATTATTTTTTTAGTGATTCGATTGTGTACGCCTACGTCGCAAAGGTAGCCTCATATTAATTTTATTCACATTTGAAGTCGGTTAATTACAGTTATCAATGATAAATACGAATGTACTTGAGTCATGGAAGCTCTAAGTATTAATTTATTTACGTATGTGTATACTTTGATTAGTACCCATAGTACCAGCTTTACTTGGGACTAGGTCAATTAGTGTAACTCTTATGACCAAGATGTAAGGTATAAATTGGCACAAATCTATTGCAGACAAGGGCCTCTGCGTTGGCTCATGCATTAAACAATGCGTGTGCTCAACCACGACTTACTCCATAGAGGACTCGGCGGCAGCCATTGCGCCTCTCACACCGAGAAACGGTACGGATATGCACCTTACGCGACGGGATAGGACCGCGGGATAGAAAAAACAAGATGAAATTGCATGTATACGAGACACACTATGTTCTTTCGGCTGAAATGATGATGATGATGAGACACACTGATTGATCACATAAGTTCAACTGTGGATGGTAGCGTCAAAATCGTTGTCAAATTCTGGTAGTTCTGGCCCCTGTACCACAAAACTAACAAGTGCTACAAATCGGGGGTGCGTATCAAAATATATAAAGTTTAAAAATAATAATGGACGAAATACATAATGTTCGTTCATTTTATATGCAAGTTTCTTGGAAAATCTCAACTCTATAGGATTTTCATAAAATAGTTATAGTTATAGTTTCTTTATTGCAAGTCACATTACAGACAAGGATCTTAAAAATATATTGGTATACATGTGACGCCCTGCAAGGGCACAGCAAAAACAACACAAGATGATGGATATCATTTTGGAGTCACTATTATCAAATTATTATTCTTAGTCAAAATTTATACAATATTCATACACACATTTTAATATTTGTTAGTATACTTAATTATTATAGTAATGTCATAAATTATTTACTTAATTAATTTAAAACTAAGAGACATCGAAGTACTTCGGCAGATTTATTTATTATGACTATCATTTTCAAATTTATCATCAAAAAATTCCTTTAAATTGTAATATCCTTTTTTCACTAGTAATTTACCTAACCTAACCTAACCTAAACCAATCTGTAGATTAAATGATCAAAAAAGTTCGTTTAATCAATAGTTTAATGGAAAATTTTAGTATATATCATGACCATTATAATAATAAATGAGATTAAAAAGTTTCTGGTAAAGGGTTGCCTGGAAGAGATCGCTCTTAAGCGATAAGGCCGCCTATTGCTTACCTTGTAACTTACTCTCTGTGTACCTGTTTTCTGTATTGCTTACTATTCCTGGTGTACAATAAAGAGTCATTGTATTGTATTGTAAAAAAAATATGACCATTATGTATTTCGTCCCTTATTCGTTAAACTTTATATATTTTGATACGTTCCCACAAATCGACATATTTTTCTTAACTTTCTCATACAAAAATTGTCAGTCATTTGTTTTTGTAGTACTTGTAACGTTTATGGTATTGGGGCTGTAGTCATGTATTCAGCCGTGTCAAATGGTTTCTCGTATAGATTATTTAGAGATATCTATCGGGTGATGGCTACTTTTTTATCTACATCTGTCAATTATCTTTCCGCTATTCCACGCTAGGTGCACATTGTAAGCAATTTTCATTTACCTACCTGTAATAGACTCTCAATAATCTACCGTTCTTGTAAAACTCTAATTATGCTACCGATTCAGAAGCTAGTACTTTTTTGTATAAAAGCTTATGACCAATAGCCAAGACTTCAAAGTGTGTATGAAACTCGTGACTATGAGCTTTATGTGAGCTTTTCCGGCGGCACTGGTTTCGGAACAAACCGGGACTTATGGAATTTCCTCTCGTTTTTTCTATTCCGTGGATAGGGCGCTTTATCTGCTTATAAGGGCCGCAGTGATAAGCCTTCTACAGTTGTAAGAAGCATTGTGCTTGTATAACATCGCGACGCTCAATCGATCGCTTATAAAACCGGGTTTTCACGTTACGAGTATCTATACATTGCGGGATTTGAATAATCCGTCACATCATATTAGTTCGATAGCCCCGCAATCTATACTACACAAATAGTTTTACTCATACAGGGTTATTTGTAATTCACTAGCATCCTTTTAACCCTAAACTCCTACCACTTAAACAAATGTTTTTTGTTTTACGGCTTTTGTCATAACTTAATATTTTTGGTGTAATAACGTTTTGAAAATTTGAGATTACCTCTTATTTTTACGATGCTCTGTGTATTTGTATGGGAAAAAAAGTGCTTCATTTTAAAAAGTCGTAAAACAAAAAACATTTGTTTGAGTGATAGGAATTCAGGGTTAAGAGGATGTCAGTGAATTACAAATAACCCTGTATTGTGAAAGCTCGGCTTAACTTTAAGGTTGTTGTCCATTAGAATGTATCATACTAGTATCGTCATTGGTAAACCATGCTCATAATCATAATGTTCTTAGTACGGATTACTATGAGTTGTAGTAATAAAATAACGGCGTAAATCAGGGCAGACTAAGCACTGTACGGCACTTGTAGGTCCGTTGCAAGATCGGTGCTTGTAGACGGCATGTGTTTGTACACTGTCGCTTGGCACAAATTCATTCGCTTGCTACGGCGGCAAGAAGGCAAGAGAGGTATTCATCGGTAGTAAAATAATAATCTTATTGACATTATACATGAGAAAGTTTGTGAGTATGGTCGTGCGTGTGAGTGGAAATAGCTGGATGTCTGGAATAATACACAGGCTACTTTTTATCTCGATATTCCCACGGTATCCATATAAAATGCCATGGTGTTCGTCGTCCAACGTAAACGAACACCGCGTTGTAATTTGTAGGAATTCCCATGGGAATTTAGTACAGATGTAATGCTTTACGCGTGCGAAGCCGCGGGTAAAGGCTAGTCTCGAAATATACCTTGTACTAAATATAGGACAAAACACTCAAAGTAATCTGATACGTTCTTACGTCGATACGAATAGAGTTGTGTTACAATTTTAAATGCTTTGTCCTATCGCATATTGCTGGTTCCTCACCCCGTTTGGTATGGAGCTCGACGGTGTACAAATGCGTGTGGATTTCATGGGACCTTCATCGTATGGTACGGTTTAGTGGACAAATACCTTTAGCTTCACGATCCTTTGTAATGCTACTTAAAGCTTTTGTAAAGAGCTTTAACGTTGTCGCACAGAGAACGGTCTGCATCAGTTTTTTTGTGATTGTAATATAAATGAGCCAATCAGTTTCATGAGAGGCGCTTTGTCATCTTTTTACGTGGCATTGGTACCTTTGATTTTAGTTTTATTCAATGAAAGAGACGATGAGCAACGACTTATTGCTAAGTCTTCACCGCAAGAAACGCATTTTTAGCCGACTTCAAAAAAGGAGGACCTAGTTCCCATTGCTTGATTGATTTTGATAGTGACCTAGACACTAATCTTTATCTAGCAGATTTATGATGCAGACCTCAATTTATGCGACAAATACAGTAGACAGTTTATCTTGCTCTCACTTCATAATGTGCGAGCAAGATACCATGTCAATTCGAATCACTGCGGCATCTATGCTATGCAAGCGCCGTGTCCAACTAAACTTAACGCGTGACTGCTAGAGGTCGCTACTGACAGGGTGTGAAGCTCAGTACTGCAAGAAAAATCACGCAAGTAGCATAAAGCTCCAAACGCACAGACAGCGGAGGCGTGGCGGTGCGGTGGCGGTGATGGTTGTAATAATCTAACTTGTATGAACCAGTTCGCGGTACGGTACCGCACAACCGTTGATACAAGTTAGAATATTACAACCGTTACCGCCACCGCACCGCCACGCCTTCGCTGTCTGTGCGTTTGGAGCTTTACGGCGGTGCTGAGAGCGTTTTCTCTGTTCATTGCGCGGGCGACACGCTCGCAGAACAGTGGTTACCTGGCTGCACATGCAATGAACTGTGATAAAACGCTCGGCGCTCGGATCGGAAGTCGTGATCGTGGCAGGCTGCCTGCCCGCTGGAACAGAGCGCCCGCGAGAGGGTGCGGGCGGCAGGCACACTAGGCGCGCTCGCCGCCCGCACCTCTCCCGGCCCCTTTTGTCGCCATACCCCCCCAGCCCCTGTACCGCGCGCGTGAGGACTCATTGAAATGGTTTAGCTATAGCTTCGCGTAAGGAAAAACACAGTCCGCTATCTAGCTCCGCGTCTATGGACAGACACATTCCGCAACTCCGCTCCGCATTACCCCCTCGCTCCGCTCCAGTGGACAGGTAGCCTTACATTGCGGCGCTCTATTGACCACTTCAAACTCGTTCGCTTTACTTCTTCGAAAATACTCGCAGTGTAATGCAATTTGCTAGATTTTTCTTGCAGGTTTATACCTACTGGGCTTTTAATATTTTTTAAGACAAAGACCAAGCTCAACAGCCACCTCTGTTGTGCTAAAATGACCCTTCCTGCGCTGCATTAAAAACCTATCGGGAAATTGTGGCTAACTTCATTAACGTTGCTGACCTGAGGCTTTATAGTCAACCGCACTAGTTACACACCTGAGAAGAAATACAATGACCTGTGTGATGTTCCCGATTCGCACTGGGCCCGCGTGGGAACTACGGGCCCAGCCCTTTCATTCAGAGAGGCCATTTATGATGACACTTTTTCAGAAGAGCCGTATTTGTACAACTTAAACATATAAACGGCTGTCACAAATCTGTACATTTTAGGAAAATGTACTTTTTGGGAAAAGTGGGCTTTATGAGCCTAAGCCATTTGAGTCAGGGTTGGGTAAGTTCGTCTCAACACCCTTGTAAATTTATACACAAATATTAAGTTAAATTATATCTTGTCTATTCTAAGCGTCTGTACGCTTATTGTCTAAGTCATCTGTACGCGGGTGCTTGCCATCACTTTCACAATCTCTTTCTGTCACCATTTTATACCGTTTGACAGAAAGAAATAATGAATGCGAAAGCAAGCGTCAGCGTGTTAGTAGACTATACGGCCTTTGGTCTATTGATCTGATCTACATGTTTGAAGTTAGCCCGGAATCTCAAGTGGTTTCTAATTCAGCTTTGCACGGTGCCCTTATGTGTGAGCGAGACGACGACATCGCTGTCGCGCTTCTTCAGTGCCTCCTAATGTTTTGTGCTAACAAGCTACCGGACAAAAGGTTGCGTTTAAAATATGTCCCGTAATTGTCGACTCGGAATCGACGCCAATAATGTACGACCCTTACGGCAATTGGCTAAGTAAAGTTTTTTCAAGAGGTGCTAATTATATTTTTTTTCGACAGTCGGCGTTCTGAAGATCGAGAAACTGCAGCTGTTTTATTTTTATCTCCTATTGTTTACTGGAAATATTTTTTTAAGTGTTCGAGTTGACATTTGTGAGATTTAATGGCTGAAAAGCCGTTCGTGTTCAGTACTTAGTAGAAACAGAAAAAAAACGAAGTCATCTGTCACTTTTGTCCATGTCAAACCGTTTGCGTTTCGTTTGCTTTGCGTTTTGGACTATTTTTAACGACCTCCGCACAAAATCCGGATTTTCAATTTAACCGCATTTCTCCACGAATTATGCACGATAATTAAATCACGATTGAATATTTTCGATCATTATTTTGGAACTGCTTTTTGGACAATGCAAAGTAAACGAAACGCAAACGGTTAGATTTCATTTGACATTGACAATTGGCTTCGTTTTTTTTTCTATTTCTACTAAGTACTGAGCATGAACCGCTTGTCAGCCATTAAATCTCACAAATGTCATCTCGAACACTTAAAAAAATATTTCCAGTAAACAATAGGAGATAAAAATAAAACAGCTGCAGTTTCTCGGTCTAGAAGACGACTACTGTCGAAAAAAAATATATTTAGCACCTCTTCAAAAAACTTTACTTAGCCAATTACATGAGGGTATGAATTATCAGGTCCTGCATTATTATCGTTCATTCTAGGTCAAAAAATGCGGGGTCGTTCACTAACTGCACCCAAACAAAATGTGCTTACCTGATATAAGTTAGTGAATAAATATATTCAAGTCTCAGTTTCATTGGTCGATAATTCGGTCGATATACAGCGGTGACTCCTCGCAAGTGGTATAACGACTGGTGAAACTCATAAAGGATTTGCCACACTGGATGCGTTCTGCGGTCGCGGTCAGGTCAAATTGAACGCGGTCCGTCGGTCTCTATAACGCATTCAGTGTGACAAATCCTTAAGTTGACAACTCGGTCGATAGTCGATATACAGCGTGCGATGACTTCTCGCTGGCGGTATAACGACTAGTGAAACTCATTATGTCGAAAACTGTTCCCCGAATGCGGGCCCTATGGCACGCGTTTTGGAAATCTACCGCATTCCACATACGGGCCCTGTCGACCAATGTAGACGATCCCCCGAATGCGGGCCCTATGGAATGCGTTATAGAAATCTGCCGTACACCGCATGCGGGCCCTATCGACTAATGAAACTGAGCCATTAATGTCGGCGCAGACCAGATGTAATAAATGAAACTGTAAGAAAGATGGCGCACTAGATGTGTGCACATGGTGTGCCGTCTTGCTTACAGTTGAAACAGTAATTCATTACAACTGGTGCGTAAAACTAGTACATTAAGGTTTATTATCGGACTTCTGTCTGATGTCCAAACTAAACTAAATGTGAACGCTTCTTTACGCATCGCTTTGGCATAAAAATAAAATATAAAACCTGCTTTATCATAACGCCACAGATAAGTTAGTATAAGTTGTGTAGCTAAAACATTTAATTGTTTATGTATATAGGGTCTTAATAAGCTTAATAACTAGCTGTATTATCAACTTTATTCAAACGCTGACCTCTATATTATAACGTTATCTTGTAAATATAGGTACTTTAAGTGCATTTAGGTTAACGATACGCTTTCATTGTAACGGACAAATCGCATCAGTTGAAATCACCGTGCCCCTCCTAAAATGGAAGGCATCAATAAAAATAATAATAAATAAAAAATAAATATCATGGTACAATTCACACCAATTGACCTAGTCCCAAAGTAAGCTTAGCAAAGCTTGTGTTATGGGTACTAAGCAACGAATAAACATACTTATATAGATAAATAAATACTTAAATACATAGAAAACATCCATAACTCAGGAACAAATATTCGTGCTCATCACACAAATAAATGCCCTTACCGAGATTTGAACCCAGGACCTCTTGCTTCGTAGGCAGGGTCACTACCAACTAGGCTAAAGCGGTCGTTCAATGGAAGCGCACCCCAAAGATATCTTCGATTAAATAATTATCTCCTTAAACTTAAAACTCCTTAATCTTAAACTTAGGTGTTAAGGCATTTTGAGCATTATGACTATTGCATTACGTGTGACGCGCATGATCATCGGTGTGGGATATTTGACATCGTCTCATGACATGACATCATGATGGAGGTACAGAAATATGGCAAAACAAATACATGTGGTCTCTGGTGTCACATTCAATACAAATCTGACTACTGCTGGGCTTGATTAAAGCAAAGTTAGTCCCAATTCAAGTGTATATTTTAAAGTTGAAGTTGGCGGAGCATTGCTTAGCGGAGCTCCTATGTATGTACAAATGCGTGACGATTATTTCCTTGAATTGAATGGTTGCGTTTGTACCAGTATACATGTGTGGAATTGTATTTGTGCCATGTTTTTGTAGGTTTTTGTCTTAACAGTGTTCATAAGCGATGGTATTTTTGAACGGTGATGGGAATTCACAATTTATTTAAAGGAATATAAGGCTGATGAAGAATAAGTACTCATTTTCCGGGCATAGAATGACGACGATGATGATGTTCGATATTTTTGATGAAATATTGGTTTGTATTCGTAAATTCGTGTTAGCCTAGTGGTTTGACCTATGGCCTCTCAAGCAGAGGGTCGTGGGTTCGAGCCAGGGCTCGCACTGAAATTGAAATTCACTATGAGCTTTACACACCTGCGAAGAAATTCAATGGTGTATGTGAAGTTCACAATCAGCACTGGACCCGTTTAAAACTGGCCCAAGCCCTCTTACTCTGAGAGAAGGCATATACAAAGACTTATACAAAGACATCATTCCTTTTTAAGTAAGTCATATTGTACAGTTGTTTCTATAAAAAATATCATCGCTTAAATCATATAACCAACCATCGCACCGGGTGTCGTTGGGTGTCATCTGTTTTACGTGTAGCTTCTCATGTCTTGTCCGCAGCCGAAAACCAACCGCCGAATAACTCACTAATAAACGATAAAACCGACCATCCGCGGCTCATAAAACACCATCGTACCGTCTCCCTCCCAACTGGCTGCCCGCTGTTCCAAGAACCCCTCAAGATCGTCCACGAACGGACCCGATCCGCACCTTTAACCGGCGACGAAGTAGATAGAGTCACTATCGAGCGCGCGGCCAGACACTCCTCTTGCAAAGCCGTCAATGGAACAGAAACAACGAAGAAACCGCAATGGTGCCGACGCGCTAGTACAGGCACACGGCTCTCCAAACTATCACCAGCGCATACAAAGAGTATGTATTACACGCATGCTTGCTAACATACATCGGCGCACTAACGAAACTACGAGTTTGTAGATTTTGATTATGATTACTATAAGTTGCGGTTGGTACGGCTAGCTAGTCAGTTGTGCCCTTGTCGCTTGTTGTCGAACGCGCGTGCGCCTGTCATAGCTTTCATCTCCTTCTGTCACCATCTTAAACCTGTTGACAGAAAGAATTAGTGAATGCCATAGCAAGCGTCCGCGCGTTAAAGAATACGGCCTCTTGTCTCGTAAGAAAATAGCTCGTTATTTAGGGGGCTACTATGAAAATTGTAATTTGACGTTCGTATCTTGTCGTCACTCTCTCTCTTCTGTCTAATACTATGAGAGTAAACGGAACGGCACGATACCAAGTTTTTATTATACTTAAATTATACGGTACGCAGATTCGACGCTTAAGCGACTTGGGTGCTACATTTGTAAGTAAGAAGAACACAGCATTGATATTGTGTTTTTTTATGTTTTTTACTGTAACTAAGATCACTTACTAATTTAAGTTTTATTATTAACATAATTTTTTTGTAACATTATTTTATTACCTACTAAAAATATGCTTTTGCTATCGTTTTTAAGATTATATGAGTTAAGTTTCTAATTAACTTTCAATTTGTATTTCTTTTTGTATGTTGTCTGTTTGACTCGCTTCGTTTTGGGTGCAGTTCAAAAAGTTGGATAATTTATTGAATCAGGCGTTACTTTGCGGAGGTCCATATTAATGAACTAAAACAATTACTTTGCTAACCCGCCTTCAGGTCGCGGGTGAGCAAAGTAATTGTTTTAGTTCATCAAAAAGTTGGACTCATTGACACGTGACACGAAAATTAACGGAACTTTTTGTATGGTTATCTACAGTTTACTGTAATCCAACTTTTTGGTCTCCATTTTTTTGTATTTTTTGTACCGTTGTACAGGAAAAGCTGTTATTGTATGCTTAAATTCGCCATTTGTTTTTGTATATTTTCTTGGCGCATGGATATCCCTTCATCTTTAAATCTGTAACCTGATGCTTTGTATATTATTGTTTTTTCTATATATTGAAACCATCTATAAGTTTAGTCTTGAATTTCGAAGTCCGGTTGAGATTCCTAGTGAATATGTTATTGCCTAAAAAAAGACAAAAATATGTTTTTATTTTATCTATACTAATATAACAACATAATGAAGGGGATAAACATTGCATATTTGTTCGTATGTGGGGGAAACAACTGAACCGGTTTTAAAAATAACTTCACTAATAGAAAGCTACACTGTTCTAGATTCCACGGGGACTCTTTATCCCGGGAAAGTGCAAAGTTCCCGCGGGTTAAAGACGAAGTAGCGATGACGTTCATAGGAGCTTCAATTGAAGCCTAAATTGAATAGAACTTTGACTTTGACTTTGAAGTTGCGGGCAACATCTAGTTTTTTTTGTATACTACCAGGATGATATAGACTGGATTGGCAGTCACCATAGTACGGATCGGCCACGGTTTTTGTAGTTCGATTATTAAATCTAGATGGCGCTGAAATATAGCCAGAGGCTCTGACCGCTTTGAAGGCAAAACAATAAGGCTACAGATGTTTCATATTACTACAAATGTATTATTTTTCAAAAATATTGCATAATAATACATTTGCAGTGATATGAAATATCTGCAGTCTTATTGTTTTGCCTTCAAAGCCTCTGGCTATATTTCAGCGCCATCTAGATTTAATAATCGAACTACAAAAACCGCGGCCGATCCGTACTATGGCGACTGCCAATCCAGTCTATATCATCCTTGATACTACCCAATTGTTTGACCACCTTTCTAAGTAATGCTTGCTGTCCCTTACTAATTCCTAGTCTAAATATGAAACAAATAAAAACCGCTTGATCCCCGTTGCGATATTCTAGCATGAATAGCATTAGACTTGTTTTCTTCATTTCTTTCTAACTGAATCAGTGTAAAGAAGACACGTGTAAAAATCTATGTAAATAGTAATACCATAGCGTATTACTTTCTAATGGCGCACGCACTTCGTCTTAGCGCTAACTGCCGACAGTCTGGCAAATAAAAGTCGGGGCTTGCGTATATTATACCCTCCCCCGCACCATTCCGCGTGTTGCTCTACCTAGGAGGCTGAGTTACCTCACTATTCAGTTATTATTACGCTATGGTAAGTGCTATCCGTGCTGGTACGTAGTCTAGAATGAACAGACAATAAAGAGAGGCCAAGTATGATTTTATTAAAATTACCTTGCACTTTAAGAGTATTTAACTAACTTTCTTCCCGGGTTAGTGCATAAAAACTAACTTAAATAGTTAGCATGCAACAGCCCCACAGCTAAAACAGTCTTTTTCAGCTTTGATACGTATAACTTCATCGGCTCGCGGCATCGGCTCGGCGAATCAACTGTCGAATAAGCTGGTGAGAGTAACCCTCGACAGTTATGATTAGGGAATGCAATCCCGATCTCGCGGGATCCCGATCTCGCGAGATCTCGTGTAATTTTTCGGGATCAATCCCGAAGCATAATATGACGAGATCCCGTTCGAGATTGCCGGGATTGGGCGGCAGCAACGCTACACACATCTACTCGGGGCGCGAGCGGTGCGCGATAAACGAGCTTAGATAAATTAGAGTCAGTCATAAAAAAAGAAATGAATTTATTTGAGTGTGGAGGAACAAGGGGGAGATTTTTGCAGTTTGAATATAATTGTTTAGTCACGCTGTTGCCAACCAGTGTTGAGTCGGAGAGGGCACTCTCAGCAGCTGGGTACATTGCAACGGACATTAGATGCCGTTTAGCAGTTAGCACTCTTAATACACTTCGATTTTTAAGAAGCTACTTTCAAAATCACCCGTAACTACTTTCTAATCTCCTTGAGTTACTACTTTTTGTTTTGATTATGCTAATTTCCAAAAAAAACTTCAATTATTTCGTTAGTAATATTGAAGAATAAAGGTTTTTGTTTTCTTTCAAATAATATTTTATTTTAAATAACCTCACTATCACAAACAAGCAGTTTTCATCGTTTTCAGTCATCCTAACTTTACATTTTTTTTAAACTAGACGAGATCCCGAAAATTCCGGGATCTCGCAGGATTGATATTTCTAATCCCGCGGGATCTCGAATTTGCGATCTCGAGTCGGGATTGCATTCCCTAGTTATGATATAACTGAGTGGCGTATGCAACGCTGGCCTTTGATCGGGGTAGATAGAGCGATATCTTCGGGCGTACGTTTGTACCTCCCCCTCCTCCCGCAATAGGTCTTCTATCAGAATTGCTTTCCACGCCCCTTGCCATTTGGTGTCTAGAGCTACCGCTCTTGCTCTACCCTCAAATTATCGTTAGCAAAGTGCAGTTTTCATAACAAAGTATAGTGGGCAGAAAATATAAATAAAAGTATTTTTTAATATTAGCCGATGCCCGCGGCTTCGCCCCCGTTCAAGTTAAATACCTTCTGTCAATTAAGAACACAACAAAAAAAAATCGAATTTGGTGTAGTGGTTCTTCAGTTTTGCGCTTAGCAATACATTTGGCGATTCATTTCCAAATTAAGCTGAATAATGAACTAAAACAATTACTTTGCTCACCCGCGACCTTACAATAGTTACGTTTATGCAAGAAATGTGCGTTCATGCAGTTCCTCCACCTCCACACTGTACGAACACACACAAATCACATAAACCCAACCATCACCACCACCAAGCTACACTGACGCGTTTCTTGCATAAACGTAACTATTGTAAGGTCGCGGGTGAGCAAAGTAATTGTTTTAGTTCATTAATATGGACCTCCGCAAAGTAACGCCTGATTCAATAAATTATTTGAATAATGAACTAAAATTTGGCGTAACGGATTTGGCTGTCAGTTGTTCACTTCAAATTGTTGTTCGAATAACAAAACGACCTTTCCCCGTTGACAGACTTTATCCTTTTGAACGCCACACATCGTTTTTGTTGCGAATAAAATTGATTCTTATGCGGATGCGGGTAGGTTAATTTTTGTATTACCGTATTGATTGTCGTCTATAGACGAGGCTAGCGTTCAAAAGCTTAAAACAAATGAGTCCAGCATTAACTGAGAATGAATCACTAATTTTGTGTCACCATTTTAATTTAACCCTGTATCAGTAGGGTAATTTTAACATGGATCAAGTATACCTTAGAGGTAAAAGGTACAGTAAGGTAATTTAGTTTAAAATGTTCCACGCGACTTTAAATTTAATGCTGTGTGTAGCTGGCTACAAGCTAGCTTGGTCCAAACGGCGCGGTTTGTTTCCAGACGCAGCGGGCGCGTTCAGGAATCGCTGCGACAGCATGCCGACGCGTGCCTGCGTGTCCCTCGAAGCGGACCGGCCGCCGGCACGGCACACGGAGCTTATTGAAGGTAAATAAAACTCCTCTAGCTCATTAGTCATTACATAGGGTAAAGTTCTCACGGCAACATGAAATCTGGAAGATAACGTAGACAATGAGCAGTAGATCGCTGTTCTGTGCTGCTGCCTCCAGGGTAGCTATATCTATGATTGATTTGATACCGCCTGACGTTCATTAGGAATGTACTCCGTAGAAAGGTCTATAAGATATGGAACCATATTAATTTTCATTTCAATAAAACCTGACAGTCAAGTAGACACTTCTAGCCAGCAGACATGGACACCGCATTGTCTAGGTTCCTAGTAATATTATTGAAATCCTTTTTTATTAGTTTTCAATTATCATCATATTTTTATGAACCTAGAAGCTAATAAATGTACCAATATTTCCAGGGCGTAACTTACTCATGAAAACGAGTCACTTTCACTCAGACAACTTTCGAAATTTAAAAAAAAACGCAAACTTTTCACGCACATCCATCCAAACGGATTATAATATCATCTGCCTATACGTAGATAAATATTTCTCTATTGTAGCCTAGCTTTAGTAATGGAAAATCGAGATTTTTTTAATTTATTTTTAAATAGTTGTCTAGAAAAAAAAAGTTAGGACCCTGTCTGTAGAACATGTAAATGCTCACTAAAGATTAGATATGGCGCTTTCCATCACGTAACGTTAGGAACTGCAGAGTAATTGTGCAACTTTTTTGACACTCTGCTTCGGATTGAAATGACAGTTTTTGTATGGCTGTAACAGCTGGCTGTTTCCGATACCAGTTGTCAGCCCATACAAGAACTATCAAAATGAACGCGATGGCGATTGCGAGGGAGTTAGACAATTAACCTGCTGGCGTCGATTGCAGCAGCTAAACTTTTGTAAAAAATGTAAAATTTCTGAAATTGACAGTAACGATGTCGACCAGATGGCCTAGTGGTTAGAGAACCTGACTACGAAGCTTGAGGTCCCGGGTTCGATTCCCGTGTCGGGGCAGATATTTGTATGAAAAATACGAATGTTTGTTCTCGGGTCTTGGGTGTTTAATATTGTATTTAAGTATGTATCTATCTATATAAGTATGTTTATCCGTTGCCTAGTACCCATAACGCAAGCTTTACGTAGCTTACTTTGGGACTAGGTCAATTGGTGTGAATTGTCCCGTGATATTTATTTATTTTATTTTGACTTTTTTAATTTGAATTTCGCCACCGTTCGTACTCGTCAGGATTGGACGCGTCGCGCGACGAAATTGACACCGTGGCGGAGTGGCACCGCACCCCGCGGATACCCGAGGAGCCCGATTACTGCGAGATGGGGCCGCGGGAGCTCTTCAGGTTGGTCTGAATACCAGCCAAGTGCGAGCCGGACTCACGCAGCGAGACTTTAGCAAAAATATTTATACAGGAGCATTTCTCAAAAACTTTGTACAGTCAGCAACAAAAATATGAATACACCCAAAGTACCAAAAATATGCATCCACGACTCTATTACCAGGGCATAAAGGCGTGTATACATATTTTTGGTACTTTAAGTGTATTCATATTTTTGTTGCTGACTGTACATGTAATTTTTGACTCCGACTTGCATAGAAATTTATTAAAATATTACTGGTAACAAAATAGTTGCATGAAACTGACACCTTTTGCTATTGTTTGTAGTGATCTAAGTTAAAAAAAAATAAAGTTAGTCGATGTATGAAAGTCAACGAGTTTTATTAGGTTATGGGCCCAGCACACTTCCACTGCTACGGGTAAGTACATTATAGCGTATATCTGAACTAACACAACCTTCCAAAATTTCGTTATTTGTTGGTAACAAAAAAGGAAATTTGCATACAAATGAATCAGAACATTTTCGGAAGGCGTGTTAGATAGGCTCAGTTGCATTCACAGTACTTACCTGTACATTTCTATGCAAGTCGGAGTCCAAAATAAAATGTACAAAGTTTTTGAGTCATGCTTATAGACGACAGAATCTTCAATTTTTAGTTTTAATTTTTTCCCCTAAGAGCGACTCACCCTTGACCTAAAATAATTCTATGCACCCCACTCCCTTGTAGGATTATTTGCCATTCATAATTGGCCAGAAAATCATTGACCGATGGATTTGGATTAAATGATTTTTCTCGGTCGACTATACGTGCTAGTAGGTACAGTCGGTATATCTATAACCTGCTTACTTTAACGCTACCAACCCCGCAGCAAGCTTGCCCGTGAATCAGCTCAGCACTCACGGACGTCTTCAATGGGCGCCTCCGAAACCTCCCCCGAAGGCATCGCCGACGGGTACCTACCCATGGCGCCTGACAGCTACCTACCCATGGCGCCTGACAGTTATGGCGCTATGGTGGCCGACGGGTATCTACCCATGGCGCCATTGGACCACGGCCTAGTATCCGCGTCTAGCGGTTCTGTGTGTAGTGGGACGCCTTCTACTGATCCTCGGTTTAGGTAAGAAATATGTCTCTGTTTTTCGAGTTGTAGAATATTGATAGGAGTCACAGTTAATTGTAGTAGTCTAAAAGAGATACATAGACATGAATTTACCGGTGGTGCTAGATATTTTACTACTTATGGCGCCCAATAGTTACTTACGCATGGTGCCCAATACCTATCTACCCATGTCGCCAAATAGTTAAGGCGCATGTCTTGAGGTTCTGTGTGTAGTTGGGCACTTTCAACTGATTTTCAATTTAGGTATTTATATGTCTCAGTGTATACTGATAATAATTACAGTTAACCTTTTCAACGCCACGCCTCTACAAAACGTAAACCTGCTTTGAATCTTATGTCATTGTGTCAAGATCACTTTGACTCTGTACTTTGTGAAACCTACCTTTTGACCGCCAGCGTCGGCTATAGACGACAGTACGGTACTACAAAATTAAACCTACCCGCATCCGCATAAGAATCAATTTTGTTCCAAACAAAAACGATGCGTGGCGGTCAAAAGGTTATGTTTCGTTGGCGTTGAAAAGGTTAACCACGAATTATTGAAAGGTTAGTCACAAATTTACCAGTGGTGCTAGATAGTTTTCAACTCGTGGCGCCTAATAGTTGCTTACCTATGGTGGCCAATACTTATACCAGCGCCAGATAATTACAGCGTAGCCCAAAGCCTGGTATCCACGTCTTGTAGTTCCGTGTGTAGTTGGACGCCTTCTACTGATCCTCGGTTTAGCTAAAAAAGATACTTCCTTCTGTCTTTCTAGTTGTACAATATTGATAGAAGCAACAGTTAATTGTAGTGAACTACAAGAGGTATAGTCACGAATTTACCGGTGGTGGTAGATAGTTTTCTACTTACGGCGCCCAATAGTTAGTAACCCATGGTACCCAATCAATACCTATCTACCCATGGCGCCAGGCAGTTATGGCATCGTTAAACTACGGCCTGATGTCGGCCTGATGTGTGTTCTGTGTGTAATTGGATGCCTTCTGCTGATCGTCCCTTTAAGCACTCATATGTCTTAGTGTATAATATTGATAGAAATTATAGTTAATTGTAGTGAACCACAAGAGGTATAGTAACTAATTTGCCTGTGGTGCAAGATAATTTTCTATTTATGGCGCCCAATAGTTAACCCATTAAATTGTGCTCAATACCTATCTACCTATGGCGCCAGGCAGTTAACGACCGCTTTAGCCTAGTTGGTAGTGACCCTGCCTACGAAGCAAGAGGTCCTGGGTTCAAATCCCGGTAAGGGCATTTATTTGTGTGATGAGCACGAATATTTGTTCCTGAGTTATGGATGTTTTCTATGTATTTAAGTATTTATTTATCTATATAAGTATGTTTATCGTCGTCTAGTACCCATAGTACAAGCTTTGCTTAGTTTGGGACTAGGTCGATTTGTGTAAGATTTATTTAATATTTAGTTGTGCTTTGCGTCAGCGTCTTGTAGTCTGTTTGTTAGTTGGTACCTTTGGATACGCGTTGAATCATTGTTGAACGTGTGGTTGTTTGCAGCGAGTACCAGCTGGAGCCGGCCATGTCCCACATCGTGGACGCGGACGAGCGGCCGCCGCGCGCCTACAGTGTGGGCTCGCGGCCCGCGCCCAGACCTGACGTGACCCGGCTGCGCGCGTACAGGTATACATCGAGTCATTCCTGATGACGCGTGCCGTGGCTCTTGTTGCAATGTCGTTGTAGCGTTAACTACACTATTTAAGTATGATAATTGATAGAAGTGATAATGATACTGATTTATACTGATAAAGGGGTTGAAAAGGGATGATGAAGCAAACGACTGAATTGAATGATAAATGTGAACGAACTGATTTATTTAATGCTGAATAATAATTCGATGTTGAGGTAAATTGCAAGCGTATGCAAACGTTTGCGCAATGTAAACTATGTGCTACTTTAATTATGTATATACAAAAATGTACGCTTGTCTGTACAGTCGTTAATGTTTAATTTTGACAAATTAACGCGCCTTCGTGAATGGCACTCGCTATAACTGTGGTTGCAACTTAATGTTTACATTAAAGTATCGGAATTAACATCTTAAACAAAAAAACTATATTTGGTTGTGATTATTGAATTAGTCGATTTGTAATTTAGTTCTGTGTGAAATTCTTGTGCCATACATTTTATTGAATTTCGAATATTACAATCGATTGGAGAATCGGAGTCGACTCAAGTCTAGTTTGTTTATGAATTTAAAAATATATATAAATGTCAGTCATTAGTTTCGAATATGAACCAACTGTCAAAGATCAAAAAATAAAGTCAAATATCTGGTGAAAAAATGAGTAATAACGGAGACTTATGATATGCATGTAGATAAAGTTATGTGCGAGTCTGTACATAATTAGGCATCAAAAGAGTCGTCCGGTTCGTTTCATAAAACCACACTCTTGTATTAATGCTTCACAGTCACATCATTATTATGGGTAGGTACGCTAATATAATATGCACCTGACTACGAGACTGACCTAATTGGAATTATTCTCGTTTCAAAACTAAACGTGTTTAATTTTGAAATGAGAATAATAGGGATGTTGACACCACGTCCAATCAACTGACGTACTTTTTATGAGCTGTCAAAACACAATTTTCCCATAGAGTTTGAATGGCAATAGCAATTTATGACGTCACTTGTTCGGCAACTCAATCAACTAACTATTTAACTTTTAACTATTTATTTGTTTTAAAGCAACAAAAAATCTAATTTTGGAGTTAATCGAAACTCAATCTGGTTTTCAGGGCTAAAATAAAGCGTTTTTTTACTGCAGTCGTGTCTTCGAATTAGTTGGCGTCAACATCCCTATTCGAATTGCGTCAGTCTTTTTCTGAAGGTGCGAATACCAGTGCTACCGAGCCACTTGTTCTGACATCGATGCGTAGCGTAAATCTGGAAACAGTGCTCGACCGACGGACAGCGCTGACCATCGGTCGGCGTAGCTATATCTATGCAAGTCTATGAATGCGCACACAGCTACGCTGACGGTACGCGCGTGATTTGGCCCGCGCGTACGGTCGGTCGAGCCGTTGGTCCGGCTCGTCGGTCGGCGTACGTCGGTCGACCGACGAGCTATGATATTGTATGGATGCGTTCAGTGCTTCGCTGACGGAGCGACCGACCGTACGTGCGTATGTACACGGTTCGCAGTTCGCCGTCAGCGTAGCACTGAATGCATTTTCGCAACCGACGGTCAGGACGTACGGTCGGTCGAGCACTGTTTCCAGCCTTAAAGGCCTGTTCGGACTAGGCTAGTATTTTAGTCTAGTAGCGAGTAATTTAGTAGCTAAACTATTCGCTACTGCCTAAAAACCGTTCGCATTACAGTCGAGACATTTTCACGCCAACTAATGAACTCGACTAAATCGACAGGTTCGGAATTGTTTAGCCGGCGGCCGAGTAAGCACGGGACGCGGGGGACGCGTGGTGGGGGGACTCCCACTTACTACTAAACTACTAAAAAAAATAGAATAAAATGGATTGATTTGACTTAATTACTTACTAACCTACCAATTTTTTGGTGTTCAGACACGTTTAGCTACTAAAGTACTCGCTATTAGACTAATGGCTACACAATGGCCCATGATGGGCGATTAAAAAAGTGGCCATCATCGCCGCGATTATGGGTTGCTCTCTACACAATCGTGACTGTTCATTTACTCACTGTCGCCCGTTGTTCATTGGCACGAATTCCTTTGATGTACCGACAACTTTCCGATTATTTCCGATTAACATTATTTAAGAGCGAAAAAATGAAAAAATGAAAAAATGCTGGCGTATGTAAGCGATTAAGAATTTCGGGGGAGTCGGTTGGATGCGACGTGGTTCTATTGGTAGAACACCCGTTGGGGCGCATACCCAGGAGACGTGGGTTCGAATCCCACCGGCGCACCCGAAAAACTTTTCCGCTTTTAAATAATCTTAGATTCGGTGAGCAGCCGTGTACTGCTAATAAAATAAATAATATTCCCGATTACACGCAATGATGGCCACTCACAGACGATTATGCTCTCTACACAATCGTGCATGCCCGTATTCGCCCATCACGGGCCATTGTGTAGACGAGCCATAAAATACTAGCCTAGTCTACTAAACTAGTATAATGCATTGTTTTATTGGTATTGCCGATGTCGGTGCGTGCGGGCGCAGCGCACAGCGTAATTCCACCCTCATAATTAAGAATAGTAATCAATAGCAAAGGGCCGCGGCGCGCTGCGCCTACGCAGCCGGCACCGGGTTTGAATTTTTAATAAAACCGGACAAGTGAGTGTCGGAACCTTATTAATTTAGGTACCTAGTGAGAGTTATAAACTTTCTGCCAACAAACTGCTATGCAGTTTGGCAGATGTATTTTAACATAAGTATTTCTGTACTTCTTTTTTAGGGTTCCGTAGTCAACTAGGAACCCTTATAGTTTCGCCATGTCTGTCCGTCTGTCTGTCTGTCCGCGGCTATGCTCAGAGGCTGTTAGTACTAGAAGGCTGTAATTTGACATGAATATATATATCAGTCACGCTGACAAAATGGTTAAATAAAAAAAACTAAAAATATTTTTTTTAGGGTACCTCCCCCATAGACGTAAAGTGGGGGTGATTTTTTTTTCTCGACTAACCCTATTGTGTGGGGTATCGTTGGATAGGTCTTTTAAAACCATTGCGGGGTTGCTAACATGATTTTTGTATTCAGTGATCTGTTTGCGAAATATTCAACTTTGAAGTGAAAATTTTCATTAAAATCGACCGTCCCCCTCCCCCTCTAAAATCTAAACTGTTGGGTGGAAAAATTTGAAAAAATTCAGAATGGTAGTAAATATATCAAATTTACTAGGAAAATTATAGCGGCTAAGATTGCTTGGAAATTATTTGTAGTTTAAGAGTAAATAGTAGCCTAAGGTATAAAACATACCTAAACTTGGATGATTTCCGTAGACATACGAAATCCTTAGAAAAATATTACCTGATTTTTTCGTAATGGCTACGGAACCCTACCTTGGGCGTGTCCGACACGCTCTTGGCCGGTTTTTTTTTTTTTGTTTTTGTTTAAATAAATCAAAAAAAAAAAAGTCCGATCAGGCGTTAACGTCCGGTTTCCCCCAGCGTGGGCGCGCGCAACCGGCCCCCCGCGGCGCACCCCGTGCGGGGGGGGGCGGCGCCGGCGCGCGCGTCCTCGTCGGCGCCGCTGCTGCCGCGCGCCTCGGCTGACGACCTCATGGAGCTGGACTTCAGCCACCACCCGCCGCCGCCGCACCAACCCACCAAGGTACGCAATAAGTTAAGTATGAAGTATCTTTTTTTTTTTTTTTTTTTATTTTTTTTCCTTCTAGACCAGTGATGGTGTAGGGGTAAGCACGCAGCACGGAACGCTGAGGGCATGGGTTCGATTCCCAGCATTGGTCTTTTTTCTGGGGTTTTTTTCTGTGCATCTATATTTCAGTTTGTATTTAGTTTGAAATATAAGGTACGCAATACCAAACCAACCAAAAACTCCTCCGAATAACAACCAAATAACCAAAATCACCAAATACTTGTCATACTTTTTTTAACTGCCGATATGTTCAGCTTTTTAAACTCCAATCGAATTCCACAGGTGACAGTATCCCGGACGCCGCCGTCGGCCGGCTTCGCCCGGCGGCCGGAGCCGGACGAGGACAGCGCCGGCTACGTGGAGATGCGGCCCGGCTGTGGCGCGCTGGGGCTCTCGCCGCCGCGCCAGCCCGCCACGCCCCACGGCTACGTCGAGATGCGGCTCGGCTGCAGGTCAGTATACACGAGGACAGCGCCGGCTACGTGGAGATGCGGCCCGGCTGTGGCGCGCTGGGGCTCTCGCCGCCGCGCCAGCCCGCCACGCCCCACGGCTACGTCGAGATGCGGCTCGGCTGCAGGTCAGTATACACGAGGACAGCGCCGGCTACGTGGAGATGCGGCCCGGCTGTGGCGCGCTGGGGCTCTCGCCGCCGCGCCAGCCCGCCACGCCCCACGGCTACGTCGAGATGCGGCTCGGCTGCAGGTCAGTATACACGAGGACAGCGCCGGCTACGTGGAGATGCGGCCCGGCTGTGGCGCGCTGGGGCTCTCGCCGCCGCGCCAGCCCGCCACGCCCCACGGCTACGTCGAGATGCGGCTCGGCTGCAGGTCAGTATACACGAGGACAGCGCCGGCTACGTGGAGATGCGGCCCGGCTGTGGCGCGCTGGGGCTCTCGCCGCCGCGCCAGCCCGCCACGCCCCACGGCTACGTCGAGATGCGGCTCGGCTGCAGGTCAGTATACACGAGGACAGCGCCGGCTACGTGGAGATGCGGCCCGGCTGTGGCGCGCTGGGGCTCTCGCCGCCGCGCCAGCCCGCCACGCCCCACGGCTACGTCGAGATGCGGCTCGGCTGCAGGTCAGTATACACGAGGACAGCGCCGGCTACGTGGAGATGCGGCCCGGCTGTGGCGCGCTGGGGCTCTCGCCGCCGCGCCAGCCCGCCACGCCCCACGGCTACGTCGAGATGCGGCTCGGCTGCAGGTCAGTATACACGAGGACAGCGCCGGCTACGTGGAGATGCGGCCCGGCTGTGGCGCGCTGGGGCTCTCGCCGCCGCGCCAGCCCGCCACGCCCCACGGCTACGTCGAGATGCGGCTCGGCTGCAGGTCAGTATACACGAGGACAGCGCCGGCTACGTGGAGATGCGGCCCGGCTGTGGCGCGCTGGGGCTCTCGCCGCCGCGCCAGCCCGCCACGCCCCACGGCTACGTCGAGATGCGGCTCGGCTGCAGGTCAGTATACACGAGGACAGCGCCGGCTACGTGGAGATGCGGCCCGGCTGTGGCGCGCTGGGGCTCTCGCCGCCGCGCCAGCCCGCCACGCCCCACGGCTACGTCGAGATGCGGCTCGGCTGCAGGTCAGTATACACGAGGACAGCGCCGGCTACGTGGAGATGCGGCCCGGCTGTGGCGCGCTGGGGCTCTCGCCGCCGCGCCAGCCCGCCACGCCCCACGGCTACGTCGAGATGCGGCTCGGCTGCAGGTCAGTATACACGAGGACAGCGCCGGCTACGTGGAGATGCGGCCCGGCTGTGGCGCGCTGGGGCTCTCGCCGCCGCGCCAGCCCGCCACGCCCCACGGCTACGTCGAGATGCGGCTCGGCTGCAGGTCAGTATACACGAGGACAGCGCCGGCTACGTGGAGATGCGGCCCGGCTGTGGCGCGCTGGGGCTCTCGCCGCCGCGCCAGCCCGCCACGCCCCACGGCTACGTCGAGATGCGGCTCGGCTGCAGGTCAGTATACACGAGGACAGCGCCGGCTACGTGGAGATGCGGCCCGGCTGTGGCGCGCTGGGGCTCTCGCCGCCGCGCCAGCCCGCCACGCCCCACGGCTACGTCGAGATGCGGCTCGGCTGCAGGTCAGTATACACGAGGACAGCGCCGGCTACGTGGAGATGCGGCCCGGCTGTGGCGCGCTGGGGCTCTCGCCGCCGCGCCAGCCCGCCACGCCCCACGGCTACGTCGAGATGCGGCTCGGCTGCAGGTCAGTATACACGAGGACAGCGCCGGCTACGTGGAGATGCGGCCCGGCTGTGGCGCGCTGGGGCTCTCGCCGCCGCGCCAGCCCGCCACGCCCCACGGCTACGTCGAGATGCGGCTCGGCTGCAGGTCAGTATACACGAGGACAGCGCCGGCTACGTGGAGATGCGGCCCGGCTGTGGCGCGCTGGGGCTCTCGCCGCCGCGCCAGCCCGCCACGCCCCACGGCTACGTCGAGATGCGGCTCGGCTGCAGGTCAGTATACACGAGGACAGCGCCGGCTACGTGGAGATGCGGCCCGGCTGTGGCGCGCTGGGGCTCTCGCCGCCGCGCCAGCCCGCCACGCCCCACGGCTACGTCGAGATGCGGCTCGGCTGCAGGTCAGGCTTCAAAGCAAATAGGGATTCTCTGTTCAGTACAACGGATTCTAAGGGTGAATCAATTTTTTTGTGTTGTTTACCTACTCTGTCCCCAGTTGTCCAAGTGACATCTTCTATTCATACTGTTTCATAGAAAAACGGTTAGGTTGTCCAGGAGACAAAATTTTGTGTAACCATAGCAACGGGTGGCAAGAAAAAGTTGATTCACCCAAATATGTCTTCATCAATATTATCAACGATTGGGGAACATGAGGACATTGAGGAACAAATCACCTTATTTCGTACCTTTTTTCAAAAACTGGCCACCTCATACTAAATATTAACTCGATTCACCACAGAAATAATAATAAAGAGGATAGAAATGCCTTAGTTCCTATTTTCTTCCGGAACTCGTGTCGCTACTTCATCCCCTCTACTTACTGTGTTAATGCACACATGCAAAAGACCGGAACCGTACTACGCAATCACGCACACAATTACTAAAATTTTTGCTTACAAACAGTTATGAACCTTACACCTTAGAGATAGCGTTGAATAACACTCAACGTAAGTCATACCCACATTTACACAACGGCGCCATTTATTGGCCGCGTCGGCATTATGTCTGTACTAGTCGTAACCTGTTTTTTTGTCCGTACCACGAACTTTTGTGCAAGACGGAAGGGTTATCAAAAATTACTTTACATTGCTGCGTATAATTCAAAACGATCTGCGTTTTTATGGGCATGAGTAGCAATGGTATATGAAGTTCCGTGTTAATAACGTGTAAACCAATATTTCATAATGAAATATTTTCTCAAGTTGTATTTTGATATAAACCGCATTTACATTAAATTAATACATACCAATGAAATGTAATCCCCTTATTAGTGTAATTACACAGTGTGGACGAGTTTCCGCAATTGCTAATGCTGCAAAACACCATTTTAAAGCACTTGTTGTCATACCCACGTTTCAAATAGCACTGAGCCACAAGTCGCGCGCTTGTGACCTACGAGTCACAAGCGCGGCGCCAAGGTCACGCGTCTAAGGCACTTCTATCCTCTTTATTATTATTTCTGTACGATTCACCCATGATAGAATTCATTATCAGTATAAGGTGCTAATTACTGGCCACTCTTCAATAACTAGCCACGTTATACTAAATCGAATTCTGTTTGTAGGGGAACAGAGTTCATTTTCAGTATGAGAGGGCCAGTTATCAGCGATTTACCCTACTACCGTTCAATTGTGTGTTCAGGACGCCGCTCCGGCCGCCGACGCTCGCGTCCTCCCCGCAGAGCCGCTCGCTGCTCTCGGACCCGCTGTTCCCGCTGACGCTGGAGGCGCCCGAGCCCGCCGCGCCCGAGCCCGAGCCCGAGCCCGAGCCGGAACCCGAGCTGGAGCTGGAGATGCACCAGCCCCTCACCACGCTCAGGGAGATCTCCGAGGAGGGAGCTAGGAAGTAAGTCGTCTCCGGCCTATTTATTTGATTGAAACGCTAATTTGAAAATTTGCATGTCGATCTGTCGGCTAAATACTGTGATTGTACAGTCAGCAACGAATGTCCATGAACACATCCAAATTTTCATAACACCTGCACGCTGTAAAGTTTCATATGTTACTGAACATGATATGATGAAATATCGATTGGACACTTGCAAATAACAGAAAACGGTGTACACTATTTTTCAAAAGTTGCTGAACATGTTTATTAGATTACGTACTTCTTAACTTCAGTGGAGTTTTGACAATCATCGAGAAGAGTGCCAACCTGTCACGTCATTTCATCTCTTTCTTTCATTGTGGGTATGTATATGACATCGTCGTTGTCTTTTTTTACACCAGCCAGTGTTTCTTGTTTATTTTGGGTAAAATGTGTAGCAACCTCTTTGGTTTGAATTGGATGTGAAAATAATAAATCTGACCAAATACTTTGTGAATTATAATTTCCTTTGACATTTGTAATTATAATGTCCAACTACTTTTGAAAGTATACTGTTCAGCCACTTTTTAAATTATAATGTCTAGTCACTTTTTGATTTATACTGTCCAGTTACTTCTGAAAGTATACTGTTCAGCAACTTTTGAAATTATATTGTTTAGCTACTATTGGCATTTTAAGATGTAAATGTATTTTTGTTCGTACTTCTGTTCAGTAACTTATGTACAATGAATGTGTCCAGTAACTTTTAAAATCTTATTTTGTTCGGCGACTTTCGTTGCTGACTGTACCAATTTATTACTCTTAAGACCTTGCACAATACGTTTACTTTTAGTTTACCACTGACAGATGGCTTGCCTTCATTCATTTCATTTCCAACCTTGACACCATACAAATAAAGTAGCTATTACAAAATCTGCAAACGTGGGTAACTGTATTCTAAAATTGGCTTTATTTGTAGGTCGTTAAAGTTGAATATGAAATGAAGGCAAACCATCGGTCAGTGGTAAACTTTATGTAATTTTACTGTAAACGTATTCTGCCAAATAAAGATTTACTTAATTACTTACTATACATCTATTGCTGAGAACAGGCTTCTGAGATTAAGAGGACTTGGGCTGTGCCTACGCGGGCACAATGTTGATTGGGGACAACACACACACTAGTGCTTCGCTATGTGTTGGCATGTGCTGTCATGGATGAAATTTAAACTTTGTCATAATTGGGGATGTCTATTTTTTTGCAATGTATAGTAAATCGAAAACCATTTCGAGATAAATGCTTTTTAATTCGTTTTCTGTAGTTATTTAATTTTAATATTATGTAATGAATTTATTATATAACAAATAAGCAATGACCTTCATTTGACATTGGTGTAAATTGCGTGACCGGTTCAAGTCGTACTTTATTCTGTGTGGTTAGAATTATTCACAATTTACGCGTGGATTATACTACGGAGTTTGATTTGGACCCGCTGTCTGACATCTAGCACTTTGTCAGTGCCAGTAAAGTGACACAGTGTATAGTGTACTGCCGTCGTAATCATAAAAGGCACAACTGCAAACTTACTCAAAACAGAAACGGCATAAGTTTACAAAGAACAAGTGTGCACTTAGGCTTTTTCTGTCTCACAAAAAATGCTAGATGTGCCCCTTTTCCTTACGACGGCAGTGTACCACTACGCAAAAAATAATTCAAGGGGTTGCCTTATCGTACGCATTTAGATAGATTTAGAAATTTGGCATTGTGGGAGCCCTCAATTATAATCTGACGTCACCAACTAAACTAGTTTCAATAATTAATTTTGAAAAAAGTAGAGAACTAAATGACAAAATATTGAAATTAGTTTCTTATAATTGACTTTTCTATACAAAAAAAAAATAAAAACCACTGGTAATTTTTTTTAGACATTCCCAATTGACACTAACTTTTGTGTAACTCTAAGGGACCTTTTGCACTGTAATATTGATCTATTATGTATGAAAAACAAAAAAAAATCGATTTTATCAAAAATCAATATACCTTCCAAGTAGTTTATGTTAATGTAACGAGCAACGTGTCAAATTTTAAAAGGGTTTATACCGTTGCATTTTTGTTAGTTTTTCTCGATCATTCCATAAAAATTGAATGAAAATTAAAAATGTTTTGTATACAAATTGTTCTAATATATAAGTTAATGTGTCTACTGCAATAATAATTCGTGATAAGACTTTTATTTTCTTTAAAAACCGTTAGGTAATAATTTGTTCGTTTTTAAAGAAAATAAAAGTCTATCACGAATTATTATTGCAGTAGACACATTAACTTATATATTAGAACAATTTGTATACAAAACATTTTTAATCTCCATTCAATTTTTATGGAATAATCGAGAAAAACTAACAAAAATGCAACGTTGCCAACTCAGCAGGTATAAATCCTCTTAACAGAAATAAAAAAAAATAAGATGTATAGGAGCGTCCTCACTGAGAGCATTCTTACCCTAGCATTTGTAATCGAGCAATCGCCGGTGTTGGCGTGTACGTGTTCACCTAATCCGTCGTCGGCGGAAGTATGTTCGGGCGTAGTCGTCCGAACTCGGCCGATCGAATCAAACGTATGTAAAGGAACGAGAGCGCCTACACTGCAACCGTACCGTAGCAGTGTTGGCGCTCTCGTTCCTTTACATACGTTTGGTTCGATCGGCCGAGTTCGGACGACTACGCCCGAACATACTTCGGCCGACAACGGATTAGGTGGACCGTGAGCTTTGTATGCTCGGCTTAACGTCCACACCACTCGAATATTCGACGCGGAATGCTCATTAGTCCCATTTACACTAGGGTTGCCATAAGTGTGGGAACTCAGACCGGGACATTTAAAGAAAAACTAGTAAAGGTAGAAAAAAATAAACTTTTATTACAGCAATAGGTAACTTTAAAGGTTTAGTCCTTGCCTAAACACAAAACAACTTTTAACACAGCCATTCAATGCCGGCGAGTTTTTTACTTTTTTTTTTAGGGTTTTCTGTTTGTTGGCGCTTTTCGCTATATTGGTGAAAATGCACATTATCGGCTACGAGCGCAGCGTGTAGCATGCGCTGCCGCTAGGTATATTACTCTTTACCAAGTCCAGCCCTCTATTAAATTACTATGATTTTTAAACCGGGACAATTTGCTTATCGGCCGGGACGCCGGGACACCATGCTTCAAACCGGGACATGTCCCGGCGTACCGGGACGTATGGCAACCCTAATTTACACGCAAATGCTTTCACTGGGGACGCTACTTCCCGCAATAGCCGGGTCTCTACTGAACGAACTGCCTAGCGAGGCAGCAATTTTCGGCGCCATTTTGAACCTTGTGTCGAACAAAATTATGCCTCATGCGGTAGCCTCGCGAGGCAGCTCGCTCATTGGGGAGCCAGCTATTTAATGTACGTCGTGTGCGTTACAGAAGCCCCGAGCTGTCGTCGTCGCCATCTTATGTGTCGCTGAGCCGCCAGAGCAGTCGCGTCGACGAGCCCGCCATGCGGGACGGGCCCACCATCGTCAAGGTAACAATCATCATCATCATCGGCCAGTACACGTCGCATTGCTGGGTCCAGGCCTCCTCTCAGAACGAGAACGAAAACAACTCAATTCCCACGTTACACATTACGTCAGTTTCGTTGATTAATTAGAATTTGATAATTCAAGTAGCATACGGTAGTTCTGTAGCCATGGATTTAGCTGTGTTGAATGTAAATGCTTTCGCATAGAGTTCATTTTACTATGCAATGTTTTAGAGACATCAATAGGATGATGGCTACATTTTTTTAAACAGATTTCAATTATATTTCTTTCTCATTTCAAAACTAAACCTTATATTTTTCGTCATAAAGTTTAATTTTGAAATGATAATAATTCGAATATGGATGTTGACGCCATTAAATAATAATTCGTTAGCCCTAAAAACCAGATTAATTTTCGACTAACTCCAAAATCAAATTTTTTGTTGTTTTTAAAAAAATAAATAAATAGTTCGTTGGTTAAGCATACGAACAAGTGACGTCATAAGTTGCTATTGCCATTCAAACTCTATGGGAGAATTGTGTTTTGACAGCTCATAAAAAGTACAGATCGATTCACAAGAGTTGGCACAAATGGATTGAACGAAAGCAATGTCACTTTGACATTTTTGTAGGAAAATGACTGATGCATGACATTTTCATATTTGTGTGAAGTGTATTCAAATAGGTAACACACACTACTTACACATACTTTCATTCACTCATTCGATCCATTCGTGCCAACTCTTGTGAATCGACCTGTACGTCAGTTGATTGGTGGTATCAACATCCCTATTGAGTCAGTTTTTTATTAAGCGTGCGCCATGTAAACAAGCATTACCGGCGCACAGTGGGATATTTTGTGATTCTAGCTGGCCAAAATGATTCATGCGGATTTTGACAATATTTAGATGTTTTTGGTTGTTTTTATAATATAACAAGACGTATTTCGATGCATTTTTTTTTTTTTACTTTTTTGACGATAATATTATTGTGAATTTCTTAATATTTTGACGTGTAAAAGCTAATATTGGTTACAATTGGAAATAAAGGAATCTGTATATCTATATATTTTATTTATAAAACGATATAAACGACTAAACATCTTTATTTAATGATGATCAATTATCGCGTTTATTAACATAATAGGCACTTATAGGCACCTATTTTCTCTATGGTTATAATAAAGAAGATGTTTTCAGTATAAAAATATTTAAAAATGAATCGGAGAGCACCCGAGAGCGTAACTAAAACCCCTCATAACCAAACACCGGATTGACGGGTGCAAATCTGTACTGACGTTTAATAGTGCGAGGACACATTAAACTAATTTTATTAGTTGTTATCGATAAAATTGACGTATAACCGTTGTCTAATTTTAAGAATTTGAATTAAGAAGAAAATGTCATACACAAAAATAAACGTTTTGAGGAATTAACTTCTTTAATATTTTATATAATTTTCATAATATATGATCAACATTTTTTCCACAATTTCAGACCTCAAAAATCGTCACCTGGGCGACAATATCCATTTTAGCCAACTAAATGACCTTTCAAGGTCAACTGTAGTAAATGGAGCAAATTCAAACAATTTATAGTGTTGATGAATTTTATTTATGCATTTTAAACCGATTTGAAAAACAAAAAGGTAGGCTTAATTGGTCGGAATGCTAAATAATATTGTTGTACTGGATGAATTTTTCAATTTAATTTCAATGGTTGTCAAAAGTGACTCGACACAGTTAATGTCAGATACCGTTTGTTTATAGTTGCGATAAGTATAAATGAAAGAGGTTTGCACATAATTAAAAGTATTCAAATTTAGCCATTAGTTATGATAATGATGGTTAAAAATTGTTTTTATCGATGTCGATAAACTTAGTCGATTTTGAATGAATCACTAGCACTGGTACATTTTTGCCCCCGTCAATCCGGTGTTTGCTCATAACTTTAACAAACCGAAAAAAATGAACTAAACAAAAATCTCTCTGTTTAGTATTATATATTGTAAATGTAACAGCAAAGAATATGCAAAAAAACTATAAAATAAATTGTACTCTTACCTGGATTATCGTCACCCATTATCACTTTTTGTATAACAGTGAACAAGTTAAAAATATTCGATGTTCAAGGATGCGTACGGTAAATATGCCAATAAGCGATGCGTGCAGTTTAGACAAAACGATCAACTTTCGACTGCTGCGGCGCGGGTCCAGAAAGGAGTGGGAGTGGTATGAAGGGTTATCTATTGTTCGGCGATCACCTGGCTTACGACAGGCAGTATTTTTTTTTTTACATGCACTGAACTTGAGATTTTTGACTTTTGGCCAGCTGGAATAGCAAAATATCCCACTGTGGCGGCGTCACACTTTTCGGTCCGAACCGGGACTTTTCCCCGATCAAGAACAATCTTTCAATTGCTTGCTTTTTTAACTGGTATAACGTTCCAGGCGGGAGCGCGATGCAGCGCAGGCGCAGGCGGCTCGGCGCTGCACTACGCGGCGTTAGACCTCGAGCCTCGCGCCGCCGCCACCCAGCCGCCGCCGCGCCTCTACACGCAGATAGACTTCCTGCGCAGCGAGAAGTTGCACGCCGCCGACAACTAACCCTGGTGCCACACGTCCACAGCTGGACAGACTTCTGCGCCAGGTCGTCTCATCACTCCTAGCTCCGCGTTGCGCGCAGCCGAGACCACATCGGAACCAGCAATCGTATTGTCCACTGCTCCGCAAGTGCCGTGGTCGTGTCATTAGTTGGTGTGCCTCGGAAGAATATGGTTATCTCATAAACCTAAATAGACGGACAGAAAAATACTTACACAGATGTAAATCACGCTGATTCGCATGATATCTTATTTATTTGTTTTGCTAGAGGGTGAATATTCGAGCGTTTTGACCGCGCTGATAAACGTCATTACCATTCGACGATTATTACCGCAACCGAAGGTCGAATCGCGCGAAATTTCATCAAACTAGATTCAGCATCGGTACCGTCTTAAGTTTTCATAAAAAGTTAATCCTAAGCATCATCCATTTTGATAATTTCTGCTCAAATGTTAATGACAAAAAAAAAACGCTGAGTATTTACCTTAGATGTGCCTTGAACACAAAAAGTTTGCGAAGCACTGGTATAGTCGACCGAGATATTCCTCTACCATAAGTTTCAATGTCAACGGCTTCAAGCATCAAAGGCAAAGTGGATCAACTTTTTCTCGCGACCCGTTGCTATGGTTACACAAATTTTGTCTCATGGACAACCTAAACATTTTTCTATGGAACAGTATGTAGACACTTGGACAACTGGGGACTGAGTAAACAACACCAAAATGTTATTCACCCATTTGCACTTACACGTCAATGTGACTCAGCCTTATTGTTTTTATTTTTATGGTAAAGCCCTTACTTGGTCGACTATACAAAGCATTTTCGCAAACCCATAGAAGTGGAATTTCTGCTGTTTCTCGAACGCTACAATGGCGTCTTCAAACCGAAAGCGGATGGGCGTCTGTGTAAGTCTCCATGTGTAATGGCCCTAAGCTTTATTTCGACGGTGCGTGTAATTTTGCGAGTTTCGATACAGTGCAGCGCCGCGCGGCGTTGGATTTAGAAGCGTTCGAACATCAACAGTATGTATGTAGTATCGCAAGTCACTCGTCGTCGTCTAAATAAATCTTAAAACCGAGTTTAAACTTGCAAGAACAAGCGTGCGAGTTGCATTACATTGCAAGGCAGTAAAGCGTACGAGATTGGAGTGTTCAATCAAGCACCGCAATGTAATAGAACTTGCACACGGTTTTTCTTGCTGGCCTAAACTGGACTGAACTCTGAAGACGTTTCCTACGATAAAAACTAGCACAAATAGCTCTGGAGTCAAAGTAATTACCGCAAACCAAAGTGCGAAAATAAGGCTGCGGTCGCAACGTGAAATATTTCTGTTCGGCGATTCCTGTCGTCGATCCAAGAAACTTAGTCGTTGATACGTCCGGGAGTTATAGAACGCGCATACTGCAATTTAGACCGTAAGCCTGCGAGCTTACGTTCTATAATCGCTCGCGTGACTCGCTATACCCTCTGTTGCGTAAAGATATGGACTTTAACGTGATGCAATCAGAGGTGATTTAGCATGAAAGTTTCGTCCACGCCCGTCGGTGGACGGCAAGCTTTATAGTTAAGTTAGTCGACTGCCATTTATTGTATTAAGTGCGAGTGCCGGTCGAGTTTAGTGCTTGGGCGAGTTGACGCAGCCAGTAACTGTCTAACCATAGTGGTAAAAAAATACTTGTTAAACGACCAAAAGTTTCGATGGTAATTTTATTCGCTGACCCTAAAGCATAGTCTTTAAAGTACTGCTTTAAGAAAGTAAGTAGCTTTTCTATGCATGGTAATTGGCTAATTTGTGCAGTTAATCTCTGGTTAGACGGTTAACGGCCGACTGTGAGACTGTTGTTAGTTGTAAGTTGGTATCACGAGTCTATTAACAAGCTTCAAAGGGAGATGGAAGCGGCGTTAACTTTTTTAAACTCCTTTTTCTTTTAAATTCCAACTTTGTCTTTATGAGAACGGACGGTATTGTCGAGTCTGATTCGTTTCATATGTAAATTTTGAAAGCCGAACTCTACATTATCAAAGAAAAAGCTTGAATCGGTTAATCTAATACGCGTCGTTTTTATGTGAAAAAAATACGATACTCTTGTGTGAAGTTCCTATTCTGTTTCTACAGGGTGTTTGGTAGCTACGTGCAAAGCTTTAAGGTGGTGATAGCCGAGGTATTTTTGAACATTTTTAGCCATATATGTCTTAGCCGAAACTTGATATTTTTTTTTAAATTGAAGACTTAGAAATTTTAGGAAAATACCCAGAATTTGATAGTCAGGAGTCAATATTGCCCCAATGAGCGTTAATTTGGAAACCAAATCTTTTATTTCGGATAGTTTAATGTGTATTGGACCAAATGAAATAATTTTCAAGTGTCTTTCTTGCCATAAAAACAAAATGAAGGCATTCGAAATTGCTAAAAATGTCTTAGGTTGGAACAGAGTCATTTTTCTGTGCCATAAAATAAAATTTAATAAAAATCCTTGAAATGTTCAAACATTTTTAAAAACATGCCTGTTTATTGTTCTTTCTTTTAAGGTATCACTCATTGACATTGCTTGCTAAATCTGAGATAAAAAGTAAAACTAAACTCAGGGAGCACTCTCTAAGAATGCACTAGTCTTGAAATTTTACTAGTAAATAACGTGAAAAAGACAAGTCTACGTCATTTTTCTGTGCCATATTTAAAATTTCCAAATTAACGCTCATTGGGGCAATATTGACTCGTGACTATCAAATTCTGGGTATTTTCCAAAAATTTCTAAGTCTTCAAATTTAAAAAAAAAAACAAATTTCGGCTAAGACATATATGGCTAAAAATGTTCAAAATACCTCGGCTATCACCCCCTTAAAGCTTTGCACGTAGCTACCAAACACCCTGTATATAGGGATGGTTAAAAAAGTTAAAGGATTATGTCGAAGACTGTCCATCTCCCCTGCCTATAAGAGTAAGAGTGCTGTAACGTGACGTATTTCACATTTATTTTTTATTTTTTCCCACTTTTCGGATCACGTCCTACCTTACATTACCTACCTTAACACCTTACATTTGATCTACTAGAGTGTGGTAAGGCGACCTTGTACTACGAAATCCGATTTTCAAACTTCGTAACTATGTCCGTTCACGCTAATAGTATTAAGCTGAAGAGTGAGAGGGACAACAAGACATGAACCTCGAATTTCGTAGTAGCCCCCCAGATGTTATGCCGGGGCACCGAAGACCTATACTTCGTTTTTTTTAGCATTAGACATAGGGTAAACAATCTTGGTTGGGTTTATGTGATTTGTGTGTGTTCGTACAGTGTGGAGGTGGAGGAACTGCATGAACGCACATTTCTTGCATAAACGTAACTATTGTAAGGTCGCGGGTGAGCAATGTAATTGTTTCAGTTCATTAATCTTGACGAGTCTTTTTATTGAAAAACGCTTTTAAAAAACAGTATTTACATTTGTTTGTGTTTGTATTACTTATGAAACCAAAAAATGTAATTGGCCGTATGTCCTTGCGAATTGTTACATATTTGCTGTGATTTATTTTATTTTTCAAGTGGTTTTCAATAAAAAATACACGACCTTCTTTCTAATGCTGAAAAAAAACGAAGTATAAAGAAGGTCGGAAGTTGTTTTTATGCATGGCGCTAGGATCGCTACAGCTGCTGAAGCTGTTATATTATATTGTATTTCGTTATTAAATATTATTGAAAAAAAAAAATCGTCAAACGACACTTTGGAAGCGCTAAATCCATTTTAGATAATGTATAATGTGTTTGTACAGCAAAAAGATATTTTTAGTAATTACGATAATTACGTAACATTTAATTAATTTCGCTGGAAACTAATGAAAATATTTCTATAAAATTAATCATTCACCACGTTCAAATGTAGCTAGTTGTTGAACATTTTATTTGTGTATTCGTGTACTCATAGTCCTGATCTAGAGTATCTATAAATTGGTACTGTTTGTCACTAGTACTATAGCGTAAATGGCATACACTGAAATTAAAAAAAAAATATAAAATAAATGTACAGTAAATACGGCAGTGGGAGGGCTCCGTGTTCGATGTAAAGATAATTTAAATGTTTAAATGAAATTTATGGTTGCAACCCCCGGCTGCTAGCACCCGTTTTGAGGTTTGGAATGAGGGTGGATTCCTAGTAAAGCTGACTGAAAGGCTGGTGTTGATGAGAGGGTGCCTTAAATAATTAAAGGTTGCAAAGTCGTTCAAAAGAATTTATATATTGTGTTAGCCCGTGTTAGAATCCGTGAAAAAACGTTACGGTAACATTTTAAAGCACAACGGTCTTTCGGACAACGCCATCTATGGTTTGAAGACTAAGTTAACAAGTCATCATGATAGCAGAGGCACTTCAAAGTTCTTGGACAGCGCACTCTATGCTTTTTTTTAGGGAGGCAAACAAGCAAGCGAGTCATCTGATGGAAAATGATCACCACTGCCCATAAATATCAACGACTGAAAGAGAGTCGCTGATCTGTTGCCGGCCTTTAAAAAAGGAGACGGATGGGAGGGGGAGGTATTGGGCCGGCGCTCTCACTGACCGTACGAAACGCAGCACGAGTACTGCTGCTTCACGCCGGTGTTCTGTGAGAGGGTGGTACTGCCCCGGACGAAAGCCCGGAAGCAGATTAAATCGTGTTTTTCTGTGGAAATGAGATCCCGTGACAAAAAGTAGCGTATATCACTCTCCAGCCCACCAACTATGTCCATACAAAAAATCACGGCAATCCGTCGCTCGCTTTCGACGCGAAAGAAGGATAAACAAACGAACACACTTTCACATTTATAATATTAGTATGGATATCTATTATTATAAACTATTATATTAACAATGTTACTTTTTGGTGTTATACAAAATACTGTGTAAGTACTTTGTACATTTTTGTACAAATGTTTCTAACAAGGGTTTTTTCGTATCATTGTTCCGGTTTGCAGAACTACGTCCCATTGTATTTGTATTTGTTCTAGAACGTTGAAGTGCCTCGGCTTTTAAGATGGCGCGTTAACTTTGTCTGCAGTCAATAGATGGCGTTGTCCGAGCGAACGTTGCGCTTTAAAAATGTTACCGTAACATTTTTCAGGATTTTAAATGTATCTAGTGAAGGGGCCATTCTACTTTTCGTTGACCAGTCATTTTTAGTAAAGTGCTCTTCAAATATTTTTTTTACAAAAACGGTAAAGTGCTCGGTTTTATCATTAAAGATTTAAATAGGCACCTAATTAAGCTTATATTTAAAATTATCACTACACATAAAAAGTAATCATTACTATCTATAAAGTAGGTAACGCTGTGGACATGCGTGTCCCCGCCATTTGTATGGAAATTGGTGTATTTTCCGCTGAGTTACCAATTTTTTCCACAAAATTTCTTTGAATTTAAAGTGTTTTTGCTTTAAAATATTAAATTTAGTTATTTCAGTTTTCATATAAGTTATTTACACTTGAAAAAAATCACCAGGTATGCCTTATATTTCACGAAAGATTAATGGTTACTTAAAAGTAGAATGGCCCGAAGGCATTTCTAACGCGGCCGAATATAATTACTATAAGTAAAACTGCCATCTTTACATATTTAAAATACTTTCTGTTCACCAACACTCCCCGTAAGTTTTTTGATTTTACAGTGAAAGCAAAGTTCGCAGTCCGTATGGTTTTATTGAAAGCACCGGTGCTAGAGCCCCGGATTGTTATCACGGTTGTGAGAGAGGCCTAAAGTAGCACACTCAGTTTATGTTCCCTTACCCCTAATACTACCTACTGTGTTCTTAGTATACTCTGTTCGGAGTACTGTGCAATTTTTACCACACGATTAAAAATAATGGAGTTATGTCTACATTGTTATTGTTTGTTGTTGGCCTGTACTTGGCTGTTTTCATCCATTCTTGATTATATCTACTGGATTTAAAAAAATACCATAAATTTATTTTGTCATCTATAGCTGCGTACGTACAACGCGTTCCTGAGTTACGCGTAGTCGGGATGCGTTGCTGACGCATACATTAGACGCGTGCAGCTCCAGGGCGGCTACTACGAAATTCGAAGTTAGTACAATACGTTTACTTTTAGTTTACCACTGACAGATTGCTTGCCTTCATTTCATTTCCAACTTTAACACCATACAAATAAAGTAGTTATTACAAAATCTGCAAACGTGGGTAACAGTATTCTAAAATTGGCTTTATTTGTAGGTCGTTAAAGTTGAATATGAAATGAAGCAAACCATCTGTCAGTGGTAAACTTTATGTAATTTTACTGTATCGTGCTGTCCTTTTCATTCTTCTTTTTAATACCATCAGAGTGAAAAGAATGGCATGATAAGAAGTTCAAAAATTGAATTTATTAGTATCAGGGCTGAACGCATCATTCATTCATTTCATTATAGCGCGTGCCAATAATTAAACCCTATTCAGACAACTACATAGTCCATGTGTTAGTAACAATATCTTATAGTTATAGCTATGTTAGTGATCATAATTAAGAAAATGACAACACACATATTAACATTAATGTAATGTACAAATAAATTATTTTCTATTTCTATCCATTTTGCCGTTCAAATATTGCATACAGGGACGTGCGCGTCCTCTTTGACTCGACGCGTACTCCAAAAGTACACGCGTATTTGTAAGTATGGGCGTGGCGTTCCAGGAAACGCGTAATTGACTACGCGTAGTACGTGTACCAATGTACGCGCCGTCCGTACGCAGCTTAACGTGAAGACGGATTACTTTTAACTGTCACAGGGTTTTTCATTTATCATATTGAAATATTTACGTTCGATATTAATATAATCACGAATGGATATAAATTTTATAATTAACAAGTAATCATATAACAAAGATAAATAGAAAATATATTAAAAATAAACAACTAAGGCTGACAAACGATTTTAGATATACGAAATCGGTGTTCGTTTGAATTTGAAACTGACGTCGCGAGTTGATTACTTGTTAAGATAACTTAGTCAAGTGTTAATAAATGAAATATTATTCTGAGCTTGAATAGGGAGTCCATTATGACAGTCCATACGTTCAACAAGCGCAAATACTATCCGTATTTATTTTAATAACATTTTCGCTTATATTGGGCTGCGGTTAACGAAGCCCGAGTAATTCTTGTCCCATAATGTATGACCTAATATTGCACGCCATTATAATTCGTGTCCTTTGACCTCGTAAAGACCAAGTCAAAATATGACAATCGATTTTGTTTTTGTTCTCTGCCTTTTCCCAACTGTTTATTTTTTCTGAAACTATAAACATTCAGGATTGTTATAAAACAAACCTAACCTAACCTACAGTCGTGAAATATATCCTGAATAGTTTACATGAATCATTTGGATAATATTATTTTCGCAGGCAAGGCAGGATACCTTTTTTAGGGTTCCGTAGTCAACTTGGAACCCTTATAGTTTCGCCATGTCTGTCCGTCTGTCTGTCTGTCTGTCTGTCTATCTGTCCGTCCGCGGCTAAGCTCAGAGACTGTTAGTACTAGAAAGCTGTAATTTGGCATGAATATATATATCAGTCACGCCGACAAAGTGATTAAAACTAAAAAAATTTTTGTTTGGTACCTCCCATAGACGTAAAGTGGGGGTGATTTTTCTTTCTCGACTAACCCTATAGTGTGGGGTATCGTTGGATATGTCTTTTAAAACCATTGGGGGGTTGCAAGCATGATTTTTCTATTCAGTGATCTGTTTGCGAAATATTCAACTTTAAAGTGAAAATTTTCATTAAAATCGACCGTCCCCCCCTCTAAAATCTAAACTGTTGGGTGGAAAAATTTGAAAAAATTCAGAATGGTAGTAAATATATTATATTTACAAGGAAAATTATAGCGGCTAAAATTGCTTGGGAATTATTTGTAGTTTAAGAGTAAATAGTAGCCTAAGGTATAAAACATACCTAAACTTGGAAGATTCCGTACACATACGAAATCCTTTGAAAAATATTACTTGATTTTTTCGTAATGGCTACGGAACCCTATCTTGGGCGTGTCCGACACGCTCTTGGCCAGTTTTTATTTTTTTTAATATGGCTCCATCGATACTATCGATGATTGTTTTGTGTGGTTAAGTATCATTTAACGTGATCCAACTTACGGTTTCCACCCGTATAAAAATTACGGGCACGAATTATAAGGCGTACATTGTGGGGCAACAATTATTAGGGCGTACGTTGATCGTACCCTTATGCTGTAACTCATGAGGGCGTGTTCTCGACTGTATTGTACAATGTGTTACAAAAATACCAAGAAAAAATTTTAGTAAAACCAAAAATAGTGGCAACTTTATACTGTCATGTCCATCAACCTGAGCCATAGAGTATTTTTACACAAAGTTTTCATCATTTATGAATTTGTTACTCCCGTGGGTAAGAATATAAAGAGCGGCGGAGACCAGATGCGTGTGCATGTCACGTCTCGCACACGCACTGGTTGTAATAAATTAAACTTTAAGAAAGATGGCGCACTAGATGCGTGCCATCTTTCTTAGAGTTTCATTCATTACAACTGGTGCGGGATACGCACACGCATCTGGTCTGCAATGGCCTTTAGAAGCTATGTTTGGTTGGTCTATTATCTACCTAGTAACTTTAAACGAGCAATTCTTGTATATTTATTTCGGGGTATCGGAAACTCTTTTAACGACTTCGATAGTTCGCTATGTGAGTGTTTTCGAGGGCTAAAATCGATCTATCTCGGTCTTATCTTGGGAAAAAAGTGCCCACGTTTGATCTTTTAGAACTTCAATGAAATTTATTATTGATAAATATCGATAAATTTTAGAGTTTAAATATAGTACATGTTTTATTTATAAATAGACTCTTTACAAAAGATTATTTAACTTTAGGTTGTTTTTTGTAACACCTTGTAGAAATTTTATTTGAGTGTTTGCGTCGTACGACTTTAACACAAGCAAAGGCTACGCGCTTTCATGAGATGCAACTACTATTACTTATCAGCTATGCCTATCGACGTGACCAGGTTTTAATAGCGAGAGGACACTCAGTGCATCTCTCTCTAATGAATCCAGTTCAAAAAGGACGGACACCTGTCAGAAAACCCTCTGTTTCTGTCGAAAATGAAGCTACTTACAATGCAAGCTTTGATATAATCACGCTATTTTGTGTGGCCAATGTAATGCATATATCCCTTTCTGACCAGTTTCCTAGTGCGAAAGGGATAGGTGCAATACAAGCTTGCTTTGTTCCTATTTGTGAGAAAACAATTTGTGCTCTATACTGTAGTAATAAAGCTTAGAACGGTCCGTTTCTGCCGCATTGCTCAATATTCTGTGCCAGGCTCAGACTATGTACGTAAATGATGTGTTCACGAAGAATCTTATAATCACACACAACCCAAATCTTGATGTGGATTAAGTTTATTTTTCATTGGCGATTGAGGTTTTTTTGGTGAATAGACGTAACTGTTTACGACCTTATGATATGACCTTAACATTGTAAGGCCCAGGCCTTATACTAGGAAATTCGATTTCCGAACTTCGTATTTTCGTTCCGTTCACGCTAATAGTATTAAACGGAACAGTGAGAGGGACGGCACGATACGAACTTCGAATTACTAAATTTAGTGCATACCTCGAAGCAAATGTTAACTTTCTTGATTGATAATAAGGTTCAAATTCGGATGGTCACGATTTGAAGTGGGCTTCGCGAGGGTAAATTGCAGGAAAATTATTTCTATTCATAGATTTGGACCAGTAACAACCACGGAATAGAAAAATCAAGAAGAAATCATAATTCTTAGTTTTTACCGAAAGCAAGTGTCGCCTGAAATGCTTACATGAGCATTCATACTTTGAAATCTTGACGATTATTGATCGTAGTAGCTTTTATTCAAAAAGAGCATTAACTTATAACCGGTAGCATAATTATAACTTCACGACAAGTACAATTACAGGTAGGTTACCTAGTGTGGAATAGCGGAAAGAAAATTGACAGCTGTCAATTGCATAGAATGATTTGAATTTAACATAGCGTGGATTCTTCATTTCCTAGGTCAAAAGTTTACACTGGTGCACCAAAAAAAACGCAATCGCCCATTGTCATTGTTAAGAATTGTATTTATTTCGCATTGTTATGTATTGTGAATTCAATTATTGTTGTTGTGTAGCCGGCTGAGCGGACGTGTCGGCTTAGCTGTTTTATTCTATGCATTTCCACGCGTCCACCGATTGTTGATTTTATCATTATTTTTAATACTTAGTTGTTGCTTATTGGTTATCCGTTGAGTTATTATAATTTTCTTTTGCCAAACGCCGTCCACAGCCGACGAATTAATTACCTGAACTAATCGTTATTCTCGCTATACACCGTGTTCACTTGTACGTCGATAGAAAATACTTTTTCACCCCAAATTTTTTTTTAGCACATGATAAATATTAAGTTCAGCAAGACTCTAAAATGAACAGAGTTACAAAATTTAGTATCAAATATTTGTCAGTGTTCTAATTTCGACAGCACAGCTTGGCTTAGTTGTACATAAAGTACCACGCATAGTTAATTCACTTCAATTCTTGACTATTTTTTTAACAGTAAAAGTTCATTTGATCTTTTGAATGTTTCTTTAAAGTTAGAGGAAATCAAAAATAACACGGTGTATATTGTTTTCACTTCGGTATAGAGTAGATTTAGTTGTACGTTTTACACTTTTGCGTTTTCTCCCATAATTCCTTGCACAATAGGGACTTAATTGTCTTTTATATTGCTGAAATTACCTTGACGTTTCAGTCGCATCACAACGGCCGTGATCACCGTTTACAAGATACATTTATTAGATACGTTACTTAAAAGTAACGTTCGTATGTAAGTTTGATGTTTAGTTTTCGATCGCCTTTGGTATCCTATTAAGTTGAAATCTGACATTTATGCAAGTCCGGTGACATTCAATGATCTGGTAGTGAAACTCTGGTGGTCCTTCCAGGGTCATCTCCGCAGGACGGTACTCTTCAACGGTTAATGGCATCGGCTTGAAACTTGGCGCAGTCAGTAAAAAATGCTTATTAGCAAAAATTTTTTTTAAACAAACTTATACGGCAATTAGTTACACTACTTCGTTCACCGAACTTGTTTCAAACTACTTCGGCGACCGAACGTCGTATTCACATTAGTCTGTCCGTCTAATGCGATGGCCATAATTAGGCGCTGGCAGCTGCCGCTCGCCGAATGCGGCCGACTACCGTGCTCTTCACACTGTTTCGGCGATCGACTTGATGTAATTGCCGCATTATAGCAATATAAATGTCACTAAAGTCCCGAGTGTGCTAGGGATTAGTTTTAGTGATATGGTCGTTATGCAAAAACTATTGCCCCGGAATACGTTTCTTTCTGTTCGTTTATATAAGCGGAATTATACAGTCGCTTATGATTGTTGACAGCACAGTGAAAATCGTAAAGTATGCTCGCGTTACGCTGACTATTACAGGGTTCCAACGAACACTGAGACTATGCACTTGCGTACGGTTAAATCACGACCCGGTATTTGTCGATCTTGAATGAACGAGCTTTCGACCCTTATAGCAATAAAATGATGGTTTGAATTGCCAGGTCGTGCATAATTGTTGTGATTTTGAGTTGAAAAATACCTGTAGGGAGGTCGTGTTTTAAGGCCTGTGCGTGTGCGTGTCACGTTACGCACGCGCACCAGTTGTAATAAATGAAACTGTAAGAGAGATGGCGCACTAGATGCGAGCAAATGGTGTGCCATCATTCTTACACTCTCATTCATTACAACTGGTGCGTGACACGCACACGCATCTGTTCTGCGGCGGCCTTAACCGCACCTGAAGCATTTTATTCTTTTCACTGTGCTTTCGTCCAAACAAAATGGATGCCACATTCCTACAGTGAACCGATTCGACTAGTCTCCTGTGTTCAAGTTCAAGCTTTCAAAACACACTTTCGTGTTTTTCACTCCTAATTATTATACTAAACGGGACTTATCATTATCACACCCTACACTTTAATCAACTCGTGACCACGGCTGCTGCAATGTGGCCGAAACGTCGAAGTAAATATCGTTTGCGTGATAAAGTTCCGTTTATAATAATTATGAATCAAATAGTTTAGTCAAATAGTTACGCTTTAGCCGCGCTCGTAACAAAAAAACGTTTAATTAAAAATAAGATGTACTGGGACCTGTATAACTAATGCCTGACTGAGAAAACACCAAATTGTTATATGTAATAAAAAGTTATTTATTCACAACTCCTGTTTCGCGTTTCTGATGCGACGCCGCGGCTTCGGGGCACATTGTAAAGTATTAAATTAAGTTATGATTTCACTCATAGTTTCGCTTTTTTAAGCAGTGAGCGTACCTCTGAGTCTTGCCTGCAAAATTAGACGTGTCAGAAACGTGCTAACGAGTAATAAAAGCTTTAAAACGCCAGGAACTTTTCAAACGCACAGGCAGCGGCGGCGTGGCGGTGCGGTGGCGGTGACGGTTGTAATATTCTAACTTGTATGAACGAGTTCGCGGTACGAACGCACAACCGTTCATACAAGTTAGAATATTACAACCGTCACCGCCGCTGCACCGCCACGCCGTCGCTGTCTGTGCGTTTGGAGCTCCCGTGGAGCGTCCGGGTCTAAAAAATATATGCCGTTATGCTGCGCACACCCGTGCGCACAGGACGCTCGACGGGTTTTCTTTCAACGGATTATTTTTGACGATGTATCCAACCGAGCGATAATAAAGAAACTAAACATGAGCGATTTCGACGCAGCGCCGGCAAGTTAGCCTGTTAACGTAGTACAATTTGGCATAGCCATTGATTTATAAATAGTGACGTTGTTGTATTCTGTTTTAGGTGAATTGTACGAACATACAGTCACGGGTTCGAGCGACGCTATTAAACAAATTAAGATTAAGGCTCAGTCATTTTGGTTTGTTACCACTAGTTCCATTGACAGTTCTATTGATAGTTATAGTGGGAATTTTTACTCCCATTAGTTCATTATTTTTAAAGGACTTCAGATAATAGAACTAGTGGGAATGACTTTTTCCCAGTAGTTCTATTTTATTAAAAAAATAATTTACTCTCTCTAAATTCATTACATAAACAATTTTGTTATTAAGAAAAATAAAATCGTTTTGTGCTGTGAATAACATATTGTTCATGAACAGTTTACCTGAGTGATACTAAATTAATTTAATATAAAATAGATCTACTGGGAATAAAAATTCCTACTATTTCTATCAATAAAACTGTCAATGGAACTAATGGGAATAGACTGTCATTTTAACTGCTTAATAAGGGTATATGATACCCAGACGCGGCTGAAGCCCGTGACTGCCTGGGCCGACGCTTCAGCAGACGCGTGGAGCTCTAGGTCTTAGCATTTTAGTTAAGCCAATACGCTAGTGCCACCTCGCAATGATATAGAACCATGTCTAGATACATTATCATTACCGAGGACGATTAAATGAATAAGACTGACAATGTCCACATAACGTCACGTACTTTTAAAATAATAGGCCTGCTTTTACCCGTTTTGCTTATAGAGAGGTCGGTGTACCTACCATTAATTTTGTATGTGGGTTTAAAGCTCCAAACGCACAGACAGCGGAGGCGTGGCGGTGCGGTGGCGGTGACGGTTGTAATATTCCAACTTGTATGAACTGTTGTGCGGTACCGTACCGCGAACTCGTTCATACAAGTTAGAATATTACAACCGTCACCGCCACCGCACCGCCACGTCTCCGCTGTCTGTGCGTTTGGAGCTTAAGACACAAAAGTGGTCTCTCCTGTGGGCATACAATTAGCGACTCCAAGTCGGCAAACTTAAGATTTATTGAAATGGGCTGAAAGTTGGCCAGGCGTTCACACGCGCCGATGTAGGCTTGACTAAAAAATATTGGCTACAGACCATCAAATTTTGCCATGTCCACAGGAGAGACACGAACAAAATTGTGTGGATAGAAAGAAATAGTGATTGCGAAGGCATGAGCCAGAAGGCTTATTGTCTACCACTACTATTTAGTTTCTTCATTGAGTTCATAGATAGCGTTATTGCGTTAAGCAAGATCAAAATGCATACAACGCCCTCTCTACACTAAAACCAGATACAGCAGGCTTGTTATTTAAAAAGAACGCATCGTTTTATACAGGGTGTTACAAAATAACCCCTAAAGCCTGAAACCCCATGAACAGTAAATAAAACTGTAATTTTGCGCGCTGTTCTTTTTTTGTAAAAAAAAATATATACTAATTTAATTCTCTACTGGAGTACTTCCATACCCTTCAGTTATTACGGGTAATTTTGTAACACCCTGTATACATTCGATAGTTTTCTTGATTTAATCATCCTTGTCATATTATACACTTTTATTCCACTTAGAGTAAGTCGTGTTCAGTTTTAAATTTAGCTGTAAGAATAGACGGGTACGGAATAAGAGCGTAGTGTTTATCATTATTTTTTGTGTACGGAATGATGCTGGCCGAACGAATCTCCTTTTAAAATATGCCACGGACTTCTGTACGGCGTTTCAAATGGCGTTAGGTTTGAACAGTGACGGCGGACGGGGCTGCGAAATTCGAGGTTCGTATCGTGCCGTCCCTCTCTATTTTGTTAGCGTGAGCGGAACGGCAGATACGTAATTCGAAAATCGATTTCGTTGTATAAGGCCTGGAGCCAAATTGTGTGGGCAAGATATTTGACGGATTTTTAACTGAGCCATAAAAACTACATATAAATATAGTCCGACAAGCTCGTGCGCGACCCTCCGCGGAATCCTGTCGCAGTCAGCGTTTGCCGCACTTATTAAAAACAATCTTGTTGAGGACAGCAGAGGCTCCCTGCGACAGGGCTCCGCCGAGCGCCGCGCACGAGCTTGTCAAGGTATAGAGGCCGTTAGCGAGGGTCCGCTTGGTCACTGACTGGGTTTTAATTTGCTGGCAACTTCACTCGTCCCTACGGCAATCAAAAACTTGGGATCCTTTTGGAAATTAAAGAAAGTGAACGATAAAAAAAATCTTGGGGATTCCCCGGTTCCGCAAACTATAGACAAAGTGTATGATGCAGGCGACTTTGGAATCTATGTGATATGTATAGCTGAATTAGATGATCGCTAGATGGTGCTTTAGACATCATTTACTCTCAAAACTTTCTGTAGAATCTAAAACGGTACAAAAGTGAATATATCGGCCTTTCGGTGGCCATTCTAAGCTGGGGGCCCTGGGCATGGGCCGTTTGTGTCCTGGTAAAGACAGTATTGTTGACAAATGCATCCAGTATTGTGTATTGACAAAAAACTCTAGTAAATTACGAACCTCCTTTTCTGAAGCTAAAAAAATCAAAATTTAGTAATTTATTACGAATTTTTTATTTCAGAAATTTATGCAGCTGGCAACTCTAAAACTGAGAGATACCTACCGTTGTGAAGTTGTCAGCAAATCCAACTGTCAATGTTATTTGAAACGCCTAGTACATTCAAATTATGCATAGCGAAGATTTATAATTTTATACGAATGACACGTAAGCACAAAAGTTTATCTATATTTCGCGAACACATAGCAAGGTCACAAAACAGGTTAAAAATTTTGAAAAGTTAATTATAACGAGTTTTAACACGCATATTCTAAAAGGAGCTTGTGGCTTCATTTACATTGGTGAGACTTGTATTTTTCGACATCGAAAGCTAGTGTGAATGCGGCCTTATAAACGTATATAAATAAATATACATTTACCAGACTCCGCGCGAAGACGTCGCGACGAGACGGAGTTATTATGAAATCTATACTAGTCCCATTGCAAGTTAAAATAATGTTTTTGCATAAAATGTTCCTGTAACGGCGTAAATAGTGGTTTTATAAGGTTAATCGTAAGTTTAACTATGTAACACTAGTACAGTTATATAGTGACGGCGGACGCTATCGGCGCGCCAATCTTTGAAAGATTATATTTTTTTACAAATGGTGCTACTGTTTTGTGTTTTAGACGACAGCTCGACAGCTGTCGTACTGCCATTGTGAAACTAAAGGTGTACATGTCGAGTAGGCACACCCATATCACAATCGACCTAGTATAGAACATCACTCCACAAACATATGATTAAAGTTTAGATGTAGTTTAGCTTTTGTAACAGGCAAGGCGAGTCATGGAGAATAAAGTGTCACAGTAATGGTATTCTCGTATTGTTCGTCGGATATGATGCGTGCCACACCCGTCGGATAGCCCGGCGTTTCATTGTTGAATGTCTAATTTTTTGGTACGTTACATTTTGTTTACTTTCATATTATATTGTAAATAAAAATAAAAGCTTTGGATTTGCGTGTTTGTTTTAATTTATTTATAACCCGAAATAATGTGGTACAAATAAAGTAATGCGTTTATGCGTCTTAACCCTTTGAACGCCTAGAACGCCTAAAGAGGTCGTGTACTGCCGTGCCTGCCACGCCACCGACGCTTATAGTGGTCATGACATGACATGACGTATATTGTCAAAGAAACTTTGGCACGCGACATTACGATTGAAATTTGCGTGCCTTTTCGTCTACACTCGGCGAGTTGGTGTACAAATGTACCTACTCGAAATGGGGCGTTCAAGGGGTTAAATAACTTCCGCAGCTAAAAGACCTGACAAGCTTGAAACGGCTGAACCAATTTTGATGAATGATGTCTAAACCAGCTTTTAAATAAAACCGCATCCAAATCGGTTCACCCGTTTGAGCTATGATGCCTCAGACAGACACGCGCAGCGCGGTCAAAGTTATAACACCCCTCTTTTTGCGTCCGGGGTTGAAAACGACTTTGAATGAATCATAATAAAGTACGACCTGATAATCGCCTTTATGTTTTGATTGAATTGAATTATCAGATGGTATATAATTATTGTCGTTCATTTAAGGAAGATGGACAAATACGGGATAGTGACATTCTAATTTTCCTGTCTATCCTATTCGACGCCAACGACGTCATATCAGCACCGCGGGTTCTACGCCAACGATTGATATATACTCACGAGCAGAATAATTGCATCACTTTGCATGCATGTACACCTAATAACTTTGTGAACCTTTAAATAACTTTGTAAAATTTTTAAACTTCATAGAGCTTAAATTTCAAGGAACAGCATCACATAAAAATAATTTCAGAAAGCCAAGGAAAGCCGGTTATTGGGTGCACATGAAAAAGCAAAGCGATGTAATTATTCTGCTCGTGAGTGTATCAGTCACGGCGTGCAGAGCGTTATCTACCTACATGCATGTCTATAGGGTTCAACTTCGCGTTTGACGTTCCGATGTCATGACGTATGAGTGAGAACTGTTGTATCTGACAGAGCGTTGAATAGGTTATTTATCAGAAACTGCTTACTTCACCTATCCGAGCAACATTAAAACCAAATGTATTATGAAATACTGTTTATTTTACACATAACTTACAAACCAATCATTCAATTATTACATTTTAAAACGCAAGAGCTAGCCTACGGCTTAACCCAATACAGCAAAATCAATTTCATTAAACAATGAATAAGAACAAGATTAATTTACAACAATAACCTTAACACAACCGTCTTTTGGACGTACAATATTAATTATTAGAACAAATACAATCAATATGGTATTTGACACCATTAACTATCAATTCCAGGATGGCTCTACTAAAAACCATTTAATTGTAATCAGAAAAACCCAAAGAAAGGACCATGGGCAACTTTATATTAATCGTAGACCAAAACTATCAAAGCTGGGAGTTATGTCTTAAATCTACATCATTACGTTCTATGGGCGCCAAGTTGAATTCCATTGCTGAACAGAGACATTAATATTTTACTCGGAGTTAATACGACCTATCAGAAAACTGGTTTCATTACTTTTATAGAATCAAAATCATTAATTATAAGTAGAGACCGGATTATATGCAACATAAAAAGCTTGAAATATGCATGCAAATATGCACGAAAAATGATAGAAATATGCTTGAAAACTGTCAAAATATGCACATTAAATAAATAAATAAATAAATATTAGGGGACAATCTTACACAAATCGACCTAGTCCCAAACTAAGCAAAGCTTGTACTATGGGTACTAGACGACGATAAACATACTTATATAGATAAATAAATACTTAAATACATAGAAAACATCCATAACTCAGGGACAAATATTCGTGCTCATCACACAAATAAATGCCGTTACCGGGATTTGAACCCAGGACCTCTTGCTTCGTAGGCAGGGTCACTACCAACTAGGCTAAAGCGGTCGTAAATCAAAAAATAAATAGAAGTTTTTATTTAAAAATCACATACAATTAGATATCAATAGTAATTTTTCAAGAATTAGTTAAGTATTTAACATTTTAACTAAAATCGTACCTTTAAAGCACACAAAATATTTTTAGAAGTGGAAAACGACCGTTTTTTATCCACTGAGGCAACCGGCCAGTATTCAAAATTAGGTAAAATAAATAAAATTAAGTGCTATGTTAGCAAATTATCGGTTCTGGCAATGAATCACATACCTCACCCAGAAATATGTAATTTACTTACTGAAAATATGCATCATCACAAGATTTCAAGTAAAATATGCAATGATAAATGAAAATGGGCTAAATATGCATTTGCATATGCAAATATGCAATTGCATGTAATCCAGTCTCTAATTATAAGGGTACGACTATTTACCTCATTAGAACAGTAATTAAGTCGTTTTAATGGCCTACGACTAACAATTATAACGCAATGTTACTGGCCCCAAGATTCATAATAATTAGGCGTAAGTAATCAAAGGTCCCATGCCATCCGCATCCAACGAGAACCCGCAACCTTAACCAGGTCGTTACTCCATCTTGTTGAAGGCCTACCTACACTGCGTCTTCCGCGCTGGATGCGGATGGCACGGGACCGATCTGTTTGGCGAGCCTTGAGGGAAAACTCTATTTTCAGCAGTGGACGTCTTTCGGGTGAAATTAAATGATATGATGAATCAAAGGTCAGATGAATGCAGGCTTTCATTCCGTCTAAAATATGCATATTATATCAGTTCTGCAATGGAATTTAACTTGGTGCTTTTAGAATTAAATAAAGTAAATTTAAAGACCTATTAAATGACCTAACTCTCAGTGCTGTCAATTTTAAGTAGTCAGAATGTCAACTCCCTTGCTTGATGGAATGGATGGATACGTCACAGTTAATTACCATACAGTGCCTATGAGGAAATCGTGGAACAGCTCAAAAAGCATGTCAATGGATTGGTGGTGTCAAATAGCATTTCATAACTGTTTAGAAAACTATAAATGCGATATTTACAGAGATTATAGGTACAGATCGTTAATATGGTACAAAATGGTATGGCAATAAAACACTGATACATTAGTCAGCAGCCTAAATGGATAAGCAGATTTGATGCACAAAATGATTTGCACACGACTCTACTGCCTAGGTAATAAGAGCGTATGGAGATCACTTGAGGGTTAGAAACGCACTGCTGTCAAAGTAGAAGGATGGAGACCAAAAAGTTGGAACATGTTAAATCTTAGCCATAGAAACGATGGACTGGAAAAAAATCCGTTGTGACACGAATATCCCACAAATATAAACGAGAAAGTTTGTGTGGATCGATGGATGTGTGGATGTTTGTTACTCTTTCACGCTAAAACGGTTTGGCGGATTCTGATGCAATTTGGCACACTGAGTTACCTGGATTAACATATAGGATATTTTTTATCCCGGAAAATTGTATAGTTCCCGCGGGATAGCGATAAACCAATTCTTTGCAGACGGAGTCGCGGGCAATAGCTAGTCAACCACAAAATTGTATGGGTAATTTTCGTGTCACAACTTTTTGAACTCCACATAGAAATTAAAGAGGGCGCCACTTTATTCGTAATTGTCACATTTTTGACAAAAAATGCTTAAATATGACAACACTCTTTTATGGAAAATTTTAGTTCCTCTTTCATACGTTTTCTACTCCTTATTCACGTAGATGGGGAATTTCAGAAATAGGGTACAATACATTTTTTGTTTTAATTTTTTTTTTGCATGGATCTAGTCAGAATCAGTAGCACTATCGATTCTACATAGAAAAAAGTGTCCCGACGTCATTTTTGTTACTATTCATACAGTTGTGTTTGAAGGTAACAAAACCGACACTTATTTTTATATGAAAAACTGGGGACATTTTTTTACTCCATTAAAATCGACAGTGCCGTGCCATTAATTCTGAGCAGATCCATGCAAAAAATTCTAAAATCTGAGAAAAAAATATAGTTGGGTGAATTAAGTTTTTAGTGCTACGCGTTGCTATGGTTACACAAATTTGGTCCATCGGACAACCTAAGCATTTTTCTATGAAACAGTATGAAGTGTCACTTGGACAACCGGGGACAGAGTAAACAACATGGAAAAGTTGAGTCACCCAGTTGTACCCTATTTCTGAAATTCCCCAGATATGACATTAATTAAATTACCTCTACAGTAAACACTTAAATATGAATTGTTTGTAACCTTAACACTGCGTAAGTACTATTACAGTGGTAGTATGATTATTTCATTATGACACATGGGATTTGTGAGTTTTTAATTTGGTATCGGTTGGGCACAGGAATAAGTAAGGCTCGAGTTCTTTTCTCTTGAGTATCCTTATACTGCATGTGTAGTAGCATGGTACACTGTAGTTTACCACCTTACCTGTCCGAGTGCCCCTAATGTGGGGTCATGAACCTTTTTTTCAGGAGTTCATGTTTTCAAGAAGTTCATTCCATGATCAGGTTGGGGATTTCATGAAGAAGGGTCAGGTCAAGAGTACCCGAACCCGGCGAAGATGTATGAAAAGACTAATGAGTTTGTGGAAGCGAAAGATGCATGTCAGGATCGGAGCAGGTGGAAACAAATAGTCTCTGCCTATCCTTTTGCTGGGAAAAAGGCACGATTGTTTGTATGTGTGTGTATGTTAGCATGGCATGCTTCCACTATGGGTTCGCAATTTGAAAGTGAAAGCACGCTTGGACGTGTTGCTTTGTCAAATCACTGTTTGGGGACAATGAACGTACCTTTTGAACGCCACACATCGTTTTTGTTAATGCGAACCAAGGATGATATAGACTGGATTGGCAGTCGCCATAGTACGGATCGGCCGCGGTTTTTGTAGTTCGATTATTAAATCTAGATGGCGCTGAATTATAGCCAGAGGCTTTGAAGGCAAAACAATAAGACTACAGATGTTTCATATTACTACAAATGTATTATTTTTCAAAAATATTGCATAATAATGCATTTGCAGTGATATGAAATATCTGTAGTCTTCATGTTTTGCCTTCAAAGCCTCTGGCTATATTTCAGCGCCATCTAGATTTAATAATCGAACTACTAAAACCGCGGCCGATCCGTACTATGGCGACTGCCAATCCAGTCTATATCATCCTTGATACGAACTAAATTGATTTTTATTCGGATGCGGGTAGGTTAATTTTTGTATTACCTTATTGTCGTCTATAGCCGGCTATGGCGTTCAAAAGGTTAAACGTTATATTTCGCGTTTGTGTGGCCGTTGGTATGCTGTAGGAACGAAAGCAACCAATTTCGACATTAGTGTGATAAATTAATCTCAAGGAATATCAGAAAAAGGAGTGCAGGGATAATCTGTAGTCTATTCCTTTCACAAGCGCTTTGTAGTCATTTTAGTGATGCATTTGTTTTTAGTCTAGCTTTAATTGAACTTTCCGCAAACTCGCCTTGCTCGTGCACTTGCTACTTGGGCGGCGACCGACCGTTCGTGATTGTGGGACTATCTTTCCACGACCTCGCCTTCGCTTTTGTCGTGGACACCTTTTTCCTCACCACGCGTTTCTCCGTATACTCTTCATCGGACAGCAACTTTTTCTTACGCTTTATCTTCTTATCTTCAATGACGAATGAATCATCAAAGATATCGGCGCTCGAGTTTGATATTTCCGACTTTTTGGGAGGTTTTTTCTCGCCTATGATCTCACAAATCGGACTGTCGAATGACACTTGTCTAGGGCTACGTCTGGACCTACCTGTCGAGGTCTGTGTCGCTGTGTTGACATGGTTTTTCTTGACAGGCGGCGTGGCTTTCGGCGTTAATTTAGTCTTCTTCTTAACGACAAGAGAAGGCTCGATAGATTTCCTCTTGGGTCTTCTAACTTTATTAACTTTAGCTTGTTCTGGTTCTTCATTTTCATCGTCTTCCAAATCTTGTACTTTAGGTTTCTTTCTTCTGACCAGTTTCGGAGCATCACCGCCATTTGGCGTCCTTTTTGGGGCATCCTCGTCACTTTTGTCGTCGACAACTTTGGTTGCTGTTTTCGATTTCTTCTTGCTTGGTGTGAACACGAGTTTGCTGTTTCTGGTGATGCCTTCGCTCTTGAGGAAGCTCTCGAATATCTGTCTGCATTTCGCGTAGTCTGGCACCTCTTTGGGCTTCAAAGTGTTTATGTAGTCGAAGAATTTTATTAGGGCCCCTGGAAATCAGAAATGCAGAATTATTTTTCTACTTTCAATGTTTTTCAAAATTTCATGCGCACTGTTTCGGACAATGATGAATTGATCATTTATCATAGACTTTTTTTTTAGACTGGCGTGGTAGCCTAGTGGTTCGACCTATAGCCTCTCAAGCAGAGGTTTTTGGGTTCGAGTCTAGACTCGCGCTTCTGAGTTTTTCGGAATTTACGTGCGGAATCACATTTGAAATTTACCATGAGCTTTACGGTGAAGGTTGATATTGTGAGGTAACTTGTACACACCTCCGAAGAAATTCAATGGTGTGTGGGAAGTTCCCAATCCACACTGTACGTACTCTTTAGTTTAATAATCATAATTATAAGGGGCTGTTTCACCACTTTCCTTAAAGTTCGGATTAGCTTAATCATAACCTTATTTGACAGATGGAATTAAAATTTCTGTTTCACCAGTCTCGATTAGCGCTAAGTGACGGACAAACTGTTTCTTAATTTGACCATCAGATCAGGAGGCATTTAGCATTTTTATCCGTCACATAAAGTTAATTTATTTTTTTGTGGCCATGGTTGGAGAGCCCTTCAGCCGGTTTCAGAAAAATAAGTCAAAGTATTTTTTATTTTTTAAAGAAAGGTCATGCTAAATTGCATAAAATAATTTAAATATCAAGATTTGAATAAAAAAATGTAGGTACACTTTTAGTATGTAAAAATAAATCCAAAATTTCGTAATATTTTTTAATTACAGACTTTTATTCAGTGGCTCAATCGTTTGTTCTACCTGAACTTGTATATCGCCATTAAAAAAAAGTTTATCTGTCAAATGGTTTGGCGCCACTTTTCGATTCGTTTTACGTGATTTTATTTTTCTTTGTTATAGTTAACAAAGTATCGTAAGTAAATACCGTTTTTGGATCAATTATAATGTTACATATTTGTTTATGCAAAAAAAATAGAAGTATTCAAAAATTATATAGTTAACCATTTCTTTTGCTTTAATAATGAGTGACTCTTTGAACGAAAGTGTGCGAACAGGAACGCGTGGTCGTGAAATGCGACGTTGCCATTCCGACTTTTTTTGTTAAACCCACGATTAGTTAAGTGGTACTTAGTTTGCACAGGACCGGAGTGGTGAAACTGAAAAAACACTAGCTGACAGATTTGTCCAGTACTTAGTTTATTCATTGGTTACGTAACCAGCAGTTTGACAATAAGGTGGTGAAACACCCCCTTAGCATAATAATTTATCATGCCAGTAAACTAAAGGGTACGTTGATAATGCTATGCGTGAAAGTCGATTACAAATTTTGCATTTGGCTGGTTAACTGTCGGTTGTTCATGTTTGTTTACATCTAGTTAAGTACCTAAAAATTTCTAGTATAGAATTGATAGATTTATTGGTGACCAAAAACCTTTCCCATAAAATTCGATATGGTGGCTCGTTGCGGTTAGAGATCTTTCGATAGGGCCAATACTTAATCGGTACACATGTCATCTACATATACTTTGGTATACAAGGTTTCATCTTTCCTTTACCGAATCGTAATGTTGGGATGATAAACGAAATATGCCGCAGATATGTTCCACTTACCAGGAGCGCTGGGGCAGTGCTTGGTGACACTGCTTCTGACGTTCTTCATGAAGGTTTCCTTCATGTCCTGGACGGCTTTGGGCTGCTTGAGGGCCTTCTCCCAGGGCAGGTCTCCCGCCAGCCACTGCAGCATGTTGTATCCGAGGATTTCCAGGTCGCCGCGCATCGTCGCCACTGAGGGTTCAGGGGTACACCATCAGCGAAACACGTGGTGGAATAAAAAAAATATATATTCAAAATACTTTCTTACACTATGATACAATGATACAATTTATCTATGAACTGAAACAATTACTTTGCTCACCCGCGACCTTACGATAGCTAAGTTTATGCAAGATTTGTGTGTTCATGCAGTTCCTCTGATTTACTCTGATAGTCAAGCAGCGCTAAAGGCATTAAACAAGCCGACAGTTAACTCCTCTTTGGTAAGAGAGTGTAGAGATGCACTTAATAAACTAGGGGAGAGTACGAAGGTTACGGTGGCCTGGGTCCCAGGACATCAGGGAGTGACAGGTAATGAGAAGGCTGATGAGCTGGCAAGGGAGGGAGCGGATACGGGATTCATAGGTCCTGAACCGGTACTTCCAATGTCTGCAGAAGTCACCAAGGGGGTTATAGATAGAATGAAGGAACAGGAAGCAAACAGTGAGTGGAAACAGGCTGTAGGGTGCAGACAATCGAAGATGATGCTGGATGGCATAAACCACAGAAGAACTAGGTATCTCCTAAATCTAGGTAAGAGTAGCTTAAGAACTATAACTGGCATAATTACTGGCCATAACTTGTTAAATAGGCACTTAAGCGTAATAGGTATAAAAAGTGACCCCTCCTGTCCACATTGTGGGAAGGAGGAAACGAGTGAGCACATCCTAGCCGAGTGTCTCATGTACGCGGCAGCGCGGCGTGATATATTCGGGAGTGACGAGCTGAGGGAGGAGGAGCTAAAGGATGTCTGTCTCAAAGATGTCCTTTTGTTCAGCAGGAGAACGAGAAGATTCGAGGAGAGTTGCTGTGTGGGAGCGCTGCTGGGACAGTAAACTGTCGGCTCCAACCACGGGGAACTGGGCTGAATGACTGTGCAAAACGATCGACAGCCCGCCTGACTCAGCAAGGCGTCCCCATACATCATCATCATCATCCTCCACCTCCTCACTGTACGAACACACACAAATCACATAAACCTATCTATAACCACCACCACATTGACTGACGCGTTTCGAACTCAATAGAACGCCAGAAGAGCGTCAGTGTAGTTTGGTGGGTGATAGTTGGGTTCGTGTGATTTGTGTAAACAGTGTGGAGGTGGAGGAACTGCATGAACACGCATTTCTTGCATAAACATAGCTATCATAAGATCGCGGGTGAGCAAAGTAATTGTTTCAGTTCATTGATGTGGACCTCCGTAAAGTGACGCCTGATTCAATAAATTACAATTTATCTAGTAAAGTTATAGGAAAGGGTAACACATATGCCTGAACTAGGATGATCCTGTTTCAGGCGAGAAAAGACTCCATAAAATAAAAAAATAAAAAATAAATAAATATCACAAAACAATTCACACCAATTGACCTAGTCCCAAAGTAAAACAAAACAAATTGAATATCGGGAACAGTTAATGTACGACAATAATGGACGACCTCATTCGAATTTAAATTAGGAAGTTAGTAATCTATTATGTTATTGCAGTGTTTCCAGGCAATTATGACATTGGGGCTTTCAAGAAAATGGTTTATAATATAATTCAATGTTCAAACAAGATGGAGCGACAACCCGGTTAAGGTTGCGAAAACGCGTTGGATAAGGATGGCACAGGATCGGTCTGTTTTGGCAAACCCTGGAGTGGGCCTATGTTCAGCAGTGGACGTCTTTCGGCTGAAACGATGATGATGATGAACAAACCAGTGACTCTCATTGAGTTGTTGCTATTAATTTCCCATCAGATGACCAACTTGCGCGTTTGCCTCCCTCTATTATTTCATACTAAATACAAACTGAAACATAGATGTACAGAAGAAACCCCAGAAAAAAGACCAATGCTGGGAATCAAACCCAGGTCCTCGGCATTCCGTGCCGCGTGCTTACCCCTACACCACCACTGGTCAGGAGTTTACACGCAAATTTTTCCTATGCATCATACATTCCAGCCTGCCATCATCAGTTTCATCACTTATGCAGTGATACAGCGCCATCTATGTTCAGTTCTCAACGAGAAACATCAACACTCCTTCGGAACTAACCGCTCACCCGGACAAGAGATGTCGCTACAAGGCCATACTTTTAAAAGTTTGGTTTGAAGTATCTTTTTGTTCCCTCTATTATAAAAAAAATACTGTTCTTTGTTGTCAAAGTCAGTTAAAAACTTGCCTCCTAAATGTGCGTCTCTACTGGTATACTCGATGGTCCCGTTGTGAGCACACTTGGGGTCAGGTTTGAACTCCTTATCATTGACCCTCGCAGCCAGGCCAAAGTCAACCAGGTAAGCCTGATTCTCTGTGCCCTTTTTAAGCCCCATGAGGATGTTGGCGCCCTTTAGGTCAGCATGCACGTAGCCTTTACTGTGGATGTACTCCAACACATCTAGCTGAAAAGAAAAATGTATGTTTTAGACTATTGCGGTCATCACTAATTTTATGAGTTGAAATCAGGTTTTGTTCCGCGTACCTTGATTTCAGAGAAGCCCGATATTTCGGCACAGTTGCATGCGCCATGATCACGAGACGAAAATGTATGGTACAGTCAACAAATTTCATTCCGTGGCGACCAGAGAACCTTGTCATCATGACATTATTTGATACAATACCTTGCAATAAGCAAAAGCATGTACATTACAACCTGTTTACATTATTCCAGTAGCTTGACACTGCGGAGCTCCAGTGCTCGATCAACCTCTTGTAGCTCGTTAGCATTGGACCCCGCAATTTTATGCTATTGGTATGATTTTACTGGAATAATGTAAAACTGGGTCTAAGATACAGCCAAAGATGAGCAAAATTGATTTGAATGACGAATAACAAAACAATAACCAAATTATAGATCCGAGTCATTCATGATGACGCGTGCCGTGGCTCTTATTGCGATGTCATTAATGTCTAATTTTGACAAATTCACGCATCTTCGCGAATGGCACTAGCTATATATGTATGCGAATGACGAATATATTTATTAAAATTTTTTAGACAGCCGGATAGCCTAGCTGTTGTTCGCCTAGGTTTGATTCCTGGTTGGGGCAGATATTTGTGTGAAAAATACGATTGTTTGTGCTTGAGTCTTGGATGTTTAATATGTATTTTAGTATCTATTTATATATATTAGTATGTGTATCTGTTGCCTAGTACCCACAGCACAAGCTTTGCTTAGTTTGGGACTAGGTTGATTGGTGTCAATTGTCCCATGATATTATTAAATTATCAAATGCTTGAGAGACCATAGGTCAATCGACTAGGTCACCATAGCTTCCTAGAAAATAAAACTAACCATTTGTAAGCCGATCTGGAAGACCGTGGCGGGAGGGAACGACCGGCCGCTGTCCTTGAACAAGTTCCACAGGTCAGTGCCGTACCTCTCCAGCACGAGATAGCGGTACTTCTCCCCGCGGTACTCGTGCGAGCCGTTGCCGAAGTACGTGGGCATGCCCAGGCTGGTTAACTTCTTGCTTTTCATGTATGCCTTTACTGGAAATAAGAGTTTGCGAATTGTAATTAAAGATATGTTATGATACAAATATTTATTTACTAAAACAAGTGTTTTTTTATTTAATATTTTATTTCTATGCTTTGCAACAATGCAGATGTCACTATCTATGCCCAAATATGTTTTCTGCACGTAAACATATAGGTACGTAAAGAATGAAAGAAAAAATTACAGCTTCAAAAGTATCAAACTGTAAATTATAATTGGAAAGATAATTACATAGGTATTATCAAAATGGTGGTGACACCAAATGTCACCAAATAAGGGCCTCCACTCAAAATGTGTTGTTACAAAGGGCACAAAGTGAGGTGAGAGGTGTGGTGTACAATAAAGTAAGATATTATAATTTATTATATTATGAGGATGAACCACTGTACGAACTGATTAAATACAATATATTTGTTATACAGACAGCTGTGATGCACAATGGGTAGCGGAGAAGTAGAAGCAAGGTGCATATTTAAAAGTTAAATAAAAGCTTGCAATAACAATTAGTACTTACTGTCATCCAATTTGGCATTTCTAACATAGAAATGTTTCTCTACAAATAATGGTCCATTCTCATGTGGTTCCTGAAATAAGTGAAATATTATTAAACCTGAAAAATGCAACTTGGACTCGCACACATATGCCAAAATATATGCTATAGAAATGCAGTGCCAGCACAGAAAAATTCTAAAGAAAAATGTATGTTGATTCGGGATACAATAGTACATTACTGCAGCGGCCGCGAAATAGGGGATTGCCGGCCGAGTAGTTATAGATGGCCGAGTGTTAACGAGGCCATCTAGAGATACGAGGCCGGCAATCCCTGTTTGTGGCCAAGGCTTGTATAGAGTTTTTCTCAAACATGCATCATCATCATCACCACCATCATCACCGCCATCATCATCACCATCACCATCACCAACAACATCATCAACATCCATCAACATCCATCAACATCCGTCAACATCCATGAACAAGAACATCCATCAACATCCATCCATCCATCCATCCATCAACATCCATCAACAACCATCAACATCCATCAACATCCATCAACATCCATCAACCAACATCCATCAACATCCATCAACCAACATCCATCAACATCCATCAACATCCATCAACATCCATCCATCCATCCATCCATCAACATCCATCCATCCCTCCGTCCGTCCATCCGTCCGTCCGTCCGTCCGTCTGTCCGTCCGTCCGTCCATCCGTCCGTCCATCCATCCATCCACGTCGACCACGTCGACCTATTAAACGTCATGGTGCTGTGTCACATAAAACAATAGACAATCACTTTGCTGGCCTTGGCCAGCAATGTTGTATGAAATTCCATTATTGACCTCTCGTCTAGCCGCACCTGCAACGTGACAGTTTGTGGCGTATTTTAAGGAACATAACGTCAATATTTCATAGCATGTTTGAGAAAAAACCTTTGTCAGTTATTAAATTGATTCCTTTGTCAAGTCATAGACTATAATAACCATTTGAAAAATGGGAAACGTCGGGCGTTTTCAAAAAAAGTGCCCTTTCTTTTTTTTTCAAATTTTGGAAAAATATGGTTTTTCCTACTCAGAAACAAAAGCACAATCGATTTGGATAGTTTAAAAAAATGTCCCCAAAAAAATGACAGTTTTGGGATGTGTTTTTCATACATTCAGTATGGGCGTGACAAAACTGACTCATAAAATTTTGTATGAAAAAATGGGGACATTTTTTAAATGATCTTAATCGATTGTGCTCTTGATTCTGAGTAGGTAAAACCATATTTTTTCCAACATTTCAAGAAAAACGAAATGGTACATTTTTTGAAAACGCCCCAATACAATATTCTGTTTCCTTTGCAATAAAATGTTGACAGGACTGAAAATTCACTTGGTGCAAGCAAATGTCAAATCTAAGATGATGAACCTTTTTTTACCCTAACTGTACTCGTTATTTGCTGGAGCAGCAATAGAAATATACATTATTGTATGAATTTCAGGTATCTATCTATCTATTACGGTTCTTGAGATTCAGGCCTGTGACGGAAAGACAGAAAGTGTAGCAATATTAATAGGGTTTCATTTGTATTTTTGCAGAAATGACAGAAGATTCCAATATGGTTTTCAGTTATCTAGTAGAGCTGTAACTCCGTGACCTATAATAAATAACCGAAAACCACATCAAATCTACAACCAATTAATTAAAAAAGTGACCACAATTGAGGCAGTTCAAACACTTATTACTCATTGAAGATTATTTATTTCTGCTGCAATTAGTGATGACCACATTATAACCTACTACCTAATTCCTAATCTAATCATATGGTTGCATTCACAATTAGACACGGTCCGATCGTGTGTGCAGCAAGCAAATGACGGCATCACGGTCCCACCGGAAGACCAGCGCTGGCTCTCGAGCCGGCATTATGCTGAGGTGGGTCCGTTTCGTGATACCTGGTTGCTTTATATTGTAATCTTTATGCCTTTATGCTATTGTTGTCACGAATAAATGTTTTTCTTTCTTCTTTCTTTCTTTCTTTCTTTCTTAATTCCTATTAGTCACAGTAATATTATAAATGCAAAAGTCTGTGAATGTGTGTTTGCCAATCTTTCATGCTAAAATGATATTATTTTCATGCTAAGATTTGAATGAGACACAGACAGTGGAGGCGTGGCGGTGCGGTGGCGGTGATGGTTGTAATATTCTAACTTGTGTATAATAGGGGACTTACGATTTTAACCACAAAAGGATAGTTGGAGCCCTTAGGAGTACTCTCATGATCGCAAGCTGAATAGATCTCTCCGAAACCCCCGACGCCTATGGAGGGCCCAATGCGCCATTTCTTTTTCATCGTAGTATCGTGTATCACTTCACCAGTGGCGATAGGAGCAGGCATTTTGTAGCCATTAGCCTTTTTCTTCGGTGCAACCGCTTTTTTAGCTCTCCCGGTCATTTTGTGGTTATATTAAAACAGTTACAGGGTTTTAAACAAGAACAGAAGTATTATAATAATATTAAACAATTTAAAACATTTTGTCTTATTAAATACACGAACAAAATCGGAAATTAACGAAACCAAAATAGCGTCGTTTTCGTTTGTTGACTTGACTTGAGAGATGTCATGTCATGTCATGTCACTTCACTCAGTCAGTTAACCGCCATTTTTGTGCTAGGCTAAGGATGTACAAAGTTATCGGTTTTTTTAAGTAGTATCGGTTCATTGACGTCAATAAGAAAATGGTATTATTGGACTATACGTTTCATGTTAAAAATAGGTAGTCTATTTTTTACATTATTAACAAAGTTTTCGTCAAGAATAATAATAAAATTATAGTAAGGTTATTAAAAATTAGATTATTTTTAATTTCTTGTTTGTGTATTGTATATACTCCTGAACATGAAAATACCCGTGAGACTCACTCATAGTGAAAATATACGGATTACTCACGTCTTAATTCGCGTTTAACTTGACATGTTTCGGGCTAATCGTTGGTCCGGGAAGAAGGGCTACGGATTAGCCAAGTCGAGTTAAACTAGTTTTAAAACGTGAGTAATCCAAATATTTTCACTATAAACTCCTGTTTAGCAAATCTGGCGCAATCCCTAGGTATAGTGTACAGAAATAATCTTGTCAATGACCAAACTTATTTCGCAATGAGAGTTACTGCGACAAGCTAGTTGGCCCTTGTATTGTAAAGTTCGTTTGACAATTTTGATATTCTAATATATAAAAATCTCGTGTCACGGTGTTTGTTATTGAACTCCTCCGAGACGGCTTGACCGATTTTTATGAAACTTTTTTTCTCAGTACTCGGTAGGTCTGAGAATAGGTTGTAGGCTATTTTTTATAACCCTATTCTTCGCGGACGGAGTCGGGGGCAACAGCTAGTATGTATATAAAATCAAATCAAATAATCTTATTTATTTATTTATGGATGGATCTCGTGATACTAACGCCATCTAGCGATATTTCACCTGTCGGAAACCCCTCGTTGGATGCATAACAAAACTAGGTAGGTATAAGGGTTCCATTTTTTACATACATTCATCATCATCATCATCATCGCAGCCTATATACGTCCCACTGCAGGGCACAGGCCTTGGGCCAGGCCCAGTGCAAATTGGGAACTTCACATACACCATTGAATTTCCATTGATGTTTTCCTTCACCGTAAAGCTCATGTTAAAGACACATTATTTATTTATTCATTAATAAAAAATACAGCATTACAGCTCCTAACCCTACACTCATAACCCTATTAAAACAACTGTACCTACCCAATGGTTTAAAAAAAATTGAAGACAGTATAATAATACACTATACTTCATTTAATTTAGAATTGAAAACCACAACATCATTATATTGCGGCTCGTCAACTATTTCTTACCTAGCAAATAGTACAGTAGTACAATAGTCTGGGAGCCGCAAAATAAAATTGTTTTAATGTCACTTTATTTGCGTGTCGTCAATTGTTACTCTAGTACAAATTGTAAAGAGATTACAGTTCACGAGCCGCAATACAAAGTTGTTGTGGTTTATAATTCTAAATTAAATGGAGTATACATACATACTAATATTGAAATAAAAATCGGATTTCGCTAAATTCATCTTTGTTTGGTTTACCCATTTCCTTGTATCCAAATAATTTTATCGCATTTAGAAAGGTAAATAAGAAATAAATGTTAAGTCAACGAAATAAAGAGTTTTATTAATAAAATCTTCAGATGAAAAACAACACGCACTTCCTTTAAATTGCTTTTTACTAAATTCTCACTAGCCTTAATTAAACTAAAATAATAAATAACGTTAATAATAATTAAGAAACATCTTACTTAAACATTATAAGAATACGTAGTTACGTGCAGCTACGGGTATTGACTTGGACGAAAATAAATAAAAAGAAGCTGTAAGTAAATACTAACAACCATGCAAAATGATCATAATATATTATTTGCTTCCATCACTAAAAATAATATAAATATTTAAATATTAAGGTGGGTTCCCAGTCGACATAACTGATGCCAAATTTCGTAATATTTTTAATTTATTTTGTACGTTGCTTAAAGTCCCTTCAGTCCCATTATAGTACCTGAAAAAAAAAACATATTTTCATAAATCACCGATGATACATAACAAATTATTTGTTGACTACAGATTTCGATGAAAGATGGGGCGGGGCTTACATCAAAACAGATCTTCCTCCTCTTCATACGCGGACATCATATACCAGTCTCTGGCCACATCCTCGTAAATCACTCTTTTCACATCTTCTCCGTACTGGGGGTGAAGAATGCGGGGGGAGCGGGCACGAAACTCCAGCGGGACGTCGTAACACTTGCAGACGCAGCAGGCTGGGAACTTGAACCAGTCGGCGAATATGCCACGGCACTCGTTGCGAGGGTCGTAGGCCAGGAGGCGGTGGAGACGGTACTGTTGCTCGCATCTGGAATTAGAGAATAATGGAGAATTGAATTTAACCGATTTAAACTCCATCGTAGGCCTCATCTTCGCTTTCATCTCGCATCTTGGACAAAACTTTCTGAGACTGATATACCGCGATTGTTTGATAGTTTTTATTTGGTGGGTGAAATCATAAGGAGTAAAAGTTAGATGACGTGCTTGACGAGACGACAATAACGGTTGTTCTCTTTTTGACTTGACAGACAACGTCTAATAAATCGATGAACACCGGCTCCACGCACGAAAAAGGATGACGCAATGTAACGTAATGTAAAATGTTGGAGGGGGTAGGGAGGGGGGGGGCTAGGGGGGTTGAAAGGGGTTGAGGGGGGTGAGGAGAGGTGCGGGGGTATTCAAAGGGGATGAAAATTTCATTGTTTTTGATTTAGGATGCACCGTTTTCAAGATATTCGACAAAACAACGGTTCTCGTCCGATCACCGAGGTTAAGCAACGTCGGGCGCGGTCAGTACTTGGATGGGTGACCGCCTGGTTTCATTTTTGTTTTTTGAATGTTTTGTTATGACGTTGTCACGTTCAACTATCGTCCGTAAACCGACTTTACAGACAACCGGGTTTTTTTAATGGACAATAAACTTACTTTTATACTACTTACATATAAAAAATATGAAAAATCTTCGGAAAATTATCCCAAAAATACTTAGGCACTAACCTGCAGCCTTCCCTACAGTACATCTGCTTTTTTTCATGCACACAGGTCTCCATGTGAATGTATTGTTCAAAGGGGTACATGTTCAGCAGAGCCAAGATCTCGCCGCGAGTGCTGTTGGCCCAGAACGGCGCCGCCATCTCTTCCTTAGACTCACAGGCGTTTCTGGAATATAGTGGTCACTATCGTGGATCAGTCTTTCAACATTGTTTTAGAGTAAAGATGAAAAGATTAGGTAAAGGGGCAATCAATCAATCTGCTTACTATTTAATTATGGGGATAAAAAATATTTTATATTCTTCCTCATAATTCAAACTATCTCCATACTATACTTCATCTAAATCGGTTCAGCGGTTATTGATTCCCCATACAAACTTTCAACTCCCTTTTCACCCCCTTGAAGTGTGATTTCTGGGATGAAAACCACCCTATGTCCTTACCCCGGACTCAAACTATCTATATACCAAATTTCATCTAAATTGATTCAGAGGTTATTGATTACCCATACAAACTTTCGACCCCCTTTTCACCCCCTTAAAGGGTGATTTCCGGGATAAAAACTATTCTATGTCCTTTACCGGTACTTAAACTATCTGTATACCAAATTTTATCTAAATGAATTCAGCGGTTTAAGCGTGAAGAGTTAACAGATAGACAAACAGACTCGGTTTCGCATTTATAATATTAGTGCGGACTAGTATGGACAATATATGTATAATTTACTGTAATGTGTAATTAGATAATTTGTAAGTTTGTGCTGTTTTGGCTTTAGCTGTTAAGGTACAAATTTGTGATGAGTAAATAAATAGAAAAAAAAATCAGCGCCTAAATTTAATATACGTTTGTGTGTTTTTAACTACAAATATTGTTATTTACTGTCAAAAGTGACTATTCCTTAAATTTATGTAAAACTTACGCTCCTCGTAACTTTATGACAGCGGGCCGCATCGCCTCTTGATGCTGCGTGGGTTTGGGATGGAACTCTTCCTTCTTTTCGTTAACGTTGGTGTCAATCCTGTCATTCTTTACCTTCTCGTGTTCTGAAAACAGAAGTGTTGGAGGTAAAGTGGAAGTGTCTGCAGTCATCGGTTTCCAAGCATCTTTTCCACTTTCTGTAGTAAGATCATCATAATCCATTTCAACGGTTGTAGTTTCTGTTGAATTGAGAATGGTCTCTGTTGTTGTAACGTTATTTTCTAACGTTTCATTCTTAGTGTCCAGAGTGACGGGTTCACTCTTTACACTGCCAAAATTTGGGTAAATGCTATTCGTTTCTATACTTTGTTTAATAACAGCTTCAAGCGTAATGACATCCGGGTCCAAATGATTGACTTCAATATTAGCAATACTCTCAAGCTTAGTTTTATAAGATATCCCTTTGCCTTCATACACAGTCTCATTATTCGTTATTTCAGTTACATTTCTATTTCCAGTCTTATTAATTTTGGTGCTATTACCGTCGTATTCTAAAGGTTTTACTCTTAAAGTATCATTATCAGGTTTCTTATTAGAATTTGATTGGATGGGTCTGAAGTGAGGTTTTACTTTCATGGCACGTCCATGGCTTGTCTTAGTGTACATCATTTTTGTTTTGATTATGTCTTCAGCAAAGTCTTCAGTCTTTTTATTGACTTTGTCATCGTCCTCGTCTTGTATAAAATTTTCCAGTTCAGCTTTCAGGACAGAAATGTGACGCTCCTCTCCGTACATTCGTTTCATAAGACCCTGAAAATCAATAAAAATAAATATTGGTAAAAATGTTTAAATCACACTTGTAAACTTATGGTAAGGCATTATTATGTATTAAGACAGTTAAAACAAAAAAATTACAAGTTAAAAAAATTACTAGTGAAAAAAGGATATTACAATTTAAAGGAATTTTTTGATGATAAATTTGAAAATGATAGTCATAATAAATAAATCTGCCGAAGTACTTCGATTTCTCTTAGTTTTCAATTAATTAAGTAAATAATTTATGACATTACTATAATAATTAAGTATACTAACAAATATTAAAATGTGTGTATGAATATTGTATAAATTTTGACTAAGAATAATAATTCGATAATAGTGACTCCAAAATGATATCCATCATCTTGTGTTGTTTTTGCTGTGCCCTTGCAGGGCGTCACATGTATACCAATATATTTTTAAGATCCTTGTCTGTAATGTGACTTGCAATAAAGAAACTATAACTATAACTATAACAAAATTGCCGCCACAAATAAGAAAAAAAAACACAATTTCCCAAATAAATTGAAGTAACTGAATTAACACAAACATGTGTTGTATAGTACAGCAGAAGCAAATTCTGACCAAGTATTTTGATGATGAATATACCTATAGAGATTTTTCTAGCACGAAAAACTTGTGATTAGTGCTTGACATAATAATAACATCGATTCGATTTGGTATTCTTGTTTTATATTTTCAAACGTGTCTCACTGATATAATACCACTTATAAGACATCGATAAACTAAGTATTAGAAGGAAAAATATTCTTTCGTGTTAGGAAAATATGTAGGTATAAATGATGAATGAAGCAATACCATCTTCCAAAAGATTTGAACTTTTTGTGTTTGTTTGTCTCTTTGTAGGTGTAATCTCTGGAACTATAAAAACAATTTTACTAATAGGAACCAAGTGAACTAATAGTATTCCAAATTAACATAAACTATTATAAAATATATTTTAGAAATCTGCGCGGAATCTGCTATTTATTTTGTTAATCACTAGCGTTTTGATAAAATGATTATTAGTTTCTGGATTACCTGGTTCTCCCGAACGAACCTCCGGATGGCGTGCCACGGGTAGCTGTCTCCGGGGCTGGTGCAGTAGCTCTGCTTGCTGAGGTCGCAGGGCGCGGCGGCGCGCGCGCGCCCCGCCCGCTGCGGCCGCGCGCACGACGACGCGTAGTCGTAGCCAGCGGACAAGTGAGGCACCTACTTAAATGTGGGAATTAGTATAAAATGGTAATTAAGAGCCCTGGTAGGGTAGCATAGTAGTTTAAGCAATAGCCTCTCAAGTAGAGAATCATGAGAAATTATATTTTAATTTTATTACAAGCTTCACGGGGAAGGAAAACATCATGAAGAACCCTGCACACGCCTGTGAAGGGAGTCTGTAAAGTTCTCAATCCACACTGGGCCAGCATGAGAACTACAGTGGAAGTCCTCTCATTCTGAGAAGAGGCCTGTGCCTAACGCTGTGGGACGTATATAGGGCGGAGATGATGATGATGATGATAGTAAATAATATCAGCTTACGTTAATTTAATGTCTACGTTAATGTTCGTTCTTACACGACTGCCAAAAAAAGAGTGTAGGTATTATAATATTCGATCAGTAAGACACAAATTAATAACTATTGATCGGATTTCCATGGTTGCTTTGTATTAGTATGGATCGTAAATATTTTGATGAAAAATTAATAAGTTTACAAAAAAAATAAAAGTTAAAAACCGATAATTGTAATCTTCTTCCCATCACTAACGTTCAAAAAAGTTCTTTTTTTTCGTTTATTCTAGACAATGGCTACCTATTATTTTGAGCCTTCAGGCTTAAGTCCAAAATCTAGTTCTATTACACTCCAATAATAGTAGATTGTTCAACAAGGGACTAAAACAAGCGATAATGACACAAAATATTTAGCCACCCGAGCAGAGCGAGGTTGGCTATAATTCGCGTGTCATTATGGTAGTTTAGTCTCGCGTTAAACACTCTACTTTTCACTTTGAATGCGAGGAAAAAAACGATGTTTTATACAAATCTACAATATTACTTTTATACAACGTTCGCTCAATACGAGTAATAGAGAATGGCAATAACCCTCCATTCACAAACACCGTGATTGGCAGTTTAGGGTTTTCCAAAGTAATTTAAAAAAAAATTACTATAATCCCGAGATCAAAAAAGAGCTTTAGTCCCGATATGCAGAGACTAAGGTAACATTTTAAGAGCATGAGAAGTTAAAAATGTTTTTACTCTTTTATTTGTGCAACTCAAGCTCAAACCGCTTGCACTATTTAAAGCAATCAACCTTGTACAACTTCAACATCCTTATAGTTATAGTCTATCTGTAGTCTCAAAAAGGTACGTAAAATTAAAGTCCGAAAATCAATTTCACTACCAATTGGCTGAATAGCCGGTTGGACCGGTGCGGGATCTGTTTGTTTTGGCCACGTTTTGGCAGCTCACCTGTCAATTAAAGCGAGATAAAGTCCCATCCCATCCATCAATTACACAAATGTAAAAATGGGAGCCAAGTTCAAAACTAAGAATATACGTGGTTTGCGACATATACTTATCGCCGAAAAAATAATTGGAATCTAAATTGGTGCCGTGTTTTGCTTATAATTCTGAAAAGATGAAACTAATAACTTAGTATAAATCGAAACTTAAGATTAGACTTGGCTAGTTTAAACTAAACAAATTCCATGAGTAAATATAGGTTTACGTTACAATACAGAAACAGTAACTTGCGTGTAACATTAATAAAGCAATTTGATTAGCTAAATATAGGATTTGCCTAATTATGTGAAAATCGCGACGTTTTAGTAAATCTGAGCGGTTTCCATATAAAATATCAACCAAGTTTGAGTTTGTTTATTTTAAATAAATTTTGAGTTATATTGTTTCAAACTTTTGCGATTTTCACTCATAATTAATATCACCCGACGACTACTTAAGTATCTAATTTCCTAAAATTACCTCAACTTTTCGACCACATAGCAGTGCGGTGGTTTTAAGAGTCTACCTACTTGTGACCATGGCTGCTGCAATCTGATCGAGGGAATTTTGGTAGTGTAGCCACTCGTGAAAGTCAATGGTGTGTGAAGTTCCCAATCCGCACTGGGACCCCGTAGGAACTATAGCCCAAGCCCTCTCATTCTGAGGGGAGGCCTGTACCCTGCAGTGGGACGTATATAGGCTGGGACGGAAGAATTATAATTAAGTCCCGAGTGATATTAATTGTGAGGTTTAGAGTTATCAAGGGGTCAAAAGTAATTCCAAATGGTTGATGTAATATTACAGGTATCCTATTATCTCGTCTCATTCGTTTTTCATTCAATTCTTATTTCGTCTCATTCGTATTCGTCTTCGTCTTGTTCGCTATCCGTCACTATCTTTTTTGGTCAAATTCTGCAACTTGTATGTATCTCTTAATACGTCTTATTCATTTTTCGTCACGGTCTTCCTTGGATTAATTCGACGTTCTTCCCTTTCGTTTTTCGTCTCATTTACTTATTCGCCAAAATTATTTCGATACGTTCGGTGCTGGTAAATAAATGTTCGTAAGTAAATGAGACAAAAAACGAAAGGGAAGAACGACGAATGAGTCCAAGAAAGACCGTGACGAGAAACGAATAAGACTTATTAAGAGAGATACAAGTTACAGAGTTTGACGAAATAAGATAATGACGAACGACGAAGAAGAATGAGTGACGAATACAGAACAGGACGAAATAAGAATTAAACGAAAAATGAATCAGGCGAGATAATAGGATACTTACCATATTACACACGGCAGTGTGCTTAGTATAAGTTTTCCTTCACTTCAATACTTCTCGATCGCGTTTACGTAAAAATTTCAATTCTATGGAAACATAGACGCGCGCGCGCGGAGGCGCTGTCCATGTTTCCCTAGTAATTGTTTTTTTTACGTAAACGCGATCGAGAAGTATTGAAGTGAAGGAAAACTTATACTAAGCATACTGCTCGCTAGTTGCTTTTTCTTCGAACTTGGCCAGCCTCGCTACCGCGTATCTAGATCGTTGACATCACTCAAGATGCGAATGGTCTGTGGCAATGTGGGTCATTGTGCCACAACTCAAAAACCTGCTTTATGTTAACAAGTTATGACTTCTTTTTAATGGCGGGTTTTAATGAGGTGTATTTTTGTTTTGGATTTCGTTGCAGTTTTTCGCACGCGTGGGATTGTGCTTGTTTTTGGATGATTAAAATTAAATACGGGTCTTCGTGCAGTAAGTATTGCAGTTAACGGCTGTTATGTGGTAAATCCTGGCCATAAAATACGAAATTCGATTTTCGAACTCGTGTCGCGCACTTTCGTTCACGACTTCACGCTTAGTATGAAATGAAAGATTGAAAGTGACGGCACAACACGAACTTTGAATTTTATATTTCGTGGTAGCCCCCCTGACAGATATCCTATCTATGAAGTTTCTGAATATTGACAATGTAAATCGTAGGAAAATAAATCTAATTTTATTACAAGTTAAGTATGAAGTATCTTTTTCTATTTATTTTTTTATTTTCTTCAACTTCATTTTTTTTATTACTTTTACGGTCATCCCGTGAAACCATATATTTCAAACTAAATACAAACTGAAATATAGATGCACAGAAAAAACTCCAGAAAAAAGACCAATGCTGGGAATCGAACCCAGGTCCTCAGCGTTCCGTGCTGCGTGCTTACCCCTACACCATCACTGGTCTAGAAGTTAGCGACGAATCTTTCCCATACATCGTACACTTCAGTCTGTTATAATCACATTAGGCAGTGATAAAGCGCATCTATGTTAATGCCCTCTACCGAGAGACTTCAACACTCCTTCGGAGCTACCCGCTCACCTGGACCAAGAGATGGCGCTACTAGGCCAACTTTTACAAGTTAAGTATGAAGTATCTTTTTCTATTTATTTTTTATTTTCTTCAACTTCATTTTTTTTTTATTTTAAACTATACTACTTAAGTATAAAGGTTTAGGTAGAGATTACTACGATAACATGGCCCGCCCCTCCACATTACTATTTCAATGTTTTTAGTCACATATTTACGAAATATTTTTTATTTAGTAGGTACCTAGGTATCTGCTTTTGTTTGACGGCTGTCTCAAGTTCTCAACACGCACACATGCGTTGATAGTTTTGGTGTGCTTTAAATGGATACTTTCACAATACATTGAACACATCTTGAATTGGGGATGTCTATTTTTTTGCAATGTATAGTAAATCGAAAACCATTTCGAGATAAATGGTTTTTAACTCGTTTTCTGTAGTTATTTAATTTTAATATTATATAATGAATTTATTACATAACAAATAAGCAATGACCTTCATTTCACTTTGGTGTAAATTGCGTGACCGGTCCAAGTCGTACTTTATTCTGTGTGGCTAGAATTCTTCACAAATTTACGCGTGGATTATAACTACGGAGTTTGATTTGGACCCACTGCCTGACATCTAGCACTTTGACAGCGCCAGTAAAGTGACACTAGTTACAGTGTACCACCACGCAAAAAATAATTAAAGGGGTTGCCTTATCGTACGCATTTAGATAGATTTAGAAATTTGGCAGTGTGGGAGCCCTCAATTACAATCTGACGTCATCAACCAAAATAGTTTCAATAATTAATTTTGAAAAAAGTAGTGAACTAAGTGACAAAATATTGAAATTAGTTTCTTATAATTGACTTATCTATACAAAAAAAATATAAAAACCACTGGTAATTTTTTTTAGACATTCCCAATTGTGGAGGGGCGGGCCATGTTATCGCAGAGATTATCTCTACTTTACTAAACGTTGTATTGGTATACATACATAGGTCAGATAGAAATACAAGTCAAATTACAAAAATTAAAATTATATAAAACTAAATTATATCAAATAAATGTAAACAAACATCAGCTGACATCACGACCAAAAGTTATGGCGTCGAGTTAACCAGCCAAATGGAATATTTGTAATTGACTTTCACGCAAAGACATTATATCATTATATCTATAAAATCTATTTCTGTGCTGTGTTCTGTGCTTTCACGCCTCACATTTTCGACGTACCTACCTACTCTTTAGTTTAGTTAGTCGCATATGGAGTTTGTTTACATTTAGTAAAGTACCTAAATCTTTATAGTACAAACCTATAGCTGTTGCCCGCGAGTCCGTCTGCGTCGTTTATCCTTATCCCATGGAACTATGCAATTTTCCTTGATAAAAAATATCATTATGTCCTTTCCCGGGGCTCAAACTATCAATGCCAATTTTCATCTAAATCGGTTCAGCGGTTTAAGCATGAAGAGGTAACAGACAGATACACTTTCGCATTTATTCTTTCTAATATATAAAAATCTCGTGTCACGGAGTTTGTTATCGAACTCCTCCGAAACGGCTTGACCAATTTTTAATTATTACATATGAAACTTTTTGTCTATATTCTGTAGGTCTGAGAATAGGTCGTAGGCTATTTTTATACCCCTATTCTTCGCAGACGAACTCGCGGGCAACAGCTAGTTAGTAGTATGGATAGTATGGGTATGTTTAATTCTTAATTCTTACTGATATTACGTATCAATGGGAAAGAAACTGTTTGTCTTTTACTGCTTCACATCTGCACAACAATGTGCATGGCACATACTAGGTTTTTGAAATAGTTTTGTGCTAGGTATACTAGGCTCTGGAGGTACTCGTGTCTGTGAAATTGAGCGAGATAGGCCTCTACATGTTTATTAAATATGCAAAAATCGCAAAATTGATTTTTCGAGAGTTACTAGGTCTTGAAATGGTGCAGCCGCTGAGTTCTCACGGGACAGCGAAAACGGATTCTTCGCAGACGGAGTTGCGCGCAACAGCAGGCAGCTAGTGTTAAATAAAAGGAATAGGAAATATTTAACATTTCACCAAACAAAATCCATCGATCAAGCCATCGTTTGAACAGATTAAGTTGTAAGCAAGATCAACACGTTAATACTTAACGTTTGATAAATCGGTTACGTCGGGGGCGCTCGTGGGAACCTAAGAAGCCATCTGTTGAGAGTGTGGGGCAAGTTAGGAGATATAGCGGGCAAGATACCTTCAGAAATTAAACGTGTAAGCTCGTTCAACGCAAAAAAATCACGTTTGTTGTATGGGAGCCCCCTTAAATATTGATTTTATTCTAATTTTTAGTAATTGTTGTTATAGCGGCAACCGAAATACATCATCTGTGAAAATTTCAACTGTCTAACTAGCTATCACGGTTCATGAGATACAGCCTGGTGACAGACGGACAGACGGGCGGACAGCGGAGCCTCAGTAATAGGGTCCCGTTTTTACCCTTTGGGTACGGAACCCTAAAAAGCGACTTGCTCTAGGTATATATACCTAATCAGTATAATCACTATTACCTTTCCTATAAAATGAGTAGAACAAGTTAGATGTAGGTACTTCACTATTAACGTAAATTATTCAAATATTATTTATTTTATTAGCAGTACGGCTGCTCACCGAATCTAAGGTTATTTAAAAGCGAAAAATATCATTTCTTACGCATTTCCAATGTAATTTGGAACGTAGGAGTCGTAGCTTCTAATAGTTGCGATGAATGTTACCACACGCCACTGTTGGCGTATGTAAGCGATTAAGAATTTCGGGGGAGTCGGTTGGATGCGACGTGGTTCAATTGGTAGAACACCCGTTGGGGCGCATACCCGGGAGACGTGGGTTCGAATCCCGCCGACGCACCCGAAAAACTTTTTCGCTTTTAAATAACGTAAATTATGTTTATAATTATAATTAATTATGTATGTATACCTACTTATTGTGTTTTTGCTGTTTTTCCTACGACGACATTACCATCATCATCATCCCACTGCAGGGCACAAGCCTCCTCGCAGAATGCGAGGACTTGGGGTGGGAACTATCCCACGCGGGCCCAGTGCGGATTGGGAACTTCTCACACACCTTGAATTTCTTCGCAGGTGTATACAGGTTTCCTCACGATGTTTTCTTTCACCGTAAAGCCATAGTAGGTAAATTAAAAATGTAATTTCGCACATAAATTCCGAAAAACTCAGAGGTGTGAGTCGGGATTTGAACCCACGACTCTCTGCTCTCTGCTTGCACAGGTCAAACCACTAGGCCACCACGGCCTACTGTCAATACCACACACACACACACACACACACACACACACACACACACACACACACACACACACACACACACACACACACACACACACACACACACACACACACACACACATAAGACCTACACAACAAGACCACAACCTCACCTCACCCTACCTCACCTCATGTCCAGTCGAACCATTTGACTTCAGACCCATTATAGAACGTTTTCACAATAAGCGTCATAATGACTTTCCTTGTCAAGCAATGCGATGTCACTATAACATTTTTTGTGAAAAGGATCCACAATATACCTACAATAAACGACTTTGATTTTTTTGAATTTCAATCTTTCGCTCACGACTTGCATCGTATTGATAGAGCGATTGAAAGTAAGCGCCCACGACGCTGATTGAGGCATGCCTAATGACATCCTCGTTTCACTGCCGCTTTCAACCGCGCCCGCGCATGCCCCGTGCCTGCGATTAAGCTGGACCAACACTTTCACTGTCTATAAGGCTTAATTGTGTTGACGGACTTGTTAAGACTAAATCGAAGGCTAAGCGAAAAAATTAGATTGAAAAATCATCTTTCATTTTTAATCTATTACTATCTGTTGCCCGCGACTTATTCTCAGAGTTCTCAGACCTACCGAATATAGAGAAAAGTTTCATAAAAATCGGCCAAGCCGTCTCGGAGGAGTTCCATGACAAACACCGTGACACTCGTATGTTAATGGATATTTGCCTACTTACTCGGTAGCAGACAGAAGCACACTGCACTGCACACTCTCCGAGTCTAGAAATGCCGTTTGACCGCAAACCATTGTCTGTTAACATTCGTGATTAACTTACACAAATTCCCCGTAAATACCTTCACAAATTCCCGCTGAATAAAAAAAACTTTTCTCATTAGCAAGCTGAAAGTTCTCGGAACCTGATTGCGTTGCTCTGTAATTTATTTAGAAGTGATGATGATGATGATGATGATGATGATGATGATGATGATGATGATGATGATGATGATGATGATGATGATGATGATGATGATGATGATGATGATGGTGATGGTGCATGTTTGAGAAAAGCACTATACAAGCCTCGGCCGGAACAGGGGTTGCTGGCCTCATATCATGCCGGCCTCGTGGTAGTCGGCCGGCAACCCCTTAAGTCCCGGCCTCTGCAGTAATGTACTATTACCACCCTAGTCCTAAGGTCCAATGCCAGTTGTATGTAATCCTTTTTACAGCTCATGTCTATTTAGATATGCTGCAGCAAAATTAATCGTTGTGTTAAGTGTAGGTATTGTTTACCTACCCATGCAGAATTCATTAAAAAACAGATCGGGAATATTTATATCGAATCGGGTGATTCGGTTTGATTGTTATTTATCAGGAAATATTTCCAATGAAGGTTTCGTAAAAGGTTTTTTTTTTTTTTCTATTATTTTTTTTTCGAGGCTTTAGTGCACCTGTGTGACTATGCCAGCCTCGTAAAAGGTTAAAATAGTACTTAGTCTGATACAGCAATAGGAACTAGCATGGACTTAATACCTAACCAGGACTGAGTACTAACTTTTATTAGTCAATCAAAAGTGACCCATATTACCAAGCCATACAGTTTAATAATGGCAACTAGAGACAGCGGTCCGAGAGATTACATACAAACTAGAGAAACTAGTGGATTGTGTCCCACTCGCACCATTACTTGATCACCCTAATTAGAACGAGATGCAATCCACTAGTTATTTTTTTTTACGGCCTCACTTTTTTGTCGCAGTACTCAGTCCGGGTTAGGTATTAAGTCTATGGGAACTAGAAAAAAGAGTGAGCCTAATGCTAGGTTGACACGAGCTTAGTAGCTAATGCAAAGAGTATGGTAATATTATATGAACAAGAGTGGCAACTCTATGGTCAAATTTGCATGTATGGAAGGTGCTGCTGCCCTACGCCCTGGTGAAGAACTAATGTGACGTATCTATAGATGTATACCTATCTATAATGTATATGTTGGTAGTGATGTACAGCTATAATTACGCGTAATTTTAATTGATAGGCTAATTGCCACTATTCGTATTTTAGCCGTCTAATTCAAATCAGCATATACGAAGTATAAGCGGCTAAACCCGATTTGCACTATACGGCTAAAATACGAACATTGGCAAGTGGCCTATCAATTAAAGTCCTTGACCGTACAATTCGGTACGCCATGGCCATGGCCGATGAATGACAACTGACAAGTTTGACAATTCAACCAAGATGGCCGCTAATTTAGTTCTTTACCAAACAACCAGAGATCGCTGTAGTCGCATGAAAAGTGTGATATATGTAAGTGTGCCCCCCCTGAGCTAATGCTACTTGTCACTTACACTTGTCAGATGCGTGTATTGTATGATACTAAGCACCGGTACAATATGTTTACACACTTCTGAGTCTTCTGACAATTGTAAGTGACAAGTATTAAGCATTAGCTACTATTAGCATTAGATGCTATTTCTGTGATACACCAAAATAGGTTTTCAAGGTGTGGTAGCTTAGAATTTGAGCTACTTAGTGGAAACTCGACTTTTATTAAAAACTATAATCGCTGCGTCATCAAGAACATAAGAAACTTACCTACTCAAATGGGTGCCTAATGTTAATAATTATGATCGAGCACCTGCATTTAAAAATCTTTCACAAAATCAAGTAGGCTTAGCCTAGCCTAGTTGGTAGTGACCCTGCCTACGAAGCAAGAGGTCCTGGGTTCGAATCCCGGTAAGGGCATTTATTTGTGTGATGAGCACGAATATTTGTTCCTGAGTTATGGATGTTTTCTATGTATTTAAGTATTTATTTATCTATATAAGTATGTTTATCGTTGTCTAGTACCCATAGTACAAGCTTTGCTTAGTTTGGGACTAGGTCGATTTGTGTTAGATTGTCCCCTAATATTTATTTATTTATTTATTTATTTTATTTATATTGTTTTAAGTTTTCGCAAGTTTTCGCAAATTCTTAACAAAACAATACAATAGTGACAAATTGAAAACTGTAGATAGTTTTTGGATTAAGGAATTAGTAGATAGAGGTAGGTATTTGATTGATAGAACTGGCATATATTCGCCCCTGCACTTTGGTGGTTTTTGGGTCATCATCATCATCATCGTTACAGCCAAAAGACGTCCACTGCTGAACATGGCCTCCTCCAACGTTCTCCAAACAGACCGGTCCTGCGCCATCCGCATCCAACGCGTTCCTGCAACCTTAACCGCTCGTCGCTCTATCTTGTTGGAGGCCTACCTACACTGCATTTTCCAGGACATGGACGCCACTCGTGAACCTTTTGTCCGTGTCGGCCACCATTCCTACGAGTTGACGATTCCTCGAAGTTTCTCTGCGGGATCGCATTAGAAATGATGAAATCCGCGTAAGAACTAAAGTCACCGATATAGATCGATGATTTTCTGGTACTTATCATGATATAAATACGACTGCCCACCTGTAACTGGGGTCCAAGTATCAGACCGCAAGGCAAACAATACAAATCGCCCACTGTAGCACCACGCATCTCGCACGACAATGCTTTCTCTTCCAAAAAGATGTTTACGATATGTTGGCGTGTGGGCATGCGTTACCGTTGCAAGATTTGCGAAAAGAAAACAGTGTTTTTTAGTTTCTGTACTTAGCTCATTAAAATCCCTAACGTACCAGTTTAAATTCCCTGCCGTATCATACATGTATTATTTACTTCTCGATGTTTTCAAGTCCCTGTATGGTGACAGATAAGATGTTTAAGATGGTGCCTAACACCTACCCTGTTTCGATTTGTTAATTAACTATGTATTTCGTTTATTTTCTATGGAACTTAAGGTCTGTTTGTTGTTACTTAAGTTGATTTATGTTGAATTGTGGCTGTTTGTTTCCTAAATAAATAATTAAAAAAAAAATCACTACGAAGTGATGCTTAAACGATTCAGTTCAATATTCAGTTAAAAGACTCAGTATTTATTGAATCAGGCGTTACTTTGCGGGGGTCCATATTAAGGTCGTGGATGAGAAAAGTAATTGTTTCAGTTCACTAAGGCCGGCTTGCGCGGACCTTTGCCAACCAGGGCCCAATTGCATAACAAAGTACGACTAATATTACAAGCGGAACTCTCGCTTCAGTTATATTAACTAGAAAGGGAGTTCCGCTTGTAATATAGGTTGTACTTTGTTATGCAATTGGGCCCAGTTCTCCTCGCTCTCCAGCATGGCAGACACGACGCTGGGGAGCGAGAGATCATTCCTCCCTATCTCCCCTATCAGCGCTTGGCGCTCAGGGACCCAGCGTATGCAGTCCTGTAGGGTGTGCTCGGCTGTCTCGTCGTCATGCCCACATTGGTGACCAGACTGTGGGTCAGACTCCCTCTTGATTCGGTGCAGGTAATGACCGAAGGCTTGCGCGGACCTGGGTTAGCTACTTAACTCCAAGTTAACTGCTAACCCAGGGTTAACAAGTGTCAAAATGTATGGAACTGTCATTCTTAACCCAGGGTAACCGATTTAATTTTTTAACCCTGAAAAGTGCAAGTGGCCCTAAGAGTATTTTCGCCAAGATCCTGTTTTCAAGAACACGTGGAGGTATTGATCTTTTATTCCATCGAAATTTATATTAAGCAACCTAGGGCTCTTCAGGGCTTAGATAAGGCACTATCGTAGGCGTGTCATCATCATCATCATCAGCCTATGTTCGTCCACTGCTGGAGATAGGCCTCTCCCATGGCACGCCACTGAGCACGATCCTCGGCCACTCTCATCCAGCTGTTGCCAGCCGCCTTGCGAAGATCATCGCTCCATCGAGTCTGAGGACGTCCCACGCTACGTTTGCCAATCCGTGGTCTCCACTCAAGAACTCGTTATATGGCCTGCCCATTGCCACTTCAGCGTGCTGATGCGTCGGGCTATGTCGATAACTTTGGTTCTCTGTCGGATCACTTCGTTACGAATTCGATCTTTTAGAGAAACTCCGAGCATAGCCCTTTCCATAGCGCGCTGAGCAACTTTAAATTTGTGGACCAGCCCTACAGTGAGTGTCCATGTTTCGGCACCGTATGTCATACCGGGTAGGACGCACTGATTGAAGACTTTCGTCTTTAGACTCTGTGGAATTGGCGACGTGAAGAATTGACGCAGTTTCCCATATGCTGCCCAACCCAGCTGTATCGTAGGCGTGTGCGCGGTGTGATTGCGCAACTTTTGGTGCCTCACTTGTGACGATCGGACGCAAAAACCCACTTTTTGACTTTTAAAGTGTGGAGCTCTCTAATTTCGTGGCGTTTGGGGGCGCGGATGGAACGCGATTGGCTCTTCAAGGTTAGAGTGAATACGCTGTTGCTGAACCGGTGAGGGTGAGATACACCGTTGGCTTCATCTGCACTTTCCATCAGGTGAAATAGGGATTAATTACGAGTAAATTTTATGTAAAATGAGCACTCCGGGCTTTTAAAGGACCATAGTCCTTCGCAACTTGAAATATCTAATTTTGAAAATCATGGGAATCAAAACCTGTAGAGTGGGTACGTCGAAGGCATAAATATCTTTACCTACAGCCATGGTGTCAAATACATGCAAACACAACCTTATGGTTAGGGGCATAGAGTTGTTTATATATTTTTGACGCCTTGGTTAATTTACACATATTTATGACCTTCACTGTACTTCCATTTACGTACATGCCTGACAACACAAGTAAAGCAATAAATCCGAAACCACTGATCCGCAAAAAATATTTATTCATAGAAGTCAATTAAGTAAATATAAACTTGTATTTTACCTTTTAAATTTGTACGGATCATCTTTAAAGTTGCATTGGCTTATGCTCGAAGAAAGATCTTGCAAACGGTTCCAAACGCCTACAAAATACTCATCGTGATGCACAACTTTTGAAAGAGGATTAGGTAAGAAAGCACATTTTCAAATGGTTTAGTGAACAAAAAACACATTTGTTACGTTTCATTTTCTAATTTGTTTTCTATTATTGCTATAGTTAAACAAATTCTAGCAACAACTTTTAACTACAGTACCTCTACCATGAGTTTACACTAGTTTACAGTGACCGTACTCGCTAGCGACGGCGTAAATTATTTGTATGGAGAATTGTACTTCCGTAAGTGACCGCTAGAGGCGCTGTACAATTCTCCATACAAATAATTTACGCCGTCGCTAGCGAGTACGGTCACGTAAAACATGGTAGAGGTACAGTACGCTTAGTATAAGTTTTACCTCACCAAAATACTTCTCGATCGCGTTTACGTAAAAAAATCAATTTCTTGGGAAACATGGACAGCGCCTCCGTGGCCGCGCGTCCATGTTTCCATAGAATTGAAATTTTTACGTAAACGCGATCGAGAAGTATTTTGGTGACGTAAAACTTATACTAAGCATACAGAGCCCTAAAACCCAAGAACTTACAAGTAAACGTAAGACGGCAACCGGCACCAATTTAATTTTAAAACGAACCCGAAATCCATCACCTTCTTAAACGGAATCATTTTTTGTCGAACACAAAAAGCAAAACTATCTCGTTACACGACTAAACAGAAAAAAACTCAAGTGCATTAGTGAAACCAAATCTAAAACGACAGAAAAAGAGCTCACGAAAGTTACATATCATTAGGAGAACAGACAAGTAAGCGAGTGAAAGTGACCGATGTTCGGGGGCTGCTGACGTCACAGATAGCCATCAGATCATGGTGTGTGATGTAAAGCTTAAGCAATGTTTAGATGAGAAGAGTTGTGATTATGTTGTTATGATGGTTATCTTAGTAGCATTGAACTTGGAGCCGTGCGAGCGTTTTGAAAGTGGACGCAACATTACAAAAGGTATTTTTGATGATACGGAGACGTATTGCGTAGTAGATACCCATGCTTGGGAATTGATCATGACTTTTGAGGCGTAAGTCGAGCTTGGTAAGAATTTTGAGCGAAAATTGCGAAAGCTTAGAACAATATTACGTACTCATGTAGCTTTTGTGAAAGACTGAAGTTTTAAATGCATCTGCTCGTTCATTTTACATTGGGTACCCATTTGAGCAAGTTTCTAATCGTCTTGATGTGACGACACAACACTTTTAATTGATTGGCAATGATTTGAATTGACGTAAACATGTTCTTTTCTGTATGTTGCTTGTAAAATAATTAAGTATACTTTGACGAAATAATTTTCTATTAGCTTTAATTCTATGTTTCATTACACCCCAAAATACCAAACTGAACATTGTTTTGGTGTATCACAGGGTAGTAATTTGGGCTCACTCTTTTTCTTAGTTCCTACTGTTGTAATAGACTACTAATTAATCTTTCATGAAACCTTCATTGATACTTCACTGCGCACTTTGAAAGCCAGTATATTTATGTAAATTTATAGTTAGCTACTGTAACTGATGGGAAGGAAAGATTTGACCCAAACTGCCGGGACTGTAGTCAGTGCCAGACACGTGGCAGCTGATTACTCGAACACCCAGAAGAGGGTAGGTGACGGGAAAGAAGGAGAATGACACTAAGATTTAAAAGCGAAAAAGTTTCCGCGTGCGCCGGTGGGACTTGAACCCACGTCTCCCGGGTATGCGCCCCAACGGGTGTTCTACCAACTGAACCACGTCGCATCCAACCGACCTCCCCGAAATTCTTAATCGCTTACATACGCCAATAGTGGCGTGTGGTAAAATGTGGTGGTTTTAAATCTTAGGTTCGGTGAGCAGACGTAACTGCTAATAAAATAAATAATATTTGAGAATGACACTCACACAAAAAGTAATAAATTGTCAATTGATCCAATTTACTAATAGAATTGTGTGCAATGATTGTCGTATTTCCATTTTATTTAGCTCGTCTGTCTTATAGATAGATACATTTTGATTCTCATCGGATTTTTGTAATAAAAGGTACAACTGATGGCAGTAACGATGTAGACTCTACCTAAACTAAGTATTCTTTGCGAATGTCTCAAACGTCGGGAATTGTCACATGATCGCGAGTGAACATATATATAGTACGCATGCCCTAAACCGGGTTATGGCGCGGGCGCAGGTGAAATCAAGCCAAACTTTCGCCGTCATGACGTAAGCAACTCTTTTGCTACGTTATGGTGGCTTATGTCATATTTTAAGCAGCCCGCTAGGAGAAAAATCAATAGAATGCACCTTTATCTTGGCGCGACCTGTTTGCTGCTATGATTTGGAAAATATTTTACAACTAGTTATTTGCAAATTTGACGACCGTATAGCCTAGTGGTTAGGGATCTTGACTACAAAGCTTGAGGTCCTGGGTTCGATCTCCGGTCGGGGCAGATATTTGTGTGAAAAATATGAATTTAGGTTTGTTTATCCGTTGGCTGGTACCCATTAGTGCTTTGCTTAGTTAGGGACTGGATCACTTTGTGTATTTTGATTGCGTTATAAATTATCACAATGAAGTAACTTTATTGTGTAATGATTGCGATCCCCCGAAAGAGGTTAGGTACGGTCAGCTGCAGAGAAAAGGTATCCCCCGGTGTGCTTGCCGTCGCTACAAAGGAGAACCTTTTCTCTGCAGCTGACTGTACACACAGCTTGTTGATTTTTTAAGGCTAGAGCAATGATAAAGATTGTGTATAACGGGTTTTATTCTTTGAATTATGTAATTTATGTAGAAACGGACGTCTTTATTCCGTTGCTCTTAACCTGTAACTTGACACTAAATCAATGTTTCTCAGTCCACAATTTTACCTAATGCTGATATTGTTTTTTTTCACTTACCCCCGTCTTTTTCCGTGTAAAATTAGCGCATATCATATGTAATTAGTTAAAAAAAATCAAAATAGAAATAATTACCATTCAAGACGTCATACAAAACCAAATAGCCATTTTAGCGTTCAGCAATTACAAATTCACACACAACATACCGCCGCCTACCTATAACATAAATCGTGTAAATTTTCTTAGTATGTTGCTCTAAATTGTTTATTATTTGGTGTTATTGTATTACGGCTATTGCAGGTAGAAATTGGTATTTTCTGTGTTTGTTATAACTATTTAAATCATTAAAGATTTACTCAAATATGAATAAACAAAAATCACGGGATAATTAAAAACTAAGTAGTCTCAAACTAAGTAAAGCTTATACTATGGGTACTGTTTTAAATTTATTCAAATCTATGAAATCATTGGTTTGATTCATAGATTCATGTTGAAGCCTACTGTCTTCTAATGTTTGTTCACCCACTGGTTTACTACGCATAACTAGAAACGCAACACGTGCTGTCTCACCCACATTAGTTTACGATGATTATTAAGATTGCTATTTTAAACTCAATTTGCCTAAGAATGATTAACTCACGCCTTTACAATTTACATAGGCGGCATAAAACTTTAGATGTTATTAATGGATTTATAGAAATAAATTGGTGTGGTGATGTAAATTTAGACTTGGATGACACTGACAGGAACGTAAAAATAGCTGATAATAAGTATTGGATTAGCAATCAAAATGCAGCCATTCCTATGCAATTTTTACAGCTACATCATTTGTGGGATAGAGCCCTGCTGTGATAGAAGGATAGACGGATGAGAAACAAACAGTGGAGCATCAGTTGGGACCCTTACGGTGTCAAATCCTGAAAGTAATATTTTTAATAATGAACTCATTAAATTAGCCATTCGTAAAAGTAATTGGCCGTCAGTAGCGGCAATTGACGTGGGTGCGGCAGTCCGCTTCCCACGCAACTACGCCCTGATTTCTTAGGGATATCATATTGATAATGCTCGACTACTTGTTCATTGACTGGATACTTGGTTCACTAGGCATTGATCTGATGTAAGGTTTCGATCAATGTCTTTATTGCCAAGTGTTTCTTCTTCAAATCTTGGTTTCACTTTTAAAAACTGAATTTATTTATTTTTATTTCTAGAGCTCTTAAAACCTCAGTTGTGTTCAATCTGTATGAAAAAAAACTTTACTCAGTTTCTTGCTGGGTTCTTCTGAAGCGGTGATAGATTCTTCGACGTTTAATTTTATAAGTGCTTGTTATAATTAGCCGAAATGGAATAAAGATATTTGGATTTTGCCTTTGATTCTTCGATGTGTTGTGTATATTTTAAGACTGATAGTTATGTATTTCAAGTTAGCTGAACGTAAACATTTGAATGTATCTTTTGAATAGTAATGTTGGGTATATTTGCAATTTTCTTAAGATACAGCATTTTTATAGCCAATAAAGCTACAAATAATATTAAATAAAATAAAGTTTCAAATCAAAGGGATGTTTATGTGTAAGAAACATGCCAATCCGGCGTTTTTTTACTCGAATATGGTGGCATGGAACCGTTCATGTTCGACTTGGAATCGCACTTGCCCGGTTTTTTTCCATTTGTGTGCGAATACCACTTATTGCGTTAGTGTACGCTGTTCGTTTAGGTTAGGTACGTAAAAGTTTACTGTGATCTTAACAAGAGAAATCATTTACTGTTTAGATGTGGTTTGGAAAAGTTTCTCGCTAACCATTCCTACTTTTATCGTCTTGTATGACAACAAAGCTTTGTTTGACAGGTTCATCGACCTCTAACACATTAACAATATTATTTGTCGTAACTCTAATGAGAAAGCATTGTTTGAAAGGTGTCATGAGTTTAATGCCAACTTAACTTATTCTAATGAAGATGCGTTAACCATAGTTGTTGAAGGTACATACCATTAACACCGATAAGGTAAGAACACTGAGCGAGTTACAGAAAGTAGACTGTCAATTGAATTCATTACTACCAAAGAAAGTATACCAGTTGCACTGAAAGCCTAAGATGAAATTAAAAATGTTACCGATCCGTAGCATCCGAAAACAAACAAGGAAATCCAATTCGTGTGTTCAGCACCATTCATTAGCACTTTCAATTCGATTAGCACTCACCACAAATAGGTAGACGATTGCGAGGCGCATCGTTTCTATCGTACTTTCACTGTTTCGCGAAGGTTCATGGTGGCGTGCGATCTCCGCCGCGGCTGCCCACCGACTACCGCCGTCCGGAGACCGTCTGTTCCGTATTTTCTTGGACCACGGTCGACTTTCGCAGCGCTGCCGTCAAGGACTGCACCTGACTGTATAATAAGCCCTGAAGGAAAAGTTGCTGGGCTTGTCTCGCGGTACAGATTTAATGACTCTCTTTTTGTTCTGGGCTGATTGGTTGTTTTGAATTGGCAATAGTACTTATTTGCTTGGGTTTTCTATTGTTATCGTGAATTCAATTACAATCGGACGACCAAATGGCTTAGTGGTTAGAGAACCTGACTATGAAGCTGAGGCCCCGGGTTCGATTCCCGTGTCGGGGCAGATATTTGTATGAAAAATACGAATGTTTGTTCTCGGGTCTTGGGTGTTTAATATGTATTTAAGTATGTATCTATCTATATAAGTATGTTTATCCGTTGCCTAGTACCCATAACACAAGCTTACCTAGCTTACTTTGGGACTAGGTCAATTGGTGTGAATTGTCCCGTGATATTTATTTATTATTTATTTATTTAATCGGGATAAGTATTGGATCAGGACTAATGTATTTCTAGTTACCTATTTTACGTTGTCTAGTAACTTAATGTTATGACCGATTACAGTAAATTTAAATGCTTGACTGCGATGGTTAGTGAGGCCTTTGATACTAAAACATAATTTTTATATAATCTCCGCAGGACATATTTGAGATAGTAAAAGATCCCTTAAATCATGATCTTTTCTTTTAGCTGCTTCGCCTTCAATATCATTAATTATTTCATAATTATTTAGTCTGGAATTATTTTCCTACTGCCCACAAAATGATAGACTAGAGTTAAATCATTCCACATACCTGACGGTTAAAGAGCGTCGTAGAGTGTCCAATTATCTTTAATATCAAACCATTTCACGCTAGCGAGGCGCATTGCAAATTCTCACGATACAAAAATTAGGTTCCGCTTGCCCGCAAGAAAGAGTGCGCGCGGTTGAGTAGGTCAGTCGAGTAATCGCTTGGCAGCCGCCGTCTGCGACCATCCCGCTCTCACTTATGGTGCTTCGTGTGCGCTAGAGCGCGCCGGTACGATGCGCGTGCGCCGCACCGTTATCCCTCGACGATATCTTGAATGAAGATGGCGTTTTCTCCCGCGCCAAAACAATGCTGGGTGCAACTCGAAAAGGAGAGTCTCCTAATTAAGTTAATTGCGTACGCTAATTAGTGGTCGCAGGTCGATTGTGTAGGTTTAATTGAGCTGGGAATGTGGTTGTAACACTTGACTAATGGAAGCCCTTTTGTGTATTAGTTCGTTGTTTTAATTTATTTTCCTCGGAAGTTGGGTTTCTTTAGAGTGTTTAGGTGTACCTATCTGACTGTTTTTTTTTTCAATAAATTATGCAGATATTTAGCAAGTATCTTTTTCTCTATCAATGATAATACATATATTATGTACGTGTTTTAGTATTTTTTATTTTCTTAAGTATTTCTGCTTTGTAATTTTTCCACTTATTAACATGACTATTATTAAAATCATGCACGACTGATAGATAGAGCAAAAAAAATTTTTTTTTACTGGTACTTAAAATAATTACTCCACACTGTCTACCTTTTACGGTGTTCATGTCTATGGATAGAGATTCTCAATTAAGTACTTACTATGTTCAGGCCTCTCACAGTTGCACATTTACATAAATTGGCAAATGTTAATGATTTCACTTACGGTTAATTTGCAGAGTAAGTACTTTTGACTCCTGCACGAGAGCTCTTTGCATTTTGCTTTCACTTTTGCAAATAAAGATCGTGATAAAGTCAAGGATTTTTTTTATACTATGTTGCTGTAAAAGCGGGATCTATTTACAAGTATTTCTATTTACAAATGGACAATGTAAAAAGAAAAAGATTTTGGATATAATTATGACCAGGGAAAATCAAAGCAAAGAGGATTAACTTCAGGGCCGGATACAATTTTCGGGGGCCGCTTTCAGCTAAATATCAACCGCACTTGTCAAGAAATCAAATCAATCAACTGGTAGCATGCTGAGAAAAATAGCAAGAATACTTATTGTCATTGAAGATATTAATTTTCCAATCTTAGTTTAGTTTCTATTTTAGGTTATCTAATTTTAGTGTTTTTTTTATTCGTTCTATATGTATGAAAATGTAAGTAAATTAATATTAATAAAAGAGTACTTATGTAAATAACACATTTTCCAATTCAATTTTCACCCCGTAACCTTTTTAATTACTTTTTTGCGTGCGTAGGGCCCTTTGGCGACGCGGGGCCCCTAGGCAGGCAGTTGCCTACTTTAATCATCATCATCATCATCAGCCTACGTTCGTCCACTGCTGGACATAGGCCTCTCCCATGGCACGCCATTGAGCACGATCCTCGGCCACTCTCATCCAGCTCTTGCCAGCCGCATTGCGAAGCTCATCGCTCCACCGAGTCTGAGGACGTCCCACGCTACGTTTGCCGATCCGTGGTCTCCACTCAAGAACTCGTCTACCCCAACGGTTATCGGTTCTTCGGGTTATATGGCCTGCCCATTGCCACTTCAGCGTGCTAATGCGGTGGGCTATGTCGATAACTTTGGTTCTCTGTCGGATCACTTCGTTACGATTCGATCGATTCGGTTGCCTACTCTGCTAATAGTTAATCCAGGCCTGATTGACTTGCTTTAAAACTAAAAAAGTTTCCCGACAATACTGCTGGAGCCTTTGTCGCAGGCTGCTAGATTTGTACTTATACCGATTTTTTAGATAAACAAAGTAAGTAGACAGACAGATTTGTGATATTTAGTATGGTTATTTGGTAGGGGATGTTTGGCGATTTGTGATTTGGGGTTGAGGTGGATTTGGAGGGCTGTCTTGTCCCTCTAGCTATGCTACTTAAATTTGCGTAGGTAGTTGCTAAGTTTTTTAGTTCAGGCCCGTTGGAAATGTAGTGTGTAGTATTCAGTATTTATTCAATTGCAATATTTCTTACAAAAATTGCATAAAAATGTTGCCCTGCTAAGGCGTAGCTGACATGTTTGTTTGTTGATGAAAGTTCCATACCTAGTAAATAAAGAATTTTAAAAAAAAATTAATAGTGTGGTGATGGACTGACAGATAACGCACAGCCGAAAATCAAAAATAACACGGGATATACCTATCTAACTTAATTAATATTTTTCAATGAGAGCAAAGCCTCGAGATAAAGCTAGTTAAATATAAATGTAAAATTACAGCGATATGCGTCTATGTTAGTTCATCGTCATCATTTCAGCCGAAAGACGTCCACTGCTGAACATAGGCCTCCCCAAGGCTCGCCAAACAGATCGCCTATGTTAGTTGGATGAGGTAAAGTACTTATCATACAACTTTATAATATGGAAAGTGGCTCTTTACTTTGCTCGTCAGTGTATATAGAGATTAAGATGTAATGTATTATTTTCGTTCCTTTACACGCGCCGTAGAAAGCCAGGTGTGACATGACCGGGGCTTTGTAAATATTGACTTTATTGCACTTTCTTTTCCAAAACTTTCTCGCGGATAACATTAAGCTGCCGTGCCGCGATCACGCAACAATGTATCTTTTATTAAATCCTGTTTCGCAACAATGTTATCTTCAGGGTGGAATTAAAAAACCTTCGATAAAAATAAAACATTTAATAAAATAACAGGCGTTTTGTAATTTACTACTTCTTCGTTATAACATTCCTTAGTTTCTTCCAAAATTCCTCTGAGTTCTGCTCGTCCCAGGAGTGATATATTTTTGTTCTTAAAAGGTACTTCAACGTCGTCGTCAAATATTTATTGTCTATCTCTCCTATTTTTACTAACACTAAGGGATCGTAAGACGTCCCGTCTTCGAGGAAGAGTCTATGATACTCAGCCAGCTGAGTCTCCCATCTGCACCAGTGGGATTGTACAAAACTGTTGCTTATTACCAAAATTATGTATCTGCTGTCATTAATACTAGTTACAATTGATTCGGAAATAAACGAACCTATTTCAAAGTCTCTCTCATATACACAAAGTTTTAAATAAGGAGCGGTTCCTTCTAAATGTTGAACCATTTCCATGACAAACTCCCTGTCTTCGGCGCAATAAGACACAAACGCGTCATATTTATACGTCTTTTCTACAATACTTTCTGTTTTTGAATTCTTCCCTATCATGGATCTACCAAGCGCCAATTTGGCTAAGAAGACCCAATATCTAATATAGATCCTGTACCTATAAATAATGGTCACTGTTACAACAATCATTATGATAGTAACGAGAGAGGGCGCTGTCCAAACCAGCACCATGATATTTGAAATCTTTTGGTAGACTAGGCAATGCAGTTTTTTAACCGAGGACAGGTATTCGGAAACTCTTCGATCTTCCCAAACATCAGGACTACTGCATTGAAATTTCGACTGAGCGAAATAATCTTTCAGGACGGATGATCCGTTTGTGTCCAGCCATAAGTAAGTCCTGTACATAGTGCTGCAGTCGCAGACAAAGATATTTTCCATCAAGTCAACTTCAGCGCTTGAATTTCTAGCATCTTCTAAGAGATAGCTGATGTCCTGCATCATACTGACGGAGAAATGTGATATCTTGTTGTTTGTTAAATATAACTTCCGCGGGGTAACTCCTGACGCCAGGAATAATGGCTTCCACCAAGATATAAGGAGGTTCTCACTTAAGTCCAGGACCTGTAGCAGTTTCAGCGGCTTGATCGTCTCCGCGGTGATATAATACAATTGATTGTTCTTCAGATTCAAATGGGTAAGGTTGGGCATCATTTCAAAAATATTGTCATTGTCATAAAAGTGTTTGATTCCACAGTTTTTCAATATCAGTATCTTCAAGTCATTTAGGCCGTTGAATTGTGCGCTAGTCAAATTCTCGTTAGCAACTAGGGGATTATTTCCCAAATTAAGCATTTGTAGTTGTCTGAGTGGCTTGAAAGTACCATCTCCTATGTGAAATATTGTTCCGTTCTCCAAGTTCAAAATTCTCAACTTTTCTAGTCCTCTAAATGTGTAATCAAATAGAGTTTTTATTCTGTTATATGAAAGGTTTAGGACTCTTAATTCCTTGCTTTGACTAAAGGTGTCCCTGTCAATTTCATAATACATGGGATTAGCAGAACTACCCTTGTTACAAGATAAGTCCAGCAATAACAGCTGATTGGATAAGTGTGTTTGATGCACTCCTGGTAGATTGTTTCCTCCGAGTAGTAAGACTTTTAGATTTGGAAATTTCGAAGGATCGAAAGCGTTGGGTCCTATACTTATCGCGTAGACTTTCCGGAGATCCAGTTCTTCGATGTTAACCATGCTAGGAAATGCATCGTCGCTGATCATCTCGAACTGATTTTGCGCAAGTATGAGTCTCTTGACAGTTGTCTGAGCAATAATATTTATCAACCTCCGCGGGGGCTGTTTTCTAAAACCCATACCGGAGACATCGAGATATGTCAAGTTAATCTGTTGGTGAATCATTTTTAGCAGGAAATTTCCAATCAGACTTGAATTCAGATCATTTTCTCCAATATGCAGCTCTTTAAGTTTCTGTAACGGTAAGAAGCTATCAGGGTGAATGTAGTCTAAACTACACAAATGTATTTCTAGACGGTTCAAGGTGGTCCCTGCCATTGGATGGAAGGTTTCTTCTGGTATTTGTTCGAAACAATTTTCCGACAAGTCCAGACCTTTTAAAGAAGGTAGGATACTGGGTTTGAAGGCGCCGGTAAGTTGAATTATGTTGGTAAATCCATTGTTGACTAAAGTGAGGTTATGGAGGTTAGTCAAGCCTTCAAACGTGTCCTCAGCGAGGGTAAGTAGGGCGGTGTTGTAAGATATCGAGAGCTGCTGCAGGTTGCTCATGTTGCGAAAGAGTCCCGGCTCCACGTACTTTAGCTGGTGATTGGCTTCGATCTCCAGGACCCGCAGATGGCGCAAGGTTTCTAAGTCTCCTTTTAAGATCTCGCTGATGATCGTGGTTCTAACGCGCAAAGCGTCGCTTTTAAATTGAATCTGTAATTTAAAAGAAATAATTTAGTACCCACGCAGTTCATTCTTGAAATGCATTACCTACTTCGAAGAGTTAAGAAATTAAGTATGAAACTAATTCACAGTATCTAAACTATGACGTCAAGTGTAGTTTCCCTTTAGTTAGATAATGAAAGACGTATTTCGATCAACAAAATCTAAGGCGCCAGATAATACTCTCTAGCTTAAACTAATCGTCAGATAGGCACTACAAATAATCGTCACAGCTCGTAAGTAAGTAATATGAATAACTATACCTGTTATGACTTTGAAAGAAAGCTGTTTAATAATAAACATAATTTATCTGGAAAAAAATACGCTATAGTCAAGTTATTTATGTTATGAAGTGAGACGTCCAAATTTATTTTCAAAGATTAGTTTGAAAACATCTGCTAAACAAACAAATCTTTGTTATCTGCCATCAGATACCTGCGCAACGGTGGGCTCGCACAATTATAAGGAAAGTCATGCGAGTAGCATTTCATTGCGGTGTTTGATAGATCACTTCCAACTCGTTAGTTTCAGGACACCGCAATGTTACGCGCTACGTTTGCGATTTTTGCATAATGTAGGCTTTCTTTTTTACAGTCGTTTCCGCCACTGCGTCACATGAGTTAACTTTAGCATGCTTATCTCTTATCGCATCACTCGGGCAATAATTTCGTTATTAATTATCAAATTACAAAATTAAAGTACTATCATATTATGTTACGCAATTACTGCTAGTTCTGGTGAAACTTAAGGAAAACGGACCAAAACTTATTATGCATAATAAAACTCGTTTTAACGCAGCTCTCTACTAAATGCATCATTGGCATTATCTTAGCATATTTTACAACATCTTTTTATAACAAAACATGTCATGCGTAGATTTGGCTTCAAGATTTTCTTGTCAATTTGCCTTCTACGTTATCTTTACGTCGTCGCTGTGATGTTAAACTCGATATGTATTGTTAGTTATTAGAACTGTACACAAGTAGAGGCTATTGGCAACTTCGAGAAAACTGCGCTATTATTTTTAAAGTTGTTATGCAGGGAAAAAATAATTTCAATTTTGAGTTAAGATCAGGTTACTAGTGTCAAAGTGTGTGAAAATATCGAGTTCAAAGTACATTTATCGTCCGAATTAAGAGTCCAACAAGACTGCCTAAGTAAGTTAGGAACAAAGTAGGGTTAAGCAACGCACCCTAGGGAATCACTAGCACTCGTAGTTGCAAAGCAAACTTTATATTTAGTTACTCATTCATTTATATTGGGTGACATACTATTATTCAGTACTAGCTCACGACTCCCTTATAGGGTATAAAAATGACAATAACGCGCCGATTATTCTATCTATACTAAAGACAGGGGCTCTCTATCATAACGACAGACTTATTTGCCGACGAAACTGTGCGACAGTTTTGGCTATTGAAAAAGAGTTAATCATGTAAGAAATACAAAAGGGCCAAGCAACGCACCCTGGGGAACCGTTTGCACTCGCAGTTGCAAAGCAGACTATACTAAAGACAGGCGCTGTACCGGCTTAGTACGATAACGACAGAATTACTAACAGTGGTAACTGTGTGACAGATTTGGTTCATAAAGACTTAATTACGTTACCTACGTAAGAAATAGCAAAAGCACCCTAGAGAATCGCTTGCTCTCTTAATTTCATAGCAGATGTTAACGCATCGGTTCTTAACGTCTAACCTAAGGACAGCCGTTGAACGTCTAACGATAACGACAGAGTTATTAACAGTCATAACTGTGTGAAAGTTTTGGCTATTGATAAAGACCTAATAACGTAAGAAACTATTATAATAGTACCATGGGGAACCATGAACGGACGCAACTGGGTTACTATTTTGGCCATTGATAAAGATTTAGTTAGGTAAGAAATACGATAGGGCCAAGCAACGCACCCTGGGGAACCGCTTGCACTCGTAGTTGCCGAAGCAGACGATGACGCGCCGGTTTTTGCTGGCGCGGCAGATGCAGCCCGAGCCTCGGTCCACTCCCAGCTCTACTGGCAAGTCCACGCTGCGGTCTTCATCCTGATCGAAAAAAAATAACCTCTAAAGCAAGGGCTTTATAAAGAACAAATCAAGAGCAAGAATAATTGCCGAATGAATACTTAGTCGACCAAGAAATCCCTTGACCTCAAGTTCAATTTCAGCTGTACGCCTCAAAACATGAAAACCTATTTTCACTCGCGAGTCAATGTGACAATCAGCTTTATTGTTTTATTCTGATGTAGGAACTGTCTTAAAAATGGTAAAGCACTTACTTGGTCGACTATACCATGTGAAGTACAAATTATTCATGTAAGGATAATTTCCGAAATAACATGACTTGTGAGTTTCGTGTAAGACTCCTAGGAGGTTACAGGAAAGAAGCTACTTAATTATAGGGTGAAAATCATCACCAGCTAATATTGCAGCAAAATACACCAAAGATTAGACGTAAAATGTTGTGGTTGGAAAGTCTTCTTGAATTTGGGTTCAGCACACGATCCCCGTCATAGTCTATTATTGATCGATAATCATAAATAATGTGGTGAGTAATGCTTTGTCAGCATTTAGCTATCGTTCTTTCTTGACTGTAATCACAACATTTAAGGAGTGACATAAGCTTTTGCCACATTATTTACGTTGTTAATCCCAAATGGCTTATAGTAAACTTGTCTAATACAAAATCGCTGCTTCCTCGATCAAGACAGTTCTTACATCAAAATAAAAACAATAATACCGACTGTCACATTGACTTGTTAGTGAATATACCCTTTGATGTTTTAAGCAATACAAATAACATTGAACCTTAGGGCACCCTAAGGAATGTCATGGTCGATTATATGTTCCTAGGAGTTATTCATTATCATTACCTGTGTGAGGATTGTATTGGCGATTTGTTCGTAATCGTTGACGAGGGTGGCGCGCGCACATTGCGCGTAACACAGCAGCAGCCATAGCACGCTCGCGGCGAACATCGCTCGTAACACGATCTGCAACACAACGTGAGATCCTTAGTCTTTCTACTTTTTCTCTAGCAGTACCTATATGTATACTGTAAAGTTTGTACCTATATGTATACTTTGAATCTGAAATACCTTTCATTATTGGCATTAAATTGCTCCAGATTTTATTATTACAATCAAATTGACAAGATTTCATATTTCTAAGGTTATAATTTGATTCGTTCTCTGTACTTATTCTGTTTTGAAAGAGAAAGACGCTGATAGTTTTAAGTTTTCACTAGGATTATTAATTAATTTATAACAATTTTTTTAAGATGTGCTTATTATACGTTCTAAAAGGGCATAACTCCAAAACTACCACACAATAGATCCATTACTTTTGTCTAGTCTCTATTAAAAAAAAGTGATCACGTAAATCTGATGTTGAGATTGTTATCAAATTTAAAATTATTACAGATATTTTTTCTGGCGAAAAGGGCAAAGGGAACATAATCTATTCTGTGGTAGTAATGGTAAATTCAGTTTTTTTTTAATTTCTTGTATTTTTTTATATATGGAGAAATAAATTATAATAAATATTTTTCCGTGTTTAGGAGGCAAAACTCCTGTAGTAATTTTCACGTGTTAAAAAAATGAAATCTCGTCAATTATCATTTTATTACTATCATTGCCTAGCTCACCGCCCAATTGAAACGCACGGTCAAATTTTTAAGCTTAAAATTTTAGGTTTTGTATTCACTCAGAATGAGAGTGCAATATATTCAGATACCTAAAAATAAAGAACACTTAAAACGTTTACTGTGCTTATAAAGTGGAGAGTCATACCTATACATTTAATACTTATTGTCATATTTCATAGACAAGTAAACACGATACTAGTTCTAGTTACTTAGCTCTAATTTTCCGCTGCAAAACAGTGCATCTGATGCGCCTAGAAGACAGGCAGGAAGTGTTTGTTGACTAAACGAGAACTGGATCATTATCGTCATATGCTGAGTAAATAATTGGAACATAACATGTGTATTGTTAAGCCTCCGACACAAAGCGGGGGGGGCGGGACCTCGACGGGACGCCGACGGGACGGTACAATCTGTAATGTACTACTTTAAAATGACGCCGTAATGGTACGGCGTCTATTTAAAGTAGTACATTACAGATTGTACCGTCCCGTCGGCGTCCCGTCGAGGTCCCGCCCCACCCGCTGTGTATCGAAGGCTTTACTGGGGGGGTGTCGGATGGCTTATGGCGCGTGCGATGGTCGTGGGATGGCGGCGGTGTCGGTTTTTGGCCGCACACATAAGAATCACAAGATCACGACTGGGGCTAAATTCAGGAACGGGCCTTCACGGGTTTGGTAGCGGTAATCCAATCGTTTGGGTTGGGTTTGGTTTGAACTGAGAGAGAGAGAGGGAGAGAGAGAGAGATATGTTTATTTACACATATTCGATACAAACACAGAAAAAAAATACATTTGACAGGAAATATACAAAGAAAAAATATCGAATAGTATAAATTGGGCCCCACTCAGTATAATGTTGTGGCAAGCCACAACGCTGTTTTTCAGTGGGACCCATTTAAAACTAAACACAAAAAACGCCAAAAAACACTAGTTTGCGAGAGGTTTGGGCTGAGTTTGGGATGAGCCTTATTTATTTGTTTATTTATTTATTTATTTACAAAGCGACTTAACAACAACAACAACCCATTCCTATCCTCTCCCAAACGATTGAATTACCGCTACCAAACCCGTGAAGGCCCGTTCCTGAATTTAGCCCCTAAACATCGCCATCTTGTAGATGCGTTGCAGCTATCGCTGAGCCATCGCACCAGGGTCATCTTAAAATTTTGCGCAGGTAAACTTGTCCCACCCTAAAAAAAGTTGTTTCCGGTTACACTGTCTATTTTCTGCGGTTATTTAAGTGAAATGATTGATGATTGCAATCAGCAATATATCACAGATAATTATTGACTATCGGAATCAAAAAACCGGCCAAGAGCGTGTCGGACACGCCCAAGGCCGTAGCCATTACGAAAAAATCAAGTAATATTTTTCTAAGGATTTCGTATGTGTACGGAATCATCCAAGTTTAGGTATGTTTTATACCTTAGGCTACTATTTACTCTTAAACTACAAATAATTTCCAAGCAATCTTAGCCGCTATAATTTTCCTAGTAAATTTGATATATTTACTACCCTTCTGAATTTTTTCAAATTTTTCCACCCAACAGTTTAGATTTTAGAGGGGGGGGGGGGGGGACGGCGATTTTAATAAAAATTTTCACTTTAAAGTTGAATATTTCGCAAACAAATCACTGAATAGAAAAATCATGTTAGCAACCCCGTTAGCAAGACCTATCCAACGATACCCCACACTATAGGGTTAGCCGAGAAAAAAAAATCACCCCCACTTTACGTCTATGGGAGGTACCCTAAAAAAATTTTTTTTACTTTTTTTATTCAATCACTTTGTCAGCGTGACTGATATATATATTGATGCCAAATTACAGCTTTCTAGTACTAATAGTCTCTGAGCTTAGCCGCGGACAGACAGACAGACAGACGGACAGACATGGCGAAACTATAAGGGTTCCTAGTTGACTACGGAACCCTGAAAAGATGCTTAGTATTTCTGTAATATATGTAATAATGCGTGGTAACAGAGTGGTAGCTCCATATAAATAGTAACAGTGTTCTGCCTAAAATTTTAGAATGACCCACCAACCATTTAATGGCCCAAGGTGTAGAGAAGCTACTATGCTTGAAAAATACTACAATAACCTTTTTTAGGCCAAACTCTAATATTGTAAATACTTCTCGTAAAGCAAATAATGCAGGCGAAGCCGCGGGTTATGGATTAGTTTATAAAAGTTTTGTATTGTGGTGGCCTACTGGTTTGACCTATGCCTCTCAAGCAGAGGGTTGTTGTGGGTTCGAAACCGGGATCCGCACCTGAGTTTTTCGGAATTTATGTGCGAAATTACATTTGAAATTTACCGTGAGTTTTACGGTGAAGGAAAACATCGTGAGAAAACCTGCAAACACCTGAGAAGAAATTCAATGGTGTGTGTGAAGTTCCCAATCCGCACTGGGCCCGCGTGGCAACTACGGCCCCAAGCCCTTTCATTCTGAGAGGAGGCCTATGATGGCGATGACGTTATTCAAAAATTTGGGTCGTACCTGCATAATTTGCGGAGAGGATTTAAAGGTAAACATAATAACAGTTATTTTGGGTGAGTCAAGTTTTCGACCCACACTTTTGGTTTGGTCTTTTTAAAATTATCTAAAAGTATATGGTTAGTAGGTAAGGATTGTCGTCATCAGCCTATAAACGCCCCACTGCATGGCACAGGCCTCCTCTCAGAACAAGAGGGCTTGGGCCGTAGTTCCCACGCACACCCTATTGAATTTCTTCTCAGGTGTGTGCAGGTTTCCTCACGATATTTTCCTTCATCGTAAAGCTCATAGTAACAAAATGTAACTTCTTTCGTACATTTGCAGCCGTTGTTGACGTTTCTTAAAGTAACTCCGATTTTTCGCAAAAACTTTACCACCGAGTAAATAAATCCGAAATATTCAAATATTTTATTACCTCCATTGTTTAGTTCGGACTATATATTGCCATTGCGAGGCATAGAGTGGGTGGTTTTGTTGATATTAAAGATTCTTCTCAAGGTGTAATTTCGCAGGTTATCCCAAAAAGGTTTTATTTGTCTGTAATACTTAGTATTCCAATACCAAACCGCTGATATTCATAACATAACACAGGTTATCCTAGCATGAAGGTCACACGATGTCTTAACAAGCCTATTGCCTTACTTTTAGTTTTTATGTACGAATAATTTTGAGATGCTTACTGTACATAAGACTTTTGCATTGCATGTTCATGTGTGGCTTATTATTCAATAAATATTATTATTATATTATTATATGGGTGGCTAAAGGTGGGTGACACCATCTATAGAGGAGTCAATAAATTTAATCTTGGGTGCACTGTGACAGACACTAACCACAGAGAGGAGGAGATTGATATCCGTGTTCAGAGTGCGCCCTCAGATTGATGTACAGCTGCTCTTCACAAGATTCTGGTGTCTAGGCTACTATGCAGGAGAACCAAGATTCGCGTCTACAAAACTGTCATTAGACCGATCCTGATGTACGGTTGCGAAGCTTGGACACTAACACTCAAAGAAGAGAATAAGCTGCTAGTGGCAGAACGGAGGATTCTGCGGAAGATTCTGGGGCCGACTCAGAGGGAGGACGGTAGCTGGGGGGTAAGAAAAAACAAGGAAATTGAGGACCTGGTATCTGAGCCCAATGTTATAACAAGGCGTCCAGACTCCGGTGGTTCGGGCACGTAGAAAGGTTGGGAGAGGATCGAGCCGTGAAGAGAGCGTACTTGGGACGACCGAGTGGACGTAGGCCGGTTGGTCGTCCTAGGTACCGCTGCCGCGCGGACGAGGTCCTGGAAGACCTTTTGGACCTCGGAGTCGAAGACTGGCAAGAGCTGGCTCAAGATCGCAAAGCGTGGCGTAATCTGGTGTTGGAGGCCAAGACCCACTTTTGGGTCACTGCGCCCTGGTAGTAGTAGTAGTAGTATTATATTATTATTATTTTTATATAATATAAATAGAAGTAGTTTAACTCCTTTGCCTCCGGCTCCGTAAGCGCTGAATTTCTGGTATAAATATAGTACCTCCGCTACCACATCTGGCTCCGTAAATTTACATGGTTGGCAGCCCTAAAGTCAGTACATACAGTAGGAGTAACTCCGTCTTTATGTTTTAAAACATCCTGTCTATCAGTGACTACGATATTTGTTGCGTTACTATTTGTGTAAAGCAACCTAACAAGGATAAAGTGGTTTACTTATTAGCACAATTTATTTGAGCGAGTTCAAGTACGTCATACATTAAGCGTCTTGAAGATATGTTGTAGACAATTATACACAGACTAATAAGGGATACTACGTACCTATGACAAATAGCTAGGTTCTATCCACAGAACTTGTAATAGGTAAGAGGAGTTAAGAGGGTACGATGCGCACCATTTCTCCATACAAACGTAATCCCCTGTTTCCTCCCTGGATAATGGCTTTAGAGCCAATTTTTTTTACTGTGTAATTTGTATCTACCACAGTTATGCCCCTATGTTTCGTTTTTTTCCATATTTCAATTAACATAAGAAATATGAGCTTTCATTAACTGAAAAAATTGCCCAATTTCAACGTCATTTTCAGACACTCATCAGAAAAGAATCCCTGACATAAACAAAAAAAGGAAAACATAGGGGCATAGTTGAATCTGTCCTCTAATTATTTTTGAAAAGAGTAATTTTATTGGTCCAGTTTTCGAGAAGAAAACAGGGGATTACGAAATGCTATTTTGATCAATTTTACGCGCCTAATAACGGTCTGAGCTGCAGTTGTCCCGCTCTCGCTGTACTGACACGGAGGGGTTCGGGCGAGACAGCGACATTTCATTAAAATACCTATTTCTCAAAAGTCTCTCAGCCATCGTACCCTCTTAAGGCCACCACAAACCGAAGTGTGGGGCGTGCGCGTGCTGACGGAGCGGGCCCAGCACGTTGTACAACACTGAACCATATCCAGTGACACAAATCGGCAGCGCGGCGCAGCGTATATGATGCAGTGTTATGCAACGCGTGTTTAAACCTGCCAAGTTCGTGACGGGCTAATATCCGACAATTCAATATTATGTTTTCATCGACTATGACTCGTAACTTGTAAAATTATAATTTCGTTATATTCAACGATAACCAGGAACAGAGCGAGACGGCAAGATATACCAGTTCTGGGAAACAGAAAAAAAATCAAGTCTTTTAGTTAAGCGACGATAGAGTCACATAACATATCACTTTTAGTACTAGGTATTTTAGAAAAAAAATCTATTTTAAACATGTAACTACCGTCAGACTCGCTCATAGTGAAATTTAACAGTACAATGAAAATGACGATGGAAACGTGGGTAGTTGTGAGCAGGTATCAGACGTCGAGCAGCTGCGCGAGCAGAGCGGTGGCGCGTAGTGCGCGTTTGGCAATAGCCGTGGCGTGTTCCTCCGAGAGGGGCTACGGATTAGCCCGAACATGTCGCGTTAAAGTCGTTTTGAGACGCGAGTACTCCATATTATTTCACTATATAAAATGCCTATTATCGTTTAACTAAGTGACATGGATCTTTCCTCATTTTTTCCAGAACTGCTCTACTGTCTCATCCTTCCTTCTTCGTCTTTTTTCCGCTTTTTTTTTCGTTTTTTCATGGTCATTACGATACAGAAAACTGTAACATAATGAGATTTCATACATCATTAAATCATTATATTACAGTACGTGCAGGAGGAGCGCACAATCACATCGCGCAGGTCCTCGGGCGCGCACCGGGCGCAGGTCGTGGGGCAGACATCCCTAGTTCTCGTTAATGCAGGTCATGAACAATGGTTCTTGAACGCATGATAGAGGATTTAATATATGGATGTAGATAAAATATGCAACTGTAGGGTAGGTACGTAATTAGGCCTTAAAACACTCATGTGACCTTTATGAAACTCGGCTACGCCTCGTTTGATGAAACCACACTCTTATTTAAAGGACCCCTACTACGATACAGTTGTATAAAATACTAGTATGCATTAGTAATAGGAGTACGCAACATTTATACTACTGTTATTATTAATTTTAAGGATAACAGAGTCTCAGTAAACAGAGCCCCGTTATCGCTTTTCAGCATACTAGTAGATCACTAAAAACGTCATCGCGTTATTTTGATTTGTCATTGTATTTTCTTGCTAGATTCCTGTCTATAACAAATTCTTCTAAACAATGGGGAAGTAGTAAAACCGCAAGTGCCAAGCTGCGTAGTACGTACGCTCTTATCAACCACGATTTGCCGAGTTTATGGTTTGCTAGTCTGTATGAGGAATTGTAATCGCGTCTGATAAAATCCATAAGAAGTTTGTCTCTACATTTAAAATTATATTAAAGAGACTTATGACTTTTTTTACCATGCTCGTCCGTAACCTTTCAGAGCCGTCTTAGGGGTTCTCTATCGTTTGAGGGAAAACGGCGCCCTTGAAGGTGGAGGATGTCGTGGCTGCGGAGTGGACCAGGATCAGCAGTGCAGAGCAACTGTTCCTAATGGCTCAGGACAGAGAGAAATTTTCAAAGCCAACTTCCAGTAATGGAGTGGCACTTTAAGAAGAAGATCGAAGATAATGTATTGTTTTCCATTTTTTTTTGTCATAAAGTAATTTATTTCTGAACTACATTTTATAAGGTGACATTTAAATATACGAAGTTTATGGCAATCGTTGGTAAAGGAAGTGAAATTATGACAAATGAAATTATGGGAAACCAAGTGACACCCGTCTTAGGTCATGCTGGGGCTCTTGAACACCACAGAAGACAGTACAACAACCATTACCTTTACCATTTTCAGTACCTACCTACAGTTCATTGATTTTAATAATATTTTTCGGGATTTAATCGTGAAAATCTTAATCGAATATTTTAGACTCTACTCAAAAAGAAGAAAAGATGTTGCGGAAAATGGCAATGGGCAGGCCATATAGCAAACAGAACAGATGGCCGTTGGGGCCCAAAAGTTCTGGAATGGAGACAACGGACTGGCAAGCGCAGCGTGGGACGTCCACCAACGAGATGGACGGACGATTTGGTGAAGGCCGCAGGTTCAGGGTGGATGTAAATCGCTTCCAATCGTAAAGATTGGGCATCAATGAGGGAGGCCTATTCCAGCAGTGGACGTCCTACGGCTGAAATGATGATGATGATGACTCTTAAGGAAATAACGGTAGAAATAGACCTTTTTAATTTGATTGTGCTCTGAGTGAATTTCAAAAAGTTGATTTGCACGTGTATATGCTATTTGCCGTAACATGTTTATTGTTTTGGTTACACGGGACTCTATGGTATTAAAACTAATTCCTGTAATGAAAGTGTTATTTGATACATAAATAAATGCATGTAGCGATGGATATCGTAATAGGGGCAGACCCAAGCGAAATCGAGGGACGACTTAGATGTATAGCAGTTGGGATAACAGGAGTTCACGTTTAAAATTAGGTAAATTTAAAAAATTACTTTATTTGGTTTTGGGGACGATCTTAGAATAAAATGGAACAAACCTGTAAAAGTATAATATCAGTCCACCGCGGGGACACCACCCTTGACTTCAGTCGTTGCTGTCTTCCAAATATTTAGGAAAATGTCGCTGCTTCCTCGTGATAATTAAAGCCATTTATTGTTCTCTATTACACCCACTGAAGGAACAAACAATATTTTCGACTTCAATGTGCCAACTGGGTAAATCCAGCCATGCCATGTATATAATAACTTTTAGATGCGTGGGTACCGCTCGGCAAATTTGCGTCGTATAACTTAACGCTTCTGAAAGCCAAATATTGGTATAGGAATTTGCGAAAAAGACGTTGCTTTCTGATTGGCTAGCTTTTGTTTGTTCGCGATAGTGTTTGACACGTTACTACAGCCAAATGTGGACGTACGGCGGGCGACGAAGATTCGATAAGGATGTGGTTTGAGATAGCGAATAGAGAAAATATTGGTTGAGCGTTGTACATCGGGGTCGGTTGTTTAGCCAAGTTACTGGTCTGCAGACGTAAGACAGTTATGTAGGTTTGGAAAGGGCTTACGAACTCTGACTGACGCTGAAAAGTAAAGGCTGTTGAGAGCGCTTTACGACAAGCTCGAAGGTTTAATTCTCCAATTTTTGTTTTTTTTTTTCAGTTGGATATTTTTCCAAATTATATCGAAATTAAAACATGTGGAAAAATCGGAAAAGTGTGGCTGGGGTTGGGAATCGAACCTGGTTTCTCATGATTCTGTGATGCAAGGTAAGGCCACTAAGTATAGAACCCTGTCCTATATAAAAATACTTGCACAAAATGGTTATTTTCATTAACAAACAGACTGGCCGACAGAGTTACTTTGGCTTTTATAATATTAGTATGAATTAATGTTTTAAATTCATATTTTGAAGCGCTATGTCAAATCAAAATGCGTCATAGACTCTACATATATAGCTTTCTGAGAGTCATGCTCACCAAGATCATATTAGCACAAGGCAGCGTACCTAGACTCTAATGGAATTGTGTTAGCATTCAACGGAACAATTGATACGATATATAGAGATATATCAAAATACTTTAATGTTTCCCTAATATCCCAAAACTTGCGAGAGAAAGAAATGGTGAAAATGATTGTTATTATTGCGTTAGACACTAATAACTGATTTACACTCTCGCCTCGTCACCTCGCCTCGCGCCTCGCCTCGTCGTCTCGCTCCGGACGCGAGCCTCAAAATCAAGGCAAATTTCGAGACGAGGTGCGAGGCGCGCCTGTTCACACTCTCGTCTCGTGGCTCGACCCGCAGTTCGTCTCGCCACTCGTACGCGAGTGTAAACCAGGTATAACGTTCGTTCTACTCGACACCACTAGAACGACACTACCCTAGTATCTTTTGGAATCACTGTTACGTTCGATACTATCCTAGTGATGTGTTGAATAGCTAGCTCCAAGCTATAAAGATGATAATTCGCAGGACATTAGTAAAAGTCGGGGGTATTAAACGGATTAGAGATTCCAAATGACACCGGTGGTGTCGTTATGGTGGTGTCGAGTGGAACGAACGGACACCAAGGGCTTATGTAGCAGGCGCGTGATTGCTTCCACGCAATCGCAGAATTAGAGCTTGTATAAACGGGATGTAAATCTCTAGAACACTTTAGTAATATTACTTAACCTCGTCTCGCCTCGTCCCGCACTGTTACTTACATTTCGACAATCCCGAAAGTCCAATTTCATACAAACTAGCACGCAGGTGATTTCACACACTGGCCTACCCCATCACTCACTCTTCGAAGGGCAAAAGCAGAACAATGTAGAAACACTTGTGAACCGTTCCCGAGCCAATCCGACGCATCACTTTAACGTTACCAGTCAATGTTGGCGCGCTACAGCCTGCGAAAACCGAATCTAAAACACTGTTATTAATAAAGTTTTCGCAGGTTGGAGTGTAGGAGATAACTGAGGTGACGTCGAACGGCCATCTTGCGCGTCGCGGGCGCGGTTAAGGCTCTGTCGGTTTCTATCAAATCAAGTGGAAGATTTTAATCAGACTGTTAAATGAGCACTTCTCAACAACTTTGACAATTTACTTTTGGACTCTATATTGCATAGATATTTGCAGTAGCGTGAATGTGAACTTAGCCTAATTAACACAGCCTCCCAAAATGTCCTTATCCATTTGTATGGGAATTTCCTTTTTTGTTACCATAACACATCGTCAAACAAATAAATCTCCATACGAAAGAATCAGGACGTTTTGGGAGGCTGTGTTAGTTAGGCTCACTTGCATTCACGCTATTTAGGTAGGTACTTGTAATTTATGCAATGCAGAGTCCAAAATTAAATATACAAAGTTTTTGAGAAATGCTCAAATAAAACCTTCGATTATCTAATAGTGACGTACCAAGGTCGTGGTTTATTTGTTTCCTGTGCAGCATTTAGCATGGATTAACACATAGAATACTTTTTATCTCGGAAAATCGCATAGTTCCAGCGAGATAGTGATGTAGTCTGCTTCACAAGTTCAAAATCGTAAAAAATAGATATAAAACTCCTGTGCAGTAAAATCGTGAAAAACATTTTTTCTTGAGGTCATTCCGCATCCAAGGAGCTATCATAGGTACATAATTTTTAGGGACATGTGAAGCAGACTAATGAACGCGTTATTTACCAATGAAATCGTGGGGCACAACTAGTATACATAAAAAAAATGGGCAAATAGTGTTGTATGGCAGGTGCCTTAACGGGTTGTTGACTTTGCTTGTTGATACATTTACTTAGGGCTCTAGTAGAAGCGCAGACGTTGCATAATTAGTCAAATCGCGCGGGCAACGATAAAACATATGTATTTACGAGTACTGTGACATCATACGGTTTGCAAAATTTTGAAAATGTACCCAGGCGTCGTATTGTTAGCACCCAAGCCTGTTTTCTTCTTTTTTTTCATTTCATCTTTATATTGGCAAGTCTGCCATCAGATATGGAAAAGGACGAATGCAGTGGATGTACACCAAGGATTGCTCCAATAACACAACGACACACTCTCCCTCTGGGCCTAATTGCATAACAAAAAAGTACAACTTATATTACAAGCGGTACCTACTCCCTTTCTAGTCAATATAACTGGAGCGAGAATTCCGCTTGTAATATTAGTTGTAATTTGTTATGCAATTGGGCCCTGGTGGTAATGTTAAGGAATTACTTGAAAGTCGATGTCGCACTCAAATATTTGATTTTTGACCATTCTTTATCATAACTCAAGTCATTTTTTTACACGCTTTATATTAGCTTCACCTGTATGTTTGTTTGTTTGTATGTTTGTATGTTTGTATGTTTGTAACCGACTCCTTAGGGCGCGATTTTGACCCACTTCCCGGTTTCCGATTGAGCTGAAATTTTGCACATATGTGTAAATTGGATGACAATGCAATATTATTGTAACATAGAGCTGATCTGATGATGGAGCTGGATGGTGGCCATAGGAACTATGTAATAAAACAACACAATCCCGTCGAGTTTGGGCTCGTTTGATTCGTCTTGACGAGCACTTTGATCCCAGATGGTAACCAGGGTCTGATGATGGAGCTGGAAGGTGGCCAAAGGCACTCCACAATAAAACGACACAACCCCATCGAGTTTGGGCTCGTTTGATTCGTCTTGACGAGCACTTTGATCCCATATGGTAACCAGGGTCTGATGATGGAGCTGGAAGATGGCCAAAGGCACTCCACAATAAAACGAAACAAACCCATCGAGTTTGGGCTCGTTTGATTCGTTTTGACGAGTACTTTGGTCCTAGATGGTAACAAGGGTCTGATGATGGAGCTGGAAGGGGGGTAGGTGGCGGGGTGGGGGGGGAATAGGGTAAGGGGTTGTAGTTGAGGGGGGTAAAGTTAGAAAGAAAGAGGTTTACGTTTAGTAGTGTAGAGCAGTGCGCGCGCACCAAAGACCAAGTTTATACTTATGACGTCTTATGACGGACTGATTCTATTTAAGACGAGCAAAAAACCGTTTTGTCTCTTTTTAGCACATGGAAACTCTCACTGTGAAAAAATGCAACTAAAAAATAGAAAATAAATAATAGTTTTAAAAAACTAAAAAACACGCTTTAAAAAATAAAAAATAAATTTTAATAAATTTTAATTCACTATTCTTATAGTGCAGTAAAAAATCTTAATAAGCAATTATTATACTAGGGGCGTTCAATAAAAAGTGAGAATGAGTATGTTATAAACAACTTTTACTAAATGTAATTTTATTTTTCGACATAGTCACCTTTTAGCATAATACACTTAGTATATCTTTTTTCTAAACTTAAAATTCCATTTTTAAAAAAGGTCTCATCTTGAGTACCTAAAAATCTTGTACTGCAGCGACTACCGCGTCGTCGTCTTCAAATTTCTGGCCTCTCAGGTATTGTTTCAATCTCGGAAATAGGTAGAAATCACTGGGAGCGAGATCTGGTGAATACGGAGGATGCTTAAGGATATCGAACCCAGCATCACGAATTGCAGCCATTGCAACGGCGGACTTGTGGTCCGGGGCATTGTCCTGGTGGAACAGCACAACTTTCGAGAGTTTACCTCGCCGTTTTCCGCGGATCTCATTGCGCAATGTTGCTATTTGTTTGGCGTATAATGTGCCCGTAATAGTGGCTCCATGCTCGAGATACTCAATCATTAATACCCCTTTACCATCCCAAAAAACAGAGCCCATGACCTTACCGGCAGATGGGCTCACCTTGAATTTCTTCGGAGTTGGAGATGATGGCCTTTTCCATGTCATAGACTGCAGTTTCGTTTCTGGGTCGTAATGATGGAGCCATGTTTCGTCCATTGTTATAAATCGCGCCAAAAAAAGTTCCCGGTCTTGCTGCATCAGGTTCAAAGCTTCTTGACAAATCTCTAGTCTAGTTTGTTTTTGCGTGTCAGTAAGCATTCTTGGTACCCAACGCGCAGATACCTTTTTCATACCCAAGCGTTCATGTAAAATATTATGCATGCTCCCCGTTGAAATCTTTACATTTTCAGCAATAAAACGAACCGTGACACGACGATCCGCCAAAACTGAGTTTTCGACTTTTTTCACAATTTCTTCAGTTACTGCTGTAGTAGGGCGTCCGAAGCGGGGGTCGTCCATTGTCGATGTTCTTCCACGTCTAAATTCGGCGCACCAACGTGCGACTGTCGAATACGGAGGAGCATTAGACCCTAAAGTGTCCCGCAAATCCAAATTGACTTGGTCCGTAGAAAAATTTTTCAAACACAAGTATTTGATAACGGCGCGCAGTTCAATTTTCTCCATTTTCGCTAACGTACTCAATAGCATTGCAAAGAAATTACCGTATATTTTTTTAAACAAAAGATATTTAGTTTTTTTTTCATAGCAATAGCTAGATAGATTAGCTTTACCGGCCAGTATTTAATTTCGTAATATTAAAAGAGTTTGCATCTCATTCTCACTTTATATTGAACGCCCCTCGTATTGTTATATCCAGATCAAAATTTGTAAACAATTCTAAATATTGAAAAAAAAAATAGTTTAAAATATTTTATTGTAAAAAAAGCGTGGGCTGCTTTTTAAGATGTTATCAAAATGATAATCCTTGACAATTGACACCATGCACCCCACGCTTTTTTTTACAATAAAATATTTTAAACTATTATTATTTATTTTATCAATATTTAGAATTGTTTACAAATTTTGGTCTGGATATAAAAATCTTAATAAGCAATTATTATACACCGTGAAATTTTAGTGGTTGTTTTCCCGAAACGAGGTGATTTAGTATCGATTGTACAATCGATTTATAATTACTATTTTGACTAGAGTCAAAAATCCAATTGTGAAAAACGAAAGTCGAAAATGACCGCAAACCAATAGTAACGCTTCGTTGGTACCTAACCTATCGTACGATCGTACGCTACTTGTACCAACGAAGCGTTACTATTGGTTTGCAGTCATTTTCGACTTTCGTTTTTCACAATTGGATTTTTGACTCTAGTCAAAATAGTAATTATAAATCGATTGTACAATCGATACTAAATCACCTCGTTTCGGGAAAACAACCACTAAAATTTCACGGTGTATAATAATTGCTTATTAAGATTTTTTACTGCACTATAAGAATAGTGAATTGAAATTTATTAAAATTTATTTTTTATTTTTTAAAGCGTGTTTTTTATTTTTGAAAAAAAGTTGCGTTTACGCCATTGCTGCTTTAGAGGTGCTTTTTTCGCGAAACTGAGTACCTACTTACGTGTTTAACTCAGATGAGCCTTTCTTACTGATACCACATAGGTCACCATCATTCGTCCCGGCCTATATGTATAGGTACGTATAACTGCAGGGCACACACCTCTCAAAATGAGAGGGCTTGGGAACTAGGGCCCTAAGTCTGAGAGGAGGTTTGTGCGCTACATTAGATAGGCATGTTAGGCATGATGTAGGCTGGGATGATGATTAAATGAAAATTCGACTGCCAAATTACAGTTTACGCGAATGACACCGCTGATTAAGGCTTAAATGTGTTTTCATCGATACTGCGAACCGTATCACGGGTACGGGCATTTAATCAACTTATTAATTACTTGGTAGCAGGTGCGGTGAAAGCGGGCCGCGTCCGTCGCAGAAAAAACTGGCGGGCTGCTTCCACGTAGCCGAAGTGTATCGGACACTGTCACCTTCGGCAGGCTCTGGAATTAGGGCGTCCTAGTTGACGTTGCAAAATTGTATCTAAAAGCCTGGTATCTAAGAGATGTTGGAAATATATGTTCTTCGCTACCTTCGATGGAATGCCAGGAGCTATATGGACCGATTTGTCTGGAATTTCCGGATCTTTGGCCTTTCCGTCCGGACTGTGGAATTGTCGTAAAGAATCCATTAGGTTAGGTTAGTTTTATGAAAATCTTAAAAAGTCTATGGTTTAAAAAAAAACGACATTTTACAAGCATTCGACTTTCAAAATTCCAGTCAGATACGTGCCCCCTTAATTTATTAAATCAGGCGTTACTTTCCGTCTGTGTGTTTGTGTTTGGGTTTCCATATTAACTTCATGTCTTCATGAAGTTACAGTGACAAATTAAAACATTTTTTTGGTTTGTTAGTCTAACCTAACATTTGGTAGCATAGCGTACAGTTGTGGTACCTAGATACTCTGAAGATGAGCTCTGGTTGAGTTCGAAGCGCGTCAGTGTAGTTTGGTGGTGGTGATAGTTGGGTTTGTGTGATTTGTGTGTGTTCATACAGTGTGGAGATGGAGGAACTGCATGAACACGCATTTCTTACATAAACGTAACCATCGTAAGGTTGCGGGTGAACAAAGTAATTGTTTCTGTTCCTTTGCCCCCTTAATCTGCTAGTCGTTGTAGTCAGACACCAAAACTTGCTATTTGGAGCATAACATCGCGTTTGGGTTATACACATTTAGTATATTTTTTATCGAGGGACTAAAAGAAGCCAATATATACCCGAGGCGGTTAGCCACCCGAGCTTTAGCGAGGGTGTCTATTTATCCGAGGGTTTATATTGACTTTTAGTCTCCAGGTGAAAACTCTATTTTTCACTTCGATTGCGAGAAAAAAATAGTCAGTTGAGTACATTTTTGTAAAAAAAAATTAATAAAAAAAACAGTGCGTGGAGTCCCTCCGCGCGGAAGAAGTGAAACTTCATAATAAACCAACCCGCTCCCAATCCGCTCCTAACCCGCCCCCAACCCGCTCCCAACCCGCCCCCAACCCGCTCCCAACCTGCTCCCAACCCGCTCTCAACCCGCTCCCAACCCGCCCTTAACCCGTTCCCAACTCAGTCACAACCCGCTCTCAACCCGCTCCCAACCCGCCCTCAACCCGCTCCCAACTCATTCACAACCCGCTCTCAACCCGCTCCCAACCCGCTCCCAACCCGCCCATACACAAACTGGAAAAAATAGAATGGCGCCACCTTCTATGTGGAAAAAGCATAGAACTAAGACCACGTATACTAAGAAAGAACGTAACATTTTCGTCGTGAAAATGGTCCACACAATCTTATTTTTTTATATATATTTTGTTTTGCCACTAAGCAAGTACTGGCTGTTTGAGTTTATCTCACTCGAAATGAATTAAAAAATTAATTACTTTTACTCCCTAGGGACTAAAGCACTCACTTTACTCCCGCCTCGTAGGCTATATTGACCTACCTACTTTTAGAGCATGAGAAGTGAAAAGTAATTACTTTGTTCGTCTCTCCATTAGTTGACTCGAAGTCGCTAATTTTATGTCCACAGGAGAGACCACTTTTGTTTCTTACGGTGTGTATGAGCCGTTTGGCATTTAATTTTTTTCTTTTACTTACAGTTTAATCAGGTACCTAGATGAAGGATTCTCTTTTGTAAAAAAAAATAATAAATAATTTAATTTTGATAAATTCTGTAGTATCTATTAGTGTGTAGTTTATTTATATATTTATCTATCTAAACAGCGATCCGGGAGTCACCAGCGGTGCTGGCTGAAAATCAGCACTGGGGTGCTTTAAACGCCTCAGCATTATGCTGAGCCAGTGTCCGATTTGCAACCGCAATGACACATTCTATCTTTAGTTTTCGTGTTGTCTTCTGTTCTGTAAAATATCGATGATGATGTGTCTTGTGTTGTTGTAAATAAATGTATTTTCTTTCTTTCTTTCTTTCTTTCTTTCTTTTGCGGGTTATAATAAAATGAGAAATTAAAACAACATTATCTCATTTACGTGTTTATTTTCCAAAGGTTGCTTCATAGGCACATGTCGGTTCGACACACACCGATGTTCAAATGAATATTGAAGTAAGTACGATTTAAAATTAAATTATCGAAAATAATTAGGTATCACGTATTTTACAAAATTAACTAACGATGTTCGTATGTATCAATTATACAGGATTATTTGTAATTCACTAGCATCCTTTTAACCCTAAACTCCTACCACTTCAACAAATGTTTTTTGTTTACCGGCTTTTGTGAGAACTTAATATTTTTGATGTAATAACGTTTCGAAAATTTGAGATTACCTCTTATTTTTACCATACTCTGTGTATTTGTATGGGAAAAAAGTGCTTCATTTTAAAAAGTCGTAAAACAAAAAACATTTGTTTGAGTGATAGGAATTCAGGATTAAGAGGATGTCAGTGAATTAAAAATAACCCTGTAAATGCGTAAATAAAAATTTTACTTAGTTTAAAAATTTGCAAAACATTTTTCGACCACTTCCTAATCCGATAGAGCTGAAAAAAAAACATGGATGCAGATTTTCTTGTCACTGGTATCGATGACATGGTTCATTATAAAGACTTCTATGTCTTATAGTTTCAGAGTTACCTAAATGAGCCACCTTGTGTAACTCCGCGTATTTGGTTCCTCTTATTAATTCTGTGATGATGTCTGACGTCTGTAGGGGCCTTATTGTCTAACGCACTCGGAATCACAATCACTTTCACCACATCTTTCTGTCACACAATATAAGACGTGTAGGAGATGGTGATACGATCGCAAGCGCTCGCGTTCTGTTCTGTTCTGTTGATATAGGGACATATTATGGAGTTTTTCCTATCTATCTTATATCTATACATAGTGGAGATAGCCCAGTAGGGATAGGTGGGAAAAAATCCATGTCCCTACCAATGGAGATCCTGTTAGGGATAGGTGGATATAGTTAGTAGATAGGTTTCTTGCAAAGCATTCTTCTTGGTAATGATGGTCCTTCCAAAAGTGCTGGTAGTTTTAGAAAAGTTACATGTAAAAGAACCCTTTGATTTTGATTTTTGGAACAGAGTGAAACCACACAGGTTGTTAGAGTGGCGACGGCAGATTAGCAGCCAGGTTCTTGATGAGCTCATCCATGTGGACGATGTTGGCGCGGGCCTGCTGCGCCACGCGACCCTCGGGCAGCTCGGGGGGCTCGTGCCGCAGCAGCGCCACGGATTGCAGCAGGATACGGCGGGACTCCTGCGAAGAACAACATGGCTTTAAAACTAAGTTGAGTTGAGAGGACGCAAAGTGAGAGAGAGGGGGTAAGGGAGAGAGAAGGAGAGAGAAGGAGAGGAAGAGAGGGAAGGAGAGAGAGAGATTTATTTACACACTAGCAGCTGTTGCCCGGGACTCCGTCTGCAAAGAATTCATTAGTTGCTATCCCACGGGAACTATAATGTAATTTTCCGGAAGACAAACTATCCTATTGTCCTATCCCGGGACCACAGAATAAGTAATAGTACAAGCACCGGGACTCACCCCTCCGGGTCCGAGTCCGGGTCTCTATGTACCAAATTACAGACACATTTTCGAAATACTTCGAATTGGAGACAGACGGAGTTTACCTGTTAATTTTGCGCTAAATACACAAAATACTTTTGTAGCCTCGTGCCATAATTACATGAATGGAAAGTTTGAACTCTACTATTAGACTGAGTTCATTATAATACAATTTTCGGCGAATCCAGTGGGAATCAGAGCGTATGCGCTACTTGTGCATACCGTAACGTGCGTACAGACGCTAACGTAAGTAGTCACACTTCACAAATACTAGTCTGTCTAGGAATGAGAATATTTTTTCACCTGATAGCATAAGTACAGCACACATACAGAAACACTAAATATACACATGCTCGCCTATCCCTAACAGCCAAAATGGCCGCCACTCAACTACGTGTCATGAAAAGATTTGGGGATAATTTGGTCACGCTGATTTTCAGTGACGTCTGTAGGTAGTTGTAATCTTCATTCAAATTTAATGTCTTCGTTGGAATTTAAGCCACAAGACAGGGATCCCAATGAACTGTCGTGACCATAGAGTGTTGTCACAGTAAAAGTTGAAACAGCGACCAGTCAAACCCACATACGTAGCTTTTTGAATCTCTAAGGGAGTCAGTATCAAATTTAAGGGGGAGAGGCAGCCACCCGGAGCGTCGGGAACCAGAGGGCGCCCTATGTGTCGATAATATTTTATTGTGAACGACTATACAAAGGGCCGGGCTGCGTTCCCGCCTAACCTTAAGTCATTAGAATGTTTTGTTGTTTTTAAGTTTGTTTTATCGAAGGTTAAGTGAATGCGTCACAATATCAAAATTTGTGAAATTGCTGATAATTCACTACAGTAGCCAGAATAATCCTTGGCGTAATTTGTTGCGGTTTAATGGTTCTGATACGATTAAACTGATCAAGTGTTGCCATACATACTTCCGGTTTGTACCTATCTAGGTTTTGTTGCGAACTACATTTTCCGCTGGCGTTCGTGTCATCACAATGTGTTTTTTTTTGTGTTTAGTTTTTAAATGGGTCCCACTGAAAAACAGCGTTGCGGCTTGCCGCAACATTATGCTGAGTGGGGCCCAATTTATACTATTCGATGATTTTTATTTGTATCTTTTCCTGTCAACTGTATTTCCTGTGTATCGAATATGTGTAAATAAACATCTCTCTCTCTCTCTCTCTCTCTCTCTCTCTCTCTAATATGACTTTTTTGTTTCAATCAGATAATGAAAGGACGCCACTGACTAACCCGCCTTGGCTGTTCAATTAAGACTGGCTCTGGGAGGAGCAGCTGTTTTTCCCTGTGCCCTTTGATGATGCCTTAGGAGTGTCAAAACTTAGGTAACTTTATTTCGTAAAATAAGAAAACATTGTAAGGAATTTTTAATACAACCTTAATCACAAAAAAATTTAATACATTCACCTGCAAAGAAATGAAATGGTGTGTGCAAAATTCCCAATCAGTGCTGGATCCACGTGGGAACTGCAGCCCAAACTCTCCCAACAACAGTAAGCTACATATAGGCCGGAGAGAAAGTTTATTAAAATTCTAAAGTTATTTTTGTACATTCACTGCATCTTACCAGAGATACGTACCGTGACATAACCGAGCATGACTCCAGGCCCATCGGTGAGGGCCTTCCTTCTGCCAGTTTCGGCGACCGCCGCGTGCAGCTCGAACAGGAGAGAGCCGCGTAAACGGGTCTCCGCTAAGAATAAGACAGGATAGGTACTATTATTTATTTCAAGTTTAATAAAGAACTTCTCCTAGTCAAAATAGGAGGAAGTTGAGTAAAAATCTGCTCACAAGGCTTATCTTTCACATTCTTAATAAATGGTAACTGATATTCATCATCATCATATCAGCTAAAAGAGCACTGCTGGACAAAGGTATCCCCCAAAAAGTTCCACAACGTTTGCTTCTGGGCTGCCCCATCAAATGGTTCCTGCGATCTTTACCGGATCGGTGGTCCATCTTGTTGGGAGACTTCCCACGCCAGGTCTTCCGGTTCCTACTAAGTACACACAACTGCTATTTTAAAGAACTAATACATTAGAGTTGATTAGAGCCTAAAAAATGAGAACGATGTGCTCGATTCCCGCGAAACTTTTTGCAACGCCCAAAGTTTAACACTTTGAATGCAGCAACTTAAGGATGCAGCGATGCACGCTCCATGATGGGCGAAGTCAGTCCATGCGCGCTATTCTGTAAACTACAAATGAGCTTACCAGGAGCTAAGGTGTCCAGCAGACCAGTGATAGACGTCCACAGCTGCATCTTATGCAGCAGGCTATCGTCAGCGTCACTAACTGCAATGAACCCGAGCTAGCTTTACAGTAAACTACAAATTGACCTTACCAGGTGCTAAGGTTTCCAGCAGATCGTTGATAGACCTGCACAGCTGCATTTTAAGCAGCAGTCTATCGTCGGTAATGGCAGCGAGGCCCAGCTCGCTCTCCTGCCCAATTATTTGCGCAAGCGCGAGCGACACGTCCGTTAGGTAGTAGTGGCGCGGATGGAGGTAGGTGCTGCAGTGATTTATGAACCTGTGAGAAGTAAATTAAAATAACTATTGGATTATTAAAATAATTGATAAATAATACCATGATATCATATTTAACTAGCAGGAAGATGTTCACTGTTGAATAAAGGCCTTCTTCATTTACCTACACACGATATAATACTGATGTTATAAATGAGAAGATTTTTTAAGGTGTTTGGCTGTTTAGATGTTTGAATGCTTATTACTCAATCACGCAGGGGGGTGCTGGGGAGGGTGCGGGAGAGGGTGCGGGAGAGGGGTGTGGGGGCATTAAAGGGGGGATGAAAATTTAATTGATTTTGCCTTAGGATGCACCGTTTTCAAGATATTTGACAAAAAAAACTTGAAGTAAAACTTGAAGTAAAACTGCTAAGCATGCTTGACTTGTGACGAACGCCGGTGTGCGGGGGGTGCTGTGTGGGTGGGCGTGCGGGGTGCGGGTGCTGGGGGGGGGGAGGGGGTTCGAGGGGGAGCTGGTTGGAAGGTGCGGGGGGTTGCGGGGGGTAATTTTTTTTTTTATATCGAGGAACTAAGGAGAGCCATAATTGATGAAAAAGCAAATTGGATAAAAAAAATAAGTTGCCCAAGTTACTAATTCCACGCGGACGGAGTCGCGGGCAAAAGCTAGTTAATATTATAAATGCGAAAGTAACTCTTTCTGTCTGTCTCACTTTCACGCTAAAACTACTGAACCGATTTAAATGAAATTTGGTACACAGATAGTCCAGAGCCTGAGAAAGGACATAGGCTATATTATCATCACGCTAACACCAGAGCGACGCGGAGCGGAAGACTGTTTCAAAATCGGGGGTTTTGAAGTAAAACTTATATAGGCACGCTGGATTTGGGAATACGGTGGTGAATGTGAATGTTTTATATCGAGGAACTAAGGAGAGCCATAATTGATGAATAAGCAAATTAGATAAAAAAAATATGCTGCCCAAATTACTAATTCCACGCGGACGGAGTCGCGGGCATCAGCTAGTTCTTACATTTCATTAATATGGACCTCCGCAAAGTAACGCCTGATTCAATAAATTATTTCTTAAGTTAAAGGTATATGTAAAAAAACACCGATGTCTATATTGTATATCATTGGAACTATGTTCGTTGCACGGACACGGAATGCAGAAGTACTGGCAGGGTTCGATTAACTAGAAGAGTTACCTCTCGCAGGCGTCAGGGTCTCCCTTGGGCATGATGCTGAGCTCTCGTCCGATGTCCTGCAGCAGCTGTTGTATGATGGCGTCCGACACTGCGTCCTTGCAGCTGTTGCACACCCACGACTTAAACGAAATTAAAGGGTCAAGCCTAGAATGGTCTAGTTGAGTATGAGCTGACTTTTTTTAGTGGTAGGTACTAATTGCTCCCTTGTTATCGCTAATTCATACCAAATCGGTGTAAATTTCAAGTGTCTAGTTATTAGAAAGATCGAGTTAAAAACGCTGAGAAAAACACGTTTCTTGTATTGACTCTTTAATTTTTTCATCAACATCATTTTAGCCGAAAGACGTCCACTGCTGAACATTGACCTCCCCCAAAGCTTGTCAAACAGATCGATCCCGCGCCATCTGCATCCAAGGCGATCCCGCAAACATAACCAGGTCGTCCGGTCCGTGGACGCCAGTCGAGAACCTTTTTGCCCCATCGGCCAACAGCAGTTCTACGAGCGATGTGCCCTGCCCACTGCCACTTGAGTCTGGCGATTCATCGAGCTATGACGGTGACTTTAGTTCTTGCGCGGATTTCATCATTTCTAATGCGATCCCGCAGAGAAACTCCAAGCCCTCCATCTCCCTCTGAGTGACTTTGAGCTTTCTTATGAGGCCCATCGTTTAATTTTTTACTTTATTTTATTTATCTACATCCATAATCATAACTTCCCTATATGTATATGTTCAGGAGCGATAATAAAATGACTTGTAATAAGAAATGTTTATCTATACATTTTGAGGTAAGAAAGCATTCGCTTCGGTAACACCTGTGCTTCATCTTATACCTTGTTGTCTAAATTACGCGTCTCTGGGTTGGGGCTCTTGGTCTTGTGCAGGATCGGGATGATGAAAGTCTCCGGGAGCAGGTAGCCTTTGCAGTTCCTGAAAAAAACGTACGTTTTGATGACTGCGATCATATATTTTTCAATAGCATACACCCTTTTATTTGATGCCATTGAAAATGGAAGATCAAAAGTACCGATTTTACCATAAACAAGGGTAATATGGGGTGCACGTGCCCGAGATTTGTATTCGCTTACAGGTAAGTAATGAGTTTTTGTTTACAATGCCTTTTTACTTTCCAACGGGGCCTCATATTCGTTGGCGCCCTAAGACTACATAAAATTATAATCAGAATCATAAAGTTTATTGTGCAAGTTCGCCTATTTTACTAGGTACTTCCTATTTTACTACCGGTTAGACACAGAATGACCAACATGTATTGGAAAAAATAACGCAGGACCAAAACGCGTAATGACCGATATTTAATACGAATATTGACCAATCTCAGTAGGTTTAGGTTAAGTTAGCTTTCGATGGGCCTGAAGGGCCAAAGCACGCAGAAGTAGGAGCTCCGCGCGTATGCGTGCGTGAGGGAGATTGGTCAATATGCGTATTAGATTTTGGTCATTACGCGTTATTTTTTCCAATATATGCTGGTCATTCTGCGTCTAACCCGGGCAAAAAAAGCCTAAAGATCTTTCCGAAAACGCTGGTAATAAAAGCGACATATAAAGAGCCTTTTGCGGCCTACTTACTGAATAAAAGTTTTCATTTTGAAACACCCATAACGGCGTGTTGTTATGGGTATGTATCCCTTTGACTAGCAGTGAAAGTGCCAAAGAGAAAGCGACATAACTTCCCACTATGGCCTCCAGGCCGGGAGGTATGCGTAATGCATTTTCACACTGCGAAATGGGTCATTGTTTTTAGTTTTTTTTTTGCTCCGGCTTTATTTGCAATATTTTTCACGCCCTGCCACTGGTTATTAGGTAGTATGTAGCCGTGGTAGCCTAGTGGTTTGACCAATGGCCTCTCGAGGAGAGGGTCCTGGATTCGAGCACGGGCACCTATGAATTTTTCCGAATTTACGTTCGAACTTACGTTTGTTTAAAATGAGCTTCACCTACAGTGAAGGAAAACATCATAAGAACACGCACACACTTGCGAAGAAATTCAATGGTGTGTGTGAAATTTGGCACTGGGCACGCGTGGGAACTACTGTCCAAGCCCTCTCCTCAGTCTTAGAAACCTATGGACAGCATTGGGGCATGTGTTACCCAGAGATGATGAATCACATAACAGTTAAGTTATATTCATCATCATCATCATGCCGAAAGATGTCAACTGCTGAACATAGGCCTCCCCCAAGGCTCGCCAAACAGATCGGTCCCGTGCCCTCCGCATCTAACGCGATCCAGCAACCTTAGCCAGGTCGTCGCTCCATCTTGTTGGAGGCCTACCTACACTGCGTCTTCCAGTCCGTGGACGCCACTCGAGAACCTTTTTGCCCTATCGGCCATCAGTTCTACGGGCGATGTGCCCTGCCCACTGCCACTTACTTGAGTCTGGCCATTCTTCGAGCTATGTCGGTGACTTTAGTTCTTGCGCGGATAAAGTATACTGATTGTTATTAACTTTAAAAGGGACTGACTGGGGCAGCTGTCCGGGGCGTCGGGGTCTATAGGGCGCTGCACGTGCCCGAAATGTACCAAATTTAAAATTACTATTTTTAATTTTAATAATATGCAATCGTACAAAATAACTCGCCTAGGCCAGGGCGCATTTGATATGGCTGGTCCTGAGAAAAAGTCTTGTAGAAAAATCTTAACATAAACATAAATGGGTATAAAAAAAACCTTTAAAGGACAAAAACTATTATAGCTTTACCACAAAAAACTTAAACACATCTTCAACATGTTATATGTACATATGTTCAACGAGTGTCTAATTTTATGTAGCAACATGGGTAGTTATCCCTTGCATTACAGCTGGGCCAATTGCATAACAAATTACAAGCTAATAGAATAGCTATTTTGTATTGAAATGCACTAATACTATTAGCTTGTAATTTGTTATGCAAGTGAGCCCTGGGGCCTGTTGCATAACAAAGTACAACTAATATTACAAGCGGAACTCTCGCTTCAGTTATATTAACTAGAAAGGGAGTTCCACTTGTAATATAAGTTGTACTTTGTTATGCAACAGGCCCCTGGTGGCGTATAATAAAAAAACAGTTGATAGATATACTTAAACATCTTCTACATCTACTGACTATAGAACCTTAAGCAATTACATATCTAAGATTTAAAAGCGAAAAAGTTTTCCGGGTGCGCCGGTGGGATTCGAACCCACGTCTCCTGGGTATGCGCCCCAACACGGGTGCTCTACCAATTGAACCACGTCGCTCCCAACCGACTTCCCCGAAATTCTTAATCGCTTACATACGCCAATAGTGGCGTGTGGAAACATCCATCACAACTATTAGAAGCTACGACTCCTACGTTCCAAATTAGTTGGAAAAGCGTAAGAAATGATGCACCACATCTATTTATTCAAATACTAGCTTTTTCCCGCGACTTCGTCCGCGTAGAATTCCAATTTGTGGTAAAGCTTCTTCATCTCTTTCATTGTATAAAACAAAAATCCGGCAACGGTAACATCCATTATTATTATCATTTCATCATCATCACTATCAGTTAGTGAATATTATAATTCCCGTTTATCACTATCCCGTGGGAATTTCAACAAATTTGTCCTTATTCTATGCAAATTTTCGCTTATATTTATCCCGCGGGAATTTTGCATTTTCCCCGAGAAAAAGTAGTCTATGTCCTTAAAGGTGTAGCTTTCTACAGGTAAAAGAAGTTTTAAAATCAGCCCCGTAGTTGAATTCACTTATTTTTTTCCCGTGTGAATTTTGCTTTTTCACGGAGAAAGTCTATGTAAATAATGGTTGGTGTAACTTCCTATTGGTGAAAGAAATTTTCAAATCAGCCCTCAAGTGATGTTCACTTCTTTCTATCCCACGGGAATTTTGCATTTTACCGAATAAATAGTAGGTAGCCTAGCCTATACCAACAAAGGATAGTGTAGCTTTCTATTGGTATTTTTTTTAAACTTTGCCCCGAAGTTAAATTTACTATTTTCTATACCGCGGGAATTTTGCATTTATCCGGAAAATAGCATCCTATGTTAATCAAGGACAGTGTATCTTTTCTATTGGTGAAAGACATTGTAAAATGAGCTCCGAAGTTGAATTTTTATTTCTATCCCTTGGGAATTTTGCATTTTCCCGGGAAAAAGTAGCCTATGTCAATAAAGGATAGTGTAACTTTTTACTGGTAAAAGATTTTTTTTAAATCGGGTCGGAAGTTTCAGATATTATCTATCCCACAGGAATTTCCAAAAATCCTGCAATAAGTTTTTTTGCTGTTATGTATGACCATTTACGTTTATACTGAATTTGAAAAGTTTAGTACTTAATTGTAGTTACGGAGATAGGATCCAGTTGATTTGAGTATATAAATACCTGATTTATCCTTATCCCGTGGATATTTTCAAAATTATTGAAATTAGCTTTATACCTGTTCTAATAGTCTACTTGCATGCCCAATTGGAACAGTTTAGTAATCTTCGTTATGGGGATAGGGTCACTCTCGATTGATGAAATATATACATCCCGTATATTCCTTATCCCGTGGGAATTCCGGAAAATTCTTTCTTATCGGATGCCTACGTCATACAAATGACACATCCTCTAAGTTTCAAGTCTCTACATACAGCGGTTTAGGCTGTGCGTTAATCCGCCAGTCAGTCATTTAGGACTTCAGGACAAAGCATTTTATATGTATTTGCATTGCACCAAGCTTTTATGCGAGTTCAACAATGATGTTTGAATACTCAATTCGATTTTATTCGAAAAAGGTTGAACTCACTTAAAAGCTTCATCATCATCATCATCATTTCAGCCGTAGGACGTCCGCTGCTGGACATAGGCCTCCCTCATTGACGCCCAATCATTACGGTTGGAAGCGACTTGCATCCACCCTGAACCTGCGGCCTTCACCAAAACGTCCGTCCATCTCGTTGGTGGACATCCCACGCTGCGCTTGTAAAAGCAAAAGCTTGGTGAAATGCAAATAAAATACTTATTATAATTAGTTATTATCAGAGATCAGATCAGGAAGTGGTTGACAAACGTAGACAAATGGTTTGCAGAATTTGAAGTTTCGTTTCGTTTACATTGTGTCAAAATAAAAAGTAATTTAAATCAAAAGCACTAAGGGGTATTGATATCAACTTCGAAGCAAATCACCCCCAAAATAACTTTCTACTCCTTTTTAACCCCGTCAAGGGATGAATTTCAATAAAATACGAAACACGTCTTCCATCAATTCTGTTATAGAATGTTTATGCAAAATTTGAAGTAGATTGGACCAAGGAATCACGTTGTCCCATACAAACTCTGCCCCCCTTTTTTACCCCCTTAGGAGTAGAACTACGAAAAATCCTTTCTTATCGGATGCCTACGTCATACAAAGAACACACCCTCCAAGTTTCAGGTCTCTACGATCAGCGGTTTAGGCTGTGCGTTGATCCGTCAGTCAGGACAAAGGATTTTATATGTATAGATTATTTATTTTTATTAGCAGTTACGTCTGCTCACCGAAACTAAGATTTAAAAGCGAAAAAGTTTTCCGGGTGCGCCGGTGGGATTCGAACCCACGTTTCCTGGGTATGCGCCCCAACACGGGTGTTCTACCAATCAATAGGGATGTTGACACCATTAAAAAATAATTCAAAGACACGACTCCAGTAAAAAAACGCTTTATTTTAGCCCTGAAACCCAGGTTAATTGTCGATTAACTGCAAAATTAGATTTTTTGTTGCTTTAAAACAAATAAATAGTTAGTTAATTGAGTATGCGAACAAGTGACGTCATATGTTGCTATTGCCATTCAAACTCTATGGGAGAAAAGTGTTTTGACAGCTCATAAAAAGTACGTCAGTTGATTGGTGGTGTCAACATCCCTATTGAACCACGTCGCTCCCAACCGACTTCCCCGAAATTACATATCTACCTAACTCTATCCACCGCAAAAGGTAATATTGACAGATATACATACATAGGTAGTTTGGGTCCCAAATTAGGGTTGGATAGATCAATTTATCGGAATAGTTATTTCCTAGTAGCAAAATTTCCATTCGCATTTTTTCCCAAATGATTTTTTCCCACAATGGTTTTTTACTGAACCTTATTTTTACTTATCATTTTTTCCCAATCATAGTCTTATGACACAGTGGTCTGCGAAACATGGCTAGATTTTTAAAATAACGGGTGTCCGTGTCTTTCCGTCAAATAGCTTAAATCCTATTCTACTGATACTATTAATGAAAAAATTTGTGAAAATGTTTGGATGTTTAGATGTTAGTGTGCGAATAACGCGGGTCCGCGTGAGAACTACGGCCCAAGCCCTTTCATTTTCAGCTCTGCGCCCTGCAGTGGGACATATCGCACGCTTAATAATGAAAGTAACTCAATTCGAATTATTCTCATTTCAAAACTAAAGTTTATTTTTGAAATTAGAATACGGTGAGTGGGGGTAAGATGAAAAACAGTGTAAGATGAAAAACCACTCGTAGCACCCGGTACTAAGAGTAGTTTTTCATCTTGCACTGCCTTACATCTTATTTCCAACTTACCCCCACTCACCCTAATTCGTAAATAGACTGGGATGAACGTAGTAAGGTTTTAACCGACTTCAAAAAAAAGAGGTTTCAATTCGTCTGTAAATATGTTTTTTTGAAGTGAAACTTCTAATGCGACTTCCAACAAGCGTTGCGTTAAATACGCAACGCAACGCAATGCAAGTTGACGTTTACGAGACGTTTGTTTTTGAAGTAAAACTTCTCTAGGCACTTGAGAGCGGGTTGGGAGCGGGTTGGGGGCGGGTTGAGAGCGGGTTGGGGGCGGTTGAGAGCGAGTTGGGGGCGGGTTGGGATCGGGTTGGGGGCAGGTTAGGAGCGGGTTGGGGGCGGATTGGGAGCGGGTTGGTTTATTATAAAGTTTCACTTCTTCCGCGCGGAGGGACTCCACGCACTATTTTTTTTGCTAAGTAGGTATACTTATGTTTCGTGCGTAAATACTTTGACGTCTTCAGTTTAGCCATGGCGTTGACTTGAGCTCAGTAGATTTGTACACTTGAGAGCATTGAAAACGTGCCGAATGCTATATAAATCTCTAAGGAATATGCCCCGTTTTCATTGATCTTGACTATTATGTTATTGCGTGCACGTTCTTATCGTGCTATCACTGATAAAAAGGGCTTACGAGATTTTGTTTGTTATGTTAGACCTGTAAATATACTGTATGATGATTGAACTGGAGATACAATGCCTATATATTAAAATATGAAATAACATTGTTTTAATCTAGGTACATGTACTACACGGTGTATTTTTGATTGCCTTTGACTTCGATATAGTACTATTATAGTAATAATATAATATAATATAACCAAGACGCTCTGTTAAAAACCGTTATAGTATAAGCAGTCACAATGGTTACCATTATAGGCTCACTGTTTGGTATAAAAAAAAACCTTGGTTATAGAAGTTTTTGTTACTTGGATACTTGCTACACTCACAAGAACTACCTGGTAAATCGTACAATTTTTTTTCCTTTTCCTTACGTAATAAATAAGTAGTAAAATAAGTTTTCGTAGGTACTCAAAAGATGGTCAATGTATAACACACTTTATGGTTAGCAAAAGTTAATGTCAAGTATTAAGACTGACACGATATAGCCTAAACTGAATTAGATATTTTGATTTCGACTTTGGCTTATATCACTGACTAGAAGAAATTCGTGTTATATTTGGTTTCTTACTGACCACGTAGATCGCAGGGTAGAAGTACCTAGTGAATCTGTCGTTTATCACTTTAATGAAATAAAGGCTTGATGTCAGCAATGTATTCCAACTTGTCATAGCCACTTGTCGCCAAACAACTTTTGTGGAACAAGAGCCAGACGTTCCTATGTAGACTGCAATAAAAGTCACGTGTTGAGTCTGAAAAACAACGTGGACGTAACAAAGGTTTTTCTTTATTAAATCCTTATCTAAAAAATTTAACAGTCGCGATATGGGAAAATTAGCAAACAATTCGTTATCTCGAGGCACGGTCTTAGTTGGGAGATAATTCGGAAGAGGTTATTGTTAGGTTAATTATAATTAATTCCGGTAATAGGGGGGGGGGGGGGGGGGAAACTCGGGTTGTCTAACTTTGGTCATAGGGGGACTCTTAGGTTGTCTAATTTTGCTCATGGAAAGGGCATTTGGGTTGTCTGATTTCAGTCTTGGGGGAGTCATTTAGGTGGCCTAGTTTTGGTCATAGGGGGGAAACTTGGGTTGTCTAATTTAACTCATTGGACACTTGGCTTAACTCATTGGGTTGTCTGATTTCTGACGGCTTCATATTGGGTTGCTTAAAATTTAAAGTCCGAATTCATTATTTGGATGAACTCTCTTTAATCTGAATCCATCATTGTACAGAATTGTTATAAAACAAACCTAACATAACCTAAAGAATCCTACAAGATAACCATTTCAACATTCCTGAATGGTTTCTGATAAAAAACATTTCGGCGAAAAGATGAACTCTGACAAATGATGAATTCGGACTTTAAATTTTATATATTATTATACTAAATACAAACTGAAACATGGATGCACAAAAAACCCAGAAAAAAGACCAGCGCTGGGAATCGAACCCAGATCCTCAGCATTCCGTGCTGCGTGCTAAACCCCAACACCACCATTGGTCGGGACTTAGACACAATTTTTTTCCTATGCATCACACATCTCAACGACCGCTTTAGCCTAGTTGGTAGTGACCCTGCCTACGAAGCAAGAGGTCCTGGGTTCGAATCCCGGTAAGGGCGTTTATTTGTGTGATGAGCACGAATATTTGTTCCTGAGTTATGGATGTTTTCTATGTATTTAAGTATTTATTTATCTATATAAGTATGTTTATCGTCGTCTAGTACCCATAGTACAAGCTTTGCTTAGTTTGGGACTAGGTCGATTTGTGTAAGATTGTCCCCTCTCATATTTATTTATTTTATTTATTATCTCAGCTTGCAATCACTTAGTGGAGCGATACTAGCGATTTTGATATATATGAATTTTCACGGGATGACCGTAAAAGTAAAAAATTTGGAGTTGAAAAAACAGACTCCAAAAAATCAATCTTTAAATTTTATGTCAATAGACGCGCCCCCTACGGACATTAGAGAGCGTGTCTGTGCCTCTATTGACATTGTAAACTACACTACTACCCACACTAGTTGCCCACACTTACTTCTTCTTGCACTTAACCGCACTAAACAGCGTGCCGAGTTCCGTGGGATCCGCGCACCGTGCGCAGGAGCACTCGAAGAACTTGGAGTCCGCGAGGTGGTGGCGCCGCGCCTCCGTGCCCCACAGCGGGTCCGAGTAGCAGACGGTGACGTGCTGCCCGATACCGATGTCTACGCCGGCGCAGAGGATCTAGAAATCATTTATTTTTCAGCCTTAGGCACCGGTCTCACTGCCGACGATTAGCGAGAAGCAATTAGAGCTAGAAACTAGCTAGCTAGCTTTGAGTTGTTGGTATTTAGGGGCGGTCATCATTTTCCATCAGATGATGATGATTCCTTGTTTGCCTCCCTCTCATAATAAAAAATATCAAGTTGGCGATCGGTGAGAAGCGAGTGTGTAGTTGCGATATTGTAGTCGCACGATAAGGCACAGTCCCACCAAGGGAGAGAAAATGACTAGCTATCAACTATTTTCTCGCTCAAGAAACGACCAAAAGTTAAAGATCCCGTGTCGGTAAAACAGAAAGACATATTTTATAGTTGATCGCTAGCTGTTCACACTGCCGGCGAGGACTCTCTTCACTAGTTGATCGCAGCGATAAAAGCTATCAACGATAAAACTCGCTCAGCGATGCTCGCTTGGCGGTCAGAACTCACGCTGAGAGACCAACAAGCGATCATTTTATACTGTACAGCGTGTAGCCCCTTCCGAGCGAGTGGTGCGAGTAATCGCCCGTCGCACTTGAATACTCGATTATAGCCGAGCGACAAAACTGTCCGAACTACACACTCGCTTCTCGCTGCTCGCCAACTCGTTCTAGTTTCTAGCTCTAATCGCTTTTCGCTCATCGTCAACGGTGGGACCAGTGCTAAAGCCAGTGTTCGAGTGCGACGGGCAATTACTCGCATCACTTGAAATACGAGCACTCTATTCCACACTGTGCAGTAGAATGATCCCTGGTTGGTCTCTCAGCGTGAGTTCTGACCGCCAAGCGAGCATCGCTGAGCGAGTATCGCTGAGCGAGTTTTATCGTTGATAGCTTTTTAAGGCCTGCCAACTGCCACTTGTGACTGACGATTCTTCGAGCTATGTCGACGACTTTCAATTCAGTCCAGTATATAAGAGAACCTCTGAACTTACGATTTGCCCGTCGGACGTGAAGCTCTTGTTACAGTTGGCGTGGCAGTTGTGCTCCACCATGGAGATGCGGTCGAACACGGCCACGTACTCCGGCTCCAACAGGGGGACTTCGTGCCCGTTGATCTGAGGACGATTTAGAGAATAATTATTAGAATTAGTGGGTGACATAACACTGTGGACGTGAAATTACCGACTCCCTCACAGTGAAAATGAACGAGTTCAGCTCGACATCATCATCATCATCATCATTTCAGCCGAAAGACGTCCACTGCTGAACATAGGCCTCCCCAAGGCTCGCCAAACAGATCGCTCCCGTGCCATCCGCATCCAACGCGTTCCCGTAACCTTAACCAGGTCGTCGCTTCCTTTTGGTGGAGGCCTACCTACACTGCGTCTTCCGGTCCGTGGGCGCCACTCGAGAACCTTTTTACCCCATCGGCCATCAGCTCTACGAGTGACATGTATCGGGCTAATCCGTAGCCCTTCATCCTGGAGCACATGCCACAACGCGTGTTTACATTTCTTGTATGACGATCCACTTGAATTTTTTTACTTTTTTATTACTAGTATTTTTTGCTATAACGGCCTTCACGGTTCGAGAGATAGGGCCTTGTGACAGACGGACGGACAGACAGAATAGGGTCCCGTTGGCACCTTTTAGGTACGGAACCCTTCAAAAGGATATCAAAGATAGAAATTTACCTGCATCTTTTCCTCACCTGTATAATCCCGCAACACCTCATAATCTCCTCCTCACTGAACACGCCCTCCAGCTTAAAGAACTTCCAGATGAACTCAGCAACCATCTTCTTGTCGTTCTGCCACTTGTCAGTGCCGCGGCGGTCTTCGCAGTGCGACTGTAACGCTTGTAACTTCTCCCATAGCTTTACGCCGTGGTCCCGTTGGTACAGGCAGCGGAGGACCGTGATGCATTGGTAGTTGGGGTGGGGAGAGCTGAAGGTCGAGGCTGGTATTGATACCTGGAAATTGTGATGCTTTTAAACCACTACGTCTTCTGTTATTTGATGTAGGTGATTCGCAAGCCTGATTCCAATTCGCTGATCATCATCAACACCATCTCCGCCTATACTCATATGTACGGTCAACTGCAGGGAAAAGGTACCCCCAGCGTGGTTACCGCCATTACAGGGGGGTACCTTTTCTATGCAGCTGACTGTAGATACACACATACATATACGTCCCATTACAGGGCAATGGCATCCTGTCTGAATGAGAGGGCTTGTGCCGTATAGTGGGCCCAGTACTGATTGGGAACTTCACATATTAGGGCAGATGCCCCAGTTCTGGCCACTTTAAGACTGATTGTCTATTCCAATGCCTGTACCTCAGTAAACTCAACTTAAAGTTGAAAATGGCCAAAACCGGCCCAGTGGCCAGAACCGGGGCTTCTGCCCTACCGTTTAATTTATTCGCAGGTTGTGCTTGTTTGCTCACGATGTTTCCTTTACCGTAAAGACCTTCTGCTTGAGAGAACTTGGTCAAACCAACTGTTTAATCTTATTGATAACACTACTATCAAAGTGGAAGACGAAAATCTAGACGTTTTAGCGCACTGATTTAGGAGTCTATTACCTTTTCACCCCTCTTCTCCGTGTAGTGGCACTCCGGGGTGTGGTCGTCTTTGAGGGTACAGTCCTGCGAGCAGAAGGGCCAGCCACACAGCTCGCAGTCCACCGTCTTGCCGGCTTCCAGGAGCTTGTAGCAGCCCAGACAGACTGGAGGGGTCACCTGGATATTTTAGGACTAGTTTTAAACCCGCTCCAGAAAGGCTCTTCGGTTGTATTTTTGTTTTTTCGGAACTCTGTCATTGATGAACAGTTGATTTATCTTGTTTGGGAGGGTATAGTTTCTGGTTGATCTTATTGCCAAAAAAAAACTATCCCTACGTAAAGGAAAGTCCTTACAGTTCATCAGCACTGAGAGCGCCGGTGGCCCAATACCTCTCCCCCTCCCCTATTCCCTCTCATTTTTAAAGGCCGACAACGGATCATATTATATTTATGGGCGGTGGTGATCATTTACCATCAGATGACCCGCTTGTTCGTTTGCCTCCCTCTCATAATAAAAAAAATATTGTTTATTATGAGAGGGAGGTAATCGAGAAAGCGGGTCATCTGATGGAAAATGATTACCATCGCCCATAAATATAAACAACTCAATGAGAGTCACTGATCTGATGCGTTGAACTATTGCTTCTTTTACCATAGTTATCTCCGCTACATACGCACCACGGATACGGCTGTGGGACGCAAATAATTATGTTAAAATCCAGAACCTACTCTCCTCTTTCACATAAAAATTCCACTTTCACATAAATTGTATGTCACACAGGCCAAAGTATTACAAATACCATACAAAATGCTAAAGCGTTCAAACTTTTCTCATGTTATTCAATAACATTGTTGTTTGTTGTTTGTTAGCCCGCGACTCGGTCTGCAAAGAATTCGTTTAGCTCTATCCTGTGGGAGCTGTGCAATATTCCGGGATATAAACTATCCTATGTCCTATGCATGATATTTATGTGAGCATGGCGTTTCAATATTACAATTTAAAAGGGTATCAAATTGTAGCGGTTAGTAGAAGCGGCAAAATTAAATAGCCTATGGGGGCAGATGTCTAAATCTGCCACTAGGTACCACAAGAAGAAGAAAAATTGGTCTTGAACCATCGTCAGAATTTCCTACCTGCGCTGGACCAGTAATAAGCGCCTTTTCCTTCATCACGATATCCCCAGCCTTAATATCCCGCGACGCCTCCAGGTACCGGCCCACGGTGTCGTCCTCCTTCACCCTGACCGGTGTACATTGGTGCTTATGTTGTTTCCAGTGCTGCTTCTGGTGCTCGCGCGAGCAGTAATGGACGGCTTGGCAGCCCGAGCACTTCTGTGACGAAGGCGCCAGGCAGATGTAGCAGGAACCGAGGGACTTCATTTTCTGGAACAGTTTAAGCGTTTTTTTATTGCAGGGTAGCCTTGTCGCTTGCGTGGCCTCTCAAGCAAAAGGACCTTAAAGTGAAAAAAGTCCTTGCAGGACTACGGAACCCCAAAAGCAAATGTTTTTTAAACACGAATGCTCAAGAAGACACTTACAATATATTATACAGGATATCTAGAGGGTCGTGGGTTCGAGCTCGGGCTTGCACCTATGAGTTTTCCGAAATGTGAAAACATCGTGAAGCTCCACATATCAGCGAAGAAGTTCAATGTTGTGTGTAAAGTTTCCAACCCGCACTGGGCCCATGTGGGACCTACGACACGACTACGACCAAAGCCCTCCAATTCTGCAGCTGCAGCCTGTAGTGGAAAGATATGGACTGGGATGATGATGATGGTTTCGTAAAATTCCATAGAACCGGAGACGTGCAGAATCAACCAATCACACTATTTGAAACCCACTTCCGCGTAAGTGTTCCTTAAATCCAATCGTCGTCAACCACCGACTCGTGTCGCTTGTCGCAGACATTGCTGTAACGATTTGAAGAGGCGCTCTCGTACTATCTTTAAAAAGTTGGATATTTGAAAGAATTGCGTCATTGACCGGTTTACAAAAATATGCTGATAGTATTAATCTGGTATGTACTATCCGTATACAGAGTAGAGCCACCAAGTGCAAATGACACTCAGCGACAACTTTTTTTGTCAACATGAGTCTTTTTCTTCTTCTGCGCGTTTTTTCCCACCGTTGGGGTCTCCCCTATCTTTTTCTCCCCCTTCCAAACTGGTCCTACTATCCCCTTAATGTCATCAGACCGGCAGGTGGTCTACCCAATATGAGTACTGCTATAAAATAAACTGCGTAAGTTTGATCGACTTCAATCGATCAGTCGATCGAAATAAAAAATAGTGTCGTTCCCGAGGTCGAACTATCCAACCAAAACCCTACCAAATTTCATCCACATTCATCCAGATAAGTATATTCGCATAAAAGTAGGATTCAAATAAATCCTTTTCATGCTTCACGATTTAAACACTAGACTAGCTTTAGATTAGCAGATAGGTTACTACTTACCTGACGAAAAATATCTGCTTCCAAATCAAGGAAAAAATTTAATATGCGTGCACATACCTGGACAGAAAAGCCACTTAAAATCCAACAATAGTAATTCCTTATCACTTATCCCGATTTCTCCCGTTTTGCCCCACGCCGCGAGCGCCGGCCGACTGCGCGCGCGCGTATTAATAGACAGACTGACATGCTTTCGGTTCTACTGAAATTTGACGACCGCTTTGTTATTGAGCTATACCAGCAACATCTATCACTATCTTTTACTATTAAGATAGGTATGGACAAGGTATGGACATAGAAAATAAATGTAGAAGTGAACCCTCTCTCCCGCGGGTATAATATATATACCTATTTGGAAAAATTAAAAAATAAAAGTAATACTTATTAATACATTCTTTTGAGGTTATGTAAAAAAACATTTAACCATATTTTCGGAAGCTTGCCTAAAGCTGCGTACGGACTGCGCGCACATTACGCGTACCCCACGCGAGCCCGGGTACGCGTACCCGGGTCCGCGTGTCCTGGTGCGCCATGTCCGTACTTGCAGCTACGCGTACAGTGTACGCGTACTTACATAGCGTACGGACATGGCGTTCCAGGACACGCGTACCCGGGTACGCGTAGGGTACGCGTAATGTGCGCGCAGTCCGTACGCAACTTTAGGGGACTTCTTTTTTTAATATCTTTTAGTTAGTTTTAAGACGACCAGATGGCCTAGTGGTTAGAGAACCTGACTATGAAGCTTGAGGTCCCGGGTTCGATTCCCGTGTTGGGGCAGATATTTGTATGAAAAATACGAATCTTTGTTCTCGGGTCTTGGGTGTTTAATATGTATTTAAGTATGTATCTATCTATATAAGTATGTTTATCCGTTGCCTAGTACCCCATAACACAAGCTATGCTTAGCTTACTTTGGGACCAGGTCAATTGGTGTGAATTGTCCCGTGATATTTATTTATTATTATTATTTATTATTTTTCTTAATGTACACTTACTTAGCCACTTTTAGGTGAATTTATATTTTGTGTGAATAAAAATACTTACTTCTAAGCCGCCTCTAGCCGTTCTAAGCCGTGGTGGCCTAGCGGTTTGACCTCTGGCCTCTTACGCAGAGGGTCGTGGGGTCAAATTGAATCCCAGCTCGAACTTTTGAGTTTTACGGAATTTATGTGCGAAATTACATTTGAAATTTACCATGACCTTTACGGTGAAGGAAAACATAGTGAGGAAACCTGCATACACCAGCGAAGAAATTCAATGTGTGTGAAGTTCCCAATCCGCACTGGGCCCGCGTGGGAACTACGGCCCAAGCCCTCTTATTCCAAGATACATCTCAAAAACAGTGCAACTTGGCATAATAGTAAATAAGGTCAAAAATGTTCAAAATTACCATAACTATCACCCCTTAAAACTCCTACACCCGACTGCCAAACACCCTGTATAGTTACAGGGTGTTGGTTTGCCACAGATCAAGTTTTCAAAGATCAACTTTTGTGATTCAGGCTACAGAAACCTAAAAAACGACTTAGAACAAAATAAATAAAACAATCAATCACTTTGTTTAAAAAATACTTTAATATTTACGTTAAATTAGTGTCTATAACATACATTTTTGGTATACAAATTCACACGATAATTATTAAATTGTCTTTTTAGTTCAGTGAAAGGAATGAATAAATAGTTATATTAAAAATATTTTTAAAAGTTTCATAAAAAATAGTAATTTTACAATACATTTAATAAAGAGCTTAGTTTGATAGCAATAAATAAATATTAATTACATGATATAAACACGGGTGAATTAAATCACAGATTTCAAGGTATTAATTAAGTTTTTATTTTATACAATATTAGGCTTGCGTTTGACCACAATCACGCCTGATGGAAAGCGAAGGTGAGACCTACGATGGAGCACGCTTGCCTAGTAAATAATATAAGTAAGTACCGGTAAACTGGGGTTACTTTAGGAAATTTTGGGGCTACTTTGGTACATTTAAAATGGTTATAAAATCGCAAAATATTCATAGCTCGATTGAGCAAATGACATAAAAAGTTAGGTAGGTAATTTAGCAAGGTAGGTAGTTATTTCACTGCCACAGATGGTCTAATAAAATAAGCACATGGCGTAAGTAAAAACTGTTTTTCAATAAGTAACCCTTGCTTTTTAAAGTAACCCCAGTTTACGGTAAATGGTAAGTTAAGATTTATAGCAGACCTAACTTTGAAGTTACTAATAATACTTAGCTAATAGTAGCGCTAGGTAAGTACATAAGTATCAGAAAGAAGAAATAAATGAAGTGCACGAAAATCTACACAAAGAATACGTAAAAATGCTCGGAGTGTCCCTGCGTGATCGAATCAGAAATGAGGAGATGCGCAGGAGAACTAAAGTCACTGACAGCTCGGAGAGTCGCCAGCTTTGGGTTGCAGTGAGCAGGGTCATTGCTCGTAGAACCTACGGCCGATGGGGCAGGAAGGTTCTAGAGTGGCGGCCACGAACCGGAAGACTGGCGTGGGAAGGCCTCAACAAGATCGACCGACGATCTGGTAAAGGTTGCAGGAGGGACTTGGATGGCAGAGCAGGAGCTATCGTTGTGGAACTCTTCGGGGGAGGCCTTAGTCAAGCACTGGACGTCTTTTCGCTGATATGATGACATACAGATTAACTTTTTCAGCATTATCACCCGGCTGTCGAGCGAGGGTTATGTTTTTTTCGAGCAACACGTAATAAATGAATGAACGAGAGAGAGCTTTTAACAAAATATCAAAATTACAAAATGCTTGTACTTTAAGGTACATATTCATGTTTGACAGTAACAATAGTCACTTATTTAACCCTTAATAATAATAAGCGATTTAGAGACCACATGCATTGACTTGGAAATTCAACCTTATTGTTTTAGTAATAAGTTACAATATCCATTCGATAGCTACTTTTGATTACGTGGTAGTATGCTACAGTAAATGAAAATGAGGCCTTATAAGGGTTAGTCAAGAAATAATAAACATCATCTCGAATCGATTAATTAAATAACCATTTTAGCACACCACTGATCAATAGAACTAACTAAATCAAATACCTACTATAAAACGCAACCCACTAGCGAGCTTTACAAAAACTTCAAAACGTTACCACCAATAATTCTCCAATAATGAACTAAAACAATTACTTTGCTCACCCGCGACCTTAAGGTCGCGGGTGAGCAAAGTAATCGTTTTAGTTCATTAATATGGACCTCCGCAAAGTAACGCCTGATTCAATAAATTATTTAAATTCTCCAATAATCATCCTTTCAATAAATCCAACAAAACCAATCATCAAACTGAAAAATCAGTACATTTATCAAGGTTCTCAATGTCTTCATAATTTTCATGATATCTTGCCGATGATTTGTTCCCACGTCTTCATTTTCTTCAGAGCTTCCCTTGCAGCTGATGCCATGAGGCCTTCCGAGGATTGAGAGGGCTCGAAGCCCAGGATATAGGCTGCTTCTGAGAGGTAGCCCACGATCTGAAAATAGGGTAACATTTGATGACTTTCTCAATCAATCTCCGCGATGTCTTTTTCCGCTTAAAATGTCGAGTTAAACTCGTTTTAAGACGTGAGTGATCCGTTTATTTTTACTAGTGTTTAGTGACATGCTTTTTTCTTATTTTTTCCAGAACTCTTATTACTTGGCTGCTCGCCCGTTATCGTTGAGTTTTGGGACACCCTGTATAAGCCAGGATGATGATGATTATGAATATCTTGTTGACTTGTGTACCTCTTTGAGCCGCGTGCGCAGCTCGTCCTTGCTGATCGCTTTGGCCTCGAACTTGCGCGTCGTGAGGATCATCAGAGGCGCGTGCAGTTCGTACAGGGTTACGCCTGAAAAAACCTCAATTTTAAATTTTTTAATTTGTCATTATAAATACGAGTATGGGTATAAAGATATTTCTGCGTATGAGTTTAAACAAGTATGAATATGAATATCACTAGGCGACCGCAGAACGCATCCAGTGTGGCAAATCCTTAATAGTATGAATATGAGTATGAAATCCAAATCTCACCTCGCAATCTAGAACACCCAGGCTCGATGACATCAAAAGCCGTCATCAGCTCCCGACATATATCCACCTTCCGCAGCAGTTCTCTCTCCGGCATCTCGTGTATGAGGTACTCCGCCGCCTTCCCATACAACTGGGAGAGGGAATGCAGCGCTGACAGGCGCAGGTAGTGGCCGCTATGGACTACATTACGGTACTTGTGGAGGAAGGTTTCGAAGCCCGGGACGTCGTTGGCGTCTATCTGCTCGAACTCGTCTGTCAGCCTGCGATGGAAGAAAGTTACTGTTGTGAGGTAGGGCGAAGCTATTGCAATTGTGAGATAATTTAAACTAGGTATCCTTAAATAACACCGAAGTTACTATTAGTTTCAATGGTAACTACATGTGCAAAAAGCATCGCCCTACCTTAGATTATTTTTTTTTAAATGGGCTTTTTACAATTCGGTTTAAGGGTTCTGTGCCAACGGGGCCCTTAACTGATTATCGGTAGTTTCGCTATCACTTTTCTCTCGCATATATTGAAGAAATAAACCACAGTTAGCATGAGATGTTAACAAATAGAAAGTGTTTAACATTGCCTCGACGTTTCGACCACATTGCAGCGGCCGCCGACTCGTGACCATGGTCGCTGCAATTTTGAGGGCACCAACCTTTTTAACAGCATTTGAACTGCAGCCGCAGGCATGTTGTAGCTGCATCCGTTGTCAATGCAGTGCCAGGGGGCTTCAGGGTCGAGGGGTGCTGAAGACAGGACGCGGCCTGAGCACTTGGGGCAGCGGAAGGCGCTGGCGAAAGTACCAAGCTCGGTGGGGTCGGCGCAGCGGCGGCACACGCAGTCGAAGAATTTGCTGTGTTTGATGTGCTCGCGACGCTTAAGAGTACCCTGAGAAATTGAATGGTAATAGTAAATAATATGGGGCACTTGACGTCAATTTAACTTAGCCCCAAAGTAAGCAAAGCTTGTGTCATGGGTACTACTAGGTAGCGGATAGACATACATAAATGCGTACTAAACACCAAATAAAGGCTCAAGAACAAATACATAAAGTAAAGTAATATGAAAGGTTAAAAATTATTTAAGTTCAGATCAATTAATGTAGGGTGAGTGAGGGTAAGATAAAAATAAGATGAAAGGCAGTGTAAGATGAAAAACTACTCTTAGTACCGGGTGCTACGAGTGGTTTTTCATCTTACCGCCACTCACCCTATCATTGCCATGCTCATATGAAACTAAATGTACCTGCTTAGTTTTTAAGAGCTGTGTAACAACACTATGTTTGCAATAAACGACTATGACTATAAATAATATTTGTATTTTTCATAGATCAGATACTTAATATCGAACCCGGGACAGCCAGGCTTACTAACCAATTAAAGTCAAAATAAGCTCGAATTTGTCATTACCAATATCATCATAAATCATAATAATATTAAGTATTTTCGGCCTACTTAGACACAGGCTTTTCTCTCAAGTTATTAATTAGTTTTTAAATTGAAACTTTAATAACTCTAAAAAGACAGTATTTATTCAACAAAACACTTCTACATGTAATAACATAGCCTGTCCACGACGCCGATTAGCCCCGAATATCGCACGAAAGCTCTCGAACCCATGTTTAGATTTTGCTCCTACTCTCGGCAGATTTTGCCGAAACTGACACTCCAATTTGACGCCGTAACACGACCAAACCAAAAATTAGATAAGAAACTACCGTTGAAATTAGGGGTTGTTTCACACGTACCACAACCACCCCACGTCGCAGCGTTAAAATGCGGTCAACCAGTGGTTAGGTCCGTGTGAATAGTCGGTACACACGCGGAAGTAGGTCCACACACACGCGGTCTATACCGACGGCAAAATTTGGTACGTGTGAATTATCCTTTTTGAAAAAAAGAAGAAAGAAAAAAAAAGCAATTATTTACAACAACACAAGACACATCATTATAGTACATTACTGCAGAGGCCGGGATCTAATACGAGGCCGGCAACCCCTGTTCCGCCCGAGGCTTGTATAGTGCTTTTCTCAAACATGCACCATCACCATCATCATCATCATCATCATCATCATCATCATCATCATCGTCGTCATCATCATGATGGTGATGGTGATGATGATGATGATGATGATGATGATAATGATGATGATAATGATGGTGATGATGATGGTGATGATGATGATGGTGATGATGATGATGATGATGATGGTAATGATGATGGTGATGATGATGATGATGACGATGATGATGATGATGATAGTGAAGATGGTGATGATGATGTTGATGGTGAAATTTTTCTCTAGGCAGATCACCATTACCATCACCATCACCATCTTACCGTAGCGTAGTGTAAGCGTAGTGGCGGAATGTCATAATGAACCAAAACGCAAATATTGCTTATAGTTTTTTTTTAAATGGCTAAATGCTATGATGCCATAGACCTATAAACATCATGGTGCTGTGTGACATGAAACAATAGACGATCGCATTGCCGGCCTAGGCCTGCAACGGTGTATTTTGAAGCCTGTTTTAAGGAACACAACGTAAACATTACATAGCATGTTTGAGAAAATATTTTTACAAAACAAAAGACAACACGAAAGCTAAAGATAGAATGTGTCATTGCGGTTGCAAATCGGATACAAAGAGAATATAACCACTACACTGGCTCAGCATAACGCTGAGGCGTTTATAGCATTAGCACCCCAGCGCTGATTTGCAGCCAATACCCTTGGTGACACCCGGATCGCTGTTACAAACTGTGTTTTCAATTTCAATACATTATATGCTCCCGACCACGTAGTGTGGCTATGGTACAGCCAACGTCACAAACAAGTGATCACTTTTGTACCGTGTCGCTTTCAGTCGTTACATAATTTCGTATAGCTTTTTAAACATGACGCTAAAGTGACAAGGTACAAAAGTGATCACTTATTTGTGACGTCGACCCTACGCGTGAAACAACCAACGGTTACCTGCAAAGTGTAGGCGTAACAAAGCGACAGCAAGTCTCCCTCCTTATGCGGCACGGCGGCCCGGACGGTGAGCGGGCGCGCGTGAAACAACCAACGGTTACCTGCAAAGTGTAGGCGTAACAAAGCGACAGCAAGTCTCCCTCCTTATGCGGCACGGCGGCCCGGACGGTGAGCGGGCGCGCGTGAAACAACCAACGGTTACCTGCAAAGTGTAGGCGTAACAAAGCGACAGCAAGTCTCCCTCCTTATGCGGCACGGCGGCCCGGACGGTGAGCGGGCGCGCGTGAAACAACCAACGGTTACCTGCAAAGTGTAGGCGTAACAAAGCGACAGCAAGTCTCCCTCCTTATGCGGCACGGCGGCCCGGACGGTGAGCGGGCGCGCGTGAAACAACCAACGGTTACCTGCAAAGTGTAGGCGTAACAAAGCGACAGCAAGTCTCCCTCCTTATGCGGCACGGCGGCCCGGACGGTGAGCGGGCGCGCGTGAAACAACCAACGGTTACCTGCAAAGTGTAGGCGTAACAAAGCGACAGCAAGTCTCCCTCCTTATGCGGCACGGCGGCCCGGACGGTGAGCGGGCGCGCGTGAAACAACCAACGGTTACCTGCAAAGTGTAGGCGTAACAAAGCGACAGCAAGTCTCCCTCCTTATGCGGCACGGCGGCCCGGACGGTGAGCGGGCGCGCGTGAAACAACCAACGGTTACCTGCAAAGTGTAGGCGTAACAAAGCGACAGCAAGTCTCCCTCCTTATGCGGCACGGCGGCCCGGACGGTGAGCGGGCGCGCGTGAAACAACCAACGGTTACCTGCAAAGTGTAGGCGTAACAAAGCGACAGCAAGTCTCCCTCCTTATGCGGCACGGCGGCCCGGACGGTGAGCGGGCGCGCGTGAAACAACCAACGGTTACCTGCAAAGTGTAGGCGTAACAAAGCGACAGCAAGTCTCCCTCCTTATGCGGCACGGCGGCCCGGACGGTGAGCGGGCGCGCGTGAAACAACCAACGGTTACCTGCAAAGTGTAGGCGTAACAAAGCGACAGCAAGTCTCCCTCCTTATGCGGCACGGCGGCCCGGACGGTGAGCGGGCGCGCGTGAAACAACCAACGGTTACCTGCAAAGTGTAGGCGTAACAAAGCGACAGCAAGTCTCCCTCCTTATGCGGCACGGCGGCCCGGACGGTGAGCGGGCGCGCGTGAAACAACCAACGGTTACCTGCAAAGTGTAGGCGTAACAAAGCGACAGCAAGTCTCCCTCCTTATGCGGCACGGCGGCCCGGACGGTGAGCGGGCGCGCGTGAAACAACCAACGGTTACCTGCAAAGTGTAGGCGTAACAAAGCGACAGCAAGTCTCCCTCCTTATGCGGCACGGCGGCCCGGACGGTGAGCGGGCGCGCGTGAAACAACCAACGGTTACCTGCAAAGTGTAGGCGTAACAAAGCGACAGCAAGTCTCCCTCCTTATGCGGCACGGCGGCCCGGACGGTGAGCGGGCGCGCGTGAAACAACCAACGGTTACCTGCAAAGTGTAGGCGTAACAAAGCGACAGCAAGTCTCCCTCCTTATGCGGCACGGCGGCCCGCACGGTGAGCGGGCGCGCGTGAAACAACCAACGGTTACCTGCAAAGTGTAGGCGTAACAAAGCGACAGCAAGTCTCCCTCCTTATGCGGCACGGCGGCCCGGACGGTGAGCGGGCGCGCGTGAAACAACCAACGGTTACCTGCAAAGTGTAGGCGTAACAAAGCGACAGCAAGTCTCCCTCCTTATGCGGCACGGCGGCCCGGACGGTGAGCGGGCGCGCGTGAAACAACCAACGGTTACCTGCAAAGTGTAGGCGTAACAAAGCGACAGCAAGTCTCCCTCCTTATGCGGCACGGCGGCCCGGACGGTGAGCGGGCGCGCGTGAAACAACCAACGGTTACCTGCAAAGTGTAGGCGTAACAAAGCGACAGCAAGTCTCCCTCCTTATGCGGCACGGCGGCCCGGACGGTGAGCGGGCGCGCGTGAAACAACCAACGGTTACCTGCAAAGTGTAGGCGTAACAAAGCGACAGCAAGTCTCCCTCCTTATGCGGCACGGCGGCCCGGACGGTGAGCGGGCGCGCGTGAAACAACCAACGGTTACCTGCAAAGTGTAGGCGTAACAAAGCGACAGCAAGTCTCCCTCCTTATGCGGCACGGCGGCCCGGACGGTGAGCGGGCGCGCGGCGCGCAGCTCCGCGTCCGTGTGCGTGGTGCTGGGCGCGCAGGCGTGCGCCAGCAGGCACGCCGCGTCGTACAGGGCGCGTGCGCTGGCGCCACCGCCGCCCACCTCGAAGGCATTCACCTGGTAAAATATCACTCGTCATTAAACGTTAAGAGGGTTTACACCTGCTGAGCTGTCGACGTTGCATTTTTGTTAGTTTTTCTCGATTATTCCATAAAAACTTAATGAAAATTAAAAATGTTTTGTATACAAATTGTTCTAATATATAAGTTAATGTGTCTACTGCAATAATAATTCGTGATAAGACTTTTATTTTCTTTAAAAACCGTTAGGTAATAATAATTAATAATTTGTCCGTTTTTAAAGAAATTAAAAGTCTATCACGAATTATTATTGCAGTAGACACATTAACTTATACACCGTGAAATTTTAATGGTTGTTTTCCCGAAACGAGGTGATTTAGTATCGATTGTACAATCGATTTATAATTACTATTTTGACTAGAGTCAAAAATCCAATTGTGAAAAACAAAAGTCGAAAATGACCAAATGTTTACTATGTTAGGTACCAACGAAGCGTTACTATTGGTTTGCGGTCATTTTCGACTTTCGTTTTTCACAATTGGATTTTTGACTCTAGTCAAAATAGTAATTATAAATCGATTGTACAATCGATACTAAATCACCTCGTTTCGGGAAAACAACCACTAAAATTTCACGGTGTATATTAGAACAATTTGTATACAAAACATTTTTAATTTTCATTAAATTTTTATGGAATAATCGAGAAAAACTAACAAAAATGCAACGTTGCCAGCTCAGCAGGTATAAACCCTCTTAATGTATGGATGGATGGATTATCATCCCAGCCCATACACGTCCCACTGCACCACAGGTCTCCTCTCAGAATGATGAGGATGAGTTTTCACCTTGTTTTCACGATAATCCAGCTTCGATAATCTGTACCGAATTGCAAGATAATCCGCATCACTACAAGTAGGTGAAATTTGCCTAGCAAGATTTGGCCTAACATAGTAAACATTGCGTGTTAAAAAATCGTGCGTGCAGTTCCTCCGCGCGGAAGAAGTGAAACTTCGTTATGTGGAAATGAAAAAGGCACTTATACATCAATATGAACCTTATTGCAATAACTTAAAGAACTAAATTTACTTATGCATCTATGTGTTTAAATTACTCACTAGATGGCGCTTTTATCACGTCTCATACATTTGCACAGACAGTATGAGTTCTGCATCGCACTATCGAAGTTTTTAACATCCGTTGGTATATATACAATGCGAGATTACTTGCTTCGGCAGTACATATACTAATGCCTTCATACCCCTCCATGGTAGCGTTAAACGTTTAACGCAACCTTGTTGGAAGTCACATTAGAAGTTTCACTTCAAAGAGCTTGTAACAACTCCTCACCTCCAATATCCCGCAGACAGTGTGCACCTCTTCATCGTCAAACTGCATCCCCCAGCTTCGCAGGCGCTTCAGTACTCGCAGCTCGTTGCTGGGCCAGATGTCTTCACGCTCCCGCCGGAGGGCGTTGTGGGCTTCCATCGCGGACACGGCTGCCCACTTCTGCGGGTCTTCCGTTTTGAGGAGCAGGCATCTGGAGTTAAAAAAGATTTATTGAACAAGGTACAAATTGCTGCTAAAAATTTTAACAAACACAGTCAAATGAGTCATAAAGGCGTTTTAGGCGTTACTTTGTGAAGGTCCATATCAATGAACTACTTACCACACAGAAAAATGACCACGAAGTTGCCACTCATTTTACCCGACTGCCGCAGGAGGGTTACGTTTTTCGAGCGTATGTATTTATGTAGGGTCAACGTCATAGATAAGTGATCACTTTTGTACCTTGTCACTTTAACGAACGTCATGTTCGAAAAGCTATACAAAATTATGTAACAACTGAAAGTGAAAAGGTACAAAAGTGATCACTTATTTATGACGTTGACTGTACGTGTGTATACGTATGTTATCATTGATAGGCACGCCCTGCAGTTTAAACGGTTCTACGGATTTTAAAATGTGAGGTGTCATTAGATTCGTCTCAGTTACGAGAGTTACACAGGGTATACCAAAGGGGTATACCTACAAGTCCCTGCAAAGCGGAACTACGCTCACGGATCGCGTGCTTCACATCTTCGCGTGGCTCCGAAGCTTACCTGAGCGGCATGAGGGCATGGTAGGACTCCTTAAGCTCCTCCAGGTCACTGTAGTCTGGGGGGCAGGTCTTCAATGCCGCGCACTCGTAGGCAGAGTGGCCCGTGTAACGGCCGCGACCCACGCACGACTTGCTGCATAGCGGCCATTTGCACCCGTCGCATCTGGCGATACAGAATGGTGTTCTATCTAAGCGACGGTTACTAGTTTATATTTCTTGTAGGTACTCATGTATTAGAGAGTGTCTCGTTAATTGAACCTACTAAATAAAAAAAAAGTAATTTAGTGATATTGTCACTGGTTTAGAAACCTTCCAGAGACCAGAGCTCATGCAACTGTTCACTGTGCTATCAAATGTTAGACATTATTGTTGTTGGTCTAACATTTGGTAGCACAGTGAACGGTTGCAGTACCCTGAAGATCAGCTCTGGTTGAGTTCGAAACGTGTCAGTGTAGTTTGGTGGTGGTGATAGTTGGGTGTGTGTGATTTGTGCGTTCGTACAGTGTGGAGGTGGAGGAACTGCATGAACACCCATAATCTTACATAAACGTAGCTATCATAAAGTCGCAGGTGAGCAAAGTAATTGTTTTAGTTCATTTGAAATTTATGGTAAAGGAAAGCATCGTCAGAAAACCTGCATACATCCGTCAGGAAATTCAATGGTGTGTGTGAAGTTCCCAATCCACCCGGGCCCGCATGAAAACTGCGGACCGAGCCCTCTCATAGTTGGAGCAGGCCTGGGGGGTTACTACGAAATTCGAAGTTCGAAGTTCGGATCGTGCGGTCCCTCTCACTCTCGTAATAAATACCATTAGCGTGAGCGGAACGCCATGAAACGAAGTTCGAATTTCGCGCTTCGTAGTATAGGGCCTGAGCTCTGCAATAGGACGTGGGCTGAGATGATGATGATTATGATAGTGAATGCTTTTCGAATGACGCAAATGTCATTATGACAAGGTTTTGTAGTCGCCAGCAATCCCGCAGCACATTCTGAGTTGGCGCGTTTTCCCGGCTTCATTTATCTGCATAAATGATTGGCTCCTCCAGAATCCGGGGATGATGATGATGATGTTGATGACTGTTGGTATACTTTATTGCATTAGGCGTTACTTTGCGGAGGTCCATATTAATGAATTCTTTGCTCACCCGCGATCTTACGTATGAACTCAACCAACGCGAGCAAGCGAGTTCGAAACGCGTCAGTGTAGTTTGGTGGTGGTGAGAGTTGAGTTTGTGTGATTTGTGTGTGTTCGTACAGTGTGGAGGTGGGCGAACTGCACACACACATTTTACATAAACGTAGCTATCGTAAGGTCGCGGGTAAGTAATTGATTCAGTTCATTGTTGGTATACTGACTGGTGCAGCGCGGCGGGGGGCAGCTCGCGGTAGCAGCCGAGGCAGACGAGCCCGCAGCCCGCGCAGGGGCCCACCGCCAGCGCCGGCGCCTCCAGGATCACTTCGCCTGCCCGCAGTGCCCGGCGCGCCACCAAGTACCTGGAACCACCGGCTACAAAGTCAATCTCCGTAATATTCCATAACCGCATCATGCCGTTCATGGTAAATTTCAAATATTATCGCACATTTTTTATTGATGATCATTCACTTAAAAGATAGTTTAATTATTTAGCGATTACCAGCGCCATCTAGTCATCACATAAGAAACTAATTACAACATCCTGCATCGCACTATCGAAGTCTCAACTCAACTGTATAAATACAACTTCCAACTTTCATCCACTGGACTTCGTTCCCAAGGCATAACATCGGCCTGGAGGAAGACTCTAATGCAACTACCCCTAAAATTACTTTGTTGGTTGGTAACAGTTTCCTTAAATATAAGCAAACTATATAAAAGAACCTTTTAAAATACGGAAACTAAAACCTTTCTACTTACTAATCTCGTACTAAACGTATTGAGTGTTTAATGTCAAAATTTTCGATATTTCTCTTTTTATTAAGGTATAACAAGTTATTAATGTCATTTCAATCATTGGGTAACGTACTTTCGATATCAGGTTAAAGTTTCCTGATATCTGGTATATTTACAGAATATTCGCCTGACTACACTTAAGGATTACACCCTGTATAGGCAGAGATGATGATGATGTATGTATGTATGTATTTAAAACTCTTTATTGTACATTAAAACATGAAAATTATCAGTTAACAAAAGATGTGCAAAGGCGAACTTATCCCTAAAAGGAATCTCTTCCAGTTAACCTTTGAACGATAGACAGGACATCAGAGAAAAAAGTAGGCAATTGGGGATGTCAATTTTTTTGTAATGTACAGTAAATCGAAAACCATTTCAAGATAAATGCTTTTTAAATCGTTTTGTGTAGATATTTAATTTTAATATTATGTAATGAATTTATTACGTAACAAATAAGCTATGACCTTCATTTGACATTGGTGTAAATTGCGTGACCGGTCCAAGTCGTACTTTATTCAGTGTGGTTAGAATTCTTCAAAATTTACGCGTGGATTTATACTACGGAGTTTGATTTAGACCCGCTGCCTGACATCTAGCACTTTGACAGCGCCAGTAAAGTGTCACTACTAGGGGCGTTCAATAAAAAGTGAGAATGAGTATGTTATAAACAACTTTTACTAAATGTCATTTTATTTTTCGACATAGTCACCTTTTAGCATAATACACTTAGTATATCTTTTTTCTAAACTTAAAATTCCATTTTTAAAAAGGGTCTCATCTTGAGTACTTAAAAAATCTTGTACTACAGCGACTACCGCGTCGTCGTCTTCAAATTTCTGGCCTCTCAGGTATTGTTTCAATCTCGGAAATAGGTAGAAATCACTGGGAGCGAGATCTGGTGAATACGGAGGATGCTTAAGGATATCGAACCCAGCATCACGAATTGCAGCCATTGCAACGGCGGACTTGTGTGCCGGGGCATTGTCCTAGTGGAACAGCACAACTTTCGAGAGTTTACCTCGCCGTTTTTCACGGATCTCATTGCGCAATGTTGCTATTTGTTTGGCGTATAAAGTGCCCGTTGTAGTGGCTCCATGCTCGAGATACTCAATCATTAATACCCCTTTACCATCCCAAAAAACAGAGCGCATGACCTTACCGGCAGATGGGCTCACCTTGAATTTCTTCGGAGTTGGAGATGATGGCCTTTTCCATGTCATAGACTGCAGTTTCGTTTCAGGGTCGTAATGATGGAGCCATGTTTCGTCCATTGTTATAAATCGCGCCAAAAAAAGTTCCCGGTCTTGCTGCATCAGGTTCAAAGCTTCTTGACAAATCTCTAGTCTAGTTTGTTTTTGCGTGTCAGTAAGCATTCTTGGTACCCAACGCGCAGATACCTTTTTCATACCCAAGCGTTCATGTAAAAAATTATGCACGCTCCCCGTTGAAATCTTTACATTTTCAGCAATAAAACGAACTGTGACACGACGATCCGCCAAAACTGAGTTTTCGACTTTTTTCACCATTTCTTCAGTTACTGCTGTAGTAGGGCGTCCGGAGCGGGGGTCGTCCATTGTCGATGTTCTTCCACGTCTAAATTCGGCGCACCAACGTGCGACTGTCGAATACGGAGGAGCATTAGACCCTAATCCGCAAATCAAATCCAAATTGACTTGGTCGGTAGAAAATTTTTTGAAATACAAGTATTTGATAACGGCGCGCAGTTCAATTTTCTCCATTTTCGCTAACGTACTCAATAGCATTGCAAAGAAATTACCGTATATTTTTTTAAACAAAAGACAGTTAGTTTTTTTTTCATAGCAATCAGCTAGATAGATTAGCTTTACCGGCCAGTATTTAATTTCGTAATATTAAAAGAGTTTGCATCTCATTCTCACTTTATATTGAACGCCCCTCGTAGTTACAGTGTACCACTACGCAAAAAATAATTAAAGGGGTTGCTTTATCGTGCGCATTTAGATAGATTTAGAAATTTGGCAGTGTGGGAGCCCTCAATTACAATCTGACGTCATCAACCAAAATAGTTTCAATAATTAATTTTGAAAAAAGTAGTGAACTAAATGACAAAATATTGAAATTAGTTTCTTATAATTGACTTTTCTATACAAAAAATATATAAAAACCACTGGTAATTTTTTTAGACATTCCCAATTGAAGAGTAAAGAGAACCGAAATCAACAAATAAACCCAAACCAATAGTATAAAAAATAATACACGTACACATAAAGAATACACGTACCTATTGTCAAGTGTAAAAATATGGGTGCACACAACTTGCTCATAAATATGTCCCATAGCTCTTATGTCGTCGAATTAAGGTATAGGTATATAACGATGGGAGGATTAAATCGATACTTATTTTTGCACTTGACCGTACATGATGATGATGATTCCGGGTTGACGAATACGGGGTCGTGTTATAGCACTATGCTTACCTGCCCATGATATCGGAGTGCTTGACCACATAGCAAGGCTCAGGCGTCGGCTCTGACTCCTCGGACTCTTCCTCCGCCACTTCTGGCTCCGGCACATTCTCCTTATTACGTCCTTCACGCCCCTCGCCCTTGCCGCGCTTCTTTTGCTGGAATCAACAAGACAGTCTCTCAGTAAAATATTTAAATCAGAGCCAGATTTAGAGAGACTACAACCCAAAGACTCCACAAGGGAGAAACCTCACCAACATGGCCAAATATCAACCACACTTTTCAAGAAGTTCAATCAAATCAACTTCAATGCATGGAAAAATAGAAAGAATACTGTCTTCGGGGATACAATTTTTCCAATTCAATATCCACTCTGAAAATTTTTTAAATTCTTTGTTGCGCGCGCGAGGTCCTTTGGCGATGAGAGGCCCCTATATATGCAGTAGCTTATTTTGCCTAATGGTTAATCTGCCCATCATCATCATCATCGTCAACAGCCTATGTTCGTCCACTGCTGGACATAGGCCTCTCCCATGGCACGCCACTGAGCACGATCCTCGGCCACTCTCATCCAGCTCTTGCCAGCCGCCTTGCAAAGATCACCGCTCCACCGAGTCTGAGGACGTCCTACGCTACGTTTGCCAATGGTAAGTAAGTATAAATACGATCAACATTTCAAGTAAATATATTTAGTTCGTATAAGTACATCAATAATCACAATCGTCAAAATACAAAGGATATTTTTCCAAAAGAAAAGGAATTTTGTTCTAGAATCTTTGCACTCGTCTAGAGCAAAAGAAATGAACATTCGCACATATATCAAAATACGCTTGCAAAAGTTGTATAACACTCATAAAAAGTTCGCAAACTCAGTAGCGTTTGAAGTCAGACAACGGCACTAAGAAACCGGAGAATTATGATTAAATGTTTCAAAACGCGACCGCCGAAAACATTCCACATTTCTAAAATAAATCCGTACAAAAATTTGATTGTCAGTCTGAATAAACTGAATTAAATTAAGCAACACGTCTTCGCTCCACATTCTTGTTGAGAGATTTATGTTTCCGCTAAGGGACTGGACTTACCCTGAAGAGGCGGCGAAATATCGCGAGGAACCGCGAGGAGGATGCGACAGAAAGATGCAAAAGATACGTCTCCGACATACGGATGTTAGTGATGTTGCTGGTTGGCGGGGTGACGTGCTACTGTTATGAATGAGTGGATCGGGTAGGCGGTGTCTAGGTGTATTCTGGGCGCCACTTGACCGCCGTGCCAATCGCTTGGAGTAAAAATCCATTTCGTAACCCCGTTGAGATTTATTGGCACGAAATGGGATAGGTTAAGGCTCGCACTTCGGCTAGTAGCGTTATTATATTTTCAAGGGACATTTTGCAATGTTTCGCATTAGAGCGGCGAATCAACTCTTCGTGTCACTGAAAATGAGGATCCCTGGTGGACATTTTGCTTTACTGCCAGTCTGTAATTTATAGTCTATCAGATTGACCAACGATTGATTCCTGGTGATTAGTGCAGATGAGGTTAAAGATATATCTTACTGGTTCCAGTAACAGTTTATTTACTTTGGCTTTGAATAGCCCCAAATTGTATTTATCCGGAAAAGCGGATGACGGAAATTAATCCTGAAGAAACGGAGCGAAACGCTTTATGTGAATGACCAGATTATTAACCACATAATGATACAGACGCTCCTCAAGCCTGGCAGTACAGAGATATTGAATAAGTTCATATAACTCTTTAAAATGGTTCTAGTAAAAACACTCAAACAAGCTCCTTTTCGACGAAGTTCTAGGCTCTGTAGTTTAACCCTGACCGACGGAGCTTCTCCGATGAGTGTACGGTTACGTTCAACGGGTTTAAATTCATGTAATTCCCAAGCATAAGTTTAATGTAGGAGTCAAAAACCACATTTACATTACGAGCCATCCTTCTTTCAGTCTAGCCGGTTTGGGAACGTAAGTATCTCTGTAGTATTCTGGGCAATCTCGTAATATAAATAATGCGGAACCATTAGCTGTTAATGCGATTGAGCGCCGTAAGTCAATGTCCTGGTTCGACTGCAAATGGCCCGCCATTATTTATAGCCGATACCCTTCGCACTTGAAAAATACCGTGCTAATGGACCGTTTGGCGATTCGGACGCGAAGTTCAAGGGGCAGGTGGCGACTTTGAAAACGGAAGTATTTGAAATTTTTTTTGTAAGCCCTATCAACTTCCTCACTAAATGTCCAAAAATACATTTTTTTTTGTTTTTTGTATCATTATCATTTGTCAGTATGGTTTGGTGAGAATTGTTAAGGACTTAGATTTACTGTCTATGTTAACGTCAGTACATGATTAGGTACTAAACGATCGCGCTCGCGACGAAATCGTTACGCATTCGGAGATTTCGGGGCGACATGTTGCGCGGTCGCAGCAAACTCGCTGCGCGCTCGCCTCGCTTTTAACTCGTCCGCAAACGTTCGTCATACATACAAACGTCATACAAACGCTGACGAAAGTTGAAGACGCAAGATGAACATGAAAGCGCACCCTTTAGGGAACGTGCACATAGACGGTGCTGCCAACTGGTGCCATCACTTTGACTGTTATACCCTGATAAGTTTCTTTTACTGTCCGCATAGTGTCTCTTCTATCGCATTAGTGCTGCCGCCTGCACGCTCCCTTTAGTCCCGTTTCGTAGCTGCCTACGGCCAGCCACAGCTGTCGTACAGTACACAACTGATATAGCTCACCGAAGTAACCTGCGCAGAAGATGCGTTTTAAAAGCGCGGGAAAAGCAATTGACCAATCGGCATGGTGGGTTAATGCCGTCATGTTAGAGCGCATCGCGTGGCATGTTAGTCAGCCGCCATACTTCCGAGTGAATAAGACGGATAACAAATGCACTGTAATTTGCACCTTGAAACTATATTACATAAGATTGATTTAAAGTTTGAATTGTACCTTCGGCTATCATTGGAAGTTTGTTCGTGTCTCGGTCGAAGATGCACGACGCGCCCTATAAAGTGTGTACTACTGTACTGGGCAGTTACGAAATTTTGGTTGTCAAACGGGACTAAAGGAACCGCACTGGTGTGGACAATTGGACATAGCTTATATCGTTCCCGTTCGGTGGTTTTATAGCAACAATAGAGATGATCTGATCACACAACCAATCAACTAATACTTTTATGAGCTGTTAAAAACGTTTCTCCCATATTGACGTCACTTATTGTCAACTCAATCGACTATTTTTTTATTTCAAACCAACTAAAAATGTAACTTTGTAGTCGATTGAATATTAATCCGGGTTTCAGAACTAAAATAAAGTGTTTATCTACTAGTCTCATCTTTTATTGTTTTATGGCGCCATGCGCCATCTGTTGGTGTTCCCATAGCAACAGCGAAACATAACACTTCAAAGCAATGTAAACAATGACATGCGACCTTTTATTTCCGACCTATTAATGATTATTATTCTTGGCAGTGCTAAGCTGTTTTAAAATACGCGTTACTACAATTGTTTGGTTTCTTGGAGCCGGTTCAAGCGTTAATATACGTTTAGACGTTTACTTAATAATAGAATTCAAGAGCAACAAATACAGACCATGAGCCCTCAATTTATTAACATGAGTAAGATCTTTAGGGAAGCGCTTAAATTGTCTGTTGGCATGCTCATAATACGAGATTAGAATCTGATAAATCATTTAGTTCCTGAAATCATAACACAGTAATTTGAAGCAGTGCCTGACCGTAGTTACTTGTATCGGTTATAATGCTATATTGGTTTCGGTTTCGGTAGATCATAGGTAGAGTAGCTTTACCACATTTGCAAATTTTTCGTGGCTATTCTACAGTAATTAGAATAGATAACTCTTTTTAGAGCAATTAAACTATCAACTATTAGCTCTGTGATGTACAACTCGCGAAACTGAATTGACAAAAAAGTCCATATTATTATTGAATTTCCTCACAAAAGTTCACGAGAATCGGTTGACAAATTCGAGATATAGATGACAGCCATCAGCTAGACAACCGGGTATACGGAAGCATTTTTGCCTAAGCTGAAACTGAGACGTCGACTATTGAAAAATCAGTGTGTTTAAAAAACATACAAAAGACTTAGGTAAGTATATGTTTTTTCGGCGGTGGTGGCAACTGGCGAAAAGCGAGTGAGGTTGGAATTTAAAAAAAAAGTAGATTCGAAGGAATCTTTTGAGTTAATGTTAGAAGAACACACAAGAATATATTAAATGTTTGCTAAAGCATTCAGAGTTTCTTTTCAAGCAACATCCTCGAATTAAACTTCGGTTTCGGGAAAAACTTGAACAGAAACCATATTCGGTTTCGGTTACTGGCATCTGTTTTGATCGGGCACTACCAGTAGATAAATAGATATTCATTGGAAATGCGTCAAGCGTGATTCAGTGATTTTCGTGCGATATGGTGAAATGAGTTCAGGGATGATCTGGGATTCGAAGATTTTAGGATGTTTATTTTAACACCAGACTTGGTAAAGCTTTTAACAATGACTTGAGCACAGAAATAATAATAAAGAGGATAGAAATGCCTTAGTTCCTATTTTCTTCCGGAACTCGTGTCGCTGCTTCATCCCCTCCACTTACTGTGTTAATGCGCACATGCAAAAGACCGGAACCGTACTACGCAATCACGCACACAATAGGCTACTTTCCTAACTAGTCAGTCTTTTAGATTATCAAAAAATATTGGACACGTATTTTTTATTTTGTCAATTAAACAAAAAATTACGAAGATATGGCGCGTTGAAGTTTCGCGTGACGTCACTTGTTCCTACACTTTGTATGAGCGTTTTAGGAACAAGTGACGTCACGCCTCGTCACGCGGAACTTCAACGCGCCATATCTTCGTAACTTTTTGTTTAATTGTCAAAAGAAAAATTACGTGTCTAATATTTTTTGATAATGTAAAATACGGACTAATAAGAATTATTATTTTTTTACCTAGGAAACATCCCTATTACTAATATTTTTGCTTACAAACAATTATGAACCTTACACCTTAGAGATAGCGTTAAATAACACTCAACGTAAGTCATACCCACATTTACACAACGGCGCCATTTATTGGCCGCGTCGGCATTATTCTGTACTAGTCGTAACCTGTTTTTTTGTCCGTACCACGAACTTTTGTGCAAGACGGAAGGGTTATCAGAAATTACTTTACATTGCTGCGTATAATTCAAAACGATCTGCGTTTTTATGGGCATGAGTAGCAATGGTATATGAAGTTTCGTGTTAATAACGTGTAAAACCAATATTTCATAATGAAATATTTTCTCAAGTTGTATTTTGATATAAACCGCATTATTACATTAAATTAATACATACCAATGAAATGTAATCCCCTTATTAGTGTAATACACAGTGTGGACGAGTTTCCGCAATTGCTAATGCTGCAAAACACCATTTTAAAGCACTTGTTGTCATACCCACGTTTCAAATAGCACTGAGCCACAAGTCGCGCGCTTGTGACCTACGAGTCACAAGCGCGGCGCCAAGGTCACGCGTCTAAGGCACTTCTATCCTCTTTATTATTATTTCTGTGGACTTGAGCATTAAAGCGAGAACTGCTGTTTTTGTTTGAAACTTTCGCTGGGCATAAAATTAAGTTGCGTTTTAAATAAAATGGAATAAACGTTCATTTAATGCCACAGAAAAAATAAGATCAAAAAAAAGCAAGTATTCATAAGCAGGTGCCAATAGGCACAGGGCATAAGCTGCAAGCAAAAAGCTTGCAGCTTTATCTAGATTTTGATTTTCTATCTTACTTGTAGCTACTATACTTATTATGAGGTACCGCCAGACGTACAATTTTCTCTATCTGGGTCTGCCTTAGGTTACAATTCAGTTTGCATTGATTCTAGCACGATATTTATTACAAGTAGCCAAGGAAGGTGAAGGTGGAGTTGCTACATTCATGGTATATCAGTAACCAGTTGCTTGATCAAGGAAACCGAAGATTTCGTACACTTTTCGAGTCAAAGTGTTATTATTAGTAGGTAGTGTAAAATACGTAATTGTTAAATTTGAATGAACGAAATATTAATGAACTGAAACAAACATTGCTCACCCGCGACCTTATGATAGTTGCGTTTATGTAAGAAATGCGTGTTCATGCAGTTCCTCCACCTCCACACTGTACAAACACAAACAAATCACACAAACCCAACTATCACCACTACCAAACTACACTGACGCGTTTCGAACTCAACCACAGCTCATCTTCAGAGTAGGTACCACAACCGTTCACTATGCTACCAAATGTATTACGTAGGTTATACGTAACTATCATAAGGTCGCGGGTGAAAAAAGTAATTGTTTCAGTTCATTAATATTTCGTTGTTTTTTTTTTATGGACGTCCGCAAAGTAACGCCTGATTCAGTAAATTAACAAAATATTATTAAAAAGCAATGAGGGTTTTCTGACAGGATATCTTCAAATGGCGTTAGTTAGTATGAGGTCATGAGGTCCGTTGAAGTTACGGTCTTGCTTCCCTTTGGCTCATTTACTTATAAACCAAACACAAATGTCAAAATTGTCACAGAAACCCTAATTCCTCACTTTTCAGATACTTGACAAGACCCTGACCGTTTTTCTCATAATTACCCTTTTTCAAAATTATCACGTCTAATTGCCTCACACGAACACGATAGCAAACTTATAACGGCAGACGGCACAATCTGGAACTAAATCTCCTCGTACTTCATTCAAAATTAGTGATAGACGCTAGCGCCCCCGCGCTGATACAGATAAGTTTGCATTACGAAAATAAAAAAAGATTTAGCCATCGACAAGTGATGTACAGCATCAATCTGGGTTTATGATCCTGTATAAAGGAGGGTTTTATGTTTCTCTCATAAAAATGTTTAGAGGGCAGTCTAACGATTGATTTAGAAGCCAGTTGAGAAATGTTTATAACTTTATACGTTTAATAAAGCTTTCTTACTGACATCAAGGTCCTATACGCTCTAAGGCGATCGAAATATGGGGTTAGGATTGATAGGTCCTCAATTCCTCACAGCAAAACGTCCTCGTTGAATAAAAGTCCGTAACGTAATACGTCGTGGGAGTAAAACGTCCGCAATTTAAAAGGCCCTGTGTCAACAAAACAAAATGTCACATTGATCAAACGACCGCAATTTTAATGACCACGGGAGCAAAACGTCCGCAGTTAAAATTGTACTCTACGCTACTAACTACTTCAATGTAAAGTTGTATGTATTGTTATGGGTTGCGGTGAAAGGAAATGATACTACACAAGTGCAAGTTAATAAACTATATATTATAACTATCGTGTTCTAACCCTATCTTATTTTAACTAACTTATAAACTAGTGTTGGACGCCAGGAGGGTTTTACGGGCAGACTGATGGAACCCTGCCAATCCTAATCGCCACCGGCTAGCTCTCAACGACTAACTATCGCAGAATTCCCAGGCTAATAGAAAGGGCAGTTCGTCAAGCTAAAACAAATAATCACGACATGTAGTTGTGTGGTTGCAAGAATAAAAACATCTGAGATCCTAGTTTGCTTATAACCTAAACTTACCCCTTTCTATTTCTTCTGGCACTTAAAACAAAATTTCTTAATTACAATAAATAGTCATTAACGGAGTGTAACGTATGTACAGCTGATTTTAATTATTTCCGTAACTATATTTGAACACCACACAGCAGCTGACTTGTCTCCGAGAACCGTAATGACATGACTTTTAAATCTTATCCTAATATCGTAATATTTTTAATAAATACAAATTTGCGAGGGTGGTTTGTTTTGGCTTGTAAATCGAATACCAACGAATCATGCTAACTGTTATGTTTTAAGGAAACTAAATAAACAAGGAAAAAGATACAAAAACATTTACAGATTTGAACTCCGTTCATCTGCTTTGCAGGCAACGGCCTAGACCGTTTAGCCATCACGACGCTTAAGGTACTCAGTGAATTTTACCTATGCTACTGATCGGCCTTATGACGTAGCTAACCAAATCAAAGTACATAACAGTATTTCTTATTCTTCTTTAAAAACCGGCCAAGAGCGTGTCGGACACGCCCAAGATGGGTTCCGTAGCCATTACGAAAAAATCAAGTAATATTTTTCAAAGGATTTCGTATGTGTACGGAATCTTCCAAGTTTAGGTATGTTTTATACTACAAATAATTCCCAAGCAATTTTAGCCGCTATAATTTTCCTTGTAAATATAATATATTTACTACCATTTTGAATTTTTCCAAATTTTTCCACCCAACAGTTTAGATTTTAGAGGGGGGGGGGGGGGACGGTCGATTTTAATGAAAATTTTCACTTTAAAGTTGAATATTTCGCAAACAGATCACTGAATAGAAAAATCATGTTAGCAAGCCCCCAATGGTTTTAAAAGAGCTATCCAACGATACCCAACACTATAGGGTTAGTCGAGAAAAAAAAATCACCCCCACTTTACGTCTATGGGAGGTACCCTAAAAAAATTATTTTTATTTTTTATTTAACCACTTTGTCGGCGTAATTGATATATATATTCATGCCAAATTACAGCTTTTTAGTACTAACAGTCTCTGAGCTTAGCCGCGGACGGACAGACAGACAGACGGACAGACATGGCGAAACTATAAGGGTTCCCTATTTGACTACGGAACCCTAAAAATGTGTATTATGCATTAGGCACGTTTTGCTTTTTTGTCATTTTTCGTTGATGACGATTTGCTTCAAGGGCATTTTTAATTTTATTTTATTGCTCCCTGGGCTTTCTTCCCTGCGGTCCTCATTGAACGGACATTATGCCTAGCAGACTAAATACAACACAGGACATTTTGCTCTCAGTACGACCTACGCAGGGACCTAATTGGTGAGGAGGTTGTTGCTAATAAGTAGCTTTGAAGTACTGCCTCGTTCATTCTGGAGATTACAATGGGCTTAAAGCTGTCGTCCCTTTCGCTTATGCTTGAAGAGAAAAGGAGAGAATGAAGATGACAAAGGCCGTGACGTGGCTGTAAGTCGTGGTAGCCTCATAGGAATGACCTTTGGCCTCGCAAGTAGAGGATTGTAGATTCAAATCCGGGCTCGCCTCTTCGAGTTTTTCGGAACTCATGTGTGAATTTCCATATCGTCTCTATTTCTAGATAGATACAACCTAGAGTGAATAGGCTGTTATTGGACCAGTGAGATCCTTTGGCCTCATTGAAACAATTACTTATTGTAATGTATTGTATTAGTAGATTTGCGGATTTCTCTGTAGCTCTATGAGCCCACGCAGGCAGAGAGCGGTCTGGAGTTCCGAGTTCTGCGTTCAGAGTTTAGCGTTTTGTTTGGCCGCTCGAGAGTTCCAACGCACACAAGACGCGGTCAAATTCTTGCGTTCCATTTTCGTCCATGTTTTTAACCCCCGACACAAAAACGGGGTGTTATAAGTTTGACTGCTATGTGTGTGTGTGTGTGTGTGTGTGTGTGTGTGTGTGTGTGTGTGTGTGTGTGTCTGTCTGTCTGTCAGTGGCATCATAGCTCTTAAACGGGTGAATCGATTTAAATGTATTTTTTTTTATTTGAAAGCAGGTTTCTTGGCAATGGTTCTTAGATATGTTTCATCAAAATCGATTCAGCCATTGCAAAGTTATAAGCTCTTTTGTTAGCTGTAGAAGAAATCTTAGACGCATTGGGCATTTACTTTATTCTCAAACATAATAAATAATGTGCGACGAAATTGCGTTGGGGGTTTTTAAAATTTTTATGTAAGTATACAATTTCAAACTAAATACAAACTGAAATATAGATGCACAGAAAAAACCCCAGAAAAAAGACCAATGCTGGGAATCGAACCCAGGTCCTCAGCATTCCGTGCTGCGTGCTTACCCCTACACCATCACTGGTCTAGAGGTTAGCGACGAATCTTTCCCATACATCGTACATTTCAGTCTGTTATAATCACCTTATGCAGTGATAAAGCGCGCATCTATGTTATGCCCTCTATCGAGAGACTTAACGGGAAAAAATAAATACAGAAAGGACAAAAAGATACTTCATACCTAACTTGTTAAGTATACAATTGTGTAATATGTCGCTAGAAACTTCATCTTTCGAAGAAGAAGCATTGATTTTGTGGAGCCTATACTTCTAAAAAAGAAGAAAATATCATGTTTAACTGCGTGCGTTGAGTGTTGCCACCCATCATCGTGCAAACAGCCGGCTATTTCGAAGTGTCGCATAGTTTGGTTTGTTTGTTTTGTTGCCCTTTAGCGGTGGCGCGCGCGCAGTGATGAGAGCTTGAGAGCCGAGTAAAGGCCAGCATAGGTTACTAACATACAACTAAAAAACCGGCCAAGAGCGTGTCGGGCACGCCCAGGATAGGGTTTCGTAGCCGTTACGGAAAATTACTTACAAACCTATATTGCGTACCGTAGGTAATCGCTTGTACCAAGCGCCCGCACACTCCAGTGTTGTTATTTGAACGTCAATTTTGTTTATAATTGCTAGTAATTTATTTTCCCACTAGCTTTTGCCCGCGACTCCGTCCGCGTGGAATTAGTAATTTGGGCAGCTTATTTTTTTTTATCCAATTTGCTTTTTCATCAATGATGGCTCTCCTTAGTTCCTCGATATAAAAAAAATTACCCGCCCCCGCACCCCCCCGCACACCCGCGTTCACATTCAACACCGTACAGCCGTACTCCCAAGTCAAGCGTGCCTATAGAAGTTTTACTTCAAAAACCCCCGATTTTGAAACATTCTTCCGCTCCGCTCCGCTCCTATTGGTGTTAGCGTGATGATATATAGCCTATAGCCTTCCTCGATAAATGTGCTATCTAACACTGAAAGAATTTTTCAAGTCGGAGCAGTAGTTCCTGAGATTAGCGCGTTCAATCAAAAAAAACCTGTTCGATAAATTCTTAAAATATATCTTTCTTATTTGTGAACCGATTCAAATGAAACAAACACTAAATGTTAATCCAAGAAAATACCAACATATCAGTGAAAACCGCATCCTTCTAGGGTAAGCCGTTTCTGAGATTAGCGCGCACAAACGCACAGACAAACAGACAAACAGACAATAATTCTAAAAATCATTGTTTTGGGTTCTATTGTGCTAATAAATAGCCCTAGTGACAGTTTTTCTCAAATATCTTCAATGTACAGACATCGACTTGTTACAGATTTATTATATGTATATAGATAATTTTACTATTAATTATTAAGTACTATCCGTATTATCGAAAAATCGTTTTCACAACTCCGTAAGAATTGTAAAAGACCTATCCAACAGTACCCAATATTAAGAGTCCAACTTTACGTCTATGAGAAGCACTGATGAGAAGTTAGTTTACTATACCCTAAAAAACATTTTAAATATTTTACCACTTTGTCCGGATAATTGCTACACATGTCCATGAAAAACAGCTTTCCAGATAATAGTCTCTAAGCTAAGCTGCGGGCGGATGTAGGGCCGGACGGACAGACAGACATGGCGAAACTATAGGGGTTCCGTTTTTGCAATTTTGTCTCCGAAATCCTAAATAGAGGAATTTAAATGTTATCGTGCGCATTGCCTTACAGAATCGAGGTAGTACGCACCGACAATATGACCTCTCGATGCCTAATTTAAGTTTCGTTGTGATGGACTAGGGCCGTAGTTCCCACGCGGGCCAGTGCGTATTGGGACATTCACACATATCGCTGCTTATCTAAAAAAACGGCCTAATTCGAAATGATACGCTGTGTAATTATACACCTTATTTGCAATAATTAAAGTATTAAGTTGCACACCGTAGTATTTTGGATTAGGCCGTTGTTTCAGATAAGCAACGATATACTTGTGGCGCTCTCCCATTGGGGCTCGTTTTGGAGCGACAGCCAATGAGAGGCCGCGAGCACCAGAGAGAAAAAGATGGCGATTCTATTAAACCGTAGTAAGTTACTCTGCGCGTTTTACTCAATAAAATCTCTCCTTAAATAGTGCCCCAACATACTAATTGCTCCGCAGGTTCGTAATGGTTTCTTCACGAGAAAAGTTCGATTGTTCGATAAGGTTGCTCATTGCTTACCTTATGCCTATGTATATTTTTCCATGAACTTGTTTTTAAGTATTGTATTATTTGTGGTGTACAATAAAGAGTCATTGTATTGTATTGTCTCGAAAACCACGAAACTTTGACAAACCAACCATGCTTGTCCATTGTTAACTAGGCACCCTCTAGTAGCTGGGATGATGATGATGATGATGGACACTCATCATACACAGATATAGATAAACATAGATAACGCAAATGCATCTACTTCGCGTGTCCGAACCCCGACAAAGCGTCGGGTTGGCCGCCACTACTGACAGTTCGCGTGCGTCATTTGTTGCAGTTGTTGACGTCCGCGAAAACTAAGAAAATGCCTCGTTGCGTTGTAATTAAGTGTAATTATGTCTGTGGTTTGAATTTCCCATCACTAAATTTCGGCTGTGACGTCACAGTAGGTACTGTTAAAAAGTCGACACGCTTGGTTTCAATACAAATCGTGAGCATTGCGTTATCTATGTGTATCTATATCTGTGGTCCACTATCACGACACCTCCCTAGCATAGACCTCGCTGGTCGTCCAATTACTACGACACATCAATCAGCCTGCTTGGCAGCGCGCGCGCATGCTTGGTGCGGCGCTGGCAGCGCATACGCGTTAAATAAATAGCAACATAGTATTGTTGGAGTTGTTATAACTTTTACTGTGACAGTAAATGAGCATAGCTGGGCACCGTTAATCAAATAGTTAACTTCGTTAATCGCCAATCCGTTATTAAAAATGTTAACTTCGTTAAACGTTAAAACGTTACATTCCGGAAGATTTAACGCAAGTTAATGTTAATTGTTAATCCGTTTACATGTGATAAAAAAGTGGTTTCCTTTGGGCTTAGAAGGCTGAAATTTTTCATGAAATAATGACAGATTTGTTGGAATTCCCACGGGATAGGGAATAACCACGATTTATGTATTCACTAACTGATACCGATGATGATGATGATAATGATGGATGATTTGAAGTTGCCGCGGCTGGATTTTCGTTTTATTCATTGGAAGAGAAGAAGCTTTACCACAAATTGGAATTCTGTGAGGAGGAGGTTATAAAAACTGTTCGTTCGGATTGGCCTCACACACTCGTCACTCTAAGCGCCGGCGTTAAGTAAGTACTTAATAAAATGATCAAACGAATCACATGAATCGAATTTCTTCTCAGTTTTCTCACTCACATGGGCCAGCAAGACATACTTAACTAGTGCGGTATTTTTGTTAAATAGTAGCAAGATAGTAGGCACTGGAGTAACGATTAACGGACTTGATGAAGTTTAACGGAATTTAACGAGTCTGTTAACAGTTTTTAAAGTTAACTTAAAATTTAATCCGTTATTCGAAATGTTAACTTAGTTACTTAGAAAAATGTATTTTTTAACATCGAACGTCAATCAAAAACAACGTTTATCATACAAGCCAACTTCCGGCCCTTTTCAATAAATCTAAAGGTTGCTGACTCGAAGTCGCTAATTTTATGATCACAGGAGAGATAACTCTTGTTTCGACCCTAATCTGTTATGAAATCCGTATGAAACGCCCCAATTCCTCCACGACCTCATAGAGCCCTTGAGACCGCTGCAGATATCATCTATTTCCACTCATAACTTTCACAAACTCGTATTTTAACCCTCCCTATCGGCTGCAATTTAAACCTTAACTCCAAGTACTAAGATAGTTCTTGCTGCAACACGGTTAGGTCAGTTGCGAGGTTGCGTAAGCGAGCCGGAGTTGGCAGCGCTGGTTGGCAGTGCATCCTGCAAGACGTGCACTTTACGTCAATATGAGTTTTTTAGGCGTTTATTAATAACGTTAGGATCACGACTATTTTTACATGATAACTTTTGCCTGCGACTTCGTCCGCGCAGTGATACAATATATGGACAACTCCAGTTCTCTATTCTGCGGAAAGTTCCAAAAATCCCTTCTCACTGTACGTCTATGATCCTAAAAGATGATATTTTACCAAGTACCAAGTCTCTACAATAGCTACAGTTATAGTATGTTCCAGTTAAAATGACGAAAAGTACTTAAAACCAACATCTATTGTTTAATTGTTATCTTCAAGTGGGGTTGTAAAACAATTATGCAGGTGTATCGGTAGGTAGGTCATATAATACTTCGGTCAGTTTTATTACGTCTCTTTGTTATCTTATCCTTTCATATTCAGCAACAAAAGAAGTTGTAAAATCCCATGTTAAGTGCATTTTCGTCATTTTAACTGGAACATACCTACTATACAGAGATGGGTACTTCGAATCGAATATATATATTCCTTTTATTCCTTGAAAAATGAAAATGAAAATGAAAAATGTTTTATTTGTTAGGTAATAGGATTTTACATAATAGTGGCTGGAGCCTCCTTTTAAGCTTGAAAAAGCCTGTGTCAGGAGGCACCGCTCTTCCTCCTTCTCGACATTACATTTTGTGCCTATTACTTAACTACCTACCAACTACGCTATATGTATATATATAGGCTTAATCTCCTGAGACCCAAGTAATTTTGTAAATCAGAATTTTAAACATCAAAACCAAACATTACACCATATTGACCTTGTACCATATTTATGTGAATAAAGAATTTTGAATTTGAATTTGAAGCAATAGAGTTCACAATTCCTACAAACTTAAATATAAATATATCTGACACTGGGCTTCACGAAGAAAATAAATAATAGTTTAAAAAAACTAAAAAACACGCTTTAAAAAATAAAAAATAAATTTTAATAAATTTCAATTCACTATTCTTATAGTGCAGTAAAAAATCTTAATAAGCAATTATTATATTGTTATATCCAGATCAAAATTTGTAAACAATTCTAAATATTGATAAAATAAATAATAATAGTTTAAAATATTTTATTGTAAAAAAAGCGTGGGGTGCATGGTGTCAATTGTCAAGGATTGTCATTTTGATAACATCTTAAAAAGCACCACACGCTTTTTTTACAATAAAATAGTTTAAACTATTATTATTTATTTTATCAATATTTAGAATTGTTTACAAATTTTGATCTGGATATAACAATATAATAATTGCTTATTAAGATTTTTTACTGCACTATAAGAATAGTGAATTGAAATTTATTAAAATTTATTTTTTATTTTTTAAAGCGTGTTTTTTAGTTTTTTTAAACTACTATTTATTTTCTATTTTTTAGTTGCATTTTTTTCTTTCTAACTTTACCCCCTCACCTACAACCCCCAAACCCCCTAAACCCAACCCCCCAACATCCCCATCCCATTTCCCCAAACCCCCCCCAAACCCCACACCCTTACCCCCAATCCCCTAAACCCCCCTTACCCCCTCCTCATTTTACAAACCCCCGAACCACCTAAACCCAACCCCCCTAACACCGAACCCCCATACCCCCGGAAACCCCCCTCCCCCCACCCCCACTCCACCCACCCGTCACCTGCCCCCCCCCACCCCACCCCTCCCACACCCCCACCCCGCCACCTACCGCCCCCCCTTCCAGTTCCATCATCAAACCCTTGTTACCATCTAGGCCTCTTACCCCCTCCCCATTTTCCACAACCCCCCAAAATCACTTACCCCCGAACCCCCAACACCCCCACCCTATTTCCCGTAAACCCCCCCCCCCCCATCCCCTAACCCCAACCGCCACACCCTAACACCCAACCCTCTAAACCCCCGACCCCCTTACCCCATACCCCATTCCCCCCCCCAACCCGCCACCTACCCCCCTTTCAGCTCCATCTTCAGACTCTTGTTACCATCTAGGACCAAAGTACTCGTCAAAACGAATCAAACGAGCCCAAACTCGATGGGGTTGTTTCGTTTTATTGTGGAGTGCCTTTGGCCATATTCCAGCTCCATCATCAGACCCTGGTTACCATATGGGATCAAAGTGCTCGTCAAGACGAATCAAACGAGCCCAAAATCGATGGGGTTGTGTCGTTTTATTGTTGAGTGCCTTTGGCCATCTTCCAGCTCCATCATCAGACCCTGGTTACCATATGGGATCAAAGTGCTCGTCAAGACGAATCAAACGAGCCCAAACTCGATGGGGTTGTGTCGTTTTATTGTGGAGTGCCTTTGGCCATCTTCCAGCTCCATCATCAGACCCTGGTTACCATCTGGGATCAAAGTGCTCTTCAAGACGAATCAAACGAGCCCAAACTCGACGAGATTGTGTTGTTTTATTACATAGTTCCTATGGCCACCATCCAGCTCCATCATCAGATCAGCTCCATGTTACAATAATATTGCATTGTCATCCAATTTACACATATGTGCAAAATTTCAGCTCAATCGGAAACCGGGAAGTGGGTCAAAATCGCGCCCTAAGGAGTCGGTTACAAACAAACATACAAACATACATACAAACATACATACAAACATACAGGTGAAGCTAATATAAAGCGTGTAAAAACATGAAATTAAGAGTTAACAGGAGAAACAGATGTACAAAGGCGAACTTATCCTACTTTTATATAAAACTTATATATACCTACACCGTGAAATTTTATTGGTTGTTTTCCCGAAACGAGGTGATTTAGTTTCGATTGTACAATCGATTTATAATTACTATTTTGACTAGAGTCAAAAATCCAATTGTGAAAAACGAAAGTCGAAAATGACCGCAAACCAATAGTAACGCTTCGTTGGTACAAGTAGCGTACGATCGTACGATAGGCTAGGTACCAACGAAGCGTTACTATCGGTTTGCGGTCATTTTCGACTTTCGTTTTTCACAATTGGATTTTTGACTCTAGTCAAAATAGTAATTATAAATCGATTGTACAATCGAAACTAAATCACCTCGTTTCGGGAAAACAACCACTAAAATTTCACGGTGTATAGTCATGACCAACATAGTGCAAGGGATCTAGCGAGTCAAGCAAAGCATGGTAGGTGATTGTGTGTGTGTGCGTGTGTGTATGTGTGTGTGTATGTGTGTGTGTGTGTGTGTGTGTATGTGTACGTGTGTGTTTGTGTGTATCAGTATTTCAATCTATTATCATGCTTCAATACAGCTTTTAAATAAAATAATGTAATATAATAGTAGGTAGTGCACATCACTCGACAATGAATGAATATATGAACATGACATTAAGTAACTACATCGAAGACTCGAGCGCAATCATTCATAATATTTGTTCCTTATCCCGTAGGATTTCTTTCCGTATAAATAAATGGATGGATAAATGAAATCGGTAAATTTGCTGTCTAGTTTTGCGCTTAGCAAAACATTTGACGATTTATTTTTATATACAGAGTAACTTTTTAATCAGTGCACAAATTTTGATATAAGATGATTCAGTATCGTTGATAGATCACGATTATCTGTTCGCGATTTTTTTTACATTTCGAAATTTGGGATGTTCATAGTAATTCATTCAATAATTGGTCGAGTTAGTACTATGAATAACAAAAAAATAAGTGATAAATATTATAACGAAAAATACTGAAATTTGTTATTTTAACGATACTGTATCACATATTAAAATTTGTGCACTTATTAAAAAATTACCCTGTATATTATAGTATGTTCCAGTTCAAATGACGAAAATGCACTTAACATGGCATGGGATTTTACAACTTCTTTTGTTGCTGAATATGAAAGGAAAAGATAACAAAGAGACGTAATAAAACTGACCGAAGTATGGCACGTGTACTGGAGTAGCTCAACCCTTCTTGATCTTTGAAATGAAAGATTTTAAAATTTATTTAAAATATGATTATTAATACACAAAAAATCAACACTTGTACATATTACATATTCTTATGACTAACGTTCAATATAATCCGTTGTCTAGTACCCATAGTACAAGCTTTGCTTAGTTTGGGACTAGGTCAATTGGTGTGAATTGTCCCGTGACATTTAAAAAAAAAAAAAATTAAAATATGATTATTAATACAACATCCCCTCCTATTCATTATTGTTTATTACCTGAACTGGACACTTTTAAGTATAATAGGTGTATTGTTTTCCAAATACAAGTACAATGCGGCTAACACTCAGGTAAAAATGTCTTATACCTACTATTAAAAAATTGTACAACATCAAAACTATCAAGATTGTTTGTTCACGGTATACTTTGGGCCTACCGATACACCTGCATAATTGTTTTACAACCCTACTTGAAGATATCAATTAAACAATAGATGTTGGTTTTAAGTACTTTTCGTCATTTTAACTGGAACATACTATAATAGATTTACTTTTATGTTTGACATTTTGCGACGGTATTAATGTTGTTTAGGTAAGTCCCACGTAGGTTTTGCATCTGTCCGTTCTTTGATCAAACAGACACACACACATACACATCACGCCGTACCTTCATTCCCAAAGGGGCTAACAGAGCACACGAAATGCAAAATTTACGTAGCCACTTTTAGCAGTTTTAGGTTTAAAGTTAGGTAAAAAAAATACATTTAAAGTTAAGTAGATAAAAGTATTTTTCGTTATAATATTAAAAACTTATTTTTTTTTTTCATAGTAACTCGACCAATTTATAGGATGAATTACTATGAACAATCCAAATTTCAAAATGTAAAAAACAGATAATCGTGATCTATCAACGATACTGAATCACGAATCAAAATTTGTGCACTGATTAAAAAATTACTCTGTATATCAGTCAAGTGTCAATGTCAATTTTTTTCAGGCGATAAAGGCAAAGGAAAAAGTGTTCCGTGGTACCTACCTTACCTAGTATTGGTAAATTCAGACATATTTTTTTAATTTCTTGTATTTTTTCAAATGTGGAGAAATAAATTAGGTATAATAAATATTTTTCCGTGTTCAAGAGGCAAAGCTCTTTCGATTCCTGTAGTAATTTTCCGGTGTCAAAAAAATGAAATCTCTTCAATTGTGTTAAAGTCGTTAAATAAAATGAAACTAGCTGTTACCTTCTTTTTGTGGGACTTCTTGTTCATCCTGGCGACGCCGAATCTGAAACAAGACCGTTGTGAATGTGACATCAAAGTCGGTAATGGCGAACAGCTGGGTCTGTTTGGTATAACTAAGTTAGTCAATTTCTGGCAGTCGAAGTTATGTACACCTAATTTATTTATCGGCTGTGTTTAATGCATCCGACAGAAGAGATTAAAGAAACAATTCGCTTATCCCTTGGAGGCAGGGCAGGAGTTTCTAACAAATGATTTGAGGTTTACGACGCATTTTATTGTTATTTGGTTGCGAGTTGTAAAATGATTTCTTATTATAAATCAATGTTTAATCTACGACAATATATTAAAGCAATCAAAACGTGATTTTTAAACGTAGAAAACGGCAGTTTAAGTAAAAAAAAAGTAACTTAGAAATTAAAATGTCGGGAGTTTTTCAACCTATAATTTTGTTAATAGATAGTGAAAATATACGGATCACTCACGTCTTAAAACACGTGCAGTTTGGCAGCCGCCGTGACGTGCGCCTCCGAGAGGAAGGACTACGTATTAGCCCGAAATATGTCGAGTTAAACTCGTTTTAAAACGTGAGTGATCCGTTTATTTTCACTATGAGTGAGTCTCACGGTAGTTTCTTGTTAATAGGTTTTGAGTTAAGCTCATAATCTCTCTAGGAACTATGTATTCCTAAAGAGCCCATCTGATCCAAACCACGAGCGCCAGGCTTGAAGTAGCCGCGTTATGCGCACGAGTATTTAATTTTAACTGTTATGTTATCCAAAGCTTTTGTTAATAACGGGCGGAATGCGCCGGAATTTATTTGGACGCGGCAGATCACGACGAAAATAAGGCGGATCAGCTGTTGCTTTCGAAATCAGTGCGTGTCGACAGATGGTCTAAATGATTCATTATCGTTAACGAAGGACAATTGGCGGGAATTTAATTAATATAGTAGATTAAGAAGAAATATGAATACGCACTGATAAGGAATGGAATTCGTTCCCATCGCCTTTATTTGCAAACTAGCCTTCCGCCCGCAGCTTCGCCCGCGATAAATTAATTTTCCCGTAGGAAGAGGTAATTTTCCCGCGATAAAAAGTAGCCTATGTCACGCAGTGATAATGTAGCTTTCTAACGGCAAAAGAATTTTTGAAATCGGTCCTTTAGTTTTTAAGTCTATTCGTTACATACAAAAATATAAATCTTTCCTCTTTATAATAAATTAGTGTAGATAGATGTAACCACGGCCTAGGGATCTTCAAGACTAGAGTTAATAATAATGCTGATTAAGTACCAGTAAGATACTACACAACTTCCTAAAAATTACTTTTTGGTATTACTTAACCAGTCTACACTGTATGATTGTACTTCCCTGTATTTCCAGTAGCCTTTGGATTTGACGTTTTGGGGGTAGTTGCAATAGAGAGATCTCTCTCCAGGCAGATGTTATGCCTGGGGACCGAAGTCCAATGGATGAAAGTTGGAAGTTGTATTTATGCAGCCGAGTTGAGAAACTTCGACAGCGTGATGTAGGATTGTAGTAATTAGTTCCTTATGTGATGACTAGATGGCGCTAGTAGTCGCTACATCAGCCCCCCTTTTAGACCGGAGGTCGATACGAATTGCAGTGGAGTGCAGTCTGTGCGTCATGTGGGCGCTTGCAAGGGCCAGTCGCTCAGAGCCTCGTCGGCGAGCATTGTTGTTCCTCTGCTACTTGTAGATGCATGCCTGTTGCGTGACTGCTCGGAGCCTTGTTGGCGAGCGTTGGTTGATTGATTGGCAAGTGGAGTAGTGGGAGGAGGATTTTGCGAACTGTAGACACCAGGCAGATAATAGATACATGCTAATGGTGCACAGTGCGGTGAGTATGGCTTGCTGTGAGACTGCGTCATCGTTTTGTGTGTCTGAAGGTTGCGATTTTTGTCCAATGTCGTGGGTCACCAATTTGGGGGTAGTTGCAATAGAGAGATCTCTCTCCAGGCAGATGTTATGCCTGGGGACCGAAGTCCAATGGATGAAAGTTGGAAGTTGTATTTATGCAGCCGAGTTGAGAAACTTCGACAGCGTGATGTAGGATTGTAGTAATTAGTTCCTTATGTGATGACTAGATGGCGCTAGTAGTCGCTACAACGTCACCCCGGCGCCACACATATTACAAATGTTTCAACACATATTTGAACACATATTTTATCTATGGTTGATTGTATGGATGTTCTATTGAACAAATAAGCAAATACCGGTGCTATATATACACATGTGATCAAATAAATGTGTTCAAACATTTGTAATATGTGTGGCGCCGGGGTTAGTGGAAAATTGCATATATTTTTTCTTACATACGCATGAATCAGTCCAACTAGCTCAATCACTTCTGAAATATTCCGGATTCAATAAAAGTTAAAACGTTTTGTAGTCATTCACAGCTGTCTCGAAATCTGAATTAAATCGTGTCATGTGTTGTTCGTCATCAAAGTTCGCCTGCTGTTCATTATATTTTTACACTGTGACCAGCGTCGACGACGGGACGGAGACTGATGGGACCGTGACCAGATAAACATGTTTTTATTTTTAATTGGAACTGTGGCACAGAAATTACGAGGGTTTTGTAAATGTGGAATGATGCAAGAAGGGCAGACGAGGAAGATTCGTGTTCATTAAACAACATAAATATAAGAATGTTTTGGTAGGTACACCTGTTCGTCTGTCTGTAGAAAATATTGTAGGGCTCTATCCTGGATGACCAGATGTCATTGTTTCTTTAGGGTTCCGTACCCAAAGGGTAAAAACGGGACCCTATTACTGAGACTTCGCTGTCCGTCCGTCCGTCCATCTGTCCGTCTGTTCGTCTGTCACCAGGCTGTATCTCAGGAACCGTAATAGCTAGGCAGTTGAAATTTTCACAGATGATGTACATACGTAGGTACGTACGTAGATAGGTAGTACGTTTTCGGTTGCCGCTATAACAACAAATAAGTACTAAAAAACAAAATAAAATAAATATTTAAGGGGGCTCCCATACAACAAACGCGATTTTTTGCTCGTTTTTGCTCGATATTGTTAACGGCAACAGGTAGGTGCTTGAAATATCACAGAATATTTAGTTATACAGGGTAATTTTTTAGTCAGTGCACAAATTTTGATATTTGATTCAGTATCGTTAATAGATCACGATTATCTGTTCGAGAATTTATTTTTTTACATTTTGAAATTTAGGTTGGATATAGTAATTCATCCAATAATTGCTCGAGTTACTATGAAAAACAAAAAAAATAAGTATTAAATATTATAATGAAAATTCTGAAATTTGTTATTTTAACGATACTATTAAAATTTGTGCACTTATTAAAAAATTACCCTATATAGTTATTCATACCCATACAACAAACGTGTTTTTTTGCCGTTTTTATAGATACGTACGGAACCCTTTGTGCGCGAGTCCGACTCGCACTTGGCCGTTTTTTTTTTTCGTATAAAACCACATCCTAGTTTGACATATGAACTCTTAAGCAAAGGGTCGCGGGTTTGAGCTCGGGCTCACACCGCTGAGTTTTTCGCAATTTGTTTGCGAAGAAAAGGGTGGTGGCCAGGCGTCCCACTCGACTTGACTAGAAATATTGGCTATAGACCATCAACTTTTGCTACATCTACTGGAGAAACACGAACAAAGAAATGTGTATGACTTTAATATGTTAAAAGAAACGTGAAACAATTCTTTCTTTTGAAGTAAAGACGGTTGAAAGATGCTTGGAGTTTCTCTGCGGGATCGCATTAGAAATGATGAAATCCGCCATGAACTACTAGGGGCGTTCAATAAAAAGTGAGAATGAGTATGTTATAAACAACTTTTACTAAATGTCATTTTATTTTTCGACATAGTGACCTTTTAGCATAATACACTTAGTATATCTTTTATCTAAACTTAAAATTCCATTTTTAAAAAAGGTCTCATCTTGAGTACTTAAAAAATCTTGTACTGCAGCGACTACCGCGTCGTCGTCTTCAAATTTCTGGCCTCTCAGGTATTCTTTCAATCTCGGAAATAGGTAGAAATCACTGGGAGCGAGATCTGGTGAATACGGAGGATGCTTAAGGATATCGAACCCAGCATCACGAATTGCAGCCATTGCAACGGCGGACTTGTGTGCCGGGGCATTGTCCTGGTGGAACAGCACAACTTTCGAGAGTTTACCTCGCCGTTTTTCACGGATCTCATTGCGCAATGTTGCTATTTGTTTGGCGTATAATGTGCCCGTAGTAGTGGCTCCATGCTCGAGATACTCAATCATTAATACCCCTTTACCATCCCAAAAAACAGAGCCCATGACCTTACCGGCAGATGGGCTCACCTTGAATTTCTTCGGAGTTGGAGATGATGGCCTTTTCCATGTCATAGACTGCAGTTTCGTTTCTGGGTCGTAATGATGGAGCCATGTTTCGTCCATTGTTATAAATCGCGCAAAAACAAGTTCCCGGTCTTGCTGTATCAGGTCCAAAGCTTCTTGACAAATCTCGACTCTAGTTTGTTTTTACGTGTCAGTAAGCATTCTTGGTACCCAACGCGCAGATACCTTTTTCATACCCAAGCGTTCATGTAAAATATTATGCACGCTCCCCGATGAAATCTTTACATTTTCAGCAATAAAACGAACCGTGTCACGACGATCCGCCAAAACTGAGTTTTCGACTTTTTTCACAATTTCTTCAGTTACTGCTGTAGTAGGGCGTCCGGAGCGGGGGTCGTCCATTGTCGATGTTCTTCCACGTCTAAATTCGGCGCACCAACGTGCGACTGTCGAATACGGAGGAGCATTAGACCCTTAAGTGTCCCGCAAATCCAAATTGACTTGGTCCGTAGAAAAATTTTTCAAACACAAGTATTTTGATAACGGCGCGCAGTTCAATTTTCTCCATTTTCGCTAACGTACTCAATAGCATTGCAAAGAAATTACCGTATATTTTTTTAAACAAAAGACAGTTAGTTTTTTTTCATAGCAATCAGCTAGATAGATTAGCTTTACCGGCCAGTATTTAATTTCGTAATATTAAAAGAGTTTGCATCTCATTCTCACTTTATATTGAACGCCCCTCGTAAAGTCACGGACATAGCTTGAAGAATTGATAGACTTAAGTGGCAGTGGGCAGGGCACATCGCTCGTAGAACTGACGGCCGATGGGGCCGAAAGGTTCTAGAGTGGCGACCGCGGACCGGAAGTGTAGGTAGGCCTCGAACAAGATGGAGCGACGACCTGGTGAAGATGGCGGGAACGCATTGGATGCGGATGGCGCAGGGGCGATCTGTTTGGGCTATGTTCAGCAGTGGACGTCTTTCAGCTGAAATGATGATGATGATGATGATGAAAGACGGTAGGTGCGCCCGCGCGCCCTGCGAGACGGCCCGGTTTACGGCCTCGACTAATACTAAAGATGTTTCTGACGGATTGCTGATTTACGTCGACTCGGACTGTTGGCGGAATTTATGGGTCTTCAGTTAAATTACGTTGGTGTTGGCGGGGATTTGTTTCTTAGAACGAATTTCCATGATGACGTTTTCAGTAGTTTGAAATTTGCAGCGCAGGACCTGCCGTGACAAAAATAAAGGGTATTTTAATTTTAATTTTTGCTTCGTCAAGTATTTTACATATGTTGTGTTATTTTTACTCTAGCTTAAATATTAGAGATATTGTCGATTCAATGATTCCACTAATTTAACAATACTCACACGAGAAGGATTTTACTTTTGTAGGACAATTTGCAACAAAAAAATCTTTGAACTGATTTTATTGTCGTACCTGCCTAATATATTTCATTAACGATACAAAATCATATGTTAAAATTTGTGCGCTGCAGCGCTGATAAAAATATTACCTGTAGAGTTCGGTTGATCACCCTTCGAGTATGAAAGCTTCAGTTAGTTAACTTTGAACTGCGCTCTTGATAGAAACATACCCTACTACCGCCCGGGTCTTCTTCAGCCCCAATCAACTTCACGACTGTAGGGCCTAGGTACCTACCAGCAGCTAAATTCAGGAACGGCCCAACACGGTTTGCGAGCGGTAATTCAATCGTTGGCGAGAGGATAGGAATGGGCTGAGCTTGGGATGAGCCTTATTTTACCACCAATAAGGAATTCAAGTACGATTGGTTCTTTCAAATTTAAATTCAAAAAGTATTTGCTGGATGTGCAAAAAAAATCACACTCTGTCAGGCCGTGCAGTGCTATATCCTTCTAATGATATGTAATAGTATATAATGTTGTGTAGGTATGTGTATATATATGATGTAATATTGTTATTTTATTTTGCACCACACCTTTTGCTTGGCGCCCTTCACTTTATTTTAAAACAAATGCTTAGGCCTTGCTTGTGTGTATTGTTGTAACAGGTGGAGCTGTCGTGTAGCTCAAATCTGGGCTCTACAACAGAAAACCAGCGTTGCTGCGCTCACTGTGTAGCAACACATGCTGAGTGGAGACCCTTTTTCGGTGACAATTGGTGTCACTACCATAACAAACTTGTTTATTAGGTGTTGTGTGTGTGTGTCGTTTTCTACTGTTTGGTGGTGGTACTCTTGTAACCTTAAATAAAATATTTTTCTTTCTTTCTTTCTTTCTTTCTTTATTTTCCTGTTAATTCGCTTTGTAAATAAATAAATAAATAAGGCTCATCCCAATCTCAGCCCAAACCTCTCGCAAACCAGTGATTTTTGGCGTTCCTGAATAGCAGTTCATCCCTATCCTGTCGCAAGCGATTGAAATACCGCTCGCAAACCGTGTTGGGCCGTTCCTGAATTTAGCCCAAGTAAGTATTTTATAACTGGATTAGTTCGTGATACAGTACAGTCAAATGTAAAGGTATGGGTGCATACAATTTGCTCATAAAACTATGACCCGTAGCTCTTGCGTCGTGGAATGAAGGTATCGATCGATACATAAAATTATGAGGGGATTAAATCGAGATTTTTGCACTTGACTGTACCAACGTCAAGTTTTATTCCGATTTGTTGATTCAAAAGCCCGCGATATTAAACAAATGCTCGGTTTGTTTGACTTACAAATAAAACTCGAAGGTTTCTCAACGCGCACCCGTCAAAACAATATTTAACGTATTTCATGCGAGCGGTGGCCAGTCTATATGCAAACGAAAAATAAACATTTTATTGTTTTTGTTCAAATAAACATGTGTGAGGAAAAGCGGAACACATTTGTAATGTGTTACACAATTTTTAACAATAATAGTCCGGGAGCCGACTGCAAGAAACCCTACCTAATAAAAAAATAGAAAATACCTACTCTGTACCTACGGGTAGCTGAATTTTAGTAGCTTCAACTGCTCTTGGTTGGCCGCGGCTTAACTTGTCAAATTTTGCGCAAATGAAAAAAAGGTGGTGCAATAAAAAACCTCATCGAAAAACAAAATTAAACTTGTATTAATGGGATAGAGACCTTTTGAGGACAGTAAAAAAAGTGGTCGGCCAAATCCGGTGTTGGCAGGTTCTTGTGTCCGACTGTACCACAAATTCAGTCGGACACAAGAACCTGCCAACACAGAATTTGGCCGACCACTTTTTTTAACCGTCCTCAAAAGGTCTCTATCCCATTAATACAAGTTTAATTCTGTTTTTCGATGAGGTTTTTTTTGCACCACTTTTTTTTCATTTGCGCAAAATTTGCCAAGTTAAGCCGCGGCCGACCAAGAGCAGTTGAAGCTACTAAAATTCAGCTACCCGTAGGTACAGAGTAGGTATTTTCTATTTTTTTATAAGGTAGGGTTTCTTGCAGTCGGCTCCCGGACGATAACCGAATCGTCGGGAAAATGTAAAGTAGGCAGGGGAACGGAATCTTTAAACTGCAGCTATAAGATCTAAATAGTTTTGTTGTTTCTGAAATGTGCCGAAACATGGTTGACTTTGGTCTGTCCTAAATCTGCGGTCAGTATACCTACTCAATTTACGGTGAAACCTAATGCGGTCGCCAACCCGCCTGCCAAGCGAGGCATGGCCACAACCCCCATGATTATTATGATTGATTTTAGTATTAATTTAATTCTAAACTGTGTAAAATTTTAATGCATAGTATATAATTTATTGAATCAGGCATTACTTTGCGGAGGTCAGTTCATTACATAATATTATGTTTTTGGAAAAAATTACAAGATTAAATGGAATACCTAATACTTATCCCAAAAGGTACTTATCCTTTTGTACAATAAAGAGTATAAACAAATAAACAAACAAACTTATCTTGCTCAGCCTCCTCTAAGTAGTGAGGCCAAGACATGTGAAATTGCATGAAAAGGCATTTTTCAACGCAACTTAGCTATTTCGCAAGACTTAGCCTCACTGCTTAGCGGAGGAGCAAGATAAGTAGGTATATATTCTATTTATTTTAACATGAAACTCCGCAAAGTAAAAGCCTGAATCTATACAATATTTTACAAATAGGGATGTTGACGCCATTAAAAAGTAATTCGAAGACAGACTCCAGTTAAAGAAACGCTTTATTTTAGCCGAAATGAAAACTGAATAAAATGAACTGAAAACCAGATAAATTTTCGATTAAATCGAAATTAAGATTTTTTGTTGCTTTGTTTTAAAGTTATATATAGTTTTTAGGGTTCCGTACCCAAAGGGTAAAAACCGGACCCTATTACTGAGGCTCCGCTGTCCGTCCGTCCGTCCGTCTGTCACCAGGCTGTATCTCATGAACCGTGATAGCTAGACAGTTGAAATTTTCACAGATGATACTTATATTTCGGTTGCCGCTATAACAACAAATACTGAAAAACAGAATTAAATAAATATTTAAGGGGGCTCCCATACAACAAAAGTGATTTTTTGCTCGTTTTTGCTCGATATTGATTGCAATTTATACATGAATGCACTGATCGAGGAGCTAAGCGGTGCACATGTGGGCTGTTCTATAGACGGGATTAATCACAATAACATAAGCTACGCCGACGACATGGCACTCTAGCCCCATCGAGAAGTGCGCTGAATGAGTTGGTTAGAATATGTGAAAAATATGCTGTCTCACATGGGCTTGTGTACAATGTTAGGAAGACAGTTTACATGATATTTCGGGCTCAAGGTGTGGAGGCCCCGGACATGTCACTCCCTGTTTTATTAAACGGAGCCCCAGTTGCTAGAGTAAATCAGTTTAAATACCTAGGCCACTGTTTGACTGATAACTTGAAAGATGATGTGGATGTTGAACGGGAGCGCAGGGCGCTGGCGGTCCGGGCGAACATGCTGGCCCGCAGATTCGCTCGGTGTACAGAGGCAGTCAAAATTACGCTCTTTAGAGCTGTAAAGGTAGCCAAATGATACAGTTAGTTATTATTAGTTTGTTTATTTAGAAACATTAGAAATGATACACGTGGTTAATTCACCCAATACCACCAAGTGACAGCTCCCAAAACCCGGGCTGTCAAATAGTGATGTCCTACTACTACAACATCCTCCCTCTTAAGAATTAAAATCTATTCTTAGAATATTAAGTGCATAATCATCCATCCATTTAGGTTTTACTCTTGATCGTTGACTTCTCTGCAACATTACCGAATCATCGCTTCCACTTACTTCCCGTTCCTCACCAGCCTCCTTACCTACAATTTCTGATTCAGTTTCTTTTCCTCCTAATAATTCTCCCTCATTATTATTTTTACTTTCACAACTACTGTTACTCAAACTATCATTATTTTCACAATTATTGTTTCTCAAACTATCATTATTTTCTACTCTATTTCTATTATACTCATACTCAATTAAACTTTCATGAGTGGAACTTAAATCTGTTTCACCAATTTTTAAATTTCTGAAAGGCGCTGGAATCAAATGCCATCTGTTCCTTCTGTATGTGACTCCTTCAACTTCAACAAAATAAGACCTTGGTTCCTTCGCCTTTCTTACAACTACTCCATATTTTCTTAAATTAACAATCCAAACTTTATCTCCCTCTTCTAAATCACTTAATTGTTTTACTCTATGTCTTTTGTTATAATATGTACCCATTTTAGCCCTGAATGTACTTCTTTTTTCATTAAAGTTATTGTGAATGTTAGTTACATTATTATCTAATTTGTCTGGATGAATAGGCAAAATTTCCCTAATTTTCCTATTGAATAACAATTCACTAGGACTATATCCACATTCCAAGGGTGTGTTTCTATATATTAACAGTGCTAACTGGATATCGTCATTCTTTTTTAACAAACTCTTTGCAATTTTGACTCCTGCTTCTGCACAACCATTGCTTTGAGCGTAGTACGGGTTACTAGTTATGTGTTGGAAGTTATATTTTTTTGAAAATTCTGTAAATTTACTTTTGAACTGCGTTCCACAGTCAGTCCGCACTACCTCTGGCACCCCAAATCTAGAAAATGTTTCTTTACAATGTTTGATTATAGTGTTCTCTGACAAATCATGCAATTCAAATAAATCTATATACCTAGAATAATAATCTATGATTACAGCATACCAGGTGTTTTCATTTTTAAACAAATCAATACCTACTTGTTGCCATGCTCTCATCGGCATCTCTTCTATTACTATAGGTTCTTTAATGTTTAGTCTTTCCTGAATGCATTTGGGACAATTTTCTATTAAGTTTTTAATTTGAGATGATAACCCCAGCCACCATACTGACTGTTTTGCCCTTTCTCTGCACTTTGTCACCCCTAAATGTCCCTCATGTATGTCAAACAATGTTTCTTTTTGAAGACTAGATGGTATAACAAATCTATGGTTGTATAATAAAAACCCACCCTGAACTGAAAAATTGAACCTATACTGATAATAAATGATTATTTCTTTGGGAATTTTATTTTTATTTGGCCAGCTGTTTAAAGTATATTCTTTCAATATACTACAAATTGTACAATTAATTTGCTCTTCTTTTAATTTTTTTTAATTTGGGGTCCCCTTTAATTTCAGAATTCAAATTATTAATAATAATGTTCGTAGATTCTGGGCTTTCTGGCTCAGACTTTGTCAGGGGGGCTCTGGACAGGGCATCAGCCACTACTAATTTCTTTCCTGGAACATAAATAATTTTGTAAGAATATCTCATTATATTCAATCTAAATCTTAATAATCGCGGTGTTAAATCATCTAACGGTTTTGACTGTAGTATTTGAAGCAAAGGCTTATGGTCTGTTTCTAAAATAACATCTAAGCCTATTATGAAATCTTTAAATTTAAACAAAGCCCACACCAAAGCCAACCCTTCCTTTTCTATTTGAGCATAATTCTTTTCTGAACTATTTAGAGTTCTACTGGCATAGGAAACTACCTGTCTGACTCCGTCCTGGTTTTCCTGCATTAATACAGCCCCTAGGCCATAGGAACTACTATCCGCTGAAATTATTATTTGTTTATTTGGATCATAGTGACATAATGTCGGCGCTTTTAAAATAACTTCTTTAATTTTGGTAAAGGCTGCTACTTGTGGATAATCCCATACAAATGGTACTCCATCTTTTAACAATTCATTTAATGGCTCTAGCATATTGGTTTTGTCTGGAATAAATCTCCCCACATAATTAACTAACCCTAAAAACCGCATTAAATCTTTTTTATTTTCTGGCTTTTGGAATTTATGTATGCTCTCCACTCTATTCTGATCAAGTGATATTCCCTGTGCATTGACAATATGACCCAAATAACAAACCTCAGGCACACTAAAAACACATTTCTCTTTATTGATGGTTAACCCTGCATTGGTCAATCTTTTTAAAACTTCTCTTAATAGCCTATTATGACTATTTTGATCTTTGGTATACAGCAATACATCATCTACATGAACTACAACACCCTCTAAATCACTAAATAGATTTGAAAATTTCATAGAAAAATACTCAGGAGCACAGTTTAAACCCATGGGTAATCTATTGTACATATACCTGCCAAACGGTGTTATAATTGTTGTGAGCTTACGGGACTCTGAATCAAGCTTAATTTGGTAGAACCCTGAGGTGGCATCAATTTTAGAAAATACTGTTGCTCCATTGAGTCTAGCCAAGGTATTTTCTACTTTAGCTATAGGGAAAATGGGTCTATGTATGTTTTTATTTACTTGTGTATAATCACCACAGATACGCACTCCTTTTTCCCCCTTGGGAACCACCACTATTGGAGATACAAACATAGTAGGTTCCTCTACTGGAACTAAAACCCCCATCTCTACTAATCTATTAAGCTCTTCCTTAACTTTTGGCAGTAATGGAATGGAAACTCCTCTTGGAGTTGTCTGTACAAAAGGAACTGGATTATTTACTAATTTGATTTCAAAACTATCCTTGAATACTCCTAAATCATCAAACACATGAGGAAACTCTTTCTGAACATCTGCTGTACTACATAGTTTAGTATTTTCCATATGTTTTTTTCTGATTTGACTCCCCTGACTTTTCTCCTAGACAACATACATTAAATATTTTCATTTGCTTAATAGCAGGCTTCCCTAAAATAGGGTTCTGTAAGTTTTTTATTACATAAGCTTTCCCCTTGTAAGTACAATTTTTATATTTTAACTCCACATAAATTGCCCCCAAAACTTTTAATGCTGCACCATCTGGACCTCTAATTATTTCCTGACAATCATACAATTTCTTATGCATTTTGTTATCACTAAGTACCGAAGGTGGCAATGCTACTATATCTGCCCCTGTATCTATCAAAAACTGTTGACAAACTGTGGTACTACCTAAACCTACCTCCACATTTATCTTAAATTCTTCTCCAGCTTCCATATTATTCACCTTTTTCCAGTCTCTACAGCATCTTGCGTAATGCCCCACCTTGCCGCACTTCAAACATTTTTGATTGAATGCTCCGCACTGACCATATAAATGTATCTTGCCACACCTTCCACATTTATTTTTCTCTGCCCTCATGTTCATAGGTTTAGCTCCCAATCTATTGACCTCTAAGTCTTCCTTCCAAAGCACTTTAGATTCTTCTTTTTGTTCCTCCGCTTGGCTGGCTAGTCGCACTGCATCCTCCAACTTTAAATCTGCCATTAATTGCAATCTTTCACAAGTTTTCCTGTCCTTTAACCCCACCACTATCCTATCTCGGATTAATTCTTCCTTTAAATTACCATACTGACAGGGCTCTGCCAATTTATACAATTCTTTTACAAAATCTGCAACGGACTCACCCTCTTTTTGAGTTTTAGAGTTAAATTTGACACGTTCATAAATCACATTTTTCTTCGGTCTGAAATAGGCATCAAATGCCTGTAAAACTTGCGCATAATCTTTTAAGTTTTCCACCTTAAGTTGCTTCGTCAACTGTTCAGACTTTTCTCCCAATGTATACAAAAACAAGTCTATTTTCGTTTGGTCTTCTTGAGATTTTAGCCCACTTATTACAAGATATCGCTCAAATCTCTTTATCCACGCATCCCACCCTTCTGGACGAAAATCGAATTCTTCTGGGGCCTTGACTCGAACCGGCAACACATTTGTGTTTTTAACTGTCTTTTTATCGTCATTCTCATCATCTGAAGCCATCTTCGGAGACTATTGCCGCTGCCACCATGTAAAGGTAGCCAAATGATACAGTTAGTTATTATTAGTTTGTTTATTTAGAAACATTAGAAATGATACACGTGGTTAATTCACCCAATACCACCAAGTGACAGCTCCCAAAACCCGGGCTGTCAAATAGTGATGTCCTACTACTACAACAAGAGCATACTGCACTTCTCTGTACTCAGGAGCTTTGTGGACTGTCTGTTCGCAGCGTTCCCTCAGCTCTCTGCGCGTCCAGTACAACGACGCCTTCAGGGCACTGTTGGGGCTGCCACGTGTCTGCAGCGCCTCCGCCATGTTCGCGGAAGCGCGAGTGCACAATTTCACTGCAGCCTTGGGGAAAAAAATGGCGTCCCTTTTAATTAGGATACGTGGCAGCCCAAATAGTCTCCTGAAGACTTTAGCTGTAAGAAATGAGTGCTCAATAATGCAACATTTAATTAAAAATACCCTTTCTCTTGCTAGCTACTAACATAGTTCTAAGGAAAACACTAACAAAATATGGATCATGTTGTCTGAATAAAGTATTATTATTATTATAACGGCAACAGGTAGACGCTTGAAATATTCACAGAATATTTAGTTATATATTCACTTAAAAAAAAATTAATTAACATAAAACAAACATATAGGGGCTCCCATTGAAACGTGATTTTTTTCAGTTTTCTTAGATAATGGTACGGAACCCTTCGTGCGCGAGTCCGACTCGCACTTGGCCGATTTTTTAGTAAGTTGATTGAGTTGGCGAACAAATGACGTCACAAGTTGCTATTGCCATTCAAACTATGGGAGAATTGTGTTTTGACAGCTCATTAAAGGTATGTTAGTTAGTTGATTGGTGGTGTCAACATCCCTATTCAAACTTACCTAAATAACAAGCTTTCACTTGGTATACAAATATCAACTATGCATGCGGTTCGTATTGGACATAGCATTGAGGCCAATTTTCCCATCATTATTTTGCTACAGCTATGCCACTGAATGTAAAGAAGGCATACTAAAAAGTAGAGACAAGGTAGCTCCTCTTAAAATTTTAAATAAGTAATAAATAAATATCACGGGACAATTCACACCAATTGACCTAGTCCCAAAGTAAGCTATGCAAAGCTTGTATTATGTGTACTAGGCAACGGATAAACATAGATAGATACATACTTAAATACATATAAAACACCAAAGACCCGAGAACAAACATTCGCATTTTTCATACAAATATCTGCCCCGACACGGGAATCGAACCCGGGACCTCAAGCTTCATAGTCGGGTTCTCTAACCACTAGGCCATCTGGTCGTCATGGTTATTTTACTGGTAAATATGACAGCTCGTACAAACGACGCGTTAAATGATTGTCAAAGAAGCGTGCCGTGTAATTAATGACTCCAGCCAGATGATGGAGCGTCGGGATGTTGGTGTCTGACGGGGAACATTGCGGCTAAGCGAGCTCATCTGTACCTACTGACCTAATATTTATGATCACGTCGTTCGACACGACAGTGTAGATATGTTGACAACGTAATAGTTCAGTTTCTCGAATGAAAAATAAGTTTTTTTCTTAGTGCTTACCTGTGTTTTAGAATAGAAAGGAAGAGGGTAGTTCTACTAGCGTTTCAACCGCTATCAGTCTCCTGTCGCATTTACATACGTAAGAAATAAGCTACAGTTAGCGTGAAATTTCAACAAATTGAAATTATACCTACTACAAGCACTCTGTATCACTACATAGTATAAAACAAAGTCTCTTCCCGCTGTCTGCCCCTATGTATGCCTAGATCTTTAAAACTACGCAACGGATTTTGATGCGGCTTTTTTCAATAGATAGAGTGATTCAAGAGGAATTTTTGTATGTATAATACATACATATTGCACCCGTGCGAAGCCGAAGCGGGTCGCTAGTCGTTGTATAAAAACCTTCCGCTATATGCGATAGGAGACTGATAACGGTTGAAACGCTTGTAGAACTACCCAAGTACGTTACGTACAAGAAAACTAAATATCGGCTATAGTAGGTAGTTTGCCAGTAGGCAGCAGCCTAACTTTTGAAATATATCTACTTGGAAAAAAATAATACTACTTTTTTGCAAAAAAAAAGTCGTGGTGGCCTAGTGGTTTAAGCTATAGTCTCTCAGGGAGAGGGTCGTGGGTTCGAGTCCGCTCTCGCACCTCTGAATTTTTCGGAATTAATAAAAATCGGAATTTACAAACATCGTGAGGAAACATGTAGGCTGGGATGATAATGATGATGACTTTTTTACAATTAGGTAACGTAGATCCAGGGTTTTCTTACTCAGAATCAAGGGCTTTCTTTTTGACTTGATGATTATTATATAAATAAGTGTTCCGTTTTTGCCATTTTGGCTATGGAGCCCTAACAATCGGTTGGTACAGCTCGCACCCTTGGCCTAACTCCAGTGCCTGTCAATATCTAACTCGTCGCGCGCGCACGCCCCTTGGCAACGCGCGGCGTTGCACTCGCCGCGCCGACGCAAAGATCAGGCGGAACTTTCTACACATTTATCATCATCATCATCATCATCATCAATTCCGATGAGAAGCCATCTGCTGAAAATTTTTGCACTGATTGATCTGCTTCACAGCTGTCAATAGAATTTTGGTTGGAATCCAAATAAAATATTTAGTAATTTTGAACTATTTAAAATGATTTATTATTTTATTTTATTTTACTTGGAAGCTAATACGTCCGATACCTAGCACAGTCACACCAGAACAGAAAGACAATAATGGCGGGCCAGTTTATTTATAGGTACTTAGTACCTGCAATTATGATCGATTGACTATCTATTAATTTTTGCAAAGATAAATTTATTTATTTATTTATTTTGTTTTCGGAGCACCAACAGCTACAAATTACAGAGTAGGTTAAACATGTAATAACATAGGAGCCAATTATAGGATCTCACAAATAGAACCAAGAAAAAAAAAAGAAAGAAAGTAATAATTCAACACTGTCTGCTAGTTCCCTTACTATATTTTCCTTCGCCGCAAATGTAATTAATATCCCTAATTCACATAAAGTCTGAAATACATTGATGATAACTTGAAGAGTACCGTGTTAGACGGCTTCCGGTTAGCAGTGGTAGTGGTCAACTGGCCACTAAGAGACTTATCTGTTACCTACGTTTAAGAAATAAGTGCCTGTTCTACCTCTGTATACCACCAGATGCAGCATTACAGCTAGACCGTTTAAATGAGTAGTTAAGGGAGCTGGAGAGGTGCGGACGGCAGGCACACGAGGCGCGCTCGCCGCCCGCACCTCTCTCCGCCCCTTGTCGTCATATCCTCCAGCGGCCGGACGAGGACTCAATTAGTAAACGGTTTAGCTATAGGCTTTAGTCTGTAACGATCAGCTCGCATAGGTACTACTGTGGCTTTCCGCCAAATAATTTTAATTGAGAACCTGCAGAATCACCCAGCGCTGTGAGAAATCGCTTTTTGACGATCCATTAAAGCGATTGCTAAATACTTGAAATGCAGAAACATAGGCTCTAAATCATGCACATAAATTATGGATATTCATCGAAGTATGTAAACTATTAAACAGGATTCCATTTAGATACTACTTACTATAAGGCTCTATGCTATTATAATGACGTTTGTTGGATCAATGTAATTATGGAGAGAGGTTGCCATAGAGAGATCTTTCTCCACGCAGATGTTATACCTGAGGACTGAAGTCCAAAAGAAACTTGGAAGTTGTATTTATGCATTCGGGTTGAGAAACTACGAAGAATTAGATGGCGCTAGAGGTCGCTACATAAATAAATCTTAATACGTTCACTGTCACCTTACAAAATGATTTGACAAAGCCACACGTCTATAGCTAGACCGTTTAAATGAGTTCTCGATCGCGCTGTACAGGGGCGGCTAAGGGGCCGGGAGAGGTGCGGGCGGCAGGCACACGAGGCGCGCTCGCCGCCCGCACCGTCCCCCCCCCAGCCCCTGTACCGCGCGAGCGAGGACTCATTTAAAAGGTTTAACTATAAGTATGCACTCTGAAGCTAACTATTGTCTTTGAAGTTGTGAAACTCTAGTGGAAGCACAGACTCGTGAAAAAATGCTTCATGGCCCCACAGTGGGGGCACCCGGACAGGGTAGGTGTTAAATGTGAAAGTTGGACATTGATCGGAGCATTTTATGGATGCAAGGATTTAGTGCAAGGTCCGCCCGGATCACTACCATACCATCTTACGGCGTGGCAATCGGAACAGAGGGAGGAACCCTAAAAAAGTTTTAATTATTATACTTACAGAACGGGACTTATCAGGCAAACAATACAGGGTTATTTTTAATTCACTGACATCCTCTTAACCCTGAATTCCTATCACTCAAACAAATGTTTTTTGTTTTACGACTTTTTAAAATGAAGTACTTTTTTTCCCATACGAATACACAGAGTAGCGTAAAAATAAGAGGTAAATCTCAAATTTTCAAAACATTATTACACCAAAAATATTAAGTTATGACAAAAGCCATAAAACAAAAAACGTTTGTTTAAGTGGTAGGAGTTTAGGGTTAAAAGGATGCTAGTGAATTAAAAATAACCCTGTATTTACCTCGACGTTTCGGCCGCATTGCAGCAGCCGTGGTCACGAGTTAAATTGTCACCACGGCTGCTCCAATGTGGCTGAAATGTCGAGGTAAATATTGTTTGGTGATAAGTCCCGTTTAGTAGGTACTTATAATAATTATGAGTGAAAATCACGAAACTTTAAAAAGGTATAAAAAAGTTTTGTTATTTAAGATTATATTTTACCACTTTGTCCGCGTGATTGTAAAACAGGTTTTCTCAAAACTCAACGATACCCTGGTACCTACCAAGTGAGAGTCAAAGTTATACCAGTTCTGGAAAAAAAATCCATGTCACTTAGTTAAACGATAATCATCACCCCAGCCCATATACTTATATACGTTCTACTGGAGGGTACGAGACGGTCGAGGGTCACGGGACGAGAGGGCTTGGGCCGTAGTTCCCACGCGGGCCCTGTGCGAATTGGGAACTTCGCACACACCACAGAATTTCTCCTCAGGTGTGTGCAGGTTTCCTCCACGGTAAAGCTCATGGTAAATTTCAAATGTATTTTCGCACATAAATCACGAAAAACTCGAGGTGCGAACCCGGGCTCGAACCCACGACCCTTTGCTTAAGAAGCCATAGGTCAAACCACTAGGTTACTACCACTTAAATGAATATAAAGAACTACCTAACTGACGTGACATTAGCCTGTTCATATTTATTAATTTGATCGCTAGCAGAAAATGGAAGTGGGCGGGCCATATATGCCGTAGACAGACAACAGGTGGGGTAGTCGGGTGCTTGAGTGGAGGCCTAGAGTAGGGCATAGAAATATAGGCAGGCAACCGATGCGTTGGACCGACGACCTTGTTAGAGTGGCCGGAAAGGACTGGATGCGAAGGGCGCAAAACCGGGAAGAATGGCGTGCATTGGAAGAGACCTACACTCAGCATTGGGTGGTGAAAGGTTGAAAAAGAGAAAGAGAGAGAGAGTATAATTGGTTGTCTGGAAGAGATCGCTTTTTAGCGATACGACTGTCTATTGTCTGCGTGAATTTTTTATTTTTGTTATGTCACTATACTGTTTTTGGTTATTGAACACCAATATTTGTATTGTATTGTGATTCCAGCCCAAATGAGTTTGTGGTAGGTACCATTACCTAAGATACATTTCATTAACAACGTTAGTTTAGATATTTTAATCTAATCATAGTAACAACTGAAATCTTACAAAACTTTCAAATGCTTTAAATAGAATTTAATGGATGGTGCTATTCATCTTAACTTAAGTGCTCTTAAACTACTTTATTATACCCATTAGACCGCTTATAATAGGTACATTATTATTAAATCATCAAAAACACTTATGTTGATAGGTGCCAATAATAGATCCAAATATACTGGACAATGTGATGCATAACTCAATTGTTTTAATTACTATGATTAATACAATGTTAACACTTTGCGGGAATTAGGTAAACCAGGAACTTATAAATGAAATAAAACAATTACTTTGCTCACCCGCAACCTTCTTGCATAAACGTAACTATTCATAAGATCGCGGGTGAGCAAAGTATTGTTCCAGTTCATTGAAATCCCGCAAACCTCCGCAAATTGAATTAATACTTTACATTGTTCAGCATATGAGCAGAAACACCTATTTTGATCCTTGTATGAAATTCCATATCATCATCATCATCATACATCATTTCAGCCGAAAGACGTCCACTGCTGAACATAGGCCTCCCCCAAGGCTCGCCAAACTGATCGGCCCCGTGCCCTCCGCATCCAACGCGATCCCGCAACCTTAACCAGGTCATCGCTCCATCTTGTTGGAGGCCTACCTACACCGCGTCTTCCGGTCCGTGGACGCCACTCGAGAACCTTTTTGCCCCACCGGCCATCAGTTCTACGAGCGATGTGCCCTGCCCACTGCCACTTGAGTCTGGCGATTCTTCGAGCTATGACGATGACTTTAGTTCTTGCGCGGATCTCATCATTACTAATGCGATCCCGCAGAGAAACTCCGAGCATAGCCCTCTCCATCGCCCTCTGAGTGACTTTGAGCTTCCTTATGAGGCCCATCGTTAGCGGCCACGTCTCAGTGCCATACCTAAATTTCATATATTTAGGTATAATTGAATAGAGGTAGGTTATGGGGCTAATTTATAAAACCTTTTTGGTCTATAATTTTTTTATCGATTTTTGTTGGAATACGTATTTATAATAGCACCTATATATGGTAAGGACCTAACCTAATATTCAAGAATATTACATAAAAAAACTGGATGTTGCCTGCCGAACTATGAGTTGAAGCCAGGTTCATTCACCTTTGCTCCTATGTTCTATCTCTTTTCAACACTGTGATATATTGCCAGGTTATTTATAAAAAAACCTTATTTTTTTTAGAAATACGCATTATCCGGCATCACCTAATTAATTTACTTTAAGCTAATTTCAACAGAAATTTATATTTTTCTTATAAAACTTTCTGCAATAAAATTTACTTAGTTTTCTTTGTATTATACAAAAAAAAGAACCCAGTCAAAATCCTCATTTCACCGGTATGCACCTCCTGCGTACTATGACAGCACTAAATGGCCGATATGTCAGAATCACGTCAGAATTGTCAGAAGTCATTCACCAATTTCAGAGGATTTTTACGTTAAATAAACGTTTTTCGTCGATTTACTTGGGTTATGCGCTATGTATTGCATAGTAAAGCATTGTAAGAGTAATTGGAGGCCGAAATCCGACATAAAACTTCACAGGTGAGTACTTATTTTACGAAAATGTTCATAAATCTTAGTGGCAATCAATTTTCCTATATTTTGCTTCTAAGCTTTGTTAGTTTTTATTCAAAAACCCCACGAATAGGTTTATAATGTTAAGTTAGAAGTATATTTTGTTTATTTGGAGTTAAACATGACCTTAAATGAAAAATTGAAGAATGTGTGGTTTTACAACTAGGGTGACCAATCCTTTTTCATGCATGGTATTTATTCGTATTGAATGGAGCTAAATCTATCAACTTGGTACGGTTTCTATCTTCATAATTCATATCACAGTATATAATAACATGTTTATTGTTTGTGTATTTACAATTAACATGAATAATATTTTACATTGCAGTTTTCCAAAAGATGAAAGAAGGAGGCAAAATTGGCTGTCGATTGTACCGATAAAGGGAAAGGTGTAGAGCGTTTGACAATTTGCAGCTTGCATTTTAAGCCTGAAGATTATGACTATGACCCAGAAAGGCCGGGACGCCTACTCAGTACAAAACAATATTATTCTCACATGTGTAGAAAATAAAGAAACTGTTATAACGTCCTAGTATTTTATTATTTTTTTCCATTGACAAATAATACTTCCCTTATGTTTTGCAGTAAGTATTTGTAGCGTCCTCAGGTAAAAGGTAACCTTTTGCCGGATATCAGTAAGGCCGAGTAACTGCAGAGTGGCATAGAAATGCAGCCAGAAATGGACCTTATATTGACGACTGACAAAAAAATTGGTACCTTTTACTTGAGTTTGTGAGGATGGATGCTCACTTTCATGATAAAACGGTTGAATAAAAATTTAATAACAAAACCGGCCAAGTGCGAGTCGGACTTGCGCACCGAGGGTTCCGTACAAATTTATATGTATCTATGAACATCCAGTCTTAGCAGACCCCTGTTCCTAAGCAAAATGTGCGCAGTGTGGGATATAGACAGACAGACAAAAAAAATTTATGCTTTCTGCTTGCAATTTATGCTTGCAATTTTTCCTTTATCTGTGCTATAAGACCTTGCTTCGTACCAAATTTCAAGATTCTAAGTTCACGGGAAGTATCCCTTGCGAGTGTCAAAAATTTGCGGCAAATGGCTGTAGGTATCTTTTGATTGCGTTGGGTTAGAAGTTTGATTTTTCAGAGCTCCAAGGGACAGTACAGTAGACTTGAGTATTTGATTTAAATTTCAGCTTGATACCTCCACGCGTTCCTGAGAAAAAGGGTCTTGACAGACGGACGAACGGACAACAAAGTGATCCTATAAGGGTTCCGTTTTTTCTTTTTGAGGTACAGAACCCTAAAAATTGAATTGAATTGAAATTGGTTGAATTTAATAAATTACAAAATCAATATGTTGTATAAAAGTATGTCAAATTCCGCGGGATATTCCTAATGTATGCTTAATTATGGACACCCTAAAGAAAGAGATGCAAGATCGGCGTGACGTAATTCAAGGTCATTTTTTCTGGCTTCAAAGGAATGTTCGGCATGCAATATCCAGTTTTTTTATGTAATATTCTTGCTAATATTCATCCACTGAAATAACTTAGGTATCCATGGACCCTAATTTCCAAAAAACTGGCCAAAATTATGCATTATAGACGTAAAAAAGTTTGAAAAAGTTTTTAAATAGGTTTACCAATTATAAAACAGTTGATTGAGTTTGAAAACAAATGAGTTGTCATTAATTAATTAACTATTTTATAAAATAAATACTAACCACTCCAAAGCTTTCCCCACACACAACCAACGAAACAAAACTTAACTTCCACAGAACTTCACTTTAAAAAAAAATCACTAAAAACGAAACGTCAAAATTCCCTCCAAAGGGAAAATGGCGGCGACGCGACCGTTTCCCGCGCCCAGCGACCAACTATGCCGCGGAGTCGCTTGACACAATAAAATTAAGCATTTAGGCACTGGCCAACTCACGCTCCGTAAATTTCGTAATATAATAACCATACGGGCTTCGTGGGACATTTCTTGGAGTTAATTTGGCAACAGCATCATGCCAAATGGCTTTAATGGCGCGAGGTTCGGTGTTCATTTGAAACATATAAGTATTTTGCAATGATGCCAATGATTCGGTTTGTTTTCGGACTGAGTTATGGCCGGGCACATGTCAGTGCTTTTGGCTGCGGCGTTCTGGCTAACTGAGACCGCAACGCAGCTCTAACAATGCATAATAAACTACATGCAAGACTGTCTTTACCATAAGAGGCATAAGAGCACAGGGGGCCCGTACTCAGGGTGCCCCAGCTCAGAAGGAGCCCTGAAAGACCGATATATTCAACCAATTCACCTATAGAAGTCATAAGTATTGCAAGTCAGATTGCAAAGCTGAGCTAGGAATTATTATATACAAGTATCCTAAACTAAAAGCAGAGGCCGTATTGTCTAACGCTTTTGACGCTTGCCTTTGCTTTCGCCACCTCTTTCTGTCATCATTGTATACCATTTGACAGAAAGAAATAGTGATTGCAAAGGCAAGCGTCAGAAGCGTTAGACAATAAGCCTGCAGGTCCATTAAAAAATAGAAAAAAAAAACTAAAACATGATGGAAAATAGCCTAAGGCAATGTTCTGAAGATCTGGAGATAGTCCTAGCTTTACCCGTTGAATTCCTTTGTCTCAGGTAGCTATTTGGAAGCTTTAAGATCTCCTGTGACCTTACCTGTAATGTTCACTAACCTCTGCTATTTCCTTATGTAGCCTCATAGCGCTAGGACGCCATGAACCAAGGGTGAATAGTCTATAGGTACTGTACTGTATATACTTAGTTTGAGGAATCGAAGAATCACCGAGAAAAAATGTATCGTTCACCTTCTTTAATTTCCAAAAGAGCTCCAAGTTCTTGTGTACTCCAGGGATTCCTTATGTCCTAAGACGGCCCTGACCTGAAAACTTATAAATCGGTTCTACTAAGTGATTATGTCGTTTATCTGAAAAATATGGCAAGTAGGATAGGACACATTCATAAACTGCAAGGTAGTAACGCCCACGCGTTACGTCGCCGGCCGTGACACATTGCGTTTAGCTACGTGTTTTGAGTAGTTTGCAAATATAATAATAGTATGGATGGAATTTCGGATTAACAAATAGGTACATACTTACTGGAGAAACAGAACAACGGACAGCGTCTCCTCCATTGTCAAAGGCCGCATCTTAACTTTTAACAATGATTCCATAGAGCGATTTATTCAAATTGATTTTTGCATTTATTGTCGATCCACTAGTCCTTTCAAAATTTCACCACTTCCAAATTTTAGTTTCTTACACTGCCAATATAGTTGGGTGTTATTTTTAAGCATCTAGATCACTTCGATGTTTATACTTAATGGCTACACTCATCAAAAGTGCCTTAAGATATTTATTATCTATAGATAAATTTGATATTTTGACTCAGTAGTAATATGCCTAAATTAACTAAGTAAGTGAAATGTTCAAAACTGTCTAGGAATAAAAAATATCCCGTGTCACTTTTGATGAGTGTATAACAAACACAAATATGATGCTTCGTTCTTCAATACACGTTTTTCTGACGTGTTTATGGAAAAAAATACGAAGAACGTTATGACACGAGGGTGTGGAAATACGTGGGTGTCCGCTGACACGCTGGAGGCCGGGGCGTTTGCCAACGAAATCATCACACGCCACCTTTGCTTTTAAACCGTAGACAGTGATGACATTGGTAATTATACCCCCATTATAAAGGTGTAATAACCACATGGGTAACTGTGTCAAAGTCGAGAGAGTAGAGTCTAAATAAAAGACGGAGGAATTCTGAGCTTGAAATCTGATGGTGACATCACAACGGTACAGCGATGCTTCGTGCCACGATACATGCCGACGCAGTCTGGAAATATAAGTTAGCAGAGCCATAATGTGGCCCAACATCAGGTGAAAACGTTAGTATTTTGTGCGCTAGGACAGACTGCACGAGCTCAAAAATATTATATGTATATATCTCTATCAGGGGGGATATGGCGGTAGGGATAGATGGAACAGGGGGTATTTAGCAACCTCAGTACCACCTAGTCTTTAAATGGATGAACAGCAGCAAAGCTTAAACTGAACTCATAAGGAAACATTTCTCCCTTGTAACTTTAATGAGCCCTCTGCTAATAATCTGCTTCTTTTGATGTCCAATATATATCCATTTTATTGAGTTTAAGTATTTTTTTGCGGTGGGGTCAAAAAGTTCTCGAATGGCGTCCGCGGACCCGAAAACGCAGTAGAAGTAGGCCTCCCACAATATTGGAATGGATGGATCGTTGCAGGAACGCGTTGGTTGCGAATGGCGCGTTCAACAGCGGACGTCTTTCGGCGGAAATAATGAAGTATTTTTTAAAGATTTACTTTGGTATGCCTGTAGTGTACGACAATGGTCAGATTTTAAAGTATTTGTAACTTGTCTTGTATTTTTACTGGATGACACCCGCAAAATTTGGGGGGCCGATTTCTTTCTTGTACCTAAAGCTGGTACGGACTGCGCGCACTCGGGTACGCGTACCCGCGCTTGCGTGTCCTAGAACGCCATGTCCGTACGCCATGTACTCGTACAGTGTACGTGTACGTGTACGTGTACAGTGTACGCGTACATAGCGTACGGACATGGCGTTCCAGGACACGCAAGCCCGGGTACGCGTACCCGAGTGCGCGCAGTCCGTACGCAGCTTAACAGTCCTGGGTTAGATAGCTATGCCACCGAGCCACAGAGCTTATTTTGATACCTTGCCACATGAAAGTTGTCATTGTTATCAGAAAAACTGGCACTTCACGCGCTTTGTCAGGTTCGCGCCTCTATTAGATTGGACATTGAGTGTCAAGCAGCAGGGCATCGTTGCGGCACAGAATGTGACGAATCTATCAATCTGCTCGGTTGACAGATTGGTTGCAACGTGTGATATCACTGCCGAGCCGTCGTAATTAGCGGATGGGCCTAACGAACCCATTTAGCAACTTGCTTGTAACAGATAAACTACAGAGTGAAGTAAGTAGTTATAACATAACTTTCACGTATGTAGAAAGCAAAATAAAACGGCATTTTCTAATAAATCTAATTAAATTCAGCACGTATTTGTGTTTAGACGGACCTCATCCCACCTAGCCTATATACATACATCATACATCCCACTGCTGGGCACAGGCTTAGGCCGTAGCTCCCACGCAAGCCCAGTGCGGATGGTGTGTACCATTGAATAATTATTTACGAATAATATTGAACTTAATTTATTGAATCAGGCGTTACTTTGCGGAGGTCCATATTAATGAACTAAAACAATTACTTTGCTCACCCGCGACCTTACAATAGTTACGTTTATGCAAGAAATGTGCGTTCATGCAGTTCCTCCACCTCCACACTGTACGAACACACACAAATCACATAAACCCAACCATCACCACCACCAAGCTACACTGACGCGTTTCGAACTCAACCAGAGCTCATCTTCAGAGTTACCACAACCGTATGCTATGCTACCAAATGTTAAACTCCAGTTTAGTTCAATATTGAACTTCTTTGAGGTGTTTGCAAGTTTCCTCACGATGTTCTCCTTGACCGTAGGTACCTAAAGGTCATTCAAATGTACATACGCCATGTGTGTGTGTATTCATTCATACATAAATTCCGAAAAACTTAAAAGTTCGAGCGCGAAATTACATTTGAAATTTACTGTGAGCTTAACGGTAAAGCTAAAGCTAGCTAACGATTCAATGGTGTGTGTGTGAAGTTCTCAATCCGCACTGAGCCCACGTGGGATGCCTTCTTATTCTAAGAGGTGGCCTGTGCCCTGCAGTAGAAAGAAAAGAAATAAAGATTAATTTGTGACAACAAACGGTTAACATAGATTACATACAATACAATACAATACAATGACTCTTTATTGTACACCACAAATAATACAATACAGAAAAACAAGTACATGAAAAAAAAGAAATAAGGTAAGCAATGGGCGGTGTTATCGCTTCGAAGCGATCTCTTCCAGGCAACCTTTAAAAAAGAAAGAAAGAAAGCAAGGAATGCATTTCAGCAGGTGGTGCAATATAAAATTTAATAAATAATAATAAAAAACAAACAAAGACAAAAAAATATTAAAAAAAAGCAATAAAAGTAAAAATAACACAATGAAAAAATAATATGTTGTGTCACAAAATGGTCCCAAATCAGCAAAAGATTACGAAGGACGGAAGGACGGAAGGACGTATAAAGGCTGGGAACGATAGGGTTGGGACCTTTTGTTGCTAACTGAAACAGTTTATAGCGACACAGCGTCAAAGCGCGTGTTCCATTTATTATCGGCCAATCCCGGCTGTCGCGCATTATACCCGCTGTCTTCACGGGATGGTACAGGAAAAATAATAAACAAAGGGGAGTCATTAAAACGGGCTATTTCGGAACGTCTGGGCAACGCAAGTAACGGGTCGGACCAAGCGGACGCGGCTCGAGGCACAGGAGGTTGGAGAAACGGAGTTTGCGTAGGGAACAGGGGCTAAATTCAGGAACGGCCCAACAGGGTTTGCGAGCGGTAATTCATTCGTTTGCGAGAGGATAGGGATGGGCTGAGCTTGGTATGAGCCTTATTTTCCTGTTAATTCGCTTTGTAAATAAATAAATAAGGCTCATCCCAAGCTCAGTCCAAACCTCTCGCCAACCAGTGATTTTTGGCGTTCCTGAATAGCAGTTCATCCCTATCCTCTCGCAAACGATTGAATTAAGTACCGCACGCAAACCGTGTTGGGTCATTCCTGAATTTAGCCCCTGTTCTAGCTAGAAAATATTTGTCAACTAATAGTCGACGATAGCCCAGTGGTTAGAGAACGAAGCTTGAGGTTCCGGGTTCGATTCCCGGTCGGGGCAGATATTTGTCTGAAAAATACGAACATTTGTATACGAGTCTTGGATGCTTAATAAGCTATTTAAGTATGTTTTTATCTATATAAGTAAGACAATCTTTGCTTACTTTGGGACTAGGTCAATTGGTGTCAATCACAGAAATAATAATAAAGAGGATAGAAATGCCTTAGTTCCTATTTTGTTCCGGGACCAGTGGCGCTAGTTTGTCCCCTCTACTTACTATTAATGCACACACGCAAAAGACCAGAACCGTACTACGCAATCACGCACACAATTACTAATATTTTGCTTACAAACAATTATGAACCTAACCACTTAGAGACAGCGTTGAATAACACTCACCGTAAGTCATACCCACACTTACAACACGGCGTTCTTCATTGGCCTCGTCGGCAGTATGGTTGTAGTGTACAAAAGCAATTTATTTCACATTTACGCTAGGCCTCGATTCATCGACAATTTTATCGACTGTTACAATTTGCAGTAAACTTTACAGGAAATTATTGGATAAATGATCAAATTTAAAATTAATTCGTGGGGATGGACATTAGTATAAATAATTTGTAGCTAATTACGTGAATTTGACCTAGGTATGTGAATGTGAAATGTATAATGTTTGGCTGCATGTGTCTGTCATACCAACGTCATAAATAAGTCACCACATTTGTAGTACCTTGTCACTTTCAATCGTTACATAATTTCGTATGGCTTTTCAAACATGACGTTAAAGCGACAAGGTACAAAAGTGATCACTTATTTATGACGTTGGTTGACCCTACCCACCGACTCTGTGTAAGTGAGAGATGTGAGTTTAAACATGAAACTATCGTGAGACTCACTCATAGTGAAAATAAACGGATCACTCACGTCTTAAAACGAGTTAAACTCGACATGTTTCGGGCTAATCCGAGCCCTTCTTCTCGGAGTCGCACGTCACGGCGGCTCCCAAACGCGCATTGCGCGCTACTGCCCTGGTCGTGCGGCTACTCGACGCAACTGACAGCGACACACAACTACCCCCGTTTTCATCGTCACTTTTATTGTCATTGTCAAATGTAGGATAGGGGGTAAATGTAGGGTTGTCAGTGATGTTGTTAGTGTTGTGTGCTACCCTACATTTGACGATGACAATAAAAGTGATGATGAAAATGTATACTAAGTACCAATTAACTGTAGGGTGTATTCGTTTTGTCATACATATTTGAAATATGTTTTTAAATAATACGCTGTTTAATACTGAATTATCATTTTTAATATAAAGTCAAAGTCAAAATTCTTTATTCTTTATACAATTTAGGAATTTTGTAGTTTCGGTGAGAGTTCCGGGATTAAATAAACAAAAGAAACAATCAGTGTTTTTTTTACAATGGAATTTTAACTTTATTATTTGTACACTATTATACTAATTACACCACCTTTATACCGTGTTTAGGGTGATTGTAAACTAGGATATCGATAAAAAGTCTACGCAAGTCAACGGGCATCACTAGCTCGGGACTAGTCGTAACATGTCTTGTGTTCGTACCATGAACATTTGTGCGAGGCAGAAGGTTTATCAAAAATTATATTACATTGCTGCGTATACTTCAAAGCAATCTGCGTTTTTAAGGATATGAGCAGCAATGGTACCTGAAGTTTCGTGTTAATAACGTGTAAACCAATATTTCATAATGAAATATTTTCTCAAGTTGTATTTTGATATAAACCGCATTATTACATTAAATTAATACATACCAATGAAATGTAATCCCCTTATTAGTGTAATTACACAGTGTGGACGAGTTTCCGCAATTGCTAATGCTGCAAAACACCATTTTAAACCACTTGTTATCATACCCACGTTTCAAATAGCACTGAGCCACAAGTCGCGCGCTTGTGACCTTCGAGTCACAAGCGCGGCGCCAAGGTCACGCGTCTAAGGCACTTCTATCCTCTTTATTATTATTTCTGTGGTGTCAATCGTCCTATTATTAATTATAATTAATTATCGAACCTGGGGGTAGCCCAGTAAATCTTTAGAGGGGTGTTCAGTAAGTATTCAGCCATCAGGTGAATTATTATTAATAGCAAGCGCGAAGCGTCTACATTTAATTTTGAGCAAAACATCTTTCATCGGTATGCCTGTCCGGCTTTTCTACTTTATAGGTCGCAGTTCTCAAGCAATTCCCGTGAAATTGTGAACAGGCCTTGTGCCTTAGGCACTGTACACTATAAATACAGGTACACTTACTTCGTACTGTGCCGTTCCGTTTACGCTAACAGTATTAGGTATACAGAAGCGTGAAAGAGACGGCACGATAGGAACTTTGAATTTCGTAGTAGCGCCAGGCTAGTTGGCCGTACTTAGTATCGTAAGTTCCATTAGACAAATTTTACATTAGTGTCACGTTTGGGAATGAGCCAAGCGCAAGCATGACTGAGGCCCTACCACGAAGTGCATAATTCGAACTTCGTTTCGTGCCGTCCCGCTCACGCTAATATGATTTGACACGAGAGTGAGAGGGATGATGCGATACGAACTTCGATTTTCGAATTTCGTGGTAGCGCCTCTGTAGTCAAACGGAACTAACGACACTAACGCCATCTATGCCAGCTAACAGAAAACCCTCGTTTTAAATCTCGTGACTTGTGCCAAGCGCTATCTGGCACGACAATGAGATCAATGCACACGATGTATTTTATGTTTAAGAATGTAGTAGTATGTACTGACACTGTACAAGACTAACTGTGATTTAGCGGCGTAACTAATGCTATCATACGACGTAAAACAGTTAATTAAGCCTGATGAACGATATTGCATTGTAGTTAACCGAATTTGAAAAGAGAGGTTATGTTCTGTATACGGAACTGAGACGGCTGTTAATGTCATTTGTATTTCCTTTCAGAAACGTTGGTGGTGGTTTTTTTTATGGTATAGGGGGCAAACGAGCAAACAGATCGCCTGATGGTAAACGATTACCGTCGCCCATGGACACCTGCGACACCAGAAGAGCCACAAGTGCGTTGCCGGCCTTTTAGCTAATCATGCTCCTCTGTTTTTTAACGTTTTTTGTTTTAATAGATTTCAACAAGTTAGCTATCATATTCGTAGGCTATCATGCATCTTATAATTGTTATACTAAACGGGACTTATCATGCAACTAATATTTACCTCGACGTTTCAGCCACATTGCAGCAGCGTGTGAGAGGGAGGAGTGCGACCACAAACACCGTGACACGAGATTGTTATATATTGGAAGAAGAAGAAAAGAGAAATCTTTTCATAAAAAATATATTATGGTTAATTATTTGATACTTACCTACAATACATTTATAATACATATCTAGAAAAATCCATTGAATGGGTTAGTTTAAAAATCACTTCGAGTTCATTTACAATATTAAATTACTAACAGAACTGTTTTGTCAAACAGGCAAAGAGTTGTGTACAATTTGTTATGGTTTAAAATACATTTAACCTTTTAAGCGTGGGAACTACAGCCCAAGGCCTCTCATTCTGGGAGGAGGCCTGTGCCTTGCAGTGGGATGTACCTATATAGGCTGGCACTGTATTTCCACCGAAAAGGTACATAAGCAATTCGGTTTCTTCAACGTTTAACCCTTTTCCACGCAGTCAATATAGCGGCCACATAAATCTACACGAAGATTCGACCTTTCTCCCTTTACAATATGGTAGAAAATCGATGGAATTTGTTTAAAATATGATTTGCTTTTAAAATTAATCCTGCATAAGTAAAGCTCCAAACGCACATACAGCGGAGCCGTGGCGGTGCGGTGGCGGTGACGGTTGTAATATTATAACTTGTATGAACGGTTGTGCACTACCGTACAGTGAACTCGTTCGTACAAGTTAGAATATTACAACCGTCACCGCCACCGCTCCGCCACGCCTCCGCTGTCTGTTCGTTTTTAATGCTTTAATTATATGCATATAATAGTATTTTATGCAACTGTATCATAATAAGGGCCATTAAGACACGAATGCGAGTTTATGACATGAGGCGAAGCCGAATGTCATAATAGATACGCATGAGTGTCTTAATGGCCGATTATGAAAGTTGCATACATTACTTTTTCTACGAGTTCAAAATAAACAATTATTATTAAATAATGATTACTTTTCGATTTTAAAAGTAGCAAATTATTGCTCACTTCAATTGCCGCCTGTTTTATTTCTAGCGGCGTCAACATTTCTGCATCACTTAATACACCAAAGTCACAAATTCTCACAGATAAAAAGTAATTTAAATAGTGATTAACTCTTTTATTTCTTTCAACTTGAATTGAAAGAACTCCGTGCAAAGCAAAACAAATTCCCGCTATTTTGAAACTTTTTTTTCACTACTCGCAACCTTAGAATTAGAATGGACCCGGGAACTTTAGGTCATACAGCCAAATTGAATGATGTTAAAATGTTCATATTTAATAATGACTTTAAAATTCATTTATTACCCGTTATTTAAGTATTCATTATTTAATAATTGTTAATATAAACATATTTTAATTAATGTATAATGACATAGTGAAAATAAACGGATCACTCACGTCTTAAAACGAGTTTAATTCGACATGTTTCGGGCTAATTCGTAGCCCTTCCTCTCGGAGTCGCACGTCACGGCGGCTGCCAAACGTGCACTGCGTGCTAACGCCCTGGTCGCGCGGCTACTCGACGCAACTGACAGCGACACACAACTACCCCCGTTTTCATCATCACTTTTATTGTCATTGTCAAATGTAGGGTAGCACACAACACTAACCACATCACTTTGTAAAGGTTCGCTCCCACCCACCGTTGACGCAGTATGAACATTCAACACTGTTTTCCAACTCGGGGGTACTGACCAACCACTATCCCGGTTAAAGACGTGAGTGATCCGTTTATTTTCACTATGAGTGAGTCTCACGGTAGTTTCATGTTTAAAATAATGTATTATTAGCGGAAGAATAAGACCGCATCGATACTCGGCTGATGGATGACGTCAGTAAAAGTTATAAAGCGGTGCGCGCGCTTGCTACCGACACATTTGGCCTGCGACTCTCAGATCGGACGGACGATTACTTTTTCATTATTTCTGCTCTATAACCGTTATTGTGTTTAAATTATTAAAATACTTGAATATTGTTAAAAATTGATTGCAATAAAATTAAGTTCGTTGATTTTAGTTGTGTCTTAAATTAATAACAGTCTTAAAAGCTAACAGTATAATGACTTTATATTAATTTCCCGCTTTATTTTTTTTTAATTTGCGACCGTACTCGTACTTGATCAGCGTGTTCTCAATTACGAAATTTCGCTTGAAAAAATAAACCTTGATTGTGATTGTTCCTACCTGTTCTTACTCATTTTTAAGCAACCAATCACGTGGCACACGCATATTTAAAGAAACTCGATTATCAAAATTGATTTCAGTATTCTTTTTTGAATGTTATTATATTACTCTGTCCCGTAACATAATGAAATTACTATGGGTTATTATGTTACTGAATTTGCACCATAGAGTATAGAACTTGGAACAGACTTACAACGTTAGTTATTATTGCATAGTTTTTGACCATATAATTGAAAGATTATACTACAGGAGTAGAAAAATATAATACAATGATTAGTTTTGTAATAGCGTATTTGAGTAGACGGGACCTGGAATCATGGGTTCATTTTAGGACAATACACTTGTTGCAGTTGAATCAGTTGTAAAAAAACAGCAAGAAAATACTTTTAAAATAATGATTTGCACATAAGATTCATAAGTATCAAAGTTATACATAGCTATATCTATAACTGGCTTATAATATAATAATAACTTGTCAATTAGAAAACTTTGCCTACAACAACCTTCTTTCATTTTCCAACACTTGTAAATTGTTCTCCTCAAATTTCTATATGATCACTATACTTTAGTAACAATAATAAATAACCTAGATTTTATTGTGTGACATGTGACAAGATAGTACAAAGAGCATGAGGAGGGGGATGGATATCAGTGATTTTCTATTATTCTTTCCTTATGCTTTAGTTGGATCCCTGGGCAGATATTATGTATGATAAAATATGAATATTTGTTCTCGAGACTAGAGTTAACTTTATAACACTGACTTGACTGTTTACCATTACTTAGGTAATATCAAAATGTTTGGAATAGTCATTCCAAATCCAGAGTTAATAAATAAAAATTTAAACCTTAGATTGTGCAAAAATATGATCACTTGATTTATCAAGATTGGTTTTTCGAGTCTTTTTGTATTTTTTTTTTACTTTTACGCAATAAGTGATTAAGCAAGCTGAGGTGTGTGATGCATAGCAAAAATTATAGTTCAACCTAAATACAAACTGAAACATAGATGCACAGAAAAAACCCCAGAAAAAAGACCAATGCTGAGAATCAAACCCAGGAGCACGGAATGCTGAGGACCTGGGTTTGATTCCCAGCATTGGTCTTTTTTCTGGGGGTTTTTCTGTGCATCTATATTTCAGTTTGTATTTAGTTTGAAATATACGGTTTCACGGGATGAACGTAAAAGTAATAAAAAATGAAGTTGAAAAAAATAAAAATAGAAAAAAGATACTTCATACTTAACTTGTTAAAAATTATAGTGTCTAAGTCCATGTTTCAGTTTGTATGATACACATGATTTATATCCAAAAGAGAAACAAAAAATATTCCAACTGCCTTATAATGGGTTAAAGGGCTGAAGCCGTACCGTCTAACATACGGCAGGTCACAATAGCATTCACCTTCTCTTTCTGTCTTTATCTTATACTGTGTGACAGAAAGAGGTAAAAACAATTGTGATTCCGTGTGTTAGACAATAAGGCCCTTGGATTTACAGGATATAAAATAAATAAATAAATAAATAAATATTAGGGGACAATCTTACAGAAATCAACCTAGTCCCAAACTAAGCAAAGCTTGTACTATGGGTACTAGACGACAATAAACATACTTTATATAGATAAATAAATACTTAAATACATAGAAATCATCCATAACTCAGGAACAAATATTCGTGCTCATCACACAAATAAATGCCCTTACCGGTATTCAAACCCAGGACCTCCTGCTTCATAGGCAGGGTCAGTACCAACTAGGCTAAAGCGGTTGTTAAATATACATCTTATATGATATGCATCTTAAGTCACAATTTAACAACATCTAATAGTATGCCGGTCCGTGCGGTCCAGTTGTTATTGTTGCTTTGTCACATGTCATAGTTATAGTAATTGTAGCGCCTCTCCAAATCTCTGATGTCTACGATGTCCGTCTTGAGTCTCAGCTTCAGGATCTCCCGCCAGATGGCTTCCCGGTGATCCTTGTTGGTGATGCCCATACGGAGGAGGGTGTTGTCGTTAATGCGGACTAGAGCTCTGCCTGTTATGTCGTGCTGTGGAGTTTGATAAATCGTTTTAACTGTTATCTTCAGAGAACATTGTGTAATTTATAGAAAATACTAGCTCTTGCCCGCGACTCCGTCTGCGAAGAGGGGTATTAAAAAATGCCTACAACCTATTCTCAGACCTACCAAATGTGGACAAATTATTTCATTAAAATCGCTCAAGCCGTTTTGGAGGAGGTCAATAACAAACACCCTGACACAATATTTTTATTTGTTAGAAGATTAGCTTTTACCAGCAGCTTCAGTCACTTAAACCATTAGATCTAACAGCTGAATTGAAATCCCAGGATTTTATTAAATTTCTATTAGAATTCCCAAAAAAATGCAATAAATGAAATGAAAAAATATTAAAAAATGAAATGTAGAATGTAGGACTGTTTATGCAAAATTTCAATTATTACTTTACTTAGACTTAACAGTTGAGATTTCGACTTATTGCTTTTGTCCCAATTCTGACTGATATTCCTATCAGAAAAAAAATATCCTAAGTATGGGTTATTTATTCCTGTGATCCTGCTGTCATACAAAACTTCATCCAAATCCAGCCAGCCGTTTTAGTGTGAAAAGAATATCAAACCAACATACACACAAACCTTCTTATCTATATAAATAAAAATGAATCACCGAAATGTTTGTACGCGCATAACTTCTGATTGACTGCATCAAAATTGGATAATTCTATTTTTGTTGCATTTATTACTCTCAGGAGAAGGTTTGTATGAAAGAAACTTTAGAAAAAATACAACGGGGGCGAAGCCGCGGGCATCAGCTAGTTTATAAAATTACTAAGATTTACCTCATGGAACCGTTCCCAGTACAAATTGTAGTAATCGCCGCAATGTCTTCGCAGCCATTTCTGAACATCCGCTTCAGTCCAGAGATACACTGGCTTAGGACGCGTAGCCTTCGTCTAAAAGTATCATTAAATAAATAGAGATAAAGAACTACTACACAGCAAAGTTCTAGAAAATAAACAACTTTTTCAACGACATACCTTGGACTTGTTCGAGTTTGGATTAGACTCTTCCACCATTTTAATAAGTGTGGTAGATAACTGTAGGAAGAAGCTGAAGAAAAGGAATCTTAGGTAATGTCGAAACTATAATATTAAGCACAATCAACACAAATAAACACTCCAACTTTTTGTTATTTAATTCTTCTTCTTCTTCTTCTTCCTTAATGGCGGCCAATAGGCTTGTGCCAATGTCAGTTAATTGCTCTCTTTGGAGCGACGTTGTACGGTGATTGTAGTTTTTGCAACTTGATAGTAAAATTCCAGAAACCACGTGGAGACAACTTGCACATTAAAAAATGTCAGACACGAGAGCAATATAGAATTTTGAGATCACTGTAACAGTTAAGGTTAATCGCCGCATAAAACACTATCAAAATTATACCACAACTAGCCAAAGAAACAGAAATACCAAAATCAGATACTGTCTACATCCGCCATGTTCGAATGCCACAAATCGAATCCGTTATTTAATTCAATCCACACAATTCAATTGGCTGTCCTGTCACTGTCAGTGTCAGTCACTGTCAGATCAGTTAGTTAGGTCAGGTCAGTCTTTTTTCACTATTGAAACGGCAAATGTACGATGTTGCATACTGCCTATTAGTTAAGAAAACTACATTATTAGCTTATTACGGTACAAGTTAAAATAATTTAATTCCAAAAACATACTAAGAGAATTCGTTTACAAAATTACAAAAACATCGCCCTTACCCAATCTGCATTACATCTTAATTTTTTTTTTATTAATTACTTATTTGGTGAGAACCAGAAGCTTAAATCCAAAATGGAGATTGCAATACTAACAAATTTTTGAAGATCGTTTTTTTGACCTGTTTTGACCTTTACTGTTATCTTCTATCTCACTTATTCTTTAGGTGGAGTTGCCAAGTTCAGGCTCAATTTTCCCAAATAATACTATTTAGTTCGCTGTATACTATCTGTTACTAATGTTACTATGTATTTTTATGAAAAGATAAAAGTTAGCTAGCTTTATTTCATTTGTTACACGGTGTTGTGCCTTTTGAATAAGCTTGTGACATTATGTCACAGACATATACATTACCAAAAAAGGGATTTTAAGTTACATTAGTTTTTATGATTTTTACTCAAAACTATGGTAATTATGACGACGTATTATAGCAACACTGACAGCTATATGTCAAACATTGTAATGGCCGCCGTTATACAGTTATCATACGCTTCGAAAGTTTCCATCGGTTTTATTTATTATTTAAGCAGTATTTTGGAGATAATCATCATGAGTTGTATAGTCCGTAGTTGCAGAAATGTGTGGTATGCAGGATCAAGCGTAAAATTCTACAGGTAAGTTGTTAAATCGATATTTATTACTCCATTGATCGCTTTTTCTTTAAAGGCTTATTTCACGTCTATCTTGGCATTTTCCTATGAAATAAAGATAAATAAAATTAGAATAAGTCTTTGGTATCAGATTTAACTTTTCACTTTTGTTGTTAGATAAGTAAAAGTACAGAAAATCATAAATGTTATCGGCCCATAAAAATATGAAGAAGAAAGACTAGGGTAACCATTTTTTACGTTCAATACTTGTAGGTCAATACCTAATAACGGAAGGTTTTCTAAATTGCCCATGGACAACAATAGATATCAGACAAGTCGAGTAATATTTACAAATCAAATGAAAAAACATATTTGTTGTATTTACTCGCCTCCTTCAACTACGCGTGAAGTCTGATATTGATTGCTTACTTTCTTCGTTACATGCAATATTTTCTTTTTCAGAACGATGGCGAATCACCACTGAAACGGTCTGTTCTAAAAGACTTCAATGTCCAAGCAAATCTTAAGACTACCCGTGAAAAAACTCTAGTGAAGAAAAATAAAATGTTACAGCAACAAGTGAAAAACAGGGTCATAAGATAAAGGATATGAAATCAATAATTAATGCAGTGCGCGTCCATGAGACAAAATATGTGTAACCCTAGCAACGGGTGGCAAGAAAAAGATGATTCACCCAAACTACTATTCTTAAAAATTGCTGTTAATAAAACCCATAAATAATTTTATATCTGTAGTTTTATTAAATAGTATTTTTTGTTCCATACTTCAATCACCTTTGTAGTTGTCTGATACAATTATAATAGAAATTCACTTTTTTGAAAGATCTAAGTGCTCTTTGCCCATCCGCAGGTCAAAGATTATCCACCTTATTAAGGTAAATATTATTATAATTTACCTTAAGGTGATATCAGACTGTTCATTTTTCTTTAATTTTCTTGTTATATTTTGCATCTTTCACTTAAAATTACTCTTCTGAACGCAAAGTGAAACAAAAATCCCGAATGAAATTATTAATGAACCGATCCAACAATGTTGGGTCTTTTCATTTACCAGATGCCGTATTAAAAAAAACTACGGATTAATGTTGATTTCTACATCATTCCAGCGCCGTGTGAACACGGAATGAAAGAAAAATGAAGCATTCATTCTAACGAATTCATGTGCGAAATTACATTACATTACATTTGTAAGTTTAGTAATTTCTAATTAGCTTTACGGTAAATGAAAACATCGTGAGTAAATCTGCATACAATTGCGAAGAAATTCAATGGTGTGTCAAGTTCCCAATCCACACTGGGCCCGCTTGGGAACTACGGCCCAAGCCCTTTCATTCTGAGAGGAGGCCTGTGTCCTGCAGTGGGACATATAGGCTGGGATGATGATGATGATTGTATTGATGTCAATAAAGATAGTTTCGTGGTCTTCAGTGGTTTGTACTTAAGTAGATAGTTTATTATTTTAATTAATAATATACCTACTAACGGCCCGTTGTTTGATCAATGGTTGAACTAACTAATAGTCAAATAGCCTTTGAAATGCGTTAACTATTGTTATGTTTGCCATATATTTTAACTATTAGTTTGCTTAACTATTGATCAAGAAACGTGTTCTTAGTAATCCTGCCTATTAGTTAACGACCCACTGCTGGGGTCTGGAGTCACAGAAATTGCAAAGATAAGTGTTTATTGGCGTCCAACATACATATACATATGTATGTTTTAATTAGTTTTCTTATGAACTTGAAAGTGTTGTTAAGTATGGAATCATCTGTACGTGAGACGGTTTCGCACTTCGCTGGTTTTTTCACATTCAACGAAAGTATTGTCACCCTAATGAAAGAGACAGCAAATAACAGTGACGTCATTCAAGGTCGATTTTTCGGTCTTCACTTTTTTATTCAGTATGCAATCTCCATTTTGGATTTAAGCTTCTTGGGTGAGAATGTGAGAATTGATTAAAAAAGAATCAAATGACAGTTGTATTCCAATTCAGTGTTGTAAGACTCAAATTTCACCGTGGGATTACAAGTTTAGTAATTCATGTGGAACACAAACGTCAAATCAATGGCGTTTTACTTATGCTACAACTACAAGCACGCTTATTTTTCATTGCTCTTATTTGGTAGGAATGCAAAATTTTCGATGGCAGCACTGTATAGCTGTCATCTTAACTGCTGTCAACTAATGGTAAAATTAGTAGAAAATCCATCGACGTGCTGTGCTTGTCATATTTGGAAAAAGCAAAAAACAATTTTATCTTAAATTGCACGCATTGGGTGGTACCATGCAGCTGTGATCTATCAAGCATGGCTCAGAATCTACAGAAGAAGCCCTCGAAGGGCATCCTGAAGACGTCACGAAGTATCGACGGACAGTCCGATGGAAATCCTTCGACAAGCAAACGGGCGAAGGAGCAGAGGTTTGATGAGATTAATATAATGGAAACTTTTCATCCCGCAAATAAGGATTACGGTCATATGAAGGTGGACGAGCCTAAGACGCCTTATTCGGAGACTGTGGACGGCGAAGCGGAGGCGGGGGATGAGTTGGACGCTAATATCCTGGCGGCGAAGTTAGCGGCGAGCATGAACAAGCCGCCGCGCTGTGTGGAGAGCGACGACGAGGAAGATATGGACGAATCGGACGAGGCGCGCCAACGTCGGCTCGAGTTCGAGAAAAAGAGAAAAATGCACTACAATGAGTTTCAGGTCAGTACTAAGTTAAAATATCTTGCATGTTGCAGATTTATACTTAGTATAGGATTATAGGTGGGCTTCAAGAATTTGGACATGTTAACTATGGTAGTTAAAATTTGTATTAGGTTTCCGAGACATGAAAATTAACAATAATGATTGTACAGTCAAAGAAACTGAATCACTAGGGTGAACCCTTTTCATTGCAAATGTCATTATCATTATGAAATTGGCTGTGATAAAATTCCACCCTGGTATGCGATTCAGTTTCCTTCACAGTATGTGTAGTTAAATCAATGTGTCATGATAGAACCATTTTGAATCAGTAGTTTTATATGGGTACTATGATTTAGATAATATACTCCAATTTTTTGGTCTCCATACTTACTCTATTGTTATGCTTATCTACAATTCTAATTTAGAAATATATTTAGACCATTATCAAAGTAAATACTAAAATGGTGTTATCCTTATCAATTGGATGCAAACAAATTGGTGTTATTGTTTTGTTATATGTATTCTGTTCCTACCATACTAGGTTTAAAAAAATAAAGAGAGAACTAGAGAACACATACAATGGCGAACTTATCCCTTTAAAGGATCTCTACCAGTCAACCTTTGACTGGATGAAAAGGAACATAGTGGGTAGTTGGGACTTGAGGGGGAGTGGGGTGGTTGTACACTCATTCTTTATTATGCACTTGCTCATTTACATATATCTGAAGATCTGAAACTTATTATACCCAGTATATAATTCTGTAAGGGTTGTTAATTTAACCCCCTCATATGCTTAAGACATGGATCCATTTCAAATTTAGGTTATTCTTCTAGTTTTTTATTTTTTTATTATTTTAATCTGTAAAATTAAATTTATATTATTTATGTGATACATATACATTTTTTTTACTTCCCGCATTCAAGGGTTTAGCTGTTGTTCTTTTGCAGTGCCCTCACAGGGTTTGATTCTGAATTTTGTATTTTTTCAATGCAATTATATATTTATAGTTTAAAGGGAAATTGTTTATTCCTTAAGTACAACAGGTTAAGAAACAATAACAAACATAATAAAAACTTAAACTATAAATAGAAAATTTGGCCTAAATCGCCATCAATGGGCAAGGTGCCCAGAAGGCTGGCCGTATTTCCTCGCTGTATAGCGATACTTATTCGCTGTGCAAAATAGTGGCCAGCCCTCTGGTCGCCCGAGGCCTCTATTAGGCGCGTCGACAAATCTTTGTATATTGTTTATGGGTAGTTCTACTAGAGTTTCAACCGCTATCACTCTCCTGTCGCATATATTAAGTAAATGAGCGACACCTAGCGGAATGTTTTTATGTAACGATAAAGCGTGGTTGTGGTATAATTTCAATTTGTTGAAATTTCACTCTAGCTGTAGCTTATTTCTTACGTATATGCGACAGGAGAGTGATAGCGGTTGAAACGCTAGTAGAACTACCCATGTTAGTAACTTTGACAGGATCAGAGGTCATATTGTCTAATCTTTTTCTGTCACAATCTGTTGACAGAAAGAGATATAATGTGATAGCAAGTGCCCGTACATTAGACAATGCATACTGAACCTAGTAACATTATGTTCCAGGCGCTACAGCTGGCTCGGCAGCTGTTAGCCCAAGAAGAGGAAGACGAGGAAGAGTCCAAGCCCCGCACAGCCACCTGACTGCTGTGCCAGTACCCCGCAAGCCGGGCAAGTCAAGGAGGGGCGTAGCGAGCTCATAGAGCACATGACTGCATATTATTTAAAAGCCAAATAATTTTCTTACGCCAAGGTGTTCCTAAATGAAGTTTAAGCTGTCTTACAAAATTTTTAGATTCTCAATTTTTAGATTGCAAAATATTTAAGATTGCGAAGCATCTAGACAACATGGTGTCGGAGGCCAAGACCGACTTCGGCTCACGGCTCCTAGCTAGTAGTAGTAGTCTGTTTATACATGGCAACATCATGTGAATCAGAGCGATCGCCAGTTGTCTTTTCGATCGGGAATGAGAACTGGTAATGTGACGTTTGCTTTACTGAAACTTGTTAGAATCTTATAAAATATTTTCTCGCGCGCGTTCAAAGTTGAGTTGGTTGTGATCAGTTTTTGATTGGGGTTTTTTGTCCTGTTTTTAGAAAGTGAGAGCAGGATGCCATAATGCAATGAAAGCTCTATGAATATTTGTTGGAAACTGATCTGTTTCCATATGAGATGTAATTAAATGATTCCAAAATTTACAAAGATTATTTTCAAATATGTATACAACATATTTACATAACTATGAATCTATGTTTTATGACGTGAAAAGGTTAAACTGATCGAGCAGCATAGAGATTAGATTAGTTATAAATAAACACAGTTATTTATATAAATATATTATGTATTTTCTGCGCTTTCCATGTGAGTATTGACTTATCTAACATCCTAGGTTTTTCATCAACGGAGGTCAAACTAACTGAACGTTTATCAAAAACGTTTGCGCCAAGCGTCATTAATTTTAATTGTAGTTGAGCAAATTAAACCGAATGACAATTGCAATCTGTTCTATGGCCTCAGAAATATATAGATTGAGTTATGACTTAATGTCACATCTAACAAGTTCAAACTTAACTAGATTATAAAATAACATTTCCTGGAGAAGCCATACTTGTTGAAACATGCAGTACTAGCTGTTGCCCGCGACTGCCTCCGCGAATGGAATTTTGCGGTATAAAAATTCCATGTGTTAATCCAGGTTGTAAACTATAGCTAAACCGTTTAAATGAGGGACACCCCCCCAGCCCCTGTACCGCGCGGACGTGGACTCATTTAAACGGTTTAGCTATATCTGTGTGCCAAATTTCACCCAATTCCGATGAGCTTTTGCGTGTGGAGTAAGAAACATGAGCTTTGAATTAAATCAACTGAGATACAGACCACTATAAATATAAGATACACGGATCACTCACGTATATACCTACTACTACTTAATATTCGAGTTGAGTAAAAACATGTTGCACATAAGTACCATGACTATTAGGGGGTGTTTCACCACCTTATTGTCAAACTGCTGGTTACGTAACCAATGAATAAATTAAGTACTGGACAAATCTGTCAGCTAGTGTTTTTTCAGTTTCACCACTCCGGTCCTGTGCAAACTAAGTACCACATAACTAATCGTGGGTTTAACAAAAAGTCGGAATGGCAACGTCGCATTTCACGACCACGCGTTCCTGTTCGCACACTTTCGTTCAAAGAGTCACTCATTATTAAAGCAAAAGAAATGGTTAACTATATAATTTTTGAATACATCTATTTTTTTTTTGCATAAACAAATATGTAACATTATAATTGATCCAAAAACGGTATTTATTTACGATACTTTGTTAACAATTCTTCTTCTTCTTCTTCTTCTTAAATTTAAGAGCTATGCTCTTGTCGGTGGAGTAACCGCCACTCCGCACGGTCTTCGGCCTTAACAATAACAAAGAAAAATAAAATCACGTAAAACGAATCGAAAAGTGGCGCCAAACCATTTGACAGATAAACTTTTTTTTAATGGCGACATACAAGTTCAGGTAGAACAAACGATTGAGCCACTGAAAAAAAGTTTGTTATTTAAAAATGTTACGAAATTTTGGATTTATTTTTACATACTAAAAGTGTACCTACATTTTTTTATTCAAATCTTGATATTTAAATTATTTTATGCAATTTAGCATGACCTCTTTCTTTAAAAAATAAAAAATATTTTGATTTATTTTTCTGAAACCGGCTGAAGGGCTCTCCAACCATGCCCACAAAAAAATAAACTAACTAATTAAAAAGTTATGTGACGGATAAAAATGCTAAATGCCTCCTGATCTGATGGTCAAATTAAGAAACAGTTTGTCCGTCACTTAGCGCTAATCGAGACTGGTGAAACACAAATTTTAATTCCATCTGTCAAATAAGGTTCTGATTAAGCTAATCCGAACTTTAAGAAAAGTGGTGAAACAGCCCCTTAATATCTTATCATATCTTACTAATAGGGGTCCTAGCGGATACACTTCGACCCGTAGGGATCTTTTGTGCAATTACCCCTCCTTCACACTTACAACAACAAAACAAAACAAATAACTTTATTTCGCTTGAAATATGGTACAGAAGATGGCTCAACAATAATATATAATGGCTCACATATTTCGCCAGTATCTGGCATGCAAAATTTTACAATAAATATTACTAACATTACAATTAAACTACAGTAAATTATCGTGACATGCAAATTTTAACAATGATTCAAAGGCAACTATAACTTAGCCAATTCAAACAATAATCCGCAGGTAAATCATAACTAATGTCAATTTTAAGTATTCTATCTACGAAAGTATGCATTCATTATTTGTCAAAAAAGGAAAAATATTCGGCAACAGAGTAGAAAGCGTTTTGCACAAGCCATGTTTTAAGTTCACGTTGCTTTTATCACCTCATCCATAAATTGGATGGTTTGACGTAGCGGTACTGCCTTAATTGACTATTAATACGTGAGTTTCCCTGTATTTTATTTTAATAAACATGAAATTTCACTTTTATATTAATAGTAGGATATTCAATGTGGAAGTTATTAATTCAAAATAAAACTTACAACGCGATAAAGTTTCCATTGCAATAAGGTTCAATATTGCACCAACAATGGCCTCCAGTAAAATTGTGTTAATTCAATTTGTAAACAAATGAACGCCTCGCGGAGTCTATTGTGAGAGAAACGGTTCCAACTGAAATTAGAATTGAATGAGTCTCAACTCTATGTCAGGCATATAAGACTCAATTTCGACGACCAAAAGTATTACGAGGAACCTTGGCTCTCAGGTTACGATGTATTCGTGAGTAACTAATCAATGAATCATGACATAACTTAGGCCTAAAACAGGGTCTTTAGTACATTTTTGGGGCATACCTTAAATCATGTGAGATATTTAGAGCGGAGAGGGCCGAGCCGGTCTCATCTAATCTCACGTGAGAAAAACAGGGGGTCTCGGCAAATACCATGTAATTTTTCCGTTTTATTAGTTTTATTGTTGTACTTATAACTGTAATTTAAAAATTTTAAAAAACCTCAATTCAATTAGGTCACATATGTTCAAAATAAAGTAACGCCCATTATGCGTCTAAGATTCGTTTCGCGGCTAACAAAAGAGCTGATAACTTTGAAACGGTTGAATCAATTTTGATGAGACTGCTTTCAAATAAAAAAACCGCATCCAAATCGGCTCACTCGTTTAAGAGCTATGATGCCAGAGACAGACACACACACACACAGTGGTCAAACTTATAACACCCCTCTTTTTGCGTCGGGAGTTAAAAAAGTGGTTGCGCAGAATCTAAATTCGATGTGGGCAAATGCGAGGCCCTGTGATGGCGCACCAATCATAAAGAGAAGTATTTTTAATTATTGTTTTTACTAAGACGGGACGGTCCATAGACTGCATAGAGCAGTCGCCACCAACGGCATGAGAGCAGTCGTGTTGCCTTTGGAGTGGATCAACCCGAATGCTCATAATTTTGTATTGAAACTGCAGATCCAATGCCGGCGTTACGACCACTGACAGACACCCCGGACAAGGATATTGTGGCGCCCATTTAAGGGAATCAAAATCGAGTACCAGTTTGGCGGGGCATCCCACCCCCACCGATCGCCCCCTGAAATTTGGCGCCCTGTGCCGTCTCGCCCCATTCCCCCCCTAACGCCGACACTGCAATTCCCCCATCAGCGACTGTTTGAAGCTGTTGGTTGGCATTGACTGCTCTAAGCAGTCCTTCTATGGAGGACCTTAGCCTATATTTGTGATCCACTGCTAGGCAAAGACCTTGGCCTCTACATCTCCGTATCCAGAACTATATTCGGCCACTCGCCCAGTCCGCGTCTAGGTAGACTCGCCATCTCCTCGGTCTGCTTTGCCGTGTTTTTAATAGGTCAAACAACACAAAGATCTTTCGAGACGTGAGGTTGCAGGTGGTTGCCCATGTGGCCCGTGCGCTCACGCCTGCCGCTGTGTCTGTTTGTAAATAACTTTTTTTTTTCATTATTTTTATAATCTAACTGTCCCTGCCTTCTATTCTAACAACATGAAGCCATTTAATTATAGTTACTTTACTATCTTAATCATATGAAAGTATAAAGATCACAATATTTACTAATGAATGATGTAACTAATGCAAAGTTTATATACATAGAATTATATTTACGCTGACTTCCATAGTAAATTTAAATAACTTAAATCCTAGTATGTTACACCTACTTGTAAAGGAACAGTTTAAAATAGTACCAGAGCAATATCTAAACTGATTTATAATATCAAATAACGTTTTAGTGAATTCGTTAATCTATTTAAATAGTTAGTACCAAACCTACAAGTCAAAAATCACTTAACATGTTCGTCCAAAAGGGTTGTTTACTAAAACAACATAATGAATGAATGACTTGACTGGTTGACACTTGTAGAGAAACAATTTTACTGACAACAAGAAGTGTCAACCAGTCTAGTCAGTAATGTTGTTTTTGTAAACATCTCTTCATAATTATATCCTGTGAGAAACACCCATTTATTTTGGGCGTTGTCGTTTTGGGTGAGGCCAGGTTACCTCATATTACCTATCAGTTTTTGTATTCAAGTTTATACATTCAAATCGACGGTGGAAAGGTAAAATCGGTGGCAATTTCAAACACTTTGACTACGGTAAAAACGCATAAGCGCCATACATCATATATGGCGTTTTACCAATTTTAACGTTCCACCGTCGAAATATTCTTCATTTTGTTCGGACAGTTACAGTTTAAAAAAGCATTCTTGACTATTTAACGGTTATTAAACCATGGACTGTTTTATTAGATTTTTATCAAACCCTATCTCGCAAAGAATGTATTGTAAAATGATTATTAAACGGTTATTTTCTTATGATCTCAAAAATCTTATAAATTCCTTTTTGGAAACTGTCTGTCAATGTATTCGCACGGGAGATAGGGTTCCCTTAAATATACCTGCGTCCGATCACCTGATCTCAGAGCGACCAGGTACAAAAGCCATCTACGTTTGACGTTGGTTAGCCACTTGTAGAATGGGTGTATACAGGGCCGGAGTTAGAAGTTTGGAGGTTTTAGGGCAGCGAATGCGGCGAAAAAGGACTGAAAAAAAAAAACAGATAAATCCCGTCGAAATTTGGTATTTTTAAACCTCTATTATGAGCTCTCTTTTGTGGTAGCCCCGGATGCCCTCACCCAAATCCGGCCCTGAGTGCCCATTTTTATTATGCCCGTGAATAGGCTTGTTGGAGGTTAATTTAGGCATAATAATAGACGTAGAGGAAGGCGTAGGTACTGATTTCAATAGGCGAAGTAAAGGTTATGTATTGAATTGACAATTGACTGGGGTACTAAATCTGTGACTGTGACCATTCGTTTGAAATAAGGTGTGTATCTATTGTTATCTGTTTTTAATAACCGTTTCGAAAAGTAGTTACATAAAAAACAGTTTCTTGGCTACGGCTTGGTTACGTTTCGCAGAAGACGAAACTCTTTAGATATTTAAAACATTTGCTTCAAGAAACAGTTGATAATATAAAAAATGTTTTTGATATTTGATATTCTGAGAAAACTTTGTCTGTGGTATCATACTCGAGTCGTAGTGTTTAAAGAAACTGTTTGGTTTTGACACGAAATTACTCCATTATTTTGTAAGAAACCGTTTGTTAAGTCCTCAATTGTGTTGACAAAAACCATTCGTTTGACATAAAATGTGTATTGTCTTGTCGACTTAAATAGATCTTGAACTGTTTTGATACTTGTCAAATCAATAACATAACGTAGTTGATGCTTTAACTGTATGAAAATTAAAATGTGTGGTGTACCGAGTAGATACTGCGTCAATAATAATTTTAAAATTTTGATTTGTAAACTGCGTTTATTTACATAATGTTAAAATCACACAATAACAGGAGTAATAGAAATTTGATGATGAAAGCTTGAGGCGCCCATGTGGCTAAAAAGCCAATAAGTATTATAGTCGGGAATCGTGCAAATCGGCTTAACTACCAAAAGTAAATACCTACCGCGTGTCTACACTACATATAGTTTTACACGTGATGGTTTTATCTTCATATTTTGTTTTGGTTTAACGAGTTTGGAGTTAAAATTGGCGCTTCGGAGCAAAATGCACAAAACGCAAAAAGTTGTACAAATTGGACAATTAATAAATAAATAATTTTTCCAATTTGTACATTTCGCGAATGTACTTTTTGCTTTTTGTACGTTCCGCGTGTTTCACAATATGCGTTGTGTACATTTTGCGTATTGTAGATTTTGCCATTTGCATTGGTTACAATTTGCATGTATGTAGAGTACATTTTGCGTTTTGTGCATTTTGCTCCGTAGCGAAAATTGGCTTGTCACATACGCGGAATTTATTCAACGCTATACTTCATTTAATTTAGAACTGAAAACCACAACATCATTATATTGCGGCTCGTCAACTATTTCTTACCTAGCAAATAGTACAGTACAATAGTCTGGGAGCCGCAATATAATGTTGTTGTGGTTTATAATTCTAAATTAAATGGAGTATATAGTTAAGCGAATTTGCATTGTTCCCGACGTTATCTATTTACTCAACCAGCTTAGTCTGTAACGAAATTATTTGCTCATACATAAAATGGCTTATTGCAAAAATATGGTTCAAAAAGGTAACATTTAATTTATCTAGCTAACAGTACGTGTCTCTTTTGTTTTCAATTAGTCAGAAAGAGATCGATGCTTTTACTTTCATGCTCTCAATAAGTTTAGAATACTTATGTATGGGTTTCATTTCGTAAATTTATAAGCTACCAACAATAATTTAACTATTAATAATTATTATTCGTAGTGCAATAATCACAGTAGTAGTCTTGAATCTGGGCCAAAACGCATTTTATAGAACCTAGACCCCACAAAGTTTCCGACAGAATTAAAACTAAGCAGTCATTTAAAAGAAAGAATTTAGTAGGTTAGATGCGCGTTGGTTTTTCTATTGTGACGTGATGACACTAATGGTGTTTCTGCATTTTTTTTAATTTCTGTAGATAGGGCATTGAAATCGCTTGAGTAAAAACTTTTGTTGCTAATTGTACATAATGGCGGTTGAACTGTCCAAGTTCTAATTATAAAATCCCAGTGATGAAAGTTTGACAGTGGATTACGGGTGCGCCCCCACCCGAGGCATTCTGACGAACATCCTATTTGTCTATTCTACTACTTATGGTCTCGCCCATTATACCGTATCATACAATGGCATAGATTATAGCTCCTCTACACGATGGGCCATTAAATGGTCGGTGCGATGGCCCAGCGATGGCTGCAACGCATCTACATGATGACGACGTTCTTTTGATTATTTTGATGTGCGGCCAAAGACACCGACGCAATCCCAAGACCATCGTACGCGCCATAAGTCATCCGACGCCACTACGCCCTCCACACGGTGGCCCATCATAGTGGACCATCGCAATGGCCCATCGTGTAGTGCCAGCATTACACAAATGTCCCTACTCCCTACGTTACTGGCCTTATACTACGAAATTCAATTTTCGAACATCGTATCGTTCCGTTCCGTTCACGCTAGTAGTACAAAAGGAAGACTGAAAGGGACAGCACGACATCAAATTCGATTTTCGACCCGCGCGTCGCATACCGTGCTTTGTCTGTGACGGACCGATACGCGCCGGTGTCCGGTGTGTCGGTCCTAGTCAAAGAGTATTGTAATATTATATGAACAAGAGTGGCAACTCTATGGTCAAATATGCATGCATGTATGGAAGGTGCTGCCGCCCTACGGCTGGCTACTCAAGAACTAATGTGACGTATCTATAGATGTATACCTATCTATATGTATATGTTGGTAGTGATGTACAGCTATAGATACGCGTAATTTTAATTGATAGGCTAATTGCCACTATTCGTATTTTAGCCGTCTAATTCAAATCAGCATAATACGAAGTATAAGCGGCTAAACCCGATTTGCATTATACGGCTAAAATACGAACATTGGCAAGTGGCCTATCAATTAAAGTCCTTGACCGTACAATTTGGTACGCCATGGCCATGGCCGATGAATGACAACTGACAAGTTTGGCAAGTCAACCAAGATGGCCGCTAATTTAGTTCTTCGTCCAAACACCTAACACCAAAGGTCGCTGTAGTCGCATGAAAAGTGTGATATATGTAAGTGTGCCCCCCCTGGTCCTAGTCTAGTATGATACGTTCTAGTGGGCGGTCACGTTTATGAGTGGGGTCGCATCCTAAAGAATCGAGAGACTTAGTTTTGAAGGTGCGAATCGTGCGAGTTTCGTTACAAGTACAGACCTACCTTTAAACGAGCAATTCTTGTATATTTATTTATTTCAGGGATAGCGGAAACGGTTCTAACGATTCGATGTAATTGGCTCATCGTCATTTCAGCCAAAAGACGTTCACCGCTGGACAAAAGCCTCCCCCGAGTTCCACACCGATTGGACTAACTAACTAAAGCCCAGTTCAGACCTGCAAGAAAAAACGTGCCAGTTGCTTTACAATACGGCGCTCTATTGACCACTTCAATCTCGTTCGCCTTACTGCCTCGCAATCGCAATGAAATGCAACTTGCACGTTTTTATTGCAAGTCTAAACTCGGCTTTACGCTGCCCGCGCTTTACCTGATCGTCGATCCATCTTATTGGGGATCGGAACATCCGGTTAAAATCCGGGTCCGACGTCCGACAAGTGGGAACCAGCTATTAGGGGACGGAAAATCGATCTCGGTTGGTCTTATCGATCGCCGAAGTACTGAATTTAGAAATGATTAATCATTGACGGCATGTATCGGAACCCGCACGATATTTTCAGGCGCCATTTAATCTGCATCTGTGCGTTTGTGTCGACTCTCGCGCACTTTGCGAAAGTATCCCTTTCTCTGTCTGTTACTGAGTGCGCGACCGAGACAAGTATACGTCCCCTCGTGCGAAGGCCACATTATAAATTACTAACACAGTAAATTGCCAAGCAATACGTGTAATTAATTTGATAGTGTAGATTGGCCTTATTCGAAATTAAGTTGTCATATTTTGTAGGGAATGTACAGAATAAAACTGCTTTTTCTAAAATGTATGTGTAAATAGTAATAAAGTATATTGATATTCTATATCGTTAGTTTGTTTTATTGTCCCTGTTTTTTTGGCTCCTCAGGCCGGGGCTGCACTGGTAAGGCCGCAGCGGCCGCTCACATAACTCGAACTACCTATGTTTGATTTAGTCGCCGTCGCGTCGCGTCGCCGGTCGCCTTACCAGTGCGACCCCGGCCTTAGTCCTGAAAAAGTTTGGGAACTTGGTGTGAATGGTGTGTTATGGTAATTTGGCAGTGACGAGGACTCTCGACAACTAGATTTTCATCGGGTTGCCGAAGTTTTTTACTATTTGCCAACATTTCTCATTCGCTTTTCTTCACTTATGCACTTTAATGTGAACAAAACGGGGAATTTTCTCTAATCTAAGCACTCCCTTTATGTGTGCCTCAAGTTTGGCCTTGCCTTGAGGTGTACAAGCATTAACGCCTTGTGCTTAACTGTGAGAGCTAAAGACCTAACGACGAGATTACGGCATCGCAAACTTGCTTTAGCCGCTGTCATTGGCGCTAGCGTCTATATCTTTGATCGCGAAACAACAGTGCAAACTTTAGTTTCTATTTTGACCACCAGCAAACTATAAGTTTGCAGTCCTACACAGTGTAGTTCTATCTAATTAGATTAAATCTAACCCTGCGCATTGTATTGCATTGGTTACTTAATGCAAGGTTGGAAAGAAATGTAAAAGTGCAATAATATTTTAATGTTTTGCGAGTAATAATTTGTTATAAACATTTTGAGTAGTAAATTTGTCTCTGCGTTTTGTTTCATGTATTGGTTTAGTGTTGTGATTCATTTAAAAACAATGAAACGGGTACGTTTTTATTAATTGTGCTTAATTTTTTGATACTAAAATGATGGAATAATTTAGTTTATTACAAGTTGTTGATTGTTGATATTTTTTTTATATTCAAAATACATTGTCAACATTTCAAACATGACACTACCGTGAGACTCACTTATAGTGAAAGAAAATAAACGGATCACTCACGTCACGTAGCCCTTCTTCTACGGATTAGCCCGAAACATGTCGAGTTAAAACTCGTTTTAAGACGTGAGTGATCCGTTTATTTTCACTATTGTCAACATTCTTTGTCATTATACTTCTTCACTATTTTTGATATGAATGAACTAATCAATGTCTATTGAATACTGAATACTCAAGAAACAAATAACAACATCATGAAAATGACTGTTGCCGGAACAATTTTGACTGCAATAACGAAACGCGGTGAAAGTTTTTTTTTTAAATCACTCACCCTTCGTTTGTATTTTATTTGAATGGAAACGTCGTCTTGACAACCAAAAGTACCAAAACCAATTTCAGTGAAGTTTATGAATTCAATGATGGCAAAATAATGTGAATTTGTTAAATTATGGGTGATATACACGAGACTCCGCCGCTGACAACTGAATCCAAGGTAAACGTGACCCATAACTCAATGAACATCGCGCGTAGACGAACTAGAGAAAGCGTAACTACGTATCGCATCGAAGGTTTATATTCGTCGATACGTTAAAAATAGTTCAGAAAATGCATAGCCGCGTTGCCTCACCTGTCCTGTGATCGACCTACTCTCTATAACGCGACGCGAGCCCTACAAAGCTGTTGTTTTGCGGTTTTCATTCAAGTTTCTCCCGTCGCTCTTAAATCAACTCTCCCATTGATTTTATTTTTAATTTATTTTTAGAACGTTCTTCCGGATGTCGTACATTCTCAACAGATTCCCGCGCAAGGGCCCGCGGTAACCGACACTGAAACATCGCAAATAGATACAGGACAAATACACAATGCCCCTGGGCCCCCAGAAATTGAGGACGAAAGCCTTACAGCGTCTATATCTGAACACATTCCTTCCAAAATGGAGTATTCTATTACAGAGTCTGATAATGCAGGCAGTGCACAGCCAGGGCTGCTCAAAGTTGAGCAACAAGACACGGATCCCTCTCGGAACAGTACTTTGAACATCCCTCAGCAACTCACTCCAAGTGACAACCCTAGCACACAAGAACCTAGTAAAAGCACATCATGGCCTATAGACCCTAAATCGGGCGAAATTTATCACATAAGCGAGGAAAGCCCAGTTAATTTAGCTTCGGAATCATTATCTAAAGATACTCATGAAACGCTACAAGCAGAGCTAGAGAAATCAGAGATTGACAATAAAACTCATGAATCTCCAAGAAGTGACAAATATCTTGACTCTCTCAATGAAGACACTGCTCCCAAATCAAATCCTTCTGAAGATGAGCAAGAGATTGAAAAAAGTCACTCTATTGAAGTTTCTCCACCATTATCACTGACAGTCGAAGAGGAATTGCTGAAACAAGAAAGTTCCGGTTCAGAGGAAATAATAAAACTTGATATCAGAGGCCATGGTGTCCCGAAATTCCCTCTATCAGCAGCCAAAATCTTCTTTGGACCACCTCCTGAAGGCGGAACTATAATTGATGAAAACACCCAACCATTGCCAGTATTCCAAAACCTATTATCACCATTCCTAGTAAGTGCTGGAGATTTGAAGTTTGAAGAAGTATTTGAGGCACAAATTGAAGCTAAAGGTGAGGAGACTACGGAAATAGAAAAGGACAGTTTGTCCAGCAACAATGACAAGATAGAGCAAAGTGACTTGTTGGTTGAAGAGGTGACTGTGGACAATGATGTCAAGGAAAAAGATGAGTCTATGCCAAGTTTGCCACAGCCTAAGTCCTTGGCTCAGGATGAGACTATGTCCTTCAGTACGATGACCACAGACTACAAGACTATATGCGAAGAGTTTCAAGTCAAGGTACTAGTTTTAAAGGGAGTGTTTGTGTGTGTTTGGCTGCTCTATGGCATGGCACTGCTCTGTACACTAATCCTTCTACTAACACAGATGGCACGCTATGTTTTCACGTTTTATAATATGCACTTTTATATGTATAAGAATGTGGCAAAGTATGTTCATTGGAAAGTCTAATTGTGGTTTTGAAATAAATGTGTTTGTTTTTAACCGTGTCTACTGAGTAGCTAGTTGTATTTGGAAAATTAGTCTAGTGGTAAAGGATTAATTTATCAATGATTAGCAATTTGGTTGCTGGCTCAATGGTCTTGATCTGGTATGTATTGCTGCAGGTTCACAGGGTTTGTGTTGTTAGAAAAGTACATTGTTTTTCACCTGACTGTCGAAGGAGGGTTATTAATGTTATTATCCTATTACATAACATCAGTTCCTAGGATCAATATTTTAATAATTATTGTTACTTTTGAATAAAGTTATTCTGAAATGATATGATTCTGCAATTGTGGTAGCCATTTTTGTGCAAAATTATATTTGAAACTTACCATGAGCTTTACAGTGAAGGAAAAATATTTTAAGGAAGCCTCACCTGTGAAGAAATTCAATGGAGTGTGTGAAGTTTCTAATCCGCACTGGGCCCGTGTGGGAACTACGGCACAAGCCCTCTTATTCTGAGAGATGGCCTATGCCTTACAGTGGGATGTCTATTGGGTGGGAAGATGATGAATTTATTTAACATAAGGTTTTTAGTTAAATTGATATAGGTAATACTGCAATATCTGATATTTCGCGATGTGCAACCAAATTACCCATCACTGCTAAATTTTTAGATTTAGCCAACCAGGGCCCAATTGCATAACAAAGTACAACTTAAATTACAAGGGGAACTCGCTTTCTAGTTAATATAACTGAAGCAAGAGTTCCGCTTGTAATATTAGTTGCAATTTGTTATGCAATTGGGCTCAAATTTGAAGACCTGTAGGCTTATTGTCTAACGTTTCTGACGCTTGCCTTTGCAATCACTATTTCTTTCTGTCAAACGGTATAAACTGATGACAGAAAGAGATAGTGAAAGCGAAGGCAAGCGTCAGAAGCATTAGACAATACGGTCTCTGGTTGGCACCAAACATAAAATGGTGTATGTTTTGTGTGCAATAGGCATTGTAACTGTTAACTGCCCATACATTTTCCATTGTGACTGCAAAACTGCACACAAATTGCATGCAGCTAGCATGCTAGCTGTGATGTGTAGTGTATGCAATGCAAAATGTATCGGTAGTTGCAGTTAGTATGCAGTCCGTTTGTATTAAATGGCCCTAAAGGCTAGCAGGACTAGCACATCAATGGGATATTTTAATTCGCGTATTTACGGCCACAAAACGGCCATATTTTCGCACTCATGGCATTCGCTGTCAACTGTCAGACTCGGGACTTCTTCAGGTGCCACAAACGCACGCAGGGTCGGACTGGGCCGGAAGGGCCCAGGTGGCTGACCAAAAGCCCGGGGCCCGAGACTAGATGCCTGCGCGGGCCTCCTATCCTACACGGTTGCCGTAAGCCCCGCAAGCCAGGCCCGTGAAGGGCCCACGCAGGCTGGGGCCCGGCTGGCAAATGCCACCTCGACTATATGGCCAGTCCGACGCTGAGCGCACGTTCAAATGACTGCCAATCTATGACCGCGGCACTAGGCGAAAGTCACTAAAACGCATGTATGCATTCCAGCAGTGAATGCGTTAAAGCAGGGGATCCCAAACTGTGCGTCGCGACGCCCTGGGGCGTCACGTTTTAGGGGTGTCGCGAAACGGTACACTTAGGTCGCATGCATAGAGCTACACGCATGTCTTATTTCTTTTACTAGGGCGCAGAGACACAGTATAAAAAAGGCTCAGGCCTGAAATGTCTGTTTTCCTAAAATGTCACGTCTATTTTTATACAAAAGACGTGACATTATGGATAAAGCAGACATTTTGGGAAAGAGAAATTTTAGGAAAACGGACATTTCAAGCCTGAGCCATAAATAAAAAAGATTGGGAATCCCTGTGTTAAAGAATACAACATCCAACATCTACCTATGCAATAAAAATCTGCTTTACAGTTTACGATTCCGGATGAATCAAACTAGTTCCTTTGCCAATACATATACCTTTATTTAATTACTACTGCGAAATGAACTTGTGAAATAACAAAAGCAAAAAGGAATTGCAATAATTTAATTATTCCAAATTTTGCACAAGATCTTTTTCACTGTCCGTTCATACTTGATTATGAAACAGTTCAAATACAGGGTTATTTGTAATTCACTGACATCCTATTGAACCCTGAATGCCTATCACTCAAACAAATGTTTTTTGTTTTACGACTTTTTTAAATGAAGCACTTTTTTCCCATACAAATACACAGAGTATCGTAAAAATAAGAGGTAATCTCAAATTTTCAAAACGTTATTACACCAAAAATATTAAGTAATGACAAAAGCCGTAAAACAAAAAAACATTTGTTTAAGTGGTAGGAGTTTAGGGTTAAAAGGATGCTAGTGAATTACAAATAACCCTGTAGATTCAAGATAAACCGAAACTAAACGATCCTCCACGACGCTTGACTGAAGTTTAAATATCGCTAAACGGATCGTGTGCCCGAATTTCATATGCCATAACGTTTAATGTTTCATTTTTTTCATTTGTCATAAAGGAATTTATTTCTGAAACAGTATTTTCATCAGGATTGTTATTAAACTAACCTACTGTATTTTATAAGATGAGATGACATTTCAAAAAATCCACACATTTTATGGCAAGTGAAATTTATACGTCTAAAACAACACTGATGTAAATGCTAATTTCGATTTGAGATCAAATGCAAATGCAGTCGTACACTTCAAAGATTGCTCCAATAACACGACATAATCTCCTCGTAACGGTATATTAATTACCAGAAGTCAATGTCGCACTCAAAAGTTTGATCGATTTTGACTTGTCCATTAGTAATTTTTGGAAAAAGTTACAGTGTCAGTCACTGTTGTTTTAGAGGTGCGGTGGTAATTAAGTTTGTGCTGAACGCTCGCTTCCCGTGTCCATGTATTGAATGCTATTGTCCTTTCAGCTTGTGCATTTGGAGTCCGCTATCGCGGTACGCGACGATATAATCGAAGAACTGACTGTTACCTTACAGCGATCTATCCGAGAACGTGATGACATGAGGGAGGAGAACCAACATCTTACCAGAGAAGTCGTGAACCTACAGAGCGCAGCTTCACTTGTCGACCATGACACGATCAAGGCACAGTTGTCCGACTTCGTGAAGTACGAAAACATGATCAAAGACGATTCGAAGTACTACTCAGCTTTAATGAGCAGTGGATCGTCTTTAAAAAGCTCTAATGGCGAGAAAGACAATGATAGAGAAGAGATGACTGTCAACTACTCCAAGTCTGATTTGAATCTAAAGTCTTCCGACTCAGACGACTTCCAGACAGGTTTTGAAATTAAGTTAACAGAGATTATTAATAGGTTCGATGAAAGTATTGAAGAGAATATGAGGAATAATTTGCGGGAGAGTGTTATTCAAGTGTTATGCGATGAAATAGCTAAGATTAGGATAGAGGCGGACACGGATGTTAAAGAGTTGGAGACTCAATTGAAGCAGGACAAACACACGTTCACTGTGGAGACCAGGCGGTTGAGGGAGCTGCTGGCTTCTGTGAAAGCTGGGAGCGCTGACATAGACGAGCTGAGGCAGGAACTTGATCTGAAACATGAGAAGGAAATGGAGAATCTCAGAATGTATTTCGAGAAGAAATGCTCCGATATGGAACGAAGGTAAGTTACAGCTCGACATTAAAGAGTAGAAGTTCAACGAAGACGCCATTTCGTAGGGCCTGGCCACATGACCACGTTGTGGCGTTGTAAATGTGAAACGGCGCGGCGCCTGAGCGCGGCACGTTGCTGCACCGTGTAGATATACGTTGCCGCGTCGTGCAGATACACGTTACCGTTTCGTACTATGTTTTTAAAGGCTTTTGCAACGTTGGCTTGCCCTGCATGCATTTTACCCGCGTGGCATCGCACCTTCAAGACAACACGGCAACGTGCCGCGCTCCGGCACCGCGCCGTTTCACGTTTACGACGCGGCCGCACCGTGGTCATTGGTCAGGTTCATAACTGTCACATTTTAATGTAACGTTGAAATTTGAAATACTGTAGTTGCCATTTCGTATGTAAAGCTATGTTTCGTTTTCTATAGTTTACTGTCGTAGGTATTCTAGAGAACCGAGTTAATGTTAACTGGTCAAAATCTAACGCTATAATATAATAATTAGCGGCATTTGATTCTGCGAGCCTAGAAACATTTCCCCTCCTGGTTACTGAAACTGATAAGCTATTGATTTAATATCACGCGATTATAAGATGTAGTGGCACGATATCTCCCCAACAATCATTCAAATATACTTCCTAACCCAGTGGTCACAAAGTTCTCAGTGGCCTGACATGTTCTACAAGGACAAAGGTTATTTTCACGCGAAACTTTCTCAAGGTCGGTGAACCTTCAGGTAACTTATTACGTTCATAAAAACCGTTCAGACTCTACAAATTAACTTTAACTGTGATTTTCTTTTTTTTGCTGCCAAGGCCAATTCTGAGGACAAGGTAAAGGTTTATTGAATTTTACATTGCCCGCGACTCCGTCTGCGAAGAATTCGTTTGTCGCTATCCCGCGGGAACTATGCAGTTTTCTGGGATAAAAAGTATTCTGCGTGTTAATACAGGTTATAAACTATCAGTGTGCCAAATTTTATCAGAATCCGACAAACGGTTTTAGATTGAAAGAGTAACAAACATACATCCATCCATACAAACTGTCACGTTTATAATATTAGGGTCTCCCCACATCTATTGACTCGGTATCGGCGTCATACGATGGGAAAAACTTTTGTCATCGCAATAATAATAATAATAAATAATACCCGAGTGGGCAATAGTTTGAGGGGCCCATTTAGTGAATGACGAGTCACCGCCTACCAAAAGTTCAGTTTATGAGATATTGAAATGGTAGGTGTCCGTTATCTCACTCCATAGCCCGGTAATCCTGTCCACAACATCCCAACCCCATAGCCAATTCCATGTCGCTTCCTACCTGGCAATAGTTTGGCAACTGTGGTGGACTGTCCGCTAGCACATCCTCATGGTGTATTAGGGGATAGACCTCCATAGTTGCGCCCATCTCATTTACCGACCGACCGACCGCTTTAGCCTAGTTGGTAGTGACCCTGCCTACGAAGCAAGAGGTCCTGGGTTCAAATCCCGGTAAGGGCATTTATTTGTGTGATGAGCACGAATATTTGTTCCTGAGTTATGGATGTTTTCTATGTGTTTAAGTATTTATTTATCTATATAAGTATGTTTATCGTCGTCTAGTACCCATAGTACAAGCTTTGCTTAGTTTGGGACTAGGTCGATTTGTGTAAGATTGTCCCCTAATATTTATTTTTATTTTTATTTATTTATATTATATGGTACCAAAGGCCTCTTCATGTTGGCTTCGGCCCCATGAATGCCTTTCAAATGACCGGGTCCCCATGGGCCCGTGATCGGAAATCCGTACCAACATAATAATAATAATAATGCATAATATAATTTGACTTGTAAAATTTGTAATTTTATTAATAAATGAATATGAATATGAATATATGAATAAGAAAGAAAAAGTGAAATAAATAAAAACCGGCCAAGAGCGTGTCGGACACGCCCAAGGTAGGGTTCCGTAGCCATTACGAAAAAATCAAGTAATATTTTTCGTAGGATTTCGTATGTGTACGGAATCATCCAAGTTTAGGTATGTTTTATACCTTAGGCTACTATTTACTCTTAAACTACAAATAATTTCCAAGCAATCTTAGCCGCTATAATTTTTCTAGTAAATTTGATATATTTACTACCCTTCTGAATTTTTTCAAATTTTTCCACCCAACAGTTTAGATTTTAGAGGGGGGGGGGACGGCCGATTTTAATGAAAATTTTCACTTTAAAGTTGAATATTTCGCAAACAGATCACTGAATAGAAAAATCACGTTAGCAACTCCGCAATGATTTTAAAATACCTATCCAACGATACCCCACACTATAGGGTTAGCCCAGAACCCCCACTTTACGTCTATGGGAGGTACCCTAAAAAAAATTTTTTTACTTTTTTTTATTCAATCACTTTGTCGGCGTGACTGATATATATATATTCATGCCAAATTACAGCTTTCTAGTACTAACAGTCTCTGAGCTTAGCCGCGGACAGACAGACAGACAGACAGACAGACACACGGACAGACATGGCGAAACTATAAGGGTTCCTAGTTGACTACGGACCCCTAAAAAAGACGTTGGTCGGCTCGTCTACGCTCGCCGATCAACGTCTTTTTCGCTCTCTTATTGCGTTGGCATATAGATTTTTTTAATCGGCTGAAGCTGATTCCGCGTCGCTGATTTGGGGTGACCCTTAGGGTTGTTTCGCACGTACTGCTACCACACGAAAACCACAATCGCAAGACGTGGTCAGGCGCATATTTTGTATTGAAAATTAATAGTATAATTGACACGTACCAACCATACGTACCATACGTACCGTACGTACCATTTTGCCATCATTATCGACCGCGTGTGTACCGACTATTCACACATAACCACTGCTTGACCGCATTTTAACGCTGCGACGTGGTGTGGTTGTGGTACGTGTGAAACAACCCCCAGTGGGAAGTAGGCCTCAAAGCTCTTTTATGCTAAGGCTACACACATCGCGATAACGCGAATATTCGCATAATCGCGATGTATGTAGCCGAATATTCGCGAATACTTTGGCACTTCGCCCGAAGCCGCAGACCCTTCGCCCCGCTGTCGGTAAATTTGCGCACATCAAAGGCTGCCAAACTAAAGTAAACTCTGCGGCATCGCTCTCTATAGCAGTGTGGCCATGCACATTCGCCGTAGCCCGAAGACGAAGTTTTATCGCGATAATTCTATCGCGATGTGTGTAGCCCTAGTATTACCGATAAACCAAATCTTCGCTGACGGAGTCGTGGGCAACAGCTCCAACAGAATAAACGTTTTGATTTTGATACCCTAGAGCAGCTAATGATCTGTATTGTGTGTAGTTACTCTGAGGAGGTGTACCGCGGCCGCGCATGCGCGTCGCCGCTGTCCGCGTCGTCGCTCGACGCGCCCAACGAAGCTGGGGACTGCCGCCGCCGCACGCGCAGTGCTGATCTGCCCTCTCTTACCGCCGAGGTGAGTAAGACAGAGAGAGAGACAGTTGCAAAACTCAACGATAACCTGGTACAGGGCGAGAGGCCAAGTTGTAATTGGTCATAATTTGGTAATTGGTAATAACGGGCTAATTTCCGCAACTCGACGTCTTCTACGCGCCTATTTTGCGTAACTGGCTGTAGACACTATTCATGCCAGCCCAACTCCTTTAAGGAAGCCTAGCAGAAGACCCTTCACGTTGCCGACGACTTCCTGGAGCGACCTCGGTGTCCCGAGGTGCAGTGCCCTGTAGCTCGCCACACTAGCACACTCCAGCAGGACGTGTGAGGCCGTTTCTTCTGCCTCCATGCACGCTCTGCATAGGGGGCTGTCTGTAACACCTAAATTGTGTAAGTGTTTGTTAAGCGAGGCATGTCCAGTCAGAGCCCCGACCAGTAGTCGGAGCTGAGTTCTTCCATAACCGCGAAGTTTGCGGGATAATCCAGGGTTGATCTTCGGAAGAGCTTCTCTGGCCTGACTGCAGGGCCAACTTGTAACAGTTCTGGAAAATAAATATGAAGAAAAAAAAACCATGTTACCAATGCCTTGATCACACGTACCGAGCAAACGGGCGAGACAGTAAAATATTTCTCGGCCGAGACAGAGATGTAAGCGAGTAGCTGTTCACACGTGTTTTGAAATTAGCACAGTCAGTTCAGTTCTCATGTGGCCGAGTGGCGAGACAGTGAACGTTCAGACCTGCCGAGTGAGCGAGCGAGACAGTGCCTCATACGTGCTCGGCCTAGTAGATAGAACGGGGGCCGAGGTACTGTCTCGCCGCTTCGTTCGGCCGAGCGCTCGGCCCAGCACTCGGCGCTATGTTTATACGCACCGAGTACTCGGCCGAGAGCACTGTCTCTCCCGTTTACTCGGTACGAGTGATCAAGGCATAAAAAAAAAAAATATCACGGGACATTTCACACCAATTGACCTAGTCCCAAAGTAAGCTAAGCAAAGCTAGTGTTATGGGTACTAAGCAACGGATAAACATACTTATATGGATAGATACATATTTAAATACATATTAAACACCCAAGACCCGAGAACAAACATTCGTATTTTTCATACAAATATCTGCCCCGACACGGGAATCGAACCCGGGACCTCAAGCTTCGTAGTCAGGTTCTCTAACCACTAGGCCATCTGGTCGTCTAAAGCATAAAGCTCCAAACGCAAAAAGAGCGGAGGCGTGGCGGTGCGGTGGCGGTGGCGGTTGTACTAGGGGCGTTCAATAAAAAGTGAGAATGAGTATGTTATAAACAACTTTTACTAAATGTAATTTTATTTTTCGACATAGTCACCTTTTAGCATAATACCCTTCGTATATCTTTTTTCTAAACTTAAAATTCCATTTTTAAAAAAGGTCTCATCTTGAGTACTTAAAAAATCTTGTACTGCAGCGACTACCGCGTCGTCGTCTTCAAATTTCTGGCCTCTCAGGTATTGTTTCAATCTCGGAAATAGGTAGAAATCACTGGGAGCGAGATCTGGTGAATACGGAGGATGCTTAAGAATATCGAACCCAGCATCACGAATTGCAGCCATTGCAACGGCGGACTTGTGTGCCGGGGCATTGTTATGGTGGAACAGCACAACTTTCGAGAGTTTACCTCGCCGTTTTTCGCGGATCTCATTGCGCAATGTTGCTATTTGTTTGGCGTATAATGTGCCCGTAATAGTGGCTCCATGCTCGAGATACTCAATCATTAATACCCCTTTACCATCCCAAAAAACAGAGCCCATGACCTTACCGGCAGATGGGCTCACCTTGAATTTCTTCGGAGTTGGAGATGATGGCCTTTTCCATGTCATAGACTGCAGTTTAATTTCTGGGTCGTAATGATGGAGCCATGTTTCGTCCATTGTTATAAATCGCGCCAAAAAAAGTTCCCGGTCTTGCTGCATCAGGTTCAAAGCTTCTTGACAAATCTCTAGTCTAGTTTGTTTTTGCGTGTCAGTAAGCATTCTTGGTACCCAACGCGCAGATACCTTTTTCATACCCAAGCGTTCATGTAAAATATTATGCACGCTCCCCGTTGAAATCTTTACATTTTCAGCAATAAAACGAACCGTGACATGACGATCCGCCAAAACTGAGTTTTCGACTTTTTTCACAATTTCTTCAGTTACTGCTGTAGTAGGGCGTCCGGAGCGGGGGTCGTCCATTGTTGATGTTCTTCCACGTCTAAATTCGGCGCACCAACGTGCGACTGTCGAATACGGAGGAGCATTAGACCCTAAAGTGTCCCGCAAATCCAAATTGACTTGGTCGGTAGAAAATTTTTTGAAATACAAGTATTTGATAACGGCGCGCAGTTCAATTTTCTCCATTTTCGCTAACGTACTCAATAGCATTGCAAAGAAATTACCGTATATTTTTTTAAACAAAAGACGGTTAGTTTTTTTTTTCATAGCAATCAGCTAGATAGATTAGCTTTACCGGCCAGTATTTAATTTCGTAATATTAAAAGAGTTTGCATCTCATTCTCACTTTATATTGAACGCCCCTCGTAATAATCTAAGTTGTATGAACGGTTGTGCAGTGCCGTACCGCGAACTCGTACATACTAGTTAGAATATTACAACCGTCACTGCCACCGCACCGCCACGACTCCGCTGTCTGTGCGTTTGGAGCTCAAAGTACTGAAGTGTATACATATTTTTGCCCTTTACTGTACAAGTGTAGTAGGTAGCGAAAAGTAATTCCTGAATCAATTTCCCCATACTGTTTCTGTAAGTTGATGAGTTAACTCGATGAATGTTTATCAATTTCAGATGCCACCACTCGAAGCTGCCGTGAAACTGTCCAACAGGAGGATTGAGTTTGAGGAGCTCAAGGAAATGCAGGAGCAGCACAGGAAGACAGTCACAGCTTTGCAGGAACAGGTAGTTTAATCCTTACTAATATTATAATCATCCCAGCCTGTATAAGTACGTCTCACTGCAGGGCACAGGCCTCTCAGAATAAGAGGGCTTGGGCCGTAGTTCCCACGCGGGCCCAGTGCGGATTGGGAACTTCACACACACCATTGAATTTCATCGCAGGTTTATACAGATTACTTCACGATGTTTTCCTTCAGCATAAAGCTCATGATAAATTTCAAATGTAATTTCGCACATAAATTCAGAAAAACTCAGAGGTGCGAGCTGGGATTTGAACCCACGACCCTCTGCTTGAGAGGCTATATATAAGTCAAACCGCTAGGCCACCACGGCTTTCACGCCGATGTAGACTTAAGTGAAAAATATTGGCTACTGTAAAACGGGGTTACATTAACCTTTTGACCGCCACGCATCGTTTTTGTTTGGAACAAAATTGATTCTTATGCGGATGCGGGTAGGTTTAATTTTGTATTACCGTACTGTCGTCTATAGCCGACGCTGGCGGTCAAAAGGTAATGCAGGGGCTACTTTGGAAAACAGTTTTTACGCCGTGTCCTTATTTTTGTAGACCATCTGTGGCAGTGAAATAACTACCTTGATATATTACCTAACTTTTTACATCATTTGCTCAATCGAGCTATGAATATTTGCGTTTTTATGACGACCAGATGGCCTAGTAGGTAGAGAATCTGACTACGAAGCTTGACCCGGGTTCGATTCCCGCGTCGGGGCATATATTTGTATGAATAATACGAATATTTGTTCTCGGGTCTTGGGTGTTTAATATGTATTTAAGTATGTATCTATCTATATAAGTCTGTTTATCCGTTGCCTTGTACCCATAACACAAGCTATGCTTAGCTTACTTTGGGACTAGGTCAATTGGTGTGAATTGGCTAAGTAAAGTTTTTTGAAGAGGTCCTAATTATATTTTTTTTCGACAGTCGGCGTTCTGGAGATCGAGAAACTGCAGCTGTTTTATTTTTATCTCCTATTGTTTACTGGAAATATTTTTTTGAGTGTTTGAGATGACATTTGTGAGATTTTATGGTTGTCAAGTCGTTCGTGCTCAGAACTTAGTAGAAACAGAAAAAAAAACCGAAGTGAACTGTCACTGCTGTCAATGTCCAATCGTTTGCGTTTTGGTGTGCTCAGTGTGATTTTTTGACTATTTTTATCGACCTCCGCATAAAATCCGGACTTTCAATTTTACCGCATTTCTCCACAACCTATGCACAATAATTGGATCACGATTAAATACTTTCGATCACTATTTCGGACCTGCTTCTTGGACAACGCAAAGCAAACGAAACGCAAACGGTTAGATTTCATTTGACATTGACAGAAGCGACAGTTGAATTCGTTTTTTTTTCTATTTCTTCTTAGTACTGAGCACGAACCGCTTGTCAGCCATAAAATCTCACAAATGTCATCTCGAACACTTAAAAAAATATTTCCAATAAATAAACGGAGATAAAAACAAAACAGCTGCAGTTTCTTGGTGTTGAAGTCGACCACTGTCGAAAAAAAATATAATTTAGTATCTCTTCAAAAACTTTACTTAGCCAATTGTCCCGTGATATTTTTTTTTATTTTAAATCCATCAAAGTAGCCCCAAAATTTCCTAAAGTAACCCCAGTTTTCCGTATAGACCCTTTTGCCATGTGTCGGCAGGAGAGACTCGAACAAAAGACTGTATGACCCATAATATTTTACAGACTGCTGTGGATTTAGTCGATTTTTTACCTCAACAGATCAACCAACTTAAAGCTCGTGTCCAGACCGCAGAAAACACAGAATCGAACGTCTCTCTCTATCAGCAAGACATCGACTTGGAGCTAGAAAAGGTCAGCATCACAACAGATATCCATGTAAGGGCGTTTGATTTAAGTAAAGTTTACAAAACACATTTGGTACGGTAGATGAATGAGGGTGTTCTGACGGGCATAATGTCAGTAGATGGCAGTAAGTCAAGGATTGTCGAGCTTGCAAAGTTAACTTTATATACTGTGCTTTAAAGTTCTTTTTACTTTACTTATTAGGTTTAGAACCGGGCTTTTTCCGAAGCAGTGACTGATATGTTGTTTGAAAATATGGAATTATTTAATTTTAACTTTCTAAGGCGAGCTTGCGCAGACCTGGGTTAGCTACTTAACTCCGAGTTAACTGCTAACGCAGGGTTAAGAAGTGTCAAAATGTATGGAAATGTCATTCTTACCCCAGGGTTAACGATTTAATTTTTTAACCCTGAACTGTGCAAGTGGCCCTTAGAGACACATTTACACATATTCGATACATTTAGAGGGAAAAAGATACAAATAAAAAACATCGAATCATACTAGGCCGTACTCAGTACAATGGTGCGAGAAGCCGCAACGCTGTTTTTCCAGTGGGATGCATTTAAAAACTAAATACAAAACCTACACACTGTGACGATATGAATGCCAGCGGATAGTGTAGTTCACAACGAAACTTTCTCGTATCTCAAATCAAGATTTAAAGCAAATTGAACCTTGAATCACAATTATTAAAGTTCACTTGGCCGTCTGGCCGATATCGATTCTGAAATAAGTTTTTTTTTTCAGAGTAATAACGATATGTCTAAGCAAAACGTTTCTAGATTGTCATTATGTTCCAACTTTTGATATTAATTAAAATATAAATATAGTCAAGTAATGTATTATTTTATCATCGAGCTGAATTGTGTTTTAAAACTTTACAAGAATCGATCCCTCTTTGGTGTTGTTAATAATATTTAATAAGCGTGTTTAATAAGTACTATAACATACCCTAACTTTTATGTAAAAATATGTTATTTGTGTGTATATAATCAAATCAAGATATTGCCCTGATAGTCAGTTTTTTTACCTACCTGTATTTTTTTATTTTTATTAAAGTATAATTAAATTAACGAGACCAGGCAGTCACCAATGTACATTTTTAGTGTGTCATTATACAGGGTAATTTTTTAATCAGTGCACAAATTTTGATACGTGATTCAGTATCGTTGATAGACCACGATTATCTGTTCAAGATTTTTTTTTACATTTTGAAATTTGGGTTGTTCATAGTAATACATCCAATAAATTACTGAGTTACTATGAAAAATAAAAAAATAAGTGATAAACATTATAACGAAAAGTACTGTGTTATTTTAAACGACACTGAATTACTTATTAAAATTTGTGCACTTATTAAAAAATTACCCTGTATATAGGGGGAATGTACCAACTGCCCAATGACCTAGGAGCTCCGCGACTTATTGCAAAAATAAAACAAAATTCTTGCTTAGAGTCCATCGTGGTAGCCTAGACGTTTTATCTATGACCTCTCAAGCAGAGGATCGTGGCGTCGAATCCGGGCTCTCACCAGAGTTTATTTGGAAATTAACAGCTTCTCGGTGATGGATAACATGGTGAAGAAATCATCTGTGAAGAAATTTGTAGATGGGTTTTGTGAGCCCAATCCACTAGGGCCGAATAGTAACTGCAGCCTAAGCCCTTTCATTCTGAGAGGAGCTCTTCAGAGCTTAATCCGGCCCTAAATTGCACCTCTACATTTCTGTTTAGTCTCGTTTCTTTAAGTATACTTAGTTGTTTAATTTTTATGCGGTTTCGTTGTCCCTAACTTGTTCGGTCATGACAAATTTCCCTATACTTTTGCATGATGGGTGGAGTTTTAATTTTATATTTGGTGTGATGATCGGTTTCATACTTCCATCATCAGGCAGTATGGCATTTCATCCATGTTCCATACATACCATTCATAACACAGGAAATGAAACGAGTTTTATAAAGATGTTATGTTTCTTTCAAATTTAGTGTGCAGTAAATAATATAAAAAGTCATGGTGGCCTAGTGGTTTGAACTATGGCCTCTAAAGCAGATTGTCCTGGGTTCGATTCCGGGCTCGTACCTCTTAGTTTTTCGGAATTTACGTGCGAAATTACATTTGAAAATTTTCCATGAGCTTTACGGCGAAGGTAAACAGCATAAAGACAGCGCACACCTACGAAGAAATTCAATGGTGTGTATGAAATTCCCAATCTGCACTGGGCGCGCGTGGGAACTCCGCCTCCAGCCCTCTCATTCTGGGAGGCTTTTGTGCCATGAAATGGGACGTATATAGGCTGGGATGTTGTAAATTATTTGATGTATTTCGTACTAAATACAAACTGAAATATAGATGCACAGAAAAAACCCCAGAAAAAAGACCAATGCTGGGAATCGAACCCAGGTCCTCAGCATTCCGTGCCGCGTGCCATACCCCTACACCACCACTGGTCTAGAGATTAGACACGAATCTTTCCTATACATCATACATTTCAATCTGCTAAATCATCACCTTATGCAGTGACAAGCGCACATCTATGTTACACCCTCATCGAGAGATTTTAACACTCCTTCGGAACTAACCGCTCACCTGGACAAGAGATGGCGCTACTGTGCAACTTTAAACAAGTTAGCTATGAAGTATCTTTTTTTTGTACTTTTTGTAAAAAATAAGTACAAAAAAAAGATACTTCATAGCTAACTTGTTTAAAGTTGCACAGTAGCGCCATCTCTTGTCCAGGTGAGCGGTTAGTTCCGAAGGAGTGTTAAAATCTCTCGATGAGGGTGTAACATAGATGTGCGCTTGTCACTGCATAAGGTGATGATTTAGCAGATTGAAATGTATGATGTATAGGAAAGATTCGTGTCTAATCTCTAGACCAGTGGTGGTGTAGGGGTATGGCACGCGGCACGGAATGCTGAGGACCTGGGTTCGATTCCCAGCATTGGTCTTTTTTCTGGGGTTTTTTCTGTGCATCTATATTTCAGTTTGTATTTAGTACGAAATATATGATTTCACGGGATGACCGTAAAAGTAATAAAAAAAAAATGAAGTTGAAAAAAAAAATAAGTACAAAAAAAAAGATACTTCATAGCTAACTTGTTTAAAGTTGCACAGTAGCGCCATCTCTTGTCCAGGTGAGCGGTTAGTTCCGAAGGAGTGTTAAAATCTCTCGATGAGGGTGTAACATAGATGTGCGCTTGTCACTGCATAAGGTGATGATTTAGCAGATTGAAATGTATGATGTATAGGAAAGATTCGTGTCTAATCTCTAGACCAGTGGTGGTGTAGGGGTATGGCACGCGGCACGGAATGCTGAGGACCTGGGTTCGATTCCCAGCATTGGTCTTTTTTCTGGGGTTTTTTCTGTGCATCTATATTTCAGTTTGTATTTAGTACGAAATATATGATTTCACGGGATGACCGTAAAAGTAATAAAAAAAAAATGAAGTTGAAAAAAAAATAAGTACAAAAAAAAGATACTTCATAGCTAACTTGTTTAAAGTTGCACAGTAGCGCCATCTCTTGTCCAGGTGAGCGGTTAGTTCCGAAGGAGTGTTAAAATCTCTCGATGAGGGTGTAACATAGATGTGCGCTTGTCACTGCATAAGGTGATGATTTAGCAGATTGAAATGTATGATGTATAGGAAAGATTCGTGTCTAATCTCTAGACCAGTGGTGGTGTAGGGGTATGGCACGCGGCACGGAATGCTGAGGACCTGGGTTCGATTCCCAGCATTGGTCTTTTTTCTGGGGTTTTTTCTGTGCATCTATATTTCAGTTTGTATTTAGTACGAAATATATGATTTCACGGGATGACCGTAAAAGTAATAAAAAAAATGAAGTTGAAAAAAAAATAAGTACAAAAAAAAGATACTTCATAGCTAACTTGTTTAATTATTTGATGTCTGTCTAAAACTGCACAACGATTATATTGACGTAGCACTAAACTCTGAACTCTATTACAGAACTCATTCCACCAATTTCCACACCACGCAAACCCTTTTGTATATACAATGCCTAATGCTCATTTCTTCTTGCATGGATTGCACTAACCGTGTGCTACTAAAACGGGCTTACCTTCAAAAAGGACGCCGTCTTTGAGAAGCGGCTGGAAGAGGCCAAGCAGGAAGTTATACAGCAACTTCAGGATCAAATACAGGTATGTTATTGACCTAGAATATAGAATCTCTTATTGAAGACATTGAATATCATATTTCTGTTTTTACTAGCAGAGCGTTCGACGTAAGCGAAGATTTTTTTAAAAACGAATAAGTCTTTCGGATTTGAACCAGAGGCAGGTCGTTGTCCTCGTGGGGAGGCCAGAGGGTCGTGTTTTACGAGCCTGGTGATTTTCCTATCTATCTATTTATCTATTCGGTTTTGAATGGAACATGGTGTATTGAAAACAAGCTTTTTTGGCCATCCAATATAGAGAAAAACACGGTGACAGGAAAGTCTGGTATTCTGGGAATTTGGTATTTTAGAAATAGGATAAGTCTGCACTGCAATCTAGTATTTTGCAAATCTGATATTTAGGGAACGAGCGTTTTTTATTTTTGGCGTTTTCGTTTAGAAGTGGCGACATGAGTGAATCCGACTCGCACTTGGCCGGTTTTATACAGATTGCCAATATCGACGCATCAGTTATAAAACTTATAAATATTTACTCCTCTCAACGCAATCAATATCTTATAAATATCTCATAAAACGGCTATAAACTTTATACGAGCTAAACACCAATAACCCATATTTACTATTTTTACGTTGCGTAAATATACGCGATGAATTACAGCTTCTGAGAACGTATTAAAGTGGGGATTGCGTATTTAAGCTGATACAGTATAACGGACGAGCAGTCCGGTTGGGGATCCTATCGATGTTTAGAAAATTTTATTTCCGAAGGTTTAGAATCCCGAAAACTTCATTTGTCCGAAAGCATTTTTTTCTGAAACTGTAAATATTTCAGAATTTATTTCAGGACCATCGTGTAGAACCCTTTAGGTTAGGTTAGGGTTGTTTTATAAAAATCCTGAAATATTTACAGTTTCAGAAAAAAATGCATTCGGATAAATGAAGCATTCGGGATGTTCGGAAAAAAATAATTCTAAATTTTGATAGTTAACCGTCAGGTTGTTTGTTACCGATCCAATATAATGTTTTGACTTTTCGCGATTTTCCTAATAATAGCCTAGTACTCATAACATAAGCTTTGCTTACTTTGGGACTAGGTCAATAAGGGTTTTCTATGAGAGGCTATTTGGCGCTAGTATCGTCAGGTCCGTTTGACAACTTTGACATTTTTTGTATGGGTGTAACGTCAAATAGACCTTACGATACTAACGCCATCTAGCGATATTTCACCTGTCAGAAAACCCTCATTGGTGTGAATTATCACATGATATTAATTTTATTTCTTTATTAATTAATCAAATTAATCAAAAGACCAGATGGCCTAGTAGGTAGAGAACCTGACTACGAAGCTTGAGGTCCCGGGTTCGATTCCCGCGTCGGGGCAGATATTTGTATGAATAATACGAATATTTGTTCTCGGGTCTTGGGTGTTTAATATGTATTTAAGTATGTATCTATCTATATAAGTATGTTTATCCGTTGCCTAGTACCCATAACACAAGCTATGCTTAGCTTACTTTGGGACTAGGTCAATTTGTGTGAATTGTCCCGTGATATTAATTTTATTTATTTATTTAAAAGTCAAAAGTCTTTGACCAGTGTGTGTTGCCAGTGATGACTTATGGCACTGAGACGTGGCCGCTAACGATGGGCCTCATAAGAAAGCTCAAAGTTTATTTATTGGGTTACCGACGCTTGGGGCGCTAAGAATAGTAAACTTCATTCATGCTAGCGCAATATATTGCTAGTGTAGGCGTGGAAAAGTGTTTTACAACGTTTATGACTGGAGGTAATAACACGACCCTCTCTGCCAAAAAATGGGACAATGATCACGTTGGTATAGAAAATGTTTGGTTTGTGTGTTTCCATTTCTTGAGAGTTTCCGCAATACGAGTGTATGATTGGGTTGAGTAGAACGTTTTAATAATTAAAACACGTTGTTCGGTCGTAAAACGCTCCATAGCAAATTTGTGGTATCTACGCAAAGCAATTTGCATGCAACAACTGTCGTATTTGCCACCAAAACAAAATGGCGACAAAAAAAGTTGTTTACCTCCAAGTACCCTGTACCAACTTGTATAGGCTGAGATAGTAGATTGTTCAAAAAGGGAGGAAAATAACCAATATCACACGAGGTTACTTGGCACAGCGAGGGTGCCAATATTCCGAGGGTGATATTGGTGTTTTTCCCGAGTTAAACAATCAGCTTTTCATTTCGACTACAAGGAAAGTAAGAAAATATAAGTATAAATAAATAAAAATGTCTAAACTCGTCAATATGATCGTTGTAAAAATACATACATTACAACCTACATTAGTCTGTTGATATTTATTAATTTCTGAGTAATTAGTTGTCTGGGAGAGATCGCTTTTTAGCGATAAGACCGCCTATTGTCTACCTGAATTTTTATTTTTGTAATGTCACTGTACTGTTTTTGGTGATCAATAAAGAATATTTGTATTGTATTGTATTGTATAATCAATTAAAGCAGTAGATAAAGTAGGTATTTTAGTAAATTTATTTATAAAATATGTAAGTAACTAATTTGAACCAAGAAGTTAAGCTGTATAGAGATAGGCTGTGTGGACAATATAATAACATTGTCGTTTACCGTGTTTTTTTCTTAACATTTTCTAACTTTTCTGGTTTAAGTCACTAAATAAGAAACTTATGTAAATTAATAATTTAATTTAATAATATTTCACTGGCATTATAAAATTTGTAATATGACTAATTAAGAAAAAAAAAACTCAGTACTTAATTTCCATGATATGCCGTAATGCTTGGCTGAATGCGTATGTGTTCCATTGACAGCCAATGCCTTTATTTTTTTTAATTCATTTCTACCCTTGGGAAGAAAATAATAGTTATCCTCCCGTATGCCAGATATGATTTGCCTCACTTACCGAGTATGAGAGATGAAAAAGTTGTTTACCTCCAAGTACCCTGTACCAACTTGTATAGGCTGAGAAAATAGTTCGTTGCTTATCTGAAACAACGGCCTAATCCAAAATACTACGGTGTGCAACTTAATACTTTAACTATTGCAAATAAGGTGTATAATTACACAGCGTATCATTTTGAATTAGGCCGTTCTTTTAGATAAGCAGCGAGTTATCCACAATGACGTGTTTTCAAGACACACGGGGTAGCCAGTGCCCTTCGTCCGTTGGCCGGCAGCCAGGCGGAAAGTGCCCCATCTGACCGTAGGTAAACATAAATAGAGCTAGTCTTAGCCGTCACGCTGCCAAATTGAGCAGTGCTCTCGGACTAGCTTTCACACGTGTGCTTAAACGATTTTCACGTGAGATTATTGACGAGTGTAGTTAGCATAATATGCGTTTTCGTGTCGCCTAGTGCCGCTGGCATAGTTTGCCAGTCATTTGAACGCGCATGTGCGTTTGTGGCACTTGAAGAAGTCTCGAGTTTGACAGGTGGCAGCGAATGCGTTTAGTTAACTTAAACGCTAGTGACATGGAATGTGATTTTTTTGTGTTGCGTTGTGATTTTGTTTATACGATGTGATAAGTTATGCCGGATCGGAACCATCTTTTTTTTTATAGGCGACGCGTAAGTTTTCTTACAAGTTTTTATTAACCTCCACCTGTCCCATTCTTGCATGTAAAATTTGACACTCTTCCCGATTGAGGTGAAATTTGGCATTATGTGTAAATCGGATAACAATGCTATTATTATTATGAAATGGAGCTGATCTGATGATTGTGCTGGAAGGTGTCCATACATGTTACCTTTTCGATGTTATAATTATAAATTTATAACTTACATTATTTTAATACATTCGATATATTCATTTTCGATATTCACACATGTATCCCCAGTTGTTGTAGATAAATCTAATGATCTCTCTATTTAGAAGTCAATTTGAAAAAGCCATAGGTAGGCATAAATAAAATAGAAAATGGGGAAAATGTGAATTGTTGTAAGTATACATATTTGGCTTTTGATATCTGGAACAACTTCTGAATATTAAATATCGGTTGCAGATAAAACGTAATAAGTCGAGATATAAAAAAAACCGGCCAAGTGCGAGTCAGACTCACGCACTGAGGGTTCCGTACAAATTTTTAGGTTTGTCAAAATATACACCGTGAACAGACGTAACCATAATAATCCGGTGTTAACAGAATCCTGCTTCTAAGTAAAATGTACGCAATGTGGGATCATTTTTATATTGGTTAGTCAGGACCCCCCTTAATATTTAATATACCGTGAAATTTTAGTGGTTGTTTTCCCGAAACGAGGTGATTTAGTATCGATTATACAATCGATTTAAGTATAATTACTATTTTGACTAGCGTCAAAAATCCAATTGTGAAAAACGAAAGTCGAAAATGACCGCAAACCAATAATAACGCTTCGTTGGTACCTAACCTATTGTACGATCGTACGCTACTTGTACCAACGAAGCGTTACTATTGGTTTGCGGTCATTTTCTTCAATCGGTCTATGTATTATTAGTCTTCTGTATTCATGATATATTATATTAGTGTGTACTGGCGTGTATTCTTTGTATGTTTGTGTATTGATTATGTTAAGTTTATTGGTTTGGGTTTACTTTTGATTTCGACTCTTTTTACTCTGCATTGTATGCCTACTCTTGTCTCTGGTGTCCTGTCAATCGTTCAAAGGTTAACTGGAAGAGATCCCTTTAAGGGATAAGTTCGCCTTCGTACATTTCTTTCTCTTGTTAACTGTTAATTTTCATGTTTTACGTACAATAAAGAGTTTTACATACATACATACATACATTTTCGACCTTCGTTTTTCACAATTGGATTTTTGACTCTAGTCAAAATAGTAATTATAAATCGATTGTACAATCGAAACTAAATCACCTCGTTTCGGGAAAACAACCACTAAAATTTCACGGTGTATAATATTTCAAAAATCTTGCTAAGAGCTTTATATTTCTAAAGTTATCATTTGCAGTACTGAAACAAATTAGCGCACCACAAAAAATACTACAAAATCGATTTAAAAAGTCGACCCGTTTTTAGGTAACAAAAAAATGCTCACGTTAAGTAAGAGTCCAGTAATTGACATATCGTAGTATAGATTTGAGTTAGGGTTCCAAAAATCCCACGACAAGTAGTAGTAGAAAGCGGGCGGCAGAGGAGCGAAACGAAACGTTTACGTTTATTTAAATAATTGCTGTCATATTAGAGTAATTTATGTCAAAAATGTGGCACTTGCGTAGAAAGTGGCATCCTCATTTAATATCTACTTTTATTGTTGCAATATAAACGATTCCTTGTTATCGCGGGTCAATGAACTGATACGCAACTTTTTTCACGCCTTTGCTGTTGCATGTCACTGTCACAACAAAGGGAGTTTTTTTAACCTCCGACTCAAAAAGAGGGGTGTTATAAGTGTGACCGCTATGTGTGTGTGTGTGTGTGTGTGTGTGTGTGTGTGTGTGTGTGTCTGTCTGTGGCATCATAGCTCTTAAACGGGTGAACAGGTTTCTTGGTGATGGTTCTTAGACATGTTTCATCAAAATTGGTTCAGTCGTTTCAAAGTTATCAGCTCTTTTGTTAGCTGCGGAAGGGATCTTAGACGCGAAATGGGCATTTACTTTATTTTCCGAATATGTGTGACCAAATTGCGTCGGGGGTTTTTAAAATTTAAAATTTATTGTTTAATTTGAAATTGTCCAACGATTGACAAGTCGTGGTAACCTAGTGGTTTGACCTATGGCCACTCAAGCCGAGGGTCTTGGGTTCGAGTCCAGCCCGCACCTCAAGTTTTTTTACATTTGAAATTTTACGGTGAAGGAAAACATCGTGCGTGAGCGAACCTGGACTCACTTGCGGAGAAATTCAATGGTGTGTGTGAAGTTCCCAATCCGCTCTAGGCCAGCGCGGGAAGTACGGCTCAAGCCCTCTTATTCTCAGAGGAGGCCATTTCCATGCAGTGGCACGTATAGGCTGGTATGATGATGGATGATGGACGAATTATTTCATGTGAATACAATTTATGTGATTATTTAATGTGCATTTTCTCAAATTACTTTTACAAATCAATTTCTACAATTTAACATTAACTTAAAACAACACTATTAATTAAATACGGGAAATGTCTTGACTTTGGCGCGTTTGCCGTGCACACGGTATATAGGTAGAGTCAGCCTCGGAAGTAGCTGAACACTTTAGTACTTTGTCGCAATAACCAGCTATACTGTGAAGTATGAAATGTGTCACGTTAATGAAAGTGACAACGTACTAAAGTGTTCAGCGACTACTGAGGCCGGCCGTACTAAATGTAACCAAATGTGACCAACTTTCTTATTGACTGTCAACACTTACACCGCGTTGGTACTATAAAAATAAAATGACAATCGGGACTCTATTTATAATGTGGTAGTCACGGTTTTGAAGTATCGATGCTTGGCCGCCAGCCAGGTAATGGGGGACATTATTCGCGCGCCTGACCCCATTTTTAACACCACGCTGTCTCGCGGCATATATTTTTTTCAGTGGCGCCAATGTGCCACTTAAAAGTACATGTGTTGACATTTAGTGCATCGGAGCTAAAGGCGGTTTGCTAAAATAACTACACCCTTATAATTCGTGTATTCTAAGTACAGAGTAGCTGTTGCCCGTGACTCCGTCTGCGATTTGAAATCAATAAACTTTGAAACCTATCAACTAAGTATTTAATGTACTGAAACAATTACTTTGCTCACCCGCGACCTTAAGATAGCTAAGTTTATGTTAAAAAATGCGTGTTCATGCAGTTCCTCCACCTCCATACTGTATGAACACACACAAATCACACAAACCCAACTATCACCACTACCAAACTAGACGCATTTCGAACTCAACCAGAGCTCATCTTCATTCACTGCGCTACCAAATGTTAGACTCAAATGTTTATATGTTGTTGATATGTTCATTAATATGGACCTCCGTAAAGTAACGCCTGATTCAATAAATCAATCAAAAATTTAAAAAAAAAATACTTCGTACAGTTGAAGCCGTAAATATCTATATGCAGCCGTCGCGTCAAATACATGTAAACACCAACTTTATGGTTAGTGGCATAGAGTACGTATTTTTGACGCCTTGGTAACGTACATATCATCACTACTTTAAATAAAAAAGCTTCTTGAAATGTATAATCTTGCTAATTGAACTTTATATGGTGTGTTTTAATGTTCACTTTTATTTACATAATTAATTTAAAACGAGCTTCTAAAGTAGTGTGTCCTATTGCTTACCATTGTAACTTTCTCTCTGTGTACCTGTTTTCTGTATCGCTTACTATTTCTGGTGTACAATAAAGAGTCATTGTATTGTATTGTAGTGACAATATATTATGACCTTGACTGTACCCTAAACTTAACTGATTCTTAAACACCATTTTTCCGCGTGAATGTTTAAAAGAGGGCGCCGAGCTTTTGGCGCTACTCGATTTTAGGTATTATTGTGAAGGGTGTCTCGGCGGAGTCGCGGACAGGAGGGAATCGTGGCGGCTCAGGTTAGGATGGGCGGAACGCGCGCGAATGTAGTTATTTCCTTCGTATTATTAAAACAATAGATATTTTGAAGATGTAAGTCGTATACGTTACAGAAAATAAGTAGTTTTGTTATTATAAAAAAACTCATTACGTTCCGTTAAGTATTTACGTTGTACTAAGGGAATCCATTCTTTTTTAGAGTTAACTTTGGATTTAATTTCTTTCGAGCAAAGTATAAGTAATCGTGTTTCTAAAGCGTACGACTTATAGAGTAAATCCTTAAATGTCTAACTTATGACCCACATAGACTAAGATTCAGAAATAACGATTTAGTAAGGAATCTAACAAACGCAATTATGTCGTTCTTTCCTCGGCACAGCCTTAAGTAAACAAACAAATTATTACTTAACGAGTTTGTTTTGTATTCATTGTGTTAGGACTTATTTTAATGGAACTCGTTTACTGATAAGGGGTGGGTCAAATGGGCCATGTTTACACTATCCATCTTCGCTGCAGTATAGTGTTGAATGTCGTGATACGAAGTCGTGATTTGTGGGTCAGTTTGTGATATTTGTGAAGTTAAAGTGTTGCAAAGTGGCTGACATGTTATTCTTAAATGTGAGTTTTTTTACTTCCCACAAGTCGTTCCTCGAAAATTCGTCTGCGAAGAATCCGTTTATCGTTATCCCACGGGACAATGCGATTTTCCGGGATAAAAAGTTTCCTAGTTAGTTAATAAACTTAATGATTTATCTAGTATCACTAGCTGTTACCCGCGACTCAACCTCAACACAAATCAACCTAGTCCCAAACTAAGCAAAGCTGGGTACTGGACGACGATAAACGACGATACTTATATAGATAAATAAATACTTAAATACATAGAAAACATCCATAACTCAGGAACAAATATTCGTGCTCATCACACAAATAAATGCCCTTACCGGGATTCGAACCCAGGACCTCTTGCTTCGTAGGCAGGGTCACTACCAACTAGGCTAAGGCGGTCGTTACACCATCTTATTTCAAACTTGTACTGTACTCTGCTCGCACACCGAAGCACATCACTATTCTACTAAGATATTAGGGTTCCTTAAGCAAAACACGGGTCCGCTGGTCTGTCATAGTGCTGTATATCTGGAACGGGAACGGTTTTAAATATCTTAAAGTTAATACATCGAATGGGTTATAATATTGAAAAGTTTTTTCCTGAAACTGTAAACTTCTCAGGATTTATTAAAACGGCATTGTGTAGAATCCATCAGGTTACGGCAGTTTAGTTTTATAACAATATAAAAAAAATACGATTTCTGAAAAAAAACTTTTCAATATTTTAACCCATTCGTTATTTTAATACAATTGACATATTATTTTTCGGTATTCAGATACTTACGTTTCCATTTTGAACGACGGTAGGTAGACATTTTCACTAAGAGTAGGTAATACAAGAAGTAATAAAAATAGAACAAAGTTGAAAGAGACCCTCGCAAGTAACTTTTTATTCTAGTTCTTAAGAAGAATAGAATCACTACGTGTCAAAGATATTGATGGGGAATAATTCTATTGTATGAGTAACGTTTAAATGGAAGAAATGTAGGTACAGTCATGCATGACCCCCCGTAAACACCTCGCATGGCAGACCAATGAGTGATAAAAAAATATATGTTATTTAAAGCCCTACTGCAGTTTAAAATTTAACCGGCTCGATTAGACTTAATGTCCAGAATAATATCTTTGAGCCCCATGGGCCATCAGCCCAGCAGCAACAGCTACGAGCGATGTGCCCTGCCCACTGCCACTTGAGTCTGGCTCTTCGGGCTATGCCGGTGACTTTAGTTCTTGCGCGGATTTCATCATCTGTAATGTGCATGCAGATAAACTCGAGCATAGTCCTCTTTATCCTTCATCCAAACAATGTAAGTAACGTTGTTTAATTGTTCAGGTGCTGTTGTCGGACCCGGACGCGGAGTTGTCGAGTTGGCCCTTGGAACTGGTCGCTCTGCGGGACAAGATACACGACGCGAGACCGCAGGAGAAAGAGGTCAGTCCCACACGCCCCGACGCAGACTTGACCAAAAAATTATTGACTATAGACCCCTAACTTGTGCCATGACTACAGGTGAGACTTAAATAAAATATATGTGTATGACGCGCACAAAGAAAGGCATACAGGCTGGTCCTATAAATCAACGATAACCACCACGCGAGACCAGGCGAGAGGCCAGGTCATACTAGTTCTAGAAAAAATAAGAAAGAAAAATCCATGTCACTTAATGATAATGGAGTCACATAACATGCCACTTTTAGGGGTCCACATCGGGTTGCATATATTGTTAAAGGTCAACAATAAGAACAATAAGAAGGAAGGTTGTTTGTCATTATTAGAAGTGGTAAAAAAATGGTTCTAACATTTTATACATTGTCTTAAAATTCTTCCTCATCCCAGCCTATGTACGTACATCCCACTGAAAGCATAGGCCTTTCAGAATGAGATGGCTTAGGTCGTAATTCTCACGCGGGCCCAGTGCTGATTGGGAACTTCACACACACCACTGAATTTCTTCGCATTTCAACTCAGAGGTGCAAGCCCTCTACATGAAAGGCCGTACGTGAAACCAGTAGGCTTTTTCTTCTAACAAATTAGGCTGTATCCATACAATAAAGTCCGTAAGTCATGACGTACTAAGCGTTCCCATGAGCCATCGCAACATGTGTGTTGATCAAACAACGCTTCAATCGCCCCGTCCGATATCGGTGTTGAGATTAGCGGCTCAATCAACACGTGTTTGATTCGGTTGTATCGTCTGGTTTTTCACAAGTCGGCTAAGTAAGTAAGACAGTTTGAAGAGTTGTTTGTGAATAATCTAAATGCTCAAACCAGTCGCGGTAGCCTAGTGGTTTGACCTATGGCCTGAAAAGCAGAGGATCGTAGGTTCGAACCCGGACTCGCATTTCTATTTTTTTCGGAATTTACTTGCGAAATTACGAAATTATTCTTGACAAGGATGGTCTTAAATAATTTATTGAATCAAACGTTACTTTCATATTAATGAACTGAAACAATTACTTTGCTCACCCGCGACCGTTTATGCAAGAAATGTGTGTCCATGCAGTTCCTCCACCTCCACTCTGTACGAACACACACAAATCACCCAAACCCAACTATTACCACCACCACCACACTAACTGGTGTTTCAGTAATTGTCTCAGTTCAATGATGGTCATTCCGAAATCGCTGATAGTATAAAAAATTAAAAATTTTAAAAACCCTCAACGCAATTAAGTCTAAGATCCCTTTCGCAGCATACAAAATAGCAGATAACTTTGAAACGGCTAGACCATCTTTGATGAAACATGTCTAAGAACAATAGCCAAAAAACCTGATTTCAAATAAAAAAAGCCGTATCCGAATCGGTTCACCCGTTTAAGAGTTATGATGCCACAGACAGACAGACAGACACACACATAGCGGTCAAACTTATAACACCCCTCTTTTTGTGTCGGGGGTTAAAAAAATAGACATTTTAAAGAGTCCTTTACCGCCTAGGTATTAAATAGTATATGTAAACGTTTTGGGCTTTGAACTGAAAGCCGTAGCGGTAGCAACTGGTACAAATAATTAAGAATGTGAAATTCCCATACCAATAGATTGACAAAAGCGCTATAAATAACCCAAATGCCGTATCCGTGAGTAAACGCGTCGTTTACGCGCCGTAAATCACGACGGTTGCCGGTCGTCTCCATTGTTTTTGGCCGGCTATTCTTGATGGTGATGCGTTGACTGTTTTTTCTACTAGAGCACTTTAATCCGCAGCCTTAAGCCGAGTTTAGACCTTCAATAATAACTTTAATTTCAATAATAGATGGAAAAAAACCCGCCTGTATGTATAATGTATAATTCAGGGTCCTATGGGAATTCCGCAAAAATGTATATCCTATGTCACTCGCGAAACTGAGACGCATCTAATGACACCTCACACTTCAAAGTCCATTGAGCCGTTTAGGCTGTAGGGCGTGCCAAAGAATTGGCTAAGTAAAGTTTTTTGAAGAGGTGCTAATTATATTTTTTTTCGGCAGTCGGCGTTCTGGAGATTGAGAAACTGCAGCTGTTTTTTTTTTTTTATGTTAGAGAGGCCAGACAAACGGAACTAGTGGGTCACCTGATGTTAAGTGATCACCACTGTCCATAGACACCCGCAGCGCTTTACGCGATGCCAGTGCGTTGTCGGCCCTAAAAGGGAGAGGAAAAAGGAAAGGGAATAGAGGAGGGGGAGAGGTATTGGGCCCCCGGCGCTCTCACTGACCGTACGAAACGCAGCAGGAGTACTGCTGCTTCACGCCGGTGTTCTGTGAGAGGGTGGTACTGCCCCGGACGAGCCGGCCCATTCGAGATGCAGCGGCTAGCTACAACATGGCTCTACCACTACTAAAAATACTCTCCTATTGTTTACTGGAAATATTTTTTTGAGTGTTTGAGATGACATTTGTGAGATTTTATGGTTGACAAGCCGTTCGTGCTCAGAACTTAGTAGAAACAGAAAAAAAACCGAAGTGAACTGTCACTGCTGTCAAAATCAAATCGTTTGCGTTTCGTTTGCTGTGCGTTTTGGTGTGCTCAGTGTGATTTTTTTACTATTTTGATCGACCTCCGCATAAAATCCGGACTTTCAATTTTACCGCATTTCTCCACAACTTATGCACAATAATTGGATCACGATTGAATACTTTCGATCACTATTTTGGAACTGCTTCTTGGACAACGCAAAGCAAACGAAACGCAAACGGTTAGATTTCATTTGACATTGACAGAAGCGACAGTTGAATTCGTTTTTAGGGTTCCGTAGTCAACTAGGAACCCTTATAGTTTCGCCTTGTCTGTCCGTCTGTCTGTCTGTCCGCGGCTAAGCTCAGAGATCGTTAGTACTAGAAAGCTGTAATTTGGCATGAATATACATATCAGTCACGCCAACAAAGTGGTAAAATAAAAAATAAAAAAATAATTTTTTTTAGGGTACCTCCCATAGACGTAAAGGGGGGGTGATTTTTTTTTTCTCCACTAATCCTATAGTGTGGGGTATCGTTGGATAGGTATTTTAAAACCATTGCGGGGTTGCTAACATGATTTTTCTATTCAGCGATCTGTTTGCGAAATATTCAACTTTAAAGTGAAAATTTTCATTAAAATCGAGCGTCCCCCCCCTCTAAAATCTAAACTGTTAGGTGGAAAAATTTGAAAAAATTCAGAATGGTTGTAAATATATCAAATTTACTAGGAAAATTATAGCGGCTAAGATTGCTTGGAAATTATTTCTAGTTTAAGAGTAAATAGTAGCCTAAGGTATAAAACATACCTAAACTTGGATGATTCCGTACACATACGAAATCCTTCGAAAAACATTACTTGATTTTTTTGGTAATGGCTACGGAACCCTACCTTGTGCGTGTCCGACACGCTCTTGGCCGGTTTTTTTTTCCTATTTCTTCTTAGTACTGAGCACGAACCGCTTGTCAGCCATAAAATCTCACAAATGTCATCTCGAACACATAAAAAAATATTTCCAATAAATAAAAGGAGATAAAAATAAAACAGCTGCAGTTTCTTGGTGTTGAAGTCGACCACTGTCGAAAAAAAATATAATTAGCATCTCTTCAAAAAACTTTACTTAGCCAATTATACATACTTAAATACATACGCTCGAAAAACGTAACCCTCCTTCGACAGTCGGGTGGAAAAAGTGAAAATTGCATTACATGGCGAGGCAAAAAAGCGTACGAGATTGAAGTCGACGGTGGAAGGGTAAAATCACTAAAGCGTCATATACAGTTGTGGCCATATAATTAAGAACGATTATTTATTGAGATGATTTTTTCAAAGTAACAAGTATAACTAATTGCCCGTATTTTTTTTATTTCTCTCGGTATTGCAAAACTTTTCCGTACTACCGGTACATTCATTTATGCAACATAGTTGGCTAAAAAATTAATAGAGAAACTTTATACATTCGATCTGAACCTAGTATTAGTACTTACTGGCTGGTCACGTAATTAAGAACGCTGAATAGTTTATTATTTTTTCAAATTTAAATAGAGAACATTGTGTGGCTCTGTGGTTGTAGATTATTATTCGTATAATTTTGGCGCCATTTCGTGCTGTTAAAGTCTTAAAAGTGATTACTTCGTATAAAAACAATGGGGAAAAATAAAAGTTGTGATAAATCTACAAGAGAAGTAATAATAAAACTTCGCGAGAAGAATTGGTCGTATAAAAAGATAGCCGACCATCTGCAATGTTCAAAAACAATGGTTTTCCATGCCGTAAAGCATTTTTCCACGTATCAAACTACTTCAAACGTTCCGCGTGGATCTAGACAGAGAAAGTCATCTCGTCGAGATGATCGAAATATCGTTCGTTTGGCAAAACAAAATCCTTTTAAAGGGTCTAATGAGTTGAGAAAAGAATATTTTGGCGAAAACAACCCTTCAGCAATCTCTGCACGCACTATTCGAAGGCGTTTGGTAGAAAATAAGTTGAACGGAAGGATAGCAAGGAAGGTGCCTATGTTGAAACGATGTCATAGGCAAGCCCGACTTGCATTTGCAAGAAGGTATGAAAACTGGACAGTCAGACAGTGGAAAAACGTTCTTTTTTCTGACGAGACAAAAATAAATAGGGTATGTTCTGATGGAAAACGATACGTACGACGCCCTCCGAATAAAGCATTCGACCCAAAGTACACAAAAGTGACATTAAAGCATGGCGGGAGAAATGTGAAAATTTGGGGGTGCTTTTCTGGACATGGCGTTGGACCTGTTAGGCTGATAGAAGGAAACATGGATCAATTCCGATACAAAAATATACTGCAAGAAACAATGTTACCATATGCCGAAGACGTGCTTCCGGTTATTTGGACATTCCAGCACGACAATGATCCAAAGCATACTGCACGCACCGTTAAGGAATTCCTCACATCACAATCAGTTTCTGTCTTAGATTGGCCAGCCAACAGCCCAGATCTTAACCCAATAGAGCATCTTTGGTGCGAAGTCAAGAAAAAGGTTTCAAATCGACAGTGTGGCAATTTGAGAGAGCTGTACGACGTTTTCTTACAAGAATGGAACTCTATTTCTCTTGCGAAATGTCAAAAATTGATAGATTCAATGCCTCGCCGGTGTAAAGCCGTAATTAAAAGCCGTGGACATGCTACTGACTATTAATTTTAGTTCAAATGTATTAAATTGCTTTTTTTTCTATACCAACTTCACATTAATATGATTTATTTAATCCAAGTTTCATATAAAACAACTCTCGAGCAGTTTAATAAATCGTTCTTAATTATTTGTCCAGCTTCATTACTATTTGAATTTATAACTATAAAGAACAAATAAAATTTGTAAAAAAAAATGTTAGCAATTATACACTATTATTCTTAATCCCGTTTGCTCTATCCATGTGGCTATTTTATAACATAACTTGTTACTTCTAAGAAGGAACACAACTAGACATATGACAAAATTTAGATAAAAAAAAATCGGAAACTTCAAATCGTTCTTAATTGTATGACCACCACTGTATCTATCATAATGGCGCTTTAGCGTTTTTACATTAGTGATAAGATTTAAAATTGCTAAAGCTCCCATATATTTATTATTATTTTTTTTTTTATTGAATTAATCACATGCAAGCTTACAGTACAGAACCAAAACACTCACACATTAATTAAAAAAAAAAAAATGGAGAACAAAATTAAATGGTCTTAAGCCTAAACATTTGACAAGATGTAATATCAATAATAATAATAGTAATATAAGTAACTTAAAACAAATGTCAAGATTACATTACAATAGAAAATAGAAAATAAACCAATATCATATCATGCATGCCACAAAATACAAATGAAATTATTATGTCCAATAAAAAAATAAATAAAAAAAACTCGATTAAATCGATACCGGAAATATCAAATGGCGTAAAGGACAAAAATGCGAAAATAAGTCTTAAATGCCATTCGATAGGGGAAAAAAAGCTGTATACGATGGCATTTAAGACTCATTTTCGCATTTTTGTCCTTTACGCCATTTGAGATTTCCGGTATCGAAATATCATGTCCTTTTAAACAAATGAAATGTCAAACTTTAAAAATAGCTTCATACTTAAAACATTTATAAAATAAAATTCAGGTACAAGTTATATAATAATTCAGGTACAAGTTATACAATAATTCAGGTACATAAAAAAACAATGACCTTCCTCATGAACACACCCAAATTATCGGCAAATATATCAGCATCCGGGACCTGAACTAGCATATTGTTTAGGAGCGAGAGAGCCCTAGTTGTAGGCGCGTTTCTAACTTGCACCGTGCGTCGTGCGTGTCAAAGGTACAGGTATATGTTATACCTATGTTATACCTATGTTTCCACCGTCGAAGTGGCAGGGGGGTTTCACTCGGCAGTTTAGGTATGTTCGGCCGGCGTAAGGCTCCATTTATTGGAGCATACTGCCACAGAATCAAAAGCAAATGCATACCTGATAAAGCTGTCCAATGCATACCTGATAAAGTATATTTTTAAAGTTAGTCGTATTTTCAATAATTAGTAATAATTACAATGGATATTGTGACGTATTTTAAGAGCAATAAGGTTGAATTTCCAAAACAATGCATGTGGTCGGTAGATCGCCTCTACCTTTTTAACTGTATTTTAGACCAGCAAGAAAAATTGTGCAAGCTTGTGGTAAATTTCAACACATTTGTACCATCACGCCTCCTTTCCAGCAAAAAGGGTAGGCAGGTAGATGTTCCCCCCGCCCCGAACATTCGACCTTTCCTAAGACGCGCGGCGCGGGCGCGGGTGACTGAACTGCGTCTAATTTTACCACTTAACATTTATTTACCGCGTCGCCGGCGCCGCGTTGTCAACCGCGAAAACTGCATACGGACTTTGATTGGATGCGATGACGCTACTACAACTGCAGTTCACTAATAAAGCTGTGCTTGTGAACACACTTTTTTGGAACTACTTGTAAATTACAATGTAGACAAATCTTACAATAGGATAGTTGATACCCAACCCACCAATCAAATGACGTAGTAAGTAAGCGTTTAACTTTTGTCACGAATAAATATTTTTCTTTCTTACTTTTTACTATTTTGGAAGGGCAAATAGAAGGCAGGCGAGGCAGGGGAAGACCGAAAAGGTCATTTATAGATCAAGCCAAGGAAAAAGTCAATGTCATGTCGTAGCTGAAAACGCTGGCAGAGAACCGAAAAGAGTGGCGATTACTCCACCGACAAGAGCTAAGCTCTTAAATTAATGATGATGACTTTTTAAATTCGAATGTATAACTAAAATTTACAGAATCTTCCTTCGATCTGTTTGTTGAGAAATTTTTATTGCCTCTCCCAAAATGTTCTCATTACTCGTTTCTTTGTTAATGTTGACGCCATTAAAAAATAATTCGAAGACACGACTCCAGTAAAAAAAACGCTTTATTTTAGCCCTGAAAACTAGATTAATTTTCGATTAACTGCAAAACTAGATTTTTTGTTGCTTTAGAACAAATAAATAGTTAGTTGAGTTGGCGAACTAGTGACGTCATAAGTTGTTATTGTCATTTAAACTCTATGGGAGAATTGTGTTTTGGAAATCTCGTCCCCATGACTGAGTCATGCCATGTGCTCCCGTCATTATCAATTGAGGTCTACGACCCCGTCGTTCTCCTAATCATCAGAGTTGACGATTAAATAATTACTGCACTTCCTCATAAATCATTGCTTAATTGATAATTGTTGGGAACTTTTTCTAAAAGAATCGATAAGTGGATAGGCACTTAAAGCTTAAACAATCGAATGAATGTTTTTCTTATTTAATAAGCTTGTTTAAAGGGCGGTTCTATTTGAAGATAAGTGATTTCTTTTGTCGTGTACATAATTTTTTATGTAAATAACAATTAGTGACAGACAAAATGCGTTGTAAATCTTTAAGGCCCGTTTGCACGGTCCAGGTTTTAAAAAATGCGTTAACCTTGGGTTAGAATTCGATTCGGAGTTGTACAGGGCATTTTTAAATACTACGTGGACAAATTTTAATATTTGCTTCGCTATTGTCAATTTTACACATGTATGTTGTGTTATTTTTACTTAAGCTTAAAAAAAAATTAGAGACTAGCTGTTGCCCGCGACTCCGTCTGCGTGGAATTAGTACCCCCCCCCGCACTCCCCCCCCCCCCCCACCGAACCCCCCGCACACCCGCGTTCATATTCACCACAAGTCAAGCGTACCTATAGAAGTTTTACTTCAAAAACCCCCGATTTTGAAACATTCTTCCGCTCCGCTCCTATTGGTGTTAGCGTAATGATTATATATAGCCTATAGCCTTCCTCGATAAATGTGCTATCTAACACTGAAAGAATTTTTCAAATCGGAGCAGTAGTTCCTGAGATTAGCGCGTTCAAAAAAACACACACACACATCGGCCTTTAGCAAGAGACAATTCGCAGTTTACGACGATTTCCGAACACTGGCGACCGTCCATCAATAGCCGTATTTATTAAGTTATGTTTGATATCAAATAAATACTGCACTCCATGGACTTAATTAGTTTACGTCAAATTAATGACATGTAAAGTTTTGATATCTATACAGGGTTATTTGTAATTCACTGACATCCTCTTAACCCTGAATTCCTATCACTCAAACAAATGTTTTTTGTTTTACGACTTTTTAAAATGAAGCACTTTTTTTCCCATACAAATACACAGAGTATCGTAAAAATAAGAGGTAATCTCAAATTTTCAAAACGTTATTACACCAAAAATATTAAGTTATGACAAAAGCCGTAAAACAAAAAACATTTGTTTAAGTGGTAGGAGTTTAGGTTTAAAAGGATGCTAGTGAATTACAAATAACCCTGTAGAGGGTTGTTGCAACTACTAGAAAATTTAAATTTTCAAAAAATCTCAATTCCTTCCATTTCACTATCTGTGCTCACAATTTCGTCAATAGCACTGTCACTATCAGCCTTATTTATTATTAGTCTATCAGTGTAATCCATCATACAATTTAAAGTTGGGGGGGTTCAATAACTCTATATTATATATTTTCACCGAAACGCGTCCATACCCTACGGCACCTGAACAACGACTGACAAACATCACATAAGTAATGTGTGACAACGCTATACGAAGCCGACATTTGCCGAGTCTTTTTCCAAAGACCGATGTGCATTCTTTATGGCTTCTTAATTCTTTATTCTTAGTGTGGTTACAGTCATTACAGGAGGGCACCTTTTCTCTGCAGCTGACTGTATCTTCGAAAGTTCAGTCAACCCGGGGGAATCGGTTGTTAGTACCCTTCACCACTGCTGTATACCCCGTTGTTTTGTGACGTCCGTAGCAAACAGGTTGTGACGTGGACGTACCGGATGCCGTAGGTACCGGTCTCGCACGGCGGTATACCGTGTTTTGTCTGCGACGCCTCGGTTAGAATGGTCGGTGTACTGCTTATCTATGCCCCTGACCTGACCCCTTGTCTTACTTATTACATGCTATAAAAACGTAATCATTGTGTTATCTGGTATCTGGTGTGTGTGTTGACGACCAGATGGCCTAGTGGTTAGAGACCCTGACTATGAAGCTTGAGGTCCCGGGTTCGTTTCCCGTGTCGGGGCAGATATTTGTATGAGAAATACGAATGTTTGTTCTCGGGTCTTGGGTGTTTAATATGTATTTAAGTATGTATCTATCTATATAAGTATGTTTATCCGTTGCCTAGTACCCATAACACAAGCTTTGCCTAGCTTAATTTGGGACTAGTTCAATTGGTGTGAATTGTCCCGTGATATTTATTATTTATTATTATCTATCACACATCATCACCATCAGAAATAATCATCATCATCCTAGCCTATATACGATCCAGATTGTGCGAGTTTGGGCCGTTGTCCCCACGCGGGCCCAGTGCGGATTGGAAACTTCACACACACCATTGAATTTCTTCGCAGGTGTATGCACCCTCACGATGTTTTCCATCACCGTAAAGCTCATGGTAAATTTCAAATGTAATTTCGCACATGAATTCCGAAAAACTCAGAGGTGCGAGCCGGGATTTGAACCCACGACCCTCTGCTTGAGAGGCCATAGGTCAAACCACTATGCCACCACGGCTTCAGAAATAATAGTGTTTCCTAATTTATGCGTGCCCCTTGAACGGTCCCAAGTATGATACGGTTCTATTAAATCGAAACTGTACTCTCGATGAAACCGAACCGCGTAACAGGATGGAACCACTTCGCTGCAAATCATGTTAGCATTACAGAAGCCATAAAAAGTGCAAGCTGCATACTGCGCGGTCGTAAAGCGAACCAGTTTGAAGGGTTCGATCAAGCGCCGCAATGTATCTAATCTGGGCTATATCGATATATACATCTGCCGAAGTAATCATTGAAGTGCTATCGCAAAATATTCGGATCTGGCATCACTTCTTTAAATTTCGAAAGACCCTTTAAAAAGCACAGTACAGTTATTGAATCGAATTTCGAAACGCTATTAGCGGGTCGTGCGCACCTAATTGAACGGAGCGCACTCCAGCGGGGCTACTACGAAATTCGAAGTTCGTATCGTGCCATCCCTCTCAGTCTTATGTTTAAATACTATTAGTGTGAACGGAACGGCATTACACGGAGTTCGAAAATCGATTTTCGTATTACCATGTATAAGGCCAGTGCATGGCGGGTACCTTTTAATTCAATTACTATTAAAAACATGACATACGCCAGAGCCGGTATCTTACTGGGTCACAGAAAAGCACGGTTTGAGCGATAATGTAATGAGTGCTTCCGCGTCGCGGGGTCGATTGAATAGTACCCAATTTAAAATGTATGAAGACTAACTTTTGCCCGCAACTTCGCGCATCGGTGAATCATGATGCGGATTTTTATCGCCAGAGCCTTCGCCATCGCAGAAGAGTGGCTTACCTATCGGTATTCTACAGGCTACATTTCGGTGAATGTGCTTTGGCACTGCACGACCTTGTTCCACCTGCTGCTTTCTTCGACAGGTCGACCAGAAGTAGGCGGGGTCTCCACCATTACGTTGTCAGTATTCCCAATATCCGCGCAAAGCGTTTTCGCTCTTCCTTCATCAACTGCACAGCTAAGGAGTGGAATTCCCTGCCTGCGACTGTGTTCCCTGAACACTACAATTTGGCTGCTTTCCAGTCTAGGGTGAATGAGCATTTACTAGGCTCCATCGTAGACCTCATCTTCGCTTTCAGTAAGGCGTGATTGTGGTCAAACGCAAGGTGTAGGTACTGCTGTTTGGCAAATTATTTTTCCCAAATATGACTTCCCAAATAACTTATCGCAATAGTTGAGACGACCAGATGGCCTAGTGGTTAGAGAACCTGACTACGAAGCTTGAGGTCCCGGGTTCGATTCCCGTGTCGGGGCAGATATTTGTATGAAAAATACGAATGTTTGTTCTCGGGTCTTGGGTGTTTAATATGTATTTAAGTATGTATTTATCTATATAAGTATGTTTATCCGTTGCTTAGTACCCATAACACAAGCTTTGTTAGCTTACTTTGGGACTAGGTCAATTGGTGTGAATTGTCCCCTGATATTTATTATTTATTATTTATTAATAGTTTCATTTCCCAAACGAATGTTTAGCAAAGTTACATTTCGCATATTATTCATTTGGTCAAAACATCATTTGGCAAAGTTTCACTTCGTCGAGATTTTATTAAGCAAATGTTTTATTTTGTCATAAATTAAATGCCAAAAAAATATTTGCCAAATTTGTCACTTCTCATGCTCAACTCATTTCCCAAACGAATATTTTGTTGCAGATATACAATAGTAGGTAACATTGTTAGGCATATCGCTGTCAGCGAGCGAGCGAAGCGAGCGAGCAAGACCTTTCAGGGCAGAAGCGACTCGGACAGGTTAGGTTCGCTACGCTACGCTTCGCTCCCGCCTTAGCCTTCGATGTTAGGTATTTTTTTTATGACAGCACAGAAAAGGATTATTACCTTACAACCACTTGTCATACAACCATGACATTGAATGTTTTCCATGTTTTAATGTACCTAGTGGTAATTTTCTTCACTTTTTCCCGCCGTAATTCACAATACCAGTATTATTAATTTTTATCCTACGCACTACTCAAATTGGGATATAAATATTTTGGGATTGGTATGTTATGCCAAACGCAACATTTGCCAAAAAAAATTTGGGAAAATAGAACATGACCACGCAATTATTTGCTAAACAATCACATGCCAAAAAAGAGGTTTGCTGACTGTAAAATTGCGATAAGTAGTTTTGACAATTGAGTTTTTGCCAAATAAAAATTTGGGATGAAAAGTTTGCGATGTGATACTTTGGTAAACATATTTTGCCAAACATTAGTAATCCCAAACGCAAGCCTATGTTGTATAAAAAAAAAATCAACTTTTTGTGTTTGTTGTTTACTCTGTCCTCTGGTTGTCCAAGTGACATCTTCAGACTGTTTCATAGAAAAATGCTTAGTTTGTCCAGGAGACAAAATTTGTGTAACCATAGCAACGGGTGCCAAGAAAAAGTTGATTCACCCGCATAATTCTTTGTGGTAAAGCTTCGTCTCTTTCACTGAATAAAGAAATCTGGCAAAGCACTATCCAAAATACATTATCATCGGTCATTCATTAATTCAGCCGAAAGACGTCCATTGCTGAATATAGGTTTCCGCCAAGGGTCGCTAAACAGACCGGTCCTGTGCCATCCTCATCCAGCTCGTAATTGTTGTTGGAAGAATAATATGTTATTTACGGCTCCAAAAGTACCACTACCGAACAGATGAAAACAACATTAATAATGGTAGTAGCACCAATTTGCCACTCATCCCCATTGGCACAATTAGAGAACGTTTTGGCCCCATCGGCTGTTAGTTCTAGCGATTCTTCGAGCTACGAGTATGTCGGTGACTTTAGTTCTTGCGTGGAATTTATTATTTCTAATGTGATCCCGCAGAAAATATCCGAGCGTAGCCCTCTCCATCGCCCTCTGAGTGACATTGAGCTTTCTTATATGTCCCATCGTTAGCGGCCACGCCTCAGAGCCATAAAGCATCACTGGCATCATCGGTATCAGTTAGTTAGTGTATATAAACCCCGTTTTATTCCTCATCCCGTTTTCCTAATCAACTTTTCATATTTTGACGGCCCCTAAATAAGCCAACAGTGAATACTTTCAGCTGCATTTTTCAAGGCATTCCTGCTGTTCCGCCAACTCTTATTAAAATAGACTTTACCGTGTTCATTTTAAAGTCTACTTTCGGAGTAGAAAAACAGTTTCCTGTAAACCGATATTATTTAGAGATGTTTATAAACGATCATTATGCACGTCGGCGCATTTTATGCGCTCGCCTGAAACGCCGCATTCCTGAAAATGCTTCTAACAACATTATGGCTCCACTGTGCTTATTATGCAACGTTTAACGAGACCATAAACGTAGAAGACAAATTTCAACTTTGATGCTTTGTCTTTGTAGTTCATTGATACACTAATTTCTCACGTAATTCCCATGGAAATTCACAAAAATTAAATCGTGGCCTTTATTAACATTATTAAAGAACATCCGCGCCAAATTGCAATTTACGAGACTCGGCGATTGATATTTTATGATTTTACGTGCGTACCTACATCCGAAACCCGTGGCCCGTGAGAATATCGGGATAAAAAGCAAACTAACTATGTATGTGAGAAATTTCCTTTTTTGCTAGCCACTCAGTACCACATGTGTCTGTAGTTACGTGGCCGTGTGGTATCAGAATGAAAAATCCATACAAATGAATGAGGAAATTTTGAGAGACTGTGTTAATAGTTAGGCTGAGTTGCATTCACGGTACTTACCTGTAAAATTCTATACAATTCGGACTCCAAAATTAAATGTACCAAGTTTTTGAGAAGTGCTCAATTCAGCTTTCAGAAATGTAATTAACCGAAGATTTGATAGCTGGTATGATATTGTAATTTGATCTAACTCGCACTAATAATCAAACCTCAGCTCATTCTTACGAAATACCTGTATAACATACAGTAAAACACTATAAAGCCGAGTTTAGACCTGCGAGAAAATTATGTGCAAGTTGCATTACATTGCGAGGCAATAAAGCGAACGATATTTAAGTGGTCAACCCAGGGCCGCCGTGTAATGCGACTTGCACAGTTTTTCTCGCAGGTCTAAACTGGTTACGTATCAAAATACCTAACCTAACCTAACCTAACCTAACCTAACCTACGTTCAAAATACCTAAAATCTAAATACCTAATGATTTTAAATACCTAAACAACTAACACCTACCTACGAATTACCTAAGTTTAAAATACCTAATGGAGTAAATGTCTAATGTTTAAAATATCAACAGCTATGACACCTAAGTTTGATACACCAACATTTGAAATACCAAATGGTCAAAATACCTAAATGAAACGAACATCGCTTAATTTTCGGCGAGCGAGCGAAGCGAGCGAGCAAGACGGTTCGGGGCGGAAGCGACTCGGAATGGTTAGGTTCAAAGGCCAATGCGGGAGCGTAGCGGAGCGAAGCTCCCGCATTAGCCTTTGGTGTTAGTTTTTTTTTTAACCACGTGAAAAATCTAATTTGTTTGATAAAATTTAGTATATGATTTACATTTAGGTACATTTCATAATGTTAAACACAATAATACCTAATGGAAATAATCATTTTCTGTGCTGTTACAAAAAAAATACCTAACATCGAAGGCTAAAGGCGGGAGCTACGCTACGCTTCGCTCCCGCCTTAGCCTTCTGAACCTAACCTATCCGAGTCGCTTCTGCCTTAAAAAGTCTTGCTCGCTCGCTTCGCTCGCTCGCTGCCAGCGAGATACCGGTTAGCATATACGAAAGCTTTCGGTATTTTGAATATAAGTGAAAAAATCATTAGGTATTTAGATTTTAGGTATTTTGAACGTAGGTTATTTTACGTTAGGTTTTTTAATTTTAGATATTGCAATAAGTAGGCATTTTAAGCTTTCGGTATTTTGAATATAAGTGAAAAAATCATTAGGTATTTAGATTTTAGGTATTTTGAACGTAGGTTATTTTACGTTAGGTTTTTTAATTTTAGGTATTCTGATACGTAACCGTCTAAACTGTGCTTAAGACAGCACGTTAGTTACTGATACGCCTTGTAAATGCTATCAATCTGTTTACGCCGTTTACGTTCCCCGAGGTTACAACAAACAAACGGTTACCGTAACGGTCCGGCTTCCTTATGGTGCCTTACGCGACTACTTCCGCGTACATATTTGATTTTTTATGCATTCACTAAACCTTTGATGAGCCAGGTCGGTTTAGTAAGACGCCGTAAAAGCACGGTTACTTAAATAATGTCGGTGTGAATTTTTAAACGGGTGGTCATATTGTCTAACGCGCCCTATTCGCTATCTCTTTCCGCCGTCATCCTATACGCGGTATACTACAACTTCCAGGCGTAACATCTGCATAGAGAAAAACAGTTCTACTGCGTTTTTATGTACCATCGCCCCAGACGCCAGATACCCATTATCAAAACAAATTTGCTTGCAGCCGTTGATGTTTATTGCTATGGATTGTTATGGACAGATGTCTAGCCACTGCACGCAAACTGGGCCTTTAAGGTGGTTATCTGGCGCTTGGGGCGATAGTACAGTACAGTAAAAAGTGGATAGAAGGAGGTGGTGAAAACGTCATCCCAAGTGCGTTAGACAATAAATAAATAATTCGACGGGTCTCTGACTAAACCTCATAATATGCATGTGCGTGCGCGCGGGCGCATGCTCCTTCACACTAAAAACGATTTGGATGAAATTTGGTATGTTGAAATAGTACATTGTTGTAGAGGCTGGAAAGTAAGCAATAGATGGACGAGTTTGTTTGAGGGCCGACGCGTAGCGGAGGCCCTCGAAAGTACGAGTCCATCTATTGCACTTTTGGCCGAGACTAAACATTGTGCTTTTCACGACTAATGCGAGGAAATCATTATCATCATCATCATCATAATCATCCATCCATCCATCCCGTCCATCCCGTCCATCCTGTCCATCCCGTCCATCCCGTCCATCCGACCATCCGTCCATCTATCCCGTCTATCCCGTCCATCCATCCATCCCGTCCATCCCGTCCATCCCGTCCATCCGTCCATCCGTCCATCCGTCCCGTCCATCCCGTCCATCCCGTCCATCCTGTCCATCCCGTCCATCTGCCCATCCGTCCATTCTGTCCATCCCGTCCATCCCGTCCATCCATCCCGTCCATCCGTCCATTCCGTCCATCCCGTCCATCCCGTCCATCCGTCCATCCCGTCCATCCGTCCATCCTGTCCATCCCGTCCATCTGCCCATCCGTCCATTCTGTCCATCCCGTCCAACCCGTCCATCCCGTCCATCCCGTCCATTCCGGCCATCCCGTCCATTCCGTCCATCCCGTCCATCCGTCCCGTACATACCGTCCATCCTGTCCATCCCGTCCAACCCGTCCATCCCGTCCATTCCGTCCATCCCGTCCAACCCGTCTATCCCGTCCAACCCGTCCATCCCGTCCATTCCGTCCATCCGTCCATCCGTCCATCCATCCCGTCCATCCGTCCATTCCGTCCATCCCGTCCATCCCGTCCGTCCGTCCGTCCGTCCATCCATTCATCCATCCATCCATCGCATGCAGCAGACGATTACTCCAATAATGTCGTTTCAGCACGCCAGGAATGAAATTCAGAAATTATCTTTCAAAAAGTCGTATCGTATAATGAAATACATATACTGATACGTCCTGTTTTCGATTAGTGTAACTTTGTTGTCGTGTTTGTGCGCCATAAATGAGTCAGCTGTTAAATGTACGCAGTTTTGAGTACTGGATTTAGGTTATCTATGGCCACATTTTCGAGCAGTGTCGTGAAAAGTAACAAATAATGGTTTTTAGGGTTCCGTACCCAAAGGGTAAAACGGGACCCTATTACTAAGACTCCGTCCGTCTGTCTGTCTGTCCCTCTGTCACCAGGCTTATTGTCTAACGTTTCTGACGCTTGCCTTTGCAATCACTATTTGATTCTGTCAAACGGTATAAAATGATGACAGAAAGAGATAGTGAAAGCGAACGCAAGCGTCAGAAGCGTTAGACAATACGGCCTCGGGCTGTATCTCATGTTACCGTCATAGTCAGACAGTTCAAATTTTCACAGATGATGTATATTTCTGTTGCCGCCATAACAACAAATACTAAAAAACAGAATAAAATAAATATTTAAGGGGCTCCCATACAACAAACGTGATTTTTTTTATAGATAATGGTACGGAACCCTTCGTGCGCGAGTCCGACTCGCACTCGGCCGGTTTTTTTTCTTATTTTTCTAGAACTGTTATACTTAACTTAGCCTCTCGCCTGGTACCAGGTTAAGTACAGGTTTTGGGACACCCGGTATATAATTCTAAATTACAGACTTCGTTTTCATAATATCATTATCTGTATTCGGTAAAATCATGCGCATGACCTTGAGATCCTTTTCGTCCGTAGCCCATCATGCGTTATTGAATAAATATACAGAGCAATTTTGTTATTAACGTATCTTTATGTGGTGAGGCCTACCAGATTTGTTTTGCTTGTTTATCACCTAGCGGTGACGGTGTGTACGACTGTACGTGGTATTTGGCATTCGAATATGTTTCAAATATCATAGCCATTACGGGCATGTTATTATCGGTATTGTATCTTGGTATTGGATAACGATTGGCCAGCGTGAAATGATTTTCATACAAACTATCTAATATATAAAAATCTCGTGTCACGGTGTTTGTTATCGAACTCCTCCGAAACGGCTTGACCGATTTTTATCAAATTTTTTTGTCTAAATTTGGTAGGTAGTGGGCTATTTTCTATACCTCTATTCTTCGCAGACGGAGTCGCGGGCAACGGCTAGTAAGACTATAACTATAACTGTTTAGATTACGACTTGAACAGAGGGGCTGGCTTTGAATTCAGGGCCGGATTATAGTATAAAATCTTCCCAGGTGAATTTTTCGCTTCGAGCCCTTATCTTTCAAAACAAACGGTATCGTCATAGTATTAAGGTTCAAATTTAATATAATGGCTCGAAGCGAAAAATTCACCTGGGAAGATTTATACTATAACAAAGTTAGGGCCCCCTTTCAGCCAAATATCAACCACACTTTTCAAGAAGGCAAATCAAATCAACTGGTAGCATGCATAGAAAAATATCAAGACTTATTGCCATCGAGGATACAAATCTTCCGATTAAATTTTCACTCCGAAAACTTTTTAATTTGTTTATTGGGCGCGCGGGGCCTCTATGCAACTGCCTACTCTGCCTAATGGTTAATCTGGCCCTGTTTGAATTATGTAGGCTTATATGAATAAACAACTGTGATTTTACTGAAATTACTTCTAATTGGGAATGTCTAAAAAAAATTACCAGTGGTTTTTATATTTTTTTTTGTATAGAAAAGTCAATTATAAGAAACTAATTTCAATATTTTGTCACTTAGTTCACTACTTTTTTCAAAATTAATTATTGAAACTATTTTGGTTGATGACGTCAGATTGTAATTGAGGGCTCCCACACTACCAAATTTCTAAATCTATCTAAATGCGTACGATAAGGCAACCCCTTTAATTATTTTTTGCGTGGTGGTACACTGTAACTAGTGTCACTTTACTGGCGCTGTCAAAGCGCTAGATGTCAGGCAGTGGGTCCAAATCAAACTCCGTAGTTATAATCCACGCGTAAATTTGTGAAGAATTCTAGCCACACAGAATAAAGTACGACTTGGACCGGTCACGCAATTTACACCAAAGTGAAATGAAGGTCATTGCTTATTTGTTATGTAATAAATTCATTATATAATATTAAAATTAAATAACTACAGAAAACGAGTTAAAAACCATTTATCTCGAAATGGTTTTCGATTTACTATACATTGCAAAAAAATAGACATCCCCAATTCGAACACCGATGATACAGTCGAAAATGTTGTAAGAATCGTTGACATCCGTGTGAGAGGAAGAGAAGCGTCTACATTTGCTGTCTTGTGTGTGTTGCCGACATAAGGTTCCTAGAATTAACACTACGGAACCTTAAAAACCGTTCTCAATTTAGCGACAACTTGTGCTTAGCTTCCTCGTACCTACGGTCAACAACTTTAATTGTTGAGCCACTTGCCATGTTCGTATTTTAGCCGTGTAATGCAAAGGAATCGGTGACTCTTGCGCGGATTTCATCGTTTCCAATGAGATCCCGCAGAGAAACTCCGAGCATAGCCCTCTCCATTACACTCTGAGTGACTTTGAGCTTTCTTATTATTTTAGACGACCAGATGGTCTAGTGGTTAGAGAACCTGACTACGAAGCTTGAGGTCCCGGGTTCGAATCCCGTGTCGGGGCAGATATTTGTATGAAAAATACGAATGTTTGTTCTCGGGTCTTGGGTGTTTAATATGTATTTAAGTATGTATCTATCTATATAAGTATGTTTATCCGTTGCTTAGTACCCATAACACAAGCTTTGCTTAGCTTACTTTGGGACTAGGTCAATTGGTGTGAAATGTCCCGTGATATTTATTTATTATTTATTTATGAGGCCCATCGTTACCCGCCAAGAACTAAAGCCACCGACATACCTCGAAGAATCGCCAGACCCAAGTGGCAGTGGGCAGAGCGCATCGTTCGTAGAACTTATGGCCGATGGGGCAAAAAGGTTCTCGAGTGACGTCCACGGACCGGATGACGCAGTGTGGGTAGGCCTCCAACAAGATGGAGCGACGACTTGGTTAAGGTTGCGGGATCGCGTTGTCTGTTGGTCTGTTTGGCGAGCCATGGGGGAGGCCTGTGTTCTGCAGTGGACGTCTTTCGGCTGAATTGATGATGATGATGATGATGATTGCAAATCGGGTTTAGCCGCTTAAACTCGTATTAATTTTGCATTATACGGCTAAAATGCGAACAGTGGCCAGCTGCTCAACAATTAAAGTTATCCCCGTACCACCCACAGAGCTCAATTACCCAGTCTTCATTAAGCTAGTTGCTGGTTCAAGTTAATCTTTCTATTAATTCGCTCCCCTCGGGGGCACGAGGCAGGATGTCGCTCCAGTTGAGTCTATATCGGGATTTAAAGAAAAGGCCGCCAGGAGGGAAGGATAGCAGAGGTTGGGATTTCTCGGGAGCGACTGTTTCGTTAGAATTGACCTGTTTCAAAAACCATCCATCAAATTTTATGCACACTTTAGTATTAGAAGCGGTATTTTTTTAGCAATACAAGGTAGTTTTGTATTCTGGCGACTGAATAGCCTAGTGGTTAGAGAACCTGGCTATGGCTACAGAGTTTGAGGTTCCGAGTTCGGTCGCCAGTCGGGGCAGATATTTGTGTGAAAAACACTAATGTTTGTACGCGAATCTTAGATGTCCGTTTATCCGTTGCATGGTACGCATTGTACAAGCTCTGCTTAGTTTGGGATTAAGTCAATTATCCCATGCTATTTATTGCAATACACGGTAGTTTTGTATTCTGTCGCCCAAATGGCCTAATGTCTTGGGAACCTAACTACAGAGCTCGATGCCCCGAGTTCGATCAACGGAGGGGGCAAATATTTGTGTGAAAAATATTAATGTTTGCGCTCGAATCATGGATGTATAAGTCTGTTTATCCGTTGCCTGGTACGCATTGTACAAGCTCTGCTTGGTTTGGTATTAAGTCAAATTGTCCCATGCTATTTATATTATTTATTTATTTCATACCAGTTCTGGTTGTTAGTTCTTGACAGTCGAGGTACTTTAACGTTTTTGGACAACACCCTCTGTTCTTGTTTAAAGTTATAATATTATCCCACGGGAACGCTTTTCCGGGATATTAAGTATCTTACGTTTCGATCTAGATCTTGGTCCAGCTGTAGGTACGCTAAGTTTCATCTAAAAATTGAATAATAAACAACCAAACATCTCCACTAATTTTCTCATTAGTAGAATATGATAAGTAATTGTACAGAAACGGGCGAGGGTCGGTCAAGGAAGTAACCAACGGGTAAAAACATAAAAGACCGACCCAAGCACCCCCAGTGCCCAGCGGGAGAATGCATGCTCCTCTCCCGGCCTTCCAGCAACTGGCTGAGGCAGGACACTGTGGGTAGATTAAGTCCCCTCCCTACCCTCCCCTCCTCAAAATTTAAAGCACACGTTTTTGTTTTGATAACCAATAGAGAAGGGGACTTGTGACCGGGTTTTTTAGTCCGTGCAAGTCGGACACTGTCTGGGCCCTCCATTCCCAGTTCGTCCGAAGGGATTTTTCCAGAGCACAAGTCACCCTTCCAATCCTTAAAGTAAAAAACAGCAAAGACTTCGCGTCTTTGGCCCCTCTGGCGACTCATTAAAAAAAAAAAAAAATATGATAAGTAAGATACATAAACCAAGCGGCAACCCTGTAGTAAAAGTCGCGTAGATCCGCTTTAAAAATTATTGCCGCGACTCCTTATAAATCGTACGTCGCGAGCCACCGAAATAGCCATCAACTCGCTGCATTGGATCGCCCCAGTTCCAGAAACCCATATTAACTTGCAACTGGATCACATTTATTTCGCTGACGACATTTAAATCAATGAATTAGGGCAGAGGATGAATTATCTTATCATGATCACATACAGAAAGGAAAAATAAAGGCCACATAGGTCTTAAATCTCGAAATTAGCAACGGCCCCTAAATGAGACTGTTTTAGACATAATAATATCTTCTATGAGATACAGACCGTGATTGTCTTAAATAATACTATGTTAGGAAATAATTCCGATCGTCATTGGTGATCCCTAGTTTTAAATAACGTAAGTATCTACTGTATTAAAAAAATAGGTGTGTTAAATACTTTATCTATCATATGCTGTATTTACTTATTATAAGGCTACTTAAATCTAGGTAATAAATGTACAGTCTGGTTCGCCGGTATGGTATGTTACCATAATAGGGTCTATGTATAGATATTTGTGGGATGTTGGCGGTGCGGATATTGGTGAACTTGACAGTACGGTCAGCGTCATGAAGGAGTGAGCGCCTTGGTACCTTGTCGCTTTCAGTCGTTATACATGATATTAAGGTGGCGGGGTGCAGAGGTGGTCGCTTGCTTGTGGCGCTGACCGTACTAGTACTAGTAATAGTAATAGTTTTATTTTATTTCGTTTATTTCCTTAGTTATAATAATCTTAAATATTTAAAGATTGTAACTAAGTATGAGAATTTTTTTTATTTTTTTTTGTAACATTAATTGCAATAAACAGATTAAATTTTAATTTTTTTTTTTAGCCGTATGGAATTAGATAAAATGGTAGATTTGTCTTGAAAAATTATACCTTTTTGTGTTTCTTGCCGGATTCTTCTCCAAAGGGCATTTCCGAACCGGTGCTAGATTCTTCAAGTTTCATAAGCGCTTAAATTGAATAAAGATTCACTTTAAAAAAACGCGAGTCATAATTTTTCAAGCTCATCTCTTCACAGCTTAATCTCACATTTGGTATCAAGTTGTAGCTCGAGGAGCCTTGTGCTAATTTGTCAATTAATTGATAATAATAGTAGATTAATTACGCCCCGTTATTTCATCTAACGAACTTTCTGCTACTATAGGAATGATCGTTGCGTGTTTGGACATTTTGCTATAGTCTTCGTGTATTTCTGTATTCTGCTGGGTTTTATTTAAAGACCACACAGAACTAGGCAATGTAGTACACAGCTGGTAACAACGCAACGCGCTTCAGCTACTTTTCGTGGAAGTTTTCGCTATGCTGCAACTAAGTGCTGGAACAATATCCCGCCGCCAATCAGGAACCTGAAAAGCATGCATAGTTTTAAGAATGGTGTCAGAAAGTTTATTTATGCACATCAGAATGAACAGGAAGCGTTGATGCATGACACTAGCTGTTTTTAGTACATACCCGAGCAGTACGTCCTCATTGTGTTTTTATTGTATGGCTTCTTTCTTTCTTATTTTTCTTTACTTTGTTGTCATGTGGTTTAAACGTAGCGTGGACGACTTCTATTGTGTCCACTCTGCATTGAATGTTTATCCGTTGTCTAGTACTCATAGTACAAGCTTTGCTTACTTTGGGACTAGGTCAATTCGTGTAAATTGTCCCGTGATATTATTATTATTGTTATTATTTTTTATTGTTTTATTTCTTTATTATTATTGGAATTACATACAACGTTTGTGTTTCATGTTTATAACTTTCTTTTGTTGTTTTTATTTTTATGACACTGATATTGTGTTGTGCGTGTCTTGATTGGAAATGTCTTAAGTCACTGCTATTTTTTTCACTTTTTCACTCTTTGTTTTTATTATTTAATTGTTACAAGTGACAATAATTAACATATTTTATTTATTATATATCGTTTTGCTTGCTGCTCATGTGGTCGGCCGTGTCAGTTGTCAATGTCAACGCCATGCCAAAATATAACGCCCTTGTGTTGGTATTGGTACAGTTGCACAATCATATGGTTGCGTTCACAATTAGACACGGTCCGATCGTGTGTGCAGCGAGCAAATGACGGCCTCACGGTCCCACCGGAAGACCAGCGCTGGCTCTCGAGCCGGCATTATGCTGAGGTGGGTCCGTTTCGTGATATCTAGTTTCTTTCTTTATTTTGTAACCTTTATGCCTTTATACTATTGTTGTCACGAATAAATGTTTTTTCTTTCTTTCTTTTCTTTCTTTCTTTATCCTTGATTATCATTGCTACAAGCATTAGCTAGAGAGTTTACTTTTAATTGCTATTTACTACCTTACCTTATTTATTGCGTTTCTTGCCGGATTTATCTCAGTGTTTTTCAAACCGATGGCAGTTCTTCGACATTCATAATTCAGTGCTTGTTTTAACCTAAATTGAATAATGACTAGTTCTGTCAATGTTTGTTGATTTTTTCCCATTCAATACACCAATTCAATTATTTTTTTGGGGTAATTTTAATGGCCCCTCCGATCGTTGCGATGATTCCACCAATGTTGATGTTGGATAAGACACTGCTAGACGACTTTCGGTCAAGTACAGTCGACTAAGTGATTTAAGTACCATTTTTCATGACAGTTCCTACATCAGAGGTAAAACCATAAGGCTGATGTTGACGGTGACTAAGTGAAAATAACCTTTGATGTTTTAAGCCGTTGTTTAAGTTTACAAATGTTAAATGGAGATGTATTGAATTAAAATTGTAATAATTGTATTTGAGAACTATAATATTTGGATAAGATGCTTTGGGCTTAAAACCACTAAATTTCATAATACCTTATTCACTAATACCCCTAATTTTCAAATTACCATGGGCTCCTAATACCTAAAATTTCAAATTGTCTCATTCTTAAAATTAGAAATTTCACCCCGGCGCCACATATAGCACAAATGTTTGAACACATTTATTTGATCACATGTGTAGCACCGGTATTTGCTTATTTGTTCAATAGAACATCCATACAATCAACCATAGATCAAATATGTGTTCAAATATGTGTTGAAACATTTTTAATATGTGTGGCGCCGGGGTTAGATATTATGAGCCCATGGTAATTTGAAAATTAGGGGTATTAGTGAATAAGGTATTATGAAGTTTAGTGGTTTTAAGCCCAAAGCGATAAGATGTACAGACACAATGACATACACAATAATGACAAATGTCAAATGTCTTTGACAGCCGTACAATTGACATTGAATCTTAAGGTGGTAAAGGATTTTCTTGGACTATACAGTAGAGCTTTCCGTGTAAGGCAGTATAACCCCGGCGCCACACATATTACAAATGTTTGAACACAGTTATTTGATCACATGTGTAGCACCGGTATTTGCTTATTTGTTCAATAGAACATCCATACAATCAACCATAGATCAAATATGTGTTCAAATATAATAAATAAATAAATAAATAAATATCATGGGACAATTCACACCAATTGACCTAGTTCCAAAGTAAGCTTAGCAAAGCTTGTGTTATGGGTACTAAGCAACGGATAAACATACTTATATAGATAAATAAATACTTAAATACATAGAAAACATCCATAACTCAGGAACAAATATTCGTGCTCATCACACAAATAAATGCCCTTACCGGGATTTGAACCCAGGACCTCTTGCTTCGTAGGCAGGGTCACTACCAACTAGGCTAAAGCGGTCGTTAAAATATGTGTTGAAACATTTGTAATATGTGTGGCGCCGGGGTAACAGCCGCAACCAGTCTAAAAACTCGAAACACTAGTTGATGCTAAACTCTTACATACTAAGCCAGATGTGAACGTCAAGGGTCACAAGCAAACTGTCAATCTCCATCTGTAGCTTAAAGATTAGCACGGTCCGCGCGTCTATCGTTCAAGAACTTTTCACGTTCGCTACTTATCTTCTTGACTAAAATATGTATCTGAAGTCACCGTAGTATTAGACGCAGTAGGTGAATAAAACAATTTTTTTCTTGCAATCAGCCCTGCGGCTATAAACGGATGTGGTGGTAGTGTATGAGTAGAAAACTAGTTCCAATAGAGTTCAGCCCTTTATATTTGTGTGGTCAAATTATAAGCTGGCCATGCTGCTGATCAAAGATGTGGGTGAATATAGCATGTGTCATTAAAAAACCTAGTGGTATTGGGGGAAAAATAAATAAGTTGATTTAAATAACGTTTGGAAAATTTGCAAAATTTTATGTTCCTAGGCTTAGGTGGAGATTTCTGGATTTTACATGCGTAACATCCTGATTCCGCGGGAATATCAAAGTGAAAGTGAAAGTCAAAATATCTTTATTCAATTTAGGCTATACTATAACAAGCAATTATATACGTCGAAGAATCTCCCACCGATCTGGAAAAATCCTGTCGATAGAATCCGCCAAGAAACTCAATTAGGTATGCTTTTTTCATATATATCTATGGTGGTATATAATTACTTACATCCAATGTAGTTTTAAAAAAGTAGCATGTGTTAGGTATTCCAGAAATCCAGCAATCAGCATACAAAATTTCATCCAAACTTTCGTATTTATAACATTAGTAGAATTCTTTGAATCTGGCGATACTTTGCGGAGGTCCATATTAATGAACTGAAACAATTGCTTTGTTCACCCGCGACCTTAAATCCGATTTAAGGTCACGGACGAGCAAAGTAATTGATTCAGTTCATTAGCAGAATTCTTTTCCTACTGTTCCCATATACACTGTACTGACAACCACAGGATCAACCGACACCAGAAAAACCGAACGCATAACGCGTGTAAACAGTAAACATCCTCCCCCAGTGTAACCGCGACCGGCACCCGCGACGCACGCACGGGACCGACCAATCACGTCCCGCGAAACCCAATTCAAATAGTTCCAAGTGACGGTTTTTAATTAAGCCGCTGATTGGTATGCTGTGCGACAGTCAGTTGTTTTTTGAATTCGTTCGAAGCGGTTTTTTTTTACGGCGATGACTGCAAGGATATTTCGGGATGCCGAATTTTATTTATGTTGCGTCTGTGTTTTTGTTTTGTGTTTGGTATCATTGATTTTTCTCTTGTTTGCTAGCTCTGTTTTCTTCGACTTCGAAATAGGAGGTTCTCAATTCAATTGTACTGTTCTATATGTGTTACCTTAGAGCTGTTTATTTGTTTGGACGGGGGATACTTGTCTTATCGTTGTCTTTGATTCTCTTTAAATTTGAAGACAAAATTACCACCAAGTTTTTTAAAGTCGACTTTCTGTAAACTAGGTAATGCCCGCGACTTCGCCCCCGCTGATATTTTTTATTTAATTCAGAAAAAATCTCGTCCTGACTTTTACCAATTGACGATTCATTCTTATTTATAGAGATTATGTGGTCCAATGAATCTAAAAAGACTCTTGTTTATTTTCACGCAGCGTTTCGGTCTCGGAACGGTCCCCGTCAAGTTCCCCCATGATTTTGACACAATGGCGTCCACGCACCATAAAATCAAAGCACTATAAATCACATTAACCCTTGCCGGCTGATCGTAAATGGCACTTGACGTAATGGTGTTTAGAGCTTTATGATTGATTTAATCACGTTGCATCGATTATTGGATCGTTTATTTACAAAATGGCGCCACTACTTACTATACTTACTAGTACACACACACTACTGCATACTCACTTAAATACTTACGTATACTAACACTTACTTTTACTTATGTGTTCAAAAAGTAGGATTAACGATTATAGTTGAAATTACTGTGAAAGTTTGAATGTTTTTGTATCACAACGGAACTTTTTCCAGTCAGTCGTTTTGTATTATGGTTAAATACCATTTAACGTGGTCAAAGTTCTTGGGCTCCACCCTTAACTGGTCCTTACTTGGGCCCATGTCCATTATTGTCCATGATCTAAAAGCCCATTAATACATAGAAATAGAAATCTATAGACATATTTATTGCATAAACTGTGAGGAGTGTACAAAGTCGACATGTAGTACAAAGTATCAACAGCTACCCATTACGGGCATACAATATGTTCAGATATACTTATAACTTAAACTACAACATGACAATAACTTGTAGGGACAATAATAATTACAACAACAATAATATATATCATAATAATTAATGATCCCTATAGAACTAGTTCAAATTGTAAAATCAATCGGCCACCTTTTAAGCTCGGTTTTGAATTTTATCCCCTCCAGCACTTTTATACTTACGGGAAGGTGGTTAAAAACCTTTATGGAGTAATGTATGAGCTTTTTTTATACATGGAGTTATTAACATTATAATCCTTAATTTTCTTACCTACTTAATATTTAAAATGGAACTTCTCTCTGTTTGTCTGTTACCTCTTGGTGGGTAATAATGTGGTAAACAAAGGTCATGGTTTAAACTGACGTTTAGAGTTTAGTCTGTTAATGTAATTCATGAAGTAAAATGAATAGTAAGTCAACAGCTACATTGTAATCGAGTATAAAGCGTTTAGTGTTTGTTTTAATTTAGCTGGAGGAGGGTTTGTTGACCTGCCTTTTATTATTTTTGTTATTCTATCTCTTCTTAGTTCTATATTACTAATGTTTCCGTATCAACTTTCATGCGTCCATGTCCATGTTAGGAATAGCCATCCTGATGTTAAATATTTTTTTTATACTATGCACGCTACTAATTGGCATAGAAATTTAAATTAAAAACCTATTTGTGATGCTGATTTTACCGGCGGTCATTTTTTAAAATACTTTTCTTGACGAAGGACGAATTCAATCGAATACCTTAATAAAATGAAATTAAATGAAATTATTTATTTCGCAAGAACCACCTACTACTCTGCAACCACAAAAAGGTTTACGCAATGGGGTCTATATTTCATTTAAAGGCGGCAACACCCCATTCTCTATGAATTGTTTGTTGGTAAAATTTTCCATCAAATGATCCGCTTGCTCGTTCGCCTCCCTCTAATAATAAAAAAAAACACACATGCAAGAATGCCATGTCTGTGCTACAACATACATTTGTATTCAGAAATCTGCCCGCCTTTAATTCAATTAGTAGCTGTGAAAATTTACTTGCATAGAGTTTGAAACCCGCTGTCTTGAGTGGTGGTGACAAATAGATTCGTGTAACATATTGTTAATTTATATGGAAGGGAAGGAGCGGGTGCTACATGAAAACATGTGGCGCACAACCGTGGCTTTCTTTCACGTATGCTTGTAAAATAGCAACATAAAAGGTTCATGGAGATCTCCGCCAATCAACGCCTGATTTAAACCTCGTTTATGACTATTTATAAATTAAAATGCACCCGTTTGTTTTGAGCTTCCTAGAAATGCACCCGTGCCGGAACACGAAGTTGCTGCAGTTCAATGAGAACACGTGTACCGCGGCTACTGACAGACGTGGTGAATGCGATAGTTTAGTTTTAGTTTAGTTAACAGCTAATCGTGAAATTAAATAAAACGATTACATGAATCCGGAAAACAATAGAATCTTTCTTTAGGTAATCGCGTAATAATGAAGTTTCAAACGAAAAATAATTAACGTCTTTAAAAGCCCGCCCTTATACATACACATTACACGCCGCTTTGTTATCTTTGTTAAGAAAAAATCCAATGAACTTGCGCACACGTGCATCCGTCTGACGGCCACACAGTGTTTTTTACTAATCGTCTATTTCTGTCCGTCTGTACAGCTGCCTTTGTTTTGCTACGTCAAATGGGATAGTGAGTTTTTGTACCACTTGTAAGATTTTATTGGGTCACCCTTTAACTCAAACAGTGAGCGGACTCCTCATTAACAAGTCATTACCCGCGACTTTCCATCTGGCATTTGAATTGAATCTCCAGGACACTAAATACCTCAGTGTGGTCAAACCTCACGTTAACTCAGTGTGGATTTGCGTGTCCGACTGTGTGAATCGACTCGTATTGTCTAGATTGAACTATTGTGATGTCGTTTATGAATTGTATGATGGTTGCATACTTGGTCGGTCGCTCTAAGAGATACATAACTCCAACGAGTTCAAAACGCATGTCACTCCGTATTTGAACGTTGCTGATCTGTTTAAAATGCACGATCACAGGCGCTTGCACCTTGCTACCCTTTTGTTCGCTGTAGTGCGGCACAAGAAGATTTCGTACTTACGTACGGTACGTACGTGTATGTAGGTATTATTATTATTATTATGTTATTATTATACAGGGTGGAATTTAAAACGTGATATAAAATTAGTCATTCTAAGTATTTAACTCAGTTAATGCTGGACAACATAATTGTATTCCGGACATTAAAGTGTTTTTTACCCCCCTACACCCCCAATTTTTAATCTCAATTTTTATATGGCAGAAGGATTGCCGGGTCACATAATGTGATTTTATTTGCTAGTAGGTACTCCACATACATATACCCTACATTTATTTTCCTTTAGGATCTCGTGCGGGTAGACCGACTGTGATTCATACAATATGTCATCATTACGTGCCAATGCTGAGCATTTTTCCATTCTCTCCTAATCTGCTTACATTTTATTTTCACCATATTCTACATCAAATCTGGCCGTACATATTGTTCATAAGGTAATTTGTTAATCTATTGGTTTATTTGAGTCTTAGTTTTCCTTGTTTGTTTCGTTCAATGGACGTGGTTATGGAATGTTTTGGTCGCTGTGAATTTAACAGTGTTTTATAGGAGTCAGTTGAAATGGTTATAAATATTGACAGTATTACGGTGTTAGTGGAAACATTGTGCATTGGAACTTAGTGATGTGAAACTTAACTACAATTATGGTGATGTTGCGGAGGTTTGCGGTACGTTATAGTATTTTAGTTAACCTATAGTTAATTTAAACTATTGCATACAAAAGTAAAGCATACGTAAGTAGATTTTAATTTGTTTGATTGGAAAGGGCTACTTCTACAGACGGATAGTCACTTTCAGTTGCATGCGGTAAAAGAGCGTATAAATATAATCACGTAATTATTATAAATACTATGATTGTATACTGTAATTGTCCTGTATAACATATACATGTATTTGGACTAGCTTGCGTTTTGCTGTATAGTTCTATGTCCCGTGGGAATTTCGCAAAAACCGTCCTTGTTCCTTGTCCATAAAGGTAGCCTCCATGCAAAATGCCAGTTTCCCAGGTCCAGGGGTTTGGGCTGAGCGTTTAAGAATCAGTCGGTCAGAAACTAGCTAGCTAGCTATTAAGACTAGCTGTTGCCCGCGATTTTGTGTGTGAAGAATTTGTGCGTCCTAATATTATTTTGTATTTTGTTTTTACCAGCACTAAGAAGAAATGATCTTCAAGTGGTTTCCAATCTGCTTTCGGCCAAACTCACACGTTCTACTCCTTCTCTACGGCATCCTTTTTAATCCTGCAACTCCTTGCTACTTCACAGCGCGATTTAATTATGTTACCTACTTCTGTTTGATGCTCTCAGAACCTTCTCCTTACTGTCCCCCTTTTCTCAGTCTCGTTTTTTTGCTCAATTAAATACCTGTCATTTAATGGTGTGGTGTGAAAAGAAAAAAGAAAGAAAGAAAAACATTTATTTATGACAACAATAACACGTACACAGGCAAAAATAAGAATACAATAGACATAGACAGATAGATAGATACACACTAATGCACACATTAGTGATGTCACAAAAGGGACCCGACTCAGCATGTCGCTAGTTTAAACCAGCGCTGGTCTTCCGCCGGGCCACAGTGCAGTAAACTCACGGAAGGCCACACACAAAACAACATAATACTAAAAACTAAACATGTTTGTACATTCAGGGCTTCCACAGACCGAAGCGCTGGGCGCGCGCGCGACGGCAACGGAAACGCTTCGGTCTGCGGTGGCCCTAAAATAAACTAGGCTGCATGGTTCTGAGACCTTTGCCTTTATCTATGTGGTGGTGTGGAGGCCTTAAAAGGCCTCGAAAAATATATATTGCACTCGCGAAGGTGTTGCGCCGCTGCAGACGAAGATGTGGTCAACAGCTAGTTATTGGATAAGAATAGAAGCACGCAAGCAAGGTGCGCGATAGATCACTCGCTACATTACCCTCCATTATATTTTAATGCGGGCACAATGACCCAAGATATATTTAGGATCGGACGCTCTCATATAAGTGTCTATTGAAACTGTGTTTAACACATGCTATGTCTAATTCATTGAATCAGGCGTTACTTTGCGGAGGTCCATATTAATGAACTAAAACAATTACTTTGCTCACCCGCGACCTTACAATAGTTACGTTTATTTGAACAGTTAGTATTAATTAAATATGCCTTATAAATAAATAAACAAAAAAATTCAAGGTAGTTTTAAATATGTCAATAAAAGTTAATTTTTGTGGGGTAGTTTGAGAATAAGAAAAATAAAGTGGGTACTTGAGAAGTTACAGTGACAAGTTAAAACATTTGTTTTGGTTTGTTAGTTTAACGTTTGGTAGCATAGCATACGGTTGTGGTAACTCTGAAGATGAGCTCTGGTTGAGTTCGAAACGCGTCAGTGTAGCTTGGTGGTGGTGATGGTTGGGTTTATGTGATTTGTGTGTGTTCGTACAGTGTGGAGGTGGAGGAACTGCATGAACGCACATTTCTTGCATAAACGTAACTATTGTAAGGTCGCGGGTGAGCAAAGTAATTGTTTTAGTTCATTACATGCTATGTCGTCACTAAAGTCGAAACCGCGGTTGACTAGAGGTTTGACCTCTGGCCTCGAGTAGAGGCTCGTAGGTTCGACGCTGGGCTCGCAACTCTTATGTTCTTTCAGAATTTATGTGCGAAATTACATTTGAAATTTACCATGAGCTTTACTCGGTCTGTTTTTCTGTTACTTCTTCCCGTTCCAACCGCTGAATCGATTTATATGAAAGATATGGATATAGTTTGAGGCCCTGCGAAGGACGCCAGTCGGGGTAAGAAATGGTTCGTAACTTTAAAGTTGACATTAAGTTGCACCAAGGCAATTTTCAGTCCTGTCGACATTTTATTTCAAACGATACAAAATATCGAATTGCCGTTTTCCATTTTTTAAAAGGTACAGTCAGCTGCGGAGAAAAGGTAGCCCTCTATAACGGCGGCAACCATACCAGAGGGGTACTTTTACTCTGTAGCTGACCCCGTACCCCTTCGTACCCCGACTGTACATAGGATAGCTTTCTTCCCCGAAAATTGTATAATTCTGGCGATAAAAAAATTCTTCGCAGATGGAGTTGCGGGCAACAGCTAATAATTAATAAGTAGTATGCTTTTCAATATTATGTATAAAAAATACGTAATACATACTCGTAAATAATAATGCGATAGCCATGACGCATCCGTCTTTATAACAATGACTTCACATCTGCGCGCTATCTCTCAGGCCACACGGGTTCAGGAATGAGCCACAGCACTGAGTTTAAAGGTTTCTACCCACTAGATCCTATCATACTATATTAGAAAGGTTTAGGTACTTAACTAAATGTAAACAAACCGATATAAGTAAGGTGTTTTATAAGTCGGCCTCTAGTAACTTAAATGTAACCCCGGCGCCACACATATTACAAATGTTTGAACACATTTATTTGATCACATGTGTAGCACCGGTATTTGCTTATTTGTTCAATAAAACATCCATACAATCAACCATAGATCAAATATGTGTTGAAACATTTGTAATATGTGTGGCGCCGGGGTAACACGAACACTACAATTTGATCGCTTTCAAGTCTAGGGTGAATGAGCATTTACTAGGCTATCAGGCGTAATTGTGGTCAAACGCAAGCCTATATTGTATAAAAAAAAACTTTAAAATTTGAATATAATTATATTTTTTATGTATAATAAAATAATATTCCCATCTATTAAGGCAGTCATTCGTACTGTCAAACACAAATTAAAACCTATCAACACGCACAAAACAATTCAAAACACATATTTTCGGCCTTCAAAAGAGCCATAAATGTCAACATAATAATCTAGAAAAATATATTCTTATAATTCCTTAGAGCCTTCTCCCCTTCCAGGATGGCATGCTTCCCTAATTCCCCTGGGATGAGGAGTCTAGTAGCTGTTCTTATCTCGTCATGCGCTAAGGTGGTCTTCTTCTTCCCGTGAGCGATCAGTCTCCCCGCCTCGCAAGCTATCTGTTCCAAAATATCATTTACAAAATTGTTCATTATCATGATACTCTTTCTTGAAATCCCGACTAAAATAAAGAGTACGAGTAGGTATGTCGACAATGCGACGCGCGAAAGTCAATTACAAATTTGCGTTCGGCTGGCTAACCCGACGCCGTAACTGTTGGTTGTTGTTGACAGCTGAATTTTAAATAATAATAATAATTTATTGAATAATAAGCCACACATAAACAAACAATGCAAGTCTTATGTATAGTAAGCATCTTAAAATCACTCGAAACAACTAAAATATAATACAATAAGTAGGCTTGCTAAAAGACATTAAGGTAGATCCTCTGACCTTCATGCTAGGATAACCTGTGTTATGAAGATCAGCGGTTTGGTATTGGAATACTAAGGTAACAATTTCACTTCAATCCTGCGCAACGATGCATTTCAGTTTTATTAATCTTATATTCACTGACAATAAAGAATACATATACATATTTATAAAAAGTAATATAGTCCGTGTGTTTTTATGCGTGTATGTGTATGGGTGTGTATGTGTGTGTTTGTATGTGTGTGTGTGTGTGTGTGTGTGTGTGTGTGTGTGTGTGTGTGTGTGTGTGTGTGTGTGTGTGTGTGTGTGTGAGTGTGTTTGTGTGTGTGTACGTGTGCGTGTGCAAGTGTGTGTTAGAAATTATGTGTAGCTGAAGTTTAAGTACATTTAGTTAAGTATTTAAACCTTTCTAGTATAGAATTGTCATCGTTCCGATTGGAGTTGTAATGGAACTTCACTCCACACCTCCACCTCCGTCTCCACTTTCGTAACTGTGGAACTTCCGCAAGAAATCGTGATGTGACATGTGTGTGAGTTCACGGTTGACTTTCTCTTCGATCTAACCTGGAAAAGTATTCCCGGACCGGTACTACTTAGGGTGAAGCCAGACGAGCGTAATTTTGTGAGTCGTGAGCGGCAGAATTTCGGTCGCCCCATACAAAATGCAGGTCATCACGTGACACACACGTGACACAATGTATGGCGCAACCGAAATTCTGCCGCTCACGACTCATAAAATTACGCTCGTCTGGCTTCACCCTTAAGGAACTTCAAAATACGAGCCTGCTCTTTTCTCAAAACACCGGCAACGCATCTGTAACGTAACTCAACTTGTTTTATGGGGGGCGGTGCTTGTTTTCCAACAGGTGACTCGTCTTCTCGTTTGCCCATTATCATATAAAAAAAACCACGAGTTGGTTTGAAACTTGTTCGACATACCTCGACTACGACATACGTGGGTGACCCGAATTTATTTTTTTAGTAGTTATCAATTGGCAATTAGTTGTTTAGAGTTGGATTAGCTTTTTAAATTAGCCATTTCATTGCAGCCATCGAGTTTGCGCGAAGAAGCCCCCGGCGAGGCGGACAAATGGAAGCAGCGTCGCAACTTCAGCTTCGACCAGAACCGGCACCTTGAGGAGGTCACCAAGGAGAGGTGAGAATATCCGGCTCGAGGGACCACTTTGGTCCTTTGAACCGGACACTTGGTTGCTTTAGTTTAGACCTATGCCACCAACACCTGAAGTGATGATCACGATCACTCTGTTAAGAGTGATACCGAGAGAGAAGATTGAAATTTATAGTTATTTTGTATTCTTGGTTACAGGGACAGCTTCAAGCGAGTGGCGACCAGCCTGCAGCGGATAGTGGGCCAGCTGGGCGCGTACTGCGCGGCCGCCGAGGATGAGCTCAACCGCACCGTGCTCGCCGAGCTGCTGGCGCGGCTGCTGCCCGAGTGAGTGTGCACCATGTGACGTAGCCACCAGCTGACGTAGCCACCATGTGACGTAGCCACCAGCTGACGTAGCCACCAGCTGACGTAGCCACCAGCTGACGTAGCCACCATGTGACGTAGCCTCCAGCTGACGTAGCCACCAGCTGACGTAGCGACCATGTGACGTAGCCTCCAGTTGACGTAGCCACCAGCTGACGTAGCCACCATGTGACGTAGCCTCCAGCTGACGTAGCCACCAGCTGACGTAGCCACCAGCTGACGTAGCCACCAACTGACGTAGCCACCAGCTGACGTACCCACCATCTGACGTAGCCACCAGCTGACGTAGCCGCCAGCTGACGTAGCCACCAGCTGACGTACCCACCATCTGACGTAGCCACCAGCTGACGTAGCCACCAGCTGACGTAGCCACCATCTGACGTAGCCACCAGCTGACGTAGCCACCAGCTGACGTAGCCACCATCTGACGTAGCCACCAGCTGACGTAGCCACCAGCTGACGTAGCCACCATCTGACGTAGCCACCATCTGACGTAGCCACCAGCTGACGTAGCCACCAGCTGACGTAGCCACCATCTGACGTAGCCACCAGCTGACGTAGCCACCAGCTGACGTAGCCACCATCTGACGTAGCCACCATCTGACGTAGCCACCAACTGCACCGGCCGTTGTCTTTTTTTTTGAAGTGAAGACTTCTTTAGCGGCGTTGTGCACTTTTTGGGATGGGTAAAAAATGTTAAACTCGCGTCAGGACACGTGATCCTGATCGCAAATTCGTAAAGGGGGGGGGGGGTGAGGGGGGTTCGTAAGACGGCACAACGTTAATGATCAAGTTTTCACTTCTGCCGGCACTCCCGGAGTGCAACCCGTTGTTTTTTTACACGCTTTATATTAGCTTCACCTGTATGTTTGTATGTATGTATGTTTGTATGTATGTTTGTATGTTTGTTTGTAACCGACTCCTTAGGGCGCGATTTTGACCCACTTCCCGGTTTCCGATTGAGCTGAAATTTTGCACATATGTGTAAATTGGATGACAATGCAATATTATTGTAACATGGAGCTGATCTGATGATGGAGCTGGATGGTGGCCATAGGAACTATGTAATAAAACAACACAATCCCGTCGAGTTTGGGCTCGTTTGATTCGTCTTGACGAGCACTTTGATCCCAGATGGTAACCAGGGTCTGATGATGGAGCTGGAAGATGGCCAAAGGCACTCCACAATAAAACGACACAACCCCATCGAGTTTGGGCTCGTTTGATTCGTCTTGACGAGCACTTTGATCCCATATGGTAACCAGGGTCTGATGATGGAGCTGGAAGATGGCCAAAGGCACTCCACAATAAAACGACACAACCCCATCGATTTTGGGCTCGTTTGATTCGTCTTGACGAGCACTTTGATCCCATATGGTAACCAGGGTCTGATGATGGAACTGGAAGATGGCCAAAGGCACTCCACAATAAAACGAAACAACCCCATCGAGTTTGGGCTCGTTTGATTCGTTTTGACGAGTACTTTGGTCCTAGATGGTAACAAGAGTCTGATGATGGAGCTGGAAGGGGGGTAGGTGGCGGGTTGGGGGGGGAATGGGGTATGGGGTAAGGGGGTCGGGGGTTTAGAGGGTTGGGGGTTAGGGTGTGGCGGTTGGGGTTAGGGGTTGGGGGGGGGTTTACGGGAAATAGGGTGGGGGTGTTGGGTGGTTCGGGGGTAAGTGATTTTGGGGGGTTGTGGGAAATGGGGAGGGGGTAAGAGGCCTAGATGGTAACAAGGGTTTGATGATGGAACTGGAAGGGGGGGTGGGGGTGTGGGAGGGGTGGGGTGGGGGGAGAGTGGGGGGCAGGTGACGGGGGGGGTGGGGGTGGGGGGGTTCCGGGGGTATGGGGGTTCGGTGTTAGGGGGTTGGGTTTAGGTGGTTCGGGGGTTTGTAAAATGAGGAGGGGGTAAGGGGGGTTTAGGGGATTGGGGGTAAGGGTGTGGGGTTTGGGGGGGGTTTGGGGAAATGGGGTGGGGGATGTTGGGGGGTTGGGTTTAGGGGGTTTGGGGGTTGTAGGTGAGGGGGTAAAGTTAGAAAGAAAAAAATGCGACTAAAAAATAGAAAATAAATAATAGTTTAAAAAAAACTAAAAAACACGCTTTAAAAAATAAAAAATAAATTTTAATAAATTTCAATTCACTATTCTTATAGTGCAGTAAAAAATCTTAATAAGCAATTATTATATTGTTATATCCAGATCAAAATTTGTAAACAATTCTAAATATTGATAAAATAAATAATAATAGTTTAAAATATTTTATTGTAAAAAAAGCGTGGGGTGCTTTTTAAGATGTTATCAAAATGACAATCCTTGACAATTGACACCATGCACCCCACGCTTTTTTTACAATAAAATATTTGAAACTATTATTATTTATTTTATCAATATTTAGAATTTTTTACAAATTTTGATCTGGATATAACAATATAATAATTGCTTATTAAGATTTTTTACTGCACTATAAGAATAGTGAATTGAAATTTATTAAAATTTATTTTTTATTTTTTAAAGCGTGTTTTTTAGTTTTTTTAAACTATTATTTTTCTTCCATGACTTTTTTGCATCTTGGCCAGAGTTTGAGTTTTAGGACACCCTTTTTAAGTGACTTGGATAACTCTGGAAATTTCATCAATTAAAGGACTATCTCTAAAGTTATCCAACCCGTGACACCAGTAAATCCGCCATGTTACACAGTAACTCCAACTCCCACGCTATAAGTGAAATAGATAAATCTAGAAAATCCACAGAGTTGAGGACACTGTATTCTCCAAAATTTATCTAACCCGTGACACCAGTAACTCCGCCGTGTTACACAGTTACCCTACCAACATACCCCACGCAACAAGTGAAGTCTGTAGCTCTAGAATGTCGACAGAGTTGAGGACACTGTAGTCTCTAAAGTTATCCAACCCGTGACACCGGTAACTTCGCCATGTTGCACAGTAACTCCACCAATCCCACGCAATAAGTGAAATCGATAACTGTGGAAAGTACACTCCCAAAAAGTCATCTAATTTTTTCAAGGCATAGTACCACATAAATTTACATAAAGGATTCGACCTTGCTCCCTTTACCATATGGTCGAATATCAATTGGATTTGTTTGAAATATGCTTTGCTTTTAAATTTTTCCTGCATAGGTAATAGTACATTACTGCAGCGGCCGCGAAATAGGGGATTGCCGGCCGAGTAGTAATAGATGGCCGAGTGTTAACGAGGCCATCTAGAGATACGAGGCCGGCAATCCCTGTTCGTGGCCAAGGCTTGTATAGTGCTTTTCTCAAATAAATCCAAGGAAATGACACGAATGTTCAACTTATATATTCATATTTAATTCAAATTGTTTTTTTTTTGATTCCCGCCAAAATATTTTTTTTCCAGCAATTTATTTGTAAGCTGTTCCAGTTAATGTTTTTGACGCAAAATCTTGAGATGATTTATATTTATTCAAAAATTACGACCTTATTAATAATAAATTGTTAACAATAAACGCCAATCCTTATTTATTTTATTGAATACCTGATTAAATCTAGCCAAGTAAGATATTAAAAAGTAAATTCACAAACTAAATTTTTCTTAATTGGCAGTATGTCATTGATAGTCAATAAAAGAAAATACGACCCACTAAAACAAAAGACAATCTCTTTGCTGGCCTTGGCCAGCAATGTTTGTATGAAATTCCATTATTGTCGTCTAATTTGAAATTGGAACGAATCTTCCTCAACTGCTATACAATGGCATACTTCGTGTTCTATTGTCACGACTATAAGGACCACATTTCCTTGGATGTTTGAGAAAACATACTTATATAGACAAATAAATACTTAAATACATAGAAAACATCCATAACTCAGGAACAAATATTCGTGCTCTTCACACAAATAAATGCCCTTACCGGGATTTGAACCCAGGACCTCTTGCTTCGTAGGCAGGGTCACTACCAACTAGGCTAAGGCGGTCGTTGGTCGTTTAGTTTTCTACTAGATCGCTAAGGGCTCTTTTACATGTCACTTTTTTAAACTACCAGCGCTTTCGGAAAGTGCATCATTGCCAAGAAGAATATGCCGCAAGATACTTGCACAGTTCGAACCCTCAATTTCTATGTCTTTGGGTGAATCTAATCTTAGTGTCCGCCGTCTCCTATTTCCGTATGAAAGGGGTTGCAATAATATCCTGGCGGGTCGCCAACACTTAACCTTTGCATTTAGCTGGAGAGTTACTAGTTGCAATTCCAGGAACCGTCTGTCTTCGTGTTATGGCGGTTTTAAATGTCGTTAGTTTGTGAATTATGGTTTGAGGTGTAGTCGTAAATTGTAAAGTGTTGTTTAGCTTGCGTGTAAGTGTTTACTCAAAACCGGCCAAGTGCGAGTCGGACTCGCGCACGAAGGGCTCCGTACCATTATCTATAAAAACGGCAAAAAAAACACGTTTGTTGTATTTGAGCCCCCTTAAATATTTATTTTATTCTATTTTTTAGTACTTGTTGTTACAGCGGCAACCGAAATACATCATCTCGCTGCTTTGCTAAAAAACCGGCCTAATTCGAAATGATACGCTGTGTAACTTAATACTTTAATTATTGCAAATTAGGTGGATAGTTACACAGAGTACCTATCATTTCGAATTAGGCCGGTTTTTTTAGCAAAGCAGCGATTCTGTGAAAGTTTCAACTGTCTAGCTAGCTATCACGGTTCATCAAATACAGCCTGGTGACGGACGGACGGACGGACGGATAGCGAACTAACATTTGGTTAAGTTTAACATTTGGTAGCATAGCATACGGTTGTGGTAACTCTGAAGATGAGCTCTGGTTGAGTTCGAAACGCGTCAGTGTAGCTTGGTGGTGGTGATAGTTGGGTTTATGTGATTTGTGTGTGTTCGTACAGTGTGGAGGTGGAGGAACTGCATGAACGCACATTTCTTGCATAAACGTAACTATTGTAAGGTCGCGGGTGAGCAAAGTAATTGTTTTAGTTCATACCTAAACTTGGATGATTCCGTACACATACGAAATCCTTAGAAAAATATTACTTGATTTTTTTGTAATGGCTACGGAACCCTACCTTGGGCGTGTCCGACACGCTCTTGGCCGGTTTTACCCTTTGCGTACGGAACTCTAAAAAGGGTTGAACGCGTCACGAAGGCGTGTAATGTTCAAATTGTTTTGGTATGAAATCGGAAACAGGATTTTTTTTTTATAGGAAATTGTTTGATAAAAAATTTATCTATTTATTGAAACATTATTATTTATTTTTATTAGCAGTTACGTCTGCTCACCGAAACTAAGATTTTTTATTTTTTTATTTTTGTCTTATTGAAACATTGTTAACGACCGCTTTAGCCTAGTTGGTAGTGACCCTGCCTACGAAGCAAGAGGTCCTGGGTTCGAATCCCGGTAAGGGTATTTATTTGTGTGATGAGCACGAATATTTGTTCCTGAATTATGGATGTTTTCTATGTATTTAAGTATTTATTTATCTATATAAGTATGTTTATCGTCGCCAGTACCCATAGTACAAGCTTTGCTTAGTTTGGGACTAGGTCGATTTGTGTAAGATTGTCCCCTAATATTTATTTTATTTTTATTTTTATTTATTGTTCGTAGAACCGACGGTCTGAAAATAGGTCGTAGGTTATTTTTTGTACCTTTATTCTCCGCAGACGGAGCCGCGGGCAACAGCTAGTAACAGTATAAGTTCTTCTAGATTTAACATGGTGTACCTATGCATAATTTTATACTGAATGATAAACTAGACCATTACCTTTTTTACTCAAACATTCGAAACAGAACCTCATAATGGACCCGTTCGATTCCAGCGCATCTTTAGTCGAAGACTCCCGGCCGTCCACACCGAACTTGGACCTGTCAGTAGCCCGCAGCAAGCACGTCCACTTCGCGCCCGACCTCTCAGTGCTGGCCGACTTGGACTTAGAGGGGGTCGCGGGGTTCCTGCAAGGGCAGGGGGACGTGAGCGCCGACATCAAGAGGGAACTCGATCTGGGACTCAAGCGGCTTAGGTTCGAGGCGCATGAGCTGCTTGAGGCCGCGGTGCGAGTCACCAGTGAGTATTTGAACAGTAATTAGCAGTGATCGGCACGACCCGTGCCACATGGTGTCAATGACCTCAATCATTATGTTAATATGGATATTCCCCGGGATTCCAGCATTCGAATTGGTAAAGGAAAATAATATATTAATTTCAGTAAGTACGTTACGTAAAATTAATGTATCACAGAGTCCGTAAAACAAGCCACAGTCGTTGAAATAAACAATGAGTAAATAACTTTAAATCACCACGTCCGAACTTAATGAACTGAAGAACATAAGTAAAAGTAAACATATTTGTTGTTAGAAATTGGTTGCATTCCTTATCAGTAAATTAGAGAAGGATGACATCAACTCCGGTTGTCAATAATGTTTAACTTTTTTCTTATTTTTGTACAATAAAGAGTTTACATACATACATACATACATACTCCGTTGATATTACTATATTATGCACTTCAAATGATTATATTTTAACATGGCACTGTATGGCATGGCATGCGATGTCACTATGACGTTTACTGTGAAATGGTTCCACGGTGGCTCATGAATTAAAGTCCTTGACCGTACATATTTAAAGTAATCTAGAGTTGTAGATGGTAGCCTCTAGCCTTCCTTCCAATTGTGAGCACAATCTAAGCGAACTCTCCTTGGGTCTCAAGCGGCTTAGCGCCGAGGCCCATGAATAACTCGATGTCGTTGCGATTCTTTGAGAATTAATAGTATAAGTATTTAAAGTAGCCTAAGGTGGGAGGGTCACAGATTTCCTCCAACGGCGAGCAAGGTCTAAGGGAACTCGATTTTGGTCTCAAGCGGTTTAGAGTCGACGCGCATGAGTTGCTTGAGGCCGCTGTGCTAACTCTATGTATAATAATAATAATAATGCTTTTATTTTCGAACGACAATGGTCCAATATAAAAAATACAAATAATTTTCAATAATGTCATACCTATAACGAACCTCTATATCCTATATCTCTATGATCCTCAAGAAATGTTTCTGCCAGTCAGAAGTCTCTGGCTCCACTGGTTTCATCATCATCCCAGCCTATGTACGTCCCACTGCAGGGCACAGGCACAGGCCCCCTCTCAGAATGAGCTCCACTGGTTTAGTTAGGCTGTTCGCTGTCCACCATCCAGTCAGCCACGTTACTCTTTTATAGATGTAGATTAATAACAGAAAAGGATTAATTAAAGGAGGATTAACTTGTCTGTTTTAGAGCCGATGCCAGAATCGACTGGTCAAGTGCAGATCACGGAACTGGTTGAAGAGTTTGACGCCCGCCACAGGAACTGCGACAACTGTGAACTGCACAGAAAGGTACGTAAATTTTCTCGAAAAAAGTCCGTAAAAGTCGCCATTGTTGACGGTTAATCTAAAATTAAAAAATAGCTGGGGTGCTAAATTCCATTGTGACAATAACGATGACTGAATTAGTCATTGTGACTTATTTCAGATGCTAACTAAACATAGACTGAAACAAGTTTTTACAAATTTAATTTCTAATGTAAGCTTTCGCTGACTGTACTTTTTGTTAGCTTACATTATCATGCAACCTACGAAAGTATGCCAAAGTTCAAGTCAATGCGGCCACTGGATGTGGGTTAAATTCGACATACAAGATTTCTCAAACAATCAAGGTATAATATGAAGGCACAAGACTTTTAGCTAAAAATTCTAATAATTAACGTCTTAATCGAGTTTAGCCTGACATGTTTCGAGCTAATCAGTAGCCCTTCTTATAGACAGACTAGCCTTCCGTCCGCAGCTTCGCCCGCGATCTGGGAGCACAGCAGTGCCCCCGCCAAGTCAAGCATAAATTATTTTTCCCGTAGGAAAAGGTATTTCCCCGCGGTAAAAAGTAGGGCTATGTCACTCAGTGATAATGCAGCTTTCTAACGGCAGAAGAATTTTTGAAATCGGTCCAGTAGTATCGGAGCCTATTCAATACAAACAAACAAACAAACAATCAAATCTTTTCTCTTTATAATATTAGTATAGATAAATGAGCATTAGTCTTGTTGCCGGCCCTTTGAGGAAAAAGTGGCATCGTTTATGTGGATGACTTCATTGTTTTCCAGAACATGGAAGAAGCGATGACGGAGTGCTTGCAGCGCGAGAATCTCCTGCGGTCTGACTTGGAGGCGGCTCTCATGAAAGTCGCTCAGCTGATGCAGCCCGACAGGATGACCTCGTGTGACCTCGTCGTGGAGGGGTGAGTTGACTTATTGGTTACTAGCCTTCCGTCCGCAGCTTCGCCCGCGATAAATTAATTTTCCCGTAGGATAGGTATTTTCCCGCGGTAAAAAGTAGCCTATGTCACTCAGTGATAATGTAGCTTTCGAAGGGCAAAAGAATTTTTGAAATCGGTCCAGTAGTTTCGGAGCCTATTCAATACAAACAAACAAACAAACAAACAATCAAATATTTACTAATCAATAATATATATTAATCATCATTTATTTACCCCTTATTGGACCCTTAGTTGTAATTTTTTTTTGTGAAAACTTACTGAAATAAACGCTTTTTCATTTTAATTTCCTCTTTATAATACTGCCCTGCAGGCCCTAAAACGCAGTAAGAGCAAAAAAGCGATTAGACCATTATGATCCTTACGCTGTGCTTATTATAGTTCAATATTCAACAAACGTAAAAATCCTATTACTGCGTTTTAGAGTCTGCAGGGCAGAATATTAGTATAGATGACGATGTTTATTTTTTTGATGTTTAGCTCTTTCGGATGTTTGATTTTTAGGGTTCCGTAAAAACGGGACCCTATAACTGAGACTTCGCTGTCCGTCCGTCTGTCTGTCACCAGGCTGTATTTTATGAACCGTGATAGTTAGACAGTTGAAATTTTCACAGATGATGTATTTTTGTTGCCGCTATAACAACAAACACTAAAAAACAGAATAAAATAAATATTTAAGGGGGTTCCCATACAACAAACGTGATTTTTTTGCTCATTTTTGCTCGATATTGATAACGGCAACAGGTAGATGCTTGAAATATTCACAGAATATTTAGTTATATATTCACTTTAAAAATAAATAATTAAAATAAAACAAATATTTAAGGGGGGCTCCCATAGAACAAAAGTGATTTTTTTGCCGTTTTTATAGATACGGAACCCTTCGTGCTCGAGTCCGACTCGCACTTGACCGGTTTTTTTTTAAATTATAATTATGAAACTACCGTGAAACTCACTTAGTGAACGATACGGGTTACAAACATCTTTGATGGAGTTTAATCAAATCAAATCGAATAATCTTTATTTCGACCAAAATAGTATCATAGTTTTAGTAATACATAAAGCTTAATTCTAATGTTTAGCCGACATCATCATCCCAGCATATCTACGTCCCACTGCAGGGCACAGGCCTCTCAAAGGCTCGACATGTTCCGGGCTAATCCGCAACCCTTCCCCCTGGAAAGCACTATCCACTATGCTTTTCAACTGGCAGGTACGGCACGGGTGCGCACCACCAGTCGCCGCTGTCCCTGCCCGTGCGTCCGGCCCGGCGCGCGCCGGACTCCGGCTCCGTGTCCCTCGACGGCGCCGCTTCGCCCCGCAACCTTCGCGCCAGCCACGACCTGCTGCACAAGGAGAGGGATGATTTACAACAGCAGGTAGGCGCTACTTTTCACCCGACTGTCGAAGGAGGGTTATTTTTTTCGAGCGTATGTATTTATGTATGTATGTATCATTCTTTGGCACGCCCTGCAGGCTAAACGGCTCAATGGTTTTGAAGTGGGAGGTGTCATTAGTTTCGTCTCAGTTCCGAGAGTGTATGTATGTATGTATGTATGTATGTAAACTCTTTATTGTAGACAAAAACATAAAATTAACAGTTAACAAGAGAAACAAATGCACAAAGTCGAACTTATCCCTTAAAGGGATCTCTTCCAGTACACATATCAGACCTCTTTCAGCAGTGGGAGTAGTGGGAACGGAATTATCCAGTATTCATCCAGTATTAATTCTCAGAAGAGTCTGTATAAGTCGTCATAGTTATATTAGAAGGCGAAGTGCAGTGCATGTTGATGGTGCTGTTCAGTTCACGTATTAAGCAAGCAATTTTTTTACTATAAAAAAAAGAATACAATAAAATCAGATCTGTAACGTTGGAATCGTCAAAATACATTTTGTTATCCGCAACAAATTTGAGATCCGCAACAGGCTTCGTCAGCTAAACAAAAATATAAAATCCGTTGCAATCTTCGTCATATAAACCTAAGCAGTACATCCTCTAGGCTGATTCAAACCTGGGCCAAACATACCAAAAACACTTGCCGCATTACCCCGTTGTATCCCCAAAGATATGTGCTGGACCAGATAAGCACCGGAAGGCGGTGCTTCCTCCATCCCTCATACGCCGTCCCAACTCTTAAATAAATCGCTTAGCCGCAATGCGCCATGGCCCAGCAGGCCAGCAGTCTCTACAGCGACCGGAACAAATTCATAGATTTTGTTTGGTTCCGAGTATTTTCCGTGCTTCAACTAAAATCAAATTCAATTGTAAATGAAATGAATTACACTCGCTATTTGACTTGATATTTACTACTGTGTATTTGTTTGATATCACGCGGATATCAGGTGAGACGACTGACCGAGTCGCCAGTACACAAGGTGTGCTGCGAAAAGGTAAAATAAATATATTGGTAAATAAATGTATTTATAAAAAAAACGTGATTGTGGCATGATGGAGTTTATCATTTGGTATAGTTTTAATTTTTTTTAAGGTATGTTTCCAGGATTATCTTCGCTATGTTACTATTTTTACTTTTTATTTTTCAAAGCTTTCTATTATGAGCATGATTGTTTGATAATTTTTATTTTTGTACATATATTGGAACATTTCTTATTTGGTCCGTGTTTCATTGTCCTTAGACGTAATAAGGTTTATATTTATTTATAAACTTATTACAAATAGAAATAGAAAATAAAAACTAAACTAATAACTAAACTAAAACTAGAAAAAATCACAAAAGGTTCCCCCCGCAGCATGGACCCAAAGATACTGGCAGCATTTCCTCGCTGTATAACTAAGCAATACTGATACGTTGTTCGAGGAAGTTGCCAGCTCTTCGGAGCTTTGTAGGTCAGTCGTTTTGCGAGTGCCTTAAAAGTAATTTGGACTCTTGAGACTCCACGGACCTAACATCTCAATCCCGCATTAGGGTTAGATTAGTCAATTGAGTTACATCCATTGTTTTAGTGATAAAAAAAATCATCATCGCATTATTGTCTTTCAAAGGAAATCGGTTTAGGGCACATTGGACATAGATTTTGATCAAATTTTAGAGATCTCGGAAATGACCCAAACGATAGGGGTTTTTGGGGCGTACAATCGATCTAGCTTGATCTCATATCTGAAATGCGTGAGTTTTAACAAAAAACAAAAGAACTCCGTGCAAAGCTCAATCGCCCAATTACTTGGTGGGATGTGGTGAAACGTTTCACGCTAGTTAACAGCCGTTATTGTCCAGTTGGAAGCGGCCAACCGTCAGCTGCGCTCGACGCGCTCGTTCGTGGAGGAGCAGGCGAGCGAGCGCGAGGCCGAGCGAGACGAGTTCGCGCGAACACTGCAGGCGCTGCGCGACGAGAACGCCCGGCTCGCCGCGAGGCTCCAAACCAACGCCGCCATCTTGACTGAGGTACCATAGATTACTACCACACAGGACAAAGACATATTTAACGCCAGACACTATTTAACTTACAGCCTGTCCAGGTTAGGCTTCAATTTATATCGCGTTCAGATAGGTATAGGTAACGCCACGAGAGTTGAGGCGAATGATTACACACACAGCTACAAAAAGTACTGATTGCAAAAAAAGTAGTGAATGAATGAAATGAATGAGTGAATGGAAATGTGAGTTATATGATCTTATGATGAAATACCTACGCAATACTATGCGTATTATAATTTTTCTTTTTTATATAACTTATTTTTGAAACAAATAATAAACAATTTGAAACTGACAAGAAATATTCGGGTGCGCCTCGATAGATATAACAACATTTGATATAACTGTAACATTTGGTATAATGCTACATTTGATATAATGCGATTTACTCAAGAAGTAAACTTCGGAGGATTGATATTAATTCTATTTGATATGCATTAGGTTAGGTTAGATTAGTTTATTTTATAAAAGAATCGTAGAATGTTTACTTCTCGAGTAAATAATAATAATAATAGTAGTAGCATTATACCAAATGGTACAGTTATATCAAATGTTGTTATATCTATCATTACACACCCGAAATATTCGTAACAAAAAAAATCAGTATTTTATAAACAGCGTAAAATATGCTTAGGTATCTGATTTAAATAAAATAGATCAAAATATTTTGTTTTCTGTTTTGTTCGAACTAGATGTATTTTCCTAAATAATTCTTAACGAAATAGGTTGAAGAAATTTTTTAGTCAATCTTGTAATTCACTGTTGAGTCTGTTGAACTTGCTATCGGTACGAGTAAATGTCAAAATCCCGCTGTCATTACGTGACGTGTTGTTGTGTGCGTGACCTCAACTCTCCAGGCGTTACCTATACGTTATTTAATTGCATGGATTGAGGCGTCTTTGATTTGCGTCGATACAAAGAGAGTTTTTTGACAGACAGAATATCGCTAGGTGGCACCATTCACGAGAGGCTCGTGTGGCATTGCAAATTTATAGTGAAAATAAACGGATCACTCACGTCTTAAAACGAGTTTAACTCGACATGTTTCGGGCTAATCCGTAGCCCTTCCTCTCGGAGTCGCACGTCACGGCGGCTGCCTAACGTGCACTGAGTTAAACTCTTTTTAAGACGAGAGTGATCCGTTTATTTTCACTATGAGTGAGTCTCACGGTAGTTTCATCTTTAAAGCATTGCAAATTTGTTTGAGATTGTCCCATTCTGTTGCAAACCAATCCCAAATGTGACATTATGTTTCTCTATCGTTTGCCAGAACTTCATAATGCCATAATGATCGTTTTCCATAGTTATCATGTGTCATAAAGTAATTTATTTCTGAAAAAGTGTTATCTTCTGAGTTTTTATTAAACTAACCTAACCTACTGCATTCTATAAGATGACATTTCTAAAAATCCTGCAAACAGCACGCTTCTATACACCGTGAAATTTTAGTAGTTGTTTTCCCGAAACGAGGTGATTTAGTATCGATTGTACAATCGATTTATAATTACTATTTTGACTAGAGTCAAAAATCCAATTGTGAAAAACGAAAGTCGAAAATGACCGCAAACCATTAGTAACGCTTCGTTAGTACCTAACCTATCGTACGATCGTACGCTACTTGTACCAACAAAGCGTTACTATTGGTTTGCGGTCATTTTCGACTTTCGTTTTTCACAATTGGATTTTTGACTCTAGTCAAAATAGTAATTATAAATCGATTGTACAATCGAAACTAAATCACCTCGTTTCGGGAAAACAACCACTAAAATTTCACGGTGTATATTAGTTAAATTATGATAGATTAAATTATGCAAAACGAACCTCACGATACTAACGTCATCTATCGATATTCTGCCTGTCAGGAAACTCTCAGTTTCTTGTAAAACCTCGTATCTCCTTATTGTTAAGAATTAAACTGAGCCTTGATGTGCAATAAGTAAAGTTCACATTGAAAGTTCAACGATTCTGAGATACGACCTTTTTTCTAAGCAGAATCGACGTGCTACGAGTGTTTTGCACTAATCACTTTCCCCTTATTATTTGCATGTTATTTATAAGGATTTAGATCATAGCACTATTATTGTCCGTAACTTATAACCTTTTTTTTTGTTATAACTTTTTTAGTCTGCCTAGCAAAATACCTAAATGTCGATTTGGCAGATAAAGACAAATTAATAATGTTAACGGAAGTTTAACAAGCTTTTATGAATAGGGACTTTAAATTTAGCATGGATTCGGAGTGATTGTTTTAATTGATAATGACAATGACACTACTATAATTGCATGTTTCTTACACTATTGCAGATGGCACTTTTGTGTATGTCGACCAGGAAAACGAAAACCCTATGTATGACTCTTAGGCTGCGTATCCACCGGAGCTATGCGAGGATGCGTTGCGAGGGATGTGTTTGTCATGAACCAATAGAAACACTTCATTTACCTATCCTAGCTCAGCTCAGCTCTGGTGGAAACAGCTCAGCGGAGCGAGGTTTTTGTACATACAAAACAAAAGAAGGGAAAGATGTGTGCGAGGAATATGTGCGGGGAATGTGTTGCTAGGCGGCGTTGCTCCGCTCCCGAATCACCGCTCCCCGCCCGCTTATTTGAAAAGAGCCCGCTACACATCCTCGCTACGCATCCTCGCTCCGCTCAGCTACCTCGCACATCTTTGGTGGAAACATTCACACCGTTACATATCCTCGTTACACAGCCTCGCACCGCTTAGCTACCTCGCACATCACTGGTGGAAACGCAGCCTAAAGGTTCAATATCAATTCTATAGCTAAAACATTGAAGACTATGAACACAAGTCAATATGACAATCAGACTTATTCTTGACGTAAAAAAATGACAAAGCGCTTACCTGGTCGACTATACAACACTTTAATTGTTTAAAAACTGACAATACGTTTTGTATAAAAATTGGAACAGAAAAATACCATGATTCAGAATTGCTCAAATCGTATAAAAAAAAATCTAGTTTATACTCGCAACACTTTTAGCAAAATAATTTCACTGACTTGAAATAGAAACGTGTCACTCACGTATTTATCGTGGAGGTATCCCGAGCACACATTGACGAAAGAACACTAATGAATCTGAAAAAAGTCGGGCATACTAGGGGCGTTCAATAAAAAGTGAGAATGAGTATGTTATAAACAACTTTTACTAAATGTCATTTTATTTTTCGACATAGTCACTTTTTAGCATAATACACTTAGGGGCTGTTTCACCACTTTTCTTAAAGTTCGGATTAGCTTAATCATAACCTTATTTGACAAATGGAATTAAAATTTCTGTTTCACCAGTCTCGATTAGCGCTAAATGACGGACAAACTGTTTCTTAATTTGACCATCAGATCAGGTGGCATTTAGCATTTTTATCCGTCACATAAAGTTAGTTTATTTTTTTGTGGCCATGGTTGGAGAGCCCTTCAGCCGGTTTCAGAAAAATAAATCAAAGTATTTTTATTTTTTAAAGAAAGAGGTCATGCTAAATTGCATAAAATAATTTAAATATCAAGATTTCAAAAAAAAAATGTAGGTACGCTTTTAGTATGTAAAAATAAATCCAAAATTTCGTAATATTTTTTAATATCAAACTTTTTTTCAATGGCTCAATCGTTTGTTCTACCTGAACTTGTATGTCGCCATTAAAAAAAAGTTTATCTGTCAAATGGTTTGGCGCCACTTTTCGATTCGTTTTACGTGATTTTATTTTTCTTTGTTATTGTTAACAAAGTATCGTAAATAAATACCGTTTTCGGATCAATTATAATGTTACATATTTGTTTATGCAAAAAAAATAGATGTATTCAAAAATTATATAGTTATCCATTTCTTTTGCTTTAATAATGAGTGACTCTTTGAACGAAAGTGTGCGAACAGGAACGCGTGGTCGTGAAATGCGACGTTGCCATTCCGACTTTTTGTTAAACCCACGATTAGTTAAGTGGTACTTAGTTTGCACAGAACCGGAGTGGTGAAACTGAAAAAACACTAGCTGACAGATTTGTCCAGTACTTAGTTTATTCATTGGTTACGTAACCAGCAGTTTGACAATAAGGTGGTGAAACACCCCCTTAGTATATCTTTTTTCTAAACTTAAAATTCCATTTTTAAAAAAGGTCTCATCTGGAGTACTTAAAAAATCTTGTACTGCAGCGACTACCGCGTCGTCGTCTTCAAATTTCTGGCCTCTCAGGTATTGTTTCAATCTCGGAAATAGGTAGAAATCACTGGAAGCGAGATCTGGTGAATACGGAGGATGCTTAAGGATATCGAACCCAGCATCACGAATTGCAGCCATTGCAACGGCGGACTTGTGTGCCGGGGCATTGTCCTGGTGGAACAGCACAACTTTCGAGAGTTTACCTCGCCGTTTTTCGCGGATCTCATTGCGCAATGTTGCTATTTGTTTGGCGTATAAAGTGCCCGTAATAGTGGCTCCATGCTCGAGATACTCAATCATTAATACCCCTTTACCATCCCAAAAAACAGAGCCCATGACCTTACCGGCAGATGGGCTCACCTTGAATTTCTTCGGAGTTGGAGATGATGGCCTTTTCCATGTCATAGACTGCAGTTTCGTTTCAGGGTCGTAATGATGGAGCCATGTTTCGTCCATTGTAATAAAGCGCGCCAAAAAAAGTTCCCAGTCTTGCTGCATCAGGTTCAGAGCTTCTTGACAAATCTCTAGTCTAGTTTGTTTTTGCGTGTTAGTAAGCATTCTTGGTACCCAACGCGCAGATACCATTTTCATACCCAAGCGTTCATGTAAAATATTATGCACGCTCCCCGTTGAAATCTTTACATTTTCAGCAATAAAACGAACTGTGACACGACAATCCGCCAAAACTGAGTTTTCGACTTTTTCCACAATTTCTTCAGTTACTGCTGTAGTAGGGCGTCCGGAGCGGGGGTCGTCCATTGTCGATGTTCTTCCACGTCTAAATTCGGCGCACCAACGTGCGACTGTCGAATACGGAGGAGCATAGACCCTAAAGTGTCCTGCAAATCCAAATTGACTTGGTCCGTAGAAAATTTTTTCAAATACAAGTATTTGATAACGGCGCGCAGTTCAATTTTCTCCATTTTTGCTAACGTACTCAATAGCATTGCAAAGAAATTACCGTATATTTTTTTAAACAAAAGACAGTTAGTTTTTTTTTCATAGCAATCAGCTAGATAGATTAGCTTTACCGGCCAGTATTTAATTTCGTAATATTAAAAGAGTTTGCATCTCATTCTCACTTTATATTGAACGCCCCTCGTATATCGGCTACAAAAGAAAAAGTCATGCATGTATCCCATTTATAATTGCAATGAGAACTAAGAATATAATAGCAGAATATTTTTGCTTGTCATGAATGGCGCACGGTTGGGGGCCATTCATAAATTACGTCACACATTTAGGGGGAGGGGGGGGGGGGGGGTCAAGCGATCTGTGACACTAGAACAAAATAATGGCGATTTTCATAGTAATAAGTGTGACAAGCTTAGCTTATTTTTATTATTGTATTATTATGTTTTGTTTTTTATAATTTTTGACTATCTCAGCATACATTCTTATATACTGACGTTAATGTATTATATAATGTAATTGTTATGTTTTGAGTGAATAAATAAACTAAACTAAACAAGGGGGGGGGGGAGGGGTCCAAATTGATCGAAATTGGTGTGACGTGATTTATGGATGGCCCCTTCTCGCTTTTCGACGTCACGTAAACGTGAGGCCAGATACTACAAGTGTCGCATTATAATATATAGTAATAGCGTTGGTTAAGTAGAGCAAATTATGGGGGCTGTACTTAGGAAATTTTAATAACTTAGAATCCAGCCAAGGATAATTAAGTAATTTGAATATATGTTATACGAAACGTGTTGTCAGTCTGTCCACTAACACCGGCTCGGGTTTACAGATAGTAAGTCTGCGTTCCACTTGTTGCTACTGTCAAGAGTCTTATGCACATGTAAGTGTCCGCTTGTTTGTCCTTACCACCGTAGAACATTAACTTTCTTGTAATTTTTCGTAGTTTGCTTAGTTTTTTCAGTAGTTATTTACATACAATCTTAATACAGCTTCAAATGGTGACACCCAAAATGGCCGAATAATTCGCGACAAGTGTTTGTGAGTTGACGTTTCTCGATGAGAACATTGACATAGATGTCGCTAGTATCGCTGCAATAAGTGATTAAGCAAGCTGAGATGCATAGCATAAAATTTGTGTCTAAATCCCGACCAGTGGTGGTGTAGGGTTTTAGCACGCAGCACGGAATGCTGAGGACCTGGGTTTGATTCCCAGCGCAGGTCTTTTTTCTGGGTTTTCTGTGCATCCTTGTTTCAGTTTGTATTTAGTATGAAATAGTTGAAAAAAAGGTCGTGGTCGTGAACTGTCTAGCCACATTGGGCGTCACGAACTATTTGACGCTGATTATACTATAGTGGTTTGACCTAAAAGCTCCAAACGCACAGACAGCGGAGGCGTGGCGGTGCGGTGGCGGTGACGGTTGTAATATTCTAACTTGTATGGACGAGTTCGCGGTACGGCACCGCACAACCGTTCATACAAGTTAGAATATTACAACCGTCACCGCCACCGCACCGCCACGCCTCCGCTGCCTGTGCGTTTGGAGCTTTAGTCTTTGAAGCAGAGGATCGTGGCTTTAAATCGAGGCTGACACCTCTTGAGTTTTTTTAGAATTCATGTGCGACATTGTGTAGGAATTCAATTGTGTGTGTGAAATTCTCAATCCGCACTGGACCCGCGTGGGAACAGAAGCCCAAGTCCTCTCATTCTGAGAGTAGGCCTGTAGCAGTAAGACGTATAAACGCCGAGATGATGATGATGATGATTACCTTGTTTATGTCAGAAATTCTAAAAATACTAATAGGCTTGAGTGTCATCATCATCATCTCATCATATCCCGGCCTATATACGTCCCACTGCAGGGCACAGGCCTCCTCTCACAATGAGATGGTTTGGGCCGTAGTTCCCACGCGGGCCCAGTGCGGATTGGGAACTTCACACACACCATTGAATTTCTTGTACCTATGAAGGCTTCCTCGCGATGTTTTCCTTTACCGTAAAACTCATGGTGTCGCTAGTAAAATTTTATGTAGTGACCTTTGATATTTTTATTTTTAAAATTCGATACTATTTAGAAAAAAATATACTATGTCCACGAAACTCTAGGTCGAGCAGCTAGAAGCCCAAACTCGAGACATGAACAACATAATAATCGAATTAGAAAACCGAAAAGCTGCTACCGACGAAGACCTAAAAGCTACCAACGAGAAAGTGTCTCTCTTAAGAGATATCATAGCCAATCTAGAGAACCAACTCGAACAGAAGACTGCACATGAAGTCGTAATATTAGAACAGTTGGAAGAGATGCGGCGGACTATTGACGAGCGAGACGGCAAGATGCGAGGGCTGTTAGGGGAGCTGGAATCGCTGAGGAGTGAGAGAGCCGAAATGAGTGAAGTCACTTCCGTCAGCGAGGCTGATGATCGAGTCGAGGTGTTGGAGAAAATTAAGGAGCAGGTTGGTTACTTTGATACAAGATAACTTTGCTATCCGTCTGTCTGTGTAAGCTTTTTAGGGTTCGGTAGTCATTTTTACCAGGAATTCTTGGAGTTATCTAAATCAAAATCAAAACGATTAAATCGAAATTAAAATGGAACACTTAAAGCTGTGAAAAATGACGTTTTAAACTTTCGCGACTCTCACCCATAAGTAATATTTTTGGGAACTTCTTTTTGTTAAAATTACCTCGATGTTTCGACCACATTGCCGTGGTCAAGAGTCGACTCTTTGAATTCTTTCGAAATCTGATCAAAACCTTAAACAATTCCAGTTAAATAAATAAATTAAATTAAGCGTATAAAAACGCTGGTAGAGTCAGACTAAGATAAGTCTGCAACGATTTTGATGGCACACGCAGTGCAAGTTTTATATTAAACGTCAAACTTCTATGAAATTATGATACATCGTCGGCTTAGAGTGAAAACCTGCTAAATCAATTTCAACCGTCATCCAATTTTTGAATTTACTGGCATATGTAACTAGATTGAAAATTTAATTAATGACTGTAGAAATGGATTTAGCAGGTTTACTCCCTAAGCCGCTGCTAGTTCGCTGAAGTGGCGTTGGGCTGGCCACGTCTGTCGCAGGGCTGATGAGCGGTGGAGCAGACGAGTCCTCAAATGGAGACCACGGACGGGGAAACTTAGTGTAGGGCGTCCTGAGGCACGGTGGACGGATGACCTTAAGAGGGTCGCTGGCGGCGGATGGATGCGAGGGGCCCAAGACAGAGTGTTGTGGCGCGCCATGGAAGAGACCTATGTCCAGCAGTGGACTGCTATGGGCTGATGATGATGATGATGACTCCCTAAGCCGACGATTTGCAAAATCCTAATAATTGATTTAGCAGGTTTTCACTCTAAGCCGATGATATTAATAAAACATGCACTGCGTGTGCTATCAAAAATCGTTGCAGACTTATCTTGGTCTAACTCTAATGATTTTAAATCCAAGCAGAGTGTGTATGGTTGTTTTGTGTCAGTGTGGTTGGCTGGAGGAGAAGCTCCATCGGCGCACGCGTCGGCTGGAGCGCGTGCACGAGACATGTTCGGCGGCCTGCAGCGAGCCCAGCGAGGACGTGTCGTTACGGGACCGTCAGCATGGCGGGGAGGTGGGTATCCCTTCATCCATACTAATATGTCTACTTCTTAAAAAAAAAGCAAAAAAAAGGCAACCGTTACCGACTGATCTATCAACGCACAGCTCAATCCACTGAATGGATTGTGCTGAAATTTGGCACGCAGATAGCTATTATGACGTAGGCGTCCGCTAAGAAATTATAACGATAAGTAAATGGGATTTATATTTTCGCTTCAAAATTGCCCTATCTCTTGTTCTCTTTGATTTTGAGAAAGTTGTTTATTATTTCATACTAAATACAAACTGAAATATGGATGCACAGAAAAAAACTTGATGATGATGAAACCTGTGATGATCTAACAGCTTGAGATATGGATGTATGGGAAAAATTCGTGTCTAAACTCCTGACCAGTGGTGGTGTAGGGAGATGGCACGCGGCACGGAATGCTGAGGACCGGGCTTCGATTCCCAGCGCTGGTCTTTTTTCTGAACATCCTTATGTCAGTTTGTATTTAGTATGAAATATATGGATTTCACGGGATGACCGTAAAAGTAATAAAAAATGAAAATTAAAAAAAAAATCCTAAAAAAAGATACTTCATATTAAACTGGTGAAGGTGGCGGGGACGCATTGGATGCGGATGGCGCAGGGCCGATCTGTTTGAGCCTCGGGGGAGGCCTATGTTCAGCAGTGGAAGTCTTTGGGCTGAAATGATGATGAATGATGATATCAAACTTAAGATTTAAAAGCGAAAAAGTTTCCGGGTGCGCCGGTGGGACTTGAACCCACGTCTCCCGGGTATGCGCCCCAACGGGTGTTCTACCAACTGAACCACGTCGCATCCAACCGACCTCCCCGAAATTCTTAATCGCTTACATACGCCAACAGTGGCGTGTGGTAACATCCATCACAACTATTAGAAGCTATGACTCCTACGTTCCAAATTAGTTGGAAATGCGTAAGAAATGATGTACCACTTCTATTTAATTCAAATATTATTTATTTTATTAGCAGTTACAAGTCCCACCGGCGCACCCGGAAACTTTTTCGCTTTTAAATCTTAGGTTCGGTGAGCAGACGTAACTGCTAATAAAATAAATAATATTTGATATCAAACTTGTTTATATTAAGTCGTTTGATTTTGGGTTTTCTATCCCCTCTGCCCACTTCCACGGTCGCTAATATTTTGACGCTCGCAGTCCGCCTCCCCGGGGGAGCCGTCCCCCCGCTGGGCGGGCATGGCGGAGCTGCTGGGCGTGTGGGAGGCGGCCGAGGCGCTGGCGCGGGCCGAGGACGCCGCGCTCAAGCGCATCGCTGACCTCGACATGCAGCGGGCGAAGCTGCGGGACGTCGCTCAGGTATGTTATACATATACAGTTAGTTTCGATTGTACAATCGATTTACAATTACTATTTTGACTAGAGTCAAAAATCCAATTGTGAAAAACGAAAGTCGAAAATGACCGCAAACCTCATAGTGACGCTTCGTTGGTACACGTAGCGTACGATCGTACGATAGGTTAGGTACCAACGAAGCGTTACTATTGGTTTGCGGTCATTTTCGACTTTCGTTTTTCACAATTGGGTTTTTGACTCTAGTCAAAATAGTAATTATAAATCGATTGTACAATCGATACTAAATCACCTCGTTTCGGGAAAACAACCACTAAAATCTCACGGTGTAGAGTATACTATACTCTGTCTAATTAACAGAGTTAGTAGGGTCAACGTCATAAATAAGTGATCACTTTTGTACCTTGTCACTTTGACGTCATGTTTGAAAAGTCATACGAAGTTATAAAACGACTGAAAGCAACAAGGTACATAAATGATCACTTATTTATGACGTTGACTGTACTAGAAAACAGAGAATGCACGTAATTGGTCAGCGATAAGGACGATGCACTGGCACAAGATAGGTTTACATGCCTGTCAAAATTTAGTCCACATCTGTCTCTCGTACGGTGCGGACGCTTTCAAGTGCTTATCTTTGGTTACTAATTTTTACCGGGCTCGTTTATTGATTAATAGATGAATAAACGTGAATTATCAATAAGTTAATTATTTGAGGTGCCTCTAACTACAAACAAAAATCACGAGAAATATTACGAATATTCCAACAAACGGCATGTAAGCCGAGCCCGCCATCGACGTGCGATTGTTGACGCCCACTGACAGTTTCTTGTCCCTTTCATTTGCATACAAAAGTGCAACAGAGAGAACGCTTTGTTAACTCTGTTAAATAGACAGGGTATACATACTTAGTATGCGTCGGGGATTGGATTCATTTGGAAAGTGAGTCTCTCCGGAGGACTCGCCTCCCCAGAGCACTCTAAGTGTACAAGTATTGTACATCATTTTAGGCAATAATGCACGCGTAGCTTACACTAACATTATTTAATGTCATTCACCTTGTACGCGAACCAGCATAGTTTTGTGTAGTTTAAGCATATTTTTATAATTTGATTTAGTGTACGATTGACCAGCTTGAATATAGCAAGCACCTCTACCATATTCGCGGTCTTTTATTCCTCGGCACTCGTCCTTTAGCATCTTGACATTGACATTTTATGACATCTCTATACACTAAGAGAGACTCGTCTCCCCCAAGGTACTACCCTCTCCGGGGGATACGGCTTAGGGGTGGGTGGTCCCAAAGGAAGATCAGCGCCTTTCGCAAGATCGGCACTTTGCTGATTTGGGACCATTTCGTGAAAAGGTTCTCAAGTGGCGTCCGCGGACCGGAAGGTGCAGGTAGGCCCCCAACAAGATGGAGCGACGACCTGGTGAAGGCGGCGGGAACGCATTGGATGCAGATGGCTCAGGGCCGATCTGTTTGGCGAGCCTTGGGGGAGGCGTACTATGTTCAACAGTGGACGTCTTTTTCGGAAATTAATGATGAATGAATGATGAATATCTATATTGCACCCCCCCGTGGGAAGTTTATTTGTGCCGGGATAAAATTAAGTCTAAGTAAATGTAAAACTTTTTTTTATAGTTTATAATTGTTTTCTCTTCAAAGTTAAGATAGGTTTAGATTTCGTCACTACTTTGAAAAAAGCTCGTATATCAAAATCGATAATCTGGCTAATTGAACTTTACTGAGTGTGCAATAAAGTTCAGTTTGGTTTACATATTGATTTGAGATAGATGAAAGATCAAAGGCAGTGTAAGATGAAAAACTACTCTTAGTACCGGGTGCTATGAATGGTTTTTCATCTTACCCCCACTCACCCTACGAGATTTTTTCAAAGTAGTAACGATTTGCTGAACTCCTTTGTCTATTCATCATCATCATCATCATCAGCCTATGTTTGTCCACTGCTGGACATAGGCCTCTCCCATGGCACGCCACTGAGCACGATCCTCGGCCACTCTCATCCAGCTCTTGCCAGCCGCCCTGCGAAGATCATCGCTCCACCGAGTCTGAGGACGTCCCACGCTACGTTTGCCGATCCGTGGTCTCCACTCAAGAATTCGTCTACCCCAACGGTTATCGGTCTTTGTCTATTATTGGAGTAATAACCCGGCGACTGGAACCAAACACGTGTCGCAGCATTTCCCTGTCTCCAGTCGACCTTGCAGCCGCGCTGGCGGTCGTCCAACGCGGATTTAGTCGCACACGTCGCCATTGTACGTGTGTCAGGCTAGTGTAAAGGTATTAACGATTTCATACTTGTTCAATATAGGTCTAGAAAATAATTCAAATTTCATAATTTTTTTTTACAAACAGCACCGCAATCGAAACAGGATATGTAGGTACAATAAAAATGTAGCTTATGTTTGAATATTTAGGTATTGTGTTACGATTCAACATTGTTTCCTACTCCCCGTTCTAGTTTAAACTGTATCACGATGGAGTAACATTCATCATAAATAATGATAAAGTAAATAAATAAATAAATAAATCATCATTTTAAGTTAGGTTATATTAATATTGAAAATAAAGTGATTAGTCGAGGGCTTAAGTTGTCAGTAGGTAAGAAAACCCGTTGATAATTTTAATTCCTAATACCTCTAACTTAGACGTAAACAAGTCGTAGTATACGCGTGAATTGCATAAAAGTAAAATATTTAAGACTAATCAAAGTCTATATCATGTCAGGCTCTCTCTCTCTCTCTCTCTCCCTCTCCCTCTCCGTCCCTCCCGCCCTCCCTCTCCCCCTCCCCTCTCCCTCTCTAACCTTGAAGAGCCCTAGGTTTTATCTATCACGAAATACAGACGGTGGGAGCGAATTCCATTCCTAAGGCCCGGGCCGCACTGGATAGGCGACCGGCGACGCGACGCGACGGCGACTAAATCAAACATAGTTGATTTAGTCGCCGTCGCCGCTGCGGCCGCTGCGGTTGCTCACATAACTCGAACTATGTTTGAATTAGTCGCCGTCGCGTCGCGTCGCCGGTCGCCTTACCAGTGCGGCCCCGGCCTTAGTAAAGATATAGCGAGCAGCGTCGTGTTGGCTAATGGAATATTAACCACATACGGGACCACTTGGGTGAATGAGCGTTTACTAGGCAAGCGTGCTCCATAGTAGGCCTCATATTCGCTTTCCATCAGGCGTGATTGTGGTTAAACGCAAGCCTATATTGTATAAAACAAAACTACCTAAAAATATCCTACAAACATTCCTCATATTAAAATATGTCTTAGGCTCTTTTGTTTGTTATCTCAACTTGTTTGCGTAGTGAATTTGATTATTGAAATGTGTTTTCTCTCACGCTCCGAAATCTCTTACTCACCGTATATTTGCGCTGAGGACGTTTGCCAAACTTTAAAGCCAGATTTCCATTGTCACGTATTCCATTGTATTTTCTTTGTCTAAAGTTAGAATTTGTAAACAGTACAAATGAAGGCGCCACTTTTTAGAGTTCCGTACCCAAAGGGTAACAACGGGACCCTATTACTGAGGCTCCGTTGTCCGTCCGTCTGTCCGTCCCTCCCCCCGCAAACACGCGTTACATGTACGTTGCATTGCGTCATCCTTTTTCGTGTATGCAGCCGGCGTTCATTGATTTATTAGACGTTGTCACGTCAAAAGCGCACTCGCTTCTGCTTCGCTGCCAGAAATGCTTTTGTGTGCTCACACCTTTACCTAAATGCAGAACAAACAAAGTAATTCAAGTCCAAAAACATACTCATTTTTATTATCTCGACATATTCCATATGGAAGCCTTTAAAATATTGAAAGATCGGGGTGGCGACCCGACCATGCACCGCCGGTTTAAATATAGCCACATTTTTATCACAAATCTTTTAACATGCCCGCCGCGAGTTCAGAAAAAGATTGTTATTAGTGACGAGAAAAATACAGCTCATGCCAAATTAAAATATGATTTACTTTCAAACATTCACCACGTTTTAACTCATAATTTTACCAAGGATTAAGCTTGTTTACGTCACTCAAAGCGATGGAGCGAGCTATGCTCGGAGTTTTCTTGAGTGATCGAATCAGAAATGAGATCCGCAGGAGAACTAAAGTTACTGACAGCTCGGAGAGTCGCCAGGCTTAAGTGGCAGTGGGAGGGCACAGCACATTGTTCGTAGAACCAATGGCCGATGGGGTTGTAAGGTTCTAGTGTGGCGGCCGCGAAGCAGGCCCACTAAACAGATGGACCGTCGATCTGGTAAAGGTCGCGGGAACCACTTGGATGCGGACAGCGCGGAACCGATCGTTAGGGGTCTCTTTGGGGGAGGCTTATGTCCAGCATTGGACGTATTTTAGCTGATGTGATGATGATGAAGTTGTGTTTTAGCTCAAGTTGATGTATCTTTACCCAGTTATTTTAGAGCCATATCATACGTATTAAAAACTTATGTCTAAATACGTTCGGTCGCGGCAAACACGCTGCACGTTCGCTCCGCTTCTATAGTTCGTTTTTTTTAGCATTAGAAAGAAGGTAAGCTATCTTGACGTGTATTTTTATTGAAAAACACTTTTGAATAATAATTCACAGCAAATATACATTTACAATTAGGATGGACGTAATGGCCATTTACATTATTTTGGTTTCATAAGTAATAGTTACTTATTATTTTAAACCGTTTTTCTATAAAGATACTCGTCAATATTGTTTACTCTATTTCTAATGTTAAAATAACGAAGTATAATACATACGCAAATGTGAATATTCGCAGTGTGATATGGCTCTTACACATCCAATTCCTCTATCAATGCTACTTCAGCAGCACTTATATTTACAGCAAACAATTCTATTTGTGATTGTTTTCACTTAACTCCGCTATCCATCAAGCTTTCTTCAAAGGAAGATTTACTCCTTTAAATGCACTCTGAATTGAACTTTACTACTTCTTATAGATACGTAGGGATACTGATGTTACTGAAAACAGTTGTGCGAAATTGTGTCGTATACGTTGGTAATACGGCAGGGTTGTTGTGTGTTATTGTTCGGGATAACGGTTGGTTGAAACGGTGTTGATTCATTTGGCAGCTCATCAAGATTTGTTGAGACTTAAACCGCATTAATGAGGTGTACGGTACGCTAGATGCACTGAAAATACGCAGCGCGAGAGATGGAAGACTTCATTTAAAATTAGACTATCGAGTGGGGTAGCCGAAATTCGTATAAAAAATGCAGTTTTCTTATTTACACCACTAGTCTTATTGTTGTAATGGAACGTAAAAGTACAGGACAATTAACTGTGGTAGGCAGAATAAATAAAAATGGCTGATGTAGACACTTTGTTGACTAGCTGTTGCCCGGGACTCCGTCTGCGAAGAATTCGGGATAATTGACACCAATATAGTTACAATTATTGAATTAGGTGTTATTTTGCGGAGGTCCACATCAATGAACTGAAACAATTACTTTGCTCACCCGCGATCTTATGATAGATACGCTTATGTAAGAAATGCGTGTTCATGCAGTTCCTCCACCTCCACACTGTACGAACACACACAAATCACACAGCCAACTATCACCACCACCAAAATACACTGACGCATTTCGAATTCAACCAGAGCTCATCTACAGAGTACGTCAACCGTTCACTGTGCCACCAAATGATAGATGCTGAGTTGTGTGTTGGGTAATATCAATCGATATTAAACATCCTAGACTTGAGAACAATCATTTTTTTTTATAAATAAAATAAAAAAAATATTAGGGGACAATTTTACACAAATCGACCTAGTCCCAAACTAAACAAAGCTTGTACTATGGGTACTAAACGACGATAAACATACTTATATAGATAAATAAATACTTAAATACATAGAAAACATCCATAACTCAGGAACAAATATTCGTGCTCATCACACAAATAAATGCCCTTACCGGGATTCGAACCCAGGACCTCTTGCTTCGTAGGCAGGGTCACTACCAACTAGGCTAAAGCGGTCGTAGACCGTAATAAAAAATAGCTGTCCCGACCGGGGATTGGACCCGGGATCTCAAGCTTTTCTGCTTTGTAGTAAGGTTTACTAACCACTGAGCTATCTAGTCGTCAACAATATGCGGATCTGTCACTTACTTATAAATTTTATAGCAATCTACTATGAAAGTGTTTTAAAGTCAACCCGTGTTGCGTATGTACAGGCGTGTTACTTTTGACGTTAGGAAATTGACAAGGACGTCAGATTGACGGTTCGCATGTCATGAGATCATTATTAGAACACGGTTCGTTCGAGAATAACATCTGCTATAATTAACTGAAGGCGAGCTATACTGGTGGAGTGTTTTGACTTGTTGCGTGAACTATGAACTATGAGTAATGTTTTGGGGATCTCAAAATTGAGAGAAAATAAATATCCATGCCAAACATTTTTTTTCTACAATTTTTTCGCCTATTTCAAGTTGACAGTTTAGATAATTTAGTGGATGGAGTAATTTACCTTTTCATGCTTAAACCGCTGAACCAATTTAGATGGAATTTGGTGTGGGCATAGTTGGAGACCCTGTGAAGGACATAGGATAGTTTTTGGCCCGGAAAAATTCATAATACCCGCGTGATAGCAATAAACGATTTTTTTAGCAGACGAAGTCGCGGGCAACAGCTAGTTTATGATAAAACAGAAACCGTGTAGCAACTACGCATCTGTTATTGAAATCAATAATATCACTCTTTAAACTGAATAATATCAATAAATAAATGCATCATATGAATTTCTAAAGCCACACAGCACAGAAGTTAGAGAATCTGACTATGAAGTTTGAAGTCCCGTGTTCAAATCCCCGGCCGGGCCAGATACTATAATATGAAAAATGGAAACGTTTGTTCAATTTCAAACTGGGTGTTTCAAACACAAGCTTTACTTACTTACTCGTGACATGTCTATTTATCCCCAATTCAAAATATAAAGTAATATGTCTATGTCATCGATGAAAATTGGGATGTGTATAGGCTGGGATGCTAAAATATATTAGATGTATGTAATTAAATAACGTTGTAGATTTGTTTGTATATATCCTTAGGTACTGAGTTTCTTGCCTGATTCTTCTCAACAGGGTTATTCCGAACCGGTGGTAGATTCTTCGATGTTCATAAGTGCTTATCATAGACTAAATTGAATAAAGATGTACTGACTTTGACGCTTTGGGGGTGTTGCAGCTTTCAACGATCGAAAGAACCGTCACATTGGTCAATAGAACACAGAGATCGCATCTTCTGGTTTATTCTATAGTCTATGCCTTCTTCATATAATTTAACCACCGCCACATTTGTCAATAGAAGAAGGAGATCGCAGCTTCTGGTATATTCTTTATGCTATAGCCTTTTTTATATTGCCGTTTGCAAGTGGCTAGGAATGAAAGTGTCTACCCACCGCGTCCGCCGTGACTCAGGCGGTGCAGCGCGACCCTAATGCGTGAACTCGCGCTTTATTGATATGATGGGTTTTGATTGGCTCGTAACACAGGGCTGCCAGATCATCATTCCAGTCTTTGCACGAGCCATTGCAGGGCACAGGCCTCCTCTCAGAATGAGAGGGCTAGGACCGTAGTTCCCTAGCGGATGGGGAAGTCGGAAGTTTACGCACACAATTGAATTTCTTGCAGATTTGAATTTCTTTGCAGGTGTGTCCAGGTTTCCCTTCACCGTAACACTCATGGTCTTGCCAAATATATTTATTTCCTGTGTAACGAATATGTGTCAATAAATATGTATATATCTCTCTTTATATATATAGCGGTGTAAATCCCGTAGAAAACCTTACTAGGCATTTTAATATGACAGCCATTGACGGTGGTTTTGTTTGTAATTATTTATTTTCTTATGAAAAGACGACTTTCTGCCAAGTTTCTTGCGGCGCATTCTTCTACTAGTTTTAAAAAGTGACATGTAAAACAGCCCTTTGCGGCCTAAATACTTGCAGAATAAACGTTTTGATTTTGTTTATTTAAAAAACTATTGTTATCATAAACAACATCAAATGGTTAACAATCAAAACAGCAATAAAATAACCAGGTTACTCAACTGGTATCGACGCCCGAACCGTAAACGCCTATTAAAATCGCAAACATAACCTCATTAGAACCAAAGAAAACATAATAGTTCTGACCAGTGTTGCACAAGCAGGAAGGTAAACAGTCCGAAATAGCTGGCAGCCCTAGCGCCGCCTAAATATACGGGCCGCGGAGCTATTTGCAGATGGATGCGGCAATTTTTAAAAAAATGTATTATAAAAAGAAAGAAAAAACAATTTATTGCCACAAAAACAAATTAAACAATTAAATCCTACATAATAAACACAAAACATAGTTGTAGAAGTTTGTGACAATAGGTGTCGGCGTCAGCATAAGCTGGTGGCGCCGTTCCCGGGGGCGACGCTCGGCAGCGCTGGTTTTCAGCCGACACCCTCACTTTGTACTCCTACATTCCTGCCAGGTGCACAATAGACAGTTTTGACTATAATAGCAACTAAATTAATGAAATTAAACATTAACAAAAAAAGGGGAAAAAACGGGGAAACAGAAAAAACAAACAACGCGAAAGAGTGCTAAAAATTTCAAGCAAAATCAATATCATCATCATCATCATCATCATCATCTCAGCCTATATATACGCTCCATTGCAGGGCACGGACCTCTGTGAAAAAGAGGGCTTGGGCAGCAATTATTTTACGTATATTTTGATTCATTTTCTTGGTAAGAAAGAAATAATTTGATGCCACAAAAATTTACAGTCGAAGAAACTAAATCACCTACCAGGGACAACACTTTTCATTGCAAATTTCGTGTTGGCATTCCATACATCTGCGAAAGAAATCATCGTGAAATTGGTTGTGAAAAAGTTCCACCCTGCCACACGATTCAGTTTCCTTGACTGTAGGTACATAATCATGCCTCGCGAGGGGTTAAATCATCTCCGGGTTTTTGTGTGTCTTCACAAGTTACATCGTGACACGAAATTTTTATATATTGAAAGATTTTTTTTACTTACCTTATTAACGCATTCGTGAGAAAAATTTGACAGACATGTGGACTAATTTATTGAATCAGGCGTTACTTTGCGGAGGTCCATATTAATGAACTGAAACAATTTCTTTGCTCACCCGCGACCAAAGCGCGCAAAGTCGCGGGTGAGCAAAGTAATTGTTTCAGTTAATTAGACATGTGGACATTATGGTGATCCTATACGGGTTTCTATTGTGCCACGGAACCCTGTAAACATCAACTCGTCGCGATGCGTTTCGACGCCGCGCTGAAAATAATATATTTTCCCGCGCGTTCCCGCTTCCCACCGCTCAGTCTGTCCCGATGCTTCAACGGGTGCTCTGCTGTCGCAAGGTGATTTCACCCAAACATCCATCACCATGTAGTGTAGTGGCGTAGCTCAATAGTGCTGTGACGCGCGTGTGATGTTTCTGTGGAGGTACTTTAGGAAGATCGGTATGGGGTTGCCGGATTTGACGGTGAGTTGTTGGAAGAGTTAGAAGCGACAGTCTTGCTAAAGTCAAGTAATTTAGGCTGTAAAAAGCGCCTATGAATGTCGAGGAATCTACCACCGGTTCGGAAAAAACCGTTGAGAGTAATCCGGTAAGAAACTAAATAAGATATATATTTTTCAAGCAGATGTACAGTTATTTAATTACATACAACTAAAGTATTTAACATCTATCTATTAGCCATTTTCTTAACTTCGTCTGAAATAATTGGTCAGGTAACTTTCGTGTGGAATTTTATTATAGGTAGGCAGTAATAGTCATAATGTAGCAGTTTTTCTGATATAGTGAACACCGACATGTAGCATTTAGTAATTCGACTCATCCCTTTCTCTTAATCAATAGTTGATGGATCAATTTTTATTTAGTTGTATGTTTTGATTTTTTTCATTTTGAAAAACTTTGTGATTTCTGCTTAAAATCACGAGTTTTTTCGATCGTACTACGGGAACAAAAGTGTCCCAAGATTTTTCGATCGTACTACGGGAACAAAAGTGTCCCAAGTTTTTTCGATCGTACTACGGGAACAAAAGTGTCCCAAGTTTTTTCGATCGTACTACGGGAACAAAAGTGTCCCAAGTTTTTTCGATCGTACTACGGGAACAAAAGTGTCCCAAGTTTTTTTTCCGTTACCATTTTTCGTAAACTTTATGTGACCGTAAATGAAAGAATCGTAAGTTATGTGGAAGTTTTAGGACCATTTTTTTTCTCCTAGTAGGATCCAAAATGCTCGTGATTCTGAGCAGAAATCACAGACAATTTTTCTAAATAAAAAAATATCAAAACATACAACAAAATAAAAAATCCTCCTGATAGCAAGTTTGTTAAAATCAAACAGGCATTACCGAACAAAACAACACAACTCAAGGACATATTGGCCAACAAATGTAATAAGTTCAAGCTTGCGAAATAAAGGTCTACAAAAAACTCTTGACTTCGCCACAATCATTGTGTTCATCATCATGATCACCACCTACGTATACGTCCCAGCCTCTCGGAAAGAAGGCTTGGACTGTAGTTCCCACGCGGGCCCAGTGCGGTTTGGGAATTTCATACACACTATTGGAATGCGCAGGTGAGTGCGGTTTCCTCACGATGTAGTCTTTCACCGTAAAGCTAGTAGTAAATTATAATAGTCCTTGTGTTAATTATTAAATAAATAAATATCACGGGACAATTCACACCAATTGACCTAGTCCCAAAGTAAGCTAAGTAAAGCTTGTGTTATTTATTTTATTGTAAATTATTTCGATATAACCTGTTATGTTCAACCTACGTAGAAATTCAATGGTGTCTATGAAATTTCTCTCATACTGAGAGGAGGCCTATGCCCTGCAGTGGAACGTATTATGCTGAGATGTGTCATATAAAACTGTTATTTTTAATTATTAAGAGTTATCACAACATAACTATCATTGCAATACACATAGAAAACACGGCCCGGTAAATAGTAAGGTATAGTCGACCAAGAAACTCCTTTACCACCCTAAAGTTCAATGTCAGTTGTATGACTTAAGACATCAAAGGCTATTTTCACTTACAAGTCATTGTGACAATCAGCCTTATTGTTTTTATTCTGATGTAGGAACTGTCACAAAAAATGCTAAAGCACTTACTTGTCGACTATACAAATTATAATTGTTTTTACGTGTGCGAAAATCATTATGACTTGTTATTTTATGGGGAAATCCAATAAAACAAAATCATCGGTCTTTCGTCGTGGTTTGATTGTGATTACTGCCCTTACAAATACAAGCTAAAAAGTTTTTGTAAATAAATCGGGACTTACTTTTTGTCGATCCATATCTAAATACCTAACCCTCTCATCCACTCAAAAGGTTGACCGTTAGAAAAAGCTTAATGGGATAAGTTCGCCTTTATACATGTGTCTCAACGTTTGTCAATAGTTGTGTGTATTTTCTTTATTTTTGTAAATACTCCTGACCTGATCTTTCCTCAAGACATCCCACCAGATCATTTAATACATTACATACATACCTGTTCATTTTGCTGTTCCTTTTAGTGTTTTTTTTTTAATGGAAGCGCAGTCGCGGAATGAAGAGGTTCGTCACTTTTCGACCTTAACTCGTTGACATAGAGTCGAAAAGTGACGAACCTTTTCATTCCGCGACTCTGCTGTACTGTACTATACCTTACCTAATACTTATTATTTAAATCCTTTACACGACGGATGACTGTCAACTAAAGTCCAAGGTAATATTTATTTGTCTTCGGTGCTATTGCTATTCCATCGTTTACCTTGCAATTGATTCTGCAAGCACTTACTTCAATTGGTTTACAATGTCAGTCACAATTGCCACTCCGTTTCATTCTAGATTAAAAGGAAAGGTTCATAAAATCAATTTATCTGTACGTATTTAAAATTGCTTGTTTTAAAATTGAGTAATAGTACATTACTGCAGCGGCCGCGAAATAGGGGATTGCCGGCCGAGTAGTTATAGATGGCCGAGTGTTAACGAGGCCATCTAGAGATACGAGGCCGGCAATCCCTGTTCGTGGCCAAGGCTTGTATAGAGTTTTTCTCAAACATGCATTATCATCATCACCACCATCATCACCGCCATCATCATCACCATCACCATCACCATCACCAACAACATCATCAACATCCATCAACATCCATCAACATCCATCAACATCCGTCAACATCCATGAACAAGAACATCCATCAACATCCATCCATCCATCCATCCATCAACATCCATCAACAACCATCAACATCCATCAACATCCATCAACATCCATCAACATCCATCAACATACATCAACATCCATCAACCAACATCCATCAACATCCATCAACATCCATCAACAACCATCAACCAACATCCATCAACATCCATCAACATCCATCAACATCCATCAACATCCATCAACATACATCAACATCCATCAACCAATATCCATCAACATCCATCAACATCCATCAACAACCATCAACCAACATCCATCAACATCCATCAACATCCATCAACATCCATTAACCAACATCCATCAACATCCATCAACCAACATCCATCAACATCCATCAACATCCATCAACATCCATCAACATCCATCCATCCATCCATCCATCAACATCCATCCATCCCTCCGTCCGTCCGTCCGTCCGTCCGTTCATCCGTCCGTCCATCCATCCATCCACGTCGACCACGTCGACCTATTAGACGTCATGGTGCTGTGTCACATAAAACAATAGACGATCACTTTGCTGGCCTTGGCCAGCAATGTTGTATGAAATTCCATTATTGACCTCTCGTCTAGCCGCACCTGCAACGTGACAGTTCGTGGCGTATTTTAAGGAACATAACGTCAATATTTCATAGCATGTTTGAGAAAAATAACTTATCGTCACAATCATCATTAATCATTTCAGCCGTAGGACGTCCACTGCTGGACATAGGCCTCCCTCATTGATACCCAATCATTACGGTTGGAAGCGGCTTGCATCCACCTTGAACCTGCGGCCTTTACCAACTCGTCCGTCCATCTCTTGACGACCAGATGGCCCAGTGGTTAGAGAACCTGACTATGAAGCTTGAGGTCCCGGGTTCGATTCCCGTGTCGGGGCAGATATTTGTATGAAAAATACGAATGTTTGTTCTCGGGTCTTGGGTGTTTAGTATGTATTTAAGTATGTATCTATCTATATAAGTATGTTTATCCGTTGCCTAGTACCCATAACACAAGCTTTCCTAGCTTACTTTGGGACTGGGTCAATTGGTGTGAATTGTCCCGTGATATTTATTTATTTATTATTTATCTCATTGGTGGACATCCTTTAAGGGATAAGTTTGCCTTTGTTCATGTACATTAATGATTGTCACTAGTCTCTTTATTTTTATTTTTTGTGCAATAAAGGGTTTACATACATAAATACCTTGTAGAGAAAGTTCGAAAATGTATACGTGTGTGTAGCGATATCGTACGTGCCGTTACCAATCCTGTGATGTAACGTGTGGTTTTGATTAGTCCATCTCGCTAAAATTATCATAATATAATGGTCATGTTTGCCGGCGACGGCAGCCAAATAGTGTTGGCCTCTGGGAAAGCGTTTACCGATTAGATTTATTTATGTACGTCGGTCGTGTTTGTATTGTGGGTGAAACTTGGCGCGGGCGCGTCTTATCGCTGACCTTTGAAATAAACAACTTATTCTATTATTGATGTGTGTTTAACGCTTCCTTTCCTTAAAACTTAAACGATACGAAGCTTTGAATATTAATTAAATATCCTCATAATTATGACGGGTGTAAAGAAGTGTATTACATAATTATACGTTTTATTAAATTTTGTCTGCGTCTCGCGAGTGCACTTTTACTTTGCACTTTCCGAGATTAAAACTAGTCTATGTTCATCTGAAGCTCTGAAACTTGACTTGTTTACTTGTGAACTCGATGCAGTACATAGTTTTAAGCATTGCGCCCTATACAAACAAAGCTTATCTCTTTATTATGGTACTAGCTTTCCAACCGGATTCGCACTGGCGTACTACTAATTAAAAAAAAAAATCTTTCATACTTTTATTTTTTATTTTTTTTAACGACCGTTTTAGCCTAGTTGGTAGTGACCCTGCCTACGAAGCAAGAGGTCCGGGGTTCGAATCCCGGTAAGGGCATTTATTTGTGTGATGAGCACGAATATTTGTTCCTGAGTTATGGATGTTTTCTATGTATTTAAGTATTTATTTATCTATATAAGTATGTTTATCGTCGTCTAGTACCCATAGTACAAGTTTTGCTTAGTTTGGGACTAGGTCGATTTGTGTAAGATTGTCCCCTAATATATATATTTTTTTTTTATTTACAGACTTTCTCTCAATAGTTACTAATACAGCAAAAAAAGGTGCAGCCGTTCTGAAGTTATACGCATACATACATGTTCTGCAATCAATTTTTATTTTTATAGATAGATAGATTACTAGCTACCTGCAACTCCGTCTGCGAATAATAGGGAATAAAAAATAGCCTCCGACCTATTCTCAAACTACCAAATAAAGACAAAAAAATATAAAAAATCGGTCAAGCCGTTTCGGAGGAGTTCGATAACATACTCTGTGATGACACGAGATTTTTATATATTAGAAGATTAGATTATACGTGTAGACTTTTGTTTGCTTACCTATTGGAAATTGCCACGAACCCAGGATAAATCTAGAACATCTCAGTCGAATTACTTCCAATCTGGTACCTCATCATGACACTAACGTTCATATAGATGTTGTTCAAAATTATAATGGTTAGGTGACAGAGTAAACCGATGATCTTTTGGGGCCTGCTTCTAACGGGGGCGGTTAAAATTAGCGCGCTGACTGTTCTGACCCGGTTAGTTTAACTGTTGCATGAATGACCGGCGCGTTAACTGCTGGTTTATTGCGCGTGGAACAGATGGTGTTTGGACAACATTCGTTACGTAAATCGATTGACGTTCTAATGAACTATTATATTCATCATCATCATCATCTCAGTTTATTGGCGTCCCATTGCAAGGCACAATACAAGACAAAACAGTACAATGACATTGCAAAAATAAAAATCAGGCAGACAAAAGGGCCTGTAGTTCAGTGCGGATTAGGAACGTCACGCACACTATTAAATTACTTCGCAGGTATGTGCAGGTTTCCCCACTTTGTTTTTATTCACCGTAAAGCGCGTGGAAAATTTCAATGTGATTTTGATTTCGCACTCAGAGCCTCGACCACGACCCTCTTCTTGAGACGCTATAGGTTAAACCACTAGGTTACCATGGCTCCGAATGCACAGACAGCGGAGGCGTGGCGGAGCGGTGGCGGTGACGGTTGTAATATTCTAACTTGTATGAACAATTGTGCGATGCCGTACCGCGAACTCGTTGATACAAGTTAAAATATTACAACTCCTCCTCCGCTGTCTGTGCGTTTGGAGCTTTAGTTCTGGTCAATTTGATGGGCACACCTCGCCGTAGTAAAAATACTTATAAGCGAGAAGTACGCGTCTCTATAGGATTCAGTAGGAAGTGTTGGAGCATCACACATTTTACGGGGTGGCCTTGTGACGCCGTTGCTCGCTGTTTACTTTATTCATTGTAAGTTTAACAAATGTTACATTGATCATTTCGACAGTCTAATATTAAGATGAAAATACATACGCCAAGTCATCTAGCGTTTTAAACGGAATCCTTATAGTTTCGCACAAGTCTGCCTTTTCGTTCGTCCGTCCGCGGCTTAGCTCAGAGACTGTTAGGGCTAGAAAGCTGTAATTTTGTATGGACATGTGTAGCAATTATCCGGACAAAGTGAAAAAATAAAATGTAGAAAAAAGATGTGTCGCTCTATTCTTGCTCCACGTTCGCTCTATGGTCGCTCGTTTGCTTCGGAAGTATACTTCTGGAGATTGCTCTTAGAAAGTATGTGACTAGTCGTGATTTATTTGCAGGAGGTGCGAGCAGAACGCGATGTGCTCCAAACGCGCATGTCCGAGCAGGCGCTCAAGATATCGTCGCTGTCGGCGCGCCTCGAGACGCAGCGCAACAACGCGGAGGCGCGCGCGCACCAGGCTGCCAGCCAGCTCACCGTCAGCCTGCACGACGCACTCGCAGAGGTCAGTCGCCAGTCGGCTAGTAGCTGCTCAGTCATCTAGCAGTTGGTCAGCCAGCGAAGCAGTTGGTCAGTCTGCTAAGCAGCTAATCAAACAGCTAGTGGTTGGTCAGCCAGCGAAGCAGTTGGTCAGTCTGCTAAGCAGCTAATCAAACAGCTAGTGGTTGGTCAGCCAGCGAAGCAGTTGGTCAGTCTGCTAAGCAGCTAATCAAACAGCTAGTGCAACTGGTCAGCCAGCGAAGCAGTTGGTCAGTCTGCTAAGCAGCTAATCAAACAGCTAGTGGTTGGTCAGTCAACTAAAAGCTGAGCTACAAGCTCGTCCGTCTGGAAGTAGCTGGTCAGTTCGCTAGTAGCTGGTCATTCAACCAATAGGTGGTCCGTCTGCTAATAGCTGGTCAGTTTGCTAAGAACTGGTCAGTTAGCTAGTAGCTGGTCAGTCAGCTAGCAGTTAGTCAATCTACTAGTATTGGGTCAGTCTGCCAATAGCTGGTCAGTTCGCTAGTAGCTGGTCATTCAACTAGTATGTGGTCCGTCTGCTAATAGCTGGCCAGTTTGCTAAGAACTGGCCAGTCAGCTAGTAGCTGGTCAGTCATTAAGTATGTAGTTGGTCAGTTTACTAGTTTGGGGTCAGTTGCTAATAGCTAGCCAGTCAGCCTGTAACTGCTCAGTCGGCTAGCAGCTGGTAAGTCTGCTAGTAGAAATTTGATTCTAAATTTAAACGTGTCACTATTCTTTATTTTTTTTTATTAACAGGTACAGAGACTGAAAGAAGAATTAGAATCAAAAGACAAGCAGCTCCTGCGAGCGAAACAGAACTTAGACGAGAAGGAAAAACTAAGCGAGCAACACCAGACGTTATATGGAAATTCATGTGAGTCATAACAATCTTAATAACTAGTCTTCATAACAGTCACTCGTCAATGGCACCGATCAACATAGAAAAGGAAACTCACGGCAGGGCAGTTCCGTCCTTAAGTGTTCGTAGGACAGTATTATGCACAGTGTTTTTTAGGGTCCCGTAGCCAAATGGCAAAAAACGGAACCCTTATGGATTCGTCATGTCTGTCTGTCTGTCTGTCCGTCCGTATGTCACAGCCACTTTTTTCCGAAACTATAAGAACTATGCTGTTGAAACTTGGCAAGTAGATGTATTCTGTGAACCGCATTAAGATTTTCACACAAAAATAGAAAAAAAAACAATAAATTTCGGGGGTTCCCCATACTTAATAGAACTGAAACTCAAATTTTTTTTCATCGATCTCATACGTGCGTCTATGGATAGGTCTTCAAAAATTATATGAAGGTTTCTAATATCATTTTTTTCTAAACTGAATAGTTTGCGCGAGAGACACTTCCAAAATGGTAAAATGTGTGCCCCCCCCCCCCGTAACTTCTAAAATAAGAGAATGTTAAAACTAAAAAAAAATAATGATGTACATTAGCATGTAAACTTCCACCGAAAATTGGTTTGAACGAGATCTAGTAAGTAGTTTTTTTAATACGCCATAAATCGTAAACCGCATTTTTTTATAGATAATGGTACGGAACCCTTCGTGAGCGAGTCCGACTCGCACTTGGCCGGTTTTTATTAATATGTAACCATTTCACCAGGTAACCCAAAAGACAAGGTGATAATCCTCGAGCGCGAGCTTTCATCCGCGCAGACGCGTATCGCCCAACTGGAGGCGCTGGCGCGGAGTCTCGAGCTGGACAAGGACGAGTTGCAAGCCGCGCTCCGCGACCACCAGAGGGCGCTCGCCGAAAGGGACGAACAGCTGCAGGAGATTATGGGTAACGTGGCCATTTTTTGTCACTTCTTTAAAATGGGACGACTCTTTTGGGAGACTTTGGGCAGACATAAACTTTTTTTTTACAATAACAAACGTCTTACCACCCAATTTTAATAGGAAATAAATATATTTAAAAAGGTACAAATAAAAAACGGTCGAGGCGACTATGGGCTTAAAGGGAAAATGACGATGTATAAAAATGTCTATTTTTAAGAAATAAATTTGTCGAAGTATCATTAAGTCAAAATATTAAAATGTCTTAGTCTAAATATAATAATGTCTACTGTCACAGTATAACCGAATTCATCATTCAAGTAGTCATTTATACTTCGACATCTATACATATATTCGGTGAAATATAATTTTGAGCTAAATTAATGTGGACATTTTTATACATCTTCATTTTTCCTTTAAGTCCACAGTCGCCTAAATCTGAAAAACGTCAAACAGTATAAATAATAAAAGGTATAAATTGGGTTGCGCGTTTTACGCGTTGGATTCTGATGGCGCAGGTCCGATGATGATGAGTATAAATCGGGCCCCACTCAGCATAATGCTGCGGCAAGCAACGCTGTTTTACAGTGGAACCAATTTGGGAACTAAAAACAAAGACATACATTTGGTTCACTGTCGCTATCGCTTTTGTTCCTTTACAAGTTCGTCTCTTTCTCACTTGGAACGGATCTAGTGCCAATCTAAGGCTGCGTTTCCACCAGAGATGTGCGAGGTTGCGTTGCGAGGGATGTGGGTGTCATGAACCAATAGACGACCAGATGGCCTAGTAGGTTGAGAACCTGACTACGAAGCTTGAGGTCCCAGGTTCGATTCCCGCGTCGGGGCAGATATTTGTATGAATAATACGAATGTTTGTTCTCGGGTCTTGGGTGTTTAATATGTATTTAAGTATGTATCTATCTATATTAGTATGTTTATCCGTTGCCTTGTACCCATAACACAAGCTATGCTTAGCTTACTTTGGGACTAGGTCAATTGGTGTGAATTGTCCCGCGATATTTATTTATTATTATTATTTAATAGAAACACTTCATTTGAAAGGTCCTAGGTGAATGAAGTGTTTCTAATGGTTCATGACACACAAATCCCTCGCAACACATCCTCGCACATCTCTGGTGGAAACGCAGCCTTAAACGCCAATTTTAGGATATTTTTAAATCAACATGATAAACTCAAAAATATTTATTTTAAGCTATTTAACCCATATAACGCAATAATTATTAATTACAAAAGGGAGAGAATGACATTTAAAATTTCATTTTATTCATTTAGGTATTATATTTTTAAATTTGTGTGACACTGGGTAATGATCACTACTCTTACTAATTTACTCAGTTCTTTGTCGTGGGCCAGTCCAGGCGCTCAGCATGGACGAAACGATCTTCCTTTTGATATTTAACGTGATGCTGTCTGCGAGCGCTTCTGCGAATAAACCCCACGCGCTGCAGCGTCGCTTCAGTTTCAATTCTAAAGCAATCATTCATATTTAATTCTTAATTTTAAAACTGAACTCGGTCTAGACCGTTGCCTCACGCTGCAGAAGCTTGGCCCGGCTCCAACTTCCTCTGACCCTGATGACCGTAAAACCCCACTAATTTAACATTGGCCCGCAGCTCTCAAACTCGACGACGACGACAAAGAAGACAAAACCGAACCGGATGGAAAAACCTCCGCCCGGACCCTCAGCGACATCGTCTCCATCTCAGAATTTGACGAACAAGACCTCCAAATGAGGAGAGCTGAACTCAAAGCCCAAAACCTGAGCCTAAACGCACCCTACGTCGATAACAGAGACAAAACACAGCTAAACAGGACTCTACCGCCTAACTTGTCTAAAGCTAACATGAGCTCGCTTAACATCGATTTTATCGATCAATTTGATCTACCAAGTTTCACCCCCCGCGGTGATTCCTTACCAATCCATCTCACTTCCACTCAAAATAAGGATGCTCATGGTATATTCAAGAGAAACGTCAACGAGACGACCGTATTCGGAACCCTTGATAAATTTGGTGATAACGTCAAACATTCGACAGCGCAAAAAATACAAGACAATTGTTCAATGTTTCCGAATAGAGATGTCGATGAAAGTAAAGACGTAAGCGTTGAACCGAAGAAAATAAATTTCTCTATTGAACCTTCCCATGACAATAAAACGCAAGACGAAGAGTTCACGTCTCTGAGAGAACTGGGCATAACTCTAGATATCAGACAAGAGAACTTCCCCGATATTCTGACGCAATTGAAACATGAGATCAAGAAATCGAAGGGCGAACTCGAATCTTGCAAGTCCGAGTTGAAGAACGCAGAGGAACAGCTTTGCGAGTTTCCCGCTTTGAAAGAAGAAGTTGAAGAGTTGAAAGGTTTGTTAGAAAACACTATGGCTACTATGGAGAATGACAAGAAATTCTACGAAAATCAACTAGAACATTTCTCTTCAAATAAGACCCTGCTTGAACAAAGAGTGACTGAATTATCGCAGGAGGTCAACGAAAAGTCTAAAGATCTGCATCTGCTCAAAGAAGATATTTTGAGACGAGAAAATATGATCCTAGAACTGGCCAAAGAGAAACGTAACTTGACCAATAAAATGACTGAACTAGAATGCAAAATTGATGAAATACAGAGTAGAAATACGGCGTTAGAAAAATGCGAGACAGACAACCGCATTTTGAAAGAAAAAGTGTCTGAACTTCAAAAGCTAGAACAGTTAGTTTCGGAAAAGAATCAGCAGATTGACAGTTTGAATCAACATCTAGACAGATTAGACGACTTGCAGAGATGCCTTAATGATAAAACAGAAGAACTAGACCACCTCAAAGAAGCGTTCGAAGAGAAAACCAACGAATTATTTAGAATACAACACACTATTGACGCTCAGAATCGTGACATCGAGAAAATCAACGAAGATAATAATAATTTAAATGTAGCTAACAAAGAACTCAAACTTAAACTGACTAAACTAGAAAAAGAGCAAGAAAACGCGTCTTTGAAACTGCAAAACAGCGAAAGTGAGCTCGAAAGAGTGAACTCTCTCAACAACGAATTGACATCGAAAATTGATGAGTTGAAAGATTTGACAGATAAGCTTAAAGATAAGGAGACAGAAATTGATATTTTGAATGAAGACATTAACTCTTATCACGAAGAGATAGCTTCTTTGAAAGAACAGATGAAGATGGTGTCCCGGAGTCCCTCTCCGAAGAGCAAAGAAGATAAGCCGGATCGTCAAGCTAGCAACGACAAGAAACAGCTGGTGAAGATCAGGAAACAGATATCGCTGCTGCAGCACGAATTGGACTTCAACAGGAAGGAGCTAAATGATAAGGTGAGCTATACTTTTACTTGCCTGATGTGCCATAACATTTCAAATTTACCGCAAGCTTTATAGTAAAGGAAAACATGAGTATCAGCACACATGTACGTAGAAATTCAGTACTACCCTATTGTGCTCTAACTGGGATCCAAACAGGTCAAATATGACAAAAATAAAGTAATTTTGATTATCTAGTTTGTTATCTTCTTCTTCCGCTAATCTAATATTAAAAATCTCGTGTCACGGTGTTTGTTACCGAACTCCTCCAAAACGGCTCGACCGATTTTTATGAAACTTTCCTCTGTATTCGGTAGGTCTGAGAATAGGTCGTAGGCTATTATTATACCCCTATTCTTCGCAGACGGAATCGCAGGCAACAGCTAGTCTAATATATAAAAATCTCGTGTCACGGTGTTTGTTATCGAGCTCCTCCGAAACGGCTTGACTGATTTTTATGAAACTTTTGTCTGTATTTGGTAGGTCTGAGAATAGGTCGTAGGCTATTTTATACCCCTATTCTTCGCAGACGGAGTCGCGGGCAACAGCTAGTTTACAGATAAATGAACCTCATCATTAACGCTTTCGATCTGTACCTATCATAAAATACGACTTGCTATTTTAAAAAGAAAGGAAAGTCTCATTTACATAGAATGTGCTTTTTCCAAAATTTAAGATAGTTTCCCTGTACTAGGGGCGTTCAATAAAAAGTGAGAATGAGTATGTTATAAACAACTTTTACTAAATGTCATTTTATTTTTCGACATAGTCACCTTTTAGCATAATACACTTAGTATATCTTTTTTCTAAACTTATAATTCCATTTTTAAAAAGGTCTCATCTTGACTACTTCAAAAATCTTGTACTGCAGCGACTACCGCGTCGTCGTCTTCAAATTTCTGGCCTCTCAGGTATTGTTTGAATCTCGGAAATAGGTAGAAATCACTGGAAGCAAGATCTGGTGAATACGGAGGATGCTTAAGGATATCGAACCCAGCATCACGAATTGCAGCCATTGCAACGGCGGACTTGTGTGCCGGGGCATTGTCCTGGTGGAACAGCACAACTTTCGAGAGTTTACCTCGCCGTTTTTCGCGGATCTCATTGCGCAATGTTGCTATTTGTTTGGCGTATAATGTGCCCGTAATAGTGGCTCCATGCTCGAGATACTCAATCATTAATACCCCTTTACCATCCCAAAAAACAGAGCCCATAACCTTACCGGCAGATGGGCTCACCTTGAATTTCTTCGGAGTTGGAGATGATGGCCTTTTCCATGTCATAGACTGCAGTTTCGTTTCTGGGTCGTAATGATGGAGCCATGTTTCGTCCATTGTTATAAATCGCGCCAAAAAAAGTTCCCGGTCTTGCTGCATCAGGTTCAAAGCTTCTTGACAAATCTCTAGTCTAGTTTGTTTTTGCGTGTCAGTAAGCATTCTTGGTACCCAACGCGCAGATACCTTTTTCATACCCAAGCGTTCATGTAAAATATTATGCACGCTCCCCGTTGAAATCTTTACATTTTCAGCAATAAAACGAACTGTGACACGACGATCCGCCAAAACTGAGTTTTCGACTTTTTTCACAATTTCTTCAGTTACTGCTGTAGTAGGGCGTCCGGAGCGGGGGTCGTCCATTGTCGATGTTCTTCCACGTCTAAATTCGGCGCACCAACGTGCGACTGTCGAATACGGAGGAGCATTAGACCCTAAAGTGTCCCGCAAATCCAAATTGACTTGGTCCGTAGAAAAATTTTTCAAATACAAGTATTTGATAACGGCGCGCAGTTCAATTTTCTCCATTTTCGCTAACGTACTCAATAGCATTGCAAAGAAATTACCGTATATTTTTTTAAACAAAAGACAGTTAGTTTTTTTTTTCATAGCAATCAGCTAGATTGATTAGCTTTACCGGCCAGTATTTAATTTCGTAATATTAAAAGAGTTTGCATCTCATTCTCACTTTATATTGAACGCCCCTCGTATAATGTGTATGTTTATAGGTAAGGCACATATCAGTTTTTGCCGAGACGTCTTCTTATTTATGCTTTACATGCATGACGTACTTTACTGGCAGTGCATTGGTACTTTATAGCCATTCGTCGTAGTTTGGTGCGTTGCCAAAAATGCGTGACGTTAGAATGCCAAGCTCGCATGTCAGTTGTATGGCTCCATTGTAATACAATTCAACGTAAATTATGATATCTTGTTTTTTGACGTGACAACAACGTATAAATCAATGAACGCCGGCTGCACGCATGAAAAAGGATGATTGAGGACAGCTGAGGAAAGGAGGAATGTAACGTACATGTACGTACAGAGCAGTGAAGGCCAGTATGTACAAGAGAGCAGCGAACGCAAGGATGTACAATCTTGGTACTAGCGCTCGGGTAATTTTCAATGCGGGGGGGGGGGGGGGGTGCGGGGGTATTAAAGGGGGATGAAAATTTCATTGATTTTTCCGTAGGATGCACCGTTTTCAAGATATTTGACAAAACACCAGTTCTCGTTCGATCACCGAGGTTAAGCAACGTCGGGCGCGGTCAGTACTGGGATGGGTGACCGCCTGGTATCATTTTTGTGTTTTGAATGTTTTGTTATGACGTTGTCACGTTAAACTATCTTCCGTAAACCGACTTTACAGACAACCGGTTTTTAGGCAACAATTTGAATTTATAGTTAACTAGCCTTCGCTCGCGGCTTCATCCGCGTAATCTGGCAGTTTAATTTAAATTCCGGGATTTTTCTCAATTCCCGTAGGAATTCTCGAAGATTATATCGTGATATACATTTACGTCGTAGAATAATAGATAATCATCATTCCAGCCCATATATACGTCCCACTACAGGGCACAGGAATGATAAATGTTAGGCCGTAGTTCCCACGTGAGCCCAGTGCGTATTAACTTCACACACACTATTGAATTTCTTCGCAGGTGTATGCGGGTTTCCTCACGATGTTTTCCTTCACCGTAAAGCTCATAGTAAATTTCAAACGTAATTTCGCACATAAATTCCGAAAAACTTAGATAATGTGTTAGGTAACAATGACCATTATTTTATTTTATAGACACTTAATTAGTAACAAATGTAACAATATATCTACAGCTAACTTATACTACTTATATTAGAAGGCAGATTTCGTATTTGTAGATGCAATATCGGAATAAAAAGTAGTGTTATGTCTTATTTCCAAGATCCAACTATCCCCACACCAAATTACACACAAATCCGTCCAGTGGTTGTAGATTGAAAGAGTATCAGACATACACACTCACAAACATCATATGTATTTACAACATTAGGTTGTATAATGCTCGATGGCTGAGGTCAATTCCTTGATTGTTTACTTTTGGCAATTCTTTGAAACAATAGTTAATTGTTATCATAATCGTTGTAGGACAACTTTGTTAAGCCGTCAGGTCAAATAAGAGTGTAATTGTATCTGTACAGTTTCGGTGAGTTTGGGCATGATTGTAATTATGAATTCCCAAGATCGAATAATTTTGCGTCAGTACGGGAAAATCGGTTTTAAGCCATCATAAATTGCTTTTCTGTCAAAGCGCATACTTGGGATGGCGCCCAGGATATTTAATGAATTGCCGGCAACTATTGTAAATCTAGAACGCATGAAGGAGTTTAAAAGTGGGTAAAATATTTTAAAAAAACCGGCCAAGAGCGTGTCGGACACGCCCAAGGTAGGGTTCCGTAGCCATTACGAAAAAATCAAGTAATATTTTTCTAAGGATTTCGTATGTGTACGGAATCATCCAAGTTTAGGTATGTTTTATACCTTAGGCTACTATTTACTCTTAAACTACAAATAATTTCCAAGCAATCTTAGCCGCTATAATTTTCCTAGTAAATTTGATATATTTACTACCATTCTGAATTTTTTCAAATTTTTCCACCCAACAGTTTAGATTTTAGAGGGGGGAGAGGACGGCCGATTTTAATGATTTTTTTCACTTTAAAGTTGAATATTTCGCAAACAGATCACTGAATAGAAAAATCATGTTAGGAACCCCGCAATGGTTTTAAAAGACCTATCCAACGATACCCCACACTATAGGGTTAGCCGAGAAAAAAAAAATCACCCCCATTTTACGTCTATGGGAGGTACCCTAAAAAAATTTTTTTTACTTTTTTTTATTCAATCACTTTGTCGGCGTGAGTGATATATATATTCATGCCAAATTACAGCTTTCTAGTACTAACAGTCTCTGAGCTTAGCCGCGGACAGACAGACAGACAGACAGACAGACGGACAGACATGGCGAAACTATAAGGGTTCCTAGTTGACTACGGAACCCTAAAAATGGTGTAATTTGCGGCGCTCGATTGGCCACTCTATACTCGTTCGCTTTATCACCTCAGGTAATCATGACCTACATTCCGTAACACATAAAGGTTGTTATAATAAATAAACAAAAGCTTAAATGAATGAAGGTTTCAAAATTATTCCCTAGAACCGCTCTCGAGTCAAGTATCGGTTACATTTCCAAATATTAGTTTCTATTGGATATCAGCGAAAAAATTATCGAGTTTCAATCAATTATTATTTAACATTAACTGGTACCGACTGTACTGCGCTAATGCTACGGCTACACACATCGCGATAACGCGAATATTCGCATTATCGCGATGTATGTTGCCGAATATTCGCGAATACTTCGGTGCTTCGCCCGAAGCCGCAGACCCTTCGCCCCGCTGTCGGTAAATTTGCGCACATCAAAGGCTGCCAAACTAAACTAAACTCGGCATTGCTCTCTATAGCAGTGTGGCCATGCACATTCGCCGTAGGCTGAAGACGAAGTTTTATCGCGATAATTCTATCGCGATGTGTGTAGCCGTAGTATAAGAGCTGACGCGGCGAGATCGCTGCTTATACATTTTAGTTACACCGTCATTGTTCTTATGAACACTCGCTCCTAAGTACAACAACTCGCTGCTGGACGCTGCTATATAAAATAAAAAAGATGTACATATTATACGAGGAGTTCCTTAAACTAATACTTGAATATTTGGCACAGGCCTTCGAGCTGGCGAAAGCTAAGCTAGACGTGACGGAGCTTCGGAACAGTGTGTCCCAGGCGGGGAAGACGGCGGCCGACGCGGAAGCCGCGAGCGCCGCTTTACGGGAGCGTGCGGAGGTAGCGGCCGCTGAGAAAGAAGCGTTGGCAGCGAGACTACAGGATGTAATGGGCAGGTGAGGGTTGCTTAGGTGCCTCCTACAGTGTGTTCCAGGCGGGGGAGATTGCGGCCGCTGTGGAGGCGCTGGCAGCGAGGCTACAGGATGTACTGGGCAGGTGAGGGTTGTTAGGGAGCCTCCAACAGTGTGTACGCGGGCAAGATGCCGGCCGCTTAGAAGGAGCCGCTGGCAGCGAGGCTACAGGATGTACTGGGCAGGTGAGGGTTGTTAGGGAGCCTCCAACAGTGTGTACGCGGGCAAGATGCCGGCCGCTTAGAAGGAGCCGCTGGCAGCGAGGCTACAGGATGTACTGGGCAGGTGAGGGTTGTTAGGGAGCCTCCAACAGTGTGTACGCGGGCAAGATGCCGGCCGCTTAGAAGGAGCCGCTGGCAGCGAGGCTACAGGATGTACTGGGCAGGTGAGGGTTGTTAGGGAGCCTCCAACAGTGTGTACGCGGGCAAGATGCCGGCCGCTTAGAAGGAGCCGCTGGCAGCGAGGCTACAGGATGTACTGGGCAGGTGAGGGTTGTTAGGGAGCCTCCAACAGTGTGTACGCGGGCAAGATGCCGGCCGCTTAGAAGGAGCCGCTGGCAGCGAGGCTACAGGATGTACTGGGCAGGTGAGGGTTGTTAGGGAGCCTCCAACAGTGTGTACGCGGGCAAGATGCCGGCCGCTTAGAAGGAGCCGCTGGCAGCGAGGCTACAGGATGTACTGGGCAGGTGAGGGTTGTTAGGGAGCCTCCAACAGTGTGTACGCGGGCAAGATGCCGGCCGCTTAGAAGGAGCCGCTGGCAGCGAGGCTACAGGATGTACTGGGCAGGTGAGGGTTGTTAGGGAGCCTCCAACAGTGTGTACGCGGGCAAGATGCCGGCCGCTTAGAAGGAGCCGCTGGCAGCGAGGCTACAGGATGTACTGGGCAGGTGAGGGTTGTTAGGGAGCCTCCAACAGTGTGTACGCGGGCAAGATGCCGGCCGCTTAGAAGGAGCCGCTGGCAGCGAGGCTACAGGATGTACTGGGCAGGTGAGGGTTGTTAGGGAGCCTCCAACAGTGTGTACGCGGGCAAGATGCCGGCCGCTTAGAAGGAGCCGCTGGCAGCGAGGCTACAGGATGTACTGGGCAGGTGAGGGTTGTTAGGGAGCCTCCAACAGTGTGTACGCGGGCAAGATGCCGGCCGCTTAGAAGGAGCCGCTGGCAGCGAGGCTACAGGATGTACTGGGCAGGTGAGGGTTGTTAGGGAGCCTCCAACAGTGTGTACGCGGGCAAGATGCCGGCCGCTTAGAAGGAGCCGCTGGCAGCGAGGCTACAGGATGTACTGGGCAGGTGAGGGTTGTTAGGGAGCCTCCAACAGTGTGTACGCGGGCAAGATGCCGGCCGCTTAGAAGGAGCCGCTGGCAGCGAGGCTACAGGATGTACTGGGCAGGTGAGGGTTGTTAGGGAGCCTCCAACAGTGTGTACGCGGGCAAGATGCCGGCCGCTTAGAAGGAGCCGCTGGCAGCGAGGCTACAGGATGTACTGGGCAGGTGAGGGTTGTTAGGGAGCCTCCAACAGTGTGTACGCGGGCAAGATGCCGGCCGCTGAGAAGGAAGCGCTGGCAGCGAGGCTACAGGCAGTACTGGGCAGGTGAGGACGAGGAGGTTTAGGATTGTTTGGGTGTTAGGACAGGCGGGAAGACGGCGGCCGACGCGGAAGCCGCGAGCACTGCGTTACGGGAGCGCGCGGAGGTAGCGACCGCTGAGAAGGAGGCTCTGGCAGCGAGGCTACAGGAGGTCCTCAGGAGGTGAGGGTTGCTTATGTGACTCCTACAGTGTGTCACAGGCGGGGAAGTCTGCGGCTGACAATAGAGAACACTGCTGCTCACTTTCATATAAGAGCCGTTGGTTGCCTTTTACGACACCGGAACAGACTGAAAAAGAGAAAGACAACCGGACGCAGCTCGCAAACATTAACATAAAGTTCCAATCCAAGTTTAGCTCTCCTTAGGATTACAAACACTGAATCATGAAGCAATATTATGTATATTTACATTTTTTTTTACTAGACGCTGTGTGGATATTTTATTGAATCAGCCGTTACTTTGTTGAGGTGGAGGAACTGCATGAACACGCATTTCTTGCATAAACGTAACTATCGTAATGTCGCGGGTGAACAAAGTAATTGTTTCAGTTCATTGGTGTGAATTGTCCCGTGATATTTATTTATTTATTTATTGCAACGTGGATAGCCCTGGGGCTAAATTCAGGAACAGCCCAACACGGTTTGCGAGCGATAATTTAAGCCTGCCTTATTTTCCTGTTAATTCCCTTTGTAAATAAATAAATAAGGCTCATCCCAATCTCAGCCCAAACCTCTCGCAAACCAGTGATTTTTGGCGTTCCTGAATAGCAGTTCATCCCTATCCTTAGCCCCTGGTTATGGACCCATTTAAGTTTAGCCTCTTATTCCCAGATTACAAGAGGAAGGCAACTTATCCGAGTTGCGATCGAAGCTGCAGGAGAAGACTGAGAGATGCCAAGAGCTGGAGGCGGAACTTCAAGACATGAAAGAGCTCGTCGAAAGGTAGTCGAATAAATTAAAAGGGGATATAATACATGCATAATATAGTTGCACACGTGCGAAGCCGGGGCGGATCGTAATTTATATGGCGAAACAACGTTTGCCGGGCCAGCTAGTATTAGTATATGTCGGAGTATAGCCATAGACCATGGCGGTCGGAGTATAGCCATAGACCATGGAACTACAAGCGCAAGTAACACAATATGACAGCCATAAGTGTTGCTTCGACAGAGTCTCGGTGACAGTGAAGCATTGGAGCGAGCTTGAGACAGACGCATACCGAGGAACTGTCTTACGTTTCGTAGTGTCCATTAGAATAATTAGTTTACAGTAGTTAATGATAATTAAGACATTTACAGTAGCTTATAGTGTAATTAATAAGAAGCCATAGTGAAAGACAATTAAAACTGTTATTTAAGATTACTGTGTTTGACAATATGAGTGATAACCAGCAAGAGAGACCTCCTTCTCCGTCATATACACCGTGAAATTTTAGTGGTTGTTTTCCCGAAACGAGGTGATTTAGTTTCGATTGTACAATCGATTTATAATTACTATTTTGACTAGAGTCAAAAATCCAATTGTGAAAAACGAAAGTCAAAAATGACCGCAAACCAATAGTAACGCTTCGTTGGTACAAGTAGCGTACGATCGTACGATAGGTTAGGTACCAACGAAGCGTTACTATTGGTTTGCGGTCATTTTCGACTTTCGTTTTTCACAATTGGATTTTTGACTCTAGTCAAAATAGTAATTATAAATCGATTGTACAATCGATACTAAATCACCTCGTTTCGGGAAAACAACCACTAAAATTTCACGGTGTATATGTAGATGCTCAGTTGAACTTTATGATCAGCGCGTCTCATCGACATGTCGTTTCCTCTTGCATTGTCTATTCCATGGATACGAGACCATGGAACTGCAGGGAAAGTTGAATGCGAATATTATTTTAAGGCTTTATAATGGTGCTGTACAGGGTCAGTTCTCTTTCGCGGCAGTCCCCTTCCGAGCAGCGGGCTTTAGTGGTGAGCGGCACCCGCTCCCCCACGGCAGAGTTGGAGCGGGCGCTGAGGGACCAGCTCGACTACTCGCATCGGCTCGACCAGGATATCATGGAACAGGTAGGAGCAAGCCCAAACCTGCTTGAGGGTCGTGAAGTCCCGGTATCAGCTCTCTCACGGTGCTCCGTCACATGTGCCTGTTTTTCACCCGACTGTCGAAGGAGGGTTATGTATTATAAATAGACAATTTCAACTACAATCTTGTCAAATATGTAGGAAAGGAATTTAATGTCTCTACCTACTTAATTTTCTGTGATGTCTTTTTTATTTTAAACGAGCTTTCGACTCCATCTGCGCAGAATTCGAATTTGTTGTAAAACTTCTTCATCTCTTTCATTCAGTAAAACAAAAACCCGGTTTTCAGATACTTTCGGCCAGCAGTGACGAGCACGAAGATATTCCGCGGCTCGCCCTTAACTCCTCTAAGTAAGTTGTGTTTGAAGTTGACAATATTACGTGTTACGGGTGTCCATGGGCGACGGTGATCGCTTTCCATCAGGTGACCCGTCTGCTCGCCACCTCTTATATATATAAAAAAATATATATATATTTCGTGCAAATATAAAAATTCGTAAAAAGTGATGTACGCTGTTAAATCTGTATCTAAACTACGGTCGCGGAGCACGGGAATTCCGTACAATGACCTCTACGCATGTAGACTCGCGGGTAAGTATTTGCCGTTGCATTCGTGCAAATTCAAGTGTCCGAACCACATGAATAAATACGGAGCAGAATAAAAACTTCCGAACAGAGCTCGAAATTCTTACCTATTACCATAGGATTGTCACTCGGTAAAAAAAAAATTAAGAATCAAAATATTTTATTCAAACAAGTACCAATATCTGTATATCTACAAACACTACAACAGGTAGGTATCTTTAAAAACAACCGAACACCCGAACTATGTAGCTAAACGCTAAACGGTCGCGTCGTCGTTGGCGGCACACCTGAACTTTGTCTACTCACTGAGCTAGTTCAAACCGGTTTGTCTCCGAGCGGGCGCCGGTGCACGTCCCCCCCCCCCCGTCCTGTCTGTGACAGGTCACGCACACATGTGTTGTGTGTGTAGTAGTGTAATGCGTGCGCGGCGTTGTTTGAAGTTTTTATTCTGCTCCGTATTTATTCATGTGGTCCGAACGCGACGGCGAATATAGGCAATACGGGGAATACAGGCATATAGTGACAGGTCATTGTGCGAAATATTTCCTGCTACGCGACCGTGCTTTACCGTATTTTTTAAAATGGGGCAGATTTTTAAGTAATTTTATAATTTATTTAAGTCGGGAGGTTGTTACGTATACCCGATAATTTCTTATAAGTAATATTAATGTTTTGTATATGTACAGGTCGTCAAGTTCGATCCATTCCACGTCATCAGACCGCATGAACCGACTGAAAACTGAAAACGACAAGCTGCTAATGCAGGTCAATAACCTCGAGGCGCGGCTCAAAGACAAGGACGCCCTCATCACTGAGCTCAACAGGTAAACCAAACCTAGCACGTTTAAAACCCCCCTTTTTGTTTCGGGGTTAAAAATGAAATTAACCAACTCAAACGTAACTAAACTAAACCCGCGACCAAGAGAACCACCACCACAAAGCGGTGGATTGTTTTATTTATACTTACTGCAATGTCAATTACATTTTCATTTATTTTGGTTTGTCGTTTTATTACGATTATTGCTGAAAGCAGATTCGGCTGGGAACAGCAATAGCTTAGTTTCAAAACCTAGGCAATAATGTACTATTATTGTCCAGGGTGCGTGACAAGTTGGTCCAGGACTGGCAGGCGGCCAAGCTCCGTCTGCAGGCAGAGAAGGACAACTGCGGCCGTCTGCAGCTGCTACTGCTCACACACAAAGAGAGCGCTGAGACTTTGCAGGTAAACCTACGTCCACTGCTGAATATAGGGCTCCCAAGGTTCTCCAAACAGACCACTCCTACGCCATCCGCATCCAACGCGTTCCTACTACAGAATAACTAATAGTACAGTATGAATTTTTTGAGGTGTCCCGATCTCGTCAAGAGCCCATCTTTCGATCAAAGCATTGTATTCTATTATGTCCTCAAGTGCATAATCCTCAGTTTAAAATGAACGGAAATACAGGGTTATTTGTAATTCACTGACATCCTCTTAACCCTGAATTCCTATCACTGAAACAAATGTTTTTTACTACGAAGTTTTAATACTAGATTTAAAGAGCATGTTTCGGCATATAGGAATGAGCATCCAGATAGATCGAATTTTGCAAAACATTTGTTGGAATCAAATCATTCATTGTTAGATTCAGATTCTTATGAAGTGTTACATTATTGCGGCAAGGGGTTGCGTCTGGATGCTCTGGAATGCATGGAAATAATTAGGTACAACACTATGGGGTCTATTATTAATGAACAGGTAAATTTAGTATCTTCTCCTTTACTGCGGCTTGGGTCGAATTTGAACAGTTAGTATTAATTAAATATGCCTTATAAATAAATAAACAAAAAATTCAAGGTAGTTTTATAATATGTCAATAAAAGTTAATTTTTGTGGGGTAGTTTGAGAATAAGAAAAATAAAGTGGGTACTTGAGAAGTTACAGTGACAAGTTAAAACATTTGTTTTGGTTTGTTAGTTTAACAGTTGGTAGCATAGCATACGGTTGTGGTAACTCTGAAGATGAGCTCTGGTTGAGTTCGAAACGCGTCAGTGTAGCTTGGTGGTGGTGATGGTTGGGTTTATGTGATTTGTGTGTGTTCGTACAGTGTGGAGGTGGAGGAACTGCATGAACGCACATTTCTTGCATAAACGTAACTATTGTAAGGTCGCGGGTGAGCAAAGTAATTGTTTTAGTTCATTAATATGGACCTCCGCAAAGTAACGCCTGATTCAATAAATTAAATGTTTTTTGTTTTACGACTTTTTAAAATGAAGCACTTTTTTTCCCATACAAATACACAGAGTATCGTAAAAATAAGAGGTAGTCTCAAATTTTCAAAACGTTATTACACCAAAAATATTAAGTTATGACAAAAGCCGTAAAACAAAAAACATTTGTTTAAGTGGTAGGAGTTTAGGGTTAAAAGGATGCTAGTGAATTACAAATAACCCTGTATAAGATAAAATAGCTCATTGAAATAAAGGCTTTATTGTTTACAGTAGAGTTCATTTTAATTGAAACTTTGTTTGTTTGTTTGTTTTGGTTGTTTTGGCTGCATGTCTGCGACGCATTCAATGTTGAAAAATATTATCTACCAACAAAGTTTCATTGAAAATGAACTGTCTACTGTAAATAATAAAGTCGTTATTTCAGTGAGCTATTTTATCTTATATTTCTATTCATTGTTGGCTGCTAACGAAATCGGGACACCTCTAAAAATTCGTACTATACTAGCGTACAGACTCTCGAAAAAAAGTCAACTTTAGGTATACGGCAGTTAACTGCTTGCACGCGAAATTGGAAATTATCGTGTGATCCGAGCGTTCATATTCCGTTGGGCACCGCTGAACCTAAACCAAGAGCACAGGGTTCCCACTCGCCGATATTTAGGTAGGTATATAAATCAAGAAAGATAACTGTAACAGTGTGTATTAATTCAGTAGACTAAATTTAAACGCTTATACGGATTACGGATATCTTTTATACGGATTGTAAGATCGTTTAGAAGTAATTGTTTGATGCAAAAATCACAGAAAAATAATTACGCGCGACGCGGCTAGCGTGCGAACCGAATGCCGAGCGACAACCTACTGCCATACGCCTGCTGGGAGGCCGCCGGCCGAACATACCTAAAATACAGAGTGAAACCCCCGTCCAATACGTAACAATTGCGGACTCAAGTGGCACTGGGCAGGGCACATCGCTCGTAGAAATGAAGGCCAATGGGGCAACAAGGTTCTCGAGTGGCGTCCACGGAACGGAATTAAATTGAACGCGATCTAATGAGTGTTAATGAAAGTGAATGTAGGGACACATTGGAACAGAGTGCTGAGGCGGCTTATATTCAAGTGCGGCAATATGAGTCGAGTCAGCATATCCAACACTCCCCCGGGTCTGCCTGCTCAGTACTTACTTAGTACAAGAGCCAGTAATCTCTCGCCCGCCACTATGTAATAACGTGTGAAACGCAATAAACGGAGTCAAACTGGAATATGAAATATCATTTGAAGTGACATTTAAAGATATCCCTGCACGAGCGTAGCGAGCTCATTATTCATGTCATTCCAGAACCAGGACTCCAACATGATCCAGATCCTAAAGAAGCGGCTGGAGAGCGCCATGCAGTCAGAACTGGAACTGCAGCAGCGGGAACTGCAGCACAAGGCGCGCCTCGCGCAGCTGCAGCGGCAGCTCCTGCCCAGCGCTGGGCCCAACGAGCCCACCCAGCAGCTGCTGCAGCATGAGGTCAGGGAATTTGAAAGAAAGAAAGAAAGAAAATTTTTATTCGTGATATATAAAAAACAAAATGACAGAAATAAAACATACAGAAAAAAAAGCACATATCACGAAATGGTCCCAAATCAGCAAAGTGCCGATCTTGCGAAAGGCGCTGATCTTCCTTTGGGGCCATCACGTCATCCATCCATTGAAAAAACAACAAACAATAAACATAAAGTGAAACCGAACACGAATTTTAAGTTAAAAATAAAATAAAAATAAAATATGTATAACAAACAAGAAACATAATTAATATCGTCCAACACAATTTTAGTAAAATAGGCATAGGCCAAACTCCTTAACCCCTAAGGGCCATGATACAAAAAAAAAAAAAACTTAAAAAAAAATAATAATTAAAAAATAAACGAAAGCAACAAAAGTGAACCGAAAGGCTGTATGGCTTAAAAACCTTTACTTTTTTCAAGTGATAACAATTTAAAAAGTAAACAACAACAAACAAGCTATAATAACCTATAACCCAATATAACATGTATACGCCAGGCGCCAGGACACGCGATATCCTTAAGTATTTCAATCATTCGTTCACAGCACACACAATAACTCAATTTTATATTGTTGGTTTGATTTTGATCATTTTACATCAGTAATTGTCAGAAAGGTGTTGACAGTTTAATAATTTGAGATCTGCTACCTTGTAGTTATGTATACACTGGGCACGTAGTTGATATCGCTCTTTAAAACCGCTATACTGTACGCAGTGAGTCTCACAGACTGGTCTACCGGCTCAGAGACCGGCAATCCTATTGACTATAGGGAGGGTATAGGCCACAGGGAGGGACGGCTAAGGATTAAGAGGACTTGGGCCGCATTTCCCACGCGGGCCCAGTGCGGATTGGGAACTTCACGCACACCATTGAATTTCTTCTCAGGTGTGTGTTGTGTAGCTTTCCTCGCCATGTTTTCTTTCACTATAAAGCACATAGTAAATTTCAAAATTAGCACATAAATTCCGAAAAACTCAAGAGTCCCGGGCCCGGACTCGAACCCACAATCATCTGCTTGTGACACCATAGGTGAAATCATTAGGCCACCACAGCTTTTTTTGTTTTATCTTAAAAGCCCCTAACCTTTTCTTATGCCTAGTGCCGTATCTACCTATACCTGTCGTATGCCCGAGAGGCTCGCACACTTGTTCGAATATACAGGGTGTCCCAGAAAGTAGAGTCAAGCGAAAGTCTTGACGTAGAGCAACTCAAGGGGCATCCGAATCACCCCCCATGTATGTTCCGCGATTTTTCGTAGTTTAGGAGTTATGGCCTTTTTTCACATTTTCTATTAATCTGCGACCACGCAGACAGTTTTGCTCACTCTGACTGCAATAATTGAGATAATTGGCTGTTTTTTTTTTTTAACAAGTAGCTGAATAGTACGTGCATGTATCTCATTTAAAAACAAAACAACATCGTTGACTGTTCTGGCAAAAAAAAATATCGAATCACAAAAAGTGACTAAATTTTGACTGTAGTTCAGACTTTGAAGGCCGATTACAAAAATATCTAGCACAACTTTTTTTTTCTAACCATGTTTAAAAACTGCCTTATTTCATTGACTTTCTACCCTATTAATTTTATTGATCTATCATTAAGGGATCGTCATGCCAAAAAAAATTATCAAAACGTACTTCATCCGTAATTTTCACTTTTTCTAGTAAGGCCAAGTACAAATCTGAAATTAGGTTTGTGCTCCGGATTTAGCATGAAAACCTTCTTGGTGCAAAACAATAATAGTGGCCACTGATTTTCTGATGCCATTAAATGAAAATTAAAAAGTATTCGTTGCTCGTTTGTTTTTTTTTCTCATTCGATTGCGATTCTTACGTGTTTTGTTGCATTTACTATTCGGATTTAGATATCGGACCAGATAGCGTATCAGGTAAGCGACCTTCCATGTAAGAGTTATGTACTCTTAAAATGGTACGGTGATCGGGATAAGATGCAGGTTCGGGCTCACAATCTGGCTGCTTCAGATGCGTTACCTCTTGCGTAACCATAGTAATAATGCATTAACGCATAGTCTCTTTGTGAGAAAGACATGGTTTTGAGAATAATTTACAATTAATGTGCAGACAAAGTCCGAAAAAAAAGGTAAAAAGAAAACAAATCCAATCAGAAGCAAGTCAAAAATTCAGGATGTAGCCAGGTCGTATTAAAATCACTAATAAGATGTCCAAATCACAAAGCAAATCAAATCCAAGTTCCAGAAATACCAAATCGTCGTAAATTTATTAACGAATACTTTTTAATTTTCATTTATTGGCATCAGAAAATCAGTGGCCAGTATTATTGTTTTGCACCAAGAAGGTTTTCATGCTAAATCCGGAGCACAAACCTAATTTCAGGTTTGTACTTGGCCTTACTAGAAAAAGTGAAAATTGCGGATGAGTACGTTTTGATTTTTTTTTTTGGCATGATCCCTTAAGGATAGATCAATAAAATTAATAGGGTAGAAAGTCAATAAACAAAGGCAGTTTTTAAACATGGTTAGAAAAAAAAAGTTATGCTAGTTTTTTTTGTAATCGGCCTTCAAAGTCTGAACTACAGTCAAAATTTAGTCACTTTTTGTGATTCGATATTTTTTTTGCCAAAACAGTCAACGATGTTGTTTTGTTTTTAAATGAGATACATGCACGTACTATTCAGCTACTCTTTAAAAAAACAAACAGCCAATTATCTCAATTATTGCAGTCAGAGTGAGCAAAACTGTCTCCGTGGTCGCAGATTAATAGAAAATGTGAAAAAAGGCCAGAACTGCTAAACTACGAAAAACCGCGGAACATACATGGGGGTGATTCGGATGCCCCTTGAGTTGCTCTACGTCAGGACTTTCGCTTGACTCTACTTTCTGGGACATCCTGTATTTTTTAGGTACGCGTTAAGAGGGTTATACCTGCTGAGCTGGGAACGTTGCATTTTTGTTAGTTTTTCTCGATTATTCCATAAAAATTGAATGAAAATTAAAAATGTTTTGTATACAAATTGTTCTAATATATAAGTTAAATAATGTGTCTACTGCAATAATAATTCGTGATAAGACTTTTACATACAAAACATTTTGAATTTTCATTCAATTTTTATGGAATAATCGAGAAAAACTAACAAAAATGCAACTAACTAATAAAAGGGACAACTAGTATAGGTACGCATACAGCACTAGGCATACGCATACGAGGAGTACGGGTAAAACATAACCCTCCTTCGACAGTGGTGAAAAGGCTAATCCGTAATCTTTCCAGCTGGAGAACTCCGAGCGTCTCCGCGGCGAGATATCCGTGCTGAAGTCCAAGCTGGAGGTGGAACGGGCCCGCTGCGGGGACGCGCAAGCCTTGCTGGACCATACCAGGGCGCACCACCAGAGGGCGCTCGACGCCAAGAGTGATGCCTGCCACGCGCTGCGGACAGAACTGGCTGAGTTCAAGAGGTCGGTGCCATTTATACTAATGTATTGGTAGGGATGAAACGATACGAGTAAGTACAAGTACATACTCGATACTTTTCTCCGATACCGAGTACTCTTAGTATCGACACTTTGAAATTAAGTATCGAGTAGGTACCGGTCAAAAGTACTCATATCAGTACGCCAATGTCACTAATAATAATAGTAATAAAGCCTTTATTTCCCGAAATATTTACAATAAAAGTTAGGCATTTAAAATTATACATACAATAGGCTACTTTCCTAACTAGTCAGTCTTTTAGATTATCAAAAAATATTGGACACGTATTTTTTATTTTGTCTATTAAACAAAAAATTACGAAGATATGGCGCGTTGAAGTTTCGCGTGACGTCACTTGTTCCTACACTTTGTATGAGCGTTTTAGGAACAAGTGACGTCACGCCTCGTCACGCGGAACTTCAACGCGCCATATCTTCGTCATTTTTTGTTTAATTGTCAAAAGAAAAATTACGTGTCTAATATTTTTTGATAATGTAAAATACGGACTAATAAGAATTATTATTTTTTGACCTAGGAAACATCCCTATTTAAAAATATAAAATAAAGAATGAACATTAAAATCTACACTAAAATAATCACAATATATCCCTAATTTCGGTATGCCTTCTGGCAAAGGCCTCCTCCAATGTCACTACTTCATTTTAAAAAGTTGCTTAGAATAAATTAAAGTTTTTGAGCGCATCCTAGGCTTAGTTTCGCGTAGTTGGCGAGCTTGTTTGTCTATGCCCGAAAAAAAAAACTAGTCCGTTACTCAGTTGTTACAGCGACCTACCCGCCCATGTTCGTTGAATCCTAACCTTTAACAGTACTCGGTGTTTGTTTTGTGTTTAAAGCATTTGAATTTTTCTATTGATGGAAAATGGGGCCTCCAAAATCAAGTGTGTGGCAATATTTCACACACGACTTAAATTTTCCAAAACTTATCCGATACGAGTAAGTATCGATACTTTTTAATCGATACTTTTTTATCGATACTTGACGACCGATACTGTATCGAGTAAAAGTATCGATACCTTAATGGTATCGTTTCATCCCTATGTATAGGTAACGCCATCAGAGTTGAGGCCACGCACACAACAACACGTCATGTAATGACAGCGGGATTTTGACATTTACTCGTACCGATAGCAATTTCAACAGACTCGACATAGAATTACAAGATTGACTAAAAATTTCTTCAACCTGTTTCTTTAAGAATAATTTAGGAAAATACATCTAGTTCAAACAAAACAGAAAATACAGAACATTGTTGATATTTATTAATTTCTGAGTAATTGGTTGTCTGGAAGAGATCGCTTTTTAGCGATAAGACCGCCTATTGTCTACCTGAATTTTTATTTTTGTAATGTCACTGTACTGTTTTTGGTGATCAATAAAGAATATTTGTATTGTATTGTTGTAGAGGCTAGAAAGTAAGCAATAGATGGACGAGTTAGTTTGAGTCAAAAGTACGAGTCTATCTATTGCACTTTTGGCCGAGACTAAACATTGTGCTTTTCACGACTAATGCGAGGAAATAATAATTAAACAATCGAAACACTGCAAATAAGTTCACACCAAATTGCCGTTGACTTCATTACTACAAGAAGACGCCCAGAAAAAGTCCCGCCGTACAAGATAAGATAACATGACTGTTGCTTTAAAACAAATAAATAGTTGATTGAGTTGGCGAACAAGTGACGTCACAAGTTGCAATTGCCATTCAAACTCTATGGGAGAATTGTGTTTTGACAGCTCATAAAAAGTACGTCAGTTGATTGGCGGTGGATTTAACCACCTAAGCTATCACGGCATCTTTCACTGCTCAGCTGTTACAAATGGCCGATGTAAAAGCTTCTGTTTTTTTAGATTGAAGCACGACGCGAGCGTGGAGTTGTTGCGCGCCAAAGAAGTTGTGAACATCCAGAGCGGCGCGATCGCAGAGCTCGAGCAGAAATTAGCCGCTGCCGCCATGAAGCAGCGGCCCATCAACGACGCCCTGGTAACTGCATTTTAATGAGCGCCACACATAGTTTTTGTTACAAACAAAATTGATTCTTATGCGGATGTGGGTAGGTTAATTTTTGTATTACCATTATTGTCGGCTATAGAAGACGTTGGGGCGTTCAAAGGGTAACAGAGGCCGTATTGTCTAATGCGCCTGGGCGTATTAAATAAATAAAGACCGAATGTATTAAAATGTCGGATTGGTCAAAATACTGTTTTTGAAGTGAAACTTCTAATGCGACTTCCAAAAAACGTTGCGTTAAACGTTTAACGCAACGCAACGCAACGCAACGCAAGTTGACGTTTACGAGACGTTTGCGAGGGGGGTGAGGTGAGGGGGAGATGAGGGTGGGTGCGGGGGTTTCAAAGGGGGGATGAAAATTTCATTGATTTTGCCGTAAGATGCACCGTTTTCAAGATATTTGACAAAAACACCGGGAGGTAGGGGTTTCAAAGAGGGGATGAAAATTTTATTGATTTTGCCGTAGGATGGACCGTTTTCAAGATATTTGACAAAACACCAGGAGGTGGGGGTTTCAAAGGGGGGATGAAAATTTTATTGATTTTGCCGTAGGATGCACCGTTTTCAAGATATTTGATAAAAACACCGGTTCTCGTCCGATCACCGAAGTTAAGCAACTTCGGGCGCGGTCAGTACTTGGATGGGTGACCGCCTGGTTTTTTTTATTTTTTTATTTTTTATTATGAAGTTTCACTTCTTCCGCGCGGAGGGACTCCACGCACTATCTTTTTTTTCTGGAATCCTTTTTGTTTTCTTTGTTTTAATATAGTTGTGCACACTCTGTGCTGAAACTAAATAATCAGAAGTGATGTACACGCATATGTATAATTTTCAACCCAAAGACACCAAAAGTAACTAGTCCTTCCTTCTTTCTGGTAAAGAGTTGCCTGGAAGAGATCGCTCTTAAGCGATAAGGCCGCCTATTGCTTACCTTGTAACTTACTCTCTGTGTACCTGTTTTCTGTATTGCTTACTATTCCTGGTGTACAATAAAGAGTCATTGTATTGTATTGTATTGTATTGTATTGTAACTAAACAAAAACAACAGCTCGTTTCATGACGCCTGTTCGATGCATCGCCATCTACAGTTCATTTGCTAACCTCTCGCTAATTAATGATAACGATCGATACCTGTTGACAACCATGCATCTCATTAAATGTTCCTAATGAGTCATTAGTTCCAAATTTAGATACAACGTGTGGTGGTATTAGAGTCTATTAGTCTCTATTCCATGGCAATATTCCTCGAAATATAAGCTGCCAAAATCCTCTCTTTCTCTCATTTTTGGGCACTCAATTTTACCTTTCACCTGTTCATTTATTTCCAGACGGAGATAGAGTCCCACAAGAGCGAGCTAGCCCGCGAGCTGACGACCCTCCGCTCCCTCGTAACGTGCCCCGAGCTGGCAACGCTGCGGGACGCGCGCACCCAGCTCGCCCAACAGGTGGACACGCTCCAGGCAGAGCTGCGGACCAAGACCCAGGCCCACGAGGAGAAGGACCAGGCTGTGAGTTGGCGGGCGGTGTTCGATGTTAGGGTGCTGTGCTGGGAATTATTACAGGCTGTTATTTGAGTCGCTTAAGCTCCACAAACGCACAGACAGCTGTGCGGTTGCGGTGACGGTTGTAATCTTCGATCAACAATTACAACAAGATTCAAGGTCCCATACAAAATCAAAGCGAAAAAGTGGCCCTGTTGCTTATACTTATAGCTATAATCAGTTTTACCTTCTAAATTAGCTTCAAATATACCTTAAGTCTGAGCAACAAAGATCCAAATAATAATAATCTATTCCTATAAAACAGTACCGTGACTGACTGACTGAATGACTGAATGACTGACTGACTGACTGACTGACTGACTGACAGACAACGCACAGCCTAAACTACTAGGGCTAGAGACTTGAAATTTGGCACACATGTACCTTGAGTATTATAGAGGTGCACTAGGGAAGAAGGAAGAAGAAGGGTTCGATTCCCAGCGATTCTGGGTTTTTTTCTGTGCATCCATATTTCAGTTTGTATTTAGTATTAAATATATATTCTAACTTGTATGAACGGTTGTGCGGTACCGTACCGCGATCTCGTTCATACAAGTTAGAATATTACAACAGTCACCGCCACCGCACCGCCACGCCTCCGCTGTCTGTGCGTTTGGAGCTTAAGGATCGGAAAACCGGATACCTATTTGATTATACGCGTGGGACGTCCACCGACAAGATAGACGGAGATAAAGGCCGCAGGTTTAACCCTTTATAATGTAGAGGCGATTTAGCGACCACATTAATTGAGTTGGAAATGCAGCCTTATTGGTTTCACTATACGTCACAATTTCCATTGTAATCATTAAAAATACGACTAGCTTTAAAAATATCCTTGGACAGGTATGTATTCGATTGCTGCTTTTGATTCAGTGGTAGTATGTATGCTCTAATAAATGAGGCCTTAAAAAGGGTTAAGGTGGATGCGAGCCGCTTCCAACCGTAATGATTGGGTATTGGGAGGCCTGTGTCCAGCAATGGACGTCCTACGGTTGAAATGTTGATGATGATTTACTTATACTTTGGCGGCGGCGGTGTGTTGAGCGGTATGGAAGCTGACTCCATTTAATTTTAATAGTAAATAAATAAATAAAATAAAAAACCATTTATTGCCCATAAAAAAGAAAAAGAAAAAATACACAAAATTATGTGGCAAAAGGCTCAAGCTCAGCATGTGCGGTGAGGATTACTCATCACCGCGCTGGTTTTCAGCCTGCGTCCTTATATAGTGTGCTGACATTGCAAAACAGGCAACTAGTTACTTTAGTCTATCTAGTACATATCTAGGTTGTCCTTCGTCGCTTCGGTCTGCCTCTATAACGATATCCATTGGAACCCATTCTTTGGCAACTTTTCTATCAACTAGTTAAAAAGCAGGCCTACAAGATGTCGCTAAGCTAAGTCAAAACAGATCAAACTGCTGTCAGTTTATTCTACGAGTAGATTGTTTAACCTCCGCTCTCTCCCGCTTCGATCGAGATCCTTGTGTTTATCACGTAATTTATGTGTAGGTTTTTATTGTATGTGTGAAATATAGACTACGAAATGCATGACTTTTTTAATTGTATTTTTTATTGGAGTCTTTTAGGACAAAAAAAATATAAAACTACAGTAGGTCTCAAAGGATAATATTAATGTTCTTTACAAAAATTCTGTAGAGATTGTCTTTTTATTAGTGTTACAAAAAAATAATTAGACAAATAGGAGCCAGCCTGTACTCGTAAAGCTTATATTCGTTATTTCGTTTCGTTCATTGCCGAGAAGAATGCGCCGCAAGAAACTTGGCCGAAAATATTTTTTTCCGAAATTACTTATCATAAATTACAACCACCTGTTGCCCGTGATTTTGTATACGAATAATTCATTTATAGTTTTCCCTATGCTATGAAATTTTCCGGGATAATAAGTATCCTATATGGTCCTCAGGTTATTAACTATCTACGTGCCAAATTTCTACAGCATTCGTCAAATCGTTTTAGCGTGAAAGAGTTACAAATATCCATACAAACTCTCGGTTTATAATATTACTAAGACCAACTCAAGTATTAACAGGGTTCCTGTCCTATTTATGAGGCACATGCGCCTCATGTGTGACTTTACTGGTACGTCCATAAGGCACACGTGCCTCATGCTCATGACAATGATCGTTTAATGTCATTGTTAATGTTGGGACGTGTCGAAAGAACGCCGCAAATTACTTCGGGTCAGGGAATCTGTTAAGGGTCAATATAAGCAAGCCAAATAAAAAACAATTAGAGTGTAAAATGATGTATTCAGTATTGTCCAATTTCCAATGTTGCAAATGAGATTAGGAATTTCATACGGATGCGTCAAGCTATGGAAGCATCAGTTTAAGCTTACTGATTTAGTCCGCTACCACCAAGCAATGAAATCGCACTGCAACTTATTTGTTGCGTTTTTAAACTACATTTCTTCATTCTTCCAGCAGTAAGTTCTTGCTTATCAAAATGTTACTGTCTCAAGCTAGCATCGCTTTTATGCTCGTCGACATAATCCGTCACCTTCGTCTCCATTGCTTCTTGCGAAGGGTGCTTGGAGTCGCTCTCCGTGCTCAAAGGTTCAATGGACCACAGCGCGACGGAATACGCCGCGTAGATGGCGAAGTAGAATGCGTACAGTAGTCCAGTAAGGAAGGCGAGCGCGATTGGGAATAGGCGGCCGGTGTTGTGCTCTGATTTCCACGTGGCCTCCGCCCAGCTGCGGAAGTACTGGCACAGTTGCCTGCAAGTTAAATATGCAATGAAACTAGCCCGAAACATGTCGAGTTAAACTCGTTTTGAGACGTGAGTAATCCGTATTATTTTACTGTGAGCGAGTCTCATGGTAGTTTCATGTTTAAAGAAGCAATAAAAGTAATGAAATAGTATAAGTATGTGGCCAGTAATGTACGGAGCGGCAGCGTTAGCGTTAGCGTTTCGGCGAGTTAAATACCACCGCAAATTTATTGAACTTCCTTAACATTACTCTATTACATATTTATTGACATGGGCGTATTTCATTTCTGTTTTATATTTGTTTTCCTCCACATTGTCACAAATAAATGTCATCTTTCCTTCTTTCTGAGAAGCAGGTGCATCAGTTTTTGCAAGGCTGGTAATGTACAGTCGAAAGCATAAATATCTATACAGTCATCGCGTCAAAATATGTCAATCAACCTTATAATTTATTGAATGAGGCGGATTGCGGAGGTTAGTGAACTGAAGTAATTGTTTCAGTTCATCAACCTTGTATAGTTATTTTTGACACAATGTTAACGTATAATATCTGGCCCGACCGGGTATCGAACCCGGGACTTCAAACTTTGTAGTCAAACACTCACTCGGCTAATCGGTCTTCAAGATATACATTTTGACTTCAGGAATGGAACTGACAGTTGTTCCATATACTCGTCTGTCTCATCGCAGTTTTCAAGACACTAGGATAGTTTATAAAGTAAGGCTGTGTTCTGACCGGAGGCGGGGCAGCGCGCGCTCGAGCACGCTGACGAGGCAGTGCAGCGCGTGCGTCAGCACCAGCACCAGCACCCACACCGCCAGCAGGTACGGCGGCCAGCGGAAGCTGCCCAGCGCCGCTGCACAATAACCGTGCCCTTAGCATTTGTAAAGGCTCGTAAAACACGACCCCCTGGCCTCCCCACGACGACCACGACCTGCCTGACGAGCCTGGTGATTTCACTATCTGGTATTATGGGAATTCGGTTTTGAATGGAACATGGTGTATTGAAAACAAGCTTTTTTTGGCAATCCGATATAGAGAAAAACACGGTGACAGGAAAGACTGGTATTCTGGGAATTTGGTATTTTAGAAATAGGGTAAGTCGGCAATCTAGTATTTTGCAATTCTGATATTTAGGGTACGAGCGATAATATCGACTGCGACGTCGCCAGATTATGTCAGGCGAAGTTTCGCAAAGTTGCACGAGTGCCTCACGTCACTACGGGGATAAGTCGCGTGGTGTCGAGCGAAATCGCTCGGCTTTGCTCGACATGTCCCCTAGAGTTTACGTGGCTTTATGAATGTTTACCTTGCACGAGCGCTCCGTTCCCGGGCGCGTCGGCGCGGCGTCGCGCGTCCGGCCGCGGCGCGTCCGACAGCGCGGGCTCTGAGCCGCCCCGCGTCCCGCGCGCCGCGCCCCGCTCGCTCCGCTCGGGACGCTCCGTGCGAGACGGCTGAAATCAAAAGCCGAAACTTTATCACCTACGAAAAGCTCTTTTACATCATCATTTCAGCCGAAAGACGTCCACTGCTGAACATAGGCCTCCCCCAACGCTCGCCAAACAGATCGGTCCCGTGCCATCCGCATCAACGCGATCCTGCAACCTTAACCAGGTCGTCGCTCCATGGCTACCTACACTGCGTCTTCCGGTCCGCGGACGCCACTCTAGAACCTTTCTGCCCCATCGGCCGTCAGTTCTACGGGCGATGTGCCCTGCCCACTGCCACTTAAGTCTAGCGACTCTTCGAGCTATGTCGGTGACTTTAGTTCTTGCGCGGATTTCATCATTTCTAATGCGATCCCGCAGAGAACCTCCGAGCATAGCCCTCTCCATCGCCCTCTGAGTGACTTTGAAATTTCTTATGAGGCCCATCGTTAGCGGCCACGAACCTCTTCACGGAACTTCACTTAACGCCTGGCCAAATTTTAGTTTAATTTGACCTATGGCCTCTCAAGCAGATGGTCCAAGGTTCGAGCCCGCATGTCGAGTTTTTCAGAATTGCTAATATTTGAAATTTACCATGAGCTTAACGGTGAAGGAAAACTTCGTAAAGAAACCTGAATACCTGCGAAAAAATTTTCTATCTACAATGGGCCTACAAATCTTCTCATATGAGAGGAGGCCTCACACTGAAGTTGGGATGATGGTGATGATGCTTAAACCATTATAATCTTAAGGATAAGGCCGCCTATTGCTTACCTTGCAAATAACTTTCTCTCTGTGTACCTGTTTTCTGTATCGCTTTAGTAAGCCAGCCACCAGAAATAGTTTTCTGGTGTACAATAAAGATTCATTGTAATGCATTGTATTGTTAATGAACTAAAACAATTACTTTGCTCACCCGCGACCTTACAATAGTTACGTTTATGCAAGAAATGTGCGTTCATGCAGTTCCTCCACCTCCACACTGTACGAACACACACAAATCACATAAACCCAACCATCACCACCACCAAGCTACACTGACGCGTTTCGAACTCAACCAGAGCTCATCTTCAGAGTTACCACAACCGTATGCTATGCTACCAACTGTTAAACTGGTGCTGGTGTTGGTAGTATAGCATACGGTTGTGGTAACTCTGAAGATGAGCTCTGGTTGAGTTCGAAACGCGTCAGTGTAGCTTGGTGGTGGTGATGGTTGGGTTTATGTGATTTGTGTGTGTTCGTACAGTGTGGAGGTGGAGGAACTGCATGAACGCACATTTCTTGCATAAACGTAACTATTGTAAGGTCGCGGGTGAGCAAAGTAATTGTTTTAGTTCATTAATATGGACCTCCGCAAAGTAACGCCTGATTCAATAAATCATTGTATTGTATTGTAAAGTTATACCTTTGGCGACAGCTTCGAGTAGGACGTGGAGCTATCTTTCTCGTCTTTGGGCTCCTTTGCGTTGAGCTCAGTCTTAGTCAGCGAGGGATGGTCCCCACACATCCTGAAATACACCATTTGTTATACATCTTTGTTGTGGGATGTAGACCGTTGTTTCCTTTCGAACTTCCGATATTTCGACACAGTTTTGTCATGATCACGGTTATTAAAGATGGTATGGTTTAAAAAAATATATGGCTCTGTGCATTGTAGGACAATTTTACCAGTGTCAAGTAGAAGACAGTTTTGAAACATTTCGGCCGTTGTTCGGTAAAATTATTCTATACACCACCAGTGTCGGTCGGGTATTTAACACGAGCTTGCTCTGTTCTTCAAAGGCCAGTAACGCACCTATAGTTACTTATGTTATGGGTATCCAAGGACGGTGGCGATTGCTATCATCGGATGACCCGCCTGCGAATTCCCCCTATCGTATAAAAATGATTTCATGTCGATTTTGCTTCCTTTTTAGGGTTCCGTAGTCAACTAGGAACCCTTATAGTTTCGCCATGTCTGTCCGTCTGTCTGTCTGTCTGTCTGTCTGTCTGTCTGTCTGTCTGTCTGTCTGTCTGTCCGTCCGCGGCTAAGCTCAGAGACTGTTAGTACTAGAAAGCTGTAATTTGGCATGAATATATATAGCAGTCACGCCGACAAAGTGATTACATAAAAAAACTAAAACAATTTTTTTTAGGGTACCTCCCATAGACGTAAAATGGGAGTGATTTTTTTTTCTCGACTAACCCTATAGTGTGGGGTATCGTTGGATAGGTCTTTTAAAACCATTGTGGGGTTGCTAACATGATTTTTTTATTCAGTGATCTGTTTGCGAAATATTCAACTTTAAAGTGAAAATTTACACTAAAATCGACCGCCCCTCCCCCCACCCGCCTCTAAAATCTAAACTGTTGGGTGGAAAAATGTGAAAAAATTCAGAATGGTCGTAAATATATCAAATTTACTAGGAAAATTATAGCGGCTAAGATTGCTTGGAAATTATTTGTAGTTTAAGAGTAAATAGTAGCCTAAGGTATAAAACATACCTAAACTTAGATGATTCCGTACACATACGAAATCCTTAGAAAAATATTACTTGATTTATTCGTAATGGCTACGGAACCCTACTTTGGGCGTGTCCGACACGCTCTTGGCCGGTTTTTATTTATTGAAAACTTAAAATATTTAATTGGCCCTCAGAGATGCTAAACTATGCAGTGGCAGTGGCTCTAAATACGACACAAGTTAGATTCTTGGTCCTCATACTTCAGAGCCATTGTAATTATATCAGACGAATCCTGACTTCCCTGATGCTTCAGAACGAGACGAAAGTTTCCCAGTATTTTTGGAAATTATTTTAACATTTTCATATATCTCATTGAAAAATTCACACTGCACTTAGTACATTCAGCAGCTGTTCTTACAGTTGATTTGTACAACTTGCTGGGACTTCCGAAGCCATCATAGGCTGCAACGCCGTCAATATTTGCGCGAAAACTGTTAATTTTCATGTCTACTATATGTATGAAGTGACTATTATTTTTATTACGTTATTACTTACACCATATCGGGCAGCTTGACGGGTAACTCTGTTTTGGGCTCCATGACGCCGGCCTCCTATTCCGCGCTCATCGTAAACGGCTATTTATTTATGTATATAATAAAATTAAAATTAAATAAAATACTTCGTCACATTGGCGCGAGTGACACGCGTCTATCAAAACTGTTCTATTTTTAATTAGTTTGAATTTGATGAAGGTTTCGAGTTTTCAGACGTTTTGGAAATAGGTTTGTTATTTTGTTACTTCGTCTCTTGTGGAATATAATTGTGTTCGTTCATACTTGGCTTATCAAATGTGTAGAACATTCTGTTACTATTTATATGTAGCTACCGCTCTGTTACCATGCATTATTATTTATACAAAGATTTTTCCGATTCTGATAATCATTAACCTGTGATTGCAAATTATTAATCACTAGCTTTTGCCCGCGACTCCGTCCGCGTGGAATTAGTAATTTGGGCAGCTTATACACAGTTTACAATGAATAAATTACTTACTTACTTTTTTTATCCAATTTGCTTTTTCATCAATTATGGCTCTCCTTGGTTACGTATCAAAATATCTAAAATTAAAAAACCTAACGTAAAATAACCTACGTTCAAAATACCTAAAATTTAAATACCTAATGATTTTTTCACTTATATTCAAAATACCGAAAGCTTAAAATGCCTACGTATTGCAATGTCTAAAATTAAAAAACCTAACGTAAAATAACCTACGTTCAAAATACCTAAAATCTAAATACCTAATGATTTTTTCACTTATATTCAAAATACCGAAAGCTTTCGTATATCCTAACTAGTATCTCGCTGACTTTTTAAGACTTTTTAAGGCAGAAGCGACTCGGATAGGTTAGGTTCAGAAGGCTAAGGCGGGAGCGAAGCGTAGCGTAGCTCCCGCCTTAGCCTTCGATGTTAGGTATTTTTTTTGTAACAGCACAGAAAATGATTATTTCCATTAGGTATTATTGTCTTTAACATTATGAAATGTACCTAAATGTAAATCATATACCAAATTTTATCAAACAAATTAGATTTTCACGTGATAATAAAAAAAAAACTAACACCAAAGGCTAATGCGGGAGCTTCGCTCCGCTACGCTCCCGCATTAGCCTTTGAACCTAACCATTCCGAGTCGCTTCCGCCCCGAACCGTCTTGCTCGCTCGCTTCGCTCGCTCGCCAAAAATTAAGCCATGTTCGTTTCATTTAGGTATTTTGACCATTTGGTATTTCAAATGTTGGTGTATCAAACTTAGGTGTCATAGCTGTTGATATTTTAAACATTAGACATTTACTCCATTAGGTATTTTAAACTTAGGTAATTCGTAGGTAGGTGTTAGTTGCTTAGGTATTTAAAATCATTAGGTATTTAGATTTTAGGTATTTTGAACGTAGGTTATTTTACGTTAGGTATTTTAATTTTAGTTATTTTGATACGTAACCCTCTGCTTAGTTCCTCGATATTAAAAAATTACCCCCCCCCGCACCCCCCAGACCCCCCCCCCCCACAGAACCACCCCCGCCCCCCTAAAAATCGAAAAAACTTTTTGAAGTTGGTTTTTTGGAGTTGAAGTTACCTGTGCAAAATTTGAAAATGACTTATTAGACAAGACTTATTTGAAGAATTAGAGGGAGCTAGAAAGAGGAAGGGAGAGGGAAAGAGAGTTAGACAGAGGGAGGGAAGGAGAGCTAAAGGGGGAGAAGGGGAGAATTAGAGATAGGGAGGGACAGCTAGAGAGAGGGAGGGAGGAAGGGAGAACTAGAGGGAGGTAGAGCTAGAGAGAGGGAGGGAAGAGAGCTAAAGAGAGAAGTTGAGGGAGAACTAGAGATAGGGAGGGAGACAGAGCTAGAGAGAGAGAGGAAGAGAGAACTGGAGATTTATTTCCACATATTCGATACACGACAAATACATTTGCACTAAAAAAATACAAATAAAAAAAAAGCATAAAAATGTAGTAGTAAAAAGACGTTTTAAACTCCATCGTGTTGTGTACAGATCCGCTACCTGCACAACCGCTGCCTGAAGCTGGAGAGCTGTCGCAAGGCGCTGGTGTGGCAGAAGCGGTATCTGCAGCGCGTGCTGGCTGGCTACGCGGAGCTGGAGAGGAACCTGCGGCTGCCCTCGGCCCGGGAACACGCTCTCAGCGCAGGGAAGAAACGGTTCAAGTCAGTACTACGTATATACATTACACACATTCACACATTCTGTATCCGGAAGGGGTTAGGCGGAGCAGACGAAAATCTACATTTAGGTTTTCGGGGACACTTTTAGCAATTTTTGGTTTCATCTATACATATAATAAATTTGTAACAAGTCGGTGTCTGTACATTGAAGATATTTGAGAAAAACTGTCACTAGGGCTATTTATTAGCGCAATAGAACCCGAAACAATGATTTTTAGAATTATTGTCTGTTTGTCTGTTTGTCTGTGCGTTTGTGCGCGCTAATCTCCGAAACGGCTTAACCTAGAAGGATGCGGTTTTCACTGATATGTTGGTATTTCCTTGGATTAACATTTAGTGTTTGTTTAATTTCAATCGGTTCACAAATAAGAAAGATACGTCTATTTTAAGAATTTATCGAACAGTTTTTAGAAGAATTAATAAGCTGAAGAATTTGTTGGTTTGTTGTTTGAACGCGCGAATCTCAGGAACTACTGCTCCGATTTGAAAAATTCTTTCAGTGTTAGATAGCCCATTTATCAGGAAATGCTATAGGCTATATATCATCACGCTGACACCAATAGGAGCGGAGCAGAGCGGAAGAATGTTTAAAAATCAGGGGTTTTTGAAGTAAAACTTCTATAGGCAGGCACGCTTGACTTGGGGTATGGTGGTGAATGTAAACGCGGGTGTGCGGGGGGGTTCAGTTGGGGGGTGGGGTTGGGAGGGGGGTGAGGGGGTTTGCTGGGGGGCGTTGCGGGGGCGGGTAATTTTTTATATCGAGGAACTAAGGAGAGCCGTAACTGATGAAAAAGCTAATTTGATAAAAAAAATAAGCTGCCCAAATTACTAATTCCACGCGGACGGAGTCGCGGGCAAAAGCTAGCGTTCAATAAAAGTGGTACAATAATGATAATGACATTAATGACAGTTAGTACTACTACTACATTTGACCTGTTTTTCCTTTCCACTGTCGGTATAACGCATTCCTAAATCAAGATTCTATTAGAGAGACACAAATATTAATTACGACTCTTCATCTGTTTAGGAGCGTCGACTATTCCGTGAACTATGATCAGTGAGCAACATCACAATCTACAAATCGCATGAAAAATCCTGTGCGTAAATGCGGTGGTAGAGCGCGTTATTTTAAATTAGACAAGGTAAAACTTAAAATAATCCACGTGTGGTTGTAGATGCGTGGCGATGGCCGTGGTGGCGATGCTTCGAATGGGCTTCCTGGTGCGACGTCGCCACCAGCACCGCGCTCTCTCCGCTGCCGCCATACTGCGTCCGCGCAGCGAAAATACACCGTATGTATACTTACTGCCATTGTCTATAGCCACTGTACTACCACTAATGCAGTGTGACTGGTTTTTGAATACATTCCTTTTAAGGGAAGAAAGTACAGCTCATTTGCAGAAAAAAGGTCGCGTGATAAGATAACCTGTCCGAAAATTATTATTTGCAAAGATATTGGTGATTACGATGAAAAAAAAAGCGTGCTTTTGTGTACCACTGCTGGGCAAAGGCCTCTCCTATTTTACTCCACTGTTCACCAAAAAAAAACGTATAAAAACTGAAACGTAACGTGAAAAAAATTAAAGCATTTTTTATTTCATTATTTTATTATATTTTTCATGAAAAATAACTAAAAACGCAACGATGAATTTTATGTAAATTAGCAAAAATCACATTTAAAAAACAATAAAGCAAGAACTTCATTACAAGACACTGATGAAATAAAAAAATTACATTGTGAGTGAGTTTACCAAAACGCACTTATCTTTATCTTAGTTTAGTTTAGTTTAGTTTATTTATACACTCAGACATAATAATTACATTATCTCTTTATCTCTTTATCTTGTTATGGGAAACAAAATTATACGTTGTTGTCGATATGGCGTTTAATATATTTCCGCAAATACATGAGCGAATGTGTGTACAGGTCCGCCCGAGCCGGCGGCGAGGGCACGCCGGTGTCGCGGCCGCGCACACGCGCGCGCGACACGCTATCACGACGCGTGCTGGATCACGATAGGACGTTACCATCACCTGCCACGCCTGCTAGTAAGTTTATCAAAAAATCCTGCTTTACCATTTCTGTGTATTCCCAGTATTCCTATATATTTTTTAGGGTTCCGTACCAAAAACTGACCCTATTACTGAGACTCTGCTGTCTGTCCGTCTGTTACATTACAGGGCTCTGTCTCTTGTACCGTAATAGCTAGACTCTTAAAATTATCGCCGATTATGTGTTATTGTAGCAACAAGTTATAACAACAAATACGAAAAATTAAATAAAGTTAAAAATTAAAGAGTCATACAAGACTACATAGAAGGAAAGATAGAAGGGAAAAGAAAAAGGGGAAGACCAAGAAGGACATATATGGAGCAAAAAATAATGATTCATTGTATAAAGATGTGAAGGAAAGAGCGGAATCTACACTTCTACACTAATATTATAAAGAGGAAAGATTTGTACCTATTTTTGTATGTTTGTATGTTTGTAATGAATAGGCTCAAAAAGTACTGGGCCGATTTAAAAAATTCTTTCACCAATAGAATGCTACATTCTTCCAATTTGACATAGGCTACATTTCATTTTGAAAAAAATTAGGGATCCTTGGTAAAATTTGAACAATGTAACCGAAGGTGTAGAAAAATGAGTCTTAAAATGTCTTTCGTCGAATGCGCTGCCGAAACTATTAGCGATAGAACAAAATAATGTACAACAATATTGAAGAACATCATAATGTCTACAAAAAACTCCGCGGTAGCATATGTCCAACTATTGTAGTTATGTCACTACAACAACTTTTTTCATTTTAAACATTAATGAAAATGCTAACCAAATTCAAACCATGCTATTTATGTGTTTATATTAATCCTTATCCAAATAAATTATTTAATGGTAAAGACCATTTAACTACCTATAAAATAGTTTTTAAATTATTTAAATTGGACTTTCCATTCAAAAGATATTACGAATTAAAAAATTCAAACAGTAAACAAAACCGCCATAGCGCCGTGGCCGTTGTTTGCGATGCAGTCTGAAAAGCGCGCCGGGCATCGCGGCGGGCGGGGTGGAGGGGGCACTGAAATACAGGAGTGGGGCGTGCACGTCTGTAATAATTAATAAATAATAAATAATAATTTTTTAATAAATAAAAATATTTGTGAAAAAAAGTGTTTTATATCCAAATTTCCAAAAATAAATAATTGTCTACCCCGTGCGAAGCCGGGACGGGCTGCTAGTGTAGAATAAGCAGAAAATTACTCCACCGACAAGAGCCTAGCTCTTATTACATATGATGATATCATACAAGAAACGTGTTTTTGAAAGCTTTTTTTACTGGCTCTTTTATAATGGCATTAACTATTTAGTTATTTAAAAAACAAAATTACAAAGGTTATACAGAGAACAGTATTATCCGGTAAGCGCCAAACTAGGCTGAGCCTGTATCTTGGCACTCACAGAGTCAGTTTACAAACATTATGATATTATAACTTTAACAGATTACACGGTTAAGTTGGTTGTCCCGTTGGCTTTAGTGGAATTATAACCATTTTAACTTACAATGTACAGTCAGCGTCAAATAGTTCGTGACACCCAAAGTGGCCAATAAGTTAGCAACACGGCCTTATTCCAACTGTAATAAAGACGTGTTGCGAACTATTTGACCACTTTTGGTGTCACGAACACCCAACGCTATTTGACGCTGACTGTACCTATGTACGAGGGGCGTTCAATATAAAGTGAGAATGAGATGCAAACTCTTTCAATATTAGGAAATTAAATACTGGCCGGTAAAGCTAATCTATCTAGCTGATTGCTATGAAAAAAAAAACTAACTGTCTTTTGTTTAATAAAAAATACGGTAATTTCTTTGCAATGCTATTGAGTACGTTAGCGAAAATGGAGAAAAATTAACTGCGCGCCGTTATCAAATACTTGTGTTTGAAAAATTTTTCTACGGAGCAAGTCAATTTAGATTTGCGGGACACTTTAGGGTCTAATGCTCCTCCGTATTCGACGGTCGCACGTTGGTGCGCCGAATTTAGACGTGGAAGAACATCGATAATGGACGACCCCCGCTCCGGACGCCCTACTACTGCAATAACTGAAGAAATTGTGAAAAAAGTTGAAAACTCAGTTTTGGCGGATCGTCGTGTCACGGTTCGTTTTATTGCTGAAAATGTAAAGATTTCAACGGGGAGCGTGCATAATATTTTACATGAACGCTTGGGTATAAAAAAGGTATCTGCGCGTTGGGTACCAAGAATGCTTACTGACACGCAAAAACAAACTAGAGTCGAGATTTGTCAAGAAGCTTTGGACCTGATACAGCAAGACCGGGAACTTTTTTTGGCGCGATTTATAACAATGGACGAAACATGGCTCCATCATTACGAGCCTGAAACGAAACTGCAGTCTATGACATGGAAAAGGCCATCATCTCCTACTCCGAAGAAATTCAAGGTGGGCCCATCTGCCGGTAAGGTCATGGGCTCTGTTTTTTGGGATGGTAAAGGGGTATTAATGATTGAGTATCTCAAACATGGAGCCACTATTACGGGCAATTTATACGCCAAACAAATAGCAACATTGCGCAATGAGATCCGCGAAAAACGGCGAGGTAAACTCTCGAAAGTTGTGCTGTTCCACCAGGACAATGCCCCGGCACACAAGTCCATCGTTGCAATGGCTGCAATTCGTGATGCTGGGTTCAATATCCTTAAGCAACCTCTGTATTCACCAGATCTCGCACTCAGTGATTTCTACCTATTTCCGAGATTGAAACAATACCCGAGAGGCCAGAAATTTGAAGACGACGACGCGGTAGTCGCTGTAGTACAAGATTTTTTAAGTACTCAAATGAGACCTTTTTTAAAAATGAAATTTTAAGTTTAGAAAAAAGATATAATAAGTGTATTATGCTAAAAGGTGACTATGTCGAAAAATAAAATTACATTTAGTAAAAGTTGTTTATAACATACTCATTCTCACTTTTTATTGAACGCCCCTAGTATGTTGTTGTTTTTCCGGATCAAATATTGGAAGTCGATTTTAACCCACTTCCAATCGTAGGATTAACGTGAAATTTGGTATACTTATGTATGTTGGATGACAATGCAAGTACAGTCAGCAAAAAGTACAATCAGCCAAAAAGCTTGCTTTAAAAATGAAATTTTTAACAAAAAAATATTTTTCTGTGTGTTTTATATTTCCGAAACAATTTTTTTTAGAATTATAAAGTTGTTCAAATAGGGATGTTGACACCGCCAATCAACTGACGTACTTTTTATGAGCTGTCAAAACACATTTCTCCCATAGAGTTTCAATGGCAATAGCAACATATGACGTCACTTGTTCGCATACTCAATTAACTAACTATTTATTTGTTTTAAAGCATCAAAAAATCTAATTTTGCAGTTAATCGAAAATTAATCTGGGTTTCAGGGCTAAAATAAAGCGTTTTTATACTGGAGTCGTGTCTTCGAATTATTTTTTAATGGTGTCAACATCCCTATTAACTTAACTTGACCTGACGAAATTTTGGGAACTTTTACTACCATATTTTTAAGGCTCCTTATTTCTGTAGAGTACAGTCAAGTTCATAAATATATGTAATGTACGTTACCAAAACGTGAAAAATATCTAAACAACAACTCTATGTCATTAACTATAATGTTGATGTTTACATATATTTGACGTGATGGCTGTATAGATATGGATGCCTTCGACTATATCAATTACGAGTATCAATTTATGACAACATTTTCAGTGGGTGATTTTATCAGACGGTCTTCAGGCAGCATCAACTCGCAGCACGAGGATTCCTTCATGCTAAGGTGAGCACTTAAAAATATATAAAAAAAATGTATACACCGTGTATTTTTGGTTTCTGGTATCTTCGACAGATACATAGTATGTATATATGTAAAACTCATTATTCTGTAGGTATCGCCACGAGAGTTGAGCTCACGCACACAGCAACATGTCACGTAATGACAGCGGGATTTTGACATTTATAATTCGTACCGATAGCAAGATCAACAGACTCAACAGTGAATTACAAGATTGACTAAAAATTTCTCCAACCTATTTCGTTAAGAATTATTTAAGAAAATACATCCAGTTCAAACAAAACAGAAAATAAAATATTTTGGTTTATTTTATTTAAATCAGATAAGCATATTTTTCGCTGTTTATCAAAACTATTTTTTGTTGCGTCTATTTATTATCAGTTTTAAATTGTTTTAATTTAAAAATAGATTATATGAACAAAGAAAAATTACAATATGTATAGTATTGCGTAGGTATTTCATTATAAGATCATATAACTCACATTGTCATTCACTCACTACTTTTTTTGCAATCGGTACTTTATGTAGCTGTGTGTGTAATCATTCGCCTCAACTCTCGTGGCGTTACCTATACTCACATAAAAACACAAGACTAACAGATATTAAATCTGTTCCACTAGCTAATCCCAAGTTGTCTGTATTCCAGCACCCCTCGTGGCTCTGCATCAGCCTACCTCAACAAGCTCGGCGTCGTCAGCCGCTGCCTCAATCAGGCCATGGACGCGGCGCGAGACGTGCCCTGATACGTGCTCGCGCCGTGCCGACCCGCGCCCGCCAATCACAGAGCACCCGCTCGCGTCTGATTGGCTGAAACCGTGACGCCATCACGGATCTTTTGAACTTTCTTGATGTATGATTGCGTATCGAAAAGTGAATGCGGTTGATGAAACGGTGAGCGGTTTTATGTATAGTGGACCAAGCAATTCCTTTACCAAGGTTCAGTGTCAGTTGTACAGTCAATGGTTCTTAAGCCACTATGTAACCTTGTCGCATTAACTCCTAGATAATTACAAAGTCAGTGCGGATCAAAGGATTATCAACTTTCCGATCACAACATGCAATAAACGGAAAGAGTTTTTAAACGTTTTCGCTCCATGACGAGAAGAAAAAGAAGTTTTGACAGACGGACAGTGACAATTCAAGTTATTAATACACAAGCAAACTCCTTTCGCAAAGATCGAAATGTCATCATGACATACATCTCGTAATAATCACTGTCGTAGAAGATAAACAAATTGATTAATTATTACATGGTTCTTTAACCCTTTGAACGCCAGAGTCAACCAGTCATGACAACCAATAAAATGCCTGACACGCCAGAGTCATCTATAGATGACCAACATTCAACTCGAAAAAAATCCTTCTGCAATGGTAACAAAGCCCTATTTATCGACTAGACGGTTTGTTCCGTGGCGTACAGAGCATGTCACTTCATTTGTTTTGTGGCGGTCAAAGGGATAGTAGCCTAGGAATCAAATCGGTTGATTGTACGGCTTGAAAAATCAAAGCTATTTTCTCAAGTCAATGTGACAGTCAACCTTATTGGTTTTCTGATGTAGAAACTGTCACGAGAAATGGTGAAGCACTTACTTGGTCCACTATACTCGATTGAGTTGCATTTTGTTTACGTTAATCCCGATGCATTTCCATATAATTGGCCAGAAATAGAATTAAGTATTAGAATAGTGCCAAATTGAACGTATTAGTTGTAATTGTGTTACTTAATTTATTTTTATAATATTTGTAGGTAAGTTTTTTTCGGAGGACCTGATTCCATGATTTCGGTTGTTACCACTCCGCCTATTTGTCTGTATGTCTGAATGCGTGAGTGTATCTAAACAACCTTGTCGTCCAACCTTGCCTTAGTGATAGATTTTAGATCGATTCTATACAATGAACACTATTTTTGATTACCATTTTGAAATATAAAAACACTTGTAGTATTTTGACATTTTCTCTTAGCATAATTACTATGACATTTCTTATAAATGTGCTTAAGCACAGATGACCCGTTACCCAAAAATAATTGGATATCGACCTAAATGTGTGCTTCATAATCCCAACTAACAAAAAGAGCCGACGATATTTTAACACCTGAACAAATCTTCATAAATTGCAGCTAGTAGAACCATCTCTATCACGTCAGCTTTCAACCAAAAAAACGCATCATAATCGGTCCATTCGTTTAGAAGCTACGATGCCACAGGCACACAGACGCTTAAACTTTTAACACCCCTCTTTTAGCGTCGGGGGTTAAAAATCCTTTTTTATGGTTACCTTCGATATATACCGAACTAACTTTCTGTCACTCTGTTATATTAAAATTGGAAATAATATTCGGTACAGTGTGGCAAAAATATGGTCTACCACCCTACGGTTGTATGTACTTCATTTGCACGTCATTATACAACAAGGTCGATTTTCCCTTGCAATAATATAATGACAGTGACTTCATTCTTCACTTAGAAAAGTTTTGTCAAAACTGGTAGTCCTTTTTTTTCGCTGACCGTACGTCATACTGCTTTTATTTGTCAGTGGAATCATTAGACTATATTTATTTTGAAAAAAGCATAGTGGTCGATATCCAATTACTATAATATATTATTATAAACTTCACGCCATATCAAATTATTAGGTTATGGGACGCACGAAAGTACAAGTTAGACTAAGTTAGTTAAGTAGCGACTGACCGACCGAACGATCTGACGTTTCAGCTGAGCTTTAACACGAACGACGTAGAGGCGATAATTGAACAGATCTAAGTATTCTATAAGTCGCTGTCAACGAATGGCATTGTAACTATGAAGTTATAATATCGATTCGATTTAAGGATCGACCAAAATGCGATGACGCGTCGTAAATGCGGTGACGCAATTGATGCGTCAAGTTTTTTTCGTATTCTCCACACAGTTGCTTAAAAACTGCTGAAGTATCAAAACGCATTTTAAGCACATTTTGACGACCGGAGCTTAGTGGTTAGTGAACCTGACTACGAAGCGTGAGGTCTCGGGATCGATTCCCGGTCGGGGCAGATATTTGTAAGAAAAATACGAATGTTTGTGCTCGAGTCTTGGTCGATTAATATATATTTTTTTTATATATACTACGCATACAAGCTATGCTTAGTTTGGGACTAGATCTATTGGTGTCAATCGTCTTCTAATTTATTTATAAGCAAGCAGTTGGAAACTTACGCGTCAACAAAGTGACGCATAAGCCGCGTCACCGCGTTTACGACGCGTCATTTTTTTTTAGCATCGTTGCTATCGCTCCTTAAATTGTACTTTTAATCAATTAAATAAATAAATTGGTTATTTAAGTTGTTGATGAAATTAAAAAAATCGCTGTTTTAAACAAAAGGGCCTCAAAGTTAAAAATAAAGAAGTAGGAAATAGAAATACGCATCGATATATAAATGATGCAAAAGTATTGAAAACAGGAGTGCTAAATGAAAATTTTAATATTACCCTCCTGAAAAACAACTTGATTTTGATTTGTGGCCATTTCGTTTAAAAGCAGGAAAATATATGTCATTCGTTGATTGCAATTTATTATTTTTCTAACGATAGACAATATTATGTAAGCCAAAGCCAACGAAAGTATTACGAATGTTGTGTACGCGGGACGATTCCATATATCAATAAGGCACACACTATTAAATTCGCACCATAATTATACGTTTTTTGCGGAATTAATAAGCTTCCCAGTCGCAATAGAGTTGCTAAAAAAGACACTCGTATACCCAAGATGACATTGATGTATATTGTGTATATGTTTCACTCTCAGTTAAGTTTCTGATATTTTATGTTACGGATATCACTTTTATCTTAGTTAGCTAAAACCCTCCCCTAAGGACGCTCTCAAACTATCTACATAATATAATATCAGAAACTAGGTAGTCAGAGAGTCGTGAAACGGGTCCGAAGTGCTATAAATGTTACATTTAGTTGCAAGATGATTTTAAATGTATTATAATGGTTTTATTTTCAAACCACCTTAAAATAAGAAGTTACTACGCTGGCAACTTCTAGTTTCATTTATAAAACTTGTGTAAATTAAATATGTGGCCTTATCGACACGAACTAGTATTCAAACTTGTAATGAACAAACTACACTCAATGTGACCAAAGATTTATTTTAGTAAGCTAGTATAAATTTAGTGTAACACGAGGATATTTTCAACACACAAATTTGCCAATCATCCACCATTATGTCTAGTCACGCTAAGTTTCACTGTGCCATAACATGCTCTCTATGGAAACAGACAAACACTGAAAGTTAAATAAATTAATGATATTTTGTAAGACGTCGTTTTATTTACTTCTTGAGCTCGCACTCGCAGCCTGGGGTTTCGCAGGGCACGATCGGTGGCAGCTTTAGGTCGTGCTGACAAAAGAAAACAATGTCAAAAACATAGTAAAGCACTTAGTCACCCAACCTGGTCCAAATGTACACAGAGTTAAGTCCAGTTTTGATCAGCTAGAAAAGTCGTGCAAATTGCATTATATTGTGAGTGCGTAAGTAAAGCGAATTAGTTTGAACTGGTTAAGCGAGCGCCGTAAGTAATGTAACTTGCAAGATATTTCTAGCACGTTTAAACACGGCCTTATACTAATGGCGTTGGTATCGTGAAGTCCGTTTGACGTTAGTCTTGCTTGCGATTGGCTGAATTAGTTATAATATAAACCAATACCAAGCGTGATATACAAACGCGTGAAAATTCAAACCCTTACAATGGCAATTACATGAGAATATGGTTGAATCAACTTTTTGTCTTGTTTACTCTGTCCCCGGTTGACTAAGTAACATCTTCATACTGTTTCATAGAAAAATGCTTAGGTTGTCCAGGAGGCAAAATTTAAGTAACCATAGCAACGGGTGGCAAGAAAAGGTTGATTCACCCATGAATTATCTAATAGTAAATTATTGTCATTCATTTATTTCGCGTCGACAATTACAAGTCATACTGTAACTGCACCCCAGAAAGCCTCATCCATCATGAGTTACCTGCGCGTCTCGCCGCTGCAGACCGTTGGCGCGACTGGCGCGTTTGTAGTCTTCCACGGTCTCCTCAGCCGTCTCGACTGGCTTGGAAGGACCGGCCTGCAAAGTTTGACATTAAAAAAGTGGTAATTAATTAAGTACAATCGATTAGAATAATTATAACAATTAAAATTAGAATCGGAATCGACTCAAGTCTAGATTGCTTATGAATTTAAAAGATATCTTATGATTGTACATAATTAGCAATTAAAACATTCTTGTGTTCTTATTTAACTCACCTTTTGTTCTTTCATAAAACCACACTCTAGTGTATTAATGCCTCTTCGTTATGCACCAGTCACATAAATAACTATTATCAACTAAAGCACGGTCGCGAAGTACGAAGAATATCGTACAATGACCTGTCACTATGTGTCTCTGTCGCTTGTACGTAAATATTCGCACTCGCACATTTGAATTTGTAAGAATGCAACGGCAAATATTTACGCGCGAGCGACAGAGACAAGTAGTGAAGGTGGGAGCCCCTTTTCTCCCATAATCTTTTTTATCCGAATTTTGAAAGTCAGAAATCGATGTCCATAATATTCTTGCTCATAAATATCGATGGTCATATTTTTTTTAAAGCATATCGCTTAATAGTTCTAACTGCAATGATCCATAATCCTATTGATCATAACTGATCATAACATTATTGTTCCTTACAATAGTTATGACTTAAGAAAATCGTAACTCCAATTTATGTTGTTTAATATTATGACTTTAGATAATATGACGAAAAAAAATTATGACAGAAAACGTTATGGGCTTGAAAATTCGGAACAAAAATTTTATGGGAGTCATTATAGACCCAGTGAAGGTCATTGTGCGAAATTGTTTGTGCTCCGCGACCGTACTTTATACGGTTTATTTCACGGCGTCACTTCATCCCCAAAACGATCAAGAGTCGAAGATTATTTTAGCATGCCCTCACTTTACCAACCGTCTGCATCCCATCCCTCTTGCCGTCCGGCGGGGCGTCTTCCTCGTCCGGCGCGTCGGGGCCGCGGTCCGGCGGCGGCGGCGCGGGCTCGCGGTAGCCGGCGTCCGGCGCGGAGCCGTCCCACGGCGCGTACGGCCCGAAGTGCTCCTGCATGGACTTGGGCAGCTCCGGCATTGGGTAGAGACGGTACAGCTTGCAATAGCGCTGGGGGATAGATAATGATAATTCAAATTAATGTGGTTGTGTGTAGCGATCCGAAATTCCCGATATTAATACTCTCTCAGCAATTCTTGAGCAAAATGTACAAATCTTACTACTTAATTACATTTCTAGTAAATGTTTACGAGGAATCAAGGCAAGCAAGCGAACAGCGAGCAAGCAGTGTAAGTCAGCAGCTTCTGCAGCATTAGCTCTCACCTCATCATCAGCCTATGCTCGTCCACTGCTGGGGGCATAGGCCTCTCCCATGGCACGTCACTGAGCACGATCCTCGGCCACTCTCATCCAGCTGTTGCCAGCCGCCTTGCGAAGATCATCGCTCCACCGAGTCTGAGGACGTCCCACGCTACGTTTGCCGACCCGTGGTCTCCACTCAAGAACTCGCCTACCCCAACGGTTATCGGTTCTTCGGGTTATATGGTTGGCCCATTGCCACTTCAGCGTGCTAATGCGGTGGGCTATGTCGATAACTTTGGTTCTCTGTCGGATCACTTTGTTACGAATTCGATCTTTTAGAGAAACTCCGAGCATAGCCCTTTCCATAGCACGTTGAGCAACTTTAAATTTGTGGACCAGCCCTACAGTGAGTGTCCATGTCTCGGCACCGTATGTCATGACGGGTAGAACGCACTGATTGAAGACTTTCGTCTTTAGACTCTGTGGAATTGGCGATGTGAAGACTTGACGCAGTTTCCCATACGCTGCCCATCCCAGCTGTATTCTTCAGTTGTAGCTCTCACCTCCTAGCTGGAATATCCTGCTATGCTACTTACATCTACATTTTATTTTACTTTCTACACATGTACATTTATGTCTGGTGGAAAAGCAACTAGTGCTACTTACATCGATGCCCTTCCTGGTCGCGAGGTGGTCGGTTGTGTCTCTTGGCTTCCTTCAGCAGGGCCGTAACGCGAGTCAGCGTCTTCTGCAGCACTAGCTCGTCACACCTAACTGAAATGTCCTACTGAGCTAATTACATCGATGCCCTTTCTGATCGCCAGGTCAGGTATGTTGTGTCTCTTAGCTTCCTTCAGCAACGCTGCAGCGTGAGTCGGTAGCTTCTGCAGCATTAGCTCTTCACAGTTCCTAGCAGGAATGTACTACTGAGCTACTTACATCGATGCCCTTTCTGATCGCCAGGTCAGGTATGTTGTGTCTCTTAGCTTCCTTCAGCAACGCTGCAGCGTGAGTCGGTAGCTTCTGCAGCATTAGCTCTTCACAGTTCCTAGCAGGAATGTACTACTGAGCTACTTACATCAATGCCCTTTCTGATCGCCAGGTCAGGTATGTTGTGTCTCTTAGCTTCCTTCAGCAACGCTGCAGCGTGAGTCGGTAGCTTCTGCAGCATTAGCTCTTCACAGTTCCTAGCAGGAATGTACTACTGAGCTACTTACATCAATGCCCTTTCTGATCGCCAGGTCAGGTATGTTGTGTCTCTTAGCTTCCTTCAGCAACGCTGCAGCGTGAGTCGGTAGCTTCTGCAGCATTAGCTCTTCACAGTTCCTAGCTGGAATGTACTACTGAGCTACTTACATCGATGCCCTTCCTGATCGCGAGGTCAGGTCGGTTGTGTCTCTTGGCCTCCTCAAGCAGCGCTGCGGCGTGAGTCAGCAGCTTGTTATCGGCGTCGCGCAGTTTCTGCATGGCCAGCTCTCCGTAGAAGTAGCGAGTCTCGGCGCGCTCACGGGCTTCGCGGTCGTCTCGCTCTTTCTACAAATGAAACATCAGAGTTTTTGGGGTACGGACCAAAGGGTAAAACGGGACCCTATTACTGAGGCTCCGCTGTCCGTCCGTCTGTCAGTCTGTCTGTCCGTTTGTCACCAGACTGTACCTCATGAACCGTGATAGCTAGACAGTTGAAATTTTCACACATGATGTATTTCTGTTGCCGCCATAACAACTTCGGACTAATTACTTATAGGCTAACTCAAGCGCTGGCTCCGTAAAATCTCACTGAAGCGGGCAAAAAAAATTCACCAATTTGGGAACATTCTAGCGCGAGAACGCGAAAACAAGAAATTCATGACATGAGATTGTCGCCACTCGGCACACATGTCGACTGACCAAAAGGCAAGAATATTCAACTCACCCAAAGCCGCAATGTTTCTTCTCTGAATTCTTTAATCTTGCGCTCTTTCTCCTTCCGCAACTTCTCTTGGAAGTCTTCATACAGCTCAGCGTTCTTAAACCTTAAAAATTAAGTGTAAACAATTTGAAGAAGAAAATATTCAGAACCTTTTTTTTAATTATTTTTTATTTACAATCAAGTTCAACAATATCTGTACAGCCAACCGTTCATAAATATCTATTCTTATTAAGCCTTTATTGCTGAAAACTAATCAATATAAAGAAATACAAAAAACACATTGGTTTCCCAGTTTAGTGATCAGCGTGCCCTGTGACACATAGGCCTCTTCCAGCTGCTTCCACTCTTCTCCCTCTCTAGCTTTCCTCATCCAAGTAACGTCTCCAACTTTCTTGATGTCATCTATCCATCTTTTTGTCTGTCTGCCTTTTTTCCTTTTGTCATCGCGTAGTTCCCATTCTGTTATTAGTGTTGTCCATTTTGTTCTACTGTTCCGTTCCAGTTCAACTACTGGGCACACAGACAATCGTCTGCGATGCGCAGATCATATAACCTTAAAACTAACTTAAGCTCATACTCATACTCATACTCATTTATTCATAATATTTATTACATGTCATTCTTAAAATTATTTTAATATATTATTCTATAGTCATCATAATAATTAGTAAGTTTAAGTTTCTGGCTGAAAGTTAAGGAATTCATCAAAAGTGTAGAATGTGTGTTCGAGAAGCCAATTTTTGAGTCGTCTCGTAAATATGTCCAACGAAGGAGCCGAAGTAATCGCTTCAGGTAACCTGTTATAAACTGTCGGGCCTACAACATGTGTCACCTTGCCAGACTTAGCAAGCCGTCGCTTCACTGTAAGGAGCCTTTGAGGGTTCCGCAGCAAGTGGCTATCACTTACGTGCAAGTGTCCGATTGTCTCTTCTTCGGGAAGGGAAAAGGATTAGCGCTAAGTTCGGGGAGGGATTTAGGGGTTCACCATACACTATTACATCAGAATGCTCCCATTTCTTCCACACGCGCCCGGAGCCCACTCGAACCGCGGCACCGTGTGAAGGTTTCTCGTCCAAATTGCCCGAGATTATACCAAAATCTACCAAATTGCTCGCGAATTACATCAGATCCCACTAGACAAAAGCATAACGTGCTTTCGCTACGAACCAACTCAAAGACCCAAAACTGTCCAAGTGACAGAGCTGTCTCACACTTTTTTTGAAGCGTGTTCCTCCCTCTGTCTCTTGTCATGTGTCCTGTCCGCCTCTATTTTAGTTAGTAAGAACTATACTTATTATATCTCTCACCTTAGTTATGGATCGTATAATCATCTGCTCTCATACGGTATCTTACTGTAACACCTATCATGCTTCTTTCCATTCCTCTCTGGCATGATCTCAATTTTGTAGATGTTTTTGATTCAGTGCCCAGGTTTGACATCCATATGTAAATATCTATATAGACCTTATTACCGTAACATAAGGTTCATGTTTAGATATTTATGAACAATCGGCTGTACAGATATTGGAGGACTCGACTGTACAGTCAAAAGCATAAATATATATATAAATATTAAAATAAATAAATAAGTATAAGGGAACAATCTAACACAAATCGACCTAGTCCCAAACTAAGCAAAGCTTGTACTATGGGTACTAGACGACGATAAACATACTTATATAGATAAATAAATATTTAACCCATATATGCCCAGTGGGTCGTTTTTGTCCCAAAAAATAGGTATCAGTTAACGCGCGAGTTTGCAAAGTAAAATGCTCATTTGCGACGTCTAACGCCATTTATAAGATAGAACTAAGTACCTTTTTCTAAAATAAATAGATAATTTACGTTGGTCGGTAATTTGCGATTTTTGTTGTCATTGCAAGTTAGGACTTGTTTTCTGATGGCAAAAAAGTGCATCTTTCCTGAGAAAAATGTTAGTAATATTTTTTTCTTCGCAAGTATTCCTGTTATATTTCTATGATTATAAAGATAAATAGTTAACCTATCATTAAGTATATAAATCTCCTTTAATATAATTGTGTTTGGCAAAGAGATAGTCATCATAACTTTGGTGGGTCGCTAACGACCCTGTGGGCAGAAGTATATTTAATTGCTATTTATTTTTTACAACGATTGATATAGCAAAGGTGTTAGATAATTTCGATTTCGATGATGATATTCAAGGTGCTGATACTTATATTGAACCTCTTGGCGATGGCAAAGTATCAGATGTTGATTTTAGTGATGGAGAACAGGGGTATTCCCATAATTTATCCCGTTGTCAGCTACTTGCGCCTTCCAGTCTAGCTTTGGGACGTCCGTTTGCTGAAGGATCTACGTCCAGTAACGACGAGGAACTGAATAGTACACCATCAATATGTCACTGGAATTAGACAGTCGTAGGACGGCGCATGGAAGAGGACGTGGGAAGGCGCGTGAAAGAGGACGTGGGAAGGCGTGGAAGAGGACGCGGAGTATCGGTCAATCGTCGTGAAAGTAAAAGTAAAAAAAAGGAGAGAGGGTACTTCGATTATCAATTAGATGATGCAAACGGGGTATGTGCCATGCTGTTAGGAGGCAGGCTAACAGTGTTGTGCATTTATCATCGACTGAGCACGGGGTAGAGCCTATGCAAACAGCAAGAAGATATCCTGCTGCGTTGAAATCGAGGATAATGTCCCACATCCACATGTCATTTTCCAATACAATTGATTCGCGGGGAGCCTGAATCGACTGGACACTAACGTGGGAATATTGGAATGAGAAGGAAGAATGGTAAACGCCGGTTCTTTTTTGGCTCAATGACGTCGCGTTGAATAATGCCACACTCTGAGCTCGCCAGTATCGCAGCGACATTGAAGTTTTTAAGCAACATTGCCCATGTTTTGCTGCAGAATATTGCTTATCGAGCTTTCATTCTTACATTTTGTCCAGAAATAAATAATTGAAACAATTTTACTGAACACTAACTCACATGACATACAGTGGGTCGAAAACGACCCCAGGTAACGCATTCGCCCTAGGGGTCGTTTACGACCCGTAAAAAAAAACACCTTTCCCCCCTCCCGTCTCAAACCTTTCAATGAGGTTTTTATAAGAACCCCTCAGGTACAAACGTATCCAAAAATGGAAGAAATCGGAGACCAAAAATAGTTCTGGGCATAAATGGGTTAAATACATAACACAACATCCATAACTCAGGAACAAATATTCGTGCTCATCACACTAATAAATGCCCTTACCGGGATTCGAACCCAGGACCTCTTGCTTCGTAGGCAGGGTCACTACCAACTAGGCTAAGGCGGTCGTTAATATATACAGTTATTGCGTCAAAATATGTAAACATCAACCGTATGGTTAATGACATAGAGTCGTATAGATATTTTTGAAACCTTGTTAACGTATATCATATTTTTGCACTTGACCGTACAATAAATAAATATTTTGGGTTGTCATCGAAATGACAGAAGCAAACAAAACACAGGGTGTTACCGGTTCATGATCTCCCACTGGCGGCGCGTGTTGAACTCGTGCAGTTTCCGTTCCTGCTGGGCCAGGAACTGCGCGCGCGACTCGCGGCGCACGCGCACGAATTCCTCCTGCTTGCGTTTCTGCGCGAGGAGGCGAGCTTCCGCGCTGCACAGACAAATTCAGTTCATCATCATCATCATCATCCCAGCGACGATACGTCCCAATGAGAGGGCTGGGGCCGTAGCTCCACGCGGGCCCAGTGCAGATTGGGAACTTTTTTTTTTATGGTATAGGGGGCAAACGAGCAGACGGATCGCCTGATGGTAAACGATTACCGTCGCCCATGGACACCTGCGACACCAGAAGAGTCACAAGTGCGTTGCCGGCCTTTTATTGAATTTATTCTCAGGTGTGTGCATACAGGTTTCCTCACATTGTTTTCCTTCACCGTAAACCGCATGATAAATTTCAAATAGAATAATTACTTACTAACACAACTAAAAAAGAAATAGACAGAAGTAGTGCAGTTTCAAGATCTTTATGTGTGACAGGAGGAGCTAAGGGCGGGTTCTGCAGGTTATATGTGCCTCACAGATTTAGATGTGGTGCACGTTTGGTAGCAGAGAAACAAAATAAAAATATTCTACAGTTGACCGTGAAATTCCTTCACCATACAAGGTTCAAGGTAAGTTGTAAGGCTTAATATATTAAAGATTATGGTTGATTGTCACATTTGACACTCATCATCTTCATCATTTCAGCCGAAAGACGTCCACTGCTGAACATAGGCCTCCCCCAAGGCTCGCCCAACAGATCGCTCCCGTGCTGTCCGCATCCAACGCGATCCCGCAACCTAACCAGGTCATAACTCCATCTTGTTAAAGGCCTACCTACATTGCGTCTTCCGGTCCGTGGGCGCCACTCGAGAACCTTTCTGCCCCATCGTCCCCATCAGTTCTACGAGCGATATGCCCTGCCCACTGCCACGTAAGTCTGGCAATTCTTCGAGCTACGTCGGTAACTTTAGACTCAGGGTCGGACTGGGCCGGAAGGGCCCGGGTGGCTGACCACAAGCCCAGTACCCGAGACTAGATGATGGTAGATGGGATACTATCGGAAAATACTGCCCCGGTGCCCCCCCCGCAAGCCAGGCCCGTGAGGGGCCCACGCAGGCTGGGGCCCGGCTGGCAAATGCCACCTCGACTATACTCGTATGGCCAGCTGGACGCTGACTTTAGTTCTTGCGCTGGATGCTATAATACTCACACGGCCTCCTTCTCAGCTATGGCCTTCTCCCTCGCGGCCCGCTCGGCCTCCTCTCGCGCCGCGTCGCCGCTCTCCAGGCGCTGGCTGATCTTCTCCAGAATTCGCAGTTTCTCATCTTTCACCTGCAAGATAACAACACTCGACCACTTAGTGCTTGCATGAACCATATTTGACCACATAACTCCGAATTAAGTGCTAACCCAGGGTTAAGTAGTGTCTAAATGTATAGAACTGTCATTCATAACCCCTGGTTAATGATTTTATTTTTTAACCCTAGACCGTATTAGTATGGGATTCGGGTAGGGTTAGGCCACGAAACAGTAAACCGTGGTTTTATTAGCTGATAACATAACCTACGCAAAGGTGTTCCAGACTTCATGTGTGTACTATACTGCTTCGCTTAACTCTGTCTAATTTATCTCTTAACTCCTTTCAATGCCCTACTACAGTATCCTCAGTCTTTCAGACTGCGTTGCCACATATCTACCTTCACATGCACATCAGTGAGTTTGTGGTGCAATCCTCTGTCTTTGAACAGACCTAAACTCCTGTTTTCCAACTGCCTCCATCTGTTTCTCGACTATTCCTCTATTTTCCTACGCTAATTCTCTGTCCACAACCATTTCAAGTATGACCAAATGCGAGCTATCTCTTAGGCTACTTTTTCAATACCTGCTTATTAGTGCTTATGTAAAATCTGTCACTCGTTCCTAAAGAACTACGTCTCCAAAATACCACATTTTTTTAAATACTACATTACCTTATTTTTACATACCAGATGTCCAAAATAGGACGTTCCATTAAAAAATCAAAAATCAAATCAACGAGAATCTGGTAAGCTAGAAATGTGGTAAATAGGTAATGTAGTGTTTTGGCAACGTGGTATTTTAGGCATGAGCGAAAGCTGTGATCGCCAAGATACGACGACTCAGGTTTTCACGGTCTTCTTCCGTACCATGCCTTCCAGCTCCTCCCATGTATCGAATTGTGTCTCTAAGTAATTCCCAATTGAGCCGAATTCCACTAACTGTCACACTACGCTGCCTTCCACCTATACTTCAACAGCCTTGCTCTCCTGCCACTGACCTCTTTCTCGGTTTTCCGTCGCTTGTCCTCCGTCCGCGCACGCGACCGCAGCAGCACCTCTTGCAGTTTGTCGTCGAGACGGTCCCTCGCCGCCACCTCCTCCTTCCGCGCGTCCGCCTCCTGCTTGGACCGCTTCATGTCCGACCAGATGCGGGCTTTCTCTTCTGCTTTCTGTTGAAGAAGTGTCGTATCTTTAGTACCTAGCTGTAGAATCTTGTATTACAATCAATGTGTTTTGCGCGAGGTTTTATACCATCTACAGGGCCGTCTTAGGGCATTGAGCTCTGAGCACCAAATAATAGGTATCCACTACCTTACTAATATTATAAACACGAAAGTTTGTATAAATGGATGTGTGGATGTTCGTTACTCTTTCACGCTAAAACGGTTAGACGGATTTTAATGAAATTTGACACACAGATAGTTATAACCTGGATTAAAATATAGAATACTTTTTACGTAACTTCTATTCGATGCTCTCAGAACTTTCTCCTTACCGTGCCTCTCTCTAACTCCAAATTCTATGTCTATTCTTATACTGTCCAGGCTATTCGGTTGTGGAATTCCTTACCGATTGACTAACGACGGGCAAAATCTCTGTCAATCTATAAATCTATGCTTAAGGAGCACTATCTGTCATCTTGTAATAATTAACTTTATTATACCTAGTTTATTTATTTATTTATATGTGGCTGTTTATCCCACTGCCTATATTTATTTTTGACGTCTATTATATGTATGTTGTATGTATGAGTAGATGTACTATTTTTTGTTGTGTTTAATTTTCTGATCCACTGTTGATGCACCACCTGCTGTAAACTAGTCCTTCCTTCTTTCTGTTAAAGGGTTGCCTGGAAGAGATCGCTCTTAAGCGATAAGGCCGCCTATTGCTTACCTTGTAACTTTTTCTTTGTGTACCTGTTTTCTGTATCGCTTACTATTTCTGGTGTACAATCGCCCCAAGCGCTAGATAACCACCTTAAAGGCCCAGTTTGCGTGCAGTAGCTAGACATCTGTCCATAACAATCCATAGCAATAAACATCAACGGCTGCAAGCAAATTTGTTTTGAAAATGGGTATCTGGCGTCTGGGGCGATGGTACAATAAAGAGTCATTGTATTGTATTGGCAAGAGCTGGCTCAAGATGGCAAAGCGTGGCGTAATCTGGTGTTGGAGGCCAAGACCCACTTTGGGTTACTGCGCCCTGGCAGTAAGTAAGTAAGTATTGTATTCTATTGTATCTCGGAAAATTGCATACTTAGTTCCCGAGACATAGCAATAAACAAATTCTTCGAAGACGGAGTCGCGGGCAACAGTAGTCCTTATAAAAAGTAAGTGAATCTCATTCAAAATATTCCATACTTGAAAAACACTCCAAGTCTTTACAAAACCCATATAAAAGGCACTTACAAAATTGGCTTCGAATTCTGCAATGGCGGCCATCTGCTTATCAGACTCCATGTTATCTTTCTTCTGGTAGTTGAGCTCAGTCTCGTACTCGATGCGTTTGTGCTCCGAAAACTCGTGCGCCCTGCCACAGACGAAGTTTTGGTGACTATCTGTATGTCTAGTATAAGTTTTTCATATATCTTACTCCGAGTTTGGTATGAAGTATGTTTTTGTATTTTTATTTTTCAACTCCATTTTTTACTTTTACGGTTAGGTATCCCGTGAAATCCATATATTTCATACTAAATAGGTACGAACTGAAACATGGATGCACAGAAAAAACACAGAAAAAGACCAGCTCCGGGAATCGAACCCGGGTCCTGAGCATAACGTGCTGCGTGCTTTTACCCCTACACCACAACTGGTCGGGATAGTAGTATTGGCTATCGATAGTTCATAATTTATCGACATAAAAATACCCTACCTGACATAAAAATTTGCTCCCTAAAGTCCGACGTGTGCCATCAGCCATCACATTTACCAAGTGCAAATGGACGTTGACGACATAAGAGCGAAGACTGACTTCTGGTCGACCTATGGAAAGAAGCCGATGGATTTAGCTTCAAATAAACGTCCTCACTGGTCCAGTATCTCCTTCTGGTGCTGTTTGTTGGCCTGGAACCGCTGCCGGCGCTTCTCCGCCTGCAGCGCGTGCCATTCAGCCGCCCTCCGGATGATGTCGTCGTCGTCTTTACGTTTCTGGGCGTTATCCTCACGCTTCCTCTCCGCTCTGAACTTCAGCTGCTCAATGCGCTCCTTCTGGATTGTTGTTTCAATCACAGCGCTGGAATAAAGAAATTATTGAGAACTAGTTTTTCGTCCGCGCACGTGGAAAAGAAATATTTTCCCGTGGTAAGAAGTAGCCTATGTCTCTTCAGCCCTTCAACTACTTATGTCCAACCAAAAAATCACGGCAAACCGTCGCTCAGTTTTGACGTGAAAGAAGCAAAAACAAACAAATAAACACACTTTGACATTTTCACATTTATAATTTATTAGTATGGAGTATGGATGGACTAGTTATATTTCAAACTAAATACAAACTGAAATATAGATGCACAGAAAAAACCCCAGAAAAAAGACCAATGCTGGGAATCGAACCCAGGTCCTCAGCATTCCGTGCTGCGTGCTTACCCCTACACCATCACTGGTCTAGAGGTTAGCGACGAATCTTTCCCATACATCGTACATTTCAGTCTGTTATAATCACCTTATGCAGTGATATAAAGCGCGCATCTATGTTATGCCCTCTATTGAGAGACTTAACACTCCTTCGAAACTAACCACTAGATAAACGAACTCTACGCAGACGGAGTCAGGCAACAACTGGACTAGTAGTTGTTGCCTGACTCCGTCTGCGTAGAGATCGTTTATCTATCCCGTTGGAATTATGCAACTTTCCAGGATGGAACCTATCCTTTGCCCTTCTCAGGGTCTCAAAGTAAACTTCTAAATCCGTTCAGTGGTTTAAGCGTGAAGATGTAACAGACAGACACACGCTTTCGCATTCATGGATTACAGTGGTTTATTTTAGCTAGTGGATTCCCGATAGTAAAAGACCGTAGGTAAGTTTAAGTTTGGTAGAATTTGCTAACTGGAAATACGGTAAGCTAGTCTAAGACCCTGTTTTGGTACATGGTGGTGGTATAGACAGTCACGAACGGCGTTGCCTCTCTCAAACAGACGCAGCTTAAATCATATGTCAAGATGTAAGAGGCCTTGTGTATGGTATGGTGGTAGACGGTGAGTGCTCAATAGGAAAGAGGCAGGGCCAGATAAACAATATTGGGGCCCTCATGGCTATGCAATTTTCGGGGCCCTCTTTCAGCCGAATATCAACCGCACTTTTTAAGAAGTCAAATCAAATCAACTGCTAAGTAGCATGCAACGAAAAATAGCAAGAATACTTATTGTCATCGAGGGCGCAAATTTTCCAAACCAATTTTCACTCCGAAACCTTTGTAATCCGTCGAGCGAGCATCCTATGCGCACAACGGTTTTAGGGCCTCAGTGCCCTGTAAGCACACCTGTGCACATAACGCTTTGGCGCTGTGATTGGTGAATGAATATCTTAAATTTTGCTGTGTTACTAGGGGGAAAAAAATAACGTTCGGCTTCAGCCGCTATCACATTAGCATTAGGAACGTTTTTTGGCCAATCACTAGAATCCACGGCGTGAAATTAATTTCTTTGTTGCGCGCGCGGGGCCTCTAGGCACTTGCCTTCTCTGCCTAATGGTTAATCCGGCCCTGGAAAGAGGGACCTACCGAGCGAGCATACCGGTAGAAAACTCAAAACGAAAATTCCCGACAATTTTGAGATTTCTCGCCGTGAAACTGTGGGGGATCGTAGGGAAGGCTATGGGTTACCCGAGCAGCAGCTTAGGCGCGTCCTTGTTCTTGAAGATGATGTCTCTCGCGCTGTGCATGAGTCGCTCCTGTTCCTCGCGCTTGCGCCGCACGTAGCGCTTGTAAAACTTGGTGTTGGATTGCTCCGCGATCTCGAGCCGTGCGCGACGCAACTCCTCGTTACGCTTATTCACGTTCTAAATAATCAAATGTAAACTTTTAAACTGCGTGAGCGAGCCCATCTTTTTGGATGCATGCGACAGACGTGTCCAGCCCAGTCCCAACAGTCTTTTTCCCAACGTCGACTATACCTGCTTTTGAGCGCAGCGTGGTGTTCCAGATTCTATCTAACGGAGAACGGCTAGCAACGACGAGTCGGACCATGAAGGAGATGGCGCGACGACTTGGACGTGTATGCAAAGGACTGGCCTGATATTGCGCTAGAACGGGAGTTGTAGAGGTCAAGAGGAGAGGCCTTTGCCCAGCAGTAGAACACTAATGACAGACAGGCTAATAAAAAAAAAACCTTTAAAGGTCGAATCATAGTACAGCCACCGAGCGCGCCAAACAAGTGCCGTGGCAGACAAAATATTATTCTTCTAATACAGTGTCTATTAACGAATTCATATCTATCGTCAGTGGCGTAGCGTGCCTTGGAGGGGCCCTGTGTCAAAATTAGTTGGGGGGCATTCCCGGGAAGCATGAGATTAAGTGACATTGTGGATAACATTTTACTAATTTTTGTTTACACACGGTAGGAGCCTCTGTAGCCCGTGGGCCCCGTATCAGTATGCGCGGAAAGAATATTTTGTCGGTGTCTAATACGGCGCGTGTCTGGTACCTACGCTCAACGTCTGTAGATATGAATCGACCTATAAGCTTTTATGTTATCTTATCTTATCTTATGATGGTCACTGACCTCTAGGGAATTAGGCCAGTCCCTGGTCATCTGTTTGCTGATCTCGTCGAGGTGGCGGACGAACTCACGCTGGCGAACCACCTCGGGGTTCTCCTTGTTGGGATCCGTCCACTTCACGATGCGAGCCCACTCCGCTTTTGACATCACTAGCGGCATTCTGGAACATCCCAAAACTAATTATAAGATTAAAGGCCACCACAGACCGCAGCGCAGTGCCAGATTTAAGGTGAAGAAATGGGATTATGGACGAAATAATCGTGGCCCAGCGCGTTATAAAACACTGAATCATATAGGTATAGTAGCGCATTGAAAAGGTTCGTCCCTTTCCGACCTTAACTCGTTGACATAGAGTCGAAAAGTGACGAACCTTTTCATTCCGCGACTGCACCTATGCTGCGCCGCGCTGCCGGTGCGTGTCACCGCACGCCCCGCGCTTCGATTTATGGTGGTCTTAAGGCTCTGTTTACATTATTCCAGTAAAGATATCCAGTTGCATGACACTGCCTTGCTTTGCATGACAGTGCTTGATCTAATTTGGCGCAGGACACAAAATTGGTGCCAGCAAGATATAAATATTTTACAAGGCCCTATGATTGGTGCACTACAAATTCGATTACGGATGTTTAAACGAGCAAAAGACCGAGAAACTTTCGAGGTGCGAGTTCCTTCAGACCATGAGGACGAGGGTTTTATATATTAAGTAGGTATTCAAATAAATTGATCCCACTAGTAGGTAGGTACGAAAAAAAGCCATAGCCCAAGTGGTTTTTTTTTTTTTTTTTTTTTTTTTTTTTTTTTTTTTTTTTTATGATATAGGGGGCAAACGAGCAGACGGATCGCCTGATGGTAAACGATTACCGTCGCCCATGGACACCTGCGACACCAAAAGAGTCACAAGTGCGTTGCCGGCCTTTTAGGTAGGAGTACGCTCTTTTTTTGAAAGCTTGAAGGTCATATCGGTCCGGGAATACCGCAGCAGGAACCTCATTCCAGAGCTTTGCTTTGGTTTAACCTATGTATGGCCTCTCAGGCAGACTATACTACTATACTATACTAAGGTTCGAGCCCGGGATCACACCTCTGAGTTTTTCGGTAGGTAAGTATTTAGGTAAGCAAGCACGTACGAAACTTTGTACGAAATTACATCTAAAATTTATTATTAGTTTATTAGGTAAATGTCGTAAGAAAACCTGCATACTCTTGCACAGAAATTCAATAGTGTGTGTGAAGTTCCCAATCCACACCCCGCGTGACAACTACAGGAGGCTTGTGCTCTGCAGTAGAACGTGTATAGGGAAGGATTCTACAATTTTGTGAAATACCTGCTTGTCTAATTTTTTAATCGTCTGGTCTGTAATAAATCTCTCTTTAATCCTTACGTCCGTAACGCACTCTTGTGTTTATGATTAATCAATGCTGAATAAAAATAACATTGACTTCATTTTTGTGACGATAAAAACACTTTCTGCCATAACTTCTCTTTCATTGTCAGTGTCGGCATTGTCGTAGAATATTTATTGCTTCTAAAGTAGACGACGCAAACTTTTAGTGGCCAGTAATTTTTGTGTAACTAATTTGATAGAAAAAAAACGGGTTATATCTTCATTTCGTGCTTAAATAATTTAATTTTGAAAAGAAATCAACTAAATAATGTGAAAACTGTGGCACAAAAGTAACGTTGCCTAGGAGATTGTAATAGCATTGTTTTTGTTGAAAGTTGTTCTCAAAACTGTGTAATTGTTAAACTGTTTGATTAACGTCATTAACGTAATGAAAAATGTTTATTTTTTTAGACCAAATGTCGTCTTAAACTTATTGACATATTAATTAATAATTTTGCTAATTAACGCGGATTCTCAAACTGGCTACTTTCCTAACTAGTCAGTCTTTTAGATTATCAAAAAATATTGGACACGTATTTTTTATTTTGTCAATTAAACAAAAAATTACGAAGATATGGCGCGTTGAAGTTTCGCGTGACGTCACTTGTTCCTACACTTTGTATGAGCGTTTTAGGAACAAGTGACGTCACGCCTCGTCACGCGGAACTTCAACGCGCCATATCTTCGTCATTTTTTGTTTAATTGTCAAAAGAAAAATTACGTGTTTAATATTTTTTGATAATGTAAAATACGGACTAATAAGAATTATTATTTTTTTACCTAGGAAACATCCCTATTCTCAGTATTTGAACGAAACGCATCTCCGTCACATCGCTCGAGCGAGCTGTCAAACTGACAGCGTATTTACGTCAGCCACGTTGGAAGTGCCAACTCGGTGTTTTTATGATAAATATTTTATTTTTCTCCTCAAAATACCGTAAGTTTAACATAAGGGACGCTCTAAAATCCTTCGAAAACCCACAAACATTGTTACAATCGGGGAGACTTGTGTAGTTTTTTGGTATTGCGTGACATAAAAGTGGTGACATAATTCGGTAGTTGTGTTTGGTTTGCTTTAGCGGTGTTGGCGAGTGATAATGAAGATCAAGGAGTTGAAGCGGACGGTGAACGTGAGCTGGTCGCCGGCGGAGCAGACGCCGCTGATGCTGGCTGCCGGCTCGGCCGCGCAGCAAGTCGATGCGTCCTTTAGTTCAACGAGCCAGTTGGAACTCTACTCTTTGAATCTTGAAGACCCGGGACTCGATCTCGAGCTAAAAGCTAGCTACCAGACACAGCATAAGTAAGTATTTAGACGCTACTTGCAATTTGGTCGTTTTCGTAGAGGTTTGAGTATGTATGGATTAAAATTTTATACTTTTGAGCATGTTTTGCTCTTTGACACTGGTTATAACGCACACGTTCGTTTCTTTATAAGTACAGTTTTTAAGCAAAATAGAAGCCATTATTTCTATTTTTATATATTTTTTTAGTAATGGTATATTAAGCCAAGGTGAAATGAAACATTATTCAAATACCACATGATTTAATTGCATCATAAGTTACTAATTGCATTACAATTGCTTAATAATGGACCTTATGTTCATTAAAGTCAAGTTGCAAAATAGTTTTATTTAAAACAAGATTTTAAAGTATACACCGTGAAATTTTAGTGGTTGTTTTCCCGAAACAAGGTGATTTAGTTTCGATTGTACAATCGATTTATAATTACTATTTTGACTAGACTCAAAAATCCAATTGTGAAAAACGAAAGTCGAAAATGACCGCAAACCAATAGTAACGCTTCGTTGGTACAAGTAGCGTACAATCATAAGATAGGTTAGGTACCAACGAAGCGTTACTATTGGCTTGCGGTCATTTTCGACTTTCGTTTTTCACAATTGGATTTTTGACTCTAGTCAAAATAGTAATTATAAATTGATTGTACAATCGATATTAAATCACCTCGTTTCGGGAAAACAACCACTAAAATTTCACGGTGTATGTTTAAGTATGTACTCAATTTATATATTTATAGATGGTATGGAACCCTTTGTGCACGAGTTGAGTCGCACTTGGGCGGTTTTTTTATTAGTGATAATTGGCATCATCATATTGCTCAATCATATTATTTGTAAATGTTTTATTTTTATCAAAATCACGCAGGGCTTTTCTTTTATAAGGGTGTCGCAAAAAAAAATGTCATGAAAAGAGTGTCACAGTATAGAAAAGATTGAGAATCCCTGGTATACCTACATATACTACTTGAAAAGATTAGAACTTGTCATTGTTTTTACACCTTTGATTTTAACTTTGGTGGGGTGGTAATAATTTGCATTTGAAAAATGCTTTAAAAAATTCTATCCAGTTCCAGCTTATATAGTTGTTACTAAATAACAGATTCTAATTTTCAAGTTTTAAAACTCAATTAGCACATACCGGTCAGTGAAAGTGCCGGGGGCCCAACACCTCACCCTTTCCCTCTCCCCCTCCCTCACCCCCTTTTCCTATTCCCTCTCCTTTAGGGCCGACAACGCACTGGCATCGCGTAAAGCGCTGCGGGTGTCTATGGACAGTGGTGATCATTTAACATCAGGTGACCCACTAGTTCGTTTGTCTGGCCTTTCTAGCATAACCATTTCATTGAACTGTCCCTTGAATGAGGCTGACATGATGGGGTGTTCAAAGCCGCAACAAAAAATAGAAAAAAAAAACAAGTAGTTCACTTGCTCCTTGTCACAGTATTATGTACATTTATGAGTGATAGCTACCACAGAATAAAATCACTGCATGCCAATGATAGCAGTGTGAAAGTACCTTATTGTATGAAGTGATGAGCATACCTCAGGGTTTTTGGCGCATGGATGATTTGAGAAAGAGTAGAGATAAACAGATAGGTTAGTCTGAGAAATATCATAATATAACATTATATCTTCTAGGTACTTAATAGATGAATACATTACATAAAGCAAAGACATGGTATGACAATAAATGTCAAACATCAATCTTGATGTCCAATATTAGTGAACTATTTACTTATACAGGGTAATTTTTTAATCAGTGCACAAATTTTGATACGTGATTCAGTATCGTTAATAGATCACGATTATCTGTTCAAGATTTTTTTTTACTTTATGAAATTTGGGTTGTTCATAGTAATTCATCCAATAAATTGGTCGAGTTACTATGAAAAATAAAAAATAAGTGCCAAATATTATAACGAAAAATACTGAAATTTGTTATTTTAACGACACTGTATCACATATTAAAATTTGTGCACTTATTAAAAAATTACCCTGTATATGAGTAAGGACTTGACTGCAGAGGTTGATACTTACTGACCTTTGTCATTTATGTACTATTATTTATTTATTAGTTAGTTTTTCATGTATTTTTTGCCAATAAATTGTTTGTTAGGTAGAATCCTGCTAGAGTACATTCTGTTTTTAAGTCAATACCTACTCTTTGGCTAATTTCAAACATTCGCCCATCGAAAACCGCGAGTTATGATGATGTGATGAGATAAGGCACTGGAAAAGGTGATAAAAAGCTTCATTGCTCAACATAATATCTGTTTCAGATTTCAAAAGTTAGTATGGTCTGGGGCGGGCGTGATCGTGGGCGGCTGCGACGGCGGCCTGCTGGAGTTTTACAGCGCCGACCGCTTACTGCAAAAGGCTGACAACCCACTGCTGGGCAGCAGCAATAAACATAATAGTAAGTTATATTATGAACTGAAAATTAAAAAAAAAATTATGTGACGTGAAACTAATTATTTGTCCTAACTAGCCAAATTTGTCGAAAATTTGTCAAATTAATCGATATTAAAAAATGCCTATGAGTAATGATGATTAAATAATGACTTTTTGAATTACTTCATTGCAATCGAAGTAAAAGACTCAACCATTAAATCCATTTTCCCCTCGACGCTTCTGTCTACTCTGGCTTGGGTGGCTATATGAAAGTCTCGCGTAAAGTGTCTCATTTTATGCTCTTGTTGTACAATCTACTACTATTTTTGACGTAACAACGTCTAATAAATCGATGAACGCCGGCTGCACGCACGAAAAAGGATAACGCAATGTCCCGTACAAGTCCCGTACAAGAGAGCAGTGAACGCCAGGATGTACAAGAGAGCAGCCGCGCCAGGATGTACAATCTTAGTACTAGACTAGCGCTCGGGTAACTTTTAATGGGGGTGCGGGGTGTTGCACCGTTTTCAAGATATTTGACAAAACACCGGTTCTCGTCCGATCACCGAGGTTAAGCAACGTCTGGCGCGGTCAGTACTTGGATGGGTGACCGCCTGGTTTCATTTTTGTTTTTTGAATATTTTGTTATGACGTTGTCACGTTAAACTATCGTCCGTAAACCGACTTTACAGACTACCGGTTTTTTAACGTTTTGGCCTATCTTTACGTTATACTGTTTTAAACTTTCGTGATTTTCACTCATAATTACTGAACTTAACGGGACTTATCACGCAGTAAATATATATTTATTTACCTCAACGTTTCGGTCACATTGCAGCAACCGTGGTCACGAGTTAACTAAGTTAGCCGTGGTTAGGTACTGATAGTGATGTGCCGAGTCGCTGTTTTGAAGAATCGAGTCGACTCGAGTCATTTTATGTGGTATTCGAATCCTGACTCGATTCCGCGACTCGAGTCATTTAATATGTTTTTCGAATCCTGACTCGATTCCGCGATTCGAATCCAGTGAAGACCTACTCGAGTCTATGTTTGGTATCTATTCGAATGTTTTCTCGAGTCAAGAAATTCGAGTCCAGAAATCAAGTCCGTTACCAATTTTATAACAAAAAGGAAAAATCGAAAAGGAGTATCTTCAAACAGCATAGTATTCATTCATTGCTTAAGTAAAAAGAGATTGAATTCAAGCGAGTCAATCTGACGCGAATACTAGACTCGAGTCAGTTGTACTCGCATAATAGAATCGAGTCAGCGAGTACGAAACCGATTCTCTCTGACTCGAGTACCGAATCGAGTCTGGCGTACTCGAATCAAAATATTTTTGTACTCGAATAGGCGAGTCGTAAGCAGGAATCGAGTCTGACTCGAGTCAAGCCGTACTCGGCACATCGCTAGTTACTGAGTATATTTATTGCGTGATAAGTCCCGTTTAGTTTAGTCACAGAAATAATAATAAAGAGGATAGAAGTGCCTTAGACGCGTGACCTTGGCGCCGCGCTTGTGACTCGTAGGTCACAAGCGCGCGACTTGTGGCTCAGTGCTATTTGAAACGTGGGTATGACAACAAGTGCTTTAAAATGGTGTTTTGCAGCATTAGCAATTGCGGAAACTCGTCCACACTGTGTAATTACACTAATAAGGGGATTACATTTCATTGGTATGTATTAATTTAATGTAATAATGCGGTTTATATCAAAATACAACTTGAGAAAATATTTCATTATGAAATATTGGTTTACACGTTATTAACACGGAACTTCATATACCATTGCTACTCATGCCCATAAAAACGCAGATCGTTTTGAATTATACGCAGCAATGTAAAGTAATTTTTAATAACCCTTCCGTCTTGCACAAAAGTTCGTGGTACGGACAAAAAAACAGGTTACGACTAGTACAGACATAATGCCGACGCGGCCAATAAATGGCGCCGTTGTGTAAATGTGGGTATGACTTACGTTGAGTGTTATTCAACGCTATCTCTAAGGTGTAAGGTTCATAATTGTTTGTAAGCAAAAATTTTAGTAATCGTGTGCGTGATTGCGTAGTACGGTTCCGGTCTTTTGCATGTGTGCATTAACACAGTAAGTAGAGGGGATGAAGCAGCGACACGAGTTCCGGAAGAAAATAGGAACTGAGGCATTTCTATCCTCTTTATTATTATTTCTGTGGTTTAGTAATGATCTCTACGTTCACCGTGACCCCGCAGACCATGTGACGGCGCTGGACGTGAACCCGTACCAGAGGAACCTGCTGGCGTCCGGCGCGGCCGATAGCGAGATCTTCATATGGGACCTGAACAACACCGCGCAGCCCATGGCGCCCGGCTCCAAGAGCCAGCCTCTAGACCACGTGCAGGGGCTCGCCTGGAACCAGCAGGTGGGTGGTGGGTCGGTCAACTGTTTCAAGTGAAACTTCTAATGCGACTTCCAACAAACAAACGCTCTGGGAAATAGGAAACGCTCTGGGAAATAGCGGACCTTGAGGCGTGGCACCTTCGAGCCGCCGATCTTAATCGCAGAATGCTGGAAAAGATTGCAACTCTTGGTATAGAAGACCTCGACACACCTGGAGACGCTTACCAAGCTCACGGTGAATTTAACCCATTACTAACAAATAATAGAATAGGCGAAATCACCTATGTATCAAATAACGACATGAAACGTTGGCCCCGAGGGGCGACGGCTCCTCGTCCCCTTAGAATTAAATAAATGTAACACATAAAACTACTACTAACATCTTTATTTCAACACTGTGACACAAACATAACACCCTCAGCTTACACAGATCTTTTAGACACAAGTTAGCTGACACATCCTACCGGGAAATAAAAATGTAAACACTAATAGGTAATAAACTATTTCTGATTCTGATTCTGATTCTGATCCCAACAAGGTCGCGTTAAGAGGGTTTCTATCTGCTGAGCTGGCAACGTTGCATTTTTGTTAGTTTTTCTCGATTATTTGAATGAAAATTAAAATTGTTTTGTATAAAAATTGTTCTAATATATAAGTTAATGTGTCGACTGCACTAATAATCCGTGATAGACTTTTGTTTTCTATAGCCAATATTTCTTAGTCAAGTCTACATCGGCGCGTGTCGCCTGGCCAACTTTCGGCCCATTTAAATAAATCTTGAGTTTGCTGACTCGGTGTCGCTAATTTTATGTCCACAGGAGAGACAAGTTACGTTTCTCAAACTGCGTTTAACCCACGTGTCCGTTAGTTCAGCGATGATAGTCACATAACATATTACTTTTATTTAGTACTCCATCATCATTCATTGGGCATCATTTCATTCGAAAAACATTAAATGCTGAACATTCGAACATGATAAAAAGACTTCCCACAAACAGACCAAATTTTTTTGTTGTATATCGAATGTGAGTAAATAAATGTCTCACTCTAGTCTCACACTCTCTCTTGTGCATATAATTTTTTTAAAAGTTTTAAAAACAATTTAATTTTACTTATGTCTCAGGTTCAACACATACTTGGCTCAACGTTCGCGTCGAGATGCGTCGTTTGGGATCTCAGGAAAAACGAGCCCATTATGAAATTGAGGTATGTTGTGCAGCTTATGATCAACTAATCCAGCTATACCCAACCTGGGCCCGCCAAACTTCTAAAATGCCCAAGAAAACATTAGACAATGGACGATGTTTGCAAAAAAAGTTGGTGTTAATGTAAACTTTAGATGTATTTGCATCTAGATGTAATGAGTATGGCAGAAGGGTCTGGAAGTGCATCCTTCCCCAACTATTAAATAATTTACCGTTGTCTATTGCGAAAAAATTAGAAAGTAATAACAGTAAACAAATTAAAAGCGTGATTAAAAGATATTTTATGATAGATATATTTGAGAGGGAAGGGACGGATGCGCACTCAGACTTAGGTTATATGTAAGTTAAAAACAAAAAAACTGCATGCATGGGAAATCATGATTTATATAATAAATTTACTATCTACTCGTATTGTATACTTAGACTAATTACGCGTGAGCAACTCAGTCTTTCGCTAACCGAGGCCACGCAAAATCCTTAAAATTAGGATTAAGGACTCGTTTTGCATGTTTTATAAATGTTCTTTGCTTGAAATAAACAGCTTAAAATTTTTTTTTTTAATCGTACACCACCTTATCGCTAAGTCAATAAAGGCGTGTATACATATTTTTGTAACTTAGGCCATATCGATCTTTTTGCAGTCGACTGGACACGTTTTGTTGACTATGTTCGCAGTGACGGGCAGTCCCGCTCCCGCTGGCGCGCGCTGGCGTGGCACCCCGGCGTGGCCACCCAGCTGTGCGTGGCCTCGGAAGACGACCAGGCGCCCGTCGTGCAGCTGTGGGACCTCAGGTCGGTACACAGTGCAGCGCCAGGAATATCAAATGGATAATTTAAATAATATTTGAATTAAATAGAAGTGGTACATCATTTCTTACGCATTTCCAACTAATTTGGAACGTAGGAGTCATAGCTTCTAATAGTTGTGATGGATGTTACCACACGCCACTGTTGGCGTATGTAAGCGATTAAGAATTTCGGGGAGGTCGGTTGGATGCGACGTGGTTCAGTTGGTAGAACACCCGTTGGGGCGCATACCCGGGAGACGTGGGTTCAAGTCCCACCGGCGCACCCGGAAACTTTTTCGCTTTTAAATCAATGGATAATTTATTGAATCCGGCGTTACTTTTCAGTTAAAAGTGTACCCTGTACTTTTTTTAAAAACCTAACAAATTTTGGGTTATTTCTATTACTCAGAATCACAAGCACTATCGATTTAAGCAATAAAAAAGTGTCCCTCTCTTAATTGAAGACGTGAGTGGATGAAGGGGGTATGTCGCATTTTTTTCATTTTCAGTTTTATGCCATAAATGAAGGTTTTAAGTCATAATGCAACACCCAAAGCCTTCAGTTCTCATAGTTTTAAAACTATAACAGCTTTAAACCCAGTGCATGAAGGAACTATGTACAAGAATAAGTTACGTTCTTGGTGAATGAACGTGCTAAGGGCACATGACTCTAGAAGTGGTTACCAGTTTGCGAGTGAATGTAACAGAAGAAAGTGTTAAGTACGCACTTAGCTCCTTCATCCATGTTATGAGACAAACTTTTATTTTATCTTATTCTGACATTTAAAAGCTCGGAATGCATGTATTTTTACGAAGAAATTCTACTAAATCAATAAAAACAACACAAAAACAAAAAAAATATATTTTAAAGAATTTAGTAATTTATAATTTGGTTGATTTTTATAAAAAAAAACAATACCCTATTCGATTTAAAAACAAAACTACAACGTAAAAAAAAAATCTTTAACTGCGATTTACTCGAAATAATGTTTTTGTGACATACCCCCTTCATCCACTCAAGTCTTCAATTGTCAGTTTTGTGACGCAGTTAACCATACATGTTGTCTGGACAGTCACAAAACTGACTAATAAATTTTATATGGAAAAATTAAGGATAATTAAGGAACACCGGTACATTTTTTTCTGAAAACTCACTTACACACCACGTTTTTTAAACGCCCCGCCGACGCGCATTTTAAGAACGCGCGTTTACAGCGCGTTTTTCATTCCATAAAACAGCCATATAAACTGCGTGGGTATCGTATTTGGGTGAATTAACTTTTTAGTACCACCCGTTGCTATGGTTACACAAATTTTGCCCCTCGGACAACCTAAGCATTTTTCTATGAAACAGTATGAAGTGTCACATGGACAACCGGGGACAGAGTAAACAACACGGAAAAGTTGATTCACCCATTTGTATCGATACAAACTGCCCTTAAACCAGACTGAACCTTGACGCTCACTCAATAAGGTTCACTTGGCCAGATAATCACTTTTGAGATAGCTTTAAAGTATTGACGAGTCAGGCTGCCCGATCTCAGGCTTGTATCCTCCGCAGGCTGGCGGCGTCCCCCCTGGTGACGCTGGAGGGGCACCAGAAGGGCGTGATGGCGCTGTCGTGGTGCCGCCAGGACCCGGATCTTCTGCTGTCCGCCGGCAAAGATGGCCGCGTGCTGTGCTGGAACCCGAACAATACTAAGCCGGTTTGTTTGTTACATTTTATCTACAGGAAACGATAAATGATCTCACTCGATTATTTGTAAACTATACAAGATATCTAAAAACTGGTTGGTTACTGATCCTGCAAGTGCTTGGTTTGTTCGACAAGTTTCACATAAGCATTTTTTCATAGTAGCGAATTTTCATATTTTAATTATTCGTCTTTTTAGAGTTAGGGTAAAAACGGGACCATATTACCGAGGCTCCGCTGTCCGTCTGTCACCAGACTGTATCTCAGGAAAGGTGATAGCTAGACAGTTGAAATTTTCACAGATGATCTATTTCGGTAGCCGCTATAACAACAAATACTAAAAAAACAGAATAAAATAAGTATTTAAGGGGGCTCCCATAAAACAAACGTGATTTTTTTGCTCGTTTTTGCTCGATATTGATAACGGCAACAGGTAGACGTTTGAAATATTCACAGAATATTTAGTTATATATTCACTTTAAAAATTAATAATTAAATTAAAATAAAAAAATATTTAAGGGGGCTCCCATACAACAAACGTGATTTTTATAGATAATTGTACGGAACCTTTCGTGCGCCAGTCAGACTTGCACTTGGCTAGTTTTTTTTATCCTGACTACGTAATTAGGCATTAAAACACTCGTGTGATCTTACGATGAAAGTTTTGTGCGCAGGGCGGCGAGTTGTTGGTGGAAGTGTCCGTACAGGAGCAGTGGGTATTCGACGTGGCGTGGTGCGCGCGCGACCCCAGTCTGCTGGTGTCGAGCTCTTTCCAGCAGCAAGTCACCGTGCACTCCCTGCTGGGAGGCGGGGGCAGCGCCAGGCCCGAGTCCGTAAGTTTTTCTAATATACTTATTTATTTATTTGTGTTGTTGTAAATAAATGTATTTTTTACACGCTTTATATTATTTATAGTAGTTCGTTCAGGATGTAAAATGTCAATACATTATTATTTCAATATCAAAGTTGAGTATGGTATGATTTATTTATTAAATATAGTTATTGTTCTTATGATTTAATTCTTACACGACTAAATTTCGCTAGCAAAAATAACGCCTACGCGAGTTAGACAGGTAATAAATACATTGCATCACCTTTATATTAACAATAATTCATATGCATTGTCTCTTTCCCACTTTTTTGGCGTAAACCCATCTCTACTCTTGTACGTACTTACACGAGGTAACGAGTCCATTTTTCACACGACTGTCGAAGAAGGGTTATTGAATCCACCCATTTAAGGTATGGATAAGTTCGCCTTTGTACATGCATTTCAACGGTTTTCAATAATGTTTTTTTTCCTTATTTTTGTACAGTTTACATATTATATACACACATTTCTGGTTCGGTCAGGTCATATTATATACCTTAAATGGGTGGATACGCATTTAGTCTCAACTGTTTCATATAAAGCTAATTTTACAAAATAAAAAAGTGCCTTATATTTAGCACGGATCCGCGTCTAAGTATACGAGAGATTAAAACACTATAATCTGCTTGGCATTGTACAAAAACATCATTTTTGCTTACCTAGTCAGTGTAGTACAGTCACGAGCTTTAATTTGCGACCCACTTGGGGTTGACAGTCCTGTCATATTGTATAGGAATTCAAAGGATAGGTATTTTCTCGAACTGGGTCCCAAATTAAAGCACGCGACCGTACTAAGAAGTTTTGCATACCATGCCAAAATACAAATATGATCTGAACCGAACCCTTTTCGGTTTGAAGCTTGTGTTTAAGAGGTTTTATACCTGCTGAGCTGGCAACGTTGCATTTTTGTTAGTTTTTCTCGATTATTCCATAAAAATTTAATGAAAATTAAAAATGTTTTGTATACAAATTGTTCTAATAATATAAGTTAATGTGTCTATTGCAAATAATTCGTGATAGACTTTTATTTTCTTTAAAAACGAACAAATTATTACCTAACGGTTTTTATAGAAAATAAAAGTCTTATCACGAATTATTATTGCAGTAGACACATTAACTTATATTATTAGAACAATTTGTATACAAAACATTTTTAATTTTCATTAAATTTTTATGGAATAATCGAGAAAAACTAACAAAAATGCAACGTTGCCAGCTCAGCAGGTATAAACGCCCTTAACACGTGTTTCCGTTCGACAGAGCGGGCAGAACCAGTCGAACATCCTGGAGGCGTTCGGCGCCGCGTCCCTCGGGCAGCTGCCGGCCGTGGCGCGCGCCGCGCCCCCCCCCGCGCCGCGCCCCGCACTGCCCCGCGCGCCCCGCTGGCTGCGCCGCCCGGTCGGGGCGAGGTTCTCGGTGAGGCCACTGTAAACAGAATCATTAACGACACAACTCCATTCCAAGCGGAACTCTCGCTTCAGTTATATTAACTAGAAAGGGAGTTCCGCTTCTAATATAAGTTGTACTTTGTTATGCAATTGGGCCCACATGGCCTAGTGGTTAGAGAACCTGACTACGAAGCTTGAGGTCCCGGGTTCGATTCCCGTGTCGGGGCAGATATTTGTATGAAAAATACGAATGTTTGTTCCCGGGCCTTGGGTGTTTAATATGTATTTAAGTATGTATCTATCTATATAAGTATGTTTATCCGTTGTCTAGTACCCATAACACAAGCTTTGCTTAGCTTACTTTGGGTCTAGTTCAATTGGTGTGAATTGTCCCGTTATATTTATTTACTTATTATCAACATTCAGCCGAAAGACGTCTACTGCTGAACATAGGTCTCCTAGTTCGGTCCTGTGCCATCCGCATCCAACGCGATCCCGCAACCTTAACCAGGTCGTCGCTCCATCTTAAGTTAGGACATGTTTCTTTAATTTTAGGTTACTGCTAACACCCTTGAACGTCGAAGGATCCATGAAGAATGTTCGGAAAAAGTTCTGTTGAAATGAGTTTTTGTTAAAAATTTCATTTTCATTGCAAACTTTTTTGCTGACTGTACTTTTTATAGTTTTTATTTACTGTACTTGCATTGTCATCCAACCTACATACGAATACCAAATTTCAAGTACGTATAGTTAGAATTTTATAAGCTGGGGGTTTAGGACTACAGAACTCATCTGGTAAAGATAACATTGTTCTCGTTTGTTGAAGCCTACCGCTAATAACAAATCAGAACATGTAACAAGAAATGCAAACAAATAGCTACCGTCTTCTCTAAGTTACAAGGTTGAAATTCCAAAAAAAACTTTTTAAGAAAGGCCTTTCGTCATTGTAAGCGGTACTCAGGTGGTTCGTCGGCGCTGTAGTGCGCCCATAATAGAACAAACGAGAACAATGTTATCTTTACCAGATGAGGTCTGCAGTCCTAAACCCCCAGCTTATAAAATTCCAACATCCGACCACTGGAAGTGGGTCAAATTCAATTTTCAAGATTTGACCCGTACACACATGCATACTTACATACATTGCAGGTTAATAAAAAAAAACTTTTAAAATAGCCTAAAAGCGCCTAAGTGGCTGCAAAAACCGGCTGGAGCGAGGTTCTCGGTGAGTCCAGGACAAAGTAAGGAAATTTTATTCAATTTAGGTTTCAATAAGTACGTTTGAACGTCTAAGGATCCATCAGCGGCTGGGAAAAAGTTCTGCTGAGAAAAAGCCGGCAACGAGATATATTTCTTTTAGAACAGATCTTCAGTGTTATTTAACACAGTAGTTTTTTAATAAATACAGAAATAAAGTCTTTTATTGCCACAACTTAATTAGCATAACAAAAACACAAAAACATACAAAAACAAAAAAACGCGTTAAAAATATGTGGCAAGTCAGTCAGTCCCGTTACTCTTTTATTATTGTAGGTATGTTTCTCTGACCTAAGCTTGTTTATTACAGTTCGGAGGCAAATTGGTCACATTCGAGAAGTGCCCTGAAGAAGCTAATACTCAGAAAATGGTTTACATCAGTCAGGTAAGTTTTTCTGAACTAAAAAACAAAATCTATGGCACTATATTTATGTGCGGTTAAACATGGTGCTCGAATAGCTCGTTCATATGGCACGTTTAAAAAATAAAAAAGTCGACATTTTAACTATTATTTACCTGATTACCTAGTAGTTATTTTAATTTTAATATTTCTTCACATTGTTTGAGAAAAGCACTACACGATCCTCGGCCGGAACAGGGAAATCGCATGACTCGTTTTATCGTCTACCCCAAACTCTTCCAGCAACCCCTTACTTCCCGGCCTCTGTAAATGTACTATTGTATGCAGGTGGTGAGTGAACCAGAGATAGTGGAGTGCGCGGCCGAGTTAGACGCGGTGCTGGGGTCTACACTGAGCCAGGAGCCTGGCGCCCTCGAAGCGCTGGCCGAGTAAGTTATAGCCTTTCTGTTAGTTCGTCTGTCTATATGTCATTCTGCCATTGGGGATGTCTATTTTTTTTTGCAATGTATAGTAAATCGAAAACCATTTCGAGCTAAATGCTTTTTAACTCGTTTTCTGTAGTTATTTAATTTGCAGTGTACATCCTGGCGTTCGCCGCTCTCTTGCAACTGGCCATCGCCGCTCCCTTGCAATAATTTGCAATAAAATATTGCGACTATAAATTGAGATGTAAGCTATCCTATCTCTCAAGTTGGATCAAACTGCACACGGTGTGCAAATTTTATTAAAATCGGTTAAGTTGTTTAGGAGTCTATCTCGGACAAACAACGTGACACATAATTTATATAAATTGAGATTATGTATTGCTTCTTAGGTACTGCCGTCAGAAGGGCGACGCGGCAACGGAACAAAGCGAGCGCTACACGTGGTTCTTCCTGCGAGCTAACTTCATGCCCAGCTTCCGTAGCGAAGTACTCAACTTACTCGGTACGTCCCTAACACTACAAACTGCGCGGCTGGCGGCGCGGCGAACGATATCTCTGTTCATTGAGAAAACTCGCTTTATTTACTTCCGCTTGTCATTATTATCACTTATTTTTGACGTGACAACGTCTAATAAATCGATGAACGCCGGCTGCATACACGAAAAAGGATGACGCAATGTTACGTTACATGTTACCTACAGAGCAGCGAACGCCAGCGGGGGAAAGAGGGATGAAAATTTCATTGATTTTGCCGTAGGATGCACCGTTTTCAAGATATTTGACAAAACACCGGTTCTCGTCCGATCACCGAGGTAAAGCAACGTCGGGCGCGGTCAGTACTTGGATGGGTGACCGCCTGGTTTCATTTTTGTTTTTTGAATGTTTTGTTATGACGTTGTCACGTTAAACTAACGTCCGTAAACCGACTTTACAGACAACCGGTTTTTCAGGATTCAAACAAGACGAGATTACATCCAAATTCAAGGGTGCCAACAATGCCGACCAGACTGATCAGTTCACCATGCTGAGTCGCGTAAGTATTACTCAATGTACTCTAAATAAGAGATGGACGAAACATTTGGATGCCGACTTAAAAAACTGCTTATGGATAAATCATTGTACTGTGTAAAAGAATATGATATTATCCTTATTTAAATTTGACATCTGAATCAGAATGTATTTTTATTATTCTTTTTGTTTTTATTGTTATTATTTATTAATTATTTGGTCTTATGACATCTTCACATTACGTGAATTAATATTATTCATTTATCATTTTTATGTTGTGGTTCTAAATTTCTTTGACATTCACACATTATGTGATTTAATATTTTTATTGACATTTTTGTTTTATTACACTTTTATTGATTATCCTTGTGACATTTTATATAAATGTATTTTTCATTTATGTTTTTAAATTCTTTTGACGATCTTTTTGTGAATTCTTTATATTTGTGACATTTGGAATGCTGAACATAATTGTAATTTTCAATCTGAAATAAATTAATCTATCTATCTATCTATCCACGCGGGATTTTTAGCCCGACCACTCTCATAGTTGGAGGAGGCCTGTGCCCAGCAACGGCACCTTTAAAATAATATGACTGACTGCCAGATATTTTTTTTTTTTTTTTATGTTAAAGAGGCCAGACAAACGAACTAGTGGGTCACCTGATGTTAAATGATCACCACTGTCCATAGACACCCGCAGCGCTTTACGCGATGCCAGTGCGTTGTCGGCCCTGGGAAAAGGAGAGGGAATAGGGGAGGGGGAGAGGTATTGGGCCTCCGGCGCTCTCACTGACCGTACGAAACGCAGCAGGAGTACTGCTGCTCCACGCCGGTGTTCTGTGAGAGGGTGGTACTGCCCCGGACGAGCCGGTCCATTTGTGATGCAGCGGCTAGCTACAACATGGCTCTACCACTACAAAAATATATACAAAAAAAATATATACCCTAAACCTGGCGCTAAAGCAGATTCTCAAACTTGTTTGGCGACGTATATTGGAAAGCTAAATATTTGCCGCAGTCCTATAATAGCCAAAAATAATACTTAATGGGACTCTGTGACCTTATGGTACACCATAAAGGATTTGTCACACTGAATGCGTTCTGCGGTCGCGGTCAGGTCAAATTAAACGCAGCCCGCATTATGTATGAACAACATTGTCGGTCTCTATATATTTTGTATAGATATGCGAACTGGCCGTGCGGTCCGCGCGGTCAGATCGCACGCACGTGTGACAATTCCTTAAGTATTTTTTTACGCCCAGTACTTTTGCATAGCTGCTTTTACGCAGTACTTTGGCGCTCCACGGAACACACTTTGAGAATAGCTGTGCTAGAGCAACTATACTATACTATTTTCTATTCTTTTACTGTAGCAACGCCGCAGGTACAAGCTAGTCTTTTATAAACACGGGGTTTTCCTCTTTTTGCACGCATGCTTAAAATGAAACTGACTCAATTCGAAATATACTCTTTACTCATTTCAAAAATAAACCTTATGTCAAATTGAATAAGGTTTATTTCGGATTGAATCAGTTTAATTTTCAGCGTGATGTTATAACGCAGTAAGTGCTCTCACATTTGCCACTGCATTTTCTATTTTACACCAACCGCATAAGCTATGTTTCTGTTGTGACTAACACGCTAACACGGCAGGGGGAATCCACGGAGACGGAGGCCGAACTGTCCACTGACACCAGCACAGATCTTTCGGTGAGTCAGTGACGTCACACGGCACGGTATAAAGGTGCGACCAAACCGCCGCTTAAAAAACGGTGACGGTACGGAATCGCAGTGACGCACCGTAAACGTCAGAATTTACCGCATGCTCTCCATAGTAATGTTTCGACGTCTACGGTGCGTCACTGCGATTCCGTAACGTCACCGTTTTTAAAGCGGCAGTTTGGTCGCACCCTAAAGGCCCGCGTCCACTAGACCGTACCGTACGACGGCCGTAACCGTTCTGGCACAAACGGGTCGTTATAACGAGCGTTCGTTTGGAATTAATTTTGTGGACACATTTTTGTAGAGATGCCACAAGATTCTGATACAGTTTGCAGTTGTCTGGTAGAAGTACAACAAGGAAGTGAGGCGGTTGGAACGCTTGAATGTGTATCCAGGCTCAGTATTTGACGTCATTGACCAGTAATTTCAAGACGGCTCCAGTAAAAAAGAAAAATAACTCGGACAGCCAGTGTAATGTTCAATTAATTATAAAATTTGATATTTAGTACAGTAAGATTATTTCCACTTTGACACTCGGGACGTCTCAGTTAAAACCGTAAAGGTTTGTGTTTTCTCATAGGGTACTTACATAAAATCCTAGAATTTAATCACATAAAATATCCAAACCTATTTAATGTAGTTAATATAATAACAAAACCTCAGCCTAAGTATTGCACTTTCGATCTCTCTCGATGTATGTCGAGAATTGCCGAGTGCCAAAGTGGTAATAATCTTGTACTTTTGTAATAAATAAAATAGTCGTATAATTAAGTGATTATCTAACAGATTGAGATATGGATGTATGGGAAAAATTCGTGTCTAAACTCCGGACCAGTGGTGGTGTAGGGGAATGGCACGCGGCACGGAATGCTGAGGACCCGGGTTCGATTCCCAGCGCTGGACTTTTTCTGGTTTTTTTTTTCTGTGCATTCATATTTCAGTTTGTATTTAGTATGAAATATATAAAATAGTCAGTTGAGTTGGCTAAGAAATAACGTAACGGTTCAGTATTACCATACTAAATCATGACACATGTCAAATAGGGGATCCTACCATTTCGCCGAAAATATACCCTAACTTGCCCTGCTTGCAAGTAACGGTGGGCAACGTCGCATATCTGAACTTGCACCTTGTGTACCGTGCTTTGTCTGCAACAGATCGGTCCTGATGCATGCCTAGTTGTATGTGTCAGAACGGTGAAGACTCTAATACGATACGGTCTAGTGGGCGAACACCTTAAGAGGGTACGATGCGCACCATTTCTCCATACAAACGTAATTCCCTGTTTCCTCCCTGGATAATGAATTTAGAGCCAAATTTTCTTGACTGTGTAATCTGTATCTACCATAGCTATGCCCCTATGTTTCGTTTTTTTCCATATTTCAATTAGCGTAAGAAATATGAGCTTTCCAAAACTGAAAAAATTGCCCAATTTCAACGTCATTTTCAGACACTCATCAGAAAAGAATCCCTTACATAAACAAAAAAAGGAAAACATAGGGGCATAGCTAAATCTGTCCTCTAATTATTTTTGGAAAAAATAATTTTATAGGTCCAGTTTTCGAGAAGAAAACAGGGGATTACGAAATGCTGTTTTGATCAATTTTAACGCGCCTATTAACGGTCTGAGCTGCAGTTGTCCCGCTCTCGCTGTACTGACACGCAGGGGTTCGGGCGAGACAGCGACATTTCATTAAAATACCTATTTCTCAAAAGTCTCTCAGCCATCGTACCCTCTTAAACAGTAGTTAATCTACAAACAACTGTCCATATTTGCACTCACATAAACGCTGTCCTCCTCTCGCCATTTCTTATAGAGGCTTGGGCGAATGCGTTGTTTGTAGACGACTTACTGTGTTTATACTGTGGCTACAGCCTCAATGTTTTGGTTACTCAGATACAGATGGTGTTTTCAAAAAATAATTTCGTATAATTGAATACATTTTAAAGTGAGAGGAATATAGAATTACGGCGGGCTCGGGCCCATTGTAAGATTGAGTCGCTCCAAATTACTTTAACAATAAATAATGTTAAGAAAGCCGTCAGGTCCAATACAGAGCATTTGATCATTTGAACTGCATCCCAGCTGCAAGCTGGCAGTTCGAGTGCAGTTCTGATGCAGTTGACGTAATTGCATCAAAACTGCAAACCGTCTGCGCAGTTGCAATGCAGTTGCTCTGACTGCAATAGGACTGCGTTAAAACGTCGGTGTGCAGTCGACAGGACTGCACGCCAACTGCAAGCGGACTGCGCAGTCGGTTTGCAGTTTGGATGCAATTACGCCAACTGCTGATGCAGTTCTGATGACCTGCCATCTTGCAGCTGGGATGCAGTTCAAATGCTGTCCGTCTGTATCGGTCCATAAACAACTGGTTGGTTAAATTTCTGAAAGTCAAAATTTACTTAACCGAAGATTTGAGCTGTTTCCTTCATTTTCATAGGTGCATTTTTTTATTGTCTGTATATGAGGAACCAAAATTTGTTTATTTTTGAGGCAACTCTACGACGTTATCAAAATTCAACACTTAAACCGTTTTTCGCTGTACAAGACTATACTTATAATAAATATCTATCTCTTTTTCTCTCTTTTAATACCTACCGTAACATTTTATTTAACATTTACATACCCCAATGTATATTAACATGTAACACAAATTACATAGACTAACAGTCACCCTGTCTAATAAAATGTTAATCATTTTATTTCTTACACTTTGAATTTTGTTTTGGTATATGAAATACGTCGAATATTAATCATAATTGGAATCACTGCGAAACTTGCATGGTGTTAAAAAAATAAAAGTATTTGTAAATAAAGTTAGTTTTTTGTTTACAGGATGCGCACACGTTAATTGAAAGAAAACTCTCTAATTTGGAATTAGAGCCGACCGCTCAGAACGTGGTCATACCCAACGGAGAAGGTAATTCTATATATCTTTCATCATCAGCATCACACATACACATACAGGGTGTCTTGAACGTAGTACGACAAACTTAAATGGGAGATAGGCGGGCACTGGTAAGGATGATATAGGTTGGATTGGCAGTCGCCATAGTACGGATCGGCCGCGGTTTTTGTAGATCGATTATTAAATCTAGATGGCGCTGAAATATAGCCAGAGGCTTTGGAGGCAAAACAATAAGACTACAGATGTTTCATATTACTACAAATGTATTATTTTTCAAAAATATTGCATAATAATACATTTGTAGTAATATGAAACATCTGTAGTCTTTAAACATGAAACTACCGTGAGACTCACTCATAGTGAAAATAAACGGATCACTCACGTCTTAAAACGAGTTCTTAAAATCGGGCAATTGTTACGCCGGAGATACAGCATCAAGTCGATTTACCGTCCTCATATGCAGCTCAGGCAGTTGGTACGTTCACCGAAGGATAGGGAGCCCTTTAGTGGTCCCGGAGTATATAAAATTCCTTGTTCCTGTGGCAAGGATTATATCGGAGAGACTGGACGTAATGTTTCCACAAGGTTATCGGAGCGCATACGCAGTATGAAAAAGCAAGACAGCAAGGGGTCTGCGGTGGCCGAACACTCAATGGACTCGGGCTCGACGCACTACATCCGTTTTGATAAGGCTTCCGTACTTGCGAGAGAAAAGTTTTTCATTCCGCGCAAGGTGCGTGAAGCCATCGAGATTGGTCGTCATCCAAATTTTAACCGGGATAGTGGTTGGTCAGTATCCCCGAGTTGGAAAACAGTGTTGAATGTTCGTACTGCGTCAACGGTGAGTGTGGGCGAACCTTTACAAAGTGATGTGGTTAGTGTTGTGTGCTACCCTACATTTGACAATGACAATAAAAGTTATGATGAAAACGGGGGTAGTTGTGTGTCGCTGTCAGTTGCGTCGAGTAGCCGCGCGACCAGGGCGTTAGCACGCAGTGCACGTTTGGCAGCCGCCGTGACGTGCGACTCCGAGAGGAAGGGCTACGGATTAGCCCGAAACATGTCGAGTTAAACTCGTTTTAAGACGTGAGTGATCCGTTTATTTTCACTATCTGTAGTCTTATTGTTTTGCCTTCAAAGCCTCTGGCTATATTTCAGCGCCATCTAGATTTAATAATCGAACTACAAAAACCGCGGCCGATCCGTACTATGGCGACTGCCAATCCAGTCTATATCATCCTTGGCACTGGGCAGGTCATCTACCAAATATCAAAAACCGGCCAAGAGCGTGTCGGACACGCCCAAGGTAGGGTTCCGTAGCCATTACGAAAAAATCAAGTAATATTTTTCTAAGGATTTCGTATGTGTACGGAATCATCCAAGTTTAGGTATGTTTTATACCTTAGGCTACTATTTACTCTTAAACTACAAATAATTTCCAAGCAATCTTAGCCGCTATAATTTTCCTAGTAAATTTGATATATTTACTACCATTCTGAATTTTTTCAAATTTTTCCACCCAACAGTGGAGTTTAGATTTTTATGAAAATTTTCACTTTAAAGTTGAATATTTCGCAAACAGATCAGTGAATAGAAAAATCATGTTAGCAACCGCGCAATGGTTTTAAAATACCTATCCAACGATACCCCACACTATAGGGTTAGCCGAGAAAAAAAAATCACCCCCACTTTACGTCTATGGGAGGTACCCTAAAAAAATTTTTTTTACTTTTTTTATTCAATCACTTTGTCGGCGTGACTGATTCATATATTCATGCCAAATTACAGCTTTCTAGTACTAACAGTCTCTGAGCTTAGCCGCGGACAGACAGACAGACAGACAGACAGACGGACAGGCATGGCGAAACTATAAGGGTTCCTAGTTGACTACGGAACCCTAAAAATGAACTCAGTAAAAGTCGCACCGTTTCCGAGGAATTTTGATTTTACTGTTTATTTGAAAAATGTATACCCATACTAAGATTTTGAGTCGTGATATTCGGAATTAATTATTTTTGGCATTTATTTTTATTAAAAAATAATCTTGAATAGTTGTGTTATCAGATGCAAAAAAGTATTAAAAAAAATATATTTCAATTAAAATTTTGCCTCTTCTCCTAAACTTTGGTCAAGTCAAGATTTGATCTACCACAGTGAAAAAAATTACATGACCATTTGGTAAAGGCCGCAGGTTCAGGGTGGATGCAAGCTGCTTCCAACCGTGATGATTGGGTACCAATGAGGGAGGCCTATGTCCAGCAGTGGACGTCTTACGGCTGAAATGATGATGATGAGGTATCAAATTGAAGGTTTTGCTTGGTTCCAGATTCGACCAGCCTCATCTGTCGGGCGCTGGTTTGCGGGAATCTGGAAGAGGCTGTGGAACTGTGTCTGGAAGCCAAGCGAGTTGCTGACGCACTTATAATAGCTTCTTTGGGTGAGTTTGCTTTTGTTTATACAGTTAGCCTTTGGTCGTGACTTCTTCCGGTCAGAAAATTCACCCCCTTTTTTATCGGAAAAACTGTTGCGCCATTTCGTCCCTCATTTACCCAAATGTAAAAGAGTTCTTTAAAAATGTTTAAATACCTAGTTTTATAAATCAAAGATATATTCAATCTATTTCATACTAAATACAAACTGAAATATGGATGCACAGAAAAAAACCCAGAAAAAAGACCAGCGCTGGGAATCGAACCCAGGTCCTTAGCATTCCGTGCCGCGTGCCATTCCCCTACACCACCACTGGTCTGTTTATCTGTTTCAATCTTTCACTTAACCGGTTTAAAGGGGTATGTATTACAATACCGAAGTACGAAAGACCGAATTTATTAAAACATCGAATGGGTCAAAAGACCGACACGATTTTTTTCTGAAACCGTTAACTTTTTAAGATTGTTATAAAACAAACCTAACCTAACCTAATGGGTTCTGTATGATGCTGTTTTTAGAGCAGGTAGAGGTCCGGATAATGTGCCTGAAGTTAAGCTGAATGATTTGGCTGTTCGGGTTGTGCAGCATTTCAAGTATTTGGGTCATATTCTTACCGATAACATGAGGGATGACATGGATATGGAGCGGGAGAGAAGGGCTCTTGCGGTTCGGGGGAACATGATCGCTCGCAGATTTGCCAGGTGTGGTAGGCAAGTAAAGTTGACATTATTTAATGCCTACTGTCTTTCCTTCTACACCTGCCAACTCTGGGTGAGGCACAGCAGAAAAGCGTATAGCGCCATCAGGGTGCAGTATAATGACGTATTCCGAGCGCTGATGGGGTTGCCACGATTCTGCAGTGCCTCGACCATATTTGCCGAGGCTGGAGTTCCGGATTTTTTTGCCGTAGTGAGGGCGCGCATTGCCTCATTCTGGGAGAGACTGCGTTGCTCTCGTAACGTTATACTGGCGACCGTGTGCCGTGACATTGTGGGCAATCCCACCTTTAAGTATTGGCTATCTGTGCACCAGAACGTGAATTGCAAATGAAGTGATCTGATGACACCAATATTATTTATATTTGGAGATTTTAGTTTTAACGTAGTTTAAGTTATTTGCTTACTTATTTGTTTTGTATTTTTATAATATGGGTGTCACGCCTGCATAATAAAACTTTATTTATTTTTATTTTATTTTATTTTATTTTAATAAATTCTGAGAAGTTTACGGTTTCAGAAAAAAATCGTGTCGGTCTTTTGACCCATTCGATGTTTTAATACAATTCGGTCTTTCGTACTTCGGTATTGTAATACATACTCGTCTAAAATTGCTTCGTCTGAACTATAGTTTTTGTTTTATTATTTTGATTTCTAATACTTAATCGCCCGTTTCTTTATTTTTTATGTACTTAGTATTTTTAAGGCCGGCGCGTGTGTGTGTCACGTGCCGCACACGCATCGGTCGTGGTGAGTGCAGCTGTGGGAGGGATGGCACACTAGATGCGTGCACATGGTGTGCCATCTTTCTTACAGTTTCATTCATTGCAACTGGTGCGTGACTCGTACACGCATCTGTTCTGCGCCGGCTTTCAATATGTTCTACTGTGTAAATTTAAAGTGGCATATTTTCTGGTTAATGTTTAATTTAGGTTTTATTTGCCCAAATAAATATTAAAAAAAGTTTTTTTTTTTTTTCAATACTAATTTTCCATACAGGCAGCCAAGAACTGTTCTACAAAGTGCAGAAGTACCACCTGCACCACACGGCCAAGGATCCCGTGGCCCTCATCACGGGCTCCCTCCTCCAGTCGCAGTGGCAGCTGTTGGTACAGTCGGCCGCGCCGGCCAACTGGCGGGACGTGCTGGCGGCGCTGGTGACGCACTGCTCCGGGCCGGCGCTGGCGCACTACTGCGGTGAGTACAGCTGCGGTACAGTCGGCCGCGCCGGCCAACTGGCGGGACGTGCTGGCAGCGCTGGTGACGCACTGCTCCGGGCCGGCGCTGGCGCACTACTGCGGTGAGTACAGCTGCGGTACAGTCGGCCGCGCCGGCCAACTGGCGGGACGTGCTGGCAGCGCTGGTGACGCACTGCTCCGGGCCGGCGCTGGCGCACTACTGCGGTGAGTACAGCTGCGGTACAGTCGGCCGCGCCGGCCAACTGGCGGGACGTGCTGGCAGCGCTGGTGACGCACTGCTCCGGGCCGGCGCTGGCGCACTACTGCGGTGAGTACAGCTGCGGTACAGTCGGCCGCGCCGGCCAACTGGCGGGACGTGCTGGCAGCGCTGGTGACGCACTGCTCCGGGCCGGCGCTGGCGCACTACTGCGGTGAGTACAGCTGCGGTACAGTCGGCCGCGCCGGCCAACTGGCGGGACGTGCTGGCAGCGCTGGTGACGCACTGCTCCGGGCCGGCGCTGGCGCACTACTGCGGTGAGTACAGCTGCGGTACAGTCGGCCGCGCCGGCCAACTGGCGGGACGTGCTGGCAGCGCTGGTGACGCACTGCTCCGGGCCGGCGCTGGCGCACTACTGCGGTGAGTACAGCTGCGGTACAGTCGGCCGCGCCGGCCAACTGGCGGGACGTGCTGGCAGCGCTGGTGACGCACTGCTCCGGGCCGGCGCTGGCGCACTACTGCGGTGAGTACAGCTGCGGTACAGTCGGCCGCGCCGGCCAACTGGCGGGACGTGCTGGCAGCGCTGGTGACGCACTGCTCCGGGCCGGCGCTGGCGCACTACTGCGGTGAGTACAGCTGCGGTACAGTCGGCCGCGCCGGCCAACTGGCGGGACGTGCTGGCAGCGCTGGTGACGCACTGCTCCGGGCCGGCGCTGGCGCACTACTGCGGTGAGTACAGCTGCGGTACAGTCGGCCGCGCCGGCCAACTGGCGGGACGTGCTGGCAGCGCTGGTGACGCACTGCTCCGGGCCGGCGCTGGCGCACTACTGCGGTGAGTACAGCTGCGGTACAGTCGGCCGCGCCGGCCAACTGGCGGGACGTGCTGGCAGCGCTGGTGACGCACTGCTCCGGGCCGGCGCTGGCGCACTACTGCGGTGAGTACAGCTGGCGTGATATTGTGCTTTGTCTGTAACGTGTCCATTGTATCAGTAGGAAGATGTCCATTGCTCGTTTCCGGTCGTTCGATCCCCGTCGGTGCCGATATTTGTATGAAAAATACGAATGTTTAATACTCCGTGGGCTCAGCGACCCGAAATGGATTTCGGTCTCCGATACGAGTTGGCGCCAACGCTTCCATTTCCTTCCAGTTTTGTGCGTGCAGGGCGCTTACGAATCATTCTTCGGCACCACGCCCTGCAGCCTAAACGGCTCAATGGATTTTGAAGTGTTAGGTGTCATCAGATTCGTCTCAGTTCCGAGAGTGACATAGGATATATATTTTTCACGACACTGCTCGAAAATGTGGCCATAGATAACCTAAATCCAGTACTCAAAACTGCCTATATATGTACATTTAACAGCTGACTCATTTATGGCGCACAAACACGACAACAAAGTTACACTAATCGAAAACAGGACGTATCAGTATATGTATTTCATTATACGATACGACTTTTTGAAAGATAATTTCTGAATTTCATTCCTGGCGTGCTGAAACGACATTATTGGACCAATCAACAGTAATCGTCTGCTGCATGCGATGGATGGATGGATGAATGGATGGACGGACGGACGGACGGACGGACGGACGGACGGACAGACGGACTGGATGGACGGATGGACGGGATGGACGGGATGAACGAGATGGACAGAATGGACGGATGGACAGATGGACGGGATGGACAGGATGGACGGATGGACGGATGAACGGGATGGACGGGATGGACGGAATGGACGGATGGACGGGATGGATGGACGGAATTGACGGGATGGACGGGATGGACAGAATGGACGGATGGGCAGATGGACGGAATGGACAGGATGGATGCGATGGACGGATGGACGGATGGACGGGATGGACGGGATGGATGGATGGACGGGATAGACGGGATAGATGGACGGATGGACAGATGGTCGGATGGACGGGATGGACGGGATGGACAGGATGGACGGGATGGATGGATGGATGATTATGATGATGATGATGATAATGATTTCCTCGCATTAGTCGTGAAAAGCACAATGTTTAGTCTCGGCCAAAAGTGCAATAGATGGACTCGTACTTTCGAGGGCCTCCGCTACGCGTCGGCCCTCAAACAAACTCGTCCATCTATTGCTTACTTTCCAGCCTCTACAACAATGTACTATTCCTGGAATTCTCACGTGAACGGCAATTATACCGGCGGGTTTTTTCATCTAGTATTGAAATTAAAATTATTATTCCAGAGATGCTCGGCGACCGCCTGTCCCTGGAGAAAGAGCCGGCGCTGGCGGAGGCGGCGACCACGTGCTACCTGTGCGCCATGAGCGCCGACGCGCTGCTGGCGCGCTGGGCGGCGCGGCGCGCGCGCTCGGCCGCGGCCCTGGCCCGCCTCACCGAGCTGGCGCTGCTGGCGCGCAGAGCCGCGCACGCCAGGGGACGCGACGCGGTACGTGACACTAGACAATGGTGTTGTAGGAAGCCGTGACCGCGTGCTGACTGTGCGTGTGTCTGAGCGCCACGGTGGACACGGGAAGTTGAATCGGGGCAGCGCGCGCCGCCCGGTGGCCGCTAGGAGACGCGACGCGGTCAGTGACACGAGACAATGGTATTATACAGGGTGTTTGGTAGCTACGTGCAAAGCTTTAAGGGGGTGATAGCCGAGGTATTTTTGAACATTTTTAGCCATACATGTCTTAGCCGAAATTTTATATATTTTTTTAATAGAAATTTTAGGAAAATACCCAGAATTTGATAGTCACGAGTCAATATTGCCCCAATGAGCGTTAATTTGGAAACCAAATCTTTTATTTCGGATAGTTTAATGTGTATTGGACCAAATTAAATAATTTTTAAGTGTCTTTCTTGCCACAAAAACAAAATGAAGGCATTCGAAATAACTAAAAATGTCTTAGGTTGGAACAGAGTCATTTTTCTGTGCCATAAAAAAAAAATAAAAAAAAAATCCTTGAAATGTTCAAAAATTTTTAAAATCATGCCTGTTTATTGTTATTTCTTTTAAGGTATCACTTGTGTTCAAAGCCTCGACAAAAATCAGAAAAAAAAATAAAAAAAAAGGTATCACTCATTGACATTGCTTGCTAAATCTGAGATAAAAAGTAAAAACTAAACTCAGGGCGCACTCGCTAAGAATGCACTAGTCTTGAAATTTTACTAGTAAATAACATTTGAAAAAGACAAGTCTACGTCATTTTTCTGTGCCATATTTAAAATTTCCAAATTAACGCTCATTGGGGCAATATTGACTCGTGACTATCAAATTCTGGGTATTTTCCAAAAATTTCTAAGTCATCAATTTAAAAAAACAAACAAATTTCGGCTAAGACATATATTTCTTTAGGTTTAGGTTTCATGGCGCATTGGATGTTCTGTAAGGTCATGTAACTATATTTTCAAAAATAAATAAATAAATAAAATAAATAAATAAATGGCTAAAAATGTTCAAAAATACCTCGGCTATCACCCCCTTAAAGCTTTGCACGTAGCTACCAAACACCCTGTAGAAAGCTAGGAACATTTAGAGCTTACGCCATAAGCTTCGAGGATGAATTCGAGAATTTATTCTGATTCTGATTCTGATGGATTGGAACGCTGAGTGACGCGAAGGATGTGGGGAGCGGCAATGTAGTTGGTGCGAAAAACGGTGGCTATCAGAGAACGCGTCATGATCAGTAACACGTCACTCGGAGTTATAGGAAACTTCGACCACTTGCATCTTCGAGACAGTGGTGTTATAGAAATCTGCAACCACGTGCTAACTGTGCGCGTGTCTGAGCGCCACAGTGGACACGGGAAGTTGAATGGGGATGTTGACACCACCAATCAACTGACGTTCTTTTTATGAGCTGTCAAAACACAATCTCCCATAGAGTTTGAATGACAATAGCGACATATGACGTCATTGTTCGCAATGCTCAATCAACTAACTATTTATTTGTTTTAAAGCAACAAAAAATCTAATTTTGCATTTAATCGAAAATTAATCTGACTTTCAGGGCTGAAATAAAGCGTTTTTTTACTAGAGTCGTGTCTTCAAATTCTGTTTTAATGGTGTCAACATCCCTATTGGGGCAGCGCGCGCCGGCCGGTCAGTGATACCTGGCGTTATAGGGAGCTGCGACTGTTGGCGCCTGCGTTAGACCCTGTTTACACTATTCCAGTAAAAACATTCCAGTAGCATGATATTGCGGGGACGCGATGCTAACGAGTAACAGAGATCAAACGAGCGCCGCATTGGTATGCTACTGGAATGATTTTACTGGAATATTATGATAAGATATTATGAGCGCCGACGTTGGGTTAGGTCATGTTAGGTTAGGCGTGGGATGCCAAGTTGGCACGATAAAGTGGTGTTATAGGGGGCTCTGAGTTGATGTATTTCGGTTGCCGCTATAACAATAAATCTAAATAATAGAATAGAATAAATATTTAAGGAGGCTCCCATACAACAAACGTGATTTTTTGCCGTGTTTATAGATAACGGTACGGAACTTTTCGTGCGCGAGTCCGACTCGCATGGCCGGTTTTTTATTTGATATTTTTAAACATTGTACCGTGTCCTACAGAGTGGTGGCAAACTGGACATGGTGGTGACGGAGTACGCGTCCCGGCTGGCGGCGCAGGGCTGCCTGCAGAGCGCGCTCAGCAGCCTGGAGGGCGTGCCCGGCACCGAGCTCAGGGAGCGCCTCGTGCGCGCGCTGGGGCAGGGACCCGCCAGGCGCGCCTCTCAGGTGGGTGGCTGTCACGAGGACCGGAACCGGTTACCATTAAAGGGGTATTGGACAGGGTATTTTCACAAACCCTATCATATTTCAAACTAAATACAAACTGAAATATAGATGCACAGAAAAAACCCCAGAAAAAAGACCAATGCTGGGAATCGAACTCAGGTCCTCAGCGTTCCGTGCTGCGTGCTTACCCCTACACCATCACTGGTCTAGAAGTTAGCGACGAATCTTTCCCATACATCGTACACTTCAGTCTGTTATAATCACATTAGGCAGTGATAAAGCGCATCTATGTTAATGCCCTCTACCGAGAGACTTCAACACTCCTTCGGAGCTACCCGCTCACCTGGACCAAGAGATGGCGCTACTAGGCCAACTTTTACAAGTTAAGTATGAAGTATCTTTTTCTATTTATTTTTTTATTTTCTTCAACTTCATTTTTTTTGAAAATGAAGTTGAAGAAAATAAAAAAATAAATAGAAAAAGATACTTCATACTTAACTTGCAAACCCTATCAATTTGGTAAGCATATCATCGTGTTACCCGAAAGAAAGTCTGACCTTAATAACATAACAAGTTAGGTATGAAGTATCTTTTTGTATTTTTTTTTTAGTAGCGCCAACTCTTGGTCCAGGTGAGCGGTTAGTTCCGAAGTAGTGTTAAGTCTCTCGATAGAGGGCATAACATAGATGCGCGCTTTATCACTGCATAAGGTGATTATAACAGACTGAAATGTACGATGTATGGGAAAGATTCGTCGCTAACCTCCAGACCAGTGATGGTGTAGGGGTAAGCACGCAGCACGGAACGCTGAGGACCTGGGTTCGATTCCCGGCATTGGTCTTTTTTCTGGGGTTTTTTCTGTGCATCTGTATTGCAGTTTGCATTCAGTTTGAAATACTTAAAAACATAGTTAATTCTGGTAAGCGCTTACCATATTCCGTTATTTTAAAACGCGATCAAGCTATTTTAAACTTTAAGTGCAAAGCATTCGGTTCGATTCGGACCTGACTCTATCTTCAATGTAAATAGGTAAAATGCCGCCATGAAATAGCAATCGTCTGCCTTAGTGCGTGAAAAGGAGACGAGAAAGGGGTAACCCTATTAAATGGTAAGTGGTTAAATAATCAAGTTATCTACACCCTATTCGACTCGGAAACCATATAGAAAACGGTTAACCTTATTCAAAATGGTTTCCGTAATAATAGGCTTAGCACAACGATAAGCTTACCATATCATAGGGTAACAGTTTAATAGGATTACCCTATGAAAAGGCTTAAGCAAATGAAGGGGTTTTCCGGTCCTTGGTGGTCATGAGTAGTACAGTTCTTAATAATTCTTAATCAATTTATTCTACAGTTCATCATGTCCTGCCTCAGAGAGGCGCACAATATTTAAACTTCCCGTGTCGATTTCGATTCCCGTATCGGAGCAGATATTTGTATGAAAAATACGAATATTTGTTCTCGGGTCTTGGGTGTTTAATATGTATTTAAGTATGTATCTATCTATATAAGTATGTTTATCCGTTGCCTTAGTACCCATAACACAAGCGTAGCTTACTTTGGGACTAGGTCAATTGGTGTGAATTTTCCCGTGATATTTATTATTTATTTATTATTATTATTATTACTTGATTCTACATAAAATATGAATTTGAGTTGCCATACTGCAAAATATTTCGAATTAGTTTTAAGACGCTTTGCATGCCTACAATAAGCTGTGTTTGTTTGTCGCAGCAACCTGCGCCGGCGCAGTTCGGGCGCGTGCGCACGTCCAGCGGCCCGCAGAAGCGCGGCCATCTTGTCGCGCACAACGACGTGTCCAACACTTACAGCGCTGGTCAGTACAACCATTACTTATATCCTCTTCATTTATCCCTATAATAGTTATTTATGTGACTGTTGCATAACGAGAGGCATTAATACACGAGTGTGGCTTTATGACACGAACCGAAGGTAAGTATCATGATGAGATCACACGAGTGTTTGAATGCCTAATTATGTGCAATTATGTGTAAGAAAGAAATTGGAAAAACGAAGGAATAACGCAAAATTTGACTCACCAGATTAGACGAGCTGATGGTTTTCTGGAGCCCCCGTCTGTATATCCATAGGTCACTGGCTGAACTGGTCAGAGATTTAAATACTGCGGTGCTAATGAAACTTTCTTCAGGGTTATTAGGTGAATTTGTAAAGTAAAAGTAAAAAAAGTTAAATAAGTAAAAGTTCTTTATTATCAATAAGTCTAAGTGCTGGAATGACATCCCCCCTCCCATCCTAGGAGTGACTAGCAGGTACACCTTTGGGCGAAAGCTTAAAGGCTATTTGTTGTCATTTCAGAAAACTTAATTCCTTTCCTTTCCAGCACTATTTCACAAAACTTCTTTGATTTTTCTTTGTCTCGGTTATTTCACTTCTTGTTTTAATCCGCGCAGAGTTGTATACTTGGCAAGTGAGTTATATTATAGTATAGTAATTTTTGATTAAGTAATTTTGTTAAAATTATTCGTTTTTATGATCTACAAATTATCCATTTACGCATGTAGTTTATGTAGTTCATCGCTTATATTTATAAGTGTACATTTTATCTATCTGTGTGGCGTTCCGGGTATTACCGACGGTACTGGCTGAAAATCAGCGCTGGAGTGTTATAAACGCCTCAGCATTATGCTGAGCCAGTGTCCAATTTGCAACCGCAATGACACACTCTATTTTTAGCCTTTGTATTGTCCTTTTTGTTAAAATATTTATGTGTCTTGTGTTGTTGTAAATAAATGTATTTTCTTTCTTTCTTTCTAATAAATTAGAGACAATTTAGAACAAAAATAATTCTGCGACACCCACACTAGGCAGAGCCTGTATCGTGGGAGTCAAAAAAAAAGAATCAGAAAATTATTTTCTTCTAGATACGTGCGTGCCGCCATCGAAGTTGCGAAGTAACAGTTTTTACAAACAGTCGCGCGAGGGCAGCTCTGGTGCTGCTTCGTTCGGAAATCAAATCTGCATCATTCCAGTTTTATTCTAGAAAGAACGTTCAGAAATAAGAAATTAAATTGTACTTATGTGCCAAACATTTCGAATTATGAAAGTACGGAACACTATCTCCCATTTCCGTTTGTCGTACTACTTACGGGACACCCTGTATATGGCTAGTTCTACTAGCGTTTCAACCGCTATCACTCTCCTGTGGCATATATTAAGTAAATGAGCGACACCTAGCAGAAGGTTTTTATATAACGATACAGCGTGCTTGTGGTATAATTTCAAGTTGTTGAAATTTCACTCTAGCTGTAGCTTATTTCTTACGTATATGCGACAGGAGAGTGATAGCGGTTGAAACGCTAGTAGAACTACCCATATGCTTGCCTGCCCTTCCCTAGCTACGCCTCTGCATAGCTCCTCTGTTGTTCTAACGGTGGGTGTATGTTGCAGTGGCACCGTCCTACGAGCCTAATCCGTGGCAAGCGGCCGCCCCTCCCGCCGCCACCGGGTTCCAACAACCTTACGCGCCGCCGCAGCCGCTCCGACCCGGCAGCGTTGGTCCCACTCCAGGTAACAACACATTTTTTAAAAGATTTTTATTAACTTGCAATGTATGTAAGTATGTATGTTTAAAACGACTGCCTTAGCCTAGTTGGTAGTGACCCTGCCTACGAAGCAAGAGGTCCTGGGTTCGTATCCCGGTAAGGGCATTTATTTGTATGATGAGCACGAATATTTGGTCCTGAGTTATGGATGTTTTCTATGTATTTAAGTATTTATTTATCTATATAAGTATGTTTATCGTCGTCTAGTACCCATAGTACAAGCTTTGCTTAGTTTGGGACTAGGTCGATTTGTGTTAGATTGTCCCCTAATATTTATTTATTATTTATTTATTTATTTATGTACGGGTCAAATCTTGGAAGTCGAATTTGACCCCCTTCCAGTGGTCGGATTTACTTGAAATTTGGTATACATATGTAGGTTGGTTGACAATGCAAGTACAGTCAACAAAAAGCACAGTCAGCATAAAGCTTGCATTGAAAATTTAAATTTTAACAAAAACTTTTTCTGACACACGTGCACATATCTCAGTCTATATACGTCCCAATGCAGGGCACAGGTATCTAAGAATGAAAGGGCTTGAGCTGTAGTTCCCACGCGGGCCCAGTGCGGGAAATTCACACACTCCATTGAATTTTTCCGCGGGTGTATGCAGGTTTGCTCATGATGTTTTCCTTACCCGTAAAGCTCATGGTAAATTTCAAATGTAATTTCGCACATAAATTCCGAAAAACTCAGAGATGCGAGCCCGGGTCTGAATCCACGGCCCTCTGCTTGTACAGTCGAAAGCATAAATATGTATACAATTATCGCGTCAAAATATGTAAACATCAACCTTATGTTTAATGATATAGAGTTGATATTTTTTTTGACACCTTGTTAACGTCTATATATTTTTGCACCTGACCGTGACTAGGTCACCACGGATAAAACTCACTAAACTAGCGAAAACTCTTTACATATTACAGGCGGTATAACATCCAAATCGAAGTACAAAGTGGACCCATCAGTGCAGTCCGCGCCGCTGTACAACCAGTATAGCTTCAACAACCCGCAACCGCAATCCTTCGGGTTCAACAGTCCACTGCCCGACCAATATAGCGGGTCCACAGTACCCAGCGCGGCGTTCAACCAATCCAACCAGTTCAACCCGCTAAACCCGAGCCAACTGAACCCGAATCCCCTCAACCCGAATCCACTGAACCCGAGCCAACTTAATCCAATGAACCCGAATAACCCGAGCCAACTTAATCCGATGAACCCGAGTCAGCTGAATAACCCGAGCCAGCTGAACCCGATAGCGCCACCGCCGAGCCAGGTCAACGGCGGTTATTACCAGGAACCGGCCCGGCAGGCGGCGCCCGGATGGAACGACCCGCCACTACTTACTGCTAAGCCTAAGGTGAATTCCAAAAGTATTTCAAATTCATCGATACTTTTTAATTTTATTTTTTTTTCCTTGTTAGAGTTCTATTCCTAAAGAGTGCCGACGATATTACTGAGACGCTGCTGTCTGTACGTCCGTCTGTCACATGGCTTTATGTCTTGAATCGTAATAGCTATAGTTAAACCGTTTAAATGAGTCCTCACCCGCTACACGGTTTAGCTATAGACACTTGAGTTTATTTTAAAGTGTAATTTGCATTTTATTTAATTCTACTGTCCGAATCTTAGTTGCATCTTGCCATGCTCAACCGCTGAACCAATTTAGATCATTTTGGTATAGAGGTATTTGACACCCTGGAAACGACAAGGTAGTTTTGAATTTCGACGCAGTAAAAACAATTTACACTGTAATATTGATATTAAATATCACTGTAACGTAGCACTTGGAGGGCGAAATGTCGGCTCTACACGCCGGCACGCGGTGCTGGGGGCACATTATAGAGCACCGGCGACTACACGAGGTAGCAGCCGTCTAGTAATCCCACGATCTAACCAGTCAAAGCCTAACACTACAAATATCATGCGAAATTAGACTCTATTCATTACCATATAACAAGCAAAAAAATCAGATAGTTATGTAGAGAAAATTTACAAAGGCGGCTGTTCGATACAGCGCCATCTACAGTTTATTTGCCGAACTAGATGGAATGCTAATTAAGGATAACGATCTATGCGTGTTCACAACGATGCATCTCATCAGTTCCAAATTTACACACAACGTGTGGTGGCGCTAGTATCGTACATCAATATAAATAAGGTTTGAGAGTATGTTTGGCTCTGTACCACTGCAATCGGCCTCGAAATATAAACTTCCAAAATCCCCCCCTTCTCTCATTTTTGGGCACCCAATTTTACAGCGGCCTTATTGCTTCAGAGCGACCTATTCTGGGCAACCGTTACCTATAAGCACGGAATAGAAAAAGCAAGAGGAAATATCATAGGTCCGAAACATGCTCATTGGCATTTAATACACACTTTGACTTTAGCTTCTATTCGAAGAATAACTTCTGAACCAGTAGCATAATTAGAACTTTACGACAACGGTACATCGTTAAGTCTATAGGTATTGTACGGCGTTTAAATAAAAATTGCATAAAATGTGCTGCCACCTAGCATGGAATAGCGAAAAGATGACTGACAGCTGTTTATAAAAAAAAATGTCATCACCTCATACATGTCTCTAAATGAACGAAGGATAAAGAAAGATCAACAAAATTTATATTAAATGTATTTAATAATCTACTGAATTAAATAAATCAAGTTTTGAAATTCCCTCGGGATAAGGATAATCTTTATTACTTCAAAAGAGCGAATCCACAAGCACGAACAACATAATTATAAAAAAAACTAAATACAAACTGAAATATAGATGCACAGAAAAAACCCCAGAAAAAGACCAATGCTGGGAATCGAACCCAGGTCCTCAGCGTTCCGTGCTGCGTGCTTACCCCTACACCATCACTGGTCTTACCAGTGGGAGACCAGTGATGGTGTAGGGGTAAGCACGCAGCACGGAACGCTGAGGACCTGGGTTCGATTCCCAGCATTGGTCTTTTTTCTGGGGTTTTTTCTGTGCATCTATATTTCAGTTTGTATTTAGTTTGAAATATATGGTTTCACGGGATGACCGTAAAAGTAATAAAAAAAAAATGAAGTTGAAGAAAATAAAAAATAAATAGAAAAAGATACTTCATACTTAACTTGTATAATTATAAAAGCTTGATCGCTGTAGAAAATCGTTGCTGTTTATGTGCAAGATCTATTAAAAAATTGTGCAATAAATAAAATAAAGATAGTATTTTTTGGTCAAATGTACACAAATGTCTGGCTTGTTGATCTACGGGATTACTAGATGAAGCCAATGGCCCAGTTTGTTGCATGTCCCCAGTCCTTACAATAATAGTAGACACATATCAGTTTTGGTTTTGATTTTACTACATCCCGCATAGTAACTACAATAGAGAAATATTTCTCTAGGCAGATGATACGCCCCAGTGTGTCAATTCAAATTGAAAATAAGCTTCAGTAAAAAACCCTATTGAGAAAAAATGCGACCGGGAATTTTGCTACGCGGAACACACAAGTTTGGGGAACTGATCTAGTTACTCTTAAAGAGAACGTGACGTTGTGTAGATTTTGACAACCCCGTTGATTTAATCGTTGTTAATAGTAATCGTGACATTCTTTAACGCTGCCGTGTCCGAAATACCATAACCATGACATCCCGAATGTAACAATAAAAAAATAACTACCAGTGTTTTCCGTTTTCTTTGTTGTGAAAGCGTTTGATTTTTAGTCTCGGAAATATTATTATATGACTCATAGAGACGTTTGTTTTTCGTTACAACTTTTTACGAACCCATTGTTTTATCCTTTTTGGTGTTTTCTGTTTTTTTTTTTCTGTTCCAACTAATCAATTTTTATTTACTTTTTGTTTTGCTTGGTTTTTATGATATTTCATATTTTAATCAAAGCGTTACAACACCCTGGACGCCCTATAAATAGACCTTCTTTAGTCAGTTGAGGAGACGGTTCTACATTAAATGATATCAGATAGGGTAAATCGCCAATAACTGGCCACCTCATACTAAAAATGAACCCTATTCACCCATAATAGAATTCGTTTTTAGTATAAGGTGGTAATTACAGGCCACCCTTCAATAACTGGCCACGTTATACTAAATTGAACTCTGTTTGTTGGGGAACAGAGTTCATTTTCAGTATGAGAGGGCCAGTTATTGGCGATTTACCCTACTTGGGATGATTGTTAAAAGTAACTATCACCCCAAGAATATATATAACGTATCCTCAATTCACTAAAGTTTTCTTTGTAGATCGTGTAAAGACACCAAGTACAATAACAACAAACATTTACATTTCGAATAAGAAATGAGGAGATCCGCAGAAGATCCAAAGTTACCGAGATAGCTCATAGAGCCGCTAGACTTTAATCCAAGGGATAGGCAATTGACCTTGGCCAGTTAAGACGTGGTTAGAGCAGACTAATGCGACACCCTGAGGCCGTATTGTCTAACGCTTCTGACGCTATTGCCTTTGCTTTCACCATCTCTTTCTGTCATCATTTTATACCGTTTAACAGAAAGAAATACAGTCTGTGAATTCTCATTTTTGTACCCTAACAGGGTGTTGTGTACCTACTACTGCATAAATATGTCACCTTTTGTAATGAACATGACTTTTAAATGAAATAAATGGTAATGATAATGATAAATAGCGTCAGAAGCGTTAGACAATAAGCCTGCTGTTCAACAATTAATGCTTTAGCTCGATTCGATTCGGTACGGCTTGCCTTGGTTATTGACCTGTTGCGCCGTAATGCCAGTAGATGGCGTTCTATTAGCCGGTATTCTACACGTAGTAATGGTCTAAGCAGATCAAGCAAAAATAATGAAGAAATATATTTCGTCAGTTGTTTTTTTAGTTTAAATCATTTAGCAACGTGTTTTACTTCCTTACTTACTTGAATAACAAATGAAGTATGCCATTGCTAGAAAGTAACTTTTATTTTAATTGGAACGTGGATGAAAATGACACCCATGACGATTTCCGGCCTTGAAATGTCAAATGCCGTCTTGGATCCTAAAAGTAATGTCTCCTTTTAGCTAAGAAATTAGTCGAGAACGACACCCACGGCCTTTTCCGGCTTCGAAATGTCATCTGCCGCCTTGGAACAAAAAAATAATGTCAAATTCGTACTTATCGCCCCCAATTAGTCGAAAATGACGCCTTACCATTTCCATTTAGCCGTGTTACTTCTGACTCCCAGGGCATTAATTACGATTGTCTTTATATTTCCCAACAGCCAAAGCAAGAGGTACAGCAGCAGGCGCCGATAACGCACCCGCTGTTCGGCGTGGAGCCGCCCCAGCACGTGCCGCTGAACCCTCAGTACCCGCAGCAGTTCCCGGCGCAGACGTTCCCCGGGTACCAGCAGCAGTATCCCGGCCAGTACGACCAGTACCAGACGCAGTACGCGCCCGGCATGCAGTATCCGCAACAGGTTGATGATTAAAAAAATCAAAATCAAAACGTTTATTCACCAAGTAGGATACCAGCAGGCAGAGGGCTCTTCTACATGTCACTTTTTTATAAATACCAGCGCTTTCAGAAGGACCAACATTGTCAAGAAGAATGCGCCGCAAGAAACTTAGTCCGTGACACTCATTCGCTCGTGTCAATAGGGGAATTTAGTTTTTCATAATATTACTCATAATTTTAACTTGTCATATCAACGTTTGTCATAAACTATAGAAGCGTACTATGTTCAGGATTTATTAAAATTACATGTTATAGAATCCGGTAGAATAGGACAATTCCGAAGAAAATACTGTTTCAGAAACAAATAACTTTATGAGCAATGAAAATTATGAAAAATGATATGTATGACATGGTCTACTAATGTTTCGCAAATTACGTTTCCCAAACTGATTCACTTGGCAAATGTTTCATTTCCCAAATGTTTATTTTTTCTGAAACTGTAAACTTTTCAGGATTGTTATAAAACAAACCTAACCTAACCTAACCTACAAAATAGTCCTGAAATATGTCCTGAATAGTTTACAGTTTCAGAAAAAATAAACATTTGGGAAATTAAACATTTGCCAAATGAATCAGTTTGGGAAACGTAATTTGCCAAACGGAAGTACACCGTATTACATATTAAATTATGAGAAACCATGCAGCCCCAGCCCTAGACACCTTTTTTACGTAAAACTACTCATAAAATTACGTTATACAGCTTTAAATTAAATCGAATTATTATCTTAACCTATTATATTTAACGACCGCTTTAGCCTAGTTGGTAGTGACCCTGCCTACGAAGCAAGAGGTCCTGGGTTCAAATCCCGGTAAGGGCATTTATTTGTGTGATGAGCACGGATATTTGTTCCTGAGTTATGGATGTTTTCTATGTATTTAAGTATTTATTTATCTATATAAGTATGTTTATCGTCGTCTAGTACCCATAGTACAAGCTTTGCTTAGTTTGGGACTAGGTCGATTTGTGTAAGATTGTCCCCTAATATTTATTTATTTATTTTATTTATTTATTATGCGCAGGACCGAGACCTTATTTGTGAATCAACATGAAAAAAACACCTTGTGAAGTTTCTTGCCGGATCCTTCTCAACAGGTTTTTTCCGAACCGTTGATAGAGTCTTCGACATTCATAAGTGCCTCTTCTAGCTTAAATTGAACAAAGATATTATGATTTTCATGACTTTCACTTTGGCTTTGAGAAGAGGGGGGAGGGGGGAGGGTATGTTATTTGGGTAAATGTACTTTAAGACTATTTAAAAGCGAAAAAGTTTTTCGGGTGCGCCGGTGGGATTCGAACCCACGTCTCCTGGGTATGCGCCCCAACGGGTGTTCTACCAATTGAACCACGTCGCATCCAACCGACTCCCCCGAAATTCTTAATCGCTTACATACGTCAGCAGTGGCGTATCAGTGGCCGTTGGGGCGCATACCCAGGAGACGTGGGTTCGAATCCCACCGGCGCACCCGAAAAACTTTTGTCGCTTTTAAATAATCTTAGATTCGGTGAGCAGCCGTACTGCTAATAAAATAAATAAAAACTTTTTAACAAAAAATTAAACCGCCGAAAAAACTGAAAAGCAAAAATAATACCTTTTTTGTTTGACCTTAATCTAGGTATCAGTTTGAAGTCGGTGCCTCAGCACTTAGCCAGGAGGAGTGGACTTATAATCGTCTACCTGATTGGCTTCTATCACTCCTCCTGGCTCGTGCTGAGGCACCGACTTCAAACTGGTACCTAGATTAAGGTCAAACAAAAAAGGTATTATGTTTTGCTTTTCGGTTTTTTCGGCGGTTTAATTTTTTGTTAAAAAGTTTTTATTTTGTACTTTTTTTCCATCCTTGGGGTAATTTTTTTTTCAAATTTATAATACCAACTTCAAGGTATCCCTATCTATCCAATAAAAAAGAATTATGAAAATCAGACTACTCTGTAAAAAGTTAGTCAATCGTCCCCTGTTTTCCTACCCTTAGGGTACGAGTATTAGTTCCAAATTTAAATGGGACCACCCTTGGGGTATACGCTTTCCAATAAAAAAAGAATCATCAAAATACGACTACTCTGTAAAAAGATATGCGTGATCATACATAAAAAAAAAAACAAAAAAAAATATACACGTCGAATTGAGAACCTCCTCCTTTTGTTTTCGTCGGTTGATAATATTTAAATGTACTTTTCTCAAAGATGCATAACTTTACGTTCTCATTCTGAGAGGAGGCCTGTGCCCTGCATGGGACGTCCTATCATAGGCAGGGATCAATAAATGATGATTGAATCATCCTCACCACTATCTGTTCTTAGACGGCGAGCCCCGCGCCGGCGCCCGCGCCCGCCGTGGAAGCGGCGCCCGCGCAGAAGCCGCCCGTACCCGAACAGCACGCCGGCATGCAGACCGTGCTCGATGCCATCCGGGCCGAGTGCCTCAACAGGGCGGCCAACCCGGTAACTATGCAACACTACCGTGACCTAGGAGCCCCGCGCCGCGGCGCAGAAGCCGCCCGTACCCGACCAGCACGCCGGCATGCAGACCGTGCTCGATGCCATCCGGGCCGAGTGCCTCAACAGGGCGGCCAACCCGGTAACTATGCAACACTACCGTGACCTAGGAGCCCCGCGCCGCGGCGCAGAAGCCGCCCGTACCCGAACAGCACGCCGGCATGCAGACCGTGCTCGATGCCATCCGGGCCGAGTGCCTCAACAGGGCGGCCAACCCGGTAACTATGCAACACTACCGTGACCTAGGAGCCCCGCGCCGCGGCGCAGAAGCCGCCCGTACCCGAACAGCACGCCGGCATGCAGACCGTGCTCGATGCCATCCGGGCCGAGTGCCTCAACAGGGCGGCCAACCCGGTAACTATGCAACACTACCGTGACCTAGGAGCCCCGCGCCGCGGCGCAGAAGCCGCCCGTACCCGAACAGCACGCCGGCATGCAGACCGTGCTCGATGCCATCCGGGCCGAGTGCCTCAACAGGGCGGCCAACCCGGTAACTATGCAACACTACCGTGACCTAGGAGCCCCGCGCCGCGGCGCAGAAGCCGCCCGTACCCGACCAGCACGCCGGCATGCAGACCGTGCTCGATGCCATCCGGGCCGAGTGCCTCAACAGGGCGGCCAACCCGGTAACTATGCAACACTACCGTGACCTAGGAGCCCCGCGCCGCGGCGCAGAAGCCGCCCGTACCCGACCAGCACGCCGGCATGCAGACCGTGCTCGATGCCATCCGGGCCGAGTGCCTCAACAGGGCGGCCAACCCGGTAACTATGCAACACTACCGTGACCTAGGAGCCCCGCGCCGCGGCGCAGAAGCCGCCCGTACCCGACCAGCACGCCGGCATGCAGACCGTGCTCGATGCCATCCGGGCCGAGTGCCTCAACAGGGCGGCCAACCCGGTAACTATGCAACACTACCGTGACCTAGGAGCCCCGCGCCGCGGCGCAGAAGCCGCCCGTACCCGAACAGCACGCCGGCATGCAGACCGTGCTCGATGCCATCCGGGCCGAGTGCCTCAACAGGGCGGCCAACCCGGTAACTATGCAACACTACCGTGCGTATCACAGAGCACTCGCTTTGACCTAGAAGCCCCGCGCGGGTGGTGAAGGAAGACGCACAATTTTATTTTTTGTTGTACCTTTTGACTTTTTTTTTAATTCGGAAAGTATTATGTGATTTCTGCTCAGTATCACGAGCTCTTTCGATCCTACTAGGAGAAAAAAAGTGTCCCAAATTTTTTCCCCGTTCCATTACCATTTTTTATAGACTTTATTATACTTGTTAACGCCTCGTCTGGAGATTGACCATGTAGTTTATGATATCTTCGCATCACTAACACGCGTTTAAAGAAATCTAGAAAAATAAAAACACCCCACGCTACTACGTGGCAACACTAGCTCGGAAATGTCATTATGACGTTTCGTGTCTTGTGACACGCGTTTTTTTTTCCTATGTTTTTATTTCTTACGTTGTTTTGTGCATAATTTGGGAAGTGAAGTGAGGTGTTTGTGTTTCGGCATGCCGAAGAACAAAGACAAATTGAAGCGGAGGCTGGTGGAGCTACTTTTGTCTTCGTCTGATGGTAAGCAGTGTGCGTGAGAGTGGGTGGTTCATTATTCTCGCTTTTTATTATGTTTTACGATGGGACGAGCGCCTATATGAAACGTAAAAAGCGTTTTTTCGTACCCAGGAAAAACATTAACTCGCGATATTACGAGCGAATATACGAGTTGTGTCAAACATAACCTAAGCGATAGGACGAGCGCCTATACTTGGTTATTCAAAGGCGCTCAATAATTAAATGAGCATCTTTACTAGATCTCATCAAACATACAAATCCTCTAAAAGATACTTCAAGTTGATTTACTAAATATCGCACGGTATTACGAGCGAATACATGTGATAAATTTCCAATTTTACTCCTTCTATTTCAGAAGAGTCCAATACAGCTAAGAAACGCAAGAATCGCATAATAAGCGATTCAGAATCAGAAGATGAGAATGTTTCTCCTCAAGTGGAAGAAAATAAATCAATTCCACAGGAATTTTTGGAAAAGATTGGATATGTTACCGAAAAAGAACAAAGTTTTGAACTAAACTCTGATATTGTTAAAATATGGAAAACAACCCTAACAAAGGGCCTGGATAATGACACAAAGAAAAAAGTCATGAAGGACATAGAATCAATCAAAGGACTTTCTACCACAGCTCCAATGCTTAACAATGAAATCAAGGCATCCTTAACACAACATGCTATGACAAGAGATAATCACCTGTGTGAAAAACAAAACCAAATTGGTTTTGCTATTTGTGGCTTGAGCAAATTACTCATCAAAATATTGGAAAATAATGACACAGAATCAGCAGAAAATCTGTCTAACTGCATTCGCCTCCTGTGTGATGTCCATTATTTGGAATCAAAAACAAGACGATCGGTTATACTACCTGGACTAAACAAAAACCTAAAGGATGCCTTAGAGAAAACAGACATTGCTGAATCTCTCTTTGCAAAGAATGTGAGTGATCTCATCAAAGAAAGTAAAACCATGGAAAAGTCTAAAAAGGAGTTACGTCCATTACAGCCTTTAAACAATTGGGGCCCGTCCGCAAACAAGAGGCAGGGCGGGCACAACGAGCAGAGGAACAAGAGAGCACAGGGACTGGTTGGGACATCAACAGCGAAGCCTGCTCCCCCGAAACGGCAACAACAACAACAGCGGCAGTATCTGCGCTCTCTCACACGGGAGAAGCCAAAACCTCCAACGCGCAACTACCGTCGTCACCCTTATTAGAGGCGAGTTATGCTGGCAGACTCTCTGCTTTTTACAAAAACTGGCATTTTACACAAAATGCCGTAGTTTTAAAGTGGATTAGAGATGGTTATGCTATACCTCTTCTCAGAGAAGTATCACAATATAAGATACCACAGAATAATTCCTTTTCTGTGACTGAAAATAAAAATGTTTCCAAATGCATTAAAAAACTAATTAAAATAGGAGCAATTAGCCAGTGCTTACCCACTGAAGGACAATTTTTTTCAAAAATCTTTATCGTACCTAAACCAAATGGCTCTCTTAGATTTATTCTAAATCTTAAGGAATTCAATAAATTTATCCCAGTTACTCATTTTAAGTTAGAAGATATAAGAACAGCACTAAATTTAATTGAAAGAGATTGTTACATGGCAACCATTGACTTGAAGGATGCATATTTTTTACTCAAAATAGAAAATAATTCTCAAAAGTATCTGAGATTCATGTTTCATGGAAATCATTACCAATTTAATGTTTTGCCTTTTGGGCTTTCGACTGCTTCATATGTATTCAACAAAATAATGAGACAGATAGTTACTCACTTAAGATTACAAGGTATCACATTAGTGAACTACTTAGATGACTATCTATTTATAGCATCTTCAAAAACAGAATGTAAACAAAATATTAATATGGCCATAAATTTTATCCAGTCTTTAGGCTTTATTATCAATAATGATAAAAGTCAAATGGAACCCAGTAAAAAATGTAAATTTTTAGGTTTTATATTGAATAGTGCGTCACATACCATCAGTGTACCTATAGATAAAAAGGAAAAAGTTCTAAATAAGTTGAAAGCAATGTCTCAGAGAGATAATTCTAAGATCAGAGATTTTGCCTCTCTGCTCGGTTCCCTAGTCTCAATGTGTCCTGCAGTGCCCTATGGGTGGCTATATACTAAGACTCTGGAAAGAAGCAAATACTTAGCCCTCTTAAAATCAGATGATAATTATGAAGCAAAAATGGAAATTACTAAGGAAATTTTAGATGACATAAAATGGTGGAGAAATAAATTACCTGTTGCTTCAGCTCCCATAAAACGAGGAAAATATAAATTTGAAATTTTTTCAGATAGTTCCACAACTGGCTGGGGAGTTGTATGTGGGGAACAAAAATTACATGGATTCTGGTCAAAAGAACAACTGAAATTTCATATTAACTACTTAGAATTATTAGCTATTTATTTTGCATTGAAATGTTTTACAGAATATGAAAATAATTGTGATATTCTTATCCGATCCGACAATACTACTGCAATATCGTATGTTAACCGAATGGGCAGTATCCAGTTTCCTCACCTCAACTCTCTGGCCAGGAAGATTTGGCAATTCTGTGAAGTAAGAAATTTGTACATTTTTGCTTCATACATACCATCAAAAAATAATGTAGAAGCAGACTTGCAGTCAAGAATATGTGACTCTGAAACTGAATGGGAGTTAGCTCCTTATGCTTTTAACAAAATAACACTAAGTTTAGGTTTACCAGAGATAGATCTCTTTGCAACATATTTGAACAGAAAATGCAAAAAATTTGTATCATGGAAAAATGAACCCGACTGTTACACCGTTGATGCTTTCACTATCTCTTGGACTGGGCTTAACTTTTATGCATTTCCCCCATTCAGTATGATACTACGCTGTTTGAGAAAAATACAACAAGACGATGCTGAAGGCATACTAGTTGTACCAAATTGGCCTTCACAGGCATGGTATCCCCTATATAGAACCATGCTGACGTCAAAACTTGTTTATTTAAAACAAGGGATACTCCTTAGAGTGTGTCAATATAATATTAAACTCTTTAGCTAAAAGTACTTTACAGCAATATAATTCTTGCTACATCCAATGGTGGAACTTCTGTCAAATCCACAAAGCTGACCCCACACTCAAATCCATTCCACTTCTTTTAGAATTTTTAACTAAAAAGTTTCACAAAGGAGCTATGTATGGCACCCTTAACAGTATGAGGTCAGCTTTATCATTGTTACTAGACAGTGAATTAAGTATAAACAAAGATATCAGCAGATTTTTCAAGGGTATTTTCAGACTAAGACCAACCAAACCAAAGTATAATGAAACTTGGGATCCAACTGTGGTGTTAGATTTTGTTAGTAAGCTTTATCCCAATGAAAATCTAGATTTAAATGTATTATCCAAAAAACTTTTAATATTACTTGCTTTAACAACAGCACAGAGGTTACAAACATTTTCAAAAATAACAATTGATAACATTTCTATAAGTAATGATTGTGTTAAAATAAAAGTACCTCAGCTGATTAAAACATCCAGAATAAATTCTTCACAACCTCTTTTGATGTTAAGATTTTATGAAAAAGAGAGCATATGTCCGGCAAAAACTCTTTGTAATTACTTAAAAGTGACTGAATCATTAAGGTTAAATCATAAGAATCTCTTTATTATCACTAGAAAACCACATTCTCCAGCATCTACTCACACTCTGAGTAGATGGATAAAAGATATCCTAACAGAAGCTGGAATAGATACCGCAGTATTTACTGCACATAGCACACGACATGCCGCGACATCTGCCGCAAACAGAAAAGGTCTGAATATAAGTTTGATTAAGTCAACAGCTGGTTGGTCACATAAATCACAGAATTTCGCTAAATTTTATAATTTACCTCTGGTTGACAATACTAATTTTGGTGACTGTATTTTAAATCATTAAAATAAAAATTGTATGAGTAAATAATTAGTACTCAGACTAAGATGATTAGCATAACATTTTATGATTGGAAATAAACTTTCCTGTTTTCCAGAATTATTTCTCTATTTTCATTAATTCGCTTATCTTTTAACATCTACATGGTCAATCTCCAGACGAGGCGTTAACAAGTATAATAGCATGATCAAAGTAACTTACCTGTAAGTGAACTTCGATCATTATTATACGCCGTTAACGCCTCGTCTGGACTCCCCTACCCCTATTTACACATATTTCCCCTCCCAGCTAATTAATGAAAATATTTTTCTTTGAACATAATGACATTTCCGAGCTAGTGTTGCCACGTAGTAGCGTGGGGTGTTTTTATTTTTCTAGATTTCTTTAAACGCGTGTTAGTGATGCGAAGATATCATAAACTACATGGTCAATCTCCAGACGAGGCGTTAACGGCGTATAATAATGATCGAAGTTCACTTACAGGTAAGTTACTTTGATCATGCTATTATGACCGTAACGGAATGGAAGAATCGAAAATTATTTGAAAGTTTTGTGACACATTTTTTCTCTTAGTAGGATCGAAAGAGCTCGTGATTCTTAGCAGAAAACACATAAAACTTTCCGAATTTAAAAAAAAAAACCGGCCAAGAGCGTGTCGGACACGCCCAAGGTAGGGTTCCGTAGCCATTACGAAAAAAATCAAGTAATATTTTTCTAAGGATTTCGTATGTGTACGGAAATCATCCAAGTTTAGGTATGATTTATACCTTAGGCTACTATTTACTCTAAAACTACAAATAATTTCCAAGCAATCTTAGCCGCTATAATTTTCCTAGTAAATTTGATATATTTACTACCATTCTGAATTTTTTCAAATTTTTCCACCCAACAGTTTAGATTTTAGAGGGCGGGAGGGGACGGTCGATTTTAATGAAAATTTTCACTTTAAAATTGAATATTTCGCAAACAGATCACTGTATAGAAAAATCATGTTAGCAACCCCGCAATGGTTTTAAAAGACCTATCCCTCGATACCCCACACAATAGGGTTAGTCGAGAAAACAAAAATCACCCCCACTTTACGTCTATGGGAGGTACCCTAAAAAAAATATTTTTAGTTTTTTTTATTTAACCACTTTGTCGGCGTGACTGATATATATATTCATGCCAAATTACAGCCTTCTAGTACTAACAGTCTCTGAGCATAGCCGCGGACAGACAGACAGACGGACAGACATGGCGAAACTATAAGGGTTCCTAGTTGACTACGGAACCCTAAAAAGTCAAAGGTATAACAAAAAATAAAATTGCCCACCTGACCAACACGCTGTGATATACACCGCGCTCGTTCCCATCCGGGTCGAGTGCCTCAATAGGGCGGCCAACCGGGTAACTATGCAACACGTTACTATACTTTTCGCAGCGAACTTGCTTTGACCTAGGAGCCCCGCGCTGCGGTGCTGAAGGCGCCCATACCTGCTCCGCATGCTGTGATTCAATTCAAACCATGTTTGATACCCGTCCGGGCCAAGTGCCGCAATAGAGTTGCCAACCCGGTAACTTACACAAAACTACTATAATGTGCCGCCGCGGTGCAGAAAGTGTTGCAAACCATGCTTGACGCCATTCGGGCCATGTGCGAATTACTTTAGCCCCCCCCCCCCCCCCCCCAAGACACTGGTCCTTACCTAGTTTGGGAGGTCAGAATGTATGACAACTCTTGTGACTTCTCTCTACAAACTTTATCTATTGAGCACTGTAACTAGTTTGATGTTGATTGTACAATAAACCCTTAGATTATTCATACACTAGACTAGATAGAGTTTAGGCGGCATGAAAACGTCCTGAAAAATATAAGCCAACGGTTGGCTTATATGCCATTTGCCCTCTTCAACCGGAATGACGTAACGCGATCGTAATATGAAGCTGTCAAATGGGTTTTTGGACGTTTTGTATCGCAGTGTTTGCTACTGACACTCTATCTAGTGTATAAATATTATTATTATTATTTATTATTATTACTGGCCTATTCTGTCCCACTGCTGAGCAAAGGCCTCCCCCCAACATTTCCAATAATAAATTAATAAATAATTTATAAATAATCTAAGAATAAATATTTTTTTTTACTTCGTTTCCCCTTATTTCATTTATCATAATTTCACTTGCAATACCAAAGTTTGCCATAAATTATGCAATAGGTTAGGTTAGTTTAATAATAATTCGAAAGAAAAACTGTTTCAGAAATGAATTACTTTATGCCAAATGAGAATTAGGGATGTCTATTTTTTTGCAATGTATAGTAATTCGAAAACCATTTCGAGATAAACGCTTTTAAACTCGTTTTCTGTAGTTATTTAATTTTAATATTATGTAATGAATTTATTACATAATAAATAAGCAATGACCTTCATTTGACATTGGTGTAAATTGCGTGACCGGTCCAAGTCGTACTTTATTATGTGTGGTTAGAATTACTCACAATTTACGCGTGGATTATACTACGGAGTTTGATTTGGACCCGCTGTCTGACATCTAACACATTGACAGCGCCAGTAAAGTGACACTAGTTACAGTGTACCACTACGCAAAAAATAATTAAAAGGGGTCGCCTTATCGTACGCATTAAGATAGATTTAGAAATTTGGCAGTGTGGGAGCCCTCAATTATAATCTGACGTCACCAACCAAAATAGTTTCAATAACTAATTGTGAAAAAAGTAGTGAACTAAATGACAAAATATTGAAATTAGTTTCTTATAATTGACTTTTCTATACAAAAAAAATATAAAAACCACTGTTAATTTTTTTTAGACATTCCCAATTATGGAAAACGATACATTATGTCTTTAGTAAATTTAAACTTAATTAAGATTGCTTTTTTGACAGCAAATGAAGAGGAAATTAGAGGACGTGCAGCGGCGGCTAGAAACATTGTACGACATGCTGCGAGAGTATAGGGTGAGTAGACGAATGTTAACCTCACTGACGTGCACAATGATACACGTATAGGTAACGCCATCAGAGTTGAGGTCACGCACACAACAACACATCATGTAATGACAGCGGGATTTTGACGTTTATTCGTACCGATAGCAAGTTCAACAGACTCGACATAGAGTTACAAGATTGACTAAAAGTTTCTTCAACCTATTTCGTTAAGAATAATTTAGGAAAATACATCTACTTAGTTCAAACACAACGGAAAATAAAATATTTTGAAATACTTTATTTAAATCAGATAAGCATATTTTTGGCTATTTAAAAAATTACCGATTTTTTGTTGCGAATATTTCTTGTCAGTTTAAAATTGTTTTAATTCAAAAATAGGTTCTATGAAAAAGAAAATTATAATATGCATAGTATTGTGTAAGTATTTCATCATAAGATCATATAACTCACATTTTCATTCACTCGCTCATTTCATTCATTCACTACCTTTTTTGCAATCGGTACTTTATGTAACTGTGTGTAATATCATTCGCCTCAACTCTCGTGGCGTTACCTATAGTTAGTTTGGCGTAGTAGCCATTGAATTTCTTCTCAGGCGTGTGCAGGTTTGCTTACTGTAAACTTGGGTGCCCAAAAATGGGAGAAAGGGGGGAATTTAGGACGTTTATATTTCGAGGCCGATTGCAGTGGTACAGAGCCAAACATACTCTCAAACCTTATTTATATTGATGCACGATACTAGCGCCACCACACGTTGTGTAAATTTGGAACTAATGAGATGCATGGTTGTCAACAGGCATCGATGGTTATCCTTAATTAGCAAGCCATGGAGTTCGGCAAATGAACTGTAGATGGCGCTGTATTGAACACTCACGATGTTTTCCTTCACCATAAAGTTCATGGTAAATTTCCAATTTAAAAATGCACATAACCAAGGATGATATAGACTGGATTGGCAGTCGCCATAGTACGGATCGGCCGCGGTTTTTGTAGTTCGATTATTAAATCTAGATGGCGCTGAATTATAGCCAGAGGCTTTGAAGGCAAAACAATACGACTACAGATGTTTCATATTACTACAAATGTATTATTTAAAAAAAAAATTAATTTAATACATTTGCAGTGATATGAAATATCTGTAGTCTTATTGTTTTGCCTTCAAAGCTTCTGGCTATATTTCAGCGCCATCTAGATTTAATAATCGAACTACAAAAACCGCGGCCGATCCGTACTATGGCGACTGCCAATCCAGTCTATATCATCCTTGACATAACTTACGAAAAACTCAGGTGTGTGCCCGGGCTCTGGGGCAGTCATCTGCTCCCAATCTGCACAGGACCCGCGTGGGAACTACGGCGCAAGCCCTTTCATTCTGAGAGGAGGTCTGTGCCCTGCAGTGGGACGTGAGCTGGGATGATGATGATGATGATAACATTTTAATCCCCAGCTATCCGAGTCGGCATTGAGCTCCCTCCACTCTTGCGTGCAATACGCGCAATCTTCCGACTACGATAACGCACTCCACGTAACCACTTCGCTGGCGACCGGGGCTGATTTCGCGGCGGTGGCCTCCTTCCTTCCTGGACTGAAGTCGCTGTTCCAAATGGCGGCCCAGCTTCAAGTGTACGCGCGGTGAGCTACGTCGAGGCGGTTGTAGTTCCGGCGTTTGCCGGTAGATGTCGCTGTTTTTAATTTAGAGTAAAACCAATGTAAATCACTTTTTGTGGAATAATTTCTGTAATTAATTGAATCGTGGTTGAGTAAGCAAGGTAACTGTTCAATAATTCATGTTTTTTTCTACGTTCCTACTGTGACGGTGGTCACAGCGTATTTTTTTTGTGGAATAGAAATCAATTAGTATGTATCACGATGTATAACGGGAGAAATGAGGGCGCCACTTCCTTCGAAACTGTCACATTTTGACGTAAAATGCTCTATTAAAAGGCAGTATATTACTGTGTGAGAAATTGTTGTTCCTCATTTCTTTTTCTACTTTTTACTATCAGGCTTTTTTTTTTGGGGCGAGACTCGTCAAACCATTGTTATTCGATGAAGGCGTAAATTTCTAGCCTTTTGCCCTTCGGGCATCTACAGATAAGGAACCTAACCTACCTATTTATGCGGAATAAAAAATGATTTCTGACGAATTTCCGAGTAGGGTCTCTCTATAGTGGTGTGACAACCTTGTGTGACCACGAGTCTGCCCCTTATTTTATCTTTTTTTGAAAAATGTTGATCACAGCGACATCTAGCGATTGGTGACTTCAAACAGGAATCGGTGATGAGTTAGTGTTTATAAAATGCAATAGGGATGTTGACACCATTAAAAAATAATTCGAAGACACGACTCCAGTAAAAAAACGCTTTATTTTAGCCCTGAAACCCTGATTAATTTTCGTTTAAATGCAAAATTAGATTTTTTGTTGCTTTAAAACAAATAAATAGTTAGTTAGTGAGTATGCGAACAAGTGACGTCATATGTTGCTATTGCCATTCAAACTCTATGGCAGAAATGTGTTTTGACAGCTCATAAAAAGTACGTCAATTGATTGGTGGTGTCAACATCCCTATTAAGTATGGATGAAAAAGCGAAATAATGAAAATCAAGCCTTTCAATCGATCAAGATACAACTTATTTGACCCCTGGCTGTTAGGGTTACGACTAAAGCGACATTATAATATTTCTATCTCACTCTAACGTATAGCTCTTTCTACGTTAATACGAGTGGGGGCTCTAGGGTTGTCACTTTTATATCGATTTTGATGCAATGTTAAATTGTATGTAATAAATATCAAAATTGTAGCTGGCAATTAATATGAATATAGACAACATTTTATATGTATGAAGATAATTGTATTCTTTTATTTTAATATATTTATTAAAGTACTGCCATTAAAGTTTACTTAAAACGTTGGATAGTGAATTTTATTTTGTATAATCCACACAAATCTTTAGAATGGGTCACTGAAATAAGTTTTAATCTATTTTTTTCACTAGGTAAGGTTTACCTACTACTCTGACCGTATCTACTTAAAAAAAAAAACTTAACTACAGTGGTTCTTTCCTATTAGTTAATTTCTTAATGCCATTTGTACTAACTCAATTATCCTACTTAATATTATAAAAGTGAAAGTTTGTGAAGATGTTTGGATGTTTGTTACTCAATCACGCAACAACGGCTGAATGGATTTACACGAAATTTGGCAAGGAGATAGTTTGAGACCTTAGGAATAACATAGGATAGTTTTTATCCACGAAAATTGCATAGTTCCCGTGGGATAGATAAACGAATTCTTCGCAGACGGAGTCGCGGGCAACAGCTAGTTAGTAATATTATATTTCAGTAATTTAATTTTGATTCGTGTACGTAATATGCGTCGATTCAAGTTTAAACTGGTTTTGATAACAGTGCCTTTTTTAACGATACTGCTCAGTAATAATAACCATTGAACTCCGCAATCTACAGATACAAAAGGCTATCTTATATTTTTAAGTTGTTACTTAGAAAGTTATTGTTTATTGGTGCATTTAAATAATTTAATTAGGATTTAATAGTATCAGTGATTAATTTCTTTAAATTATATTGAAATTAATATTACTTGCGTATAAGTAGTTCCAAATCACGTTTATCACCTTAAAGACCACTATTTTTTAATCTAAGTATAAAAACTATTTAACCATTTGCGCAGCGTTGACAACCCTACCGAAGTTGTGGTTCCTGAAAGCATCCAAGCTAGGAGTGTCACGTCTATCTATACGCTTGTAATAATGTTCTTCAACTTTATTTTTTTAAGTGAGTTTGTTTCAATGAACCTCCAAAGACACGAATAAAATATTGTATACGTGTGCTACGTACTGAATGTGACGACTAAAATAAATTAATATATTATTGCATGATAAATAACAATGTATTATAGATTTATTATTATAACAATGAAATATATTTTTAGAAATGATTTATCGTTTTTATTTATCCTTGGTTTCTCTGGTTTTCAGGGCTAAAATAAAGCATTTTTTTACTGGAGTCATGTCTTCGAATTACTTTTAATGGCGTCAACATCCCTATTAGTGGAATATACATTTTTTGTTAAATTTTCAAACTAGGCTCCAGCCTACTCAGCCTGCTGGTAAATCCGCAATTGTCAATTATTCTTGCAGATGTAAACTGAGCTTTACGTTTAATACTGCACGCAATCATCCCGCAACGTGCATATTAATTGCTTCAACAAACTGCAGCCTACATCCATTGTCCTAAACGGTCCCGCCGAGTATCGCCGAGCTTAAACGCTTCGTGTACTGCCGAGCCGTAATTATAGAAATGGCCCGCCCGGCGCCTTGCGGTTTGTTCCACTAAGGTCTTTTAGACTCCAACGACGCATATATTCGAACCGCAGGTTCTACGCTTTACGACAGATATTACAGTTACGGCGTGCAGAACTACATCTAGAGCCTACCTACATGTTTTTCTGTAGGATTCAACCATGAAAGTAATACTACGTACAACGGGAATGAGCTCTATCTGCGCATCTTGCAGCTAAAATAAAGAAAATAAAACCTTATGCTAAGGTCGTAAGAGTCTTGTTGCGCGCAAAATAAAAATGAAGCCGAGTGAGAGGGCAACCACTGAACTCTGTGTCCCGTTCTAACAGTGACTTAGAGTTGCCAGAGTTGATTTCAATCCTTTCGTTTTTTGTAGAACAATATTCGATTGATGTAATGTAATGAAGTAAAAACATTAACTTCTAAAATGTTTCTAAATATTAATAATAATTTATTACCGACATTTTAAAGCAATATTATTTGTTGCTACGTGTAAAAGCCTATATTAACGCAAAAATTTTGCTATTGGCGTATAGGTTTTCTTTTATTTGTATGAAATACGGACACCTGACCTGACAGCCCCACATGAACCATCCAACCAATCAACCATCGCCAGAGAGGGATAAGAGGTACAGTTACTGAGCTCTCGTTCGGCTTCAATTTTGCGACAACAGCTCATTCCCGATGTACGTAGTATTACTTCCATGGATTCAACTTCGTGTTTGACATTCCGATGTCATGGCGTATGAGTGAGAGCTGAGGCCGTATAGTCTAACGCTTCTGACGCTTGCCTTCGCTTTTACCATCTCTTTCTGTCTTCAACTTATACCGTTTCACAGAAAGGAATAGTTATTGCGAAGGCAAGCGTCAGAAGCGTTAGACAATAAGCCTGCTGTTGTACCTATACTTATTTGACACAGCTTTGAAAAGGTTACTTATTTTTAAATCGTACCTAATGCGCGCTGTACAGTCGACTGAGTAAGTGCTTTACCGTTTTTAATAACAGTTCCTACATCAGAATTAAAGCAATAAGATTAATTTTCACAATGACTTGTATGTGAAAATAGCCTTTGACGTTTTAAGCCGTACGTATAGTAAAATTACATAAAGCTTACCACTGACAGATGGTTTGCCTTCATTTCATATTCAACTTTAACGACCTACAAATAAAGCCAATTTTAAAATACTGTTACCCACGTTTGCAGATTTTGTAATAACTACTTTATTTGTATGGTGTTAAAGTTGGAAATGAAATAAAGGCAAGCAATCTGTCAGTGGTAAACTAAAAGTAAACGTATTGTACAAGGACATTGAACTTTAGGGTGGTAAAGGAATTTCTTGGTCGACTATTCCTGTACAGTCTACCGAAAAATGCATTTAGCTCCAAGCTGACGAGTAACCCGGTAGATTGAAAACATATATCCCTCGGGTTAAAAAAAAATATATAACTGTTTATTTCATAACAATTATACACTTATGACATTATTGGTTATTCCAAGCGAAAAATGTACAAGTCAGATCGATTTGGCTTAGTTGTGAGAGATATAAGTAGATATTGGCTTGGCTATGTGCGAAGCGGGTGGTGGGGGTACAGAAAACGATCGCAGCGCACAACATGGCAAAAATTGGAAGTAAATGGGGAGGAAATGTTGTGTTGTCGCGTAGGCGGCGCCACCGTCGTGCAATAGATAGATTGTAAGAAATAATTTTGAAAAATTCTGCTGCACTGCACACCCTAATGATGTTTAGACGACATTACCACTCTACAATCCTAAAAAATCTTTTTATGACAGATATCATCATCATCGTCATCATTTCAGCCGAATGACGTCCACTGCTGTATACCTTAAAGTCCGTCCCGCAACCTTAATATCTATAACAATTTAGGTATGAAGTATCTTTTTGTATTTTTTTTTCAACTTCATTTTTTATTACTTTTACGGTCATCCCGTGAAACTAAATACAAACTGAAATATAAGATGCACAGAAAAAACCCCAGAAAAAAGACCAATGCATAAGGTGATTATAACAGACTGAAATGTACGATGTACGGGAAAGATTCGTCGCTAACCTCTAGACCAGTGATGGCGTAGGGGTAAGCACGCAGCACGGAACACTGAGGACCTGGGCTCGATTCCCAGCATTGGTCTTTTTTCTGGGGTTTTTTCTGTGTATCTATATTTCAGTTTGTATTTAGTTTGAAATATTAACAACTATAGGCAATCGCTCTCTCTTGTTGGAGACCTACCTTCACTACGTCTTGCGGGCCGTACCCACCATTCGAAAACTTTTCAATACAGATGGTTCAATAGTTATATTTTGACATGGACCAGGGAGCAGTGTGGAGCGCACCCAACTATTGCGTACTCCAGAAGCGCGGGACGTACTCGACGTCATAATAGCCGAAACGACCGCGGTAAATGTACCGCTGTTTATAGTGCAGCGTTTTGAATTGTTATTATATTAGTCGTGTTTTGTGTTGTATATTTTCAGATGTGTGTATGTATTATTATTTTTATTATTATTTGGTTATACTGTTACGGTGTTACTGCTGTTGCCTAGTTAATTGTCGGATTGGTTCCAACGGAAGACCAGCGTCGGCTGCAAGGCCGACAACATTACATGCTGAGTTGGGACCATTTCGTGACAATATAAGTAAGTATCTCAGATTATTTAAAAGCGAAAAAGTTTTTCGGGTGCGCCGGTGGGATTCGAACCCACGTCTCCTGGGTATGCGCCCCAACGGGTGTTCTACCAATTGAACCACGTCGCATCCGTGATCGTGATCGTGATCGTGATCGATCGCGACGTGGTTCAATTGGTAGAACACCCGTTGGGGCGCATACCCAGGAGACGTGGGTTCGAATCCCACCGGCGCACCCGAAAAACTTTCTCGCTTTTAAATAATCTTAGATTCGGTGAGCAGCCGTGTACTGCTAATAAAATAAATAATATTTGAATATAAGTATCTGTTTCCGATTCCTCTTTTTGTATTTGGTGTTTCTTTTGTTCTTTGTCACGAATAAATGATTTTCTTTCTTTCTTCCTTTCATACCGCAGGAAAAGATTATACAAGGTGTCCTAAATAATCCGAAATATTTCAGCTGGTAGTTTTAGGTTGGTCGGAATGAACACCCCTCTAAAGGTTTTTAACCGACTTCAAAACAAAGAGGTGGTTCTCAATTCGTCTGTACTGTATGTTTTTCAGGGTTCCGTACCCAAAGGGTAAAAATGGGACCCTATTACTGAGACTTCGCTGTCCGTCCGTCTGTCCGTCTGTCATCAGGCTGTATCTCAAGAACCGTGATAGGTAGCTAGACAATTGAAATTTTCACAGATGATGTATTTCGGTTGCCGCCATAACAACAAATACTAAAAAACAATAAAATAAACATTTAAGGGGGCTCCCATACAACAAACTTGATTTTTTTGCTCGATTTTGCTCGATATTGATAACGGCAACAGGTAGACGCTTGAAATATTCACAGAATATTTAGTTTTATATTCACTTTCAAATTAAATAATTAAATTAAAAAAATAATAGTTTAAAAAAACTAAAAAACACGCTTTAAAAAATAAAAAATAAATTTTAATAAATTTCAATTCACTATTCTTATAGTGCAGTAAAAAATCTTAATAAGCAATTATTATATTGTTATATCCAGATCAAAATTTGTAAACAATTCTAAATATTGATAAAATAAATTATAATAGTTTAAAATATTTTATTGTAAAAAAAGCGTGGGGTGCATGGTGTCAATTGTCAAGGATTGTCATTTTGATAACATCTTAAAAAGCACCCCACGCTTTTTTTACAATAAAATATTTTAAACTATTATTATTTATTTTATCAATATTTAGAATTGTTTACAAATTTTGATCTGGATATAACAATATAATAATTGCTTATTAAGATTTTTTACTGCACTATAAGAATAGTGAATTGAAATTTATTAAATTTTTTTTTTTTTAAAGCGTGTTTTTTAGTTTTTTTAAACTATTATTTATTTTCTATTTTTTAGTTGCATTTTTTCTTTCTAACTTTACCCCCTCACCTACAACCCCCAAACCCCCTACACCCAACCCCCCAACATCCCCCACCCCATTTACCCAAACCCCCCCCAAACCCCACACCCTTACCCCCAATTCCCTAAACCCCCTTACCCCTCCTCATTTTACAAACCCCCGAACCACTTAAACCCAACCCCCCTAACACCGAACCCCCATACCCCCGGAACCCCCCCCACCCCCCCTCCCCCCCACCTGCCCCTCCCCCCTCCCCACTCCCCCCCACCCCACCCCTCCCACACCCCCCACCCCGCCACCTACCGCCCCCCCTTCCAGTTCCATCATCAAACCCTTGTTACCATCTAGGCCTCTTACCCCCTCCCCATTTCCTACAACCCCCCAAAATCACTTACCCCCGAACCACCCAACACCCCCACCCTATTTCCCGTAAACCCCCCCCCCCCATCCCCTAACCCCAACCGCCACACCCTAACCCCCAACCCGCCACCTACCCCCCTTCCAGCTCCATCATCAGACTCTTGTTACCATCTAGGACCAAAGTACTCGTCAAAACGAATCAAACGAGCCCAAACTCGATGGGGTTGTTTCGTTTTATTGTGGAGTGCCTTTGGCCATCTTCCAGCTCCATCATCAGACCCTGGTTACCATATGGGATCAAAGTGCTCGTCAAGACGAATCAAACGAGCCCAAAATCGATGGGGTTGTGTCGTTTTATTGTGGAGTGCCTTTGGCCATCTTCCAGCTCCATCATCAGACCCTGGTTACCATATGGTATCAAAGTGCTCGTCAAGACGAATCAAACGAGCCCAAACTCGATGGGGTTGTGTCGTTTTATTGTGGAGTGCCTTTGGCCATCTTCCAGCTCCATCATCAGACCCTGGTTACCATATGGGATCAAAGTGCTCATCAAGACGAATCAAACGAGCCCAAACTCGATGGGGTTGTGTCGTTTTATTGTGGAGTGCCTTTGGCCATCTTCCAGCTCCATCATCAGACCCTGGTTACCATCTGGGATCAAAGTGCTCGTCAAGACGAATCAAACGAGCCCAAACTCGACGGGATTGTGTTGTTTTATTACATAGTTCCTATGGCCACCATCCAGCTCCATCATCAGATCAGCTCCATGTTACAATAATATTGCATTGTCATCCAATTTACACATATGTGCAAAATTTCAGCTCAATCGGAAACCGGGAAGTGGGTCAAAATCGCGCCCTAAGGAGTCGGTTACAAACAAACATACATACAAACATACATACAAACATACATGTGAAGCTAATATAAAGCGTGTAATAAAACAAATATTTAAGGGGGCTCAAAAAACGTATTTTTTTGCCGTTTTTATAGAATGGTACGGAACCCTTCGTACGCGAGTCCGACTCGCACTTGGCCGGTTTTTTATTATTATAAGCTGGGCAAGTCCAGATAATGAGAATATTTTTCTGAAATATAACACAACACAAAGAATACTCAAGATTTGTTCTGTCTACACGAACAGACAGATTAGTATCTGTATCGAACTAACATCCCGAACGTCTTTTGTTAAACTTTAACAATAGTTTGTTATGTTCAAGTTAAGGGCCAGCTCTTTAAGATTGCGATAGCGAAGATAACTGTAATAATGTAACGCAGAGAAGAAAAATGGTCTATTTTTATGGTTAACAAACATGGCACAATCATAACTCTTGTTTCACTTATTATGTATATTTTATTTACCTTGCTCACTAAAATGGTACCTAAAGATCATCATCATCATCATCTTCATCTTTATCAGCCTATGTTCGTCCACTGCTGGACATAGGCCTCTCCCATGGTACGCCACTGAGCACGATCCTCGGCCACTCTCGGGTGAGAGCTGGGTAGCTCAAATAAACTAAACTTAGTTTATCGATAATCTTATAAAAGTGGCATTTTAACAATGTGACACGTTTGAAAATATATAAACAAATATCGTGCGTGCAGCTGCTCCGCGCGGAAGAAGTGAAACTTCGTAATGTGGAAATGAAAAAGGCACTTATACATCAATATGAACCTTATTGCAATAACTTAGAGAACTAAATTCACTTAGATTAGATTAGATTAGATTAGATTAGATTAGATTAGATTAGATTAGATTAGATTAGATTAGATTAGATTAGATTAGATTAGATTAGATTAGATTAGATTAGATTAGATTAGATTAGATTAGATTAGATTAGATTAGATTAGATTAGATTAGATTAGATTAGATTAGATTAGATTCATTTATTTCAAATTGAAAATTACAATTATATTCAGCATCCCAAATGTCACAAATATAAAGAATTTAGAAAAAGATCGTCAAAAGAATTTAAAAAACATAAATGAAAAATACATTAATATAAAATGTCACAAAGATAATATTAAAAACAATAAAAGTGTAATAAAAATGCTTATACATCTATGTGTTTAAATTACTCACTAGATGGCGCTTTTATCAAGTCTCATACAAATTAGCGAAACAAGTTACATAACTCGTCGCTAGATGGCGTTGCTCCTCGTGCGCACGTTATTTTCAATAATTTTTCTTGATTTTTCGTAATTCTCAAAGATATTCAATACTTTTATTACTAAATACGTTTAAAATACTTTATTCTACGATCTACCATTAAAATGGTTTTGATTTTTACAAGTTTTCATACTAAACCACGCAACTGTTCTGGATCACACTGACGAAGTTTTTAATATCCGTTAGTATTATACAGGATTATTTGTAATTCACTAGCATCCTTTTAACCCTAAACTCCTACCACTTAAACAAATGTTATTTGTTTTACGGCTTTTGTCATAACTAAATATTTTTGGTGTAATAACGTTTTGAAAATTTGAGACTACCTCTTATTTTTACGATACTCTGTGTATTTGTATGGGAAAAAGTGCTTCATTTTAAAAAGTCGTAAAACAAAAAACATTTGTTTCAGTGATAGGAATTCAGGGTTAAGAGAATGTCAGTGAATTACAAATAACCCTGTATACAATGCGAACGTCTCGTAAACGTCAACTTGCGTTGCGTTGCGTATTTAACGCAACGCATATCGCAACGCTTGTTGGAAGTCGCATTAGAAGTTTCACTTCAATAATCCAAACCGAATCGATGTTATTACTATGTCAAACACTCCACACGTCGTTCGTGCCAGGGGAAGCTAGGTATGAAAATGGTACAAGTAACGAGTAAGCAAGCCTTAACGCAGCAAGTAGGGTAGCAAATACTATACGCAGGTTGTGCGATCGAGGTACTGTTTCTTCGCACGTTTCCATTGTAATAACCGGATAAAAGTGAATTTCGTAACCATGAGACGACCCGATAGCCTCGTGGTTAGAGATCCTGGCTACGAAGATGTCCCGCGTACGATTCCCGATCGGGGCGGGTATGTATTTACAATACCGAAGTACGAAAGACCGAATGTATTAGGTAAAACATCGAATGGGTCAAAAGACCGACACGATTTTTTTCTGAAACCGTAAACTTCTCAGAATTTATTAAAACGGCATCATACAGAACCCATTAGGTTAGGTTACATTACAGTATACATACCCATCGGGGCAGGCCATCATTTCAACCGAAAGACGTCCACTGCTGAACATAAGCCTCCCCCAAGGCTCGCCAAACAGATCGGTCCCGTGCCATCCGCATCCAACGCGTTCCCGCAACCTTAACCAGGTCGTCGCTCCATCTTGTTGGAGGCCTGCCTACACTGCGTCTTCCGGTCCGTGGACGCCACTCGAGAACCTTTTTTCCCCATCGGCCATCAGTTTCTACGAGCGATGTGCGATGTATTTTGTAAGGAAAACACGAAAGTTTTTGCTTGAGTCTTTGATGTGAAGATAGAAAGAGAGACAGTTATGTTTGGTATATTACTGTAGACATATATACGTTTATATACATCATATAGATTGAGCTAAAGAAGTTTTACTTCAATCGTGTGGTCTAAAGCACATTTTATTTCACTATGAGTCAAGTGAGTCTCACGGTGGTTACCAATTTTTAATTTCTTACCATCGGATATCGTGTGTGTATGGAGATAAGGCCACGTCTCGGGATTAGCGTTGCGCAAAGAGGTCGCTACCGCGGGCCGGGCGGGATTAAAAATAATACACAGGGTACGGAGAACGGATGGGGCAATGCATCCAACTTAGTGCATGTAACGTTTTGTTGTAGAAATTCAATGAAGCTATTTTGTGGCTCTGAGTCATGTTCATGTTACGTTCCATTTGTTCAATTGTTTCATTGAATTTATGGCATAGCTTGTAAGTTGTCTATGTCAAGTATAGGGAAAACAGATTTTCATTGGTATAAGGAATATTGGTTAAAGGGAAAGCCGGTTTTCATTGGTATGGGGTTAACCGTTTTTAACTGGATAAGAACAGCAGGTTCCTTATATACATTTTTGTTTGATTAAGTAAAATAGTTTAATTTTGTTCTTAATAAGTACATACGAGTAGGCTGCCGTGCCTCTCAAGTAAAGGATTGTAGGTTCAAATCTGGGCTCGCACCTCTGAGTTTTTCGGAATTTATGTGCGAAATTACATTTGAAATTTACCATGAGCTTTACGGTGAAGGAAAACATCGTGAGGAAACCTGCTAACCCGCGAAGAAATTCAGCGGCGTGTGTGAAGTTCTCAATCCCGCAACTGGGCCCGCATGGGAACCTCGGCCCAAACCCTCTCATTCTGGGAGGAGGCCTGTGCACTCTAGTGGGATGTACCATCGACAAAAAGGTCGCCTTGACACCTTAAATGACCATTTTGCTTGCAGTGGCTAGACATCTGTCCATACCAATCCATACCCATGAACTTCAACGGCTGCAAGGAAATTTGTTTTGAAACTGGGCAGGCGGTTGTTTCGGCATAGGCTCTGCGATGATAATTATACGCGCTTCTAATTAGTTAGAAGAGTTTAGGACCTAAAACCCACCTACACTTTAGGTAAAGTGGTCGGATATTTTATTCTAGACCGCTTCCAGCCTTCTAGCTCCACGGCACTGACAAATATCAAATGAAAGACGTTTACCTGCATGCGCATTTGTTGCATTGTGCTGCATCGAATGCAATGCTGCTCGGCCAAGTGCAGGATGAATGACATCTTTGTATAACATTGAAATAGTCTTTTTAATTTTGCTGGTGGAATTTGAAAGGAGTTTATTTTTGGTTTAAGTTTTGAGGAATGAATAGGGTAAAATAACCAGTAGTCCGCCAGGTACCGGTAGTCGGGCTCAGTCCTTTTGCACGAGTGGGAAGAGCATGAGAGATATCTTTCGTACTCCTAGCACTCATATAAGGCTGACTACTGGGTACTTAAATAAAATTAATAAATATCACGGGACAATTCACACCAATTGACCTAGTCCCAAACTAAGCAAAGCTTGTACTATGGGTACTAGACAACGGATAAACATACTTATATAGATAAATACATACTAAAATACATATTAAACATCCAAGACTCGAGCACAAACATTCGTATTTTTCACACAAATATCTGCCCCGACCGGGAATCGAACCCGGGACCTCAAGCTTCGTAGTCAGGTTCTCTAACAACTAGGCTATCCGGCCGTCTAAACGTAAAAACTTCAACCTATGAAAATTTTTCTGATATTTCTTTTGATTAATAATAAATCCTCGTGCGAGGTCTGCCCTATTCCCTGCCATTCTTATTCGCAAATGCTGCCGCCCAGCAGCAGTGCTTGCGCTGCTGTGTTGCGGCGTGGAGTAAATTGAATTTCTTCGCAGTTGTAAACAGGTTTCCTCACTATGCTTTCCTTCACCGTAAAGCTCATGGTTAATTTCAAATGTAATTTCGCACATAAATTCCGAAAAACTCAGAGGTGCGAGCCGGGATTTGAACCCACGACCCTCTGCTTTAGAGGCTATAGGTCAAACCGCTTTACCACGGCATGAGGTAGCTATTCTATCTTAATTATTTTCAACAATAGCTCAATATTGGTTGTGGACAGCGATATTATATTAAGAAATACCCCACGAATACAATATTCTGAATGCATATCAAACTGAGATTTAGTGCAGCAGATGCCGATGTCCGCACAAGATGGCCGGTCACACCCTGCGTCCGTATCAAATTAATATTTGTTCACTATTATACTTAGATACTTAGACCGTGTTTTTTTTTTATTTCCGTTAAATTCAAAACGTTGCTCGGTACATTAACAGAAACTGATTTTTGTTAAAATATTTTTTTTTGTTTTTCATACATAACTAGCTGTTCGTCCGCGAAGAATAGGGGTATAAAAAATAACTACGACCTCAGGCCTACCGAATATGGAGAAAAGTTTCGTAAAAATGACCATGAGCTGCTTCGGAAGAGTTCGATAACAAACACCGTGACACGAGATTTTTATATACACTGACGAGCAAAAATAAAGGGTCGGTTACAAAAATGACGATAACTACAAAACCCGCTGTGATAGCTTCTTCGAATAAACTGAGTTTAGTAAAGAGTTTTATTCTCAATTAAACTTTTTCTTGTTACGAATTAAACTCTTTACTAAACTCATTTTACTCGAAGAAGCTATCACGGCGGGTTTTGTAGTTATCGTCATTTTTGTAACCGACCCTTTATTTTTGCTCGTCAGTGTATTAGATTAATCAATATTACAGTGCAAAAGGTCCCTTAGAGTTACACAAAAGTTACTGTCAATTATGACACAGTAAAAGAAAAAGTATGTAATGTCGAACGAACTCGCCTCAATAATCTCCTTGTAGCGAATAGCTGCACACACCTGAGAAGAAATTCAATGGTGTGTGTAAAGTTCCCAATCTGCACTGGGCCCAAGCCTCTCAATCTGAGAGAAGGCCTGTGCCCTGCAGTGGGACCTATATAAGCTGGGATGATGATGAAAAAAAATCTGTTTTTCTAAGCAAGAATCGTATCTTGGAATAATTGGAACTGCCCTATTACGAAGCAATAACAAAATCCATTTCAATTTCCGAAGTTGATGATTATTATTGGTGCGTAAACCGCGTTTAACGGCGTTGTAAGTAGTCCATAAAACACCGAAGAAACGAATTATTGTGTCGGTAAATCGCCGGAAACGTTGTTTACAGAAAAAACCTACACAAACAAGTTTATTTTTAACTAGCTATAACCACTTTGTACGCGTTTTCGTTCAACTCCAGGCACAGCCTCTCGAAGTGACAGTTTTTTTGGCGGTAGTTCTCACGCGGGCCCAGTGCAGATTGGGAATTTCACACACAACATTGAACTAATTCGCAGGTGTATGCGTTTTCTCAATGTTTTCCTTCACCGTAAAGCTCATGGTAAATTTCAAATGTAATTTCGCACATCAACTCCAAAAAGCTCAGATTTGTGGGTTTGAACTCACGACCCTCCTGCTTGAGAGGCCGACCGAACCAGTAGGCGAATACGGCGTGAACTATTAAAAATAATAGAAAATAAACATATATAATTATGTAGCTATTAGTGTGCAGTTTATTTATTTATTTATCTATCTAAACAGCGATCCGGATGTCACCAACGGTGCTGGCTGAAAATCAGCGCTGGGGTGCTGTAAACGCCTCAGCATTATGCTGAGCCAGTGTCAGATTTGCAACAGCAATGACGCATTCTATCTTTAGCTTTCGTGTTGTCTTCTGTTTTGTAAAATATTGATGATGATGTGTGTTGTGTTTTTGTAAATAAATGTATTATCTTTCTTTCTTTCCTATATTAAAAAATATCATTAGAAATTCACTTATATTATATATTCTTATTTAAGAGTTATACTCTTTGAGGAGTAAAATTAAACTATCAAGAAAAGGTTTATGTATAATGAATACCTATAAAGATAGTGACGGATAGTAGATATAATGTGATACGTAGTTAGTAAAGGTAACAATGAAAATACCCGTATTCCCGATCCACGTACACATAGCTAGTTCGGTGATCAAACAAGGGTGATTCATACATACATACCTACACATTCATAAATAAATCTATTGATAGCGTGTTGGTAGTCATGTAGAATGCGTCAATGGATTTTAGATAAATAATCATTTATGATTATCTGTATCTAATCAATGAAAGCATAATATTAAATAATAAACGAAACATATATAATTTCAAACTGCATATAGAGCTATGATATGGACGTACATTATAATATGTATGTATCTAAGTAAGACGCTCAGCCGCTAAAATCAATTGCCTCATGTTTTGTCCTTTTGGATACTCATCCCCAAGAAGTGGATGCGATACTTATGAGCCTAAAAACTGATAGTGCCCCAGGACTTGATCGCATCCCTACCAAATTTCTTAAACTTACTAGACCTTTTGTGGTACCTGTCATTAGTCACTTAGCAAATCTATGTTTTGAAAGTGGGGTTTTCCCATCGGTTCTTTAAAAATCCATAGTTACACCTGTGTTCAAGAGTGGCAAGAGAGACGATGCCAACAACTACAGGCCTATCTCTGTCCTCTCTGCAATTTCAAAAATACTAGAAAAACTTATAAATAACAGATTGAATTCATATTTAAATAAATTTGGAATCCTTTCCGACTCACAGTTTGGCTTCAGGCAGGGTAGATCCACGGAGGACGCTATTCTAGCTCTTACTTCTTTCATAACTGAGCAGGTTGACAGAGGCAGCAAATGTATGGCAGTCTTCTTGGACCTTAAGAAAGCTTTCGACACCGTCTCTCTTCCCATTCTTGTTCAGAAATTGGAACATATCGGAGATCGAGGAACACCGCTGGCTTTGTTGAGTGACTACCTACATGACCGAGGGCAACGTGTTAGGATAGGTGATTATGTTAGCGAGGAGTCTGAAGTATTTTTTGGTGTTCCCCAGGGTAGCGTGCTTGGACCTACTTTATTCTCAATATACATTAATGACCTGACTGATATGAGCATTGAGGATGGTCGCGTCTTATCATATGCAGATGATACAGTTATTATGTTTACCGGTAAATCTTGGAGCACTGTTTTTAACAGAGCTCAAATAGGTCTGCGTAGGGTAAGTCAGTGGCTAAACTTGAATCTTCTGACACTTAACATTGCAAAAACGAATTATATATGTTTTACTAAAAATGTACGCACTCAGCCAGACAGTAATTTCGATTTGAAAATGCACACCTGTGATATGAGTAACTTCTGCAACTGTATCCAAATAGCAAAAGTGACATCAACTAAATACCTTGGTATCATGTTGGATCAAAGACTCTCGTGGCATACACATATAGAATATGTTAATAACAGGATCAGAAAACTCACCTGGTTATTCAAAAAGTGACGACATATCACCACTAAGTCACTGTTAAATCAATTATACACAGTACTGGCTCAACCTATTATTACTTATTGTAGTCTGGGGCGGTGCTGCAAAAACTAAGTTCTTGGAGGTTGAGAGAGGGCAGAGAAGTTTAATTAAAGTTATGTATTTTAAACCATATAGATACTCAACCAATGATCTTTATAAAATATCTGGGCTCCTCTCTATGAGAAAGTTATTTCTTCTGTTAACTGCCCTCAAAGTACACAAATCCTTGACATTTAACCCACAGTTAATGACTGGTAGAAGAAAGTATAATGTTGCCACTGTCCCACTCTGTAAATCTCGTTTTGCTAGAACTCAATTTCGAGTACTGTCAGCACGCCTTTATAATAAAATTAATAGAGTTAAAAATATATTTCCCTTACGGGTACAACCTTGTAAAAAGGCCTTAACAATGTGGTTGAAACCCTGAATTATGAAGATGTCGAAGAATTATTATAGTAGTTATTTGTTATGTAATGAAATGTTGGGTTTATGTACTAAGCTGTGATATACTTACACGCTCACTTGTTTGCACACACGCGCACGGGCACACATACGCACACGCGCATGCACACATACACACACACACATACACACACGCATCCACACACTCACACTATTGTTAGTATTGTATAGTTGTTATTGTTAAAATTTATTTGTTATGGAAGAGCGGAGTCTGCTGACACAGGTATTTTATACTTACTAGCAGATTCCAACCATTGCACTGTAAACCTAACTTTTAACATAATAATAGTACATTACTGCAGCGGCCGCGAAATAGGGGATTGCCGGCCGAGTAGTAATAGATGGCCGAGTGTTAACGAGGCCATCTAGAGATACGAGGCCGGCAATCCCTGTTCGTGGCCAAGGCTTGTATAGTGCTTTTCTCAAATAAATTCAAGGAAATGATACGAATGTTCAACTTATATATTCATATTTAATTCAAATTGTTTTTTTTTTATTCCCGCCAAAATATTTTTTTTTCCAGCAATTTATTTGTAAGCTGTTCCAGTTAATGTTTTTGACGCAAAATCTAGAGATGATTTATATTTATTAAAAAATTACGACCTTATTAATTGGTTATTTTAATAAATAGTTAACAATAAACGCCAATCCTTATTTATTTTATTAAATCTAGCCAAGTAAGATATTAAAAAGTAAATTCACAAACTAAATTTTTCTTAATTGGCAGTATGTCATTGATAGTCAATAAAAGAAAATACGACCCACTAAAACAAAAGACAATCTCTTTGCTGGCCTTGGCCAGCAATGTTTGTATGAAATTCCATTATTGTCGTCTAATTTGAAATTAGAACGAATCTTCCTCAACTGCTATACAATGGCATACTTCGTGTTCTATTGTCACGACTATAAGGACCACATTTCCTTGGATGTTTGAGAAAAAATATTTTTCTCAAACATGCTATGAAATATTGACGTTATGTTCCTTATATAGGTAATACGCCACGAAGTGTCACGTTGAAGGTGCGGGCTAGACGAGAGGTCAATAATGGAATTTCATACAACATTGCTGGCCTTGGCCAGCAAAGTGATCGTCTATTGTTTCATACTATGACGTTTATAGGTCTATGGCATCATAGCATTTAGCCATTAAAAAAAAACTATAAGCAATATTTTGCGTTTTGGTTCATTTAGACATTCTGCCACTACGTTTATTTAAGGTAAGGTAAGATGATGATGATGTTGGTGATGATGATGGTGATGTTGATGGTGTCGATGATGGCGGTGATGATGATGGTGATGGTGGTGATGATGGTGATGATGGGTGATGATGGTGATGATGATGGTGATAACGAGATGATGATGATGGTGATGATGAGATGATGATGTTGATGATGATGATGATGATGATGATGATGATAGTGATGATGGGTGATGATGATGATGATGATGATGGTGATGATGAGATGATGGTGATGATGGGTGATGGTGATGATGATGATGATGGTGTCGATGATGGCGGTGATGATGATGGTGATGGTGGTGATGATGGTGATGATGGGTGATGATGGTGATGATGATGGTGATAACGAGATGATGATGATGGTGATGATGAGATGATGATGTTGATGATGATGATGATGATGATGATGATGATGGTGATGATGGGTGATGATGATGATGATGGTGATGATGAGATGATGGTGATGATGGGTGATGGTGATGATGATGATGATGGTGATGATGATGGTGATGATGATGATGGTGATGATGATGGTGATGATAAGATGATGATGGTGGTGATGGTGATGGTGATGATGATGGTGACGACGACGATGACGATGATGATGATGATGATGATGCATGTTTGAGAAAAACTCTATACAAGCCTTGGCCACGAACAGGGATTGCCGGCCTCGTATCTCTAGATGGCCTCGTTAACACTCGGCCATCTATAACTACTCGGCCGGCAATCCCCTATTTCGCGGCCGCTGCAGTAATGTACTAATTATTAATTATTATTATGTATATAAGTATGTTTATCCGTTGCCTATTACCCATAGTGCAAGCTTTCCTTAGTTTGACTCTAGGTTAAATGATATCAATTGTTCCATTAATTTATTATTTACTAGCTGTTACTCGCGACTCCGTCTGCGAAGAATTCGTTTATCGCTGTCCCGCGGGAACTATGCAATTTTCCGGGATAAAAAGTATCCTTTATGTTAATCCAGGTGATAAGCTATCTGTGTGCCAAATTTCATTAAAAACCATTCAGTAGTTTTCGCGTGAAAGAGTAACAAACAAATGGACATTCACAGTAATATTAGTAGGGATTATAATATTAGGTAGGGGTTAGGTAGGGTAGGGGTATCATAATATTAGTAGGGATTTAAGTAATACAACTTAGTTCTTATCTCTGGGCAAACAATAAAAGTTTACACTTCTTTATTTCAGTCTCTTAATCCAATACAAAAGCCTACAAAACGTAGTAAACACTTAATTTAATTCTTTAAGAATTACACTCTTGTTGATGGAGTATCTTCCACTCATCTCTCTAACAAGCCATCTCCTTGATCTCCTGATACGACACGACACCGGCTTTTTCCTAAACTCTCACCTAGGCCGAAATCTTTTTTCTCTTCCCCTCGATCTTCGATCTTTAACGACCGCTTTAGCCTAGTTGGTAGCGTGACCCTGCCTACGAAGCAAGAGGTCCTGGGTTCGAATCCCGGTAAGGGCATTTATTTGTGTGATGAGCACGAATATTTGTTCCTGAGTTATGGATGTTTTCTATGTATTTAAGTATTTATTTATCTATATAACTATGTTTATCGTCGTCTAGTACCCATTGTACAAGCTTTGCTTAGTTTGGGACTAGGTCGATTTGTGTAAGATTGTCCCCTAATATTTCGATGGCCCCTACGTAAATCATCGAAACTCAAAATTGCCGTTTTTTTTATTCGTGTAATCTACTTCTTTTAAGCCATATTTTACACCCGCGAAAGGAAAAAAGAAAATTCTTATTTTGAAGCAGATATTTGAGTCGTAAAACATCGAAAACATATAACATTTCCGTAGTAGATCATCGTAAGTCTACATTCGATTGTTTACGTGGGAATAGTTGTCGTGTAAACGAGACGAAACTAACAGCTTCAATAGTATACGTCGCACAAGCCCGCGAGGCGGTCAGTTGGCAACAAGCGACCAACCAGCTAATAACGTTACAATTTTATTATGATTTTTGTTTTTATAACACTTAATAATGAGGTATAACAGATTTAATGCGTCGAAATCTAAAAAAATCTTGGTTTGATAACAAAAGACAGTGCAGCCACCGATAATGAAAAACAGTTAAGTTTGAACATTTTTAGTGATTATATTTTAAAAAGATTTTGTATTTTACGTTGTTAATAGGAATACTGTGCAGTTACGGTCAGTTATTGACAAATAATTATTAATTATGAACATTTAATAGTATTACCGACATAAATAATCGAAACTGTCAGTTTCAATATTGTACTTTGGAATTTACTATTGACTTGGTATCGAAACTGCCAGTTTCAATATTGTACGTTGGAATTTACTATTGACTTGGTATCGTAACTGCCAGTTTCAATATTGTACGTTGGAATTTGCCGTTCACTTTGTATCGAAACTGGCAGATTCGATATTGTATTGTGTTGATCAGAATATCAAACTATCATTAGGTACCTAGTATTTTTCAGATTCTTCGCTACCTGCAACTTGTACCTTTGGAGACAGAGAATGGGCCACCCTCGAGGGAATAGTTGACGAAGAACTATCTTCAGACAGAAACTTGGCTACGCCACATTTCTCTATTCTGGAAGCGACGGTAGAAAAAATACTAATTGCAATAAACAGTGATAAGGAGTCAAATATTTTAAGTAGCTCAGAAAATACTCCAGTGCCATCCCCATTACAAGACTTTGAAATCTCAATACAAAGCCAAACTGAAGATAATAAGCTACATTATAAGTTCGTTTTCTCCATTGACACCGCTGCCGACTAAATCCGGGAAACTACCTACACCATAGCTAGCTCTCTTATAACAGTATCAGAGTGTGATGAACCCAGGAAAAAAAGAAAAAGATGTGTCGTTCTACGTGCAAATTAAAATGTTACGATAAATTTGATACCGACACCCGGCAAAGAATATTAACCAATTTTTGGAAATTAGGGGTACATACTCAGCAGTGGGAATATGTAGACAAATTAACCGAAAGGCAACCATAAAAGTAAGAGAAAGTAGTAGTAAACTTTATCTGAATAATAACTTATCCGTCAAAAAAATGTTTTCCTTGCACAAAGAATGGGATCAGCTGCCAAACTATAAAAGTAAATCTGTCACACTACGTCAGTAGTACTAACACTGATTAGTGAATGAATACATGAACGTTGGATTCTATGTCCCAAAGAAAGACATTTGCGACAAATGTCATGCATTTTCAAATGAGGCAACATATATATGTAGAAAATAAAAAAAATGCAAGAAAATTTAAAGCAGATGACAAAATAGTAGCTCAAAATTCACCCGAAGTTGTTTGTGGTACATTTGACTTTTAATATTGAATTGTCCACTTGGAGATGTTGGACTTGCTGTATTTATAATATCAGCGAAAATTTTTGTAATATGGAATAAAGTCAAAGAGGTCAGGGTAGAAAAAATGCACCGAATTGTCTTTTCTTTAAATACGATTTAAAGGGCGAGCAATTTTGCTTAAACACAGTTATCACTACTAGAAGAAGTGGGAAAATAATGAATGAATGATGACGCTGAACTTAAGATGGCAATATGGTAACCTGCTGACTGTTACAGATGCAAAATATAAAGATCTTATTTCTTTTTGTTAATCGGGGGTGATACCTATCACCTAAAGAATATTAAACATTTTTTTAAAATATTAATTACAGTACAGTTTATTGGTGATAATGTTGACGATTCTGATTAGAATATTATATGCTAACTTATATTTCATATTTTGTTTAAGTTAGTGAGCCAAAAGGGTATTTCGTTTTTGTTCTCATAAGTAAGTAAGATTCATTCATTCGTGCAATAACGAGTTTTTGAGAAGTTTTTTGTTTAGTAATTTAGAGCGTTTCGATACATTTATGTTGTATGTTACGAGTTTTCTTATAATAATTTTTATTTATTTACTACATCTGTAGTTTGTTGAGAACTGTTTTGATTTTCACTAGCCATTACTAAGCAGTAATTATAAAAAAATAAGCTGTGATGATAACAGTGATTTAAAAGTCTGATTTCTAGAAATTTCTGAATAAAGTTTTCAATTAACAAAACAATTTTGATTTTATTTAAGTACTCATACTAAAAAGTGTCTCAAAAAATTGTGCGTTTATATTGAAACGGGTAAAATAGCTATAATAGAGATTTTTTTGTGGCGTAGACCATCTACACTACCAGTTACGTTAGCTACTGCAGTACTACTGTCGAAGTAAATAATCGAAACTAACATTTTGGATAAGACCTTTAAAAATAATTCCGGCGTAAAAAATCGAAATTGGCAGTTTCGATACATGTAATTCTCTTTATCACGACGTATGCTATCGAAACTCAAATTTCCAGAAAACTGTTATAATTTTCCTGAAAATAAAAATCCCGCAAGATAAATACTTACTTTATTAGTTATTATGGATATATGAAGTCAATGTAATATTTATATTTTCGGAATTATACCATAAACCAACTTCAAAACGCTATACTGAAAAGTGCAGAAATTGACTTTCGATGATTTACGTAGGGGCCATCGATTTATTTATTTATTTATCTTTCCTTCTAAAATAGTCTTAAAGAAGCTGTCTCCGTATCAAATGTCCAAACACTTAAAAATGAATAATTAACGACCCGCAAGACGTCGGTCCGCCGGCCCAGCAATACATCAAGAAACAAAGGGATATAAAAACTTCCCGCCCCAGGGCAGTTGTTCATGCACCTACGTGAACACACCATTATGTGTGCTTTTTAATTTTCACTGCAGGAGCACAAAGGTTTTTGTCGCTTTGGTATTGTTTTTATGCACTACAAAAGGTCCAGTAGACAGTACAGAATGAAACGTTAATCTTACAATATTTGAAATGAGAAATATTTATTATGTGTGTGTATTTGTGGTTGTATGGCTCGTATTTCATCATCATCATCATCATTTCAGCCGAAAGACGTCCACTGCTGAACATAGGCCTCCCCCAAGGCTCGCCAAACAGAGCGGTTTCGCGCCATCCACATCCAACGCGATCCCGCAACCTTAACCAGACGTCTCTCCATCTTGTTGGAGGCCTACCTACACTGCGTCTTCCGGTCCGCGGACGCCACTCGAGAACCTTTTTGCCCCATCGGCCATCAGTTCTACAAGAGATGTGCCCTGCCCACTGCCACTTGAGGCTGGCGATTCTTCGAGCTATGTCGGTGACTTTCGCTCGTGCGCGGATTTCATGGCTCGTATTTGCTGGCCAAAATTTACGACATTTACACACATCACACCCATATCCCCAAAGGGGGTAGCCAGAGTTCACGAAACGCTAAGTATTACGTTTTGGGGCTAGGTTATCAATTTTATTTTAGATTTAACGTTACATGAAAATGATACAATGGTGACAGATTGCTAGCCTATCGCCTACAATATACCTCAATCTAGTTCCGTAGTCACTTTTTACGAACCACGGAAGAAACAGAGAGGTTTTATTCTAAACTCGACACCCACCTGGGTCGACAGTAAAATCTTTGAATTTACTTCACTCACTGGAACTAAAACAATTACTTTGCTCACCCGCGACCTTACAATATAGTTACGTTTATGCAAGAAATGTGCGTTCATGCAGTTCCTCCACCTCCACACTGTACGAACACACACAAATCACATAAACCCAACCATCACCACCACCAAGCTACACTGACGCGTTTCGAACTCAACCAGAGCTCATCTTCAGAGTTACCACAACCGTATGCTATGCTACCAACTGTTAAACTCTTCCAACTGTTAAACTTCTTGCATAAACGTAACTATTGTAAGGTCGCGGGTGAGCAAAGTAATTGTTTTAGTTCATTAATATGGACCTCCGCAAAGTAACGCCTGATTCAATAAATTATTCACTCACTGGTTCTCTAATTTTTTGTCGAAAATCTATTTCGTCAATGATTAATTTCCCAACTGTTTCATTATTATTTTTTTTTTTATATAAGAGGTGGCAAACGAGCAGACGGGTCACCTGATGGAAAGCGATCACCGTCGCCCATGGACACCCGTAACACGGGGGGGCATCACAGGTGCGTTGCCGACCCTTTTAGGAATTGGTAGGCTCGTTTTTTAAAGATCCCTAAGTTGTAACGCTCCGGGAATGCTGCCGCAGAAAGCTGATTCCAGATCTTTGTCGTGCGAGGAAAGAAGTTTCGCTTAAAACGCACGGTACTAGAATGCCAATCATCAAGATGGTGAGGATGGAAAGACAAACGGTTCCTCGAAGTGCGGTAGTGGAATTTAGCCGCAGGCAGCAATTACATTATGGACGAAATGGACATTATTATTATTCATTATTAGGCATTATGGACGAAAGCTTTTTTAGGGTTCCGTAGTCAACTAGGAACCCTTATAGTTTCGCCATGTCTGTCCGTCTGTCTGTCTGTCTGTCTGTCTGTCCGCGGCTAAGCTCAGAGACTGTTAGTACTAGAAAGCTGTAATTTGGCATCAATATATATATCAGTCACGCCGACAAAGTGATTGAATAAAAAAAAGTAAAAAAAATTTTTTTAGGGTACCTCCCATAGACGTAAAGTGGGGGTGATTTTTTTTTTCTCGGCTAACCCTATAGTGTGGGGTATCGTTGGATAGGTCTTTTAAAACCATTGCGGGGTTACTAACATGATTTTTCTATTCAGTGATCTGTTTGCGAAATATTCAACTTTAAAGTGAAAATTTTCATTAAAATCGGCCGTCCCCCCCCTCTAAAATCTAAACTGTTGGGTGGAAAAATTTGGAAAAATTCAGGAGGGTAGTAAATATATCAAATTTACTAGGAAAATTATAGCGGCTAAGATTGCTTGGAAATTATTTGTAGTTTAAGAGTAAATAGTAGCCTAAGGTATAAAACATACCTAAACTTGGATGATTCCGTACACATACGAAATCCTTAGAAAAATATTACTTGATTTTTTCGTAATGGCTACGGAACCCTACCTTGGGCGTGTCCGACACGCTCTTGGCCGGTTTTTTTTTGTAACTTAAGTATGTCACAGTATTGTTATAAAATCAACCTAACCTACATGGTAAGTTCCCGATCCGCACTGGGCCGTGGGAACTGCGGCCCAAGCCCTCTCATTCTGAGAGGAGGCCTGTGCCCTGCAGTGGGACTTATACAGGGTTATTTGTAATTCACTAGCATCCTTTTAACCCTAAACTCCTACCTACCACTTAAACGAATGTTTTTTGTTTTACGGCTTTTGTCATAACTTAATATTTTTGGTGTAATAACGTTTTGAAAATTTGAGATTACCTCTTATTTTTACGATACTCTGTGTATTTGTATGCGAAAAAGTGCTTCATTTTAAAAACTGTAAAACAAAAAAAAATTGTTTGAGTGATAGGAATTCAGGGTTAAGAGGGTCAAAAAAGGCAAAAGTCAAAACGTTTATTCTGCAAATAGGCCGCAAAGGGCTCTTTTACATGTCACTTTTTTAAACTACCAGCGCTTTCGTAAGGACCATCATTGCCAAGAAGAATGCGCCGCAAGAAACTTGGCAGGAAGTCATCTTTTCAAATTAAAATATAATAAATTACAAACTAAAAAACCATACAAATATAGAATTAAATAAAAATAATAATAATTATATAAAAAAACAATACAGGGATGTATTGGGTCCCATAGTTAAAAAAAAAAAAAAAAAAAAAAAAAATATATATATATATATATATATATATATATATATATATATATATATATCAGAGATAGTCTTCCAATGTCACAATCATTAAAAATGAATGTGTTAAAACACATTTCAGGTCAAGTAACCATTAAACTTTTGGATTTCAAAGGCAAGCTTACGCCTGCCGCCCCCAAAGTTGGCTCACAAGCTCAATGTTGGTTGGATGTCAGTGAATTACAAATAACCCTGTATAGGTTGGGCCAATAATGACGAACCTACATGGATTCTACAGGGTAGTCCTGAAATATATATCTTGAATGAATAGTTTACAGATTCAGGAAAAAAAATCGTTCGTCCAACAAATGGAAAATGAATCGATTAATACCTATATCCTATACGTTAATCTAGATTAAAAATATCCGTGTGCCAAATTTTATTACAACCCGTCAACCGTTTTTGCACTACCTAAGACTATGAATGGATCCATCCATGCAAGCTTTCGTGTTTATAATTATTACTAAGAAAAGTCGTTATTTAACCAACATCACCAAATTACAGTGGCCAGTAAACATTAAGTGCCACGGCCATAAAAATTCTATATTCCCGCAATTGTGGATGCCCCACGATTTGGCAAATGAGTGGCATCGCTCCTTTATGGCTATTATAGCTCTCTTTTATCGCATTAGGAAACAGGATGTAAGAAAGTAATGTTAGTGTATCTGAAATACAATTAGGATATGAAAAATTCTCATCATCGTATCAGGCAAAAGGTGTCCACTGCTGGACGAAGGCTCAAAGACTCAAAGAATTCTACAACGATGAAACAAAATTTGTGTTCATGTTAGTTAGTTAATGCTAAAGAATATAGTGTATGAACTCAATTGTTCAATTTTGTCTGATAAAATTTAGGTCATCATGAAAATAAATCACAAACTCAATGTACGGACACCTCAAATTAAATAACCCTGATTAAAACAATTGAGTTAAGGCAATAACTGAGTTAGAAACCCTAATTTCGTATGAAACTTTTTTGACGTGATAACGTCTAATAAATCGATGAACGCCGGCTGCATGCACAAAAAAGGATGACGCAATGTAACGTACATGTACTTACACAGCAGTGAAAGCCAGATGTACAAGCGAGCAGCGAAAGCCAGTATGTACAAGAGAGCAGCGAACGCCAGCATGTACAATCTTAGTACTAGCGCTCGGGTAATTTTCAATGCGGGGGGGTGCGTTTGCGGGGTGCGGGGGGGGAGAGGGGAGGTAGTAAAGGGGGATGTAAATTTCATTGATTTTGCCGTATGATGCCCCGTTTTCAAGATATTTGACAAAACACCGATTCTCGTCCGATCACCGAGGTTAAGCAACATCGGGCGCGGTCAGTACTTGGTTGGGTGACCGCCTGGTTTCATTTTTGTTTTTTAAATGTTTTGTTATGACGTTGTCACGTTAAACTATCGTCCGTAAACCGACTTTACAGACAACCGGTTTTATTATAGATTTATAATCTTTTTAAAAACACGAACCATTTAATTAGTAGGTCATAGGATAGTTTGTGTCCCGGAAAATTGTATGATTCCCGCCGAAGAAGAACTCATCGCCGACGAAGTTGCAGACAACGACTAGTAGTATAATAAAACGCACTCCTTAAGTGATATTGGTGGTGATAAGGTATATCAATATGTAATCAAAGTATATTGCACTTGTCCAAATACAATGAAGCACTTTAGTTTATCTTTTCATCTGAATCACTATGTAACGCGAGTTACATTCATTTCTAGAAATAACATTATAAATGACTAGTTGTTGCTCGCGATTCCGTCTGCTGAAAATTGCTTTATCGCTATCTGTTGACGGTATCTGATGAAGCTTGGCACACGGATAGTTTTAATGTAGATTAACATATAAGTAAGACTCATTTATCGGTTCATTTCCCAACTGTTGGATGAACGATTTTTTTTCTGGATAAAAAATAAGTACCTAACCAATATGTCAATTACAATTGGCTAAGTAAAGTTTTTTGAAGAGATGCTAATTATATTTTTTTTCGACAGTGGTCGACTTCAACACCAAGAAACTGCAGCTGTTTTATTTTTATCTGCTTTTATTTATTGGAAATATTTTTTTAAGTGTTCGAGATGACATTTGTGAGATTTTATGGCTGACAAGCGGTTCGTGCTCAGTACTAAGAAGAAATAGAAAAAAAAAAACGAATTAAACTGTCGCTTCTGTCAATGTCAAATGAAATCTAACCGTTTGCGTTTCGTTTGCTTTGCGTTGTCCAAGAAGCAGTTCCAAAATAGTGATCGAAAGTATTCAATCGTGATCCAATTATTGTGCATAGGTCGTGGAGAAATGCGGTAAAATTGAAAGTCCGGATTTTATGCGGAGGTCGATAAAAATAGACAAAAATCACACTGAGCACACCAAAACGCAAAGCAAACGAAACGCAAACGATTTGACATTGACAGCAGTGACAGTTCACTTCGGTTTTTTTTTCTGTTTCTACTAAGTTCTGAGCACGAACGGCTTGTCAACCATAAAATCTCACAAATGTCATCTCAAACAGTCAAAAAAATATTTCCAGTAAATAATAGGAGATAAAAATAAAACAGCTGCAGTTTGGCGATCTCCAGAACGCCGACTGTCGAAAAAAATATAATTAGCACCTCTTAAAAAAACTTTACTTAGCCAATTATCTATGTGCCTTTCATCAGAATCCGTCAAACGGCTTTAGCGTGTTAAGTAATAAAATAAACATCCATACATCCACCCACATAAACTTTTGATTTATAATAGGTATTAGTAATTTTATACGTACATAAATAACGAATGGGATAACAGTGATTTTTTAGCGGAATTAGATTGCATACCGAAATCGGTACGATTATTGGAATGAATGGGAATGGGAATAAAGTATGCACAGATTCTATTACATACAAGTGTGCTAAAAGACCAAACTAGGTACCTATTAGTGCATTTGCATGATTTGTGAAGCCGTGGTAGCTTAGTGGTTTGACCCACGGTCACTCAAGTAGAGGGTCGTGGGTTCGAGTCCGGGCTCGTATTTCTGAGTTTTTCGGAATTAACGTTTGAAATTACATTTGAAAATTACCATGAGCTTTACGGTGAAGGAAAACATCGTGAGGAAACCAGCACACACCTGCGAAGAAATTCAATGGCGAAGTTCTCAATCCGCTCTGGGCGCGAGTGGGAACTACAGTCAAAACCCTCTCATTCTGTGAAAAAGCCTGTGCTCTTCTGTGTAACGTATATAAGCTGGGATGATGTACTAAAATACCAAACTAGTAGATTTGCAAGATGGTACTAGTTGCCAACTCTAACATCAATTTGTTGGTGGTGTAATGCCGCATCCACACTTTCGCGGCTCAAGGCCAGCGTGCAACCGACATGACTGATGCGCCTATCTGTCTCTGCGCGAAGACACCGTGTGGCGGCGGCTTTATGTAAGACGGTCGCTAGACTAATGGAAACGGAAATATGTTAGCTTAGTCACTCGATATTTGATGTTAGGGAGATTGTGGTATTAACATTGTGTCTATTACTTTAGTTTACACACACCGCGCGGACTGGAAGAGGAAGACGCAGTGTGGGTAGGCCTCCAACAAGATGGAGCGACGACCTGGTTAAGGTTGCGGGATCGCGTTGGATGCGGAGGGCACGGGACCGATCAGTTTGGCGAGCCTTGGGGAGGCCTATGTTCAGCAGTGGACGTCTTTCGGCTGAAATTATGATGATGATGATGATGATGATGATATTTTTGCACTTGACCTTATATACAAACTTTCACATTTATATTAAGTACTGTAGTAGTTTTATATTTATATTTAGTATTATTTACCTACATTAAACGATCCTTCCTACTTTGATCCGACCCAACCACCCTTAAACTCATATAATAACATCTAGTTTCCCGTGTATTAGCAACATAAACTCACACAAAAGCAAGTAAAAACAATGAATTAAAAGGCGGAAAATTCACAAGATAAAAAATCATCATCATCAGTCACAACACGTCCACTGTTGATCAGCCCCAAGATGTCCCCAGGGTCGATCAAAGCCTTCACCCTTAGAAAGCCACAACGACCGACAACTCACCACCTGTATTCCCCATCATCATCGCCCCAGACCATATACGTCCATGGCGGCCCGACATTGTATTGACAAAATTAAATTCACATGTCTACAAATTATACCTATTTACAGATTAAAAATAATAGAAATTAAAACGATATAGATTTATTGTGTTGCGGCCCACCAAACCAATATCAGAGTATACTAGGCCCTTGACTTCAAAAAGGTTGAAGACCCTTGATCTAGTAGGAGGTCTGCCAATGTCTTCCGGTTCGTGGCGGAGACCACGGTTGGGGGAGAAAGGTTCGAGTAGCGATTCGAGAACCTTCCTTCCCCTAACGGTTATTTGTTCTTCAAGCGATGTGGCAAGCCAATGTAAACAATATAATGGTTTTAATGCTTCGAAACAATATTGCCCGAACAGCCGTTTGATAGTAGAAATAAAGTAAAGAAGACCTCGTTCTCTAATCTTAGAGATTGTATAAAAATAAACTACCTACAGCAAACTAGAGAGGAAAATTGCAAAGGTTTGCACAAAATTTACTTAAATAATTAGGTACTTAATCTGGAATATTTCCGGCAGTGGTTATGCGACTTCATAATAAGGTAAGCGTACCAATGCTCGACACCTCAACTCCCAGTAGATGACACCCATCTGTCACCTCTCCTACTATCACATAAGATTGAAGGTATTGCGTCAGTGTTGAGCACAGGGACGTTTACCTTACCTTTTAAAAGTTTTTTGGAACCAAATCACTTCATTCACAAGAAAACAATACATTCACATTCAGTCACATTTAGGCCTAATTTTACATACCTTACTTACAAAACGCGCAAAAATTTGTAAAAAAAATAATAGTTTAAAAAAACTAAAAAACACGCTTTAAAAAGTAAAAAATAAATTTTAATAAATTTCAATTCACTATTCTTATAGTGCAGTAAAAAATCTTAATAAGCAATTATTATATTGTTATAACCAGATCAAAATTTGTAAACAATTCTAAATATTGATAAAATAAATAATAATAGTTTAAAATATTTTATTGTAAAAAAGCGTGGGGTGCATGGTGTCAATTGTCAAGGATTATCATTTTGATAACATCTTAAAAAGCACCCCACGCTTTTTTTACAATAAAATATTTTAAACTATTATTATTTATTTTATCAATATTTAGAATTGTTTACAAATTTTGATCTGGATATAACAATATAATAATTCCTTATTAAGATTTTTTACTGCACTATAAGAATAGTGAATTGAAATTTATTAAAATTTATTTTTTTATTTTTTAAAGCGTGTTTTTTAGTTTTTTTAAACTATTATTTATTTTCTATTTTTTAGTTGCATTTTTTTTCTTTCTAACTTTACCCCCCTCACTTACAACCCCCAAACCCCCTAAACCCAACCCCCCAACATCCCCCACCCCATTTCCCCAAACCCTCCCCAAACCCCACACCCTTACCCCCAATCCCCTAAACCCCCCTTACCCCCCTCCTCATTTTACAAACCCCCGAACCACCTAAACCCAACCCCTCTAACACCGAACCCCCCAAACCCCCGGAAACCCCCTCCCCCCTCCCACCCCCCCCACCCCGCCACCTGCTCCCCCAACCCCTACCACACCCCCCACCCCGCCACCTACCGCCCCCCCCTTACAGTTCCATCATCAAACCCTTGTTACCATCTAGGCTTCTTAAACCCTCCCCATTTCCCACAACCCCTCAAAATCACTTACCCTCGAAACCCCCAACACTCCCACCCTATTTCCCGTAACCCCCCCCATCCTCTAACCCCAACCGCCACACCCTAACCCCCAACCCTCTAAACCCTGGCTGAGGCAGGACACTGTGGGTAGAGATTAAGTCCCCTCCCTACCCCTCCCCTCCTCAAAATTTAAAGCACACGTTTTTGTTTTGATAACCAATAGCGAAGGGGACTTTTGACCGGGTTTTTTAGTCCGTGCAAGTCGGACACTGTCTGGGCCCTCCATTCCCAGTTCGTCCGAAGGGATTTTTCCCGAGCACAAGTCACCCTTCCAATCCTTAAAGTAAAAAACAGCAAAGACTTCGCGTCTTTGGCCCCTCTGGCGACTCATTCAAAAAAAAAAAACCCTCTAAACCCCCGACCTCCTTACCCCATACCCCATTCCCCCCCCACCCCACCACCTACCCCCCTTCCTGCTCCATCATCAGACCCTTGTTACCATCTAGGACCAAAGTACTCGTCAAAACGAATCAAACGAGCCCAAACTCGATGGGGTTGTGTCGTTTTATTGTGGAGTGCCTTTGGCCATCTTCCAGCTCCATCATCAGACCCTGGTTACCATATGGGATCAAAGTGCTCATCAAGACGAATCAAACGAGCCCAAACTCGATGGGGTTGTATCGTTTTATTGTGGAGTGCCTTTGGCCATCTTCCAGCTCCATCATCAGACCCTGGTTACCATCTGGGATCAAAGTGCTTGTCAAGACGAATCAAACGAGCCCAAACTCGACGGGATTGTGTTGTTTTATTACATAGTTCCTATGGCCACCATCCAGCACCATCATCAGATCAGCTCCATGTTACAATAATATTACATTGTCATCCAATTTACACATATGTGCAAAATTTCAGCTCAATCGGAAACCGGGAAGTGGGTCAAAATCGCGCCCTAAGGAGTCGGTTACAAACAAACATATAAACATACAAACATACAGGTGAAGCTAATATATAAAGCGTGTAAAAAAAGGAGAAGAACTTTTCCAGATTACTTTTTTGAAACTATTTAGCCAAAGTTGCTAAGGTCAGAAATACTTAAAAGTCATAAAAATCATAACTTGAAAACTTAGAAATCGCAGAACATTATGAGGGGTAATTAGGGTACCTTAAGCGGTGCTCTATCTCTGGACTTCTACTCGACACACTTTTTTGGGACAGCTGTATACCTACTCGTAAGCTGGTCCGTTTAGACCAATACTCGCTAACATTTGCCTACTTCCAGGGCTGGGCAATAACGTAATGACGTCAATACACAATATAATCGCATCACCTCATGGATTAATTTAACAGGAATTTAATTATCAGATAAAAGTTTACTGTTGATTCATCCGTATTAATTTCACATAATTTATAAATTAATTAAAATTTCAATTGGAATTGCTCCACAGTTACTTGTTGTTATGTCACGGTGTAAAATACCTGTTACTATGTACAAAATATAATAATTTAACAGTGTGTTATTAAAAATAAACTGAAAGGATTATTAAAGTCAACAATAACCTGCATTGCGGACAGATAGCAATCAGATAATATAAAATCGGATCTCTTTTGCGTCATACTGTAAACAATTCAGATAACAATATCTTTAATGCAGTCTTAGAATGTATATATAAGGACTAAATGTCTCTAAAAAGTCACATTTCTAATTACTACTGCATTAAGCGACCTCAATCCCCAAAAATAAAATGGTGTCCGACTTCAGAAAGAAGAAGCTTCTTCACGTGTTTAACGCGTTCTTCGACACGAACGGGAGTGGCAACATTGACAAGAAAGATTTCGAACTGGCAGCTGAGAAAATTTCACAGAACCGTGGCTGGAAAGCTGGTGATGCCAAGTTCAAGGAAACGCAGGATGCTTTGCTGAAGATCTGGGAAGGTCTGCAGAGTCGCGCTGACGCTGATAATGACGGAGAAGTGTCCTTCGACGAGTGGGTGGCCATGTGGGATGAGTATGCCAAGAATCCATCCGCAGCTCTTGAGTGGCAGAACCTATACTGCAAATTCATTTTTGAGCTGGAAGATGCCAGCAACGATGGAGCGATTGACAGCGATGAATTCTCCTCCGTGTACGTCTCCTTCGGTTTGAATAAGAACGAGTCTGTGGAAGCTTTTAAGAAGATGGCGAAGGGAAGCGCCAGCGTGTCCTGGGCTGAGTTCCAGGGTCTGTGGAAGGAATACTTTGCTTCGGAGGACCAGAGTGCAGCGGGTAACTTCATCTTCGGGAAATCTAGCTTCTAAACTGTGATTGAGTCTTTGATAAAATTATTTCGAAATGGAATGTGATATTTGTGATTTAAGTAAGACGTGTAAAGAGCAGGCTGATTGTTGTGATAATAAAGAAATTGTTTTTTATACTTTGTTTTACGAATTACAAATTCCTATTTGTTTGATCACATCAAGAATATAGTAAAGTTTCAATTGAAGAATATTTTGTGAGTGAACGATTGACTGAAATAATCACTTTAGAATTAGTAAGTACTTACCTACTTAACATTTAAACATTAAATTCTAATACGTTCTAAGTCTCAATACAGATCTTAGTCTATTTGTTCGCCTCAAGTTTCGTATCTCATACTCGTAGTCATCATTATCATAATCAATTCAGCCGTAGGACGTCCACTGCTGGACATAGGCGTCCCTCATTGATGCTCAATCATCACGGTTGGAAGCGACTTGCATCCACCCTGAACCTGTGCTGTGGCCTTCACCAAATCGTCCGTCCATCTCGTTGGTGGACGTCCCACGCTGCGCTTGCTAGTCCGTGGTCTCCATTCCAGAACTTTCGACCCCCAACGGCCACCTGTTCTGCGTGCTATATGGCCTGCCTGCCCATTGCCATTTCAACCAGCTTATCCGTTTGGCTATGTTTGTGACCCCGGTTCTTCTACGGATCTCCTCGTTTCTGATTCGATCCCGTAGAGAAACTCCGAGCATAGCCCTCTCCATAGCTCGTCACCATCATAATTTCAGGCTCGCCAAACAGATCGTCCTTGCGCCATCCTCATCCAATGCGTACTGCAATGCATACTCGTAGTCTTCAGTCGTTATGGCGTGATTGAGTAACAAATATCTAAATATCCAAACTTTCAGTCATTGAAACATGTTTAAGTAGGTACAATTTTTTTAATTTATTACATTAATAGGTACAAGTAGAGTAGGATAGGGTTTCCTTCAAAATTTACCCTTATTCAGTTGTCAGAATGACTTACATCTTTTAATACAGAACACCAATGTGCAATGATGCCCAATGCAATCAAACACCGTCTCCAACAAGCTCGCGTTAAAAAGATTCTTTTTAGAAAAAACTTTTTTCGCTAAAGGTTAAAAACATTCATAAATACAGCCAGCCATAATTATACATAGCTCGCATAATTTAATATTCCCTCAGGTGTCGCAGAAAGAAACCGAGCGCGCAAAATATTTCATTAGCAGGCAGAATTAATTATTTTAATTTATGCTATGAAAACTACGGCATGGGAAAAGGGGGGTGTGTTCAGGTGTTGCTGTTCTACATGCTAAGACAGCGTATGAGGTTTAAGAAAGTTTTGATACGAGGGGAAAGGTGTTGTGTGAAAGTTTGAGCGCTTTCTCAAGGCGATTGCGTACTCGCCGCGGAGATGTCGAATAATGATAAATAAATCACAAATATCACAGGACTATTCACACCAATTGACCAAGTCCCAAAGTAAGCTAAGCAAAGCTTGTGTTATGGGTACCAAGCAACGGATAAACACACTTATATAGATAGATACACACTTAAATACATATTAAACACCCAAGACCCGAGAACAAACATTCGCATCCCTCACACAAATATCTGCCCCGACACGGGAATCGAACCCGGGACCCCAAGCTTCGCAGTCAGGCTCTCCAACCACTAGGCCATCTGGTCGTCTAATACACCACACCACATGACACCACAACTGAAGTATTTTTTATAATATAAGCTGTCGAAACGCAATTCTCTCATAGATTTAGTACGGCAGTAGCTACAATGTCATTCAATGCCAAGTCAAACGACTAACTTCTATTTGTTTTAAAGCAGTTAAAAAATTTTGCAGTTAAATTAAAATTAATTCAGGGCAAAAATACTAAATAGTTGCCCCACTCCGCGCTAATCCGCACTAGCCCCGCGTGGGAACTACGGCTCAAGACCTCTCATTCTGAGAGGAGGCATGGGCTGGTGATGGATAAAACTGATCACACGTAACGAAAATTTACACGACATCTTGATGCATAACTTTAGCAAACATAACTTTATGAAGGACAATAAATTAGGATTAGGAGTAGGTAAGACCTTCAACACAAAATGATTGTTAAAATAATATATCAAATCCGACTGCTTATTAGTAGCAGAAATAAATAGTGATGCGTTATAGATTTATTTCGTACTAAATACAAACTGAGATATAGATGCACAGAAAAAACCTCAGAAAAAAGACCAATGCTGGGAATCGAACCCAGGTCCTCAGCATTCCGTGCCGTGTGCCATACCCCTACACCACCACTGGTCTAGAGATTAGACACGAATTTTTCCTATACATCATACATTTCAGTCTGCTAAATCATCACCTTATGCAGTGACAAGCGCACATCTATGTTACACCCTCTATCGAGAGATTTTAACACTCCTTCGGAACTAACCGCTCACCTGGACAAAGAGATGGCGCTACTGTGCAACTTTAAACAAGTTAGCTATGAAGTATCTTTTTGTATTTATTTTTTCAACTTCATTTTTTTTATTACTTTTACGGTCATCCCGTGAAATCATATATTTCGTACTAAATACAAACTGAAATATAGATGCACAGAAAAAACCCCAGAAAAAAGACCAATGCTGGGAATCGAACTCAGGTCCTCAGAATTCCGTGCCGTGTGCCATACCCCTACACCACCACTGATCTAGAGATTAGACACGAATTTTTCCTATACATCATACATTTCAGTCTGCTAAATCATCACCTTATATGCAGTGACAAGCGCACATCTATGTTACACCCTCTATCCCAGCATTGGTCTTTTTTCTGGGGTTTTTTCTGTGCATCTATATTTCAGTTTGTATTTAGTACGAAATATATGATTTCACGGGGTGACCGTAAAAGTAATAAAAAAATGAAGTTGAAAAAATAAATACAAAAAGATACTTCATAGCTAACTTGATGCGTTATAGCTCGCTTGTCAGTTGTTTTTCATATTCCCGGAACTACACGGCTCGTATTTCATGTTAATTTATAAACTCTGCTAAAAGTATTATAATTTATGTAAAACTGTTACGGAAAGTTTGTGATAATAAAACTAGTTTGTGGTGGATTTTGTTGCTAAAACTAGGTGAAAATAAGTTTTTTGTTAAAAATTTCAAGCAAGCTTATACGCTGACTGTACTTTTTGTTGATTGTACTTGCACTGTCATCCAACCTACATAAGTAACTAAATTTCAAGTTGATTCGACCACTGAAAGTGGGTCAAATTCAACTTTCAAGATTTGACCCGTACATGCATATTTACATACATTGCAAGTTAATAAAAACTTTTAATAATACTGATTCTATGTGACCGGGTTTTGTTTCTCATGGTAAATGGTTTTATATTGCACCACCTGCTGAAATGCATTCCTTACTTTTTTTAAACGTTGCCTGGAAGAGATCGCTTCTAAGAGATAAGGACGCCCTTTGTTTACCTTATATATTTTTCCTTTTATTTTTTTCTGTATTGTAGTATTTCTGGTGTACTGTTTTATGGTTTTATTGTTTATAGTAAAGAGTTGTATTGTAAATTTTAAATGTACGCACGTAGATTCCGAAAAACTCAGAAGTACGAGCCTGGGTTCGGACCCATGACCCTGTTTGAGAGGCCATAGGTCAAACCACTGGGTTATGAAGACTTTGTAGGTATACACTAGAATTAACTTCTGTTAAAAATATAACGGTTACAATACAACACAATACAATACAATACCAAGGATGATATAGACTGGATTGGCAGTCGCCATAGTACGAATCGGCCGCGGTTTTTGTAGTTCGATTATTAAATCTAGATGGCGCTGAAATACAGCCAGAGGCTTTGAAGGCAAAACAATAAGACTACAGATGTTTCATATTACTACAAATGTATTATTTTTCAAAAATATTGCATAACCCTACAAATATGAAAATAAGGGATTAATTTTATTGCTGAAAGAATTTACATGGGTCCAGAAAATCCTGTAAAACAGAGTTGGAGACTCGTTAAGATTATACCGGGGGTCGTAAATAAAAATATAAATTTAACGGGACGCGAAATGAAAGGTCATTTTTGTCGGAACCCAACGAGTGCTAATTAGGGGTTAAATTATCGTTTCGAGTCGGCGGGACCCGCGGGCCAGGGCATAAGCGACAGCCGAATGTCTGTGTCACACTTTTGAGGATCTTATCTCGTTATTTCAAACTAAATACAAACTGAAATATAGATGCACAGAAAAAACCCCAGAAAAAAGACCAATGCTGGGAATCGAACCCAGGTCCTCAGCGTTCCGTGCTGCGTGCTTACCCCTACACCATCACTGGTCTAGAAGTTAGCGACGAATCTTTCCCATACATCGTACACTTCAGTCTGTTATAATCACATTAGGCAGTGATAAAGCGCATCTATGTTAATGCCCTCTACCGAGAGACTTCAACACTCCTTCGGAGCTACCCGCTCACCTGGACCAAGAGATGGCGCTACTAGGCCAACTTTTACAAGTTAAGTATGAAGTATCTTTTTCTAAAAAAGTAAAAGTAAAAGTTTTTTTTGTAAAAGTTGGCCTAGTAGCGCCATCTCTTGGTCCAGGTGAGCGGGTAGCTCCGAAGGAGTGTTGAAGTCTCTCGGTAGAGGGCATTAACATAGATGCGCTTTATCACTGCCTAATGTGATTATAACAGACTGAAGTGTACGATGTATGGGAAAGATTCGTCGCTAACTTCTAGACCAGTGATGGTGTAGGGGTAAGCACGCAGCACGGAACGCTGAGGACCTGGGTTCGATTCCCAGCATTGGTCTTTTTTCTGGGGTTTTTTCTGTGCATCTATATTTCAGTTTGTATTTAGTTTGAAATATATGGTTTCACGGGATGACCGTAAAAGTAATAAAAAATGAAGTTGAAGAAAATAAAAAAATAAATGGAAAAAGATACTTCATACTTAGCTTATCTCGTTAGTCTAAAGCTGCGTACGGACTGCGCGCACATTACGCGTACCCTACGCGAGCCCGGGTACGCGTACCCGGGTACGCGTGTCCTGGAACGCCATGTCCGTACTTGCAGCTACGCGTACAGTGTACGCTTACATAGCGTATGTTGCAGCTACGCGTACAGTGTACTCGTACATAGCGTACGGACATGGCGTTCCAGGACACGCGTACCCGGTTACGCGTACCCGGGCTCGCGTAGGGTACGCGTAATGTGCGCGCAGTCCGTACGCAGCTGTAGAAAATTACAGATCTGTTACATAGTAACTTCTTTATGATAGACATTGCATTTACATTCACTGGACATGTTTCGGACTAATTCGTAGCCCTTTCACTTGGAGGAACAAGTTACGGAGGCGTGTTCCTCCGAGAGGAAGGGCTACGGATTAGCCCGAAATATGTCAAGTTAAACTAATTCTGAGACGTGAGTAATCCGTATTATTTCACTATGAGTGAGTCTCACGGTAGTATTATGTTTAAATCATCATCATCAATCATCCCAGCCTATAAACGTCCCACTGCAGGGCACAGGCCTCCTCTCAGAATGAGAGGGCTTGGGCCGTAGTTCCCACGCGGGCCCAGTGCAAATTGAAAACTTCCACACACTATTGATTTTTTTCTCAGGTGTATTCAGGTTTCCTCACGATGTTTTCCTTCACCGTAAAGCTCATGGTAAATTACAAGTGTAAGTTAGTGTAGAGGTTTGACCTATGGTCTCTCAAGCAGAGGGTCGTGGGTTCGAGTCCGAGGCCGCACCTCTGAGTTTTTCGGAATTTGTGTGAGAAATTAAATTTGAAATTTACCATGAGCTTTACGGTGAAGGAAGACATCGCGAAAAAACCTGTATACACCTGAAAATAAATTCAATGGTGTATGTGAAGTTTCCAATCTGCACTGGGCCCGCGTGGGAACTACGGCCCAAGCCCTCTCGTTCTGAGAGGAGGCCTGTGCCCTGCAGTGGGACGGTGCTGGGATGATGGGACCCTGCGGTTTCGGAACCCTAAAAAGGCATTGCCTGTGGGATCATTTCTCCGCCTCAGCTCGACCCCGGCACCGCGCCCTAGCGAACTGCAGGGCTACCTGGAGTGGCTCCGCGATATTTATTACCGCGTTATTACGCGTAATCGCTGTTCAAATCTCTTTTAATGCGAGTTTAAAACGCGCCCTTATTATGTGGCAAATACCACTTCTTACTTTTGGTAATGCTGCGCGGAAAGGTACGTTTTGTTAAATTTTTGAGAGGGCTTTAGTGATGTAATGTTTTTATGTTTGGGGTTCCGTACATAGTGACAAAGCGGTGCTTTATAGGGTCACTGGGGCTGTATGTCTGTCTTTTCGTCTTTTATTGAAAATTTCCTTTAAATGTACCTGACTGATTTGTTCGTGCGTTTGTGGGTTCGACCCCAAGCTCGCACCTTTGAGTTTTTCGGAATCAATCTGCGAAATTAGATTTGAAAAATACCATGAGCTTTACGGTGAAGGCAAACATAGTGGAGAAAGGTACACATACACAGTGTTTGTGCGGTTTCCAATCCGCTTTAGGCCCGTGTGGAACTACAGCCTAACCTCTCATTCCGAGAGGAGGACTGTGCCCAGCAGTGGGATGTATATTTATTAACGCGTTATTACGCGTAATCGCTGTTAAAATCTCTTTTAATGCGAGTTTTAAGTTTTCAAAAAAAAGAGCGTACTCCTACCTAAAAGGCCGGCAACGCACTTGTGACTCTTCTGGTGTCGCAGGTGTCCATGGGCGACGGCAATCGTTTACCATCAGGCGATCCGTCTGCTCGTTTGCCCCCTATACCATAAAAAAAAGTTAAAAACGCGCCCTTATTATGTGGCAAATACCACTTCTTACTTTTGGAAATGCTGCGCGGAAAGAAAACGTACAGTGGTAGACTGCCATTCATCGAGATGGTGACGATGGAACATAGACTTTCGGCGGGAAGTGCGATGGTGGAATTTTGCAGCAGGCAGCAAATTAAACAATTCTTAAGCACTCGCCGTGGTAGATCCTATAGAACACACAAAGAGAACCTACGTCCCTTCGCATGGACAAGGAATCCAAACGATCGGAAATCAATGACTGACTGGTTTTGATGAGTAGAATAAGCCATAGAAATATTGGTACCTATTTGTTAGCAGCCTGTTAAATAAAAGTTCCATCCACTCACGGACGGTATAAATTGTTTTAAGCTACCGCATTGCGCATTTACGCATGGATCACTGACTATGTTCTGCGCCAGCCATTTTTTGTGGGGGCACATAATATACTGCCGTCATAGGGGAAACAGACACGTCTGACATATCCTGAAACTGAGTTACGTATACAGGTGTCCCAAAACTCTACAACCTGGTAGGGTCAACGTCATAAATAAGTGATCACTTTTGTACCTTGTCGCTTTAACGTCATGTTTGAAAAGCCATACGAAATTATGTAACAACTGAAAGCGATAAGGTACAAAAGTGATCACTTATTTATGAAGTTGACGTACCTGGAAAAAACCCATGTCCCATACCTAGTTAAGTAATAATACGAGTAAGTAGATCATTATCATCCCAGCATATATACGTATAACCCTGTATAAGTTCCACTCCAGGGCACAGACCTCCACTCAGAATGAGAGGGCTTGGGCCGTAGTTCTCACGCGGGCCCAGTGCGGATTGGGAATTTCACACACATCATTGAATTTCTTCGCAGTTGTGTCCGGTCCCCACTTTGTTTTCCTTCACCGTAAAGCTCATGGTAAATTTCAAATGTAATTTCGCACATAAAAACCAAAAAACTCAAAAGTGCAAGCACGGGCCCACCCACGACAGACATACGAAAGAGAGGGAGAGTGAGAAATTTGCACAAATTCGATCGATACACAGGAAAAAAAATTGGTAGGAAAAAATACAAATAAAAAACATCCAATTGTATAAATTGGGCCGTACTCAGCATAATATTGCGGCACGCACTTTAACTTTAAGACTATGTTGAGCTTTTCTACGATCAGAAATATTTTGCGACAGAAGAGCGCGCCTGTGCTCCTGAACGAGGTTCTTGATTTCCACTTCGGAGTCATCGAACCAATAAAACAGATATCAAACGACTAGATGCCTTCCACCTTAATTGCCTTAGGTCCATTTTGCATATTAAGTGGCAAGACCATATCCCAAACACAGAAGTGCTGCGCCGCACCGGCTTGCCAGGGGTAGAAGCGCTTATAATGAAACAGCAGCTAAGATGGAGTGGCCACGTTCTACGCATGGATGAGAGCAGATTGCCGAAGGCAGTGTTCTACTCCGAACTTGCCTGTGGTAAGCGCAGTCAGGGTGGACAGTATCTCCGTTATAAAGATGTGCTCAAGCGTAACCTTGTAGCTTGTGACTTGCCGCCTGATTGTTGGGAGGAGCGTGCTCGTCAGGGACCGGAGTGGCGTCGTACTGTGCAGAAGTCCGTGGCCACATACGAGGAGAGGCGTCTAGAAGACCTTGACAATAAGCGTCAGTTTCGCAAAACTCGACCGAAGCTTTCTTATACCTACACGTATAATCCAGCAGGCCAACTTCACTGCGCACCGTGTGGTTGTATTTTCAAAACCAAGTTCGGGTTTGCGAGCCACATCAGGGCCCGGCATAGCCACAACTTGAATTGGACATAATGGGAGTCGCCGTCGCCGGATACGGCGTGGACGACGATGATGATGAATATTGCGGCGCCGCAAGGCTGTTTTTCAGTTGTTTATAATCTAATATATAAAAATTTCGTGTCACGGTGTTTGTTATCGAACTCCTCCGAAACGGCTTGACCGATTTTTATGAAACTTTTTTCTGCATTCGGTAGGTCTGAGAATAGGTTGTAGGCTATTTTTTGTACCTACCCCTATCTCCGCAGGCGGAGTCGCGGGCAACAGCTAGTTATTTTATATATATTTTTTATTTGAAAAGATGACTTTCTGCCAAGTTTCTTGCGGCGCATTCTTCTTGATAATGATGGTCCTTATGAAAACGCTGGTAGTTTTAAAAATTAGTGACATGTAAAAATGCCGTTTGCGGCCTACTTGCAGGATAAACGCATGGAAACTAGGGCCTAAGCGCTTACCACCCGCGCAGGCTCAGTGCGGATTGGGAACTTCACACTCTTATCTATGCTAAAATTAAGTCTATCGACCATAGGCTTCAAAACAGTTTTTTTTTATAAGAGGGGGCAAACGAGCAGACGGGTCACCTGATGGAGAGCAATCACCGTCGCCCATTGACACCCGCAACACGAGGGGAATCACAGGTGCGTTGCCGACCCTTTTAGGAATTGGTAGGTTCGTTTTTTAAAGATCCCTAAGTTGTAACGCTCCGGGAATGTTGCCGCAGTAAGCTGATTCCAGATCCTCGTAGTTTGCTAAATACCCTCTAAACATAAAAATATTTTGTAACAAAATAAACTCAATAGCGTCATTTGGGGCAGGCCCGTGAAAAGTTCAATTCAGTGTAAACAATGTTGAACTTTACAAAAGGTTTTGTTTCTGCAAAGGTCGTCCTACAATAGGCTAGGTTTAGGACGACTGCTAACTAACGATTGTTATTTTGTAGGGCTGGGGTGTAAAAAGCCGTGGTGGCCTAGTGGTTTGACCTATAGCCTCAAGCTATAGCTATAGGTCGTGAGTTCAAATCTCGGCTCGCACTCCTGAGTTTATCGGAATTTATGTGCGAAATTACATTTGAAATTTACCATGAGCTTCGGTGAAGGAAAACTTAGTGAGGAAACCTGCGTGCACATGCGAAGAAATTCAACGGTGTGTGTGAAGTTCTCAATCCGCACTGGGCCCGCGTGGGAATTACGGCTCAAGCCCTCTCACTCTGAGAGGCCGGCTGGGGTGATGAAGGCCTAGAGACACAGCGTAAGAAGCAAAAGTTGTCTCTCCTGTGGACATAAAATTAGCGTCTCCGAGTCAGCAAGCTTAAGATTTATTTAAATGGGCCGAAAGTTGGCCACGCGTCCCACACACCGATGTAGACTTGACTGAAAATATTCCACACTCTCACATAAACCATAAGGTTTGCCAGTTGACCTGAAATACCGGTGTTTTATTAAATTTCCACAGGAATCCCAAAAAAATACAATATGGTTGTCTTCATTTAAGCTGTATTTAAATGTGTTTCATGTCTCTAGACTTAGCTATTAAAATATTGGGATTAAAAATGGATCCTGTGGAAATAACAGGATAAAAAGTAGCTTATGTGTTATTTCAGATGTACAGCTATCTACATATCAAGTTTCATCCAAATCCGTCAAGCCGTTTTAGTGTGAATGACTAACATAAGTCGTCATAAGTTTAAGTTATGATATTAATAGAATACCTGGGCGACCGAGCTCTGCTCGGGCAGAAACTCGGTACCAAGCGTTTTCCCAGAGATAAGACCAAGCTAGATCAATTTTTCATCCCCGAAAACCCCCACATACCAAATTTCATCGAAATCGTTGGAGCCGTTTCCGAGATCCTGATTATATATTTGCGGGGGAGGGGGTTCGGGGGTTTCAAGGGGGGATGAAAATTTCATTGATTTTGCCGTAGGATGCACAGTTTTCAAGATATTTGACAAAAACACCGGAGGGGTTGGGGCACAGAAATAATTTATTATTATTTCTGTGGGTTGGGGGGTGAGAGGGGGGAGGGGGTGCGGGGGGGATGCGTGGGAGGGAGCGTGGGGGCATCAAAGGGGGGATGAAAATTTCATTGATTTTGCCGTAGGATGCACCGTTTTCAAGATATTTGACAAAAAAACCGGAGGGGGTGGGGGGGTGAGCCACGTTAAACTATCGTCCGTAAACCGACTTTACAGACAACCGGTTTTTCTTGTTCTTTGCTCCCAATAGGGAACGTGCACATAGACGGTGCTGCCAATTGGTGTCATAAGGGTGCCATCAATTTGAATGCTTTACCTTGATAAGTTTGTTTTACTGTCCGCATAGTGTCTCTTTTGTCGCATTAGTGCTGCCGCCTATAGTTACTGCACGTTCCCTATAATATTTTTTCTCACAAAAAAGTAACTTTTTCTCACAAAAGATGAAACTTCGTTTTCTCATGAAAAATAAACTTAAAAAAAAAAAACTAAAATCCTTAAAAAAAACGTGGAATCCAACCGAGGTCGGCTGGATCCGCGACCACCCGATTTCTACTGTGCTATTATGATCTGCTCGAAGCCGGCGAAATTTAGCTTTGTATTCTAATGCAAACAAAAATAGCCGGAAAACACGAGTAAAAGCGGTTTTCTGAAAATGAAACATAGCTAGATCAGTTTTTCATCCCCGAAAACCCCCACTTACCAAATTTCATCGAAATCGTTGGAGCCGTTTCCGAGATCCTGATTATATATATATATATATACAAGAATTGCTCGTTTAAAGGTATTAGATAGATAGATATACAAGAATTGCTCGTTTAAAGGTATTAGATTACTCATTACTTACTCTTTTATTGTTTTTTTTATTTTTATTTTTTTTATCTATGTTATCGATGTTAACCATTTTTTGTCACAAATAAAACATTTCTTTCATTCTTCTTCATTAATTAATTAATTTTCTTTCATTAATTTTATTTTGCTGAAAAAGTTGCCAACGATTTTAAATCGTTAGTGTTCAGCAAGCCTTAGCGCTAGTACGCCCGGTTAGTTTTAATTTTATTGAAGACCGTCATTTTAATTCGAGTTCCGAAATTGTGCTGGTCTTACTCTCTGATTTTGAATGTTATGGAACTTTGAGAGTTCGCCTCGGTTTTTGGTTACTCAGAACTATACTGTGTCTAGGGCAGGCAAAAAGGTGGCTACAGTGATCTCCAACTTTTTCTGGTGAGGTCCACACCACACATTACCCGCTCAAAGCGTTTTCGCTCTTCTTTCATCAACCGCACAGCTAAGGAGTGGATTTCCATGCCTACGACTGTGTTCCCTGAACACTACAATTTGGCCGCTTTCAAGTCTAGAGTGAATGAGCATTTACTAGGCAAGCGTGCTCCATCGTAGGCCTCATCTTCGCTTTCCATCAGGCGTGATTGTGGTCAAACGCAAGCCTATATTGTATATAAAAAAAAACCGGCCAAGAGCGTGTCGGACACGCACAAGGTAGGGTTCCGTAGCCATTACAAAAAAATCAAGTAATATTTTTCTAAGGATTTCGTATGTGTACGGAATCATCCAAGTTTAGGTATATTTTATACCTTAGGCTACTATTTACTCTTAAAGTACAAATAATTTCCAAGCAATCTTAGCCGCTATAATTTTCCTAGTAAATTTGATATACGAGGGGCGTTCAATATAAAGTGAGAATGAGATGCAAACTCTTTCAATATTAGGAAATTAAATACTGGCCGGTAAAGCTAATCTATCTAGCTGATTGCTATGAAAAAAAACTAACTGTCTTTTGTTTAAAAAAAAATACGGTAATTTCTTTGCAATGCTATTGAGTACGTTAGCGAAAATGGAGAAAATTTAACTGCGCGCCGTTATCAAATACTTGTGTTTGAAAAATTTTTCTACGGACCAAGTCAATTTAGATTTGCGGGACACTTTAGGGTCTAATGCTCCTCCGTATTCGACAGTCACACGTTGGGGCGCCGAATTTAGACATGGAAGAACATCGACCATGGACGACCCCCGCTCCGGACGTAACTACAGCAATAACTGAAGAAATTGTGAAAAAAGTTGAAAATTCAGTTTTGGCGGATCATCGTGTCACGGTTCGTTTTATTGCTGAAAATGTAAAGATTTCAACGGGGAGCGTGCATAATATTTTACATGAACGCTTGGGTATGAAAAAGGTATCTGCGCGTTGGGTACCAAGAATGCTTACTGACACGCAAAAACAAACTAGAGTCGAGATTTGTCAAGAAGCTTTGGACCTGATACAGCAAGACCGGGAACTTTTTTTGGCGCGATTTATAACAATGGACGAAACATGGCTCCATCATTACGACCCTGAAACGAAACTGCAGTCTATGACATGGAAAAGGCCAAAATCTCCAACTCCGAAGAAATTCAAGGTGGGCCCATCTGCCGGTAAGGTCATGGGCTCTGTTTTTTGGGATGTTAAAGGGGTATTAATGATTGAGTATCTCAAACATGGAGCCACTATTACGGGCACTTCATACGCCAAACAAATAGCAACATTGCGCAATGAGATCCGCGAAAAACGGCGAGGTAAACTCTCGAAAGTTGTGCTGTTCCACCAGGACAATGCCCAGGCACACAAGTCCATCGTTGCAATGGCTGCAATTCGTGATGCTGGGTTCAATATCCTTAAGCATCCTCTGTATTCACCAGATCTCGCTCCCAGTGATTTCTACCTATTTCCGAGATTGAAACAATACCCGAGAGGCCAGAAATTTGAAGACAACGACGCGGTAGTCGCTGCAGTACAAGATTTTTTAAGTACTCAAGATGAGACCTTTTTTAAAAATGAAATTTTAAGTTTAGAAAAAAGATTTAATAAGTGTATTATGCTAAAAGGTGACTATGTCGAAAAATAAAATTACATTTAGTAAAAGTTGTTTATAACATAGTACTCATTCTCGCTTTTTATTGAACGCCCCTAGTATTTACTACCATTCTGAATTTTTTCAAATTTTTCCACCCAACAGTTTAGATTTTAGAGGGGGAGGGGACGCTCGATTTTAATGAAAATTTTCACTTTAAAGTTGAATATTTCGCAAACAGGTCACTGAATAGAAAAATCATGTTAGCAACCCCGCAATGGTTTTAAATGACCTATCCAACGATACCCCACACTATAGGATTAGTCGAGAAAAAAAAATCACCCCCCCTTTACGTCTGTGGGAGGTACCCTAAAAAAAATATTTTTTTATTTTTTATTTTACCACTTTGTTGGCGTGACTGATATGTATATTCATGCCAAATTACAGCTTTCTAGTACTAACGATCTCTGAGCTTAGCCGCGGACAGACAGACAGACAGACGGACAGACATGGCGAAACTATAAGGGTTCCTAGTTGACTACGGAACCCTAAAAAAAATGACGACCGGATAGTCGAGTGGTTGTAGAACGGGGCTACTCCGATATTCGAAAATCGAAGTAAGTATCGTACCGTCTTGCTCACTCTCGTATTAAATGTATAAAATAAGAGATTATCGTAATTGTAAACATGTTAAAACAGATTTGATAACTGACAGCTTCGCTTACGCCACTCCGTACCACGAAACGCAGTGCTACGCAGAAACGATACAGAATTGTATGGAGAACGATACGTGCCCTTCTGTTTCGACGCTTACATAATAGTTCGGGTCATTGTCCGTTTATTTACTTGCCCTGTAAACTTACTTTAATGTTTTAAATTGTTAGTTAATCCTTACTAGTATCAAGGATGATATAGACTGGATTGTCAGTCGCCATAGTACGGATCAGCCGCGGTTTTTGTAGTTCGATTATTAAATCTAGATGGCGCTGAAATATAGCCAGAGGCTTTGAAGGCAAAACAATAAGACTACAGATGTTTCATATTACTACAAATGTATTATTATGCAATATTTTTGAAAAATAATACATTTGTAGTAATATAAAATAAAATAAATAAATATTAGGGGACAATCTTACACAAATCGACCTACTCCCAAACTAAGCAAAGCTTGTACTATGGGTACTAGACGACGATAAACATACTTATATAGATAAATAAATACTTAAATACATAGAAAACATCCATAACTCGATAATATGAAACATCTGTAGTCTTATTGTTTTATTTGTTTTGCCTTCAAGCTATATTGCAGCGCCATCTAGATTTTAATAATCGAACTACAATAACCGCGGCCGATCAGTACTATGGCGACTGCCAATCCAGTCTTATATCATCCTTGCTAGTATTCTTGTTAAAGTAATGATTTGTAACCTCTTTACGTATAGCTTAAATATCTATGGTCTAAGAAGAAGAAGACTAGACGTCGTTACATTTGATTTGACATAAATGTCTTTTGTGTTGTTGTGTATGATGACTGTAATAAATAAAAATCCACGGTAATCCATTGCATATTATTTAACATGGTAGCAGATCGTTGAGAAAATAAAATGGACTGAAGATTGTATATGGTGTAATAAATAGTTTGAAGAAATAAGGTGAGATCTCAGATCAAATAAAAAGTAAAGATAGAGCGCGGTGGATAGTCGAATGAGGCCGGTTTTATAAACATGTGTGCGTAGGCCGGTGTTGCCATAGTAATTCTTAGTACCCCGATACTACAAAAATATCGTTACCGTTAATAACGTTTTAATAGCGTTATTAAAAATTGAAACTGAAATAGTTCCTCAGCCATTCTGACGTGTGGTGTAGGCATAAAGTAGTGGCGGTAGTAGGATAGGAAGGAAATGGGAAAAGTGTATAGAAAATAAAATTACAGGGTATAAATTCTCTATGTGTTATTCAATTTATTTACCGACCTTGGTGTTGAATTAATTTCTTATAAGATTGTCTTTTACTGTCTATTGATTTTGAAATATTTTCCAACTTGGCTATGTGGTGGAACCTTATACTTAAATATTTTTCTATTACACACCGTATTAAATTAATTTTATGTTCTTGTCCAGCATATTCATGTTCAATATCTAAATTTAAGATAACCTGATTATTACCAATTAATTTTTTAAATATATTCATCACGATAGTTTGGTGTTTCTTTTCCGTGGTTAATGAAATGTTCTCAACCAATAATTTTCGCACAACTGCTTCACAAATGACACAAATTTCAAAAAGATCCTTGGACGGGAAGCAAAGACCTCCTTTGTATTTCAAATTAATAAGTTTGTGAAAACCCTTTTTTATTTGTGTAGTACAAGTCGTCGCTTTTAAAATGAGCCGAACAAACTATGCTACGGGCAATTGGAAGTCATAATGGTTCATTTCGATTATCACGAATTACTCCAATCCACTTCTCTGTAACATTTTTATTGCGCTTTGGAAATCTGAAAAAATACTTAAAACGGTATGTATACAAATAAATATATATATTTCAAAAAACTACGGGAAAATTGTAGCCTTTGGCACTCACGTCGCAAAGACAAATTCAACGACACCTCATTTGTCAGATCATCTAAGCCGTGGGTACTGGGCGTACATACATACATGACGGTGAAAAACATAACCCTCCTTTTCGGCTCCGCCGCAGTTGGGTGATTAGCCCGTACGATATTTATGTACTAATTACTTTCACACTTTAATACCGTTACTACATTAAAATAAGTTAGTAAACTTTTACAAGAAACAAACAGCTTTACATTGCGTGTCACGTTCTCACGTTTTAAGCCGTGCTAATAAAGAATTGAATTTAAAATCAAAAAAGAAAAGGTTGTATTACATAGGCGGCATTTACCCAATAATAGGGTAACTACAACATTATAATGGCAACACTAGTGTTGACGTTTTGGTATTTAAGCAATATTTATTATTTATTATTGGAAATATTGGTTTTTGAGTTGACTAACGTGTGATAAGTGATTCCATCCTGATTTTATTTTTATTTTTAGTGATAATATCGAATTTAAAAATACGTTGTGCTCCACCGGAATGCGTAGTTGAAGTAATAAGGTTTTGGTATACTTGGATTGCAAGTGTGTGCGTGCCACTGTGTAAGCACACGGATTGGTGTAGTTTGACCGGCCTCACTTCGTTATACGTAGCGTTCTATCTTTACTTTTTATTTGATCTGAGGGTGAGATTAGATTGTTATGAAGAATGGCGAACGTAAGAGAAGATTGTTCTATACAGATATTCGATGGCAATAATTACGAGAAATGGAAATTTAGACTGAATTTAATAATGGAATTGAAGGGATGTTATGAGGCAATGGCAAATGAGATAAGGCCGGAAAATATAAAGGAAAATGACTGGATAAAAATGGATTTAAAGGCCAAAAATTTGATTGTCACCAGTGTCACGGACAGTCAGCTAGAAATAATTATATCGGAAAAGACTGCGTGGAATATGATTAAAAAATTTGACGCAATATATAAAGTACAGTCAACAGCAAATAAGTTACTGTGTAAGCGGAAGTTACTGAAATTGAAAATGGCGGAAAGACACAACCCGTTAGATTTTTTGAATTTATTTGAGAAGAATATTAACGAATTGAAGAATGCCGGAGAAGAAATGACTGAAGATGATAAATTAAATCATTTATTGTTATGTTTACCAGAAAGTTACACACATATAGTGGATATTGTTGATGCATTACCAGCGAAAGAAAAGTCAGTTGAGTATGTGAAGTCGAAGCTATTATTGAATTACAAGAAAAAGGAAGAGAATGAGCCTAAAGGAATAGAAACTTTTAATATTCAGAAGAGAATGTCACAAGTGAGAATAAGGAAATGCTATGGCTGTAACGAGGCAGGCCATTACCAAAGAGATTGCCCGAAAAACGAAGCAAAAGATCGAAACTTACCAAGATGGCGAGGAAATTATAATTTTAGAGGAAATAGCAACATGAGAGGAATAAACAACTGGAGAGGACAAAATTATAGAGGCACCAGAGGAAATTCGAGAATGATGTCAAGAGGTAGAGGTAATTTTTCAGGTACAGCACGAGGTATGATGCGAGAATGTTATTATAATCCAACCCAGGATGATACGAGTGGAGATAATTCTTTTAATGTCGAAGTGATGACTTCAGCAAGAGATCCGGTGAGTGAAGATTATTCTAATAAAGACGATTTAACATGGTTATTAGATAGTGGATGTTCTGACCATATTATAAATAGTGATGAATATTTTATAGAATATAAAACTTTAGATAACCCAATTGATATTAAAGTAGGAGATGGTTTTTCTTTAAAAGCAAATAAGGTAGGAAATGTGTTAATGTATTTTTATGTGAACGGAAAATGGCTTAGAACAATTATTAGGAACGTATATTATGTACCAAGCATGAAACGAAACTTATTGAGTGTATCTTCAATTACGAGTTATAATAGTTATGTAGTTTTTGATAATGATGGAGCTAAGATTTTTAATGGGTCTAGTAATAATGTATTAGCCATCGCTGAGAGGAAAAATAAGTTGTTTGTATTGAATGGGAAAGTAGGTAAAAGATTTGTGAAATCATACACAATAAATAAGAATATGAGTGAAAAAGAAAAGTGGCATCGAATTCTTGGGCATACTAATTTTATAAATTTAGATAAAATGTGCAAACAAAAGTTATTAAAAGGTTTACCAGAAAGAATTGAAAATGATTACGTGCAGTGTGAGATTTGTTTAGTGAATAAAATGCATAATTTACCTTTTGAAAATAATAGACGGCGTGCAAAAGATATATTAGAGATAGTGCATACAGACGTAAACGGTCCATTGAATCCTACAGGTGTTGCAGGTGAACGTTATTTTGTATCTTTTATTGATGATTTTAGTAGAATAGCAAAAGTGTATTGCATTAAAAATAAAAGTGAAGTGTTTGATTGTTTTGAAGCTTATATGAATTTAGTTGAAAATATGACTGGGAAGAGAATAAAGGAACTACGTTGTGATAGTGGAAAAGAATATATAAATAAAGATTTTTACAGATTGGCGAAAGATAAAGTGATATACATAAATCCAAGCCATGAATTGTATGGGGTCGCAGAAATATTTAACAGAAGTGTCATGGATAGAGCAAGATGTCTAATTTCAGAAGCAAATGTAGATAAAAAATACTGGCCAATATTTGTGGAGACTGCAGTATACATAGGAAATAGATTGTTAACAAATACAGTAATAAAAAGAACGCCTTATGAGATATTTACTGGAAGAAAACCTGATGTATCGAAAATGAGAATAATAGGAAGTAAGGTTGTTGTGAGAATTCCAGAAGCAAAAAGAACGTCGAAACTGAATCCAAAAGGAGTTAAAGGTATTTTAGTAGGATACACAGATACGGGATATAAAATACTAGTTGATAATAAAATTAATGAAACAAGACATGTAATATTTATAGATGAGACTGCAAGAGTGATTGAAAATAATGAAGATGAAAGTGAAGACGAAAATAATGAAGTATTTGAAGATGCTGTCGAGGACACGGAAGAACGATTAGAACCAGAAGAAGTTAGAGAAGTGATTGAACATGGCCGACCACAGAGGACAAGAAAAATGAAAGAAAAATATAAAGATTTTGTAGTTTATACAAATACTTGTTATAAGAATGTACCAGAAGCTAAAGAAGAAGCAATGAACGGAATATATAAAAGAAGATTTGTTGCTAGAGGAAGAATGAAGAAAAAGAAGAAAATGAAGGAATATGGTGATTACTTACTTAAAAGTTTTGAGTTGTGAAAGTTCTGATTGTTTTGTTTGAGGAGGTGTTGTAAATAAGAAGAGTTTCAAGTTATTTAGATAAATAATATAGGAGTTAGCTAGAAATGAAAAGTATACCAAGAAGTTGAAACACATTGAAATAAGTTACTATGTTGTGAATGATTATGAAAAGAAAGGTTTAATTAATGTGCAGAAAATATCGACTGATGATCAGATAGCTGATATGCTAACAAAAGCTTTAGGAAAAGTTAAGTTTCAGAAATTTAGAGAGCTATTGGGCATAAGAGATGATAAAGGTGTTTGTGTACTTAAGTAATTATTAGATTGAATGTGTTAAGGGTTTGTAAAGGTCACAAATCAAGGAGGTGTGTTAAAGTAATGATTTGTAACCTCTTTACGTATAGCTTAAATATCTATGGTATTAAGAAGAAGAAGACTAGACGTTGTTACATTTGATTTGACATAAATGTCTTTTGTGTTGTTGTGTATGATGACTGTAATAAATATAAATCCACGGTAATCCATTGCATATTATTTAACAATTCTAAATGGGAAAGTATAACTCTATCTGTCTATTACTCACGCTTAAACTTTTGTAGCGATTTAAACGAAATTTGAAATGCAAAAGATGGACATTCTAGAAAGGACATAGGACTTTTATTATTTTTCATCACTTAAGCTCATAAAGTAGGTTGCATTTAACTTGAAATCCGTGTTGTAAATTCGATGTACATCTTTAGGGATGTAAGTAAATTTAAATAAAAAACGAATGGGCTCGTTTGTATTCACGAACTGGTAAACAAGGAGATTGTAATGCGTAATACTTGCCTCCAAACCTCCATGCTTGCATAATGCTGCTGGCCAGTGTTGTCTGAATGTACCAAGGCCAAAGAGCGACAGGCCATTGAAAAAAAAGCAAAAGACGGTTTGGCGCGATAAATTTTCTTCCGCTCTGTTACAAATTGACAACTTTTCATTTTTTTAACACCTGAAAATTACTGCAGGAATCGAAAGAGTTTCGCCTCCTGAACGCGGAAACATATTTATTATAATTTATTACTCCATATTAAAAAAAATACAACAAATTTAAAAACATATATGTACTTACAAATACATCCACAGAATAGATATGTTTCCTTTACCCTTTTCACTAGAAAAAAGAGCTGTCATAATTTTAAATTTGATAACAACCTTAACGTCAAATTTACGTCATTTTTTTTTTAATAGAGACTAGACAAAAGGAATGGATCTATTCTATCGTTACGCTCTTTTAGAATAAGCACATCTTTAAAAAATTGTAACAAATTAATTAATAATCCTAGTGAAAATTTCAAAATATCAGCGTCTTTCTCTTTCCAAATAGAATACAGAGAACGAATCAAATTATAGTCTTAGAAATATGAAATGTTGTCAATTGCGTATACATTTTTAACATAACGGTTTTCTTTATTTCCTCGCATTTGTGATGAAAAGTAGAGTGTTCAACTCGAGTGTAAATGATCAATTACACCCGCGAACTATGAGCACCCTCGCTCGGTTGCTCGCTCGTGCGCCTAAATAACTTGGGTGTAATTGATCACTTACGACCCTTGTTTATCAATCTACTATTATAGCTTTTATCCCGGAAAATTACATAGTTCCCCGGGACAGCGATAAACGAATTCTTCGCGAACGGAGTCGCAGGCAAAAGCAAGTAGCTAATAAATAGTAGTCACCGCGAGTCCTCGTCAAATGCACGGCTCTCATATAGCGCTCCATAATAATAAATCTGTCGGTCTGTCCGTCACACGCGTACATAAAACACTCCGAACATGTCGGGAACACTGACGGCCTTATGTGAATAGCAAGTAGAAATTTAAAAAACTCTATTCTATCTTTTTACCGGTTAAAACTAACAAGATTAACAATAAAAATCGAAATATTCTTCGCTTACCATAAATCGTTTGATCTGGCAATCAGAGAGTCAGTTGCCGGTTTCTTCTCAACAGGGTTTTTCTGAACCGGTAGTAGATTCTTCGACGTTCATAGGAGCATCAATTGATGCTTAAAGGATTTGCCACACTGGATGCGTTCTGCGGTTGCGGTCAGGTCAAATTGAACGCAGCCCGCATTATGTATGAACAACATTGTCGGTCATGTCGGTGTTCATACATAATGCGGTCTGCGTTCAATTTGACCGCGACTGCAGAACGTATTCAGCGTGACAAATCCTTGAATTGAATAAAGAATTTTGCCTTTGACATAATTTTCCAAGCATAGGTATGCTCCGGTTTTGCATCACAGAAAAAAAATAGACAGACACATTAAAACGAATTTTGTTAATATGTAAGTAAAGACGGAACACTCCCCTCTCAATCCCATAAAAGCAATTCTAGTACCTAACACTCTAAGAAAATAATTATTGCTTTCCCAAGTAAACATTGGTTGCAAAATTTTAATCTCGCGGAACCCAAAGCAGGTTTAATCAGCTAATTGCGATCGGTAAGTACGATTTAAGGCTTTTGGGGTTCAGCGGGCGGGTCTGTCCGAGCATAGCCGCGGTTCCGTGCACTCCGATGCAATCTGCAAATGGGTAACTTGTAGCTATACCTACCTATAATTATTGATTTCTTAATGTTTTTGAGTTACTGGGAGTAGAAAAAGCGAATTGGGATGTTTTGGTCGTTTTTGTAAGACAAACAGGCCAAAGACGAATGAGTTTCGTACAAATTGAAAGGTCAGCAAGCTTAAAGGTATTTTACACACCTTTAGTACCGTTTATCTGCCAAAGCCAGGGTAACCCAAACTTCATAATGGTCCATCGTTCTTACCAGTGTCGGGAGCATGCACTGACAAACTTTCAGCTTTTGTAAAATAACGAAGGTCTGGTGTTCACGGGCTCTTGCTCTATAAGGCTAAAGCTAGCTACTACTACTACTATTACTACTAATGTCATCTTTTTACCTCATTTCAAAGTTAAAGCTGAGCTCCGATTACCATATTCCCGTGCGTGAAGTAAGCTGTCCCTCAAATAAATTAAAATTGCACCGGGGTGCATAATTGCACCGCAAGGGTGATGCCACGTGTGGCGAGACTGCATTGCAAGAGGCACCGGACACAGCGACTTTTTGGACGCATCGCACCGAGGTCGGCGTAGCTCGTTGGAAACCTAAGGCCGTATATCTAACGCGAGATAAAATGTTACAAAAGGTTGTGCATGGTCATACATTACAATCACGAGTGAACCATCAATCATCCCCTGTTTTCCTACCCTTAGGATTAAATATTTTTTAAATTGATATGGGAACTACTTTATGAATTTCTTTCTAATAAAAAAAGAATTATCACAATCGGATTACCCTGTAAAAAGTCATACACAAAAAAAATATTAAATAAAAAAAAACAAATATTTAAGTGGGCTCCCATACCTACAAAATACATGATTTGTTGCCGTTTTTATAGATAATGGTACGGAACCCTTCGTGCGCGAGTCCGACTCGCACTTGGCCGGTTTTTAAATACAGTAAGTAAACGCAGTACCCATCAAAACTTAGTACAACCTTAGTATCAATTCAAAGAAGCCTCACAAAACGCGTCGCAGGAATTTAGCTAAAAATCGCTGTGTACGAGAGCTCTAAAGTGTAGGGTAAAAAGTTAAGGGGCGTGGGTACATTATAAATAAAGTAATTTTCTTAAAATCACCTGACAAAGTTGAGATGTCTTTTATGACAATCATACTATTTATTTCAAACTAAATACAAACTGAAATATAGATGCACAGAAAAAACCCCAGAAAAAAGACCAATGCTGGGAATCGAACCCAGGTCCTCAGCGTTCCGTGCTGCGTGCTTACCCCTACACCATCACTGGTCTAGAAGTTAGCGACGAATCTTTCCCATACATCGTACACTTCAGTCTGTTATAATCACATTTTAGGCAGTGATAAAGCGCATCTATGTTATGCCCTCTACCGAGAGACTTCAACACTCCTTCGGAGCTACCCGCTCACCTGGACCAAGAGATGGCGCTGAAGAAATGAATGAAAAGAATGAAGTTGAAGAAAATAAAAAATAAATAGAAAAAGATACTTCATACTTAACTTGTAATCATACTATTGTATAAAGGGGGCTATTCTGACGTCCACTGCTCCCCCAAACTTCCAAAATTTTAATATTTTAAAGTTCAAATGTTGAGTAAGAGGGATTGAACGAATTGATGCGTATTTTTAATCCATTGTTATGTTACTGTGTGTAACTATTTATAAACAGCAACGGAACCACGGCGTGAAGTGGTTTTAATTCTTTAGAGTTCCATGGTCTAAATCGTTAGCGGGTTTCGCCATGTCTATCTGTCTACAGCTCCTAGAGTCTTAGTATCATATCAGAAAAAATACGTCCAATGCTGGACGTAGGCCTCCCTCAGAGTTCCACTGTAGGTATGTATGTATGTAAAACCTCTTTACTGTAAATAAAAAACATGAAATTAACAGCAGCAGAAACAGATATACAAAGGCGAACTTGTCCCTTAAAGGGATCTTCCCGTTAACCTTTGAACGATTGACAGCACATCAGAAACAAGAACACATTACATTGAAACGAATAATACTTATGTTTGTTTTCCTTCAGTTTTTCATGCGCCTCTGCTGCTGATATTGGGGAGCGTATCTGGTGGCATAAAATTCTTAGTCATAATGTGATTGATGTTTGTCATAGTTTTTGTTAGTCATTAATTTTTTTTTCGAAACCCTAAATTTTTTCGATATTTTGAAATGGTTGTCCTGTACGACTAAGGTTAGGTTTAGTTTATTTTATAACAATTCTGAATAATCAATGGTTTCTGAGAAAAAACATTTATTTAAATGACGAATTATGCATAAAATCCTAATGCAACCCGATATGGATTCAGCCTGATTACCTGTTCCGCGGATGCGGGACAGAGCCAGTGTGTCACTATGACGTTTATTGTGAAATGGTTCCATGGTGTCTCATGAATTAAAGTCCTTGACCGTACGTATAATATTCTTTTGGAACTAATGAACCACAGACAGTACTATGCCTCAGCGACCTCTAATCAAAGACCTTCGTCACAACTCTGCAGCATTCGAACCGGTAATCAGCTTTGACCGGAGAGCTTCAAAGAACCGGCAATTAACGATTGGGAACGCTGTGGCTGCACTAGTGATCTAGCTAGTAAGTACGTAAGTTGAGTATAACATTTGGTAGCATAGCGAACGGTTGTGGTATCTATTCTGAAGATGAGCTCTGGTTGAGTTCGAAACGCGTCAGTGTAGTTTGGTGATGATAGTTGAGTTTGTGTGATTTGTGTGTGCTCGTACACAGTGTGGAGGTGGAGAAACTGCATGAACACGCAATTCTTACATAAACGTAAGGTCGCGGGTGAGCAAAGTAATTGTTTTCTGTCCGCTAAGTCCTAATCCTGCTAATATTGGATGACCGGATAGCCTAGTTGTTAGAGAACCTGACTACGAAGCTTGAGGTCCCGGGTTCAATCACCGGTTGGGGGAGATAATTTGTATGGGAATGTTTATCCGTTTTCTAGTATCCATAGTACAAGCTTTGCTTAGTTTGGGTTTAGGTCAATTGGTGTCAATTGTCCTATGATTTATTATTATTATTATTAAAAGTAGTGAATTCGAAAAGCGCTTAAAATATGTCCCAAGTAACATTCAATACTATGTTTGCTTCTGGTGAAAACAGCAAACAAACGAGTTATATTTTTCACTTGAACACGAAAACCATAGGTATTCTATTATTCAAAACAAACGAACAAAAAAAATGGCCCGACCAAGTCTGTTCCGATGTGGCCTCGGAAATATTACTGGGCAAAGTTGGCAACTTTATTTTTGCCATAGAAGTATTTTTATGGCGGGAAAGTCGTTAATTCGCCTGTAAAATGAGTAATAACGCGTCCAGCTGCAGTTTTAATAATTCTCGCGTTTTATGGGCGGCGGGCCCTGGGCAGTAAAGGGAAGGTGACGTTGATGGGCCAAATAAAAGGGCATGCCATGTAGATAGCTAGGGCACAGAACGGAGAATAAAAGGGATAGAAATAGAAATATCGTTTGTATTTCTATCATAATCATCGTCGTCAGCTGAAAGACATCCGCTGCCGGATATAGGCCTTTGCCGAACGCCGCAATGGTTCTTCGCCGTCTCCTTTGTTTGCTGCTAATTGTTAGTAGATTTGTAAGAAAAAAATTAAAGACCTGTTTTATTACATTCTGCTAAGTACCTGTTATTTTATGTGACAGATTAATATCGGATTGAAGTCTTTTTTAATAAAAAAATAAACGGAGACAGCATCATAGACAAAGATATCTGTCTCATAATACGAGTAGGAACCTAACAAGGGAAACAAGGGATACGTTTAATAAAACAAGTAAGTACCAAGATCTTGTTATTTTTCTGAATATTTTTCTTTGTTTGTTTGTTTTTTCTTCGATTATCCCTCTCTCTCTTTTTATTCGTTCCACAAATTTTTCGTCCTAACTTTCTATTTGTTTTTTTTTCTTATTTTTAAAAAAATACAACGAAATGTCCACGTATGTAAGATAGCGAGGAGCGGAAGGCACCGGTGGTACAAAAATAATCGCGTAGACGTCATTTGCACTCCGCGCCCAAAGTCGGTCGGGGACGGATATTGGTTGCGGACGGGCGCGGCTCAAGCCACAGTGGGCCACGTGTTCTGCCGCATCTTCCATCGGAGGTTGGTGACACTGCAATTGGGTCATACTCAGCGCAAGTACTACTATACTATACTAGGCAAGCGTGCTCCATCGTAGACCTCATCTTCGCTTTCCTCAGGCATGATTGTGGTCAAACGCAAGCCTATCTTCTTTTATATATATAGATAATGTGATTATAACAGACTGAAGTGTACGATGTATGGGAAAAATTCGTCGCTAATTTCTAGACCAGTGATGGTGTAGGGGTAAGCACGCAGCACGGAACGCTGAGGACCTGGGTTCGATTTCCAGCATTGGTCTTTTTTTCTGTGCATCTATATTTCGGTTTGTATTTAGTTTGAAATATATGGTTTCACGGGATGACCGTAAAAGTAATAAAAAAGAAGTTGAAAAAAATAAATACAAAAAGATACTTCATACTTAACTTGTATTGTATAAATAAAATTATAATAATAAATATCACGGGACAACTCACACCAATTGACCTAGTCCCAAAGTAAGCTCAGCAAAGCTTGTGTTATGGGTACTAGGCAACGGATGAAAGGCAACCGTTACTGACTGATCTATCAACGCACAGCCCAAACCACTGAACGGATTGTGCTGAAATTTGGCACACAGAGCTATTATGACGTAGTAATCCGCTAAGACAGGATTTTTCACAATTTCTACGGGATTGGGAATAAATGGGATTTATATTTTCGCGTCAAAGTAGTCCCAAAGTATCTCCGTAACTATAATTATTAGAGACTTCAAATTTGGCATGCAAGTAGGTAAAAAAAAAAACCATTTTAAGGATTTTTGGAAAACCGCACAGGATAAAAATAAGGTTTATGTATTTTATTAAATGGGACAGGGACCCTATCTCAATAAACATTCCTTTAGGATCATAGAGGTGCAGTAATAGCTATTTATGCAACTGTATCGTAACTGTCTCGTAACAGGCCAAATTACGTACAGTTGCATACAATATTTTATCTTCTCTCACACATTTTTCCAAAAACGAAGTAGCCTTTTTGCATTTTTCATGCCATAAAATCTTGATAGCATTTATCGTATAATTTTCTGAACTTTGCTCGTAATAAATTATGAGTCATTTCCTTCGCCGCATCTAAAATATCGGGCGGAGTCAAATGTTCTTCGCATTCACTGATATCAGATATTTTTAAGCAAGAACAAAATTTTCCCACGAAAATTCGTACAACAAAACGACACGTATGAATGGAATGACGCTAAAACCCAGTACATCACCACGCATGTGCGCGCATGCGCTAAAGCGGGCGCTGCCACAGACAAGTGAAAATTGGAATCAAAACTTTTTGGATTTGCCCTGTATCGTAATGGTAAAAAAAATTGTATTATAACATTATTTCGTTAGAAGAAAAGTGTTATAATATGTTTTTTTTTTAATATTTCGGTATTGTGTTTAAAAAGTATGTCAATATAAACTCTTTTTGAATTTTATAATTCGAATTTTACGATATGAGAGTAGATAAAAGGGATTTTTGGAATTTCCCGCAGGATAGAGACCGGGAGTTGACCATAAATTTTATTTGTGGGCGGACGAAGTCGCGAGAAAAAGCTAGTCTTACATATGAATTTGAAAACTGAAACTTTACTAGTACCTAATGATACAGTAAGGGGTAAATTGAACGCAATAAATAGGCCAGAAGGTCTGCGTGCTCTTAATACTCGCTCTACTCTTATAATTCGGGCCACCCATCCGTCACACATCTGGATCGTCGATTATTTATTGAATCTGGCGAAAAATGCCGAACGAGAATTTGCCGCGATGTGACGCAAAAGAATTGCGTTCGCGCCGGTAGAATTATAGCCATTTAATAATCCCATCAAGACAAAGCTCTATGAATGTCTAGCTTCAACCCACAGCTTTGCCTGCGTTAGAAAAGAATGTTACGGTAACATATTTAAAGCACGACTTTCGCTCAGACAACGGCATCTGTTGATTGTAGATGAAATTAATACGTCATGTTAATAAATAAATAAATAAATAATTATTAGGGGACATCTAACACAAATTGACCTAGTCCCAAACTAAGCAAAGCTTGTACTATGGGTACTAGACGACGATAAACATACTTATATAGATAAATAAATACTTAAATACATAGAAAACATCCATAACTCAGGAACAAATATTCGTGCTCATCACACAAATAAATGCCCTTACCGGGATTCGAACCCAGGACCTCTTGCTTCGTAGGCAGGGTCACTACCAACTAGGCTAAAGCGGTCGTTAAAAGCGGCGGTATGTTGAAAGTTGAAATTGAAGTGCTTTAACGTTCTTGTACAGCACCCTCTATTCTGCTTTAAATTTAAAATACTATCCCACGGGAATGCTTATTATTATGATGGTGCATCCTAGTTGTGCAAGTATTTTAAATAAGCAACAATTTTTTGAATTAGCATCCTCTTTGGCTGTCGGTGGCTGATTGGCGCTAAGCCCATGCCATGCACCGCGGCAAAAAGAAAGGAGCTGTCAGGGCGGCACTTCTTAAATTTTCGGCGGACGTATATATTATATTGTGAATTGTGCTGTGTAAATAAAAAAACTTTGTAAATAGTGTTATCTAGAACTAATGATAAATAACGGACATTATTTAGTGTAATACGTAATAGATACCAAGTGGCGGTGCGGACTTTGCGGCTCTACGGACGGGCTAAGCGAACGCTTAAATCGAAGTCGGCTTCATTGAGGTTTGTGGTTCATAAATTGTTGTTTAATTTTAATGCTGCTTAGAAAGGAATAACCACGGCCTTGGTGACAGTCATTATATATCGAATGTTTTATTGAACAAATCAATCCAGATCTTTATGTATCTGTACTCCAAGTTTCAAATAAATCAGTTCAACCGTTATCTTGTTTGAATCTTCGTCTTCCGATTCGCGGACGCCACTCTAGAATCTTACTGCCCCATCGCCTGTCGGTTCTACGAGGAATGTATGCCCACTGCACTTGAGTCTGGCATTTTCTAAGCTAATTATAACAGTACCTAAAATAAATCATTGTTACGCTCGAATTGTTATCTTATGACGTATCTAGATAAAGCGACTATCTAAAGTATACTACTAATTGCACCTCAAAAACAACGGCTTGTTACAATCTTAACCATAAAACTTTGATAATAAGGTCCACCATAAAATTAAAAAAAATTGCTATCTGCAAATCCTAAGTTTGTTTTTCATGCTTCCAAATGACACAGACTAGAAGAAAGACGTGAAAAAAATTTTGATGCCTTTGCTTTCGCGGGTGCGTTGGTTAGATCTTTTTTTGTCTGCGAATGTTTACGTTACTATTGTTATAATGGTGTGACAAGTGAAATATTAGTGTAATTTATCATGATGCCTCGCCTTGGAGGCCGGAGGGAAATTGGCAGTTTACGTGGTACTTTTTCCTTGGACATAATAGCTAGAATCCTTTGATTTGGTACTCCTATTAGTTGGTCGCATTTCTGATTTCGCCGGTAAGTGATGGCTCGAAGTGGGGCATCGGAATTTGTGTTTTCATTATGATAAAATGGTAGAAAATATGACACAGTTTTTGTGGGATTGTGTTATTGTTGAACACTTAAGTGTCTCCCTTTTTGTAGTTTAGCTAACAACAGAAAAGGCTATTCTAGGCCAGCTTAAATAGGCTTTAATTGAACCACTTTTTTGGAATCATCTGCACTTACTTACTTGATCAATCGCTGGTCAGTTTTGTACCTACTGACATAATATTCTTTATTAAGTTTTGATTGGATTTATGTAAACATCGTATTTTGCGAATATGATATCCAGCGACGAAGGGGTCAAATACCTGGCAACAACTGATCTACAAGCAAAAGTCGACTTTAAGTTTAAGATTTTGAAGAGTTTTTGTGGCGGTAGAGCCATGTTTAAGCTAGCCGCTGCATCACGAATGGGCCGGCTCGTCCAGGGCAGTACCAACCTCTCACAGAAAACCGGCGTGAAGCAGCAGTACTCCTGCTGCATTTCGTACGGTCAGTGAGGGCGCCGGGGGTCCAATACATCTCCCCCTCACCCTTCCTTTTTTTTATTTTTTCCTCTCCCTTAAAGGGTCGACAACGCACTGGCATCGCGTAAAGCGCTGCGGGTGTCTATGGACAGTGGTGATCATTTAACATCAGGTGACCCACTAGTTCGTTTGTCTGGCCTCTCTAACATAAAAAAAAGATGACGAAACTTTTCATTTCTCGACTGTAGGTACGTAAAATAAAAGCAAACTAACTTTCGATTTATTTTAAACCTGACCCACCTATCCAGTTGGAACACCCCACCCCTCAATATTAAACGTAATCAGTGCCCCGCGCATCGAGTGACAAGCGTGGCGAATGAGTGACGCGTGACGCGAGGTAACCGCGTCAACTATATTGCATTCTGGAGGCAAATCAGATGAGAGGGTGTTGGTTTGGGGATCTTTGCAGATACAGTAGCTACTAGGGGCGTTCAATAAAAAGTGAGAATGAGTATGTTATAAACAACTTTTACTAAATGTCATTTTATTTTTCGACATAGTCACCTTTTAGCATAATACACTTAGTATATCTTTTTTCTAAACATAAACATCCATTTTTAAAAAAGGTCTCATCTTGAGTACTTAAAAAATCTTGTACTGCAGCGACTACCGCGTCGTCGTCTTCAAATTTCTGGCCTCTCAGGTATTGTTTCAATCTCCTAAATAGGTAGAAATCACTGGGAGCGAGATCTGGTGAATACAGAGGATGCTTAAGGATATTCAACCTAGCATCACGAATTGCAGCCATTGCAACGGCGGACTTGTGTGCCGGGGCATTGTCCTGGTGGAACAGCACAACTTTCGAGAGTTTACCTCGCCGTTTTTCGCGGATCTCATTGCGCAATGTTGCTATTTGTTTGGCGTATAATGTGCCCGTAATAGTGGCTTCATGCTCGAGATACTCAATCATTAATACCCCTTTACCATCCCAAAAAACAGAGCCCATGACCTTACCGGCAGATGGGCTCACCTTGAATTTCTTCGGAGTTGGAGATGATGGCCTTTTCCATGTCATAGACTGCAGTTTCGTTTCTGGGTCGTAATGATGGATGGAGCCATGTTTCGTCCATTGTTATAAATCGCGCCAAAAAAAGTTCCCGGTCTTGCTGCATCAGGTTCAAAGCTTCTTGACAAATCTCTAGTCTAGTTTGTTTGTGCGTGTCAGTAAGCATTCTTGGTACCCAACGCGCAGATACCTTTTTCATACCCAAGCGTTCATGTAAAATATTATGCACGCTCCCCGTTGAAATCTTTACATTTTCAGCAATAAAACGAACCGTGACACGACGATCCGCCAAAACTGAGTTTTCGACTTTTTTCACAATTTCTTCAGTTACTGCTGTAGTAGGGCGTCCGGAGCGGGGGTTGTCCATTGTCGATGTTCTTCCACGTCTAAATTCGGCGCACCAACGTGCGACTGTCGAATACGGAGGAGCACTAGACCCTAAAGTGTCCCGCAAATCCAAATTGACTTGGTCCGTAGAAAAATTTTTCAAACACAAGTATTTGATAACGGCGCGCAGTTCAATTTTCTCCATTTTCGCTAACGTACTCAATAGCATTGCAAAGAAATTACCGTATATTTTTTTAAACAAAAGACAGTTAGTTTTTTTTTCATAGCAATCAGCTAGATAGATTAGCTTTACCGTCCAGTATTTAATTTCGTAATATTAAAAGAGTTTGCATCTCATTCTCACTTTATATTGAACGCCCCTCGTACATTTGCATAATGTATCATACACAGTATAGTTACGGGAGTAAGTCGGTGGTAGACTAGTAGTTTTGACCGATGGCCTCTCAAGCAGAGGCTCATGGATTCGATCTCAAGCTAGCACCTCTGGTTTTTCGAAATTTATCTGCGAAAGTATGAGAAAGTGTGAATTTACCATGAGATTGACGGTGAAGGAAAACATTTTAAAGAAATTTGTAGACACCTGTGAAGAAATTAAATGGTGTGTGTGAAATTACCAATTCACGTTGGGCCCGCGTGGGAACAATTTCCGAAGCCCTCTCATTCTGTGAGACTCCTTTGCCCTGAAGTGGGACGTGTATAGGCTGGGATGATGTTAATACTGACTTAGGCTACCTTTTATCACGATATTGCCACGGTATCAAAGTAAAATCCCAAATTTCTGCACCGAAGTCTACTTATAGACATGAAATTTTGTACGAATATTCAACACAAAACGTAAATGAAATGTAATGGCAATTTGAGTTCCAATTCGACTAATTCGGAGTGGGAAATCGAATGGTTTACGCGACTAAAATCGCAGGTACAGACTAGTTTTCTATATTTATTCACCTCCTACATCAAACATCAGACTTCATAAGCCTTCATGCCGTCACATGTTACAATCGATACGAAATACATAATCGATTTACTGTCAATCGTTTAACGCCGATGGCGCGTTTGGCCAATTCGGACTTTAACGGATCGACTTTAGAAGCCCTCTCCTATTCGAGTGGCGAAAAGTGGCTTCGGATTGTCTATTTGTGTAGAGTGAATAATGGAGCAGTAGAGATACTTGGAATATCGAATTTTTAATTCCGGCCGTTAGAGTGGCGACCGCGGATCGGACAATGTGGCACGGGAAGGCCCTAACAAGATGGACCGACGATCTGGTAAAGATCGCATGAATCGCTTGGACGCGGGTAGCGCAGGAACGATTATTTCTGCTCTCTTTAAGGCAAGGCCTTTGACCAGTAGTAACAAAACTTATATCCCCCGGTGGGCTGATAGTGAATGAGACTTTTATAAAACCAATCGCACAATCGCGGTTGACATTTGGACTTAAAGTTAATTGCCACTTATATACCAGTTAGATAGTTTGTGGATCAACTAAGCTATATTGTATCGAAGTTAACGTATATCAAGAACAGACCGTGTATACGAGTGTTCGAGCGCCGTGTGCATAAGATATTGCAACTTGCACGGTTTTTCTTGCAAGTCTAATGTGGTATAGGATTTCCATTATTATATCCTTACTGGTAACTACACCGTACGTGTGCGATTGGCCATTCCCGCTGCAAGGTCTGTAGGGCCGCTGGCGCGGAGCCAGTACAGAATTGAGATTTACGGCAGGAATGAGTTCTGCTTAAACGGCTCGGAACGCTTGGTTGAGCTGGATTAAGTTTATTTTATGTTATCAGCAGTACTTATTGCTCAAAGGAATCTCTGTTTTTTTTATAACAGAAATTCTTGGTTGTACGGTGTAAGTTTGCTAACTAATAGAACCACGGGGAACCCCACGTATAGGTATCGTCACGAGAGTTGAGGTCACGCACATAACCTGTCATGTAAATTTACTAAATTTTCTTCAACCTGTTTCTTAGAAAATAAATCTAGCTCAAACAAAACAGGAAATGAAACATTTTGATCTATTTTATTTAAATCAGATAAGCATTCTTTTCGCTATTTAGAAAATACCGATTCTTTTGTTGCGAATATTTCTTATCAGTTTCAAACTGTTTTATTTCAAAAATTAGGTATTTCATCCTAACATCGTATAACTCACATTTTTATTCACTCACTTATTTCATTCATTCACTACTTTTTGGAACAGTACTTTATTTAGCTGTGTGTGTAATCATTCGCCTCGACTCCTGTGGCGAGTCCTATATCATCATAATGGCTTTAAAATTAAAATAGGAAATCTCCAAACATTGACATAGTCCTCTCCTTGTCTATCGATCCCACCCCATTCTATACTCCTATCCTTATCCGTCGTTACTAAAATTCACCGCTAAAATGATTTAGAATTTAGATGAAATATGGTGTGGCGATAATTTGAGACCCTGGGTTGATTTACTATAGATTTTATTCCAGAAAATTGCGTAGTTTCCGCGGGTTAGCGATAAAATAATTCTTTGTAGGCTGAGTCGCGGGCAACAGCTAGTTACAATAAATAAGACAGCTCGTGAAGATGTTTGCACGTTTGAATGTTTGTTAGACAATCACGCTGTAACAGCTAAAAGACTTGGTTGAAACTTACCGTACCCACTGATGCATAAAAATCTGGATTGAAGCATAATGCTACTTAATATGATGACTTTTGGATGCGGATGGCACGGGACCGATCTGTTTAGCGAGCCTTGGGGGAGGCCTATGTTCAGCAGTGGACGTCTTTCAGCTGAAATGATGATGCTTAATAGGTACCCCCGTAATGATAGATAGATAGATAAAGACGTTTATTTGGTACTGCAAGCACACACAATCAAAATTAACAAAAATACAGATATCAGTATAAACTTAAAAGTAAAACATTTAATATTGTCTGTATGCGCTGCAGTAGTGCAAAAGGGCCGTGGCTCAGTGGTCAACATTGCTCATAGGAGCAAAACACTGATATTCTGCCACAGCCCAGAGGATCGAGAACAAAATATTACTTACTAATTAAAATAAATACAACAAAAGATTAAACAACAAAACAAAACAGTGCTAAGCATCATTAGTACCTACAATAATTATTTATTTAGGCACAAGTAACAAAAAACAAAACAAGCCAGTCCACCCGAGACGTCTCTATAGCTACCCGAGCCGGTACGGCGAGGGTAGACAGAGACGTCGAGGGAAAAATGGGTCCAAGTGCTCAACACTCTGCTCTTCACTTCGATTGCAAGGAAATTAAACAGCAACCTTGAAAACCATTTTCAGGTTTCAATTTTACATGCATTGCATTTTCTATAGGTAATAATTATTACATTACTATTAAATTACATTTTCCCATGCATTGCATTCCCGTGCCCCTTTTTCATTTTAAACAAGAATAAAAGGCGCAGTCCAAGAACGTTGAGGTAGATAGAGTTCTGTTATCGGCATTGAAAATGGAGCGTTAAATTCGTCTGCAATCAATGGCTAGTGTTTTTCGACCGTAAGTTGTACCACCTAAAAAATAATGGTCTACCACCCTACGGTTGCGGTTGAAGTTCATTTTCACGTCATGATACAACGAGGTTGATTTCCCCTTGCAATATTATGATGTAAAGACAGTGACTAATGACTTCACTCAGAAAAGTCAACCTTATAGTCCGACAAACTCGTGCGCGACCCTCCGCGGAACCCTGTCGCAGTCAGCGTTTGCCGCACTTATTAAAAACAATCTTGTTAAGAAACTAAAACAATTACTTTGCTCACCCGCGACCTTACAATAGTTACGTTTATGCAAGAAATTGAACAGAATAATTTGAACAGTTAGTATTAATTAAATATGCCTTATAAATAAATAAACAAAAAAATTCAAGGTAGTTTTATAATATGTCAATAAAAGTTAATTTTTGTGGGGTAGTTTGAGAATAAGAAAAATAAAGTGGGTACTTGAGAAGTTACAGTGACAAGTTAAAACATGTTTTGGTTTGTTAGTTTAACATTTGGTAGCATAGCATACGGTTGTGGTAACTCTGAAGATGAGCTCTGGTTGAGTTCGAAACGGGTCAGTGTAGCTTGGTGGTGGTGATGGTTGGGTTTATGTGATTTGTGTGTGTTCGTACAGTGTGGAGGTGGAGGAACTGCATGAACGCACATTTCTTGCATAAACGTAACTATTGTAAGGTCGCGGGTGAGCAAAGTAATTGTTTTAGTTCATTAATATGGACCTCCGCAAAGTAACGCCTGATTCAATAAATTAATCTTGTTAAGGACAGCAGAGGCTTCCTGCGACAGGGTTCCGCCGAGCGCCGCGCACGAGCTTGTCAAGGTATAGCGATATTTAGATCTCACAGAAACTTGTGCCAAAACTGGTACACCGCTTTCTTGGCCCACCGTACTTTATTTTAAAAACCGAACTCTTAAGATTTTAAATATTTCTTGTGACGGTATTTCTAACACGGTCAACGCTATGTAAATCGACTTATTGACTGAAAAGCTTTTAAAATATAAATGCAATGTGTCTGCTAATGCCCAAATCGTTTGTTTGGCATCTACGATAGCTGTTTTAAAAGCGTCATGTCAACTTAACGTTTGGTAATGTAGCGTAAACGCTATTTCCGACTAAGTATTTTTAAAATCAGCCATTGCGAGTCGGATTGGCGTACCTACAAAAGGTTACCACATTTAAGGAGCTACACGGCCAAATTCGCTCGGCTGCCCCATTTCTGCATAAATCGTCATTTTTAGTAAGTGCCTACAGGATACAGAAACATTTAGAGGCATGTCTCGCTCAATTTCACAGATACGAGTACCTCCAAAACCTAGTAAGTACACAAAAAAACGGGCTTAACCATTTCAAAACCTAGTACGGCACAAAACTATTTCAAAAACCTAGTATGTACACTTACTAGGTTTTGAAAAAGTCAGTAAGGCTTATTAGGTTTGATATGGACAAACGATAATCAATACGCTCATTTCAAAAGCCAGTATGGGTACATAGTTTCAGATAAAACACGTAATTAATATAAGCATGTAATATAATTTTGTACATGTAATGATTTTCTTTTTTTTTCCTTATTTTTGTACAATAAAGAGTTTACATACATACATATATAATATAAGAAATTAAACATAATGTAAATATAAGTACCTGGATATTCGTCTTAATTTAGTTAACCAATAAAGTATCACTTTTTGAACAAATATTGCTAAATTTTGTACGACTGAGACAAAACATGATTTAATGAACTAAAACAATTACTTTGCTCACCCGCGACCTTAGAAAGTCGTGGGTGAGCAAAGTAATTGTTTTAGTTCATTTATATGGACCTCCGCAAAGTAACGCCTGATTCAATAAATTATTTAAAACATGATTTTTCGCTCTCCTGTAAAATTAGCTGAATGTCCCTTACTATGTTTTGAAATAGCGCAGCCGCGCTGTTTTTACGTCGCATATAGTAGGTAATTGAACGTTGTAAACAAGATAATTCTGTAAGCAATATTTTAGCTTTATTAACGACTGGATGGATAGCCTAGTTGTTAGAGAACTGACTGGGAAGTTTGAGGTCCCGGGTTTGATTCCCGGTCGGGGCAGATATTTGTGTAAAAAATACGAATGTTTGTGCTCGAGACTTTTTTTTTTTTGAATGAGTCGCCAGAGGGGCCAAAGACACGAAGTCTTTGCTATTTTTTTACTTTAGGGTAGGAAGAGTGACTTGTGCTCGGGACAAAATCCCTTCGGACGAACTGGGAATGGAGGGCCCAGACGGTGTCCGACTTGCACGGACTAAAAAACCCGGTCACAAGTCCCCTTCTCTATTGATTATTAATACAAAAAAACGTGTGCTATATATTTTGAGGAGGGGAGGGGCAGGGAGGGGATGTGCTCGAGACTTGGATGTTTAATATGTATTTATCTATACAAGTAAGTTTATCCCTTGCTTAGTACCCATAGTACAAGCTGTGCTTAGTTTGGGATTAGATCAATATTGGAGTCAATTGTCCCATGATTTATTATTATTATTTATTTTAGCTCCGAGAAACTGTTGTACTTTAACAGCTTCCTTGTCCCATGAGGCAAATGTGCCTTTACTGGTACATCCATGAGGCACATGTGCCTCATGACTCTATGAGCATTTAATGACATTATTAGGTACTGTCGTGTTGAAAGAACGCTGCATTTTCCTTCGGGAGATGGGAACCTGTTAAAAATTATCGTAACACGGGTGGAGCCACAGTTTAAAGCTAGTAATATTAACCCCATTTCAATAACTATCCCAAAAATATCGTGGCAATGTGTTAGTTTTCTCGCAGTTACGTAACAATCGCCCCAGTTTTATGTAAAAATGATGCAGATTCGGTAACAATTAGCATCGCAAACAAAGCATAGTGATTAAAAATGAGTTACCTGATGCACGCTGATATCGTTTAATTTATATTTGTTAGGAAAGAACTGGCGAAGAAACTACCCACATCTGGAAAAAAGTAGGCTAAGAGTTCAGTTGTATTTTTTTTAATAAACTAATTATAATATAGTGAAAATATACCTACTGATCACTCACACAACAACACAACATGAACATGAACATGTCGAGTTAACTCGTTTTAAGACGTGAGTGACCCGTATATTTTCACTATGAGCGAGTCTCAAAGTAGTTTCATGTTTAAAGAAACTAAATTACAAACACAAATAGATTATATAATTAATTATAAAATTAAATAAATTATAATTATATGAACTTAAAGTAAATTCAACTACAACGTTTGGTTTTCGGGTCCGGGTTTTTCCAAACTGGTGGTGGATTCTTCGACAGCTTGATATAGCCCGAATTGAGTACATAGGACAGAAAATGTAATACATAAAAATCTTGTGTCACGGTGTTTGTTATCGAACTCCTCTGAAACGCCTTGACCGATTTTTATGAAACTTTTCAAAGAAAGTAAGAAAGATATGTTTATTTTTTCTCTGTATTCGGTACGTCTAAGAAAAAGACGTAGGCTATTTTTTTTAACCTACCCCTATTCTTCGCGGACGAAGTCGCGGGCAACAGCTAGTCTAATATATAAAAATCTCGTGTCACGGTGTTTGTTATCGAACTCCTCCGAAACGTCTTTACCGATTCATTATGAAATTTCTTTGTCTATATTCGGTAGGTCTGAGAATAAATAGGTCGTAGGCTATTTTTTATACCGCTAATATGGCAAAACAACGTTTGCTGGGTCAGCTAATTATTTTTATAAAAAATGTAAGATTTAATTATTATGATGTCACCAGTATCCTAGCCTACATAAGGGGGCGTGCACACCGTGCAGCATGACAAATGGCGCGACTACAGGGTGCTCCGAAGTAATTCGTTTTTAACCGCCGCACGTCAGCGCGGCCCGAATTACTGGCTACAGGGTGCTCCGTTTAACCCGTCGAATGCTGTAGTTAAATGTAAATGATCAATTATTATTGGTCTACGAAACTTACAAAGTTATTAATAAGAGTAATTAATAGAATCTCATCTCATCTCAGCCTATAATTCCTACTGCAGGACACAAGCCTCCTCTCAGAATGAGTTCCCACACAGGCACAGTGCGGATCGGTAACTTCACACACGCCATTAAATTTCTTCGCAAATGCGTACAGGTTTCATCACAAAGCTTTACGGTAAAATAAATGTACCTATTACCGTAAAACTAAAAGTTAAATAAATAAATATCACGGGACAATTCACACCAATTGATCGGCCATCAGTTCTACGAGCGATGTGCCCTGCCCACTGCCACTTGAGTCTGGCGATTCTTTGAGCTATGTCGGTGACTTTGTAGAGCATGCTTCGCACAAACGTGGTTGTCTTGCACATGTGTTCGTTTAGCACCAAGGTAATTGGTTTAAGATCATTTATCTTAATCCCAAGCACCCTTAGAAAGCCCCAAAAATATTATCCCTGCCCGTAGTAAATCACCCTGTACAGGAAGGCAGATATTGAGGAATGATGCCGCATCACGCGATCGCTTCATTTGCGTTGACCACCTCGCAGGTGGGAGGGAGATGGCGAATATTCTATTCGGTAAGTGAAAGTGATCGTGTGCCACGGGATTTGTATTGTGACTTTCTTAATAGAATTTTTTGTGAAAGAAAATTATAGTTGCTTTATTATAAAGTTGACACTGACGATTGTGTTTTATACTAGCTCTTACTAGCTTCGTTCCCAACCATTAGGGACTGAATTGAAATTCTGGGATTTCGGACACCTTGCTCAACTGCCTTCTTTCTGCTTATTCCCCTAAACGAAGTCTAGGGTAAGTAAATGAATGATCATTTACTAGGCAAGCGTGCTCCATCGTAGGCCTCATCTTCGCTTTCTATCAGGCGTGATTGTGGTCAAATGCAAGCTTATATTCTGTAAAAAAAGTAAAATTCCCAACTGATTCCCCAAAAGTAATATTCAAGAATCTAAAATTTTTGGTTAAGATTTGGAGATTTTACATGGATCACAGATAAAAAACAATTATTCAAAGGATCCACCAAATTTCATCCAAATGCTTCCAGTTATTTTGTCGTGGAGCAGCATCAAGCAAACACACATACAAATTTTCGCATAAACAATACAAGCTGTTGCCCGCGACTTTGTTTTTGAGAAGAATTCGTTGTTAAGTTTCCCGAGATAAAAATATTCTTTGCATTTTTCAGGATCTAAAAGTATCTCCACGGCAAATTCCATTTGGATCGGTCGAGCACTGCGTGAAAGTGTAACGAACAAACTTGCATTCGCGTTTGTCGCTATCCCGCGGGAACTGTGCCATTTTCCGGGATAAAAACTACCCTACGTTCTTCCTAAGGTATCAAACTATCTGCATACCAAATTTCCTGTAAAGCGGTTTAGCGGTTTAAGCGTAAAGAGGTAACGAACGGTTAGATAGAAAGACACTTTCGTACTCAGTCGATGCGGTGGAAAGGTAGAGGTAATTTTTAAAAATAAATAGTTCGTGACTATGTCCCGAAAAATCATCATCATCATCCCAGACTATATGCGGCACAGGCTTCCTCTCAGAATTAAAGTAGGACCGAAAAAATTATTATTAGGGTATGGTATGGATATTGGCCGATCGTCCAACTGCATACAATAAACCGCCTAATAGCTACCGACATAATAGGCCCAGATAGCTCAAAGAATCGCCCGACTCAAGTGGCAGTGGGCATAACGCTCGTAGAACTGATGGCCGATGGGGCAAAAAGGTTCTTGAGTGGCGTCCACAGACCGGAAGACGCAGTAGGCCTCCAACAAGATGGAGCGATAACCTGGTTAAGATTGCGGATGGCGCAGGACCGATCTATTTGTCGCGCCTTGGGGGAGGCCTATGTTCAGCAGTGGACGTCTTTCGGCTGGAATGATGATGATGATGATATCCAACTACAAAATAATCACAATATTCACCGCCATTTTGATTTCCACTTGTAATTCTATTCCCATTCGAACGCCGTCCCGGATATGTTAATTGCGGCATCAGGGGGAACTGACATAAGACAAAAATAATAATTTACATAAAATCAGGCATGGCCCGCACGCGCCGCCTGCCCGGGACAAAAGTTAGTGGGAATGAGATACGTGACATAGCACGTGCCGTCGAAACAGTATACCAAGTGTCACAATGCAGTGTTCCCTTACGCCTCTAGATGGCGCTGTTTTAAAAATAGATTATTTTCTCCAATGATCGCTATATTTTTTTAATAGAATGCGCTACTAGTGCCATCTAGCAATCATTGGAGAAAATAATATATTTTTTATAACAGCGCCATCTAGAGACGTAAGGGAACACTGCATTGTGACACAAGACGGTTTAGTCCCGTTCCGTAACCAACATTTCGTAACTGCCTACAGCCACGCTGGCGTTACTGGGTGGTTGGTTATGAAATTTTGCTTACAAAACAGGAATAAAGACTTTCGTGAGTATCCGACTAAATATTATGAAAAACATTGTGAAGATATTTGGATGCTTGGAAGAAGGGAAAACGGTTACCTATCATATCCTCGAAAAACTCAGTTCCGAATATTCAAATTCCGAAAACGAAACGCCTTTTTCATTTTGCAAATTATTATTCATTTTGTCCGAAGTTTTATTTATCATAATTTTATTTTGTCAAATACAAAAAAAAAAATACAACAAATACAAAAATATTTATTAATTTCCACATAAAATATCACAATTGTGTCCAGCCCCTCCCGGTACGTATGGAAATACTTGAGTTAGGAGGGACCGCTCCTTACCAACCAGACTATTAATTAAATTAAATTAGTGGATGCAATACATAACTTCTTAAAAACTATACTTTAACTTACGGAAACCTTGGACCCCACCCATGCTAAACACAGTGAACAGCATGAGCGAGAAAAAGTTAACACACTAAGTCTTAATAATTATAATTATAAATTAGAAATTAGTAAGTTGTGTGTTGTAAGTGTGTGTGTGTGTGTATGCGTGTGTATGTAAGTGTGTATGTGTGTGTGTGTGTGTGTGTGTGTGTATGTGTGTGTGTGTATGTGTGTGTGTGTGTATGTGTGTGAGTGTATGTACGTGTGTGTATGTGTAAGTGAGTATCATAAAAGTTTAGTCAAATGTTTTAAAATCCCGTTTTTTTATTAACAAATGATTCAAAATCCAACTGCATGAAATTCCGCAGGATCATTTGCCAAATATATATTTATTCCGCAAAATCATTATCCCGCAAAGTTCAAGGGGTACAAATAGCGACCATATCACTAAACGAACGATAGAATTTATCACTAAACACAACAATGACAATAGTTTGAACAGTTACAACAATTTTGAATGTTTGTTAGTGAATCACCCATAACGGCTGAATGGAATTAAATGAAACTTGGCGTTTAGATATTATACAAAAATGTAGATTTTTTTTTTTTTTTACATAAAACTGACCCGTGATTGACCACTATCTCACCTGATGAAAAGTGTAGATGAGGCCAAAGGTGTACCTCACTGGTTCAGTAACAGCCTATTCACTCTAGCCTTGAAGAGACCTAGGTTGTATTTATCAGGAAATACAGACGACGGGAGCGAATTCCATTCTTTAGCAGTTCGCATTAGGAAGGATGACGCGAAGCGCTTCGTACGGGCCACTGGAATACTAACCACATAAGGATGAAGACGCTCCCCCCGCCTGGATGTCCGATGGTGAAATGGAGATGGAGGAATTAAATCATGTAATTCCTGCGCACACTCTCCAAAATGTATCCGATAAAAAACAGACAAACAAGCAACTCGACGACGGTGCTCGAGGCTCTGCAGCCTACCACCGATTGACGAACAGATAGAGATAGAGATAGAGACATAATACCTATAAATTGTCAGGTCGTATCGAGTGTCCTATCATAATATGTCCCCTTAAAAGGTTTATATAAATGTACTGTTTTTCATTTGTAGACTGCGGCCTTAGCTTTCAGTCCAGCGGGTCCGGACTCTCGCTAACGGAGCTGCTAATATAAACGCGGACAGTGGAGCGGCACGCTTTTAGAAACAGAGCGACACGTCAGTTGAGTTGTGCGGTTAATTGACCGAGCGAACGCGAAGTGCGAGCGAAGCGTCTCCGTTTCAACACAGGTAAAAATGCTTTTATATTTTCAGCTGATGTCTGACTGATCGCCTAAGTTCAAACCATAAACTGACAAATATCCCACTAGATGTCGCTTATACCCGATATAAAGAGGGTAACGACTGCCGACCTTGATAGATTTTTAATTCGCTAGTTCAAGTTTACGTTGTTACTCACTAGATGTCGCTGTACCGATGGCAAACATGTTAACATTTGGTTTCATGAAATGTTCATAAGCTTCCTGTTTTTTTTTTATTAAATTGAGTTATGGCAAAGCAACAGTGTTTGATTATTACAACCTATATGAGTCGAATTTATCAACCAGTTCTCGTAAAATCTTGTGAGTAAAGCCTTATTGTCTCAGTACTTGAAATCAAAATCGTTTGTACAGATCTTTCTGTCACACGGTTTAACTTAAGGGTAGAAAGAGATGGAGAATGCGATCTTGAAATCTCGGGGCGTAAGTGCGCGTACACATAGCGATCCGTTTTACGTTTCATTTGCCAACTGTTTATTTTTTCTGAAACTGTACACTTTTCAGATTTGTTATAAAACAAGCCTAACCTAACCTACAGCATAGTCCTGAAACATATCCTAACTAGTTTACAGTTTCAGTAAAATTTATTTAAAGATTTATTTGTAGTTTTTTTTTAAATGGCTATGGTGCTTGAAAATGCAAAATATATGTTTTAGCCATTTCGAAATTAACTTCCTCGCTCGGCAAAAAAGAGCCCCCTTAGACTCGGTGCCGAAGATACCGGTATCGTTCTCTTTGCTGTTCGTGATAGAAAACATCTCGAATCCTGTAGAGTATAGGGTCACTTCCGGGTCGGTTGGTCTTAAGCTCGAGATATCATTAACGTCTTCAATGCTGCGTGAACTGGAGAGCTCTGGGGTCAGGGTTGCCTCTGCGATTATAAATATAAAAATAGTCCCAAAGTAAGCTGCGCAAAGCTTGTATAATGGGTACTAGGCAACGGATAAATATACTTATATAGATAGATACTTACTTAAATACATATGAAACACCGAAGACCTGAGAACAAACATTCAGATACAAGATACAAATATCTGCCCCGACCGGGAATCGAACCCGGGACCACAAGCTTCGTGACTACAAGGTTCTCTAACCACTAGGACATCTGAGGCCGTATTGTCTAAGAGCGCGCGCAGACAGAGAGCGGTCTGGAGTTCCGCGTTCTGCGTTCAGAGTACTGTGTTTTGACCGCTCTAGAGTTCCGACCGCCTGCTGTGTGCGTTATCGTAAGGGACCTAGTACATTCGAAAGAACGCAGAACTCGGAACTCGGAACGCGGAACGCCAGACCGCTCTCTGTCTGCGTGCGCTCTAACGCTTCTGACGCTTGCCCTCGCTTTCTGTCATCATTTTATACTGTTTGGCAGAAAGAAATAGTGATTGCGAAGGCAAGCGTCAGAAGCGTTAGACAATAAGCCTGCTGGTTGTCAAAATACACACAAACAGGATAAAATTCAAATCGTGGTATAAAATTACTATTTTTAACTAAGTTAACCCTTTCCTATGCGTCTGTGTGTGTTAGCCCTGTATTTTGTATCTGACACCTACATTAGCCTGTTTTAAATTTATCAATTTCTGTATAAACTTGTTTGTCTGGCCTATTGTACTAGGGGCGTTCAATAAAAAGTGAGAATGAGTATGTTATAAACAACTTTTACTAAATGTCATTTTATTTTTCGACATAGTCACCTTTTAGCATAATACACTTTGTATATCTTTTTTATAAACTTAAAATTCCATTTTTAAAAAAGGTCTCATCTTGACTACTTAAAAAATCTTGTACTGTAGCGACTACCGCGTCGTCGTCTTCAAATTTCTGGCCTCTCAGGTATTGTTTCAATCTCGGAAATAGGTAGAAATCACTGGGAGCGAGATCTGGTGAATACGGAGGATGCTTAAGGATATCGAACCCAGCATCACGAATTGCAGCCATTGCTACGGCGGACTTGTGTGCCGGGGCATTGTCCTGGTGGAACAGCACAACTTTCGAGAGTTTACCTCGCCGTTTTTCGCGGATCTCATTGCGCAATTTTGCTATTTGTTTGGCGTATAAAGTGCCCGTAATAGTGGCTCCATGCTCGAGATACTCAATCATTAATACCCCTTTACCATCCCAAAAAACAGAGCCCATGACCTTACCGGCAGATGGGCTCACCTTGAATTTCTTCGGAGTTGGAGATGATGGCCTTTTCCATGTCATAGACTGCAGTTTCGTTTCAGGGTCGTAATGATGGAGCCATGTTTCGTCCATTGTTATAAATCGCGTCAAAAAAAGTTCCCGGTCTTGCTGCATCAGGTTCAAAACTTCTTGACAAATCTCTAGTCTAGTTTGTTTTTGCGTGTCAGTAAGCATTTTTGGTACCCAACGCGCAGATACCTTTTTCATACCCAAGCGTTCATGTAAAATATTATGCACGCTCCCCGTTGAAATCTTTACATTTTCAGCAATAAAACGAACTGTGACACGACGATCCGCCAAAACTGAGTTTTCGACTTTTTTCACAATTTCTTCAGTTACTGCTGTAGTAGGGCGTCCGGAGCGGGGGTCGTCCATTGTCGATGTTCTTCCACGTCTAAATTCGGCGCACCAACGTGCGACTGTCGAATACGGAGGAGCATTAGACCCTAAAGTGTCCCGCAAATCCAAATTGACTTGGTCCGTAGAAAAATTTTTCAAATACAAGTATTTGATAACGGCGCGCAGTTCAATTTTCTCCATTTTCGCTAACGTACTCAATAGCATTGCAAAGAAATTACCGTATATTTTTTTAAACAAAAGACAGTTAGTTTTTTTTCATAGCAATCAGCTAGATAGATTAGCTTTACCGGCCAGTATTTAATTTCGTAATATTAAAAGAGTTTGCATCTCATTCTCACTTTATATTGAACGCCCCTCGTATGCCTAAATTACTTTTGTAATGTCACTGTACAGTTTTTGGTGTTCAATAATGAATATCTCTGTATTGTAATGTACCTATTGTAATGTTGGACAATAAAATGCATTAATTACTTCAATTGTTTTAATTATTCTTATTTAACGTGAGATGGACATAGAGTTTATGATTTCATTTCAACAAACTAGTATGAATATCCTAAATTTTATCAGACGAATTTTAACAATTGAGTTTTTGAATTATGTTGTCCTGCATTAATTGACGCAGAAACATTTTAATTTTGTATAAAGTTTTAAGTAACGCCTTGTATTATCTGTTTTACTTATTTTCTTTGTCTATCTGTTTTTTCAGTCTGTTTGTTTTATCTGTTTATATAATTTATTGAATCAGACGTTACTTTGAAAAGGTCCATATTAATGAACTGAATCAATAACTTTGCTCACCCGTGACCTTACGATAGTTACGTTTATGAAAGAAACGCGTGTTCAAAGTAATTGTTTCAGTTCATTATCTGTTGTCTTTTTATCGGTTTCTTCTTTTTACTTGTTTCTTCTATTAAAACCACTTCAATACTCGTAGAATCTAACAATCGTGTCAACAATGCAAAAATAACTCTGTACTTCTGCAAATTCATCTCATCACGTTTAAATTGCATAACCGATTTACATGAAATTTGATACGGAGACAATAAATGTGTCCGACTCTCACTTGGCCTATTTGTGCTAACCCTGTACCAGCCCTGACTTCGTGGCTGGCGTCGCCAACCCTACTGGACAACTCCCGCCCGGACGATCAAAGGCGATCGAGTTAGGGCCTTTACGTCCCCGACTTTTTGTCCTTTTTTAACACCATAATGTTATTACTAATACTCGAGCAGAACTAGACAAAAAAAATACATTTACAAAAAAATTACAAACTGTTTTTGCTGACGGTATTTAATAAGTTACGACTCATACGTTCCAAATTGCAATTCATATAGTACATCATAATTATATTATTACTAGCTGTTGCCCGCGACTCCGTCCGCGAAGCCAAGGGGTAGGTAGGTATAAAAAAAAATAGCCGGCGACCTATTCTCAGACGTACTAAGTATAGCGAAAAAAAATCATAAAAATCGGCCAAGCCGTTTCGTAGTAGTTCGGTGACACGAGATGTGTTATACAGGATGTACCAAAATCAACAAAAACCTGGTACCGGGCGACAGGCCAAGTTAAATCAGTTCTGCAAAAAATAAAAGATAAATCCATGCCACTTATGTTCCGCAGGAGAACGAGAAGATTCGAGGAGAGTTGCTGTGTGGGAGCGCTGCTGGGACAGTAACCTGTCGGCTCCAACCACGGGGAACTGGGCTGAATGACTGTGCAAAACGATCGACAGCCCGCCTGACTCAGCAAGGCGTCCCCATACATCATCATCATCATCATCATCATGTCACTTCATCATCATCAATTCAGCCGAAAGACGTCCAATTGCTAAGCTTAGGTCTCCCCTAAGTTTCGCCAAACAGAGCGGCCCAGCGCCATCCGCATCCAACGCGTTCCCGCGACCTTAACTAGGTTGTCGTTCCATGTTGTTGGTGCGTCATCCACTCCGTGGACGCCATTCGAGAACTTTTCGGCCCCATCGGACATCAGTTGTTACATTACTTCTTGCGCGGATTTTCCGCTGAGAAACTCCAAGCATAGCCCTTTTTATCTCTCTGAGTGAAATTGAGCTTTCTTATGAGGCCCATCGTTAGCGGCCACGTCTCAGTGCCACAAGTCGTTATGTCACTTAGTTAGACGATGATAGTTTTTTCTTTTCGGAGATATCTAATGCTATAAAAACTTTTTAACAAAAAAATTAAACCGCCGAAAAAACTGAAAAGCAAAAAATAATACCTTTTTTGTTTGACCTTAATCTAGGTACCAGTTTGAAGTCGGTGCCTCAGCACTAGCCAGGACGAGTGGACCTATAATCTTCTACCTGATTGGCTTCTATCACTCCTCCTGGCTCGTGCTGAGGCACCGACTTCAAACTGGTACCTAGATTAAGGTCAAACAAAAAAGGTATTATTTTTTGCTTTTCAGTTTTTTCGGCGGTTTATTTTTTTTGTTAGAAAGTTTTTATTTTATACTTTTTTCCCATCCTTGGGGTAAATTTTTTCCAAATTTATATAATACCAACTTCAAGGTATACCCTATCCAATAAAAAATAATTATGAAAATCAGACTACTCTGTACAAAGTTAGTCAAGCATCCCCTGTTTTCCTACCCTTAGGGTAGGAATATTATTTCCAAATTTACATGGAATCACTCTTGGGGTATACGCTTTCCAATATAAAAAGAATCATCAAAATCCGACTACTCTGTAATAAGTTATGCGTGGTCATATAGTACAATCAGTAACTGAACAATCAATCATCCCCTGTTTTCCTGCCCTTGGGGTAGGAATATTATTTCCAAATTTAAATGGGACCACCCTCGGGGTATACGCTTTCCAATAAAAAAAGAATCATCAAAATCGGACTACTCTGTAAAAAGTTATGCGTGATCATACATAAAAAAAAAAACAAATATTCACGTCGACTTGAGAACCTCCTCCTTTTGTTTTCGTCGGTTGAAAAGTAGCATGTTATGTGACTCTATCGCTTGACTGAGTAACATAGATTTTTTCTTCTTTTTTCCAGAACTGCCCCTTATACCACAAAAGTTACAAGTGACCTATTCTCAGAACTACCAAATATGGACAAAAAATTTCATAAATATCGGTCTAGCCGTTTCGGAGGAGTTCGATAGCAAACATCGTGACACAAGATTTTTCTACATTAGATGAAGATAGATGTAGAATGATAGCACTTGTAACTTTTGTGGTATAGCGGCCTGGTTGTAACCAGCAGTACCGGTAACCTGTTATCGCTCATTTTCAGGACAGCCTGCGTGTTACACATGGATGTCTTTGAGCAAACGTTCTTCTCATAAAACAAAATTGTTTGTACATAATATAATTTGCTCACAAGTATTTTAATTACACTTGAAGAGTTAATACCGTGTTCCTTTGAGGAAGTTTCCCAAACCGACTGATACATTCTGGAACTTTCTCGTTATTGTTTAGCACGAGCCTCGTAAGCCTTGTCAGGCTTACTGCTGCTTTACATATTCTTGTTAGAACTTAGCATACCTGTGAGTATTCAAAATTAATTATAGTCAGTTACCTGTCTCAATTAATAAAGGCTTTCGCCTACTAAGTATCTAGATCGTATCACTCGTATCAACCATAACTGCTTGAACCTGTACTGGGCGTCCCACGGCTATGCCACACGGAGGGAAAGTACCTTAAATATTGTAGATTAAACATTTTACTGAAAGAAGACATTATTTTAATTTAAAAAACAATTTAAACTGACTTCATAGATTTTTAAATAATTACATGAGTGAACCGGGGCTTCATCATAAGGATTTTTTTTTGTTAAATAACATAGTGTCAGAAATAAAAGGAACTCACCCCCCCCCCCCACCTCTCACCCCCCACCTTAACCCGCGTTCGCCTTATTTCCGTAACGCATTCACCAGCTTACTCCCAAGTCAAGTGTGCCTAAAGAAGTTTTACTTCAAAAACTAACGAGCGGCGTAGCTGAAAATAATTTACTTTAACTATTCAACTGAATAAGTGAATGCGTTGGATGCGGATGGCACGGGACCGATCTGTTTGGCGAGCCTTGGGGGAGGCCTATGTTCAGCAGTGGACGTCTTTCGGCCGAAATGATGATGATGATGATGATGACTCAATGAAAACTTGTACTTCAACTATAATATGAATTAAATTCAACTATACAAAGAACATTTCATTAGCCCAGCCTATCGAAGAATGGCTCCCCAGACCGTCTGCTGTCCACTGTTCAATTCTTGATTGAAATTCTAGAACACAAATTTAAATTTACGAAACAGCGACACGGTTTCGGTGGCCAGTGTCTACAGTACTATTTATTATTTAACTATACATTTGTGTAATGAGTAAAAGTGAGCCTACTACATACCTAGTAGGCTGTGGGATGTAATTCTAGAGAGGATTAACTTTGCGAGACGAAAATAGATGGAAGCAAATATTGTACACAAGCCACGGATATGCAGGAGTAAAATACTCGTAGTTTGGCTGCTTAGCTAGATAGGTTAGGTTCAGAGATGGGCATTATTAAATATTATTTTTTATCTGAATAATCATTCGAATGAATATTAATTTACGCGCGAATAAATCATTCGATCTCTTTTCAAGTGATGAATGATTTTTGTAATTTTATTCGGATCTAAGAAAGTTGGTATTCTAATAAATAATTTATGTGTGGGAATTTTTTCAACGAATAATTTATTCGATTAAGAATAATCATTCGATAATTTTATTCGTTATTCGAACAAATTTCCATTATTTAAACATGAAACTACCGTGAGACTCACTCATAGTGAAAATATACGGATCACTCACGTCTTAAAGCGAGTTTAACTGGACCTGTTTCAGGCTAATTCGTAGCCCTTTTTCTTCCCGGTAGCTCGAAACATGTCGAGTTAAACTCGCTTTAAGTCGAGAGTGATTCGTATATTTTCAATATAAATTTCCATTCTCTCTAGTTAATTTCTCTATATTTTCACATTGAAATAAAATTAACAAGGTGAATATTCGAGCGTTTTGACCGGTCGGGTAAACCTCATTACCATTCGATAATTAAATATTACCACAACCGAAGGAGGAATCGCACGAAATTGGACAAACTAGTTTCAGCATCGGTACTGTCTTTAAAGTTTTAATAAAAAGTTTGCCCTAAGCATCGACCTTTTTAATAATATTTGCTGAAATGGTAATGAGAAAAAAAAGCGCTCTAAAAAACGCTGAATATTCACCCAGCAAATGATTAACTAGATAAGATAAATTAATTATTAATTCAACTATACCTAATTGTAGTTTTCGCGAGTAAGCCCGCGGGTGACGGCTTGTCAGCGAATAAAATTCGCGACCGATCGCTCTATGGCAATGACCGTAGACAGCATTGCAACATACCATTGACCGCATAGCACCACGTGCAGACACGGTACTTCCTGCCGCCATCCCTTTCCCACCCACGCGTCTCCCGCTTACAAGCATCGCCCCTCCTTATCCCACGCGCAAACTGTAGGGTAGAATCCTTCACTTCCTCAGTTTACGTCGTGATCTCGCGGCGGACGGTTGTGCTGGGGGCGGCGATTTCGCTCCGTATATTACGATACGTAAACAAATTTGCATAGTGTGCATAGAAGTTTCGTAACTTCGCCGACGCGCTGTGCCGATGTGGAATCAACTTTGTTGAATAGCGTTCATGATTTAGTACGCGCTTTATTTAGTGAGCAGTGCAGAAGTTTGTTTAATATATTAGTATACTAATAATAGTGATAATCACTGTAGTGAGTGACCGTGTGAGTACAGAAGTGAGTGACTTATTGCAGGTAGTGAAGTGAATTAGTGGCATTGTTTTGTAAGTACATATTTTCTACGTAATTTTTTTTAGATAAATCTGACCCTTGGTAACCCCTATGCTTACCTGATGAATAGTGCAGATGTGCCAAGTGTTCACCGGTTCAGTGACAGCCTATTCACTCTAGCCTTGAAGAGCCCTAGGTTGTATCTGCCTCGAAATATAGACGAAAGGAGCGAATTCTATTCGTTAACAGTTCGTATGAACTCGTATTTTATAATTTAAAAAAGATAGCGATTAAATTTTATTTTTTGACATTAAAGTGACGTTATGTTAATTATCACACCAAGTATCAAAACTTATAAATGAAGTTACAATGAAACTATTACAATTAGAAACAAAAAAATATTAAACTAAAACTACCTACAAAATAAATGCAATTAGAAGAGAAAAAAAAGCTAAACTTAACACTAAAAATTAAATTTAATTAAATGATCGATGTTTTATGTGCTCATCGCAGCTTATATAAGTCAGACTGCAGTGCACAGGCTACCTCTCAGAATGACATGGCTTGAGCCATAGATCTCACGTGGCCCCAGTGCGGAATGGGAACTTAACACACACCATTTAATTTATTCGCAAGTGCTGCAGGTTTCCTTCATGGCGTTTTAGATGTTTGTATTTTTACGAAATTATGTTGGAAAATCATGAGCTTTACGGTGAAGCAATTGCAATTGACAATTGAATTGGATTTAATTGAGTGTAATTATGTGCTTTTTGGTTGGCTCGATATTTATTATGAACACAAAAAAAACACAATAATGATTATTAGGCTCTTCATGACGCACTTGGAGTGAAATAGTGCAATAATATAGTGTATTTCTATTGGGTGCCTTAACTGGCGCCCAACATGGGACCGCGAGTAAAGGCTCCTCGCCTTGTTAACCCGTGGTTTTATTACGTACATAACTTCCGGTACTTTAAGTGGAATAAAAGTTTAAATTGAAACTAGAACATTTGGGTTGACTTTGTATGTTATTTAAAATCTTATGTTACGTGAAGGGTTTGAATACAACACAATACAAAAGTTAGGGCAATTATGATTTGAATCTGATTCTTGCTTGTTTTAGTTTCGTGAGAGTTAGTGTACCAAATTAAAGGCAAATTGAAAATATTTTTTTTTTGATTGAGATTGGTTTGGAATGTAATGAATTTTATGTGGAAAAGGTTATAAATGCAACAGCTTGTAAAGATGGAAGTATGAATGTTTTTTACTATTTCATGTGCTACAGCTAAATGTAATTTATGAACGATTTTTTTAGACTACCAGAGTAGATGGCCTAGTAGTTAGGGAACCTGACCACGAGGCTTGAGGTCCCGGGTTTGATTCCCATATCGGGGCAGATATTTGTATGAAAAATACGAATGTTTGTTCTCGGGTCTTGGGTGTTTAATATGTTTTAAGTACCTATCTACATAAGTATGTTTATCCGTTACTTAGTACCCATAACAACAAGCTTTGCTTAGCTTTCTTTGGGATTAGGTCAATTGGTGTGAATTGTCCCGTGATATTTATTTATGAAAAACTGACTGGCCCATAACTGACCACTATCTCACCTGACGAAAAGTGTAGATGAGGCCAAAGGTGTAACTCACTGGTTCAGTAACAGCCTATTCACTCTAGCCTTGAAGAGCCCTCGGTTGTATCTATCTAGAAATAAAGACGGTTTTATGTACAAGTCCTTTAATTAAACGAACAATTTTTGTATATTTACTTCTGGAATCTCAAAAATGTTTTAAAAGGTTTCGATGAAATTTTCTACGTGTTTTTGGGGTGAACATCGATCTAGCTTTTTGTTATCTTTGGGAAAACACGCTTATTTGAGTCTTAGCCCGAGTGTAACTATACTCTGTCTATTTAACAGAGTTAGCAAGGGCGTTCTCTCTGTTGCACTTTTGTATGCAAATGAAAGGGACAAGAAACTGTCAGTGGGCGTCAACAATCGCACGTCGATGGCGGGCTCGGCTTACATGCCGTTTGTTGGAATATTCGTAATGTTTTTCGTGATTTTTTGTTTTTTTCTAGTGGCACCTCAAATAATTACATGTCATGTTTATTCATCTATTAATCATAATTATGTAATTTAAAGTAGTAGATAATAATATTTAAATATGTGCCCTGCATGGGACGAATTGCCGGTGCATCGTCCTTATCGCTTACCAATTACGTGCATTCTCTGTTTTCTAGTACTAATTCTGTTAAATAGACAGAGTATAGCATACTTGACAATCCTAGTTGCTTCATACACAAAAAGTTTTTTTTTCTGTTAAATAATAATTATCAATAACCTAAACATTCAACAACGTCTATCTGAAATGTTGTATTTTAAAATAAAAAAATATGATTTTACATTAAGAGAAATCTGAAGTTCATAAGTACAAGTTAGCTATGAAGTATCTTTTTTTTGTACTTATTTTTTCAACTTCATTTTTTTCTCTCGATGAGGGTGTAACATAGATGTGCGTTTGTCACTGCATAAGGTGATGATTTAGCAGATTGAAATGTATGATGTATAGGAAAGATTCGTGTCTAATCTCTAGACCAGTGGTGGTGTAGGGGTATGGCACGCGGCACGGAATGCTGAGGACCTGGGTTCGATTCCCAGCATTGGTCTTTTTTCTGGGGTTTTTTCTGTGCATCTATATTTCAGTTTGTATTTAGTACGAAATGTATGATTTCACGGGATGACCGTAAAAGTAATAAAAAAAAAAATGAAGTTGAAAAAATAAGTACAAAAAAAAGATACTTCATAGCTAACTTGTTTAAAGTTGCACAGTAGCGCCATCTCTTGTCCAGGTGAGCGGTTAGTTCCGAAGGAGTGTTAAAATCTCTCGATGAGGGTGTAACATAGATGTGCGTTTGTCACTGCATAAGGTGATGATTTAGCAGATTGAAATGTATGATGTATAGGAAAGATTCGTGTCTAATCTCTAGACCAGTGGTGGTGTAGGGGTATGGCACGCGGCACGGAATGCTGAGGACCTGGGTTCGATTCCCAGCATTGGTCTTTTTTCTGGGGTTTTTTCTGTGCATCTATATTTCAGTTTGTATTTAGTACGAAATGTATTCATAAGTACAGTTCACTTTTAGTTACATGATCCATTTGGCTAAGTAGAGTCTGCGACAAATATTTGCATATGACTGTGCTTTGTCGTCTTAAGGCTTACTCGTATGTGTCGTGGTCTAGGAAAACAAGACTGCGCAAATGTAAGATAGTTCGGTAAACAACTATATTATCATGTTGTTACGTATTTTGATCTTGTTCTACTTTGTAGTGTATGTTTTGCCAAGAATCGATAGGCGATACCCGTAGTGGTCATCCGATACAGAAGCCCCGCTCATACATTGACCCGTCAGTTAGATATCAAGATAATTAGCATAAGCAAGTTAACGTGGTAGGGTGTAAGTATACAGGGTGTCCCAAATCAACCATAAACTGGTACCGGGCCAGATCTCAAGTAACACCATCATCATCATCATCATCATCATTTCAGCCGAAAGACTGCTGAACAAAGGCCTCCCCCAAGGCTCGCCAAACAGATCGGTCCCGTGCCATCCGCATCCAACGCGATCCCGCAAGCCTAATCAGGTCGTCGCTCGATCTTGTTGGAAGCCTACACTGCTTCTTCCGGTCCGTGGACACCATTTGAGATCCTTTTTGCCCCAAGTTATACAGTTGTGGATAAAATAAGAAAAAAATCCATGTCACTTATTTAATAAATAAAAAATATTCACGGAGCAATTCACACTAATCGACTTATACTGACCGTACTAGTACTAGTAATAGTAATAGTTTTATTTTATTTCGTTTATTTCCTTAGTTAAAATAATCTTAAATATTTAAACATTGTAACTAAGTATGAGAAAATTGTTACAACATTAATTGCAATAAACAGATTAAATTTTTTTTTTTTTTTTACTTGTCCCAATCTGAGCAAAGCTTGTGTTATGGGTACTAGGTAAAAGATAAACATACTTATATTAGTAGAGTACCTACCAGTGGCCAAGGGTATTAACAAGCCGATTCCCCCCGGGTTGACTAAACTTTCGAAGATACCAAACCGGTTCTCTTCCATGACTGCACTTGCAAGAAGAGGACAAATGGGCTTTTTAGGTTTTTGCTCCGGCTTTACTTGCATAAATGTTCACGCCCTGCCACTGTGCACCTACTTAAATACATATTAAACACCCAAGACTCGAGAACAAAGATTCGTATTTATCACACAAAATATCTGCCCTGACCGGCAATCGAACCCGGGAGCTCAAGCTTCCTAGTCAGGTTCTCTAACCACCAGGCTATCCGGTCTTCAAAACTTCAGAGTTAGCGATATAACAATTGTAGTGAAAATATACGGATCACTCACATCTTGAAAAGAGTTTAACTTCGGGCTAATCCATAGCCCTTCTTCCCGGAGCCACACGTCGCGCACGCGCGTGCGTGTCGTTTTAAGACGTGAGTGATCCGTACCTATATTTTTCACTACGAGTGAGTCTCAAGGTAGTTTCATGTTTAAAGATATAACAATTGTAGCCAAAACCTCAAGTTTGTTAGATGACCCACTTGTTTTGCGCCTGTCTAAAGCCCGGAATTACTGCCTACAGCCCTCGTAAAAGGGAGTAACCATAAAACTGTACAATTCAGTTTGTTTCACGGTATTGACTCGAGCAGTAAATAATAAAGTTCATTTAGATTACGTTGTCTGTCCATTGCGGCCGTGTAATAAAGCTAAGGGTCTTGTATTACTGTTTTAGAATAACCTAAATAAATAAAAAACCTGCCAAGTGCGAGTCGGCTCGCTCACCGGGCGTACAAATTGTAGCTATGTCAAAATATATGTAAACAGCCGCATTTGTAATAGTCCAATATTAGCAGAGCCCTGATTCTAAGTAAAATTTACGCAGTGTATAGCAGACAAAGAAATTCCTTTACCACTCTAAGGTTCAATTTCAGTTGTACGACTTACAACATAAAAGGCTATTTTCACTCACAAGTCAATGTGACAATCAGCCTTATTGTTTTTATTCTGATGTAGGAACTGTCATTAAAAATTATAAAGCACTTATTTGGTCGACTATACCTAAGATTATTTTATAATGGTTAATTGGGATCCCCTTATAATGTTTAATTTGATTTACATTTTTTTATGTTAGAGAGGCCAGACATACGTACTAGTGCGGTGGGTCACCTGATGTTAAATGATCACCACTGTCCATAGACACTTGCAGCGCTTTACGCGATGCCAGTGCGTTGTCGGCCCTAAAAGGGAGAGGAAAAAGGAAAGGGAATAGAGGGGGGAGAGGTATTGGGAGGGGGTATGTATTACAATACCGAAGTACGAAAGACCGAATGTATTAAAACATCGAATGGATCAAAAGGCCAACACTTTTTTTTTCTGAAACCGTGAACTTTTTAAGATTGTTATAAAACAAACCTAACCTAACCTAATGGGTTCTGTATGATGCCGTTCTAATAAATTCTGAGAAGTTTACGGTTTCAGAAAAAAATCGTGTCGGTCTTTTGACCCATTCGATGTTTTAATACATTCGGTCTTTCGTACTTCGGTGTTGTAATACATACCCATTGGGAGGGGTATTATATATTTTTTTATTATGCAGTGCACCACACATAATTATACATTTATAGACAAACAGATAGCTGAAATTCTTTTTGGAAATCAAGAGAATACGAGTAGAATCTACGTTATTTAAAAGCGAAAAAGTTTTTCGGGTGCGCCGGTGGGATTCGAACCCACGTCTCCTGGGTATGCGCCCCAACGGGTGTTCTATATACCAATTGAACCACGTCGCATCCAACCGACTCCCCCGAAATTCTTAATCGCTTACATACGCCAACAGTGGCGTACCCCCGGAATTCCACCGGCGCACCCGAAAAACTTTTTCGCTTTTAAATAATCTTAGATTCGGTGAGCAGCCGTACTGCTAATAAAATAAATAATATTAGAATCTACGTTTCAATGACAGTGGTAGAGAAGGTTTAACGATGATTTTTAAACAGTGATCAGGCACCAATTTTTCTAGATCAGTATTCGGTGGTGATCACATTTAAGTCGCAGTTAGGGACATGAGAAAAATTTATATTTTATCAAATAAGGATTCTGTATTTAAAATAATACATTTACCCCCTGTTTCATCATCCATTGATCAAATTTATTTGACGGATAAATGTGATGTCGTCTCTGTTTGTTTTGTTCGAATAGACGGAGATTTATCCGTCAGTTAAAATTAATCAATGGGTGGTGTAACAGCCCCTAAGTCTATGATCCTGAAATCTGTATGAAAAGTCTGTTTCTTAAACAAACTATGGCGTGAGACCTGTCGAATTCCCCGTCAAAGTTAAGTACTTAATTTCAACAAACGTGAGATGACCAGGATGTATTTGGTGGATGGCAGAATTTTAACAATAAAGGTTTTTGAAATTAAACAGAGATTTCATTGCCTGAGCCCTGATGTATTTAATAATTAAATTTTAGCTAGGGAGTAATATTTTCAACTTCTGATCACCAATTGGGAATGTCTAAAAAAAATTACCAGTGGTTTTTATATCTTTTTTGTATAGAAAAGTCAATTATAAGAAACTAATTTCAATATTTTGTCATTTAGTTCTCTACTTTTTTCAAAATTAATTATTGAAACTATTTTAGTTGATGACGTCAGATTATAATTGAGGGCTCCCACAATGCCAAATTTCTAAATCTATCTAAATGCGTACGATAAGGCTACCCCTTTAAAGAAAGAAAGAAAGAAAGAAAATACATTTATTTACAACAACACAAGACACATAAATATTTTAAAAAAAAGGACAATACAAAGGCTAAAAATAGTGTGTCATTGCGGTTGCAAATTGGACACTGGCTCAGCATAATGCTGAGGCGTTTATAACACCCCAGCGCTGATTTTCAGCCAGTACCGTCGGTAATACCCGGAACGCCACACAGATAGATAAAATGTACACTTATAAATATAAGCGATGAACTACACAAACTACATGCGTAAATGGATAATTTGTAGATCATAAAAACGAATAATTTTAACAAAATTACTTAATCAAAAATTACTATACTATAATATAACTCACTTGCCAAGTATACAACTCTGCGCGGATTAAAACAAGAAGTGAAATAACCGAGACAAAGAAAAATCAAAGAAGTTTTGTGAAATAGTGCTGGAAAGGAAAGGAATTAAGTTTTCTGAAATGACAACAAATAGCCTTTAAGCTTTCGCCCAAAGGTGTACCTGCTAGTCACTCCTAGGATGGGAGGGGGGATGTCATTCCAGCACTTAGACGCCGCAAACCTGAAACTGCCTCGAAACGCCACCGCCACTTTAATTATTTTTTGCGTACTTAGTGGTACACTATACACTGTGTCACTTTACTTGCACTGTCAAAGTGCTAGATGTCAGACAGCGGGTCCAAATCAAACTCCGTAGTATAATCCACGCGTAAATTGTGAAGAATCTAACCACACACAATAAAGTACGACCGGTCACGCAAAATACACCAATGTCAAATGAAAGTCATTGCTTATTTCTTATTTAATAAATTCATTACGTTATATAAAAAAATAATAACTACAGAAAACGAGTTAGAAAGCATTTATCTCGAAATGGTTTTCGATTTACTATATATTGCAAAAAAATAGACATCCCCAATTCAAAATCACCGTGTATGATTTATATGGAGTGACGGAGGAGTAAAGCCGTGGTGGCCTAGTGGTTTGACCTATGGCCTCTCAAGCAGAGGGTCGTGGGTTCAAATCCTGGCTCGCACCTCTGAATTTTTCGGAATTTATGTGCGAAATTACATTTGTAATTTACCATGAGCTTTACGGTGAAGGAAAACATTGTGAGGAAACAACTGCGAAGAAATTCAATGATGTGTGTGAGAAGTTCCCAATCCGCACTGGGCCCGCGTGGGAACTACGGTCCACGCCCTCGCATTCTGATAGGAGGCCTGTGCCCTGCAGTGGGACGTATATAGGGTGGGATGATGATGATGATGGAGGAGTATTGACCGACAATGTAACGCTCTAGCTTGTACCAGTTATTTTACACATTTATATTCCTTATATATTAATGTATGTAATGGTAGTCTATGAGCGCGGTGCGGGTTCGAGTCCCATTATCGGCACGCATGTCGGCGCATCAGCTTCAATCGATACGTGAGGGGACTTGATAGATTTGGCCACTTGATATGCTTTATTTTTGGGTTAGGGAGCTCTTGTTTCACGTGAATGATTTGTTTTGTGTGTAGTCTTGAGGTCGTTGGCTTTGGTTATAGATATATGATTTGTTTTATGTGGAAAGGGAGGGTTCTGCATGCAAGCATATGGTCATCATTAACTTCGTACATCTAATTTTGGACTCTGAATTGCATAGAAATTTATAGTTTATGCAAAATATTTATTTTGAGGCTGAGTTAGTTAGGTTCATTTGAACCTTACTAACTCAGCCTCCCAAAATGTCAGATTCATTTGTATAGATTCCTTTTTTGTTACCTACCAAGAACCACATGCGTGTGTGTGTATACAAAAATAATCAGCTCAGTTGCATTCACGCTACTTACCTGTCAATTTCTATGCATATAAAAGTTTTTTGAAGAGGTGCTATGTCTTAATGTATATAAATTACGTGTCACGTTGTTTGTCCGCGATGGACTCCTAAACTACTTAATCGATTGTAATAAAATTTGCACACCGTGTGCAGTTTGATCCAACTTGAGAGACAGGATGGCTTACATCTCAATTTATAGTCGCAATATTTTATTGCAAAACATTGCAAGAAAGCGGCGAAGGTCAGTTGCAAGAGAGCGGCGAGCGCCAGGATGTACAATGCGGGGGGGGGGGATGCGGGGATATTAAATATTTTTTCGACAGCTTTCGTCTTCAGGATCGAGAAACTCTAGCTGTTTATTTGTACAAGCTTTTATTTAGTTTCACCTGTCCCGATGTTTGTCTGTCTGTCTGTAATCAAATCTAGCAAGTTAAATTTGGCCCATTTCCCGATTACCGATTGAGCTGAAATTTTGCATGCATGTGTAAATCAGGTGACAATGCAATATTATTGTGACATGGAAATTAGATTTAAAAATTACCATGAACTTTACAGTGAAGAACATCGTGAGGAAACCTGCACACACCTGAGAAGAAATGAAATAGTGTGAAGTTCCCAAACCGCACTGGGTCCGCGTCTGGACTACGACCCATATCAGTTACGTACCCGTGGTCCAACTAATTTGTCCAACCCGGAAAAAATGCTGCCATTATTTTGAATCACTCAATAATATTTTAATACAAAAATAGGTAGGTTAGGTTCGTTAGATACCTTCAATTGCCGGAAAGGCCAAAATACTCACAAAAAGGAGCTCCGTCGAAAAGCAGTTGGACAAACTACAGTTGAACAGACCACGGGTCGGAAGGGCCCATATCGCCTAATTCTGAGAGGACTGTGTCCTCCAGTGGGATGTATATAGGATGGGATGATGAAGATGATGAAATAAATAGATAAATAAATATTTAAATATGTCGGGTTAGGTACTTGTCGGCTACGCTGTATTTTCACCAAGATACATAAAAAAGTTCACAAACATTCAAGGAACACACGCCGCTAAATTCATAATCCCTTTTACTCTAAACCGGGTAAAAAAGGGCCCGGGACCCAATTTCGCCTTTTGACTAAATACATTTTAACCTAGATAGCGATCTATCAAAGAATTTTCCTTTCATTCAATTCCGTATTTCAATGGAGGATGAGATAAATTCGATCCAAGTCTCAACAGCTTTACTTGACGAAGGCGATAATACAAGCTTTTTTGCTTCTTCTTTTGGTCCCTGGGTACCTTGGACCAAAGTACTCGTCATGACGAATCAAACGATCCTACTGATCCAAACGTGACTGGATGATGTCAGGCAGCAGCGGATATTTCAGTTAGTTTTTTTTTAATATGAGAAAGAGAGAGAGAGAGACGTTTACTTACACAAATTCTATACACAAAACATCGTTATTCTAACATCGACGGTGCCATTTTTTTTTGTTATGGTTTTGGATGTTGTTTGTATTGTCTGTCAAATTTAAGCTTAAAAGAAAATTATAATAGTAGCTTGAAATATATACTTAGATTATAAGATGCCTTACCTTAACGCATGATTTATTACATTATTTGGTAAAGTGTGTAGTGTCACTCTACGGGACAGGCCTAGCCTAGTGTAGGTGATACGGGAAAATTTTTTATGTAAGAAGTCTGTCGCAGTGTCATATTTTTTGGATTGTTTCAATTTATTCATAAAATGTAAATTAATTAACTGCATCAATAAATTTATTCTTATTCTTATTCTTAAAATATAAATAAGTATATTAATTGGGCCCCACTCAGTGTATGTTACAGAAGAACTGTTGTTTAGAGGTAACAATTTAAAACTAAACGAAAAAACATACACACTGTGACGACACGAACGAAACTTAGGTGCAAACTGATAGCATGAATGGCAACACTTATCAGTTTAATCGTATGAGAAACCAATCCAAACAATATCTCACGCAAGTGGCAGTGGGCAGGGCACGCCCCTCGTAGAATTGTCGGCCGATATAGGGCCGAAAGGTTCTCGAGTGGTGTCCGCGAACTGGAAGACGCAGTGTAGGCAGGCCTCCAACAAGATAGAGCGATGAGCTGGTTAAGGTTGCGGGAACGCGTTGCATATGGATAGCGCAGGACCGATCTGTTTGGCGAGCCTTGGCCCTATGTAAAGCAGTAGGGGAGACCAAGGAGAGTTGTGACAGAGAAGAGTTGTGACATCGTCGATATTTGGGAACTTATTTACTGCTAGCAAGCTCGCAACAGCGCGTGTTTGGTAGCTCGAGACTTGAACTAAAAAAAGCGTGCTATTGCGAGATGATTCTAAAAAAAATCGACGTTGTCACTAGTTACACTCTCCTCTGTCACAACTCACAACTGGCCTCGGTCTCCTCTAGACGTGTTTCACTGAAATGTTAAAACAATATCAAATATTAAGCAGCCTGCAAGAGGCACTAAAACTGTTTCTATTTTAAGCATGAACAACTTAAGACTGACGCCGTCGACTTCTTAAACAAGTGATCCTTGTTAATGTAACAAAAACACTCATCCTTTGGCGGTAGGCAGCCCGGACCCTTTGGGCCCAGTTTAATCGATATTATTAATATCCTACGCGTAATATTCGAGAGGCATTACGGCCACATTCCGAAGCCATGGCTGTCTGTAAAAAAATGTACGCAATACAATTTTATGATAGACGTTTTTTGCTATAAAAACACCAATATGGCTTATTGATTTTCTCGTGAAGTTAGCTTTATTATCTATTCTATTGTGCTTAGATGATTTTGTTCGAGATTTTATCGATGAAACGGTTGAGGGAAAGACTATTACGAGTTTCACAGTTTATACTTTTACTTACTACCCGCGGTTTCGGTCGCATAAACCATTATGTCTGACAGTCAAATTGAAATTCTGGGATATCCCAAAAAAATCCGCGGAAATTCATTAACTTTGTACAAAAAAACATCTGTGGCAAAAATGACATATTTCTAAACCTATTAGCCTATTATTACCTAGCTATTTATAATGCGGGTTTTTATCCCAATCCTGTGTTAATATCAGATGAAAAGTAGCCTATATATGTTATGCCAGACGTCTAGCTATCTCCATACCAAATTTTATCCCAATCAGTTTAACTGTTTTAGCGTGAAATAATAACGAACATACACGCACGCAAGCAAAAACTTATGGCATTTATGGTAGTACGAGTATTTGTAGGGTAGGAATAACTTTGCGAAGAATTTGTTCATCATTATCTTGCTGAACCAGTATTGTACCTACCTACTTAGTTATTCGAAATAAAATAATCTATATGCTCAAAATCCATTTAGTAGATGTTCCGTAAAACTCTAACAAACATCCACACATCCAAACAAACAAACGCATCTTCGCAAACTTTCGCATCTATAATCTTCATCATCATCATTTCAGCCGTAGGACGTTCGCTGCAGGCTAGTCATTACATAGGCCTTCCTCATTGATACCCAATCATTACGGTTGGAAGCGATTTGCATCCACCCTGAACCTGCGCCCTTTACCAAATCGTCCGTCCATCACGTTAGTGGACGTCCCACGCTGCGCTTGCAAGTCCGTGGTCTCCACTGGAGAACTTTTCGGCCCCGACGCCCATTTATAATATTAGAAGGAATTTCAAGTAGGGCTTCAGTGGCTGTTCATTGAGACGGCAGCGCTCCGTTATCTTATCACCCTTAGTTTTTTTTACTTGATTATTATTTTATTCCTGATCCTCTTTCGTACTATAGGTACCTTTAGGCGAGTATATACGAAACACTGATTAACGACAAACACACTTTTATTCAGGGTCCCACAATGTTTATACTTATTGCTAGGTACACAACGGATAAAGTCCGACGAATACTAAACGTATGAAAGTCACAAACACTAAAGGAAGGATAGTCTTAGCGCGAGAGTCAATTAAGCTCTAAATCAAAGCACTACAAGCGATAGCGTAAAGCGATGCCGATGTTGGAAATTGTGCGAGAGGCAAACGGGAGTACAATAGTGTACATGCAGCGCCACGTTCCGGTCCTCACTGAGGCTCCCGGCCGGCGCGCACGCAGGCGATGGCTGCTCGGCCGCGTACACCGTTGCGCGCAAGCTTGACTTTAACCGACTTCATCTCGGGAGGGTCATGTGTATGATGTGGCCACGATACTATCATGATTGGGTATGTATTATAGAGCAAAATAAACCTAAGTTACAATAAGTAGCGCCATCTCTTGGTCCAGGTGAGCGGGTAGCTCCGAAGGAGTGTTGAAGTCTCTCGGTAGAGGGCATTAACATAGATGCGCTTTATCACTGCCTAATGTGATTATAACAGACTGAAGTGTACGATGTATGGGAAAGATTCGTCGCTAACTTCTAGACCAGTGATGGTGTAGGGGTAAGCACGCAGCACGGAACGCTGAGGACCTGGGTTCGATTCCCAGCATTGGTCTTTTTTCTGGGGTTTTTTCTGTGCATCTATATTTCAGTTTGTATTTAGTTTGAAATATATGGTTTCACGGGATGACCGTAAAAGTAATAAAAAATGAAGTTGAAGAAAATAAAAAAATAAATAGAAAAAGATACTTCATACTTAACTTGCTAAGTTACAATTTATACTGTCAGTTTCGTATGGAAGTGACACGTACCTACTCGTATAGTGGAAACTCATTCCATTTAATCCATTCTGTCTATTACCAAGGATGGTATAGACTGGATTGGCAGTCGCCATAGTACGGATCGGCCGCGGTTTTTGTAGTTCGATTATTAAATCTAGATGGCGCTGAAATATAGCCAGAGGCTTTGAAGGCAAAACAATAAGACCACAGATGTTTCATATTACGACAAATGTATTATTTTTCAAAAATATTGCATAATAATATATTTGCAGTGAAGTATCTGTAGTCTTATTGTTTTGCCTTCAAAGCCTCTGGCTATATTTCAGCGCCATCTAGATTTAATAATCGAACTACAAAAACCGCGGCCGATCCGTACTATGGCGACTGACAATCCAGTCTATTATCATCCTTGGTATTCATTATGTAATGGAAATGACTGTGTCAAATAGAAACTTGGGTTTTTCGGCTACCTTAGTCAGGTTATTTTTGACCTCTTGGAATGGTTAATACTTTTTCATGATGGTTTATTTACTATTATAGTTTGGCAGTGCCCTTAGAGGGATTGGTTCAGTATTTTGTATTATGTTTTGAGTTTAATTTTTGCCTAAAATAAAGAAACATCATCAACATCATTATGTCAGCCTGTACACGCCCCACTGCAGGGCACAGGCCTCCTCTCAGAATGAAAGGGCTTGGGCCGTAGTTCCCACGCGGGCCCAGTGCGGACTGAAAACTTCCCATGCACTGTAGAATTTCTTCTCAGGTGTGTGCAGGTTTCCGCACGATGTTTTCCTTCACCGTGCACCGTAAAGCTCATGGTAAATTTCAAATATTTAACAAATCCCGAAAAACTCAGAGGTGCCAGCCCGGATTTAAACTCACTCTGCTTGAGAGGCAATAGGTCAAACCACTAGGCCACCACGGTTTACAAAGACACATACACACAGCCTTAAAAACTAAACAAGAATTTTAAACATCCAATTTGCACCAAACGTCGAATTTGCGCACAGAATAAACATCTAATTAAGCCGCAGCAGCATAAATTGCGCGGTTAAAATGAAAAATGGCGGACATCACGCGCTCTGCCAGTGTTGCCAGCCCCGTTAAAGGGTTACCACTGCAAAAAAAGGTAAATGGTTGACGTGATTTCGCAACCAAATGTCCAGTAGACATTGTTTGTTTGCCGGCCCATTTATTTTGTTATAAATAACGTGGTACTGAAATTCGGAATTATTTTAAGCTGACTGCGTGATGGTGTTGATTAAATTTTGAGCTTTATGTTATCTTGTAGTGCCAAAATTAAACAATAAGTATATTACTTTGTCGCTGTAACTGAGCAAGTCGTCTGTCCACTAACAATTTAAACTCATATACGTATATACCGCAGTGTCTCAAGTCAATGAAGTCTTTGACCGTGTGTGTTGCCAGTGATGACTTATGGCACTGAGACGTGGCTGCTAACGATGGGTCTCATAAGAAAGCTCAAAGTCACTCAGAGGGCGTTCGAGAGGACTATGCTTGGAGTTTCTCTGCGGGATCGCATTAGAAATGATGAAATCCGCGCAAGAACTAGTATAGTATAACGGACATAGCTCGAAGAACTGCCAGACTTAAGTGGCAGTGGGTAGGGCAGATCGCTTGTAGAATAATTGACGACCGATGGGGCTGAATGGTTCTCGAGTGGCGTCCGCGGACCGGAAGACGCAGTGTAGGTAGGCCTCCAATAAGATGGAGCGACGACCTGGCTAAGGTTGCGGGACCGCGATGGATGCAGATGGCACAGGACCGATCTGTTTGGCGAGCCTTGGGGGAGGCCTATGTTCAGCAGTGTGAAGTGAAGTTATTTAGCCTAAATATTGGAGATTTCTTGACAGTGTAATCAAGTGCTATCATTCTTGTTACCCTGAGCTAAGCAGCAAACATTAAGGACGCTAATGGCGAAACTGAAAGGATCCCATTTTCGTCATTTTGTCGACTGAACCCTAAAAACCGTCGATATAAAGCCGCATTCCGTTTCACGCTCTCATCCACAATTCATCGTGAAGGATCAACCCTCTCAAGAATGTATAACATATGACTTCATTAACATAATATGCTTACGTCTGTAATCCTTAACGGGTAGAATCCGCTGACAGTGTAGCTCTAAAAACTACCTACCTTTTAAAGATAAAACTTTAGTTTCAGTAAGGCAAACGTCCCTGTGCTCGACACTGACCCAATACATGGCACCTTCAATCTTATGCCATAGTAGGACCAGTGACAGATGGATGTCATCTACTGGGCGTTAAGGCGTCGAGCATTGGTACGATTACCTAACTATATGAAAAAATAACCTGCCTGTATGATTCCCGTTCCCATGGGATTTCCGGGAAAATGCATACCTTATGTCACTGTCGGAACTGAGACGAATTTAATGAAACCTCACACTTCAAAATCCATTGAGACGTTTAGGCTGTAGGGCGTGCTAAAGAATGATACATATATACATAATTACATACACACACATACATACGTTCGAAAAACATCACCCTCCTTCGACAGTCGGGTGAAAAGAGACTTGCCTAGGACTAAGAAGCATGCACACACGCACGTACTCACACACTCGCATACACACACCCACATACCTACTCACACACATCAATCTATACATATAATAAATCTGTAACAAGTCGGTGTCTGTACATTGAAGATATTTGAGAAAATTTGTCACTAGGGCTATTTATTAGCGCAATAGAACCCGAAAAAATTATTTTTATAATTATTGTCTGTTTGTCTGTTTATCTGTTTGTCTGTTTGTCTGTGCGTTTGTGCGCGCTAATCTTAGAAACGGCTTAACCTAGAAGGATGCGGTTTTCACTGATATGTTGGTATTTTCTTGGATTAACATTTAGTGTTTGTTTCATTTCAATCGGTTCACAAATAAGAAAGATACGTCTATTTAAAAAAATTATTGAACAGATTTTTTGTTTGAACGCGCTTATCTCAGGAACTACTGCTCCGATTTAAAAAATTATTTCAGTGTTAGATAGCACATTTATCGAGGAAGGCTATAGGCTATATATCATCACGCTAACACCAATAGGAGCGGAGCGGAGCGGAAGAATGTTTCAAAATCGGGGGTTTTTGAAGTAAAACTTCTATAGGCACGCTTGGCTTGGGAGTACGGTGTTGAATGTGAACGCGGGTGTGCGGGGGGGGGGGGGGGGTTCGGGGGGGTGCGCCATAATTAATGAAAAAGAATATTGGATAAAAAAAGAAATAAGCTGCCCAAATTACTAATTCCACGCGGACGGAGTCGCGGGCAAAAGCTATTCTAAAATAATAATTAATAGTATTATAGTGGACTAAGAAATTCCTTTACCACTCTAAGGTTCAATGTCAGTTGTACGGTTCTGGATGTCAGTTGCAACATCAAAGGCTATTTACACTTACAAGTCAATGTGATAATCAGCCTTTATTGTTTTTATTCTGATGTAGAAACTGTGTGCACTTGGTCGACTAAAGAAATAGATTTTGTATGACGAATATCATTAATAACTTCACAAATAGCGTTTGAGAATGTGTTGCCTCCTGAACTAAATCAGCATACCTAATGAGAAGTTTCAACGACCGCTTTAGCCTAGTTGGTAGTGACCCTGCCTACGAAGCAAGAGGTGCCGGGTTCGAATCCCGGTAAGGGCATTTATTTGTGTAATGAGCACGAATATTTGTTCCTGAGTTATGGATATTTTCTATGTATTTAAGTATTTATTTATCTATATAAGTTTGTTTATCATCGTCTAGTACCCATAGTACAAGCTTTGCTTAGTTTGGGATTAGGTCGATTGTGTAAGATTGTCCCCTAATATTTATTTATTTATTATGTTGTCATTATATAGATTTAAGTATAAGGTAAATAAACAATTTGACATTTTCACTTTTCATGCAAAAGCCGTAGTAGGTACATATGCTGCGGTTATAACTTAAAGCACCACATTTAGCTAGAATTATAAAAAACAATCAATCTGTCACATATCGCTTTTAATTTTAAACCTAAAATTGCTAAAAGTGGCCTCGAAACGTAATTGTAACATTTCATGTGCTCTGCCCAACCCCTTCGGGAATATAGGCGTGATTTTATGTATGTATCGAAATTAATAGAACCGGCATTCTCTAAATGCAATATGGAACTTGTGACCCTCATACCGTTACAGGCTTAATGTGTAACAAACATGCCGCGACTCCAAATTAATCGTATCAATTATATCCAAAACCCCATATTGATGGCACTTTAGGAATATAACTTACAACGTAGAGGAACCAACCAATAGCAAACATTCCATTACAGTAGTAACGGGTTGATATATATTAGAGACTTGCTGGTGCCCGCAACTTCGTCCGCGTTAATCATTGCTGCTCCGCTCCTATTGGTCGCAGCGTGATGTTATGTAGCATATGATCTTCCTCGATAAATGGACTATTCAACACAAAAATATTTTTTCAATTCGAACCATAAGTTCCTGAGATTAGCGCGTTCAACCAAACAAACAAACTTTTCAGCTTTATAACATTAGTATGGATATTATTTATTTTATTAGCAGTACGGCTGCTCACCGAATCTAAGATTATTTAAAAGCGAAAAAGTTTTTCGAGTGCGCCGGTGGAATTCCGGGGGTACGCCACTGTTGGCGTATGTAAGCGATTAAGAATTTCGGGGGAGTCGGTTGGATGCGACGTGGTTCAATTGGTAGAACACCCGTTGGGGCGCATACCCAGGAGACGTGGGTTCGAATCCCACCGGCGCACCCGAAAAACTTTTTCGCTTTTAAATAATATTAGTATGGATTATACTGTATTAAAACTTTCGTGATTTTCACTCATTTTCCTTAGAATAGAATAGAATAGAATAAATTTATTTCACAAAATTTTAGGTACAATATGATTTTGAAACATACAGAGTGGGTTTCACTAAAATCTACCTTGCAAGGCATGTGAAATTGGCAGTAAGAAAAAACTTAACCTAAGTGTAATCCAAAAATTCCTGTATACTATAAAAAGATTTTTCAGCAAGCCATTTTTTAAGACTTCTTTTAAATTTCGCAAATGTGAGATCTTTAATTACATCTGGCAGTTTATTAAATATTTTTATACACATTACATAACTATTTTTAGCAACCAATGACAAATGTGACAATGGAACATACAATTTATTACGATATTGCGAACGTACAGGGTTTTTAAACATTTCTTTGGCTTGTCTAAACAAATGACCATATTGGTGTACAAATAAACATGCGTCCAATATATAAAGACATGGCAATGGAAGTATCCCACTTTTTTTAAAAATAGGCCTACACGACTCAGTTTGCTTCATACTATATATAGCTCTAATACATTTTTTCTGCATCACAAATACACTATCGAACTCTGAGGCTCTGCCCCATAAAGTAATGCCGTATCGTAAGATAGAATTAATGTAACCATAGTAAGCTGAAATGGCTGCCTCCCTTGTCACTACTTGACTAACCTTCCTTAATGCAAAAACGAAACGATTCATCTTGCGGCAGAGATTTTGAACATGATCATTCCAACGACAGAACTTGTCCAAGGTGACACCTAAGAAGTTCATGCTTTCTACTTGGCAGATTTGTTCTTCGTTGTATTTAACTTTCAGTGGCAGTGGTTTGCCTCTATATGTGTGAAATTGCATTAATTTAGTTTTTGATAGGTTTACTTTGAGATTATTTTCTTTCAACCACTGCACCGTTTTGTTAAGAGTTCCGTTTTTTTCTGCCTCGTAAACAGATCTGTTATCCCCCTTGATTACAATAGTAGTGTCATCCGCAAAAAGGAAGCATTTTTTAGCAACAGCCTTTGGAAGGTCATTAATATATAAGAGAAACAAAAGTGGACCTAAAATACTACCCTGTGGTACGCCATATGTGTTTTCCATATATTCTGACCTATAATTAATGACACTTTTGCTATCTGAGCAGTATCCTGATATTTCAACGCATTGCTGCCTGCCCGACAAATATGACCTTATCCAGTCATGGGGTGGGCCCCGTATTCCGTAGCGATACATCTTTTCCAAGAGACGGTCATGACTAACAAAGTCAAATGCTTTGCTCATGTCCATAAACAGTACAGAGACAGGACACTTTTCATTTAAACAATCTGTAACAGTCTTTATAAGTTGGAAAATAGTTAAAGATGTATTTCTATTTTTTCGAAACCCATTTTGTTCATCGCCAAGTAAATCGTTGTTCTCAATAAAGTTACTTATACGTTTATAAACTACTTTTTCAAAAATCTTTGAAAATATTGGTATTAAAGTAACCGGTCTGTAATTTTCTAAGATATCCTTGTTCCCCCTCTTATACAAAGGTTTGACGACCGATTTTTTTAGTATAGCAGGGAAACTACCCTGACTCAAGGAAAGATTTATCACATGGCACAAGGGTTCAATGATTACTTCAGTACTCATTTTTATAATATTTGTGCTAATTTCATCGTAACCAACTGCCTTTGAATTATTTAGTGAATTAATATGTTTCCTTAATTCAGAGCCAGATAAAGGAGAAAAGAATAAACTTTTTTCAAATTGAGGTAAAACTTCACCGATTCCTTTTACGTCTAAGTTCGGTACACTATCCTTTTTAATAATGTTAATAAAGAAATCGTTAAATAAATTTGATATCGATTGAGGTTCTTCGTAAATAATGTCATTATAAATAATTTTATGAATATTTGAATCCTGATTAGTAGAATTTGTATATTTTTTTATTATATCCCAAGATGCTTACTAGATTTTGCAATGTAAGCTGCATTTTTGGCTTTTTGTGAATAACCTAAGCATTTTTTAAGAATTTTAGTATAGTTGTTATACATTGTTTTTGTTTCTAAGCATTTACTATCACGATATCTTAGATACACAGTTCTTTTCCTCTGGCAACATTTACGTAAACCTTTTGTAAGCCAAATACTATTTTTATTATCTTTTTTAATCTTAACTCTGATAATTGGGAAACACAAATTGTAAAACAAACAATATAAATCATTAAATTTACTAAAGGCCACATCGCTATTGTGTTCCTCGAGAACTTCCATGAATGAGAGAGATGAAAGACACGATATAAATTTGGATTTATTGTCATCTGAAAAATCTCTCCTGTATAGAAAGCACCAAGAAACACGCTGTGGAATTCGTTGTCTGTTCAAAGTCGCTAAAGGTATATGAAAAGTTTGGGCCGTATGATCTGAGAGGCCAAGATCCAAAACCTTAGATGTACCGTTATTTATGTTAGTCGCAATTTGATCAATGCACGTTTCCGACTTTGAAGTAATGCGTGTTGGATTCAATATTTGACATTTTAATTTATAGCTGTCTAACATTTGTCTAAGTCTGATTGAGCTCTTAGTATCTTTCATTAAGTCTATGTTAAAATCTCCACATAAAACAATGTGTTTTTTGTGGTTCTTACATACGTCTGACAGTAAATCATCTAAATTTTGCAAGAATACATCTGTGTTTGATGACGGAGTTCTGTATGCGCATATTACATATAATCCGTAATTTAAAAGTTCAATCCCACAGCATTCAAACACACATTCTGTCGCCTGTTTAACCATGACTGGTTTGTGATCCAAATGATTTCTGATTAAAATTGCAACACCTCCACGTTTTTGGTCTACCCTAGAAAATGAAGATACTAATTTAAATTGTTTTAATTTTAAATTGTTTTCAGTTAACTCGTGACCACGGCTGCTGCAATATGGCCGAAACATCGAGAGATAAATATTGTTTGCGTGATAAGTCCCGTTTAACGTAATAATTATTAGTATACACCGTGAAATTTTAGTGGTCGTTTTCCCGAAACGAGGTGATTTAATATCGATTGTACAATCGATTTATAATTACTATTTTGACTAGAGTCAAAAATCCAATTGTGAAAAACGAAAGTCGAAAATGACCGCAAACCAATAGTAACGCTTCGTTGGTACCTAACCTATCGTACGATCGTACGCTACTTGTACCAACGAAGCGTTACTATTGGTTTGCGGTCATTTTCGACTTTCGTTTTTCACAATTGGATTTTTGACTCTAGTCAAAATAGTAAGTATAAATCGATTGTACAATCGAAACGAAATCACCTCGTTTCGGGAAAACAACCACTAAAATTTCACGGTGTAGATTCACTTGTGCCCGCGATTTTGTCCACGCACAAACTAAATTTATGGTCAACGCCCGTTCTCTATCCCGCGGGAATTTCCAAAATTCTCTTCTTACCTTATCATTGCGCAGTGGTGCATGATCAAATGCGGTGGTATCTGCCAAATCTCTATAACAGATTGCTACATATTTGATCTAGTAAGTCAGTTAAAAAGGTTATTATATTCGTTATGTTTTATCTTACGGGAATTTCGAAATAGGTTCTCATTTAATTATATGCCAAATTCGAAGGGTCCAGTAACATGAAATCGAACATGTAAGTAAATCCCGCTATCCTGTGGGAATTTCCAAAAACCCTGAAATTAGTTTTTACTGTTGTAATCTTGTTAAAAAATTACAAAGTCTAGTAAGTAATTATAGTTACAGATAAAGAGTTCCATTGAATTTAATATATGTATAAATACTGTATTTTCCTTATCCCGTGGATTTTCCCAAAACAATTGAAATTAGTTTTTTTAATCAAAAATTAAATCAACTAGAATTAAAAAAAAACTGTAAGTAGGCCGTTAAGGGTTCTTTTACATGTCTTTTTTGAGTCTACCAGCGCTTTTGGAAAACCATGATTGCCAAGAAGAATGCGCCGCAAAAAGCTTGGCACTCAGTATTTTTTTTACTGTTTTATTGCAAGTTGAATTTAATATTCATAATTATTATACTAAACGGGACTTATCACGCAAAAAATATTAACCTTGACGTTTCGGCCACATAGCAGCAGCCATGGTTGGTAGTGGTATATATTGTATGCGTGATAAGTCTCATTTAGTCTAATAATTATGAGTGAAAATCACGAAAGTTTAAAACAGTCTATTAATACTGTTCTGATGCATCATGTCATTTTTAATCCATATGTCACACAACGTCTAAAAATTGTCGATATCCTTCCTAACATCTGACTAAATAATTCTAGTGTTCTATTCCATCTAGGGCCAACCAATCAAAGTTTACGCCAAAAAAATTGTACGACATTTTCCTTTCTATTGGTTAGTTCCTCTATGCCTTTCATCCAAACATACTGGGCGTAATAGAAAGGTTGTAAGCGCCATATGACATTTAATAATATAGGACGTTTGTTCAACAAAGGTTTGGGTTTTGCTTGGATACGATATTAGTTTAATAGAGGGTTGTTTATGTAGTAAAATTGTATCTAATTGCGTTTGGCTCTTACGCTGGTTAGTCTTTACAGTTAATTTGTGTTTGTTAGAGTTATATACTTTTATTTAAAAATTTTATATAGGATGAAAACAAAATGGCGATACAAAATTACAATACAATACAATGACTCTTTATTGTACACCACAAATAATACAATACAGAAAAACAAGTGCATGAAAAAAAAGAAGCGATCTCTTCCAGGCAACCTTCAAAAAAAAGAAAGAAGGCAAGGAATGCATCTCAGCAGGTGGTGCAATATAAAATTTAATAAACAATAATAAAAAACAAACATTTTATTAAAACAACTGAAAACATCCAATAATACACATCATAAAACATAGATATATAGCGTATATGTATATATATATATATATATATATATATATATATATATATATATACCCTACACGCTTACCTTACACGCTTCTCCTAATAACCGAAAGTAATGTAACTCATAAACAGCGAACCAAATCGTGCAAAACCACTAACGCAATATTAATCCGCACTAAGTCTTGTGGAAAAATTGATTGGGAAATTTCAATTAACGGAAATTTATCCCGACACGGTCGTTCGGCCGGAACCGGAAGTAATAGGGCTTGCCGGACCGGAAACCACGGAAGTTGACACTTGGCATGTGTGACGGAAAAATAGGGCACTTGTTGAGCTGCGAGAAATGCTAGTTCAATCTTCGAATCAGAACCGCGAGAGCGACACACAGACATAGGTCACATCATAAACAAATTAAATATTAAATTTGTTATAAACAAATTAATGTTGGCGTCGAGATGAATCTTCGGAGAGATCGTCGGATGTTGTGAGTGTTGTGTGTCGGTGTGATAGGGTGCCGTTAAAAAATCTTGATCAAGTGCGGGTAGTTCGAGATACGGGTGCTGATTCTATAAGCCTGACTCGAGCGGCTAAATGTACTCTTCAGTTGACTCGTGACCACGGCTGCTGCAATGTGGCCGAAACGTCGAGGTAAATATTAGTTGCGTGAAAAGTCCCGTTTAGTATAGTAATTAAATTATCATTATCATCATCCCACCCTATACATATATGTACGTCCCACTGGCAGGAGACAGGCCTCCTCTCAGATGAGAGGGCATGGGCTGTAGTTCCCGAGCGGGCCCAGTGCGGATTAGGAACTTCACACACACCATTGAATTTCTTCTCAAGTGTGTGCAGGTTTCCTCACAATGTTTTCCCTCACCGTAAAGCTCATTGTAAATAAGAAATGTAATTTCGCACATAAATTCCGAAAAGCTCAGAGGTGCGACCCCGGACTCGAACCTACGACCTTCTGCTTGTGAGACCATAGGTGAAACCACCACGACTTCCCTCAGAGGTGCGAGCCCGGAGTCGAATCCAAGTAATTATGAGTCCTCGTACTCTTTATTGCACACTTGCTTTTGCGACAATTTATATAAACAAGTGCTTAAACTCTTCTAATTGAAGCCTTATTTGAATAAACTAGCGACGCGCCCCGGCTTCGCACGGGTGAAAATTATGCATGTATTATACACTAGCTTTTGCCCGCGTCTTCGTCCGCGTGGAATTAGTAATTTGGGCAGCTTATTTTTATATCCAATTTCTTTTTTCATCAATTAGGCTCTCCTTAGTTCCTCGATATAAAAAAATTTACCCGCTTCCACCCCCCCCCCCACCACAGAACCCCCCCACACCCCAACCCCCCCGAACCCCCCGCATACCCGCGTTCTCATTCACCACCGTACTCCCAACTCAAGCGTGCCTATAGAAGTTTTACTTCCAAAACCCCCGATTTTGAAACATTCTTCCGCTCCGCTCCGCTCCGCTCCGCTCCGCTCCTATTGGTGTTAACGTGATGATATAAGCCTATGTCCTTTTTCAGGCTCTAGACTACCTGTGTACCAAATTTCATTTAAATCGGTTCAGTAGTTTTAGCGTGAAAGCGAGACACACAGACAGACAGACAGACAGTTACTTTCGCATTTATAATATTAGTTAGGATAAGGATTATAAACCTTCCTCTTGAATCACTCTTTGGTATTTTTTTTTAGACAATCCCAATTGTCTAGGATATTTTCTTACAGGTTTGTCATTACGCGAAGTCTATCAGAAGTCGAAATCGACGAGGCATTTTATTGGTCTTAGTATAAAAACTCCTAAAAGGTTATGTGTTTCCGCCCCATAGATTGCGCCGCCGTAAAGTTGATAGATTGCCGCTTCAGCTACGATAGCTCCTGCGCACAAACGATAAGAGATCAACTAACCTAATACGTTTAGTAATGGAACTTTGTACTAAGTAAGTACTTACCTAGCTTTTAGCGTTATGTTCGTATGAGGGTCAGACAGATTTCTTTGTTCGTGTGTTTAACATTTGGTAGCATAGCGTACGATTGTGGTGCCTACTCTGAAGATGAGCTCTGGTTGAGTTCGAAACGCGTCATTGTAGTTTGGTGGTGGTGATGGTTGGGTTTGTGTGATTTGTGTGTGTTCGTACAGTGTGGAGGTGGAGGAACTGCATGAACACGCATTTCTTGCATAAACGTAACTATCGTAAGGTCGCGGGTGAGCAAAGTAATTTGTTTCAGATCATCTGTAGTCTAAAGCCAATATTTTTTAGTGATGTCTACATCGGCGTGTGGGACGCCTGGCTAACTATCTGCTCATTAAAGTAAATCTAAGCTCTTTTGACCACTTCTCGGTATCCGATTTTTTTTTACTAAACTGTCCCGTGATTGAAATATCGCCTGATGAATGTCGCCTTTCCTTGCGAAGAGACGTAGGTTCTCTTTGTGTGCTCTACAGGCTCTACTACGGGGAGTGTTCCGAGGAGCTATTCAATTTATTACCAGCTACGGGCTTCCACTATCGCACGTCGCGCCGTAAGTCTGCGTTCCACCGTCACCACCTTGATGAATAGACATCTAAAACTGTGCGTTTCCGTCGGCATTTTCTGCCACGCACAGTTAAATTGTGGAATCAACTCCCGTCTACGGTGTTTCCAACTAACTATGACATCGGGTCCTTCAAGAAAAGAGTGTATTGTTCCCTTAAAGGCCGGCAACGGACTAGTGACCCTTCTGGGGTTTCTGGTTCTCGTGGGTGGTGGTGATCGCTTACCAACAGGTGACCCACTTGCTCGTTTGTCTACCTCTATCAATAAAAAAAAAATAAAAAAAAAATGAAGAGCGCAGATGAGGCCAAAGGTGTGACTCGCTATGTCAATAACAGCTTATTAACTCTGGAAACACAGACGATGAGAGCGAATTTCAATCCTTGCTGTTACAAAATGTTACCAAATTGCAAAATTAATAATAAACACTTTTACGACCGAACTTTGTTTTTGCGTTCTAAAACTAAATAAACACAAAAATAAGAACGCATAAATACTTTGTATGTCTGGAGAGGATTCGAACCCAAGACACTAACTTGCAAACCTAATGCTTAAGTATACATCCAAGCTATCGCATTCACGTTTGTGGGAGTAAATTTACCAATCTTATTACGTACGAAAACCCTCCCCATACACCTTATTAATATTGTACAGGATAACATTTCTACTTCATTATAAATTCCGTGTAAATCAGCATGGACGACATCATCACTTTAAAACTTCAAGTATCAAAACATCACGCGTCTTATAAAGCAACTATCAAGTGGGGTAGACGTGCGTGCTTACCTCACGTATGTAGTGTTAACATCAAACGGGATCAGGTTGTAGCAGCAATCAGCCCGCGATGTTATCGAATCTGCTGAACTTTGGAAGTATGAATTTGCTACATTCGAAGATGCAATTTGATGAGACTACATCTTGAATTTTGAAAGGTATTTCGTAAAGAGATACGCTTCAGATGCTCTCAAAATTTACATATGGTAGAACCTACTGCTTATAGACCTTGTTGTATCATGACGTGCAAATGAACTTCAACTGTAGGGTGGTAGACCATATTTTTGGTCGAGTGCTTGCGCTGCTGTTCCGGTGCAGTGTGGAGAATAAGCCGGTTAAATTTCTAGCACTTGATACCTCATGCTAAATTCCGATAAACTTAGAGGTGCGAGCCCGGCTTGAACCCACGACCCTCTGCTTAAAGGCGATAGGTCAAACCACCAGACCACCATATCTTTTACTAGTCTACCACGACTTTTTTGAAGTTTAGGACGATGATGACGAACTACGAAAACCTAAACACCGTTTTTACTGTTGTCTAACGTCAAAGCTCTGAACAAAATCGTAGCCACACGCGGCAAGTAAATTGAGCAATACCCTGCGTGTGATCAGATATTGGTTATACTTATAAAGTCTTAGGGCGCGTCAAACGCCGCGATGAATACTGATGCCATGTAATAGGAAGAGTATCATGTTCGGTTCGGTTACGAGGGCTGTAGGCTGTGTTCAGAGGACATTTATTCGAGCGGTTCAACCGCCTCATTATCTGGTCACATTTTTTAAGAAATGGCCGTAGATTTCGTCGTCTAGTACCCATAGTACAAGCTTTGCTTAGTTTAGGACTAGGTCGATTTGTGTAAGATTGTCCCCTAATTTTTTTTATTTTTTTTTATTTTGATAGGACTTTTGGTTATACATATTTAGAGGTCCTGTACGTCTAATGTAACTGGAAACTGCACCAGAATCTTATGTAATTTCTTAAAAAATGTGATTAGGAAAATGAGGTGGTTCAAACGATGAAATAAATGCCCCTGAAATGATATTGGAGAAAAATTGTGTAGTTAGTGTCAATATGTATTGTCATACAATTATCCATCAAGCCATCTACGTAATCCTAACGGGGACGAACATAGCTTCGAGATCATTGATGTGGTTATTGTTCGATTGTTTTGTGCCTCAAGGAATTGTGAGAATTGCAGCCTACTGCAAAGTTCCACCATTGCAAGTCAACTATGGTCACCATCTCGATGAATGGTAGTCCACTACTGTACATTTTCTTCGGCATTTTCTGCCACGAACAGTGAAATTGTGGAATCAACTTCCAGCAGTAGTGTTGCCAGACAATTTATGATATCGGGGTTTTCAAGAAAAGGGTTTACCTAAGTATACTTTTTTAACTGCAGGCAATAGATCAGTAGTAACTCTCGTTGAGTGGTTGATATTCGTGGCCGTTGGTGATCATTTTTCATCAGATAACCTTCTTGCTAGTTTTCCCCCCTCTCATGATAAAAAAGGTGCCTATAAAGTCGCAAGCAAAGCTAGTACTCAAATAAGTGCCTTATTGCGCTATAGCGTCAAGTTTTGCTTACAAAAGACTACAAAAGCTCGCTGAACGTTTGATTGTGTTGTTCGCTTTAAAATGTTTGCGAACTAGTTTCACTAGAAACTCTGCTTTGAACGAATGAAGTAGGTACGCAGATACCGATCAAAACCATTCTCCATTCGTTAGCAATAACTGACTCTATTATTTTAAGCTTGGAGAACTTTCGAGCTCGCTTATTTCAAAAGTTTTCGCGTTTACACGTTGGCTGCTATGGCAGATGCAGCTTTTTGGAGAACTTGTATTTTCGGGAGGGATTTAATGAAAAGCTCAATGCTGTTTGTTCATTTTATTTTATTAAGATTCTTTTGTACGGTAAAAAAATCGCCGTTGCATTTGTGCTTTGAATTTGTAAATATTTTATACCAGCTTTTGCCTGCTTCTTCGTCCACGCAGAATTCAAATTTATGGTAAATCTTCTTCTTACTCTCATTGAATAAAGAAAAAATCCTGGAAAGTCATAATTAAGTCTATCATCATCGGCATTATTTAGTAAGTAAACAAATAAATAATTTCTAAAAATCCTCATTCATGCTAAACCTTCATCGTTACCTCAATCCACGAGAATCCAGGCTTCAATGCTAGTTCCTGCTCATTTTCTCTAACAAATGATCGATTGCAGTTGCTCACACATGCAACAGATCGCTAACAATTTAGATCGTAGCCCGAAACATCCTATTGGGGTCCTTGGGTCCTTAAGCAAACCCCAAGTTTATTGGAGTAAACCTTCATCCAAAATTCAACCCATAGGTGTGTTGATATGGTTCAAAGTTGAAGGGGATGCTGTCGTGCGCGTACGGTCTAAGAGCACATTTACAAAGCAATCGGCACGTAGCCCAAGAGTTTGCAACACGAAACAATAAGCACAGCGTTGTTAGCCGTACAGACGTTCAATGTACAATAAAACAATTTGATTCCTAGGCTACTATAAAATTACAACGTCAGTGCGGCCCAAAAGATATAAATATTTGATATGCAATAAAAGTAAAAAGTTTATATAAACGATTTCGCTCTATGACATAAGAAGAAAAAGAAGTTTTGATAGATGGACAGTAACAATTCAAGTTAATACACAAGCAAACTCCTATCCTATTCACTATCGTTGACACAATTTGTTCGCAAAGATCGAGATGTCATTGTGACATACATCACATCACACAATAATCACTGTCGTAGAAGATAAACAATGCATATTGATTCATTGTGACATGGTTCTATAGTGGCCTGGGAAAATTGGTTGACTGTACAGGCATTTTTGGGCCAGGTTCTTCTTTATCCCTATCTATCTATTCCTCGCTTCCTAACGACCGCTTTAGCCTAGTTGATAGTGACCCTGCCTACGAAGCAAGAGGTCCAGGGTTCGAATCCCGGTAAGGGCATTTATTTGTGTGATGAGCACGAATATTTGTTCCTGAGTTATGGATGTTTTCTATGTATTTAAGTATTTATTTATCTATATAAGTATGTTTATCGTCATCTAGTACCCATAGTACAAGCTTTGCTTAGTTTGGGACTAGGTCGATTTGTGTAAAATTGTCCCCCAATATTTATTTATTATTAATTTATTTATTCCTTATCTACTAACTTTAAAAAAATCTCTGTATACAATATAGCTTTTCTTAATCAGTAGTGTCTAAGGAGTATTGTAAAATTAATGATTATATCATGGAAAGGGATGCTTGGATATACCTAATTCTGATCCACATTGGCGATTCCTAGTTTCAAATAGCGTGTCTACTTACTATGTTAACAATTTGTTACGTAAAAATTAAATGACACTTTGATCTGTTTAAACTATGACACTCTGTGTACTCTCGGAAAAGATTTTCAAGTTTGTTTTATTGAGGTTCACAAATGATTTGCTAAACTATCAATTCTGAGCTGTACGTAGTTACTAAACATTGTGTTGGTGAATATGCTGTGGACTAGCCGCATGCCATGCAAACACGATCGCAGCGCCGTGCCGCGGTTGAAACTGAAACTAAGCCTGCATGCTAACTAACCGACGGACATAGCTCCTTATTTAGGAGGGCTATGGGAGTATACATTTAATAGTAATAAAATTTATCATACCCTGATTAGGTACAAATTTTTCATAGATTTCTGATGCAGCAAAAAAAGCGGAAATTAAAGAAGAAGCAACATTTATCTAAATTATTTTCGCCTGATTCAATAAATTAAATTAAATTATTTTTGGTTAATTTTATTGCATAATTTTTTGTGGGAGTAGACGGTGATTCATCAAAAGTAATTACTTCCGATATTCCGAAGCTTCTACTAGATTCGTGATCACGATTACTTCACCCGGAACGTAATAGGTTAATAATAACGTTTATTTTGCTTGGTGTTTTTTTAACGAGACATAAAATAAGTTTTTCGGAAAGATTTTTGTAAATTTTCCATCTTGTACACCATAATCTCGGGTTACTTTGACCCAACGGACTTTAGCCCATACGAAAACCAAAAAGAGTAGGGTCGAATAAAAACAACTACGTGAGGGATCAGCTAAAACCAACCGCATAGCAATGTGCTATAATTTCAATAAACAAATAAATATCACGGGACAATTAACACCAATTGACTTAGTCCCGTAGTAAGCAAAGCTTGTGTTTCTATAAGTAATGTTTACCAGGCAACGGGATAGATAAATAATTAAATACACATTAAACACACAAGACTCGAGAGCAAACATTCGTATTTTTCATACAAATATCTGCCCCGACGCGGGAATTTAACCCGAGATCTCAAGCTTCGTAATCATGTTCTCTAACCACTAGGCCATTTGGTCGTCTAAAATATAATTAAATCTGTACTCAGTTTATCCTAGTGGAAAAAGTTAGTTTCGCTTCAGGACTAAAGTAACTCGATCTAACGGTATCTAAGCATGAAATCATTATCCGACTGACTGACTAACAATGTAAGCCTGAAGGGAGCGTATAAGGTTGCATAAAATTTCTACGCATAATTCGTCATGGCATAATCATCGTTTCGCATAACTCTTTTTTTCTCAGAAACCATTAATTATTGAGGAATTATAAATGGACATCCTGTAGGACTTGTATGGTTTGTTTTTTCAATTCTGAATCATTAATGGTTTTTGAGAAAAAAAAGTTATGCGAAAATGATGAATTATGACTAGAGATTTTATGCAGCCCGATACGTACCCATGCCATACCTGTGTTGGAGCTAGAGATTTGTGTTTTGACAGATATCCGAAAGATGACCGAAATTTCTATGTGATGCGATTAGTTTGATTTTTTTCTTCAAAGGGGGTGAAGCTGCTAACATATTTGACTGACCAACAATGTATGCCTGAATTGCTGAAGCAAGCAATTTGAGTTTTTACAGTTTTTCGCAAGATGGCCGAAATTCCTCTCTGATACGACTAGTCTATTTTTTTTTCTTCCAAGGGGTGAAGCTACCAATCTATTTTAAGTACTTAGTTAAAACAGAATTTATAGTTCTACCCTCTGAAATTACAGTTTCAGTAAACCTCCTAATAGAGTAAGTTTAGAGTTGAAAATAACGGTTTAGGTCTAAATCTAATTACGGCACGTACCTAAAGAATTCCAGGCCTATAAAGTCCAGTGAAAGCTAACTAAGAAAGTTAATTTTAAACTGCTCGCTGTCTTATTTAACTTGGCCGGTTCGGGTGGCGCCGCAGTGAATGCGTATTGTACTTTAAGATTTAATTGCATTTTGGAGGGATACCGCTTTCTTAGTAGATAAATAGGGGTTGATTGTTGATGTATAGTGATAGACTGAATGGATGTTGATCCTCAGACTAGTATTGGATCTGGTAGAGGCCAGCGTGCTAAGTTCAGAAAATAAATAAATTCTAATATATAAAAATCTCGTGTCACGGTGTTTGTTATCGAACTCCTCCGAGACGGCTTGACCGATTTTCATGAAACTTTTTTTCTGTATTCGGTAGGTCTGAAAATCGGCCGTAGGCTATTTTTTACGCCCCTATTCTTCGCAGACGGAGTCGCGGACAACAGCTTGTAAAATATTGACTAACTTAGAATGACTTAGTCCCAAAGTAAGCTAAGCTTGTGTTGTAATCAGATTGTTGGTAACAGATGTGGTTGCGTGATTATCAGAATTTGAGACTTAATTTTTCCGAAGAAGCAAGCTCAAAGGTTGTATGTAGTCCATTGATATGAACATTCGTATGCTTAATTTTTTTAAAGCCTGTTAGACGTCCCACTGCTGGGCAAAGCCCTTCCCTTTTTCCTTCCATCCGTCTCAATCGTTCGCAAAATCCCGCCAAAATGGTTCCAAGTCATACCGTCATCTCGGTTTTGGCCTCCCCTGCTCCGGTACCCGTCGCTTGAAACCCAATCGGAGACGATTTTTGCCCAGCGATCCTGATGCATTTGGTAAACATATCCCACCCAGTCCCAGTTGAGTTTAGCGGTCTTAGTACCCACATCGACAATCTGAGTTTAGTGTTTCTGAATCTATCAGTTCTCCAAACATCCAAATACTTAAGTACTAATTGTATACAATTTTTACAAACTAAAAATAAATACAAAAAAAATGGAGACTAAAAAAACATCTCGATTTAGGTAGTTCGATTCCATTGTCTAATGAAAATTCATCAAATTCAAAGGCTCTAACAATATCTTGAAGAACAGCTGGCCATTCACTGTTAGACCAAGTCCTAAGTAAACAGCTCGTAATCACCAAGGCATTATGTCACGGCTAAATGGAAGGGCACACGGACCACTTGGCTTGGGACTAATCAAAAGGGGCGTGCAAGTATTTTTACTTGGTATTTTATTTCGAAACCGAAACCAAATAGGGTAAAAGTTTAAGCTGCTACTGGTAATTTTTAGACGCTATATTTGTATACTATCAAGCGAAGCGTGATTGTGGTCAAGCGCAAATCTATCACATACTAGCTGTTCAGTTGCCCGCGACTCCGTCTGTGAAGAATAGACGCAAAAAAATAATAATAGTCTACGACCTATATTATCAGACCTCCCAAATATATACAAAAAAAAACATTAAAATCGGTCATACCGTTTTGGAGGAGTTCGATAACAAACGTTGTGATTGATTTTTATCAAATATACAAAAATATCAAAAAATCGGTCGAGTTGTTTCGAAAGAGTGCGACCCAAACACCGTGACACAGTTTACACGTGCAAGAAAAATCATGCAAATTGCACTACATTTCGGCGTCCGACTGACTAATTTAAACTCGTTCGCTTTAGAACCCCGCAATGAATTGCAACTTTTCTTGCTGGTCTAAACTTTTCTTTTCGGTTCTCGTTCTCCACTCCTGAATCTTACTACACCATCAGCCGATGACCAATCAGCAAGTTTATAGTATTACCATTATTATTCGGGCAGAGAGCACCTGCCCGAGAGTCGATAGTACCAAGGGTGGTGCTAAGATCGCTTGGTGCTGAACGGCTGTCTGCGGATGCTTTGGTTGAGCACGGCTTACCATCTTCCGTGACACAAGCTCCGTTGGACCCCTTTTACAAACACCTAAACACAGGTGATACCTAATTTATTGAATCAGGCGTTACTTTGCGGAGGTCCATATTAATGAACTAAAACAATTACTTTGCTCACCCGCGACCTTACAATAGTTACGTTTAAATACGTTACGTTACGTTTCTGATAAGATTTATGGCATTTTAAAATCAAACAATATTAATGTTGCCTTTAAGACTAACAACTCTTTGTACTCTAGGCTATGTAACCACAAAGAACAGGTAGATAAGGGAACTAGATCGGGGGTATACAAGCTTACTTGTAATGACTGCAATGGGATATACGTAGGACAGACAGGCCGAAGTTTTAATACTAGATTTAAAGAGCATGTTTCGGCATATAGGAATGAGCATCCAGATAGATCGAATTTTGCAAAACATTTGTTGGAATCAAATCATTCATTGTTAGATTCAGATTCTTATGAAGTGTTACATTATTGCGGCAAGGGGTTGCGTCTGGATGCTCTGGAATGCATGGAAATAATTAGGTACAACACTATGGGGTCTATTATTAATGAACAGGTAAATTTAGTATCTTCTCCTTTACTGCGGCTTGGGTCGAATTTGAACAGTTAGTATTAATTAAATATGCCTTATAAATAAATAAACAAAAATTCAAGGTAGTTTTAAATATGTCATTAAAAGTTAATTTTTGTGGGGTAGTTTGAGAATAAGAAAAATAAAGTGGGTACTTGAGAAGTTACAGTGACAAGTTAAAACATTTGTTTTGGTTTGTTAGTTTAATATTTGGTAGCATAGCATACGGTTGTGGTAACTCTGAAGATGAGCTCTGGTTGAGTTCGAAACGCGTCAGTGTAGCTTGGTGGTGGTGATGGTTGGGTTTATGTGATTTGTGTGTGTTCGTACAGTGTGGAGGTGGAGGAACTGCATGAACGCACATTTCTTGCATAAACGTAACTATTGTAAGGTCGCGGGTGAGCAAAGTAATTGTTTTAGTTCACAGGTGATACCGTTTCATTTTTTTATCCCGGAGCATCAGGCCCTAAAATTTAGGTTTTAATCTTATTTTTTTTTTAACTACGCATATCGTCGTCCCTGTTCGAAGGTAGTTTAATTTTTTTATTCAGGCTAAGACCTAGGTCAATTTTAATTGGTGTTCTTTTATTGCTAATTTTGTATAATTTTTATTACAAACATTGTTCCCGGACCCAACTATCCACGACTCCTGTAATATTTTTTTTATAATATAATTTGTTTGAGTGCAACAATATTTTAATTTGTGTCTTTAGAAGTAAGTACCTTTTCCTGCTTTAGGTTTACAAAAGCACGGTGGCGCCCCTAAAGCATATCTTTAATTTTTTTTGTGATTTTATTATTTTTTCCTTTTTTCTTTCTGTTTTTTTTCCAAATTGCTATTTGTCAAACCGAGCCCCAGCTGAACCTTCACCCTGAGCAGCTGGCCCGGCATATCATCTCGTGTAGAAACCTCACAGCCACCTCACACCTTTACATTTTGGCTTTACATAAAATACTCGCTCCTAGAAATACTCGACAGCTGACCACTAGCAATCCTAAACCAATATCCGATTGCGATCGGCTCATTTGATTCCGGCAAACACAGCTACTCTGTCGCTTGTTGGCCTCCAATATGGCGGAAATATTTATTCATTAGTTATTCAATAGCCGGCCTTACGCGTTCATTTGAGGTTAAGTTTGTGGAAGGGTTAATGTTTATACAGGGTGAAACTAGAAGAGAAGCTCAGATTAGATTTACAATAATTTTTTTGCAAGCTGTATTACATTGCGAGGCTGTAAGTTTAAGTTGAAGTGGTCAATCAACGATGCAATGTAATGCAAAAATTTCATAAGCCTAATACGAATTACCGGTGTTTATTAGGTACAGTTGATATACGCTGAAAATAAGAACAGAGGCCCTACCACGAAGTGCATAATTCGAACTTCGTTTTGTGCCGTCCCGCTCACGCTAATATGATTTGACACGAGAGTGAGAGGGATAATACGATACGAACTTCGATTCCCGACTCGCATCTCTGACTTTTTCGGAATTTATGTGCGAATTTACATTTGTAATATATTATGAGCTTTACGGTGAAGGATAAACATCGTGAGGAAACCTGCATACACCTCTAAATTCAATGATGTGTGTAAAGTTCCCAATCCGCAATTCTGAGAGGGTACCCTTGCCCTGTAGTGGAATGTATATATGCTGGGATGATGATGATGATGATGATCCAAGTGGTTCCTGCGAAACGCTGCAAATCCTGACCTTTGCCACAAAAACTGATCCAAAACATCCCATCGGTAACTAAGCTACACATACATATATGTTTGTCACGCATCCGAGCTCGCATGGCGTCTCTTGTCATATTACCCCGCTTCCCAGGAGACCGACACAGTCTACCGACTGACAGTGGTTCAGGTTGCACCTTGAATATCACGTGCGATTGACACTAATTGATTTAGTCCCAAAGTGAGCAAAGCTTGATTGGATGCTGGATGACAATTTACACGAATATCGTTTTGAGTATTAGATTTTTATTTGGAATGAAATGCATTTCTTCTTCATAACTCGTTCTTATAAAATGTAGAGGAGACGACAGGGTACATACGATTTCTTAGATTTCCAAGGAAATATTGGGAACACTGGATCACTGCTTATTTATTGTAAGGATTATGCATGCATATACTCTAGGTATTATATATTTTGTTTATTTCATAATAGGTTTAAACAATATTTTCTGGTATTGAACAGGTGCTACAATATAAAAAGCAGCAACAGGTGAACAGTTGGTATTAGACTGTGTCACCTTTGAGCTGTAAATCAATCCATATTGAATCCTGCTTGTTACCGTGAGCTTTGATAATTTCTTCGTGGAAGCATTTGGATTGGGCGTGAACGTGACACACTCACAGAACAGGGGTTACCGACATAATTCGACTTATGCATTATATAAAAAACCGGCTAAGAGCGTGTCGGACACGCCCAAGATAGGGTTCCGTAGCTGGTACAGCGCCATCTATCGGCGAATTGGGTAACTAATCTAACCTGCAATCTACTAGTATGTATGTTGATTGTTTTTCAGATGTAATATATTTTTTTATTTGAAAGTAGGTACTGTTAGCGTGATCTTATAGGTACTTAAAGAAAAAAAAATGCTTGCAATGGCGGTTAAATTACAATCTTAGTTTAGAAATATTTTTTTCAAAAACTTAAAAACTGCTTAACTGATCAAGTTGAAAATAATTTTGCTAGAAAGTTTTTATTAAGTTTAACTTACTTACGTGATTTTTTCATATTTTTTAGACTTGCGGCTCAAAAGTTAGAGGGGGGACACATTATTTTGAACTTTTGGAGTGAATATCTGCGAATATATTCATTTTATCCAAAAATCGTTTTAGTTAACCCCTATTTATTTTTAAATACCTATCCAATGATACCCCACACTATAGGGTTAGTCGAGAAAAAAAAGATCACCCCCACTTTACGTCTATGGGAGGTACCCTAAAAAAATTTTTTTTAGTTTTTTTTATTTAATCACTTTGTCGTCGTGACTGATATATATATTCATGCCAAATTACAGCTTTCTAGTACTAACAGTCTCTGAGCTTAGCCGCGGACGGACGGACAGACAGACAGACGGACAGACATGGCGAAACTATAAGGGTTCCTAGTTGACTACGGAACCCTAAAAAGTAATATATTAATAAACTGTTCCCATGTGACAAATAAGTTATACAAAGCGTAAGAAACAAAAGTTGTATCTCATCATAAAATTAGCGACTCCGAAACTTTTTTATCTCGCTCACCGCTCCCCTGTCTCACTCCTCTTCCGTGGACAGAAAGTAGTGCGTGAACGCAAACGACATAAGTTCCCCGTATGATGGCCGAAGGAGCACTAATGCAATTAACTATATGGACAGGGGGGAAGCGCCAATGCGCAATATTAACAGTATTTAGGTATCTTCTTCGTATTAATACATAATACGTATTTTAAAAATGAAACATTTAGTTATATTATCATTCAAAAACTCATGACCTGCCGTGCAATAGGTATTTACGCCGTACTTAGGGTTTATTTTCTTATTTAGAGATGCTTTTGGATTTTTTCTATTGAACAAACAACAAGTAATCATGTTTCTAAGGTGACTGATTTATAGAGTGAATCTTCAAATATCTTACATATTTTATGAATTCCTAAACTAAAGTTATATCAGTAATGGTACCTACAGCAAGGGTTTCAATGAATGTAATTAATGCGCCAGAACTTCGGCGCGCCATTAAGACATGTTTATAATTATAATACTACATCTTCCATTGTCGATAAAAGCACTCCGAACATTAGTCTCTCGCCAGACGTTATCTCGTATAATTTGTGTATTTCTTTAATTACCTCAATGGTCGGGTCGAAGCGATAACTCCTGCAAACCGTTAGGTCTTATCTTTTCAATTATCTCCTCATTGCATTGGTGAAGATAGTGTTGAATCAGAGGATCATTTAATAGAGAATCTGATTGAGAACTAAGGTCGGAAAGACCAAATGGATGACAATGCAAAAACAACAAAAAGTATCAACCGTCATAAACTTGTTTCTGAAATTTAATTTCACTTTCAGCTTATTATTTTATTAATCAGGAACAGTCCGATAAGACTCAACATTTCGGAATAACATCTTCAGTAACATTTCGTTTTAGAATATACGTACTCGTACAGACCATTTAAAGAAAAACGTTCGATATAGATGTAAAACATTGCGGTAACAGTTTACATAGGTAATAAAAACCAAGGTTTACGCGTTTTGGCCCCCATGAATAATCTACAGGTTAATGCGACACTATAATTTGCTTGTTTGCCTGTCCTGAAATTACTGTCTTTTTGATATGATGCCTTTCGTAAAGGCAGGCTTTGTAAATAAGTAATAACGAAACGGAATCGTAGCTTGTCGGCGAACCAAGACCCATGTGTAGCCCGGCCGAACGAATTGAGAACCAAGTTTCGTAATCATCATCATTTAAATAATTTATTGAATCAGGCGTTACTTTGCGGAGGTCCATATTAATGAACTAAAACAATTACTTTGCTCACCCGCGACCTTACAATAGTTACGTTTATGCAAGAAATGTGCGTTCATGCAGTTCCTCCACCTCCACACTGTACGAACACACACAAATCACATAAACCCAACCATCACCACCACCAAGCTACACTGACGCGTTTCGAACTCAACCAGAGCTCATCTTCAGAGTTACCACAACCGTATGCTATGCTACCAAATGTTAAACTAACATAACTAACTAACTGGTTTAACATTTGGTAGCATAGCATACGGTTGTGGTAACTCTGAAGATGAGCTCTGGTTGAGTTCGAAACGCGTCAGTGTAGCTTGGTGGTGGTGATGGTTGGGTTTATGTGATTTGTGTGTGTTCGTACAGTGTGGAGGTGGAGGAACTGCATGAACGCACATTTCTTGCATAAACGTAACTATTGTAAGGTCGCGGGTGAGCAAAGTAATTGTTTTAGTTCATCATCATTATCATCATCATCATCATCATCATCGGCCTATAATACGTCCCAGTGTAGGCTCAGAGTAACAGAGCTTAAAGCGTACCTATAGCTCTCACGCGGGCCCAGTGCGGATTGGAAACTTCACACACACCATTGAGGTTCACATCCTCACGGTGTTTCCCTTTACCGTAAAGCTCTAATGTTTATATTATATTTTTTTAGATTTAATTTAGTTTTATATTTTTATTTATTTTAGTTTTTATGCCAATTTTATTTTATTACTTATTAAGTACAGTCAAGTGTAAAAATATAAGTACATACAACTTTCTCATAAATATACATATATTTTATGCAGCTATAATTTTATAATTATGTGAGGATTAAATCGATACATTATTTTCACGCTTTACTGTAGGTACTATTTTACAGTCTACTCGAATCGTACTCTCATCACTACTCTCATAAGAATTTAGTACCTATGGTAAAATTTCAAAAAATTGGTCCCCAGGTCTGATTATTTCAATAATTGAATTGCTCACTTCAATTTCTATGCTAAGTATGTCAAAAAAAGGCTCTGACCGTTTCTCTGTATCATTGGTAAGTAAAACAAAACGCGGGTTATTTATTCAGGCAGTATTACGTCGCTAATGACCGTCATTACGTTTTAACTGGAGTTTAACCCTCCTTAAACCCTCTTTAAACGGTGTATGTACGTGTAATTTGATGCTCGAGTCAAAGACAAAGTCGACGTTATTTATATTAGAAGTTTTTCTTAAGTTTTTTTTTAACTGTAATGTTAAGTCTTTAATGTTATGTCTACTTCAAGGCTAGAGTGAATAGGCTATTACTGGACCAGTGAGATACACCTTTGGCCTCATCTACACTTTTCATCAGGTGAGATTTGATAGTAAATTGAACGCCTTTGCTCTTGCCACCTTAATATATCCAAAACGAAAACATGGAAAAATAGACAAATTTAGTTAAACACAAACAAACAATGGCATTGAAAGAATACGAAAATAAGTAGTTGTTGACGCCTTATATCGATAACATTGTGCCGCGTGGAGCGCAAAATGCCCTTTTTACTGGCAAAATAAAGAATGTACCCCTATTATATTTACTCAGTTTGAATTATGAATGTATTTGGACTCAACAGTACCGCAAAACAGAGCACGATTCTCAAGTTTCATTAAACGCTGCAATCTAATTTGCATCCCTTTCATTCGGATCGGCAATAAAATATTCCGAAATACATCAAACATACCAAAATAAGAACAGAGCGTAATTAAATCTATGAATAATTCACAAAATAAACCCAGTTAGCGCACTTAATAAATGATCATCGTACTTTAAATTCAACCCTGGAATTATGAAGACTTCACAACTTCATTAAAGAACGAAATTGTCGGCCAGAATTCCTATTACAGTCGACATTTGCAAAGATTAAGGAGGCGAGCCCCCCAATAACAAATGGCGACCGATCTGTGACCCCGCCGGAGTTATTAAGCCTCTTTTACGATGGAGTAGGAGCGAGTTACGCGCTGCCACTCCACCGACCGTAAAGTCTCCAAAAGTATCTAAAGCAAGATATCTTGTAATTGTAGCATATCCTACGATCCTTGCCAAGGAGCAGTCGTTACCGTGCAATACCATAAAGAAACTGACAGCGCGTGTAAACGCTCCTTCACAATGAACCTGCTTGAAATCTAAAACAGTCAATTTGGCCCGCACAAAAGGAGGGCAGCGCTATACAAGAGCAATCTAAACTAATATAGGCGTCGAACGCGATTCTAATTGCACCATTAAAAGGGCTATTTTGTTTGATTGAATTATTATTTACAGACGGGGAATGGAGGAGACGTAAGAAATCATGGAGAGGAGGGAAGAACTGCATAGACATGGCTGCAGTATTGCTAAGCAGACGATTCTGACCACGCACCCGAGTGGTTTGCAGACGCGGGTGTCAGTGGAACTGGCGAATTTTGACGCGCTTTGCATGCATTCTGAATGCAAGAGCCCAGCGAAAAGACCGATGTGGGAAGGCAGTCCTTTTCTCTCCCGGCGTGGTATATTAGGGGGGGTTTCTGCACATGCCACTCCAGTTTTGGGGAGAAGGAGTGATGCTGTGAATGAGGGCAGGCTTTCTCAACAATGTACGCCCGTGATGAGGAGGCGGGAGGTGGTGGATAGTCCGGGGGGGTCCCCGCTACCGTCGCGGAGGGGGGAGAGTGAGGATCTGGAGGAGGGAAGTGATGTGGATAACAGTGTGATCAGCGGCTGGTTGAAGTTCCGGGACAACAAGCGGGTAAGTGTAATTAATTTGAATCATCTGAGCGTTGTTCTTTACCTATCTAGGTAATGACGTGGCAACTGCTTTCACATGATTTTTTGAAGTAATTTCTTGCTGTGTAATTTAATTTAATTTAAGTAACGCTTTTATTCAATATGAATATGAATGGAATGTAGATCTCAATATTGTGTAAAAATTTGAATTATATTATGTTATTTACATAGATAAATAAGATAAATTTATGATCCATAAATATGTATGTACCTATTTTTGCAAGTATTATATATTAAAGTATTTTGTGATGTTGGGATAAGTTATACCAATGAGTGTTGCGTAAATACTGTTTATTAAAGTAAATGCGTCCTTATATATATGTTACATAGTGGGAGAGTGTGATTGTCGTGCAGCTCACACTACACCTCCCCCCTTGAAAAAAGGAAAAAAAATACATTAACTTAATTTTTTTTTGTCATATTTAAAATAGTAATATAATTAAATGAAACACAACACAATAGGGACTGTAACAAATAAATTTGAAATAATAATAATAATCGAACTATAAAAAAAATTGTAAAATAAAAAAAAACAAATACATGTTAAATAAAATATTGGCGCAACAATTTTAAATCTAATAAAAATTATGAAGAGTTTAACGTAAGTATTATAATTATGTAAAATTACAAGTACCATTACAATGTTATACCTAATTTGCGCACTTTGTTGACGAGATTCAAACATGGTTTTTACAGAATGAACGTTCTGTTTGACTATGTGTACTGTGCTCTCTGATTATCTATTTATTTTTCATCTTAAAATCTTAACAATTATTTATTATTCATTTGTACCTATCTATATCGGTTTTCTAAACTTTAAAACTTCTTATTTATTATCCAATCGTACCTTGCCATTATTCTTCCTATAACACTTCCTCACTAACCATTATAGTATTATTATTTTCTTATCATCTTACAATATCAGTGTGCTACTTCGGCATCACTGTACGCAATGCAATTTATGCCATTGCCTGCAAGATACACAGCACATTTTTATTTTGTGGTCGGCCGATCTTTACTTCTTCATCTATTTATTTTGTTCAGGATACAAGGATTATTTATTTATTTCGTGCGCGCACATACATAATAACCATTTATAATATCATCATATATTCAGGTAGTTCTTTTAACACTTCCTTACTTCAATAATCATGCCGTGTGCCCAAGTCTCTTCACGAGTGATGCTCGATCGAATCATGATCAGAGGACAAGGGTTTCCTACCTGCCTTGTATCCTGGTGTACCTTGCTAATAAATCCATCTCTAGAAAAACCCGTTCAAAATCTCTACCGAAATACTCATTCAATTTGAAAACTTCAGCTAGTAAGAATTCCAATAACTTTTAGGTGGCCATCCTAATCGCTCGTTGAAAATCTTATATGCTTCCGCTTTCCCAAACACACTTTCAAACTATCCATTCCCTTCTTAAAAAAAACTTTACCTTTCCCAACACAATACAAATTCTACATAAATCAATCCTTTGCTGATTCTATTTTCCGCGAAAACTACTTACTCACTCCAATAATCCTAAACCCAATAATAAAAAAACATCATCTAATTTCATTGAAAAACTAAAAAAAACGTCATTTAATAGAATAAAATCTTGTTCCAATAATTTGGAATGGCAGCTGGATGATCAGTCCAGCGGCAATAACAAATTATTTTTAAATCAACCTTGTTAACCAACTATAATAAAACTTCCTGTAAAGCTATAAAAAAATATGATATGATTCTATTTTCCGCAAAATAATATTTTTCCGCGAATAATATTTTTCTGCAAATAATTTCTAATTTCGATCATTTACCTAAATTTTAAAACCATTTCATTTTATAACTCAATAATTTAAATGTCGTTAAAAGAGCGCACAGTACCTATCTTACCTGGTGAAATTTGAGCTGTAATAACAGACGCGGAATGCTATACCTTATTGGGTGATCTAAATTAGATCATCCAACTTAGTGCTGTTACTACGGGTCTATTTTTAGAGCACAAATTTTATGTTACTTGATTGTTAATTGATTATTATTTACGCTTAAAAACTCTTAAGTAAATTGTCTCTAACTAAATTATTAAAACCAATCAAAAGTATTTTTACCATTTCAATTTTGTCCAAAGTCTCAAATTAAAACTTTTTATGTTGCTAAGTATTTAAAATAGAAAAGTAGTATCTCGTCAACAAATGGCATTACACTATAATGTCATTAATAGAAAAATCTTATTACGACACTAATACAAAAAAATCTTAGTTCCGTCGATGAAAAAAAAACATGAAAAACACAGAGGAAAAAAACTATTAATTGATAAAGATTAACAAAAATAAAAAAAAATACCTTCCAGTTTACGTCCGAAATCAACTAATTTTTCCGAAACTTCTACCTATTTCCAAAAGTCCAGTCCATCTTCCTCCAACACCGACTCCATCCTCAAAGGACACCATCTACTACCCTGCTGCATGCCACTCCAATCCAAACAGACACCATCAACTCCTTGCAGCTAACCTTCTTAACTCTTCTGTTTTTCTTAATTCTTCTTATATATCGTATTCTTCTTTCTTATTTAAGTTCTTCATTTTTATTTCTTCTTTGTTTAATTTCCTTTTATTCGTTTTTTTCTTCATATTTTATTCTTCTTCTTCCTTTATTTCGTCAATTTCATATATTATTCACCCTTTGTCTTCATTTTCCTGTTCTTTCTTCCATAGTTTTCATGTGTAAGTTCTTTTTTTTTTATTATTTTCTTCCGTTTGCTTCATGTCATATATTCTTATATTTGTTTAAAAGTTCTACTTAATTATTCTTACTTAATACACTTATTATTTATTTTTTTGTCTTTTCATTAGTCCACTTTATTTTTAAATGTCAACACACTATTTCACAATTTCACAAGTCCTTTTTTAACTGGTGGCGCAGCGCGCCGCCAGCACCGCACGAGGCAGCGGCACTGGCAGGGTCGCCATGTGATGTTGGGATAAGTTAAACTGATGAGTGTTGCGTAAATACTGTTTATTAAAGTAAATGCGTCCTTATATATATGTTACATAGTGGGAGAGTGTGATTGTGGTGCAGCTCACACTACATTTAAATAGATAATAAAGACCCAAGGATCGAGAGCAAACATTCGTATGTTTATGTTATGACTGGCCTGTCCAGGGTTTGAACTCGAGACCTCAAGCTTTGTCGTTTTTTGTGGCCTGTATGTCAAATCGACGACGTTTGAAATAAATAAATTATTTTCAGAGCTGAGGTTTTATCGCACAAAAATAAAAGTATCTAGATTGAATTCAATACATATTCAACACAACCATTTTCAACCTTAAACCGAGAGCCGTTTGTTTTATCGCTCCCCAAGCTCTATACTCTCGGACACTTGGCTTTGTGTCGCCGACACTCGACGTCTCGTACTGTGGACACATTTCGTTTACCTTCAACTCACGCCTTTCAAACGTTTTAGGGTTAGGTTAGTAATCAAATAAATATGACGGGTTTATGTACAAAAACAAACAACAAAACACAAAAGTATTCTTTATTATAGAACCTGCTCACAAAATTTTAAGACAGTTGAGAAAAGCGGCCTCTGGGAGAAAACAGCCGGACATCTGACGCACATCCCCTGGACGTACTGTCAGCTGCAGAGAAACGTGACTCTCCTTGCATACAAACTCATTATAGCAGCCAAAAGATGTCTACTGCTGGACAACGGTGTCTCACAAATATTCCTACTACGATGGGTCCTGCGTACAAATATCCCCTACAACCTAGTAGTTCCTGCGACCTCTAGCAGATCGTCGATATATATCTTGTCGCCTTTATATCTCGTGAAATCTAAATGGTGATTCAAAATAAGTGTTTCTAACTCTGTTAATGCTGACTAACATAATGTATTAACTCAATTGTTAAAATTAGTCTGATAAAATTTGGGATGTTCAAACTTTGTTTCAATTTAATCACAAATTCCATGTACGGATATGCACACCTCAAATTAAACAGGACTTATTAAAATAAATGGTTAGTGCATTATATTTGTTAGAAGCCGTGGTTGCCTAGTGATTTGGCCTATGGTCCCTCAAGCAGAATTAATTCGGAATTTATGTGCGAAATTATAATTGAATTTCGCCATGAGCTTTACGGTGAAGGAAAATATCGTGCGGAAACACGTAAGAAGAAACTCAATGGTGTATGTGAAGTTCCCAATCCACACTGGGCCCGCGTGGGAACTGTGGCCCAAGCCCTCTCATTCTGAGAGGAGGCCTGTGCCCAGGAGTGGCACGTATATAGACTGGGATGATGATGATTATTATTATATTGTCCAGTATTAAGATAAATACTATTTTTTTATCACCGTTTGGATTTCACCCAATAAAATCTTACTGCCCCATTGCCCGTCAACATACGAATACATTTTGCCCAAGTCAAAATGTAGACGCTTCGCGCTCAATAATTTCTGCGTAAAAGTCAACATTCACTTACACTCTAAACCTACCCACGTATTTAACCACAGTTGTCGGCAACTATGCTTAGACGAGTTTGTATTCGAAGAGAGTTGCGAGGTATCGCGGAGGAGGCTCGACTCGAGAGCGCCGCAACTGGGCTAAGGGCTTTCCACCTGCTTTGGGTGGGGCACAGTCGATGATAACAAATGTCGATATATCCTATATTGTCCAGGCTATACGTCAGTGGAATTGTTGGTCTGTAAACTTAGAATATACAAATTTAAAGTTGCTCAACGTGCTATAGAAAGGGCTATGCTCGGAGTTTCTCTAAAAAATCGAATTCCTAACGAAGTGATCCGACAGAGAACCAAAGTTATCGACATAGTCCACCGCATCAGCACGCTGAAGTGGCAATGGGCAGGCCATATAACCCGAAGAACCGATAACCGTTGGGTAGACGAGTTCTTGAGTGGAGACCACGGACCGGCAAACGTAGCGTGGGACGTCCTCAGACTCGGTGGAGCGATGATCTCCGCAAGGCGGCTGGCAAGAGCTGGATGAGAGTGGCCGAGGATCGTGCTCAGTGGCGTGCCATGGGAGAGGCCTATGTCCAGCAGTGGACGAACATAGGCTGATGATGATGATGATGATGAAACTTAGAATGCTACAGTGCCAACATGCAACTAGCATCCACCGTTTGCCCGGTATTCTTGCAATGTCCTCAATTCACATAGTGGGAGGCTTGCCGCCTCGGTTCGTGGTTGCCACTCGAGAACCTTTCTCCCCAACCGGGGAAATGTGGTTAGTGATAAACTGTTAAGTCTCACATCTACAAGGTATTACGAATTGATTTCAGAATATTTCGTCACATGGTTGAATAAATCTAAGTGCTTTGTATAGATATTCCTCCAGAAATTTCCGTTCAATATGACGGTCACATCTTTGCTGTCACTTTCGATCGAAAATTCTAGAAAAACTGAAATACCTATTGCGAATTCGTTTCGTGATACTTACTTTGTACTTTCAAGCAAAATTTTAATCACAGTCAAAAAGCTAACATGTTACAACCACTATGCAAGTTAATTTCCAAACACCGAGAACTACTTTTACTTACTACTGATGACGATGATATTACTTTGAAACTAGATGCTAAATAAAAGTGTTTTAATTTCGATGGTTGAAGAGAAAAATCCAAACCTTCAAACAGTAAGCAAACAAGAAGTGGTAGCCGCTAAAATGCTACCTTTTCTTTTATGCAGGTGGCATTGTCGACAAAACTATCGACACTACCGAAGCCCAGCCCTTCCATCAACATCAAAGTAATAGGTACAAGTATTCGCGACCGAAACGCGTGAAACTGGAAGCCACTTAAACACAGCCTCATTACTCCTCGCTCCGACAAATCTTGGAACGTATTAAACTAGTATGATTATATTTATCTATTATTACGTCATGTATTAATATTCCGAAAAGTTCTCGAATTGAGACCACCGACCAAGTAAATTTACTTAAATTACTTAACCTAAACAATTGTAAGTTAGACGTAAGAAAACGTCGCTGTGCTCGAAACTGACAAAATACATGACACCTTCAATCTTCTCTCTCTTCTTCTTCTTCAGCGCGTTTTCGCCCACCGTTGGGCATATGCTTCTCCAAACTTTCTCCATCCAGATCGACTATCTGTCTCTCTCTTCCAGACCGGTCCTGCTGTCTCCACAATGTCATCGGACCATCGGGCAGGCGACCCTGTCGGGTCTATTGGTCGGGGTACCTTCAATCTTATGTCATAGTAAAAGAGGTGACAGATGGGTGTCATCTACTGGGTGTTGAAGTATCGAGCATTGGTACATTTACCTTATAGTCGACCTAGTAATTGCTTTAAAGAAAGAAAGAAAAATATTTTATTTAAGGTTACAAGAGTACCACCACCAAACAGTAGAAAACAACATTAATACACCTAATAAACAAGTTTGTTACCACCTTTACCATTTTTAATGACAGTTCCTACGTCAGAATAAATACAATAAGGCTGATTGTCACATTGATTTGTAAGTGAAAATAGCCTTTGACGTTTTAAGTCGTAACGATTTAATTAACAACCTGGGTGGTAAAGGAATTTCGTGGTAAACTACTTATACTTTTTAAGCAGAAAATTACGGCTTGCAGAAATTTACATGACCAGAGATTTGTCAGCTGATTTTACATTTTAGTCAAACCAGTTGGCTACCACGGCTTTGTATAGTAACTTGGTATGACTAACATGTAGAGCTACTATTACGAATTGAATATTTTTACTTCTCTCTATTTCTTCGAGAAGCAAGTTCAGTTAAAGCATTTTACTTCTTATCTACTTTTGCAACCAGAAAAAATAGACAACCATAAAATTTTTCCACAAAAACACAGAAAGCACCTGTAAATAAACAATGGTGACATATCACCACACATTCTCCAAAACCAGAATAAATGCGGAGACGATTCGCACTATTAAGGAGATGTCCCAGCACCGCGTAAATCATGCGGCCCCTAGCGCAGTGGGGCGAGGGATGGCCAGTGATTGGTGGGCAGGTAGGCTGCCGGGTGACCATATCGATCTCAATTGGGGACATGACATGTGGCGTTTTATTTGAGAACTGAGTGATCTTGTCAACCATTTCAATACGTGGTTTTCCTTTTGTAATAATAAATAAATTTTCAAATCCGTAAGGCAATATGATTTTCATTTTCCGTTCATATTTTTTGTGACGTTGCAACAATTTGACAAGACTTTATTTAACTTGCAATTTATGATTGTCTGTTTTAATGGTAGCATATTGTCATAAATACAATATGTTACACTTCAGTCATTTCTAGGATTCTATGTTGACTGTGATAAAATTAAAGTTCTGATTGTATCCTTTGTCACATTTTTCATTTCATATAAAATGAGTTTTGTTTGAAAATGTTATAAAACTAACCTAATCTTAATATCAGAAAATGAATCACAAGATTCCACAAACCTTACGCTTCTAATTCATTCATGACTAAAAAAATAAAGCAAAGAAACTATATGTTTGTGGGTCACGAGAGGGTCCAAAACTATCCACGTGCCATTAAATTATTTAGGCAATTTTAGCCGCCTATTATTGCCAATATCAGTCTTATGTAGCCTCATTTTTTTCGCATTTTTTCTCACACAAAGGAATGTCGCGGGCCCATTTCTCAACAAATTGGCTGTCTATGTGATCGAGCGGTAATGGCGACGCGTCGCGCAACCAGTCGCTCGATTTGTTTGATTAAGTGTGCAGGGAAATAGAAGCTTTTTGTGCAGGAATGTTGTTGCTTGCATTCTTTTTCACGATAAACGGAGACGACGAAAAAGGCATTGCAGGGTGAAATTTTGAACGTGATACAAAATTAGTGTTTCAAGCTTAGTTAATGCTGGATAACATAATGCATTTACTCAATTGTTGAAATTGGTCTGATAAAATTTTGGATTTTCATACTTTGCTGTAGTTAAATTATGAACTAAATATATGGACACCTCAAATTTAACAATACTAATTCTAACAACTGGGTAAATGCATTATGTTGTCCAGCATTAACTAAGCTAGAAACACTAATTTTGTATTACGTTCAAAATTTCACCCTGTACATATATCAAATAAAGTTAAAATTAAATTAAATAAATTTTACTCTAGATACTAGTTCATAGGTGTCAATCAATAATCAATAGAACAAATTCAACTAAATTGTAAATGAAATTAAACTGAAATAAAGTAAATTATTAAATTTAATTCAGTGAAAAAAAAGTATATGCGTTTAAGATAAGAATTTGTGTGCACATTCGGTATACAACAGTACGTATAACATGAACGTACCAATTCTCGATAATTCAACGCTCAGTAGATGACACCTATCTGTCAACTCTCTTACTATGACATAAGATTGAAGGTGCCATGTATTGGGTCAGCGTCGAACACAGGAACGTTTACCTTATGTTTGAACGTTTCTTACTCTAGTACGCAAAAACGTATCAAACAGATTTGAATGAAATTTGACACAAAGTTTATAATCTGCATTAACAGATACAACACTATTTATATGTGACAAAAAATTTCATTTTATCTATAGCAATAAGCGAATTTCTTCCCAGACAAAGTCGAGGGTAAGCTATTATTATAAATGCGGATTTGTATAGTGTGTATGCGCGTTTGTATATTTGTTGCTCTATCACGTAAAAATTAAAAAGATTTGAATAAAATTTAACACACAGGTAGTTTATAACCTAGATTAACACATATGATACTTTTTACCCCGATAATTTTCGTTATTCTCTGCAGATGAAGTCGTGGGTTACATATTGTAGGTAGGTATACTATATTATTCTACACCAAAGGGTTCAGGGACCTGGCTTAAACCAGACCAAATCCTTTAGCACTTAAACGGTAAAAAAGCTTTTATAATTGCATTTCATTTATCACTTAATCCGCTATCGATGGGGCCAGTCAGCCATGACCGCGCGCTCGGATGAGACTGAGCTGCGCTTGCGCCTATGCACCTCGGGTTTATCTTCACGCCCGGGATGTGTACCTGGAGCATTTGAGGGTGGATCGAAAAAAAGTTCGGAATCCTACTAACATTTTTGCGGCATGTTCGATTCACAGGAAAAAAGTACTTTTGGATGGTAAATGTACAAAAAACCCGGCCAAGAGCGTGTTGGACACGCCCAGGATAGGGTTCCGCAGCCGTTACCCTAAATAGGTGGTATTAAAAAATGTTTCTTATCGGATACGCTATCAAGTTAAGGGTCAAAAACTAAACACAAAAACGCACACACAATATCTCATGAAATGTTGGAGTAAAATAATAACACTAAAGACAACTGCCGTCGGAATTGCCGCGTATAAAGACCACCTGAGACCTGCAATAAAAATAGTGCAACAACCATTGCAGCGCTCGACTGATCACTTCAAACTCGTTCGCTTTACGACCTTGTAATGTATAATGTAGTGTATAAAAATAGTGCAACAACCATTGCAGCGCTCGACTGATCACTTCAAACTCGTTCGCTTTACGACCTTGTAATGTATAATGTAGTGTATAAAAATAGTGCAACAACCATTGCAGCGCTCGACTGATCACTTCAAACTCGTTCGCTTTACGACCTTGTAATGTATAATGTAGTGTATAAAAATAGTGCAACAACCATTGCAGCGCTCGACTGATCACTTCAAACTCGTTCGCTTTACGACCTTGTAATGTATAATGTAGTGTATAAAAATAGTGCAACAACCATTGCAGCGCTCGACTGATCACTTCAAACTCGTTCGCTTTACGACCTTGTAATGTATAATGTAGTGTATAAATGTGCATATAGGTATGTATCTAAACTAGGGTCTCTATTGTTTCACATAATTTAACAAATCGTGCGTCTTCATAATCAACCTTAGTCATAGTGATTTATTTCTGAAACAGTTTTTTCTTCGCAATTGTTATAAAACAAACAGCATTCTACAAGATGGAATTTAAAAAAGTCCTGAAAAAAATACCGTTTAAGAAATAAATCTCTGTATGACTAACGTTGATTATGTTATGAGTCATAACTTATGACTAATGATGCATTATGACTTACTAAATTATACGAAACAAAGGGACCCCATCTAAACTGATTATCGCACACAAACGTACAAAATAGTAGATTGTTCAACGAGGGAGGAAAACAGCCAATATCACACGAGGTTACTTGGCACCCGAGCACAGCGAGGGTGCCAATATTCCGAGGGTGATATTGGTGTTTTTCCCGAGTTAAACACTCTGCTTTTCATTTAGACTACAAGGAAAGTAAGAAAATATAAGTACCTATAAATAAATAAAAATGTCTAAACTGGTCAATATGATCGTTGTAAAATATTTCAATGGAGTTTATTGTTAAGGAATAATTAATTTAACAAAATTTAGAATGTTCAATATAATAATTAATGAAAACAGTAGATAAAGTAGGTATTTTAGTAAATTTATTTATAAAATTTGTAAGTAACCAATTTGAACCAAGGAGTTAAACTGTATAGAGATAGGCTGTGTGGACAATAACATTGTCATTTACTGTGTTTTTTTCTTAACATTTTCTAACTTTTCTGGTTTAAGTCACTAAATAAGAAATTAATAATTTAATTAAATAATATGACTAATTAAGAAAAAAAAACTCAATACTTAATTATTCCATGCCGTAATGCTTGGCTGAATGCGTATGTGTGTGTTCCATTGACAGCCAATGCCTTTATTTTTTTTAATTCATTTCTACCCTTGGGAAGAAAATAATACATATCCTCCCGTATGTCAGATATGATTTGCCTCAGTTTCCGAGTATGAGAGATGAAAAATTATAAACTTACTTACCTGGCTTACAAAAAATTAAAAACATAAATTTAAATAAATGCTACACAGAAAAAAGTCTGAGAGTGAAGTTTCTGGGAAATTGGTTACGTTTTTATCACGAACAGATATAAAATTCTAATCGTATCTCAAGGAAAAGGATGTTTGGAAATCATTCCGATCCGCATTGGCGATCCCTAGCTTCTAATGGCATTGTCAACTGTGTAAAAAAATATTTGTGTTAAATACTTCGGATATAAGTAATTGTAAAAAAAAACAAATCTCGCAACTCAGTTCTTCTACCGTAAAAAGTTGTGAAATCCATGTAATACCAAGTCGATTACTTTATTAAGTACCTACTTAAGGGGCCATCTGTCTTAAGTTATCACGATCAGTCGTAATTAGCTAACCTAACAACATCTTATAGTGACCATTATCAATATTAAAAATCTTGTTTTAAATGAAATAGATTGACTTGGCCATTGCATGAAAATACAATGTATCTCACAAGTAATACAAATTATGTTAAATAAGATTGTTTAGTGCAATTGCCAAGTCAATCCTCGGACCGGAAGACCCAGTGCAGGTAGGCCTTTAACAAGATGGAGCAACGACCTGTAAGGTTGCGATGGATTTAATGAACTTGACAATATTTCTTGTAGGTGTAAACTGGACTTTTCTTTGATGCCGTTTCGCGCTCCTTCTGAAATTAGCAGAGATGTTTATAGGTAGTTAGTAATCTGCTGATTTATGATTAGCGTTCAGCATGAGCCAGCAATTTGAAGGTATTAATGAAGTTGGCGACACCGGCAAGGATGCTTAATGAGCGAGCGTTTTCCGCAGGCAGTAGATTGAAAACAGTAAGAAATAAGAAGCATTTATGGAATAAATAAATAAATATCACGGATCACTTGCTACGCTTAGGGAAACTCGGTGAAGGCCCCCAAGAAAATGGAGCGACGATCTGGTAAATAAAATGTTCAGGAAGACATCTAAAATGGCAATAAAATTAATGAAAATCTAAGTGCTGATATACAAATTCTCGCTGTGGTGTGAACTTCTTGTTGAATCAGTTGTGTATGTTGGGAACTCTGGACCTCCATTATTGATGCTCTGGATGTCCTTCATCAGATCTCAACCGAAGCACCACCCTGGTGAATAACTAAGGCATCAAAGTGGCCTCGTTTGTATGAAAGGTGCACTGTGGGCCAAATTATTTGACCATGAGTGTACTGTACAGTCAACGTCATAAATAAGTGATCATTTATGTACCTTGTCGCTTTCAGTCGTTATATGACTTCGTTTGACTTTTCAAATATGACGTACATGTAAAAATACATGCAAAAATCGGAAAGCAATATTTCCGAGATTGATAATAGTTTTCGTATTGTTTTTAATCTGTATAAACAAACAAGGATGGACGTAAATTTAAAAGTTTGCAAATACGACGCTGTAAATGTTTTTATTGCGTTTATTGGGTTACTTAAATTTAGCTTGCCTCGCCTAAAGATAAGTGCTCGCTTTATGGGGTCGTAAACTGACGGTGTTATTTTGGGGTGCTCATTTGATCAAGTTTTATTAACTTTGATTCGAATGAACATGCGTTGGGCAGGTGCACGTAGGCAGCAACTTTTGTGTTTAGGCATTAGAGTTTTTACCAATGTTTCTTTTAATATTTTGAGCAAGGCTTTTTGAGTTTCTGTACTAAAGCATGCCAACGGGACCCTATCCATCCAGTCGGTCCATCTGTACACCCGTCTGTCACAGGTAATACCGTACCTACCATAATACCTAGACACTCCAATTTTCTACCGATTACATAAATTATTGTATTACAATACATACTAAAAATAAAATAAGGTGGTCGTCATACAAGTAACGTGTTTTTTCCAGCGTTAATAACTACGTTATGAACTATTTCAAAAACATTCTACGGAGGTACGAAAGTTTTCATGTGTGAGTCTGAAAAAGTCCAAATAAGTACTGTAATTAGAACTCATTAAAAAAAAGTAGAAAAAAAAAACTGGCTTACATTGAACATTACTCAATTTTGACGTGGAAGTTAAGCTTAAATTTGCGTTGGTAAAATATTTTTTTCATTGATTTTGATTGATATGTCAGAAACAGTAATAAGTATGTATGTGTGTATGTATTACTCATTATTGGTTATACATAAAAACATGAAAGTACAAAAGAAACAGATGTACAAAGGCGAACTTATTGCTATTGCATCATGTTTAAAATTTCGCTCTGTAGAGTTCTCCAACGAGGGAGAAGTCGCAGGCGCAAGTAATTATGTCGTCGGGTGACAAGCAAAAGTCACTAACTACCAATTACTTACTTAAAACATATGAAATTACTAACTAGATACGACTTTTTGAAGATCAGCGACAGATTTATTGAGTTTTGCTTGTCATCCGGCGATGTCTTTAAACCTTTTCAGAATAAGACTTCAGCTTCGTTTAAACCGGATGTCAACTTTAAAGGGGAGAGCCAATAAATGCGGAATGGTTCCGTTGTGATGCTTAATTCGGAGAGATACCGTAATATGACATAGTTAAAGCGAATACGGTTTACAGCTATCTGTTTTATATGTGTGTTAAAATTAAGCTTCTATTTTGAGAGACGTCAGCTTCTGTTCTTGTCATGCTACTGATATTATAAGGATGATGGTATAGACGTGAACTGAAAGACCTTTTGTTAGATACCATCGATGATTTTGCCAATGTCGAGGTTGACAAATACACTATCACGCGACAAGTATACACTCACTGTCAAAAAATTCGGCCCACAGTCCACCTTTCATACAAACGAGGCCATTTTGATACCTGAGGTTACCTGATACCAGGGCGGTGCCCGGTTGAGATCTGATGATGGATATTCAGAGCATCGGTAATGGAGGTCCAGAGTTCCCAACACGCACAACTAATTCAACAAGCAGTTCAAACCACAGCGAGAATATTTGTCAGCACTTAGATTTTCATTCATTTTAAATGTTTTTCTGAACATGTATAATTTCCGTGTTAAACGCAGATTCAATCAGGTGGGTACCTTAGGAATTCTGAATGTCCTTTATCAATGCTCGGAGAACCAAGACATCAATGTGACCTCGTTTGTATGAAAGGTGACTTGTGAGCCAAGTTTTTTGACCGTGAGTGTATCATAATAAATTGTGTAATTTAATGAATTAACGGGTTTGATTTAACATTACATATTTTTGTCTTTTTTAGAGCATTTAAGTAGAGAGAGAGAGAGAGAGAGAGAGAGAGAGAGAGAGAGAGAGAGAGAGAGAGAGAGATGTTTATTGACACATATTCGATACACAGGAAATACAGTTGACAGGAAAAGATACAAAAAAATCATCGAATAGTATAAATTGGGCCCCACTCAGCATAATGTTGCGGCAAACCACAACGCTGTTTTTCAGTGGGACCCATTTAAAAACTAAACACCAAAAAAAACAAACAACACATTGTGATGACATGAACGCCAGCACAAAGTGAAGTTCGCAACAAAACCTAGATAGGTACAAACCGGAAGTATGTATGGCAACACTTGATCAGTTTAATCGTATCTGAACCATTAAACCGCAACAAATTACGCCAAGGATTATACTGGCTACTGTAGTGAATTATCAGCAATTTCACGTAATTTCACGTTTCGTTTCATTTTCAAGTAAAGGCTTATCTTTAGAAATGTTTTACTTTTTTTTTTCAAATAGACCTAAAATTTTACTAACGACCTTTAGAGGTCTAAACGTCTAAAGTTTTTAACACGACTATTTTTAATATGGCAGTTAAGCTATACTTGAAACTAGGGATAGCTAACTGGGATCGGAACTATTTTCAAACATCCCTGTCCATGATAATAATCTTTAATTTTATAGTATCACTAGGATTTACCAGGTTATAAATTAATAGTATTTTATGAAAAAAGTGAAAAGAATAAAGAATGAAAGAAACAGGATAAACCGATAAAACAGCCGCAGAATCGCTCCTAACGCAGCATTTATGAAAAGTCATTAGAAGGCATCATTCACACGGATTATTTCAATAATTCCGGGACAAAGCGGATAATTCATTCCTTGCGAAACTCCGACCCAAGTCATAAGACAAAAATACTTCGGGTATGTAATTATTAAAACGCATAGTTATAAATAATATGCATAATATTAAAACGCATAACTTATTTATTTTTGGCGGCGACGAGGTAGGCCCAGGAAGCGTTGGCGGGACGACCTAGATGTGTACCGATTGGAAGGACACCGCTCAAAATCGGGATGAATGGCGAACATGGGATGGCTTTTCCCAGCAGTGGGACACTTACTTACTAATAATAATGATAATAATAATTTATTTTCGGAAAACCAACAGATACAGATTACAGAGTAGTTTAAACATTGTAATGACATAGGACCCATATAGAATCTCACAAATTGAAACAAAAAACACAATTTCAAAAAAGTACACGCGCAATCGCCAGACGAACAGATGGCCTAGTGTTTAGAGCACCTGACTATGAAGCTTGAGGTCCCGGGTTCGATTCCCGTGTCGGGGCAGATATTTGTATGAAAAATACGAATGTTTGTTCTCGGGTCTTGTGTGTTTAATATGTATTTAAGCATGTATCTATATATATAAGTATGTTTATCCGTTGCCTAGTACCCATAACACAAGCTTGCCTAGCTTACTTTGGGACTAGGCCAATTGGTGTGAATTGTCCCGTGATATTTATTTATTTTATTTATTTAATCGCAAGTATGCGCCACATGAATTTGGATGCAAAACGAAACGAAACTATACTCATCTCCATACGAAGGAAACATATTAGTAAAAAGCATCATCTACCAGAATTAGGAATAAGATAAGGATAAGGAATAAGATACAGATACAAAAGGATGTACTGGCTACTCGGTAGACACTCCTCGTTGTCAGTGCACAACAAATTACTGTTGTATAAGCAAGTCCTGATGCCAGTATGGACTTACGGTATACAGCTCTGGGGCTGTACCAAACAAAGTAATATACGAATAATACAACGTTTTCAAAATAAGGTACTCAGGGACATAGTAAACGCGCCCTGGTACATAAGAAACGACGATCTCCATCGGGACCTTAATGTTGAGTTCGTCCACGAGGTAATATCTAAATACGCCGAAGCTCATGAACGCAGACTTCATCATCATGTGAACGTTGAGGCAATCCAACTCCTTGACAACACGGACCTAGTGAGAAGACTGAAAAGGACTAAACCCTTTGAGTTAGTGTAGTGTTAATCATACTCGAAATAGTGTTACAGTGATAGTGACGTAAATGAAGAACACATGAACAAAGTGCTTCGCCTTAATAGACACTAAGAAAAGTCATTGGACGTTATTCTTAGAGACTTTAAACAAAATAGTAGATTAAGTGAAATGAATATTGCTTATTAGCCTTTATGAGCTAGATTGTAATTAAATATAATAAAAAAAATTAAAAAAATATCTACCTAGTAAGTACGTTCAATCAAACAACCAGTGTGAGTCTATTTGATTATTTTAAACCTAAATTTCAGGTTGACTGGAAATTTGGTTCGGATTTGGCTTGGTAGTTTGGTTGGATACCAAGTTAGTATAGTCAGCAAAAACGAATGTATTAATAAATAATTTTAGTAACTTAAGCTTGTTCTCCTTTTCTTCCCGCCTCAGTCTGAAGGCGACAATGAGTCAAACCGCACAATTTTTGAACCTAACCGTTCTTAAATTGCACCTCATCCGCGCATCGTATTTTTCTCCTCAAAATGTTCTGCCCCGCTAAGCCAGAGGTATTTTCCGAGCGCTAAACGGTTTTAGAGCCACTTGCGTGATATTGTTTTTATTGTACAGACGATAGGAGGGAATGAAATTAGAACCGTAGATTGCTTCTGTTTGTCTTGACGACAGCAAAGTGCGATAAATGTTTTCAGTGGGTTAGTTTTAGTTTTTAATTTAGCAGCGATGTTGGTGTGACCCTTCACCCCAGCCTATATACGAGTACGTCCCACTGCAGGGCACAGGCCTCCTCTCAGAATAAGAGGGGTTGGGCTGTAGTTCCCAAGCGGGCCCAGTGCGGATTAGGAACTTCACACACACCATTGAATGTAAAAAACTCTTTCCGAAAAACTCAGAGGTGCGAGCCGGCATTTGAACCCACGATCCTCTGCTTGATAGGCCACCACGGATTCTGGCTTCTGGCGATGTTGGTGTGACCATTTTATTTCATACTTATCAAATTTTTTCATACTTAATTCCTTATTATTGTTCTAAACACTCCACCTTTATACTTTACTTTCTAGAAGTAGTCGTAGTGGTTTGACCTATTTCCTTTCAAGCGGAGGGTCGTGGGTTCGAGCCCGGGTTCAAACCTCTGAGTTTTTATAAAATTATGTACGATATTACATTTGCAATTTGCCACGAGCTTTGCGGTGAAGGAAAATTATGGTGAGGAGACCCGCCACTGCGAAGAAATTCAATGGTGTGCGAAGTTCCCAATCTGCAATACAGACAGACCAAGCTCTCTCGTTCGGATATTATAGGCCGTAATGATGATATCAGTACCTCTCCCATGAGTTTACACTAGTTTACGTGACCGTACTCGCTAGCGACGGCGTAAATTATTTGTATGGAAATTGTACAGCGCCTCTAGCGGTCACTTACGGAAGTACAATTCTCCATACAAATCATTTACGCCGTCGCTAGCGAGTACGGTCACTGTGAACTAGTGTAAACTCATGGTAGAGGTACTGTTCCGAAAGGTCGAATTTTTAAACAGATTCTCGTGTTCTGAGCAGGTTCGATATTTTACAATTTTTTTTTTCTTTTTTTTTTATGGGACAATTCACACCAATTGACCTAGTCCCAAAGTAAGCTTAGCAAAGCTTGTGTTATGGGTACTAAGCAACGGATAAACATACTTATATAGATAAATAAATACTTAAATACATAGAAAACATCCATAACTCAGGAACAAATATTCGTGCTCATCACACAAATAAATGCCCTTACCGGGATTTGAACCCAGGACCTCTTGCTTCGTAGGCAGGGTCACTACCAACTAGGCTAAAGCGGTCGTAACAATTAGGTACCTATAATTTGCCGTCGATTTATGTGATTACTAGTGACCCGCCCCGGCTTCGCACGGGTGCAATTATCAGTTTTTCTCTACTATATTATGCATGTATTATACAAAAACCTTCCGCTTGAATCACTATCTATTATAAAAACCGTATCAAAATCCGTTGCGTAGTTTTATAGATCTAAGCATACATAGGGACAGACAGACAGCGGGAAGCGACTTTGTGAAATGACTGAAATGTCTATGTTTTATGTTTTAAAACCCACGTGGCACGGGGTTTTAAAACATAAAACATAGACATTTCAGTCATTTCACAAGATACAGTTTACAGAGCCACTAATCTAGGATTAACTAAGCTAGCAAAAATAATTTTGTATCACCAAATAAATTCTTTTGCTCAAACTCTTTTGTTCTAACTAACTTATAACACAAGAGGGATGAGCGTTTACGTCCCAACCACAACAGCCACGATCAGCGACGGAACAAGCAAATTCTCTATTCATTGCGTGGTAAACACGCTCACCACTCAGCAGCTAATTGACAAAACACGCAACGTACAACACAATCCCTTGCGCACGCCTAGCCATGCCTGGTTGTTATAGGTCCCCATAGACTGTAGGCTTCGCTTTCAATAATTCACAAGTCTTTTTTATGGGACACGGAACAAACATAACCGGTTCAATCTTTAATGTTGTTGAGCAACGACTTAGAGTAATAATGTCGTATGTGTCAAGCAATTTGGTGTTATTGTGGATCTTTCGGTTTCTGGTTATTTGGGACGTAGAAATGCAGCTTTATAATAAATGAGAATAGGTCGAAAAATAACTGTCATTTAAGTCGGTAAAATTTCTGATTACTGTCCTCACGATGTCTTTTTTCCATCACCGTAAAGCTAATGGTAAATTACAAATGTAATTTCGCCAATGAATTCCGAAAAACTTTGAGATGCGAGCCGGAACTTGAACCCACGACCCTCTGCTTGAGGGGCCTTAGGTCAAACCACTAGGCCACCACGGCTTTTATAAATAATAAAATAAATAATAAATATTAGGGGACAATCTTACACAAATCGACCTAGTCCCAAACTAAGCAAAGCTTGTACTATGGGTACTAGACGACGATAAACATCCTTATATAGATAAATTAATACTTAAATACATAGAAAACATCCATAACTCAGGAACAAATATTCGTGCTCATCACACAAATAAATGCCCTTACCGGGATTCGAACCCAAGACCTCTTGCTTCGTAGGCAGGGTCACTACCAACTAGTCTAAAGCGGTCGTTAATGTCGTATGTATCAAGCAATTTGGTGTTATTGTGGTTCTTTCGGTTTCTGGTTATTTGGGACGTAGAATAAATGCAGCTCTATAATAAATGAGAATAGGTCGAAAAATAACTGTCATTTAAGTCGGTAAAATTTCTGATTACTGTCCTCACGATGTCTTTTTTTTCCTTCACCGTAAAGCTTATGGTAAATTACAAATGTAATTTCGCACTTAAATTCCGAAAAGCTCAGAGTTGCGAGCCGGAACTTGAACCCACGACCCTCTGCTTGCGAGGCCATAGGTCAAACCACTAAGCCACCACGGCTTTTATATAAATTAAGAAGATTTATTTATTTTAAAAACTGCATCAATAGAATTATTGCAGCTGTGCAAGGCGATGCAAAATTTAATTTAATAGACAACGCAGAAATAATAGAAAAGCCTTTTGGAATTTTTACGAGCATTTCTGTAGCTAGTCGTAGTATTTCACTATCTCGGCCTAAGAATATCCCACGGCTGGGCACAAGCCTTTTCTCTGATTGAGAGGCATGGGCCGTAGTTCTCATGATGGCCTAGTGCGAATCAGGAACTTCACACACACTATTGAATTGCTTTGCAAGTGTGTGCATGTACTGCTGGAGTGATACTCATGGTGAATTTCAAATAATAATATCCAACTTTATAGGTGCGGGCCCGGGATTTGAAACTACGATCCTCTGATTGAGAGGCTATAAGTCAAACCACTAGGCCACTGTGCCTTTTTATAAATATTTACTTAAATCAAAATTTAAAAATGTTTTTACAGCTTTCGTGTAGCTACGTCATAGAATACTGAACTTTAGTCCCCTGCTTTAAGGTTGTCAGGGGCTGCAGATCCCGTCATGGGTATAGTGATCGTCCTCAGGAGACCAGGCTGTATTGTTTTGTCTCTGGTATGAAATATTTATGAAGCTTCAGAGGGTTCTGCTCGTGCCAGAGAGAAGAGCGAGAGACAACTTCAAACAGACCAAAAATTACAAATTAAGTTTGTGTTGAAAATTTCATTTTAAATAAAAGCGTTTTTTGCTGACTGCATTTTTTGTTAATGCACTCGTCTTCCAAGACAAAGGTTTACTAATATTTTGCAAATTATTTTTCCCAAACTGATTTATTTGGCAAATGTTTCATTTCCCAACTGTTTATTTTTCTGAAACTGTAAACTTTCAGGATTGTTATAAAACAAACCTAACCTAACCTAACCTACAGAATAATAGTCCTGAAATATATCTTGAATAGTTAACAGTTTTAGAAAAAATAAACATTTGGGAAATTAAACATTTGCCAAATGAATCAGTTTGGGAAAAATAATTTGCCAAACGGAAGTAAACCGGCACTGAGACGTGGCCGTTAACGATGCGCCTCGTAAAAAAGTTCAAAGTCACTCAGAGGGCGATGGAGAGGACTCTGCTCGGAGTTTATCCGCGGGATCACATTAGAAATGATGAAATCCGTGCAAGAACTAAAGCCACCGACATAGCTTGAAGAGTCGCCCGACTCAAGTGGTAGTTCATATTGTGTTTCATAGATAAATGCTTAGGTTGTTCAAGATAAAAAAAATTGTAACCATAGGAACGGGTGACAAGAAAAAGTAAATTCACCCAAATGAGACCTCGCCAAGCGTGCTCTCTGGCGTTGGCTAAGTAAACTCGTCGGTGCAGGTTACAAGCGTCGCCGGCGCACGACAATAGGCGTGTTTTGCCGACGGTACCACTGGCACAGCTGGAAATACGGTCGGCAAAATCGATGATGTTCAATTTATAAACAACTTTGTATATAATAAACGGTCTGTTTTAGCAAAATTTGTACTAATAAAAGGTGAAGTTTTGAACGTGTTACAAAATTTGTGGTACTAGCTCGCCTAAAGCTAGAGAATTTACTGCATTAACACAATTATTAAACTTGGTTTGATAAAATTTAGGATGGAAAGCCGCGGTGGCCTAGTTTGACCTATGGCCTCTTACACAGAGGGTCGTGGATTTGAGCCCAGGCTCGTACCTCTGGGTTTTTTGGAGGTAATGTGCGAAATTACATTTGAAATTTACCATGAGCTTGACGGTGAAGAAAAATATCGTGAGGAAACCTGTACACACCTGCAAAGAAATTCAATGGTGTGTGTGAAGTTCCCAATCCGCACTGGGTCCGCGTGGGAACTACGGCTCAAGCCCTCTCATTCTGAGAGGAACGTATACATACTGGTATGATGATGATGACACCAACACGGCAAGTTGAAAGAGCTTGTAATAATAATTAGAGAGAGAGAGAGAGAGAGAGAGAGAGAGAGAGAGAGAGAGATGTTTATTTACACATATTCGATACACAGGAAATACAGTTGACAGGAAAAGATACAAAAAAAAATCATCGAATAGTATAGATTGGGCCCCACTCAGCATAATGTTGCGGCAAACCACAACGCTGTTTTTCAGTGGGACCCATTTAAAAACTAAACACAAAAAAACAAACAACACATTGTGATGACACGAACGCCAGCGCAAAGTGAAGTTCGCAACAAAACCTAGATAGGATAGGATAATGACGATAGAAATAAACTTTCAAATCCAGGCTTACCACAACACACATATAAAATCAAAGGCCCATAATGAAGACCAACTTGCCCAACCCTTTGCAAGGTAAAGTAATAAACAACATCACAGCTCAATGGGACCTGCCCATTCAACCCTTAACAAACCCCTGACCCACTAAAAAGAATCACCACACATCGAAAAACCCCATCACCCAACAGTTACTTATAAATCTAAGCTCAGCTAACAATGGACGGCACCTAAACAAACCACCAGAATGTTATGGACTTGATTTTTATACCGCAACCGTGGCCATCTGTCTCAATTTAAATTGGACGTAGTACACGCAAACTACCAATACCAATTGACCCCTGTTAGCGTTCTACATGCCAAGGATTCGAGGTTAACTTACATTGGATTTTTCGTTAGTTAGCATGGCTGGTGACCGTTTTACTGTGAGCTCTGGTACCGTGTGTTGAGTAATAGAAAAGGGGTATATTTAAAGTGGTTTTTGAAAACAAAATGGCGACGTGACATATTGAACAGTGCTTGCGATCGACAGTGATGTAGCGCGGGAGAACGTTCGCACTTTAGTAGGGGCGTGATCATGAATTTTAAGTTTTTACGCTTGAATGTGTAATGTGCACTGTGACGGTAACATATGCCTTGATCGAGACTTGAGTCTTTATTTATATTTATGTTTTATTTAATCTTGACAAGTAAGGGTGAGGCCAAGGTTGCCTCGCGTTATCGCAACGAATCAACGCACCGTATAGGTAACGCCACGAGAGTTGAGGCGAGACACACACAGCTACAAAAAGTACAGATTGCAAAAAAGTATTGAATGAATGAAATTATTGAGTGAATGAAAATGTGAGTTATATGATGTTATGTATGATGAAAAACCTACGCAATACTATGCATATTACGATTTTCCTTTTTTTCATATACTACCTATTTTTGAAATAAAACAATTTGAAACTTAAGAAATATTCCTAGCAAAAAAATCGTTATTTTATAAATAGCGAAAAATATGCTTATCTGATTTATAATAAAATGGATCAAAATATTTTATTTCCTGTTTTGTTTAAACTAGATGTATTTTCCTAAATAATTCTTAGCGAAATAGGTTGAAGAATTTTTTAATCAATCTTGTAATTCACTGTTGAGTCTGTTGAACTTGCTATCGGTACGAATAAATGTCAAAATCCCGCTGTCATTACATGACGTGTTGTTGTGTGCATGACCTCAACTCTCCTAGCGTTACCTATATGCCGCTGCGTCGACTGGAGATGCGAAAAACAGTGCTTCTTCTGTGTTTTCAGTGCTTTTTCTGTGCATCCCTGTTTCAGACAGCCAATATGCGTTCTTACCGCCTGTGGAACCTTGTCTAAAGCCGCGTATCCACTAGAGGCAGCCTCGGGCCGAGCGGCTGCCTCGCTCCGAGGCCGCGCAAGTGGAGGCGCTGGCTCAACCTGAGGCGCGCCGCGACACGAGGCAAATTCGGCGCCGCGAGCCGAGCCATATTTTGTCGGTTTTTTAGCGTGCTCAAAGGAGCCTCAGACTGAGCGATAGATTTGATGGAGACGGGCGTGTTGCCTCGGGTCGCAATGGACAACGAATCAGCAATTAAATTAATAAAATTGTACGAGTGTTACCGTGTTCTCTGGGATCTGTTTAATAAAAAGTATTACGACATTTTTTTTTAATGATGCTCATGACAATTAAAGCAGCAGCCGCTCTACGCGCGTCTGGCGCCATCGCGTCTTTGGTTTAAACTGGGTCGCGGATCACGATGAGGCGTGTCGCCTCAGCTTGATCCGCAACGTGCATCGGGCCTATGTATGCGTCAGGCCGAGCAGCCTCAAACTGAGGCTGCTTGCCGCAAGTCGAGGCTGCTCGACCTGAGGCTGCTCTAATGGATACGCGGCTTTAGGGGACTCCTGGTCATAATATTCGTCTTGATTATTATTATTATTTATGAGATTTATTTTTCTTTATGCACTTACCTAGGAAAGTTGTACATAAATATTGTATTGTAAATATTGTACTAAAGTCACCGACATAGCTCGAAGAATCGCCAGACTCAAGTGGCAGTGAGCAGGGCACATCTCTTGTAGAACTGATGGCCGATAGGGCAAAAAGGTTCTCGAGTGGCGTCCGCGGACCGGAAGACGCAGTGGTGGCCTCCAACAAGATAAAGTGACGACCAGCTGGTTAAGGTTGCGGTATCGCATTGGATGCGGATGGCGCGGGACCGATCTGTTTGGTGAGCCTTGGGGAGGCCTATGTTCAGCAGTGGACGTCTTTAGGCTGAAATGATGATGATAATGATAAATAAATAAATAAATAATAAATAAATATCACAGGACAATTCACACCAATTGACCTAGCCTCAAAGTAAGCTAAATAAAGCTTGTGTTATGGGTACTAGGCAACGGATAAACATACTTACATAGATAGATACATACTTAAATACATATTAAACACCCAAGACCCGAGAACAAACATTCGTATTTTTCATACAAATATCTGCCCCGACACGGGAATCGAACCCGGGACCTCAAGCTTCAAAGTCAGGGTCTCTAACCACTAGGCCATCTGGTCGTCTCAATGATGATTGTATAAGCATTCTAATTGTGTAATGTGGGCTGGGATGATGATTATGACAAAGTTTCTGGAATTCCCATGGGATAGTTAAATCCCGAATTATCTAATACCTTTAAACGAGCAATTGGCCATGCTTCATATTTTTGTTGTATGGTTTTTATAATTTATTTGATAAATATAGACTATTTTAAGAAACTAATTTCGGTATTTTTGTTTTTAATGAATCCTATCTACATTAAAAAGAAATATTAATATATTGCTGACGTGACGTCATCAAACGCATAATGGATAATGTAGTCTTTGCCTGCACAAAAAAAATACAGTAAAGTCTATGGTAAAGTCAACATCAAGGTGTTAACGTCACCGCCGACGGCTAACCTCAAAAAAATTTGAAATCACTAACTGAACTTGTTTGAAATGGAAGGCTACGAGTGTTTCGCCCCTTTATGTTCGAATAACAGCAGGGATAACCCGGATTTGTTATTCGTACCAATCCCAGAACGACGGCGAGAGGAATGGTGTCGAGAAGTGAAGCAAAAATACTTCAAGAACTATTTGCAGTTTTGTTGTGAAGATCATTTAAATGTATGTGCCTATTTAAAACAAACACATTACTTGTACACAATGGTTTAACAATAAAGTCTTGACCGTTGAGTAGCTCCTCTTATTTCAGCGATGTTGTGGTTGCTAGAATTCGTCATGAACTCCAGTATCATGACATTGTCCACTTGTGGCAAATTGCGAGAATCGGCTTTTTCGTTATTAGCCGTCCTTTTATAATAAAATGCTGCTTAAACCTTATTAGGTATATGGTTTTACTCTTTGTGCTTAAATAAAAAATAAACAAACAAACTACAAAACGAAACGACACGTCAATGTCAAGTTTGAGTTTATGTTTGATATAGACTAGACAGACGTCAGTCGATTTTTTTTTAAATAAGGCAAAAGAATCATTATCCATTATTCGTTTGATGACTCACAGAAAGGGCATTTGAAGGTCAAAACATTTCAACGAATATCTTAATAATGTAAAACTTTTTTTAAAATCTGATATACAGAAACTGTACCGAAAGCTTGTTTCTCGAAATGGTTTTGAGATTTCAATACATATTTAAAAAGTTAGCATGGCTAATTCCTGTATATAATATTATATTTATAATCAGGATCTCGGCAACAGCTCCAACGATGAACTAAAACAATTACTTTGCTCACCCGCGACCGAAGGTGGAAGGTGGTGGTGGAAGGTGGAAGGTCGCGGGTGAGCAAAGTAATTGTTTTAGTTCATTAATATGGACCTCCGCAAAGTAACGCCTGATTCAATAAATTAGCTCCAACGATTTCGATGAAATTTGGTATGTGGGGGTTTTCGGGGATGAAAAATTGATCTAGCTTGGTCTTATCTCTGGGAAAACGCTTAGTACCGAGTTTCAGCCCGAGCGGAGCTCGGTCGCCCAGGTACTTTTAATTTAACTGCCAATTCTAATAGTTTAGGCGAGCGAAACCATAAGTAGCTGGTACAATAAGTTTAAAATGGTTTGATAGTGCTACGAACTTTGCTAGACGCGTAGCATGCTTCGGCGTAGCGGAACGTTAAACACGCTACGCTAAACCGGTAGCTGGTTCTTTGCTACGAAATTCGATTTTCAAACTTCGTATCGAGTCGTTTCATTTACTCTAATCTATACATATAAAATCCTTTGTCCTGACTGACGGATCAACGCACAGCCTAAACCGCTGATCGTAGAGACCTGAAACTTGGAGGGTGTGTTCTTTGTATGACGTAGGCATCCGATAAGAAAGGATTTTTCGTAGTTCTACTCCTAAAGGGGTAAAAAAGGGGGGCAAAGTTTGTATGGGACAACGTGATTCCTTGGTCCAATCTACTTCAAATTTTGCATAAACATTCTATAACAGAATTGATGGAAGACGTGTTTCGTATTTTATTGAAATCCATCCCTTGACGGGGTTAAAAAGGAGTAGAAAGTTTTTTTGGGGGTGATTTGCTTCGAAGTTGATATCAATACTCCTTAGTGCTTTTGATTTAAATTACTTTTTATTTTGACACAATGTAAACGAAACGAAACTTCAAATTTTGCAAACCATTTGTCTACGTTTGTCAACCACTTCCTGATCTGATCTCTGATAATAACTAATTATATGTATAAGTATTTGCATTTCACCAAGCTTTTGCTTTTACAAGCGCAGCGTGGGACGTCCACCAACGAGATGGACGGACGTTTTGGTGAAGGCCGCAGGTTCAGGGTGGATGCAAGTCGCTTCCAACCGTAATGATTTGGCGTCAATGAGGGAGGCCTATGAGTGGACGTCCTACGGCTGAAATGATGATGATGATGATGAAGCTTTTATGTGAGTTCAACCTTTTTCGAATAAAATCGAATTGAGTATTCAAACTCCATTGTTGAACTCGCTTAAAAGCTTGGTGCAATGCAAGTACATATAAAATGCTTTGTCCTGAAGTCCTAAATGACTGACTGGCGGATTAACGCACGGCCTAAACCGCTATATGTAGAGACCTGAAACTTGGAGGATGTGTCCTTTGTATGACGTAGGCATCCGATAAGAAAAAAAATTCCGGAATTCCCACGGGATAAGGAATATACGGGATGAATATATTTCATCAATCGAGAGTGACCCTGGCCCCATAACGAAGATTACTAAACTGTTCCAATTGGGCATGCAAGTAGACTATTAGAACAGGTATAAAGCTAATTTCAATAATTTTGAAAATATCCTGATTTATATCAGGATTTATATACTCAAATCAACTGGATCCTATCTCCGTAACCACAATTGGGATGCACCAAAAAAAATAACCTATTGTTTTTATATTTTATTTGGAAAGAATAGGATATTTTAAGATACCATTTTCATCGATTTTGAATTTGGTTGAGTATTTAATTTTTTATAATTTTTTTAAGAAATACGTTTGATGACGTCACAGTGAGAGAGCCACGTTCCATTACCTAGAAAAATTCAAGTCGTACATAACATAATCTGTGGCACTGCTGAGGCGCTACTACGAAATTCGAAAATCGAAGTTCGTATCGTATTATCCCTCTCACTCTCGTGTCAAATCATATTAGCGTGAGCGGGACTGCACAAAACGAAGTTCGAATTATGCACTTCGTGGTAGGGCCTCTGATTTGTCTTGTCACTGTCAATAATAAGTACAAGTACGGCTTAGGGTCCTAAATGAACCATGACAAAATATAGTTTTATTTATTTCTCTTCTTTTAGCTTCAATTATTCCTGTTTGTTAAATGGTGTGATAGTAAATAGATATTTTTTATTAAAATCTGATATTTAAATTTTTTATATTTACTTATAACGTAGTAATTTAATAATTAAATTTGTAAAAATACATTGGAAATACTCGTATACATTTCGGACTTTACGATAAATGACAACTGTTTAAAGCCAGGTGCGCATCATGTGATTAAAGTTCTGTCTTTGTCACTCTTTGCTGTTATAAGCAGGACAGCAACATTTCAAACTGTCAATTTGCTTTAGAGTGTAGACCTGCTTTATACCTTCCTTTGTGACGATTCACTGCAGGGGTCAAATGAAGGTCATCACTTAAATTTTCTTTATTTAATTCATTTTATCATATTTTTGGAATCTGATTTCTGAGAACGCTTCACAAAGCCTATTTCTCCAAACGGTTTTCGATTTATTATACGTTGTCAAAAATTGGGACATCCCAATTAAGTACTAAACTTTTCAAATTCAGTGTAAACGTAAATGGTCATACATAACAGCAAAAAAACTTATTGCAGGATTTTTGGAAATTCCTGTGGGATAGATAGTCTCTGAAACTTCCGAGCCGATTTAAAAATTCAACTTCGGAGCTCATTTTAAAATGTCTTTCACCAATAGAAAAGATACACTGTCCTTGATTAACATAGGATGCTATTTTCCGGATAAATGCAAAATTCCCGCGGTATAGAAAATAGTAAATATAACTTCGGGGCTGAGTTTAAAAAAAAATTACCAATAGAAAGCTACACTATCCTTTGTTGGTATAGACTAGGCTACCTACTATTTATTCGGTAAAATGAAAAATTCCCGTGGGATAGAAAGAAGTGAACATCACTTGAGGGCAGATTTGAAAATTTCTTTCACCAATAGGAAGTTACACCAACCATTATTTACAAAGACTACTTTTCTCCGTGAAAAAGCAATATTCACACGGGAAAAAAATAAGTGAATTCAACTATGGGGCTGATTTTAAAACTTCTTTTACCGGTAGAAAGCTACACCTTTAAGGACATAGACTACTTTTTCTCGGGGAAAATGCAAAATTCCCGCGGGATAAATATAAGAGAAAATTTGCATAGAATAAGGACAAACTTGTTGAAATTCCCACGGGATAGTGAATAAACGGGATTTATAATATTCACTAACTGATACTGATGATGATAAAAGGATAATAATAATGGATGTTGCCGTTGCCGGTTTTTTGTTTTATACAATGAAAGAGATGAAGAAGCTTTACCACAAATTGGAATTCTACGCGGACGAAGTCGCGGGCAAAAGCTAGTTATATAATAAAACAGAAGAGTGGCAGGAATGGGTTAGCTATGAAGTATATGAAGTATATGAAGTCTTTTGTATTTATTTTTTCAACTTCATTTTTTTATTACTTTTACGGTCATCCCGTGAAATCATATATTTCGTACTAAATACAAACTGAAATATAGATGCATGGAAAAAACCCCAGAAAAAAGACCTTTCCGGGGTTTTTTCCATGCATCTATATTTCAGTTTGTATTTAGTACGAAATATATGATAGGAATGGCACGACTCGAACTTCGATTTTCGAATTTCGTAGTATGCCTCAGCATTTCTCCGCTCTGTTATATTTTTGTCTACGAGGAGTGAAACCAGCTGTTGGGTTTTAGGAGTTTAAATTGATTTTGATTGTTGAGTTGATTGATGGCCTGGTGGTTAGTGAACCTGACTACAAAGCTTGAGGCCCCGGGTTCGGTTCCCGGTCGGGGGAGATATTTGTGTGAAAAATCCGGATGTTTGTGCACGAGTCTTGAATCTTTAATATGTATTTAAGAATTTATTTATCTATATAAGTATTTTTATCCGTTGTCTAGTACCCATAGTACAAGCTTTGCTTAGTTTGAGACTAGGTTAATTGGTGTCAATCGTCCCAAGGTTTATTTATTATTCATAGCTTAAAACTTATAACACCCCTGTTTTTGTGTCGGGGGTTAAAAATGAATGATTGTGTCTCGGGTATGTTGGTCACTATCAAAGAAAATACGCTGTTTTTTATTTACCTGTGGTTTCCAAATCGATTATTAATGCATTAAGATAGCAGATAAATGAGCTACGGCCCATTTAGGATGTGCGTGTTGACCAACGGCCATTTCTTGACCGGGTCACGGCAGTATCAGGAAACTTGCAAGTCAAGTTTGATCCACCCCGTCTATAGGAAACTTAGAATACATACTTATTTTTAGAGTATTCTGTAAAAATTGCCAACATAGCTTAAAAAATATTGGTGAAAAATTTCATCTATAATACAATATTTATAAATTTCGAAAAACTTAGAGGTGCGAGCCTGTTTGAGAGACAATACGTCAACACACAAGGCCACCATGGTTTCCTCGAGAACCATTTGCGGGTAGTACACTCGATCAATACAGACGCGTCGGCCTAATTTAAAATCCGTTCCAAATTTAAACCGCAAAATCTCAGAACATTCACGTTTAAAACGAGCCGTCAACGGGCTGGAGTAAATCACTGTATTCAGCTACTTCATTCAAACACGTGCCATTGCACAATGGACTTTGGATCCGGGGCATATAGTGGATTCAGGCTTGGAACGTTTTGTAACAAAGTCGCAGAGTGATATGCCTTGAACAAATGAATTATTTATTCAGTGAACGAATTAACATATCTATCAAGAGAGCGGGCCGAGGATGTGCGGTAGTTCGGATGTGGCAGTTACGCCGTGGTAGCGTACCCGGGCCATTTTTTTTGTTGTACCCTTTGATTTTTTTTAATTCGTAAGTTTAATGTGATTTTTGCTCAGAATCACCAGCTCTTTCGATCTTACTAGGAAAAAAAAGTGTCCCAAAACTTTCATAAAATTTTCGATTCTTCCGTTCCGTTACGGTCATAATCATAATAAAGTATACGAGTATGAGAAATGGTAACAGAACGGAAAAAAAACTTGGCACACTTTTTTCTCCCAGTAGGATCAAAAGAGCTCTTGATTATAAGCAGAAATGACATACAATTTTCCGAATTAAAAAAAGTCTAAGGGTACAACAAAATAAAAAATGGCCCACCTAGTGGTTTGGCCTAAGCACAGAATAAGTAATAGTACTAACGTACAGAAGGATCACTCTCGAACAAAGGTCAACTTTAGGTATAAAAACTTTCCTACTCCTACTGCGTGCACGCGAAATTAAAACTTATCGTGTGATACGAGCGTTCATATTCCGTTGGGCACCGCTGATCCGAAACCAAGGGCACAGGGTTCCCACTCGCCCATATTTGGTAGGTATATAAATCAAGAAAGATAACAGTGTGTATTAATTCAGTAAACTACCTTTAGTATGTAAGTAAGTTATTTATAATATCGTTTAGAAGTCATTGTTTGTTGCAAAAATCACAGAAAAAAAAGATGCTTAATTACGCGCGACGCGGCTAGCGTGCGAACTGAAGGCCGCGCGACAACCTACTGCCATACTCCTCCCGGGAGGAGCGTCACACGAACATACCTAAACTGCGGAGTGAAACCCCCCTGGCCTAAGGCCTCTCAAGCAGTCGTGGGTTTGACCCAGGGCTCGCACCTTTGAGTTTTTCAGAATTCATGTACGAAATTACATTTGAAATTTACATAGAAACTGTGGCCCAAGCCTTCTCATTCTCAAAAGGAGGCCTGCTGTGGGACGTAAACTTTGACACGAGACCTGTCAGATTCCCCGCCAAAGCGATGACACTTGATGAAACTATACTGCTTTTTTTAGCATTAGAAATAAGGTAAACAATCTTGACGAGTCTTTTTATTGAAAAACGTTTAAAAAAAAATAGTAACTATTACTTATGAAACCAAAATAGTGTAAATGACCATATTTCCTTTCAAATTGTTACATATTAGCTATGACTTATTTTTCAAAAGTGTTTTTCAATAAAAAGACACTTCAAGATCGCTCACCTTCTTTCTAATGCTAAAAAAACTAAGTATACTTTACTTCAACAAAATGTAGGATGACCATGCATACGGTTTATGGTGGAAGTTTTAACAGTAAAGTATTTTTCTCGGGCCCTCAAGCTTCGTAGTCAGGTTCTAACCATCCGGCTATCCAGTGGGATTAAAATACGTTTTGCCTCCTCCAAGCTTCGTACAGTCGGCTCGGTAATCCGTCCGCAGCAAACCGGCGGTTTTCCCAAATTGAAATTTGCTGTTGTCAGCCGTACGCGTATAATAGAGAGGACCCTGTGTTTACGTGTCTGCGAGAATAGATATTCGAGTGTAGAAGGGTTTTGGAGACCTTAATCCATTTGATCGAAAAAGGTGTTTCCACAAATACTTTTTACCCATTCAATACTTGTTCTCAATAGATTATTTCCATATTAAATTACTAGCTTTTGCCCGCGGCTTCGCTCGCGTGTACTACGAGTATTCCAAAGAACCAAGATATCTAGCAAGCAAGCATACAGGCAAGCAAGCAAGCAGGTCCACAATTGACCGAGAAATCGGTGAACATACCTACATAAAAAAATACTTAAAGTGGAATGCATAACCTCCTTCGTTTTTAGAAGTCGGTTAAAGTGCCCTTTGCGGCCTACATACAGTATAAACTTATGAATTTTGAAATTTTAGCTTTCTACAACCAGTAAAACGCAAAATCCCGTTTTTTTCCCGTTCCCGTAAGAATTTCGGAAAATGTTTTCTTAATGCTCCCCTACACTCCCCAAGGAACCCACTTGCCAAATTTCAGCTTTCTATGACCAGTAAAACGAAAAATCCCGTTTTTCCCGTTCCCGTGGGAATTTTGGAAAGTCCCCTCTCAATGCTCCTTTGCACTCCCCAAACAACCTACATGCCGAATTTCAGCGTTCTACGACCAGTAAAACGAAAAATCCCGTTTTTTCCCGTTCCCGTTGGAATTTGGGAAAGTCCTCTCTCAATGCTCCTCTTCACTCTCCAAGCAACCTACATGCCGAATTTCAGTTTTCTACGACCAGTAAACCGAAAAATCCTGTTTTTTCCCGTTCCCGTGGGAATTTTGAAAAGTCCTCTCTCCATGCTTCTCTACACTCCCCAAACAACCTACATGCCGAATTTCAGCTTTCTACGACCAGTAAAACGAAAAATCCCGTTTTTTCCCGTTCCCGTGGGAATTTGGGAAAATCCTTAAACCTTTTTTTACTATTATAATTACCTACTTCTATGCCAAATTTGAAGAGTCTAGTAATTATAGTTCATAGGATCCCGTTGAACTGAATATATAAATCCTGTTTTTTCCTTATCCCGTGGGAATTTTGAAAAATCCTGAAATAAATGTTTTAAATAATGTAATACCTACTTGTGTATCAAATTTGAAGAGTCTAGTTATTATAGTTACTGAGATAGGGTCACTCGGAATCGAATACATAAATCCCGTTTTTTCCCTTTCCCGTGGGAATTCCCAAAAATCCTTCCTTAGTGGATGCCTACATTGTATAAGGTATCTATGTGCAAAATTTCAAGTCTCTAGGTCCAGTGGTTTGGACTGTGCGTTGATATATCAACAGTCATTTAGTTTATTTAGATATTTCAACCCCATCGCACCCCATCCAGGGAGATGGTATTTTACGTCTGCCACGTCGGATTTTAAAACCGTTGTTGTTTTCATAACCAGCGACCCGATAAACCATAGAAACAACACCCATGTTGATTTTCAGACTTTGTTACCCCTTTCCCCCCTTTTAGGGGTTGAATTCTCAAAAAACCTGAAACACGTGTTTACTCATTTATCATTCGGAGTACTTCTGTGAAGTTTCAAATAAAATAGTCGAACTAATCTTGTTTCCCCATACAAACTTTGGACCCCCGTTTCACCCCCTTAGGGAGTGAATTTTGAAAAATCCTTTCTTAGTGCACCCCTAGACCTTATAAGAAACCTACATGCCAAATTTGGAATCTCTAGGCCCAGTGGTTTGGGCTGTGCGTTGATATGTCAGTCAGTCAGTCAGTCAGTCAGTCAGTCAGTTTCATCTTTTATATATATATAGATATTGAGAACACAAGTTTTGAATGAAAGAAAGAAAGAAAGAAGAAAGAAAAGAAAATACATTTATTTACAACATCACAAGACACAATATTATACAAAACAAAAAGGCAATACTAAAGCTAAAGATAGAATGTGTCATTGCGGTTGCAAATCGGACACTGGCTCAGCATAATGCTGAGGCGTTTAAAGTACCCAGTAATGGGTTTATACCTATCGAGTTGTATAATTGTTGAAGGCCAAAATGTTAATGTTTGTCATAATTGATTATAATTGGTCTAAATAATGATTAATCATCATCATCATCATCCCCGCCTATATAAATCCCACTGCAGGGCACAGGCCTCCTCTCAGAATGAGAGGGTTTGAGCCGTAGATCCCACGCGGGCCCAGTGCGGATTGGGAATTTCACACACACAATTGTATTTCTTTGCAGGTGTATACAGGTTTCCTTACGATGTTTTCCTTCATCGTAAAGCTCATGGTAAATTAGGTAGGTACTAATTTAATTTCGCACATAAATTCCGTAAAACTCAGAGGTGCGAGCCGGGATTTGAACCCACAACCCTCTGCTTGAGAGGCCACAGGCCAAATCACTAGGCCACCACGGCTTACCAATGATTAATAACTGGGTTTAAATAATAACTTTTCTTAGACCGAAATTAAAACAACCGTTCATTGTGGCTTTGACATTAAAAGTCTATTTTTTAATAATTTAACTTTGGAGCTGAAACCTAGATATTAAAAAAAAATAAAGCTTAGTAAAAAAGGTTCAATATTGAACACTAATATATTTTTATTCATAACTCTTTTTACTCCGAATCTATTAATTGTACAGAATTTTTAACAAAATAAACCTAACCTGGCCAAGCCCTAACCTAGCCTAGCTTGAGTTCTATAAGTGACCATTTAAAAATTTCTTAATAATAAGTTACACCCTTGCCAAGCCGAGACGGGATGTCAGTAATATAATAAACCATGAAATCTCACCGTCTAGAATTACCATCGTAAACCATAAATATCAAATGTAATAAACCGCACCTTCCCCAACATCCGGCGTCAAATTAAATAGTAACAAACCAATTTATTCTACAACATCACCCATCCATACATCGGCAACATAAAGCCAATTACACACTTCCATTTTCAATGCCGCGTAAAAATAATCCTGTAGAATCATCAAGGCGATAGGGGTTTGTGCGGCCCCCGTGTGGGGCGCACCGCCATATTGCGATGAATGTTATAATTAGAGCCCCCGCGCATTAGGCGGCCAGGTCGCGCGGCCAGGTCGCTGCGGCCAACTAAGAGCCCCCGCGCATTAGGCGGCCAGGTCGCGCGGCCAGGTCGCTGCGGCCAACTAAGAGCCCCCGCGCATTAGGCGGCCAGGTCGCGCGGCCAGGTCGCTGCGGCCAACTAATTCTTCCGTGACATATGCAAGCGCGCGCACTGGGCGACCAGCGGCCAGCGACCACGTATTGGCCGCGCGGCCAGCGGAAACATCGCGACTCGACACGCGACCAGTGGGCCGCCGCGACCAACGAGATCCACCAATTTCGTTCAATTTGATCGGTGTGCGCGCACTGGTCGCAGCGGCCACACGCGTTTTGTGCATACAGGATGATGGCGTTCGATACGGAGCGATTCATTATCGAAATTCAAAACAGAGAAGCTCTATAGAATCAGTCGTCGGATGATTATTCGAATAAAAATTGAAAAAGGCGATTCTGGTTGGAGCTGACTGATATATTTGATAACTTGATGCACTCCCGAAATGGGCTGAATCCAGTAATATGTGGTTTTAGTATATTCAAGATCTCGTAAAAAGTTTTTTAGACATTCTCATAATTATATAGGTAGTTAAAAAAATTATCTTCATATTGCAATACGTCTGGAAAGTATGTATGATATATTCCTTTTGTAAGCCTATTTATTCCCTAACAATGGGTAAATCCAAAATATGTTTTTTTTTTCTTTTTTTCTTTCGCTTTTGTAATAATAAAATCAGCGCCACAATAATTCCTTCTTCGACGTCCATTTTGGAACACGATGTGAACTCAATTGACAAAATGTGGCCGCTACGTTGGTCGCAGGTGAATCGCAGCTACCGCGGCCAGTCGCGCGACCTGGTCGCCCATTGCGCGGGAGGCCTTAGGGTTGTAGATGCCTTCTTAGCGGAGGCGGAGATGGGTGTAAGGTGAGCTTTGCCTCCGTGGAGCTGGAGATTAACGAAGGCGGAGGCGGAGGTAATAAAAGGAAGTGAAACAAATACTCGTATCTTATCATCATTTCAGCCGAAAGACGTCCACTGCTGAACAAAGGTCTCCCCCAAGGCTTACCAAACCGTTCGATCCTACATCATCCGCATCCAACGCGTTTTCGCAACCTTAACCAGGAACACATATAAATTAACGATTCTTGGAGCCCGCTTGGTGGCCGCTAATGATGGGCCTCATAAGAAAGCTCAAAGTCACTCAAAGGGCGATGGAGAGGGCTATGCTTGGAGTTTCTCTGCGGGATCGCATTAGAAATGAAATCCGCGCAAGAACTAAAGTCACGGACATAGTTCGACGAAGATAAACCGACGATCTTGTAAAGGTTGCGGAAACTACTTGCATGGAGGCAGCGTAGCACCGATCGTCTTGGAACTATTTGGAGGAGGCCATTGGATCTCTTTCGGCTGATATGATGATGATGATGATGATTTTGAACATAAAACTACCGTAAGACTCACTCATAGCGAAAAAACTCAAACCAAACTCGACCATGAACTCGAGCTAAACTTGAACATAGACGTGAGTTATCGTTACTTTTTGTGTTTATTTATTGCGTTTTACTTTGAAAATTATGTCACGAAGAAATGTTTGTCTTTATTTTTTCCTTTTCTTTCTTTCTTATTTTAAATATATTTTTATATTACAACAGATCTAATAATTACTAAGGGGCTGTTTCACCACTTTTCTTAAAGTTCGAATTAGCTTAGTCATAACCTTATTTGACAGAAGGAATTAAAATTTCTGTTTCACCAGTCTCGATTAACGCTAAGTGACGGACAAACTGTTTCTTAATTTGACCATCAGATCAGGAGGCATTTAGCATTTTTATCCGTCACATAAAGTTAGTTTATTTTTTTGTGGCCATGGTTGGAGAGCCCTTCAGCCGGTTTCAGAAAAATAAATCAAAGTATTTTTATTTTTAAAGAAAGAGGTCATGCTAAATTGCATAAAATAATTTAAATATCAAGATTTGAATAAAACAATTTAGGTACACTTTTAGTATGTAAAAATAAATCCAAAATTTCGTAATATTTTTTGATAACAAACTTTTTTTCAGTGGCTCAATCGTTTGTTCCACCTGAACTTGTATGTCGCCATTAAAAAAAAGTTTATCTGTCATATGGTTTGGCGCCACTTTTCGATTCATTTTACGTGATTTTATTTTTCTTTGTTATTGTTAACAAAGTATCGTAAATAAATACCGTTTTTGGATCAATTATAATTTTAAATTTTTGTTTATGCAAAAAAAAATAGATGTATTCAAAAATTATATAGTTAACCATTTCTTTTGCTTCAATAATGAGTGACTCTTAGAACGAAAGTGTGCGAACAGGAACGCGTGGTCGTGAAATGCGACGTTGTCATTCCGACTTTTTGTTAAACCCACGATTAGTTAAGTGGTACTTAGTTTGCACAGGACCGGAGTGGTGAAACTGAAAAAACACTAGCTGACAGATTTGTCCAGTACTTAGTTTATTCATTGGTTACGTAACCAGCAGTTTGACAATAAGGTGGTGAAACACCCCCTAATAATCACAATTAAGGAGCCGCCCAGATAGCAATTATATTTCACAAAAAAACAGTTTTGCGTCTTTTTATCCAATGTTGGAAACCTCGTTCCTCGCTTGTTTTATGTCAAAGTCCTTTACAACTCCGCAAAGAGGCGGATGTACGATACCTTGCGGAAGTACCGCCGTAACGGAGGAGGCAAAGTCCCATTACAACCCTAGCAATGATTTAGATTTGGGGTGTGTGTGTAATTAGCTTTACTTTGCTTGGTATGTAGTTGCACCTGACAGGGAAGTGTGATTTGGGTTCTATTTTGTTATTAGCTATTAGATTTTAATATGCTATGAATTTTTTAATTTTGCAGTTAGGTAATTGAATGTTGAATTGGTTTTTAGGGCTAAAATAGCGTTTTTTTATTTGCATAATTTTTGAAGGTCATGATAAATAATAAATAAATAATGTTGGTTAACATCGCTCGTAGAACTGATGGCCGATGGGGCAAAAAGGTTCTGGAGTGGCGTCCACAGACCGGAAGACGCAGTGTAGGTAGGCCTCCAACAAGATGGAGCGACGACTTGGTTAAGGTTGTGGAATCGCGTTGGATGTGGATGGCACGGGAACGATCTGTTTGGCGAGCCTTGGGGGAGGCCTATGTTCAGCAGTGGACGTCTTTCGGCTGAAATGATGATGATGATAAAACCTAAAATTACTAAAATTAGCCCCGAAACTTAAATAAAACATTTCGTGTGCTCTCCCTAACTCCTTTAGGATACAGGCGGGATATGTGATGATGTGTGTACTACATTTAAATATTCATTCATGACGCATAACTTTAACATCCCAAAAATCCCCAAAAGCTGGCATTGTGGCGGTCAAACCGCTTATTTCCATTGCTATCAACTTCTGACAACGGTCAACGTCACTCGCATTACAAACTTAAATTTACCCTTGTCCAATGAAAAACGGACCTTTTGAAGTCCACACAAGAGGGGACGGAAATGAAAAAAAAGGTGGACATTTGGGACAATAGCAACCACGACAATGGCGTAAGAGGTCCAAATGACAGCCGTCACAACAGGGCAGGATGACCCGTATTGTTCAATCTGATGAGGTTTTTGCCGTAAAAATACGCCTTTGAAAGTAATACTGAATGTTTTGTTGCATAACAAAGAAATGAAAACGTGGAGGTAAAGAGTTCTGTGATGTGTTTTTGTTTTAAGTTATCGTTGCGGAATGTGAAGAATGATTTTCATTGGGAAACGTATCCCTTTGCTGTTTCAGATTTATTGTTGTTACTTGTTCACATTGTGTTGTTTGTAGTTTTAATTTGCTACCTTGTATGTGAGTTGTATGAAATGGAGCGATCAAGTCTTTGTCGTCAATTTGTACACGTCGTAAGAGATGCGCTGGACAGGAACCGATGGAGGTACATTATCCGCTCCAGATGCAATCCTGGCCCTATACTACGAAGCGCGAAATTCGAACTTCGTTTCATGCCGTTCCGCTCACGCTAATGGTATTTATTACGAGAGTGAGAGGGACCGCACGATCCGAACTTCGAACTTCGAACTTCGAATTTCGTAGTAACCCCCCTGATACTGACCATGACCGTCAGACATGAGGAGCCAACCTGTAGGCTTATTAACTAACGCTTCTGACGCTTGCCTTCGCCATCACAATTTCTTTCCGTCTAACGGTATAAGATGATGACATATTCCTTCCCCAAAATCAAAATTTCTTAAACCGAACAGTCTCCTCATGTGTGTTATGTCTCTACGTCGACATTGGCAAAATACGCCTTGCTAAAGTAGCAAGGGTGAAAACCAAGAAAAAAAAATATGATGACAGAAAGAGACGGTGAAAGCGAAGGCAAGCGTCAGAAGCGTTAGACAATACGGCCTCTGGAAGGAAGGATGAGAGCTGTATTGTCAATCCTTGTCGTTTCATAACTTACTAGCTGTTGCCCGCGACTCAGTCTGCGAGGTATTCGTTTATCGATATCATACGGAAACTATGCAAAATTAGCGGTTTGACCTACGGACTCACAAGTAGAGGATCGGGGGTTTGAATCTGGGCTGGCACCTTTGAGTTTTTTGGAATTTATGTGCGAAATTACATTTGAACTTTAGGCGCAAGCCACACAGAAGAGACGTGGGACGGGGGCTCGTCGCAGTCCGAGTTTGTTCGCAGGCCGCGTCTCCGCCCCGTCTCTTCTGTCTGCTTTGGATCGACGCTTCTATATATTTAGTATGAAAACTGATTCAAGGAGCGCCGCAGCTTCGATGCGCCCCCGTCCCACGTCTCTTCTATGTGGCTTGTGCCTTAAATAAATAATTTAAAAAATAAATAATCATGGAACGATTGACACCAATTGACCTAGTCCCAAACTAAATAAACAAACCTTGTACTATGGATACTAGACTACGGATAATAGTAGATTGTACACCAAGGGGATAAAGCACTGCATTATGTCACGGGCGCGATATTGAATCCTGAGCGTATCGAGGGACTCCAGATTTAACTCCCGAGCGTAGCGAGGGGGTTTTTAGTTGATTCCCGAGCGAAGCGAGGGAATTAAGATGGAGTCCTGAGAGCAGTGAAGGATTTAAGCGCGCCCAAGGCAAAGTCAGTTTTATCCCCGAGGAGTATACTCTACTTTTCTCACCTTTTGCGAGACAATAAAAACCAAAGCTACTAGAAAAATACTCGAAATAGACCCAGAAGCACTGATTCTGACACTGACTTTGCGCCTTTCGCAGTTTTCCATTTGTCGAAATCTTTGTAAGCTTTTAAGTATTTTTCCTTCGACTTCTCTGGGAGTACATTATTAATAATTTCTAAGGCCGGTTTGCGCAGACCTGGGTTAGCTACTTAACTCCGAGCGAGTTAACTGCCCAGGGTTACCGATTTAATTTTTTTACCCTGAACTGTGCAAGTGGTCCTAAGGCGTCTAATTTAATGGAATCAGGAGTCAAATCACTTTCGTCACTCGATATTTTCTTAATGTTTTATCTTCTTTTGCAGTTTTGATAGTTAAAATTGCAGCGTATTGAAACACTCGCGACTTTTGTTTAACTATTTGACTTTGTTTTCGTTCGGCCGCGGAACTGCAAACAAATGAGGCGCGGCGCGGGCCCCGCGGGCACCGCGGGGCTGAGCACGTTGACCACGTGCACGAGCTCACAGAAATAATAATAAAGAGGATAGAAGTGCCTTAGACGCGTGACCTTGGCGCCGTGCTTGTGACTCGTAGGTCACAAGCGCGCGACTTGCGGCTCAGTGCTATTTGAAACGTGGGTATGATAACAAGTGCTTTAAAATGGTGTTTTGCAGCATTAGCAATTGCGGGAACTCGTCCACACTGTGTAATTACACTAATAAGGGGATTACATTTCATTGGTATGTATTAATTTAATGTAATAATGCGGTTTATATCAAAATACAACTTGAGAAAATATTTCAGTATGAAATATTGGTTTACACGTTATTAACTCGAAACTTCATATATCATTGCTACTCATGCCCATAAAAACGCAGATCGTTTTGAATTATACGCAGCAATGTAAAGTATTTTTTGATAACCCTTCTGTCTTGCACAAAAGTTCGTGGTACGGACGAAAAAACAGGATACGACTAGTACAGACATAATGCCGACGCGGCCAATAAAGAGCGCCGTTGTGTAAATGTGGGTATGACTTACGTTGAGTGTTATTCAACGCTATCTCTAAGGTGTAAGGTTCATAATTGTTTGTAAGCAAAAATATTAGTAATTGTGTGCGTGATTGCGTAGTACGGTTCCGGTCTTTTGCATGTGTGCATTAACACAGTAAGTAGAGGGGATGAAACAGCGACACGAGTTCCGGAAGAAAATAGGAACTAAGGCATTTCTATCCTCTTTATTATTATTTCTGTGCACGAGCTGCACGCGGGGCGATTTTGAAATTAGACTACAAAGTGCAGTGACTACAAAGTGAAGTGCATACCAATAAGAACTACGAGAAGTGAGAATTACATTACTGCCCGGCGGGTTATAATGAAATTCAGTACAACATTACGCCCCGGCGAAAGCCAAGGGCTATAATGATTTACTTTGAGAGAGGTTTGCATGATATATAATAAGGCATTGTCGAGCAGGTGGTGTGAAAACATACTTATATAGATAAATATATACTTAATTACATATTAAACAATGAACTAAAACAATTACTTTGCTCACCCGCAACCTTACAATAGTTACTTTAACAGTTGGTAGCATAGCATACGGTTGTGGTAACTCTGAAGATGAGCTCTGGTTGAGTTCGAAACGCGTCAGTGTAGCTTGGTGGTGGTGATGGTTGGGTTTATGTGATTTGTGTGTGTTCGTACAGTGTGGAGGTGGAGGAACTGCTTGAACGCACATTTCTTGCATAAACGTAACTATTGTAAGGTCGCGGGTGAGCAAAGTAATTGTTTTAGTTCATTAATATGGACCTCCGCAAAGTAACGCCTGATTCAATAAATTACATATTAAACAGCCAAGACTCGAGCACCGATATTCGCATTTATCACGCAAATACCTGCCCCGACCGGGAATCGCACCCGGGACCTCAAGCATCATAGTCAGGTTCTCTAACCACTCACTGGACTATTCGTTCTGTCCGTTTGTCTGTGCCTTATGATGAAGGAAAACATCGTAAGCACACGTGAACACACCTGCGAGAATTCAATGGTGTGTGTGAAGTTATCAATTCGCACTGGGGCTGCGTGGGAACCACTAGCCTACCACGACGTACAGAGCTTAAGTTTAGGACAATGCCAGATCTTTGGTTTGGGACCTTACTTTGAGTCTTACCCGTCAATACCACAACTCTAACTCTAAGTTACTGCCGGTAGTAATTAAATCTAACCATATGAACTAACTCGGCGCAGACGCCACGATATTGTCCGATCTGAGCATAGAGAAATGATTCAATAGAGTGGTATACTTATGTAATACGGCTATCTAATTCTGTACAACATTACTATTTGTGACCTTCACCGCACTAGCGTCGGTTTACTTTCAGCATAAGTTTTAATTTATTCCTTAACATTTGTAATAAAACCATTTACATAAAATTGCGCCAGTCTAAGACATATTTCTGAGCCCTGAGGTCTAGTCGGCGATTTTAACTTTGTTTTTTTTTCAAGCAAAAAAAATATTAATAATTTAGAACTTCAACATAACAAGGTCTTGAATGAGCTGGAAACGCATTCTAAATTGTTATATCGGTCTTTGTTATAAAAATACTTTCCAGGATTGACGGGTGGGAATTTCGATTTTCATTGGGTTATGTTGCACTGAAGAATTTTGGGAAACATCTGTAAATGTCAATTAAAACAATTACAAATAATATTAAGTCAAAATTATCCTGAAATTTTCAAAATAATCTACTCATATTTTGTATGCTCCTAAAAAAAAACAAGTGTGTTTTTATTCACTATGCCTCGCAACGACTGAACGTTATATCTGCTTGCCTAACTCTAGTGTCCAATGTAAAAATTTTTGGAAAATAAATTGATTAAAATTAGAGATTACACTAATTTTATAGAATATTTTATTGCAGTGTAGTGGAGGGCTATGTCGGTTTTTTTTTACTAAGTGTGTAATATTTTTTCTCTATTGGTGAATTCCTCTACAGATCCGAGTCACTTAGTCCGTATTAACGGGCCCCGATCAACTTGCTTCAAGCAAGACCAAGTTTGTTTAATCGCCATACTGCGGGGTTATTCTGTTGAACGATACTATAACGATGAATAGTCGATCAGCCAAAGGCTACTTACTAGAAACATAGGGAAGCTTAAAGTCCCATCTTACAGACTGGCTGAATCCAAAAAGTCGTTTCTGATAAATTGCATACGTTTTTATAATAAAATTCCAAACACAATAACCGATCAAACAGATACGCTATTCAAATCCATCATCAAGAAAACATCAATAAGGTGTACCATGTATAATGCGTACGCGTCAAATTAATGATTATATTATGGACTGAGATACTTGGAAATACTTTCCGTTTGAAAAAATAATCCCACAAAAACATTTCATGTTAAATGTTGCCAAGACGAGACCATGTAGCTCGCACTGTCAAAAAGTAATCAGATCTCTTGTAGAGCCAAGTTTCTAACCCTACGTGCCCAGCTCTAAATCTATAAGCCCTAATTTTACACTAATTAATCTCGTAGGCGTGCAAACCGTGGACTAAACTGGCGAGTCGGCCGCACGAATCTTTTGCAATTCGGCATATGGGCTTGAACTTAAAAACTATTCAATCTTTTAAACTCTTTCCGTGCGGCCGACTCGCCAGTTTAGTCCATTGCACGCCCACGAGATTAATTAGTGTAAAATTAGGGCTTATAAATTTAGAGCTGGGCACGTAGGGTTAGAAACTTGGCTCTACAAGAGATCTGATTACTTTCTGACAGTGCGAGCTACATGGTCTCGTTTTGGCAACATTTAACATGAAATGTTTTTGTGGGATTTCATTTCTTTTTGGTAAGGGATGATTTACTAAAAATCCTGAAAAACATATCTTATTATTTATAACAAAGATAAAAAGGACCCTCTATATCAATTTTCAGACCTCTAGCATCAAAATTTGCGGAAGTCTCATACAAGCTTTCACCCCCTAGTTTAAGGGGTTGGGGGGTAAAAGTTTCAAGTTTTAAGATTTTTTCGTTGTTTGTATACTATTACTAGCTTACATACCAGATTTCAGCTTTCTAGGACTTCAGGAAGTACCTTTTGAATTTTGATGATCAGTGATAAGTGACGAAATCGGGGGTTTTTAGACATTGATAAAATCTAAAGTATAAGAGCTACGACATTCAAACTTTGTATATTTCATGTATCATTATATCTACTACTAGTGTCATTATATCTTGAAATTTTCAACTATTTAACATCATCCAAAGCAAAGCTATTAGAGTTCAAAAAAACGACGAAACGTTTCGAGAAAAGGTAGGTAGTGCCCTTGCGCTTCGCTTGGCTCGTCTTGGCGGGGGCACTCCCGTGCCCCCAGATAATACATACTTTAAACACGAAACTACCAAACATACTTACAACAACACAAACACAATACAAACTTCACTTGAATACATACTTTGCTGAGTTTCTTGCTGGATTCTTCTCAACAGGGTTTTTTGAAACCTGTCGTAGATTCTTCGATTAAGTAACTGTACTTAAGTGCTTGAAAACTCTAAATTGAGAAAAAGGAAGACATTTATTCGTATGATATTTTTGACTTAGACTGATTTTGAATGTACAGTGACTTTCTTTGTCGTTTCCTCGTAATAACTCCTCGTCTAACTCACTTAGTATCCATCCAGCTGTTAGCCTGGAATTAGTAAACCGCCCGGGAGCACCCGCAACGCTGTCTTGACATGGTGGTGTGTTGCACGATATACCATTGTGAAGGTAAGCTTCAAATAGAGCGGACCCTAAACTTTGTGTGGGATGAGGCATCTTGATTGCTTGAGGCAAAATGTGGCTGGAAAGTTCGGGTTGCTTAAGCAAATAGAGAAAATACGCCGTGCCAGGCAAATCAAAAACGATTATTCAACACCATGTTTTTTTGCTTCCGTTGACTGCTACAAATGGTTTTAGACTCGTCTCGTCCCAGCCTATATATACGTCCTGCTGCAGGGCACAGGCCTCCTCTCAGAATGAGAGGGCTTCGGCGGTAGTTCCCACGCGGGCCCAGTGCGTATTGGAAACTTCACACACATCATTGAATTTCTTCGCAAGTGTATGCAGGTTTCCTCACGATTTTTTCCTTCACCGTAAAGCACATGGTTAATTTCAAATTTAATTTCGCACATAAATTCCGTAAAACTCAGAGGTGCGAGGCGGGATTTGAACCCACGACCCTCTGCTTGAGAGGCCAATAGGCCTAACCACTAGCTGCACAACTTGATCGATGATGATGATGAAATATGATCACTTAACTAACTGACATGGATTTTTTATTATTTCCAGAACCAGTAAGACTTGATCTGTCTGTGGTACCAGGTTATAGTTGAGTCCCGGGACACCCTGTATACAACAGGAAACTGATAGCGGTTGAAACGCTAGCAGAACAACCAACCCACTATTGGTCAAGTCCACTATAGTGACACATTTAAAATGACACGGCACATTTTCACTACACAACACTTCAATACTGTTACACTAGCGACTCAAAACTACATTTAAAATTTAAATCCCCAACCTGGCATGCTTGCACTAAAGCTGTAAATACTGCACGAGTCTGCCTTGAGTCTTGAGTGCGAAGGCCCGAGTCATGTAAGTCCCACGCTCCGAGCTCTCTTGATAATAAAAATAAATTGTATTTCTACGTGTATGGATTGTAATTTCTGTATTTTACTTGCTTGAGAGTTGCAATGGTGCTAGAATGAAAAACATTTTCGTTGTAAATTATCTAGTTCGTTCAGCTACACGGGTAAGTAATTGTAGAGCAAAGTGAGGTAAACGGAATCTTTGAAGTCTCAATGGCTGTCTGCGAATTAGCTGAGAGACTATACTCATCATTATCATCATCCCAGCCTATATACGTCCCACTGCAGGGCACAGGCCTCCTCTCAGAATGAGAAAGCTTAGGCCGTAGTTCCCACGCGGGCCCAGTACGGGTTGGGATCTTCACACACACCATTAAATTTCTTCGCAGGTGTATGCAGGTTTCCTCAAGATGTTTTCCTTCACCGTAAAGCTCATGGTATAATCTTGGACACCCTGTATAAATTTTTCTTCGTATTTGTTGAAACAAAAATATTTTAGTCCGATAGGCCATTAGGTTGAGGTAAAATCGTGATTAACGTCACTAAATCCAAACAGCTTTTTGGACGTGCCTCCTTAAATCGTGAAAATTATAAGGTTGCCGTTCAGAATGGCCCCAATTTGCATATTCAGCGTACACATATTTTCGGATATTCGTAGAAAATTACTACACTTCGTATTCATGTGAAGGTTTATTAAATATGTAAAAGTTGATGTACTTGAAGTCACGGAAAATGGTACACTCTGGTACCATTTTCTAGTACATTTTTCAGGTTCTAGACTAGCGTTAACCTTTGGGTTTGGCTTTTTTCCACCTCATCTGCATATACCATCAGATTAGATAGTCAATAGCTGGTCAGTCTTAAATAAAAAAAATCGAAATTATTTTATTTTGTCCTGAAAGCCAAGTGACCTAGTGGTTTGACCTCTTAAGAAGTGGGCATTGGGTTCGAGTTCACCTCTAAGTTTTTGGATTTTTTTGTGCGAGATTATATGAGCTTTACTGTATAAAGAAAACACCGTGATGAAACCTGTATACACTTGAGAACATCAACGGTGTGTGTGACGTTCACGATCCGCATTCGGGTCGCTTAGGACCTACGGCCCAAGTCCTCTCATTCTAAGAGAAGGTCTGAGCACTGCAGTGGGATGCATCTGTATACGTATAGCCTATGTTTCATCATAACGCACGTTAAATCCAATACCGTCACTATACAAAAAATGCATTTTTTTTGTTTTTTACGCCATCTTACGACACTTGTGATAAGCTACACTGTCATTTGAACGAAACACTCTAATATGCATCGGTTCCGCCAGATGGCGTAGGTACCCGAAGGACATTTCGCAAAGTTGATCACCGCTTGTAGTTCAAGGCTGTCCTTATGCTGATAACGACACGTCACTTGCGGCAATTAGGAAAATAATAAGTGGAACAGTGTCACTTTGTGTTTAAAGTTGGTTTCACTCAGCGATATTTAGTAAAATTGTAAGTGGAACAGTGCCAATTTGTGTTTAATGACGGTGTGCCATAGAAGCAAAAGGTGAGTTTTGCGAGTTTTTTGATAGAATACTGTCATTTTGGTCATAATGTCATTTTGTAACTTATTCATCTATATAGTTTCATAGTGTAATTAATTGTAATATGGACAGGTTACGGAAAGGAACACTCTTGCGGTTATTTGAATAAAAAATAAAAACCAAAATATGACTGACAATTCCCGAATAAATACATTGTTGCAGTTAATTTAAAATGGAAAAACGCGAAAGTTATTAGTCTTATTCCTAAAAAGACAAAATAGTATAGTGAAAATAAACGGATCACTCACGTCTTAAAACGAGTTGAACTCGACATGTTTCGGGCTAATTTTGGCCCTTCCTCTCGGAGTCGCACGTCACAGCGGCTGCCAAACGTGCACTTTTGGCAGCCGCCGTGACGTGCGACTCCGAGAGGAAGGGCTACGGATTAGCCCGAAACATGTCGAGTTAAACTCGTTTTAAGACGTGAGTGATCCGTTTATTTTCACTATGAGTGAGTCTCACGGTAGTTTCATATACAAAATAGTATCTTTATTTTGTTATTATTTATTCGTTATTAACAATTTTGAGTTCATAGATAGTTTTTTCTTTTTATTAATAGTTAAAAAACTAATGTTTTATGACATTATGGTTTTTCAGTGTTAAAAATAAAGCTTTATTTTCTTTGTTCAAGGATCTAGCATGTCCAGAGATAATAAAATATTGGAACTAGCACAAGAAAGTCGACAAAACAAAGAGCATGCGTAGGTTTCAACAAGGGTATGCGAGTTTAATTGGATAATTGAAATGATTTTTCCAATTTTACAATATCGCAACCGCTTCCGGAAAAGCAAAACGACGAAGATCGGTTAGCTCTTCAAGCTTACGCTCCAACAGCTTATCCATTTCTCTCAGTTTTAACACTTTCCAAGATATAAATGCAATTCACTTCTAACAGAAACGCACGCAAAAATGTGGAGGCTTCAACTTCCAATACTCACAAACGAAGTCAGTCAGTTAGTTCTTCGAGTTCTAGGTCTACTTCTTCCTCGTCTTTATCATCGGCTTCCAATGTTTCAGATCGTGGAATTGCTTTTTCGAACAGCCTTTGTCAAATACGAACTTAAATATTTTTTGTTAAAGTACTTCTAAGTGCAGAACTTATTACATTTTTAAGTTGTTTTTACTAAATAACTTATTGTTTTCTTTTTATTTAATGACTAGCTGCTGCCCGCGACTCCGTCTGCGAAGAATAGGGGTATAAAAAATAGCCTACGACCTATTTATTCTCAGACCTACTGACCATGGAGAAAAAAGTTTCATAAAAATCGGTCAAGCCGTTTCGGAGGAGTTCGATAACAAAGACCGTGACACGAGATTTATTTATATTAGATAAAAATTGCTATAATAACGTAAGCTACAAAAAATAATTCGATTATTCATATATTTTTGTAGAGTCAGTAACAGTTTTAGCATTAAATGAAAAATGTTAAGTGGAAGAATGTCACAAAAATTTAGTTTATTTAATAAAAATATCTAAGAAATGTAAAATATTTATTTTTGTTACATTAAATAGACAATCAACCATTAATCCTTAAGATAAAAATAATATATAGCATAACATGTACATAATCAGTTCGCTGTAACTAATCTTATTCATCAAAAATCTATTATTGTCTCTCCTGAACAAATATACATTTTTGGATAGTGCCGGTATTGGATTTAACGTGCGATAATCATTTCAGCCGTAGGACGTCCATTGCTGGACATTGATACCCAATCAATACGGTTGGAAGCGACTTGCATCCACCTTGAACCTGCGTCCTTTACCAAATCGTCCGTTCATCTCGTTAGAAATAACTATAAATTAAAAATTTTAAAAACCCCCAACGCAATTATGTCACTGTCAATGCCCGTTATGCGTCTAAGATCTCTTCCGCAGATAACATAAAAACTTTTAACAAAAAATTAAACCGCCGAAAAAACTGAAAAGCAAAAAATAATACCTTTTTTGTTTGACCTTAATCTAGGTACCAGTTTGAAGTCGGTGCGTCAGCACTTAGCCAGGAGGAGTGGACCTATAATCGTCTACTTGATTGGCTTCTATCACTCCTCCTGGCTCGTGCTGACGCACCGACTTCAAACTGGTACCTAGATTAAGGTCAAACAAAAAAGGTATTATTTTTTGTATTTCAAACTAAATACAAACTGAAATATAGATGCACAGAAAAAACCCCAGAAAAAAGACCAATGCTGGGAATCGAACCCAGGTCCTCAGCGTTCCGTGCTGCGTGCTTACCCCTACACCATCACTGGTCTAGAAGTTAGCGACGAATCTTTCCCATACATCGTACACTTCAGTCTGTTATAATCACATTAGGCAGTGATAAAGCGCATCTATGTTAATGCCCTCTACCGAGAGACTTCAACACTCCTTCGGAGCTACCCGCTCACCTGGACCAAGAGATGGCGCTACTAGGCCAACTTTTACAAGTTAAGTATGAAGTATCTTTTTCTATTTATTTTTTTATTTTCTTCAACTTCATTTTTTTTATTACTTTTACGGTCATCCCGTGAAACCATATATTTCAAACTAAATACAAACTGAAATATAGATGCTCAGAAAAAACCCCAGAAAAAAGACCAATGCTGGGAATCGAACCCAGGTCCTCAGCGTTCCGTGCTGCGTGCTTACCCCTACACCATCACTGGTCTAGAAATTAGTTAATAAAAAAAATGAAGTTGAAGAAAATAAAAAAATAAATAGAAAAAGATACTTCATACTTAACTTGTATTATTTTTTGCTTTTCAGTTTTTTCGGCGGTTTAATTTTTTGTTAAAAAGTTTTTATTTTATACTTTTTTCCATCCTTGGGGTAATTTTTTTTCCAAATTTATAATACCAACTCCAAGGTATACCCTATCTATCCAATAAAAAAGAATTATGAAAATCAGACTACTCTGTAAAAAGTTAGTCAATCATCCCCTGTTTTCCTACCCTTAGGGTAGGAATATTATTTCCAAATTTAAATGGGACCACCCTTGGGGTAAACGCTTTACAATAAAAAAAGAATCATCAAAATCCGACTACTCTGTAATAAGTTATGCGTGGTCATACATAAAAAAAAAATATATATATATATAATATATATATATATATATGTCGTCGCGCGCGTTATATTGGTAGCATTATAGTTGCTGATTTGACTACCTAGTACCGGATCTTATCTCTGATTGGTTGAATTAAATTGTAAAGTGCAGTGAACGCAGTGTGGTGGGGCGAGTATCGCTTTGGCGCCATTACACGAGGACAGAGTCGATGTTCACTTGATTGCCGACCGCCGTTGAGAACGGTCATGTCCTACTCCATCGAACCTGTCACGTTCACAGTCACTCCTGCCAGTACCTACCTACTGTGATTCCAAATAATTACACGTTGCAAGGTAATCTGCGTTTCTCTGTATCGCCCACTAACATGGAAACTCCACCACGAGACGACGGTGATGATCCACCTACCGCTCCGTTTCGTCTCTCGCCGTCATCAGAAGTGGGATACGCTCAAGCCCTACCATCATCATCGAATACCCTCCTGCAACTGCTGCTCGAACAACAGAATCAGAACATGGTACGCCTGATTGAAGCCATGCGGCCACCATCCTCGTCTTCTGTGGCAATCAAGCTGCCTGAGTTTAATCCTGACCTATCGGACGCCAATCCACGGTCCTGGTGCTCGACTGTGGACATCTGTCTGACCGAACATCCATTGGAAGGAGGAGCCCTAATTATTGCACTGAGTAAGGCTCTTAAATGATCATCATCAACCTGGCTTTCTCACGTCGCACGCTCAGGTATGACATGGCATGATTTCAAAAACCTGTTCTTGGCCCGCTATGACTCAGCTGAAACATGCGCAGCCACTATTGTTAACATCAATAATAGCCGGCCTAAAGAAGGAGAAAATCTTGTGGCATATGCCAGTCGCTTAATTACATCGCTAATGGCTAAATGGAAAGACCTGAATTCTGAAGAAATCGCCATTTCATACGTGCTCGCACATCTCGCACAATTTGACGGTAGAATTAACCGTTTGGCGTTTACTACCCCCATTAAAACAAGAACGAAATTAATTCAAGAAGTGCAAGCATTTTCTTTAAAACGCAAGCAAGAACGAAGCATAGATACCTACACACACGAAACAAAACGAAATCGGATGAATTTTATTCCTCGAGATGTGAACAAACAGATCCAGTGTCACAATTGTCATAAATTTGGACACAAATCGGTCGATTGCTACTTCAGAAACAAGAAACCAGCCCTAAATACACACGCCTCTTCGTCTTCAAGCTTCACTCCAAACTCGAAGAAGTTTGTGACCTGTTATCGCTGCGGAGAAGAAGGCCACATCGCTCCTTACTGCATCAAGGAAGGAGGCAGCGGAGTCGGCACGCCTGGCAAGGGCGCGGGCGTCGGTTCCGGCGGCGGTGGTGCCAGCGGCGCTGCGCTCGAGCGTCGGGTCAATGTTTGCGAGGTCACCGGTGTCCGTGGCGAACTTACACAATCTGGTGAGTCGTACCCTTTTTATTTCGATAGTGGCGCAGAATGTTCTCTTGTAAAGCAAAGTATAGCAAACCGGTTTTTGGGAGTGTTTGTGTAGTGCAACTAACGTGCACTTAGCCGGTGTTGGCAACGCTCACATTTACTGTACCGAACAGATTTCATGCGTGGTAATTATTGATGAGCATTGTTTAAATTTGTCGTTTCTTATCTTGCCAGATGATCGTATTCCGTATGATATTATGATATTTTAAACTTGGGACTGACTGTTAATTTATCTAAAGCGCGATTATCAATTACGAAACCGAGGTTGATATTAGCGAAACAAGAGAACGAGCTGTCCACAGTATTAAAAATAGTGCAACATACGAAAAATCTCGTTTTGACCGTAATAAGATTAAATTCGATAGGTTTGTTGTTGGTGATTTGGTTCTCATCCAAAATGAGGAGAGAAACTAGACAAAACTAGATTCTAAATACAACCCTTCAAAATTCTAGAAGTCCTCGAAGGTGATCGAAACACGTTAAAATCTATGACTAATAACAGAATTTATAAAAACGCTCACGATCGCCTTCGAAGAATGCCTCAAAGTGCTGTACCTGTTGAACTTAATGTTTGTGACCTAGAGTCTTATTCTGATAGTAATTAGAGATTTTTTTTGCCTAAATAACTAATATACACACACATGGCTCATTTTGTTTTGGGTTGTGCGTGCTACAGTACCGGCGTAGTTGTAACTGCGGTCGTTTCAGAGGCCGAACAGGGCGCGATGTGCGACCGGTGCTGTGGCAGCGGCCAGTCTTGTAATGACAGTTGTTGTTGTCCATGAGGACAGTGTTTCACTATGACTCCAGCGTAGTTGTAACTGCGATCTTATTAAAGGTCGATCAGAGCGCAATGTGCGACTGGAGGTGTGGTGTGATGAATGGCCCATGGGGGCTTATGGTTGGTCTATGGGGACCTTGTGTTTGGTCCGTGGGGACCTATTGGTTGGTCTATGAGGACCTGGTTATGATTGAAAGGCAAATGAATGCCAATATGTTGAGCCATGTTTGAGTAGCTGCGTGTGTGTATGTTTGAGTAGTTGAGATATTGTTTTGACATTTTATAAGGTGCTCTGTTTACTTTTGAGGCTTTCTTTTTACTTCAATCTTTGCGTTGCAAATTACAATCTTTTAGTCAGGATAAGCCGAGTGAATGGATATTCCAAACTATGCCTTTGTTCCAGATATACACGAGGACGTGTAGCGGTCAGTCTGGCCGTGTCGTCGCGCGCGTTATATTGGTAGCATTATAGTTGCTGATTTGACTACCTAGTACTGGATCTTATCTCTGATTGGTTGAATTAAATTGTAAAGTGCAGTGAACGCAGTGTGGTGGGGCGAGTATCGCTTTGGTGCCATTACACGAGGACAGAGTCGATGTTCACTTGATTGCCGACCGCCGTTGAGAACGGTCATGTCCTACTCCATCGAACCGTCACGTTCACAGTCACTCCTGCCAGTACCTACCTACTGTGATTCCAAATAATTACACGTTGCAAGGTAATCTGCGTTTCTCTGTATCGCCCACTAACATGGAAACTCCACCACGAGACGACTGTGATGATCCACCTACCGCTCCGTTTCGTCTCTCGCCGTCATATATATAATATCGTCGAATTGAGAACCTCCTCCTTTTGTTTTCGTCGGTTGAAAAGAGCTGATAGCTTTGAAACGGCTGCACCGATTTTGATGAAACATACCTAAGAACCATCGCCAAGAAACCTGCTTTCTATTAAAAAAACCCGCATCCAAATCGGTGCACCCGCTTAAGAGCTATGATGCCACAGACAGACAGACAGACACACACACATAGCGGTCAAACTTATAACACCCCTCTTTTTGTGTCGGGGGTTAAAAAATAGGAGTATACCTATAATATTAGTATGTACAGTTCATGGCCGAAAGTGTTCAATCCCAAAGGATCCTAACAATGTTGAGCCATATTATACAGTTTCAGTTCAGCGTGCTTGCGGAAAACTGTACACAGTAATTTTGTTATAAAACTTTGATTTTCGTAAATTGCAACCAATTCTGCGGCGGCCGAAATATGACTTTAATATTAGAATATTACAAAGGAAACTTTTATTTTGACAACAAGCTATACGTAGAAAAGAAAATTAACAACTCGCTACACGTGGCGTCGCTTGTGTAAACCATTAGGTTTAGGAATAGAGATTCATATTACAAAATTCCAGTAGAAATTACGTCGCTTAACTATGCGACTTGTATTTTTTTTATTCCAGAACCAATACATTATGACCTTTTAACCAAACCAGTATCAGGTTATCGTCGAGGCTTGAGATATCGTGTATAGACTAGATAATGAAGCTTAAAATCTCCTAGAATTCATTATCGCTCAACTAAGTGACATGGAGTTTTTAAATAATTTATTGAATCAATATATTAATGAACTAAAACGATACACAAGCATAAACGTAACTATTGTAAGGTCGCGGGTGAGCAAAGTAATTGTTTTAGTTCATGGAGTTTTTTTTATCTTTTCCGGAACTGGTACAACTTGACCTTTAACCGGTTCACCAGGTTATCGTAGAGCGTTGAGACACCCTGTATAGAAGCTAACAATCTCCTAGAATCTCGCTTGATTCTTTCATTTCATTACAGGCTAGTGCTGTCGCGATTTCTTCATATAAATGTAAATACGTGTGGGGCGTGAATTACCTTCTCACAATGGGGTTTGATTTCCACTGGCAGAGGGAATTTTTTATCGTTTTTTTCTGGGTTCCGTGGGTACGAGAACCATTTCGAAATCCGTCTTGAGAACTGAATATGTATTATAATAACGAAGTTCGAAAGACCGAATGTATTGAAATATTGAATGGGTCAAAATACCGAAAAGTTGTTTTTATGAAACAGTAAACTTCTCATGGTTTATTAATATGGGAGTGTACAGAACCCATTAGGTTAGATTAGCGTTATAAGAACCTTAAAAAGTTTAGAGTTTTGGAAATAAAATCGGTACTTAAATCCATCCGAGATTTTAATAGATTCGGAATTTAAATTAAATTTTTAGACATTCTCAATTTTATTTTATCAATGGGTTCTATTTTAAGTATAATTTGGAAAATATATTATCTAATCGGCAAGCCGTGAAAATAAATACAAAAATCAAGAAATGAAAATACCTATTCAAACAACTGATTCAGATCAGAGGGTTCAACACCAAATTTTTTCGAAATTTATGTGCGAAATTATACAGAGAAACATTGCGAGGACCTCGCACACCTTCAAAGAAATTCGATGGTGTGTATAAAGTTCCCGATCCGCACTGGGCCCACGTGGGAACTCCTTTCCAAGCCCTCTTATTCTGAGACGAGGCGCGTGCTCTGCAGGGGAACGTTTAGGCCAAGGCGATGATGATGAGCTTTATTTATTACAGTCAAAATAAAAAATAAAAATTTTTGCGCCGGTAATATTTTCTTTCCCATTGGATACTGATATGTTAGTCCAACTGAGTGGACTCAGTACACGTGAAACGTCTTTATGTGTCTTATCAGTTGTAGGCTATTTTCTTGCCCACTGGGTTGATTCCAGTACTTAGTCTTGAATCGGGATTGAACTAGCTCGGCCTAGTTGGCCTAAATCCAAAAATATCCTAACGATTTTACTCTAGACTAAAATGTTTAGGTAGTCGACGAAGTAACTTGCTCATTTTAATTCAATATAATGTCTTATTTTTCTGTGATTATTTTTTTTTTATGCGGACGGCACGAGACCGGTCTGTATGCGAGCCTTGGGGGAGGCTTATGTTCAGCAGTGGACGTCTTTCGGCTGAAATGATGATGATGATAATATGTTCTATGATTTTTGTTTGTTATATATTGTATATATAAATAATAAACATAATAAATAAGTAAATATTAGGGGACAATCTTACACAAATCGACCTAGTCCCAAACTAAGCAAAGCTTGTACTATGGGTACTAGACGACGATAAATATACTTATATAGATAAATAAATACTTAAATACATAGAAAACATCCATAACTTAAGAAAAAATATTCGTGCTCATCACACAAATAAATGCCCTTACCGGGATTCGAACCCAGGACATCTTGCTTCGTATAGGGGTCTTAAACAGTGTAAGAAACAAAAGTTTTTCTTGTGGACATAAAATTAGCGACTCCGAGTGAGCAAACTTAAGATTTATTTAAATGGGCCTAAAGTTGGCCAAGCGTCCCACACGACTAAAAAATATTGCCTATAGACTTTTGCCATGCCCACACCAGAGACGAAAACAAAAAAAAAATACAAAAATATGTGTGTTGTGTACGGTCACGTGCAAAAATATATATACGTTAACAAGGTGTCAAAAATATCTATACAACTCTATGTCAATAACCATAAGGTTGATGTTTACATATTTTGACGCGATGACTGTATACATATTTATGCTTTCGACTGTACAATATGGGTCAATAGACCTAGATTTTAATTTGTTGTTATTTTTGTCAGTTACTACACCATAAAAAGAACACAATGCTCAACTTTATGGATTTTAGTATCAATAATGGAACCGTTAACGTTTTTGACCACTCGCGCTTGACGAATTTTCTCCGTAACCAAAGAAAAGTCAATTGACTCCTATTGTCGACTTGGAACACGTTCTGTCCCGCTTGCACTCGCAGTAACGTAAGTAGCTGTTTCATTGCGGATGCAGTTTTGGAATGGTTAAATTAAATGTCACTGTAATGCAATGAGGGTTGCAGGGGTCGTAATGATGAAAAATAGTTGTATAACGTAATTAAATTAAAGTGATTAAATTAATGTCATTTAGATCCTTTCATCATCATCATCAGCCTATGCTCGTCCACTGCTGGACATAGGCCTCTCCCATGGCACGCCACTGAGCACGATGCTCGTCCACTGCTGGACATAGGCCTCTCCCATGGCACGCCACTGAGCACGATGCTCGTCCACTGCTGGACATAGGCCTCTCCCATGGCACGCCACTGAGCACGATGCTCGTCCACTGCTGGACATAGGCCTCTCCCATGGCACGCCACTGAGCACGATGCTCGGCCACTGCTGGACATAGGCCTCTCCCATGGCACGCCACTGAGCACGATGCTCGTCCACTGCTGGACATAGGCCTCTCCCATGGCACGCCACTGAGCACGATGCTCGTCCACTGCTGGACATAGGCCTCTCCCATGGCACGCCACTGAGCACGATGCTCGGCCACTGCTGGACATAGGCCTCTCCCATGGCACGCCACTGAGCACGATGCTCGTCCACTGCTGGACATAGGCCTCTCCCGTGGCACGCCACTGAGCTTCAGTACTTTACGTTACTTCAATTATAATTTGGCTTCTTAAATTTGATAAATATCATGGTACAGTTGACACCAATTGATCTAGTCGCAAAATAAACAAAGCTATTAGAAGGTTGAGTACTGGAAAACGAATATAATACATACTTAAATACATCATCCAAAATCGAGGACACGCGATCTCTAGTCTCAAATAGCTATGTAGGTACAGTAATTATGTTAAAAAAAATGCTGTGTTAAGGGGAAATATTTTAGATGTATAAAATATTTTAGATGGATGTCCTAGGTTGCGGTCACTTACCATCAGGTGATGTGCATGCTTGTTTGCCACCATATTCCTTAAGAGAAACAAATCCAAATTTTAAATGTCGATTTAAGAAACGCACTCACGTACACGCGCGCATTCACACAAACCTACACCGGGAAATTCTACAGCTACACTGCTACCATACCATTTATTCCTTATACTTACACAAAATGCTCGCTATTGACAAAGAATTAATTCCCGTTTCATTAAATCAACATGTCATTACATTGTCGACGGTTTGTCCGCTACATATTTCAACGTCTGAAACTCGCACATAATCTATTATTACTGCATCGCCAAGAAATTACAGCCCCCGATAGATTGCCATCACGAGGGGAAAAGACAATTTATCCACACCCCAGCTAAGGGAAGTAATCGACGCTTGATTGAAATTACTAGTTTTTGGCTATGAAAAAAGTAACAACTAAGAATCGCTTCTTATGTCCTTCTAGCCTACTTTGGGCTTGTCGCAGGCCCATCTCTAATTATAATCAAATTCCGATCGAAAACTTCACACACCATAAAATTGTTACCTACAGTATTATGCTGATATCCTCACAATATTTTCTTCACTGTAAAGCTCGCGGTGAATTTTAAATGGTATTTCGCGTTTCAAATCTCAGAAATTCAAGCCTTAATTTGAATCTACGACCATTATACTATAGGTCACTTCTACTAGACTATGACGGTTACCCTCGTTCACTGCCTCCTAAAGTGATAATCGTGATTTGTGAAGCATATTTGACTGTCAATAGATCCTGATGAACTATGATTAGGCTTCGCAGGGACACTACATTTAACACAATTATTATAATAGCCAGAACCCCAAATCGCAATAAATAATGACTGCAACGGAGTTGCAACTGCATAATGGAAGTAAATGGGTCGGCGATAATGGTTGGTATTGAATTATGGCCGTTTGTGATTTGTGATGTTTATGGATGCCAAAATTGGGTAAGATTTCGTACTGTCAAATTGCCATTATTAAGACGGCGACGAACATTTTTAAGCGCCTTCAAAAATGTATACATTTTATTTATTATTCGTTACTTTGCGGAGGTCCAAGTTAACGAACTGTAACAATTACTTTGATCTCTCGCGACCTTACGATAGTTACGTTTATGTAAGAAATGCGTGTTCATGCAGTTCATTTCTTACATAAACGTAAGTAGAGCAAAGTAACAGATCTGTTACTTATCTCATACTGTCATTTATAAAGCGATTTGAATTTTTTTCACGGGTTTGAAAGAGTATGTTTCCAATTAGGTCACATTGTTACCTAAGTCAGGATCTGACGAGTGGAAAGGGAAATCGAGGGAACTCTTCAAATGCTGTAGGGAGACATACAGAGTGCTCAAAAACTCAACGATAAGCTGGTACCGGGGGACGGGAAAAGTTATACAGATCTAAAAAAAAGAAAAAAAAAAACATGTTAATTAGTTTAGTTAAGCGATAATAGAAATTTTTGAATAAAGAAATCTTATCATATGTATTAAAAGTGATAGTCGCTCTAATTATTGCCAGGCGAGAATTCAAGTTAAACTATGTAATTTAATTTAGTATAATAATGATTTATTTAGTTATAAACTTATTGTTTTAGAGTCCTAATTGTACCTATTTTCCGGGATATAAAGTACCTATCCTATTTAATCCAGGTTATAAACTACCTCGTATCCGTCAAACCTTTTTACCTTTTTTAGACGACCAGATGGCCTAGTGGTTAGATAACCTGACTACGAAGCTTGAGGTCCCGGGTTCGATTCCCGTGTCGGGGCAGATATTTGTATGAAAAATACGAATGTTTGTTCTCGGGTCTTGGGTGTTTAATATGTATATAAGTATGTATCTATCTATATAAGTATGTTTATCCGTTGCCTAGTACCCATAACACAAGCTTTACTTAGCTTACTTTGGGACTAGGTCAATTGGTGTGAATTGTCCCGTGATATTTATTTATTTATTTATTTTTAGCGTGAAATAGTAACAAACATCCATCCATACAAACTTTTGCGTTTATAACACGTTCACGGACACTACGCCGAGGGACGTATAATTATAACCCGCGTGATATGGCACCACCGGCTGTAGGCGGTGGTTTAAATTACACTAAAAGTGGAACTACGTCAACGGCCTGTTAGTTTTCATAGTATTTTTAGGAAGCATACTTAATATGACTGTCATTATGCCGCTTTAGGCTGAATCACAAACAGTGTTCGTACCTTTCTGTCCGTTGGTTGGCACCACACTACACTCACACTGCACTTACTAAAACACTATAACTATCACTATATATTACACTGCACTGGATTGATTTGAACTGACGAAGGATTGCGACGGTCTCCTTACCAATAAATTTAAACAGAATATCATTAGCTAGTTTGAGTTTCGGGACAGCGCCATCTAGCGAGAAACATTGGAACTAATTCTCAACAAACAGCTAGTGCCACAGTAAATACTCCTCTTGGATATACGTTGGCTCCGTCAGTCATCATCATCATCATCCCAGCCTATATACGTCCCACTGCAGGGCACAGGCCTCCTCTCAGAATGAGAGGGCTTGGGCCGTTGTTCCCACGCGGGCCCAGTGCAGATTGGGAACTTCACACACACCATTGAATTTCTTCCCCTGCATACCTCACGATGTTTTCCTTCTCCGTCAGTCATACATGAAAACTATTATTGTGACACTACGCCGGTGATCAGATAATTTAATTTGGGTTGCTACGAAATTCGAAGTTCGAAGTTCGGATCGTGCGGTCCCTCTCACTCTCGTAATAAATACCATTAGCGTGAGCGGAACGGCATGAAACGAAGTTCGAATTTCGCGCTTCGTAGTATAGGGCCGGCCAGTCTTCTTCTATGGCCGTTAATGCCGCAACATTTACTTTCAAAACGAAACAACATGACTACGATGGATTTTAGGGGGCAAAATTGAATGACAAAGTATAAACCCCCGTTTAACGACCGCTTTAGCCTATTTGGTAGTGACCCCTGCCTACGAAGCAAGAGGTCCTGGGTTCAAATCCCGGTAAGGGCATTTATTTGTGTGATGAGCACGAATATTTGTTCCTGAGTTATGGATGTTTTCTATGTATTTAAGTATTTATTTATCTATATCCGTTGCTTAGTACCCATAACACAAGCTTTGCTAAGCTTACTTTGGGACTAGGTCAATTGGTGTGAATTGTCCCATGACATTTATTTATTTATTTATTTTATTTATTTAAACCCAATTATCGATGCTTTTCCCATGTTAGTGATGACTCCAAGTTTTGTTTGTGAAAATATAATTTTATAGAAAGTATAAAAAAATAAAATAAAGTAACAACTATTTATTGTAACTTTTTTATAGTAGAATGGTAAACATTAGGTATTAGTCTTTGATCAATTATAACTGAAGATACACATTGCCGAACAAAATCCCCTTCAAAGAATGTCCGAACTTTTTTATTTGTTTGCATAACAATTAAAATCATCACCTACACAGAAATTTGAACCTAGTCATTGCTTCATTACAGTCGAATTTCGGTTGACACTTGACAGCTAAACTTTACAATTTCACGCAACGTACTGAGAAAAAAGAAGGCCACTTTTATCAAAGTGGCGCTCATTTGGCTCGGACATTTTCGGGCGCGCGACTGTGGATCTACTGTTATAATTGATCAAACGTATTAGTACCAAATAAGCATTGTGTAAACTTTATCATCTGCTCTAAAACAATACTTTAAAAAAAAATACACACTTGGAAACAAAGCTGGATAGGCGATCACTAGTAGGTATGTGGAAAAAGCGTTTATAGTTGAATTTATCGATAAAGGAATTTCATACCTGTTATAAATTTGGCTCCTTAAATTCCGATGTCTGAACGAACATGACAATCGACAATCCGTCCACAGACGTATGACACGGTACGGAAAAATTGTATGCCTAGCTCAAATTATTGGGAGTGGGCTTGTGTCCGTGAACGTGATAATATTAGTAAGATGAGATGAAATTTACCTCATCAAACTACCAAAAACTAATTCATTTACCGAATATATCCGTGGCTATTGCTACTTTCATTAATCGTTTCCATCTCCCATTAATTAACGCGAAAACTTTCACGGCGATTTGACGGCCCAATCCGATTACAGTGGACACTTTGACGTGCGCACCAACAAAGTCCTATGTCTTATCTTTAAGCCACTCTACTTTGAATCTTATTCTGTAGACCGCAGAGTGCATTTTTGGTTGTGCATGACTCTAAAGGTCAAAGTGGATAACGTTCGTCGTACTAAAAGGTTCCGTTGGAGACTTTTAAAGGTTCACTGAAGTTTGTTACAGATTTTTGAATAGATCAGAGCTTGTTCTCGTAAAGTACGTTTCCAGAGCAAACGGAATAAAGGCCAATGACACGAACTACTATGTTAGCGCCGAAACAAAATGATACGTATCGCTCTCCGTGTACTTCTGTGTCGTTCCCGCGTAGTGCTGCGTTTCGTGGTACGGGGTGGTTTAACGACGGTGTCAGAGATCAAAAACCTGTTTCGACGTATATTGTTTTACAATATTTTTACTCGTAGTTATTATTACACTCGGGACTTATATAGACCGAGATGACGATTGGTCTTATAAACATGTCTTAATTTGCTTGCCATAAAATCTGATTGCTTAGTGCCACAAAACACATAAAATTAATGAAGTTAAAATTACACAAACATACAGGGGCTTAAAAGTACTGAAATACCTTTTATTTGAAGTTACACTGTAACGGCTTAAATAAATCAGTAAAGAATTGTATTCGCAAATAAATTCACTATCATTATTTTTAATAGTCTTTAACCAAGATTAATCCAAAGAAAAAGCGACTTTACGTCGCAAATAACACAATTGAAATACGCGCGAATGACAATTCACACTACATTCTGAATCACACTTGGTACTGTCACGTAAAATACAAAAACTCCTGCAAGGTAATGTCGGGGAAAAAAGTGCGCTTTTGTTTTTTTTTCGACGCGACAATCCCGTCACTCAGCCGGTTTAATTGCGAGTACTAAAACAAACGAGGGACGCCGCGGAGCTTCCGAACTGAGGGGGTGAGGCAGACGGGCGGGTTTTTAAACGCTTTGATTAATTCTGGTTCATACACTTTAAGTGACAGTGGACAGGTGCGTGCTACTGGTCATAGTGTAGTCTGGAAGTATTTTTAACGTGGATCGACAATCTATGAAAAATCAGAAAGCCGTTAGCTGAGGGTTAAACACAAAATCGATCGTCGTAGTGCGGAAGGCCTGACGTGCTCAACAGTGTATTTTTTCCGGCTGGTATGATGTTAATGATGATGATGCTGGTTTAAGAAACATTTTAGAATGTTATGTGTTAATGAAAATGTTTTGGCCGCGGCTAAGCGCCCGTTAAAAAACAAAAATCAGCCATTTCATTATCCAATAACAATTTAAAAAAAATGTTCTTGTTGCATCTATATTGAGTGGCAAGGTACTTATATGTTTGACAATTTAGAGTATTGTTTGCAATGAAACTTAGTAATGCAAGTCTCCAACTGTCTTACTTTTTGTTCCAGGTATGTTTATCTACATTTCATTCAACACTTCCAGCAGCTATTGTAAGTTTTTTTTCACTCCACTCGTCTCTAGTTAAAATTACATTTAACTATATAGCCTTCGATTTACACTGCATACTATTTAATTGTTACTATGCTAAGTCATTGAAAAAAATTGCATTGCATCCAGTTCGTGCAGTATTCAGCTTCTAAAATAATAATTATGATATAGACTTTTGTAACGCCCTCCTTTTTTAACTACGAGTTAAGCCGCGTTCCAACCGCCCGTCTATAACCATTAAGTGCATACTCAGTTGATGTTTTTACACTTTTAATCCTTCCACCAATGACATTAATTTGACGCGCGCATTGTCCGGCCGGCAGCCAATCAAACGCCAGAACGAGGTCGTTACGACGCAGTTCCGTTTTCAAATCGTTCCATTTAATTAGGATTCTGATTCGGTCATTTGTGGTGATTTGATTTCATGATGTGATGTTGTTATTGAGACATTTTGTTGTATTGAGTCAATTGAATATGAAATGGCGTCTATTTAGACATGAACTTAGACTGGCTTCGAATGTAAATGACTCCATTGTTTGGTTCCATTTGAACATTTTAGATGTCGTCTGGCAATTTTAGTATAGGGTATGACGATAATAACACTACGAGGGGCGTTCAATATAAAGTGAGAATGAGATGCAAACTCTTTCAAAATTAGGAAATTAAATACTGGCCGGTAAAGCTAATCTATCTAGCAGATTGCTATGAAAAAAAAAACTAACTGTCTTTTGTTTAAAAAAATATACGGTAATTTCTTTGCAATGCTATTGAGTACGTTAGCGAAAATGGAGAAAATTGAACAGCGCGCCGTTATCAAATACTTGTGTTTGAAAAATTTTTCTACGGACCAAGTCAATTTGGATTTGCGGGACACTTTAGGGTCTAATGCTCCTCCGTATTCGACAGTCGCACGTTGGTGCGCCGAATTTAGACGTGGAAGAACATCGACAATGGACGAACCCCGCTCCGGACGCCCTACTACAGCAGTAACTGAAGAGATTGTGAAAAAAGTCGAAAACTCAGTTTTGGCGGATTGTCGTGTCACGGTTCGTTTTATTGCTGAAAATGTAAAGATTTCAACGGGGAGCGTGCATAATATTTTACATGAACGCTTGGGTATGAAAAAGGTATCTGCGCGTTGGGTACCAAGAATGCTTGCTGACACGCAAAAACAAACTAGACTAGAGATTTGTCAAAAAGCTTTGAACCTGATGCAGCAAGACCGGGAACTTTTTTTGGCGCGATTTATAACAATGGACGAAACATGGCTCCATCATTACGACCCAGAAACGAAACTGCAGTCTATGACATGGAAAAGGCCATCATCTCCAACTCCGAAGAAATTCAAGGTGAGCCCATCTGCCGGTAAGGTCATGGGCTCTGTTTTTTGGGATGGTAAAGGGGTATTAATGATTGAGTATCTCGAGCATGGAGCCACTATTACGGGCACATTATACGCCAAACAAATAGCAACATTGCACAATGAGATCCGCGAAAAACGGCGAGGTAAACTCTCGAAAGTTGTGCTGTTCCACCAGGACAATGCCCCGGCACACAAGTCCGCCGTTGCAATGGCTGCAATTCGTGATGCTGGGTTCAATATCCTTAAGCATCCTCCGTATTCACCAGATCTCGCTCCCAGTTAATTTCTACCTATTCCGAGATTGAAACAATACCTGAGAGGCCAGAAATTTGAAGACGACGACGCGGTAGTCGCTGCAGTACAAGATTTTTTAAGTACTCAAGATGAGACCTTTTTTAAAAATGGAATTTTAAGGTTAGAAAAAAGATATACTAAGTATATTATGCTAAAAGGTGACTATGTCGAAAAATAAAATGACATTTAGTAAAAGTTGTTTATAACATACTTATTCTCACTTTTTATTGAACGCCCCTAGTATACAGTATCATAAAACTTTGTTCATTGACACTTATATCTGATAAGCTGCTCCCTCCGGCTTCGTGTATATCTATTAGAAAGAAATTTTCTATTTCACTTACTCGTTCGAATGTACTATCTGAACATATGCTTAATTTTTCATTATTCCGTACAATTTTTCATATTTCATAGTTGATATTTGAAATATTGTCTAAATGATTTAATTTGCAGTCGTAGAATGAACAAGTTCGTCATAACAAAGTCGAATTTTTCTTATAGACAAGTTACGTTGACGTCAAGGAATCGCACGAAATTGCAATGATGGTATCGACAGAAGCTGTTTGCGTTTAGTTTTAATGTTCGTAAGCGAATAAGTTAAATTATAGTACATATTTGAGAACTGACGAACCTGCAATGATTCTGTTCTCTTTGGCAAAAATCTCTCGAAAATGTATGTACTTTATAATGGTATTGGCGATGAACCGGTTGGCAGGTGAATAAAGCCACTGCCAAGCACGTATCAAATATTATGTCGCGTAAATTATAACATCATCATCTTCTTCATCATCATCATCATCTCATCCTAAATGTACACATACGTCCCACTGCAGGACACAGGCTTCCTCTTAGAGAGGGCTTAGACCGTAGTAGGCTAGACGACTAAAAAAAACTGGTTAATCCGTCAGTTAGATTATTAAAAAATATTGTACACCTATTTTTTCTTTTGTTTGACAAACAAAAAATGACGAGGATACAGTGCTTAGAAGTTTCGAGTGACGTCACTATATGGTTTCAATTTTTACCTAAGAGTGACGTCACAAGCGCCCACTCTAGAAGTTTGATGATCTATGCCTTTGACGAGTTTTAATAATTTGATAAACCAAAAAATAGGTGTCCCATATTTTTCCACTATCTAACTGACGGACTAAATAGAATGACATATTTGTAACCCAGCCGTCATCCCTGTTCCCACTCGAGCCAGTGCTCAGCCCAGTCCAGCATTGGGAACTTCACAGTTCACACACATCATTGAAACCAGATAAATTTCGAAAAACTCAGAATGTTACGGCAGTCACAGCTTAAAGGTGCCAAACCGCCGCTTAAAAAACGGTGACGTTACGGAATCGCAGTGACGCACCGTAAACGTCACAACTTTACTATGGAGAGCATGCGGTAAATTCTGACGTCTACGGCACGTCACTGCGATTCCGTAACGTTTCCGTATTTTAAGCAGCGGTATGGCCGAACCTTAATACTGTTTAAAAACTTTCGTGATTTTCACTCATAATTATTAGACTAAACGGGACTTATCACACAATATTTACTTCGACGTTTCGGCCACATTACAGCAGCCGTGGCCACAAGTTGGTGTTGGTGTTGCCACGGCTGCTGCAATGTGGCTGAAACGTCGAGGTACCTAAGTATTGTTTGCGTGATAAGTCCCGTTTAGTATGATAATTATGGATCACAGCTTTTTTGCTTTAGGCTATAATGGTGCACGTAACATTTATTTTATTCATAAACTTGCGTTTCCATGTGGCCGACACTTAACGCGACATTTTCTCCCAAGTGTTCCCCCACAAGTCGCGAATTAAACGCGACATGGCGACATGTCATCTCAATCCCCTTACGATGGCATCAGCTGACGGCAGATTGTGAAATAATTGCAGTACTTGTAATGGCGGGAGAGGCATACGCGGGAAGGCACTGGAAATGTCTTTAGGGTTCTGTGCTCGAAGGGTGACATACAGAACCCTGAAACTGTCGCTGCACTGTCCATCTATCGGTTTATCTATCGAATATATTATATATATACTGCAGTAGTATATATTATGTGTGTATATGTGTATTCACGATCATTTTTAATCGGTGATCAGAACCAATTTTTCTAGATCAGTATTCGGCGGCGGCCATGTTGAAGTCACAGTAACGTGAAAAAGAAAACAAGTATTTTGTAAACGATGTTTATTTGGAAAAACACTTTTGATTAAAATCATTGTCATTCTACACATGGTTTAGTCTATGAGCCTAAAATCTCTTTGACAAGTCAGTTTCTTAAACAAACTTTGACGTGTGACCTGTCGAATTTTCCGCCAAAGCTACTACTTAGCTTCAATAAATGTAGGATGACCATGCATTCGGTGGAGATGGAGAAAATTTTAACAGTAACTTTTTTTAGTTTATCAGAGACTAAATGGCTCCAACCTTTAAATTCCAATTAAATTCCATTTTGGCTAGGGATCTACATTTTCGACCTCTGATCAGTGACCTCTGAGTGTATATACTGTGATATCAACTATTGCCACTACAACTACACTACTATATTCTGAGATTAGGCTTGTGCCCCGCAGTGGGATACGTGTAGGCTGAGATGATGATGATGAATTATTAGGTTGTGCACCTAAGACCTATTGTATTTATATTTTCTGGCAATAAACGTATTTGTATTTGTGTATTTTCGTCGTACATTCCAGAATGACAATATTTGATCAAGTCGCGCAAGTCGGTATTGCCAACGAAATTTCTGTAAAAAAATGCAATCAATCCCATTCGTCAGTTACCTTGCCTGTCAGTTCTTCAACTTACTAACCAATGGCTTCTTGTCATTCTTAGGATATCGTAGCGTAGCTTAATGGGACAAAGGAATCTTTATAAGACCATTCGCTGTCCGTCTGTCCGTCGTCATCCTTCTCGAGAACGCGTAGAAGCATCAAATTGAAACTAATATCAAAACTCAAGTCTTCATTCCTTTGAAGCTAGAAAACGAGATAGGTTTCTAAGTTCACTCTATATTGTAGCCATCTTCAAATCTAGAACAAGCATTCATTATTAAAGGTGTGCTCTATAACTAAAGCTATTATGCACAGTGGGTACTAGCAAACGCGCCAAAGACTTATGACAGATTTCCTAAACCCTCAGAAGTAAAAAAAAAACGTTATATGAATCTGGGGTCCAATCGATAGTTTTAACTTTCTTTTTTTTTCAAACAAAAAATATTAATAATTCCGAACTTCAGGATAGCAAGGCCAGGAACGAGCTGGCAATGCATTCTAAATTAATTGTTATGATCTGTTTTAAAAAAAACTTTTTAGAATTGAAGAGTGGCAACGTTGCCTATCATTACGGAGCTCAGGGAGTATTGCATTGCATAATTTGTGGAAGTTATTATTTTACAAAAAATTAAGAATCTCCTAAACCAAGCCAAATCGACCTGACTTTACACTGCAATTTTGGCTTAAAATATTCTGAGGAATCTTTGTTTTTAAATTGTCAGATTACTCGTTGGCCAGGGTGTATAAGAATGGCTTTATTTCGCATAGCAACCATATTTTGCAGCACCAAACAAAGTTCAACCAGCGGTAACAGAAATCCTCCAAACTGTCACAATAGAAACTTGTCAGGGAAACGTCCTGGAACAAGCACGCACTTTTATCTCAAGCGGTGACAGTATCGCATGTCAATCTTACGCACGCCGAGATCGCGCGTCTAGCTTGAGGGTTGTCATACGCCCCAGTACGCCGGGACATGTCCCGATTTAAAATGTGCTGCCCGGCCAATAGTGATGACTTACCTGAATCCAGTACATTTCCGGTGCTTATTCATCATACCAGCCTAAATATTTTAAAAGTAAATTAAAACAAAAGTTGAAGAAAAAAAGACAATTTTTTTTTATTTTAGAATAGGTAAACATTTTTGAACGTCGAAAAATTTACCAAAGTTTTCGAAAAACATCTCTAATGAGAATATTTTTGTCAAAATAAATCAACAATGTTATTTGATCACAAAGTACGTAACACAGATCTTACATAATAATGAAGGTTGCTTATTTCCCTTATAAATCCCGTTTTGATTTATACCTACAACTTATTCGGCTTTCAATTGTCCCCATATTTATGACAACCCTAAGCTAGAGCCTATTGTGTCACGGTGCTACCAAGATAGGGGTATTATGTTTCGCATTGGCTTAGAAACGTCATTTTGGCTGCTGCTTTGTACATCACAGTCTATATTTGAATATAATTGAAGATAGTTTTAGGAATATGCTAGATGCGTGATCGTGAGTTGCCACTCACTCCATTTCACGTTCTATAGAAATCACGCGTTATCAAGCCAACTGAATTGTTACTCGCTGTGGAACTTTTTGACAGAATAAGTTTAGTTATAGCAACAACGCATTGCTTTACAAAGGAGTTAATTGAAGACGTGAGTGGATGAAGGGGGTATGTCGCATATTTTTCTTTTTCGGTTTTATGCCATAATTGAACGTTCTAAGTCATAATGCAACACCGAAAGCTATCAGTTCTCATGTTTTTAAACTTAACAGCTTTAAACCCAGTGTATGAAGGACCTATGTACAAGAATAAGTTACTGAATGAAGGTGCTAAGGGCACATGACTCTAGAAGTAGTTACCAGTTTGCGAGTGAATGTAACAGAAGAAAGTGTCATGTACGCACTCAGCTCCTTCATCCATATTATGAGACAAACTTTTATTTTCTCTTATTCTGACATATCCGATATCCCAAAAAAAAAGGAAACATTAGGGATCAGCTGAAATTTATAAACTCTGAATGCAGGTAGGTATTTTTACGAAGAAATTCTACTAAATCAATAAATTTTGTTACAACAAACACTTTCATTTATTTAACTTCTTTTCTTTGCAGAACAGCTTAAAGGAGAAAGAAGGGGTTATGTACTTTTTTTTATATAAAAAAATGTTTTTTAAAAGCATTTATTAAAAAAATCAATAGATCAGACTATTTGGTTGATTTTTATAAAAGTAACAATACCCTATTCAATTTAAAAACAAAATTACAACGTAAAAACCTTTAACTGCGATTTACTCGAAATAATGTTTTTCTGACATACCCCCTTCATCCACTCATGTCTTCAATTATGAAATTAAAGGGTTCCGTCGAATTACGAGTAGCAATGGTTGACACCCTGGTGTGACGACGAGTCTGGCCCCATTATGAACGACCGAATAACCTTGTGGTGGAATCTGACTACGAAGCTTGAGGTCTCGGTTACGATCCTCGGCTGTTTCCTTTTTGTACGTTCCGCATGGTTCACAATATGCGTTGTATACATTTTGCGTATTGTAGATTTTGCTATTATTGGTTACATTTTGCGTGTTGTGTATATTTTGCGCTTTGTGCATTTTTCTCCGAAGCGCTCGAGTCTTGGGTATTTGAATATGTGTACAGGTGTTTTAAAACCTAACTATAACCTGTACCAGGAGAGAGGCTAAGTTATAATATAATAATACTGAAAAAATATGAAAAAACAAGAGCATTATTTAAGTTTTGGTGCTATTTTAGCACTTATTGTTTTTGATAATGAATTATTTATCATACCCAGAAATATTGCAAATATGCCTGAAGAAAATATGAAAATCACAAGATTTTAGGTAAAATATGCAGTGATAGATGAAAACGGGCTAATATGCAATTCCATTATGCAATTGCATGTAATCCGGACTTTATTATATTATTTAATTATGTATTGCATAATGAAAATCGCCTTTCATCTACGAATGCTGATTTTTATTACTACGTAGAAAAGGCATTTGGGAGAAGGTATTTGTTTTGTACTCAAGGGAGGTATGCCGACGAGGCGTGGCTAGCTTGATCATATCAGTGCGTAGATAATTATTACACATTAGTTAATCTAAGTGAGCAAAGCTTCAATTAGGGTATTAGAATGTAAGTACTATGTACGTATGAGTATCAAAGCGATTCAGGCGGTCCGAGCAAAAATCAACCGTAACCGAACCGTAACACTGAACCGTAAACCGTAACCGTAATAGACACTTGAAGTTTTCACCGATTGTATCATCATCATCAGCCCATGTTCGTCCACTGCTGGACATAGGCCTCTCCCATGGCACGCCACTGAGCACGATCCTCGGCCACTCTCATCCAGCTCTTGCCAGCCGCCATGCGAAGATCATCGCTCCACCGGTTGTGTATTAATGTCAAAAATTAAATGGGGTCGTCCCGCATGAATCGTATTTTTTAGCGTTTTTAACTCGATCTTTGTAAATTTTTTTACTGAACAATTTTTACGTAGTACGGAACCCTTTATGTACGAGTCCGACTCGCCCTTATACAGTTTTTTAAAAAAAATCTGCTCGTAAACCAAAGGCATGTTAACAAACATTAACCCATCGAGAATCCTCCTCAACTCGCGCGCCTACAGGCAACGAGGGACAAAATGAGAGATTGAACAGACAAGCCTACTTCAAGTAATAACTTGTACAACAACCAATTTACTAATAACCGTCGTGTTACTCCGCTCGGGTCAGCCGTTGTTCTGAGGGGGAGCTCAAACAACGCTGGCTGTTGGTTTTGATTTATTTGCTGAAGCACCATGTGTTATTATTTGGAAGTGCTAGCGAGTTCTTTGTGGTTTTAAGTGCGTATTGGTGTAACGTATTGGCTTGTTGAGTTCCTTTACGCATTCTCTTGTACAATTTTGTACCTACGAGAGACTCATTTTCAACGAAGTACCTATCTTATCAATGTGTTAATCTTACTTTTTGAGGAATGATACAGTGCACCCGAAAGATACAGTGCAGTTAGGCCTCTAACAAGATGGCCCGACGATCTGGATAAGGTTGCAGGAATGCGTTGGATGCGGATGGCGTAGGACCGGCCTGTATGGCGAACGTTGGGAGAGGCCTATGTTCAGCAGTGGACGTCTTTTGAAGGAAATGGCGATGATGATAATTAAAAATTATACTTATTAGCTGTTTTTGTTTTGGGCAACTTGTCGCTTTAGCAACCACTTCTGCCAATTACTTCTGATAGCAGCAAAGTTTATGTTGTGTTTGATCAGTAAAAAAAAAAACGATGGTTGCAGTAGCGTGTTCTCCTTTGGTTCCTTTGGCAGTCGGATAAAAAGAGTATTGCAACTGACTAGTTCACTGACGGATAGACGATGCACAGCCTTAACAATTGTAACTAGAAGCTTGAAATTTAGGAGGCATATTTTGCTGTAGCGAACCAGTTTTTTTTTACATCGTTTATCACGGAGGCCAAACCTTGAGGACGAGCATCTTTTAGGAAGAAGTTGATATTAGTTGCTATCATTAAGTAAAATTTTCATTATTAGTGCAAAGCACATCGATATTATAGAATGTAGAATGACGTAGCCATTAGGAACGTCACCTCCCTCACTGTCCGATGTACAACTCTAAGTCGGCAACTCCCAATTAAACGTACCTCCCTCATAATAAAAAACTTTAATAATTCCTCACGGATTCACAACAAGAATTCAAATTGAAATGTCATCGCGTCACAGATTGTGGCTGGCATATTGCAGCTCGGTCTTTACACCTTTTATATTCAACCCTACGGGGGTGACAATAGGGCGGCAAAGTATTATTCCTATTAGTGCAATGTGCAGCGAATAATCGGTTTTTAATGAAAAGATTAGTGCCGGCATTGTCCAATGGGACACTCGGGGAATTTTCCAATTCCGAACGCCGTTTTAATTTTCAATAGCTTCCGCTGAAATGTTTTTGTTCGAAGAACTATTTTTATACCGTAAGAAGAATGTGATGAAAATCTGAGGGTTTGGTATTCACCTGCTAATAAGTAATTATACTTATTACAATTATTACTTTATAGTGCTTATATATAATATACGGATAACTCACGTGTTACCCCAAGTATAGCACACGCTACAGCGGCTGGTATAGCACGCGCACTACGCGCCTCCGCTCTGCTCGCGCGACTGCTCGACAAAACTAATACTGACGCATAATTACACACATTCTGGACATTTTTATTCAATGAAAGAGACAAAAGAAGCTTTCCCCCTAATTTGAATTCTACGCGGAATAAGTCGCTGGCAAAACCTACAACATTTTTGATGTTAACTTCGTCGTAAGATTGTTATGTTTCGTTGAGTACATTTAAAACCGTCTGTATTACAAAGTAAACGTTCCTCAAAGGCATCCCCTAGGATCAAACAAAGAACAATAAACAACGAAACTTTGCCAACTGCAACTTTGCACTTAACCAATCAGACATCAAAAGCTTCAATCAGCTAAAGATGACGATTAAAAACACCATTCGTTGCTTTTTAATTTCTTAATGCAGCCATTAGCAAGCAAAGAAACAAAGCCCAGAGAATTGATGTCTCCTGACAATGGGCTTAATTAAAAACGTCCACTATTGGGGGCAATATCGAAGATTGGGACGTCAAGACGTTGATTGGAAACTAAATTGAGTCGTTTTTTGCGGGTATTGTTTCCCAGTTGATTTATTATGGTGTAAGTTTTTAGCTGTTAGAATTACCTAATTGCATGCTGAGTTTGAAGAGACTAATAATGAGAATAAATACGGAGTTACAGTCCCATTTAATTAATTAAATATAAACATTCCATTTATCCCTTATTCCGTGGAAGTTTCCACCTCTACCTACTTTTATGCCAAATTTGAAGTCTCTAATAAGTAATAATTATAGTTACCGAGATACACTTTGAAGCGAAAATATAAATCCAATTTTCAGTTTTCATAGAATTCAAATGTGCGAGTAGGTATAGTACACTTTGAAAATCGATTATGTATGGTGACACTATTGTCAAAAATTATTACAAAATCCTGAAAAACATTGAGATATTCAGTCATAAATAACCCCAAAAACTTGCTAAAATCATCATCATTATATCAGCCGTAAAACGTCCACTGCTGGACATAGGCCTCCCTCATTGCTATCCAATCATTACGGTTGGATGCGGCTTGAATCCACCGCAAACCGTCAGCTTTTACCAAATCACCAGTCCATCTCGTTGGTGGACGTCGCACGCTACCCTTGCCAGTCCGTAGTCTCTAACAAGGTGTCGTGGTCGAGAACTTTTCAGTCCCAACGGCCATCTGTTCTACGTGCTATATGGCCTGCCCATTGCCATTTCAACGAGCTAATCCATTTGGCTATGTCGGTAACCCTTGTTCTTACACGAATCTCCTCATTTCTGGGAGAATCTGAGCACAGCCCTCTCAATAGCATGCTGAGTGACTCTGAGCCTATTCATTAAGCCAATAGTGAAGAACCACGTCTCGAATCCCTGCGTGCTGGAATATTCCGGATTCATTTTGAATCACTTACTGTACATTTTTTTGTCAACTAGATGTGGACAATTTTAACTTTTGAGCTGCACCAATCCCGTCGCTTGTGGTCATCTCAGTAAGTCGCGGTGAATGAGCTCCAACTTTTAAAACCAGTTCGCAGTCACAAGCATCGAGCGAATAGCGGACCTCATAGTCGAAGTCTGTTTAGTATCCATCCGGTGGAAAACACTAAACGCCAAGCTTTTTTTATATAAACACATACTTAGATCTTGTTGGAGGCCTACCTACACTGCGTCTTCCGGTCCGCGGACGCCACTCGAGAACCTTTCTGCCCCATCGGCCGTCAGTTCTACGGGCGATGTGCCCTGCCCACTGCCACTTAAGTCTAGCGATTCTTCGAGCTATGTCCGTGACTTTAGTTCTTGCGCGGATTTCATCATTTCTAATGCGATCCCGCAGAGAAACTCCAAGCATAGCCCTCTCCATCGCCCTCTGAGTGACTTTGAGCTTCCTTATAAGACCCATCGTTAGCGGCCAGGTCTCAGTGCCATAAGTCATCACAACGATGGAGCGACGACCTGGTGAAGGTAGCGGGAACGCATTAAATGCGGATGGCGCAGGGCCGATCTGTTTGGCGAGCCTTGGGGAGGCCTATGTTCAGCAGTGGACGTCTTTCGGCTGAAATGATGATGATGATGATGATACTTACATACAATCACGACTCCTTTCCAGCAAAGGGATACGCAGAGACTATTTGTTCCCACTTGCTACAATCCTAACTTTTTTTTTTTTTTTTTTTTTTTATGTTAGAGGCCAGACAAACGAACTAGTGGGTCACCTGATGTTAAATGATCACCACTGTCCATAGACACCCGCAACGCTTTACGCGATGCCAGTGCGTTGTCGGCCTTCAAAGGGAGAGGAAAAAGGAAAGGGAATAGAGGAGGGGGAGAGGTATTGGGCCCCCGGCGCTCTCACTGACCGTACGAAACGCAGCAGGAGTACTGCTGCTTCACGCCGGTGTTCTGTGAGAGGGTGGTACTGCCCCGGACGAGCCGGCCCATTCGTGATGCAGCGGCTAGCTACAACATGGCTCTACCACTTCTAACTCCACATTCTTCTTCTAACATTGTATCTTTCGCTTCGACAACATCTCATTAACGTTTTTTTTTAACTCTTGTTATTGATAAATCGGCTGACGTGGTTGAAGTCTACATCATTATTTACTATTGGTCTTTGTACGGATTTTAGCTCGAGAAAAGGGTTCACGGAATTTGTTTTTTTTGTGATGCGGTATGTTGTTCGAAATATCTGCAGACCTAATTAAAATACTTACTTAGCTAAAATATTGCCTTCAGAACTTTATTGTTTATTCAATGTTCAAGCATAACCGGTGTGAAAACAGCGAATTCGGCCGCGTAACGCCGTAATCGGATCTTGACTTTCTAAATTCTAAAATGTACATTATATATTAATGGCTTAGGTTAGTGGTAAGCACGTAGTATATAGCCGATGTATCAATCATTTACAGATGAAATTTTTCTCTTAAGCTCATAGTCCTCAACCTACAAATCGCACGGCGTTTTAACTGGTGCCAACCTGGTATACAGGTAACCAAGTTTAATCAGCAGACGGTGCCGTTTTATTTCTCACTAAATAAAGAAACCCTATACACGTTTATAACCTTGCCGTACAGCTTTGCACATTGTCATAAAATTAAATATTCTTTTTATCGTAAAACCGCCGTAGCTTGAGCCGGCGGCTTAAAGTTTTAATCCGGCGTCGACAGCTATTGTTCGGTCGGGCTGATTACTGGCCACACCTCACAGGCTCGATGCCACAGACACGGCACACAGCCGCACTCTGCCACGCCACGACACAGCAAAATAGGGTAGGCGTTATATCACGCCATTGGGTGAAGACAATGTAATCTACATACGTATATGTATGTATGTAGGCCAAGTAATTTTTATGACAGTATTAAAACGGGGCGGGGGCGCCTCTATTGGCATACAAATTTTAAAGTCTGAGTTTGTCATTAATTTGTCAGAGAATTCGTCATTTTGCCAAACACTTTTTTCTCAGAAACCATTAATTATTCAGGATTTTTTAAATGGTTTATTCTATAGGACTCTATAGGTTAAGTTTGTTTTATAACAATATTCTGTACAATTAAAGGATTCAGTGTAAAAAGGAGTTCCGCAAAATCATGAATTCTGATAAATTATGAATTTGGAATTTAAATTTTATGCAACCCGATATGGACTCTATTAAAAATTTTAATGCGCCATCCGCATTCAACGCGTTCGCGCTACCCTAACCAGCACATCAGGCTTATTGTCTAACGCTTCTGACGCTTGCCTTCGCAATCACTATTTCTTTCTGCCAAACGGTATAAGATGATGACAGAAAGAGATGGTGAAAGCGAAGGCAAGCGTCAGACGCGTTAGACAATACGGCCTCAGGTCGTCGCACCATCTTGACTTGACTTGATTTAACTGAAAACAAACGACTGATTTGTCGTTGCTTATAGTTACGGTAAGTTTGTACGATTCACTCTTAACAGTAACTGTTAAATCACTGTTAAAAGTAAGCCTATTAATTTGTCTATAAACGAAGGAAATTTTAATGGTATTTCCACGACGTTTATTACATGCGAAGCCGAAAAGATACCGCTAACTTTGTTAGTGCAAACTTCAGGCAATATTGTAGAGCATTAAATTTATATGAAAACTTATCCTAGGCTCGACTTAGGCGAACTCCGTCGTTCCCGTGTTTATTATTAAACTGCGTAAATTTCACAATCGATTCGAATATTCGCGATCCACGTGATTCATTGCGGGTTTTTGCTTGACATCCGGTTTGAATGCCTGGTTTCATGAGCAATGTATTGTTTGTAGTTAAAAATGATCGTTCGTGGTATCGGGTACCAAAGCAGATGAATTAACCAATAGAATAACGGCTATCTAAAGATTTAGAATTTTGTCATGTAGATGGACATCAGTGATTTGATATGCCGTATATACAAACATATTTTTTTACGCTAGTGTTGTCTTTATAACCAACAAAGTTATTTTGGTAAGGTTTTGAATTTCCCAATCCGCACTGGGCCAGCGTGGGAATTACCGACCATCTCCTCTTATTCAAAAAAAAAACAAAACGTGTATTCTGCAAGCAGGCCGCAAAGGGCTCTTTTAGGCCTTGGTCGTCCCGAACATTGACGAACACAGCATATAGACGCGGCGGGCGACGGGCCGCTGCCCGTCGCGGGTGGTGGGTCAGAACGACCAAGGCCTTGCATCTTGCATGCCACTTTTTTAAAATACCAGCGCTATCAGAAGGACTATCATTGCCATGAAGAATTCGCCGAATGAAACTTGGCAGAAAGTCATCTTTTCAAATGAAAATAAGGTAAATAAATACAATTTTAAATTAACAAAAAGACTGGTATGATGTTTAAATTTCTTCGCAGATGTGAGCGGGGTTTTCACCATAAAACTCGTTGTAAATTTGAAATAAGATTTCGTACATGGATTCTGAAAACTCAGAAGTGCGAGCCCGAGTTTGAACCCACGATCCTCTGCTTGAGAGGCCAGAAGTCAAACCAATAGGCTAATCTAATCAGGTGTATTGCGTTAAATTATAGAAATAAAGTACAGTAAGTACAGATGACCTAGACAAAGACATAGTCATATTTATTCAATAAACCTTTTTTAAGGCCGGCAACAGATCAGTGAATTTATTTGAGTTGTTGATATTTATGGGCAGTGGTGATCATTTTCCATCAGATGACCCGCTTGCTAGTTTACCTCTCTCTAATAATAATAAAAAAACACCACCACCTCTTCAGTCATCAGTCATCAGTCCTCTGTTCATCAGTGAGCGTCTTCTGACTGATGATGATGGTGATGATGACAACGATGACGATAGAACATTTTCTAATCTATTGAATAACTCCTCAGTGGACACCAATAACGATGAAAACTTTGTAGGCATGGAAAGTTACAAGTTAGATGAAAAACTTGTACGAGATATAGTGTTACGGAGAAATAGAGCGGTTTTTAGTTTTTGATGAGTAGTTTTCTTGAAGTTGTGGGGTCGTCTTTTGAAAACATCGACAGTAATATTACATAAATATAAGTAATTTATTGTAGTATTAGAAAAAGTGTAATAGTACATAACTACAGAGGCCGGGAAGGCTAGGCTACCTAGGTTTTATAGGCTGGGATGATAATGATGATGATAGCGACGACCAAACGGCCTAGTGGTTAGAGAACCTGACTACGTAGTATGAGGTCCCGGGTTCGATTCCCGCGTCGGGGCAGATATTTTGTATAAAATACGAATGTTTGGTCTCGAGTCTTCGGTGTTTAATATGTACGTTTATTTAAGTATGTAATTATCTATACCTATACATACTGCCGTGTCAGGCCTAAGTAACGTAACTTGTGACACGTTAGTTACGCTTAACAGTGCTAAAATGTCATTTTTGATGCTATACTATCTGATACATATCGAAGATTTTCATTTTATGCTATAATTTAATAAAAACACCGATAGCCGAACTAACGTATCTGGGATTTTTGTACGCACTTGTAATGGATATCTCCCGTATTTCAAATACGTTAGATAGGTCATACAGAACTCGCCCGCAGAATCGAAATTGAAAAATCTTTTGGTGCAGTTTAATTCAAATCAGGTTGTTGTTATATGTTATAATAGGCATTTTAGTTATATTTCATAATACGTAACACCTTCTGAAACGGGAACGTATCAAAATATATAAAGTTTAAAACGAATAATGGACAAAATACATGATGGTCATAATATATACTAAAATTTTCTTTGAAACTATTGATAAAACGAACTTTTTTAATCTTGTAATCTACAGATTGGTTTAGGTTAGGTTATGTTTATTATGGTTGGTTTATCCTGTAAAGTTGAGAATTTCCAAGAATAATTATATCAAATGACCATTATGTATTTCGTCCATTATTAAGTTTAAAATTTATATATTTTGATACGTACCTACCCTCTGAAACCAAGGAGAGCTATATTGATTATAATTTTATTAAGAGTATGTTTAACTAGAGGGGAGGAAGTGGGAGAAAAGATAATAATATTTTGTTATAAGACCTTATAAGTATTATTTATTAAAAAAGATACCTAAAAGTTAAGAATGAATAGAAATCCTGTTACTGTGATAAAATTCAATAAAAAGTTTTCTAGCTTCCACTTTACTTATTATTAACCTTCTTACCTATTTGTATATCTATAAAATAAAATAACGGGACTAGATAAAAGAGCCAACCCACTTTTAATTTAGTTAAATGTTCTGTTTCTTGGTTCCCAAAAGTAATGTAAGTAAAGATACAGGTCATAGCCATTACACAGTTTTGGGTAATAAAAAGAGCATGGTCACGCTTAACTAACGTATATTCAGATACGCAACTTTGCGTTACAGAATTTTGTATGAAAAGTAAGGCCGTGCAAACTTTAAAAACCGTCTTTTTTCCAGTTGATTCGTAGCACAGTGTTAAAATTAAAAATACATCGTCACAATAATATTTCTAACCTACTGTGTAAATTTCAAATTTTAAACTTCATTAGTAAACAAGCAATGAGATGAACAAAAACAAAAACTTTGATCGCGTTTTTCTCTAATCGTCGTTTTTGGAGATACGTTACTAAGGCCTGACACGGCAGTATATAAGTATGTTTATCCGTTAACTAGTATCCGTACCTCTACCATGAGTTTACACTAGTTCACAGTGACCGTACTCGCTAGCGACGGCGTAAATGATTTGTTTGGAGAATTGTACTTCCCTAAGTGACCGCTAGAGGCGCTGTACAATTCTCCATACAAATAATTTACGCCGTCGCTAGCGAGTACGGTCACGTAAACTAGTGTAAGCTCATGGTAGAGGTACCGTTCTGTTGTCTAGTACCCATAGTATAAGCTTTGCTTAGTTTGGGACTAGGTCAATTGGTGTGAATTGTCCCGTGATATTTATTTATTATTTGATTATATTCTGACACGTTCCCATCTAAACGTTGCTAAGTCTAATTCCCAAACTACCAGCTGAGTTGGTAGAGATTTATTCCACTTCACTTTCTCCATTATAAGTTGAGTTACGGCCCTTTGGTTGCCGGTTCGATGCCCGCGCATAAACACTTGAGATGGGCACATTGTTCGAAGATTATGAGATTGCCGAGGTAATTACGGGGTACTTCAGTTGAAGTGTTCCGTGGTTGTCAATATAGCTGTGATGCTGTGGGGTATCTCCTTGCTGTAAAAAAAACTCTAAAATAAATTCAAAAGGTGTAGGAGCTATTAAGCAGTATCGATTGGAATATCAGTTTTATTAGGTTGAATATCTCTATTGTTTGTAATATTTGTTTCTATAATTTCTCCTGTTTTAGTTATTTGTAGAAAAAGATTATGCATCGTCTGAAAAAAATTTAAATCGTTTTATTGTTTGGTGTTTTGCATAATTTTATTAATTGTAACTAAAATTTATAATTAGATTTTATAATAAGTGATTCCGGGGAGGTTTGACTGACTTTTTATGTTTATTTTATTGTATTTTGTGTGTTTAAGTTAATTACGTAAAAAATAGATTTTTTATGTTGGGATTGTTTATCATCATATCAGCCTATAAATGTTACAGATCGTCTGTATTTCTACATAGATACAACCTACAACAAAAAAACAGTGCGTGGAGTCCCTCCGCGCGGAAGAAGTGACACTTCATAATAAACCATCCCGCTCCCAATCCGCCCCCAACCCGCTCCCAACTCACCCCCACCCGCTCCCAACTCACCCCCAACCCGCTCTCAACCCGCCCCCAACCCGCTCCCAACTCGCCCCCAACCCGCTCTCAACCCGCTCCCAACCCGCCCCCAACCCGCTCTCAAGTGCCTATAGAAGTTTTACTTCAAAAAAAAAGTCTCGTAAACGTCAACTTGCGTTGCGTTGCGTTGCGTATTTAACGCAACGCATTTAACGCAACGCTTGTTTAAAGTCGCATTAGAAGTTTCACTTCAATACAATTTTCAAGGCTAGAGTGAATAGGCTGTTACTGAACCAGTACCGAGTACCGAGTTACTTTTTTGGCCTCATCTGCACTTTTCATTAGGTGAGATAGTGGTCAATCACGGGTAAAAAAATACCCTACAATTTCAAACCAACTGACACATCTAATGGTCCACGCGTGCGAAATTGCGGATAAAAACTACTACAAAACAAATGTAATACAGGTAATGGATGATAGATAAAACAGGAGAGGTAATAATTATCTTCTCGCCCTCACAATAAAACCACGTGCGACAATATATCGATTCGTGGCACCGTCCTGATTCCTCCGATTGGTCCAATTGCCTACTGCCGCTCTTTGTGATTTCGTCTGCGACCGCAAATTGGGTCTTTGGAACTAAGCCAGAACACAACGTTGTTGCTTCGTTCTAGAAAAATATTATTTCTTCAATTAAAATAAGATCAGTGCTTACGAGAACTCAGATAACAATCATCGCGAACAGATGCAATATTTTTTTATAGTTAAGATTGGCAACACCATAAATGGCTTTCTGTTGTTTTGCATCAAACTCTGTAACAAGTCGTTCCGTAATTAAAATTATTTTAACCATCTCTTCTACAATTATAGTCTGCCTAACAGTCATAATATAATGTGTATTGTGTTATTATTATGCAAAGAAGTGCGTCTAGAGTGATAAGGGTTACTGCAGCAGTAAAATACACCCTTAGCCTCATATACACTTTTCAACAGGTGAGACAGGGGTATTATGCAAAGAAGTGCGTCTAGAGTGATAAGGGTTACTGCAGCAGTAAAATACACCCTTAGCCTCATCTGCACTTTTCAACAGGTGAGACAGGGGTATTATGCAAAGAAGTGCGTCTAGAGTGATAAGGGTTACTGCAGCAGTAAAATACACCCTTAGCCTCATCTGCACTTTTCAACAGGTGAGACAGGGGTATTATGCAAAGAAGTGCGTCTAGAGTGATAAGGGTTACTGCAGCAGTAAAATACACCCTTAGCCTCATCTGCACTTTTCAACAGGTGAGACAGGGGTATTATGCAAAGAAGTGCGTCTAGAGTGATAAGGGTTACTGCAGCAGTAAAATATAGCCAATCACGGATCAGTTTTTGGTGCAAGCCACTGTAGAGACGTGGGACGGGGGCGCGTCGCAGTCGCGGCGCCCTTGAATCAGTTTTCATACTAAATGTATAGAAGCGTCGCGCTCCAAAGCAGACAGAAGAGACGGGGCGGAGACGTGGCCTGGGAAAAAACGACGTGTAATGCGACGCGCCCCCATCCCACGTCTCTTCTGTGTGGCTTGCGCCTTATGTAGAAAATATATCATTAAATTTAGGTAAGTATTTTCAAATTGTCGCATGTCGCTTCTAGCTTGACATTATCTCGTTGGTGAAATAGGGGACTGGCAGTCCAATGAAATCCAGGTAGAACAACACTGAGCTCTAAAGAACCAGTATTAGTAACTCGCAGCTCGCAGCCTGTCATCTTTGAAAAATCGACAGTCATTATTGTAACCTCTTTGTGCTAGCGAGCAATTAATATCGAAGCAAGTCGAAACACCCCATAAACGTCTGATGAAGTTCACGGCGCTTAATGGCCCCGACTTAGAGACAGCTGACATCCGCCATTTATAGGAATAAGCTTTTAAATTTCACTAATTAAACGCCGGGATTTGTTCAAACCGTTAAATCCCGACTCTGGAAACAAAACGTGATTGCTCGTCTACTTATAATTTAATGCAATTTCCTCTTTTACTGTTTGGAGTTAGTGAAGGGCGGCAGCGGAGGATAATGCTAGTCAAAAAAAACGGGGCAGTGTGAATCGGGCAACTGTCATAAAAAATATAAACAACTTCTTCTTAGAGCAACACGCCACAGCGGTTTCCGAACATTCAATAAACTCGGATTCGACGCACTAAGCTAAGTTCATTAGATTTGATAAGGCATCCGTACTTGCAAGAGAAAAGTTTTTTTATTCTGCGGTAAGTGTGTGAAGCCATAGAGATTAGCCGTCATCCGAATTTCAACTGGGATAGTGGTTGGTCGGTACCCCACAGTTGGAAGACAGTGTTGGATAGTCGTACTGCGTTATCGGTGGGTGTGAACGTGCCTTTGCAGAATGATGCTGTTAGTGTTGTGTGCTCCCCTACATTTAATGTCAATAATAAAAATGGCAATGAACACGTGGATAGTTGTGCGTCGGTATCAGTTCCATCGAGCAGCGACGTCAGCAGAGCGGTAGCGCGTAGTGTGCGTTTGGCAGCCGCCGTGGCGTGCGTGTTACTCTAAGAAAAATGGCTACGCATTAGCCCGAAACATATCGAACTAAACTCAATGATAGACGTGAGTTATCCGTATTTTTTCACTATGAATGAGTCTCACGGTATTGTCATGTTTAAAGAGGATTTATCAATAAAAACATTGCAGCATTAAAGTAACAATCAATGCGCTATACAACAACATGCCCACCAGGTTTCTGCGAGAGTCTAACCACGCATTCCCGAGGCCATATGGAGTAATAAATGTTATGTGAACCTAGGTCGAATTATGCTTTTTAACTTTTTTATTTTTTCAAACATAATAAATAAGCAATCCCAGCACCACTTTCATAGTAAAATTTATAAAAAAACAGAAATATATCAAAAACTAAGCATATTTAGACCTAGGTTCAGATAACATTTATTTGGTATATTTCAAACTAAATACAAACTGAAATATAGATGCACAGAAAAAACCCCAGAAAAAAAGACCAATGCTGGGAATCGAACCCAGGTCCTCAGCGTTCCGTGCTGCGTGCTTACCCCTACACCATCACTGGTCTAGAAGTTAGCGACGAATCTTTCCCATACATTGTACACTTCAGTCTGTTATAATCACATTAGGCAGTGATAAAGCGCATCTATGTTATGCCCTCTACCGAGAGACTTCAACACTCCTTCGGAGCTACCCGCTCACCTGGACCAAGAGATGGCGCTACTAGGCCAACTTTTACAAGTTAAGTATGAAGTATCTTTTTCTATTTATTTTTTTATTTTTCTTCAACTTCATTTTTTTCAAACATAATAAATAAGCAATCCCAGCACCACTTTCATAGTAAAATTTATAAAAAAAACGGAAATATATCAAAAACTAAGCATATTTAGACCTAGGTTCAGATAACATTTATTTGGTACTCCCTATATTTAAGGCTTCAGGAATGCGTGGTTAGACTCTCGCGGAAGCCTGGTGGGCAGGGCACATTGTATAACATTTGAAAAACAAAAGATGCACGACTATGTTAGTGATCTCCCGCTTTCTTCCCTTCCGTGCACCAAACACCAAGAAGGGTGCAGAATCCTCTTATTGCAGCTCGCTGGTCCGCGATGCAGGGCCCCTCGGCCCTCTTCGTTAACAGCCAGGAGGGCTCGGGCCCAGGGCTGAGGGCTGCACTTTTGGGCCCCGGAAATACCCATTTTTGTTTCAAGTTATAATTAAATCAGTGACAATGATTTCTTTTATAAAGTTGACAGTTTTTTTGGTGGCATTTCGGAAATGGGGCGAGTTGGGTGTTATTTGATAATCGTTACGGGGTGATTGAGTTTTTTGAGCTTTGTCGACTTGACACGTCTGCTGCTAGTTTTTTTTATACATTATTGGCTTGCGTTTGACCACGAACGAACGACGAAGATGAGACCTACGATGGAGCACGCTTGCCTATTAAATGCCCATTCACCTTAGACTTGAAAACGGCCAGATTTTAGTGTCCAGGAAACACAGTCACAGGTAGGAAATTCCACTCCTTAGCTGTGCGGTCGATGAAGGAAGAGCGAAAACGCTTTGTGCGGTTTTTTGGAATACTGAAAACGTAATGGTGGAGACCCCGCCTACTTCTGGTCGACCTGTAGAAGAAAGGAGCAGGTGGAACAAGGTCGTGCAGTGCCGAAGCACATTCACCGAAATGTAGCCTGTAGAATACCGATAGGGAAGCTACTCTAAAAATATACGCGTGGTAGTATGTCTATGTCCGTCGTCTATGTAGATGTAGGGTACGAGTATGTTCGTAGCTAGCAGTGCATGATATGCATTAAGTTATTGAAGATTTAATTACACGTAATACTTACTGAAATTATAAATGCGAAGGAACTCGGTCTTCTCTGTCTTTTTGATACCACTTTAAACTTTGCCGCTTAACTTATTTAGATAAAATTTGGTACCTATCTATGGGAATAGTTTGAGACTCTAAGAAGGACAAAAGATAATTTTAAATAATGTACGTATTTAAAAAATAAAGACAAGCTTTTTCTTGGACATTCAGTATCAAATTTTAAGTAAATCGGATTAATAAAAGTGAATAAAATTCGAATTACAAGATTTGTCCTCAACAATCATACAAACAAACATTGCAAGTTTATGTCAAAGGGGCCAGACAAACGAACTAGTGGGTCACCTGATGTTAAATGATCACCACTGTCCATAGACACCCGCAGCGCATTACGCGATGCCAGTGCGTTGTCGGCGCTAGGGAAAAGGAGATGAAATAGGGGAGCGGGAGAGGTATTGGACCCCCGGCGCTCTCACTGACCGTACGAAACGCAGCAGGAGTACTGCTGCTTCACGCCGGTGTTCAGTGAGAGGGTGGTACTGCCCCGGACGAGCCGGCCCATTCGTGATGCAGCGGCTAGCTACAACATGGCTTTACCACTACTAAAAACACACGCAAGTTGAAAAAAAGTTTGTAAAAATAACAGAAAAGTGTTTATCAAGTTCAAAAGTACAAAAACACCAATTGAAAAAACTAATTGGCATAAAAATTTGAGTAAAAGTAGTCGCGAAATAATTTTTTATTCACGAAAACGAGCTATCACTTTGAGAAACTTTTTGAAAACATATTTAAATCATCCAATTTAGTGTTTCGTTATTTCATATTTAAGTTTATTCACATACTTCGCAAACTGTTCAGACTTTACAAAGTTGCTAACTCAATCTAGAAGAACAGGCCGAATTCGTGTTAAAAACAACCACAACTTAGCACCAAGTGCGAGTCGAACTTACGTACGAAGGGTTCCAAAAATGCACCATTGATTTAAAAAATTTAGATTTTGTAACGTTCCGGCAACGCATTGGATGCGAATGGCGCAGGGCCGATCTGTTTGGCGAGCCTTGGGGGAGGCCTTTGTTCAGCAGTGGACGTCTTTCGGCTGTAATGATGATGATGATGATGAACGTTCCGGCAACACAGACCCATACAAGAAATTTCAGTCCTCAGCTGTCCCAGATAATAAAGAACGAGCGTAAAAGTTTTGCTTGTTTGGAGAGTTCTAATAGTTTATATCTGTTTGGAAATTTTCCTCGACAGCACAAGAGAAAGTGGAGACATTTAGGTACCTCGGCTACAGAAACGCTGCTCCTAGAAGCCCCCGGTATTACATCGTTTGTTACAGTCGTAAAAAGTCATTTTAATAAAAAAATCACCGATCATACAGTCACGAAATTCAAATCCTTTGTCAAGTGGCATGGCGTATTATAAATGGGCAAGGATGTTTCGAAATAATTTCAACGGTGCAAGTCAGGTTCAAACCCATGACTCTACTTGAGAGGCCATAGCTTTTGACCTTATCGACTGATACCATTTTTTACATGCAGAAATAACAGAGTCCTTCATTCGTATGGGAATGGAACCCCAAAAAAGTTACCCATCAATTAGTATTCTTTGCCAGAGCAAAAATCTCATTCAAGTTAGTAATAAGGAACTCGTGGTCGTTGGTATTGGCATCACGTCTCCAATTTCCCTTGTTTTAAACGTTTGAGACAATAATCAAGGTTATTACATTTAATATTCATAGCGAGGTGTCGGCTGGATTTGTGAATGGACTTTGGGGTAAGTTATATTTATGAGCCGTGTGCATTGCAATCGTGAAAGCTGGGGTGCCTTGGAGCGTTATGTTTTAAGATCACTCCTATTTTCATGCTAATGAGGATTTGTGATGTTTATTTGTGATGTTTATTTGTGAAGCGGTGGTATTAACGTCTATATGCTCTATCTTCTTGCTGTTAAAGGAGTGACTTTTACTTGCGATATGACTTTATAATGTGGTTTGACAGTACTTCATCATCTAAGTTATAGTTTTAATAAATATACATCCAACTTCTGGGCATAGAATTGATCTCCTTTTAGAATGAGAGTGTGTTGGGAGCGTGGAAACTACAGAGTTTCCACGCAGGCTCTTTGGAGACTGGGAACTACGCACACATAACATTAACACGTTCACGGACACAATACCTCTTCCAATAATTTGTGCTGTGGCATACAAATTGATATCACGTCTGGGGACGGATTTTCCTACTTATTGTTCGGTTTTGGAAATAAATATTGCGGCAGTAACGGCCATAGACGAAGACTTTGGAAATTGTCCGCCTACGTACGAGTAGTGCCACAATGCGAGGTCTTTTTTTGCGTGAGTGACGGAGACTAACTTTTGTGCAAGAGTAGGAGTGTTTGCTGTTGGCACTAGCTGTTTGTGATTCAGCCTAAAGCGGCACAGAGCCACATGCTTCCTACAAGTGTTATGAAAAATAACCGTCTGTGGACGTAGTTCCACTTTTGGTGTGATTTGAACCAGTCTCTACAACCGTAGTGCCATATCACGAGCGTTCTAATTTACGTCTCATGTACTGTCCGTAAACGTGTTAATTGCTTCACAGGTAGGTATATGCAGATTATTTGTGATGTTATCCTTCACTGTAAAGGCCCGTGGTAAATTTGTGAATTTCTGTGTGGGACTATACGCTGGGATGATGATTATGATGATGATGATGGTGGTGGGGGTGGTGGTGATGATGATGATGATGATGATGATGATGATGATGATAATGATGATGATGACGATGATGATAATTGGGACAAGGCATTTTATTCAGCAGTTTAGTTTACTTTTATGGATAATGTTTGTTGTTTTGAGGAGTCAGTTGTAATAGGGGCGGGAATAGCGTTAGAACATTTTCGGGTGCTTGGTCTTGAAGCTTCAAGTTTATTTGAAAGCACCCGTCTCTTAGTGTGTCTACAATTTAGGCTGCTTGTCTACTGGAGCGAAGCGAGGAAGCGAAAAGGTGAGCGAGATAAAAAGCGACCTAGTATTGCATAAAATCTCTGCTCCTCTTCAGTAGACAGGGAGTTAGTAACTAGCTTAAAACTTCATATAAAACCAGGATATGGAGCGAAGACGCGAAGCAAAGAAGTGGAGGAGTTTCGATAGTGTCGATAGTTTTGCAATAGTATAGTGAAATATTCGACTATAAAATAAATATCACGGGACAATTCACACCAATTGACCTAGACCCAATGTAAGCTAAGCAAAGCTTGTGATATGGTACTAGACAACGGATAAACATACTTATATAGATAGATATTATACTTAAATACACATTAAACACCCAAGACCCGAGAACAAACATTCGTATTTTTGATACAAATATCTGCCCCGACACGGGAATCGAACCCGGGACCTCAAGCTTCGTAGTCAGGTTCTCTAACCACTAGGCCATCCTGGTCGTCACTATCGATCGAGCGAAACTATCAATACTATCGATAATATCGTTACTATATCAATAGTGACGAATTTAGCAATAGTATTACTTATTTACATCAATTGATAACATCGATAATATTATAAGTGATTATACTTACTGTAAAAGGTCGATAGTTTCGATAGTACTATCGATAGTATCACTGGTTTCCAAGGCCACGATAGTACCACGATACTATCGATAGACTATCGCTGTCGCAACAACACTCGCATTACCCTCTCGCTCCGCTCCGTTGCCTCGCTCCGCAATAGTGTACAGGCAGCCTACGAAATCAACTCAGTTACAATGTATCGATCCTTGCTCCACGTTAAGGTTTATTGCCAGAACTTTACACAGTTGCAGCTGATCTAGTGCTGTCACTGGGAGTTAAGTTTAAGTTGCAGTTAAGTGCTGTACTTTGACTGCATCTATGAAATTTTAAACATTTTGCTACCAGGACAAAATAAACGTCGTATTTTTTTTGAGCGCCGAAGTTATTGTTTTCGTTGTATTGAAACGATGGGCCTCGTAAGAAAGCTCAAAATCACTCATAGGGCGATGGAGAGGGCTCGGGGTTTTTTGTGGGATCGCATTAGTATTGATGAAATCCGCGCAAGAACTAAAGTCACGATAGCTTCAAGAATCGCCAGACTCAAGTGGCAAGTGGGTAGGGCAAAAAAGGTTCTCGAGTGGCGTCCAGCGGTGTAGGTAGGCCTCCAAGAAGATGGAGCGACGCGACGACCTGGTTAAGGTCGCGGGAACACGTTGGTGCGGATGGCACGGGACCGATCTGTTTGGCAAGCCTTGGGAGGCCTTTGTTTAACATTGGACGTCTTACGGTTGAAATGATGATGAAGTTATTGTTTTCGTTAATCTATGGTTGCATTGTTATTGAGAAAACTAGAAAGAAAGACCTAAGTTATCTGTAAAAAAAATACACCTTAAATACAGACCAATTTAAAATGTGCTGTCCCGGCCAAGTGTGGCTTACGTGGGTACACGGTACCAGTATAAAGATCATATTATTATCAGCATTTTGTATCAGGTTTAAGATTTCGCCTTGCGAGATACTAGATAGTGTGGGTATGGCTACAATTAAGAAAATCTATCGATTGTTTTGCAAGCACCTTAAAAGTTTAAACCTCGACTAAATGATCTGGCTCATATATTTTCTCACTCTTTAAATGTCAAGATTTAAAGTATAAAAATTTCGAAATGCCTCAATGACATTTTTTTAACAAAAAACTGTATCTTTAAAAATATGAGGGTTGATTTAGCCCCCGCCCCGCCACCTGTCATCCAGGTTTGTGGTTCTATGCTTGGGGAATCATTAGACAAGTTTTCAGCGTGCCTTAATTACCTACTCAAAAATGTCCATCAGCTCTCAGATTATTAGGCTATTAGATCTCATAAGGCCCATTGTAAGCGACTACGTTTTAGTTCCGTATCTTTGCCGAATGAACGCGAAGACAAGGAACCCTTTGTTTGAATTACATATCTAGCACCCAGAACAAACACAAGCTAATATTGTAAAAAATAAAGAGTGTGTAAAGTCAAAGGATAAACAGACATAAATAAGCATTATCTCAGCCGACATGAGCATAATCTTAAAGGGGCTTAGGGCGTCTGCGGAAACAAACAGTATTAACGCCCTTCGGAGAAGGTATTATGGTGGAGTTCAAAAAGTTGAACATCTTATCACCTGTAGTTTAAAGTTGTATGAAAGATTTGATTCCTCATTATCATCATTTCAGCCGAAAGATGTCCACTGCTGAACATAGGCCTCCCCCAAGGCTCGCCAAACAGATCGCCATCAAACGCGATGCCGCACTTATGGCACTTATGACTGATGGCACTGAGACGTGGCCGCTAACGATGGGCCTCATAAGAAAGCTCAAAGTTCCTCAGAGTGCGATGGAGAGGGCTCGGAGTTTTTCTGTGGGATTGCATTAGAAATGATAAAATCCGCTTAAGAACTAAAGTCACCGACATAGCACGAAGAATCGCCAGTCTCAAGTGACAGTGGGCAGGGCACATCGCTCGTAGAACTGATGGCCCATGGGGCAAAAAGGTTCTTGAGTTGCGTCCACGGACCGGAAGACGCAGTGTAGGTAGGCCTCCAATAAGATGGAGAAACGACCTGGTTAAGGTTGCAGGAACGCGTTGGATGCGGCTGCTACGGCGGCTGAAATGATGAAAATTATAAAAATTCATACACGAGTATAATCTGAGCACAAAGATGTTAAAAATTACCGAAGATTGAAAACTGCTTAGGCTGATGTGATAATAGGTAGAAATCTTTTTACAAGTTAGCTATGAAGTATCTTTTTTTTTTTGTACTTATTTTTTCAACTTCATTTTTTTAGTTCCGTTTTTTTAGTTGCGGTTAGTTCCGAAGGAGTGTTAAAATCTCTCGATGAGGGTGTAACATAGATGTGCGCTTGTCACTGCATAAGGTGATGATTTAGCAGATTGAAATGTATGATGTATAGGAAAGATTCGTGTCTAATCTCTAGACCAGTGGTGGTGTAGGGGTATGGCACGCGGCACGGAATGCTGAGGACCTGGGTTCGATTCCCGGCATTGGTCTTTTTTCTGGGGTTTTTTCTGTGCATCTATATTTCAGTTTGTATTTAGTACGAAATATATGATTTCACGGGATGACCGTAAAAGTAATAAAAAAATGAAGTTGAAAAAATAAGTACAAAAAAAAAAAAAGATACTTCATAGCTAACTTGTTTAAAGTTGCACAGTAGCGCCATCTCTTGTCCAGGTGAGCGGTTAGTTCCGAAGGAGTGTTAAAATCTCTCGATGAGGGTGTAACATAGATGTGCGCTTGTCACTGCATAAGGTGATGATTTAGCAGATTGAAATGTATGATGTATAGGAAAGATTCGTGTCTAATCTCTAGACCAGTGGTGGTGTAGGGGTATGGCACGCGGCACGGAATGCTGAGGACCTGGGTTCGATTCCCAGCATTGGTCTTTTTTCTGGGGTTTTTTCTGTGCATCTATATTTCAGTTTGTATTTAGTACGAAATAAATAAAATAGAAATCTTTTTAATATTTTATGTATTAACTTAAGCTTTTTGTTTCCCATTAAATAAATAAATAATTTGGATAGCCTTGTGTGTGTACCTACGAAGGGCCTAAGACGTTTACAGGCCTTCGTCTAACACTAGCATTCCCATCCCAAATCCAGAGGGCACAGAAAAAACCCTCCTGAGTAAGTCAACAGTCATAAAACAAAGCTTTCTCCCAATTTACTGGCTGCCTACAATTTCCCTACCAAATGGCAGTGTGTTTATTGTGAAAATATTGCCGATTCGGTCGGCGCGTTTCGGGCCAATTCTGTCGAGTGTTCTGTCAATATTGACGTTTGCCCTTCTTCAATTGAAAGATGAGTGAGAATAGGCTCGTGGTAATGCAGCTTAAGTCTATGTTGAGGGTCGCCCTTTTGAGATGGAAGAGCTAAGACGTTAATGAACTGAAACGATATAAAAACTAGTTAGCTATGAAGTATCTTTTTTTTGTACTTATTTTTTCAACTTCATTTTTTTATTACATAGCTAACTTGTTTAAAGTTGCACAGTAGCGCCATCTCTTGTCCAGGTGAGCGGTTAGTTCCGAAGGAGTGTTAAAATCTCTCGATGAGGGTGTAACATAGATGTGCGCTTGTCACTGCATAAGGTGATGATTTAGCAGATTGAAATGTATGATGTATAGGAAAGATTCGTGTCTAATCTCTAGACCAGTGGTGGTGTAGGGGTATGGCACGCGGCACGGAATGCTGAGGACCTGGGTTCGATTCCCAGCATTGGTCTTTTTTCTGGGGTTTTTTCTGTGCATCTATATTTCAGTTTGTATTTAGTACGAAAGATATAAAAACTTTTTAACAAAAAATTAAACCGCCGAAAAAACTGAAAAGCAAAAAATAATACCTTTTTTGTTTGACCTTAATCTAGGTACCACTTTGAAGTCGGTGCCTCAGCACGAGCCAGGAGGAGTGGACCTATAATCTTCTACCTGACTGGCTTCTATCACTCCTCCTGGCTCGTGCTGAGGCACCGACTTCAAAGTGGTACCTAGATTAAGGTCAAACAAAAAAGGTATTATTTTTTGCTTTTCAGTTTTTTCGACGGTTTAATTTTGTGTTAAAAAGTTTTTATTTTATACATTTTTCCCATCCTTGGGGTAATTTTTTTTTTCCAAATTTATATAATAACAACTTCAACCCTATCCAATAAAAAAGAATTATGAAAATCAGACTACTCTGTAAAAAGTTAGTCAATCATCCCCTGTTTTCCTACCCTTCGGGCAAGAATATTATTTCTAAATTTACATGGGACCACCCTTGAGGTATACGCTTTCCAATAAAAAAAGAATCATCAAAATCCGACTACTCTGTAATAAGTTATGCGTGGTCATATAGTACAATCGGTAACTGAACAATCAATCATCCCCTGTTTTCCTACCCTTAGGGTAGGAATATTATTTCCAAATTAAAATGGGACCACCCTCGGAGTATACGCTTTCGAATAAAAAAAGAATCATCAAAATCGGACTACGCTGGACAAAGTTATGCGTGACCATACATAAAAAAAAAAAAACAAATATACACGTCGAATTGAGAACCTCCTCCTTTTGTTTTCGTCGGTTGAAAATTACTTTGCTCGCCCGTGACCTTGCGATAGCATAGCTATGTTTAAGTAAGAATTGCGTGTTCATGCAGTTCCTCCACCTTCACACTGTACGAACACACACAAATCACACAAACCCAACTATCACCACGAAACTACACTGACGCGTTTCGAACTCAGCCAGAGCTCATCTTCAGAGTAGTATCGCCCTCTGAGTGACTTTGAGCTTTCTTATGAGGCCCATCGTTACCGGCCACGAAACTCTAAGCTGTTTTTAAAATAAAAAAACCGTCCAAGTGCGAGTCGGACTCGTGCACGAAGGGTTCCGTACCATTATCTATCATCATCATCATCATCACCAGCCTATAACAGTCCACTGCTGGACATAGGCCTCCCCCAATGAGCGCCATTGCGCCCTGTCCTCGACTAGACGAATCCAGCTTCTACCAGCAGCCTTTCGCAGATCGTCACTTCACCTGGCCGGATGGCGTCCGACACTACGTTTGCCAAGACGCGGTCGCCACTCAAGAACTCGTTTACTCCAACGGTTGTCGGTTCTTCGACAGATATGACCAGCCCACTGCCACTTCAACTTGCTAATTCTCTGAGCTATGTCGATGACCTTAGTTCTGTGTCGGATATCCTCGTTGCGGATTTTATCTTTCAGAGAAACTCCGAGCATAGCTCGTTACATAGCTCGCCATCCACCACCATTATCTATAAAAAGGCAAAAAACACACGTTTTTTGTATAGGAGCCCTCTTAAATATTTGTTTTATTATTATTATTAGCCTAATTTGTCCCACTGCTGAGCAAAGGCCTCCCCCAACATTTCCACTGCTCTCTGTCCGCTGCATATGAGGGCCAGTCCTCCAAGAAGTCCAGTCCAGTTTATCCCGCCATCGCCGTCTGGGTCTGCCAGGTCGCCTTTTCGAGTTGTTGGGTTGCCAGACGAGTTGTGGGCTAAGATAACCTCCGAGTGGAAATATTTGTTTTATTTTAATTTAATTATTTATTTTTAAAGTGAATATATAACTAAATATTCTGTGAATATTTTCTGTTGCCGTTATCAATATCGAGCAAAAACGTGTAAAAAATCACGTTTGTTGTATGGGAGCCCCCTTTAATATTTATTTAATACTAGTTTTTAGTATTCGTTGTTATAGCGGCAACCGAAATACATCATCTGTGAAAATTTCAACTATAGCTAGCTATCACGGTTCATGAGATACAGCCTGGTGACAGACGAACGGACGGACGGACGGACGAACGGACAGACGGACGGATAGACGGACAGACGGACGGTCAGCGGAGCCTCAGTAATAGGGGCCCGGGCCCGTTTTTACCCTTTGGGTACCCTAAAAATACGGTTTTCATTTGCTGATAGACTTGTTGATGTCACTCTTGTGCGTATTGTCATTTCAAGATAACCCGTATTTGTTTACCTATCCGGTGTCACCCGTCTTCAGACACTGGCGCCACCTGCGCCGGACGCGGGTAAATTGCCCGCCCTGATAAATGGGCCGGGCAAAACTGCGGGCAAAAGAACCCGAGCGGATTAATTGAGTCGGAATGCTGACGTTTTCGAATGCATGCTCGAAACACTGACGGAGGTTTTCGCCGTAGAGTTAAACAATAGTAGTACCTATTATTTAAAGGTCCCATAGAGCTGTTTGGGGATAGTTGCAATAGAGAGATCTCTCTCCAGATGCATGTTATGCCTGGGGACCGAAGTCCAGTGAATGAAAGTTGGAAGTTGTATTTATACAGTTGAGTTGAGAAACTTCGATAGTGCGATGCAGGATGTAGTAATTAGTTTCTCATGTGATGACTAGATGGCGCTAGTAGTCGCTACATAAGCCCCCCCCCTCCTTTTATACCGGAGGTAGATATCAATTGCAGTGAAGTCTGTGTGTCACGTAGGCGCTTGCAAGGGCCAGTCGCTCAGAGCCTCGTCGGCGAGCGTTGTTATTCCTATGCTACTTTGGGATCCTTGTTGGAGCGTTTGGCAGTAGTGGGAGAGTTTTTGCAGACTGTAGACACCAGGCATAGAGATATAGAAACATGCTAGTGGTGCACAGTGAAGGTAGTCTGGCTTGCTGTGAGACTGTGTCTTCGTCTTGTAGATTTTTGAAGCTTGCGATTTTGTCCAATGTCGTGGGACACCAATTTGGGGATGTCTGGTTAGGTTGATTGTGTAGAAGAATAATGTACCTAAAATGAAGAATTTTGTTAAAAAAATATTTACAGTGTATATAAAAATTTACAAGGTGTAACTAGTGTGAGGGGCACGGATTACGCAGCAGCTTTTTAGTTTAGGTATTTTATTATTAGCCACGCAGGCAATGTTTTTTTTTAATATTTTTTGTTGTACCGGGAGGTAGGCAGGTAGCTTTGCAAGCCAATGATATATTTTGGCCACAGAAATAATAATAAAGAGGATAGAAGTGCCTTAGACGCGTGACCTTGGCGCCGCGCTTGTGACTCGTAGGTCACAAGCGCGCGACTTGTGGCTCAGTGCTATTTGAAACGTGGGTATGACAACAAGTGCTTTAAAATGGTGTTTTGCAGCATTAGCAATTGCGGGAACTCGTCCACACTGTGTAATTACACTAATAAGGGGATTACATTTCATTGGTATGTATTAATTTAATGTAATAATGCGGTTTATATCAAAATACAACTTGAGAAAATATTTCATTATGAAATATTGGTTTACACGTTATTAACACGGAACTTCATATACCATTGCTACTCATGCCCATAAAAACGCAGATCGTTTTGAATTATACGCAGCAATGTAAAGTAATTTTTGATAACCCTTCCGTCTTGCACAAAAGTTCGTGGTACGGACAAAAAAACAGGTTACGACTAGTACAGACATAATGCCGACGCGGCCAATAAATGGCGCCGTTGTGTAAATGTGGGTATGACTTACGTTGAGTTATTCAACGCTATCTCTAAGGTGTAAGGTTCATAATTGTTTGTAAGCAAAAATTTTAGTAATTGTGTGCGTGATTGCGTAGTACGGTTCCGGTCTTTTGCATGTGTGCATTAACACAGTAAGTAGAGGGGATGAAGCAGCGACACGAGTTCCGGAAGAAAATAGGAACTGAGGCATTTCTATCCTCTTTATTATTATTTCTGTGGTTTTGGCTGATTTTACATCCCTTTATTTAACTTGCATTGTACCTATGAGCTATGTAAAGATCAAATCTTGGAAGTCGAATTTGACCCATATCCAGTGATCGGATTCACTTGAAATTTGTTATACTTATGTAGGTCAACAAAAACCACAGTCAGTTAAAAAGCTTGCTCTTATAACAAAAACTTATTATTAATAAAACAATTTTATTATCAAGAAACCAACAAACTTATCGTTGCATCGAGCAAAATAATTAAACAAGAAACAATCATATCCCAACCATCTAATAACCATTAAGCCACAGAGCACCCATCAAATAGGCACTAAAATAAGCTATTTTTAATAAAAGCAAGTCATAATATAAAGTTTACCACCTCGTTACTACTGTATTTGGGAATTAACTCCATAAAGATTGTACAGTAATGGTCAAAATTGTTGTTTAATAGGGAACTTGATGTAGCGTGTTGAGGCACCATTAGTAGTGTTGAGGTAAGAGTGCGGCAATTTCGTATTGATTGCGTAGATTATATAATTTTAAATCGTATGAGGGATTATTCAAATTCACGGAAATTATGCACGGAATTATTTCAATGGCACGTTGTTATGTGATTTATTTTAGTTTGTAAAAAAACACATGCATGAAATTATAATGTTCCTACCATAATTTATTGAATCGGGCGTTAAATTGCGGAGGTCCATATCGATGAATTGAAAAAATTACTTTGTTCATCCTCGACCTTATGATAGTAACGTTTATGCAAGAATTGCGTATTCATGCAGTTCCTCCACCTCCATACTGTACTAACACACACAAACACATCTATCACCACCACCACACTAACAAGTTAACACTTAGTAACACTAACACAAGAGAGAGAGAGAGAGACCTGACGGAGTGACGTTTGTACCTTGGGAAATGGGACTGCCGCTTATTTGGGACGCCACTTGTGTGGACACTTTGGCACCGTCCCATCTAGCTACTACGTCATTGAGGGCGGGCGCGGTGGCTGCAACGGCCGAAACACCAAAACGCCGCAAATACGCAAATTTGGCAGACAGCTACGTATCTGCGGCTTTTGCTGTTGAGACTCTGTGGCCGTGGGGATCTGAAGCTCAAAAACTTTTTAAATTTTTAAAAAGTAAACTTGTCCGGTCCACAGGTGACCATAAGGCTGGCTCTTTCCTCGGTCAACGTATTGGCGTTACCATACAACGAGGAAACGCAGCCAGCATTATGGGCACCCTGCCCATTAGCAGCGATCTGGGAGATATTTGTAAATACAGGTTTTTAGGTTTAGATTATGTTAATTTAAGTTTTTTTATTTTTGTGTTTTAAAATATGTTTCTGTAAATATGTATATTTTGTGTAAATAAATTCGAATTATGATTGGAAACTAACACTCTGTTGTGGTTGGGTGTATGGTGGTGGTGATAGTTGGGTCTGTGTGATTTGTGTGTGTTCGTACAATGTGGAGGTGGAGGAACTTCATGCACACGCATTTCTTGATTAAATGTAACTATCAGGTCACGGGTAAGAAAAGACAATGGGTAAGAGGGCTTGAACCATTGTTTCCACGCAGGCCCAGTGCAGATTAGGAATTTCTTTTCCTCGCGATGTCTGTTACATGGATTTGTAACTTGGTACAAATAATTATGTAGTTTGGAAAAGACATGTATTAATTTATTTTAGTAAAAAAATATTTTTAAAATACCAATAACAACAAAGGCTCTAAAAATACATAATTTACAAAACCTTTTATCATTTTATCAGGGTGCGATTCAGGTGCAAAATCAAAACACAAACGCGTTCAGTTAATCTTTCCACCTGGTGGGCGCCGTCGACGCGTGAAAGAGATAGCGCGAAAAATCGGAATTGTTAGACGAATACAATAGGGGCTGTACACATAAAATATGAGGCTAGATGGGAATAATGGAAGTTATCCTAGTATTCTTGCTATTTTTTTTAAACAATATAGGCTTGCGTTTGACCACAATTACGCCTGATGGAATGCGAAGATGACGCCTACGATGGAGCATGCTTGCCTAGTAAGTGCTCCTTCATCCTAGACTTGAATTTAGGAGAATAAGCAGGAAGAATAGAAAAATCCATACTAATACTAGCTGTTGCCCGCGACTTCGTCCGCGAAGAATAGGAGTATAAAAAATAGCCAACGACCAATTCTCAAACCTGCCGAACACAGAGAAAAAAGTTTCATAAAAATCGGTCTAGCTTCGGAGGAGTTCGATAATAAAAACCGTGACACGAGATTTTTATATATTAGTATATAGCTAGTTATCTACATTATTATATGTATAGTCAGAGTGTAGGAGCCAGTTAGCCCTTACACTTTTTATGTTATGTTAGAAAGGCCAGACTTGCTTGATAATGTTGGAGTGCGTAGAAAGAACGGAGATGTTAAGTTGAAGTTAAATGGATTTATTGTAGCACAAGTTATAAACAATTTATTTTTAATTGATTGGCCGTTCCTTCCTTTGATGCGTGTGTGTCACGCGAGTTAGTTATGCACACCTTAATACGACTAACAATAGTATATTATTAAATGCGCGACCTGAAAGTAGGTCGCAGCGTAAACAGAAAAATGTACAGTCGAAACTGTACACAGAGTAAATTTGCCAGTCGAATAAAAGGCTACAAACACTATCCGCACAGCCCGGCGTAAGCTATATGTATGAAGTGAGCTGATGATTCATCTCCGTTAGTCGATTAATGGCACTAATTAATTGAGTTATACGGAGACGGAGGGATTGATTATCTGCGACTGTAAGGGAGGCTGGGAGGTTTTGGTGGCTCACAATAATATACATCGTCACTACTATGAAAAAGCTCGTATCTCAGAATCTATAATCTAACTAAGTGAATTTTATCTGGTGCGCTTCAAGGTTCAGTTTGGTTTAAATATTGATTTGTAGATACGAGCTTTTTAAAAGTATTAACGTCATCATATCTAAACTAGCTTCGTCTCTATAGCACGACTCTATTCCACTTTAAAGCGTCAAGGCGTGTGGGACACCCAGCCAAGTTTAAATAAATCTTAAGTTTGCTGACTCGAAGTCACTAATTTTATGTCTATAATAAAAGAGATTACTTTTGCTCTTAATTTCTCCTGTCTGTTGTTTCCACCACCTGCATAAAAACCTGTTCATATTTGTACATGTATCCAGTATTGGTTGTCTGGAAGAGATCGGTTTTGAGCGATAAGACCGCCTATTGTCTGCCCGATTTTTTATTGTTATTAATTTTTTCTGTACTTTTTTTGGTGATTAATAAAGAATATTTGTATTGTATTATATTGTACTTTTGCTTCTTACTCCTGTGACCCAAATGTAATTTTGCAGGTTAATTGAAAACGAGTCTAATATTCAGAGCTACAATAGTTTTGTACTAGAGTCATGTCTTGAAATTATTATATATCATTCTAAATACAAACTGAAATATGCACACAAAAACCCAGAAAAAAGACCAGTGCTGGAAATCGAACGCAGATCCTCAGAATTCCGTGCTGCATGTTAAACCCCTAGACCACCACTGATCGGGACTTAGATACAAATTTTTCCTATGCATCACACATCTCAGCTTGCTTAATCACTTAAGCAGCGATACTAGCGACATAAAAAAAAATATTAGGGGACAATCTTACACAAATCGACCTAGTCCCAAACTAAGCAAAGCTTGTACTATGGGTACTAGACGTCGATAAACATACTTATATAGATAAATAAATACTTAAATACATAGAAAACATCCATAACTCAGGAACAAATATTCGTGCTCATCACACAAATAAATGCCCTTACCGGGATTTGAACCCAGGACCTCTTGCTTCGTAGGCAGGGTCACTACCAACTAGGCTAAAGCGGGCGGTCGTTTAACATCTATGTTAAATGCTCTCAACGAGAGACGTCAACACTCCTTCGGAACTAACCGCTCACCCGGACCAAGAGATGCCTCTTTTCAAGCAATCAAGATGATATTATGTGGATTTCACGGGATGACCATAAAAGAAAAAATTAGGAGTTGAACAAATTAAAAACCGGTTGTCTGTAAAGTCGGTGTACGGACGATAGTTTAACGCGACAACGTCATAACAAAACATTCAAAAAACAAAAATGAAACCAGGCGGTCACCCATCCAAGTACTGACCGCGCCCGACGTTGCTTAACCTCGGTGATCGGACGAGAACAGTGTTTTGTCAAATATCTTGAAAACGGTGCATCCTACGGCAAAATCAATGAAATTTTCCCGCACTTTTCTCCCGCACTCATGGACCCTGCACCCCCCTCAAACCCCTCGCCCCCATAACACCCCCCCCCGCACCCCGCGCCCCCCGCATTGAAAATTACCCGAGCGCTAGTACTAAGATTGTACATCCTGGCGTTCGCTGCTCTCTTGTACATCCTGGCGTTCACTGCGCTCTGTACGTACATGTACGTTACATTGCGTCATCCTTTTTCGTGCGTGCAGCCGGGGTTCATCGATTTATTAGACGTTCTCACGTCAAAAATAAAAATACAAAAAGACTCCAACAAACACGGAGGTCCTATACTAACCACACGTATTCGCGTACTCACAATAAAATTAGCAGATTCCCACCCAATCCCAAACTGGTAACACTGGCTCATAAGAATTAGTTCCAGCCCATAGACATTTCGGCAAAGTAGAAGCCACATTATCAAGGATTCCCCGGCTCTCCGGAATAGCCCGGGTTACCGGGACTAACTAGCCCCGGGGTGATTAACTGCGTAATAGTTCCCCGGGATTTTTATGAAGGTTACATTCGGAGGAAATGGTTTTTGTTTCAAAGAATATATTTTTACCCTACTGCGCGACGCAGAGGGTAATATGTTCATTAGTACCTTTTCGTCGTGGTACAATAGCTTAGTGGTTTGACCTATGCGTTCTCAATCAGAGGGTTGTGGGATCGAATCCGGGCAAGCACTTCTGAGTTTTACGGAATTATACACGGTGGAAAAAAGGAACACCATATGGAGGGATACTACTTAAATATTGGAAATAGCACGTTCTATGTAAATGAGACTTTTCTCCTTTTTTAAAAACAAAAATATTCCATTTATGGATTTTTGAATAAAATGCTTGTCTTATTCGGGCTGCAACGGGCTGAACGGGGTGAAAATAAAATGGACAAATTAATTGTTAGTTTTCATGGCCTTATGTTATTTTGATTTTGTATCACATCTAGATATAAATTAACCATATCAGTAACCCTTTCGGTCTACATCATAAAATACGGCATGTTACTTTTTGTCGCATTTGACTGTGTTCGAGTCCTTACTAAGACAAGCCATTTTTCATAAATCCATAAATGCAGTAAATTGTTTGTTTTTGAAAATAAAAGAATGACATCTTTGGATACAATGTGATATTAGCAATATTTAACCTTTTCGACACCAACGACATATATGTATCAGCACAGCAGGTTCTACGCCAACGACTGATATATCAGTTACGGCGTGCAGAGCGTTGTCTACCTACATGTATTTCTGTAGGGTTCAACTTCGCGTTTGACGTTTCGATGTCATAGCTTATGAGTGAAAGCTGTAGTATTTGATAGAGCGTTGAAAAAGGTTATGCTAGTTGCCCTCCATGTAGGTTTTTTCTTTCCACCCTGTATATGATAAACATCAAACAAAGATTGTTTAACTCCCGAAATCTAATCGAAACTTTACGTGGCAGAACTAGTTCCCTACAAAAATATCATTTGCACATTGACGTAACCACAAAAGCTGTATTCCAATTCACAGCCATTACTTAAACATCAGCCCCGCCTAGAGCTCCAAACTGTACTCACTATCTATCATGCCAGTTCATTGACCCGGTACCAGTCGCTCGTGTATGAATGAAGTAGGTACTACCCTTACACCGCCCACAAACAAATGAGGATGTATCAATGAACTGAAACAATTACTTTGCTCACCCGCGACCTTATGATAGCTACGTTTATGCAAGAAATGTGTGTTTATGCAGTTCCTCCATCTGTACACTGTATCATCATCAGCATCAGCCTATTTTCGTCCACTGCTGGACATAGGCACGCCACTGTGCACGATCCTCGGCCACTCTCACGCAGCTCTTGCCAGCCGCCTTGCGAAGATCATCGCGACGACTTTTTTTTAACACCATGCGACTGCATTTCTTGCAATACATCCTACTAAAAGAAAGGTTCTCGAGTGGCGTCCGCGGGCCGGAAGACGCAGTGTAATAATAATAATATATGTAAGTGTGTAAGTTTGTGAAGATGTTTGGATAATTGGATGTTTGTGTGGCGTGCATTCAGAGATATTATTATCACAATCATAATCTCTGAATGATTTAGTTTCATTACACTATGAATCTTATTTTTATGTTTAATAATAACAATAATGTAATTAACAAAATAATAATAATGTCTCATTAATAAAATAATAATTGATTGTAAATTAATAATAATAATCACTTAAATTGTAATAATAATTAAACTAACTTAATAATAATAATTGAATAATAATAACTAATTAATAATGTTAAAATTGCATAATGTATCCGCTTATGGTAATATCATAAATGTCTGATTGCATTATATAAGTTATAATAAATAATATTTTGTACGTTGAGCGGACACGCGCACTGATTTTATTAGTAGTGAGGCGCGCGCATCGTAGACATCTACCTATGTACAGCGATACCGGTCCATCGCGCGATGCGCTTGCGCAAGTCGGTCCGCGCGCACCGCCCGACAGTCCGTGTACTGCTTCGACGCGAGACGCTTGATTTTTGTTTATAAACGCTAACGCTTATTAGCCACTGCTTTAGCTTACGCTTAACGCTTGTTTCCTCTTTCACCGTCTTCTCCTTCTTCTGTGAACTTTTATGTGTTGTGCTTGCTTGTTAATAAACAGTTATAAAGTGACGTAGTGTTTGCATAAATAGTGTTTGTTATAAAGTAACGTAGTGTTGCGCTCTGCCGTTGTCGGCTGCGGCTTCGGCTTCGGGCTCTGTTCTTCGGTCGTGATTCCCGGGACATCCTGTCCATCCTCGTCGTCAAGGCCTCCATCTGCTTGCTGAGTGCTGCGATCTGGAACACCAGCGGGTCCGTTGGAGGGGTAGCGGCAGCAGGTTGAACCACGGAGACTTGAGGAACTGCTGCAATGACATCGTGCACTTACGCAGTACACGGACTGTCGGGCGGTGCGCGCGGACCGACTTGCGCAAGCGCATCGCGCGATGGACCGGTATCGCTGTACATAGGTAGATGTCTACGATGCGCGCGCCTCACTACTAATAAAATCAGTGCGCGTGTCCGCTCAACGTACAAAATATTATTTATTATAACTTCTATAATGCAATCAGACATTTATGATATTACCACAAGCGGATACATTATGCAATTTTAACATTATTAATTAGTTATTATTATTCAATTATTATTATTAAGTTAGTTTAATTATTATTACAATTTAAGTGATTATTATTATTAATTTACAATCAATTATTTTTTTATTAATGAGACATTATTATTATTTTGTTAATTACATTATTGTTATTATTAAACATAAAAATAAGATTCATAGTGTAATGAAATTAAATCATTCAGAGATTATGATTGTGATAATAATATCTCTGAATGCACGCCACATTTGTTAGGTACTCAATCACGCAATAACGGCTGAACGCATTTACATGAAATTTGATATGGAGATTCTCATAAGTCACAAGAAATTTTCTTTTAAAGTCAAGCCAGGCTCTTAGGAGCGTTCGAGACGCACGTTTCGAACGCCACGTGAGTCCCCAGCATTCTGCCAGATTAAGATCGATCACCGCGTTGAGTGAATAAATCGCTGAGTTATAATCGACTACCCGAGTACAAATATATCGAGTGTGCTGTCTACACACATTTATCACCGTAATGGTGATGAATCGGTTCATTCTAGGTTCTTGTCTTGATGTTTCTCACTCAGTTACTGAATTAATCAGAAATCTGTTAAGGAATCGAATCAGCTCTGTCTGTATTTAAGAATAAGAATAAGAATTTGATAAATAAATTAATGTCACAAGAACAATTGAAAAAATTTACAAAGTACAAAAAAAAAAACAATAAAAAGAACACTTTAAAAACACTTTTGAGGCAATGGGTCCCAGTCTCAGCATGCGCTGGACAGACAGTCCAGCGCTGGTTTTCAGCCTGGGCCTTTGGGCAGGGTCGGTTGCGCAGACCTGACGAGAGATAGTGTAGCTGTGCTTTAAGTATAGAAAAAAAAATCGGCTGTCTGTAAAGTCGGTTTACAGACGATACTTTAAGGTGACAACGTCATAACAAAACATTCAAAAAACAAAAATGAAACCAGGCGGACACCCATCCAAGTACTGACCGCGCCCGACGTTGCTTAACCTACGGTGATCGGACGAGAACCGGTGTTTTGTCAAATATCTTGAAAACGGTGCATCCTACGGCAAAATCAATGAGTTTTCATCCCCCCTTTGAAACCCTCGCACGCCCTCCCTCGCACCCCCCTAACCCCCCCATTAAAATGAAAAAAAAAAATGAATAATGAAAAAATGTTTATTTTGTTTTAAACCTTACATATTAACATCAAGGTTGGGACCTCGTTTTAAATATAAAGATATCTGTGCAAAAATGAAACCCCTTTAATAATACCGCCACACCTCCCCCTTGCTACCCCCCCGCACCCCGCATTGTACATCCTGGCGTTCGCCGCTCTCTTGCAACTGGCCGTCGCGGCTCCATGTACTTACAACGTAACGTTACATTGCGTCATCCTTTTTCGTGTATGCAGCCGGCGTTCATCGATTTATTAGACGTTGTCACGTCAAAAAGATGGATGAACCGACCGCGTAGGAACTACGGACCAAACCCTTTCATTCTAACCCGCCCGTTCTAATACTAGCCCGCTCCACATTTTCGACAAAACTACACGAGACTGGTTTTGTAGAGATATTACCCGAGATCGGGCGAAGCCGAGAGCGACCCACTACATTCTCGTCTTGCGCAGTTGTAGTTGGACTTTCACCCAAGATGGACATGTACGAAACTTCTGTCGCCGCAGTTTTATGCGCTGTGGCTTATTATTATTATTTGCTGATACGTGAAAAAAAAGTTATCAAAAGGCGCTGGAATAGGCGAAGATACTGGATGAATGCGATACATCGCAACAGAACAAGGTAAAAAAATATATCTATCTTTATAAGTTATTTCTTTATATTTCCTACTCAATTACATGTCTTTGTTAAAATCATGCCCATTTTCACATTCAAAGACCGCACATGCGCTTCCGACGGTTGCCGTCGGCCGACTGACGGGAGCGCAGCTAGGCTAGAGTGTGGAGGGATAGTTTCGCGCAAACGAAACTACACGAGAGCCCTTTGATGTTTGACCATTTTACCGACACGAAACGGAGACAACACGAACATGCGCGAGACAATACGAACATAGACGAATACTAATAATAATAATAATAATAATAAATATCACGGGACAATTCACACCAATTGACCCAGTCCCAAAGTAAGCTAGGAAAGCTTGTGTTATGGGTACTAGGCAACGGATAAACATACTTATATAGATAGATACATACTTAAATACATATTAAACACCCAAGACCCGAGAACAAACATTCGTATTTTTCATACAAATATCTGCCCCGACACGGGAATCGAACCCGGGACCTCAAGCTTCATAGTCAGGTTCTCTAACCACTAGGCCATCTGGTCGTCTGGTGGTGGTAATACTCACTCCACATTCTCGTATTCGGCAAGTCTCGTGTAGTTTTGTCGAGAATGTGGAGCGGGCTTAAGAGGAGGCATGTTCCCTGCAATAGGTGGTAGGTATATAGGCTGGGATGATGATGATGATGAAACAAATGAATTCGACAACTTTTAAAACTAAAACAAGAGAGCTCAAAGTAACAGAGCAATCGCGACAGCAGTTGAGTAGTTAATCCCGTTGAGCTCGCCTGTCGACGAGTGCTCGCCTCTGATACTGACTGGAGATTAGTTACTTGCCGACTTCAAGTAACTGCTGTCACCTGATTGGTGGAAGTTATTTACGTAAAATGAAATGCCGCTAGGGTTGTCGCTTGATTTTTTGACGTGACAACGTCTAATAAATCGATGAACGCCGGTTGCACGCACGAAAAAGGATGACGCAATGTCCTGTACAAGCGCAATGTCCCGTACAAGAGAGAGCAGTGAAGGCCAGGGTGTACAAGAGGGCAGCACGCGCCAGGATGTACAATCTTAGTACTAGCGCTTGGGTAATTTTTAATGGGGAGGTGCGGGTGCGGTGGTGGAGGTTAAAGGGGGGATGGAGGGGAAATTTCATTGATGTTGCCGTAAGATGCACCGTTGTCAAGATATTTGACAAAACACCGGTTCTCGTCCCATAACCGAGGTTAAGCAACGTCGGGCGAGGTCAGTATTTGGATGGGTGACCGCCTGGTTTCATTTTTGTTTTTTGAATGTTTTGCTATAACGTTGTCACGATTAACTATCGTCCGTAAACCGACTTTACAGACAACCGGTTTTTTTTCAGTTATCGGTAATCTACGTCACTTGTCTGAAGACGAAAGTCTTTAAACAGTGTGTGTTGCTAGTGATGCTCAACTGGTATGGAGAGGGCTATGCCACGTGGGGTTTCTCTAAGTCTACGGGATCAAATCAGGAATGAGTCGAGTGAAAATAAACGGATCACTCACGTCTTAAAACGAGTTTAACTCGACATGTTAAACCGGGACATTTTAACCGGGATAGTGGTTGGTCAGTATCCCCGAGTTGGAAAACAGTGTTGAATGTTCGTACTGCGTCAACGGTGAGTGTGGACGAACCTTTACAAAGTGATGTGGTTAGTGTTGTGTGCTACCCTACATTTGACAATGACAATAAAAGTGATGATGAAAACGGGGGTAGTTGTGTGTCGCTGTCAGTTGCGTCGAGTGGCCGCGCGACCAGGGCGTTAGCACGCAGTGCACGTTTGGCAGCCGCCGTGACGTGCGACTCCGAGAGGAAGGGCTACGGATTAGCCCGAAACATGTCGAGTTAAACTCGTTTAAGACGTGAGTGATCCGTTTATTTTCACTATGAGTGAGTCTCACGGTAGTTTCATGTTTAAGGAATGAGTCGAATCAGAATTTTGGTATTGTTTGAAATCACTTGTCAATAACTAACAGTAAATGCAAAAAAGCAACTGAGTGGTTTACTCCCGTGGGACGCAGGCAAAGTTGCGGGCAACAGCTATTTCTAAATAATTAAAATGCCGCATCCTGGTTAACGTTTTGATTTTATAAATTCGCGGTCTGTTTACTCGGATACAATTAAAGATGAAATTTTAACAAATAAGGATGGAGTCACACTTAGCGTTGGAAAATTACAATTATTTACAAGTTGTTGCCCGCCACTTCAGATGTCGCTAAAATTAATTTGGCTGAAAATCAGCGCTGGAATGCTATAAACGCCTCACCATTATGCTGAGCCAGTGTCCGATTTGCAACCGGTGCCCCTTTTCTCCCATAAAATTTTAAGTCATAATGTATCATTAGTCATAATCAACGTTAGTCATACAGTGATTTATTTCTGAAACGGTATTTTTTTCAGGATTTTTTAAATGCTATCTTATAGAATGCAGTAGGTTAGGTTAGGTTAGGTTAGTTTTATAACAATTCCGAAAAATAAATTGTTTCAGAAATAAATCACCGTATGACTAACGTTGATTATGACTAATGATACATTACTTATGACTTAAAATTTTATGGGAGTCATTATAGACCCATTTGCAACTGCAATGACACATTCTCTTTGGCTTTCGTGCTGTATTTTGTTTTGTAAAAATATTGATGATGTGTCTTGTGTTGTTGTAAATAAATTTTCTTACTTTCTTTCTATTTAGTCAAATCGTGACCAAGGCCGCTGCAACGTGGCCGAAACGTCGAGGTATATATTGTTTGTGTGATAAGTCCCGTTTAGTATAATAATTATAATTTATTGAATCAGGCGTTACTTTGCGGAGGTCCATATTAATGAACTAAAACAATTACTTTGCTCACCCGCGACCTTACAATAGTTACGTTTATGCAAGAAATGTGCGTTCATGACTGCATGAACACAATGAATGATAATGAATGATGAGGACAGTTCCTCCACCTCCACACTGTACGAACACACACAAATATATGGGGTCACACATAACCCACATAACGTGTGGGAACACACACAAGTATATAAATATATGGGCGGTAATATGGGGTCTATTATTAATGAACAGGTAAATTTAGTATCTTCTCCTTTACTGAGGCTTGGGTCTAATTTGAACAGTTAGTATTAATAAAATATGCCTTATAAATAAATAAACAAAAATTCATGGTAGTATTATAATATGTCAATAAAAGTTAATTTTTGTGGGGTAGTTTGAGAATAAGAAAAATAAAGTGGGTACTTGAGAAGTTACAGTGACAAGTTAAAACATTTGTTTTGGTTTGTTAGTTTAACTTAGGGTAGCATAGCATACGGTTGTGGTAACTCTGAAGATGAGCTCTGGTTGAGTTCGAAACGCGTCAGTGTAGCTTGGTGGTGGTGATGGTTGGGTTTATGTGATTTGTGTGTGTTCGTACAGTGTGGAGGTGGAGGAACTGCATGAACGCACATTTCTTGCATAAACGTAACTATTGTAAGGTCGCGGGTGAGCAAAGTAATTGTTTTAGTTCATTTTATAATAATTATGTATACATCCATCCGTATAAACTTTAGCGTTTATAATACTAGAAAGATTATAGATGTTCTTTACCGAAATCTGATTATTTTTGTCAATGCTCCCACTACAACTCGCTCCTAAAAACCGTATACTTAATTTCTTCAAAGACGACTTGCTCCAAGTTATTAATTTTAATGTGCAACTTAACCATTCCGCAGCATCAGACGGGAATGTCTGTTTGTACGAAACTCCGAGTTTCGAGGTGAGATTCATTCGATTTACTTTGGTCTCGGGTTTATTGATTCCCTCCCTAGAGCGGGAAGTTCGTTATGATGTTTGTATATTGTTTAATCGTACGTGCCTATTAATTTGTGATCACAGATATTGAAATTAATGAGTCGTACTAATATGCAAATATATGGGTATGAAAGTTAATGTTGTGTTGTATCCCTGTAGTTATTTGTTTTTTTTTATATGTCTTATTTAATTGCATATTGTAGTTTATATGTTTATTTTGTTTGTTGATTTGAACGGTCGTGAAGATTTGAAGAAGTTTCTCGTGAAGTATTCCTAAGGTTTATTTATTTATTTATTTATTTATTTTATTTTCGGAGAACCAACAGCTACAAATTACAGAGTAGGTTAAACATGTAATAACATAGGAGCCAATTATAGGATCTCACAAATAGAACCAAGAAAAAAAAAGTAAGAAAGTACGCGAACAATCGCAAAGTTGTGCCACACAAATTTTGATACAAAAAGATATCAGATCTAATCTCTATACAAAAATAAAACATATTAGTAAAAAGCAGTCACTACCTAGTACCTAAGCACGCTCAATCAAACCACCCCCCCACCAACCGCCGCCTCACCGTAGAAAGATTACAGTTGAATATATCGATATCCAGCTCTTTCGCAACGCCGTTCACACTACGACAAAATCGCCTCAAAAAACTATTCCTCCTGTATTTAGTTGTGCCAAACTTAAGGGAAATAGGTGGATAGTATCTTAAACTATACTAAGTAGATTCTAGAATTATTCTAGTTAGTTCCAATTGTTTGTTTCCCCCGTAAAGCTGCAAGGTGCAAGTAAAGCTGCGTCCACATGATGGATCGCCTTGAAGATGGATGGCAGTGTACAGCCAACTTAATGCCAGGTTAAACTTAATGCATGACGTCATGCTTTATAAGCAGAGAGGATGGAGCTAAGGGGTTTAAGTTAAAATCCATACTAATATTACAAATGCGAAAGTGTAAGACTGTCTGTTACCTCTTCACGCTTAAACCATCATCATCATATATTTCAGAGTTAGGCTCTTGTCGGTGGAGTAATTTCCAGTTTATTCTACAACTTTCTCTTGGTTGTACATTTCCATACTCCTATAAAGGGAAAACAATTGAGTAGTGGTTTCCCCCTTGCCATCCACACCGCAGTTCAAGAAACCGGGGTGACTTAGCCCATGATATCTGAGTGAGAGCCCTACCAGATCCCTGTTTTCGTTCTCTAGTCAGTACTGGTGCCACTGCTGCCTGACTCCAGAGGATTGCTTTAATGATTTAATGGCTGCAATTTCTCGCCATGTCACAGCCTCGTCTTCGGATATTGCAGCTTTTTATAGAGTAGCCCCTCCTACAAGACTTCCTACTAAATCCTGTTAATGCTGTCGCTGAATGGTCGGGGACTGCTTATTCCATTATAATTCGCAGCTAACCATCATATCTGATGGTCATTCCACTATCCGCGACCCGTGGACTCTGTTAGTACCCTACAGCTCAGCCCTACCACACGCACTCTACCCTTAAACCGCTGAACCGATTTAGATGAAATTTGGTATGAAAATAGTTTGAGATCCTGGGAAGGACAAAGGATAGTTTTATCCCGGAAAATTGCATAGTTCCCGCGGGATAGCGGTAAACAAATTTTCCGCAGACGGAGTCGCGGACAATAGCAAGTAAAACATAAAACCGTTCCATTATGGAAGCTGTGGTGGTCTAGTGGTTTGACATGGCGTCTCAAGCAGTGCGTGGGTTCGAGCCCGGGCACGCATCTCCGAATTTTTCGGAATTCGTGTGCGAAATTACATATGAAATTTATCATGAGCTTTACGGTGAAGGAAAAATCGTAAGGATATCAGCACGCCTGCGATGAGATTCAAGGGCCCGCTTGGGAACTACAGCCCTAGCCCTCTCATTCTGAGAGGAGGCCTGTGCTCTGCATTTAGACGTATATGGGCTGGCATCAACATCATCATTTCAGCCACAAGACATCCACTGCTGGACATAGGCCTCCCTCATTGATACAAAATCATTACGGTTGGAAGCGACTTGCATCTACCTACCTTGAACCTGCGGCCTTCACCAAATCGTCCGTCCATCTCGTTGGTGGACGTGCACGCTGCGCTTGCCAGTCCGTGGTCTCCATTTGAGAACTTTTCGGCCACAACGGCCATCTGTTGGCCTGGGATGATGATTGGCTAAAACAAACCAATGCATGTAAAGGGCCATTCTACTTTTCGTTGACCAGTCATTTTTTGTAATGTGCTCTTCAAATATTTTTTTTACAAAAACGGTAAAGTGCTCGGTTTTATCATTAAAGATTGAAATAGGCACATAATTAAGCTTGTATTTAAAATTATCACTACGCATAAAAAATAATCATTATTATCTATAAAGTAGTTAACGCAGTGGACATGCGTGTCCCCGCCATTTGTATGGAAATTAGTGTATTTTCCGCTGAGTTACCGATTTTTTCCACAAAATTTCTTTGAATTTAAAGTTTTTTTGCTTTAAAATATTAAATTTAGTTATTTCAGTTTTCATATAAGTTATTTACACTTGAAAAAAATCACCAGGTATGCCTTATATTTCACGAAAGATTAATGGTTACTTAAAAGTAGAATGGCCCTAAAACAAACTTCTACAACCTTTTATTTAACTTGCAATGTATCTATGTGCGTACGGATCAAATCTTGGAAGTCGAATTTGACCCAATTCCAGTGGTCGGATTCACTTAAAATTTGGTATACTTATGTAGGTTGGGTGACAATAATAAATAATAAAAAAGAAATTAAAAAAAATAAATAATAATAATAAATATCACACCAATTCACACCAATTGACCTAGTCCCAAAGTAAGCTAAGTAAAGCTTGTGTTATGGGTACTAGGCAACGGATAAACATACTTATATAGATAGATACATACTTAAATACATATTAAACTAAACACCCAAGACCCGAGAACAAACATTCGTATTTTTCATACAAATATCTGCCCCGACACGGGAATCGAACCCGGGACCTCAAGCTTCGTAGTCAGGTTCTCTAACCACTAGGCCATCTTGTCGTCTACAATGCAAGTACCTACAGTCAACAAAAGCTACAGTCGGCTAAAAAGCTTGCTTTAAAAATGAAATTTTTAACAAAAACTTATTTCAATAAAACATGTAACTTGTCATACGAGTACTAGTACTGCGCTTGCAAATCTCGCAATGCTGATGTAAGCCCCTGATGGCTGCCAAATGAATAATGCCCAATCTACCCGTTGCATATTCATGCGCTGTTTAAATGAACAAATGGTTTATTGTACACTACACTATGATTTCGGATGTAAGTGACTTGTATCAGATCAGAATTGACAACCTTTCATTTTTTAACACATGAAAATTACTGCAGGAATCGAAAGAGTTTCGCCTCCTGAACACGGAAAAATATTTATTATAATTTATTTCTCAATATTTAAAAAAATACAACAAATTTTAAAACATATATGTACTTACAAATACTTCCACAGAATAGATATGTTTCCTTTACCCTTTTAACTAGAAAAAAGAGCTGTCATAATTTTAAATTTGATACCAACCTTAACGTCAAATTTACGTCATCACTTTTTTTAATAGAGACTAGACAAAAGTAATGGATCTATTCTATCGTTACGCTCTTTTAGAATAAGCACATCTTTAAAAAATTGTAACAAATTAATTAGTAATCCTAGTGAAAATTTAAAACTATCAGCGTCTTTCTATTTCCAAACAGAATACAGAGAACAAATCAAATTATAGTCTTAGAAATATGAAATGTTGTCAATTGTTTGTTTACTAGAATACAGTATAAAATGTCTCACAATCTTTATGTATGAAAAATACGAATGTTTGTTCTCGGGTCTTGGGTGTTTAGTTACCGCAACATTAAGCAGGTCGTCGCTCCATCTTGTTGGGCCTACCTACACTGCGTCTTCCGGTCCGTGGACGCCACTCTAGAACCTTTCGGCCCCATCGGCCGTCAATTCTACGAGCGGTGTGCCCTGCCCACTGCCACTTGAGTCTAAAGATTCTTCGAGCTATATCCGTGACTTTACTTCTTGCGCGGATTTCGTCATTTCTAATGCGATCCCGCACAGAAACTCCATCACAATCTGAGTGACTTTGAGCTTTCTCATGAGGCCCATCGTTAGCGGCCACGTCCCAGTGCCATAAGTCATCACCGGCAACATACACTGGTCAAAGACTTTTTGACTTGAGACACTGCGGTATATGAGACGGCAAGACCATTACAGGGCACAGTCCGCTTAGAATGAGAGGGCTTGGGCGTTATTTCCTACGCGAGCCCAATGCGGATTGGGAACTTCACACACACCATTGAATTTTAAATTTCAAAGACCCATCAATCCATACAAACGTGCTCGTTTAAAATGTTAGAGGAATAAAGCTCTGCCTGGACCCTTTGCGTAAGGAACTCCAAAAATTTAGAGACGAAAGAAAAAACTTAGTAAAATTCTAATGATTGCGTCTAAACGCATCTGGTCCGTGCATAACAGTTGGCAGAATTCTGTCTGATTGTCCTTAAATCTAATAACAAATTTGAATGACCCGCCATCTTTCCTCCCCCTTATCTCTTGCCTCGTTTCGCCCCCGAATTTCTTACCGCTGTAAGAAGATTTCGATCATTGATGAGATGCTTTGGGGCAGTGGTGTACTGGGAGAAAGTTTCAAGGGCGTCAATAACGACCGCTTTAGCCTAGTTGGTAGTGACCCTGCCTACGAAGCAAGGAGGTCCTGGGTTCAAATCCCGGTAAGGGCATTTATTTGTGTGATGAGCACGAATATTTGTTCCTGAGTTATGGATGTTTTCTATGTATTTAAGTATTTGTTTATCTATATAAGTATGTTTATCGTCGCCTAGTACCCATAGTACAAGCTTTGCTTAGTTTGGGACTAGGTCGATTTGTGTAAGATTGTCCCCTAATATTTATTATTTATTTTTATTAATAAAATAAACTGAATCTATATAAAATTAAAAAATAATAATGTCTAGACTCCACTCATCCACTCAAAGGTCCCTTAGGTCTTATAAAATTAGGACGTTATTATTGGGATATTAGTGATCCCAAGCTTTAAATAGCTTATCTACTATTAACGACCGCTTTAGCCTAAGAATAAGAATAAGAATAGTTTATTGTTCAAACTGTGTACATTTCTGGTAGTATTTATAGCTTAAATCGTCTCAACAGCTTGTCCTAGTTGGTAGTGACCCTGCCTACGAAGCAAGAGGTCCTGGGTTCAAACCCCGGTAAGGGCATTTATTTGTGTGATGAGCACGAATATTTATTCCTGAGTTATGGATGTTTTCTATGTATTTAAGTATTTGTTTATCTATATAAGTATGTTTATCGTCGTCTAGTACCCATAGTACAAGCTTTGCTTAGTTTGGGACTAGGTTGATTTGTGTAAGATTGTCCCCCTAATATTTATTTTATTTAGTTAAATTGTAGATCTGTTTGAAAAACATATACCTTGTTGAGTTTTTTGCCGATTTTTTCTCAAAAGGACTTTTCCGAACAAGTAGTAGATTCTATGACATTCATTAGTGATTGTTTTAGCCCAAATCGACAAAGATATTTTGACTAAGACATGATATGTATATTGACGAACGGACAGCTCAGTGGTTAGATAATTTCACTATGAAGCTGGATTGGGAACTTCACACACACCATTGGATTACTTAAAAGGTATTTGCAGGTGTCCTCACAATGTTTTTCTTTAGTTTTCGTGTTGTCTTTTGTTTTGTAAAATATTGATGATGTATCATGTGTTGTTGTAAATAACTGTATTTCTTTCTTTCTCGCTTTTCTTTCTTAAATTTCAAAACTTTTTTATTTGGATGAATGCATGTTGGACGTAAATGTAATGGTGATACATTCTAATGATTACGATCATACTATTACTTAGTTCCTCCAATTAACGAAAATTATACCATCAACTCATTGTAATTCTGCAAATAAATTTCGAATACTCAATGGTGGAAGCACTCGAACCCACGGCCCTCTGCTTGAGAGGCCATAGAAAAAAACCGCTAGGCTAGGTACCACAACTTATAAAACAGTAACTGTTGCCCGGGACTCCGTCTGCGAATAATTCGTGTATCACTATCCCGTGGGAACTATGATTACGGGATAAAAAGTATTTTACATAATTAATCCACGTTATAAAAACCCATGTCCCAAATTTCACCAAGTTCCGTCAAATGAGCGTTTATTAGGCAACCGTGTACCATCGTAGACCTCATAATCGCTTTCAATCAGGCATGTTTGTGGTCAAACGCAAGCCTATCTAATATATAAAAATCTAGTGTCACGGTGTTTGTTACCGAACTCCTCCGAAACGGCTTGGCCGATTTTTATGAAACTTTTTTCTCTACACTCGGTAGGTCTGAGAATAGGTCGTAGGCTATTTTGTTATCCCCCCATACTTCGCGGACGGAGTCGCGGGCAACAGCTAGTATTGTATAAAAAAAACATCCACATATCCATCCATCCAAAACTTTCACGTTCATAATATTAGTGGGATTTGTGCGTCAAAGTACTCAAGTTTGCGCTCACTGTGCCCCGTGTCTATTGAGGGATTGTTTCATCAAATTATTTAGCCATCGGTTTTTACCGATTTAACGAGGGCTTCTTCCAAACTCACGCCGGGCGCTTTGAGTGGACTGTAAAAAAGATGGAGTTTCTACATCGTCATCATCATCATTCCAGCCGAAAGACGTCCACTGCTGAACATAGGTCCCCTAAGGCTCGCCAAACAGATCGGCCGCGCGCCATCCGCATCCAACGTGATCCCGCAACCTTAACCAGGTCGTCGCCCACTGCGGGGCACAGGCCTCCTCTCAGAATGAGAGGGCTTGGGCCGTAGTTCCCACGCGGGCCCAGTGCGGATTGAGAACATCACACACACCATTGAATTTCTTCTCAGGTGTATGCAGGTATGGTAGACGTCCAGATGGCCTAGTAGGTAGAGAACCTGACTACGAAGCTTGAGGTCCCGGGTTCGATTCCCGCGTCGGGGCAGATGTTTGTATGAATAATACGAATATTTGTTCTCGGGTCTTGGGTGTTTAATATGTATTTAAGTATGTATCTATCTAAATAAGTATGTTTATCCATTGCCTTGTACCCATAACACAAGCTATGCTTAGCTTACTTTGGGACTAGGTCAATTGGTGTGAATTGTCCCGTGATATTTTTTTTTTGTTTTTTTTTTTTTTTTTATCCTCACGATGTTTCCTTCACCGAAAAGCTCATGGTACAAATGCCATTTCGCACATATATTCTGAAAAACTCTGAGGTGCGAGCCCGGGCTCGAACCCGCGACCATTGAGAGACCATACGTCAAACCGCTAGGCCACCACGGCTACAAATTGATCCGTATATTTTCGTAACACACTGGCGGTTGAAACGCTCCAAAGCCCCACTGAAAGTTTGAGAACTTCATAAAGAAAATAATTACGCATAATTTAAAGCTCTGACGTTAAAGCAGTCTTGGGTTTTAGCAGCTATAGTATTTCAATGGTGTTGGTTTGAAGGAATGTGCAAAAGGGTCGGAAAATGTCGAGACGGGAAGGACTGGAGGCTGTCCCAAGTTATAAGATAAGCGGCTAATGGAATAGCGGGTACTTGCGAGTAGCGGATTCACGTAGCCGAGTTTACACCTGCAAGAAATCCTCCTTTACGACGCCGTAATGTAATGCATCTTGCACAATTTTTCTTGCTTGTCTAAACTTGGCTTAGTTATTATTAGGATTCTTGTGATCAAAGTATTTACTTAACATATTCTAAAGGTGCATATCTGAAATATTTCAACAGTTAATCCCCAGAAATGGGATATTGTACTAAAGTACAGGGAAATAACTGTTTTTTAAATGTGTTTTGTTTTGCTTTTTGTTTTGCAGCGTAATCTAGCGCCATCTAGTTACCAATTTGAAAAACTGTTACTTTCTACATCACACTATCAAAGTTTCTTAACTTAATTGTATGAATACAAAATTCAACTGTCCCCAGACCTATTAATCTGCCTGAAGGGAGAAGCAGTGACAATGTTTTGTTGAATTGAGTTGTTTAAACAAAAGGAAAACTATTAACTTTAACTTTTTTTTAAATAACCGAAAATAGTTTGAAACTTTGAGTTGGTTGGTTGGTATTTTTATCTTAATTTTACTGAAATTTTCACACCAAGAAAAATTAACTTTCTAACCAGAGTAATAGCAAATTTTCCACGGAGTGATAAACAAATTTTGCACAGCCCAAAATAGTATTTAGTATTCAGTATTCAATATTTATTAAATCGCAACATTTCATACAAAAAATTTTACAAAACTAATGCCCTGTGGCGTAGCAATTAACCTTAAAATTAAGCAGTAGGTACATATTTCAGTACATATAACTTTTAAAACTAAATTTTTACATTAGTTTGTACTTATCTATACAAAACGTAATGTTAGTGTCCGCGTAAGTGACACTTTAATAATAAAATTATGATTTAAAATAAAAATTAAATAAATATCACGGGACAATTCACACCAATTGACCTAGTCCCAAACTTAGCTAGGAAAGCTTGTGTTATGGGTACTAGGCAACGGATAAACATACTTTTATAGATCCGAGAACTAACATTCGTATTTTTCATACAAATATCTGCCCTGACACGGGAATCGAACCCGGGACCTCAAGCTTCATAGTCAGGTTCTCTAACCACTAGGCCATAATACTGGTCGTCTAATTTAATGTCGCTTGCGCTTATAACTTACATCCCCCTACTGCCCTCAGACTTTTTATCAAAGAGCAGCTCGAGCTGACCTAGCGGACGACTAAAAGCCCTGGTAATTGAACCCTAGAATTTGCTGATATAGTGATATAGCTACTGATTGAGTTTCAAACTGTTCAACTGGCATTGAGCTTTATAATGGATTTTCAATGTTTAGACGACTTTGTAAGGGTTAGCTTCATGCGCGTAAAGTATATTATGGTATAAACATCGGTATCAGCGTTCGAATTTCATGGCACTCGGTAAGGGTAGCAAAATCATCATCATCATTTCAGCCGAAAGGCGTCCACTGCTGAACATTTTGCAGCCCGTCGTACCTTGAGCTGGTCGTCTGCATAGAAAATTGCACTTTATCGTATTGCGCAATATTTGAACATGGATACGGCGAAGACAATCAAGGTGACAAGGTGATTTTAAATAAATGAAATGTTCAAAAATCCGTTTAACCGTGCCATTATTTTATTTTGACAACAACTTGTCATAAAGTAAGAAATTGAAATAAGGTTGTGAATGTTTATTTTAGAAAGTTTATTTTAAAATAATTTTGCTAGATTTATCTCGTAGATTTACATACATAGGCATAGGGTGACAATAATTTCGGTTCAAAATTGAATCCTAAATAAATGAAAAGAATTCTTAACCATCATTTTTGTTTTACGAACTTCTAATTAAACACTAAAAACGATAGTCCGATTTTCGTTTCGGCAAAAACTATTCGACAAATTTCGTTTTACCTTTTTTTCGTTAGTCCGAAAATTCATTTCGAATTTTTACTATTAGGCATTTATTGTTTTGTTTTTGTGATCATTCGTCAAATTATGTTTTTCCCTAAATCGTATTTTTCCGTAATATCGGTTATCCGATGTAACGCTTCGATTTTTTATTTATTTGTCATTTTTTGATTTACTTTGATTTCATTTGTCCGATGTAACGAATCGTTTCTTTAACTTTTCGGCTTTTCTTAAATTGAAAAAAGAAGAAAAATTGAAGAAATTAATTGAATTCGATGTCTGAAATTCAATATATTAAAAGTTTAGCAAAATATTTTAATGAATTAATTGTTTACATTATAGAAATTTATAAAAAGATTAAAAGTGTTAAAACATAATACTGATAGTATTATAAATAATATTAAATATTAAGTCCTAAATTTACAAAATATTATCAAACAAATTATATTTTCCGGGTGGTCATAAAAAAATAACTAACACCAAAGGCTAATGCGGGAGCTTCGCTCCGCTACGCTCTCGCATTAGCCTTTGAACCTAACCATTCCGAGTCGCTTCCGCCCTGCACCGCCTTGCACGCTTGCTCCGCTCGCTCGCCGAGTGCTTGTCATTTTCATTACAAATGTTATTATGACAATTGAGCAATATATTAAACGTTATTCCAAACAAAATTATATATTTTTTTCCTACATCTTAACCAAAAATTTAGCTCAGCGAGTAGACAGTGTAGTTAATAATATTGTAGAAAGTATCTCTGTCGATAAAATAGCTTGAGATATCGTCAAAAAGTGCACTGAAAATTTGTCTAAACGTAGGTAGTGTCAAAAGTATCATTGGATAAATGAAAAAATGGCTAAGAAACAATATACGTATCAAATTATAGGGCAAGCGAATTAGTCGGGAAACATTTTTCGGGCAAACAATACTTTTACTAAACGTGAAATGCTAAAAATAAAATTTTACGAAACCTTTCATCGGACAAAAGATAATAATTCGAATAGTTTTCGGACAAATGAAATTCGGGCAATGATTTTTAGTGTTCGTTATTACCTTCTAGTACCTATTATGAAAGGATTAACAAAAGGCCGTACTTTAGATGTCTAAAGTCAATAACCAAAACCAAATGAAATATTGTTTTTTTTTTCTTCACCATAATTAACTTCCAAAATTTCAAAAAACCGACTTAACCTATAAAATTGTGACAGCATCTTTCCTCTATTGTTCGGCGAAATTCAATCAATTATGGTACAGTCGTCTTCATTAAGTCCCCCGTAGGCAGACAGACATAATCCGATTTAGTTCGAGCAGATGTGACATTGTTAGTTTTTGTTTATTTTGAGTAAGCGCACGTACTTAGGTAGGGTAAGTGTATTGAGTTGCTTGTTATTGTTAACTTTAGAAGTCGTATTGTGCAAGGTTAGTTTTGTTTAAGTGTGTTTGTTGTTTAGCTTTTTAAATTAAAAAGGAAGTTTAAATTTCCTTGAGAAACCTCTCCATATCTGATACCGGGAGAATCCAGATTTTACCGATGTCTAAGTATACTAATATTATAAAGAGGAAATAATTGTATTTTTGTATGTAACGAATAAACTTAAAAACTACTGGACCAATTCCAAAAATTCTTTTAACGTTAGTAAGCTACATTATCACTGAGTCACTTATGTTACTTTTTACCGCGGGAAAATACCTACCTTTTCCTACGGGAAAATTAATTTTTCGCGGACGAAGCTGCGGACGGAAGTCTAGTTGTAAATAAGTACGAAAGTTCGTGTGTGTGAGTGTTTATTAATTATTTATATATTAATGCACATAAGATATATTAATTTCATTGCTTTTAAAATTGTTGTTCATTGCCAATTAAATGTATTATTTTTATTTTCATTATCTCAGTAGAACCAACTTTTCTTGATCATTCCAAATTATTCTAAGTAATAATATTATTCTAGGTAATAATACTGCACTTTGTCATCAATAAAATTCACAATACAATACAAATAATTATTTATTAAACACCAAAAACAGTAGGTACAGATAAATCAATGAAAATAAAAATTCAGGCGGACAGAAGGCGATCTTGGATGCGGATGGCGCGGGACCACAGAAATAATAATAAAGAGGATAGAAATGCCTTAGTTCCTATTTTCTTCCGGAACTCGCGTCGCTGCTTCATCCCCTCTACTTACTGTGTTAATGCACACATGCAAAAGACCGGAACCGTACTACGCAATCACGCACACAATTACTAATATTTTTGCTTACAAACAATTATGAACCTTACACCTTAGAGATAGCGTTGAATAACACTCAACGTAAGTCATACCCACATTTACACAACGGCGCCATTTATTGGCCGCGTCGGCATTATGTCTGTACTAGTCGTAACCTGTTTTTTTGTCCGTACCACGAACTTTTGTGCAAGACGGAAGGGTTATCAAAAATTACTTTACATTGCTGCGTATAATTCAAAACGATCTGCGTTTTTATGGGCATGAGTAGCAATGGTATATGAAGTTTCGTGTTAATAACGTGTAAACCAATATTTCATAATGAAATCTTTTCTCAAGTTGTATTTTGATATAAACCGCATTATTACATTAAATTAATACATACCAATGAAATGTAATCCCCTTATTAGTGTAATTACACAGTGTGGACGAGTTTCCGCAATTGCTAATGCTGCAAAACACCATTTTAAAGCACTTGTTGTCATACCCATGTTTCAAATAGCACTGAGCCACAAGTCGCGCGCTTGTGACCTACGAGTCACAAGCGCGGCGCCAAGGTCACGCGTCTATGGCACTTCTATCCTCTTTATTATTATTTCTGTGCACGGGACCGATCTGTTGGGCGAGCCTTGGGGGAGGCCTATGTTCAACAGTGGACGTTTTTCGGCTGAAATGATGATGATGACGATGAAACTAATTCCAACCAACTTTATCATTCATGAACAAACATTCTCCCATTCGCTCTTATTTATAGACAAATCCATACGAAGCCAAACTATTTACCTCTCAATAGAAAGAGCTCGTCCATATTTTCAATAAACTCAAATCGCACTCAATCCCACTGCAGCCTTTCTAGTTAAACTTCGCATTTTAGCAGCAAATGTAAAATAAAATAAAATGTCCATTCAGTATGCTAGGGTAGGAACGCTGTGTTAGGGTGCCTTTCCACCAGAGATGTGCTACGCTACGCTGCTATGGATGTGTCTGATATCCACCAATCATGTTCATTGGTCCACATAGCATAGCACTGGTGGAAACAGGTTCAACTAAGCTATGATTTTTATATGGAAAGATGCGTGCCCTGGATGCGTGCTACGGATGCCTGCTATGGATACGTGCTATGAATGGTCGCGAGTCGTGTAGCAATGTCTCCCCCCTCACCGCGCTGCCGCTCCGCGCGCTCCTGTCGATACATCGCATAGCTCGAGCATACGTCAGCTGTCATCTAGTACAGCCAACCAATTTGATGTCAATCATGTTATAATAAATTAATTTGTTTATCTTCTACGACAGTGATTATAGCGTGAAGTATGCCATGATGACATCACGATCTTTGCGAACTTGAATTGTCACTGTCCGTCTGTCAAAACTTCTTTTTCTTCTCATGTCATAGAGCGAAAACATTTATAAACTCTTTAACGTTTATTGCATGTTGTGATCGGAAAGTTGATAATCCTTTGACCCGCACTGACATTGTAGTTAACTAGTATGCGACAAGGTTCTACAGTTGCCTAGAAATCAAATTGGTTGATTGTACATCATGTTTTTGTACATCATGGCGCCCCAGCCCTATAAACGCAACGAATACGTTGCGCGCTCGCGGCGGTTACTTTACGCATCCGCTGCGAATTTGTTGCGCGTTCGCGGCGAATACTTTGCGCGTTTGCGGCGAACACGACGCGCGTTCGTTCCGCTTCTAATACGTTCAAAAATCGCCAGTGTGGTATTGCGCTTATACTCTGTATTCTGTAATATTTTAGTACCGTACAGAGCATAGTGCATAGGACAGAGTGATATAGAGTATGGTGAATTAGTGCATTGCTATATTTGAAAGGGCAAAAAGTGCACTGGCAATTGAATAATCCATCACGGTGCGGTGCAAGTTACAAACTGAAATAATGTAACGTGTTTAAAAAAAAAAAAAAAATAAGTTCGCCAACATTTATGCTATTGGCCTCATCATGCCGTCATAGCCATTATCATTAGATGTAAAAATTATGGCTAGTAATCATTATCATCATCATCTCAGCCGAAAGACGTCTACCGCTGGACATAGGCCTCCCCAAGGTTCGCCAAACATACCGGACGTCAAAAGTACGTGTTCCGCAACCTTAACCAGGTCATCGCTCCATCATGTTGGAGGTCCCTTTGAAAAAAATTACATTATTGAGATTCTACTAAACAGGGTTTTTCCAAACCGGTGCTAAGATATGCTCGTTACAGCCTAAATTAATAAATAAATAATAATGATAAATCATGGGACAATTTTATTAACAACAATTATAACCTATTTCCAAACTAAGCAAAGCTTGTACTATGGGTACTTGACGACGGATAATTATACTTATATAGATGAATACATAATTTATCACACATATTAAACATGCCAGACTTGAGCACAAACATTCGTATTTTCACACAAATATCTGCCCCGACCGGAAATCGAACCCAGACCTCAAGCTTCGTGGTCAGGTTCTCTAACCATTAGGCCATCCGGTCATCGAAATTGAATAAAGATATTTCGCTTCAATTTGATTTTGACATGACCCTTCTGACATAATTGTGCTAGAATATTTTTTCATCAGAGATCAGATCCCGCAGAGAAACTCCGAGTATATATCCCTCTCCATCGCCCTCTGAGTTTCTTTGAGCCTTTCTTATAAAGGTGCATTAGAAATGATGAAATCCGCGCAAAAACCAAAGTGCCAGTGGGCAGGGCACATCGCTCGTAGAACTGATGGCCGATGGGGCAAAAAGGTTCTCGAGTGGCGTCCACGGACCAGAAGACGCAGTGAAGGTAGGCATCCGACAAGATGGAGCGACGACCTCGTTAAGGTTGCGGGATCGCGTTGGATGCAGATGGCACGGGATCTGTTTGGCGAACCTTGAGGGAGGCCTATTTTCAGCAGTGGACGTCTTTCGGCTGATGATGATGTCAATCAACAAAAGCATTTTATTCAGCATTATCCCAATCAGACGTCTCTGAGACAAAAAAATATTAAATAAATTAATCATATAATTCAATTAACCAACACCCCACACGTCCCACACCCCAAACCGGGACCGACGTCGGAACCCGCCATATGGTGGACTTATCCAGCACCCTAATTTTAATAACGTTTCTCTACGCTACTGCCATCCTACTTTGATTTCAAAAGGCAAAGTACCTTTTCACACCAAATGTTAGAAGAACTTATTTATCAACTACTAAATTTTGTTCGCGACTACGTCCTCAGAATTCAAATTTATGGTAAAACTTTTTCATCTCATTCATTGAATAAATCAAAAATCCGAGAAAGAAAAATCCAAAAATCCATCATCATCGTCATCGGTATCGTTATGGAACAGATAAATCATGTTTTTTTCCTTATTCCGTGGAAATTTCGAAAAATCCTGATGTTAGTTTTTAGTTGTTATAAGTATCTACTTGCACGTAAAATTTGAATAGTCTAGTAGTAGTAAATATGGAGATAAGACCCCGTTGAATTTAATATAAAAATCCATTCCCTGTCCTGCGAGAACTTCAACAAATCCGTCCTTATTCCTTGCTAACATCATAAATGCAAGCTCTATGCATAAGCTCAGCTTTCTAGAGCAAAGGATTTTAGCTGGGCGTTGCACGTTGATCAGTCAGTCGGGCATGATGCGCCTCATAAGAAAGCTCAAAGTCACTCAGAGGGCGATGAAGATGGCTATGCTTGGAGTTTCACTGAGGGATCGCATTAGAAACGATGAAATCCGCGCAAGAACTAAAGTCACGGACATAGCTCGAATAATCGCCAGACTTAAGTGCCAGCGAGCAGGGCACATTGCTCGTAGAATTGACGTCCGATGGGGCCGAAAGGTATTTGAGTGGCGTCCACGGACCGGAAGACGCAGTGTAGGTAGGCCTCCAACAAAATGGAGCGACGACCTGTTTAAGATTGCGGGAACGCGTTGGATGCAGATGGCGCAGGACCGATCTGTTTGGCGAGCCTTGAGGGAGGCCTATGTTCAGCAGTGGACGTCTTTCGGCTGAAATGATGATGATGATGAGTCAATCATTCGGTAAGTCAGTCAATAAATCAGTCAAGACTTTTCTATTCATAGCTATAAGTTTACAGTAACGCATTACTGACACATGGTTCTACAGTGACTAAGGAACCAAAATGGCAGTGTGTACTGTACTTAGAGGGCTATATTAAGTGGGCAGCAGCTTAGCGTTAAGCTTGTTGGTATTTTGTAGGCTGATTGAATTGTTTTCTTACTTGAGGGGCTGGGTTTTTGATTTTGTTTAGTTGCAACGCTATTCAGTAATCTACAGAAAACTTTATGGTTTTGTGTTCACTTTTTAAATGGGTCCCATTAAATAGATGTTGTTTTTGTTGTGCGAATAAATATAAATCTCTCATTTTCTTTCTCTCTCTCATATATCTCTCATTTTAAAAGACATCCGTGCATTCATCACGTCTAACTCACCGAATTTTATCCCGATTTCATAGGAATATCGCGAAAAAACCAGCTTAAGGAGCTGTTCCACCACCCATTGATAAATTTTAACTGACGGATAAATGCGATGCCGTCTCCGTCTATTCGAACAAAACAGAGTGGTGGAAATCCCGCGCTGCGCTTGCCAGTCCGTGGTCTCCATTCGAGATAAGTATTTTCGACCCCAACTGCCATCTTTTGTGCGTTACTATAGCCTGCCCATTGTTATTTCAACGAGCTAATCCTTTTGGCTATGTCGGTGACGCTTTCATCACCATCATCATCAGTCTATGCTCGTCCACTGTGACGCTATGCTGGTCACAAAAATACTGCTAATCAATCTCAATACTTTGGAAATTTCCCAACGAGCCGTCGAGCGGCAAAAATCGAAGACCCCAATCAAACTCTCTAAATACGACTCGAAAGCTCTTTGTGTTGCTCAAAAGAAATAACGAGCCGGTCTGTCTGTCTGTGCTGAACTGTTAAACACTTTGAAAGTATTAAATTAGGCGAGGGATTGTGAAAGTTTGTGCCTGTGTGCGTGAGGGTGATTGGGTAAAAGGCTTTTAGTTTTTAGCTGGTAAAAGGAGGTTGGATTTTTTTTGTTTTATGTTCGTTCGGTAACTGCCAGCTGTTTACCGTCATATTTTTGTTTTTGTTAGAATGCTTGTTCTACAGAAAATAAGATTTTTAAAAAAAGAAAAGATTTTTGAGTGTAATTTGCTAGGATTTAAACTTGCATCTCTTGCATTGTCTACTGAAGAAGATCTTCGAAAGACACTGCAACTAGCTGAATGGCTAGACTTATTATAGTGCGTTTATCCGCTAAATTCTTTGTTTGAAATCACAGGTATTTTCAGCAAAATTCAAGGTGAAATTTAGAAAAAAGTGAATGCATAAGTTTTCTTACTTCATGACTAAAAAAATTGTCCCAAATTTTTCATACAATAATTTTGTGTCAGTTTTGTGACGAAACTAAGAAAAAATATTCCCTAACGTGACATAAATTCAAACTTCACAGTATAACTGGTTATCGGGATGAAGTACGAAAGTGTTCAGCGCCTTCAGAGGCTGACTGTACCTTTCCAAAGTAACGCCTGAATCAATCAATTTTCGTATGTTTACTGGCGTTCGAATAATAAATAGGTTTGCTTTCATCAACGGGAATTCCATTGTTTATTGTCAACGAATGTATTCAAAAGTCCCATCAAAAGTCTGGATTGACTTCGGACGTCAGCACTATAATTTACTGAATCAGGCGTTAGGACTTTACGGAGGTTCATTATATTAATGAACTGAAACAATTACTTTGCTCACCCGCAACCTTAAGACGTTACGTTTATTACGAGTAAGAAATGCGTGTTCATGGAGTTCCTCCACCTCTACACTGTACGAACACACATAAATCACACAAACCCAACCATCACCACCACCAAACTACACTGACGCGTTTCGAACTCAACCAGAGCTCATCTTCAGAGTTGGTTGTACCACAGCCGTACCCTATAACAAACCAAAACAAATGTTTTAACTTGTCACTGTAACATCTCAAGTACCCACTTTACCTTACTTTACTTTTTTTTCACTTTAGAATATCGGTGAAATGTATGTAATGTGCAAGGTTTTCTATCGTATGCTCCGTATGCCCGGATTCGATATGCCATAATCATAATCTTGAAGCCGCGGTGGCCTAGTGGTTTGACCTATGGTCTTTCAAGCAGAGAGTCGTGGTTACGAGTCCGGGCTCGTACCTCTGAGTTTTCGGGATTTATGTGCGAAATTACATTTGTAATTTACTATGAGCTTTTCGGTGAAGGAAAACATCATGAGGAAACCTGGAAATACCTGAGAAGAAATTCAATAGGTGTGTGTGAAGATGCCAATTCTCACTGGGCCCGCGCGGGAACTACGGCCCAAGCCTTCTCATTCTGAGAGAAGGCCTGAGCCCTACAGTGGGACGTATATAGGCTGGGATTGACGAAAGAAAATCTGTACTGACGTTTAATTAGTACGAGGACAAATTAAATGTGAGAACTTAAATTTTCCTCCAAAAAACATCTGATTTATTCGTAACACGGCGTACGCGTGCGAAATAAATCTTTTCACGTGGAATTACAGCCTCAATTACATTCAAAACGTGCCATTTATCATTCCGGAGCATCGGGAATTTCTAAGGAATCATTCTATAAGGAGCTATTTGCTAGGCCTAATTTGTTAGAGAATGGAATATTAAAAGTTTTAGAATTGCACGAAAAACCTTGAAAATAGCTTTTTCTCAAAGATGCAATGAAATGTTAACCTTACGTTCCAAATAATAGGCCGGGACGTGTCACGTTGCGGGCGCGGTTAGACGAGTGCTATGTAATGGATTTTCATACAGAATTGCAGGCCTAGGCCGGGAAAGCGATCGTCTGTTGTTTCATGTGACACAGCATCATGACGTTTATAGGTCTATGGCATCATGGCATTCAGCCCTAAAAAATGATAGTAATAAATAGTAATAAAATGCCATGCCCTTGATAGTAATAAAATGCCACGCCGTGCCATGCCGTCAGTGGGCGCTGGCCCCTAATGCGACTTCCAACAAGCGTTGCGTTAAATACGCAACGCAACACAACGCAAGTTGACGTTTACGAGACGTTCGCATTGTATATATACTAACGGTTGTTAAAAACTTCGTCAGTGCGATCTAAAACAATTGCATGATTTAGTATGAAAACTTGTAAAAATCAAAACTATTTTAATGGTAAATCGTAGAATAAAGTATTTTAAACGTATTTAGTAAAAAAAGTATTGAATATCTTTGAGAATTACGAAAAATCAAGAAAAATTATTGAAATTAACGTGCGCATGAGGAGCAACGCCATCTAGCGACGAGTTATGTAACTTGTCTCGCTAGCGCTGTAGTTGGTTGTTTGCCAGCCGGTGCTTTGATTTGGGTTTTTATTATGTTTTTTTGTTCTCGCCTATCCTGTGGACATGGAAAAAGTTAAGGATCTATAGTCAATATTTCTTCGTCAAGTCTACATCGGCGTGTGGGACGCCTGGCCACCTTTCGGCCCATTTAAATACATCTTAAGTTTGCTGACTCGTAGTTCCTAATTTTATGTTCAAAGAAGAGACAATTTTGTTTGCATCGTACTAAATTTAACCTTAACTTTTTCAACTTCGTCTGCAATCGATATATGTCGTTGTCCGAGCGATCGCTGTGCTTTAAAAATGTTACCGTAACCTTTTTCAAGCAACCTCTAAGATCGTAATTAGAGAAGATCGTATTTATACGTGGGCTAAATTTTTGGGATCCATTTTCTTCCCTTACAATTTTGAAAGTCATAATGTTAATGTTTGTCATAATTTTTCTTACTCATTTTTTTTTCCCCGATGAAATCGTCAATTTTCAGAAAATTTTAAATGGTCATCCTGTAGAATACTACAGATTAGATTTTTTAGATTTAGATTAGATTTGTTAGATTTGTTTTATAACAATTCAGTACAATAAACGGATTCAGAGTAAAATTATTTATGAATAATAATACATTATGACAAACATTAAAACTTCAACAATTTATGCCACACAATTTAAACCCTACTTTTTGATATAACTGTTTGTGAACAAAATCTATCAAAACTGATACGTCTTCTTTGTAGTTCCCAAGTCTGGGAATTGAACCCATGTAACCAGTACATTAATAGACATTTCATTGTCCCGTAAAAGCATTTCACTGTGCCGCTGAATAATGGATGAGTTTAGACGGGAGAGTTTCTCTTAAGGATCTACAAATAATGCTTAATTTGACAATTTCACTGTTTTTAACAGGCCTGTTAATGTAAAAAATAACTTATAAGTACCGTTTCTTTTTCATTGTTTGATGATACGATTGCCTAGTCAACCTTTGTAGTCAGGAAAACTGACTATAAAGGTAGAAGTTCCGGGTTTGATCCCGTTTGGCCAGATACTCGTATTTGTATGAATTAATTTCAATACTAGTTGGAAAAAAACCCGCCTCTATAATTCCCGTTCCCATAGGAATTCCGGGAAAATATATATCCTATATCACTCACGGAACTGAGACGAATCTAATGACACCTGGCACTTCAAATTCCATTGAGCCGTTTTGGCTGCAGAGCGTGCCAAAAAATGATACATACATAAATACATACGCTCGAAAAACAAGTCGGGTGAAAATATGAATGTTTGTGCTCTATTCTTTGATGTTTAATGGAGAGATTTTGTGAATATTTTTTGGGAATTCCCGTAATTTAAATTATACTGCCAGACCTAATCGTCTGTGCATGCAAAGGCAGGTAAAAGCTAGTTAAAATAACCAAGATTGAAAACATTTTTAAACAAAAATACCTTTTTTCTAGTTCTATTAGCACTTCCTTTCAATGTCTTAAAATACATTTAAGTCTCAAGAGAAAAACAGTTTCTCAACAGTAATTAATACCTCCCGCGAATCCTTAGCTTATTGAAATTGAAGGAGAAAACCGTTATTTTAACAGTTTAAGAAAAGAAAATAATTTAACGAAATGAACAGGGGATTACTATAGCTAAGCCAGGTTTTGGTGTCCCCAGATTGATGCCCATTGGGCCCCGGCGGGGACCGGGGACGAAATCCGCTTTCCCTTAGCGCAAATAGAAATTATAGATTAGTTGGAATTCCTTTTTTTTCGGGAGAGAAAAAGGTGTTTTTAGAGATTGAGCCGGATCGGTTGTCGTCTTGGAATTTGGTAGTCCAGTTTTTTCGTGAAGCTGTAACAGTGAAATGGATATTTTTAGCGTTAAATTACTGTTGATTTGCCTAGCAGTTGTAATGGTGAATAAAATAATGTTCATCTCGACCTATCTGAGACACCTTGTATAATATACAGGGTGTCACAAAACTCAACGATAACCTGGCACAGGGCGAAAAAATTAGAAAAAAAAAATCCATTACGCTGTTAAGCGACAAGTAATAGAGGCACTTACACAGGCACATAAAGGGGTGTAATGATTGTCATAATTTATTGTAATTCATAAAGCATAATATGTACGGGTCAAATCTTGAAAGTTGAATTTGACCCACTTTCAGTGGTCTGATTTACTTGAAATTTGGTATACTTGTGTAGGTTGGATGACAGTGCAAGTTCAGTCAACAAAAAGTAACAGGCAGCAAAAAAGCTTGCATTGAAAATTAAATTTTTGAATAAAAGTTATTTACTCTGATACCATTAATTGTACAGAATTGTTTTAAAACAAACCTAACCTAACCTATAATGTTCTACAGAATGACCATTTAAAAATTGTTATAAATTTGCGGTTTCGTCAGGAAAGAAAATAATGAATAACAAAAATTATGAACTTCAATTGTATGGAAAACATATGGATCTCCACTTAACATATCATTTTTACTACTTATTAGATTACATATTTTCTAAAAAATTTATATTATCGCTGAACTAAGAAGTGACATTATTATTTTTGTCTTTTTTTTCGGAACTTCCATATTATTATTATCTTGGCCTTTCGCCCGGTAGCGGGATATCGTCGAGTTTTGGAGCACTCTGTAGATATAACATTATGCTATCTCTTGAGGAGCCTGGTTAAACCGCTGATCGGGCCAAAGTTTCCGGTTAATTGGAAATTATACAAATACCGCCAGAAATAGAAATTAAATCTGCACAGATATTTAAACTTTCCCCAATAATTTAATAGCCTTTGAGCTACATTTTTGATGAATCAGCTCGGTAATGAGTGGAGTAAAAAGATTGGATAAAATATGTTGGTTTAGGAGTTTGTACGTTAACGTTCCAGAGCGCCTTTATTTCATGTTTTTTTTATTCATAAACACACACAATGTTTTTTTATTTCCTTTTAATAGACGATCAAATGGCTTAGTGGTTAGAAATCCTGAACGAAGATTGAGGTCTCGCGTCGGGGCAGATGTTTGTATGAAATATACGAATCTTTGTTCTCGAGTCTTAGGTGTGTAATAATATGTACATATTTAAGTATGTAAAATATTTATATCAGTATGTTTATCTATTGCCTAGCATCTGTAACAAAAGCTTAAGTTACTTTGGGACTGGTACAGTGTGAATTGTCGTTTGAATCGTCGTGTCGTGTGAATTCCATTTATTTTAATTATTTTTTTACCTTGACCGGATTATTTTACGTAGTATCATAATAAATACCTGGAAAGACCCATTTAGGGACTGAGTTAGTCTTCCTTAATTTTTTGCCCTAATTCTGTTACTTTATTATGTTTTATCTATATTAAAAAAACCTATTATTTTACACATACAAAACGTGAATTTTAAAATTCCTCCTAAAATTAAATCTTCCGTGTATTTTAAGAACTATCCTTTCATTCTTTATTCTTTTTCACAACAACTACATGAAGCGCTAACTTGGTTTTTCAATTCTGAAAATGTCCCTCAAAGATCTTAAAAACTTTGTGTCGAACGTGTTGTGACAGTTGGGATTGTGTGTAGTTTGACGTTGCTTTTACTGCTAAACTAAGGAGTAAGGAGAGATGCCTTCAAAGTTATACAGGGTGTCATAAAACTCAACGACAACCAGATAACCAGGCGAGAGGTCAAGTTATACCAGTTTTGAAAAAATAAGAAATAAAAACCCATGTCATTTTTTATCTCGGAAAGTTGCATAGTTCCCGCAGGATAGTGATAAACAAATTCCTTGCAGACGGAGTCGCGGGCAGCAGCTAGTATTACATAATTATTCTCGAAAAAATGTGAACTGTCGCTCAAATAAGTGATATGGATTTTTTCTTATAATTTCCAGAACTGTTTTAATTTTGCCTCTTGCTGGTATAAGGTTATCGTTAGGTTTTGGGACACCCTGTATATTCAAATATGGCGGGTCTAATACTATTTAAACTCTTCTAAGTTCAATAAAATATTTTATACAAAATATAATTGGAAACAAAACCAATTTTAAACGCGGAAACTTTCCAAACAGCTTAAAAACCACATGGCACGACGAGGCAACGGAAAAAAATATTAATCCCAAAACCAATTTGGAAACTTTAAAAGACTCAACAAGCCTTCTTGCAGTACGTACTAGGGGCGTTCAATAAAAAGTGAGAATGAGTATGTTATAAACAACTTTTACTAAATGTCATTTTATTTTTCGACATAGTCACCTTTTAGCATAATACACTTAGTATATCTTTTTTCTAAACTTAAAATTCCATAAACAAGTTAGCTATGAAGTATCTTTTTTTTTTTTTTTGTACTTATTTTTTCAACTTCATTTTTTTTATTACTTTTACGGTCATCCCGTGAAATCATATATTTCGTACTAAATACAAACTGAAATACAGATGCACAGAAAAAACCCCAGAAAAAAGACCAATGCTGGGAATCGAACCCAGGTCCTCAGCATTCCGTGCCGCGTGCCATACCCCTACACCACCACTGGTCTAGAGATTAGACACGAATCTTTCCTATACATCATACATTTCAATCTGCTAAATCATCACCTTATGCAGTGACAAGCGCACATCTATGTTACACCCTCATCGAGAGATTTTAACACTCCTTCGGAACTAACCGCTCACCTGGACAAGAGATGGCGCTACTGTGCAACTTTAAACAAGTTAGCTATGAAGTATCTTTTTTTTTTTTGTACTTATTTTTTCAACTTCATTTTTTTATTACTTTTACGGTCATCCCGTGAAATCATATATTTCGTACTAAATACAAACTGAAATACAGATGCACAGAAAAAACCCCAGAAAAAAGACCAATGCTGGGAATCGAACCCAGGTCCTCAGCATTCCGTGCCGCGTGCCATACCCCTACACCACCACTGGTCTAGAGATTAGACACGAATCTTTCCTATACATCATACATTTCAATCTGCTAAATCATCACCTTATGCAGTGACAAGCGCACATCTATGTTACACCCTCATCGAGAGATTTTAACACTCCTTCGGAACTAACCGCTCACCTGGACAAGAGATGGCGCTACTGTGCAACTTTAAACAAGTTAGCTATGAAGTATCTTTTTTTTTTTTTTTGTACTTATTTTTTCAACTTCATTTTTTTATTACTTTTACGGTCATCCCGTGAAATCATATATTTCGTACTAAATACAAACTGAAATACAGATGCACAGAAAAAACCCCAGAAAAAAGACCAATGCTGGGAATCGAACCCAGGTCCTCAGCATTCCGTGCCGCGTGCCATACCCCTACACCACCACTGGTCTAGAGATTAGACACGAATCTTTCCTATACATCATACATTTCAATCTGCTAAATCATCACCTTATGCAGTGACAAGCGCACATCTATGTTACACCCTCATCGAGAGATTTTAACACTCCTTCGGAACTAACCGCTCACCTGGACAAGAGATGGCGCTACTGTGCAACTTTAAACAAGTTAGCTATGAAGTATCTTTTTTTTTTTGTACTTATTTTTTCAACTTCATTTTTTTATTACTTTTACGGTCATCCCGTGAAATCATATATTTCGTACTAAATACAAACTGAAATACAGATGCACAGAAAAAACCCCAGAAAAAAGACCAATGCTGGGAATCGAACCCAGGTCCTCAGCATTCCGTGCCGCGTGCCATACCCCTACACCACCACTGGTCTAGAGATTAGACACGAATCTTTCCTATACATCATACATTTCAATCTGCTAAATCATCACCTTATGCAGTGACAAGCGCACATCTATGTTACACCCTCATCGAGAGATTTTAACACTCCTTCGGAACTAACCGCTCACCTGGACAAGAGATGGCGCTACTGTGCAACTTTAAACAAGTTAGCTATGAAGTATCTTTTTTTTTTTTGTACTTATTTTTTCAACTTCATTTTTTTATTACTCGTGAAATCATATATTTCGTACTAAATACAAACTGAAATACAGATGCACAGAAAAAACCCCAGAAAAAAGACCAATGCTGGGAATCGAACCCAGGTCCTCAGCATTCCGTGCCGCGTGCCATACCCCTACACCACCACTGGTCTAGAGATTAGACACGAATCTTTCCTATACATCATACATTTCAATCTGCTAAATCATCACCTTATGCAGTGACAAGCGCACATCTATGTTACACCCTCATCGAGAGATTTTAACACTCCTTCGGAACTAACCGCTCACCTGGACAAGAGATGGCGCTACTGTGCAACTTTAAACAAGTTAGCTATGAAGTGAAATGAAGACTTCATAGCTAACTTGTTTAAAGTTGCACAGTAGCGCCATCTCTTGTCCAGGTGAGCGGTTAGTTCCGAAGGAGTGTTAAAATCTCTCGATGAGGGTGTAACATAGATGTGCGCTTGTCACTGCATAAGGTGATGATTTAGCAGATTGAAATGTATGATGTATAGGAAAGATTCGTGTCTAATCTCTAGACCAGTGGTGGTGTAGGGGTATGGCACGCGGCACGGAATGCTGAGGACCTGGGTTCGATTCCCAGCATTGGTCTTTTTTCTGGGGTTTTTTCTGTGCATCTGTATTTCAGTTTGTATTTAGTACGAAATATATGATTTCACGGGATGACCGTAAAAGTAATAAAAAAATGAAGTTGAAAAAATAAGTACAAAAAAAAAAAAGATACTTCATAGCTAACTTGTTTAAAGTTGCACAGTAGCGCCATCTCTTGTCCAGGTGAGCGGTTAGTTCCGAAGGAGTGTTAAAATCTCTCGATGAGGGTGTAACATAGATGTGCGCTTGTCACTGCATAAGGTGATGATTTAGCAGATTGAAATGTATGATGTATAGGAAAGATTCGTGTCTAATCTCTAGACCAGTGGTGGTGTAGGGGTATGGCACGCGGCACGGAATGCTGAGGACCTGGGTTCGATTCCCAGCATTGGTCTTTTTTCTGGGGTTTTTTCTGTGCATCTGTATTTCAGTTTGTATTTAGTACGAAATATATGATTTCACGGGATGACCGTAAAAGTAATAAAAAAATGAAGTTGAAAAAATAAGTACAAAAAAAAAAAAGATACTTCATAGCTAACTTGTTTAAAGTTGCACAGTAGCGCCATCTCTTGTCCAGGTGAGCGGTTAGTTCCGAAGGAGTGTTAAAATCTCTCGATGAGGGTGTAACATAGATGTGCGCTTGTCACTGCATAAGGTGATGATTTAGCAGATTGAAATGTATGATGTATAGGAAAGATTCGTGTCTAATCTCTAGACCAGTGGTGGTGTAGGGGTATGGCACGCGGCACGGAATGCTGAGGACCTGGGTTCGATTCCCAGCATTGGTCTTTTTTCTGGGGTTTTTTCTGTGCATCTGTATTTCAGTTTGTATTTAGTACGAAATATATGATTTCACGGGATGACCGTAAAAGTAATAAAAAAATGAAGTTGAAAAAATAAGTACAAAAAAAAAAAGATACTTCATAGCTAACTTGTTTAAAGTTGCACAGTAGCGCCATCTCTTGTCCAGGTGAGCGGTTAGTTCCGAAGGAGTGTTAAAATCTCTCGATGAGGGTGTAACATAGATGTGCGCTTGTCACTGCATAAGGTGATGATTTAGCAGATTGAAATGTATGATGTATAGGAAAGATTCGTGTCTAATCTCTAGACCAGTGGTGGTGTAGGGGTATGGCACGCGGCACGGAATGCTGAGGACCTGGGTTCGATTCCCAGCATTGGTCTTTTTTCTGGGGTTTTTTCTGTGCATCTGTATTTCAGTTTGTATTTAGTACGAAATATATGATTTCACGGGATGACCGTAAAAGTAATAAAAAAATGAAATTGAAAAAATAAGTACAAAAAAAAAAAAAAAAAAAAAGATACTTCATAGCTAACTTGTTTAAAGTTGCACAGTAGCGCCATCTCTTGTCCAGGTGAGCGGTTAGTTCCGAAGGAGTGTTAAAATCTCTCGATGAGGGTGTAACATAGATGTGCGCTTGTCACTGCATAAGGTGATGATTTAGCAGATTGAAATGTATGATGTATAGGAAAGATTCGTGTCTAATCTCTAGACCAGTGGTGGTGTAGGGGTATGGCACGCGGCACGGAATGCTGAGGACCTGGGTTCGATTCCCAGCATTGGTCTTTTTTCTGGGGTTTTTTCTGTGCATCTGTATTTCAGTTTGTATTTAGTACGAAATATTAAAATTCCATTTTTAAAAAAGGTCTCATCTTGAGTACTTAAAAAATCTTGTACTGCAGCGACTACCGCGTCGTCGTCTTCAAATTTCTGGCCTCTCAGGTATTGTTTCAATCTCGGAAATAGGTAGAAATCACTGGGAGCGAGATCTGGTGAATACGGAGGATGCTTAAGGATATCGAACCCAGCATCACGAATTGCAGCCATTGCAACGGCGGACTTGTGTGCCGGGGCATTGTCCTGGTGGAACAGCACAACTTTCGAGAGTTTACCTCGCCGTTTTTCGCGGATCTCATTGCGCAATGTTGCTATTTGTTTGGCGTATAATGTGCCCGTAATAGTGGCTCCATGCTCGAGATACTCAATCATTAATACCCCTTTACCATCCCAAAAAACAGAGCCCATGACCTTACCGGCAGATGGGCTCACCTTGAATTTCTTCGGAGTTGGAGATGATGGCCTTTTCCATGTCACAGACTGCAGTTTCGTTTCTGGGTCGTAATGATGGAGCCATGTTTCGTCCATTGTTATAAATCGCGCCAAAAAAAGTTCCCGGTCTTGCTGCATCAGGTTCAAAGCTTCTTGACAAATCTCTAGTCTAGTTTGTTTTTGCGTGTCAGTAAGCATTCTTGGTACCCAACGCGCAGATACCTTTTTCATACCCAAGCGTTCATGTAAAATATTATGCACGCTCCCCGTTGAAATCTTTACATTTTCAGCAATAAAACGAACCGTGACACGACGATCCGCCAAAACTGAGTTTTCGACTTTTTTCACAATTTCTTCAGTTACTGCTGTAGTAGGGCGTCCGGAGCGGGGGTCGTCTATTGTCGATGTTCTTCCACGTCTAAATTCGGCGCACCAACGTGCGACTGTCAAATACGGAGGAGCATTAGACCCTTAAGTGTCCCGCAAATCCAAATTGACTTGGTCCGTAGAAAAAATTTTCAAACACAAGTATTTGATAACGGCGCGCAGTTCAATTTTCTCCATTTTCGCTAACGTACTCAATAGCATTGCAAAGAAAATACCGTATATTTTTTTAAACAAAAGACAGTTAGTTTTTTTTTTCATAGCAATCAGCTAGATAGATTAGCTTTACCGGCCAGTATTTAATTTCGTAATATTAAAAGAGTTTGCATCTCATTCTCACTTTATATTGAACGCCCCTCGTATAAGAAGAAATTAAACTACATTTTTATAGCAATTGAATCACTGGAGTGTAGTATACTTTAACTGAATAGAATGTGTGGGGCTTTCAACCGCTGTGCCCCGTGTCCCGTTTAACGTCATAATATGTGAAAGTAACTTTGTCTGTTTGTTTGCTTCGTACTTTCAACAGCGAGATAGCAATAAACAAATAACAAAGACAAAAAGCTAGTCATTCATAAATTTACAGCCCCACGGTCCACGGTCCTCCAGCGTTCATGTAGTTGTTAGAGATATTTCTCGCAGCGTCTAAATTAATCATTAAAAATGCCATCGGCTGTCATGTTGAAAGTTCTAGAACACTCGAATTAAAAATCTGCACGGTAACGTTGCACAGTGGAGTGGCCCGGGGACATAATGCCGGCCAACTTCTAATGCAATTCGAAACGCTGTGGACAAAACTTTAATACGCTCGGCTTGTGTACCCACGTTTCAAATAGAAAATGGTGTTTACTGAAAGTTTTTTCAAAAATATACAAGCCTATTTCCGCGGTTCTGCTCTCGAGGGAGAATAAAAAATAGGCTTTTTATCTCGTGGTAATTATTTTGTCAGTAACATAATATCTTAAAGTTTGGTTCATCATCATCAACATCATTTCAGCCGAAAGACATCAGCTATGGTTAGTGTGAACAAAATTAAGTCAGATTTCATATAAAACAAATCAAATTAAATGAAATGTCATTTAATAAAAAAAAGTAAAAATAATTAATTCAAATTAAGTCAACAACATTTTTTTTGTCAAGGAATATGAAATGCATTAAATTCCCACTCAGCGCCCCAGCCGATCCAAAGGTCCCTTTTATACTAGCAGCATTGCCCCGCTGAACAGCAATGGAGACCTGCTGTACCAACCAGGACCCAGAGTAAATTTAAATTAAATTAAAATTAATTATTGAAATATTTAGGCCCCCGACAATTCGAATTAGATTAGAAATAGAGTTGATTCCAGCAAATTGCTTCCATTATCCAAACAAAATCTTGAACCCGAATTTATTTGAGCTAAGTCAGACGTAATCTCTCGCAAGTCCGCTAAGCCGTCACAGAGTTCAGCTAATCTAATATAGTGACTGAGCCCCAACTAGAGGCAACATTTGTCCAGGTAGGTAAGTAGCTTGATAAATTGCAAGCGGCCCAGGACGTATACCAAGTATTGCATTGTTCCTTTATGCTACACTGTGCAAGCGAATTTACAGGGTGTCCCGATACTGAATGAAAACCTGGTAAAGATCAAGATGCCAAGTAATAAAAATTCTGAAAAAAAATAAATAAATCCATGCCACTCAGTTAAGTGATTTTATTATATTTATAACTAAACTAGCTTGCCCGCGACTCCGCCTGCGAAGTATAGGGCTATTAAAAATAGTCTACGACCTATTCTTCGACCCACCAATTTTAATATAGACAAAAATGTTTCATAAAAATCGGCCATGCCGTTTCGGAGGAGTTCGATAACAAACACCATGACAAAAGATTTTTATATATTAGATAAATAAATCTTGGGACGATTGACACCAATTGATCTAGTCCCAAACTAAGCAAAAGCTTGTATTATGGGTACTAGACAACGGATAAACATACTTATGTAGATAAAAACATACTTAAATACATATTAAACACCCAAGAAACGAGCACAAACATATGTATTTTAACACAAATGTCGGCCTCGACTGGGAATCGAAACCGGGACCTCAAGCTTCGTAGTCAGGCTCTCTAACCACTTCCAACCAGGTAGCAACACAAGAACGTTTTAACAGGTATTATCATTAAAATAATGGGGATCTAATACTTAAATTGATTATGTTACGTAACTCTATTTTTTTTGGACATCAATGAGGGAGGCCTATGTCCAGCAGTGGACGTCCTACGGCTGAAATTATATTTTTAAGTGTTGTTTCTTTACTATTTTCTTTCTAATCACTTTTCCATACCCACGGAGACTTTTTAACTTTTCTTTTTGGTCACTTTGGAGATGTTGTCCTTCCAGTTTCTTTTACTAAAATATGATGTTTGTAGGTACTAAAAAATATTCATTATATTCTTTATTTTCAGGTAAGTCTTCATCACAATGCTGTTTGTACTTAAAATACGTGACTTATTTTTTTTTGTTATAAAGCATATTTAGAACTTGAATTGGACAAAATTAATACCTCTCCGGTACATTCTATTTATTTACAATTAAAATAAATTATTAAAGAAAAGTGGATAACTAATTACTAGACTAAAAGATGAATGGAGAAAATGAGGCGGAGGCCTTTTCCCAGCAGTGGGAAACTTGCCCAGACATAGACATAGACATAGACATAATTTTATTCGACATAAATAAAGAAAATACACTGACTAATACACTGAGAAAAATAAAAAGAACAATAATAACAATAAAAACAAAAACATAATTGTACAAGTTAAGTATGAAGTATCTTTTTCTATTTATTTTTTTATTTTCTTCAACTTCATTTTTTTTATTACTTTTACGGTCATCCCGTGAAACCATATATTTCAAACTAAATACAAACTGAAACATAGATGCACAGAAAAAACCCCAGAAAAAAGACCAATGCTGGGAATCGAACCCAGGTCCTCAGCGTTCCGTGCTGCGTGCTTACCCCTACACCACCACTGGTCTAGAAGTTAGCGACGAATCTTTCCCATACATCGTACACTTCAGTCTGTTATAATCACATTTAGGCAGTGATAAAGCGCATCTATGTTATGCCCTCTAGCGAGAGACTTCAACACTCCTTCGGAGCTACCCGAAATAAATAAAAATAAAATAAATAATAAAATAAATAGAAAATGATACTTCATACTTAACTTGTAAAAGTTGGCCTAGTAGCGCCATCTCTTGGTCCAGGTGAGCGGGTAGCTCCGAAGGAGTGTTGAAGTCTCTCGGTAGAGGGCATAACATAGATGCGCTTTATCACTGCCTAAATGTGATTATAACAGACTGAAGTGTACGATGTATTGGAAAGATTCGTCGCTAACTTCTAGACCAGTGGTGGTGTAGGGGTAAGCACGCAGCACGGAACGCTGAGGACCTGGGTTCGATTCCCAGCATTGGTCTTTTTTCTGGGGTTTTTTCTGTGCATCTATGTTTCAGTTTGTATTTAGTTTGAAACATAATTGTAGATGTCGAAAAGGAATTTGACTCAGCATAAGCTGTAGTAGATGCCTGCTACAGCGCTGATTTTCAGTCAAACCCTTCGTATCCGTGCATCAAACTTGTTGGACCGGAATCAGCACAAACAAAATTCTGTATAAAAAGTGTGCAACAAATAAATAGATACATATATTATAGCAGACTAATCCTATCTAAGTAATTTAGATGGAATTTGGTATGGAGATAGTTTGAGACCCTGCAAAGGACAAAGATAGTTTTTATACCCATAAATTACATAGTTTCTGCACGATAGCGAGACTTTCATTATTTTCAGACGGAGTCCCGAGTAAGAGCTAATTCATAAATGGACGGAGTTTAAAAAGTTGGACACTTTAACTTGTACAAGTTAAGTATGAAGTATCTTTTTCTATTTATTTTTTTATTTTCTTCAACTTCATTTTTTTATTACTTTTACGGTCATCCCGTGAAACCATATATTTCAAACTAAATACAAACTGAAATATAGATATCATCCCGTGAAACCATATATTTCAAACTAAATACAAACTGAAATATAGATCATCATACTTAACTTGTAAAAGTTGGCCTAGTAGCGCCATCTCTTGGTCCAGGTGAGCGGGTAGCTCCGAAGGAGTGTTGAAGTCTCTCGGTAGAGGGCATTAACATAGATGCGCTTTATCACTGCCTAATGTGATTATAACAGACTGAAGTGTACGATGTATGGGAAAGATTCGTCGCTAACTTCTACACCAGTGATGGTGTAGGGGTAAGCCACGCAGCACGGAACGCTGAGGACCTGGGTTCGATTCCCAGCATTGGTCTTTTTTCTGGGGGTTTTTTCTGTGCATCTATATTTCAGTTTGTATTTAGTTTGAAATATACTTTAACTTGTAGTAAAAAAATGTACAAAAGGAAATTTGAGCCTTTTGCCACATAATTTTGTGTAGCTTTTGTTATTTTTTATGGGCAATAAATGTTTTTTTTATTTATTTTATTTATTTATTTATTTTTTGTGTCACAACGGAACTTTTTCCAGTCAGCCGTTTTGTATGGCTGACTACGATTTAACGTGATTTAAAATGTATCATAAACATGAAAGTTTGTACATACAGATGGATGGATATTTATTACTATCTCAGGCCAAAGTGGTTTGACGAATTCTGATAAAATTTGGTATAAAGATAGCTTCTAACCTGGATTAAAATTATATGATATTTTTATTCCGAAAAATTGCATAGATAAACAAACTCTTTGCAGACGGAGTCACGGGCAACAGCTAGTATAACATAGTTTCGTGATCCTGGGCGTCTGAAAGTCAACGTTTGTCTTGGCTAAGTATACCTTCGCTTCAGCAAAACCTCGTTTGTAATAATTCCTTCTAATACAATTCCAAGGCTCGTAACGACATTACACAAGGTAAAATCATATTCCTTGCCTTAATATCGCAGAACTAATCTTTACCTCCATCTAGCTAATTACATTGCTGACGTGGCTAATCTATTTATTTGTATAGATCTACGAAATACTCGTTTCATCCTTTTAGTGAGGGTAATGAGATATTTTTTGCAGAAAATAGCCGTGTTTCGGCTAATGTTCATTGCAATGTAAGAAACTGACGATGTTTTATTTACTGTATAGATTCAAGCGTTACTTTGTGGAGTTCCATGTTAAAATAAAAGGAAGGAAAAATCTATTGCATTTGCTTTAAATTATGTGACTTTACCATCTTGTCTCACAAAGTGACAAGTATTTTTTTAAAAATGGTATAATTTGACCTCTGGTCCGGTACCAGGCTATCATTGAGTTTTGGGACACCCTGTATAAATTCTTACTATTAAACGAAAAAAATTTAGTTAGCCTATTTTTGTGTCCCACTGCAAAGGCCTCTCCTCTCTTTCTCCACTTCTGCCTATCAAAGGCGAGTTCCCGCCATCCCACGTGATAGGCATCTAGATCTTCCCTCCATCTCCTCTTCGGTCTGCCTCTATTACGGTATCCGGTACGGGCAATGAAGCGAAGCATTCTTGGTGTCCGAAGAACGGACCGCATTAAAAACACTGAGCTGCGCTCAAAGACTCGAATTGCTGCCGTGGGCGTAAAGACGGTCAAGTTCAAGTGGGACTGGGCTGGACATGTCTGTCGAATGAACCAAGAACGATGGGCCAAAATTGGCACGGAATGGGCTCCAGCGACGGATATCGTAACAAAAAAATAACCTATCAAAAAAAAAATGCAATCAAATTGCGCATTTCCTCCACTTTTGTCCGCTAAAAACATATATGTCAGGATTAATTAAACGGAGTAAAACGAAAAGGGCCCTCATACAATCATTCAATTTCATAGAACCTTTTATAACCCAGTCGTATGATCCCATAAAGGCGTTACAATAAAATTTACAGCCGCATTCGAATTATTTTTCCAAAACCCCATAAAGCGAGTCGTCACGCGAGCGAAAACAATATTTTAATTGAAAAATTATTACTGATGTGGTCGGAGCTGTGAAATATTGCACAGTGGGTCGGAATTACCTTTGGCCCGCGATGATTTAGTGGCCCGTTTTGTCCGTGAAAAAACCGCGAACCACTGTGCGGGGTTTTTGCTCGTGCGACCCGTTGTCTGTCATCGGGGATTTAGTACTTCGCGATATCTATGTATGTACTCGTAGAGTCGAGGTAGCAAAAAGTTCGTCACATTAAAGTTGATTGCTTGTATCAAGGCAGTCCTGTCATCATTTTATTTCAAAGAAACAGAATCTCGCATCAACGTTTCCCATTTTTGAAAAGATACTAAGAGTCGTTTAGGTTCACTTCGTCCACATTCCCATTTCGTTCACATTCCTACTTCGTCCACAATTCCACTTCGTCAAAATTCCCATTTCATCCATATTCCCATTTCGTCGTTTCCCACTTCGTCCACATTCCCTCTTAGTCAAAATTCCTATTTCGTCCATATGTTTCCTTTGAGAAAGTTTTCATGTTTTCATTATTTTGAGTAGGTAGGTACTTTCCCTGGAGGTTGCATTACAATATTCCACCCGTATAAGATTAACAAGCTATTCTCTGTGACTTCGTACGAGTACACTGTCCCGGATTGAAACAGGCTTCTTGTATCCCGGGAAAGCAGAAGGATAACGCAATGTTCCGTACATGTCCGTACATGTTCTGCACGCCATGCAGAGCAGTGCACGCCAGGATTTACAATCTTAGTACTAGCGCTCGGGTTATTTTTAATGGGGGAGGGGGTGCGGGGGGAGATGCACCGTTTTCAAGATATTTGACAAAACACCGGTTCTCGTCCGATCGCCGAGGTTAAGCAACGTCGGGCGGGGGTTTCATTTTTGTTTTTTGAATATTCCTACTTCTCCACAATCCCATTTCGTCAACATTCCTAGCCGATTTTAATGCGGTTTTCGCTATCACTTAGCATAATAAAATTCTCAGGGAAGATTTTATTTTGTGATTTAAGTATTCAAGTTAAGAAAAATACTTGCTAAGTACGGTGCGGGTCAATACTATTCATACACTACCAATTTCGTTAGTATTTTGTTACGAAATGGGAATGTGGACGAAATGGGAATGAGGACGAAATGGAAATGTGAACGAAATGGGAATGTTGACGAAGTGGGAATGTGGACGAAGTGGGAATATGGATGAAATGGGAATGTTGACAAAATAGGAAGTAGACGAATTGGGAATTGATTGTGGACGAAATAGGGTTGCTGACGAAGTGGGAATGTGGACGAAGTGGGAATGTGAACGAAGTGTGGACGAAGTGGGGATGTGTGAAACTGGAAGTGGGAGTGGGATATAAACCCTTCATGTACAAAAATAAAGAAAATAAAACACTATTGACATCCGATGAGGCGAACTTACCAGTCAATTTAACATGTAAAATGGCCCCACACTGCGTAACATTTTCTTTAGAAGCAGGGCTCTACAAAAACTGGATTTTTATAAATACGACCTTTTTTTTACTTATTTCAATAAAGAGCAAATTATAAAATTAAATTATAAAGCGAAATTCCTAGCTGCCATAGAATAGCTATACATGTAAATTGTATCACAGAGCTCTTTTAGGTAGAGCACTTAAAACGTTTCTTTACACTTTGGTGCAAGAAAATTTACTCCCTAGAAAATAATTTCCACTAAAACAACACGATTGTGCGCAAATTCCGGTTAAATTTAAAGCAAAGAGCTGTCCAATTATCCGGGAAGAATGGACGGACAGACAAAGCAACAATGTGGATATTCAGGGAGTTCTAACTATGTTAATACCAGCGAATTTGAGGATGTCTTAGTATTTTCAAGTTTCTTTGAGATAAGGTTTTCTTCAGTTAAAATTGTTTTCAAATTGAAGTATACAGTGTGCTAACGAATTGGGTACCAATATTTCTATGGATTAATCTACTTATCAAAACAAGTCACTTTTATTCTAACTTTTTCAAAATTGAAAAAAAATCTCGTATTTTTAAAATTGACATCTAAAAGTTTGCGTTTATTTTTAAAATTTTGAAAAGTTGTCTGAGTGAAAGTGTCTTCTTTTGATGAGTAAGTTACGCCCTGAAAATATTGGTACTTAATTTATTAGCACCTTTAATAATTAGGATAATGACATCAATCAACTAACGTGTTTTTTATAATAATAACTGGTCGAACCACGATTATCCCATATATTTTGTATGACAATTTCTAGTTATGACGTCACCATTATGCCAACTCAACTGATTCACTATTTATTTGTTTTAGTGCAGCTAAAAACTGATTGGCATCGTCATTATCTATGACTATCATCGTTTCAGTCGTAGGACATAAACTGTCGAATATAGGGCTCCCTCATTGACCCAATAATAGGGATGTTGACACCACCAATCATCTGACGTACTCTTTATGAGCTGTGAAAACACAATTCTCCCATAGAGTTTGAATGGCAATAGCAAATTATGACGCCACTTTGTTCGCCAACACAATCAACTAATTATTTCTTTTAAAGCAACAAAAAATTGAATTTTGCAGTTAATCAAAAAGTAATCTGGTTTTCAGGGCTAAAATAAAGCGTTTTTTACTGGAGTCGTGTCTTCGAATTATTTTATAATAGCGTCACCATCCCTACTATTAAGGTTGGAAACGGCTTGCACCTATCGTGAACCTGCGGCCTATACCAAATCAATCATCCATTCAACTCATTGGTGGAGTTCGTGATCTCTCCAGTAGATTAATTTTTAGCACCAACGGCCATCTTTGGCTTTGTCGGGTGCCCTTGTCCTTAACGGCGTACAGGTATTGAAACAGCTTCAATTTTTAACCGACTTCAAAAAAAGGAGGAGGTTCTCAATTCGGTTGTATGTTCTTTTTTTTTTTTTTAACGTGTGTTACCTCAGAACTCCGTCCTTAATGAACCGATTTGGAAAATTTTTTCGTTGTTTGAAAGCATATGCTTCAAGGTTGGTCCCATTGTTACCAAAATCCAGTTCTGATGATGGGATCCATGAGGAATTGAAGAAACTCCTCAAAAATTCAAGAGAAACGTATAGCGATTTTAGTATTTTCGGTGACAAATCGAGCATTTACATTCAGAAAGTATCATGGAACTCTGTAATAAAACGACACAACCCCGTCGAGCATTAAAAATAGAATTTTCAACATAAACTTATTTCGAAGTCAAACTGATGATTTTAAATAATTTATTGATGATTTTAACCTACGCATCTATTTTAAACAGAAACAACTAAAAAGCAAAAAATAAAAAATTTTAAATAAAAAATTAAACCTCCTTCAAAAAACATCCAAAAAACTATGAAATAATAATGGAACCAAACCGACCACAATAAGCATGAAAATATCTTTCTTCTAATCTGTTCGAAGTCGGTGCCTCAGCACAAGCCAGCAGGAGTGTGAAAGCCCTATAGATAGTAGGTATGTAGGTAAGTTAGATTACTAGGTCCACTCCTGCTGCTGGCTCGAGCTGAGGCATCGACTTCGAACAGATTAGAAGAAAGATATTTTCATGCTTATTGTGGTCGGTTTGGTTCCATTATTATTTCATAGTTTTTTGGATATTTTTTGAAGGTTTAATTTTTTATTTAAATTTTTTTATAATAATAACTTCTAAAATCACATTAATATTATAAAGGCGAAAGTTTGTGAGTGTGTGAGTGTGTATGTTTGTTACTTCTTCACGCTAAAACGGTTTGACGGATTCTGATGAAATTTGGCACACAGATAGTTTATAACCTGGATTAACATTATAGGGTACATTTTATTCCGGATAATTGTGTAATTCCCGCGGGATAGCGAAAAACGAATTCTTTGCAGACGGAGTCGCGGGCAACAGCTAGTACCAGCATAAAATGAATCCTACGCAAACAAAGTCACGAACAATAGCTAGTTCATAAAACGCTAGAATCACAACCCATCCACTAATTTGATTACAGCGCCGCCAAGCGGCAGAATCAGACACTAATTGCGATTGTTGCTACAAAGCGCATTACTTGATCACTGTTATTGAATTACTTTTGTATTCCTTGTGGTTTTGTATTAAATGGGTATGGGGCGTTAGGGATGTGGGGAACCACCCTTTAGGGAAGTAATTCGATTTTTAGAAATATATGTTTTAGGGGGCTTTTAATGCATTCATCATCACCATCAGCCTAAAGCAGTATACAATATAAATATGGTCTTCTTCCATATTCTAATGACTCCGATTACCGAAAGAGGGTTGTTTTTCGAGTAGGTATTTATGTATGTATGTCTTGTTCTTTGGAACGCGCTGCAGGTTAAATGGCTCGATGGATTTTAAAGTGTAAGGTGTCATTTGATTCGTCTTAGTTGCGAAAAGAACATCGGGTGGTTCGTAGGAACGGGGAAGGGAATCACGGATTTCCGATACTACGTATACTAAAGGCCACAACAAACCGGGAGCGGTGGAGCGCCGATGGAGCGTGCCTAGCGCGGTCAATAACATTGAATCAAACACGGTGTGCCGCGCTGCGGGTGTGTCTCACTGTTATTTGATTCAGTGTTATAGAGCGCGCTGGGCATGCTCCGTCGGCGCCCCGCGCTCCCGGTTTCTTTTGGGCTTTACTACTTACTAGCTGGGCGCAGTGACACAAAGTGAGTTTTGGCCTCCGACACCAGGCTGCACCATTCTTTGCGATCTTGGTTCAGTTCTTGCCAGCCTTTGACTCCGAGAACCGAAATATTCTTGTTAACCTCGTCCCTCCAGCGGTACCTGGGACGACCAACCGGTCTACGTCCACTCGGTCGTCCCAAGTACGCTTTTTTCATGACTCAATCCTCTGCCAACCGTTCCACGTGTCCAAACCATTGAAGTCTGGATGCTTTAGTCTCTTGCGCTCGATACTACTTATACAATTTCAAAACTTTCTATTGAATTTGAGTTGAGATTTAGTACTCATATGTAAGTCGGTAACACTCAAAGACAGACGTGTAACGAAAATAAATGAATTTTAAACATAGAGGCCACTTTTGAGGGTAAATAAGAATAGACATACTTTAACGCAGTCGGGTTTTTTTCCAAAACAGATTTATAATGTTATTAATACTTATTGTTTGGCGGCAGTTCCGTTTTAGCTCCAAAGCTGAAAACTAAGCATGTTATCGATTGAAGTATATACATGCTTCTCTACAACAATCTACGGCAAGTTAAACGATTCCCCAATTAAAACCCACTAGTCGATACAGCTTATTCAAGTGAACGCATGAACGTCAGAGCTCCGGAGAAGCAATATTTCAGTGCCGTCTCATTGCAGTATCGAAAAACCCTAAAATAGTGTTACTAAACTATCGATGGTTTGAGTATCGATACTTTCGTTAATCTTCAACAAGGAGAAACGTCGTGGTAATTTTAGCAATAATTACTAAGTTCGTGATTAAGTTCCACAAGATTACTATCTTAACTAAATGTTACGAGTGAGAATCGTGACATTTTAAAACATTTTGGAGAAATTCTGTCCATATTATTATCGAGAGTAAGTTATTGCCGAATCCACAGTCCAAAACAATTTACAGTATTGAAACTATAAGTACTATTGTTTTTCAGAACATCCAAATTATTACTAGCTAATATTTTTTTTTGTAATAGTTTTTTTTTTAATATTACCTTGTATTCTATATACCGTTTGTCGTTTCAGTTATACTCTCCAAACAAACAACATGCGTGTTTATACTTTTATAATATTTCTAAGCAAAACTAATTCATACAGTTCGATTCCCGTGTCGGGGCAGATATTTGTATGAAAAATACGAATGTTTGTTCTCGGGTCTTGGGTGTTTAATATGTATTTAAGTATGTATCTATCTATATAAGTATGTTTATCCGTTGCCTAGTACCCATAACACAAGCTTTCCTAGCTTACTTTGGGACTAGGTCAATTGGTGTGAATTGTCCCGTGGTATTTATTATTTATTTATTTATTTATACATGCAATTACAGTATCGACAATCGTATCAGTATCGATAGTTTATGCTATTGAACAGTTATCAAAAACCTATCGATAAACAATTGATACTCGACCATCAATCGGCAACACTAGTTGAAAAAGACAATGGAAGTTCTACTTCTACCTCATGTGGATGAAGTCTGTGATCAATTGCGACTGTGCCGTTTGACTTGTTAGCTTTTCTTGTCGCGGTTGGGTTTAAATCGTGTGACAGGTGTGCTGCTGTAACTATACAGCTCTTAAATGATTCAAATTAAGTACTTAACTACGGCGAAGGAATATCGAGAAGAAACTCACACACAATTGCGAAGATACTTTTTTTAAAGAAGTGGGGCAACGTTTTCGTGAGAGACGTGTTGACCATCGCTCTGGGTCGTTTCTGGTGCAAAGGGTGTCCATCGCGGTTCAGCGGGGCAATGCGGCTAGTGTGTTGGGCACATTTGCGCCTGGTGCGTTCCGGGGCGGTTTATTTGACTGACTTCATAATATTTTTATTTTATTGTATTTTGTGTGTTTTGACAATTGCGAAGCAATTCAATGGTTTGCGTGAGGTTCCTAATCCGCACTAGCCCCGCGTGGCAAATACAGCTCAAGCACTTTCAATCTGAGAAGAGGCATGTGAGCAGTAGTGGGATGCATGTAGGTCGAGTTGACTTCACTAAGGGACCCCATGCATCCCAGTAAAACTAAATACCCATATAATATTTGTCTTTTACATTTAAAGTTACTTTACCTTGCTTGTATTAATAATTGGGTGAATTGTAACACAATTTTTGTTGAAAGAAATGTCTTCCTGCCAAGTTTCATGCGGTGCATTCTTCTTGGTGATGATGGTCTTACTGTTTTAAACTTTCGTGATTTTTATTCATTACTATTACCTTCACTAAACGGGACTTATCACGCAAACAATATTTACCTCGACGTTTCGGCCACATTGCAGCAACCATGGTCACGAGATGCCTGAAGTATAGGGTGTCATGTTCGTTTGGCCGCTCGCGTTTTCTCTATGTTCATTTAATAGGTGTGTAACGAACCGATATCCATGTAACCCAAGGTAATCAGATCATCAGGAAGCCAGCAAAATTAGACAGCGAGCGCGATAAGCCCTCGTTAATAAATTTCACGCCATATAGTCACTCATTGTCTGTCTGTACTCGTGTCTAAATCAAAACAACAGCCTTAATAAGATACCTTAGCATGAAGGCTTAGAGATCAATATGGAAATACTTCATAAGCTCTAAAACACAGGCCTGATTTGACAGGTTAATTCATAACGTTACAAGTCAGGGAATTCTCTTAAGGTATTTTGAACTGTAATACCCTGTTTGATAGTTGATTTTCCTTTGTGTTGATAGACGTGTAAGCCAATTTAAAGCAAATCAAGAAGACTCTGTGATGAGCATTGTTCTGTAATCGCGTCAAACGTTTGAGGCACTTGTCATGTGGATTATGTTTAATGTGTTGAGTCGCTGATTTGGTGTAGTTAGGTTGGTATTGTTTGGTATTACCTTAAAGTTAAGGATTTACAGTGTCAAGCCGAATCCTTTTTTTTATTGAAACCACGTAAAATTTCATAGTTTCTAGTTCCAAGTCTCATTTTGTTGGCATATAGGAAGCCACTATCAAGATCATAAAATTCATTAAAAGTGGAATTAGATCTATTCGAAATGACATGAAATTGAAATAACTGGAGATAATACTATTAATACAATGTAATAAATTGAGTCATTCAAATTTTATGCCAATTCGAACAAACCTTTCACTTTAAAGGAATTTTATGAACTTGATAGTAGATTCCCATGAAAACTATGAAAAGTAGCCAAATACGATCAACCTTGTGTTAAGTTCACAATATGGCGCATGCACTTACGCTCACCAAGTGGTCAACACTAATTTTCATAACTCTACGTCCAATCACAGGCCAATAGATGGTTATCGTGATTAATGCTCTAACTGCTGACCACGATGTAATTAGTCTGCCCGCCCAATTAGATCGCATTGTGTTGATAAAATTAGTTTGGAAGTAAATTTCAGTTCATCCAGACTGTATGATGTTTCGTTGTTTATTGAACACTAGTATTCACCCGCTGCTATGCCTGTGTAGTAAAAATACTTTCACGGGACAGATTTACACCGTAGAGTTTTGCCTGAAAAAAGGTTACGGTAACATTTTACAGCACAATGTTCGCTCAAACAACGCCATCTATCGATTGCAGACAAAGTTAAGGCGTCATTGTGAAAGCCGAGACACTTACCTCAACGTTCTTAGGTACCCCCTTATTTTTTTAAGTTAAAATATTATTCCACACGAATGCATTAATCATGATATAATACGACCTTGTACGAAAACGTGCATTGTTTTTTTTTACATAAGACTAACCCTTGGGAGTGTGTAAGAGAGGAAAAGAGAGATTTATTTACACATATTTGATACATAGAAAAGAAATACATTTAGCAGGAAAAGGAAGAATACTTGAAAATTGCAAATGCAAAAGAGAATTATATCCGAACATCCATATTCATGATTATAATCATTAATTTTATATGCCTTAGATATTAGTTAGGGTCTTCTTGGCAATGGATTTGAATTTTTTATCATCATCCCAGCCTATATAAGTACGTCCCACTGCAGGGCACAAGCCTCCTCTCAGAATGAGAGGGCTTAGGCTGTAGTTCCCACGCGGACCCAGTGCGGATTGGTAACTACAGTCGGTGATATATAAACATAAATAACAACAATGAACAACAACAATGATTAACTTCATGATTATAAATGCATACAAATCGTACGTTATCTTGAAGAAGACCAACGACAAAGCAACTAGCGAGATTTAAAAAAAGATAACCCTCTAGTCACAGCCCCCAACAAAGATAAAACGCCACAACCTTGCAGGGGCACAATACAATGTAAACACCCTAAGTTGGTCCGGCAAGGCTCCGCGTAACGAAGCGTAACGCGCGTGCCTGACATCAAACGCTTGACGGCTGGCTGGATTGACAACTATTTAGGTACGAACTTTGCATAACAATCGACCGACGCGATTATTTTCGGAATCCGTGATGCGTTGCAGGGGGATGCCTTTTAATACGATTTTCAACTGCACGTAAATACAGATCAGAGGAATGCCGAAGGAAGCTTGTGTGATCGTTGACTTCATGATAGGCTTCTGCTAGCTGTTTTGAAAATATTCCGGAATATTCCAGTAGCAAGCTTTGATTAAAATCATCTATGTTTTTGAAGGTCTTTGAATCGTGGTTAACAATTCATGTTAAATCGTTATTTACTTTCACACAAAATACAAAATTAACAAAAAATTTGTAAGGCAAAAAAAAACTTAATCTAAAACTATATTTAGTACAAAAATCGTGCAGATCACTGATATTGGACAGATTCTGAGACTGGCTGCGTTTCCTCATTGTACGGCAATGGTTAATGGTTTCATACATTGGTCGACATTCAATATTAACGGTGCCAAAGTTCATCTTGGATCAAAAAAGTCTAATGTAAAACTTTACAATGTTTTTGGAATAATTTTAACCTCTTAGTTTTTGTACATATTGGTAGTAAGTTAACCGGATCAAGTAAAATAAAACCGGCCAAGTGCGAGTCGGACTCGCGCACCGAGGGTTCCGTACAAATTTATATGTATCTATGAACATCCAGTCTTAGCAGACCCCTGCTCCTAAGCAAAATGTGCGCAGTGTGGGATCATTGTAGATTGGGTAGTGATATAGACAGACAGACAAAAAAATTTATGCTTTTCGCAATTTTTCCTTTATCTGTGCTATAAGACCTTGCTTTGTACCAAATTTCAAGATTCTGAGTTCACGGGAAGTACCCTGTAGGTTTTGATTCCCTTGCGAGTGTCGACAATTTGCGGAAAATTGCGGCTTAAAAGGCTATATCTTTTGATTGCGTTAAAAATTTATGCTTTTCGCAATTTTTCCTCTATCTGTGCTATAATACGTTGCTTGGTACCAAATTTCAAGATTCTGAGTTCACGGGAAGTACCCTGTAGGTTTTGATTCCCTTGCGAGTTTCGAAAATTTGCGGAAATTTGCGGCATAAACGGCTGTATCTTTTGATTGCGTTGGCTTAGAAGTTTGTTTTTTTTACAGCTCCAAGGGACCGTAGACCTGAGTATTTGATATGAATTTCAGCTTGATACCTCCACGAGATCCTGAGAAAAAGGGTCTTGACAGACAGACGGACGGACGGACGGACGGACGGACAACAAAGTGATTCTATAAGGGTTCCGTTTTTTCCTTTTGAGGTACGGAACCCTAAAAATAGGATTAAAACTTTTAAAGAGATGCTTCTGATTACATCTTAGCAACAGGAGACCTGGCAAAGAAGTTTAGTTAAAGGAAACTGTGTTTAATAGTATTTTGTATTACATACCAATTTAATTCTCATCATCATCATCATCATCTATTATAATGACCCACATAAAATTAAAAACTACCTTTTGGCTAATCGATGTGCGGGAGGGCAGCGCCGTCATGCAAACGTCATCTAATTATTAGTTTCACGCATAATTATATAACAAAAGACCATTATGTATTTCGCTCATTGTTCTTTTTAAACTTTATGCATTTCGATTCCCATTTTGTTCCCCTTTGGTTGGTCGGATTGTGAAAGTTACGCTCCGCTTTTTTAGAAGAACACCCTAAATGTTAATCGAGCGAGTAAGTTGTTGAAAAATATGTGAACACAGCTCTATTGTCAGGGGTAAAGTAACTTGTTAACTTGTTGGAATGAGCTCCAGTCAAAGCACTGAATCCAACGTTGCAACTCAATGGACGTGTGCTGAATCTCTATGTTTCATTCCAGTGCATTTCGTTGAAATACACTTCGTAAATCAGAATGGGAATGGGATTCGGTTTTACGATTTGTTTTGCTGCTCTAATGGCTTGAGTGCCTAAATAACATACGACACGTTTGAAACAGCTGCAAACATTATACATATTTTGGTTTGTATTAAAATTTCGTGATTCTCTAACGTAATCACGTAAACGAAATATTGACTACTATACTAAACGGGACTTATCACGCAAAATAATATTTACCTCGACGTTTCGGCCACATTGCATCAGCCGTGGTTACGAGTTAACTGAAAGTCACGAAAGTTTAAAACAAAATAAGGAAATATTGTTTCAATTACAAAACAGCAACTTCACTGAAAGTAATATAGTAAATAATACAAAAAACTGAAAACATAGAGAAAAAAAGTACAAGATAAAAATAGCTGGTCTTATCGCTTCAAAGCGATTTCTCCCATACAACGTTTTATAACTGAAAGAAGTAAGGAATTGTTTTCAGCATGTGGTGAAATTTTCACCTTATGAGAGCAAAACTCACAAAACTAAGCCACAGTACAATTATTATTTATTATGAATTTACAACAAAATATAGATAAATGGATACGCATAAACATAATAATATGAATATTAACTTGCTATTACATTCATGACCAAGACGACAGAATAGATAGTGCTCCTCAGTATAAACTTCAAAATAGGTAAGGATCATCTTGACTTTTTTTGGGTCGCATTGATTTATTTTTACTGCACTTCATTTTGACTGTTTGCCCAACTTTTTGTCAATTTTCTTCTCTCTGCTAGGTTAGCTGAAAACTATCTCTTAATAGGGATAAGTTTGCTTTTGTATATTTTACACCGTAACACTGCTAAATATAACAGACATTCGTAAATGTTAGCTATGAAGTATCTTTTTTTGTACTTATTTTTTCAACTTCATTTTTTTTTATTACTTTTACGGTCATCCCGTGAAATCATACATTTCGTACTAAATACAAATGCACGGAATGCTGAGGACCTGGGTTCGATTCCCAGCATTGGTCTTTTTTCTGGGGTTTTTTCTGTGCATCTATATTTCAGTTTGTATTTAGTACGAAATGTATGATTTCACGGGATGACCGTAAAAGTAATAAAAAAAATGAAGTTGAAAAAATAAGTACAAAAAAAGATACTTCATAGCTAACTTGTTTAAAGTTGCACAGTAGCGCCATCTCTTGTCCAGGTGAGCGGTTAGTTCCGAAGGAGTGTTAAAATCTCTCGATGAGGGTGTAACATAGATGTGCGTTTGTCACTGCATAAGGTGATGATTTAGCAGATTGAAATGTATGATGTATAGGAAAGATTCGTGTCTAATCTCTAGACCAGTGGTGGTGTAGGGGTATGGCACGCGGCACGGAATGCTGAGGACCTGGGTTCGATTCCCAGCATTGGTCTTTTTTCTGGGGTTTTTTCTGTGCATCTATATTTCAGTTTGTATTTAGTACGAAATGTATGATTTCACGGGATGACCGTAAAAGTAATAAAAAAAAATGAAGTTGAAAAAATAAGTACAAAAAAAGATACTTCATAGCTAACTTGTTTAAAGTTGCACAGTAGCGCCATCTCTTGTCCAGGTGAGCGGTTAGTTCCGAAGGAGTGTTAAAATCTCTCGATGAGGGTGTAACATAGATGTGCGTTTGTCACTGCATAAGGTGATGATTTAGCAGATTGAAATGTATGATGTATAGGAAAGATTCGTGTCTAATCTCTAGACCAGTGGTGGTGTAGGGGTATGGCACGCGGCACGGAATGCTGAGGACCTGGGTTCGATTCCCAGCATTGGTCTTTTTTCTGGGGTTTTTTCTGTGCATCTATATTTCAGTTTGTATTTAGTACGAAATGTATGATTTCACGGGATGACCGTAAAAGTAATAAAAAAAAAAAATGAAGTTGAAAAAATAAGTACAAAAAAAGATACTTCATAGCTAACTTGTTTAAAGTTGCACAGTAGCGCCATCTCTTGTCCAGGTGAGCGGTTAGTTCCGAAGGAGTGTTAAAATCTCTCGATGAGGGTGTAACATAGATGTGCGTTTGTCACTGCATAAGGTGATGATTTAGCAGATTGAAATGTATGATGTATAGGAAAGATTCGTGTCTAATCTCTAGACCAGTGGTGGTGTAGGGGTATGGCACGCGGCACGGAATGCTGAGGACCTGGGTTCGATTCCCAGCATTGGTCTTTTTTCTGGGGTTTTTTCTGTGCATCTATATTTCAGTTTGTATTTAGTACGAAATGTATTCGTAAATGTTCCCCTGCCTCAAATGACTTTATGATGTTGACATTTATTAATTCATTTAATATAGAATATGTAGAAAGTAGAAAGGTTAATGATACCAATATCGCGCGGCATCGGGAACGAATAAAAGGTGTAATTTATGTGTTCCACCCCGAATTGTGGCCTCGCAATTACACTGTATGGGGTTCGACTCCTGGGCGGGGAAAAGTCGATAGAATCTCAGTGATTGCTAAATACTTCAAAGCGAACATGGTGGTGGTGGGTGGTGGTGTAGGGGAATGGCATGCGTACGGCGTGCTGAGGACCTGGGTTCGATTCCCAGGGCTGGTCTTTTTTCTGGGGTTTTTCTGTGCATCCATGTTTCAGTTTGTATTTAGTATGAAATAATATATGGATTTCACGGGATGACCGTAAAAGTAATAAAAAATGAAGTTGGAGAAAAATACAAAATACAAAAAGATACTTCATATCAAACTTGTTACCATTGAGTTTCTTCACAGGTATGTGCAGGTTTCCTCACGATGTTATCCTTTACCGTAAACGTCATGGTAAATTTCAAATATAATTTCACGCTTAAATTCCGAAAAAAATCAGAGTAGTGAGCCCGGATATGAACCGACAACCCTCTGCTTGAGAGGCCATAGGTCAAACCACTAGGCTATCATGGCTTTAGAACCAGCTCCCTGGAACGGCATTCCCAGAGAGATATAATTTAGGGATCTTTAACAAGCCTTTCTATATACCAAAGGACCGACAACGCATCTTTGATAGATATCCTTCGTGTCGCGGGTGTCCGTGGGTGGCGGAGATTGTTTCCCATCAGGTGACCCGAATGATAGTTTTCCTCTTTTTGGAAAAAGTGAGTTTTGGGGCGCCAAAGACTACGCTTGGTCAAATTTGAGAACTATCGACATTCCCCCATCACTGTTCGTTCGGTCTAGAGTCCCCATCCTATTGTAGAAAATGCTAATGATTTCCTTCGTTTCGACTGCGTTTAAATGTGGTCGTAAATTTAATGAATTCTCTGTTTAGACGCCGCCATTGTCAGAGGATATCAAATTTTCAGATTTTGAGCTCACACGTTCAAATTGTAAGGAACGTATTTAAACGGGCTCTTTGTTTGACGTTTTATTATAGCGGCTAAGATTGCTTGGAAATTATTTGTAGTTTAAGAGTAAATAGTAGCCTAAGGTATAAAACATACCTAAACTTGGATGATTCCGTACACATACGAAATCCTTAGAAAAATATTACTTGATTTGTTTGTAATGGCTACGGAACCCTACCTTGTGCGTGTCCGACACGCTCTTGGCTGATTTTTTAAAAGTCAGGCGGTTTTTAGAGTCGAAGCCGCACCTTTGAGTTTTTCGGAATTAACGTGTGAAATTACATTTGAAGTTTACCATGATAGCTTCACGGTGTAGGAAACCACACACCTGCGAAGAAATTCAATTATGTGTGAAGTTCCCAATGCGCATTGGGCCTGTTTTGAGAGTAGGCCTGTGCCCTGCACTAAGATGCATGTAGTCGATTTACTATACCCTGTCTATTTAACAGAGTTAGCAAGGCGTTCTCTCTGTTTGCACTTTTGTCTCTGCGTGCAAATGAAAGGGACAAGAAACTATCAATGGGCGTCAACAATCGCACGTCGATGGCGGGCTCGGCTTGCATGCCGTTTGTTGGAATATTCGTAATATTTCTCGTGGACCTCAAATAATTACATGCCATTTTTATTCATCTATTAATCATAATTATGTAACTTAAAGTATTACATACTAATATTTAAATATGTGCCCTGCATTGGGACGTATGTGTCGGTGCATCGTCCTTATCGCTGACCAATTACGTGCATTCTCTGTTTTCTAGTACTAACTCTGTTAAATAGACAGAGTATAGATGCTTTTTTTCACTATGGTTTTTTACTGAAGCTTATTTTTACAGTCATGTTTTTTCCCAGTTTTAATCGACACTGAAACATAGGTAGATTTAGGTAATGTTAAGTTTGGATCGGCCCGAAGGACCAAAAACATTACAGAACTGAAGGACCTCCGCGACAATGTTCCTGTGTCAATTCAAATTGGGAAAAAACGCTATTGTAGAGATAAGCTTAAGTAAAAAACCATAGTTAGACGACCAGATGGCCTAGTGGTTAGAGAACCTGACTACGAAGCTTGAGGTCCCGGGTTCGATTCCCGTGTCGGGGCAGATATTTGTATGAAAAATACGAATGTTTGTTCTCGGGTCTTGGGTGTTAAATATGTATTTAAGTATGTATCTATCTATATATAAGTATGTTTATCCGTTGCCTAGTACCCATAACACAAGCTTTGCCTAGCTTACTTTGGGACTAGGTCAATTGGTGTGATTGTCCGGTGATATTTATTTATTTATTTATTTTTATTTATTTATAGTGAGAAAAAAAAGCATCTGTTAATAAATGCGAATGGACAGTTTGCTTCTGGTAAATAATTGTTCTAATCAGTCCGCATGTAGGCCAGACGTACCTATAAAGACGTATAGACGCATGTAGGATGACGATGATGATGATATTTCTATATCACTCTATCAACTAGCGTAGGAACTAAATTCACCTATACTTATTTTATGGAGAGATCGTGAGCACGCCATATATTCATAACTGCTACCGACGGCGCGAAAAAATCACCCAACTTGCTAAATGAGTTACCAACTTTTCTTATATGTACGGGGTTACTACGGAAACGAGCGTCAATCTCGATAAGATGTCGCCCAAAATGAAAGCCTGTATTTTGTAGATGGAAATACAAGTAGGAATGTCAAGTGTCCCCCCCATGGTGCGAAATTTTTCAACGTTTGAACTCAAATGAGATCTAAACATAAAACTGTGTTGGTACTTAGTGCCTAGAAGAAAATCATGTTGTGAAAACCGGTTGTCTGTAAAGTCGGTTTACGGACGATAGTTTAACGTGACAAAGTCATAACAAAACATTCAAAACCCCCACCGCAAACCCTCCCCCGCACCCCGCATTGTACATCTTGGCGTTCGCCGCTCTCTTGCAACTGGCCTTCGCCGCTCTCTTTCAAAAAACAAACAGCAACAATCATACATAATGGTAATACAAGCAGGTATACCATAAGCCAGCAAAGTTTTCACTAGTATATCGATACTTATAAGAAGAAATATAATGCACAAAGTAAAAAACAACAAAGTAATGAAAATAAGACTTAAATAAATAAATACATGCAGAAGACGGATTCCCCCTATCTCGCACATATGCGTTAACAAGGGGAACCGCAGAAAACAGCCACCAATTAACTATACAGCGCTTCTTATTGCGGTTACATAACTACTATACCTTTGATGAAAGATATCAGTATGGTTATACTTACTATTATGTATGGAACAAGCTCTTATAAGAAAACGATTTTTAGAATATTTACTTTTACAAGAACTAACAGCGAAAGTGGTTTTGGAGTGAGTACGCAGGCCAGAGCACTTAAGTGATATATTACTAAGGAGGTACGGAGAATCGACAATATTATTGATAATTTTGTACAATAATATCTGGTCATTGTGTTCCCTACGTTTCTGGAGGGGAACAATATCGTTGAAATTAACGTCTTTAAACTTATACTTCAGGCGCTTTATAAATTTATTTTGGATGCGTTCAATCTCGTCAATATAGCAGTGATATTGTGGAGTCCAGGTTGTAGAAGCATATTTAAGCTGAGAGCGTACTAGTGTTTTATATAAAAGTTTAAAGGTATCAATGTTTTTAAAATCATTTCCTTGCCTAAACATGAATCCCATCATTTTATAAGCCTTTGCGGTAATTTTTGTATATGAGAAGAAAATAACAGCCCCTGATCTAGTTGGATTCCCAGATCCCTAATCTCGGTTACTCTCTTAAGTTTTTTGTTAATTAATTTATAGTCATATTCAATAGATGTCCGTTTCCGAGAATAAGATATGAAGTAACACTTATCAGTATTTAAAACTAGCTTATTTTCCACACAGTAATGTCCGAAGCGATCCAGGTCACGCTGAAATTCAAAGCAGTCTTGCTCATTTTTTATAACCTTAAAGATTTTTGTGTCATCAGCGTAAAGCAGTATGCGAGAATCTAGTATACAACCTGCGACGTCATTGATCATTGATAAAAATATTAAAAAGTAAGGGTCCAAGGTGGGAACCTTGAGGGACACCAGAGGTAATGGGAACAAAACTAGACAGGTAACCCTTCACCGCTACAGCTTGAGTTCTGTTACGTAGATAAGACTCGAGCCATCTCAGCAGGTCACCATGTATACCGACCGCTTCGAGTTTTGTTATTAATAGAGAATGGGATATTTTATCGAAGGCTTTCGAGAAGTCTGTATACACGGCGTCCACCTGACAGCCGTTACTCATGGCTTCAAGGACAATGTCGAGAAACTCGCACAAATTAGTCTCCGTCGAGCGACCACTCCTCACAAACCCGTGCTGGTAAGGAGTCAGTAGAGGCTTAATAGCTGGAAAAACACGGTCGTAAACAATCTTCTCGAAGAGTTTAGGAATAACAGATAACTTAGAGATACCGCGATAATTTTTAACACTGTGTCTGTCACCATTTTTGTGGATGGGCACCACCAGAGATCTTTTCCAAATATCCGGTAAAATCCCTGTTCTCAACGAAGCCGTAAACAATATCGACAAAGGTAAGGCTAATTGCTCGGAACATTTCCTCAAAAACACGGGATGAAGTCCATCGGGGCCAGTACCCTTGGAAATATCAAGTCGCGCCAAGTATCTCCCAACGGTGCTGGGGCTGGTGTCTATAGTACCAATCAGCATATTGTTACTTTCGGCGACACATACTGTGTTACTGGGAGTTGTGTCTGTTTCGAAAACTGATTGGAAAAATGTATTGAACATTATTTGCCATACTCTGGCCATCCGATACTACTTGGCTATTCAAGTATATGGAGTCAGGTATGTCATTGTTACTTTGCTTGGATTTTATAAACGACCAGAACTGCTTTGAATTATATCTTATATTACTTTCTGCGCGCGATATAAATAAGTCATAACACGTTACCTCCAGATTCTTTACTTCACGTCTCAATAGTGAAAAATAATCATAATCACTTTGTCTGTTGTAGATTTTCCACTTTTTATGGACTTTTAATTTTCTGTTTATTAATTTTATCAATTGTTTGCTGAACTATCACTATTCTTGAGGGAATATGTTTATCTACGATGCCATTAACGACGCGATAAAAAATATTGACGGCCTCTTCTATGTCCTTATCATTTAGACGAGAGTCCCAATTAATTTTAGAAAGTTCCAAATTGATAACATTGTAATCGGCCATATGAAAACGTCGAGACACACGCGGTGCAGGTTGAAGCAAGGATTTGTTACAGCCGAAGACTGTTTTTAAACTTAATGACGGATGATGAGGATCCTCTGGGAGAGAAAGCGGTTCCGCGTGCGAAACCAGACATGGGCTACTAGAAAGAATTAAATCGAGGCACCTATCATTGGCGTTAGGCGTACCATTATACTGGTTCCATCCCGTAAAGCACATAAAAGCAAATAATTGAGAGGTTAACACATCAAAACAAGGGTTCCGTAAAGTTAGTTTGGCATCCGCGGATCCAGGCTCCCAGACAGCGTCCCTTATATTGAAGTCCCCGACCAAAATAAAACTATCATCAGGGTTATCTAGAAATAAATCAGATAAATGCTCAAAAAACTTTAACTGAGACTGGGTTAGATTACAATTTTGAGGGAAATAGCAACAAAAAATACGCAAGTTCAAATTAACAGGACATCGCCCAAGTGAGATTGTGACAGTAGCAATATCAGCGTCGGGGAAGGTTGGTAAAGTACTGAATTTTTGCATGTTCACGGCAAACGGTCGGCGGACGGCTATCATGGACTTTCATGAACCCGGAGTTATAAAACTACTTTTTAATGCCTTAGTGCGGAGCAAATTAGAGGCGTCTTCCCTTATTTGGAATCCATATGAATCCACATACACCTTGCTTCTGGAGAAAATTCAAAAGTCTTTCCTTAGGTTTCTCTACAAGAAAATGTTTGGATACTACCCTTATTTATATCCCACAAAATTCTTATTAGGTTGCTTAGGTTTTAACTCTTTAGAAGTGAGGCGAAATAACAATCTTCTCATTACAGTCTGCCGTTTTTTGCGTGGGGAGTCGGATGTCATCCGATTAGTGGATAGCGCACTTAGGCTAAGCGTCCCGGACGTCCCCCGAGTGAACCTCCGGCCGCGCGCGCGCGCGCTGCTGGCGGTGCCGGCGGCGCGCACGGTTTCGCGCCGGAGCGCGCCATTACCGCGTGCGCTTGCTCTGCTCAATACGCTCCTGGCATCTGTACCCGAGTGTGACCTGTTTGCGTGGAGATGGGTAGCTGTATGCCGGGAATGTTTGAGTTTTTGTGAGACGATGGACAATAGGCCGACCACCGTGCAATAATAAAATGTCCAGCTGATTTTCTTTTGTATGCCTACTTAATTTTTGTTATTTTTATTAGTGTTTTTCTTTAGTTTATGTATGTATTCAATATTGTTATTTATAATTGATGTAATTAATTTAATTTTAATTCTTATTCTCATTTTAATTCTTAGTTATTACCTAAGTAATATGATTTCTCGGCGTATTGGTTCGCTGTAATGCCGTGTAAATTAATTGAATAAATAAATAAATCAGTGTGCCGCCTCCCAAAGTCATCCCAACGCGTTGGTAGTCGCGGTCTGCTCGGTACACGCTGTACCTGCTGTCAAATAATTCGGCGTCAAAAATACCGGGAAGCAACCAAGTCTCACTCAAACAAACAACATCATAATCGCTAAGTAATAAGTTTCTAAAAAATGTTTTTGATTTTGTTCGCAGTCCACGTACGTTTTGGTAATAAACATTCATTTCCATTTAATAAATAATATAAAATAAGACAATTTTTTTCTAGTTAGTAATTTATTTCTAATAATCATGTAGATCACGAACCAAGTTAAACCGGTTTCTTCAATAACTAAGGGTCGTGTAAATAGTAAATGCCTATTAAATTTATAAACATTTGCATGACAGCCTTCACTCCCTACTCGGCGTCTCATAGAAAAATTAACAATGCCGTAACGAATGTTTACACATCCAACGAATAATATATGCTCCAAAATTATAATGTCCCAAAACTCGTGATATTGATAAGTTAAAGTTATGTAATCGCAATAGAACGCTGACAACACAAAACTTAATAAAATTATGTTACCATTTTTAAAGCTAATAAGTTTAATCAAAAGAGTTACTATTAAAAGTTGTTGTTGACAACTTACAACAATAAAAAAAGAAATAATGCATGTTAGGTAATTTTTTTTAAACTTTCTTCAGAAGTGATATGAATGACCGGTGATTTATCCGAGCGTCGCACCATAATAGTACAGTTTCGCACCCAGCAGTAAACGTAGTTCTTCTCCTTCGCCACAATCTTAGTCTTTTGCAGTAAAGATTTGTTGTAGGCAGACAAGTGGTCATTTACGTAAATACGCTCATGAGCCCTGCTTCCTGAGAATCCCAGATCCAAAGCTTTTAGGTTCTTAATCTTCCGAATCGCTGATAAGAAATCATCCTTTTTGTATCGAGCTTGAAATTTGACAATTATAGGCTTAGGTCTCTTGTTATCAGTGTCATTCTTGACAGCGACACGGGTAACGAAGTCTATGTCAGTTTCGGTATTGAGGGCAAAACCGGTCTTATTTGCGAGGTTCCGTATCACTTGGAATAGATTTTCTCCTTCACTATGTGGCACTCCGTTAATCTGTAGATTGGAACGACGGACCCACTGTTCATTACGAGTATTTTCAGCCTTAATAGAACGAAGAACACTCTTCAGTTCGTCCAATTCGGAGATTAGAGATTCTCGTTCGGATTCCAAATGATTAACACGGCCCGACACCGTATTTAAAGACGATTCGAGCTCCTTGGTTTTCGCCTCCCATGTATTCACTGTTGCCGTCAAGTTGTTAAGTCGCTCGGTTATATCCGACTTAAACGACTCGATGATGATCTGTAAGGTGTTAAATCTTGAATCGATATGAGCCATAATGGACCTTGCCTCAATATTCATAATCGAGTGATTCTCTTCGTTAGTCACTATCCCTGGTAGGTACCGGGCTGGAGTGATTATTGCTGCCCTTCTTGCTTTGTTTACAAGTAGGGCATTTCCATTTTAATTTGTTCATAGGAAGAATTTTTTTGAAATCTGCTTCCGTCATACCGATGCATGAGTAGTGATACAAACACATACCGGCTGTACACTTCATCAGCTCATCCGCTTTAATCACACTGCAACACTTTGCACATTCCATTGCAATAAAAATCACTGGCAGATAGCGAAGATCAACAGCAAAGCCAACAAAATGCAACCGGTTAGTTACATTATGACTTAAAATTTTATGGGAGAAAAGGGGCGCCGGTCAGACAGTCTTAATGCCACTTTAAGCATACCTCAGGTCATATACTTACATCAGGTCTACTGTTAAATCAATAGAAGTAAACTTACTAGGAAGCTATGCTTGCGGTTTGTGGTTACAGCATTTTGTTGACATTTTTGTCAACGTTTGCGGTTTAATTGACAAACCGCAACCTGTCGATGACCACAGCCGCACCAAGTTAGTTTAGAGGTCGATGTTTGCTATATGTAATTCTGGGGTTCTAGTGAAAAAGGGGTTAAGTATGCAGAAATTAAACAGCTATTTTCTATTTTGTGTGTAAAGGGGGTTAACAAAATGTTGACGACACTACTTAATTAAATGAAATACACGTGTAAAAATGGTTACAAACTATAATGGGAGAAAATAGATGCAAACACAACCCGTCTGACAGAGCAACTGCTCTTCTACGTCTCTGTCAGGCGGGTCTTAGTGGATTTTAAATTAAGAAACAAACAAAGTACATAAAAGGAGGTTTTGCCAACCAGTCGCCAACATACCGGACCCCCAGTGTGCAACACTAGGAGCTGGTGGCAACTGGTTGTGGCTCAGCCTCAGCTGTTCAACTTCTGCAGAATTAACCCCTTTTTCACTAAAGCTCCATGATTATGGTAGTTAGCTATATAGAGCTGTGTGATCTTGAGTTGCGACCACCCTTTTACACCATCGAGACAAATTAATTTTATCGTCAGTGACATAATGTCGAGTGACATTGCCACGATTGAAACGGTGATGATTTTGAAAAATTATTTCTACTAGCTGGTTGCCTGCGACTCCGTCTGCAAAGTGAATACTTTGCAGACAGAGTTAAACTTAGATCTGAGAATGATTAAAACCATCAACATTGTCGACCGAAAGTGTTGCACTGTTGAATGAAACCTCACCCAAAAAACGCCACATGGAATATTCCTTATCATCATCATCATTTCAGCCGAAAGACGTCCACTGCTGAACATAGGCCTCCCCCAAGGCTCGCCAAACAGATCGGTCCCGCGCCATCTGCATCCAAAAGATCCCACAACCTTAACCAGGTCGTCGTTCCATCTTGTTGGAGGCCTACCTACACTGCGTCTTCCGGTCCATGGACGCCACTCGAGAACCTTTTTGCCCCATCGCGCGGCCATCAGTTTTACGAGCGATGTGCCCTGCCCACTGCCACCTGATTCTTCGAGCTATGTGGGTGACTTTAGTTCTTGCGCGGATTTGATCAACATTATGGGATATGAAATTATGGAAAACTATACATGGTGGCATATCAAATTATGGAAAACGATAGAGATTCAACGTTTTGATTTCGACTTTGATTTTGAATAAACCTAGGACCTCGTGGTAACTTATATCTTAAGCAGCCAAAATCAGGAATATTGTTCCGGAATTACCTACATGAAGTTACGGCAAGTTTGACGTGCTATGTTATTTATTACCGTATTTGTAGCTTAACTTTGTGAGAATGTAAATGAGTGAAATATTAGGATAGTCAGTTTAATTTTGATAAAACATGAACATAGTTTAATTTATATCTACGAGTGGAAGAATTACTGTATATTTACTAATAACTGCATCGTTGCCGGCGTTAATCATACCTTTGCCAGATCCTGACTCTCTAAATTCTATCTTTCGACACTTACAAGCAGTGGTAGCCTAGTAATTTGTCTTATGGCTTTTCAAGCTGAGGGTCGTGAGTTTAAGCCTTCGAACCTCTGACTTTTACTGAATTTATGTACGGTAATTACATTTGAAAGAAAGAAAGAAAATACATTTATTTACAACATCACAGACACATCATCAAAATTTTACAAAACAAAAGGCAACACTAAAGCTAAGGATAGAATGTGACATTGCGGTTGCAAATCGGACACTGGCTCACCATAATGCTGAGGCGTTTAAAGCACCCCAGCGCTGATTTTCAGCCAGTACCGTTGGTAACACCCAGATCGCTGTTTAGATAATCGCTGTTTGAAATTTATCATGCGCTTTCTGTAAATTAAAGTTAAAAAGTAAAAAGTTAAAAGGTTTTAGGCTTAAAACAACTAAATTTCATAATACCTTATTCACTAATACCCCTAATTTTCAAATTAACATGGGCTCATAATACCTAAAAATACCTAAAATTTCAAATTTTAAGAGGAGACAATTTGTAATTTTAGGTATTTTTAGGTATTATGAGCCCATGGTAATTTGAAAATTAGGGGTATTAGTGAATAAGGTATTATGAAATTTAGTTGTTTTACGCCTAAAACGTTAAAAGTAGTTTAAAGTAGTTTAAGTTAAGTTAGTAAAGTTTCTGTAAAGTTTTTCATGTGAAAATATCATGAGGAAACCTGTACGTACGTGCGAAGAAATTTAATGGTATGTGTGATGTTCCTGGTACGCATTGGGTCCGTGTAGGAACTACGGCCCAAGTCCTCTCATTCTGAAAAGAGGCCTGTGCCCTGCATTGGGGCCTATAGGTTGGGATGGTGATGATGATTAAGACTCAGACTTGACTCTTATTACTACGCACGGGACTCATCACGGCAATTTATTAATTTATGAATCAGCCGTTATTTTGAAAGAAAGAAAGAAATAATAGTTATTTGGGCGTGGGCTGCATTAGAGAGATCTCTCTCCAGGCAGATGTTATGCCTGGGGACCGAAGTCCAATGGATGAAAGTTGAAAGTTGTATTTATGCAGCCGAGTTTAGAAACTTCGATAGCGTGATGTAGGATTGTAGTAATTAGTTCCTTATGTGATGACTAGATGACGCTAGTAGTCGCTACATCAGCCCCCCTTTTAGACCGGAGGTCGATACGAATTGCAGTGGAGAGCAGTCTGTGCGTCATGTGGGTGCTTGCAAGGGCCAGTCGCTCAGAGCCTCGTCGGCGAGCATTGTTGTTCCTCTGCTACTTGTAGATGCATGCCTGTTGCGTGATTTTGCTCAGAGCCTTGTTGGCGAGCGTTGGTTGATTGATTGGCAAGTGGAAGTAGCGGGAGGAGGATTTGCGAACTGTAGACACCAGGCAGATAATAGATACATGCTAATGGTGCACAGTGCGGTGAGTATGGCTTGCTGTGAGACTGCGTCATCGTCTTGTGTGTCTGAAGATTGCGATTTTGTCCAATGTCGTGGGTCACCAATTTGGGGGTAGTTGCAATAGAGAGATCTCTCTCCAGGCAGATGTTATGCCTGGGGACCGAAGTCCAATCGATGAAAGTTGGAAGTTGTATTTATGCAGCCGAGTTGAGAAACTTCGATAGCGTGATGTAGGATTGTAGCAATTAGTTCCTTATGTGATGACTAGATGGCGCTAGTAGTCGCTAGTTATTTGTGATACAAGGTTGGTAAGTATGGTTTTACAAATGAGTTGACGAGTGGTTTTCATCGTCACGAGTTTGTAAAACCTTGCCAACCGTGTATCATACGACGTTTTACAATACATTTGTGAGAAAATAGGCAATTAATAACACAAAATTGTAAAATAAAAACAAATTTCTCGAGATACTTATTGTAGCAAAAGATTATTTTGCGCGGTTTGCGCCTTACTTTAAATATCGGGCAGAATTAATTCCATGTTATTGTTAACTTCATCACTTGAACATCACTCATTTTGTTTGGTTTTTGTACATATACTATAATCAACAACTCAAAACAACGCAAAGTTTTACAAAAATGGCGCGTCCGTAATGCGCATGCGTAGGTTTTGTTTTTAATTAGGTTAACTAAAATTATCAGGCAAAGGTTCGACGCGTTCAGCCACTGCGATTTTTTCGAATAAATAAAAGGTGGAAATCATTAAAATCTGCGATAATTAAATTACAGTTTATAATAATAACAATCAATTTTGCAAATTCATTACTTAGTTTTGTATATTTATACATTTTTCTACGTATAAATCGATATTTTTTTATTTTTGTCACTTAAAACTCTTTGCTTGTAAACTTTTAAAGTGGAGAATTAAAAAAAAACTGAAAAAAATCGCACTAGTGCGGTAAAATGAACTTACGAGCCATGTATACATCCTTTGAAAGTGAATTTTTCGAGCAAATGTATTGTAAAATACATTTATTTACAGTTTTTCAACAACACAAGACACATAATCATCAATATTTTTACAAAACAAAGGACAACACGATAGCTAAAGAACTTTGCGGAGGTCCATATTAATGAACTGAAACAATTAGGTACTTTGCTCACCCGCGACCTTACGATAGATAGTGTGGAGGTGGAGGAACTGCATGAACACGCATTTCTTACATAAACGACCATCGTAAGGTCGTGAGCAAAGTAATGGTTTCAGCTCATAACTGTATCTATTACGTTTATGTCTAAAGCTGTGTACACACAGACGGCGTGACAATATTAGCCCTTGCTCATGTGCCTAAGCCATGCTTTAAGCTCGCATAAGCCGCCACTAAGCTTTCTGTCCACAGCATGCATATGCAACGCAAGATTCGACTTTGATTAATTAATTTGAGTTATTTAAGCTTATCTCTGGGGCTAAATTCAGGAACGGGCCTTCACAGGTTTGGTAGCGGTAATTCAATCATTTGGGTCGGGTTTGGTTTGAACTGCTATTCAGGAACGCCAAAAATCACTGGTTTGCGAGAGGTTTGGTCTGAGTTTGGGATGAGCCTTATTTATTTATTTTTTTACAAAGTGGATTAACAGGAAAATAAGGCTCATCCCAAGCTCAACCCATTCCTATCCTCTCCTAAACGATTGAATTACCGCTCGCAAACCGTGTTGAGCCGTTCCTGAATTTAGCCCCTGGTAGTGTTACTGGACTATTAACATGTTCTCTGCTCTATGAGGCACATTGATGACTTTACTTGTAAGTCCATGAGGCAAATGTGCCTCAACACTTTTTATGAGCGTTTTGTGTCATTACTACGATGGCTTGTAATGCCTTACGTGGAGACTCCAACAGCGTTGAATTGATGGTGCAAATGCTTCGTCTGCACGTCCCACCTGTCACTAAATTCAGTTTTAGGCCTCGTCACCGCCATTTATTGTCAGTGCCATGTTTGCGAACTGTTGCTTATAAGCTGACACCACTGGTCCATGCAAGCACTATGCTATTCTTGCATCAGTTCCTGAATGTGATGTGCTTGCTGGACGTTGGAAGAGTGTGTGTGTGTGTTGCATGTATTAGGTTCTGAGAGGCGATGGATTCACGTCTGTCTTCTTATATCTGATAGTTTATTTCAATTTTTTTTATTTTTATTCTATTAACTTTATAGTTTGTGTTTCTTGTTGTTTTATTTTTGTCTTACTCGGTGCTCTAGTATATTACAAATAGTAAAAAACAGAATAAAATAAATATTTAAGGGGGGCTTCCATACAACAGACAAGATTTTTTTGCCGTTTTTTTTACATAATGGTACGGGACCCTTTGTGCGCGAGTTCGACTCGCACTTGGCCGGCTTTTGTTGTTTACCTCGAACCACATAGGTAATTTTGGTAACAAAATATTTACGTTGTTTTAAGACTCGCTGTATAAATAATACTTCTGCACTCACATTACTTTCGTTTAAGTATAAGCTTAAGTGAGGGCATGCACTTAATTACGGCATTTCATGTCTGCTTGCCTTGCTGTCATAGAGGAATTAACCAATAGAGTAACTCTTGGTTTCCGTGAAGAAAGTATTGGTCATAGGAAGTCATGACTCAGGAACTGACTAGCCACTGTTTCAACCCGCTAACAGTGTGACAATTTTCATAGTATCGTCACTACTACTTTCATAGAGACCCATTTTGAAAGTACGCGTAATGTTAACCACGGAATACTATAACGGAATACTATACTGTAACGAAAGCCTGATACAGCTTTAATTTCATGTCAAGATTTACGGAAAAATCTGCTAATATTATGACTAGGAAAAGAAAGAAAAAATAATTATTGTCTCACAACATACTCGTATAGGTGAAAAACTTAAGTAAATTATCTGTTGTATGTAGTAGCAACGTGTCCGTATAAATAAATTGACGTTCCAAATTTAAAAAATGACTTAAGCTCTATATCAATTTTGTGCACTACTACATAGAGCAGATCATTTACTTAAGTTTTTCACATACGATTGTCTTTCAATTTAGGTACACACGATTGTGACAAAATGCTTGTCATTTTCGTAAGCATTAAGAGATCTCGTCCAGCTGCTAACCTTTGAACAATTGACATCAGAAACTACAGTAAACATGCAATGAAAAGTATAGTAAAACAAAGTCTAAAACATAAATAAATATTTATAAATATTTATAATAATTATTCTTAACGACCGCTTTAGCCTAGTTGGTAGTGACCCTGCCTACGAAGCAAGAGGTCCTGGGTTCAAATCCCGGTAAGGGCATTCATTTGTGTAATGAGCACGAATATTTGTTCCTGAGTTATGGATGTTTTCTATGTATTTAAGTATTTATTTATCTATATAAGTATGTTTATCGTCGTCTAGTACCCATAGTACAAGCTTTGCTTAGTTTGGGACTAGGTCGATTTGTGTAAGATTGTCCCCTAATATTTATTTATTTATTTTATTTATTTATTTTTACTAAAGAAGGGTCAGGTTAAGAGTACCGGCAAGAGTATAAGCACGGTTGAAGAATGGATTAGAAGGATTTCTACTCTATTGGTTTATTGTTCTATGTCTGTGCGTGAGCGCTCAATCCATCAACTCTGAGGGTTAGGGAGGAACAAGTCATAGTGACAGGACAGAAATTAACTATGCGGTACTTACGTACGTTACAAGCTGCTTGAAAAAATCTAAGGAACAATAGTGAAGTTCCCAATGCCTGGCCTGCGTGCAAGCCTTCCTGTTTTGAGAGGAAGCCTGTACCCTGCAGGGGCTTGAAGCTGAGATGTGATGTGTGTACATGATTAGGGTAAAAAGAGATGGGGAATGCAACTGCCGGCAATAGGACCAACCGAACCCTTTATTGACGACGGATAGCTTAGTTGTTAGAGATTCTGACTATGAAGCTTGAGGTCCCGGGTTCGATCCCCAGTCAGGAAAAATATTTTTATGAATAATACGAATGTTTGTTCTCGAGTCTTGGAGGTTTAATGTGTTTATCCATATAAGTACAAATTTCTATCCGTTGCCTAGTACCTGCAGTACCTAGTAGTACAAGATTAGCTTAGTTTGGGACTTGGACAATTAGTGTCAAAATTTATTTATTTTTAATTTCTTAGCAGGAGCTTTGCTGCTTTTAAAATATGGGTGCTTTAACCTACCGGGCCCCTCAGAATGACTAGGCTTGGTCCTTAGTTCCCACGCGGGCCCAGTGCGTATTGGAAACTTCACACACACCTTTGAATGCATTCTGAGAGCAGGCCTGTGCCTCTGGGACGTATATAGGCTGAGATGATGATGATGATGAGTGTGCAGATTTCCTCATGATACAATTCAAATGTATTTTCTCACATAAGTTCCGAAAAACTTAAGAGTTACGGCCCGGGCACGAACTCGCGACCATCCGGAGACTAGGTCAAACCACTACGCCACACACGATTTACACGATTTTTTACGGCATTGTATTGTAGTAAAACAAACTGTGTCCACACAATGTGGGTGTAATCCCGGACGCTCCCAGCGCCGTTTGGGTCCGATTGATAGCACTTTATTTGCCACTAAAACGGGGGATTTCTGGGACTTAAGGAATTTCGGTCCGAATTGGACCAACGTTCATCAAAATAACACACCGCTAAAATAATATGTATAAGTGAATGTTTGTGAGTGTGTGCGTTATTGTCCGTGTAGATAGCTGGATGTTTGGAATAATAACTCAAAAGCTACTTTTTTTTGATATTTCCACGGGATCTATTTAAAATCCCAAAATCTGAACCGCAACATTTGAAACATGAGAATATAATAAAAAAAGGAATTTCAATTTGTTTATCGCTATTCTGCGGGAACTACACAATTTTCTGCGATTAAAACTATTCCATGTCCTTTCCAGAGTTTTAATCCATCTCCATACCAAATTGCATCTAAATCGGTTCAGCAGTTTAAGCGTAAAAGACAGAAAGATAGAGTTATTTTCGCATTTATTATAATTAGTAAGGATCTCTAGGTTAATTATTAAGAGGGTTTATACCTGCTGAGCTGGCAACGTTGCATTTTTGTTAGTTTTTCTCGATTATTCCATAAAAATTACAATACAATACAATACAATGACTCTTTATTGTACACCAGGAATAGTAAGCAATATAGAAAACAGGAACACAGAGAGTAAGTTACAAGGTAAGCAATAGGCGGCCTTATCGCTAAAATTGAATGAAAATTAAAAATGTTTTGTATACAAATTGTTCTAATATATAAGTTAAAGTGTCTACTGCAATAGTAATTCGTGATAAGACTTTTATTTTCACAAGTTAAATATGAAGTATCTTTTTCTATTTATTTTTTCAACTTCATTTTTTTTATTACTTTTACGGTCATCCCGTGAAACCATATATTTCAAACTAAATACAAACTGAAATATAGATGCACAGAAAAAACCCCAGAAAAAAGACCAATGCTGGGAATCGAACCCAGGTCCTCAGCGTTCCGTGCTGCGTGCTTACCCCTACACCATCACTGGTCTAGAAGTTAGGCTTGTAAAAGTTGGCTTAGTAGCGCCATCTCTTGGTCCAGGTGAGCGGTTAGCTCCGAAGGAGTGTTAAAGTCTCTCGGTAGAGGGCATAACATAGATGCGCGCTTATCACTGCATAATGTGATTATAACAGACTGAAGTGTACGATGTGTGGGAAAAATTCGTCGCTAACTTCTAGACCAGTGATGGTGTAGGGGTAAGCACGCAGCACGGAACGCTGAGGACCTGGGTTCAATTCCCAGCATTGGTCTTTTTTCTGGGGTTTTTTCTGTGCATCTATATTTCAGTTTGTATTTAGTTTGGGACTTTTATTTTCTTTAAAAACCGTTAGGTAATAATTTATTCGTTTTTAAAGAAAATAAAAGTCTATCACGAATTATTATTGCAGTAGACACATTAACTTATATATTAGAACAATTTGTATACAAAACATTTTTAATTTTCATTCAATTTTTATGGAATAATCGAGAAAAAGTAACAAAAATGCAACGTTGCCAGCTCAGCAGGTATAAACCCTCTTAATAATACAAGTTAAGTATGAAGTATCTTTTTCTATTTATTTTTTCAACTTCATTTTTAAATCATTCATTCATTCATTTTCTTAATAATAATAAATCTCAACTTGATACCTTCATGAGTAAGCAAAGACTTCGACAGTAAACAGCGAGATTGTCCTATAAAGAAGAGTTGGTATTTTTCCTGTTGACGTACATAATGTTAAAAAAGAAATCAATTATCTCCATACTATACTTTTACACGACTGTTCAATTTTGTATTTTTTTTCCTCAAGACCATTAAAAACAGACCATGTTCCGCAAGATTAGCAACACCTAACGGCGCATGCCCCAGTGACGTCACGTTTAAAAAACTCCTAATAAGGGAACAATCGTGCAAACGACCCACTGAATTATAGGAGAGAAATATCGTGTAGCTGACATTCGCAGGGGCGAGGAAACAGAATGGGATCTCGATGTTTAGTTGAAAATATAACGAAGGTTTCATCATCATCATCATCTCAGCCTATATTCGTCCCACGCAGGGCACAGGCCTCCTCTCAGAATAAGAGGGCTTGGGTCATAGTTCCCACGCGGGCTCAGTGCAGATTGGGAACTTCACACACACCATTGAATTTCTTCTCAGGTGTATGTACAGTCAAGGGCAAAAATATGTATACACTTTAGTACCTTGTCTATTTTCGTCATATTTGAACTGCCATAATATATGAACAGTCACAGTGGTTAAAGTGACAAGGTACTAAAGTGTATACATATTTTTGCCCTTGACTGTACCACGAGCTTTACGGTGAAGGAAAACATCGTGAGGAAACCTGCATCCACCTGCGAAGAAATTCAACGGTGTGTGTTAAGCTCCCAATCTGTACAGGGCCCGCGTGGGAACCACGGCCTAAGCCCTCTCATTCTGAGAGGAGGCTTGTGCCCTGTGAAAATAAGTTTCAGTAAGAAACCAAAGTGAGAAAAAAGTATGTGGGAAAAATGCGAATGGAAATTTTGCTAATAGGAAATAATAATTCTGGTAAATTGATATAAAATCAGTCACGAAAATGATCTTAGCCCAAGGGCTTTTATTGCAATACTGCGCGCTTCAGCACTGTGCTCAGAGTGGCAGAAACATTCTACGGTCCTTTGTTGCGCGTAATAAGCTTCAAGCCAGCCGCTAATTTCCGCTATTCAGCCACTGATCGCCTTTATTCTTCTCTTAATATCATTAGCTTTATTTATTTTTACAACGGTGTAATACACTTTAAACATGAAACTACCGTGATACCTGGTTTACACTCGCGTACGAGCGGCGAGACGAACTGCGAGACAAGCAACGAGACGAGAGTGTGAACAGGCGCACCTCGCGCCTCGTCTCGTGATTTCCCTTGATTTTGAGGCTCGCGTCCGGAGCGAGACGACGAGGCGAGGCGCGAGGCGAGGTGACGAGGCGAGAGTGTAAATCAGGTATGAGACTCACTCATGGACATGTTTAGGGCTACTCCGTAGCCCTTCCTCTCGGAGTAGCACGTCTCGGTGGCTGCCAAACGTGCACAGTTAAACTCGTTATAAGACGTGATTCTTCTTCTTCTTCTTTTTCAGGCTTTTTCCATCCACTGCTGGATGTAATCCTCTCCTAATCTCCTCCACTTCGTCCTATTCACCGTAAGACGTGATTGATCCGTTTATTCTCACTATGGGTGTAACACACGTTTAGGTAAACAAAGCTTTGATTTTATCATCATCATCATAAATTTAAGAGCTGGGCTCTAGTCGGTGGAGTAATTTCCAGCTTATTCTACATTCCGCTCTTTCCTTCACTTCTTTATATAGTGAAACCTTTATTTTTCCTTTTATTTGCTTCATATTTATGTCCTTCTTTGTCTTCCCTTCCTTTCTTCCTTCTATTCCTTGTATTATATAGTCTTAATGTAATTATCGTGCCGTAAGAGATGACCACACATCACCCTAACATTTTTCCTCTCCTGTTCTTAATGATTTTCAACAGAGATCTTTTTTCGTTAACCAGCTGCCTGCCTGCTGCCTGGTTAAGATTACTGTCTTTGGATGCGGATGACGCAGGATAGATCTATTTGGATAAGAATAAGAATAAGAATAAGAATAATTTTATTGTTGAACTGTGTACAAAGTTGTTAATTATTATATAAATTTAGACACAACAGTTTATCCATCACGGACATACAATATTTACAAAATAGTAAGAAAAACTAAAACTAAATTACATGCGCTAACAATTACCGAATTAATCTGCATAAAACTCGTTAATGCTATAGAAGGTTTTATTGATGAGCCAACGTTTCAGACTACCCTTAAAATTTCTATTTTCAAGAGATTTAATCTCGACAGGTAACTTATTAAAAACTCGCATAGCAGCAATGAAGGCACTTTTGAACATAATTTTATTGTGGACCCTAGGAATACGGTAATTATACTTGTACTGAGTACGCAGATTGTGACGAAGTGTAGACATTTTTGTGAAATACTCTTCATTGCGCTTCACGAAGAGACACAACTCAAGTATGTAAATTCCAGTGAGCGTCAAGAAGTTCTTTTCCTTAAATACATTTCTGAGTGAGTGTCTGTAGTGCAAGTGGTACATGGTGCGTAGACATCTTTTTTGCAATCTGAATGTAGTTATTACGTCAACAGAGTCACCCCAATAGATAATGCCGTATGTGAGCAGTGAAAAAACATTTCCATAGTAAGCGCTCTTAATTATATTTTCAGAACAGGTCTCTGAAAGTATCGATAAGGCGTAACAGGCTTTTGCAATTTTTTTGTTTAAATCAGCAATGTGAGATTTCCAACTTAGATGTGTATCTATTGTGATACCTAAGAAGTTACCGCTGTCAACCTTTTCAATATTTACCGCCCCCTCTGATACATCAAGAGTCATAGGTTCAGTTCTGTAATTTCTAAACTGCATCAGTTTAGTTTTGTTCAGGTTGACATTTAGATTTAAAGTTTTCAGCCACTTAACGACAACACTCAGTGTGTTATTAATATTATCTTGTAGCTCTTTACTTGATTAAGAACCAGAGAACAAAAGTGTAGCATCATCAGCAAAGAGGACGCATAATTCATTAACAACTTTAGGTAGTTCATTAATGTAAATTAGAAAAATAAGTGGGCCTAGCACACTTCCTTGCGGAACCCCTACAGTAACTGTCTCAAAATCTGATCGCTTCTGCTCTATTGATTTAGTTAAATTATTATAATATTCAATTACTGTCGCCTGTTTCCTATCACATAAATAGGTCTTGAAGAGTTTAAGGGCATTACCTCGTATGCCTATATTTTCTAACTGATACAGGACAGTCTCGTGTACTACGCAGTCGAACGCCTTAGATAAATCTAATAATAGAGCAAAACATGGTCTCTTGTTATTAATCTCGTCCCAAATACGCATAAAAATCTTAAATATTGCCAATGAGGTAGATTTACCTTTTTGGAATCCGAACTGATTTGGACTAAGTATTTTATTAGCTTCTAAAAATCCCAGTAACCTGATATATATAACTTTTTCAAAAATTTTTGAAAATGTTGGAAGCAATGCTATAGGCCTGTAGTTACAAGTTTGATTTCTAGCACCTTTTTTGTGCAACGGCTTGATTAATCCTTTTTTTAAATCATTAGGAAATATTCCCGTTTCAAGCATGAGGTTAATAATATAAATCAGAGGATCCGAAATAATATCAATACTGGCTTTGATTACTTGAACAGGAATATAGTCATGGCCATGGCGAACCTCAAAGGAGGCCTGTGTTCACCAAATAGACACTTTCAGCTGAAATGAATAAACAGCTTGCTCGTGTCAAAGGAATGCAAATATAGGATATTTGTTGTCATTGCAAAAACCTTAATTTCCTCTCCTTTCCTTTCCAGCACTTTTTCACAAAAAAATTTTAAATAAAAAATTAAACCTCCTTCAAAAAACATCCAAAAAACTATGAAATAATAATTGAACCAAACCGACCACAATAAGCATGAAAATATCTTTCTTCTAATCTGTTCGAAGTCGGTGCCTCAGCTCGAGCCAGCAGCAGGAGTGGACCTAGTAATCTAACTTACCTACATACCTACTATCTATAGGGCTTTCACACTCCTGCTGGCTTGTGCTGAGGCACCGACTTCGAACAGATTAGAAGAAAGATATTTTCATGCTTATTGTGGTCGGTTTGGTTCAATTATTATTTCATAGTTTTTTGGATGTTTTTTGAAGGAGGTTTAATTTTTTATTTAAAATTTTTTATTTTTTGCTTTTTAGTTGTTTCTGTTTAAAATAGATGCGTAGGTTAAAATCATCAGTTTGACTTCGAAATAAGTTTATGTTGAAAATTCTATTTTTAATGCTCGACGGGGTTGTGTCGTTTTATTACAGAGTTCCATGATACTTTCTGAATGTAAATGCTCGATTTGTCACCGAAAATACTAAAATCGCTATACGTTTCTCTTGAATTTTTGAGGAGTTTCTTCAATTTCTCATGGATCCCATCATCAGAACTGGATTTTGGTAACAATGGGACCAACCTTGAAGCATATGCTTTCAAACAACGAAAAAATTTTCCAAATCGGTTCATTAAGGACGGAGTTCTGAGGTAACACACGTTAAAAAAAAAAAAAAAAGAACATACAACCGAATTGAGAACCTCCTCCTTTTTTTGAAGTCGGTTAAAAACTTCTTTGATTTTTATTGTCTCGGTTATTTCATTTTTCGTTTTAGTCCGCTCAGGGTTGTATACTTGGCAAGTGAGATATACTAATTATTATGTTCAAGAAATTTTGTTATTATTATTTGCTTTTACAATTTACAAATTATTTATTTACGCATGTAGTCTTATGTATGTATGTAGCGATTAGTGTGCAGTTTATTTATTTATTTATCTATCTAAATAGCGATCTGGGTGTCACCAACGGTACTGGCTGAAAATCAGCGCTGGGGTGCTTTAAACGCCTCAGCATTATGCTGAGCCAGTGTCCGATTTGCAACCGCAATGACACATTCTATCTTTAGCTTTAGTGTTGCCTTTTGTTTTGTAAAATATTGATGATGTGTCTTGTGATGTTGTTAATAAATGTATTTTCTTTCTTTCTTTCTTTCTTTCAAATAAAAACTGAAGCCCAACTTTGAGCCATACATTCCAAAATCCTTACAACAATTTAAATTATACCTTACTTATTCAAGCCTAATAAAAACCTACTCCAGTTCGCGACACATCTCCATTAGGCAGCAATGTCGTCCGTCCACGCGTGGGCGGGGATGTGTCACCATGAGAAATGCGGCCGCGCCTCCAACATGTTTTGGGATTGCTCTGCCATGAATATTAAGGGAAAGTGAACGTATTTGCCTCAAATGGTACGTTGAATTAGATTAGGATCATGTCAAATTTAGAGCTGGGAACAACTATATCTATTTAACACTATAAATTATAAAGTTTGCGTGTGAAAGCTATGTTGCTGAATCTCACAAATGATTACGCTGCTTTTTATTCCGATATTTCCACAAAGTCGGGGTCAAAGTCAAAGTTATATTTAACTTTAATGAACTGAAACAATTAATTTGCTCATCCGCGACGTTGCCTTAAGTTCAAGTTGCGTTATGTTAAGGTCGCGGGTGAGCAAAGTAATTGTTTCAGTTCATTAATATGGGCTTCGGCAAGGTAACGCCTGATTCAATAAATTATTTAAATAATTCAGATCATAATTGAGGCTTAATTTTATATTACGCTTTAGATATTAGTGTTTCCTTGACGATTAATTTTAATTTTGTATTTGTTGGGTCAGTTATAGTTTTTGTAATTTTTATTGCATCTGTGTAAATGATTTTAGCATCGTTAGTTACTAAATATGAAGTACTGTTGTCTTACATTATGTAGATTGTGCATCGTTGCCAAGGCAAATATTATTTTTTGCTTCAATCAAGACCACAACACTGGATATCGCAGCTTTAGTATAATAATATGAGGATATCTCGCCACATTAGCATGTGGTGCACTAAGTACTATATCTATCATCATCATCATCTCAGCCTGTGTACGCTCCTACTGCAGGGCAATTCCTCCTCTATGAATGAGAGGGCTTAGGCCGTAGTGTCACGCGGGCCCAGTGCGGATTAGGAACTTCACACACACCATTAATTTTCTTCACAGATGTATACAGGTTTCGCAGTGTATACCTTCACTGTAAAGCTCATGGTAAATAAATGTAATTTAGCTCATAAATTCCGAAAAACTCAGTGTGAGCCCGGGCTTGAACCCACGACTCTGCTATAGAGGCCAAAGGTTAAACCAATAGTCCACCACTATGTAGCCATTATTTATGTGGTTAAAACTTTGCCTAAGACACGTAAAGCCATTTTTCCATCAGCCGTAAGACGTCCACTGCTGAACAAGCCTCCCCCAAGGCTTGCAAAACAGATCGGTCCTGCGCCATCCGCATCCAACGTGTTCCCGCAACCTTAACCAGGTCGTCGCTTCATCTTGTTGGAAGCCTTTCCACACTGCGTCTTCTGGTCCATGGACGCCAATCGAGAACCTTTCAGCCCATCGGCCGTCAATTCTACGAGAGATGTGCCCTGCCCACTGCCACTTAAGTCTGGTGATTCTTCGAGCTATGTCTGTGACTTTAGTTCTCGGGCGGATTTTATCATTTCTATTTCGATCCCGCAGAGAAACTCCAAGCATGCCCTCTCCATCACCCTTTGAGTGACCTTGAGCTTTCTTATGAGGTCCATCGTTAGCGGCCACGTCTCACACTGATCAAAAACTTTTGACTTGAGACTGCGGTATATTGGATGACGAGATATTGTTGAGCTTCCCGAACGCTGCCCAACCGAGTCCAGAGACCATTTTTTACTTCAAAACATTTACTATACCTAAACCATTCTAGTTAGCCCGTTGAGTGCAAACTCCTACCTGTAGGTAACAATGGCAATAAAGACTAGACACGAATCCCACCACTATCCTATAGAATAAATTACACATACCGACAGACCCACTTGACGTCTCAACCAAACCATAATCGCCCTTATTCAACAGTCATAAAGTGCATCTTAATAGCCAAGTTGGATTGCCGTAAACCGACGTCTGCAGTTCAATGTAGTAATTTAGCGCTACGCTCCCTCGAAAGTGGACTCGCCCTCCAATTTATTGGACTCGTCCGTCTTATTCCCCAAAAGGGTCTTAAGATTCCGTCAGATCTTACCGGCCCTTCTGTAGAAGTGGTGATGTGTATAGAGGTGATACAACGAAATATTCAACGAAATAGCCAAAAGGTTATAGGGTCATTTTCATATTTCTCGCTGGTAAACTTGTCCCAACCTAAAAAAAGTGGTTTCCGTTTACATTATTTATTGAATCAGTCGTTACTTTGCGGAGGTCCATTCCATATTAATAAACTGAAACAATTACTTTACTCACCCGCGAACTTCACCTCCTCCTCCTTAAGGTAGCCTACCTACACTGCGTCTTCCGGTCCGTGAACGCTACTTGAGAACCTTTTTGCCCCATCGGCCATCAGTTCTACGAGCGATGTGCCCTGCCCACTGCCACTTGAGTCTGGCGATTTTTCAAGCTATGTCGGTGACTTTAGTTCTTGCGCGGATTTCATCATTTCTAATGCGATCCCGCAGAGACACTCCAAGCAGCCCTCTCCACTGTCATCTGAGTGACATTGAGCTTCCTTATGAGGCCCATCGTTAGCGGCCACGTCTCAGTGCCATAAGTCATCACTGGCAACACACACTGGTCAAAGACTTTTGACTTGAGACATTGCGGTATATTGGATGACAAGATATTGCGGAGCTTTCCCAACGCTGCCCAGCCGAGTCGGATTCATCGATTGACCTCTTTCACGAAGTTGAACCTACCTAATTGGATCTACCTACGTCGTTCGTGCCACGAAAAACTCTAAGTATAGTCATAAGTTTTCAAATAGCCTGCTCTATACAGTTCCAGACACACTCGGCTCGCCAGGATTACGCCCGCACCTCTTATCTGTGTGTGTACACCGCACATAAAGCTATTATCGACCAAATCACTCCGTATCTTAATTCTTCGACGTATTTGTTGGGGCGAAAGAATTCAGGATTGTTTTTGTACGGGAGACTAAGCTCGCTAGTATAAGCTGTACAGCAAGAAAGTGGTCTACCAGATTTGACAAAAAATTCTGTGAGATTTAAGTAAATATCGCTAAGGTTTACATTTCTGAGTGAAGTAATTAGTCACTGTCATCATTATTATTGCAAGGAGACATTGACCTCGTTGCAAATGAACTTTTTCAACCGTAGGGTGGTAAGCCATATTTTTGGCTGAAGTTACGTTAGAAGAAGATTTTTCAAACTTATTTACCCGTCATTAAAAAAAGGAACGAGGAAAGCCGTGGTAGCTTAGTGGTTTTACCTATGGTCTCTTATGGACGAACGTGGGTTTGCTCCTTTAAGTTTTTCGGAACCTACGTGCGAAGGTTCACGGTAAAGAAAAATATCGTGAGGAAACCTGTATACACCTGCGAAGAAACATAAAGGTGTGTGTGAAGTTTTCAACCGTCATTGAACCTGTGTGGGAACCTACGGCCTAAATCCTCTCTTTCTGAGATGATGCCTGTGCTATGCAGTGGGATGTATATTATAGGCCGATATGAAGATCATTCGCACGAAATGCTTCCCTTCATCTTCTGCAATGTGGATTATTAAATAAATTAAAGTCTTCAAAAAGATGGTATGTGTGTATTTTTCAGTGAACGTTCATATGAAAGTACATTTTTCAACTGGTCAATGAAAATTCATAGCGTATTCCGGGATCCATAAAAATAACCCAAAATCCATAATTCAAACACCAAATTTCCTAAAGTTCTTTATCTACAAGTAGTATTAGGGGTCCGCTGTAAATCCCAGGGGTTCACACTACAGGTGACAAGTTTTATTTCGCCCTTTGGGTTCCGCGTTCGCCGCCACCGATTTATGAAGGTCGATGTTGGGAACTTTACCTACTTTTAGGGTTGTGTCGTGAAGAAGGAAAAACAGAACCGTTATAGGGACACTTCGTTATCAGTCTGTCTGTCTGACTATTTAAAAAGTAATAAATTATGTTCAATAACTTAGAACCGTCTGCAAAGAATTCGTTCATCGCTATCATATCCCGCGGGAACTATGCAATTTTCCAAGTATTTTATATGTTAATGCAGGTTATAAATTATTTGTATGCCTAATTTCATCAGAATCCGTCAAACCGTTTTAGTGTGAGAGAGCAATAATCATCCATACATCCATCCAGATTTTCACCAGCAGTAAGTACCACCAGTACCACAACTATTTGCTTATACTAGCGGTCAAAGTATCTGGTGGACTGGGTGGGAGCCCTGTAGCGCAATTGGTGGCACGTTTGGCATGTATTGTTGTATGTAACTAAAGTCACCGACATAGCTTCAAAAATTCTCAGAATCAAGTGGCAGTGGGCAGGGCACATCGCTCGTAGAACTAATGGCTGATGGGCCCAAGAGGTTCTCTAATGGCGTCCGCGGACTAGAAGACGCAGTGGAGGTAGGCTTCCAGAAAGATTAAGCGACAGCCTAGTTAAGGCTGCAGGAACATGTTGGAATCAGGAATAAGGAGATCTGTAGAATAACAAGGGTCACCGATATAACTTAACAGATTAGCTCGTTGAAATAACAATGGGCAGGCCACATAGAACGCAGAACAGTGGCTGTTGGAGCCGAAAAGTTCTCGAATGGAGACCACGGACTATAGTCCGGTCGTTATCATCTGAGCTCTGGGGCCATAAAACCCTTTTTCGCACATCTCGCTCGCTCATGGGAGGTAATCGAGTCTCTCGCTCACATTTTGTAGCGATGTGTGAGCGAGAGATCCGATAACTTCCCAAGAGCGAGCGAGATGTGCGAAAAAGGGTTTTATGGCCCCAGAGTTCAGATGATAACGACCGGACTATAGCAAGCGCAGCGTGGGACATCCACCAGCAAGATGAACGGACGATTTGGTAAAGGCCGCAGGTTCAACATGCAAGCCGTTTCTAACGTATCAACGAGGGAAGCCTATGTCCAGCAGTGGACGTCTTGCGGCTGAAATGATGTGCGACTTGCACAATTTTTCTTACAGATTGAGACCTTCGTTGAGACCGAGCTTTAAGTATTATAAAGGCATTGTACAAAAAGGCCCTGTTAATCTCGTTGCGAGGCGGTCTCAATTAAACGGGCACTTCTGTGGATTAACGCATTGTCGATCCGGATTCTCAGGCGGCATTGTGCGTGGTTTTAAATGGAAGTGTGTGGGTGTTTCTACGGAGGGTGTCGTACTTACTTGGAGGAAGATTAGGCATTAAAAGGGTAGTTGACGATGAGATGGGATTGGGTTCTAGTGTGGCGGCCGCGAACCGGGATGCCTGGGTGAGAAGACGCTCACAGGATGGACTCACAAATTGGTAAAGGCTACAGGACCCACTTGGATATGGGCGTTTGAGATTGCCTTCTTGATTATTGTGTTGTTACCAGACTTACAACAACTTGCATCTAAACCCATTTTTATACTTTTATCGTGAAATAATAAATACACACACATACGCAAAATAACACGCATGCACATTACAAACTTTCGCTTTTATTATATTAGTAGAATATTGCCTGAATTGTTTATTATGTTGTTTTCAATACATAATCAGTTTTTGCATTGTATTGTATTTTCTGAAAATTAGTAAACTTGCTTAAGCACAAACAAAACATCTTCGAAGCTTTTTGTAGAACCACTCAACTCTTCAATATGTACGTACGAATTCACATCCAAAACAATTCACAATCCTTCACTAAGAAGCCATAAAATATTAACAGCCTAGTCACCACGCGAGCGGTGACTCAGCAAATATTTTGTTCATTGCGGGGCTGCCACAGTACCACACAGCGCTTCGTTAGAAAAACACGCAATGTATCAGAAAGATCGTCGATCGTCGTCTAAGCTGTGTCGCTGACTGTGGTTTATTCTCGCACCACCCTTTGCGAAGGGGATGGGCAGTGTGGGACACAAAACAGATGCCTGAGCGACGTTTATTTCGCTGAAAATAAATAAACCTATGAATTACCATAGAGTAAAAAAACAGGATGATAATGTTGGTGACGTGACCAGGATTTCACTATACACAGGTATTTTATAACACAACTATACAGTGTGGAAAGGAAGTTGCTGAAGCGCCAATTTGGTCAAAACGAGTTTTTTACACAGCTTGATGTTTCTATGTCGCTCTATGTGGGATTTGGACTGGGCGTTGATGAGTCAATCGATCAGTCAGTCAGTAGGTGAGTCAGTTAGTCAATCAGCCAGAATTATTCTCTTAAAATGCATAATAAATAAATAAATAATAGTACATTACTGCAGCGGCCGCGAAATAGGGGATCGCCGGCCGAGTAGTTATAGATGGCCGAGTGTTAACGAGGCCATCTAGAGATACGAGGCCGGCAATCCCTGTTCGTGGCCAAGGCTTGTATAGAGTTTTTCTCAAACATGCATCATCATCATCATCATCACCACCACCACCACCATCATCATCACCATCACCTTCATCATCATCATCACCATCACCATCATCATCACCATCACCCACCATCATCATCATCATCACCATCACTCACCATCACCATCATCATCACCATCATCATCATCATCACCATCATCATCATCATCATCATAAAATCATCGTCATCATCATTATCATCATCATCATCACATCATCACCATCATCATCATCATCACACCATCACCATCACCACCATCACCATCATCATCATCATCTTACCTTAAATAAGCGTAGTGGCAGAATGTCATAATGAACCAAAACGCAAATATTGCTTATAGTTTTTTTTTAAAGGCTAAATGCTATGATGCCATAGACCTATAAACGTCATGGTATGAAACAACAGACGATCACTTTGCTGGCCTTGGCCAGCAATGTTGTATGAAATTCCATTATTGACCTCTCGTCTAGCCGCACCTGCATTGTGACACTTCGTGGCGTATTATAAGGAACATAACGTCAATATTTCATAGCATGTTTGAGAAAAATAATAAATATCACAGGACACTTCACACCAATTGACCTAGTCCCAAAGTAAGCTTAGCAAAGCTTGTGTTAAATAAATAAATAAATAAATAAATATCACGGGACCATTCACACCAATTGACCTAGTCCCAAAGTAAGCTAAGTAAAGCTCGTATTATGGGTACTAGGCAACGGATAAACATACTTATATAGATAGATACATACTTAAATACATATTAAACACCCAAGACCCGAGAACAAACATTCGTATTTTTCATACAAATATCTGCCCCGACACGGGAATCGAACCCGGGACCTCAAGCTTCGTAGTCAGTTTCTCTTACCACTAGGCCATCAGGTCGTCAGTAGATTGTCAATGGTTGGGTCCTCATTGAATTCTTTAGTAAACAGTAAAATATATTTACTGACGTATCTTCACGCAAGTAAAACCGCCGGCCAAAGCTAGTTAATACGGGTTCAGGTCGACTGGCCCATAAATCGGTGGGGCCATTACCTTCTGTTCTCATTCAGCCGTAATTCCTTGCTCTGCTGCTAATTGAAGTTTTTATGACAATAATTATATACCTAATACACCTTGATTGTTTTTAGTTAGTGATTTTTCTATTTCGTCGTTTAATTAAGTGAATGTGGAAAAAATGATGGCTCAAGAAGCTGGATAATAATTATGACAAGGCAAATTTATTGAACAATCACTTTGCCCACCCGATGAAGCAAAGGAAAAGTAATTGTTTAAGTTCATTATGACAAGGTCGTGAGAGCAAATACTTACTATTTTTTTTTTAGGTAAAATTATGGTTTAGTTTCAGCCGCCGTAGAGCCAGTGTTAAAAAAAAATTGAAAATAAAAACATTGACTTTCTTGCCAGATTCTTTTTAACAGGATTTTTCTGAACCGGTGGTATATTTTTCAACTTTAATGAGTGCTTGTTAAAGCCTAACTATATCTATCTATATCTATACATATAATAAATCTGTAACAAGTCGGTGTCTGTACATTGAAGATATTTGAGAAAAACTGTCACTAGGGCTATTTATTAGCGCAATAGAACCCGAAACAATGATTTTTAGAATTATTGTCTGTTTGTCTGTGCGTTTGTGCGCGCTAATCTCAGAAACGGCTTAACCTAGAAGGATGCGGTTTTCACTGATATGTTGGTATTTTTTGAATTAACGTTTAGTGTTTGTTTCATTTCAATCGGTTCACAAATAAGAAAGATACGTCTATTTTAAGAATCTATCGAACAGTTTTTAGAAGAATTAATAAGCTGAAGAGTTTGTATGTTTGTTGTTTGAACGCGCTAATCTCAGGAACTACTGCTCCGATTTGAAAAATTATTTCAGTGTTAGATAGCCCATTTATCAAGAAAGGCTATAGGCTATATAATTATCGTCACGCTAACACCAATAGGAGCGGAGCGGAGCGGAAGAATGTTTCAAAATCGGGGTTTTTGAAGTAAAACTTCTATAGGCACGCTTGACTTGGGAGTACGGTGGTGAATGTGAACGCGGGTGTGCGGGGGGGTTCGGTTGGGGGGTGGAGTTGATGAAAAAGCTAATTTGATAAAAAAAATAAGTTGCCCAAATTACTAATTCCACGCGGACGGAGTCGCGGGCAAAAGCTAGTATTCAATAAAGGTATTTCGACTTTGATTTTATGCCGTGTTTACGAATATATACGTTAACTTAAAATCGCAATGACTTCCATCATGTATTGTATGGATCTTATGGTGTGTGTGTGCGGTCGCAGAATTGTAACTGGTTCATGGGCATTCTTCATCATGAATCATCATCAGCCGAAAGACGTCCACTGCTGAACATAGGCCTCCCCCAAGGCTCGCCTAACAGATCGGTCCCGTGCCACCCGCATCCAACGGGCCATCGGTCCATCTTGTTGTAGGCCTAACTACACTGCGGCTTCCGGTCGGTGGACGCCACTCGAGAACCTTTTTGCCCCATCGGCCATCAGTTCTACGAGCGATGTTCCCTGCCCACTGCCACTTGAGTCTGAGTCTGAGTCTGGCGATTATTCGCTATATCGGTTATTTTAGTTCTTGCGCGAATCATGGATTATTTTATTATCCTTATATTATTTTCGTAATACACGGTATACGGCGGTTGAAACGCTTCGGAGCCCCACCCAATTCACCCAATTTGGATTTTTTTTATTTAGGTACTGTATTACATTTTCCTATTATTTTTGTCAGTTAAACATACTTATGATTATGAAATTTTTGAGACGTCTAAAGTTGTGCCATAATATCAAGCTGTTCAAATTTTGATTCAGAACCCATCTCACCATCTAACGGTTACATATTCTACTATTATCTACTATTCTACTTTGTTTGTAATGTACGTCTGCATGTTTGTTACTTCTTAAAGCTAAAACAGCTTATTATTAGCCTAAATCCAAGCTCGCAAACAACGTTACGAACAACTTAGATTGAAAGCTGTTTCACTTCGCTGAGCCATTGCATGCAGTTACTAGTTCAATGAATCAAGTTAGTCTTTCACTGAACCAACATATAATTTGTAGGAACGTAACAATCCTAGAATTTGTTGATTCGATACGACGACATTATACTGAGTTAAATTTTAAACATGCAATGTTGCTATATACAAAAATATCAACACACGCACTCCATTTAATGAAATTGAAGAAAAATGAGACTTGCATTGAGTGCAATTGATTTAAACATTTCAGAACAAAAAAAAACCGGCCAAGTGCGAGTCGGACCCGCGCACGAAGGATTCCGTACAATTATCTATAAAAATCACGTTTGTTGTATGGAGCCCCCTCAAATATTTATTTAATTCCATTTTTTAGTATTTGTTTTTATAGCGGCAACCGACATACATCACCTGTGAAAATTTCAACTCTCTATCTATCACGGTTCCCGAGATACAGCCTGGTGACAGACGGACAGACGGACAGACAGACGGACGGATGGACGGACAGCGGAGCCTTAGTAATAGGGTTTCAGTTTTTACCCTTTGGGTACGGAACCCTAATACCGTTTATTGTTTCACGTGTTTTAGTAAATTCTGGTATTCACCAGTAAAATACAGTCCTTTATTGATTCACAATCTCTATACATTAAAAAATATTTGAGCAAACAACTTGGTTACTAACTGTGTATGGAAAATAGATTATACCAAAGCCTTTTACCACATTGTGTGCCTTGCGCTTTACTTTTACTCTTTTTAACCCCCAACACAAAAAGAGGGGTGTTATAAGTTTGACCGCTGTGTGTGTGTCTGTCTATAGCATCATAGCTCTTAAACGAGTGCACCGATTTGGATGCGTTTTTTTAGAAAGCCGGTTTCTTGGCGATGATTCTTAGATTATGTCTCATCAAAATCGGTTCAGCCGGCTGAAGCGATTTTGATGAGACAAGCTGCGGAAGGGATCTTAGAACCATAACGGGAATTGACTTAATGTTCAAACATACGAGTGTCATAATTGCGTTGGGGTTTTTAAATTTTTTAATTTATTCTTTATTTTGCTAAAGAATAGAATTCGCTACTATTGTCTGCATTTACAGGCATCTACCTATAACATAGGGATATTTAAAGTTAGAGTAAACAGTCTGTTACTGAACCTTCGGCAGGGGGGTTTCACTCCGCAGTTTAGGTATGTTCGGCCGGCGCTCCTCCCGGGAGGAGTATGGCAGTAGGTTGTCGCGCGGCCTTCAGCTCGCACGCTAGCCGCGCCGCGCGTAATTAAGCATCTTTTTTTTCTGTGATTTTTGCAACAAACAATGACTTCTAAACGATATCTTCTTATGTTTGGTATTGTTAACCAGCAACAGCCTTCGTATCTGTACAGTAGGCTGACCTGGTCGCGTAACGCCAGGTCTGCGGAAGTCCGTCCTGAGAGGTACCTTCAGCTTATTTTCCCTCCGCACCACTCAGCTGCATTTCGTGGTAGCTTTCGATACGCGGCCACGAAGTGTTGGAATGATCTGCCTCCACCGATCCGTGCTTTAAAGTCAAAGCATAATTTTAAAACAAAATGTAAAATTCACTTTCTCGCGCTGAATGGATAACCTAAACAGAACACTATACTTACCTTGCTCGAACTCCAACAAGACATTTGGCTGGCTTGGGTAACGCTCTCAGGGCAACACGTATATTGAGCGCGTTTGACACAGACTTTTTAATTGTTTTTAATTATTCGTTGGGATGTATTTATATATTTTTTGTTACCTATTTGTTATTTGCTAAGTATTTATTTTTTTTTCACACGAAATGGCGGTAGCTTAATTTTAATGTGAACGACTTTACAAAGGGCCGGACTGCGTTCCTGCCTAACCTTAAGTCTTTAGAATGTTTTGTTGTTTTTAAGTTTGTTTTATCGAAGGTTGAGTGTATGCGTCACAATATCAAAATTTGTGAAATTGCTGATAATTCACTACAGTAGCCAGAATAATCTTTGGCGTAATTTGTTGCGGTTTAATGGTTCTGATACGATTAAACTGATCAAGTGTTGCCATACATACTTCCGGTTTGTATACCTATCTAGGTTTTTGTTGCGAACTACATTTTCCGCTGGCGTTCGTGTCTTCACAATGTGTTGTTTTTTTTTTGTGTTTAGTTTTTAAATGGGTCCCACTGAAAAACAGCGTTGCGGCTTGCCGCAACATTATGCTGAGTGGGGCCCAATTTATACTATTCGATGATTTTTATTTGTATCTTTTCCTGTCAAATGTATTTCCTGTGTATCGAATATGTGTAAATAAACATCTCTCTCTCTCTCTCTCTCTCTCTCATATTATAAATAACTTACTTACATAATAAAGGTAGTTTACAGAATTAATACGCACTGTTATCTTTCTTGATTTATATACCTACCAAATATGAGCGAGTGGGAACCCTGTGCCCTTGGTTTCGGATCAGCGGTGCCCAACGGAATATGAACGCTCGTATCACACGATAAGTTTTAATTTCGCATGCACGCAGTAGGAGTAGGAAAGTTTTTATACCTAAAGTTGACCTTTGTTCGAGAGTGATCCTTCTGTACGTTAGTACTAATACTTATTCTGTGCCTTCGGGCCTCATTAAAATTTGCAGTTTTCATTAAAGTGAGATAGAAGACAATCACGGGGCAGTTTTATGTAAAATTCAATTGTTTTCGTATTAGGTTTTAGATTATAGAGTATTTTTTTCGCGCATAAGTAGTATTTTTTTTGGTAAACGAGCTTACAATTTGCGCTTCAAAAATCAGACTAGCGTACATGGGCATGATTCAGCGTGTTCGCTGGAACCGACAGTCCGACACTGGTGAAATGAGTCAGTATCATCAAGAATTCTGAAGTAAAAACTTATGCTATATGGAAATAATAAGCGCATCAACGCTTGTACACGCGTGTGGCAAAAAGCTTGCTGTAGCGCACCTACATGCGCTTCCAAAAACGAGTTTATAAACAGTAGAGACAGTTATCACTACATAGTATAACACAAAGTCGCTTTCCCGCTGTCTGTCTGCCCCTATGTATGCTTAGATCTTTAAAACTACGCAGCGGATTTTGATGCGGTTTTTTTTAATAGATAGAGTGATTCAAGAGGAAGGTTTATGTATAATACTTGCATAATTGCACCCGTGCGAAGCTGGGGCGGGTCGCTAGTAAGACTATGAGACTGTAACATTACAAGAGTGCGTAAACAATCTCAAAGCGCTCTACTAACCGCAATTTCCCGGCAGCGCGTGTTTCGTCATCAAATTAATGTCAAAATTGAGTGCTGTCCAAACTTTTTGTTTCCCATCGTTGAGTCCCACACTTAACCTTTCAGATGTGGAAGTGACCCGGTCGCCGGAATTGCTGTGTCACGTGACCCGAGTCAAATTAACAAGTGCTCCTCGGAGTTGAGACTGAGATCGGATTAAAACGTGAGATTTTTATAGAAAAATAACTTGTAGGTAAATGACGTGTTGGCTGACAGACCTCGAAACTGTCCATGCTACCCTGTACCTGCCAATAGTGATTTGTAATCCGCTTAGCTGATTAGAAGTGTTGATCTGACTATCTACTTGTCTCATTACTCGATCACCCAATCTAGCCCATTACAATGTTTGACAAGGAGGCCATCCCAGGTACCCTGTTTCTCTACGACAAACATAAATATGATGGTTACCTTTACAATACAATACAGTTCTGAAAAACTCAGTGGTGCAAGCTTGGATTTGAACCCACAATCCTCTGCTTAAAAGACCATAGGACAAACCACTTTACCATGGTATAAACACACATTATTACGATTTTCCATGGACTCATTGTAAACAGTAAGCTCGAAAAGCCTCACACAACAGGCATCCGAAATATTCATTTAATCGCAAGGTGCGGGTGGCTTTTGTTGCGATCGTATTCACGGAGCTATCTGCAAAGATGTCAGCAGCAATGTCGCTTTTTGACAGTTCCTTTTTTTGACAAGTAAAAGGGGGTAACTAATGATGGTGGTCACTGTTGTTGAACTCTGACTTCTTTGTCCTGTCTGTAACGTTTCAATTTTTGCGTGGAGAATCTTTACCGTGACTAATTAATGAAATGGCGTTTTAAAAATCGCTTTTAAGAAAAAATTGACGCGGTTTTCTTAGATATTGTGTAAAAAATATTGGAAGTCTTTGTTTTTAGGGTTCAGTCATCACCATCATCCCGGCCTATCTACGTCCCGCTACAGGCCTCCTCTCAGAATAAGGCTGCGTATCCACCGAAGCTGTACGAGGATGCGTTGCGAGGGATGTGTCTGTCATGAACCAATAGAAACACTTCATTTAAAAGGTCCTAAGTGAATGAAGTGTTTCTATTGGTTCATGACAGACACATCCCTCGCAACGCATCCTCGCACATCTCTGGTGGAAACGCAGCCTTAGCTTCGAAACATCGCGAGGAAATCTGCTTACACCTGCGAAGAAATTCATGGTATGTGTGAAGTTCCCAATCTACACTGGGTCCGCGTGGGACCAAGCCCTCTCATTCTGAGAGGAGGCCTGTGCACTGCAGTGGAATGTAAGTATATAGGCTATTAAATAGGTTTAATCACTTCGTTTATCAGATAACAGGTAATGACAGGTATTAACTATTTTTAGCCAAGGAACATTTTGAACATCGAAACAAATATAAACAACTAGCTGTTGCCCGCGACTCCGTCTGCGAAGTATTCGTTTATCACTATCCCGCGGGAGCTATCCAATTTTTCGGGATAAAATCTTATGTCCTTCCCAGGGTCTCAAACTATCTCCATACCAAATTTCATCTAAATCGGTTCAGCGGTGTAAGCGTGAAGAGGTAACAGACAGACACACTTTCGTATTTTTAATATTAGTATGGATAAGTCTGTGACTGCGTCTGAATTCTGGCTAGCAAAAACTATTGTTAAAATCATAGATTCCATTGTAAAACTGATTTTTAAATTCCATCTTACCACAATATAGATACCTAATGAACTGCACACAATATATTGCACTAACATGACGCGTCCAAACCACATTACCGCTTACTAAGTGTTGAAGTAATGACTTGTAACCTTTTTACATATAGTTTAAAGTATCTATGGTTTTAAGAAGAAGAAGACTGTCTTAGTTACATTTTGATTTGACGTGAATGTCTTTTGTGTTGTTGTGTTATGATGATTAAAATGAAATTATAAATCCACGGTAATCCATTGCATATTATTTAACATGGTAGCAGATCGTTGAGATAATAAAATGGACTGAAGATTATATATGGTGTAATAAATAGTTTGAAAAAATAAAGTGAGATTAGATTGTTTTGAAGAATGGCGAACGTAAGAGAAGATTGTTCTATACAGATATTTGATGGAAATAATTATGAGAAATGGAAATTTAGACTGAAATTAATAATGGAATTAAAAGGATGTTATGAGGCAATGGCAAATGAGATAAGACCGGAAAATATAAAGGAAAATGACTGGATAAAAATGGATTTAAAGGCCAAAAATTTGATTGTCACCGGTGTCACGGACAGTCAGCTAGAAATAATTATATCGGAATCGACTGCGTGGAATATGATTAAAAAATTTGACGCAATATATCAAGTACAGTCAACAGCAAATAAGTTATTGTGTAAGCGGAAGTTACTGAAATTGAAAATGGCGGAAAGTGACAACCCGGTAGATTTTTTGAATTTATTTGAGAAGAATATTAACGAATTGAAGAATGCCGGAGAAGAAATGACTGAAGATGATAAATTGAATCATTTATTGTTGTGTTTACCAGAAAGTTACACACATATAGTGGATATTGTTGATGCATTGCCAGCGAAAGAAAAGTCAGTTGAGTATGTGAAGTCGAAGCTATTTTTGAATTACAAGAAAAAGGAAGAGAATGAGCCTAAAGGAATGGAAACCTTTAATATTCAGAAGAGAATGTCACAAGTGAGAATAAGGAAATGTTATGGCTGTAACGAGGCAGGCCATTACCAAAGAGATTGCCCGAAAAATGAAGTAAAGGATCGAAACTTACCAAGATGGCGAGGAAATTATAATTTTAGAGGAAATAGCAACATGAGAGGAATAAACGACTGGAGAGGACAAAATTATAGAGGCACCAGAGGAAATTCGAGGATGATGTCAAGAGGTAGAGGTAATTTTTCAGGTACAACACGAGGTATGATGCGAGAATGTTATTATAATCCAACCCAGGATGATACGAGTGGAGATAATTCTTTTAATGTCGAAGTGATGACTTCAGCGAGAGATCCGGTGAGTGAAGATTATTCTAATAAAGACGATTTAACATGGTTATTAGATAGTGGATGTTCTGACCATATTATAAATAGTGATGAATATTTTATAGAATATAAAACTTTAGATAACCCAATTGATATTAAAGTAGGAGATGGTTTTTCTTTAAAAGCAAATAAGGTAGGAAATGTGTTAATGTATTTTTATGTGAACGGAAAATGGCTTAGAACAATTATTAGGAATGTATATTATGTACCAAGCATGAAACGAAACTTATTGAGTGTATCTTCAATTACGAGCTATAATAGTTATGTTGTTTTTGATAATGATGGAGCTAAGATTTTTAATGGGTCTAGTAATAATGTATTAGCTATCGCTGAGAGGAAAAATAAGTTGTTTGTATTGAATGGGAAAGTAGGTAAAAGATTTGTAAAATCATACACAATAAATAAGAATATGACTGAAAAAGAAAAGTGGCATCGAATTCTTGGGCATACTAATTTTATAAATTTAGATAAAATGTGCAAACAAAAGTTATTAAAAGGTTTACCAGAAAGAATTGAAAATGACTACGTGCAGTGTGAGATTTGTTTAGTGAATAAAATGCATAATTTACCTTTTGAAAATAATAGACAGCGTGCAAAAGATATATTAGAGATAGTGCATACAGACGTAAACGGTCCATTGAATCCTACAGGTGTTGCAGGTGAACGTTACTTTGTGTCTTTTATTGATGATTTTAGTAGACTAGCAAAAGTGTATTGCATTCAATATAAAAGTGAAGTGTTTGAATGTTTTGAAGCTTATATGAATTTAGTTGAAAATATGACAGGGAAGAGAATAAAGGAACTACGTTGTGATAATGGAAAAGAATATATAAATAAAGATTTTTACAGATTGGCGAAAGATAAAGGGATATACATAAATCCAAGCCCTCCATACACGCATGAACTGAACGGGGTCGCAGAAAGATTTAACAGAAGTGTCATGGATAGAGCGAGATGTCTAATTTCAGAAGCGAATGTAGATAAAAAATACTGGCCAATATTTGTGGAGACTGCAGTGTACATAGGAAATAGATTGTTAACAAATACAGTAATAAAAAGAACGCCTTATGAGATATTTACTGGAAGAAAACCCGATGTGTCGAAAATGAGAATAATAGGAAGTAAGGTTTTTGTGAGAATTCCTGAAGCAAAAAGAACGTCAAAACTGAATCCAAAAGGAGTTAAAGGTATTTTAGTTGGATACACAAATACAGGATATAAAATACTAATAGATAATAAAATTAATGAAACAAGACATGTAATATGTATAGATGAGACTGCAAGAGTGATTGAAAATAATTATGATGAAAATGAAGATGAAAATAATGAAGTATTTGAAGACGCAGTTCAGGATACTGGAAATGAATTGGAACCAGTAGAAGCTAGAGAAGTAACTGAATATGGCAGACCACAGAGGACAAGAAAAATGCCAGAAAAATATAAAGATTTTGTAGTTTATGTAAATACTTGTGATGCAAATGTTCCTGAAAATTACGAAGAGGCCATTAGTAATTCTGAATCAATGAAATGGAAGAAGGCTATGCAGTCAGAGATAAGCAGTTTGGAAAAAAATGAAACATGGGAGTTGGTAGATGAACCAACCGATAAAAGGATTATAGAAGTAAAATGGATTTACACAATTAAATCTAATGGAATATACAAAGCCAGAGTAGTTGCCAGAGGATTCCAACAAATGTATGAAGAAAATGAAGAAATATATTCACCAGTTGCTAGAATGACTACCTTGAAAGTTTTGCTATCAACTGCTAGTGTTCGAGGATGGTATATTGAACAGATGGACGTAGAAACTGCATTTTTGAATGGAAGTATAAAGTCGGAAGTATATATATATCCACCAGATGGCTATGACGTTGAACCAAACAAAGTTTGTTTACTAAAAAAGGCACTGTATGGACTGAGAGAAAGTCCACGAGATTGGTATGATTGCATTCATGAGTTCTTTTGCAGCATAAATTTGAGTAGATCTGCATATGACTATTGTTTATATACAGGAAGTGTAAATAATAAGAAGGTTTACATTATTTTATACGTGGATGATTTATTGATTACAGGTGAAGATAAGAAGAGTATAAATAAAGTGAAAGAAATGTTAAGTGATAGATTTCGTATGAAAGATTTAGGAGGTGTTAAACAGTATTTAGGTATTGACATTGATTATAATCGGGAAGAAAAGAAAATGGTTTTAAGTCAAGAACATTATATTGTAAGCTTGGCAGAGAAATACAACATAAAAGATTCAAAAGGATTTAATACGCCTATGGAAATGAATCTGAAACTGGAGCCTGCAGAGAAAATAAATGATAAATTGAAATATAGGAACTTAATAGGAGCGCTTTTATACGTGGCAAATGGAACACGACCAGACGTGGCGTATTCAGTGAATTATATGAGTAGATTTCAGAAGAGTCATGATGATACTCACTATAAATATACTTTGCGAGTGCTGAAATATTTATATCACACAAGAAGATTGAAGTTGAACTATGGAACGGTGTATAATGAAATATTGAACGCGTACGTAGATGCTGATTGGGCAGCGGATATGCAAGACAGAAAATCAACGAGCGGAATAGTAATTAAAGTCTTTGGAAATGTTGTTATGTGGAGATCACAGAAACAGAAGATTGTGTCGAGAGCTTCTACGCATGCAGAATACTATGCTTTAGCTGATTGTGTTGAAGAGATATTGCCGATTAAAGGAGTATTAGGGGATTTAGATGTTGAAGTTAAAGACGGTGTAAATATATATGAGGATAATACAGGAGCAATTGGTTTGGCAAAAAATGGGAAATTTTCTAAGAATTCGAAACACATTGACATAAGTTACCATTTTGTGTATGATTATGAAAAGAAAGGTTTAATTAATGTGCAGAAAATATCGACTGATGATCAGATAGCTGATATGCTTACAAAAGCTTTAGGAAAAGTTAATTTTCAGAAATTTAGAGAGCTATTGGGCATAAGAGAGGATAAAGGTGTTTGTGGACTTAAGTAATTATTAGATTAATGAGTTAAGGGTTTGAAAAGGTCACAAATCAAGGAGGTGTGTTGAAGTAATGACTTGTAACCTTTTTACATATAGTTTAAAGTATCTATGGTTTTAAGAAGAAGAAGACTGTCTTAGTTACATTTTGATTTGACGTGAATGTCTTTTGTGTTGTTGTGTTATGATGATTAAAATGAAATTATAAATCCACGGTAATCCATTGCATATTATTTAACACTAAGCAAAACTAAACCATATCCCACATCCTTAGAATATCAAATAGCTTTTCAGTAACATAGTAACCCCTTCCAGTGAAGTGTGAAGTAAGGTATCAATTTATTATGCTGTCCTGTTTATTTATAACTTGTAGGAAATAATCAATCAATATTGTTTTGCACTATAATGTGGAACTAAACGTAGACTATGTTATTCGTGTTCGTCTGGAACGGTGAGCTCTAGTCGTTGTCCAAAGTAAAAGTCCATGTAAAATATCCGGTATATCCTATTATCTCGCCTCATTCGATTTCGTTTAGTTCTTATTTTGTCTCATTCTGTATTCGTCTTCGTCTTGTTCGCTATCCGTCACTATCTTTTTTGGTCAAATTCTGCAACTTGTCTATCTTTGAATACGTCTCATTCGTTTTTCGTCACGGTCTTCCTCGGACTCATTCGTCGTTCTTCCTTTCCGATATTTTTTTCATTTACTTTATTTATTTATATATATTTATTGTGAAACAAACAGTCATACAAAGAAAACGTTACAAATATTTTACATGCTTAAATATAGACCTACTTCCAAAACAAATATCAGAAATGTAGTATCATTACCGCAATTCTCATGCATGTGTAAAACATAATAATTAATTATTTGCCTTAAAAACATACCTACCTACTTATTCGCCAAAATTATTTCGGTACATGCGGTGCTGGTAAATAAAATGGTCGTAAGTGAATGAAAGAAAAAACGCAAGGGAAAAATAACGAATGAGTCCAAGGAATACCGTGACGAAAAACGAATATGACTTATTAAGAGAGAGACAAGTTACAGAATTTGACCAAATAAGATAATGACGGATAGCGAACAAGACGAATAAAGAATGAGTGACGAATACGGAATGAGACGAAATAAAAATTAAACGAAAAACGAATGAGGCGAGATAATAGGATAGCAAATATCCTTTATATAGGCTGAAATGATATTTAATGTTGGTTGATGTTGGTTATGGATGTTTTCTATGTATTTAATTATTTATTTATCTATATAAGTATGTTTATCGTCGTCTAGTACCCATAGTACAAGCTTTGCTTAGTTTGGGACTAGGTCGATTTGTGTAAGGTTGTCCCCTAATTTATATATTTTTTTTATTTACCTTCAAAGAAAAAGGCCTACCTAAATTTTTGCACATAAATTCCAAATAAGTCAGAGATGCAAGTCCGCGTCCAAACCCATGACCTTCGACTTGAGAAGGTGTATAAGTCAAACCACTAGACTAATACCAATCGTCTTGTTACTCCGTAATAATGTACGCAAATGTCTTCAACAAGTCGTCATACTTTAAACATGAAACTACCGTGAGACTCACTCATAGTGAAAATAAACGGATCACTCACGTCTTAAAACGAGTTTAACTCGACATGTTTCGAGAGGAAGGGCTACGGATTAGCCCGAAACATGTCGAGTTAAACTCGTTTTAAGACGTGAGTGATCCGTTTATTTTCACTATAAGTCGTTATACATTATATATGATATCCAAAGTCAAGCATTATCTTGACATAGCCAATGTTGGCAGCATACAATCTCAGGCACTTGGCTGGCGTGTTTGTTTGTCTTTAATTGAGACTGAAGCTTGTTTGTTGTGCCAAGTGAGATTAACTGAGACTTGGCTGTGATTTTAATGGTTTTACTTAGCGCGGTACTATTTCAAATTAGTTTATTTTTCAAACTGCAGTTTGAAGTTAACCAAAAACTTCCTTTTCGGTCTGTCTGTAAATGTGTCTATCGCAGAGAAGCATGGAGAATGAGATAAGTATCAAATTAAAATTAATGTCATAAATTCAGGTCAGGAATACTTATTGAAGTTGAAAAATTAAAATATTTAGGAACTGAAACAATTACTTTGCTCACCAAACAATTACTTTACTTTGGGTTATTTGCTTTGTTTGGGTGAGCAAAGTAATTGTTTTAGTTCATTAATATGGACCTTCGCAAAGTAACGCCTGATTCAATAAATTATTTTTCACCTCAGCACCTCAAACAGGCAGGTTTTGCTACTAAAAAACAGTGAGCAAAATCCGATTTTGCTCACTGCGTGAGACAAAGTAGCTTTTTAATTATTTTTTTTTTAAAGTCAAAGACAATGATGGGTCTGCTTACTGAATTCGAAGGATTTGAACTTCAGTTTGATCTGTCACTTTCATTTCGATACGAAAAGAGCGAGAGATAAGATCAAATCGATTCGAATTTCGATTTCAAATTCTATCCTAGTCGACCTAAAAATAAACGAACGATTGAACGTTCGGATACTCATAATAAGTTCTTAACCTTAAAATTGTAATTCGTCTGTTAAGGTTTTCAATTAAATTATTGTAGGTACTTTTTTAATAATTGGATTATATTTTTATATAATCAAATTAATAGTAAAAATGTTGTTGAAAACAAAGTTTAAACATGTATCTATATAATTATTAATAATTTTAACAATCTTGAACATCGTGGTAAATACAGCGGATGCAGCATCGGAACGCAGCGGGTGTAGTATCGGAACGCATCTTTAAAAAAATAGCGGGATTCAAATTATAATTCTTTTCTTCTGTTTCTCTAGCTACAGAGTTCGATATCTATGAGTTTGGTACACGATCAGAGGCAATTTGGAAATTATTAGAATAGTAATAAGTACTTATTTAATACATTTTTGAATATGATATGAGTGAATTGAGTGAGTCCAGTGACGAAGTCAACAATTGAACACCAGACGAATTAATGGAGTAATACATAATGCAGAGTAAGTTTCTTACTTGAAAAGTCTCGAGAAAAATATTTAAAAGCTTATGATATTTTTAATCAATGCAAACACTTTTTCGGAGACTGTACCTATTGTTATTTATATAATATGAAGTATTTACTCAATGTTGAAAACCACAACAAAGACAAAAAGACGACCTTTAATAATTTATTATGTTCTCGCTGCTGAGGTGAAAAGTTGTATGTGTCACACGAGACCAAAGTTTTTTTGCATCTCGTGTATTTGAATCACTCGCGCACTCAGGATTCTAACTTAGAATCACTCGCTAAACGCTCGTGATTCAATTATAGAATCCTTCGCTAACTCGTGATTCAAAATCAGCACTCGCAGTAAAAAACAACTTTGCTCTCTTGTTGCACAAATAACTATAAAAGATTAAGTATACAAACGCTATGTTTCACACAATCGCCATTTCTTTTCTCTTCTTTCTTTCTCTTCTTTTTAATGTTTTTAGGGTTCCGTACCCAAAGGGTAAAAAAGCGACCCTATTACTGAGGCTCCGCTGTCCGTCTGTCACCAGGCTGTATCTCATGAACCGTGACAGCTAGACAGTTGAAATTTTCACCGATGATGTATTTCAGTTGCCGCTATAACAAAAAATACTAAAAAACAGAATAAAATAAATATTTACAGATGATGCCGTTTTTACAGATAATGGTAGGTACGGAACCCTTCGTGCGCGTGTCCGACTCGCACTTGGCCGGATTTTATAACTAGCCGTTGCCTGGAACTCTGTCGTCCCGCGGGAACTTCGCACTTTCCAGAAAGAAAAAGCTAATTTTAATCACGGATAAAGCTTTCTGTTAGTAAATGAATTTTTAAAATCGCTCCAAGAGCCCCAGACAGATAACCTATCAGTATCCTTTATCCTTTTCTATTCACTATTCTTTTTAACCCCCGACGCAAAAAGAGGGGTGTTATAAGTTTGACCGCTATGTGTGTGTCTCTGTCTGTGGCACCATATCTCTTTGACGGGTGAAGCGATTTGGATACGGGTTATTTTTTTTAATGCAGGTTTTTTGGCGATGGTTCTTCTAATATATCTATAGGTATGTTTCATCAAAATTGGTTTAGCTATTTCAAGGTTATTAGCTTTTTTGCTAGCTACGGAAAGGATCTTAGACGCATAATGGGCATTTACCTTATTTTCAAACATTATGTGTGACCTAACATTTAAATTCGCTTTTTTATTTGGTCCCAATAAAATAACTCTTCCGTATTCTAAGTAACTATACCTACGCGTGGCTGGCGGTTGAAACTTGGTAGCCTGAAGACTTGGCAAAATAGGATGTCCACTGCTGGACATAGGCTTCCCTCACTGATATCCAATCATTACGGTTGGAAGCGGCTTGCATCCAACGTGAACCTCCAGTCTTTACCAGGTCATCCTTCCATCTCATTGGTGTATGTCCGACGCTGCGCTTGCCAGTCCGTGGTCTCCATTCGAGAACTTTCCGCCCCCAGTGCACATCTCTGTTCTGCATGCTATATAGCCTGGCTATTGTTATTTCAACGAGCTAATCCGTTTGGCTAATTGTCGGTGATCCTTGTTCTTCTATGAATCCAAACCCCAACCATAGCCCTCTCCATAGCTTGTTGAGCAACTTTGACCCTATTCATTAGACCAATAGTAAATCACCATGTCTCGGATCCATACGTCATCACTGGCAAGACACACTGGTTAAGGACCAGGATGGCCTAGTGGTTAGAGAACCTGACTACGAAGCTTGAGGTCCCGGGTTCGATACCCGTGTCGGGGCAGATATTTGTATGAAAAATACGAATGTTTGTTCTCGGGCCTTGGGTGTTTAATATGTATTTAAGTATGTATCTGTCTATGTAAGTATGTTTATCCATTGCCTAGTATCCATAACACAAGCTGTGCTTAGCTTACTTTGAGACTAGGTCAATTGGTGTGAATTATCCCGTGATATTTATTTATTGGTTAAAGACTTTCTTCAGACACTGAAGTATTTCGTAGAACTAATGGCCGATAGGGCCGAAAGGTTCTCGAGTGGCGCCTACGACGGACCGGAAGACGCAGTATGTAGATCTCCAACAGATAAAGCAACGCTGGTTAAGGTTGCGGGAACGCGTTGAATGTGGATGGCGCAGGACCGACTGGTTTGGTCAGGCTTGGGGGAAGCCTATGCGCAGTAGACGTCTTTCAACTGTAATGATGATGATGATAAGGTGCGATAGAAACTTGTGTTGGTGTACAGATAACGTTAGCTGATAAAGACCGGCCGCGTGCCCCGGCGCGGTAAAATACTGAATTTTATTACTACAGCGCTCGCTGAAGGCTATTTGTCTGCTGCAGCGGTGGGCTGAGGGTCTAAGTGTTGAGAGAACATTCTAGAAACTTCCAGAGACCTTCGAGACGCATTCTAGAGTAAAACGCTTCACGGTACGAGGGGTATTCTATCCACGATTGAGTTTCCTTCAGAGTTGTGCAGCGTTAGTGGTATGCGGTAAAAACCGGCCAAATGTGAATCTGTAAAATCCTTGAATCTTAACGGCTGTGTTTAGAGATATGAAATTTTGTGTGGGTGTTTGTAATAAAACGAATTTAGTGAAACAATGGAACTTTGAATTGATTGACAGAACTTAATAGGTTTACGCACGGAAAGCTGCAGGTAGAGGCTAGTTGTCATACAAAAGATAAATAGAAACAACTTGGATTTCAACTAATTTGTAAATATAGGTGTTTAGGTTAGTAATATATCAGTTTTATTACTAGATATTTTTAATTTTGTCTACTATCGTTTAAACCTTAAAGTCATTCAAGACATTCGATTTTAGACCATAAATGTTGATAATTTGAATTGGCTTTGATTCCAGTTTGACGGCAAATATATTGCCAGTATCGATTTAAGGGTTCATTAAATGACGTAGATTTTATTCTAATTTTTTCCGGAACTTTTATAATTTGGCCTCGTGCCAGATTCCAGATTATCGTTGAGTTGTAGGATAACCTGTGGTATGGAACCGTTAGTAGCCTAACTCTTATGAATTGTATTCCGTCTATCGCACTGGCACATTTACCGGACCGTGTAAAAATACGGCGCTCCCCGCGCCTCTTGATTGCACAAAACGTTTATAAAATATTCCAAACGGTTTCACGTTGAATTGATTGGTGCTTAGTTTTTTAGGGAACTGTGTGAATTGAATATTTCAGAGCGCCCTTTATAAAACTAACCAAGTTTCGTGTCATCATTATAATTTGCCACTGATGGAGAAAGGCCTCCCTCAAGGAGTTCCACAACGATTGGTCCTGCGCTGGCCGCATCTAAGGGCTTTCACGTGGTATCGACTTCAGCCGATCGGAAAACCTTTATGTCAACGCAATAAGAGGGAAAAAGACGTCGATTGACTTGGCTACGCGGGCCAAATGGAGCCGAGCTGATCGACGTCATTTTCGCTATTATTGCGTTGACATAAAGGTTTTTCCGATCAGCTAAAGGAGATGTATCTTTTTTTCCAAATAAATAAATAAATTCCGCGTCGATAGATTTGGGTAACTGCGACCTTTATCAGATTGTTGGTCCATCTTTCTGGGGACTATTCTACGCCACTTCTTCCAGTCCACGGTCTCTCTAGTACCTTACTGAACCATTGGCCGTCGATTCTACGAGTAAACAACTGAACGAGCGAGCGCATAAAGTCGCCATTTCAGCTTGATCAAAGAAGCGGTTCGGCTGTTTTCCTCGACAGTATTTCTTAACAGATTCTCGTGAAATTTTTGAGGAGGTTCGAAACTTAATTACTTACAGATTTTTTGTCAATTCAGTTTTTGATTTTTTTTGATCTTAGAACCTCCTCGTTTGTTTGAAGTCGATTTATAAAGAAACGTGAAACAGCTTTCGAGACTATTATTGTAATTACTATAATAATAATAGTACTGATGTGTATTTGTTTGTTTGTTGCAGTGGAAATCGAGATGGGGCGTTGTCACCAAGCTGTCACCAGCCGCAGGTAGGTTTCTATCCTAACTATTTTTTGGTTAAAATTAGAAACAATTTTTTGATTTTCGTAACTAACTTTTAAAAGATTATTTTACATTAAGGTACCGGAGGTTAGTAAGGACTAGCACTAAATCTAGATTTTTTTAAAGGAGTCAATTAGTAATACCGTTCGAATGTATTACTAAAGTGAATTAATTGGCAACTATTTAATTATTAGTTAAAAATAAAAATAAATAAATAAAATAAATAAATAAATATTAGGGGACAATCTTACACAAATCGACCTAGTCCCAAACTAAGCAAAGCTTGTATAGTCGACTAAGTAAGTGCTTTACCATTTTTAATGACAGTTCCTACATCAGAATAAAAACAATTAGGCTGATTGTCACATTGACTTGTGAGTGAAAATAGCCTTTGACGTTTTAAGCCGTACAACTGACATTGAACCTTAGGGTGGTAAAGGAATTTCTTGGTCGACTATACTATGGGTACTAGACGACGATAAACATACTTATATAGATAAATAAATACTTAAATACATAGAAAACATCCATAACTCAGGAACAAATATTCGTGCTCATCACACAAATAAATGCCCTTACCGGGATTTGAAGCCAGGACCTCTTGCTTCGTAGGCAGGGTCACTACCAACCAGGCTAAAGCGGTCGTTAAACTACCAAATTAATTAAAAAAACCTTTGTACAACCTTTTTTGATAGAAGACAAACCTACAGCAGTAATTAATTTAAACGATAAACCTTAATTAAACAAAAGCTCTATTAAAAAAATAAAAATAACAAGGAAAAAATAATAAACGTCACTTCGGCATTTATAAAAGCAATTAGACCGATAAAATCTCGTATAAATAATCTTCACGCGACCAACGATTTTCTATTTTCATAGGACGGGAGTTGAAAAATGCTCGATACAACATCCAGATAAAAGATACAAACTGGTAGAAAATTTCTTCACAAGAAAATATCATAAAGTAAGTATAGTATATTCTGGCCAGTATAATTCCGTAAATTCAATTGAACTCTTTGTGTAAAAAAAATATTCGGTTCTTCAACTTGGCTTATATACGTCCCACTGCTGGAAATAGGGCTTGGGTTGTAGTACCCACAAGGGCTTAGTGAAAACTGGGAATTTTACACATGCCATTGCATTTTTTCAGTGTGTGCAGATTTCCTTCATCGCTGAGCTCATGGTTAATTTCAAATGTAATTTGGGACTTTCCTCTTCCTCTTGTTGAGAGGCCAATGGGTCAAACTACTTCATGACTTCTTTTGTTAAGGGCTTTTTAAGGTTAGAGCTGAGTGAATAAGTAGGCTGTCACTGAACCAGCTACATCTCGGCTTAATCTGCAATTATCATCACATTATATATATTATAGATAGGCACTAGGTTGAATGAAAATTTCCGCTGGAAAATATGGGGAGGTTAGGCGCATTAAGGCACGCCCTCATATTTGTCGGCCCAGAACGCATGACAAAAATGTACGACCTGACACTTCAAATCCTCATGTTAACGCCGTAAGGGTGAGCATAATTAGATATTGAATTATTCCAGTCCAGGGCCCTGTACCACAAAAGTTACAAGTGCTACAATCCGACAAAATTGTCAAGTTTCTCATAGTAAAATGTTACAATTTTGTCGATTTGTAGCACTTGTAACTTTTGTGGTACAGGGGGCTGGTCGTGCTCTAACCGTATCCGAGTGGTTTGGGTTTGGATAATAATGTGGAACTATTCGTACTCACCGCGTCTTTCAGTCCGCGGACGCCACTCGAGAACCTTTCGGCCCCATCGGCCGTCAGTTCTACGAGCGATGTGCCCTGCCCACTGCCACTTGAGTCTGGCGATTATTCGAGCTATGTCGGTGACTTTAGTTCTGACTAGACGTGGTGTAGGTAGGCCTCCAGCAAGGAGTGACGACCTGGTTAAGGTTGCGGGATCGCGTTGGATGCGAATGGTGCGGGATCGAGCTGTTTGGCGAGCCTTTGGGGAGGTCTATGTTCAGCAGTGGAGGTCTTTCAGCTGAAATGATGATGATGATTCGTACTCACGCAAGTACTGGTTAAAATATTTTAAAAGCAATTGGCGGTACCGAATTTTGTTTCGGTGAAATTTAAGTCGTGAATCTAAACCAGATTTTCTGATAAAGCTTCGTAAGAAAATGAAATTATAAGCCGTGGTTGCCGAGTGGTTTTACCTCTGGCGTCTCAAGCAGACGGTCGTGGATTCGAGTCCGGGATCGCACCTCTGACTTTTTCGGAATTTTTGAAATTTGAAATTTACCATGAGCTTTACGGTGAAGGAAAACCTCCACACACCTTAGAAGTAGGTATTTCAATGGTGTGTATGAAGTTTCCAATCCGCACTGGGCCCGTCCAAGCTCTCTCATTCTGTGAGTAAGTCAACTCGGTGCCTTGCAGTGGGACTATATCGGCTGAGATGATGATAAAACATTACTAATGTTTGAAACGTAAGAGAATTTCACATTGAAATGTCGTTCTAACGTCGCTTTTCCGAACGAACCTAAACGTGCCTCTCTTATAACAAAACCTTCGCGATCACAATCAAACAATGCCTTAACAAACATGACATGACAAGTTAAACGAGCTTTTAGATTAAGTTCATATTTGCCCAATTTCCGAGCCCAACATTTAGTATTAAGTGTCGTGTCGGGCGTAGATCGAGGGTAGATAAGCCCACTGGTGGGTTGTGGCGTGAGTGAGAGGCTCAAGCGTGTGGATGTTGATTAAGTGGGCAGTATATGGAGGTTTTGCAAATTAACTCTTGGTAAAAATAGTGATAATATGCTATGGGCTGGGCAGCGTATGGGAAACTGTATCGAGTCTTCACATCGCCAATTCCTTAGAGTCTAAAGACGAAAGGTTTCAATTAGTGCGTCCCGTCATGACATATGGTGCCGATATATGGACACTCACGGTAGGGCTGGTCCACAAATTTAAAGTTGCTCAACGTACTATGGAAAGGGCTATGCTCGGAGTCCTTCGATGCCCATTTTTTACGGAAAATTGTTAAAGAAAACTTTAACAAATCAAAAATTGTCTACTGGCACATTACAAAAGTGCCTCCCACAAAAGGTTTTCCTGTAAAAATCTTGTTAATTGAATACTTAGACCACCAAACAGCCCCACAGTCCCGGGTTAGTTTGAATCAGTTTTGTTGGGATAGCGATAGTTTCGCTATCGATACTTAAAGAAAGAAAGAAAGAAAATACATTTATTAACAACAACACAAGACACATAAATATTTTTACAAAAAAGGACAATACAAATGCTAAAAATAGAGTGTGTCATTGCGTTTGTAAATTGGACACTGGCTCAGCATAATGCTGAGGGGTTTATAACACCCCAGCGCTGATTTTCAGCCAGCACCATCGGTAATACCCGAAACGCCACACAGATAGATAAACTGTACACTTATAAATATAACCGATAAACTACATAAACTACATACGTAAATGGATAATTTGTAGATCATAAAAGCGAATAATTTTAACAAAATTACTTGATCATAAATTACTATAACTCACTTGCCAAGTATACAACTCTGTGCGGATTAAAACAAGAAGCGAAATAACCGAGACAAAGAAAAATCAAAGAAGTTTTGTGAAATAGTGCTGGAAAGGAAAGGAATTAAGTTTTCTGAAATGACAACAACTTGACCTTAAGAAAACATCGATAGTATCAATAGTGAAAATTAGGCGATAATATTGTATTTGGTTGATAGTATTGATAATATCGATACTATTGATCTTTAGAAATAGTATTAGGTACTTATTTTCATCAACCGATACTATCGATAGTATCGGTACTATCGACCACAGAAATATATCGAGATAGAAGGAAAAAGTGTACGTACCTCGTCTGCCGAAAAGTGGTCCAAACAGATAACTTGCTCGCCGCGAACTTTAGTCTGCTCCCGACCGCGGTCTGCGTGCGACGTCAGGTTTTAAAAATAAAATGATTCGTTGTTCAGTAATTAACTGTTCAAATACTACAGATAAAGTTGGAGCTGTTAGTCGAGGTATTTTCTTTCATTGGTGAGTACTATTTGTCCTAAAATATCTGTTATTAATTAAAAAACTATTTATTTTATTATTTTCATCAGAACAGTAGCGGGCGATTGTGTGTCCACGCTAGCTTTCCATTGCGGCTTTAATTTGACGAGCCAGACATGGCGTGCGTTCAAAACCAGCGATGTAAAGATATGCTATTCAAACTATCGAGTCACGTCCAAGGTCGATTTATCATTTTTTCTGTCAAAAGTAAGAATAGTGATGTACAGTACACTATCGCAGTTCTTACTCGATTAAAATCGATTTTGAAAGCAGAGGAAATGATAATAACGTTTTTATATTATTATGTAGCTATATACTGTACGTAGTGCAAAGCAAATATTCTTAACAAACAGGTTATGGTTACTTCTATATTGCAATTTTATTTTAGTTTTCCGAATGATCCTCATATTAAAAATAAATGGATTGAAAACAACTGGTCGTAAAAAATGGTTTCCTACAAAAAACAGCAAGATTTGTTCTACACATTTCCACGAAGACGACGACGAGTAATCAGTACAGCTTATCCGACTATTGATGTAGTGATGATGTCATATGATGAAAAGGTACACATTTACATAATGCTAAATATTATTTTAAAAAATGTGCGTGCTTGCGTGTGTGTGGTACTTACACGATTATAGGTAGGTAGGTAATAACGAGCTATGGAGAGGACTGTGCTCAGAGTTTCTCTACGGGATCGAATCAGAAGCGAGGAGATCCGTAGAAGACCCGGGGGCACCGACAAAGCCCAACGGCAACTCGTTGAAATGGCAATGGGCAGGCCATATAGCATGCAGAACATATGGTCGTTAGAGCCCAAATGTTTTCGAATGGAGAACACAGACTGGCTAGCACAGCGTGGGACGTCCACCAACAAAATGGACGGACGATTTGGTGAAGGCCGCAGGTTCAGGGTGGATGCAGGTCGCTTTCAACCGTAATGATTGGGCGTCAATGAGGGAGGTCTATGTCCAGCAGTGGACGTCCTACGGCTGAAATGATGATGATGATGAATAACTGCAGCGGGTATAGTAGGTACTGACAAATGTAAAGCAATTTATTGGTTAGGTAGGTACCTACCTACATTTATATTTTTCGATTTGAAATTCAGACCTTTCTCATTTCCTCTGTTGAAAATAATTATTATTTCCTCTGTGCATAAGAATCGGTTCCCGAATCGATCTGTGAATCGATGCTTTTGAATTGTTTTCGCGCGGCTTATGTTTCCCATCACTAAATTACACTCGTGACGTCAAAGTACCTACGCAAAATGTTACAGGCTCGGTCTCGCTACAAATTGCCGAGCTTTTTCCTTCTATCTCGATATATTTCTGTGCTATCGACCAAGTTCAAATTGTATCATAGTGAAAATAAACGAATCACTCACGTCTTAAAACAAGTTTAACTCGAAATGTCTCGGGCTAATCCGTAGCCCTTCTTCCCGGAGTCACACGTCACGGCGGCTGCCAAACTCGTTTTAAGACGTGAGTGATTCGTTTATTTTCACTGTGAGTAAGTCTCACGGTAGTTTCATGTTCAATAGTATCGCCTAATTTTTACTATCGACACTATTGACTATTTTAACGACCGCTTTAGCCTAGTTGGTAGTGACCCTGCCTACGAAGCAAGTGGTCCTGGGTTCGAATCCCGGTAAGGGCATTTATTTGTGTGATGAGCATGAATATTTGTTCCTGAGTTATGGATGTTTTCTATGTTTATCGTCGTCTAGTACCCATAGTACAAGCTTTGCTTAGTTTGGGACTAGGTCGATTTGTGTAAGATTGTCCCCTAATATTTATTTATTATTTATTTTATTTATTGACAGTATCGTCAAGGGTCGATAGTTCTGAAAGGACTATCGATAGTATGACTGTTTTTCAAGGCCACGATAGTATCACGATACTATCGATAGAATATCGCTATCGCAACAACACTGCTTTCACTTCTAGTTTTTAGTGGATTTATTCCCTTTGTCGGCGATTCCTAGTTCGTTAAACCACGAGGACATTAGTGTTAACTACCTTTTATTTATTTATTTATTTATTTATTTATTTATTAAGTAAAACAAAATTTACACAGTATTACAGCTGTAAGCCAATTCACTGGAAAATTCAATTTAAACATTTGAAATAAGAAATTATACATTTAAGAAATAGATAACAATCCACTTCCATCCATCGCCTCACAGAACCTCAGACATGTGCGACAGACTTCGGCCCATCGACTTGCAAAGAGGTCAGATTCGGGTGCTGAAGACAGAAGCGAGCGAGATTTATGTTTAAATTAAACTGTTCCGGTGGATTAGATAACGTTCGTAATGGTTTCAGGTTGTTAAATGACATAAAACAAGGATGACCCGAAAAATGGGTTAAAAACACATTTTCAAAAATTGAGAAATTCAAATTAAAATATTACGGAATGCTAAATCAAAATTTCAATACTCCATAATCCCTTAAGATTCTTGTAATCGATTTTCAAACTTAAAAATTTATAGTAGAGGAGACGTGGAAGATCGACCTTCACCGATCTGTTAACTCGATGAGACATATTTTTTATCAAATATAATTTTTAAACAAATATGCCTATGATAACTTGCCTAATGCCTATCGAAAAGTGTTCATAGAATTTTTTTTTTGTTTTATTGTGGAGTGCCTTTAGCCATCTTCCAGCTCCATAATCAGACCCTGGTTACCATCTGGGATCAAAATACTCGTCAAGACGAATCAAACGAGTCCAAACTCGATGGGGTAATTCGTAATTTCATTACTTCAGAATGGCCAAAGGCACTCCACAACAAAACGACACAACCCCATCGAGTTTGGACTCGTTTGATTCGTCTTGACGAGTACTTTGATCCCAGACGGTAACCAGCGTCTAATGATGGAGCTGGAAGATGGCTAAAGGCACTCAACAATAAAACAAAAAAAAAATAGCTATGAACACTTTTCGATAGGCAAGTTATCATAGGTTTATAAATTATATTTGATAAAAAATATGCCTCATCGAGTTAACAGATCGGTGAAGGTCGATCTTCAACGGCTCTTAGACCATTAAGTTCTTAGTTGCAAAAAAATAATGATGGTTGGATGCTTCATTGACATTTATTTTTTTCCTGATAAATTTCCTCAAAATAAAACTCAACGTGGGTGTGCGTTTTGATTTAAGTGTCAAAACTTGACAGATAGAAAGATCAAAAACAAAATGTGAGCCGTACTCACTGAATTTATTAATAATTTAAAAACCTCCCAACGCAATTTAGTCACATATTATTATGTTTGAAAAAAAATGTTATCCTCCATTTTGTGGCGGCGACCATCTTGAACCGATTTTCATCAAACATAGCTAGGAACACTCCCAACTAATTCAAATTACAAACAAATAAAAAAATCAAAATCGGTTCAACCGTTCGGGAGCTGCGATGCCACAAACAGACACACACACAGAAACACGTCAAACTTATAACGCCCTGTCGTTTATGTGTCGGGGGTTAAACAGTCCAATCGTACAAAATCGCTATAGCAAATTGCTATCCATTGTCTTACTCAAAGCACATAAGTTTCAATCCCAATAAAGTTCCAGGTAACAATAAAAGCAGATTGCATGAAAAATGTACTACCCAAAAAAAGCTAGTTTCCAGACAATACTATCTCCAAACTACCCCGACCGTGTAACGAACGACCCCCGCGGTGTTACGACGTGCACTGCCGTCAGACTTTTTAATTTGTTCGCAATATTTATGGCCCACTGACATAACGCATTACCTTGTTATTGCTAAAGAATGTGTCTGAGAGATCATTCCAATTATGAGGGCGTCTAGTTTTGTTTTGTTTCGATTTTTAATTTTCTAGGGTTCGTATTTAAACTAGCAGAAATGGGACCGTTATTTTACTTGTTTGTCCGAAGTTTAAATCTATAATTTGGCTTGGCTGTACATAAAACTCCTTATAGCCCAAGAGCTGATGACGAATTTAGGGAAGGTGTTTTAGGCACGTTGAAATAATAAAATAAAAATATTTTATCAATGTGCAAATCTAGAATGTCGAGTCTGGCAGAGCGCTTGCGGTTATTTCGCAATTTTCTGCGCAGTATATGACTTTTGCAAAAAAATAAGCTCAAAAAATATGTTTTAGGCAACTTGGAATTTTATTTAAATCTCATTTTAGGATGTATATAATCCAGAAATAAATACAAATACAAATTGGTAGTACAGTCAAGGGCAAAAATATGTATACACTTTAGTAGCTTGTCTATTTTCGTCACATTTGAACTGCCATATGTGAACTGTCACAGTGGTTAAAGTGACAAGGTACTGAAGTGTATACATATTTTTGCCCTTGACTGTACATTGGGAATAGTGATAATTGGTTGGGATTGATGATATTGAGACCAATTAATGATATTGAGTAATTGGTGGTATTTTATGATTGCTTTGAAAGAGGAGGAGAGAAGATTTTGCATTATAAACACCATGTTGAACAAACGTAGCGTTAGTGCACGTGTGTTAGAAGAAAAGTAAGGTAAAATCAAGTTATAATTCAACTAACATACTCTCTCTCTCTCTCTCTCTCTCTCTCTGTCCCTCTCCCTCCCTCTCTTTCCCTCTCCTTCTCTCTCTTTCATATACTTTTCGAGTAATATTGGTGAATCTATTAGTTATTTCGCGAATGTGACTGAATAATCTATTATAAATTTTACTGGATCTGTTGTATAACTGGCTAATCAAAATATTTAAACTTATTATTCTTTTATATATATTGTATTCTATCTGATGTACTTATGTCACGTCAATAAACAAAGTCTAATACAACATTCGTTATCAGCACGAAACTCTATTTTTAACTGAGTATTACTTATAAAAACTATTTATTCTTTATTAAAAAGTGAATCTACTAGTTTTTTCCTGTATGTGCATTTATAAATTATGAAAATCTGTGAAAATTTTCAATAGTTCACGAAGATATTATCATACTATTTTTTGTTGTGACATCGAACAGCTGTGCGTGTATTATGTCAAATAATTCGATTACTGGTATAAAACCACTTATAAACAGAGACGGTTATTCCGTATGGAAATTCAAAATGCGTATGTACCTTATGCATGAAGAGTTATGGGAGACGATCATCGGATATTCTGAAGGTAGTAAAATTTCTACTGAGATAAAATCACGTAACGATCAAAAGGCGTTATCGAAAATATGTCTCACTTTAGATGGTATGGCGATAACTCATGTGAGGTCATGCAAAACAGCCAAGGAAGCTTGGGATGCTCTTTCGTCCACTTACGAGGACAAAGGTTTAGGGCGACGTATAAGCCTCGAACGGAAACTCTACAGGTACTGTCTTGATGATTTTGATTCCAACATAGAGACGTACATAAATGCTATCATGTCAACTGTGCAAGATTTAGCCGATATTGGCAAAATTATAGAAGATGCTTCAATAGCTGCGATTCTTCTTGGAGGTTTAAGTCCTCAGTATTCACCTTTAGTAATGGCTTTGGAAAATTCCAACATAGACATTACAGTAGATTTAATTAAGACCAAATTATTGAATGAACTGAATAAACCAGCTATAGATAACCCAGATACTGCTCTTCGTACACGAATGAACCAGAACAAACCTTCTACATCCAAATCGAAGAAACCTATTGTGTGTTACGACTGCATGGAGCTAGGACATAAGCGTCCAGATTGTCCCCATAAAAAGGATAAGAAGAAGAGACCCGTAAATCACAAAAATTCTCTATGTGCACTGATTGTCAATGACGGATTAGAGCGTGATGATAAATGGTTTATTGATTCTGGAGCTTCAGCACACATGACGTCACGAGCTGATTGGATGAGTAATGTGAAAAGTTCGTCTATTGGGACTGTAACTATTGCAAATGGAGATGTACTGCCCAGTAAAGGCATTGGAGATATTTCTATCACCACTTGCGGTCAGAATACTGATATAAAGAAGATTACTGATGTGGTTCATGTACCGAATTTGAATTCTAATCTTATTTCAGTGAAGAAGGCAGTAGATAAAAGTTTTAGCGTAGTTTTTGATAGAACTGGTTGTAATTTTTATGATTCTGATGTTTTTTCTTGTACAGGTGATGTAATTTCACATGGTTCTATAAGTGGTGGACTGTATTCTCTAGATTGTACGGTCAACCCAACGACTCAATTATCCGTTTTTGAGACGCACTCTGATGTTTCTAGCTTCAAGCTCTGGCATAGACAACTAGGTCATTTATGTCGCATCGGAATGGATCAACTGAGGAAGGGACATGCAGTGGGCGTGGACTACTCAGAAGTCGATAAGGAACCATGTATCCCCTGCATTGAAGGTAAGCAGAATAGGAAACCTTTTAAGAAAGTTTCACATAAAAAATCAACTTCTGTTCTGGAACTAATTCATTCAGATATTTGTGGACCCTTGTCTGAAACTTCATTTCAAGGCAATAAGTATATTTTATTTTTTATAGATCCTTTTTCTCGTATGACTTTTGTATTCTTTATTCCTTCAAAAGCGGAAGTATAGATCAAGTTTTGTATTTTCCAGTCCAGAGTAGAGCGGGAAACAGGAGCAAAGATTAAGATATTGAAGAGCGATAATGGAAAAGAATATGTTAATGCTGAATTTTCTAGATATTTACAAAATGAAGGAATTCAACATCAAACAACAGTTCCCTACAGTCCTCAGCAAAATTCTATTGCAGAAAGAACAAATCGTTCAATCATGGAGAAAGTAAGATCAATGCTTTCTGACAGTTCTCTTTCTCCGGCTTATTGGCAAGATGCTGCAGAGATGGCTCTATATCTCAAAAATAGGTCTCCTCACCGTGCTCTCGAAGGCAAGACGGCGTACGAGAAATGGTATGCTAAAATACCAAATCTTTCTCATCTGCGTGTTTTCGGATGTAGAGCATTTATCCATGTCCCTGATTGTAATCGGAAGAAACTGGATATGAAAGCATCCGAACATATTTTCGTTGGATATTCAGAAGATCCTAGAAGTTATTATTTCAGAGATATTAGATATCCCAGAAGAATTATGAAAAGCAGAGATGTTACTTTCTTTGAATGTGATTTTCAAGATTTGAAAGTAAAGACAACTTGTAAGTCTGAAAATAATTTAACCGAATCAGCAGTTGTACCTCTAATGCTAACTTCGCAAGTAAACTCGTCGAATAGTTCACATAGTCGAACACCTGTCACAAGCGCTGTCATCGAAGATGAACAGATTCAACCTGATATTGTACATGTATCAGAAGACGTTCAGCCTGATATTAATGTAGAGCAATGGCATAACGCTGTTACTCCAAATACTTCAGTTCAACCTGTTATTGCGTCTTCATAAACATAAATAACCAGTGACATAAATAACCATTTTCTTAATTTACCTTGTAAGTCTGAAATTAGCATATCACAATTAAGTTATTTTGAGTTTCACAGATTTAATGCTGCAGTTTTTCATTTAGAACCTATTACTTCAGAAACAATTTTAAAAATTATTAAAAATATAAATTCAAATGCAGAGGGATGCAATAACATTAGCTTGAACATGTTACTCCTTACACTACCACATACACTTAACATTATAACAAATTTGATAAATACTTCCACAATTTCATCAGTGTTCCCGGATGTTTGGAAACAAGCTATTGTGCGGCCATTACCTAAAATAGCAAACCCTCTGCAGCTAAAAGACCTTAGGCCCATCAGTATACTTCCATGTATATCAAAAATCTTAGAAAAAGCGGTTTGTATGCAATTAACTGAATTCCTTGAAAAAAATAGTATTTTACCTGAAGTACAGTCAGGTTTCAGGAAGGGTCGGAGTACTGTCACTGCTTTGTTGGACATCACTGATAACTTGCTATGCTCCCAGGATGCAGGAATGTGCACCTTGCTTGTTTTGCTGGACTTCTCTAGGGCCTTTGATTTAATTGACATTAACCTGTTGCTATCCAAATTGAGTTACTATGGTTTTGATAATGAGACTTTGCACTGGTTTAACAGTTATCTTAGCGAACGTTGCCAGTGTGTTAAGGTAACAAATAAAGATGGTTCCTCTCATGTTTCTGATAGATTACCTGTCAGCAGAGGAGTCCCTCAGGGATCTATCCTCGGACCGATCTTATTTATCTTGTTTACCGCTGACATACAGTCTCATATATCTAATTGTAAATTTCATATTTATGCAGACGACTTACAGGTGTATATATCATTCAAACCATCTGATGTTGATATGGCTATAGGAAAACTGAATGACGATTTATCTAGGATTTCAGCATGGGTTTCAGATAACTCACTTTTGTTGAATCCTGACAAGACGAAGTATCTCATTTTTGGCAGCAGGCAGAAATTATCTAGTCTTAATCCAGTCCTAGATGTTATGTTGATGGGTGTGCCTGTGGATCGTGTTTATGAAGCACGAAATCTTGGTCTTGTCATGGACTGTGACCTGCAATATGAGAGTCACATTGCAAACACAGTCAGAAACTGCTTCTACAGGCTCAAGGTGTTATACAAACTGAGACCGTTTATTAGTGAAACTTTACGTATACAACTTGTAGAATCCCTTGTGCTATCTAAGTTGAACTATATGGATACAGTTTTTGGTCCACGGCTCCTTGCCAAAACAAAGAAGCTCATACAGCGCGTTCAAAATGCCTGTGCGCGTTTTTGTTTCGAGATCCCGTTAAGAGCTCATGTTACACCATTTTTGAATAAACACTTAATTTTGAAAATGCAGCATCGGCGTAAGCTTCACTTGGCTAGCTTGCTTTTTGGCGTTCTCAAGTTTAAAGCGCCACTGTATCTCTTTGACAAGCTTTCTTCAGCAACTTGCATCAGGGCTCGTGTGGCTAGGCAGTGTGCAGCACAGCTGTTCACTCCCCGGCATGCGTCTGCAGCTTTTAGAGGCAGTTTCCGTTATGCAGCGACTAAGTGCTGGAATAATATTCCTCCGCCAATAAGGAACCTGCAAAATATTCATTCCTTTAAATTGAAATTGAAGAAGTTTATTTATGAGCACCAGAAAGGACAGGAAACTTTGAGGTACGATACAAGTTGTATTTAGTTGACTTACTTTATTGGAGCGTCCCATCCTTCTTGCAAAATCTTAATTTTATTGTACGTAGCAACTCTTTGATGAGTGTATCTATATAGTTACTTCAAACTAAGTATCTGCCACTATCTTTATAATAGTGATTTAAAAGTGTGTATTTTAGTTTGTATTAATTTTAATTGGTAAATAATACTCTGTGGATCGGAGAAAGGAGATGATTATTTTGGTTACATTTTTTTAATTAAGCACTGTTTAGTTAGGTTGTTGTAGTAATTATACTCTTTGGCTATTGTTTGTTTGTTGTTGGTTTTATGTTTTTTAAAAGTTCTTTCCGTTAGGCAAAGACAAAGGTTGGATCCATACAGCCAAGTCATTTAGGGCCACCACAGACCGAGGTGTCTCCGTCGCCGTCGCGCGCACGCCCCGCGCTTCGGTCTGTGGAAGCTATAAATGTTAGTTATTTTCATTTTTAATTATTTATTTTTTTCTTTTATGCCAGTGTAATATTTGTTTGTGTGGCCTTCCGTGATTTTACTATACTGTGGCCCGGCGGAAGACCAGTGCTGGTTTTTTAACCAGCGACATGCTGAGTCGGGACCCTTTGTAGCGACATCAACATGTCTACCTATGTCTATGTTTGTATTTTTAGTTTTAGCCTGTGTACGTGTTATTGTTGCTATAAATAAATGTTATTCTTTCTTTCTTTCTTTCTTTCATCAGAAGAAATTGAATCTGATACTGATTTTGTAGAACCAAGGTACAATTTGAGACCCAGAAAACCTAATTCTGCTGCCAATTGTGTATGCATGCAAACTTCATCCCCTCAGCTGATGGATGAACCTACAACTTATACACAGGCTGTGAATGCAGAAGATAGAGATAAATGGTATCAAGCTATGCAAGATGAATATCAGTCACTGCTTGAAAAACAAACTTGGGTTCTCGTTGACAGACCAGATAAGAAAGTCATACCTTGCAAATGGATCTACAAGCTGAAGAAAAATGCGCATGGTGACGTTATTAAATATAAAGCTAGACTAGTCGCGAAAGGATTTAACCAAGTTTATGGTATTGTCTACTTGGAAACTTTCTCTCCAGTCGTCCGAAACTCTTCTTTACGCATGTTGTTCGCGTTGGCTGCGGAAGAGGGAATGAAAATGCATCATTTAGACGTTGATACGGCATTTTTAAATGGATTTTTAGAGGAAGAAGTGTATATGAGTCAGCTGGAAGGATTTTTAAAACCTGGTCAAGAAGATAAGGTATGTTTACTGAAACGATCGCTTTATGGCCTCAAACAGGCTTCACGAGCATGGTATAAAAAATTGACCGAAATTTTACAATGCATAGGTTTTAACCAAACTCCTTCGGAAGCATGTATTTATACTAAAAAGTTTGGTAACGAGTTAATAATACTCGCTTTCCATGTCGATGACATTGTCATTTTGTACAAAGAGAATAAAACGCTAAATACTGTCATATCTGACTTACGGAATTATTTTAGTCTAAAAGTGATTCGATTTGTGGCATTCGAACATGGCGGATGTAGACAGTATATAATTTTGGTATTTCTGTTTCTTTGGCTAGTTGTGGTATAATTCTGATAGTGTTTTATGCGGCAATTAACCTTAACTGTTACAGTGATCTCAAAATTCTATATTGCTCTCGTGTCTGACATTTTTTAATGCGCAAGTTGTCTCCACGTGGTTTTTGGAATTTTACTATCAAGTTGCAAAAACTACAATTACCGTACAACGTGAGTCGCTCTCAGAGCAATTAACTGATATTGGCACAAGCCTAGTGGCCGCCATTAAGGAAGAAAAGAAAGAAAGAAAGAAAGTGATTGGCAAACTTAGTTATTATTTAGGTTTAAATATACATTGCAAACCTAATGAGATTAAAATATCTCAAGAAAGTTACATTCGAGAGTTGCTGCAAAAATATCATATGACGGACTGTAAGAGTGTGCCTACACTACAACTAAAAAGTTTCTGCCGAGTGAGAAGAGTAATGTAAGTGAATCCTATCCGTATCAGCAATTGATAGGCTCACTCAATTTTCTAGCCGTTAATACTCGTCCAGACATTGCCTTTGCCACATCATACTTAAGTCAATTTAATACTAAATATGATAAAAGTCACTGGAAGGCGGCAAAACATGTATTACAATATTTGAAAGCCACTATCGATTTGGGCATTACTTACAGGAAAGACGGTGGATGTTTAATTGGCTACGCGGATGCAGATTGGGCCAATTGTCCTATGGATCGTCGTTCATACACTGGATTCTACTTTTCTATGGCCGGGGGAGCCATTTCATGGGAAAGTAAAAAGCAAACCACCATTGCCCTGTCGTCCAGCGAAGCGGAATATATGAGTTTGTCCAGTGCGGGTAGAGAGGCTGTATTTCTGAGACGACTGATGTGTGAACTTACTGGTAAGTCAGCCGTCGTTACTATTTACAATGATTCACAGTCTGCCCAGAAGTTGGCATTGAATACGGTTCACCACAATAGGACCAAGCACATTGACACGAGATTTCATTTTATACGAGATTTATTATCTAAAAATGTTATTAGTGTCGTATATATTAATATTTTAGAGATGTGGGCTGATGTACTAACTAAGCCATTGGCTCGTATCAAGCATCAGAATTGTATAAAAGGAATAGGTTTATGTTTATAATCTTGTTTTGATTACAGGAGTATGTTGTATAACTGGCTAATCAAAATATTTAAACTTATTCTATCTGATGTACTTATGTGACTTCAATAAACAAAGTCTAATACAACAGGATCCACCAATGAATACAATACTATGTAATCCGCGTTGAGTTAAAAACGCGTTTTATGTAAAACCATTACTTCCACTGGACGCCTTTGACGTCGTAATAAATAAAATTCCGTCCGCCATATTCTTACTATCACCCCATGGGATTATTTCCAAGTTTATACCCTAAGCGTTGTGACACAGACTAAGCTATACTATACTACCCTATCCATACTTCCATACTAATAATTGTAAATGCAAAAAAGTGTTTGTTTGTGTGTTTGTCCATCTTCTTTCACGTTGAAACTGAGCGACGGATTGCCGCGAGGTTATTTATTACCACGGGACAATATCTCATTCCCACGGGAAAACTCGTTTTAGTTTACTTCAGCGGGGGCGAAGCCGCGGGCATCAACTTGTTAATATTATAAATTAAAAAGTTTGTGGAGATGTTTGGATGTTTGAATATTTGGATGTCTGTAAGTCAATCACGCAATAATCGATTAACGGATTTAGATGTAACTTGGAGTAACAGCTATACATACAAAGACCTGGATTGCGCCATAAAATATCCCGGTTATGAGTTCTCATGGTATTTTAAGTTTTTGTTTTATGTTATTTAAAGCTTCCATTTTATTTTTCACTATTGTTGACTTTAATATCAGTTTTTGTCGGTGCCAAACTAAATGATTATCTTACCCACTCAAAGGTAGACTGGCAGAGATTCCTTATTCTCTTGGACGCCGTAACGGAGTATCTTTTTGTATTTTTATTTTAATATTTAATATTCATATTATTTGAGAAAAACGAGACTAGAGGTAGTTTTTTTTTAATCACGACGTACGAGTGGTTATGGGATAGGTTTACTTTTTTTCACTTACCACTTATCAGAGAACAATGGCGGGTTTCATCATCATTCCAGCCGAAAGACGTGCACTGCTGAACATAGGCATTTTAGACGACCAGATGGCCTAGTAGGTAGAGAACCTGCCTACGAAGCTTGAGGTCCCGGGTTCGATTCCCGTGTCGGGGCAGATGTTTGTATGAATAATACGAATATTTGTTCTCGGGTCTTGGGTGTTTAATATGTATTTAAGTATGTATCTATCTATATAATTTAAGTATGTTTATCCGTTGCCTTGTACCCATAACACAAGCTATGCTTAGCTTACGTTGGCACTAGGTCAATTGGTGTGAATTGTCCTGTGATATTTATTTTTATTTATTTTATTGGGGATTATTAGAAAGCGAAAAAATTTAAAGCGATTAAGAATTTCGGGGAAGTCGGTTGGGAGCGACGTGGTTCAATTGGTAGAACACCCAGGTTGGGGCGCATACCCGGAAGACGTGGGTTCGAATCCCGCCGGCGCCCCCGAAAAACTTTTTCGCTTTTAAATAATCTTAGATTCGGTGAGGCGCCGTATTGCTAATAACAATCCTACTAATATTATAAACGCGAAAGTTTGTGAGTATGTATGTATGGATGTTTGTTACTGTTTCACGCTAAAACGGTTTGACGGATTCTGATGAAATTTGGCACACAGATAGTTTATAACTTGGATTAACATATAGGATACTTTTTAACCCGGGAAAATGCATAGTTCCCGCGGGATAGCGATAAACGAATTCTTTGCAGACGGAGTCGCGGGCAGCAGCTAGTAAATAATATTTGAATAGGCATTGGGGTAGCCAAACAGATCGGTCCCATGCCATCCGCATCCAACGTGATCCCGCAACCTTAACCAGGTGGTCACTCCATCTTGTTGGAGGCCTACCTACACCGCGTCGTCCGGTCCGTAGACGCCACTCGAGAACCTTTTAACCAAATCGGTCATCAGTTCTACGAGCGATGTGCCCTGCCCGCTGCCACTTGAGTCTGGCGATTCTTCGAGCAATGTCGGTGACTTAGGTCCTTGCGCGGATTTCATAATTTCTAACGCGATCCCGCAGTTTTTCCGGGTCGCTATATAATCTGGATATCTTTAAGGACAAAGTGAACAGACACCTTCTAGGCAAGCGTGTACCATCTTAGGCCTCATCTTCGCCTTCCATCAAGCGAGATTGAGGTCAAACGTAAGCCTATTTTTTTTATAAAAAAAAAATCTCCGAGCATTGCCCTCTCCATCGCCCTCTGCAAAGTATTAAATTAAATTATTTGAAAACTGACGAAACTTTTCGTTCTACTTGTGTTTGTCTACTTAATACCATCTAATAATGTAATGAACATAAATCTGAATGAATAAATAAATATGATTTTTTATACAAATTATAGTATAGCTCCACCACCGTGCCACAATCTTTCTTATGAGTAATAGAGGAGACAACCCCTCGGTCTTAAGGAATTCAAATTACAGATTTTACGAGCGCGAAATCTGTTTAATGTCAGTGTGGGCTTTATTTTGTTGCCGAATGCTGTTTGTTGTCTTTGAAGGAAACTATGCTAGGGAATAAATGGCTTTTTTAAATCTTGCTACTCCAAAGTACAGTCGGCGGATTATTGCCTTTTATTATAGTAGTAGTATTCAATAATGTTGGTCTTCACAGTCGATCATCTACTTATGTTTGTAATTGAGTTAATAAATATCAAACTCCAATATGTCCACAATAAATGACACGGAGATATGATCCTTATTTTCATGACAATAAGGAACATATCTGCATCTAATTTATTGCGAACATATTGCAGTTTGATATTTATCAACTCAATTGTATCTTACCTTGTAAGGCTTGGCTTAATGAACATAGGACTTACGTGTAGGGCCTGGATTCGAGACAAATGTCAACTTTTTCTCAATCTCATCATCTTCAATCATTCATCTTTTTCAATTAAAAACCTTTTAAGGTCACGGGTGAGCAAAGTAACTGTTTCAGTTAATTAATATGGACCTCCGCAAAGTAACGCGTGATTCAGTAAATTAATGGAAACTTGACCTGGATCTTAGGAGGCTAAGAAATAAAAAAAATTATAATCACCTTAGTTACAAAATTTTATACAGGGTATTCCAAAAGTAAATGATAACCTAGCCTAGTACCCAGGTGAGAGATGAAATTGAAGAAGTTAAATAATAGAGTCACACACTTTTGCAATTTCAACCTTGTGACTTAGGCAAAATGGTAGTTATTTGTATGCGTTTTTTTGTGACTTGTTTGATTTTTTTTCTGTGCGAAAGTTTAGCGGTTGCCTTCAGCAATACATGCAATGGCATTATTTGTATTGTATAAGATAAACCTCTCAAGTGGTAAACGGCCCGCTTATAAAATTTCAACTTATACCTAAACCCCGACATTTCCAAGAATTGAAACAAGACTGACCAAAAAGAACCCGCTCATTAACGAATATTCAGAATTTTTAATTTCCGAAGAAAAGAGGGGAGGCAGGATAAGATAATGACTTTAAGAGGCTCTTAGCGGGCAATTTGCTCAAAAAGGGTACATAATTATTTGGGCATAATCTCTAATGACCTAATCAACGATTCAAATTGAATTACGGAAAAATTAAAACCTCGGCTTCAGGTGAAATAAAGAGGTTGCTGAAAGTTAAACACGTTTAATTTCGAGCTATATTATTTCCTACTGCAGGGTACAAGCACCCTCTTTGAATGAGAGGGCTTGGCCTGTAGTTCCCACGCGCGCCCAGTGGGGATAAGGAACTTCACACGCGCCATTGAATTTTTTCGCAGGCGTGTGCAGTTTTTCTTCACCATGAACCTAAAGGTAAACTTCAAATGTGATTTCGTAAATGGGTATTTTCTAAAAGTAGTGTACCTTAAACTTTTTTAAATGTGGCAACTTTGGGGTTTTATTATTCAAAATCACGAGTACAGCTAATTTTCATAAAGAAAAATAGTGTACATATTTTTTTTATCACTTTTGTGACGTTATTTTCATACAATTTTATAAAGCTCGTCACAAAACTGACACATTTTTTTTATGGTAAACTTGGGACATTTTTTTGAATTAACAATAATAATAATGTTTTATTGCAGGCATATTAGACCCATAAATCTTAAAAAATAAATCCAGTACAATAGTACAACGTCAATAAACAAGGTATCAGATTGATTCTGAGTAAGAAAAACCCAAAATTAACCAAATTAAAAAAAAATGTGAGTGGTACACTAATTATTGAAAACGCCCACATAATATTCTAAAAACCTCAGAGGAAGCCTAGCCTCGAATCCACGACCCTCTGCTTGAGATGCCACAGGTCAAACCATATTTAGGCTACCACGGTTGACGAGTAACGAGAGAGACTTTACGACTGACTTGAATTGTAAAAACAAACATCAAACAACAAACAACACTATCGCACCGTCGGGGGCAATCAACAGGCGAGACCCTCGTCAGTGACAGAGACGCTAAATAGCGCAAAAAACTTGCGAAAAACGATAGATGTCGCCAATGCCACAGCATTATAAAATCAGAAAAAAACAGTAAGTAAAACTTCAAGTTCGCGTTGTTATACAATATGAAAATGAGTCATACACATTTTTAAAAGCTTATTATTAACTTGCAATGTAATGTTACCTATGTACGTACGGGTCAAAATCTTGGCAGTTGAATTTGACCCACTTCTGGTGGTCGGATTCACTTAAAATTTGGTATACTTATGTAAGTTGGATGACAATGGAAGTACAGTTAACAAAAAGTACAGTCAGCGAATAAGCTAAAAATAGACGTGTAAAAGTAAGAATAGACGTGGCCGCTATCGATGGGTCTCATAAGAAAGCTCAAAGTCACTTAGAGAGCAATGGAGAGGGCTATGCTCGGAGTTTCTCTGCGGGATGGCATTAAAAATGATGAAATCCGCGCAAGAACTAGTCACTGACATAGCTCAAAGAATCGCTATACTCAAGTGGCAGTGGGCAGGGCATATCGCTCGCAGAACTAATGGCCGATGGGGCAAAAAGGTTCTCGAGTGACGTCCACGGACCGGAAGACACAGTGTCGGCAGACCTCCAACAAGATTGAACGACGACCTGGTTAAGTTTGCGGGTTTATGTTGGATGCGGATGGCACGGGACCGATCTGTTTGGCAAGCCTTGAGGAAGCCATTGTTCAGTGGACATCTTTCGGCTGAAATTATGAAGAATAAAGTATATGGTTTTTTGTACAAATTTAATTAATTACCGTACTGTTTACATGCTATACACTACTCCACAAGCAGACTCGTAACTCAACAGCTAGATTAAACTTTTACACTGCAGCTTATTCCGGGTGAAATTTTAATTAGTGCAGCTTTTGAAAGCGCCCAAAGAATACACACAGCTCTAAAACACAGATGTAAGCTGTAGGGACTTAATTTGGAAGCTTCCAGAAGCTCTGCCTGTTTAGATGGGAACATGTGTTGGGAAATTAGCAATGCGCAGCGAATTAAATTGTAGACGTGACGTTGGTTGCATGTTATAATTTTTGCCATATCTCGGCCACATGTGCATAGTCCAGATATTGGATTTTAGGGGGCAACATTTTTTGACAGGTTGGGAGTTTCTAGATCGATAAACTCAATTATCGGAGGTCGAGGAAACTGAATTGCGTTGGTTGGCCTGGTGGCTGGAACCTTTTTGTTGCAAATGTCATGTCGAAATTAATTGTGAAGGGGTTCCAACCTGGTGCGCGTCTCAATTTCCTCCACTGTACTTGTTATCGCTCCAAGTTTTGTTTGTGAAATAAAATTTAATAAAAAGTATAAAAATAAAACAAAATAACAACTACTTAGAGTTGTTAACATAAACTTTTTTGTAGTGGAATGGTACTCATTACCCAGCTATGAAAACTATCATCATCACCTCTGATACCTGGTTTACACTCGCGTACGAGTGGCGAGACGAACTGCGGGACGAGCCACGAGACGAGAGTGTGAACAGGCGCGCCTCGCGCCTCGTCTCGTGATTTGCCTTGATTTTGAGGCTCGCGTCCGGAGCGAGACGACGAGGCGAGGCGCGAGGCGAGAATGTAAATCAGGTATCAAAGCTGGAGGCAATCACTAGCTTATTATTATGGGCAAAGCGTCGATAGTTGAATTTATTGATAAAGGAAATCCCTACCTGCCATTAAATTTGCACCCTTTTTCAAAGTCGAAGTCAAAACATTTTTCATTCATATATTTTTTATTTTTATTCAAAAGTAAGGTAAACGTACCGAGTCTCGACACCTCAACGCCCGGTAGATGACACCCATCTGTCACCTTTCTTACTATGACATAAGATTAAAGGTGCCACGCATTGGGTCAGTGTTGAGCACAGGATTATGGTTAACGACCGCATTGATCCGGGGCCCGTCATCGTCAATGGAAACCTTCTTGAAGTTGTTTCAGAGTACACATACCTCGGGCAAATTTTGCAGCTAGGTAGAAACAACTTTGAGAAGGAAGCCAAGCGTAGGATTCAGCTGGGCTGGGCAGCATTCGGAAAATTGCGTCAAGTTTTCTCGTCATCCATACCGCAATGTCTGAAAACGAAAGTTTTCAACCAGTGCGTCCTACCCGTCATGACATACGGAGCTGAAACGTGGTCACTCACAGTACGGCTAATCCACCAGTTCAAAGTCGCTCAGCGAGCTATGGAACGAGCTATGCTTGGAGTTTCTCTGAAAGATAGAATCCGCAACGAGGATATCCGACACAGAACTAAGGTCATCGACATAGCTCAGAGAATTAGCAAGTTGAAGTGGCAGTGGGCTGGTCATATCTGCCGAAGAACCGACAACCGTTGGAGTAAACGAGTTCTTGAGTGGCGACCGCGTCTTGGCAAACGTACTGTAGGACGCCCTCCGGCCAGGTGGAGTGACGATCTGCGAAAGGCTGCTGGTGGAAGCTGGATGCGTCTAGCCGAGGACAGGGCGCAATGGCGCTCATTGGGGGAGGCCTATGTCCAGCAGTGGACTGTTATAGGCTGATGATGATGATGATGATGATGAGCACAGGAACGTTTATCTTACTATTTGTAAAAAGCCATGGTAGCCTAGCGGTTTTATCTTATGATATTTCAAGCAGAAGGTCATGGGTTCGAGCTAGGGCTCGCAACTCTGAGTTTTTAGAAATTTATGTGTGCTTTTCTAGCCCTCTCCATCGCCCTCTTAGTGGCCTCGGTCTTTCCTATTGAGGCCCATCGCGAGCGGCCACATCTCAGTGCCATAAGTCATCAAGTCATCACTAACTGGGACTGAGACTAAATGAATCGGTGTTATACTGCCCCTCCCTTAATATTTATTTTATAGGCATGCAATTATGCAGTAAATATTTTAAAGCAGCTACCAAATGGACTACTTTTTCGTCAAAAAATATCCGATAAAAGTTGTTAATCTGTAAAGCAGAGTTTGAAGCAAGCCTACTATAACGAGGGCGTCAGAGATCTCCCTGGTCTCACCCATAAATTCACTAAATGAGATGTGGAAACTTTTAACCAGAACACAGATGTAGGGTGACTGTGTTCAAGTTATTTTAAGGACTACCTGAAAAAGGTTCTGCATTTTTGTTGAAAATATTTTTCGACTTATAATTATTATACTACGAGTAAACGGGACTTACCACGAAATTAATATTTACCTCGACGTTTCGGCCACATTGCAGCAGCCGTGGTCACGAGTTAACTCGTTTAGTATAGTATTTATGAGTGAAAATCACGAAACTTCAAAACAGTATATTTTTTGACTGATTCATTTCCCAATATTTTAGTTATTGTACTTATAATACACCGTGAAATTTTAGTGGTTGATTTCCCGAAACGTGGTGATTTAGTATCGATTGCACAATCGATTTATAATTACTATTTTGACTAGAGTCAAAAATCCAATTGTGAAAAACGAAAGTCGAAAATGACCGCAAATCAATAGTAACGCTTCGTTGGTACCTAACCTATCGTACGATCGTAGGCTGCTTGTTCCAACGAAGCGTTACTATTGGTTTGCGGTCATTTCCGACTTTCGTTTTTCACAATTGGATTTTTGACTCTAGTCAAAATAGGAATTATAAATCGATTGTACAATCGAAACTAAATCACCTCGTTTCGGGAAAACAACCACTAAAATTTCACGGTGTATATACATTTTATTTTATTTTTCGTATAGTAATAAAATAAATATAAGAAGACAATCTTACACAAATCGACCTAGTCCCAAACTAATCAAAGCTTATACCATGGGTACTAGACGACGATAAACATACTTATATGGATAAATAAATACTTAAATATATAGAAAACATCCATAACTCAGGAACAAATATTCGTGCTCATCACACAAATAAATGCCCTTACCGGGATTCGAACCCAGGACCTCTTGCTTTGTAGGCAGGGTCACTACCAACTAGGCTAAAGCGGTCGTCAAAAAATATAAATATTATGTAATAAATTAAAAAGTCATTTCCTAACTGTTTTTAATGAAACTGTAAATTATTGAGGGTATACATATTTCAGGAGTATCCTGTAGAACCCTATAGTCCCAATTTTTCAATAAAAGAGTATAACATTTTGACGACAAGATAAATAATGAAGGTGTAACACGCTTTTATTGAAAAAATTTGGACTGTGATAAAAATGCAAAGAATTAATGCATTGTCTATTTTTAATCAGAATTAAATTATTTTTAGCTTTTAAGTTCTTTTTAATAACATCTACTTAAAAAAAAGCTTATTTAAAAACAAGTTTTTTTTTTAATTTTATTTTTTATTTTTAATAAGTATATTACTTTGGCTTTGTTCTATAAGCTATTTCCATTTATTATAGTCTGATTTTGAATTATTCAGACTTTTGAATTTAACCATGCGGTTTACACAATTTTTTTAATCAAAATGTTTTATGACAGAATACGAAGCCCCAATGGAGTAATACTTGGACACCCTACATCGTAACAGAGAGGTCGATGGCACCTCGTTTCACGGACAATAAATCACGGAGCGCGTCGCATAAAAATGCACTCTTACTACCGTGTAGTGCGCCGCTAGTTTAAGGGGTTTGATCTTATATTCAAAGTTCTGCAGTACCAAGGTATCACGAAATAGAAGAGTTTGGGAGATCGTAATATTATGCAACAATTACGCTTTCTTGTACTCCTTGAGGCGTTACAGTTCCCCCTCCCCCGATAATAATTCGTCATCATCATCATCATCATCATCAGCCTATAACAATCCACTGCTGGACATAGGCCTCCCCCAATGAGCGCCATTGCGCCCTGTCCTCGGCTAGACGCATCCAGCTTCTACCAGCAGCCTTTCGCAGATCGTCACTCCACCTGGCCGGAGGGCGTCCTACACAATAACACTAATAAATAATTTATTGAATCAGGCGTTACTTTGCGGAGGTCCATATTAATGAACTAAAACAATTACTTTGCTCACCCGCGACCTTACAATAGTTACGTTTATGCAAGAAATGTGCGTTCATGCAGTTCCTCCACCTCCACACTGTACGAACACACACAAATCACATAAACCCAACCATCACCACCACCAAGCTACACTGACGCGTTTCGAACTCAACCAGAGCTCATCTTCAGAGTTACCACAACCGTATGCTATGCTACCAAACGTTAAACTAACAAACCAAAACAAATGTTTTAACTTGTCACTGTAACTTCTCAAGTACCCACTTTATTTTTCTTATTCTCAAACTACCCCACAAAAATTAACTCATAAATAAATAAGTAGTTTTAAATATGTCAATAAAAGTTAATTTTTGTGGGGTAGTTTGAGAATAAGAAAAATAAAGTGGGTACTTGAGAAGTTACAGTGACAATGAACTAAAACAATTACTTTGCTCACCCGCGACCTTACAATAGTTACGTTTATGCAAGAAATGTGATTCAGATTCAGATTCTTATGAAGTGTTACATTATTGCGGCAAGGGGTTGCGTCTGGATGCTCTCGAATGCATGGAAATAATTAGGTACAACACTATGGGGTCTATTATTAATGAACAGGTAAATTTATTATTAATGAACAGGTAAATTTAGTATCTTCTCCTTTACTGCGGCTTGGGTCGAATTTGAACAGTTAGTATTAATTAAATATGCCTTATAAATAAATAAACAAAAAAATTCAAGGTAGTTTTAAATATGTCAATAAAAGTTAATTTTTGTGGGGTAGTTTGAGAATAAGAAAAATAAAGTGGGTACTTGAGAAGTTACAGTGACAAGTTAAAACATTTGTTTTGGTTTGTTAGTTTAACGTTTGGTAGCATAGCATACGGTTGTGGTAACTCTGAAGATGAGCTCTGGTTGAGTTCGAAACGCGTCAGTGTAGCTTGGTGGTGGTGATGGTTGGGTTTATGTGATTTGTGTGTGTTCGTACAGTGTGGAGGTGGAGGAACTGCATGAACGCACATTTCTTGCATAAACGTAACTATTGTAAGGTCGCGGGTGAGCAAAGTAATTGTTTTAGTTCATTAATATGGACCTCCGCAAAGTAACGCCTGATTCAATAAATTATTTACAGTGACAAGTTAAAACATTTGTTTTGGTTTGTTAGTTTAACGTTTGGTAGCATAGCATACGGTTGTGGTAACTCTGAAGATGAGCTCTGGTTGAGTTCGAAACGCGTCAGTGTAGCTTGGTGGTGGTGATGGTTGGGTTTATGTGATTTGTGTGTGTTCGTACAGTGTGGAGGTGGAGGAACTGCATGAACGCACATTTCTTGCATAAACGTAACTATTGTAAGGTCGCGGGTGAGCAAAGTAATTGTTTTAGTTCATTAACACTAATAACACTAATAATTCGTCATCTAAAGAAATCATGCCATCTTGTTTCCATATACGTTTTACAGACATAATTTGACGCTTTGCAGCAATGGCTAAGATCATGTTTATGTAAATACAAATTTTAACCCGGTACGGTAAAAGAAATGTTCAATTGGATAAAGCCATGTGTCAAGTGTAAAAATATGGGTGCACACAACTTGCTCATAATTAATATGTCCCACAGCTCTTATGTCGTCGAATTAAGGTAGGTATGCGATGGGAGGATTAAATCGATACTTATTTTTGCACTTGACCGTACAAATGTATTGATTGGAGAATAGTTAACATAATCATCTCAAAAACCGAGGTACTTTAACGTTTTTATAAAAATTTAAATATTATCCTACGAGATCGCAGTACCGGGATGTTAAAATAAATATCCTATATTTTTAATTCAGATCCTTGTACATTTGTACGCCAAGTTTCATAATATAAATCCATTCAGCTATTTTGTATAAATTTAGTAACAAGCATCCAAACCTGCAAACATGTGAACATCTTCACAAACCTTTTATATTTTTAGTATTAGATTGTTGTTTCATTACATCAAAATTAAATAATAAACCAAAACCATACCGCAACTTACCCGCAGCATGTAGTTAAAACAAGTTTGAAGCAACTCCGCGGTACTAAAGCCTTCAAAACATTAAACTAGTGTCACCCGGCGGCACGCCTCGACTTTAATATTGTTCAGTTAGTCGAACTTCAGTAAGTACTGTCGCAGTAACTTGTTGTACAAGGTTTTAAAGTCACTTGCGTGACTTTTGATGAATTGGAAGACTAGTTTTTATTTAACTTTTTTCTGTCTGGAATTCTGACATTTTTACTATGCCTATACTTGAAAGGTTTAGGTAATTAACTAAATGTAAACAAAACAATGTCAACTGATGTCTTAAATACTATAATTCTCCCATTAAACTATCTAAACATTTACATTTCTGTATTAAAATACGTTAGTCTAGTTTGTATTACAATGATAGATAAATAAAATGTTTTGAATCCTTGAATATGCCAATTTTGGAAACTGAAGTTTGTTTACATTTAGTTAACTACCTAAACCTTTCAAAAGCTTATAAGCCTTTGGTGGAAACGCGACCAGCGTCTAAAAGCCCAGCAGTATGAGTAATCTATAATGTTTGCCATGCTGTGCTTGATTTAGAATCCATACTAATATTATAAACGTGAAAGTGTTTCTTTGTTTATCGTTCTTTCACGTTAAAACTGAGCGACTGATTGCTGTGACTTTTTGTATGGACATAGTTGAAAGGCTGTAGTGTGATATAAATTGCTTTTTAACACAAGAAAAGATGTCAATCTCACGGGAAAACACGTTTTAATCTAGTTCAGTGTGGGATGTAGCCGCGGCCACCAGCTAGTAATATAAGTATCCTATGATCCAGGAAGTTATAACTATAAGCTAGATAATTCTTTCCTATTCTATCTTACCTACTAATATTATAAATGAGAAAGTTTATGTAGATTTTGGATATTTCGATATTTGGTTGTTCAGACATTAAAATGTTTGTTAATCATGCAATTCCGGCTTTGGATGAAACTTGGCGCACACACGGATAAAAATCAGGATTGAGACATAGAATATTGAATATCCTGGTAATGTGTTGCCATGGGTGGGATAATGTTTTAACTTTTAAAAAAATATAGAGGGCGCTGTCCAACGACACTGAATATTTATGTTTTAAAGTGCAAAACAAGATCGACTATAAGACCATGAATTAAAGATCCCAATTCTAGAAGGAGGAAATTATTTTCATCAACTTCGGAAGAAATCAAATAATATTTGCCATAACTTGAACGGAACTTGTTTGAGTCAGCGTAAAAGAAAAACAGAACTTCTGGGGATGCATTCATTTCTTGATTGAATAAATTAGGAAGCTACTTTAGTATCGAGAAAACGTTTTGATATCGTTTCATTTCCGATTTATTAATAACTAGCTTTTGCCCGCGGCTTCGCTCGCGTAAACTATGAGTATTCCAAAGAACCAAGATATCAAGCAAGCAAGCATACAGGCAAGCAAGCAAGCAGGTCCACAATTGACCGAGAAATCGGTGAAAAAAAAAAAAAAAGTGGAATGCATAACCTCCTCCTTTTTTATAAGTCGGTTAAAGTGCCTTTTGCGGCCTACTTACAGTATAAACTTATGAATTTTGAAATTTTAGCTTTCTACAACCAGTAAAACGCAAAATCCCGTTTTTTCCCGTTCCCGTAAGAATTTCGGGAAATGTTTTCTTAATGCTCCCCTACACTCCCCAAGGAACCCACTTGCCAAATTTCAGCTTTCTATGACCAGTAAAACGAAAAATCCCGTTTTTCCCGTTCCCGTGGGAATTTTGAAAAGTCCCCTCTCAATGCTCCTCTGCACTCCCCAAACAACCTACATGCCGAATTTCAGCTTTCTACGACCAGTAAAACGAAAGATCCCGTTTTTCCCGTTCCCGTTGGAATTTGGGAAAGTCCTCTCTCAATGCTCCTCTTCACTCTCCAAGCAACCTACATGCCGAATTTCAGCTTTCTACGACCAGTAAAACGAAAAATCCTGTTTTTTCCCGTTCCCGTGGGAATTTTGGAAAGTCCTCTCTCAATCTAGCTCTACACTCCCCAAGAAACCCACTTGCCAAATTTCGGCTTTCTATGACCAGTAAAACGAAAAATCCCGTTTTTCCCGTTCCCGTGGGAATTTCGAAAAGTCCTCTCTCAATGCTCCTCTACACTCCTCAAACGACCTACATGCCGAATTTCAGCTTTCTACGACCAGTAAAATGAAAAATCCCGTTTTTTCCCGTTCCCGTGGGAATTTGGGAAAGTCCTCTCTCAATGTTCATCTACAGTTCCCAAGCAAACTACATGCCGAATTTCGGCTTTCTACAACCAGTAAAACGAAAAATCCCGTTTTTTCCTTATCCCGTGGGAATTTCCGAAAATCCTTAAACTTGTTTTTTACTATTATAATTACCTACTTCTATGCCAAATTTTAAGAGTCTAGTAATTATAGTTCATAGAATCCCGTTTTTTCCTTATCCCGTGGGAAATTTGAAAAATCATGAAATAAATGTTTTAAATAATTTAATACCTACTTGTGTATCAAATTTGAAGAGTCTAGTTATTATAGTTACTGAGATAGGGTCACTCGGAATCGAATATATTTTTCCCTTTCCCGTGGGAATTCCCAAAAATCTTTCCTTAGTGGATGCCTACATTGTATAAGGTATCTATGTGCAAAATTTCAAGTCTCTAGGTCCAGTGGTTTGGACTGTGCGTTGATATATCAACAGTCATTTAGTTTATTTAGATATTTCAACCCCATCGCATCCCATCCAGGGAGATGGTATTTTACGTCTGCCACGTCGGATTTTAAAACCGTTGTTGTTTTCATAACCAGCGACCCGATAAACCATAGAAACAACACCCATGTTGATTTTCAGACTTTGTTACCCCTTTCCCCCCTTTTAGGGGTTGAATTCTCAAAAAAACCTGAAACACATGTTTACTCATTTATTATTCGGAGTACTTCTGTGAAGTTTCGAATAAAATAGTCGAACTAATCTTGTTTCCCCATACAAACTTTGGACCCCCGTTTCACCCCCTTAGGGAGTGAATTTTGAAAAATCCTTTCTTGTTGCACCCCTAGACCTTATAAGGAACCTACATGCCAAATTTGGAATCTCTAGGCCCAGTGGTTTGGGCTGTGCGTTGATATGTCAGTCAGTCAGTCAGTCAGTTTCTTCTTTTATATATATAGATACAGCTGTGTTGAAAATAAACATCGAATAAGTCTTGGCATTCGTCGCAGACATAATTGTGTTTGCTTGTGGACTAAAATCTTTATTTTTTGGGGTTCATTTTGTGCAGGGGTATTATTACTGTAAGGCATAAGAGGAAAATAGTATTATGTATGTAAATACTTTATTGGACCTAGAGTCCCAACTGGTCAATTATGCAATCAACACCTCTAGAATCATCAGGCTTATTGTCTAACGCTTCTGACGCTTGCGAAGGCTTCGCAAGCACTATTTTTTCTGTCAAATGGTATAAAATGATGACAGTAAGAGATGGTGATAGCGAAGGCAAGCAATCATATCATAAGTAATTAAGTTATAATATAAACTAGCTTTTGCCCGCGACTCCGTCCGCGTGGAATTAGTAATTTGGGCAGCTTATTTTTTTATCCAATTTGCTTTTTCATCAATTATGGCTCTCCTTAGATCCTTACGGAAGAAGTGAAACTTCGTAATAAACCAACCCCCTCCCAATCCGCCCCCAACCCGCTCCTAACCCGCCCCCAACTCGCTCTCAACCCGCCCCCGACCCGCTCCCAACCCGCCCCCAACCCACTCCCAACCCGCCCCAAACCCGCTCCTAACCCACCCCAACCCGTCCCCAACCCGCCCCCAACTCTCTCTCAACCCGCCCCCAACCCGCTCCCAACCCGCCCCCAACTCGCTCTCAATCCGCTCTCAACCCGCCCCCAACCCGCCCCCAACCCACTCCCAACCCACCCCCAACTCGCTCTCAATCCGCTCCCAACCCGCCCCAACCCGCTCCCAACTCGCCCCCCCCACCCTCTCTCAACCCGCCCCCAACCCGCTCTCAAGCCGCCCCCAACCCGCTCTCAACCCGCCCCCCCACCCGCTCCCAACCCGCCCTATCTAACTGGGCTATCTAACACTGAAAGAATTTTTCAAATCGGAGTAGTAGTTCCCGAGATATACAAGTTTTACTTCAAAAACCCCCGATTTTGAAACATTCTTCCGCTCCGCTCCGCTCCTATTGGTGTAAGCGTGATGTTATATAGCCTATAGCCTTCCTCGTTAAATGAGCTATCTAACATTGAAAGAATTTTTCAAATCGGAGCAGTAGTTCCTGAGATTAGCGCCTATAGAAGTTTTACTTCAAAAACCCCCGATTTGGAAACATTCTTCCGCTCCGCTCCGCTCCTATTGGTGTTAGCGTGATAATACGAGGGGCGTTCAATATAAAGTGAGAATGAGATGCAAACTCTTTTAATATTACGAAATTAAATACTGGCCGATAAAGCTAATCTATCTAGCTGATTGCTATGAAAAAAAAAACTAACTGTCTTTTGTTTAAAAAAATATACGGTAATTTCTTTGCAATGCTATTAAGTACGTTAGCGAAAATGGAGAAAATTGAACTGCGCGCCGTTATCAAATACATGTGTTTGAAAATTTTTTCTACGGACCAAGTCAATTTGGATTTGCGGGACACTTTAGGGTCTAATGCTCCTCCGTATTCGACAGTCGCACGTTGGTGCGCCGAATTTAGACGTGGAAGAACATCAACAATGGACGATCCCCGCTCCGGACGCCCTACTACAGCAGTAACTGAAGAAATTGTGAAAAAAGTCGAAAACTCAGTTATGGCGGATCGTCGTGTCACGGTTCGTTTCATTGCTGAAAATGTAAAGATTTCAACGGGGAGCGTGCATAATATTTTACATGAACGCTTGGGTATGAAAAAGGTATCTGCGCGTTGGGTACCAAGAATGCTTACTGACACGCAAAAACAAACTAGACTAGAGATTTGTCAAGAAGCTTTGAACCTGATGCAGCAAGACCGGGAACTTTTTTTGGCGCGATTTATAACAATGGACGAAACATGGCTCCATCATTACGAACCAGAAACGGAACTGCAGTCTATGACATGGAAAAGGCCATCATCTCCAACTCCGAAGAAATTCAAGGTGAGCCCATCTGCCGGTAAGGTCATGGGCTCTGTTTTTTGGGATGGTAAAGGGGTATTAATGATTGAGTATCACGAGCATGGAGCCACTATTACGGGTACATTATACGCCAAACAAATAGCAACATTGCGCAATGAGATCCGCGAAAAACGGCGAGGTAAACTCTCGAAAGTTGTGCTGTTCCACCAGGACAATGCCCTGGCACACAAGTCCGCCGTTGCGATGGCTGCAATTCGTGATGCTGGGTTCGATATCCTTAAGCATCCTCCGTATTCACCAGATCTCGCTCCCAGTGATTTCTACCTATTTCCGAGATTGAAACAATACCTGAGAGGCCAGAAATTTGAAGACGACGACGCGGTAGTCGCTGCAGTACAAGATTTTTTAAGTACTCAAGATAAGACCTTTTTTAAAAATGGAATTTTAAATTTAGAAAAAAGATATACTAAGTGTATTATGCTAAAAGGTGACTATGTCGAAAAATAAAATGACATTTAGTAAAAGTTGTTTATAACATACTCATTCTCACTTTTTATTGAACGCCCCTAGTATATAGCCTATAGCCTTCCTCGATAAATGGGCTAACAAACTCTTCTTTTTTTTATTATTTGAAAGAATTTTTCAAATCGGAGCAGTAGTTCTTGAGATTAGCGCGTTCAAACAAACAAACAAACAAACAAACAAACTCTTCAGCTTTATATATTAGTATAGATATGTATGTTAGTCTTTAAGGTATTTTTTATATGGGCCTATGCAGCCCGAAATAAAAATTATTCTATTATTCTATTCTATTCTATTCTATAAGTGTTAGACAATACCGCCTCAGGAGTTATTTGCAAGTCTAAAAGCCGACAAAAACAAAATTGTACGTCGTTGCGAGACCGTAGTCTTTCGCTATTTTAAGTTAATCTTCAAAGATTAAGATTTTTTTATTACTTCAAACTACTTTTCAGGTAGTAAAGTTCAGTAAGAACTTGAAATTTGCAATTAAGATGCGCTTGACTTTTTGTATCGAAGAAATTTAGCTTAAGACACAATTTTTTTTTTTAAACGGGGCGTCAGAAGAAAAAAGTACCAAGAGAAAGCCCATCTTATACGGATACTAGAGATTGCCTGCAACTCCGTCTGCGAAGAATAGGGGTACAAAAAACAGCCTACGACATAATTCTCAGACCTACCAAATATAGAGAAAAAAATTAGTGAAAATAGATCAAGCTGTTTCGGAGGAGTTCAGTGACAAACACTGTGACACGAGATTTTTACATATTAGATAGATACGTCAGAAGCGTTGCATAATATTTTAAAAGCGGCATATATTTTCCAAGTGTAAAATAGGCAGCGCTTTATTAAAATCAAACGAGAGAGCTTTAAACTATAACTTGCACCATAACTCGGAGTGCCAACACTGCCAACTGCTCAGAAATCGAGCAAAAATCGACCCATAAAATGCAGGCGTCGAAATTTGCATAAACTAAACATGGCTCTTGCAGATAGTTCGGGGAGAGCGAGGGGCAGCCGGAATCTTTAGATGAGTTGCTTTTTGAAGAGGGTAAGGTACTTGTATTTATTGATGAATCCATCGAAGCTGTGGGGAGAAAATACAATTTTTTTGTGCAATTTCTTACGCAATTTCTCATTCAAAAATTTGCAGTTCCCAAGTTTTCCATGTAACTTCACCAATGACAATGACATTTTTTGTCACATTTCCTTAAATTAGTTTTTTTTGTATCAAATATCTTGATCTTATTTTAAATTAGTTCTTTTTATTTTCTTCAAAGCTATTTTTGTATACCATGCACTTAAGAATAAAGTTTTTTTTATACAATATAGGCTTGCGTTTGACCACAATCATGCCGGATAGAAAAGGAAAATGCCGCCATCCACCATTATTACCAAAGTAAAAAAAGTAAACCAAAAATAATTCGAATGACTCTCGTGACGCATCACGACGGAATCGCATTATACGACAAGACAATTCCAAATTAATAAAGCCGATATCCTTAAAATTAGCGTCGCGCAAAATAAATTGCCATCCGAAATAACGGGATTGCTATGAAAATAATTCCAATTGTCAGGGGAATGTTTTATAAACCAATTTGCCAAGTTTTTCTCGTTCCCCAAATTTCATCGGGTTTTTATAAAAACAAGTTTATCTTTGACACACAATAGAATCTATTATTGGTGTTGAAAATGATTTCATTAACGAGTCCATAATTTGTTTTGGATCTGTTTTTTGTACGATTATTTTTGACAGAAATAAATAAGTACCTATAAAATAGATAGATAAAATACATATTAAACATCCAAAATTCGAGCAGAAGTATTCATATTTTTCACACAGGTTTCGGCCCCGACCGAGAATAGAATACGGGACCTGAAGCTTCGTAGTCAGGTTCTCTAACCACCTAGGCTATCCGGTCGTCAACGCCCATGCCCTGTTAAGTAAGGGTCGTAGGTTCAAGTCCGGGAACCTCCGAATTTGTCGGACTTTTATCTTGTCTTAAATTACAGTTTCAATTTCGTTTAAGATCTCTAGGAATTTAATTTATTTATCGTGTTTATTAATTTATTATTTATTATTTATTGTATATTGTTTGTTTATTGTTTGTAATTAATTCATAATTCATAATATCCATAATCGCTGTATTTATTTTTTAATTTTTTTTTATTTTATATTGTACTTTAGATGTTTATTTTATTTGAAATTATTGGAAAAGATGACTTCCTGTCAAGTTTCTTGCGGCGCATTCTTCTTGGCAATGATGGGCCTTACGAAAGCGCTGGTCGTTTTAAAAAACTGACTTTAAAAGTCCTTTGCGGCCTACTTGCAAAACAAAACGTTTTGATTTTGAATAAATTCTTATTTGGAAAAAAGGGTCGAAAATATCGCTGCCCAAAATAATAATTTTGGCAGCTCAAACAAGTCAAGACGGCTGTGTGTCGAAGTTATTAGCAGCGATATTAAATTTCCGACACAAGTCCACGAGTCCACTCGAGCTGAGCTACTGTCATGTATTGCATGTGCTACACTACATAAACTACAAGCCATAAGCGCCAGTGATTTTGGAAAAGCTAAATAAATGACTCGTTAGATCAATTTGCCAAAATCGTTAGTTTCTCCCAAGTGATTTTTTTTCACTATAGTTTTTTACTGAAGCTTCTTTTCACAATTGCGTTTTTTCAAATACAAATACAAATACAAATCATTTATTTTGCTTAAAATATGGTACAGAAGATGGAACACAGTATAGAGAACACATATTTCACCAAAATCTGGCATGCAAAATTTTACTACATACTAAGAAGCAAATTTAAATTTTTAATGCTCAAAACATAACATAATGGTCATTGGTCTAAAGAGAAAAAATATTCAGCAACAGAGTAGAAGGCTTTTCCCACAAGCCATGCTCTGAGTTTCTGCTTAAATAACTTCAGAGGATTCCTTTTAATGACATCACCTAATCGTATAAAATTTTTTATTGACATGTGAAAAGTGTTTTTGCCATACACAGCCGTTTTTTTGTGAGGTATAACAAGTCCATCGGGATATCTCGTATTAAAGTTGCACACATCTTTATGTGTCTTGAAGAGTTCTGAGTTGGTTTTAACAAATAAACATATCTGATATATGTATATGCATGGTACCGTCATTAACTGTAGCTCTTTATATAGTGGTCTGCAAGACGTCATGGTGTTAACGTCGCATATTGCTCTAATGCATTGTTTCCCAACTTTAAGCGACACAGAAACATAGGTAGGTTTAGGTTATGTTAAGTTTGCATCGGCCCGAAGGGCCATAAGCACACATACGAAGGAGCTAAAACTATAGCGAGAAATAGAGCATATTTGAGAAAAAATGCGAATGGAATTTTGCTACTAGGAAAAAACGTTTATGGTAAATTGATCTAACTAGTTAAATAAGTATCACCTAAATCTCTTGAATGTACACTTACAAGTTCACACGATGCATGTGACAAAGCACATTGACGAATTCCATATTAATGGACTAACATAATGCGCGACCTTTATGATATTTATTATACAGTTTACATTTATGACAGAAATGATTATCAGTGATGGTAATTTGAAACAAGTGTCCTTTGCTAAATGAACAATTTTTTTATATAATTTTTTTATATAAATAAATACATAAACAAATAAATAAGGTTGTTCACCTTTGCCAGCAACTCGCATTTTCCTTTTCCCTTGCACCACGCCCTCTCGTCAAGAGGCTTGTCCGCATATCCTCTCGTTGCACAAAGGAACGAAATTCACCTTATCTTTGTGCAAGCTGCGCGAGCGCCGCTAGAGCCACAGAGCACTTAATAACGTCAGTTGACTTTAAATTCAAACACATTATTTCGGTCCATAAAAATCCATCATCGTCACAGCTGCAGAGCACAGGCCTCCTTTCAGAATGAGACGACTTGGACAATATTCCCACGTGGGCCCAGTGCGGATTGGAAACTTCACACACACCATTGAATATCTTCGCAGGTGTTTGCAGGTTTTCTGACGATGTTTTCCTTCGCCGTGAAGCTCATGGTAAATTTCAAACGTAATTTCGCACATACATTCCGAAAAACTCAGAGGTGCGAGCCGGAATTTGAACCCACGACCCTCTGCTTGTGAGACCATAGGTCCATTAGGCCACCATGGCTATCCGCCACCATGTCGCAATATAGTCTTAACGGTGCTAAAGCCCTTTCGGAATCCTGCTTGTAACACAGCTAGTGTTAAATATTAACTTTCGATATTCAGATACGCGCCCAAATTATTTGTTTTTATTTTTAAAAGTTTTTACTAGCTATCTCTTATCACAGGTATATTTTTACCTAAAAAGAGGCTCCAGCCACTTGTATATGTAAAAATGTAATTGGTTACTGAATAAATTTATTATTTCAAACTAAATACAAACTGAAATATAGATGCACAGAAAAAAGAGGACATAACATAGATGCGCTTTATCACTGCCTAAATGTGATTGTAACAGACTGAAGTGTACGATGTATGGGAAAGATTCGTCGCTAACTTCTAGACCAGTGGTGGTGTAGGGGTAAGCACGCAGCACGGAACGCCGAGGACCTGGGTCCGATTCCCAGCATTGGTCTTTTTTCTGGGGTTTTTTCTGTGCATCTATGTTTCAGTTTGTATTTAGTTTGAAATATATGGTTTCACGGGATGACCGTAAAAGTAATAAAAAAATGAAGTTGAAGAAAATAAAAAAATAAATAGAAAAAGATACTTCATACTTAACTTGTAAAAGTTGGCCTAGTAGCGCCATCTCTTGGTCCAGGTGAGCGGGTAGCTCCGAAGGAGTGTTGAAGTCTCTCGGTAGAGGGCATTAACATAGATGCGCTTTATCACTGCCTAATGTGATTATAACAGACTGAAGTGTACGATGTATGGGAAAGATTCGTCGCTAACCTCTAGACCAGTGGTGGTGTAGGGGTAAGCACGCAGCACGGAACGCCGAGGACCTGGGTCCGATTCCCAGCATTGGTCTTTTTTCTGGGGTTTTTTCTGTGCATCTATATTTCAGTTTGTATTTAGTTTGAAATATATGGTTTCACGGGATGACCGTAAAAGTAATAAAAAAAATGAAGTTGAAGAAAATAAAAAAATAAATAGAAAAAGATACTTCATACTTAACTTGTAAATTTATTATTATTATTATTATTATCATGCTGTCACGTCTCACATCTTTTAAAGCTTAATTTAAATTAAATATGAACATACGGTCATCGATTAATCTCCGGTTCTGCTGGAGTACGGTGCCACCGTATCCATGCAATATTCACGACCTGGCTCATCAATAACTGAGTAGCCATAGCGAACAAACGTGAGCGGGGTGTACTGCCTAACTTTTTGGAAGAAAACTTGCCTTTTCACCAGAAACTAAGAGTTACTTTTCATTTCTGCATAGGCATTTTAAATTTAAAGTGCACCAAATATTTGAAAATTGACGACCAGGGGCCTGTTGCATAACAAAGTACAACTTATATTACAAGCGGAACTCCCTTTCTAGTTAATATAACTGAAGCGAGAGTTCCGCGTGTAATATTAGTTGTACTTTGTTATGCAACAGACCCCCGATGGTCTAGTGGTTAGAGAACCTGACTACGCGAAGCTTGAGGTCCCGGGTTAGATTCCCGTGTCGGGGCAGATATTTGTATGAAAAATACGAATGTTTATTCTCGGGTCTTGGGAGTTTAGGTAATATGTATTTAAGTATGTATCTATCAGAAGTATGTTTATTCATTGCACAAGCAAGCATAACACAAGCTTTGTTTAGCTTACTTTGGGACTAGGTCAATTGGTGTGAATTTTCCCGTGATATTTATTTATTTATTTAAAAGAAGAAATTTTCGGTGTTTCTTATTCAAAATCACAAGAACTGTTCATTTTCGAAAAAAAAATTTGCTTTTTATTGAAACCGTTTTGTGACTTTGTAAAGGTAAGTATTTAATTTTCTTTCATGGTATAATGTCGCGTATGAATTCTGAAAACTTAGATATGCGAACTTGAGCTTGAACTCACGATCCTTTGCTTGAGAAAACGTACAATCAAACCACAAGGCTAACATGATTTCAACTTAGAAGCAACTAATGAACTAAAACAATTACTTTGCTCACCCGCGACCTTACAATAGTTACGTTTATGCAAGAAATGTGCGTTCATGCAGTTCCTCCACCTCCACACTGTACGAACACACACAAATCACATAAACCCAACCATCACCACCACCAAGCTACACTGACGCGTTTCGAACTCAACCAGAGCTCATCTTCAGAGTTACCACAACCGTATGCTATGCTACCAAACGTTAAACTAACAAACCAAAACAAATGTTTTAACTTGTCACTGTAACTTCTCAAGTACCCACTTTATTTTTCTTATTCTCAAACTACCCCACAAAAATTAACTTTTATTGACATATTTAAAACTACCTTGAATTTTTTTGTTTATTTATTTATAAGGCATATTTAATTAATACTAACTGTTCAAATTCGACCCAAGCCGCAGTAAAGGAGAAGATACTAAATTTACCTGTTCATTAATAATAGACCCCATAGTGTTGTACCTAATTATTTCCATGCATTCCAGAGCATCCAGACGCAACCCCTTGCCGCAATAATGTAACACTTCATAAGAATCTGAATCTAACAATGAATGATTTGATTCCAACAAATGTTTTGCAAAATTCGATCTATCTGGATGCTCATTCCTATATGCCGAAACATGCTCTTTAAATCTAGTATTAAAACTTCGGCCTGTCTGTCCTACGTATATCCCATTGCAGTCATTACAAGTAAGCTTGTATACCCCCGATCTAGTTCCCTTATCTACCTGTTCTTTGTGGTTACATAGCCTAGAGTACAAAGAGTTGTTAGTCTTAAAGGCAACATTAATATTGTTTGATTTTAAAATGCCATAAATCTTATCAGACAAACCCCCGACGTAAGAGATGCTAGATCTATATTTGTTAGTAGACTGAGAAGGTAACGCAGCGTAAAGCATGCTATTTACTAACCGTGCCTGCTTCTTTTGAACTAAACTATCTACCATTGATTTTGTATAACCATTTGAGATCGCTATCTGATAAATAGTACTCAACTCTAAATCATAATGTTCCTTAGAAAGAGGCACAGTCAACAATCTATTAACATAACAATGGAAAGCAGCCAGTTTATGCTGCCACGGATGATTAGAAGATGCTGGTATAACAGCATCTGTGTACGTGGGCTTACGGTATATTTTAAATTGATGTTTACCATTTAATTTTGAAATCGTTAAATCCAAAAAGTTCAACGAACAATTTTCCTCCAATTCTTTTTTGAACCTTATCTTTACGTGCTTGTTATTCAAACCATTAATAAACACGTCAAGCTGTCTCATACTCCCTCTCCAGCATAGGATCAAATCATCAACAAACCTAAAATAGTACACAATATTACTATTACCCACAATATACTGATTCTCAAAATGATCCATAAATATATCTGCCATTAAAGGACTCAGAGGTGAACCCATAGCTAAACCATCACTCTGTAAGTAATAAAGACCATTGAACCGGAAATAATTTTGTTTCATGCATAAAGTTACCAAATCTATTAATTCACAAACTTCACCCGGATGCAACCGCTTCCTTTCTAAGTGGTCTTTTAGAATTTCTAGTGTCTCACTATATGGTACGTTAGTAAATAAACTGTCTACATCCAAAGAAAGCAACGTTGCATTCGGCGGTATGCTGATGTCCTTAATTTTACTAACCAAATCTAAACCATTTTTTAAACTATAAGAAGGTTTAAAGGAAGCCTTCACACGAATAATACTATTTAATTTCTTCGCCAATTTATATGCTGGAGCACTCACGTATGAGACAACTGGACGAACAGGCACATCATCTTTATGAATTTTAGGTAATCCATATAGAATTGGCGCCTGCGGATTCATGGGAATTACAAAACGCCTGATTCAATAAATTATTAGAAGCAACTTTATTTCAATTCTCAACGTAAATGCGTTTAAGAACACTCATCCTTTTTGTTTTGAAAGTCAAAAAAGTTCAATAACATCTTTATTATTATTCCATGCATCAACAATCTCGAAAGTATCCCTTATCAGGATATCAGTTGCAAAAAAAGAAAAACAAATTTTATAAATTTTAAATCACCCTAAACTCGTAAATATGAGAGCGTCCCAGACTGCCGACTGCAAACAAATTTAAGCCCTACGCATGAATAATTAAAACATCAAATCTGCTAATTGAATTCGTTAGTGAGCTGTCAATCTAGTGTACAGGGGTGTATGGATTAACATGATTGTAATATTTGCTAGGGCCTGTGCAACTCATGTACATCCGTGTATTGAGGTAATAAACATAGGACATTCTGTTCGTAAAATCACTTCAGTCTATCAAAGAACAATATCAAAACGTTTATTTTAATGAAGGCTTTCATTTTTAAGTTTTCCATTTACTTTTTTTCATGAGGATATTTTGGGGTTTTCTTACTCCAAATTACGAACTTATAAAGAAAATAAGTGTCCTTATTTTTTAAGTCAATTTGTGACTTTTTTCGAAGTTCATATAGCTGAACTGAAACAATTACTTTGCTCACCCGCGATCTGTTGCGCATGAAGGTCGCGAGTGAGCAACTTTGCTCACCCGCGATCTGTTGCGCATGAAGGTCTCGAGTGAACAACTTTGCTCACCCGCGATCTGTTGCGCATGAAGGTCGCGAGTGAGCAACTTTGCTCACCCGCGATCTGTTGCGCATGAAGGTCGCGAGTGAGCAACTTTGCTCACCCGCGATCTGTTGCGCATGAAGGTCGCGAGTGAGCAACTTTGCTCACCCGCGATCTGTTGCGTATGAAGGTCGCGAGTGAGCAAAGTAATTGTTTCAGTTCATTAATATCGAGCTCCGCAAAGTAACACCTGATTCATTAAATAAATCATTCATATAGCTGATCACAAAACTGATACCTACTAGTACTATTTTATTTTCTTAAAGAAAAAATACGTAAAAGAATTAAAAAAAAACAATCTGTTTACTCAATACCCATTGATTTGTTTTAATATAAAAATACTGTGATAAAAAAAGCGGTGTGGTGATAATTCTTCATTAAAGTGATCCGTAAAAAGTAACATTGGCTACATATGCCTCTACGTTAAGACCACTTTCTAGAGCCTCTCCCGCATCCTATGGGATTGTAAACAGAAATAACAAAATGTAGCAGCATTAAAAATGTATGCGCTCACCACCCCCAAGGACAAGGGTGAATACGCGGGTTACAAAATGTTTTCGTTTAAAATGTACACCTAATATATCTGCAGTTCTACAAAATATCACAAATGCAAATTTAGAAATATGTTTGCTACTCATTCATGAAGAATGCGCTTCAAGAAACTTGAAAGAAAATATTTTTTTAAACAAAATATGAAACTATCTATGAAACTGACCAAGCAACTAACTGTAAGCAACCCTAGAAAACAGTTCTTACCCAACCGTGCTGTGTGCTTGTGGAATGAACTACCCAAACATGTGATAAGTGCGCCTACAGTAAACTGTTTTATAAATAGACTGGACATTTATATAAAGTGATTTAAAACACAAGTGTAGTGATATGCACGCATCAGCTGTATGAGCTGCTAGTGTATTATTTTAAAAAATAATAATAATAATAATAAAATATAATTAATTAATATAATTATTGTAATTTACTTAACTATCAAAACAAACATGAAAAAGTGAATTAAAAATATGTAAATTTTATAAAAACAAACAGGCGTTCTAAAACTCGATGTTAATCTGGTACAGGGCGACAGGCCAAGTAATAAAAAAACAATTTAGCTAAGCGATAATACTCACTTTTCAAAAATATCTACTAAGAATGAACTAAAACAATCATACTAAGAATATCTACTAGTGCTAAAAGTGATACATACATCATGTGCGGATCCTTTCATTTTCCATTATTTCATTTTCCATAATTCCACTTGTCATGACAACGTTTGCCATAAAATATATAAAAGCACGCATTTTTCAGGATTTTTTATAATGTCATCTTATAGAAGACAGTAGGTTACATTGGATTTGTTTTAAAACAATTCTGATTATGTCAATTGAAAAGCGATACACTATGGCTTATGGCATATGAAATTATGAAAAACGATAGAGAACCCACTATGTGACTCTATATTTACTAATTTCTTCTCAGGTGTGTGCAAATTTCCTCACAGTATTTTCCTTTACCGTAAAGCTCATTTTGCACATAAATTCCGAAACTCATTCGAACCCACGACTCTCTGCTCGTGTCAAACCACTAGGCTATTATAACTTAATTGCTTAATTGACGATCGGATGGCCTAGTGGTTAGAGAACCTGACTATGAAACTTGATATTTCAAACTAAATACAAACTGAAATATAGATGCACAGAAAAAACCCCAGAAAAAAGACCAATGCTGGGAATCGAACCCAGGTCCTCGGCGTTCCGTGCTGCGTGCTTACCCCTACACCATCACTGGTCTAGAAGTTAGCGACGAATCTTTCCCATACATCGTACACTTCAGTCTGTTACAATCACATTTAGGCAGTGATAAAGCGCATCTATGTTATGCCCTCTACCGAGAGACTTCAACACTCCTTCGGAGCTACCCGCTCACCTGGACCAAGAGATGGCGCTACTAGGCCAACTTTTACAAGTTAAGTATGAAGTATCTTTTTCTATTTATTTTTTTATTTTCTTCAACTTCATTTTTTTATTACTTTTACGGTCATCCCGTGAAACCATATATTTCAAACTAAATACAAACTGAAACATAGATGCACAGAAAAAACCCCAGAAAAAAGACCAATGCTGGGAATCGGACCCAGGTCCTCGGCGTTCCGTGCTGCGTGCTTACCCCTACACCACCACTGGTCTAGAAGTTAGCGACGAATCTTTCCCATACATCGTACACTTCAGTCTGTTACAATCACATTAGGCAGTGATAAAGCGCATCTATGTTATGCCCTCTTTTTTCTGTGCATCTATATTTCAGTTTGTATTTAGTTTGAAATAATAAATTTATTCAGTAACCAATTACATTTTTACATATACAAGTGGCTGGAGCCTCTTTTTAGGTAAAAATATACCTGTGATAAGAGATAGCTAGTAAAAACTTTTAAAAATAAAAACAAATATTTTGGGCGCGTATCTGAATATCGAAAGTTAATATTTAACACTAGCTGTGTTACAAGCAGGATTCCGAAAGGGCTTTAGCACCGTTAAGACCATATTGCGACATGGTGGCGGATAGCCATGGTGGCCTAATGGACCTATGGTCTCACAAGCCGAGGGTCGTGGGTTCAAATTCCGGCTCGCACCTCTGAGTTTTTCGGAATGTATGTGCGAAATTACATTTGAAATTTACCATGAGCTTCACGGCGAAGGAAAACATCGTCAGAAAACCTGCAAACACCTGCGAAGAAATTCAATGGTAAAAAAAAAAAAAAAATAGAAAAAGATACTTCATACTTAACTTGTATGAAACTTGAGGTCCCAAGTTCGATTTCCGGTCGGGGCAAATATTTATGTAACAAATACGAATGTTTGCGCTTGAGTCTTGGATGTTTAATAAGTAGGTATGTATTTGTCTATATAAATATGTATATCCGTTTTTTTAGTACCCATAGTACAAGCTTTGCTTTGTTTAGGACTAGGTCAATTGGTGTCAATCGTCCCACGATTTATTTATTTTATTTTTTATTATTTGTGGTTTCAACCAAATGGAGACTTATTCGAAACGTTGTGATAAAATATTTCACACGATAAAAATGGCGCTCGCCCATTTCACTATCATGTCAGCATGAGGTTTATTTATAGTAACGAAGTAATATGTTATACCAAAGCCTTAAGCGAGATTGAGGCTTTAAAGTGGCCTTAAAACTATTCTTTATCCGACCTCATGAGAAATTGTGAGACTGCAAGATAAACCTTCCGTAAGTCACATTGAAAGTCAACAGCGAGGCGAGAACGCGGCGTGGCCATAAAATTGGCTTACATTACTAGCGGGGATATCTTTTTCCAATATTTTTTACATCTCCCTAAGGTTAACTAAATAAAAATAAAAATAATTTATTTATTCCTCCGAAAGGTAAAATAAATAAAAATAAAAATAATTTATTTTAGGCCAGAACCCATATTATTTAATTCACATTTACAATCTAAAAATAAAACATAGTTAATTAATTCATACAAGTAGAAAAGGATAAGAAAAGTTATACCAGTTCTGGAAAAAATAAAAAACTGGCCAAGAGCGTGTCGGACACGCCCAGGATAGGGTTCCGCAGCCATTACGACGTGTACTATCTGTATTCAACAAGTAATATTATTCTAAGGATTTTGTATTTACGGAAATTCCCAAGTAATATATTTTCTAGGTCAGGCTGCTATTTACTCTTAAACTACTAATAATTCTCAAGCAAACTTAGCCGTTATAGTTTTCCTTGTTAATTATCTAGTCTACTAGCACCGCTACTGCTCCGGCCCCGCCGTATCTTAAGGCTGTTGACACAGCCGGAACAGCTCTTTATCGCGTCAGAACAAATTTTGTTTGGCGACGGTATCGGCACTCAGAGGATTGTCATGGTAATATCAGAGTCTGGGGGCTGTTTTAATGTCTGCTAATACGTTATTCAATGGATATTTTTGAGGGGTGTGTCAGAAATATGAATTGTACGGTTTTTTAAGCGTTTCGTTCCTCTATATAAATCCTCTTAGGATTACTTCTTGACCCTCTAGCTGTCTATTTTTTGTCTATCCGTCTAGACGTTTTGCTTAGGAACGCGTGGTGTTGAAATTATGGCACACTTAAAGATACGGTCTTTTTCAATTTTCAAATAATTTAGTTGCAAATTTACATGATCAAAACATGCGTTCTTTTGAAAGTGGGTGTGTGTGGGTGTGGTGTGAGGTATTACACGTTGACCATAACTTCTTAGATGATGAAGAAGCTTTACTTGTGCACGGATGAAATCGCAGGCAATATAAAATATTAGTTAAGATAAAATTGATTTTCCCTTTTTAAACAGGAAACCTGTGCTGGTGGCGGATAGCCATCTGACCTATGGCCTCTCAAGCAGAGTGTCGCGGGTTCAAGCCAAGGCTTGCACCTCTGAGTTTTCAGAATTGACGTGCGAAATTACATTTGAAGTTTACCACGAGGTTTACGGTCGAGGAAAACATCGCGACAAAAACTGCACACACCTGAAAGAAATTCAATGGTAAGAGTGCAGTTCACACCGCACCGAGCCCACGTGGGATCTACGGCCTGTGCTCAGCAGTGGGATATATTATATAGGCTGAAATGATGATGACGATGATGATGATGATAATGATGAAATAAGATGAAATAAGCTATGATCATTCATTTTATCGATGCACCAAAGTGGCCCCTATTTTTTAGTATATTTGACCTGACGTTTCGTAAGTCGAGTAATAACGGGCAAGGAGGCTACAATATCAAATTTTATCACCCCTTGCCTTCAAATGGCCAATGTAGCGTGAATACAGTATTCGTATGTATAAAAAGAATCTTTTCTGCCGATTCCCCATAACTGCCCATTTCCTGGCAATATGCTGTCATCTCTGTCCACCCCAAAGATAGCGCTAGTGTCCATAAACATGTCGACGTATGGGGGTGAAGCGCGATTTGAAATTCATAAGTTTTTTTATAGCGCCATAAGAAGTGGAGGAGGTATGCAGTTCTGCATTGGATGCAGAAAAAAACTATGATAAAACCGTTTAGAAAAGATTTTTTTTTTTATTATGAGAGGGTGGCAAACGAGCAAGCGAGCGAGCGGGAGCGGGAGCGGGATGCGGGATGTTGACGAGAATCCGGCAAGAAACTCCCCTCAGAATGAGAGGTTGGCCGTAGTTCCCACGCGGGCTCAGTGCGGATTAGGAACTTCACAGACACCATCTGATTTATTCTTAGGTGAGTGCAGAGGTTACCTCCAGATGTTTTCTTTCACCGTAAAGCTCATGGTAAATTTCAAATTATAATTTCGCACATCAATTCCGAAAAACTCAGAGGTGCGAGCCCGGATTCGAACCCACGACACTCTGAATAGCCCACGGCTAATAAACACTTAGATATGTGTATGTATGTATGTATGTATGAAATATATTTATTCATAAAAAGTTACACTTTCATTTAAACCATGCCCCGCAAAACTGCTTACACAGTTTGACTGCAGGTAGCTCGCTTTATATAAACATAGCTTATAAATTATTAAATTGGATTATACTTATAATATAATTAAATTACGTAAATGTTTACAACGTATTTAACAAGTGTTTTTTTAATAAACTCTTAAATTTAGCAAGAGAAGGCTCACGTCTTATGTCCTCGGGTAAACTATTGAGTAAATACGGAACTCGTTTCTTTAACGTTCTATCTCCATAGTAATTTTGTACCCTGGGTATTTCAAATTTACCTTTGGACATTAACCTTGTGCCAGTTTTATGTTGCACCAAATCAGTGAAACGATCCTGTTTACTATGATTGTTTACAAGTAGAAGATATTTATGTTTCAGGCTAGCCGGTAGAATTTTACATATTTTATATAGTTTATAGTAATCTCCTTTACATTGATTCTTTGTCTTTTTATTTACGAGTAATTTTAAAAATCTTGTTTGCAATGATTCTATTTTATCTATGTACGTTTTAAATGTTAATCCATAGCAATCAAGAGCGTAACTTATTATGGAATCCACTAGTGCAAAATACAAACATTTTAGTATAGGCAATGGGACTTTAATACTTAAATGATAAAACTTTCCCAGCAATATTCTTAATTTTCCACATACGTATTCAATGTGGGAATCCCAGGAAAAAGAGGCATCTATTTTTACTCCTAGATAATTTACACAATTAACTTTTTCGATAGGATTACACGTGCAGTTAATTTTCTTATTATGGAAGCAATCAAAGCCGTGCGCAATCAAACTCTCTTTTTTCATCATCATTACCATTATCAGTTCAGCCGTAGGACGTCCACTGCTGGACATAGGCCTCCCCCATTGACGCCTAATCATTACGGTTGGAAGCGACTTGCATCAGTTGCCAGTTGCACCGTGAACCTGCGGCCTTCACCAAATCGTCCGTCCATCATGTTGGTGGACGCCCCACGCTGCGCATGTCAGTCCGTCGTTCCTTTTTTTTCGTCATCATCATCATCACTTCAGCCGAAAGACGTCCACTGCTGAACATAGGCAAGGCTCGCCAAACAGATCGTCCCGTGCCATCCGCATCCAACGCGATCCCGCAACCTTTAACCAGGTCGTCGCTCCATCTTTCTCCACTGCATCATTCTACACTGCGACTTCTGGTCCGTGGACGCCACTCGAGAACCTTTTTGTCCCATCGGCCATCAGTTCTGCGAGCGATGTGCTCTGCCCATTGCCACTCGAGTATGGCGATTCTTCGAGCTATGTCGGTGACCTTAGTACTTGCGCGGATTACATCATTTCTAATGCGATCCCGCAGAGAAACTCCGAGCATAGCCCTCTCCATTGCCTTCTGAGTGACTTTGAGCATCCTTATGAGGCCCATCGTTAGCGGCCACGTCTCAGTGCCATAAGTCATCACTGGCAACACACACTGGTCAAAGACTTTTGACTTGAGACATTGCGGTGCTCTTCTTTTTACAGGACATAAATACTGTGCATCTCGCGAAGGATACCTAAAAAAACTCGCTCGCAACTTTTTTTAAACTTCCCTCAACTTTCTCACTTTAGCAGTCCGCCGAAAATCCGAAAATGTGGGAACTTTCCGAACGTTTTTCATTAAAACAAAGGCATAATCGAGTGTTTGGCAGCGAGTTAAAAGTTTCAATGGCCGGATTACGTCCCTCACAATGGGAAGGAAATTCTTTTTTTCACATGCTCGGTATCGGGCGGGAGTTCTTTTGACAAGTCCGCTTTAATTCGGTTTGGAGTTTCATGAGATTTTTGTGTTTGTGAACTGGTTCGCTTTCGGGGACTTGGGAAACGGTTTTTAGGGTTTTTAGGGTTCGTTAGTTAGGAGCCCTAATGATATTTTTTTATATATATTTATAAATGAAGCCGTGGCGGCCTAGTGGTTTGACCTATTGCCTCTCAAGCAGAGGGTCGTGGGTTCGAATCCGAGCTCGCACCTTAAAGTATTTCGAAATTCATCTGCAAAATATTACAATTGAATTTTACCATGAGCTTTACTGTGAAGGAAAACATCGTAAAGAAACCTGGACGAACCTAAGAAGAAATTAAATGATGTGTGTGAAGTTCCCGATCCGCACCGGGCCCGCGTGGAAACTACGGCCCAAGCCTTTTCATTCTGGGAGGAGGCCTATGCCCTGAAGTTGGATATAATACTGGCTGGGATGATGATGATGATGAAATGGTATACTTAGCAACTTAACTTCCAAGTACTCCAAGGTCTCCAATATGACAGCTGGCGATCCGATGACGTCACAACGTAATGGCGGCCATTGCTTTAATCGCTACAATCTCAAAAGTGATTAAACTGTTAACTGACGAATTAAAACTTCCCCGAATTTTTATTGTTTGGTCAAATTAGATAGTAATTTCACTCGATATTGTAAATTTTAATAATACTGGAACCAGAACACTTAAAAAAACAAAAGAAATGTTGAAGCCGGGAATGAATCCGGGTTTTCGTCAATCCATGATGCATCATCATCATCATACATCATTTCAGCCGAAAGACGTCCACTGCTGAACATATGCCTCCCCCAAGGCTCGCCAAATAAATCGGCCCTGCGCCATCCGCATCCAATGCCTTCCCGCCACCTTAACCAGGTCGTCGCTCCCTCTTGTTGGAGGCCTACCTACACTGCGTCTTCCGGTCCGCGGACGCTAAACTTAATCGCTAGACTTAAGCAACCAACCAACCGCATCCTGAGCGTGTTCACGAACCGCTGGGACGGCCCCATGATGGCCCGGTGGACGTCCCTGCACGTTTCACAGTGAACTGCTCGATTTTTTTATTTATTTATTTACTTATTTAGTTATAGTTTTGTAATAATTGAGTACTAACACTTAGGTTTTGTAAGATTTTCATTGTTTACTAACCCCTTTTGTATGGACCTAAGTCTGAAATAAAATTATTATTATTATTATTAAGCGGCAGTGGGCAGGGTACATCGCTCGTAGAACCGACGACCGATGGGGCCCATCATCCCAGCCCATAATATACGTCCTACTGCAGACATAAAGAGAGAATGAGAGGGACTGGGCCGTAATTCCCACGAGGACCCAGCAAGGATTAGGAACTTAACACACCATTGAATTTCTTCTCAGGTGAATGCAGGTTTTTTCGTGTTTTCCTTCACCGTTAATAATAATAATAATATACGTTTATTTCAAGCTCGTGACTCATAATTATGTTAGTTACAATAAAACTTAAAAACTATGTTAATAATACATTTTACAACACTACACTGTTGTTACTGGGCCGGTGAAGTCCACAACAGTGCATAATGTGCGGACAGTCAATCTTGTCCGCAATCATTGATAGGGTAGGGATTGATAGGGTGGTGTTGGGGCTGTCGCGCACGCGCCGCATTAGCGACGCGGCTCGCAGGCGCATTGTCGCTTTAAAACAGGTTACGCGCGCGTCGGCAAACGTCTGTGAGGCACTGCAATAGCACGGCAGCCCCATCAACACCCAGAACGCATTATTATATTGAACTACTTGTAGGGCCTTGTAAGACCCTAAGCTCATAGTAAACTTCAAATGTAATTTTGCACATAAATTCCGAAAAACTCAGAGGTAAGAGTCTGGGCTCGAACCTATGACCCTCTGCTTGAGATATCATAGATCAAACCATCACCACATCATACCACCAGGCCACCACGGTTACTAAGTGTAAGATATTGTAACAGAAAGACCTACGTCTAGCTTAAGGCCATAGATGACGTGATGAAGAATCGGGTACTATAGGTAGTAATTATAACCACGGACCACGGACTGGCAAGCGCAGCGTGGGACGTTCACCAACGAGATGGAATATCGGAGATGGATGCAAGTCGCTTCCACCCGTAATGATTGGGCGCCGATGGGGGAGGCCTACGTCCATCAGTGGACGTCCTACAGCTGAATTGATGGTGATGATGAGTAATTATAATTATATGCCAAAATACATTATAATTACAAGATTGGTCATCAGGACCGTCGTGGCCCTAATTTTCCCGCCGCAACACTCGCTCCAAATGAAGATGGATCACGAGCCACATTAATTCGAGAAATACTAAACAAAGTAATTAGTACGGTTGGGATAATCGACAATAGCGTCAGTAGAAATACCTACATTCCCAAACATACCTTAACATTCAAGACTTAACATTCATTTTTAATGTAACGTACTGTGTTTTAAAAGGGGTGACTATTGAAATTGATAAAATTTATTTTAAATCGTAATCCGTATGTGTTAGTAAAGTATTAAGATGTTGTTTGTAGTTACCATCCAAATTTCGATGCGACATTCAGTATCGATACTAGAACATTTATAAAATATTCTTTATTTTCTGTTCTTGATCTAAATTTCGAGCCTTTCAATGAAATTCGTCAAATCTCATTAAATTAAGGACAAAACAAAACTTGAAATTTTAGCATAGAAAAATACTTCCCCGTGTTCTTTTATCGACAGTACAAATAATTTTACTAAAATGTTTAAGGTGATCAAGAAGAGCACCTTATAATAAGCTTGCTTATTATAATAAATACAACAAATTAATAAAAATATAAAAGCATGTATTTATAAATATAATATCATCAGGTAGAAAACGTGTTGTTTATTTATTGACGGACCAGCTCATTGGTCTGCCAGCTTTGGGAAGGTTCTGCTGAATATCAGCTAGCTGCTTTGGATTCGGTAGAACAGCGAGCGAAGAGGCTCATCGGCGTCGCTTGCGATGCGGATTTTTGTCGCCAGAGCCTTCGTCATCGCAGAAGAGTTGCTTCTCTGTCGGTATTCTACAGGCTGCATTTCGGTGAATGTGCTTCGGTACTGCACGACCTTATTCCGCCTGCTCCTTTCTTCTACAGGTCCACCAGAAGTAGGCGGGGTCTCCACCATTACGTTGTCAGTATTCCCAAATTCCGCACAAAGCGTTTTCGCTCTTCCTTCATCAACCGCACAGCTAAGGAGTGGAATTCCCTGCCTGCGACTGTGTTCCCTGAACACTACAATTTGGCCGCTTTCAAGTCTAGGGTGAATGAGCATTTACTAGGCAAGCGTGCTCCATCGTAGGCCTCATCTTCGCTTTCCATCAGGCGTGATTGTGGCCAAACGCGAGCCTATATAGTATAAAAAAAAAAATTGAGATGGTTTTTAGCTTGGTACAATTTTTCATTTCAAAAGTTTATCGTTTTGCTAGTTTTATTATACCGCTCTACTAGTTCATTTCAGAGCTATAAGATGGGAGTGCAGTTTTATAAAAAGTGATTATTAAACTCAAAAGCATTCATGTGAATTTTATGGGTTTTCTGCTCAAAATAAAACATTTACACATAAATAGTATTTGTAATGACAACAAGGCAAGAAGTTCAAAACGATGAAGATGGTAATACAGAAAAAATAACTTTTCGCGATGCGTAATTAAGTATGTAAGTTATATCATTATTTTAGAGGAGCTGGCGTTTGAAGAGATATTTCAAGTCTTAGCTTGTGAATGAATTTATACCAAAAAATGTTTCTTTCTATTGTTTTAACATTTATTTGTTTAACATGTAAGAGTTATTTAAAAGAAAATTGTTTTACTACGAGTACTAGCTACACCATCTTCAATTAACACAGGACACTTTTGTCCCAAAAAAATTCTAAACTTCCAACGGACTCAGACAAAATTTCAGACAGCAGCTATATTCTACAAATAATGACGATTTGTATTTACGTGTCGTGATTTCAAGAAAAGCCACTCTTATACGAATGAAAATGTATATTTTATTGTATAGTAGCTGTTTTCCTGCGACTACGTCTATGAAGAATCCGTTTACTTCATCGCTATCTCTTGGCAAATATGCAATTTTTGAAAAATAAAATTATCATTATGTCTTCGCTATGTTCGCAAAATATCTCGATACCTTTCATATAAATCGCTTCAATGGTTAAAGCTTGAAGAGGTAACAGAGAGACAGTTATTTTCTCATTTATAAATAATAATAATAAATAAAAATAACCTCTCTATACTCCCCAGACTACTGAATGCCTTTTTACTTGCAAACATGAGCATAAAACTGCCCCTGGGGCTTGCGTATGTATTTGAAAATGTCCTTTGATATTTTAAACCGGTTGTATTTATTCTTCAAACGATAAAAATGTCAACATACGAGAGCAATACAGGATAGTCATAAGATACGCTTTTATTTAAGTGAAGTGGAATAGCGCGGAGTGGAGAAACGTAGAATCGAATTAGTCAAAATCCACGTTACATTATCAGCACAGGAAGATGAGATGTGGAATTGAAACTTATGTGATTGGTCTGAATTAATCAATAATATTATCTTCTTAATCAGACAATATAAAAGCGCATACAAACAATATAAAATGTTTTCAACGACCGCTTTTGCCTAGTTGGTAGTGACCCTGCCTACGAAGCAAGAGGTCCTGGGTTCAAATCCCGGTAAGGGCATTTATTTGTGTGATGAGCACGAATATTTGTTCCTGAGTTATGGATGTTTTCTATGTATTTAAGTATTTATTTATCTATATAAGTATGTTTATCGTCGTCTAGTACCCATAGTACAAGCTTTGCTTAGTTTGGGACTAGGTCGATTTGTGTAAGATTGTCCTTTAATTTTTTTTTTTTTTTTTTTACTTTTAAGTTTATACTGATTTCTGTATTGTTGTTATTCTTGATTGTATGTGTTTGCAGTACCAAATAAACGTCTTTATTTATCTATCTATCTATCTAATCAAAATTAAAGTTAAAGTTTTTATTTCAATTTAGACTATAAAAACCGCCCAAGAGCGAGTCGAACACGCCCAAGATAGGGTTCCGTAGCAGGTACGAAAAAATCTTTGCATACTTTATTAATGTGGTTGTTTTGGTCCCAACGTCGGTGGTATAGCGCCATCTATCGGCGAATTGGGAACCTAATCTAATCTGCAGTCTACTTGAACAACTAGTATGTATATTGATTGTTTTTCAGATGTAATATATTTTTTATTTGAAAGAAGATATTGTTAGCGTGATCTTATAGGTACTTAAAGAAAAAAATGCTTGCAATGGCGGTTAAATTACAATCCTAGTTTAGAAATATTTTTTTACAATAACTTTAAAACTGCTCAACTGATTAAATTGAAAATAATTTTCCTAGAAAGCTTATTTTTTTTTTGAAATTATTTTCTTAGAATTGACTTTTCTAAAGTATGTACAATTTATAAATAAAGGAAAATAAAACTGAACCTAAAACTAAAAATTTATAAATAAAAAATATCTTTTAGGATGTCACCCGACGGCATAGTTCCCAGAAGGCAGTCAGCGTTCCCGCGTTGAATAGCCAGGCTTAATTGTTGGCGGAAATAGTTTATATTAAGTTTAACTTACGTGATTTTTTTCATATTTTTTAGACGTGCAGTTCAAAAGTTAGAGGGCCCCCCTCGAGTTTATGAATGTCGAAGAATCTATCAACAGCTTGGACAAATCCTGTACAGAATATTTTTTTTTCAAAATCGATCTTCAACGTCATTTAATTTCATAAATCTAAAGTATTCAACACAGTAGTAGGACGTGGATCGGAAACAATTATAAACAATTATAAACACATAATTTACAAATTTTTTGATACGCATTAAATACCGCGTATATATTACTGTTTTTTTGACGATGGGTTGGAATGTTGTTATAAAAATGTATGCGATTTCCAAAAAACGATTTTTTAAATAATGATAATGATTTTTAATTATTTAATATCGAAACGAAAACGTCCTGTAAAAGACAACTGCCAGCTCATTTGTCAAACCTATCCATTATTTATTTGTTAGACCCAACACAAAAATACAGGGTTATTTGTAATTCACTAGCATCCTTTTAACCCTAAACTCCTACCACTTAAACAAACGTTTTTTGTTTTACGGCTTTTGTCATAACTTAATATTTTTGGTGTAATAAAGTTTTAAAAATTTGAGATTTCCTCTTATTTTTAATCTACTCTGTGTATTTGTATGGGAAAAAAAGTGCTTCATTTTAAAAAGTCGTAAAACAAAAAACATTTGTTTAAGTGATAGGAATTCAGGATTAAGAGGATGTCAGTGAATTAAAAATAATCCTGTATTCCCGTGCGGCAACATTTAAAATTCCCCATGATGAATTTTAAACCATGCAACACCGGGCAGCATGTCGGCCGCACGTGTGGCTTCCGTTCACACCGACGTTTCGTTTGCAACCGCAATTAATACACTGAATGGAAGGTATGAAAGACAGCGGTGAAGTTACAATGTTAGATGAAGATAGGCCTCCCCCAAAATCGCCAAATAGATCGGTCCCGTGCCATACGCATCCGACGCGATAAGTAAAATCTCTTCGCAACACAATATGCACCTTGTATAACCGGCTTGTGTTTCGGTTGATATTTTTAATGAGTCAAGGTCCCAATTTAAATTTAAAACGTTAAAGTGCTTTGTCGACTAGTTTTGTAACACTGGGTGAGTTGATATGACTTATGTAGTTACTTATATAAGTAGATTTGGAACGGTTATGTTGTAATTTGTATGTGGAAGAAATGTGTCTACCTACTTATTTAGGAATAGCTGCTTGTTGAAGCGATATTATTGGATATATGAATAGATATTAATGTTTAGGTATAACAGAGGTACTAATGTGCTCAATAGGTGAGTTGTTGTTGTGAGTGGGCGGATACCTTATTTGCTACTCTGTTTCGCTTCGTCTGGGTTGCTTACCGGGAACTATGACCGGTTTAGTTTATTTTTTAGTGTCACGTAATGTGGTTAAAATTATCATACATGTGTCTTAGTGAGACCTGCTAAGGGAGTAAGTGCATGTTAATTAGTAGTTATTTATCTGTATTATCTTCTGTACACTTATTTCTGTTTGTTCTCCAAATAAATAAATAAATAAATAAATAAATAAATAAATAAATAAATAAATAATTGTCTTTCAAATTTTGTTTGGCGCACATCGGTAGAATAGTTTCAAAGTCTGTAACGGACATAGGTAGAAACATTTTTTGTGTAACATACAAAATACTCGTTCGGGATCGCATTAGAAATGATGAAATCCACTCAAGAACTGAAGTCACGGACATAAGTAGCTCGAAGAATCGCCACACTTAAGTGGGAGTGGGCAGGGCACATCGCTCGTAGAATTGACGGCCGATGGGGCCGAAAGGTGCTCAAGTGGCGTCCGCGGACCGGAAGACGCAGTGTAGGCACGCCTCCAACAAGATAGAGCGACGACCTGGTTAAGGTTGCGGGAACGCGTTGGATGCGGATAGCGGGCGACCGATCTGTTTGGCGAGCTTTGGGGGAGGTCTATGTTTAGCAGTGGACGTCTTTCGGCTGAAATTATGATGATGATGACTCAAAATTTAATATTTTACTCGAGACTTAATCTTTATCATCTCAGGCCTATAAGTGCTACTGTATGTCACAAGCGTCCTCTCCTCAAATTCTGATGAGAGAGCTTAAATAATAAGATTGCAAACACTTTTTCTTTCTACACATTTCCAAATTCTTACAGCATAAAGTTCGTGACATGTTCCCCAAACGAATACAGTAGAAAGTTACATTCGGACAATGATTTTTGTTGGAACTAAATGAAAACGGTTTGTTCTAAGAACTTCCAACAAATTATGGTGCCGTGAGTTGAAACTGTTAATAAAATGACATTTAAAGCAATATTCTTAGTTCGATGGGGTTGTCGTGCTTTATTTGTGCATTGCGTCAAAAATTTTAAACTGAGGTGTGATGAAATAGGCATCCATAAACTTAATATTACACACGATGATACACTTGCTAATTATTCGAAACTAGCTTTTCTAATTTGTATATTTTGATTTGAAATAAATTTAGAATTTATTGCAACATTGTTACAAAAAAAAAAAATAGCTTTTATCCGCGACTTTGTCGGCGAAATCGACTCATGAATGGATCGAATGTGCCTAATGCATTGTTTTAACGTACCCCCCCCCCGCACCCCCCGCAACATCCCACAAAATAATCCACATTTTATCAACAAAATAATCCACATAAAACCGATACAAAACATTAAATACCACTCCAGTAGCTAATAAATAATGCTTCAACTAATGCTATAATCGTTTCAAAACATTAAAGTTATGACCATTACTTTTAATTACCTTTTGAACTCTATTTTCCAACTCATTAAGTCTACAAACAGTCAAGTCAAAGTTTACTACAGCGATTTGAATTTTGAACTCTATTTGCTAAGCGACAATGTTATAAGGAGTATAATATGGAGAGATAATAATTAATAAATTTAAAGCGTTATTGTGAGGGTATTATGGTTGAATTTGGCAGTGATTACGTTTAAATGGTTTAATTTAAATTTTGTGCATTTCTGCCGGTTAGTGAATTTGACACCACGACCGTTGGATGCAACCGTGCAACGTGTTTATGAGATAGGCTAAGAGTTGAGGAGTTATAAAATTAATATTTTAACAAAACAATCAAAAGGACAAAATGCCCTATTAACCTAACTGTCCCACAACGACACGCTCAGGATAGTTAAGTTCATGTATGTACCTATATGGCATAATCATATTTCCGGAAAAACCAAACGCCGTATTGTGTAACACGCGGATGCTCGAAACAGAAACAGAATTATCTTTCCGTGATTTTTCCCCCTCATCAGCAGTCATAATAATGATTTTTATATTGCATTTCATGAAGAAATAAAATTATGTTTGAAATCATGTTGGGTATATGTTGAATGTATGGGTGTCCGTAACTCGACGATAACCTGAGTTTTAGGTGAGAAGCCGAGTTGTAGCAAAGCTGGAAAAAGAATGAAGTCACATTATTTGCAGAACTGATATTATTTTGACCTCTCGCCCGCTACCGCTACCAGGTTGACTTTGAGTTTTCATATTTTGTGTTTTTATATCAAAGGTCTCAACTCTTGACCTATCTTCCACCAAATCCCGTGAAAACTCATGTTTTCCGGAATGAGAGCCTAATTCCCAATTATCGTCTATTATTTAGCCAGAAACCACTTCGGGCGGTCGGTTTTATCGCTTGTTTGATTTAAACCATCATGATAATTATAGTGATAATTTGATGTCTGAATAATCGAGTGAAGCATAACATTATCCACAATATTTAAACAATGATATAATGATTAATGATATTAGCTGTGAAACATGCTTATTCATTATAGCTCATATAAGCTCAAAATCACTCCGAAAGCAATGGAATGATTTTTTCAGAGTTGCTCATCAAGATCGAATCAATGATGAGGAAATTGGCAGAGCAATAGAAGTTAGCGACACTGCCCGAAGTACAAACTTAGGTGTCAATTTGTTCTTGAGTGGTGACAACGTACTGGAATACAGAATGGATAGGCCCTTCACAAGATGAACCGATGACTAGGTGAACGTAGCGTTGTCTGGAGGAGGCCTATCACTTTAAACAACCAAGCAGGTGATTGACATTGATATTACTTGTAAAACCGCTAAAGTCAAAAACCAAGTTAATGTTAGCACTGCTTAAGTAAATACCATCAAGTACATTCTAATTTTCGATTATTTCAAAACATTCAACAAATCCTACGCTGCCGTGCTTATCCCAAAAGCGGTGTATCTAATTTAAAACATGTGAAAAAAATCTTAAAAAGTTTTCCCTATTTCAGTTTTACCTGAAATCACTAAGGAAATTACAGGTCTGTATATCAAAAACCTGTGACGTATATTTTGTACCACCAAACTTTAAAACAGCGACAATATTCGTTGCAATAAATAATTAAAAATCTATCTGTAAAGTAAAAAGAAAACTAGTTTTACTAAAATTTTATTTTCTCGTAACATGCTTTCATTCAGATACCGTTTTTGCGCTTAGCGCGGCATTACATGAATTATATGCAAATTTGAAAGTTTTTGATTAGTAGGAAAGAAGAAAAAGGTGAAAAATTCCAACATACATTTTTGTAGTCTGTATTTTACACGAACTGTAAGAGCATCACCACAAGCGTCTCAGAGCGCTTCACTTGTTTACATCGGTACTTAACTCGGCACCCCATTGGTCGGCGCGCCGTCAAAAACAGCAACTTCACTGGCTGCTACCCCCGCTAGTTGCGCCCGGCTTACTAAACAAACCGTAAGTACGCATCGGGTAAACAACTCAAAGGCTATATGTATTTGAATAGTTATGGAGTTGGAGCAGCTGACAGATTCACACTTTGCACTCAAGCACTTGGGCTTTTTTTTGGGGAAAGTATAAAAGTTTGGGAAACTTCTTTGCAGAAAACGTAAAATTATTTGTCTGCATTCATTTAAGTGTTGATGCAAGCTTTTCTGCCCTTTTGAGGTAATAAATAATTAATCTACAACTTTTAATTATGTTCTTAGTACTACCGTACCTATGCATTGCAATTTTCTCCTCAATTTTTCCTAATGAATAATTAAAAAGATAATGTCAAGCATTAAAGCGCATGTGCAAAAAATTGCCATTAAACTGCAAGTACGTTCACAATTCCTTTAAATTTAATTGCATATTATTACCATCTACTACTATTTGCGACAACAATAACCATGCATCAAGTACGGCAGGGAGCTTACACTGCCTGACAAGTTTAAGTGTAGAGAAAAAAAATGAAAAAAAATATTTAACTTGGATGAAGGAACGATAACAAGGTATCGCCCGAAATGATTAATAGAAATTACTTAGCTAAACAACTATAGAATTTATTATTGAACTGAAACAATTACGTTGCTCACCACCGACCTTTCGATACTTACGTTTATGTAAGAAATGCGTGTTCATGCAGTTCCGCCACCTCAACACTTACGAGCACACACTAATCGAACTATCACCACCGCCAAACTACACTGACGCGTTTCGAACTCAACCAGAGCTCATTTTCAGAGTTGACACCACAACCGTACGCTACACGCGTGTATGTACGCGTGTGCGTATGCGTGTACGCACGTGTGTGTGTGTGTCTCTGTGTGTGTGTGTGTGTGTGTGTGTGTGTGTGTGTGTGTGTGTGTGTGTGTGTGTGTGTGTGTGTGTGGGAGTGCGTGTGCGCGTGGCGCGTACGGTTGTGGTGCCACCTCTGAAGATGAGCTCTGGTTGAGTTCGTAAAGCGTTAGTGTAGTTTGGTGGTGGTGATAGTTGGGTTTGTGTGATTTTTGTGTGTTCGTACAGTGTGGAGGTGGAGGAACTGCATCAATGCGCATTTCTTACATAAACGTAAGTATCGTAAGGTCGCGGGTGAGCAACGTAATTGTATCAGTTCATTAATATGGACCTCCGCAAAGTAATGCCTGATTCAATAAATTAATGAATTTATTATGTTTATTCGTTCAACAGATTGTAAACAAATTAATCTTACTAACATTATAATCACTAAAGTTTGTATGGATGGATGTATGAATACTGTTTTAAACTTTCGTGATTTTCACTCATAATTAAATTACTAAACTAAACGGCGGATAAGTCTCATTTAGTTTAGTAATTATGGATGTATGAATATATGTTACTCTGTCATGCTAAAACGGTTTGACGAATTCTGACTTAATTTTGCACATATTATAGTTTATAACCTAGATTAACATATAGCACACGTTTATCCCGTTAAATTGCGTAGTTCCCACGAATTCTTTGTTGATTGAGTTTTGAGCTTAATCCCTTGTAAGCGGGAAGTGAAAAAAATCGTGCATTCTAGTCTCAACTGTTTCATTTAAATCCAATGATACAGATTTTTAAAAAAATACACAAAGATAGCCTTAAGTCAGATCTGCATCAAAGCATACGAGAGGTTAAGCTAGTACTTCATATTGTTAATCACAGTAAAGAAATGATGTTTATTTCAACAGTAATACAACAAAAACACTATATATTAGTTCAACTAATTTATTTCAATTGTTTCCGGGCACAGCACAATTACAGTTAGCAAAACTGCAGTTTCAGTTATAATTTCACTTTAAACATACACCTCGACAAATACGAGGTTTTGCGCTCGCCTAACTTTCGAAAAACAATAAACCATTTGCATGGCCCGCAGTGTACACTAGAAGTTTTCTGCGAGCTCGTTTTACGCGCCATAACGTACGATGTGTTACACTGGCGGGCATAAAAACTGCATTTTATACTAACTTTGATAAGGAGTTTGCTCTCGTTTTGTGGTTTATACTTTTGTTGTACCTACTGGTGAGTTATGTTTAGTTAGGAATGCAATATCCATGGCAATCGTATTTGACTTGCATTTTATATTAGTAAGTAGTCATCATCGCACCTAATTCTAATTCTTAATTCTATGTCTATTCTGGAATGAGTGATATGTCACGTTGAACATGATACTACCGCGAGACTTACTCATATTAAAAAAAAATATTTGAAAATCCCCCAACGCAATTAGGTCACACATAACAATGTTTGAAAAAAAAAATGTCATCCGCCATTTTGTGGTGGCGATATTTATTTACACACACAGTCACGTCGAACTTATCACCCTATTGTTTTTGCATCGGGGGCTAAAAATACAGATTGCTCACGTCTTTAAAGGAGTCTAACTCCCCATGTTTCGGGCTAAAATACGTTACGGTAAAGCGGTGGCGCGTAATGCTCGTTTGGCTGCATCCGCCCGTGGCGTGTGCTCCGGGAAGATGGGCTATGGATTAGCCCGAAACATGTAGAGTTCAACTCGTTTAGAGACGTGATTAATCCGTATTTTTTCACTATGATATTGTTATGTGACATTATTATCGCTGTTTAAGTAACGTGGATTTTTGTTCTTATTTTTTCCAGAAGTGGTACACCTAAGCTGGCCTTTCTTCAGGAACGAGGTTATCATTGGGTTGTGTGGTAACCTATATAGCACGCGTCACAAATTGACGAAGACCCTAGTTCGATTCCTAGCAACATAACTTTCTCACTTTTAAATAATTTATTGAATCAGGCGTTACTTTGCGGAGGTCCGTATTGATGAACTGAAACAAAATTAATTTGCTCACCCGCGACCTTAAAAGAAAAGGTCGCGCGTGAGCAAAGTAATTTTTTCGCTTCATTTTTCACTTTTTTCGAGTAATTGAAATAAGTTAACTTAATTAATTCTTGTAATACATTGTTTCAGGTAAAAAAATGAACAGAAAGCTAATTTGTGGCAAGGGCGCTCCTAATTTATAGGGTCTGGCGCGCTGCCACATTTCCTTTATGAAAACACCGGGAAATTTCCGTGGAAGGAAAATTCAATTCGGAGTAGTTGTTTTTTCGTAAGGTATCTATTTGGGGCGGCTGCGGCTGTTCAGTATTAGATATTCAGGCTTATCATCGTCATCCTGGCCCATACGTCCACAGGGACCTAGGCGAACGATAGGGCTCGGACTGTAGTTCCCACGCGGGCCCAGTGCGGATTGGGAACTTCACACACATTATTGAATTTGTTTTTTTTTTTTATGTTGGAAGGCCAGACAAACGAACTAGTGGGCCACCTGATGTTAAATGATCACCACTGTCCATAGACACCCGCAGCGCTTTACGCGATGCCAGTGCGTTGTCGGCCCTAAAGGAAAGGGAACAGGGGAAGGGGGTGAGGGAGGGGAAGAGGGAAGGGGTGAGTTGGGCCCCCGGCACTCTCACTGACCGTACGAAACGCAAGCAGGATTACTGCTTGTTTTCTGGTCTACAGGTTTTGAAGATGGAGCTCATGGTAAATTTCATATGTAATATTTTTTTATTTTTATGTTAGAGAGGCCAGACAAACGAACTAGTGGGTCACCTGATGTTAAATGATCACCACTGTCCATAGACACCCGCAGCGCTTTACGCGATGCCAGTGCGTTGTCGGCCCTAAAAGGGAGAGGAAAAAGGAAAGGGAATAGAGGAGGGGGAGAGGTATTGGTATGATTAAGTCAGAGCTGCGAGCATTGGCTATAGTACTAGAACCCACGGTCTTCCCTTTCTACCCTTTTCTTTCTTTTTCCTTTTTAGGGTTCCGTAGTCAACTAGAAACCCTTATAGTTTCGCCATGTCTGTCCGTCTGTCTAAAAAATAAATATAAAATAAATATTAGGGGACAATCTTACACAATACTTATATAGATAAATAAATACTTAAATACATAGAAAACATCCATAACTCAGGAACAAATATGTCTGTCTGTCTGTCTGTCTGTCCGTGGCTAAGCTCAGAGATCGTTAGTACTAGAAAGCTGTAATTTGGCATGAATATACATGTCAGTCACGCCAACAAAGTGGTAAAATAAAAAATAAAAAAATAATTTTTTTTAGGGTACCTCCCATAAACGTAAAGGGGGGGTGATTTTTTTTTTCTCGACTAATCCTATAGTGTGGGGTATCGTTGGATAGGTCTTTTAAACCCATTGCGGGGTTGCTAACATGATTTTTCTATTCAGTGATCTGTTTGCGAAATATTCAACTTTAAAGTGAAAATGTTTATTAAAATCGAGCGTCCCCCCCCTCTAAAATCTAAACTGTTAGGTGGAAAAATTTGAAAAAATTCAGAATGGTAGTAAATATATCAAATTTACTAGGAAAATTATAGTGGCTAAGATTGCTTGGAAATTATTTGTAGTTTAAGAGTAAATAGTAGCCTAAGGTATAAAACATACCTAAACTTGGATGATTCCGTACACATACGAAATCCGTAGAAAAATATTACTTCATTTTTTTGTAATGGCTACGGAACCCTACCTTGTGCGTGTCCAACACTTTCTTGGCCGGTTTTTTATCTTGCCTCTGTTTTTAACCCCCGACACAAAAAGAGGGGTGTTATAAGTTTGATCATGATCAGTGTGTGTGTGTTTGTGTGTGTAGTTTATGTGTTTTTTTTTATTTGAAAGCAGGTTTCTTGGCGATAGTTTTTAGACATGACTGTTTCATCTAAATTGGTTCAGCCGTTTCAAAGTTATCAGTTCTATTGTTAGTTGCGGAAGAAATCTTAGACACGTAATGGGCATTTCCTTTATTTTAAAACATAATGTGCGACCAAATTGCGCTGGGGGTTTTTAAAATTGTAATTTATAGTTTTAATAATTAAGTAATTTAATTTGAATTTGTTTTCCTTCACTGAGCCGTGGTATAGTAGTTTGACCTATGGCATTTCAAGCAGAAGGATTCTAAGGGGTCGTATATTGTTAGGGATGATGATGATGATTGTAAATGCATTAAACTAATAAAAACTCAATGTCCCCGACAGTGAACCTACTTTTTAAGACCATTCTACACTGGGTTTGTAACACGGCCGACGTAACCAACATGTCGCGATCTGGCCTTATTCGCCCCAGATGTTGGGCCATAATCATTCCCTGCATTATGTCTTGTAAGCCATCGTATCATGATTATATTTTGCGAGGCGGTATAGCGAAAAAACGCAGATTAATCTCTAAAATAAGGTGTATAATCTTTTTATTTGGCTCTTCTACCATAGAAGCACGTTAGCTGCATCTTTGCTACACACAGGGACTACTAAACCTCAATGCTAACCAGATACTGGACAAGAGAAAAAAATATACCAGTTCTGAAAAAAAAAGGAAATATTCATGTCAATTAGAAGTGAAAATAGAGGCGCATAACAGACATTATCACTTTTAGTATTAGATTTTTTCAAAAAAATGTCTATTATCGCTTTACTATTGTGGCTTAAATTGAGTTTTTTTTAAGTGAAATGCATTATGTTCTTATATTTTCCAGTAATATTTATTTAAGAAATAAGCCGATAATACACTTTTCCGAAAATTTCTCACATTAAAAGTGACATCTTAATAATTGACATTCAAAATAGTCCTTGTTAAGTTGCACGGATTTTTTCTTATTTTTTCCAAAACATCGTCGAATTTTGAGACAAACTGTGCCAAAATAAAAAAATATTTCTCTCAGTTAGGCTGTTAAGGACTATTTTACATGTCTTTTTTTGAGCCTATCAGCGCTTTCGGAAAGACCATTATTGCCAAGAAAAGTACGTCGCAAAAAAGGTTTAATTTTTTTTCTAAAAACCTCTTATAAGTCACAATCACAAATGAATGGTAATGGCCTTTTTCTGCCTCATCTGTGACTTCAGCATATGCTGCATATTGCCATGCCAGCTCGTATGCTCGCATATAATTCCGCCGCGCGAGATTCGTCTTCTCTCTCCAATTTATCTCCCTTACGATGAATACTGGATTATTTTTGAACATTTTTTCTCGACACCGCTCTTTGTGCGGATCGAATTTGTTAAGAGTTTTTTTCTGAGAGGTTTTCGTCGTTAGGCGAGCTTATAAAAGGTAACGGTAGGGGGTATTTTAATTTTTACGTTGCAGTGTCGTTCGGCGTGTCGATGGGATTGTAAAAGTTAGACACCTTAACATACCTAGGTTTTTCAATTCAGTATAAAAAAATCCGTTGTGATACGAATATAAATCATAGGTATTTTGTATTGCGTGGGCGCTAACGATGGGCGTCATAAGAAAGCTCAAAGTCTCTCAGAAGGCGTTGGAGAGGACTATGCTTGAAGTTTCTCTGCGGGCGCATTAGAAATGATGAAATCCGCGCAAGAACTAAAGTCAGGAACATCGCTCAAGAATAGCCAGACTTAAGTGGCAGTGGACAGGGCACATTGCTCGTAGAATTGACTGCCAATGGGGCTGAAAGGTTCTCGAGTGGCGTCCGTGGACCGGAAGACGTAGTGTAGGTAATCCTCCAACAAGATGGACCGACGACCTGGTTAACGTTGCGGGAACGCGTTGGATGCCGATAACGCAGGGCCGATCTGTTTGGCGAGCCTTGGGGGAGACCTATGTCTAGCAGAGGACGTCTTTAGGCTGAAATGATGATGATGATGATGATGAAAAGTTGATGACATGATTCAAAACGATGAAATTACTATTACCCGATCCCAAGCCTAACAATCACCTCTTACGCGTAAACTACGGGAAAATCCCTAGCTATAGGCAAACTGTATTGAACAAGGGTTATTTTGTGAGCGTTTCGACCGCTATCATTACCTTGTCGTAGACGGTAGAAATATTCATAGAATATTTAGTTATATATTCACTTTAAAAATAAATAATTAAATTAAACTAAAACAAAATATCCAATACAACAAACGTGAAGTTTTTGCCGTTTTTATAGATGGTACGGAACCCTTCGTGCGCGAGTCCGACTCGCACTTGGCCGGATTTTTTTAGATTACGGTGTCTAATAGTGTCCATAAAACCACCAGGCATAAAGGGTAGCCCCACCCAAAAGACGGCATCCAAAGCCATACAATGGGTCCAAAAGATCTCCGACCCACCCTTCCATCGCAGGGCAAAAGAAAGGAAGCCCGTAGTTATAGATAAATGCATATGACAGGAAATCCCACCAACCCAACCAATAGCACTAAGTAATTGTACAGAAACGGGCGAGGGTCGGTCAAGTAAGTAACCAACGGGTAAAAACATAAAAAACCGACCTAAGCACCCCCAGTGCCCAGCGGGAGAATGCATGCTCCTGCTCCTCTCCCGGCCTTCCAGCAAATGGCTGAGGCAGGACACTGTGGGTAGATTAAGTACCCTCCCTACCCCTCCCCTCCTCAAAATTTAAAGCACACGTTTTTTGTTTTGATAACCAATAGAAACGGGGACTTGTGACCGGGTTTTTTTGTCCGTGCAAGTCGGACACTGTCTGGGCCCTCCATTCCCAGTTCGTCCGAAGGGATTTTTCCCGAGCACAAGTCACCCTTCCAATCCTTAAAGTAAAAAACAGCAAAGACTTCGCGTCTATGGCCCCTCTGGCGACTCATTAAAAAAAAAAATAGTGTCCATATACCGACCAGTTGTGGTGGAGGGGTATAGCACGCAGCACGGAATGCTGAGGACCTTGGTTCCATTCACAGAGCTGGTATTTTTCTGGGTTTATCTGTGCATCCATATTTCAGTTCGTATATAGTATGATATAACCAGTATATTTTCACTATTATTAGGACTGAACTAAAACAATTACTTTGCTCACCCGCGACCTTACAATAGTTACGTTTGTGCAAGAAATGTGCGTTAATTAAATATGCCTTATAAATAAATAAACAAAAAATTCAAGGTAGTTTTAAATATGTCAATAAAAGTTAATTTTTGTGGGGTAGTTTGAGAATAAGAAAAATAAAGTGGGTACTTGAGAAGTTACAGTGACAAGTTAAAACATTTGTTTTGGTTTGTTAGTTTAACATTTGGTAGCATAGCATACGGTTGTGGTAACTCTGAAGATGAGCTCTGGTTGAGTTCGAAACGCGTCAGTGTAGCTTGGTGGTGGTGATGGTTGGGTTTATGTGATTTGTGTGTATTCGTACAGTGTGGAGGTGGAGGAACTGCATGAACGCACATTTCTTGCATAAACGTAACTATTGTAAGGTCGCGGGTGAGCAAAGTAATTGTTTTAGTTCATTAATATGGACCTCCGCAAAGTAACGCCTGATTCAATAAATTATTATTAGGACTGCTTGCCCTTCGTACGGTCAAGGACTTTAATTCATGAGCCACCACGGAACCATTTCACAGTAAACGTCATAGTGACATCGCATTAATGAAGAAGGAAAATCGTAATGAATTTTCCTTTGACAAGGTTCAATGGTGGCTCATGAATTAAAGTCCTTGACTGTACCTAGTTAAAATAGCGGTTGAAACGCTAGTAGAACCACCCGCCCGCAGTTAAAGTCCTTTGGCACCCACACGCCATAAGTTAGCGTTAGTATCGCCGCCGACGCACTAAGCGGCACAGATTCATTTCGCGGGGACACACCAACTGCATAGCGGGGATCTCGAACAGTACTAAAGAAGGGTGATAAATGGAACCGTGTTTATGTCGCTACGATTTCTGTCCATCAGCCCGTCTATCCGTTTTAGGACTGTTTCCCAAGATCCGTAACAGAAAGACAACAATAACCAGCTGTTGATCGCGACTTTCTACAATGAATTTGTTTACAGATATGCCGCGGGAGTTACTTATTAAATTTTCCGGGGTAAAAAATATCACTATAATCATCATCACAGCCTATACAGGGTTATTTGTAATTCACTAGCATCCTTTTAACCCTAAACTCCTACCACTTAAACAAATGTTTTTTAATTTACGGCTTTTGTCGCAACTTAATATTTTTGGTGTAATAACGTTTTGAAAATTTGAGTTTACCTCATATTTTTACGATACTCTGTGTATTTATTTGTATGGGAAAAAAGTGCTTCATTTTAAAAAGTCGTAAAACAAAAAACATTTGTTTGAGTGATAGGAATTCAGGGTTAAGAGGATGTCAGTGAATTACAAATAACCCTGTATACGTCCCACTGTAGGCCACAGGCCTCCTCTCAGAATGAGAGGACTTGGGCCGAAGTTCCCACGCGGGCCTAGTGCGGTTTGGGAACTTCGCGCACACCATTGAATTTCTTTGCAGGTGTCTGCAAGTTTCCTCATGATGTTTTCCTTCACCGTAAAGCTCATGGTAAATTTCAAATGTAATTTCGCATATCCGAAAAACTCAGAGGTGCGAGCCTAGATTTGAACCCACGACCCTCTGATTGAGAGGCCATAGGTCAAACCGTGAGGCCAGCGTGCGTGATAAATGGAACCGTGTTTATGTCGCTACGATGTCCGTCCATCTGTCCGTGTATCCATCACAGTACTTTAAATATCTCAAAATTTGTCAAAGAAAGACAGCTGAAATGTATGTTATCCCGCGGAAGTTAATGATTTTCCGTCCATGCTCCATTATTATTATAAACTAGCTGTGTGCCAAATTTCATCAAAATCAAGCAAACCCGTAAGCTTTTCTTAGTTTAGGACTGGTGCAATAAAATTCCCTTGATTTATTTATTTAATTTTGTGAAATCTTGGAATTTCAATTTGACTTCTAATTCTTATACACGAGCAAAGCCATAAATTATTCGGAGCATGTGACAATTTATCATCCACGTGCAGTTGGTAAGGACCCAGCTGTTTAAACATTATCTCGTATGGCTATGCTTTAGATTTCTGAACTGGCGGCATGCGGACAACGCTGTTCATAGAGCACGAACGACGGGAGTTAGCAACTCGCGCCTTCTTCTCTACTAAAAATGTGAACGAATGAATGAACGAATGAATGAACTAATAAATGAACGGATGAAAGAAAGAACTAACGAATGAATGAATGAATTAACGGATGAATGAATAAATAGATGGATGAAAAAGCGTATGAACGAAAAAAATAATGAACGAATTAATGAATGAATCAATGAATGTATGAATGAATGGATGGATGGATAGATAGATGGATAATCAATATAATGACTCCTTTGATATATATTTTTTGATATGTATTGATTTACTCAATCAGTAAACAACTTTCAACGGTTGTTTTGTAAATTAAACCTAACCTAACTTATTGTATATCAAAAAGAATGAAAAAAACAATTTGTTATAAACAATACAATATGTAAGTACTCAAAAATAATCTATAATTATTATTATTTCAAAAACAAAAGTCTGTCTGTTACCTTTTCACACTCAAAGCGCTGAATCTATTTAGATGAAATTTGATATTCTATTTCAGACACTGGGAAGGATACAAAATAGTTCTTTATCTTGGAAAATTTCATAATTGCGTAATAGCAGATGAAATCACGAAAAACACCTAGAAAGATATATTTTTTTTAACTCACAAACATTTTACCGATTCGAGCTCAAACAATCAACAATCAGCGAATGCAATCCGTACTAAATTTCATTGCATTAGCCCGCCTACCCGTATCGTACGTCACGGCATTGTGCAGTGCGCCCGCTGTTTGTTTACTCTGTAGTTTAGGAGCCATATGGCGCGGTAAGTTCAATTTGTGTGGACTTTGGGTTGAATGGGTGAATAGATGCGTTTGTTTGAGATATCGTCTACGTCCTGGGGGAATTTTGCAAGTTTTTGGGAAACAATTAAGTCTAAGATCCCTTCTGCAGCAAACAAAAGAGCTGATAACTTTGAAACGGCTGTATTTCAGGACTGTCCTGTAAGTTAGTTAGTGTAGGTTAGGTTTGTTTTATAACAATCCTGAAAAATTCAGTTTCAGAAAAAAAACAGTTGGCAAATGAATCATTTGGGAAAAATATAGTTGCAAAACATTAGTTCTAAATATCGCCAGTATGAAGCCCCGCTCAACACATGTTCAGCAATTACGAATTTGCAAATAGGGTCCAGGGAGGAGACATGTCATCTAAATCATGCTTAGGTAACCATAACCTCGCTATCAACATCGTAATCGGCTATGGGCTCGGACGTCATAAATCCGTCGAGCAGCGAGTTGACCTCGTTAATATTGTGATTGAGTCGGCTTAATGGTAACTAACTGGGTTTGGTGTAGTGGGGTAATTTTACGTGGCAATTAAGCGGAATCAGTTTGTTGGGGAAGACTAGAGTAAGTAGAAAGTTCATTCTAGACAGGTGTTATAATTAGGAACCGAAGAGCGAAGAGAGTTGACACTCGTCTTTATGGACACTTGGACAGGATGTTTCGAAAGAATTCCGATTTGCGTTTACGACCCCTGGTTTCAAATAGCATATCTACTGCATTCAAAAAAATAGTTATGACCAAGAAAAAAAGAAAAAATACCTTTATTTACAACAACATAAGACACGTCAATATTACTACAAATAGACATCACGAAGAATAAAGATGGAGTTTATTATAGCGGTTGCAAATTGAACACAGGCTCAGCATAATGCTGAACCGCTTATAGCACCCCCAGATTTTCAACCAGCCCAATAGCGTTATATGTACGTAATTTGATAATATTGTACATACATCTGTTTGGAAACAATAATATACCTTGTTGAGTTCCTTACCAGATTCTTCTCGACAGGGTTTTTTCGAACCTGTGGTAGATTCTTTGACTTTTGTCAATATTTTGGCCCGGCGGAAGACCAGTGCTGGTTTTTTTAACTAGCGATATACTGAGTCGGGACCCTTTTTGTAACAGCTTTAATATGTGCACCTATGTCTTTGTCTATGTTTGTACTCTGTTTTTTGCCTGTGTGCGTGTTATTGTTTTTATAAATAAATGTTTTTCTTTCTTTTCTTTTTATTTGTTAATTAGCCTAAATAGAATCATTTTATTTTGACTTTGACTTATGTAGGTGTCCGAGTTGAGACACTTCGATAGTTCAATGTAGAACGGAACGGTTTCTCTATTTAATTACTGGATGGCGCTACAGGTTGCAACAAGTTCGTTTCAGACTTTACTTTCAAGATAAAACTAAAATTCGGTGCTAAGAACCTAACCAACGGTTGAACTTTCTGTTCGTAGGTAGTTTTAGTAAAGGTAGAAATCGACTAGTGATCACGTCATGCAATCGCAACTGGGTCGCGCATCATCTTCATCATTTTAGCCGAAAGACGACCACTGCTGATCATAGGCCTCCCCAAGGCTCGCCAAGCAGATCGGTCCCGTGCCATCCGCATGCAACGCGATCCCGCAACCTTATCCAACCCAACCCAATGCTTGTACCATCATTTTATTTTATTTTATTTTATTTCAAGGAGAGCAAACAGAAGCAAATGTATACAACATGTACTTATAAATTAGATACAAAATTACATGCACTTACTCACTAACTAACTCCCACTAAAACACATGGGTAATATGATTAAGTAGACTTACACTATTACACTATGTTACAATAAATTTCATAAATTTTGTTTTTGAAATTTTGTCTCGTCGTATTAAACATATCCACTGACAGAAATAATTTATTGTAAGAGTTACACAAGCGTCGCAAAGGCGCGCGATGACCAGCGTTGCTGGAGGAGATCGGGACAGCGAACAAGGTGGCGGATCGAGAACTGAAACGCGAAGGAACTCTAAAATTGATCTTTGATAATAGCTCCGCACTGTTGTAGTGCCCATCATCATCATCATCAGCCTATAACAGTCCACTGCTGGACATAGGCCTCCCCCAATGAGCGCCATTGCGCCATGTCCTCGGTTAGACGCATCCAGCTTCTACCAGCAGCCTTTCGCAGATCGTCACTCCACCTGGCCGGAGGGCGTCCTACACTACGTTTGCCAAGACGCGGTCTCCACTCAAGAACTCGTTTACTTTAACGGTTAATGCTTGTATGCTTAGTATGAATTAATATGAAGCACTAGCGGGTGACGAGTACCTAATGCGGATCATGAGTAAAGCTCGCACACATTTTGAGAACAAATTGAATTATGTGTGTGATGTTACTAATCCGTACTGGGGCTGCGTGGGAACTACTGGCCAAGCCCTCTACGTACATTATTATATGATGATAATGATGACGACTGTCGGATGCAAAGAGGAGGAAGTTCTGGTGGTCCTAGTCACACGAACAAAAGAAGTGCGAATCTCATAGCAATAAGTGTAAATAATAATCAATTCTTTATTTGCCGTCTATGGGTTTACAATGATGTACGTTATAATAGTTTTGATCCTACACATTCTGCTTTGTAGCATGCAAGTTATATACAGATATATTCTGTCAGGATTAGCTTACATTTATAGTATACATCAGATTATTATTAGGTATATTGAATTAATAGAAATAAATTACATTGAATCTAATTACTTTATTTTACATTGAAAAAAAAGGAGGAGTGAATAAGAATAAAGGTATAATGATGTAGCATAATTACCGATGTTTCCAAATCCATGATCCTTTGTTTGAGAGGCCATAGGTCAAACCTCATCATCATCATTATTTTAGCCTTACGACGTCCACTGCTGGCCATATGACTTTGGTACCCAAACATTACGGTTGAAAGCAGCTTGCATCTGTTGTGAGCCTGCGACCTTTACCAAATCATTCGTCCATCTCGTTGGTGGACGCTACACGTTGCGCTTGCCAGTCCATATTCTCCATTTGGGATCTTTTAGTCCCACCGGCCTATTCCACGCTAACTACAACTACCACCCTTACCACACCACTACCACTAACCAAATACGCGCGGCTTAATACACATAAACAGACAACCAAATCATATCACAGCACGTCGCTAGCCATTAGTTAAACAATGGTCGTTTAGCCAGCAATTAGCTTAGCACCGGTGCCGGTAGAATTAAACAATCTCACGTCGTGGATACTAATGCTCCCATTGTGAGTCGTGTTGGATAAATGATTTGATAGTTTTAAGGGAGTAAAGGAATAACTCAATTATTATGATAGAAAATACCGAGAGCAAACTGCAAACAAACAAACAAACAAAAAAGAAAAATAATGTGTTTAAAGTTCCAAATCCGCTCCGGGCCCACGTGGGAACTGCGGTTCAAACCTATTCGTTCTGAGAAGACGCCTGTGGATTGCGGGACGTAATATAGCCTAGGATGATGATGAATATGTTTTTAGGGTGAAAATGGGATGGAAACCATCACGACGGCCAAAAAGTCGGAAAACGTAAGATCGGAGACGCAAAACGTCATGGCTTCATAACGTAAGAGAATGGATCGGCATCAAGACAGTAAAACAGCTGCTATTTATGTTGGTTATAGACAGAACAAAAAAAATATATTAGGGGACAATTTTACACAAATCGACGTAGTCCCAAACTAAGCAAAGCTTGTACTATGGGTACTAGACGACGATAAACATAGTAATATAGATAAATAAATACTTAAATACATAGAAAACATCCATAACTCCGGAACAAAATATTCGTGCTCATCACACAAATAAATGCCCTAAACGGGATTCGAACCCAGGACCTCTTGCTTCGTAGGCAGGGTCACTACCAACTAGGTTAAAGCGGTGTTAGCGGTAGATTTAAAGAGCTGACTGCCGGTCTAATAATGAAGTGGCACTTGAAGAAGAAGATTAATTATGTGTTGGAGATACTACACTCGAAGTTTACACACCACTTCTTTCGGTTCCCGGTCGCCACTTTATAACCTTTCTGACTCATCGCCCGCCGGTTTTACAGGCAATGTGCCCTGCCCATTGCCATTTAAATCCGGCGATAATATGTGATATGGGATGATATACCAAATGACGTAGTTTGTGCCGCGTGCAACTCAATTTATTTTATGGTAGAATGCGTCAACTGAAAAGCAACGTCGTGGCTTGACACAATATTATGCTGAGTGGGGCCCAATTTATACTATTCGATTCAAATTCCAATTCAAAGTATTTATGTATATTTTTTATTCGTATATTTCCACTCTCTCTCTCTCTCTCTCTCTCTCTCTCTCTTTCTCTCTCACTCACACACTCACTCACTCTCTCTCAAGTTATAAGAAGCTACTGGAGAACGATTCGAGCTAATTAATTAATTTTGTAAAATATAAAAACAAGTGTAATATTTAAATTTTAGGTTTTGTTATAATTTCGTAGCTATTTTAAACTAGGGCACTTGATCTGCCCAACCTGCTTTTATACAGTCAACAAAAAAGTATTTTTAGCAAAAACTTACTTGCATTTAAATTAAAACAATAACATAACTTAGTGATGGCATTGCGTTGGCAGCAGAGCTGGCAGCGTGCTATCGCGTTGGCAGCACCGGCCTGTAAATATGCAACTGGATGTCAACTGGTTCACTTGCTGTTTTGCAAGCTGTAATAAAGGGTATTTTTGAAAAGTGTAATAGAAGGTCAAAAAGTTTTCTCAAAGATGCAATGAAATGTTAACCTTTTGGGTGTGTGTGTGTGACTGTCTGTTTGTGTGGCAGTTTGTGGCATCATAGCTCTTAGACAGGTAAACCAATTTGGATGCGGTTTTTTTTATTTGAAAGCAGGTTTCTTGGCAATGATTATGACATGTTTCATCAAAATTGGTTCAGCCGTTTAAAAGTTATCAGCTCTTTTGTTAGCTGCCACACATAATGGACATTTACTTTATTTTTAAACATATTATGCGTGACCTAATTGCGTTACGGGTATGTATTTTAATTTTTTTAAGTTTTACAAGATTTTTTCGATACAAATCTTCAATGTTATTAACATTAATTAATACACCAAAAACTGAACAAGACTCCGTTTAATTTCAAACTTTACCCTAATCCTGCGCACCATTACCGAGACATTATCATTAACGACAAGAAGTTTGCAATCTTACTTTAAAAGGGGTATCTACGAGTAAACAATTAAATTAGCATTTCTGGCAGCCTTCCCCCAACGAATATCTTCCAAACCTGCCTCCGTGACTGTCATAACTTGAGCTGTTCCCTCGCAGATAATAAATGGAGTCAGGTGTCTTGATATTGGTCGATGACATCGTCAACGTACAACCAACGACAAGATACCTGCCTGACTCCATATTATATTAATAGTGAATAGGCGGCAAGAAGAACACGTTAAAAAAATATTGATTCCGATTCTAATCATAAGTATACTTAGAAATCTAAACCGTCAGGGGTCCACAGTTTTTCTTCGCTAAGATATAAAATTTGTGAAGATGTTTAAATGTTTGTATATTTGGATTTTCGGATGTTTGTTAGTCAATCATGCAATAACGGCTGGACAGATTTTGATCTGGATTGAGACATAGGATAATTATTATCCTGATAATAGTTTCCTGTGGGATAATATTTTGCTTTTACCTAACAAGAATAGAGGCTGACCAGGAAAGTTGAAGTACCATAACTTTCAAGACGGCGTGCTAACTTCGTCTACAATCAATAGATGGTGTTGTACGAGCGATCGTTATGCTTTAAAATCAAAATCTTTTTTCATGGATTTCTAATACCAACAAAGCCTTGGATTATACCTTATTCTATCTTCTAATATATAAAAATCTCGTTTCATGGTGTTTGTTATCGAACTCCTCCGAAACTACTCGACCGATTCTTATGAAACTTTTTTCTCTATACTCGGTAGGTCTGAAAATAGGTCGTAGGCTATTTTTTATACGTTTACTCTTCGTAGACGGAGTCGCGGGCAACAGCTAGTTCTGATACATAAAAATCTCGTGTCACGGTCTTTGTTATCGAACTCTGAAATGGCTTGACCGATTTTTTGGATTTTTTTTTCTGTATTCGGTAGGTCTGAGAATAGGTCGTAGGCTAGTTTTCATACCCTTATTCTTCGCAGACGTAGTCGCGGGCAACAACTAGTCATTTATACAGGGTTATTTGTAATTCACTGACATCCTCTTAACCCTGAATTCCTATCACTCAAACAAATGTTTTTTGTTTTACGACTTTTTAAAATGAAGCACTTTTTTCCCATACAAATACACAGAGTATCGTAAAAATAAGAGGTAATCTCAAATTTTCAAAACGTTATCACACCAAAAATATTAAGTTACGACAAAAGCCGTAAAACAAAAAAACATTTGTTTAAGTGGTAGGAGTTTAGGGTTAAAAGGATGCTAGTGAATTACCTTAGATTATTTATACACTAGATAGAGCTTCGGCGGCATGAAAACGTCCCGAAAAATATAAGCCAACTTGGCTTATATGTCATTTGCCTCCCTTCAGTTTGAATGACGTAACGCGATCGTAATATGAAGCTGTCAAAAGAAATTTGTGGACGTTTTGTATCGCAATGTTTGCTACTGACACTCTATCTAGTGCATAAATTATCTAAGTGAATTACAAATAACCCTGTAAAACAAAATGATGCCTTAGCCTTACGAACAGCCAGCGGCTTTATAGTGACTACCTACTAATTTAAATATACACCATGGGAAGAGACAGGTGTCGCTATATTCTGTAATTAGCCGGTCGAATGAACGAGGTCGTAATTAAACAATTGAAAGCAGGATTCGGAGTTATTAATAGTTTTGTTTTTGTTTGATGCAAGAATGAAATCGTGGTGGCCTAGTACGGTTACTATAGGAAGAGCTCAGACAGCTTATGTATAATTGTCCTTAAAACAATATAATATCCACAGACGTATAAGGACCATCGGCCAAAAATATTGGTCTAAGAGCCTTTGAAGATCGACCTTCACCGATCTGATAACTCGATGAGACATATTTTTTACCCGACTTGGAAGAAGGAAGGGTTATGTGTTTGACCCGTATGTATGTATGTAAGTATGTATGTATGTATGTCCATTCCTATGTCCTCTCGTAACTACACAACGGTTGAACCGATTTTGATAAATGATACGTCATTGGATTCGTCTTGATAACGCGAGTAACACTGGTTACATGAAATTCTTGAAAAATAAAAATGGCGGATTCAAACCTATCGTGTAGGGTATCAAAATAAAGGGACTTTAAAAGAGATTACAATAATATATACAAGTCATGTGTTCAAATTTAATTTGCAATAGTAAATTGGCAATCAATGCATTAAAACGACGACGTACCTACTTACTCAGATATCTTTGACCAATAATTTTCTCTATGAAACCCATGTGGAAAATTAAGTACCAACATATTTCAAAATTGGTTCTGAACTTTAATTAAATATCAACGGATTCTTAATTCAAATACTCAATAAATTTATCTGGGTCTCAGGAACACTAAAAAGAAAGAAATAAAAAAGTAATTAAAAAAACTAAAAACCCGCCTGCGGTGTAAATAAAATAATAAATTAAAAAATCAAAAAAACCCGCCTGCAGAAATACTGAAAAGTTGGAAACAAGATAAAATGTTCAATAACAATAAAACGAATTTAAAACACGTAGATGGCAGTCTTTCAAAATTTAATGCAACGATAAATTTCAGTCGGAGGCATGGGAGTCAGTGGCTGCATGGGATTTAATGTCACTTCAGGCATGCCTCCGACTGCATTTTATCGTTGCATTAAATTTTGGAAGACTGCCATCGACGTGTTTTAAATTCGTTTTATTGTTATTGAACATTTTATCTTGTTTCCAACTTTTCAGTATTTCTGCAGGCGGGTTTTTTTTTATTTTTTAATTTATTATTTTATTATCAAACTAGCTTTTGCCTGCGACTCCGTCCGCGTGGAATTAGTAATTTGGGCAGCTTATTTTTTTATCCAATTTGCTTTTTCATCAATTATGGCTCTCCTTAGATCCTTCCGGAAGAAGTGAAACTTCATAATAAACCAACCCGCTCCCAATCCGCCCCAACCCGCTCTCAACCCGCCCCCAACCCGCTCCCAACCCGCACTCAACTCACCCCCCACCCGCCCCCAACCCGCTCTCAACCCGCCCCCAACCCGGTCCCAACCAGCTCCCAACCCACCCCCAACCCGCTCCTAACCCGCCCCCAACCCACTCCCAACCCGCCCCCAACTCGTTCTCAACCCGCCCCCAACCCGCTCCTAACCCGCCCCCAACCCGCTCCCAACTCGCCCCCAACCCGCTCCCAACCCGCTCCTATCCCGCCCCAACCCACACCCAACCCGCCCCCAACCCGCCCCCAACCCGCTACCAACCCGCCCCAAACCCGCTCCCTACTCGCCCACCCACCCGCTCCCAACCCGCCCCCAACCCGCTCTCAAGCCGCCCCCAACCCGCTCTCAACCCGCCCCCCCAACCGCTCCCAACCAGCCCTATCTAACTGGGCTATCTAACACTGAAAGAATTTTCCAAATCGGAGCAGTAATTCCCGAGATATAGACGTTTTATTTCCAAAACCCCGATCTGGAAACATTCTTCCGCTCCGCTCCGCTCCTATTGGTGTTAGCGTGATGATAGCCTATAGCCTTCCTCGATAAATGTACTATCTAACACTGAAAGAATTATTCAAATCGGAGCAGTAGTTCCTGAGATTAGCGCGTTCACACAAAAAACCTGTTCGATAAATTCTTAAAATAGACGTATCTTTCTTATTTGTGAACCGATTCAAATGAAACAAACACTAAATGTTAATCCAAGAAAATACCAACATATCAGTGAAAACCGCATCCTTCTAGGTTAAGCCGTTTCTGAGATTAGCGCGCACAAACGCACAGACAAACAGACAAACAGACAATAATTCTAAAAATCATTGTTGTGGGTTCTATTGCGCTAATAAATAGCCCTCCTAGTGACAATTTTTCTCAAATATCTTCAATGTACAGACACTGACTTGTTACAGATTTATTATATGTAAAGATATAATTTATAAACAAATATGCCTATTATAACTTGCCTATCGAAAAGTGTTCATAGCTATTTTTTTTTGTTTTATTGTTGAGTGCCTTTAGCCATCTTCCAGCTCCATCATCAGACCCTGGTTACCATCTAGGATCAAAGTACTCGTCAAGACGAATCAAACGAGTCCAAACTCGATGGGGTTGTATCGTTTTATTGTGGAGTGCCCTTGGCCATACAGAATTAATGAAATTTCGAATTACCCTAAATATTATTATATTATATTATTATTAGTATCTAATTTTGTGGTGTGTATGGTCGCTGGAGTGCAATTGGTTTTAAGATAAGGTAATCATTAGTTCATGGGCATTATCACATATGTACATTATTAATACGGCAGTTAAAATGCTTATGAGCGCCATCTTTCGTCATTCAATCTTTTGTTTATTTAGGTGTCCTTTTATCTGTTTTTAAGGTTCCGTAGCAAAATGGCAAAAAACGGAACCCTTATGGATTCGTCATGTCTGTCTGTCCGTCCGTATGTCACAGCTACTTTTTCCGAAACTATAAGAACTTTGCTGTTGAAACTTGGTAAGTAGATGTATTCTTTGAACCGTATTAAGATTTTCACACAAAAATAGAAAAAAAAACAATAAATTTTGGGGGTTCCCCATACTTAGAACTGAAACTCAAAAATTTTTTTTTCATCAAACCCTTACATGTGGGGGGGGGTATCTATGGATAGGTCTTCAAAAATGATATTGATGTTTCTAATATCATTTTTTTCTAAACTGAATAGTTTGCGCGAGAGACACTTCCAAAGTGGTAAAATGTGTGTCCCCCCCCCTGTAACTTCTAAAATAAAAGAATGATAAAATAAAAAAAATATATATAATGTACATTACCATGTAAACTTCCACCGAAAGTTGGTTTGAAGGAGATCTAGTAAGTAGTTTTTTTTAATACGTCATAAATCGTAAACCGCAATTTTTTATAGTTATTTTTTTTATTGGTACGGATCCCTTCGTACGTGAGTCCGACTCGCACTTGGCCGGTTTTAAATAAACTCACATGCCATTCTTTTAACCACACTTTATACAGAACATTATCGCAAAGAAAGTGCACTAGGAGAAAAAAACGTTCCATCTCAGTTTGAAACTAGTTGCACAATGCGCCGCGTCGACGATGGAAATAATAAACTCGCGAACATTTAGAACTTCGCCTAACACGACAAACGGGAGAAATAAAAACAGATCAAGTGCGAGTTGTTAATGCTGGAATAAAGCTGGATTATTTTGGTAAGGGTTGTTTGTTTGTGTAATAAGATGACTTCGCAGGGATAACTGGTAAAGATCCCTTAAAAAGAAAAGTATTCCTTTGTATCTCAATATTTAACGACCGCCTTAGCCTAGTTGGTAGTGACCCTGCCTACGAAGCAAGAGGTCCTGGGTTCGAATCCCGGTAAGGGCATTTATTTGTGTGATGAGCACGAATATTTGTTCCTGAGTTATGGATGTTTTCTATGTATTTAAATATTTATTTATCTATATAAGTATGTTTATCGTCGTCTAGTACCCATAGTACAAGATTTGCTTAGTTTGGGTTTAGGTCGATTTGTGTAAGATTGTCCCCTAATATATATTTTTTTTTATTTGTGTTTCTTTATTTTTGTACGGTAAAAAATTTTCATACATTTAGGTATTATACGTTTTCAACACCATTTTTTAATTTATTTCAGAGCTGTTTTTAACCAAAATTATAAGATTAGTTTTCAGGTACGAGTGCATTTTACAGATTGTTATTTAATGCTCCTTTAAAAATATTACAATGTTAAATAATACAACTTTTTAAAACAGGGATAGGCACTTCGTTCGTAAAAAAATACTATCCTTTCGATAGCTCGTGTTTCAATTGAACACTCGCAGGTAAAATACAACTTTCCCCCCTTGTATAACAAATAACTATTTCATGTTTGCGAAAATTAAATAGTCACAACAAACTATCTATTGCCTTCAACTTCATCTACAAAAACAAGGAAAGTTTACCTCTCAGACTAAAAAACAGATACGAGACCCAGATTACGAGGGTTTCTTTTCCGTACGCGCTGCGGAGCCCCGAAAACATCGCAGCATCAAAACTCTTAATATTTTGTTTGAAAGAAAAAGGTGTTTTCAGATTGATTTTCTCTTGCTCTCTTTGAAGGTTTTTCCGTCCGCTGCTAGTCATTACTTTAATAAACTAGGTTCTTGAGAAACGTCGGAGCATTTCGTGAAGTTTTAAGACGGCAACCTTTTAAATTAGGTCGGCTTTTTATCACAGTGGACTCTCTGTTGAGAGGTAATTTGTAGATTAAATTATATTCGTTAGACGTTGAAGATGCTTACGTTGAATATATTAACTAACTATTTTTAGAGCTACTCATTGTAGAAGTCATCATCCCAGCCTGTTTATGTCATAATTCAGGACACAGGCCTCCTCACAGGATGAGAGGGCTTGGGCCGTAGATCCCACGCGGGCCTAGAGTGGATTGGGAACTTCAAAAACCTATTGTTTTTTTTTTTATCATGGAAAAAAAAATGTTCTTTGGTGCCATAGAAATTAAAGTCGTTGACTGTTAGGTAAATGTAAATGTGTCTACTAAAATAAGTTTAGCTGACCAGAAAATTTAAGTGTAAGACTAACAAAAGCAGCTTTGATCCTAATACTGATTTTTTTTACTCTTATTTTTTATTATCAGGTTCCTAAGTAAGTTGGTAAAAATATCTCTCCTAGAAATCAAAATACTGCTCGGGCCTAAGCCAAATTATTATTTAATGCCCTAAAAAATCATAATGAACTTTAAGGATATTCAAAGTTTTTCTGTCAAATTTCTATTTCTTATTTCCATTGGTTTATGCTGTGCTTCGTCTGCAACTCACCCAGACAAAAATTATTCCCGTATCAAGAAACACCTGTAGGAAACTAAAAAAAAAAATTACAATATACTGCAAAACAGCGGGCTCATAAAACAAACATGCTATTTCCTTGTTAAGATCCTACACTATACGGAAACACGATAAAAATGTCCGGCACTCTACTGACACAAAACATTTTAACGTCTTGCATGTTAACATACCAACCCACTGTGCAGGTCTTCGCTAAATGCCGCGAAATCTTTTTTATTTTTGTTCGACTGCTGCGTGGAGACCAGTGTGCAGTTTCATTGCATTTTTCGTACAAACATACCCATGACAGTAAAAATGTAGAGGGAAATGGTTACGTGGTTTCCTATTAAAAAAAAAACATTTTTTAAAGACATTTTTTTTGAGACTCTTTGTATAAAGCACAAAAGTTTGTGTACGTAATTAAATACTTATTGAACGTCCAAAACTAGATAGCAAACATTCTCTTTTTATACACAAAATTCTGCGGTGATGGCATCAGATTTTCTCACCACTTGGCTATCTATTTGTCCATGTTCATTGAGATATTTTCTAAACCTACAAACCTCTTGGTTCTTGGAGCTTTTTGAAAAATGGTTAGTAGTTAGAGAAAATATGAATTTGGACAATTAGATAGTCCTGTGGTTAGAAAACCTGATTCCATCACTCGTCGGTCCAGATTTTTATATAAAAAATGCGAATGTTTGTCCTCGATTCCTAGATGTTTAATATCTATTTAATTATGTATTTATCTATGTAAGGAGTCTCCAAATTACACTGAAATATTTCATCAGGTGGATAGGTTGGAGTGACTGAACACCCCCATAAGTTTTTATCAGGACTTATATGACATAAAAACTTAAACTAAATTGAAACTATATTTAAAAATAAAAGTAGCTAATAACAAAGCCAAAACTATAAAGAATAAGTTATCCCCGCGGCATAAACTTAAAGATTCTGGCAGGATTTTTCGCTGTATAGTAATACCACTAAAGGAAGCTTCTATCTAGATTTAATAATTTATATAAAACTAATCAGTAAATTTTCTCCATCTTTCCAACCGCACATTTTACTCGCAAAAAAATCTTTTACACGTTTGTCCAGAAATCCAAACCACTGTGCAAACATTGCATTTGTCCAACTCCTACCGCCGCAGCAACCGCTGGGCATTGCAATACGATGCCGCACTGCGCTGTATTTGCTGCCAGTATTTACAATACGCACTAAGCTAAAACTAACTTTATCTAACTGTGTTAAAGTTTAGTATGCAATGCAGTTTTACGTAAAATTTCAAGGCAGTGAAATTAATTAAAAGCAACTATGTGGGATGGTTTTAGAGTTTATAACTGATTGTAATATCCAGGTGGGCTTGAAGTTTTTTAATGCTGGAGGATTTTCGACTTTAAACGGTGGGTGTAGAGTCGATTTTTGTGTGTGTTTGGGCGATGCGGTGATCGTGTATTGTTGCTTTGATTGTGTTTTGATTAAGCTGGTATGTTGTCGTTCTTTCATGTTAGAATCACTGTAGTAGAGTTATTTTTCTTTATTGGATAAATAAAGTATAACACAAACGAGTTTTTAATTCTCAAGATACTAGCTATTGCCTGCGGCTTTTTATGATTTATAACTATTCCGCGGAAAATGTAAAATTTTTAGAGATAGAAAAAAAAAACATATGTCTTCTCCGGGGTCTCAAACAAAAAGTACAAACTATTCTCTATATTAAATTTCATCTAAATATGGGATTTGAGCGTGAATTGGTAACAGGCAGACGGAAAGAGTTGCTTTTAGGTACATATTAAATAATATTTGTATGGAAGTATGGATATAGTTATAAATATTTTGACATACCTACAAATTTGTACGAAATCATCCGTGCTCGGGTATGACTCGCACTTTTTTCGAGACACCATGCGTATGTTTTGTTTATCATCTCGTGGGTAGACGGGGTAGTGTAGCGTTGGAGAGGCTGACGTCAGCTTGATGCTGACAGTGGCGCCGCGCCGGCGGCGGTGGTGGGCCAGAGAAACTGCTGAAAACACAGTTATCAAGTTATTTCAAAACTAGCCTTCCGTCCGCAGCTTCGCCCGCGATAAATTAATTATCTATAAAAACGGCAAATAAACACGTTTTTTGTATGGGAGCCCCCTTAAATATTTTTTTTCATTTAATTATTTATTTTTAAAGTGAATATAATAACTAAATATCCTGTGGATATTCCAAGCGTCTATCTGTTGCCCTTATCAATATCCAGCAAAAAAAAACACGTATGTTGTATGGGAGCCCACTTAAATATATATATATTTCATTCTCTTTTAACCCCCGATACAAAAAGAGGGGTGTTATAAGTTTGACCGCTATGTGTGTGTGTCTGTCTGTCTGTGGCATAATGGCTTTTCTAATAGAAAGCAAGTTTCTTGGCAATGGTTCTTAGATATGTTTCATCAAAATCGATTCAGCCGTTTCAAAGTTATCAGCTCTTTTGTTAGCTGCGGAAGGGATCTTAGACGCATAATGGGCATTGACTTATTGTTCAAACATACCAGTGACATAATTGCGTTGGGGGTTTAAAATTTTTAATTTATATTTAGTGTTAGTATTTGTTGTTTTATAGCGGCAACCGAAATACATCATCTGTGAAAATTTCAACTGTCTAGCAATCACGGTTCGTGAGATACAGCCTGATGACAGACGGACAGTGAAGACTGAGTAATAGGGTCTCGTTTTTACCTTTTGGGTACGGGACCCGAAAGACAAACAGATAGGAGAATCAATCTTTAAAATAAATCTTGAGGCTTATTGAAACCGCCAATGGCCTGGCCACGCTATGATTCACATTATAGCGACACCATAAACTATGAATAAACATTATAGTCATGAGCGCCATGATCGCCGGTTACTCATCAAGTGCTCGAGGGGAGTCTGTTTTCAGGCTACGGCTATGCGACTACGACGACGCGACTATGTGACGTCTTCTCTGTAAATTGCGCGTCTAAGACGCTCGCCACTAAATGGTTACCTAGTAATACTCGCAATAAACGCGGTAGGGCGAATTCATTGCTCGGATAATACAGCGGAGATGAAGATATTGTTTTGTGGTAAAGTTTTCCTGTTTCTGCTTCTCGATTGTTTCACTGTTTTTTGCTTTAGAAAGTTCACGTCGAAGGTGTGTAATCTATACATATAATAAATCTGTAACAAGTCGGTGTCTGTACATTGAAGATATTTGAGAAAAACTGTCACTAGGGCTATTTATTAGCGCAATAGAACCCGAAACAATGATTTTTAGAATTATTGTCTGTTTGTCTGTTTACTTATCTGTTTGTCTGTTTGTCTGTGAGTTTGTGCGCGCTAATCTCAGAAACGGCTTAACCTAGAAGGATGGGGTTTTCACTGACATGTTGGTATTTTCTTGGATTAACATTTAGTGTTTGTTTCATTTCAATCGGTTCACAAATAAGAAAGATACGTCTATTTTAAGAATTTATCGAACAGTTTTTAGAAGAATTAATAAGCTGAAGAGTTTGTTTGTTTGTTGTTTGAACGCGCTAATCTCAGGAACTACTGCTCCGATTTGAAAATGATATAGGCTATATATCATCACGCTAACACCAATAGGAGCGGAGCGGAGCGGAAGAATGTTTCAAAATCAGGGGTTTTTGAAGTAAAACATCTATAGGCACGCTTGACTTGGGAGTACGGTGGTGAATGTGAACGCGGGTGTGCGGGGGCTACGAGCATATAACCCCTAGAGACGTAGTGAAAGGCGACACTAATCTGTCGACTAGTCAGTGATTTATCAATGATGTATTTCCCGACTCCTTGGTTTACCGTCAGTTTCAACCATAAAGTATGACCGATGAGACAGCTGACATTTACGACGTAAAACAGCTTCAATATACGGCATCATGTCTTGTTGTGCAGTTAAATGGTGCGGAAACAACAGTAAAAAATGTAATGAAACAAAAAACAATGTTACTTTTCATCGGCAAGTCCATTTGTTTATTTTATCAAAATATTTACGAAAATTTGATTAGTTGCAACGCGGGTCAAGTTGGATTGGACTGGTCCGTCCCCCATCTTTTTCTTTCTCACTGCAATCGTGTATATCTATCTCTTATTATCGTAATTAGTCTCGTGTCGCCAATGACTAGTGTGGTGCGATGCATTTATTTTGTATTGTCGATAATTATCCACTAAATGATTATTGTATCTATTGATATCGGATTTTTTTTTCGTGGTTTATTACTATTAGACTTCGTGATATTAATTATAATTCTTATTTTCGTGTACGGTCGAACAAATTGAATCATGACACAGGATAGAACCTTTTAATAATCAATTTCACTATGATTTCCATAGCAAAAGTATGAGATGTCAACATAACATTAGTAGCACAAAGGTCCACCCTGGGTCATGATTCAATTTGTTCGACTGTACCTGTATTGGATAGGTATAACGTAATTTTATTTGAACTATACCTATTATGATAATATTTTAGTACTTACTTAAGTTCAATAAACCATTAAAAGTACTTTTCAACTTGTTTAGTTTAAGCTTAAAATAAATTCAAAGTTGGCATTTAAATTTTACCAGAGTGTACTGCTTGAAAATCCTTTTTGCACAACCTTTTATCGATATCGATAGAAAGCATAGTCATTACGATGCACGCCCTAGCGATCGGGTTCGGAATACTTCGGAACACTTCGAACCGATCGCAACTCCCCCCGCACCTCAGCTAGTTGACAGAATCGTTTCCTTTTAAATTCGCAGGCATTACGTCTCCAGGGGTTATATGCTCGTAGGCGGGGGGTTTGGTGGGGGGTCAGGGTTGAGAGGGGGGTTTGCGGGGGCGGGTAATTTTTTTTATATCGAGGAACTAAGGAGAGCCATAATTGATGAAAAAGCAAATTTGTTAAAAAGCATAAGCTGCCCAAATTACTAATTCCACGCGGACGGAGTCGCGGGCAAAAGGTAGTAAAGAATAATATTTGTGGGTATCGAGATACCAAAATAAAAATAAAAAAAAGTCTGAATTAGACTTAAAGGCCAAGGGTTTCGTACTACATAATATTGATCAATTTCCACTATGGAATTCGTGTAAAAATGCACAAAAAAAAACAAACAAAATCAAACAAATCTTTCTTTTGCTTCATTTTTATTAAATCGGTCATAAAATATTTTCTGAAAATAGCTGGGAATTTTAAAATTGAAACGTTTTTTTATTGGTTTAGGTATTTGTTCAAACAAAAAATAGCTAATTTTCAAAGTGCAGCCGTAATTAAAGCTTAAAAAATACTAACATAAAGCTGTTTTAAAAATCTAAAAACGCATAAATTTTAACATTCACAGCAGCTACTGAATGTTTAATAAGCGGCGTTAAGCGTTATTTACACGACCGCGGGGAGACAGGGGACCGCACCGGGAAATTAAATCGTAAATATTAAAAAATAATTTAACACTGGCTATGTGTTATTCTTGTGTGTCGACTGTTATGTTTAGTGATACAAATATAAGCTAGCTGTTGCCCGCGACACCGCCTTTTTTTATTGTGAGAGGGAGGCAGACGAGCGAGTGGGTCATCTGATAGAAAATGATCACCACCGCCCATAAAATATCAACAACTCAAAGATAGTCCTGTTGCCGGCCTTTAAAAAGGAGAGGGAATAGAGGAGAGGGAGGGGGTCCTGGCGCTCTCACTGACCGTACGAAACGCAGCAAGAGTACTGCTGCTTCACGCCATCACGCCGGTGTACGTGAGAGGGTGGTACTGACCCGGACGAGCCAGCCCATTCGTGATGCAGCGGTTAGTTACAACATGGCTCTACCACTACTAAACCGTCTACCGTCTGCGTAGAAAGGGGTATTAAAAAATAGTCTTCAGTAAGGTTATTTCCACTTTAGCAGTTAAATTCTCGACATACAGCGAGAGAGATCACAACTATCAGAAGTGAACTTAGGCTTAAGGTTTAAAAGAAAAGAAAGAAAGAAAATACATTTATTTACAACATCACAAGACACATCATCAATATTTTACAAAACAACAGGCAACACTAAAGCTAAAGATAGAATGTGTCATTGCGGTTGCAAATCGGACACTGGCTCAGCATAATGCTGAGGCGTTTAAAGCACCCCAGCGCTGATTTTCAGCCAGTACCGTTGGTGACACCCAAATCGCTGTTTAGATAGATAAATAAATAAACTGCTCGCTAATAGCTACATACATACATAAGACTGTAGCGACTACTAGCGCCATCTAGTCATCACATAGGGAACTAATCACTACAATCCTACATCACGCTATCGAAGTTTCTCAACTCGGCTGCATAAAAACGACTTCCAACTTTCATCCATCGGACTTCGGTCCCTAGGCATAACATCTGCCTGGAGAGTGATCTCTCTATTGTAACTACCCCCAAAAGACTACATGCGTAAATAAATAATTTGTAAATTGTAAAAGCAAATAATAATAACAAAATTTCTTGAACATAATAATTAGTATATCTCACTTGCCAAGTATACAACAACCCTGAGCGGACTAAAACGAAAAATGAAATAACCGAGACAATAAAAATCAAAGAAGTTTTGAGAAATAGTGTAGTGTAGTTTTGTTATTACTTAAGTAGGTACATTAAATAGTTTTGGATATTTTATGTGATTAAATTCTAGGATTTTATATACGAGGGGCGTTCAATATAAAGTGAGAATGAGATGCAAACTCTTTCAATATTAGGAAATTAAATACTGGCCGGTAAAGCTAATCTATCTAGCTGATTGCTATGAAAAAAAAAGTAACTGTCTTTTGTTTAAAAAAAAATACGGTAATTTCTTTGCAATGCTATTGAGTACGTTAGCGAAAATGGAGAAAATTGAACTGTGCGCCGTTATCAAATACTTGTGTTTGAAAAATTTTTCTACGGACCAAGTCAATTTAGATTTGCGGGACACTTTAGGGTCTAATGCTCCTCCGTATCCGACAGTCGCACGTTGGTGCGCCGAATTTAGACGTGGAAGAACATCGACCATGGACGACCCCCGCTCCGGACGCCCTACTACTGCAATAACTGAAGAAATTGTGAAAAAAGTTGAAAACTCAGTTTTGGCGGATCGTCGTGTCACGGTTCGTTTTATTGCTGAAAATGTAAAGATTTCAACGGGGAGCGTGCATAATATTTTACATGAACGCTTGGGTATGAAAAAGGTATCTGCGCGTTGGGTACCAAGAATGCTTACTGACACGCAAAAACAAACTAGAGTCGAGATTTGTCAAGAAGCTTTGGACCTGATACAGCAAGACCGGGAACTTTTTTTGGCGCGATTTATAACAATGGACGAAACATGGCTCCATCATTACGACCCTGAAACGAAACTGCAGTCTATGACATGGAAAAGGCCATCATCTCCAACTCCGAAGAAATTCAAGGTGGGCCCATCTGCCGGTAAGGTCATGGGCTCTGTTTTTTGGGATGGTAAAGGGGTATTAATGATTGAGTATCTCGAGCATGGAGCCACTATTACGGGCACTTTATACGCCAAACAAATAGCAACATTGCGCAATGAGATCCGCGAAAAACGGCGAGGTAAACTCTCGAAAGTTGTGCTGTTCCACCAGGACAATGCCCCGGCACACAAGTCAGCCGTTGCAATGGCTGCAATTCGTGATGCTGGGTTCGATATCCTTAAGCATCCTCCGTATTCACCAGATCTCGCTCCCAGTGATTTCTACCTATTTCCGAGATTGAAACAATACCCGAGAGGCCAGAAATTTGAAGACGACGACGCGGTAGTCGCTGCAGTACAAGATTTTTTTAGTACTCAAGATGAGACCTTTTTTAAAAATGAAATTTTAAGTTTAGAAAAAAGATATAATAAGTGTATTATATATTATAGTCTTGTAGCCTTCCTCGATAAGTGGGCTATCTAACACCGAAAGAATTTTTCAAATCGGAGCAGTAGTTCCTGAGATTAGCGCCTATAGATGTTTTACTTCAAAAACCCCCGATTTTGAAACATTCTTCCGCTCCGCTCCGCTCCTATTGGTGTTAGCGTGATAATATATAGCCTATAGGCTTCCTAGATAAATGGGCTATCTAACAATGAAATAATTTTTCAAATCGGAGCAGTAGTTCCTGAGATTAGCGCGTTCAAACAAACAAACAAACTCTTCAGCTTTATATATTAGTATAGTTGTAGGAGTATAATTAACAACAAAATCCGATGTGAATCAAGCAAAACATTATGTGCATAAGAGTAAAACAACGAAGTACCATTGAATCAACTCAAAAGCACGCAAAACCTCAATTTAAATCACGTTCAATGCGTTTCCGATGCACTACAGTGAGGCGTCGGTGCATCAAATTTAATACAGATGGAAATGAACTATTAATTACACAACATTATGTGCAGATGTCGCCTCTCAACCCACATATAGAGTAATTAGATTGCCTACTAAAGTCGCAGTATACCAACTAGAGCAGTGTTTCTCAACTTTTGCTCCGGACTACTCATGGTCTTTGAGAGCCTTGGAAATGGTCTGCGTAAGTTCTCGTTGCCGGTATTATAATCATAATCATAATCATAATATTTTATTTGCTAGAATACAGTCAAGCGGATGTTCATAGGTAATTATTTAAATCTTTGCACAGTGTATTCTGCCTGCTAATGGGCATGCAAATATTCTGTTATTATAATTAGTCTTAACTTTAATAAATATGAGGCTTATAATCTAGATATTCTTTTACAGAGTAAAATGCATTTTGATTTAAAAATTCCAATAAAAGTTTCTTAAATTTTTGCCCTTCAGTTGCTCTTATAAATTCAGGTAACTTATTATATAATTTAGGTGCCATACCGAATGCACTTTTTGCACATAAGGCTGTTTTTAATCGTTTGTTTACGATTTTGTGTCGTATACTGTTAAAGTAAAATTATTTTCAAATAAGTTAGTGTTCACGACTTGGTAATTTTTTGCTCACATTTTCAAGACACAATCTAAATCTCCAAATATATAAAAATCTCGTGACACGGTGTTTGTTATCGGTGATTTTTATGAAATTTTTTGTCCATATTTGGTGGGTCTGAGAATAGGTCGTAGGCTATTTTTATTATCGCTACTCTTCGCAGACGTAGTCGCAGGCTGCAGTTAGTACAGCTAGTAATAATTTAAAAGGATTGGTAAGGTGTTGGGTAACGTCCCGAATTTACCACGAGCTATATTATTATTTCCCTCTTGAATCTTTCGACGTTATTGATGAATTAGTATAGATATAAATTTTAATCAATGCAAAATCTTCGCTATTATTGTGTTTACTATCGTTAAAAAAGCATTTGTAAGCAGTAGGTAGTTGTTCATTTCCATCATTAACATTTTTGGGTTTTTCTTATTGATTTGACAATATTTCATTATAAGAAAACTTGAAAAATACTAGTACTTGTATTTTTCAAGTTTTTCTTATTAATGAAATATGTAATTATGTAACCTTTAAACGAGCAATTCTTGTATCTCAGAAACGACTCCAACGATTTCGGTGAAATTTGGTAAGTGGGGGTTTTCGGGGATGAAAAATTGATCTAGCTTGATCTTATTTCTGGGAAAACGCTTGGCACGGAGTTTCAGCCCGAGCGGAGCTCGGTCGCCCAGGTACTGTAAAATTACAACGTAAAACATTAGAAAACTGATGTTAACAGTTGCCATACTCAATCACTTTTCGTTAAAAATTATGACAGTTACGAAGTGATGCCCGCATTTAAATGTTTACACATCGTTGCACTCCATGATCTTATTTCTGATGTGGTTCCTTTTCAACACAAAACAAACGTTGTTCGTCGAAAACAGTTTGGAAACTACTGATCCAAAGTATAGGGTTATTGAGTATTAATTTATACTGTTTCGGAGGACACGCGGGCAATCTGGATCGGTCATAACACAGTATAATGTCATTGGTTATAATTGATGCGCGCCATCTGTCGTTGCGTGAGGGTACTAACGTGATAGCGATGTTTATCGCTACTTGAGTACGCTATTATGGGTTCTGTTTCGTATTGTATGATACTTGGGGATAATTTGGCTAAATTATGATCGAAATGGTTTCAACCAAATAAGATTTAAGTCTCAATTAAAACTTTCAAAGTTTTTTCTTTTTTTTTAGAGGTTGCCAACGGGACCCTATTACTGAGACTGTCCATGATATAGCCATTAATTTTAGAGTAATGCGGAAAAGTAAAATGTCGGACGGTAAAATTACGAGCCTAGTGCACAAGCTAGTATTTAAATTTTAAGGCTTAAGGCATGACCGTAAAAAATCGGATGCCGGACAGTAAAATTCCTTGTAATGCACAAGCGCCCTTATTGTTTTTTCTGATAAAGGAACTGTCGTAAGATATGGTAAAGCACTTACTTGGTCTACCTTCTACAACAAACTGTGCAGATCTTCAGCAATATCCCAATCAGCATCAATTACCCCTTTCCAAGCCAGTTCCCAATCAAGCGCAATCAAACGGAGACGTTTGCAAGTTCGCATTCCAATCGGCGCAATATGCAAAGGAGAATCATGTCGAGTATGCGGCTAACGCAGAACCGATATCTAGTGGTGAGGTGTAAAGCTAAATCTTTCAGGTAACAAACATTTTAGTGTAAAAGATTAATCAACATAAACAAATTATATTTTATACGTACACACACACACAGAGCTCACAAAATGCTACATCTAATTTACACTGGTTTGTTAAAAAAAAAATTAAACAATGACTCTTGTTTGTACACCAGAAAATAGTAAGCGACACAGAAAACAGGTACCTACATAGAGAGAAATAATCAGGAATTACCTACATTTAATTTAATTATTCGCGGCACATTATTGGAGTTACAAAAACTGTCATATTTTGATACTGACTTTTTATTAAGTACGAGGGGCGTTCAATATAAAGTGAGAATGAGATGCAAACTCTTTTAATATTACGAAATTAAATACTGGCCGGTAAAGCTAATCTATCTAGCTGATTGCTATGAAATAAAAAAGTAACTGTCTTTTGTTTAAAAAAATATACGGTAATTTCTTTGCAATGCTATTGAGTACGTTAGCGAAAATGGAGAAAATTGAACTGCGCGCCGTTATCAAATACTTGTGTTTGAAAAATTTTTCTACGGACCAAGTCAATTTGGATTTGCGGGACACTTTAGGGTCTAATGCTCCTCCGTATTCGACAGTCGCACGTTGGTGCGCCGAATTTAGACGTGGAAGAACATCGACAATGGACGACCCCCGCTCCGGACGCCCTACTACAGCAGTAACTGAAGAAATTGTGAAAAAAGTCGAAAACTCAGTTTTGGCGGATCGTCGTGTCACGGTTCGTTTTATTGCTGAAAATGTAAAGATTTCAACGGGGAGCGTGCATAATATTTTACATGAACGCTTGGGTATGAAAAAGGTATCTGCGCGTTGGGTACCAAGAATGCTTACTGACACGCAAAAACAAACTAGACTAGAGATTTGTCAAGAAGCTTTGAACCTGATGCAGCAAGACCGGGAACTTTTTTTGGCGCGATTTATAACAATGGACGAAACAAGGCTCCATCATTACGACCCTGAAACGAAACTGCAGTCTATGACATGGAAAAGGCCATCATCTCCAACTCCGAAGAAATTCAAGGTGGGCCCATCTGCCGGTAAGGTCATGGGCTCTGTTTTTTGGGATGGTAAAGGGGTATTAATGATTGAGTATCTCGAGCATGGAGCCACTATTACGGGCACTTTATACGCCAAACAAATAGCAACATTGCGCAATGAGATCCGCGAAAAACGGCGAGGTAAACTCTCGAAAGTTGTGCTGTTCCACCAGGACAATGCCCCGGCACACAAGTCCGCCGTTGCAATGGCTGCAATTCGTGATGCTGGGTTCGATATCCTTAAGCATCCTCCGTATTCACCAGATCTCGCTCCCAGTGATTTCTACCTGTTTCCGAGATTGAAACAATACCTGAGAGGCCAGAAATTTGAAGACGACGACGCGGTAGTCGCTGCAGTACAAGATTTTTTAAGTACTCAAGATGAGACGTTTTTTAAAAATGGAATTTTAAGTTTAGAAAAAAGATATACTAAGTGTATTATGCTAAAAGGTGACTATGTCGAAAAATAAAATGACATTTAGTAAAAGTTGTTTATAACATACTCATTCTCACTTTTTATTGAACGCCCCTAGTACCTACTTAAAGGGCCTTTTACAATGATTGTGAACTCAATATTTACTATTGTGTATGAAAAAGAAAAAACTTTTCTTTATTCCATGCAATAAAATGCCATCTATAGGTAGTATCTATTGAATTACTAAATCATTTATTTTCAAAGTTAACGAAAAAAAAGATGGTGTATAATTTTCAGTAGGATTCGTAACTGCACATATTGTCGTCCTCTGGGAAGACGGTGCAATGGCGAGATACAAATTTATACACCATTACACTGTCGGTGCTAAAAGGGAATTTATACGTATCGGTAGACAGTCGGGCTGCTTTAAAACTGTAATGGCGATAAAGCGAAGAGTACCTCGATGTATTACATTTTTAAGTAGAAATAATTTCGTAGGTGACAGTTTGGTACCCAAGGAGTGCCGCTAGGAGCCGAGGTTGTGAAGCAAGGGGATTTATTTATTTTGGTTTAACAACAGGTATATAATATTCATATTCATATTCATTATTTTATTAATAAAATTAAAAAATTCACATGTCAAATTATCATACGTATAAATTCATAAAATTACAATATATATTAATTGATGATATTAATAATATTCATCATTCCATTTAAATAAAAAATAATAATTAATTCAATACAAGAAATAATCAAAACAATCTAAAATAAATCAATTATAAAAATTTCAATTACAACATAAAAATTAAATTAAAATTAAATCATCATTATTATTATTATTATATTCTGACATGTCATTAAAAGCTAGAATAATATAAAAAATAATAACAGAAAAATAACCCAATAACAGGCCATTACAGTAAGCATCTAATCATTCATCATTTATACTATTCGATGATTTTTTTTCTTTTCCTGTCAACTGTATTTCCTGTGTATCGAATATGTGTAAATAAACATCTCTCTCTCTCTCTCTCTCTCTCTAATTACAAATTACAATCCATGATAGTGAGGAACGTAGCTTAACTATAGGTAAATGTTAACACTTAAATAGCAAGATTAAACAATATAAAATACGAGAAAATAATATAAAAAAACTAGCAATAGCCTTTTATGTAAATTTAACAAGAAATCAAAAGGTTAAAGTTAAAAACTACTTATTAAAAATACGTTTGAAGTAAAAAAATGCACAGTATGAGAAGTTTCAAATTCGTACTAAGCCAGCGTGAGAACTATTATAGCCTATTCTCTAATTGGGATGTATAAGCTGGAGATGACCATCGGGTAAGTAGTGGTATTGAAAAGAAATAAAATCACCAACGCGATACAAAAGGAACTGTATTCAAATCCCTTGGGGAAAAAGTCCGTAGTTTAAAATGCGGAACCGTGGCAAGCAGAGAACACCCCCGCCTCCTCGGATTATCTGAAAAATATTTTCAATATCCGCAACTTAACGTAGTGGCTTTGGAAACAGAAGGTTTGTATTAAATTATTACAATGTCAACATTTTTTTGAGCATTGGGTAAACTGAGAATATTCGTGAAAATGTTTGAAACTAAATACTAAGTAGGGCTCGTGACGTAACGTAGTAACGTCTCAATTTCCTAGATTTCAAAAGGACTAAGTGTCAAAATACCTAAATTCCAGAATGCCCAACTTTTTTCCTTTGCCTTTGTGCAGTTTTCAGTTTAAGTTATTTTGAAATGTTGTTGTATCTGTGATTTGGTATTTTAAGGAAATGTACATTTCAATAAAAGTCAAAGTTATTACGACATTTGTTAATTTTAGGAATGAGGCAATTTTGATACCGGGCCTATGTTCAGCAGTGGACGTCTTTCGGCTGCGATGATAAGTGTGATGAATCTCGTAATAACAGTTGAAAGGGTTTATGTGACACTTGGCATACAGATAAACAAAGATATGGATCTAATCTAATGTGTATTTTTATGCATAATTTTTTAAAGGTTGGAGTAGTATATTGTAGGCTAGTATAGTATATTGTATATTGTAGGCAATAGCAACCTAAATTCTGGAACGGCCCAACACGGTTTGCGAGCGGTAATTCAATCATTTGTGAGAGGATAGGGATGGGCTGAGTTTGGGAAGAGCCTTACTTTCCTGTTAATTCACTTTGCAAATAAACAAATAAGGCTCATCCCAATCTCAGCCCAAACCTCTCGCAAACCAGTGATTTTTGGCGTTCCTGAATAGCAGTTCATCCCTATCCTCTCGCAAACGATCGAATTACCGCTCGCACACCCTGTTGGGCCGTTCCTGAATTTAGCCCCTGTTTTGGGTCTACTGTTTCCTTTAACCTTATACGCTCCATGCAAGGCAACTGCGCCAATATGCGTCCGATACAAAGCGCTGCGTTTTTGTTCCGCATGGAAATGAGGATCAGACGAAGAAACTTCCGATTTAGTTGGAATAAGTTTTTGTGTTTACGCGAGATTTATTCAGCGCTTGAACGCGAACTCGAGACGGAAAAGGATATCAGGAGATCGCAAAATCCGTCTTTATTACTGGAAATCATCATCATCATATAGGCCTCTCTCAAGGCTAGCTAAACACATCGGTCCTGCGCCATCCGCATCCAACACGTTCCAGTCGTCGCTCCTTCTTGTTGGAGGTCTGCCTTCACTGCGTCTTACGGTTCAGACCGCCACTCGAGAACCTTTTGGCCCCATTAGACATCAGTTCTACGAGCGACGTGCCCACCCACTGTGTTTTGTTTGTTAAAGTATGAAAATGGATAAAAGAGGCAGACTGAGGCTTACTGTACTGTGTTCTGGGATATAAATACATTTGATTTGATTTGAGGTCTTTCGCCTGAAATGATGATAATGAACAAACAAAACTACAACATACACATTAAAAGCAATATTGTTTATCAAAACCTAGCTCATCAAAACCTCGCAAACTCATTTACGTGTAATCTTTCCGAAATCTTATTACGCCCGCAAAAGGGAGCTAACAAATGGAGGCCGCGCTAAAACAAGTTAGTTTAACAAGCAAATTAATTATCCTAACCCTTAACTATGTATTGTAAATAGTTTCGTAGATCTGTCCGGATATTCGACCGACCAATTTAGTTTGGAGCTGTGTACTTTGAGTTCTTTTAGGGTCAGGCCGCACTGGACGAGAGCTGTTCATCTACCCGCTCGAGTCTCAAAGGGCTAACAAATTTAGCTCATTTAGGCTCCAAGTGCCTGTCAAGCACCAGGCAGGTGTTCCTGCGCTCCGATTTCTGGCCGAAGGGTGTAGTGTTCCGTCGTTTTAGGGAAGCGACCAGACGTCCTTCAAAAATCCGTAATTAGATATTGTGTTTGTTTTATTTAAGTATTCTTGTCTTTTTATTTGTATTTTTGAATTTTATAGCGCATTGGTGATATAGGTCTATAATGCTGTCATTTTTATTGATGAATAAAATAAAAATAAAAAAATAAGCCTAGTGGTTCACCATCAGAGCACAGGCTATGTCAAAATGAGATGACTTGGGATATAGTTCCCATGCGGGCCCGGTGTGAATTAGAAACTAAACGCACTTGAATTTTGTCGCAGAATTTATGCATGTTTCTCACGATATTTTTCTTCGCCATAAAGCTCATGATAAAAGCTATCACGATTTATTTATTACGACTAATGGTTCATAACCATCATTATTATGGTTAAGACGAGAAAAAAAACATACCCATTTTACGTGTTGTTGAGGTATAGTCGACCAAGAAACTCCATTACCACCCTAAAGTTCAATGTCAGTTGTATGACTTAAGACATCAAAGGCTATTTTCACTTACAAGTCAATGTGACAATCAGCCTTATTGTTTTTACTTTGATGTAGGAACTGTCACAAAAAATGATAAAGCACTTCCTTGGTCGACTATACCTACTTAAAAAAAAACACCACTAATTATAATTCACGTGGTTAATATACTCAATCAAAATTACAGTTTCCGTCTTTAATGTAAGTCAAAAACAGACAGACGAACATGGCGAAACTATAAAAGTTTCTTGTTGGATTATTGAATTGTAAAAAAAGTTTTCGTAAATTTAATTGGCTAAGTAAATTTTTTGAAGAGATGCTAATTATATTTTTTTTTTCGACAGTGGTCGACTTCACCAACAAGAAACTGCAGCTGTTTTATTTTTATCTCCTTTTATTTATTGGAAATATTTTTTGAAGTGTTCCAGATGACATTTGTGAGATTTTATGGCTGACAAGCGGTTCGTGCTCAGTACTAAGAAGAAATAGAAAAAAAACGAATTCAACTGTCGCTTCTGTCAATGTCAAATGAAATCTAACCATTTGCGTTTCGTTTGCTTTGCATTGTCCAAGAAGCAGTTTCAAAATAGTGATCGAAAGTATTAAATCGTGATCCAATTATTGTGCATAGGTCGTGGAGAAATGCGGTAAAATTTAAAGTCTGGATTTTATGCGGAGGTCGATAAAAATAGTCAAAAAATCACACTGAGCACACCAAAACGCAAAGTAAACGAAACGCAAACGATTGGACATTGACAGCAGTGACAGTTCACTTCGGTTTTTTTTTCTGTTTCTACTAAGTTCTGAGCACGAACGACTTGACAACCATAAAATCTCACAAATGTCATCTCAAACACTCAAAAAAATATTTCCAGTAAACAATAGGAGATAAAAATAAAACAGCTGCAGTTTCTCGATCTCCGGAACGCCGACTGTCGAAAAAAAATATAATTAGCACCTCTTCAAAAAACTTTACTTAGCCAATTGATGTTGGTCCCACGCTGGTCTCAACTGTTATTTCTTTGATTCAGCATAAATCAAAGCATTATTATCATTGAATACTTACTTAATCGAAAAGCTTATCGCTACGCTTACCAATGACAGTGCGACCTTAGCCGTAAGGTCACTGTTTTACGGGGATTTTCGGTGAAATTTGTTAACTGATTGTTCATTATAATTCGTTGAAAGGTATTGTTTTAGTTCGAAGCTTGGTTTTATGCTCGTAAACTTCGCTTTTTAGTGTAGGAAGTTCATTATGATCACGTAATCAATTAAAATAAAAGCTGTTGCGACCTATTGTTTCCCAAGCAGATGGTCGTGGGTTCGAGCTCAAGCTTTTTCTCTGACTTTTTCGGAATTTACGTTCGAAATTGCATTTCAAAATTTACCATGAGTTTTGCGGTAAAGGAAAACACCGTGAGACCTGCACTGTGCCTGAGAAGAAATTCAATGGTGTGTGAAGTTCCCGATTCGCACTGGGCCCGCGTGAGAACTGCACCCAAACCCTCTCATTATGAGAGGTCTGTGCCCTGTAATAGGACGTATTTAGACTGGGATTATGATAATAATGATGAGACTGGCGAGGTTTACAACTCACAGAACCGCTGGTTTAATCTGCCAGACCAGACCTTAACGGGTTCAAAATTGATGAGCGAAATCCTGCTGCGGTCTAACCACAAGTGATGAGGCTGGTGCAAATTGCGTTGAGACATTGTTTGGATGCCTTTGTTCTATGTGCGCCTGGTACTTAAAGCTGGCGTTTGTTGTTTTTGTTTTTAACTGTTTAAAGTACCTACTCAGAAACGTGAATTAATGATTTAATTTTATGGCACTCCGCCTTTGCATACTGAGAGGAGGCCTGAACCGTGCAGTGGTACATAGGCTGAGAAGATAATGACGATGATGATGATGATGATGATTATGATGTTGATAATGATGATGATGATGATGATGATGATGATGATGATGATGATGATGCTGGAAACATACAAGACGTGGCCAAGTGGTTTGACCTATGGTCTCTTAAGCAGAAGCTCGGGGGTTCGAATCCGGCACACCTCGCCTTTATCAGAATTCACATGTGAAATTACCTCTTTAAAATTTTACCACGAGGTTTGCGGTTTTTAGGATTCCGTACCCAAAGGGTAAAACGGGACCCTATTACTAACGATCGCTTTAGCCTAGTTGGTTGTGACCCTGCCTACGAAGCAAGAGGTCCTGGGTTCGAATCCCGGTAAGGGCATTTATTTGTGTGATGAGCACGAATATTTGTTCCTGAGTTATGGATGTTTTCTATGTATTTAAGTATTTATTTATCTATCTATATAAGTTATGTTTATCGTCGTCTAGTACCCATAGTACAAGCTTTGCTTAGTTTGGGACTAGGTCGATTTGTGTAAGATTGTCCCCTAATATTTAGTTATTTTATTTTATTTATTTTATTACTAAGACTCCGCTGTCCGTCCGTCTGTCTGTCTTTCCATCTGTCACCAGGCTGTATCTCATGAACCGTGATAGTTAGACAATTGAAATTTTCACAGATTATGTATTTCTGTGGCCGCTATACCAACAAATACTAAATAAACAAAATAAAATAAATTATTAAGGGGCTTCCGTACAACAAACGTGATTCGACGCGCACTCGGTCTACTTAGAAAACAGTTATGTATTAGGCATTTTGCCAAATTGCCGTAGAAATTCCCTAAAAATCATGCCTTTAAATTTAATTAATTAACACTCTGCAATCTTGTTTAAAGTTAAAATTATTATCCCGCAGAAATGCATTATCAGTATTTTAAGCATCCTTTGGTGGTGTATGAAGTTCCTAACCCACACTGGGCCCTCGTGGGAACTACGGCCCAACGACTCCCATTCCGAGAGGATAGTATAGTAGCCGTATAGGCTGGGATGACGATGGCAGGATTCACCCTATTAGTGTGGAGCGATACCGTAGTTTTTAAACAACGACGTAGATGTTCCGTGAACGTGACATTTGTGGGGCGGCGATCACGTACGGCGCATACTTACGTAAGACAGGATGTCTTGGAGAAGTTCAGTATCGGCTTGTGCGATGCGTGGAACAGGAGAAATGGAAAAATGGACATGTTGTCGCTTGTAACTCTTTTTTGTACAGACGTCTTATTTTTTCCCATTTTTTTTTTGTTTTGTGCCTGAATGTAAGAATAGGAAAGTTTGTACAGGAAATTTGATATAAAATATAAAATAAAATAGAATTAATTTTCTAACTGTGAAAGTGTGTCTGTCTGTCTATCTGTCTGTTACCGCTCAACCGGTTTAAATGAAATTTAGTATATAGATAGTTTGAGTCTCGGGAAAGGACAGGATAGTTTTTACCCCGGAAATTACCCTTTAAAGGGATGAAAGGGGGGTGAACTTTTGTAAGTAAAATTAATAACCGCTTAACCGATTTAGACGAAATTTGGTAATTCGATGCATCCTTGCTCGCTTGCATGCATGTTTGCTTCTATGCCTGCCAGAATGCCTGCTTGCATGCCTCCCTGCATGCTCGCTAACATGCCTGTTTGGATGCTTGCTTGCATGCTTGCTTGCTTGCTTGCTTGTATGCTTGAATAAAATAAATAATGAGACGATTGACACCGATTGCTCTAGTCCCAAATTAAGCAAAGCTATGTACAGTCGACCTCAGGAGTCGCTGAATGCTTTAGTATTTTGTCACTTTCACTTACGGTAGTTGGATTAATCTACAAAAGTTTTACAAATAATGACGGAAGAATATGAGTAGCAATTTTATAAAATGATGGTCCCAAAGAAGATCAGCGCCTTTCGCAAGATCGACACTTTGCTGATTTGGGACTACTTCGTGGTATGCGCATTTTTGTATTCCTCTCTTTTTTTGAAATGGTTTAATATCACGTTTCTTTCTAAAATAGAATCTTTGGCTAATATTATTTCGTGAAGTAAGCGAACCACGTTCTCAATCAAGAGGTCGATGTTTTAAAAAATGTATCTTAATTCACTACTGGACAGGAGATCACCAACTTCGTGGCACTTACAAAAATTAAACCCTGCCGCCGCTTAACGCCGCCGTAAATGTGGCAATCTCCCGCAATATCCGAAGGCTATATGCCGTTTTATGGCATTGCCAGTAATGGCAACATTGCTGCCTTCAATCGTATAGCTCTAGCGCCTGAGGCTTGCGAAAAATTGGTGTGATTAACGTGTAATCTATTACAACTTGAGATTGTAGTAAGACATGAAAGGAAGAAAAGAAAGAAATACATTTATTTACAACAAGACAAGACATAATCAATATTATTTATTACAAAAAGACAACATGAAGGGTAAAGATAGTGTGTCATTGCGGTTGCAAATCGGACACTGGCTCAGCATAATGCTGAGGCGTTTATATCATCCACCTAGCGCTGATTTTCAGCCAGCATGGTCGGTGACACTTGGATCGCTGTATGTAAAAGTGCAACTAGGTAGAAACTTGCTGTAAAAAGAAACAGCACAAGTTTAAAAATAACAAGTGTGCAGCTTATGCTGACGCCGACACCTATTGTCACAAACTTCTACGACTGTGTTTTATGTTTAATATGTAGGATTAAATTTGTTTCATTTGTTTTTTTTGTGACAATAAATTGTTTTTTTTTCTTTCTTTCTTTCTTTACGCTTTGTAAACCTGCAAAGTAATACTTTTTATGTTTGGAAAAGGTTATTAATTGTGGCTTTTCATCACACGCCGACAGTATATTACTACACATTAATAGCTACATAGCTAGCTGTTAGTCTGTGGAATCGGTTGCCGAGTGAAATCAGGCAGTCACAGTCGGTTGGTCAGAGTATTATGAAACTCGTGTCGCGACATGATTAGCGACAGTTTGTATAGCGAACGACAGAGAACGTACATTTTGTGTGAAACGTGGTAGAAGTCGGGTCAGTGAATTTTTGTCCAGGTTTATCTCGCGCAAACTATAGCCATCTTCCGGCGTCGCTTAAGGGCGTACTGGCTTGACAGTTCCTCCTGAATAGAGACAACCTCTATTGTATTCTCTGTTTAGTGTTTATGCGTATATTAATGTATTTATGTAATTTTTATGTAGTTAGTCTATTTATGTTGATATATTATGATATGTATTAGTCTTCTGTATTCATGATATATTATATTAGTGTGTACTAGCGTGTATTCTTTGTATGTTTGTGTATTGATTATGTTAAGTTTATTGGTTTGGATTTACTTTTGATTTCGACTCTTTTTACTCTGCATTGTATGCCTACTCTTGTCTCTGGTGTCCTGTCAATCGTTCAAAGGTTAACTGGAAGAGATCCCTTTAAGGGATAAGTTCGCCTTTGTACATAATGTTTCTCTTGTTAACTGTTAATTTTCATGTTTTACGTACAATAAAGAGTTTTACATACATACATACATACATAAGACTAAATAATATAAGACTAACTACTTAGCTGTTGCCCGCGAATCCGTCCGCGAAGAATAGGGGTGGGTAGGTATAAAAAATAGTTATTATAGTATTACGTCCCGCTTTTCTTGGAATGATCGGAAAAAGATTTATAATACTAGTGGCGTTAAGCTATTTGAAACTAGAGATTGCTAATGCGGATCGAAATTATTTTCAAACAAGCTTTACTCGATGTAGTCACTGTAGGGAGGGACAGTACTTCTACCATGAGTTACACTAGTTTACAGTGACCGTACTCGCTAGCGACAGCGTAAATGATTTGTATGGAGAATTGTACTTCCGTAAGTGACCGCTAGAGGCGCTGTACACAATTCTCCATACAAATCATTTACGCCGTCGCTAGCGAGTACGGTCACTGTAAACTAGTGTAACTCATGGTAGAGGTACTGATATTTAGTCAATGTAGTCACTGTAGACATAGATATATATTTGTTCTTGTCTGTACAAATACAAATATATTGAAACAATATAATTTAAGTCCTTTGTGTTCAAAACTAATGGTATCAAACGGAGACGGTTATTTGACGTGCCGGATTATCCAGCCGGTTATTTGCCCGGGTACGGTAAACTATACCGGATATCCGTTTATCAATACTCTCCCTAATAAGGGTGTATGTCCTTTCTCGTGTGGTTTGTGGGGCCTGATTTGCAGCGATTATTTTAGTTATTAAACTATATAGGAACACGCATTTTTTTATATTTTTTTTCATAAATTTGTGTATAATTCTTATTCACTTTTACTTTGTTTTATAAAGTCAGTGTAAAGCTTTTATTTTTTTTAAAAAAAAGCCTTATTAGTGGGTTTGACGTAAAGCCTCTCGAGAAAAGAGTCGTTTATTCATATTTTGGCTTATATTTCCGACTTTTTTATGTTTTGAGTGCGAATATTTGTAGGCGAAAGAAAACGCCGAGAAAAACGTGTAACTAGAGATTATTACTATTATTATTAATTACTTTTATGTAAGTCTTTACCTGCATGGTTGTACTTTAGTTTATTTATTTATTTCAAGTTTTAATAATAAGTTTACAGTCAGAGACCAACACACTTACTATTATAACGAACAAAGAATAAAAAAAATGGAATTAAATAAAAGTTCAATCCAATGGGACAATTTTACCAGCGTCTAGTTTGAGAGCTAAAGATATTTCTATTCAAGTTGTTGTCAGGCGCTGTGCCGTCAAATGACCACAAGGGTAGAGTTAGTTTGGGATACCTACAACAACAATAACAAAAATTGACAACTTTATTTATGTTTAAATGTTTATTTGGATACAAACGGTACAATATGGCTAAAAAAAATATAAATCTTAAATTATACATACATATACAGATTAGGACGAAAAGTACATTATAGTAGGTGCATATTAGAACGTCACGCTGTTACTGGCACCCCGCCTTACCCGCCACATACGCGTATATTATAAAGCCGCGGTCACACTAACGGCGGCCGATTACAAGGGTCCTGACATTTATGTGGGTAGTTAATTGTTAACTCACCCAAATTGGATTAACCGGTTACTATGTTAATTTTTAACAAGACCCTATAATTGATATACTACGGTGTTAGTAATTAGGTCCTGTGAAATGTTGCGGTTACGTTTCGCTTGTGGGAAACATAGACATTTAAAGGACGAAAGAAATATAAAGATCTTTCCGTTTGTGGAATGCCGTCAACCGAGTTGTGTACAGTCAGCTGCAGAGAAAAGGTACCCCCTGTAAAGGCGGTACAGTAAGATTATTTCCACTTTGGCACTCTGTAATTCTCGACATGCATCGAGAGAGATCGGCAGTGCAATACTTAGGCTGAAGTTTTGTTATTAATTCCATTAAATAGGTTTGCTTATTTTTTGTGATTAAATTCTAGGATTTTTTTAGACGGCCGGATAGCCTTGTTGTTAGAGAACCTGACTACGAAGCTTGAGGTCCCGGGTTCAATTTCCGGTCGGGGCAGATATTTGTGTGAAAAAAACGAATATTTTGTGCTCGAGTCTTGGATGTTTTGCTTAGTTTGCGACTAGGTCAATCGGTGTGAATTGTCCCGTGATATTTTTTTTTATTTTTTTTATTTTTTTTTTTATTTTTTTTTTATTTTATTTTATTTTATTTTATTTTATTTTATTTTATTTTATTTTTTTTTATTTTATTTTATTTTATTTTATTTTATTTTATTTTATTTTATTTTATTCTATTCTATTCTATTCTATTCTATTCTATTCTATTCTATTCTATTCTATTCTATTCTATTCTATTCTATTCTATTCTATTCTATTCTATTCTATTCTATTCTATTCTATTCTATTCTATTCTATTCTATTCTATTCTATTCTATTCTATTCTATTCTATTCTATTCTATTCTATTCTATTCTATTCTATTCTATTCTATTCTATTCTATTCTATTCTATTCTATTCTATTCTATTCTATTCTATTCTATTCTACTCTACTCTACTCTACTCTACTCTACTCTACTCTACTCTACTCTACTCTACTCTACTCTACTCTACTCTACTCTACTCTACTCTACTCTACTCTACTCTACTCTACTCTACTCTACTCTACTCTACTCTACTCTACTCTACTCTACTCTACTCTACTCTACTCTACTCTACTCTACTCTACTCTACTCTACTCTACTCTACTCTACTCTACTCTACTCTACTCTACTCTACTCTACTCTACTCTACTCTACTCTACTCTACTCTACTCTACTCTACTCTACTCTACTCTACTCTACTCTACTCTACTCTACTCTACTCTACTCTACTCTACTCTACTCTACTCTACTCTACTCTACTCTACTCTATTCTATTCTATTCTATTCTATTCTATTCTATTCTATTCTATTCTATTCTATTCTATTCTATTCTATTCTATTCTATTCTATTCTATTCTATTCTATTCTATTCTATTCTATTCTATTCTATTCTATTCTATTCTATTCTATTCTATTCTATTCTATTCTATTCTATTCTATTCTATTCTATTTTATTTTATTTTATTTTATTTTATTTTATTTTATTTTATTTTATTTTATTTTTATGAGAAAACACGAACCTTTACGGTTAAAACTGAGACGTCCCGAGTGTCAAAGTGGAAATAATCTTACTGTAACCACACCGGGGGTGTACCTTTTCGTTGCAGATGACCGTACTTTTGTTTCAATGTAAGAATTTCTAAAACGATTTATGTATGTGCCATAATTTCATAATTTGCCATAATTTATCGTTTTCCATAATTTTCATTCGACATAATTTAATTTATTGTATTGTTTTCTTTGTGGTGTGTGGATTGTATTGTATTGTTTTGTAAAATTAAGATGATGATGATGATGACGACACAAATATATACCTATTTGCGGTCACCGCAACTATTAATACAAATAAGACAAAATCACAACAATCACATGGATAACGAAACATGTACCCAAGTTACCCAACATCGTAAATGGTTCGACACTTGTACTTGGCCAGTTTTTACTACAATTTATTTAATAGAAAAGCATGAAACACTCGTCATTATCGATCGCCGACACGGCAGCATACTTAACCGAGTTTTATCATTATTTCTGTCATTACGACCTCGTTACAATTGGAGGGCCTCATTAGGGAATCATTAGAACACACTCCAATCGGTGAGAATGACAGAAAAATAAATCGGTAAAATATAATTTGATTTTTTATTCGCTGCTTATTTTTACTTGGATTTGTTCTATTCACTGTTGGTTGTCGTTCGGGTGATTTTTCTAGAACAGTGTTTTTCAAACTGTGAGTTGCGACCCCCAGGGAGGTCGTTAAGTCTTAATCATTATCCCATTATCTTATTCCCGGGTAAAAAAACATGGCAAGTGCATCTAGGTCTTAAACCATAATAATACCTCTCCCCCTCCTTCAGTCTATTCCCTTTCCTTTTTCCTCTCCCTTTTAAGGCCGACAACGCACTGGCATCGCGTAAAGCGTTGCGGGTGTCTATGGACAGTGGTGATCATTTAACATCAGGAGACCCACTAGTTCGTTTGTCTGGCCTATAACATAAAAAAAAAATATATTTTAATGAGAAGGATGGGCTTGCTTATTTTTTTAAAATAAAGCTTTTAAAATCATAGTCTTCTTTTGAATAATTTATTGAATCAAGCGTTACTTTGCGGGGGTCCATATTAATGCACTGAAACAATCACTTTGCTCACCCGTGGCCTTATGATAGTTACGTTTACGCAAGAAATGCGTGTTCATGCTGTTCCTCCACCTCCACACTTTACGAACACACACCAACCACACAAACCCAACTATCACCACCACCAAACTACACTGACGCGTTTCGAACTCAACCACACCTCATCTTTAGAGTAGAAGAAGAAAGAACTCTGAAAATAAGCTCTGGTAAAGTCACCGACATATTTAGCTCGAAGAATCGCCAGACTCAAATGGCAGTGGGCAGGGCACATCGCTCATAGAACTGATGGCGATGGAGCAAAAAAGTTCTCGAGTGGCGTCCACGGACCGGAAGACGCAGTGTAGGTAGGCCTCCAACGAGATGGAGCGACGACCTGATTAAGGTTGCGGGAACGTGATGGATGTCGATGGCGCAGGACCGATCTGTATGGCGAGCTTTATCTTCTCTTCAATGCTAAATTGATGGATGCTACTGAACCAGTGAGATACACCTTTGGCCTCATCTGCACTTTTGATCAAGTGACACATGGGTCCGTCATGGGTATACATCTTTATCAACGTTTAAATTTATGGCAATGTATGGTCGGCAGAAAAACAAATACACTTAGTATTTTTAACCTTCACCTTCTAATATATAAAAATCTCGTATCACGGTGTTTCTTAAAGAACTCCTCCGAAACGGCTTGGCCGATTTTTATGAAACTTTTTTCTGTACACTCGGTAGGTCGGAGAATAGGTCGTAGGCTATTTTTAATTCCCATCCCCCCCTATTCTTCGCGGACGGAGTCGCGGGCAACAGCTAGTTTTGTATAAATATAAAAGGACTCTAAACATGTTTTGAAGGTTCGAATAGATTACTAAAATTTGTTTCATGGATTTTGCTTTCAATATTTGATGTCTGCGAGAATGTATCCATTTTAGAAGACCTTTTCACACTGACTGAGGTCGCAGGAAACTATTATTTAACTTTACAGATTATTTTGCATGGCAGCTAAATAAAATTGACATTCGTTGGGAAATTAAGCATGTATTATTTTTTTAAGTTTTATGACGTATTTAGAATATAAACCTCTTGTAGTTATACTGTACAGTTTACCGCAGTATAATTGAGTGTAAAAACAAAAAGAAATTAAACATTATTATTCAAATATTCGGATGTATTTATTTATTTTGCTACCCTTACCGAGTGCCATGAAATTCGAACGCTGGTACCGATGTTTAATCATAAGTCAGTATTACGTATATACAAAAAATGTAAACACACGTTCACTCAACTTGCTCCCGACTAAAATAGACAAAAAATCTCACAAAACGTTAATTTTTGCTTAAACATCGTCCGTCAATATTTCGCCTCACTGCAGCGATTCAATATTAGCACAAGTTAACGAGTTGCATGACCAGCTTTGCAATACTACACTCAGACCCATTAGCATAAGGTTAAAATTACTTTGCATCGGCGACTAATTATTTTGTTTAAATATTTGTCAATTACCGTCGAGTAGGGTTTGTTTGACATCGTGAGCGCGCCACGTTACGTTTGCGGCTCGATTGTATGGAGTTTCTTTGAAACCAGCTGTTGTGTGAAGTTTGTAAAATTATAGGGGTAAGATTTTGTTGGATTCGTAGGTAAAATAACAGTTTTGTTTGAATGTTCAGCTGCATTTGGATGAAATAGACTGTGAATGAATGCAAGTAAGTTTAAATCATCATCATCATCATCATCCTAGCCTATTAATACGTCCCACTGCGGAGCATCCTCTACGAATGAGACAGCTTGCGTCGTAGTTCCGACGAGGGTCCAGTGCAGATTGGAAACTTCACGCACACAATTAAATTACTTCTCAGGTGTGTACAGGTTTCCTCACGATGTTTTCCTTCACCGTAAAGCTCGTAGTATATTTCAAATTAATTTCGCACATAAATTCCGAAAAATTCAGAGGTGCGAGCCGGGTTTTGAACCCTCTGCTTGAGAGGCCATAGGTCAAACCACTAGGCCACCACGCCACGGCTTTGTAAAATATTCAGTAACGTTTTTACAGCATCTAGAAGACCCCTAAAAACTTTAAAACTCTGTAGCAACACTTTATTTTTATTGTGAGCTCGTCGCGTACCGTACGTAGCGACCGCGACGCCGCGTGCTACGCTGTAGAGGTGCTACGCTTCTACGACGACAAAACTTTTGTTAAATATTTTTAACTGTTATTTTTTTAACAAATAATTATGTCGGTGTGAAAATTCTATTTCAATTACAAATAAAATTTCCCATTTCAATATTTAGTACGATCGTACAGGTTTGCTCTTCAAATAAATTCATATGCAGTTAAAATGTTTTTATACTACTAAAACCGGGATTCGAAGCTTCGTAGTCAGGTTCACTAACTACCAGGCTATACTGGTATCTAAAGTACAAACCTACGCATACATTGAAAGTTAAATAGAAGCTCGTAAAAGTATATATCCTGATCTATTTTAATGAACAAAAAAAATTGAGTCTAAAATTTTCTGTGTAATAATGCTGGGGCGTGAAATTTTTAGTATCCTATTAGCTCGCCTCATTCGCTTTTCATTCAATTCTTATTTCATCTCATTCTGTATTCGTCTTCGTCTTGTTCGCTATCCGTCACTATCTCTTTTGGTCAAATTCTGCAACTTGTCTATCTGTCTGCAACCTATCGTTTTTTGTCACGGTCTTCCTTGGATTCATTCGTCGTTCTTCCCTTTCGTTTTTTGTCTCATTTACTTATTGGGCAAAATTTTTTTTTTTTTTTATTGATATTGGGAAACAAACAGCGAAAAATAACATTTGTGATTATTTTAAATTAAGATAATACAAAAGCCAAAGTAGTTTCCACTAGTGAATTATAACATTATGGTTGCTCAAAAAGACTTAGTTTTTACAATAAAATTGACTAATTACATTACTAAAATAATAAGGGAAATATTTATGTGTATATAAAGTAAAAGCAAAAGCAATAAAGTACCATGCACAAATTCAGCCAACAAAAGGCGAGTTCAAACGACTCAACTTATCACAGTTCATAATAATATGTAATCATGCTCATGACTTAAATTAAATTAATTAAATTATAATTAGATAACCTTGTTATTTTTTCTTCATATTTTAAACTTTTTTTTTTTAAATAATTTTATTATCTTTTAAGAGACTAATTTCGATACTTTTGGTGCTGGTAAATAAATGTTCGTAAGTAAATGAGTGACGAGTTCTTGAGTGGAGACCACGGATCGGCAAACGTGGCGTGGGACGTCCTCAGACTCGGTGGAGCGATGATCTTCGCAAGGCGGCTGGCAAGAGCTGGATGAGAGTGGCCGAGGATCGTGCTCAGTGGCGTGCCATGGGAGAGGCCTATGTCCAGCAGTGGACGAACATAAGCTGATGATGATGATGTAAATGAGACAAAAAATAAAAGGGAAGAACGATCAATGAGTCCAAGGACGTAAAAATGACTACGACTTATTAAGAGAGAGACAAGTTACAGAATTTGACCAAATAAGATAATGACGGATGGGCCATTCTACTTTTCGTTGACCAGTCATTTTTTGTACTGTGCTCTTCAAATATTTTTTTTACAAAAACGGTAAAGTCCTCGGTTTAAATCATTAAAGATTTAAATAGGCACATAATTAAGCTTACATTTATAATTATCACTACGTATAAAAAGTAATCATTATTATCTATAAAGTAGGTAACGCAGTGGACATGCATGTCCCTGCCATTTGTATGGAAATTGATGTATTTTCCGCTGAGTTACCAATTTTTTCCACAAAATTTCTTTGAATTTAAAGTTTTATTGCTTTAAAACATTAAATTTAGGTGTTTCAGTTTGTATATAAGTTATTTACACTTGAAAAAAATCACCAGGTATGCCTTATATTTCACAAAAGATTAATGGTTACTTAAAAGTAGAACCCTTAAGAGTAGAAGGATAGCGAACAAGACGAAGTGACGAATACAGAATGAGACGAAATTATAATTTAAACGAAAAACGAATGAGACGAGATAATAGGATACCAAATTTTTTGCAAAGAAACCTAAAAATCGCGTTAACCCTCTTCTTGATAGTCCAGCTAAGGAATAGAAGCGTTTAATAACTTCGACAGGTTTAGTAAACCCGGGGGAATCGAGTTGTCAGTACCCTTCGCCACTGTTGTGTAAGAATGCAGAACAGATGGCCGTTGGGGTCAAAAAGTTCTCGAATGGAGACCACGGACTGGCAAACGCAGCGTGGGACGTCCACAAACGAGATGGACGGACGATTTGGCGAAGGCCGCAGGTTCAAGTTGGACGCAAGTCGCTACCAACCGTAATGATTGGGCATCAATGAGGGAGGTCTATGTCCAGCAGTCATAGACGTCTTGCGGCTGAAATGATGATGATGATGATGACTGTTGTGCAACTAACCCTTAGATTAGGACTACTAATGCTTTAAAGACTACATCTGAAATAAAATATTTGCATTTAAATTTGAAATAACAGACATAAATCACATCAACAGTATTAAAATAATTGTCATCAAATCCTCTCCCCTTAATAGTAAAATTTTAAACATCGTGAAAGTACTTGCTTACCGGTTAAGCCGGTTAATACCGGTTAAAAGGTTCCGCCCGGCACGGTTACTGTTATCCGGTGACGGTTATTATAATACCTGTTGACTGCAGTACTTATCAGATAAAGGGGGTTATCTGATAGTGCTAGTGGGTTTGAAAGACTTAGATTCAAAAGTTTGGTAAGTGTAGGTAGTTGGCAACCAAATTTAGCAGCAAATTAAACAATATTTTGGGATTTGTCATTTGAAAATACTTATTTGAGACTTCAGTATACCACCAGTATGTGCAACAATTAAAGTCACCGACATCAAGTGGCCGTGGGCACTGGCACATTGCTAGTAGAACTAATGGCCGATGGGGCAAAAAGGTTCTCGAGTGGCGTCCACGGACCGGAAGACGCAGTGTAGGTAGGCATCCAACAAGATAAAGCGACGACCTGGTTAAGGTTGCGGATCGCGTTGGATGCGGATGGCACGGGACCGATTTGTTTTGCGAGCCTTCCGGGAGGCCTTCGTGCAGCAGTGGACGTCTTTCAGCTGAAATTATGATGACGATACTTAAATACATTTTTATTAACGACCAGATGGCCTAGGGGTTAGAGAACCTGGCTACGAAGCTTGAGGTCCCGGGTTCGATTCCCGTGTCGGGGCAGATATTTGTATCAAAAATACGAATGTTTGTTCTCGGGTCTTGGGTGTTTAATATGTACTTAAATATATATCTATCTGTATAAGTATGTTTATCCCTTGCCTAGTACCCATAACACAAGCTTTGCTTAGCTTACTTTGGGACTGGGTCAATTGGTGTGAATTATTGTCCCGTGATATTTATTAATTTATTAAACAACCAAGACGAGCACAAATATTCGTATTTTTCATACAAATATCTATCCCGACCGGGAATGGAAGCCGCGACCTCAAGATTCGTAGCGTAGAAAGGGTCTCTAACCACTAGGCCATAAGCTTATAAACAGAGCGTGTTAAAAAAAAAATACACGTCGAATTGAGAACCTCCTCTTTTTGTTTTCATCGGTTGAAAAGCTTGTGGCTTTGTAAATGATCCTACCGCCCGCACTCATTTAAGTTATGTACGATAAAGTGCAAAATATTTATCGATTTAATCTTCTCATTTTATATACATACAGACACCTTAATTCTATGAGTATTAGAGCTTGGAACAGATTTATGAGCAAGTTGTATGCACCAATATTTTTAAACTTGATTACACATACATACACTACTATACACTTACTTACCTACTTATTATACTTGATTGTACATATTCGTCGATTTCTGTTACACAAAGACGTAACTTTAAAAAGCATTTTGCGGCCTTCCCCACACTGTCAATGAAATCAATTCCAAAATAGAGATTGAATTTTCCAGCATTGGTCTACAAAAAAGAATGACCGTAAACCATTCACCATTCACTCACTCAATGAACGGAATGGTGAACACCGTGAATATACGATAACTTTTGGGCTGGAGTTTGTACTTAAAAAAACTGTTTCTCCGGTAAACCCAATATTGGCTTTGTACTAGGAATGGAATCTTTGCGAAATCGAAATAAATTTAAAATATTACATAAAATAAAATATAAAAATAGTTTATTAAAAAATAAACCTAATAAACCCAATAAAATTTCACGGGATAAAACCGTAAAAATAAAAAAATTTAGTTAAAAAATAAAAATACAAAAGATACCCCATACCAATCTTGAAAAATAAACCTGTTATAACTATAAAAAAAAATTAAAACCCCCAACGAAATTATGTCTAAGATCCCTTCCGCAGCAAACAAAAGAGCTTGTAACTTTAAAACGGCTGGACCAATTTTGATTAAACATGTCTAAGAACCATCGCCAAGAATCCTGCTTTCAAATAAAAAAAAACCGCATCCAAATCGGTTCACCCATCATTTACGAGCTATGATAACATAGACATACACACAGACAGATACACAGACACACATAAACATAGCGGTCAAACTTATAACACCCCTCTTTTTGTGTCGGGGGTTAAAAATGACATTGATAAGAGATGCTGACCGATTTTTTTAAACTTAATACTTTACTCGATGGATGAAGAATTTATTTAGCTTTACCACAAATTTTAATTTCTTCGCAGACGAAGTTTTAAATAATATTATACGAGTATTCCATATTGACATAGGCTACTTTTTGTTCCTAAAAAAAATCCCACGGGACACACAAAGTTGCGGGTAACACCTAGTCATTTATAAGTTTAAAATCAGATCACCATCACCGTCAACTTAAATGATGGATGGAAGCATTACCATCCCCTCGCTAGTAAATTCCGGTTTAATTCCCAGCAGATACCCAGTTTATTATGATATCTGGTATCTGTTCACCCCTATTTAACTTATGACGCTATAGTTTAGGGATACGCTGATTTTTCAACCGACGAAAACAAAAGGAGGAGGTTCTCAAGACGACGTGTATTTTTTTTATGTATGATCACGCATAACTTTTTACAGAGTAGTCCGATTTTGATGATTCTTTTTTTATTGGAAAGCGTATATTCCGAGGGTGGTCCCATTCAAATTTGGATATAATACTCTTACCCTGAGGGTAGGAAAACAGAGGATGATTGACTAACTATTTACAGAGTAGTCTGATTTTCATAATTCTTTTTTATTGGATAGGGTATACCTTGAAGTCGGTATTATATAAATTTGGAAAAAAAAAATACCCCAAGGATGGGAAAAAAGTATAAAATAAAAACTTTTTAACAAAAAAATTAAACCGCCGAAAAAACTGAAAAGCAAAAAATAATACCTTTTTTGTTTGACCTTAATCTAGGTACCAGTTTGAAGTCGGTGCCTCAGCACTAGCCAGGAGGAGTGGACCTATAATCTTCTACCTGATTGGCTTCTATAACTCCTCCTGGCTCGTGCTGAGGCACCTACTTCAAACTGGTACCTAGATTAAGGTCAAACAAAAAAGTATTATTTTTTGCTTTTCAGTTTTTTCGGCGGTTTAATTTTTTTGTTAAAAAGTTTTTATGTGTTTTAGGAGCAAAGTAAGAATCTGTTTTTAGTTGGATAGGCGCGCTGATCTCCTTGATTTATTGGCAAGTTAAGAAGTAAAAAATCGTACTTACAATAATATTTTAAGTCTTGCAATTCGAATTTTACGCGCTTAATCGGGTTGACTTCTTATCAGGGTTCGGATGAAGAAAACTATGGATTCGATATTAAAACTAAAATTTAATTAATATTCATACTCATACTCATTCATTTAATTAGTCCCTTAATACTTTTATCTCTTTATATGGCTGACAGATCGAAACCTTCAATCGAAAGTTAACCTTACTTATATAATTAAAATTATTTTTGTAGTACGATGTGGGAAGTCTAGAATATACTACTAATCTAAGGTCCGTTAATATAGAACGTAATTTTTAAGTCACAAGTAGATTTTCAACCAATATAGAACCTGTTTTACTACAGAAAATATGGAAAAGGTCGCCATTATTATTATTAATACTCATTTTACAATACACACGCCATACTTTGTCAAGATTTTGACGCACCTATTCCTGTATATGGATATTACAAATTAGGAGCTTTCTTAATGTTCTTTTTTTTGTTGTGTGGTAGTTATTTTTTTTATTTAAAATATAATTTAATTCAATTCAAATTATTTACTTAATTTACAATTTACTTTCGGTATTTATTAAACGAATGAGTATGAGTATGAATATGAATTAAATTTTAGCTTCAATATCGACTCCATAGTTTTTTTCATCTTACTGTGCGATGAAAAATCCGAACCCTGCTTATTATAATTACTTACTACAAAAAAGACAATTTTTTTTTGTTAACCTCGACTCATTAGGCGCTCAAAAATGTATTATTTAACATCGAAAGTCAATTTTAAAAACAAAGTTTGCCATAGACAATTACATCTGTCAAATATATGTCAAACAATTTTATATTTTTCACTGGCTTCACTCAATTACTGTTTGCTTTTGCCATAGTTTGCCATAATTAAAGTTACTAGAAGAACACATTAAAGAAGAAAAAATATTGTATGTAACGGTGTATAATTTGGTCTAAAAATTCTCGTGGCGTCTTCTATTGCGATACTTACTTACTTCGTTCGTATCCAAACTCACGCCACTCGACTTTTAAGACCTCACTTATACAACCATTGCATAAAATATGATAATAGGTACTACACTATTATTTTATTCAGTTTGCGGCACCGACTAAAAGCCTTCTTTGTGTCCTATTTCCCGTAAAAGTAGCAAAACTAATAGCTGCAGTAAGCAGGCCGGCAAAAGTTTTTATTAGGGGCGCCGGCTGTAACTGGTCAGAACCGGATCTTACTGGTTGTAACTAGTTACGGGGACAAATCACGGAAGCAGGAAAAGGAAACAAATTACACTCAAACAAAGTCGAATTGAAGGGAGTTTTAAAAATCCTGATGATTTAAATTAGTATGAGACTTTATTATAATAATTCGTTACTTTTTTTTAAAATATGTTCACATCAATCGGATAATACCCTTACCCATACTTGAGAGCCTACCTGTTTTCCCAAAGGGCCGGCAACGCATCCGTAACTCAACTTGTGTTGTGTGTGTAAAAATAATACGACATTTTTGTCAATGCTAATGTTTGCAAAAGTTATTAAAAATATTTTTTTTATTCGCAAAATGTTTTGCCAACCCATTTTTTTTCAATTTGCCGTCATTTTTTTGTTTTAGGATTAAACCACAGTTTAAAACCACTAGGTTTGATCTATGTTTATGTGATCAACAAAATAATAATACTTGTAGCCACAACATTTTATTTACAACCAAGCTGCTAGCAATATACAACGCTCTTGACCAACACAGCTAAGTGACCGAAAAACTTAGTTATAGGGCAAAGTTGGTAAAGGCGATTGCGGGTCGGAAAGTGGACAAGTTTCTGGATCAACTTCATTTGCGATCTCCAATAACTCCTAACAAGCAGTTTTCTATTTTTTTTGTTAATCTTCCTCTGCTTTCTTAAAAGTTTGAAATCGGCAAAATTGACGGAGTAACGAGATGATTTTGTTGAGATGTGTGGTTTTTATCTTGCTTTTAATGTACCTAGAAGCCGTGGTGGCCTAGTGGTTTCACCTACGGCCTCTCAAGCAGAGGGTCGTGGGTTCAAATTCCAGCTCGCACCTCTGAGTTTTTCGGAATTTTTGTGCGAAATTACATATAAAATTTGCCATGCAGTGAAAGAAAACATCGCGAGGAAACCTGTATACACCTGCAAAGAAATTCAATGGTGTGTGTGAAGTTCCCGATCCGCACTGGGCCCGCGTGGTAACTACGGCCCAAGCCCTCTTATTCTGAGAGGAGACCTGTGCCCTGCAGTGGGACATATATAGGCTAGGATGATGAATGTAGAAAAGACTCAATGTGTAAGTCCGACTTTCATTTGGCACCATCCGAAGAATGCACAGCAAGATACTTGGTAGAAAGTTTTTTTTTTTATACAATAGAGGCTTGCGTTTGATCATAATCACTCCTGATGGAAAGCGAAGATGAGGTCTACGATAGAACAAGCTTGCTTAGTAAATGTTCATTATTTCTAGACTTGAAAACGGCCAGATCGGAGTGTTCAGGGAACACAAACCCAGGTAGGGAATTCCACTCCTTAGCTGCACGGTTGATAAAGGAAGACCGAAAACGCTTTGTGCAGATTTTGAGAATACTGCCAACGCAAAGGTGACGAACCCGTTAACTTCTGGTTGACCTGTGAAAGAAAAGAGAAGGTGGAATAAGGTCGTGCAGTGCAGAGTACCTAAGCACATTCACCGAAATGTAGCCTGTAGAATACCGATAGGCAAGCCACTCTTCTACGATAAACTTGTGTTTATACTACGCACAAGCGTCTACTACTTAAAAAAACCTAACCACAATTTCAATACTCATTGACTATATAAATGAATAAAGATATTGTGATCAACCAAAACAGACAGACACCATAAAATCTAGCCAAAAACTTAAGCCCAGAAAACCAGAGTAATTTTCAATTAGGTAACTGTATCAACTCAACAGTTCTATCAAACTTTGTTATATCTATCGAGCTGGACCCAATAATTTCCCTTTCCTGAATCAATTTCAACGCAGCTAATATTTTCTTTATCTCACCAGAGCTTGGATACACCGTGGCCCACCCATCGGAGCGTAATTGGATGTTCTTTGTACTCTCGTTACTATTTTAGAGGCAGTGAAAAATGTCGTCGACGTGAGTAACGATAGCTGATGGAATGTTGGCGGTGAATGTTTGGACCAACATTCGAAAGTTTGGTTCATGAGTGATTTTTAATACGATACATTTACTCTTTTGTGAATATCTCATAATAAACAGTTTAGAGTAATATTTAGTATTAAGTATTAAGAAAATCTTTACGGTATGTAATGGGTGGTTTTATCGCTACAGAGCGCTTTATTTTATGCAACCTTTGAAAACAGAAAGATGAAAGAAATAGATTTATGCAGGTAGAGCAATTATCATACACAGAGTGTCCCAAAACCTAACGATAAAGTTGTACCTTATAAGAAACCAAGCAATAACAGTTCTGGAAACAATACAAAAAAAACTGCAAGAATCTAAGATCAAGAATCATCTCTTTTCTCGAAAGCTCCAAGAATCGCCAGACTCAAGTGGCAGTGGGAAGGGCACATCGCTCGTAGAACTGATGGCCGATGCGGCCAAAAGACTCTTGAGTGACGTCCACGGACCGGAAAGTAGGCCGGGTAGTAGGGTAGGCTTCCAACAAGATGGAGCGACGACTTGGTTGAGGTTGCGGGAACGCGTTGGATGCGGATGGCGCAGAACCGATCTGAATGGCGAGCTTTTGGGGAGACCTATGTTTAGCAGCGGACGTCAATGATGATGATGATGATCTTCTCTGGTTTTTTCAATCTTTTCTTATTTCAATATAACTAAAAGGAAAATTGTTTTCCTTTTTTTTATAGGCAACACTTTTACGGGATTTAAATCCCATTTCATCAACAGTGTTAATTTTTGACCAAGCATTGGCACTTAACACCAACATTGGCTCCAACATGTTCGAACGCTAATGGATATTTGTCCCCCCGTACGTTGGCGCTTACTTTTTGGGGGGCGACTGCATTTTTGTTTGTATTGCCGATTTTTGGTCTAATAGGATCGGCTCGTCTGACCGTCTGTACGAGATAAAGTGATATGGCATTTTGGAAATAGGTATTATTGGCTTTTGGAGCTGGTGCCAAGTTTGCTCTTTATCAAGAAGGTACTTTGAACATAAACCGTGAGACTTACTCGTAGTGAAAAATACGGATAGCTCACGTCTAAGATCGAGTTTAGCTCGACATGTTTCGGGCTAATTCGTAGCCCTTCATCTTGGAGTACACGCCACGGTGGTTGCTGCCAAACGCGCACTGCATGTAAACATTTCGAGCTAACACTCGACCTTTGACGTGAGTTAAATCCTAATTTTTTCACTATGTGAGAAAATACTTAATTTTGATGACTTAACAGAAAACCAATAAAAATGTAAAAATATTTAATAATACAAATTTAACATCCCCACAAGAAGCTATCCAACAGTGTGGATCTAAAGAGTAGAGATTAATAAAAAAACTTAATTAAATAAATAAATAAATATTAGGGGACAATCTTACACAAATCGACCTAGTCCCAAACTAAGCAAAGCTTGTACTATGGGTACTAGACGACGATAAATATACTTATATTCATAAATAAATACTTAAATACATATAAAACATCCATAACTCAGGAACAAATATTCGAGCTCATCACAAAAATAAATATGCCCTTACCGGGATTCGAACCCAGGACCTCTTGCTTCGTAGGCAGGGTCGGTCACTACGAACAGGCTAAAGTGGTCGTTAATAATTAACCATTAACTTAACATAACAAAAAGCAGAATCCGCGGGTCAACGGCCCCGAAAGATCTTCAGACTAACAATAGTCCCGGAATAATTAAAACAAAACAATTAATCCCATACCGAAGGTAATAGCGATAGCATTTACATATTATAGCAATTAGGGGAGACGGGGGCAGTTAGTATGGGATCTAATTACTGTTACAGATTAAAATGTGTTTTTATTAGTTTTCGGTGCATGTCTTAAATCAGGGGACAAGAAAAGCCGGCCAAGCGTGAGTCGGGCATGAACGGAAAGTCCCCGTACAATTTTATTGCTGTTATAAATGTCTAACAAAAACGCCGAGTGCACGCGTTCCAGGTATAGTTCCCTTGATTTTTTAGTTTTAAATTAAATTAAAATCTGTATGTACAGTCAATTGTAAAAATATGGGTGTACACAACTTTGCTCATAAATTATGTCCCATAGCTCTTATGTCGTCGAATTAAGGTATAGGTATATAACGATGAAAAATCATAAATCATAAATCATAAATCATAAATCATTTATTTGCAATGGGAGGATTAAATCCATACTTATTTTTGTACTTGACCGTACATATTCCAATTGTAGGTACGATTTTTCGGTATTATAGTACATAACCTTCTAACGCGGACAAAGCCTCAATTTAACACAGGTTACACTTGTAAACCTATCTTAGATTAAACTAAATTTACTTACTAGACGTAAGATTATTTCATGCTTATATTTTGCATCTTATATGAACTTTATGAATAAATAAATAAATAAATACTTATGAGAATTTAATAATTACCTACCTCACGGCAGGTTATGACTTTTTGAATGTTAATTTAATATGTTTTATTTCAAGCCAAAAAGATAAGATACAAGAAAATCAGATCCGCAGCGCAGGCTTCGTCAAGCAACCTACCTTATTACCTACCTTATTTTTCTGATGAAAAGTTTACCTAGGTCCACGTTTAAACATACATGAAGCTCGAAGCCCCTCCACGTCCATTTGTTGAGCGATCGGATGCAAATCGCGCGGCCGGTGTACTAATTTATCCTCGCGTAAATTTGGACAGCGACGCCCGCGCACTCGGTACGGCCGACGCGTTCGATACTAAAAAAAGAACGAAAAAAAAAACATTTATTTATTATGTACATAATTATAATCTATTTTGGTTTGTTTTCTTCATTGATGTTATATTTGTCAATATCTTGCTTGTTGGGCGCGTTGGCTAATGCTGTAAGTCTAACAAGAATTTTTTTTTCCATTTAAATTAAATTGTAAAAAAGTTTACTACTTATTTACTTTTAAATAGTTCGATAACTTTGTTGCTATTATCAAAAATAATGCTATTGAGCACCCGTCATTTACTCAAATTCAAGCTCTGTATTGAAAATAATGTTGAGAAAAAAAATGATTAAAATTTTCAAAAAATATGCAGAATTTTACTCGTGTGGAGCCAAATGTGACTGTCGGTTACTATAGATGTTTGTCATTATCATCCCAGCCTATATAATTTCCACTGCAAGGCACAGGCCTCCTCTCAGAATATATTGGCTTTATTAATAGAATACTAGCTGATGCTGATGAATGAGATATTTTCCCGTAATAAAAAGTTAGCCTATGTCAATCCCCAACTTTTGAATTATCTCCATATAAAATATCGCGGCTATCCGTCTCTCAGTTTCAAAATGAAGGCAGATGTGGAACTTTAGACACACCATTGAATTTATTTTTTTCCTGGTAAATTTAAAGTAAAATTTCGCACATAAATTCCGAAAAACTGAGCCGCGAGCCTACGTTTCAACCAACGATACTCTTCTTGCCAGATCATAGGTTACACCATTGAACTACCATACCTATAAAAATATTTTAAAATAGTGTCCAATACGCAGTTCTAAATGGCAGCGCCTGCGCCCGCACGGCGGCTCCCTCACCTCGTAATGAAATTTTCATACGAAATGGACACTGCTGCTCCTGTTTATCCCATTATAAGCCTTACAGCTAGCTAGCTGATGGCGAGACAACAATACAATGTAAAGTAAGAAGAATAAAGTTACTAGAGCGAGTGTATTTTGCAGAAAAGTGTGGAGAAGCTCAGTTAAGGATTTCTCGCACTGCTGTTCTGCGGTCGCGGTCAAGTCAAATTGAACGCAGCCCGCATTAGGGTCATACACAGCAAAAGAAACAAAAGTCGTCTCCCCTGTGGACATAAAATTAGCGAGTTCGAGTCAGCAAACTTAAGATTTATTTAAATGGGCCGAAAGTTGGCCAGACGTTTCACACGCCGATGTAGATTTGACTAAAAAATATTGGCTATGGACCCTTAACTTTTGCAATATCCACAGGACAGACGACCAGATGGCCTAGTAGGTAGAGATCGCTCTCTCACACGCTCAGATCGCATATCTATACAAAATATATAGAGACTGACAATGTTGATCATACATAATGCGGGCTGCGTTCAATTTGACCTGACCGCGACCGCAGAACGCATCCAGTGTGGTAAATCCATTAATGCTGTACTCAACTGACCTAATGCATTTATTCAATTGTTATAATTAGCCTGATATCACACTAATATTTTAAAGAGAAAAGATTTGTATTGTTGTATGTTTGTAACGAATAAATACAAAAACTATTGAACCGATTTCAAAAATTCTTTCGGCATTAAAATGCTACATTATACCTGAGTAAATATTTACAAACTTGAATTTTCCGCGGACGGAGTCGCGGGAAAAAGCTAGTAGGTAATCTATACCTATAAAACAGTACCGTGACTGACTGACTGACTGACTGACTGACTGACTGACTGACAGACAACGCACAGCCTAAACTACTGGTGCTAGAGACTTGAAATTTGGCACACATGTACCTTGAGTATTGTAGAGGTGCACTAAGGAAGGATTTTTCGAAATTTCTACGAGATAGGGATATATCTAGACTTTCTTTGTTGTTTTGTTTGTAGTGGAATCTCTGAAACTATTGAGCCGATTTTAATTTTTTTTCCACCAATAGAAAGCTACATTATCTTTCATTGGTTTAAGTTACTTTTATCCAGGAAAATGCGAAATTCCCACGGGATAGAAATAAATTAATTCAATTTCGAGGCTGATTTTTAAGATTCTTACATAGTATGTGATATGACTATCCCTGATTGACATAGGCTACTTATTTTTCGGGAAAATACAAAATTCCCACGGGATCGAAAAAACTGAACTCAACTTCGGAGCTGAATTTAAAAATTCTTTCACCAATAGAAAGCAACACTATCCTTGATATAGACTACTCTTATTTGGGAAAATGCTAAATTCCCGCGGGATAGAAATAAGTGAATTCAACTTCGGGGTTTATTTTAAAATTTTCTTGCACCAATAGTATAAGTAACAGTATCCCTGATTGACATAGGGTACTTTTTTACGGGAAAATAAAAAGTTCCCGCGGGATAGAAATAAGTAAATTCAACTTCGGCACTGATTTTAAAAATACTGTCATATGATATGATATGACTATCTCCGATTGACGTTTGCTACTTTTTCATCGGGAATATGTAAAATTCCCACGGGTTAGAAAAAACTGAGTCGCGGGCAAAAGCTAGTTAATTATAATTATATTATGTTCATACTTTCTATGATGTTTTCTATGTATTTAAGTATTTATTTATCTATAGAAGTATGTTTATCGTCGTCTAGTACCCATAGTACAAGCTTTGCTTAGTTTGGGACTAGGTCGATTTGTGTAAGATTGTCCCCTAATATATATTTATTTATTTATAAATACATATATATTTGTACTTTGTTGAAATTACATCACGACTTCTTTAGCGGCGTTATGCACTTTTTGGGATGGGTAAAAAATGTTAACCTCGCGTCAGGATACGTGACTCTGATCGCAGATTCGTAAAGGGGGGGGGGGGGGTGAGGGGGGCTCGTAAGACGGCACAACGTCAATGTTCAAGTTTTCACTTCTGCCGGCACTCCCGGAGTTAAAAAATGTTTTTATCTCGTTTGAACCGCAACTAATTTTAGTTATCTCGTCTAAATACCCTTTAGACTCCACACACATACGATATCAGATCTGTCTAATGTCCCAAAAAGATAAACAAATTGATTCAATTCGGCACGCGCCGGACCAACAGCCCCCTATCTCAAAACCGCGAAACAAAAGCGCGCGGCGTCGTAAATAAAATAAGGGGTCATCATTCGCCTGTACAAAAACCGAGCTAAGTGCAAGTCGTACTTCTATATGAAGAATTCCGTCATCATATCAGCCAAAACACGTCCACTACTGGATAACGGCCGCCCTTAAAGAGTCCCACAATGACCGATCCTCTATTTTGACGATCAGATGGCCTAGTAGGTGGAGAACATGCCTGCGAAGCTTGAGGTCCCGGGTTCGATTCCCGCGTCGGGGCAGATGTTTGCATGAATAATACGAATATTTGTTCTCGGGTCTTGGGTGTTTAATATGTATTTAAGTATGTATCTACCTATGTAAGTATCCGTTGCCTTGTACCCATAACACAAGCTATGCTTAGCTTACTTTGGGACTAGGTCAATTGGTGTGAATTGTCCTGTGATATTTATTTTTTTATTTTACTGTTCGAAACAAGGGCTTTCTGTGACCACCAGTAAGCCAGTCAATCTGGATGTCATCATCTTCATCGTCCCAGCCTCTAGACGTCTCACTGCAAGGACCCGTCTCAGAATGAGAAGGGTTGGGCCGTTGATCCCAGCGGGCCCGGTGCGGATGGGGAACTTCACACACACCATTGAATTTCTTCGATCTTTTCCTTCACCCTAAAGGTCATGGTAAATTTCAAATGTAAAACGTAAAAACTTAGAGGTGCGAGCTGAGATTTGAATCCACGACCCTCTGCTTGAGAGGCCATAGGTCAATCCACGGCCACTACGGTTAATAATCTCGATGTATTCCTCTTTCATTTTTAACTTAATTTATTTCATTATTTGTTAGTGATCACGGTTGTATTGAACACACTTTGAAAGTTTTCAGTTTAGCCGCTAGTAGATTCTTTCGTCAGAGGAACAGACAGCAGGACGCACAGGGCGTAACAATAAGAGTTTCTATTTTTGCTAACATGAGTTACGGAACCCTAGTAAATGCACTTAGCACCCCTACGGTACATCCTTGTCATACAGATTAGGGTGACCAGACTTCAGTAGATTGAGTAGACAAGGATCAATTATCAAAGCATTAGAGATAATTTGTAGCCATTACACTGCTCGTCATAAGCATCTTCTCAGAATGAGAGGGCTTAGACTGTAGTTCCCATGTGGGAAAAGCGCGGATAGGGAACTTCATACAGACTGTTTGTGTCTTTATCCTTCCGGTATTACTACAAGTTGAAGTTTTAAACATGATACAAAATTTTGAACATAAAACTACCGCGAGGCTCACTAATAGTGCAAAAATACGGATAACTCAAGTACCTATATTATGTTCGAGCGGTAGCGCGCAGTGCGTGTTTAGCAGTCGCTGCAACGTGTGGCTGCGGGAAGAAGGGCTACGGATTAGCCCGAAACAGTCGAGCTAAAATCAATCATAGACGTGAGTTCTCCGTATTTTTGCACTATGATACAAAATTATTGTTTCTCTCAGTTAATCCTGAATAGTATAATGCATTACTCAATTGTTTTAATTAGACTTATTTAATTTGGGGTGTCCATTCAGATTGTAATTTAATTTCAACATTGTTCAACACCGGGGATTCTTAGCACCCCCAAACGACGACGCAGATGCAGACGGGAAGACGCAATGTAGGTAGGCCTCCAACAAGATGGAGCGATGATCTGGTGTAGGTGGCGGGAATGATGATGATGATGATGATGATGATGATGATGATGATGATGATGATGATGATGATGATAGTTCAACAAAATTCGATAAAAACCAATTCAACGTTTTCTTGTAGACTCAATTGGTTTGTTTTGCAGAACAAAGAATATGCTCATATCTAAGCACTACTAAAGTCACAAGTCCTAATTGCAGTTACACAAACGGTTGATATGCACCTCACGCGCATTAAGTTGACATGCAGCCTGCAGTTAACGGTTAGTTAGCATTTGTGCTACGTGCTGGCTTTGTTAAGGGAATTAATGATACATGGGTCTAAGTGAAGTATACAGGCACCAGGCCAGATTAAGGCTATCGTTGAAAAATTATGAAAAAGTTATAGTAGAGGAGACGTGGAAGACCGACCTTCACCGATCTGTTAACTCGATGAGACATATTTTTTATCAAATATAATTTATAAACAAATATGCCTATGATAACTTGCCTATCGAAAAGTGTTCATGGCTATTTTTTTTTGTTTTATTTTTGAGTTCCTTTAGCCATCTTCCAGCTCCATCATCAGACCCTGGTTACCATCTGGGATCAAAGTACTCGTCAAGACGAATCAAACGAGTCCAAACTCGATGGGGTAATTCGTAATTTCATTAATTCAGTATGACCAAATGCACTCCACAATAAAACGACACAACCCCATCGAGTTTGGACTCGTTTAATTCGTACTTTGCTTTGCTCGAGTCTTGGATGTTTAATATGTATTTATGTTTTAAGTATGTATTGATCTATATAAGTAAGTTGATCCGTTGTCCAGTACCCATAGTATAAGATTTGCTTAGTTTGGGACTAGGCCAATAAAATTGGTGTCAATTGTCCCACGATTTATTTATTTACGAGTATTTCTAGATAAAGGCCTCCCTCATTGACACTCAATCGTTAGGTTGGAAGCGGCTTGCATCATTCGTCCATCTCGCTGGTGGTGGTCTAGCTGCGCTTGCTAATCGGTGGTCTCCATTCAACGGTCTCGACGGCCATCTTGTGCGTGCTAAGTGGCTTGCTAATTGCCATTTCAACGAGCTAATCTATTTAGCTATGTCAGTGACCTTTGTTCTTCTCCGAATCTCCTCATTCCTGATTCGATCCCGTAGAGAAATGCATAATTTAAAAAAAAAATCTTGAGGTGAATTTGTACTACTACGATTTGTCGATTCTAATTCTTTTTTATGACGGGACCTTCCTCTAGGTATAGACAGTACAGTCTATTGTCGGAGCTTTCAATTTGTCCTCCGAACATGGATACGTTACGACTCATGCAGCGCCAGAATTAATGGCCAGGGGTGTCTGAAAGGGTTGGTACGGGGTGTCGACAATTCTGCATTGCAGTCGATTTTTTGTCTGCAAACGGATTACAAAAATAAAAATGTAAATAAAGGATTTTTGAGCTCAGTTTTACTTCAATTCTGAGTCAAAATAATTACCGCTTTCCCGCGGGATCTATCTATGTTTCTGAGATGAAATGTATCCTATGTTAATCCAGGCTATAAACTTTCTGTGTAGGTATGTAACCAAAAATCCGTTCATCCCATTTAGCGTGAAGAAGTTGCGCATGTGTGCGAGCGTTCGTTCGTTCATGCGTGCGTGCGTTTTGTTATTATTTCATGCATGAACGGATAAGGATGATGATTGATATGAAGATAGCTCTGATCTTTAGAATAACAGATTGGCTACTTTTCATTCCGATATCAATAAGTGTGGAAACATGGAATTTTTCTTTCATTGATGTTTCATCATCATCATCAGCGGCAGCAGCAGCAGCAGCCTATGCACGTCCACTGTTGGACGGCCTCTCCCATGGCATGCCACTGAGCACGATCCTCGGCCACTCTCATCCAGCTCTTGTCAGCCGCCTTACGAAGATCATCGCTCCACCGAGTCTGAGGATGTCCTACGCTACGTTTGCTGATCCGTGGTCTCCACTCAAGAACTCTTCTACCCGAACGGTTATCGGTTCTTCGGGTTACATGGCCATCCCATTGCCACTTTAACGCGCTAATACGGTGGGCTATGTCGATAACTTTGGTGTTTCAGTGTTGGTGTAAGGTTTGGTTTCATGTTTCATAACCAAGTTTTATGAAGACCACTATTATAATTTTTGGAAATTTCTATAGAAACTTAGAGTAAAATCAAGGAATGTTAATTCAAATGCGGGGTTCTATAGTTTCCGCGTGTGAAAACGTGGGCTAAGGGTAGTTTAAATGTGTATAAACTTTTGATAGAAAAATATCAAACAACCACAGACTTGGCACCAATGGAGAAGGGGTAGGAAACGCGAACCGTCCCCGGTTTATGATGACTTATGACTCTAAGCTGTCCACACAAGGGATAAAGCGCTAATGATTTAATACCCTGCGATTTATGACACGTTTGATTTCTCTTTTTTAATTCCCACCCCAACGCAGTCGAATCGGTCAGTGTTTTGCTAAATATTAGCTTCTATTGACCGAGCGTTTTGTAAAAAAAAGCCGTCGTAGCTTATTGGTTCGACCTATGACTTCTTAATGAGAAGGTTATATAATTTATTGAATCAGGCGTTACTTTGCGGAGGGCCATATTAATGAACTAAAACAATTACTTTGCTCACCCGCGACCTTTAAGGTCGCGGGTGAGCAAAGTAATTGTTTTAGTTCATTGAGAAGGTTATGGTTTCGAACTGGGACACGCACTTCTGAGTTTTTCAGAAATCGACCATGAGCTTTTCGATGAAGGCAAACATGGGGAGGCAACTTGCAGATAAATGCGAAGCAATTCAATGATGTGTATTACCAATCTTATACCAATAGTAGTTTTAATAGTCTCAAGACCCTAGAAAGAACATAGGATAATTTTTATGCCAGAAAACTGCATTGTTCCCGAAGTTAGCGATACACGAGTTATTCGCCGACGGAGTCGCGGGATTCAGATAATAATTAATATTTGACATTTTGCGATTCTCACTCATAACTAATATTTTTCGGGACATAATCACTAATTGCTGTATTTCATTTACCTTCAACACATACTTAATTGAACCTATTCTATATATAGAAATATTAATGACCAAAAACAATAACTTTGCTCACCCGCGACTTAACGATAGTTACGTTTATGTTAGAAATGCGTGTTCATGCAGTTCCTCCACCTCCACACTGTACAAACACACACAAATCACACAAACCCAACTATCAGCACCACTAAAATACACTGCCGCGTTTTGAACTCAACCAGAGCTCATCTTCAGAGTAGGTCGGTAGGTAGCTCTTCTTCTTTAGTAGGTAGTAGTAATTTAATTGTTTCAGTTCATTGAATAAATACAGCAATTAATAGTACGTGATTAACCCTTTAACTACGGGTGACAACCAGAGTTGTTTTGGGCCCGCATCGCTGCAATACGGGTGACAACTCCAGTTGATCGAGAACGGGTAAGATTTAAAAAAATATTTTAGCTAATCTAGACCTTATGCCTTGGTATTAACTGCTAAATTATACAGTTAGATTAGTGTAGATGCAAAGAAAAAAATACCACAATATTTTGATAGATGGTTCTGTAGTAAATATAGGTTTGAAATTTCCGCTTTTTTACTGACAACTATGGTTGACACCCGTACTGCATAAGTGCAGATTATTTTTACAAGATGGCGACGATTAGTGTTGTCTTACATTTTATCGAGTTGTCATAGCAGTGAGGCCGGTGAGTACTTTGATGTGTTCTTTTTTTATTTAAGACTATTTTTTGACTAAAGGAGTTTCATGAAACTGCAAAAAAGTACCGTAATGATGTAATCTTACTAAAAATTGTAATATTTCAATTTGATCCGTTTTATTTTACAGAATGATTTTTGCTACGGCAATGTTTGCTATTTAAAAATGTAACTTCTTAAATTTAAACACTCGAATTATTTAGACAAAGCAGACAACTAAGGATAAACTGAAGCTCAAAATTTGAGTCGGCTAGTTAGTTTTTACCAGCAAGCCAATTGTTTGGAAGAGAAAGATATAACCAATACAAATACAGTAACTTGCGTGGAACATAAAGTAGATAAGTTGATTAGCCAAATGTAAGATAACTAGTAAATATCGATGGCCCAAACGAATAAACGTGCAAATGCCCTTACATAAAAAATTGTTTTTTGCTTCTTATGCTTTTATATAATACCCTAAGGCACGTTGTAAATTTTTTTTAAGCCAATCCGATTTACTGTTTATGAATAATATGTATTTAATTTTTATTCGTTGGTAATTTTCCATATAAATTAACACGAATATGATTCCAAGAGAGTGTTGCCGTTTTACAATTTTGTTACTGTACACGAATAAACGTGCAATGGTTTTCTACATTGACTTTTTTTTATTCCAATTTAAGTAATATTACTTTGCACGTTTATTCGTATTAAACTTTGTTAGCAAGATTCGTGTATAGCATTAAACCTTTGATCGCCTTCAATCTTGTCAGCCAAATTTAGTTATACTAGCTTTCACATACTACTCATTAACGTTTGAGTCATAGAATAAAAATCATTTTAATAAATTATCACGAACAAAATTGCAAACACCGAATGCGAAATCAAATAAAATACAAAAATAGATGTTAATGTACAGTGCGCTAAAAGCAATTAAACTTTTTAACACGAATAACGGTGCAATGAGCCATAACACAAAATGACCTGAAGATTTATGATTCGAATAAAAAAATAAAGAGGTTTTTCACTATTTACGGGAAAATGGTTAAAAATAAGGGTCAAATATTTACACAGTTTTGTAGGTAATTTTTATATCTATCTAATGATTTATTATAAGCACATTTATTATTATAACGGCTGCCAGAACTGTCAGTTATCTTTGTTAAAGTTGATTTTATTTTTCCTGTAAAGTTGTCGTTTTACGATTACACGTTTATTCGTTTGCTAGCCGCTTAGCTCCTAGCTAACTTGCTGGTAAAAACTAACTAGCCAAGTCAAATTTTGAGCTTCAGTTTATCCTTAGTTATCTGCTTTGTGTAAATAATTCGAATGTTGAAATTTAAGAAGTTATATTTTTAAATAGCAAATATTGTCTAAGCAAAGAAATTTAAAAAAAATGTTTTTAATTTATTCTAGAATGTTGTATGTTCTTAATTAATAATTATCAGGAATTTGGCACCCATTTAGATGTCAATTATTTTGTCGGGGAAGTCGACAACCATGCATTGCATATTCTTAATAATGACCTTGGCTCCCATTTTCACATTTATGTTTTGATGGGATATCATTATTTTTTGTCAAATAAGTAAGTCCACTCTTTCATAATTACTAAAACTAATTAAAAAGCATAAATCATTATTAAAGTAATCGAATAATCGAATTGAAACCCATGAAATACCAATAATTATAGCACCTCACATAAAAAAAATAAGAATGTGATACGAGCAAAAAGCGCGAGTGCCTATTTGGCTAGAAAGCCGCTACTAGGTTTAGTTTCTCAAACAAATGGATCATTGCCGTGATTTTACTAAAAAAGGATTTTTTTTTCTAGTCTACTAATTAGTAAAACCTTTGAAAGCACAAGGAAATATATAAGATAACATTTCTATTACTCTTATTTAATCTGTGGAAAATATCGACCATCGTATCGATATACGCACATCACTATTACTTACAAACTGCAGACGTGTTTTTATATCACATTTTAATTGTTGATTTTCTTGTAATTTAATAGTAGTAATAATAATTTTGGTAATTTAATATGTCCAATATACTATACACAAGATATTAATCAGGTGAAACAGTTAAAAACAGTGGTAGTAACTCTAAATTATTCAGTTTCTTAGTGTGAAATATTAAGGGGGAAATATGATAAATAATTGATTGTGAGTAAAAAATGTGACTAGTTATCAAATCTGCATAGAATAATGAATGTGTATGTGGAATTTCAAGACTGTAGCTGCAATAGTTTTGAAAATATAGGTAGGTATGTGAAACAATGTCACACCGCCGCCTATCGTCAAAATCAGCCGGTATTGCACGGTGACTTAGCTTTTGAGGCCCCGTAGGTAAAGTGTTAAATCCAAAACATGATTTACTTATGACCATCGAGTAATACTTATTATAAAACTTCCTAGCTTCTACCTAAACTTTTATACTTTCTAATTAATTAAATTAAGACCCTGCTGCTTCTTTTTAGCCAGCCTTTCTTTAAAGATATTTTCTTGCTTAACTCCAGGTGGTCTAAAATGGAAGGACCGGCTGAACCGAGCCTGGCGTGACTAAAGATACGACCTTCTGTTACACCGCAACATACAAATACTAAATTTATTTTTCAACGAATAAAAGTGTACACACACAAATACACACACACACAAACACACTCACACACTCAAACACATACACACACACACAAACACGCTTATCGCGCACTTTTAACCAACTGCAAACTTAGTTTTTAACCCTTAACTTAATTATGTATGTATCCGATAAGACTCATTATTTAATACCACCTTTTGTATTTTTTTTAGATGAAGGATTTTTAGTAATTCTAATTTAAGACTGGGTTTCAATTACAAACTTTTAGACATTTTGCCAATTTTAGTATTTATCATCATCATCAGCCTATGTTCGTCCACTGCTGGACATAGGCCTCTCCAATGGCACGCCACTGAGCACGATCCTCGGCCACTCTCATCCAGCTCTTGCCAGCCGCCCTGCGAAGATCATCGCTCCACCGAGTCTGAGGACGTCCTACGCTACGTTTGCCGATCCGTAGTTTCCAGTCAAGTACTCATTGCTGGCCCATTGCCACTTCAGCGTGCATTTTAGTGTTAAACTTCTTTAAAACAAAGAAGTAGTGGATTACGTTAGAACTGAAGTATTGCCATAATTAGCAAAAGTCATCAGTCTATTGAAGGATCGTGTTTTGTCAGCTCATAAAAGTATCTACGTCAGTTGATTGATAGTGCCATCGTCCTTTTTTTTTATTTACACGCTTTATAGTAGCTTCACCTGTATGTATGTTTGTAACCGACTCCTTAGGGCGCGATTTTGACCCACTTCCCGGTTTCCGATTGAGCTGAAATTTTGCACATATGTGTAAATTGGATGACAATGCAATATTATTGTAACATGGAGCTGATCTGATGATGGAGCTGGATGGTGGCCATAGGAACTATGTAATAAAACAACACAATCCCGTCGAGTTTGGGCTCGTTTGATTCGTCTTGACGAGCACTTTGATCTCAGATGGTAACCAGGGTCTGATGATGGAGCTGGAAGATGGCCAAAGGCACTCCACAATAAAACTACACAACCCCGTCGAGTTTGGGCTCGTTTGATTCGTCTTGACGAGCACTTTGATCCTAGATGGTAACCAGGGTCTGATGATGGAGCTGGAAGATGGCCAAAGGCACTCCACAATAAAACGAAACAACCCCATCGAGTTTGGGCTCGTTTGATTCGTTTTGACGAGTACTTTGGTCCTAGATGGTAACAAGGGTCTGATGATGGAGCTGGAAGGGGGGTAGGTGGCGGGGTGGGGGGGGGAATGGGGTATGGGGTAAGGGGGTCGGGGGTTTAGAGGGTTGGGGGTTAGGGTGTGGCGGTTGGGATTAGGAGATGGGGGGGGGGTTTACGGGGAATAGGGTGGGGGTGTTGGGGGGTTCGCGGGTAAGTGATTTTGGGGGGTTGTGGGAAATGGGGAGGGGGTAAGAGGCCTAGATGGTAACAAGGGTTTGATGATGGAACTGGAAGGGGGGGGCGGTAGGTGGCGGGGTGGGGGGGGGGTTCCAGGGGTTTGGGGGGTTCGGTGTTAGGGGGGTTGGGTTTAGGTGGTTCGGGGGTTTGTAAAATGAGGAGGGGGGTAAGGGGGGATTGGGGGTAAGGGTGTGGGGTTTGGGGGGGGTTTGGGGAAATGGGGTGGGGGATGTTGGGGGGTTGGGTTTAGGGGGTTTGGGGGTTGTAGGTGAGGGGGGTAAATTAGAAAGAAAAAAATGCAACTAAAAAATAGAAAATAAATAATAGTTTAAAAAAACTAAAAAACACGCTTTAAAAAATAAAAAATAAATTTTAATAAATTTCAATTCACTATTCTTATAGTGCAGTAAAAAATCTTAATAAGCAATTATTATATTGTTTTATCCAGATCAAAAATTGTAAACAATTCTAAATATTGATAAAATAAATAATAATAGTTTAAAATATTTTATTGTAAAAAAAGCGTGGGGTGCTTTTTAAGATGTTATCAAAATGATAATCCTTGACAATTGACACCATGCACCCCACGCTTTTTTTACAATAAAATATTTTAAACTATTATTATTTATTTTATCAATATTTAGAATTGTTTACAAATTTTGATCTGGATATAACAATATAATAATTGCTTATTAAGATTTTTTACTGCACTATAAGAATAGTGCATTGAAATTTATTAAAATTTATTTTTTATTTTTTAAAGCGTGTTTTTTAGTTTTTTTAAACTATTATTTTCTGTATGTCGCATGTGTAGATAAATGTAACTCTCTCTTTCTCTCTTTGTCTCTCTCTCGTTCTAAAAGTAATAGAGAGAGCGCTATTACGCGTCGGTGTGATAGTGGTGCCAGGAACATGCTTTCACGCGGTCTAAGTGCATTACTGTGTCATTAGCTTTCGACGGACTGGATTAAGAGCTGTCGCAAATTCATAAGTTTCTTATAAACAAACTCGGAAAAAGTGTTTTTATTCCCTTTCTTGTGTTTAGAGCTTTTGTTGGGACTTTGGTAAAAATCAGGCATTGTGCTCGAAACGCCCACGGAATATTGTATTGATGGCGTTTATAAGAAAATGCTTTCACTGTCGCGGTTTTTAGGTGTTTATCAATGTTCAAGTTCAAGAAAATGTTTACTTGTAAGAAAAACAACTTGGATTAAAATGTCCCGCATTTCGAAATTTTTCACGAACAAATGACAGAGATTTCTGTACCAACAGAACTGTACTGTTTTGATACACATAAAACAGTCATCATCATCATTTTCGCCGTAGGACGTCCACTGCTGGACATAGATCTTCTCATTGACGCCCAATCATCACGGTTGGAAGCGACTTGTATCCACCCAGAAACTGCGTCCTTCACAAAAAAAAAATATTTGGGGACAATCTTACACAAATCGACCTAGTCCCAAACTAAGCAAAGCTTGTACTATTGGTACTAGACGACGATAAACATACTTATATAGATAAATAAATACTTAAATACATAGAAAACATCCATAACTCAGGAACAAAATTAAATATTCGTGCTCATCACACAAATAAATGCCCTTACCGGGATTTGAACCAAGGACCTCTTGCTTCGTAGGCAGGATCACTACCAACTAGGCTAAATCGGTCGTTAAAATCGTCCGTCCATCTCGTTGGTGGGCTAGCACTTCATGTGATGTTTTATCTGAATTAGATCTGGTAGTAGCGGTGGCAGCCTGGTGTTTTCCGTAGTTTTTTTGAATTTATGTGCGGTATTCCATTTGTAATTTACTGTGAATTTCTCGGTGAAGGAAACACTGAAAACCGCGTGAGAACTACATGTATTGTTACCAAACATACATAAATATGCCAAATTTCAACTCAACGGGATTGATATCCCATCCCAAAAATGGTTTGCAAGTTTCGAAACCACTACTAGCAACTTATATAAATGCCTGTCAAAATAAACTACTTAAATCATAAGTTAATCCCCACACAGTGCCACCGGGCGTCTAATCAACTTCCAGCCCGAGCCGGTGGCACTAACCGTCAGTCAACTTGTCAAACTGCCGGTTAGTGCGAGTAAATTAAATAACTTGTCGGTTGCTTGACGTTGCGAGTTTAGATAGTTCTGTAGGGTGACTATGTTGGCTCACAAGTAATAATAAAGATGAAATGATATGTGTTTTTCTTTCTTAAATCGATTTTACGACTGATTACGTCCATAGGTATTATAGAACCGCGTTTAGAAAGGGACTGAGCTCATTATATCATTTTTGAAATAAAGTATGATATGACATTGTCAGTGGTAGAGTGTGCTGATAAATTTAATTGTTATTTTAGTACAATGAAGTTCTAAAGCATGGAAAAACATCAAATTATATTACTTAAATAAAATACAAATGTTGTAAATGTAAATAATAATTTTAGAAAGACCATTAAAATAAATTCTAATACGACCGTTTACCACGATTCATATTTTATACATACGTATTTTTTAACAGCTACGGCAATTTGATAACGTGAAAATGATGTGAATTAGAGTGACAGATTTGTCGGATATGATATTAATATTTTTTTATAAAACAAACTAGCTGACCCGGCGAACTTTGTTTCGCCTTAGAGTAGAGGCAAAAAAAAAATGAAAGCCATCCTCATACATCCTCTTGCAACGCGTTCGCCTCTCTCTTGCAATTGGCCTACGCCGCTTATGTACTTACATTGCGTCATCCTTTTTCGTGTATGCAGCCGGCGTTCATTGATTTATTAGAAAAAATTAAGGGGTGAACCACCCTTAACATTTAGGGGTATGAAAAATAGATGTTGGCCGATAGTCATACCTACCCGATATGCACACAAAATTTAATGAGAATCGGTCGAGCCATTTCGGAGGAGTTTGGTAACATAAACCGCGATACGAGAATTTTGTATAATATAACTGTTGCCCGCGACTCCGTCTGCGAAGAAAAGAGATAAAAAATAGCCTACGACCTACCGAATACAGATAAGAAAGTTTCATAAGAATCGGTTAAGCCGTTTCGGAGGAGCTCGATAACAAACACCGTGCGTGACACGAGATTTTTATATATTAGAAGAAGATGACAACATTTACCGAGAATAGAGTCCAAATATGCAAAGCATTCTCTGTAAATCTTTTAATTATATTATCAATAAGTGTCTACACTTTACGATGGCGCTTTATCGTTTTTACCTTAGTGATAAGATTTAAAATCGCTAAAGCGTCCATTTATGATATATGGAAACTGAAACGATTTTACCTTTCCACCGTCGATAAGTTTTCGTCCGAGAAATGATTAAGTGTAAGTTTTCGTCCAATTCGTGATTATTGTCACCTTAGCGCAAAGTTTGGCGTGTAATAACAATAACAGCGGACATAGGGCGCTTCAGTCTGACATACAACCCCATATTTGTTTGTATTAATGTTGGAAACTGTTTAATATACGGTATTGTTACCGTTTTCAAGGACTCATGCGGTGTTAGTCGAAAATTAATTACAATATTTTCTTTTATTCTTCACATGGTTTTACTAGCGGCTTTGTAGCTTTTAGAAACCAGTTGAATGTAAACCCGTGGTGGCCTAGTGGTTTGACCGATGGAGTCTCTAGCAGAGGGTCATCGGTTCGACCCCGGGCTCGTACCTCTGAGTTTTTCGGGATTTAAGTGCGAAATTACCATGAGCTTTACGGTGAAGGAAAACATCGTTAGGATACTAGCACACACCTGAGAAGAAATTCAATGGTGTGTGTGAAGTACCCGATCCGCACTGGGCCCGCGTGGGATCTACGGCCCAAGCCCTCTCATTCTGAGAGGAGGCCTGTGCCCTGCAGTACAGTGCAGTAGGCTGGGATGAATTATTTTATAATAATTTTAATACGTTTTAAATTTGTCAGTGATATTCAGCAGTAAGAACCCGTTACATCAAATAAAGGAAAAAGTTGTCTACCCACCGATTTGGATGAACAGATACGTGATTTTTAATATTACAAAGTAATTGGAACAATATATTCATACTACACAAAAAAAACAGTTCTTACGTCTTCAGGCTTTTTAGTAGAGTTTTGTTATTGCTACAGTAAATCAAAAAACCAATTCGAGATAAATGATTTTTAAATCTTTTTCTGGAGTTTTTAATTTTTAATTTTTAATTGTAGGTAATGAATTTATTACATATCAAAATTTCATTTGACATATAAGTAATACGAGGGGCGTTCAATATAAAGTGAGAACGAGATGCAAACTCTTTTAATATTACGAAATTAAATACTGACCGGTAAAGCTAATCTATCTAGCTGATTGCTATGAAAAAAAAAACTAACTGTCTTTTGTTTAAAAAAATATACGGTAATTTCTTTGCAATGCTATTGAGTACGTTAGCGAAAATGGAGAAAATTGAACTGCGCGCCGTTATCAAATACTTGTATTTGAAAAATTTTTCTACGGACCAAGTCAATTTGGATTTGCGGGACACTTTAGGGTCTAATGCTCCTCTGTATTCGACAGTCGCACGTTGGTGCGCCGAATTTAGACGTGGAAGAACATCGACAATGGACGACCCCCGCTCCGGACACCCTACTACAGCAGTAACTGAAGAAATTGTGAAAAAAGTCGAAAACTCAGTTTTGGCGGATCGTCGTGTCACAGTTCGTTTTATTGCTGAAAATGTAAAGATTTCAACGGGGAGCGTGCATAATATTTTACATAAACGCTTGGGTATGAAAAAGGTATCTGCGCGTTGGGTACCAAGAATGCTTACTGACACGCAAAAACAAACTAGACTAGAGATTTGTCAAGAAGCTTTGAACCTGATGCAGCTAGACCGGGAACTTTTTTTGGCGCGATTTATAACAATGAACGAAACATGGCTCCATCATTACGACCCTGAAACGAAACTGCAGTCTATGACATGGAAAAGGCCATCATCTCCAACTCCGATGAAATTCAAGGTGAGCCCATCTGCCGGTAAGGTCATGGGCTCTGTTTTTTGGGATGGTAAAGGGGTATTAATGATTGAGTATCTCGAGCATGGAGCCACTATTACGGGCACTTTATACGCCAAACAAATAGCAACATTGCGCAATGAGATCCGCGAAAAACGGCGACGTAAACTCTCGAAAGTTGTGCTGTTCCACCAGGACAATGCCCCGGCACACAAGTCCGCCGTTGCAATGGCTGCAATTCGTGATGCTAGGTTCGATATCCTTAAGCATCCTCCGTATTTACCAGATCTCGCTCCCAGTGATTTCTACCTATTTCCGAGATTGAAACAATACCTGAGAGGCCAGAAATTTGAAGACGACGACGCGGTAGTCGCTGCAGTACAAGATTTTTTAAGTACTCAAGATGAGACCTTTTTTAAAAATGGAATTTTAAGTTTAGAAAAAAGATATACTAAGTGTATTATGCTAAAAGGTGACTATGTCAAAAAATAAAATAACATTTAGTAAAAGTTGTTTATAACATACTCATTCTCACTTTTTATTGAACGCCCCTAGTATGTTGTGAAATATAAATATAAAGATCAAAACAGCATTTCGTAATCCCCTGTTTTCTTCTCGAAAACTGGACCAATAAAATTATTTTTTTCAAAAATAATTAGAAGACAGATTTAGCTATGCCCCTACGTTTTCCTTTTTTTGTTTATATTAGGGATTCTTTTCTGATGAGTGTCTGAAAATGACGTTGAAATTGGGAATTTTTTCAGTTTTTGAAAGCTCATATTTCTTATGTTAATTGAAATATGGAAAAAAAAACGAAACATAGGGGCATAGCTGTGGTAGATACAGATTACACAGTAAAAAAAATGACTCTGAAGCCATTATCCAGGGAGGAAACAGGGGATTACGTTTGTATGGAGGAATGGTGCGCATCGTACCCTCTTAAATGAAAAAAATATTGAAATTATTTTCCAAAATATTAATATGCAAAAAAACAATGGGGTTTTTTTTAGACATTCCCAATTGCAATTTGCATTCGTTTGATCACCAGCTATTCTGTGTAAATCAGCAATCGCCCCGTAGTAACGATGCTCATTGAACCTCTGGGTCCAATGGCTCTAGATCTGTCCCGAAGGCTGTAACCTACCCTTATTTGCATATTGACTCGAACAGCCCCGAATAAGGAGATTAAGCTATCTAGACTTATGGTAATACCTGTGTAAAGTTAGGAAAGGAATTGGACAGGAAAAGTGGAATTAGGTAATATATTTATCCCTCGCCTTATCTATCTGAGTTGTGCTGAAGAATTACTTCTACAAGCTTTTATCTTAAGACTTAGAGACATGGGCACGTTTTTATGCAAAGTTAATAAGATAAAATAAAATCTTGGAATTTCCATTCTAGTTCCAAATCTCACAGAAAAGATATTAAAATAAAATTAACATCCAGTTACAGAAAAATAAGAAAAAAAAATACCGGCTTAGTGCGAGTTGGACTCGCGCAATTTAAAATAGTCCGACAACATACATTATGTCGAACTGAAACAACTACATTGCTCATCCGTGACCAATCTCTTAGATGCAATCTTAAATGATGCGATATTTAATGCAATACACACACACACACACACACATACACGCGCGCACACACACACACACACACACACACACACATACACACACACACACACACAAACACACACACATGTATGCACGCATGCATGTTTGCATGAGTTTGCATGTTAGTATGTATAGGCTACTATTGATTTGTTTACTTATAGCTTGTTGACCTCCTATAAACCTCATAATACGAGTACCTAAGTTATTAATTTGAAAATTGTACCTACTGAAATTGTCAGCACTTATCGGTGAGTTTCCGGGTTGGGGGCCTGGAGATCTGTAATACAGGTTTTACCTAGTTCAGACTCCAGTCCCTCGCAAAAGTTACTAGTATCTAACTGAACTACCATAATGTTGTATTATTTATAACTATTGCTGTTACCTATGTACTTTTGTGAGGAGAAAATAAATGATTATTATTATTATTATTATTATTATTAAGGTCGCGAGTGAGCAACGTAATTGTTTCAGTTCATTAATATGGACGATAGTAACGCCTGATTCAATAAATTATACATTATTTCGTCAGTTTTAAGAAAAACTCGCATAATTATAATACTTAACACAGTCATATACTATCTTTACGTGGACACGCGTGGCAGAGGTCATTAACTCGATTTACGACGTCTGCAGCTGATGTCGGACTTAATGCCAAATGAGTCTGCGAACAGCAGGCGGAATCACTCGAACTTTAGTTCGTTGCAGACTTTCGGACTATTATGTTAACGTACTAATGTTATAAATGACAATTTGTCTTTTTTACAGTCACTTACCCGAAGGATGCCAATTGGAACTACGCTGTCCTTTCGTCCGTCTGTCAACGTCTTTTTTATAACCCCCGATACAAAAAGAGGGGTTTTATAATAAGTTTGTCCGCTATGTGTGTCTGTCTGTCTGTCTATGTGTCTGTCTGTGGCATCATAGCTTTTAAACGGGTGGACCGATTCGGATGCGGTTTTTTTATTAGAAAGCAGGTTTCTTGGCGATGGTTTTTAGATATGTTTCATCAAAATCAGTTCAGCCGTTTCTAAATTATCAGCTCTTTTGTTAGCTGCGGAAGCGATCTTAGACGCATAACGGGCATTGACTTAATGTTCAAACATACGAGTGACATAATTGCGTTGGGGGTTTTTCAATTTTTAATTTATAGTTATAACTAGCCTGCTTTGGTGTTCCACTCCTGGGCCGAGGCCTCTCCTCTCTATCAAACGCGAGCTCCCGCCATTTCACATGATAAATATTTTAGTCTAGGTCGTGTTTCCATCTTCGCTTCACTCTCCGCTACGCTGTAAACTGTAAAAGATAAATAGCTGAAAATTTTAATATAACTTACAGCCCCGGCGGGTTTGGACTGGTGTACTACTATTTAAAAACAATATATTATCTTTCATAAAAACCTTCTGTCATTAGCTAATAATACAAAAGAATTCTTGATGAGCGTGTCCGACTCGCACTTGGCCGGTTTTTCAGTTAAAACAGACCAACGATTCAGGTCAATCTCGTCTAAGCGAAAATTATGCCTAAGATGTAACTCACTGTTTCAGTACCTCTCAACTCATGGTGACCAATACGCAATCCATAATGTAAATTATTCGATCAATATTCTTTATAGCCACTGCGCATAGATCGTCATCATCATCATTTCAGCCATAGGTCGATCACTACAGGACATAGCCTCTCTGATGGATACCCAATCATTACGGTTGGCAACGTGCATCCACGGTGCACCTGTAAGCTTTACCAAATTATCTATCCATCTGGTTGGTGGACGTCTGACGCTGCGCTTCCCAGTTCCTGGTCTCCATTCGAGAACTTTCCAGCCACCTGTTCTGCGTGTATGTTCTGCTCATTGCCATTTCAACGAGCCACATACTAGATGCTTGAACAAAATAATGTGATACTTATTTTATTGCAAGTGTATAATTTGGGAACTTCCTCAAGCAACATTCACACGCTATTAAGGTACAATAAAAAGGCAAGGAAGATGAATACAAACGCTCCGATGGTAGATAGTGGCCGTTAACGGGCCTCGCGAACACGATAGAAATACGTTTGGAGCCTACTGGGAAAGGAAATCGTTTCTAATATTATAAATGCTTGCTGCAGCACTATTTATTTATTTATTTATTTATTCATCAATAAAAATTACCTACAGCATTACAGTATAACACCGATGCGCTGTAAAATTAAAAAATAAAATAAAACTTAAATAACTATTTAGGGATTTTTGAAAAACGTCTCCGTCGCTTCCCTAAAACGACGGAACACCACGCCCTCCGGCCAAAAGTCAGAGCGCAGGAACATCTGCTGGTGCTTGGCAGGCACTTGGAGCCTGTACGAGCACGCTCGACATTAATGTGAAGCTGACGCTGCACCCGCTGTGTACGTCACTCCGTTTACTTAATAAGTAAAATATGTTATTTTTATATACCTATTTTTTAGTGCAATAAATGTACTCAACCTGAACGGCCACATCTTTTAATTAACAATCCGTTCTTCTAACATTATAACAGTTACAACGTAACACCAACATATAACATTCGTAAATTAAATGGGTCAATCAACTTTTTTTTGTAAATTTCTATTTACTCCTTTACAAGTAACTCTGTAATCTCTGGTTAGTGAAACCATGATTTTGTAGTAATTAGATTAACTATTTATCATAGTGCGTATGTGAAAACCAAAAAAAAAGTATTTATGTGAAAAAATCCGGTCACCCAGGGGACATACCACTATTTTCGGGACATTGTTGTCCCCTGGGTCACCCACGAAATAGAAGCTAAACAAAATAAAATAAATATGGCAATTACACCATTATTGACTACAAAAATCTAGGGTTTTGAAAAGTATACTTTAAATAAGGAAAAATAATCAGTTTTTTAATTATTTCGGTTTTCATAGAAAGTAGCAGAAAATCGTTGACAAAAAAAAGTTGATTGACCCAAATGTAAGGTCCATTACACTAGTAGACCCTACAGAGCCTAAATGAGCTGAAGTTGTTAGCCCTTTGAGACACGAGCGGGTAGATGAACAGCTGGAGCTGGGATTATGCTGAGCCAGCGCCTATTCTTTAATGCATCACATGGCTTCTCATCTGTATGTGTCTGATCTGTTTAATTGTTACCTATTTTATGTTTCTCTTTGCTATTGTAAGTACCTTGTTTCGAGCATAATTTGAAGTGCTGAATAAAATTGTTAGTTTTATTACTCTTTAGTTACCAAGCCATGTCTTTGTTTTGATGAATAAAGATTATATCTATCTATCTAAATGTGGCGAGTTTTTTACGATATGGTGAAAACCTATGGCCTCTCATGCAGATTGTGAGTTTTAACCCAGGCTTAAACTTCTATAAGTTATTCGTTCAGGGAGAGGTTAAAGAAATTATGGCTTGACACTGACATCTGAGGTGAGACTGTGTTCGGTTGTGTAATAACTGTTTTATGTTGCATTTAATGTAAAATTTTGTATTTATTTTATTTTGTAAGTACCTATTTATTTTCTTTCTCTTTTGAGTATTTCTGTTTTTTTTTTCTTTACCGCACGTAATTGTTACTGTCTGCTTTTCCACTATAAAATAAATTTATTTCTCTTAACTAGGTTAGCTGGAAGAGATCCCTTTTTAGGGATAAGTTCGCCTTTGTTCTCCTCTCTGTGTATTTGTATTTTTATTTTTATGTGCAATAAAGAGTTTACATACATACATACATATGTGCGAAATTACATTTTAAATTAACCACGAAATTAACCACGAGTTTTATGGATGGTTTTAAGACAATAGTGCGTAAACGTGTGGCCTCCCTGATGACCAGAGTGCGTGACAGTACCAACAGCCTCCTGAGCGGTGTATTTGATAGGTTTGATTGTCCAGTTGTGCGGCACTGGAATTTTGTGCACTTAGGTGACAGACCGGTCATTTATGATATTAAATAAGTTAAGCCTGAACCTAGTCAAATAAATTTCAATGTTAAGTTTTATTTTTATTATTATTTAATTATTAAATGTTTGATTATTTAGTTTTATTACGGTTATTTTATGAGTTTGACGTTTAATTATGATTAATTTATTGGGATTAGACTATGTTTAATGATTATGCTTGACTTTAAATGATAAAATATAATGTAATACTAATCCTTAGAAAGTAAGACGCATGTAATACTAACAACCTATGGACTCCGGTCTGCAATAAAGCATTTGAATTTGAATTTACGGTACACACACCTGAGAAATAAATAATTCAATGGTGTGTGAAAGTTCTAAATCGGCACTGAGCCCGCGTGGGAACTAAATACGGTCCAAGTCGACTCCTTCTAGGAGGCTTGTGCCCTAACAGTGTGGGACGTATATAGGCTGGGATGATGGTGCTTGTGGCACTGAGACGTGGCCGCTAACGATGGGCCTCATGACGAAGCTCAAAGTCACTCAGAGGGCGATGGTGAGGGCTATGCTCGGAGTTTCTCTGAGGGATCGCATTAGAAACGATGAAATCCGCGCAAGAACTAAAGTCACCGACATATGTATCTCGAAGAATCGCCAGACTCAAGTGGCAGTGGGCAGGGCACATCGCTCGCAGAACTGATGGCCGATGAAGCAAAAAGGTTCTCGAGTGGCGTCCATGGACCGGAGGAGACTTTCTCCTTCACCTGGTCGATATAGGTCAATTTTGACCTTCCTCAAAGAGAGAGAACGAGTTTCTGCTCTATTCTGTTGTCGTCTCTCTCATCGTCGTGGTTGACAGACCTAACCTAGTTTTAGGCATCAATTCCTCCGTCCGGTGTGCCGCCGCCGTACGTAACACGCGAGCATTTCCTGAAGCTCGTGCCGTTTCCGGTTCCTGTTGTAAAAAGAGCCGCGGTTACGATATTAGTGGACCGGGATTGTCGGACGACTGAATGTGGCAGGTTCTGTGTAATAGTGAGAAAATACGGATAACCTCACGTCTAGGAACGTCTAGCTCGACATGTTTCGGGCTAATCTGTAGCCCTTCTTCCTGGAGCACACGCCAAGGTGGTTGCTGCCAAACGCGCACTTACTTCTCAGGCAGATATTTCATATAATATCACTAGCTGTTGCCCGCGACTCTGTTTGCGAAGAATAGGGGTATGAAAAATAGCCTACGACCTATTCTCAGACCTACCGAAAAAAGATACATAAAAATCGGTCAAGCCGTTTCGGAGGGGTTTGATAACAAACACCATGACACGAGATTTTTATATACTATTAGATTTCTCAGAAAATGTTTGATTTAATTTTATTTTTATTTGCAATACACTGACGAGCAAAAATAAAGGGTCGGTTACAAAAATGATGATAACTACAAAACCCGCTTTGATAGCTTCTTCGAGTAAAATGAGTTTAGTAAAGAGTTTAATTCTAAACAAGAAAAACTTTAATTGAGAATAAAACTCTTTACTAAACTCATTTTACTCGAAGAAGCTATCACAGCGGGTTTTGAAGTTATCGTCATTTTTGTAACCGACCCTTTATTTTTGCTCGTCAGTGTATTATTGTTTCAATTTAACAACTATTTACTTGAATGAAACATATATTTCACAGAAACACAATTGAATGAATTCTGTGATCTATTGGCGTTGTTTTTCAGCGAAAACATGACTATTAACAGAGAATAATTAAATTATAATGATGGGTTTAATAGTGCGCTTAATTGTATTTTCTATACACACGGTAATTAGGTAAATAAAGTGCATTAATAAAAATCATCGATATTTAAGTATGGCCTTTAGATTTTTAAATTTCCTTCGTTATAATCAGTCATATCCAGAAACCTCAAATCCAAGATACGCAAAAGGGAGTGGTAGTAGTCGACAATTTATATACCATTAGCGCCTTTGTGCTCCCCACAAACCGATAAACTTCACACGGCTGCGATCACCGCATTTCCAACCCTCCTACCCGGCAATAAAGCCTACCATTATCATTAAGAAGGTTCTTCAACTTTGCGCCAAACATTACAACTTGGATTCTACGGCGCTTGTAATAAAGCTGTGGAGGAAAATGTTAGAGGAAAAATAATGATAGATGCGAAAAGAAATGTTAGGCGAATGTGATAAGCCATTGACTAAGGCATGAATTGGTGCAAATTGTACCAAATACGATAATGTTTTTGGTACTGATATTTTTTTAACACCGATAAAGGTAGCGTTCACGCAAACTTTCGATAATAGTGAAAATATTCGGGTATAATGCGTTAATCCGTCTCCTTACAACTTGCGTGTAGAATATTCTCTACGTATGTGGCAAACCATAATTTAAGAATAACGTCGCGTGTGAGCTATAGGGAACCAAGAGCTTGTAATTACTACGGACAAAGAACGAGACGTATCTAATCCCGCGAATTTTCAATAAACTTTTCCCTGAAACAGATTGTATTAGTAAAGGAGCATTTAAAACCAAAGTAAGAGCGTATTTGATAGATGCTTTCCTTAAAGAAAATAATTAAGTATCATATAACTAAGTTATATAATAAACTATGTGATGTAACTGAATTAATAGTAGGTACCTATTGCTAAATAGTAGTGGTGGTATGAGTATAGGTATAGAAACATAATGTTAAAATAAGGAGTGCAGTATTCGCCAACAAACTGTTTTGCAGTTTGGCGAAGTATGTGTTGTAAAATTAATGTATTTTTTTGTTGAAATTAATAAAAAAAAATATATATATATATTTGCCTTTACTTTTAAAGAAGTCTATTATTAATTCATGCAGTTTAAATTGCATGAACCATTATAATTATCTAGAATTTGACTTAAAATTCTGGGGTTTTGGTAACATTGCAAAAGTTGCGACACAGCCTTTACCTATTTACTTTGCAAAAAGAATATTGGAGTAAAAAAACTTCATGTCCAAACGGACTCTATAAAAATACAGTGATTAATTGTGCTTGTGGTACATCCTTGCGGTACAATTTCAATAGGGATCTGACACCACCAATCAACTGACGTAATTTTTATGAGCTGTCAAAACCAATCCTCCCATAGAGCTTGAATGGCAATAGCAACTTATGACGTCACTTGTTCGCCAACTCAATCAACTAACTATTTATTTGTTTTAAAGCAACAAAAGCAATCCAATTAGGTAGGTTCAACTTCGAGAAAGAGGTCACACAATCTCAACAATTGCACTAGCTTTTTTTCAATTTTGATGTACTTATGGACATATTTGGGTGTGTCGTCACCTCACTGATCTAGTCTGATCAATCCTTGAGTTAACGTTCGATGGGATCGGAATGATCTTAAGTGCAATCCCGTGTCTCGGCTGCATACACTGAAACTCCAGTTGTCATATACCTACCTATTAACACACTCGAAGTACGGTCCAAGATATACTTAACGACAAGAGTTGACAACCGGACAGCCCTAGTGATTTGAGACCCTGGCCACACGTTCAAATCCCGTTAGGAGCTATATAGACATTACAGACACACGCACACCAACGCGAAAAATTCTATTGATATTACTAATATTATTTCATTACAAATATTCATCATCATCATCATCATTTCAGCCGCAAGACGTCCACTACAGTACTGAACATGCCTCCCCCAAGGCTCGCCAACATATCGGTTAGGCGCCATCCGCATCCAACGCGTTCCCGCAACCTTAATCAGGTCGTCGCTCCATCTTGCTCGAGGCCTAACTACATTGTGTCTTCTAATCATTATTATTATCAGTATCATTATCCGTTACCCAGTACTGATAAATAAAACCATTGCTTAATTTCGGACTAGGTTTGGACTAGGTCATTTGGCCTAAAGAAAAATCCGTGGTGGCCCAGCGGTTTGACCTATGGCCTCTCAAGCAGAGGGTCGTGGGTTCAAATACCGGCTCGCACCTCTAAGTTTTTCGGAATTTATGTGCGAAATTACATTTGAAATTTACAGAAAAAAAGGCACTTAGACAGAGAAAAAATCACAAATCTGAATTAACTAATTATTTATCTATACTTTTAACTAGCAACGTTTGTCTTAAAGCCGTGCTATGTTGATTGAAGTATGTATATAATGTCTTTGCATACGGCCTCTAGGCCTGGTGTGGCCAGCCTGGGCCGTCCCTGGCCATCGATCAATTACCCCGGACGGGCCCACTTTACCCCGGACAGCCGTAATGAAAGTGGATGAGGTTCGATTCCCCGGGGTTGTAAAATGACCGACTGAATGATTCATCTGATAAAGGGTCATTTATGCGCTGATTTAAAGCTGTTCGTAATTAAATGGTGTAGTGGTTAACGAGCGTTCGACACTGGATTAAAGTCTGGCCAAGCTGTTTAAAAATATCACTCAAATAGTGACAAGTGAATTTTTTTTGTTCAATTATTCATTCGTGTCAACCTTTGTTAATCGATCACTAAAGAAAATGAAATACAAATTGAACCGACTACGACAATTACGAATTTTTGTTCTGATCTCTTTGAAGTCAGTGCTTGAGCAAGAGTTAGCGGGAGTGGACCTAGTCACCTACCTTATACCTACATACCATCTAATTGTGCTTCTATCACTCCTGCTGGCTTGTACCGAGTCACCGACTTCAAACAGACCAGAAGAAAATTATTGTCGTTGTTTTATGGAGTCGGTTAAATTTTTATTTTGTAATTCTTTTTATTTTAGTGTATATAATCTAAGTTACAAATAAATAGCCTACGTTGCTTTTCCTGATTCAGAGTATAATTGTTGGACAAACCACTAGGCCACGGCTATGTTATCATTTTATTATTACCAAATAGATGGAAAAAATAGAATAGGAAATAATAAAATAAAATAAATTTTGAAATCCTTATAGATATTTACTTGGAATGTATTTAGATTAGTTTAGTTTAGTCTGGACCAATGTAGGTATGTCTTAATTACATAATTATGATTAATATATAAATAAATAAATAAATTATTACCAAATAAACGATTTATTATTATTATAATACATTATTAATCTTAGCATTTTCTTTGTTTCAGGTGAGTTTATGATTAAGCTGATGCGAAAATTAAGCTGTCTCCCTATACAAGGTAATTCATTCGGAATATTAAATATAAGATTTATTTCACTGAACAACTAACCTCTGCAAATATTTTTACATAAAAACTATTTTGGCCAAAGGACAATATAGCTCAAACGTCTAGATTATGTAATGTCTTTGTTGCTATGTAGCCATGAACGCTAAATTTATCTAAATTTAAATGTATTTACTATTTAAAATACTCTAGTTCATGTCTATTTAGTAATTACGACATTTTGAGATACAAACGTTTCGCTACCGGGCCATTTAGCGTTTATGACTATTAAGTAATAAAGACATTCTAAGCTAAAGATGTTTCGCTACTAGAGTATTTTAAATTGTAACACTCTAAGATCCAGACGTTTTGCTAAAGATACATTTAGCGTTCATGTCTATATAGCAACAAAGACATTACACAATCCAGACGTTTGAGCTATATTGTCCTTTGGCGATAACGGAATTTTGATAGTAACCCTATATAAAAAATTCTTATCACGGTGTTTCCTATCGAACTCCTATCCACAGAAACGGCTTGACTGATTTAAAAAATAAATCTCTATGTTTAGTACGTCTGAGAATAGGTTTTGGGCTGAACAATGGCAACAGGCCCTTCTGCTGAACATAGGTTCAATCAAGGCTCGCCAAACAGACCGGTCCCGCGCTATCCACATCCAATGCGATCCCGCAACCTTAACCAATCGTCGGTCCATCTTGTTGGAGGCGCGAGGCCTACCTACACTGCGTCTTCTGGTCCGTGGACGCCACTCAAGAACCTTTTCCCCCATCTGCAATGTACTAAACGAAACCAATTCATTAATAAATTAAAAAGCCACAGTTGGCTCTTAATAATTAATCGGGCAGTCTGGAATCTTTGCTTGTCCATTGGGCCATTCTACTTTTAAGTAACCATTAATCTTTAGTGAAATATAAGGCATACCTGGTGATTTTTTTCAAGTGGAAATAACTTATATGAAAACTGAAATAACTAAATTTAATATTTTAAAGTAAAAAAACTTTAAATTCAAAGAAATTTTGTGGAAAAAATTGGTAACTCAGCGGAAAATACACCAATTTCCATACAAATGGCGGGGACACGCATGTCCACTGCGTTACCTACTTTATAGATAATAATGATTACTTTTTATGCGTAGTGATAATTTTAAATATAAGCTTAATTATGTGCCTATTTAAATCTTTAATGATAAAACCGAGCACTTTACCGTTTTTGTAAAAAAAATATTTGAAGAGCACATTACTAAAAATGACTGGTCAACGAAAAGTAGAATGGCCCCATTAACGGTGCGGGACACATTAAAATGAACTCTGGCATTTTAAACAAGTTGTTTTAAAGTTACCAAACTCGGAAACTTCGGGTTTATGCTCAACTTGGCTTTGGGAAGTGTAAACTACAATCAAACAAGTTGAAACAAGTTGTTTTAAAGTTACCAAACTCGGAAACTTCGGGTTTATGCTCAACTTGGCTTTGGGAAGTGTAAACTACAATCAAACAAGTTGAAACAAGTTGTTTTAAAGTTACCAAACTCGGAAACTTCGGGTTTATGCTCAACTTGGCTTTGGGAAGTGTAAACTACAATCAAACAAGTTGAAACAAGTTGTTTTAAAGTTACCAAACTCGGAAACTTCGGGTTTATGCTCAACTTGGCTTTGGGAAGTGTAAACTACAATCAAACAAGTTGAAACAAGTTGTTTTAAAGTTACCAAACTCGGAAACTTCGGGTTTATGCTCAACTTGGCTTTGGGAAGTGTAAACTACAATCAAACAAGTTGAAACAAGTTGTTTTAAAGTTACCAAACTCGGAAACTTCGGGTTTATGCTCAACTTGGCTTTGGGAAGTGTAAACTACAATCAAACAAGTTGAAACAAGTTGTTTTAAAGTTACCAAACTCGGAAACTTCGGGTTTATGCTCAACTTGGCTTTGGGAAGTGTAAACTACAATCAAACAAGTTGAAACAAGTTGTTTTAAAGTTACCAAACTCGGAAACTTCGGGTTTATGCTCAACTTGGCTGTGGGAAGTGTAAACTACAATCAAACAAGTTGAAACAAGTTGTTTTAAAGTTACCAAACTCGGAAACTTCGGGTTTATGCTCAACTTGGCTTTGGGAAGTGTAAACTACAATCAAACAAGTTGAAACAAGTTGTTTTAAAGTTACCAAACTCGGAAACTTCGGGTTTATGCTCAACTTGGCTTTGGGAAGTGTAAACTACAATCAAACAAGTTGAAACAAGTTGTTTTAAAGTTACCAAACTCGGAAACTTCGGGTTTATGCTCAACTTGGCTGTGGGAAGTGTAAACTACAATCAAACAAGTTGAAACAAGTTGTTTTAAAGTTACCAAACTCGGAAACTTCGGGTTTATGCTCAACTTGGCTTTGGGAAGTGTAAACTACAATCAAACAAGTTGAAACAAGTTGTTTTAAAGTTACCAAACTCGGAAACTTCGGGTTTATGCTCAACTTGGCTGTGGGAAGTGTAAACTACAATCAAAATTGGATGAAATATGCGAAGGAACATAAAGGTCGTAGGTAAAAGGTCGTAAAAATTTCAGTCAGATTTTTATTTCATCGATTTATCCCAGCTTATATTATATTACGTCTTACTTAAGGGCACAGGCCTCCTCTCAGTATGAGAGGGGAGGGCCGTAGTCCCACGCGGGCCCAGTGCGGATTACGAACTTCACACGCACCATCGAATTTCTTCGCAGGTATAAAACATTTTCCTTCACCGTAAAGCCCGCGGTAAATTTCAAATGTGATTTCGCACATAAATTCCGAAAAACTCAGACGTGCGAACTAGGATTTTAACCTACGACCCTCTGCTTGAGAGGTAATAGGTCAAACCACTAGGCTAGCACTAGTGAGCTGACGTTAGATGGGAACCATTTTTGAAATCGTCTCGGCCTGCATGCATCTGATTGCTGTGCATTTTTAGGGTTCCGTACCCAAAGGGTAAAAACGGAAACCCTGTTACTGAGGCTCCGCTGTCTGTCCGTCTGTCTGTGTCATGATGTGTTTCGGTTGCCGCTTTAACAACAAAATACTAAAAAATGGAATAAAATAAATATTTAAGGGGGCTCCCATACAACAAACGTGATTTTTTTGCTCGTTTTTGCTCGATTAGACGTTAGGTAGACGCTTGAAATATTCACAGAATATTTAATTCTATATTGACTTTGAAAATAAATCATTATTTTTTATTGTAAGATGCAATCTAAGTTTTACAGCGCAATGATGGTGGTCACCACCACGGGCAACGGACTGGCAAGCGCAGCGTGAGACGTCCACCAACGACATAGACGGACGATTTGGTAAAGACCGCAGGTTCAAGTTGGATGCTAGTCGCTTCCAACCGTAATGATTGGGTATCAATGAGGGAGGCCTATGTGCAGCAGTGGACGTCCTACGGAAGAAATGATGAACTTCTATTTTTACAAGCTTTTATTTGCGTTCACCAGTCCCTTTGTCTGTGTGTCATTAGCTGAAATTTTGCATACATTTGTAAATAGGATAACAATGCAATATTATAATGACTTGGAGCTGTTCTGATGGTGGAGCTGGAAGGTGACTATAGGAACTCTGTAATAAAAAAAAATATATATATATTAGGGGACAATCTTACACAAATCGACCTAGTCCTAAACTAAGCAAAGCTTGTACTATGGGTACTAGACGACGATAAACATACTTATATAGATAAATAAATACTTAAATACATAGAAAACATCCACAACTCAGGAACAAATATTCGTGCTCATCACACAAATAAATGCCCTTACCGGGATTCGAACCCAGGACCTCTTGCTTCGTAAAACGACACAACAACCCCATCTAGTTTGGACTCGTTTGATTCGTCTTAACGAGAGCTTTGGTCCTAAATGGTAACTAGGAGCAAAAAGTACAGTCAGCAAAAAAAGCTTTTATTAAAAATGGAATTTTTAACAAAAACTTTATTAAAGAGATTACCTTCCACCAAAGTATACAGATTAGATGCTACTCTTTTGGAGAATTTCTCAAGCCACCTATATTTTAAGTTTGTGCAAGAAATATGTTTTTATTACGGCCAGTTTTTACAACCGGGAGTTTTTAATTACCTCTCAAAGTTCATCGGAGCCACGGGAGGACATAACCATGAAACGACCTGAAGTTAGCGGCATATCATTTATTATAAGTGAATGTTTTGATCTGTTTTGTAAATGATTCTGCAGTTATTAAGGTTGTAATGGCTCTGCCAGTCTAAACAAGGTGTTTCAAACTCAACAATAAGGTTGTAATCGTTTTGAAAAAAGTATACTTGGGCGAATATTATACTTACCTATGGATATTTTGTCTTAAATATGTAATACTCTAAAATTCTACATCATCATCCAAGCCTATATACCTACGTCCCACTGCAGGGTACAGGCCTCCTCTCAGAACGAGAGGGCTTGGGCCATTGTTCCCACGCGGGACTAGTGCGGATTGGGAACTTCACACGCATCATTGAATTTTTTCGCAAAGCTCATTCTTATTACTGGTATAACTTGATATTTTGTCCGGTACCAGGTTATCGTTAAGTTTTAGGACACCTGAGTAAAATTATTTTTAATTTAAAAATAAACAACGACGTGTTTTTTATTTTATAAAGAAACAAAGAGTACCTAACGTGACTTATTCGACTGTCAGAAAACTCACAGCCTAAACAACTGGAAGCAAGAGTCTTGAGAGGTAGACTCTTCGATGATCATAGAGGTGCGTTACCAAGCAAATTTAGGAAAAGAGGGTTAGCTTTTTTATTATTGTGAGATGGAGGCAAACGAGCAAGCAGGTCATCTGATGGGAAATAATCACCACCGCTCACATAATCAAGAGCAAGCAAGGAAGCAAGAGGTCCTGGGTTCAAATCCCGGTAAGGGCATTTATTTGTGTGATGAGCACGAATATTTGTTCCTGAGTTATGGATGTTTTCTATGTATTTAAGTATTTATTTATCTATATAAGTATGTTTATTGTCGTCTAGTACCCATAGTACAAGCTTTGCTTAGTTTGGGACTAGGTCGATTTGTGTAAGATTGTCCCCTAATATTTATTTATTTATTTATTTATAATATACAGGGTTATTTGTAATTCACTAGCATCCTTTTAACCCTAAACTCCTACCACTTAAACAAATGTTTTTTGTTTTACGGCTTTTGACAAAACTTAATATTTTTGGTGTAATAACGTTTTGAAAATTTGAGATTACCTCTTATTTTTACGATACTCTGTGTATTTGTATTTGGAAAAAAGTGCTTCATTTTAAAAAGTCGTAAAACAAAAAACATTTGTTTGAGTGATAGGAATTCAGGGTTAAGAGGATGTCAGTGAATTAAAAATAACCCTGTATAAAGAGTCATTGTATTGTATTGTATATCAACAACTCAAATAGATCAATAATCTGTTGCCGGCCTTTAAAGGAAGTATAAACCCTTTTCTTGAAAGCTCGGATGTCATAGTTGTCTGGAAGCGCTGCTGCCAGAAGTTGATTCCACAGTTTCACTGTACGCAGCACGAAGTGCCGACGAAAACGTACAGTGGTGAACCGCCATTCATCGAGATGGTGACGATGGAACGTAGACTTTCTGCGTAGCCGCGGATAAAGACTCAAGAAAATAAATCGAACTATTGACAGATAGCCAACTTTCAGTAGTTAAATGTATTGTTTACAGTTTCGAAACTTTTAGCGGGCTAAGTTTCACAAGACTCTGAAAGTATTGACAGTATTCTTAACCACTAGCTTTTACTCGCAATTTTGGCAGCGTGAACCATTTGAACTAGCGTCTGAATTGAAATTTCAGGGTTTCACTATAACTCCCGTAGGAATTGTTGAAGATTCAAATTTCATGTTTCCAAACTTAGCGATAGATATAATTGGGATTTTATCCCGTGAGAATATCGGAATAAAAAGTAGCCTATAAAATATATTCCACTGATAAAACTACACTGTCTTAAATGGTAAAGCACTTGGCTGACTATACATTCACTACCTATAACGCATTCCTTTCAAAATGATGCATCTCTTTTATATTTCACCACGATGCACGAAATTCAGCCAAAAAGGGCCGATTAAAAAATATCCCTACAATCCAATTTGAATGTGAAAGGGAAGTGTATTTTAAAATTTAAATATGAAAAGCAACGTATCTTGTAAGCTTGGGAGATGCTTGGGGTGAAGGGTGGTGCAACTAATGCTGGTTGTCCACTGGCGCAGAGCGAGGCAGCGGAGCGGAGCAGTAGTGCGTAGCCGAGTTGCGGACTGTGTCCGTCGACAGACAACTGCAAATTTAGTTCAAAAACTCATACAAAACTGGGAAGCTAAAGAGGAGCCGAGATTTTGTGGAATACTATTGATGGTTTTTTGGCTCAGGCCTGAAATATCTGTTTTCCTAAAATGTACAATTCTTTAAAACGTCTGCATTTTCACAATGTTAGCACTTCTATTTTGTCAGCTTTCTCAAAATGTCTGCTATTTAAATGTGTACAATCTCAGAAAGTCTTCTATTCATAATGTTCACATTCCTATAATAATATCAGGATTGCCATACATTTTGCTTTTCCGTTATGTTCACTTTTTTATATAGGCTATCGTCTTATTATGTTTGTTTTCCCATAATGTCTGCTTTATTTTCAAATCAATGTTCAAATGCAAAAGGCTTAATTGCTTGTTTAATTGTTTAGAGATGGTTTAAGACCCTGGGTAGGATGTAGGATTTTTGCTTTAAAATTATAAAGATATTTTAGGTAAATGTTGCATGCTCATGATTGCAGACATAATGGGAATAAGACTGTTCAGGAATTGCAAAAGTGTAAGAAGGCAGATATTTTGAGGTTGCAGACATTTTGGGAATAAGCACTTTCTGAAAAGCGAACATTATACGAAAACTGTAATTCTTGGAGACATACATTGTAAGAATCTGACATTTTGAGAAGCTAACATCATGAAAAAGACCTGCTGCCATTATGGAAAAGCAGACATTTTGGGCAAAAATAAATTTTAGGAAAACGGACATTTCAGACCGGAGCTGGTTTTTTATCTCGCTCACCGCTCCTCTGTCTCACTCCACTCTACTGGACAAACAACTTTATGCAAGGTACAGTTTATTTCAAAGAGTGTAGCTCGATTTTGAGTATGTTTATGGCTTGCCTGTACAAAGCACCAGCTGTCTGAAGATGCTTGGTGCAGGTCGGCATTACAATTAAATAAAAAGTTTATTAAATTTGTTCATACTGCGCAAACTATAAGAATGCGCTACAAGAACGATTATGTATCGTGTGCCCGAATTTCATTATGTAACTACTAATATTATAAATGAGAAAGTGTTTTGTGGTTACCTATCATATTCTCGAACAGCTCATTTCCGAATATTAAAATTCCGAAAAAAAACTCCTTTTTTTCATTTTCCAAATTATTGTTTGTCCGAAATTTTATTTACCATATTTTCTTTTGCCAAATGTTTTAAAATCCATTTTTTTATTTGCCAAATGATTCAAAATCCAACTGCATGAAATTCCGTAGGATCATTTGCCAAATATATATTTATTCCGCAAAATTATTATTCCGCAAAGGTCAGGGGTACAAAAGGCGACCATACAATTGTGTGGACAAATGTGTGGAGCGTAATATTAATTTTGTTGTTTAATGTTGGCCAAATATTTTATTGAGTTTGCTATGTGGGTAGGGGGTTTTGTAGGTGGTTATAAAAAAAATAACTAACACCAAAGGCTAATGCGGGAGCTTCGCTCCGCTACGCTCCCGCATTAGCCTTTGAACCTAACCTATCCGAGTTGCTTCCGCTCCGAACCGTCTTGCTCGCTCGCTTCGCTCGCTCGCTAAAAATTAAGCAATGTTGTCTTACTCTGATGTTAGGTTAGGTAGATAATAAAAACATACTAACGACCGCTTTAGCCTAGTTGGTAGTGACCCTGCCTACGAAGTAAGAGGTCCTGGGTTCAAATCCCGGTAAAGGCATTTATTTGTGCGATGAGCACGAATATTTGTTCCTGAGTTATGGATGTTTTCTATGTATTTAAGTATTTATTTATCTATATAAGTATGTTTATCCGTTGCTTAGTACCCATAACACAAGCTTTGCTAAGCTTACTTTGGGACTAGGTCAATTAGTGTGAATTGTCCCATGATATTAATTTATTTGTTATTTATTTATACTTTCGGCTTTTCGTTACATTTAGATTATGAAAATATGGCAACTGATTAGGTTGGCAAATAAAAAAATGGATTTATGTAATTCGGGATTTTGTTTTTGTTGGCAAATAAAACTGTGATGAAATGAATCCGTGGCTTTGTGAAGTTGTGGAAAAACAAAACATATGGATTTTAAAAAGTCGGTGAACCGTTTTCGGATAAATGAAATTCGAGTAAAAGAGTTTCTAAACATCGATAGGTTACCGTGATTTGTCCTTCTTTCACATCGAAACTGAGCGACGGATTGCCATGATTTTTTGTATGGACATGGTTGAAGGGCTGGAGAGTGACATAAGCTACTTTTTACTGCGGGAAAATATCTCATTCGCACGGAAAACACATTACGTGCGCGAACGCAGTTGGGGAAAAAAGATGTTTTGCATAAATTTCATTTTTGTCATTTTATTTATTTCTAAAACAAAATTTTCTTCAACACATTTAATAAACATAGGTACCTAACTTTCTGAATTCTATAAATGAACTGAAACAATTACTTTGCTCACCTGCGACCTTGAGCGAAGTAACTGGCTTGGGTGAGCAAAGTAATTGTTTCAGTTCATTGATATTGACCTCCGCAAAATAACGCCTGATTCAATAAATTATTTGACATTTAAAAAAATCCTGAAAACTAATGTCTGTGCTGCCGTTGTGTTTGTATGTATGTATGTATGTAAACTTTTTATTGCACATAAAAATAAAAATACAAGTACACAGAGAGGAGAACAAAGGCGAACTTATCCCTAAAAAGGGATCTCTTCCAGCTAATCTAGTTAAGAGAAGTAAATTTATTATATAGTGGATAAGCAGACAGTAACAATTACGTGCGGTAAAGAAAAAAAACAGAAATACTCAAAAGAGAAAGAAAATAAATAGGTACTTACAAAATAAAATAAATACAAAATTTTACATTAAATGTTTGGAGCATGTTTTCCGGTTATTTTCTCGCGGCGTATCTTTAGTTAGGTACGTATAAAATCATTTAATCCAACACGATGTACACACACTACGACTATTGTGCAACAGCCTAACCACACAAAACTTTACAACGTCTGGGCTAAACGCATGTAAATCCGGCTGCATTTGCATGTGAATCGCGAGTTTTCGCGATGTTCCGGACACAATAGACGGCTGCATACAGGCTGCATTCACGGGATGCAGCGGTTTTTAACGTCTACGTGGTTGACTGTAAAGGGAAAATACTTCAGGTGAGTGCTGGCCAAAATGTTGACGTTTTAACAAACTCGAATTTTTTAATAGCCTTTTTTGACGTCCCAGACTGCTCCCTCCCCTTTTTCTTTCCACCCGTCTATATCCTTCGTAGAATCCCGCCAAAATGGGTCAAAACCGTCCAATCCAAGTAATCCCGCCATCTTCGCTTTGGTCTGCCCCTGCTCCGCTGCCCGTCGCTTGGAACCCAATCGGTGACCATTTTTGCCCAGCGATCCGGATGCATTCGGCAGACATGTCCCGCCCAGTCCCACTTGATTTTGGCGGTCTTTGTCCCCACATCAACTATCTGAGTTGTTGTATATTGTTCAAAAGCAAAGCTTTGAACATGAAACTATAGTAATTCTCACTCATAGTGAAGAAATGCGGGTCACTCTCGTCTTTCATCATCATAAATTTCAGCCGAAAGACGTCCACTGCTGAACATAAGCCTCCCCCAAGGCTCGCCAAACAGATCGGTCCCGTGCCATCCGCATCCAACGCGATTCCGCAAGTTGTTGTTGGAGGCCTACCAACACTTCGCCTTCCGGTCCGTGGACGCCACTCGAGAACTTTTTTGCCCCAGCGGCCATTAGTTATACGAGCGATATGCCCTGCCCACTGCCACTTGAGTCTGGCGATTCTTCGAGCTATGTCGGTGACTTTAGTTCTTGCGCGGATCTCATCATTTCTAATGCGATCCCGCAGAGAAACTCGGAGCATAGCCCTCTCCATCGCCCTCTGCGTGACTTTAAGCTTTCTTATGAGGCCCATCGTTGCGTTTGGCGCTACTCTCGTCTTTAAAGGAGTCGACATGATTCAGGCTAATCCGTAGCCTTTCGTCTTGGAACAGACAGTTTTTACAAGTTTTTATTAACTTACAAACATATTGTTCGGGTGCAATCTGTCAACTCAAATTTGAAGTAGATATCTTCAACAGATTGAGCTTAAATTTAAAATGCATGCATGTATAATTCCGATGACAATGCAATATTATTATGACATAAAGCTGATCTGATGATGAAGCTGGAGGGTTGCCAAAGGAACTCATTTATTTATTTATTTCACTGTAATAAAACGACACGACCGCATCGAGTTTGAGCTCGTTTGATTCGTCGTGACGAGTACTTTGGTAACCCAACCAGGGGCAAAAAGTATAACCAGCAAAAAAACTTATTTTTAAGAAAAACTCATGTTACTTCAAAGCTGAATTCAATGAAAATATCAAGCGAGTAAATTGAAAAGATTCTGTTTATTCGCACTAGTTTATCTTCTGTCGCTTGAGACCATAAACATGTCTTCCAAAGCGTCGCTAAATCGAAACGATGTATTGGCTGGCTTATCGGCCATTTTTCTTTAAATTACAATCTCGTTTTTGGATAAGCGCAAGGTGGCTTATATTATAACACCTATTAACTTAAATTAAAGATTAATGTCGACCGGATAGCCAAGTGGTAAAAAAACCTGACTACGGAGCTTGAGGTCCCGGGTTCGATACGGAGCAGATATTTGTGAGAAAAATACAAATGTTTGTGCTCGAGTCTTGAATGTTTATCCGTTGTCTAGTACCCATGTTTTGCTTAGTTTGGGACTAAGGCTAGGCGTCCCATAATTTATTTATTTAACGTCTTTTTGTAAGTAACTAAATCTGCTAGCTTAGTGGTTTGACCTATGGCCTCTCTAGCAGAGGGGCATGCCTTCGAGCCCGGGCACACCTTATTCGAAATTTATGTGCCAAGTTACATTTGAAATTTACCATGAGGTTTACGATGAAGGAAGATGTTATGAGGAATCCTGCACTCACCTGCAAAGAAGTTTAATCATCATCATCATCATTTATGCCGTAGTAAGTCCACTGCTGCACATAAATGAAAATAAATAAATGAAAATTTTTATTACACATAAAGAAATATTACATTTTTAGCAGTAAACAGTGGTCCCCAAACTAGGCTGAGCCTGTATCTTGGGGCCCAGTGAGTTGGTTTAACATCTTAGTTTACAGTTGCCTGTTTAGTTTACAGTTAGTATATACAGGCACAAAACTGATTAATCTAGTAGGTACAATACAGAAATGCCAAAAGTCAAAATGTGAGCGCATAATGTATTGTGTGTGTGTGTGTGTGTGTGTGTGTGTGTGTGTGTGTGTGTGTGTGTGTGTGTGTGTGTGTGTGTGTGTGTGTGTATGAGTGTGTGGATGTAGGTATGTATCCTGAGACCTAAGAACAAATATTGAGCATGTTTTCTGTTTGAGCATATGACAGAGACGTAAGCCATTTCCTAGTCATGTAAGTCGCCTTTGACGTTGTACAATTCTTAATGTCCACGTTCCTACAGACTACATTATATATAAATGGATGGATAAACATCGGAGATCTTCTCGCTAGCGCAGATCTAACTCTCGGGACCGGCACCTTATACAGTCGTCTTACCAAAAGCTGATTGCGCAACTCGGATTTCACCACAGCGCTGTGAGTACGCACAACTGCTCTTGATATAAAAAGTTGTCTGACCCTCAGCAACTGACACTCCTTGTAAAGAGTGTCAGTGGGATAGCGGAAAGGTTTCCTAAGCATAACTTTAATGACGGCACGTTGAGCACGTTCAACTTCTATTCAAAAGGTCTTGCAGGCAACATAAACCTCCCAAACAAATTATCCGAATAAATTTCATGGTGTGGTGAAGTTCCCAATACGCATTGGGCATGTGTGGGAACTACTACATTCTGAGAGATGGCGTGGGTCCTGCAGTGAGACTGGGTTGATGATGATGACGAAATATCACATCGGCATGCCATCAAGCAGGCAAAACGCACACACTAAGCCCAATGTCTCTCGGTCTCCCATAATCTCCAAATAACCAGTAAAATCGCCGCAACGTCTAGACGCGATCTGGCGGGAATACGGACCGTTTTCAATTTTTCGAAAATCCTTCAGAATCACAAACATTCTTTGTGCGATTTAAATTGGTTTCCGAGGTACCGGTTGGATACCAATTGAAATCCGATTGGTTGAAATCCGATTTTGTTCCGGTACTTTTCAATGCGTTAAGGGGGTGTTTCACCACCTTATTGTCAAACTACTGGTCACGTAACCAATGAATAAACTAAGTACTGGACAAATCTGTCGGCTAGTTTTTTTTTCGGTTTCACCACTCCGGTCCTGTGCAAACTAAGTACCACTTAACTAATCGACGGTTTAACATAGAGGGGGAATGGCAACGTCACATTTCACGATCACGCGTTCCTGTTCGCACACTTTCGTTCAAAGGGTCGCTCATTGTTGAAATCGTAAACTATGTATTTTTTAGATACATCTATTTTTTTGCATAAACAAATGTGTAACATTATAATTAATCCAAAAACGGTATTTATTTACGATACTTTGTTATCAATAACAAAGAAAAATAAAATCACGTAAAACGAATCGAAAAGTGGCGCCAAACCATTTGACAGATTAACTTTTTTTTGTAATGGCGATGTACAAGTTCACGTAGAACAAACGATTGTGCCACTGAAAAAAAGTCTGTAATTAAAAAATATTACGAATTTTTGGATTTATTTTTACATACTAAAAGCGTACCTATATTTTTTTATTCAAATCTTGATATTTGAATCCTCGTTTGCAATTTAGCATGACTTCTTTCATTAAAAAATAAAAAATACTTTGATTTATTTTTCTGAAACCGGCTGAAGGGCTCTCCAACCATGACCACAAAAAAATTAACTGACTAATTAAAAAGTTATGTGACGGATAAAAATGCTAAATGCCACCCGATCTGATGGTCAAATTAAAAAACAGTTTGTCCGTCACTTAGTGCTAATCAAGACTGGTGAAACAGAAATTTTAAGTTCATCTGTCAAATAAGGTTATGATTAAGCTAATCCGAACTTTAAAAAAAGTGGTGAAACAGCCCCTAAGAGTTTTAGTTGGTAACTGAGTAACGTTTTTAGGGTCTTACACATTTTTTTGTTCAAAAGCCAAAAGTTAAGGAACTGAAACAATTAATTTGCTCACCCGCGACCTTACAATAGTTAAATTTATGTAAAAAATGCGTGTTCACGCAGTTCCTCCACCTCCACACTGTACGAACACACACAAATCACACAAACCCAACCATCACCACCACCAAACTACACAGACGCGTTCCCAACTCAACCAGAGCCTCATCCTCAGAGTTGGCACCACAACCGTACGCTATGCTTCCAAATGTTCACCAAATGGTCATTCGAACAGACAGGAAGACATGACGAATCCATAAGGGTTCCGTTTTTTGCCATTTGGCTACGGAACCCTAATATTTCAATATGTATTTCCGGAATCTACCTAAAATTATATATTATACTTATTCTAGTAACGCAATTCTAGTACAAAAGGGTGAATCAACTTTGAACTTGACACCCGTTGCTATGGTGATGTCCCTTGGACAACCTAGAATTTTCTATGAAATAGTATGAAGTGTCACTTGGACAACTGGGGAGTTGGGGACAGAGTAAACAACACAAAAAGTTGATTCACCCAAAAATTGTAATTTACATAATTCCCTGTAGCATACAAAGCTTATCCTCCATCAAAATAATATTTTTAGTACACAACATAAAAAGACAACTTTTTTCTTGAGCCCCGAAATTTTTGCGGCGCCCCTTGTCCAGAAAGGTTTAATTTAAGGGGCCATTTACCTTTATTAATATTCGCGATCTCACGCGTGTCGAATAATTTGTGCCCCGCCGGTGGTGCCCAGTAGGGGGCCCTTATTTATAAACGTCGCGGACATTGGGCGCATAACATATACGTCGTACGTGACATGATAATGCTTCATAATTTGAAGGCATTTGCGCGTGTGCCGTCGTGTTATACATAATGTCTAGTGCACTCGCAATCTGACGGCCGGATAGCCTAGTTGTTAGAGAACCTGACTACGAAGCTTGAGGTCCCGGGTTCGATTCCCGGTCGGAACAGATATTTGTGTGAAAAATACGAATGTTTGTGCTCGAGTCTTGGATGTTTAATATGTATTTAAGTATGTATTTATCTATATAAGTATTTTTATCCGTTGTCTAGTAGGTACCCATAGTACAAGCTTTGCTTAGTTTGGGACTAGGTCGATTGGTGTGAATTGTCCCGTGATACTTATTTTTATTTTATTTTATTTTAATCGCATTCACCATCTTTTTCTGTCACTACCATACTTCGCGTGACCGTCAATTGTTTCATCCTCACCATCTTGATGGTTGCCAGTCTACTACCATCCGCTATAAGCGAACTTTTTTGAAGTGAAACTTCTAATACGACTTCCAACAAGGTCGCGTTAAACGTTTAACGCTACCATGGAGGGGGTATGAAAGCATTAGTATATGTATGTACTGCCGAAGCAAGTAATCTCGCATTGTATATAATACTAACGGATGTTAAAAACTTCGACAGTGCGATGCAGAACTCATACTGTTTGTACAAATTTGTATGAGACTTGATAAAAGTGCCATCTAGTGAGTAATTTTAAACACAAAGATGCATAAGTAAATTTAGTTCTTTAAGTTATTGCAATAAGGTTCATATTGATGTATAAGTGACTTTTTCATTTCCACATTACGAAGTTTCACTTCTTCCGCGTGGAGGAGCTGCACGCACTATCTTTTTTTACATATTATGCATTTGAGCTATGTCGTCCTCCCAATGCTACTGCAGAGACCAAAGCCAAAAGTAACATTTTAATGTTTATTAGAAACAATTGTATGCATAGTTAGCGCGGCGAAACCATCTCAACCCAGCCTTGCACATACCGTAATGAAATTCATTAACAATTTTAATTAATTCAATGCCAAATGACAGTTCCCAAGCGGCAAAAGGGGGTAAAGCACTAAGCTGCATTTTGCCGGTGCAACCGCGAATTATGCAAATTCCCGGTTATGCTAATTCGGTTTAGGCGTAACGTAGAATTTCATTATTCTTTTGATGCCGTTTGTTACTGATCTTGCTTTTTGAATTCGCTAAATGCAAATGAGATTTGGATAAAAAACCGGCCAAAAGCGTGTGTACGGAATCATCCAAATTTAGGTATGTTTTATACCATAGACTACTATTTACTCTTAAACTACAAATAATTTCCAAGCAATCTTAGCCGCTATAATTTTCCTAGTAAATTTGATATATTTACTACCATTCTGAATTTTTTCAAATTTTTCCACCCAATAGTTTACATTTTAGAGGGGGGGACGGTCGATTTTTTTTTCTAATGATCTGCAATCAGCTGTTCAAGCCATAATCAGATGGTTTGTAAAAATAGATCGACTTTTTTAGAGGTATTCCATTGAATACACGGTCGATTTTAATGAAAATTTTCACTTTAAAGTTGAATATTTCGCAAACAGATCACTGGATAGACACGTTTATAGGCTGTGATGATGATGATGACTGTTATCGAGCTGTCCGACAATGTCGCCCAGGTGGGACGTAGAGTGACGCGATACGAGAGTTATGGAATAAATCACCGCTCGTTGGAAATTGCTGACTTGTGTTCTCGTCCCGATGGAGCGTAGGGAGAATTATCACCCACAATCCGGTATCGATAAAAAAATTAAAATGGTGTTTTTAATAACTGTGTGGTAATTTACTGAATCAGGCGTTACTTTGCGGGGGACCATATTAATGAACTGAAACAATTACTTTGCCCACCTCTACCTTACTAGGAGGGTCAAAGTCATAAATAAGTGATCACTTTTGTACCTTGTCACTTTTAACGTCATGTCTGAAAAGTCATACGAAGTCATATAACGACTGAAAGCGACAAGGTACATAAATGATCACTTATGTATGACGTTGACTGTACTTGCTTTGCTTTGATTACCTACTCTGAAGATGAGCTCTTAGTGAAAATAAACGGATCACTCACGTCTTAAAACGAGTTTAACTCGACATGTTCGACATGTTCGTACTGCGTCAACGGTGAGTGTGGGCGAACCTTTACAAAGTGATGTGGTTAGTGTTGTGTGCTACCCTACATTTGACAATGACAATAAAAGTGGTGATGAAAACGGGGGTAGTTGTGTGTCGCTGTCAGTTGCGTCGAGTAGCCGCGCGACCAGGGCGTTAGCACGCAGTGCACGTTTGGCAGCCGCCGTGACGTGCGACTCCGAGAGGAAGGGCTACGGATTAGCCCGAAACATGTCGAGTTAAACTCGTTTTAAGACGTGAGTGATCCGTTTATTTTCACTATGAGTGAGTCTCACGGTAGTTTCATGTTTAAGATGAGCTCTGGTTGAGTTCGAAACGCGTCAGTGTAGTTTGGTGGTGGTGATAGTTGGGTTTGTGTAATTTGTGTGTGTACGTACAGTGTGCAGTTGTAAGAACTGAATGAACACGCATTTCTTACTTAACGGTGCTATCGTAAGCTCGCCGGGTGAGCAAAGACATTGTTTCAGTTCATTAATTGTGTGGTCTCATTTTTCAGAGGATCGCGGGTTCGAGCCCGGGCTCGCACCGCTGAGTTTTTCTTAATTTATTTGTTAAATTACATTTGAGATTTGCCATGAGTCTTACGGTGAAGGAAAACATCAAGGAGAAACCCGGCTACATCTGCGAATAAATCCAATGGGTTGTGTGTAGCTCCCAATCTGCACTGGGCTCGCGTGAGAACTACGGCCCAAGCCACCTTATTATCTGTACTCGCGATCCCTAGCTTCAGAGAGCGTTCTCGTAATTACACTGTGTTAAAAAAATTAGTAGGCCGATAACTTGAGTGACAATGAAGACATCGAGCGGGAACGGAGGTCGTTGGCCGTCCGCTGCAACATGTTGGCCCGCAGGTTTGCACGGTGTACGAGAGAGGTAAAGATCGCGCTTTTCAAAGCGTTCTGTGTCTCCTTTTACTCGTGCGCCCTGTGGGTGAGCTACACGCAGCGGGCGTACAACGAGCTCCGCGTGCAGTACAACAACGCGTTCCGGGTGCTGCTGGGGCTGCCGCGATACTGCAGCGCGTCAGGCATGTTCGCGGAGGCGCGCACGGACGGGTTCGCCGCAGCCGTCATGCGCAAGCGCTGCGCCTCGCTGGAGGCTCGCCTGCGCGCCAGCCCCAACCGCATCCTGAGCGTGTTCGCGAACCGCTGGGCCGGCCCCATGATGGCCCGGTGGACGTCCCTGCACGTTTCACAGTGAACTGCTCGATTTTTTTATTTATTTATTTACTTATTTAGTTATAGTTTTGTAATAATTGAGTACTAACACTTAGGTTTTTAAGATTTTCATTGTTTACTAACCTTTGTATGGACCTAAGTCTGAAATAAAATTATTATTATTATTATTATTATTAATAAAAGAACATTGTAGATCTATATGGAAATAACTACCTATAAATTAAAAATTTTAAAACCCCCAACGCAATTATGTCACACGTATGTTTGAACATAAAGTAAATGCCCAATTTGCGTCTAAGATCCCTTCTGCAGCTAACAAAAGAGCTGATAACTTTGAAACGGCTGAACCGATTTTGATGAAACATATCTAAGAACCATCGCCAAGAAACCTGCTTTCTAGTAAAAAAAAACGCATACAAATCGGTTCACCCGTTTAAGACAGACAGCACACACACACACACACACACACACAAATAGCGGTCAAACTTATAACACCCCTCTTTTTGTGTCGGGGGTTAAAAATATATCATGTTGAGTTTCTTGCCGCATTCTTCTCAACAGTGATTTTAAACCAGTTTTAGATACGTCGACATTTACAAATAAATAGACATTGTTTCAGCCTATTTTGAATTAAATTATTTTGACTTCTACTTTGAACTACAACCCAAGCAGTCTCATTCTCAGAGGAGGAATACGCCCTGTGAAATATGTGTGAATCATTACAGTTGTCCGGATTCCAATTTTAAAATATCTATCGATAGATTCTCAGCTACATCCCTACCCCGTGCCGCGTCATCTAATTTCCGGCGCGCGCGGCAGAGGGCGTCTCTGCGACAGAGCCATCTCGCGGCGCGCGCTGCAGTTTGTAACTAGACAGTGACAAGTTGGATTGAGTTTTTGATTTTATGTCTATTTTTATTTTTGTTTCTGATGGTTATTTTGGTAGCCATGAAGAAAATGGAACTGTCTCAACGCGGTTTGACAAACAATGTGCATTTTTAATTTACTTCCATGCTTTTGAACTTCCCGATTTCCACTCAAAAATTTTAATACACTGGAGATCAGGCTTTTTATACACCATACCACCACCAGACTTAGATTTTTGAGCCCTTCAAAACTGAAAAACGATGAACCTGATGTATAAATGTAATTTTAACTTTAACATAAAATAAAAATAAGTTCGAACTTCAACGTTAAGTCATTTATGTCACTTATATGACGTTCATCACAGCCTATACAGGGTTATTTGTAATTCACTAGCATCCTTTTAACCCTAAACTCCTACCACTTAAACAAATGTTTTTTGTTTTACGGTTTTTGTCATAACTTAATATTTTTGGTGTAATAACGTTTTGAAAATTTGAGATTACCTCTTATTACACGCTTTATATTAGCTTCACCTGTATGTTTGTATATATGTTTGTATGTATGTTTGTTTGTAACCGACTCCTTAGGGCGCGATTTTGACCCACTTCCCGGTTTCCGATTGAGTTGAAATTTTGCACATATGTGTAAATTGGATGACAATGCAATATTATTGTAACATGGAGCTGATCTGATGATGGAGCTGGATGGTGGCCATAGGAACTATGTAATAAAACAACACAATCCCGTCGAGTTTGGGCTCGTTTGATTCGTCTTGACGAGCACTTTGATCCCAGATGGTAACCAGGGTCTGATGATGGAGCTGGAAGATGGCCAAAGGCACTCCACAATAAAACGACACAACCCCATCGAGTTTGGGCTCGTTTGATTCGTCTTGACGAGCACTTTGATCCCATATGGTAACCAGGGTCTGATGATGGAGCTGGAAGATAGCCAAAGGCACTCCACAATAAAACGACACAACCCCATCGAGTTTGGGCTCGTTTGATTCGTCTTGACGAGCACTTTGATCCCATATGGTAACCAGGGTCTGATGATGGAGCTGGAAGATGGCCAAAGGCACTCCACAATAAAACGACACAACCCCATCGATTTTGGGCTCGTTTGATTCGTCTTGACGAGCACTTTGATCCCATATGGTAACCAGGGTCTGATGATGGAGCTGGAAGATGGCCAAAGGCACTCCACAATAAAACGAAACAACCCCATCGAGTTTGGGCTCGTTTGATTCGTTTTGACGAGTACTTTGGTCCTAGATGGTAACAAGAGTTCAGACTCAGTGATGGAGCTGGAAGGGGGGTAGGTGGCGGGTTGGGGGTTAGGGTGTGGCGGTTGGGGTTAGGGGATGGGGGGGGGGTTTACGGGAAATAGGGTGGGGGTGTTGGGTGGTTCGGGGGTAAGTGATTTTGGGGGGTTGTGGGAAATGGGGAGGGGGTAAGAGGCCTAGATGGTAACAAGGGTTTGATGATGGAACTGGAAGGGGGGGCGGTAGGTGGCGGGGTGGGGGGTGTGGGAGGGGTGGGGGGGGAGTGGGGGTGGGGGGGGTTCCGGGGGTATGGGGGTTCGGTGTTAGGGGGGTTGGGTTTAGGTGGTTCGGGGGTTTGTAAAATGAGGAGGGGGTAAGGGGGGTTTAGGGAATTGGGGGTAAGGGTGTGGGGTTTGGGGGGGGTTTGGGTAAATGGGGTGGGGGATGTTGGGGGGTTGGGTTTAGGGGGTTTGGGGGTTGTAGGTGAGGGGGTAAAGTTAGAAAGAAAAAAATGCAACTAAAAAATAGAAAATAAATAAAAGTTTAAAAAAACTAAAAAACACGCTTTAAAAAATAAAAAATAAATTTTAATAAATTTCAATTCACTATTCTTATAGTGCAGTAAAAAATCTTAATAAGCAATTATTATATTGTTATATCCAGATCAAAATTTGTAAACAATTCTAAATATTGATAAAATAAATAATAATAGTTTAAAATATTTTATTGTAAAAAAAGCGTGGGGTGCTTTTTAAGATGTTATCAAAATGACAATCCTTGACAATTGACACCATGCACCCCACGCTTTTTTTACAATAAAATATTTTAAACTATTATTATTTATTTTATCAATATTTAGGATTGTTTACAAATTTTGATCTGGATATAACAATATAATAATTGCTTATTAAGATTTTTTACTGCACTATAAGAATAGTGAATTGAAATTTATTAAAATTTATTTTTTATTTTTTAAAGCGTGTTTTTTTGTTTTTTTAAATTTTTACGATACTCTGTGTATTTGTATGGGAAAAAAAGTGCTTCATTTTAAAAAGTCGTAAAACAAAAAACATTTGTTTGAGTGATAGGAATTCAGGGTTAAGAGGATGTCAGTGAATTACAAATGACCCTGTATAATTCCCACTGCAGGTTACAGGCCTTCTATCAGAATGAGAGGGGTTGGGCCGTAGTCTCCACGCGAGCCCAGACGGATTGGGAACTTCATACACACCATTGAATTTCTTCGTAGGTGTATGCAGGTTTCCTCACGATATTTCCCTTCACCGTAAAGCTCATGGTTAAATTTCAAATGTAAATCGGCACGTAAATTCCAAAAAACTCAGGGGTGCGAGCCGAGATTTGAACCCACCACCCTCTGCTTGAGAAACCATAGGTCAAACCACTAGCCCACCACGGTGACTTATGACGTTATCTGTTATAAAACAAATTTTTAGGATTAAAGAAAGCCAACGTTACTTATCAGCAGAGTTGGGTGTTATTTAGATAATTTCTTATCTAGATAATTATTTAAAATAAAATAATTTCAAATAAATTTATTCGAAGATAAATTCAATCACAAATAGTGCGTTGACAACTTTTTTATTTAGATAAATTATCTAGATGAAGATAACCGACCTCGTTTGTTATTGAAGTAAGCTTATAATAATAAATGTATTCAGAATGTCACGTCGGTTTAAACCGTCACACTGACACCACTTCTAGTTCTACATGACTGTTTACTACTGACATTCATATTTTATTTAAAATCCCAACTAATTTATCTAGATAAAAATTAAACTGATCTAGATAAATTCAAAATAACAAATGACGGAATTTTTAGTTACTTGAAATAAAAGATGATTTAGTTATCTTCCCGGTTTTTCGTAAATAGATAATTTTTGCCCAACTCTGCTTATCAGTTATCACAACGATGGGATCCTATCGATGTTTAAAAAATTTTATTTCCGAAGGTTTAGAATCCCGAAAACTTCATTTGTCCGAAAGCATTTTTTTATGAAACTGTAAATATTTCAGGACCATCGTGTAGAACCCTTTAGGTTAGGTTAGGGTTGTTTTATAGAAATCCTGAAATATTTACTGTTTCAGAAAAAAATGCATTCGGATAAATGAAGCATTCGGGATTTTAAATATTCGGAAAAAAATAATTCTAAATTTTGATAGGTAACCCACCACGATGTATTGCACTGCAGAGTTTTGAATTTGGTGGGCACTTTTGCGGGTCGAATTTGAAAATGAAATAAAATGTTTTGCAAACTGTACCACGTGATACATGAAATCAAATGGCCCATAACCTGCTTGAAAAGTAGTTAATCTTAACACAGTAGACTCCGGCGCAGCATCTGTAGATTGGCGTCGGTGTCTGAGATAAATATGGCGACTGAACAGACACGTGGCCACAGAACCAGCGTTTTGTAATTGGGCGAATCAACTATTTTGTGTTGTTTACTCTGTCCCTGGTCGTCGAAGTGACACTTCGTACTGTTTCATAGAAAAATGCTTAGGTTGTTCGAGGGACCAAATTTGTGTAACCATAGCAACGGGTGGTACTAAAAAGTTGATTAACCCAATTATTTCAGAATTCCTTGGCCTAAGTATAAGTAGTTGTACAATATTTATTATGTACTAGTTACCAAGGCTCGCCAAACAGATCGGCCCCGTACCATCCGCATCCAAGGCGACCATCGACTTTAACCAGGTCGTCGCTCCATCTGGAGGCCTGCGTCACACTGCGTCTTCCGGTCCGTGGACCGGTTGGAGTTTCTCTGCGGGATCGCATTAGAAACGACGAAATCCGCGCAAGAACTAAAGTCACCGACATAGCTCGAAGAATCACCACACTTAAAGTGAAAGTGGGCAGGGCATATCGAAAAAAGAAAGAAAGAAAGAAAAACATAAAACATTTATTTATAACACTAATAACACGTACACAGGCAAAAAATAAGAGAATAAACATAGACATAGACAAAGATAGTTATGTACATATTAATGCTGTCACAAAAGGGGCCCCACTCAGCATGTCATATCGCTTAGAACTGATGGCCGATGGGGCAAAAGGGTTCTCGAGTGGCGATCACGATGTATTTTCACACAAACGCTGGTTGCGTGGCCCGCACGGGACACACGGTGTGGTCACCCCGGCAGATATTTCTCTTCCACGTGAGTTATCGGGACGGTCCCGGGTGTTTTATTGTGCTGCAGGTGTGGACACCCTCGCCTGATAAACACGCTCATGCCTTTCAGAGGTTAAGATTTATTCAGAGCAGTTTACATGTCACAAGCAAAGGCATTGTGTTGAGAAAACATAATAAATAAGAGGTGTATTTGACAGACACTTTGCCGGACATTTTTATTCATCATCATCATCATCCGAGTCTATAGACGTCCTACGACAGAACACAGGCATCCTCTCTAAATAAGAGGGCTCTAGGCTTCAACGTAAAGCTCATGGTATATGAATCGTCGTTGTTAAAGTTTGTACTTCCTTTGCAAAATTATGCCTTAATCAAATAATTTAACTACTTTATCCTAGAAATTAGCTGTCGCTTTGCTGTATTTTTTAAACTAATACAAGGATCGAAAACAAATTGCTGAAAGTTAAAAGGCTGTACATTGTTTCGAGTTTAAAGAACAAATTTGATTCGTCGACTAGAATGGAAAACTTTAATCGTTAGCTGTTGTGTGGACGAAAGTTTTTCTTTTGTTGTTTGAAGATGATTGTTTAGCTCTTGCGAATTGTCGAGCTATTAACAAGATGTACAATAAAGACTTGGTCGTAAAACTTTTGTAGTGAAAGAGGAATAGAGGCTACTTAAGCTGCATCGTTAAAATCCATACATTTACCGGATGGCGCAGTGTAGGTAGACGCGTAGGAAGACGCAGTGTTGATAGGCCTCCAACAAGATGGAGCGACGGCCTGGTTAAGGTTGCGGGAACGCGTTGGATGCGGATGGCGCAGGACTGATCTGTTTGGCGAGCCTTAGGGAGGCCTATGGTCAGCAGTGGACGTCTTTCGACTGAAATGATGATGATGACAAAAGTGTTCAGCGACTTCTGAGGCTGACTGTACGCGCCCACATATAAACTTTCGCATTTAAAATATTAGTAGAGTTCACATGCCTGTTTCCTGTATCGCAGGAAGAGCGCATCCCAAAATCGTCTCAATTAACATAAAAGGCTGTAAAAGCGATAAAAGATTTCATAACACGGTATTTATAGGGCAGGGTTGGCTACGCTTTTTAATATTTTTTGCTGGCTGTATTTTTTATTGAATTTACAGTTGTTAAATTGATTCCATTATCAAATCATAGGCTCGTAGTACCAGTCAAGTGCAAAAATATATATACTAACAAGGGCGGAGCTCCTTTTTGTGGGTATTTTGCCCTTCGGGCAAATGAAGGTACCTAACGAGCCAAACCTACCTATTTTTGTATTAAAATATTATTGAGTGATTGAAAATGATGACAGCATTTTTTCCGGGTTGGAAAAATTAGTTGGATCACGGGTACGTATGTGTTAAACTGTTAACTGTTTTGGTAAATTTTACTAAAATTTTTTTTGAAGTGAAACTTCTAATGCGACTTCCAACAAGCGTTGCGTTAAATGCGTTGCGTTAAATACGCAACGCAACGCAAATTGACGTTTACGAGACGTTCGCATTGTATATAATAGTAACGGATGTTAAAAACTTCAAATAATTTATTGAATCAGGCGTTACTTTGCGGAGGTCCATATTAATGAACTAAAACAATTACTTTGCTCACCCGCGACCTTACAATAGTTACGTTTATGCAAGAAATGTGCGTTCATGCAGTTCCTCCACCTCCACACTGTACGAACACACACAAATCACATAAACCCAACCATCACCACCACCAAGCTACACTGACGCGTTTCGAACTCAACCAGAGCTCATCTTCAGAGTTACCACAACCGTATGCTATGCTACCAAATGTTAAACTAACATGTTATGTTAAGTTTAGCGTCAGTGTAGCTTGGTGGTGGTGATGGTTGGGTTTATGTGATTTGTGTGTGTTCGTACAGTGTGGAGGTGGAGGAACTGCATGAACGCACATTTCTTGCATAAACGTAACTATTGTAAGGTCGCGGGTGAGCAAAGTAATTGTTTTAGTTCGTTAAAAACTTCGTCAGTGCGACCCAGAACAAATGCGTGGTTTAGTATGAAAAATTGTAAAAATCAAAACTATTTCAATGGTAGATCGTAGAATAAAGTATTTTAAACGTATTTAGTAAAAAAAAGTATTGAATATCTTTGAGAATTACGAAAAATCAAGAAAAATTATTGAAAATAACGTGCGCACGAGGAGCAACGCCATCTAGCGACGAGTTATGTAACTTGTTTCGCTAGCGCTGTAGTTGGTTGCTTGCTAGCCGCTTCTTTGCTTTGGGTTATTGCAATAAGGTTCATTGATGTATAAGTGCCTTTTTCATTTCCACATTACGAAGTTTCAATTCTTCCGCGCGGAGGAACTGCACGCACTATCTTTTTTTTAAACAAAACTTATTTCTTACAAAAGAAACACAAGTTCTACCCAGACAGGTATTAAAAAGTAACAACGAGATAGTGTCAGCCCTGCCGCCGCCAGGGGCGCAACTCAATTAGCTGGTGAAAATAGCCCGGTATTAATGAAAATGTACCGTTTCGTATCTCGACCTTAGCTGAGAAAAACCGGGGCTTAAGAAACACGCGGATTACGTAGTTATTAATTCGGCTCGTTAAATTAAGTGATTACAACGTAGTTAGTTGATTAGGGGAACATAAAGCTTCGGTTACTTTATAATTTTATGAAGCGCGAAATTTTTTTTAAACTTAAACAACCATCAACTTTCATTCCAGCCTATATAATATACGTCTCACTGCAGGACACCACTTAAAATGAGAGGGCTTGGGCCTTAGTTCCCACGCGGGCCCAGTACGGCTTGGGAACTTCGCATATAAATTTCGAAGATGTTAGGGGACGAGCTCGTGCTCGAACCCACGACCCTTTGTTTGAGAGGCCATAGGTCACTGCAAGCTATCACGACTAAAATTCAGTATTAATCCGACTAATTAAGGCCTTTTCAGAAAACCCTGAAAACTGTTCTATTACTGACTTATATTATGAGTTGAGCCGTTTAACATTCCATTCCTTACCAGTTTGTATTAGGAAAGATGGAGCGAACCGCTTCGTGAGGGCTAATGGAATACTAATCACATAACGCTCAAGACGTTTTCCCCGCCTGGATGTCCATTGGTACAATGGAGATGGAGTTAAAGCATGTAATTCTTGCAACACCAAAATGTATCCAATAGAAACAGACTAAATAAGCTACATAATCTACAACGGCGTTCGAGACTTTGTCCCTTGATCCCAATCGACAGACTATCACCAATAGATTTTTGGCCTCGACGCCCAACTCCAACTAAAAACCAACCCAATCCAACTCGTCTTTAACTGATATTTGGCGCAACCGCAAATTTAACAAACGTCAAAGGCAAAAAACGAAATAATAAACAAAATGAAGTAAAAAAACAAGGAATAAGGGTCACCAACATAGACATAACCAAATGGATTAGCTCGTCAAAATGGCAATGGGCAGATAGCCGTTGGGGCCAAAAAGTTCTCAAATGAAGACCTCGGACTGCAAAGCACAGCGTGGGACGTCCACCAACAAGATGAACGGACGATTTGGTAAAAGCCGCACTTTCAAGGTGGATGCAAGCTGCTTCCAACCGTAATGATTGGGTATTAATGAGAGAGGCCTATGTCTAGCAGTGGACGTCCTGCAGCTGAAATGAAGATGGTGCTGACAATGAAGTAAAAAATACTCGGAGAAGAGTTTGAAATGAACAACAAGCAAGATTAATACAATGTCCTCTCAAACTTAGATAATATCAGCAATGAAGCAAGTTTCCTCTCACCTCGCATTAAACATTCCTAATGAGCCGCCCTGTCACCCCGGGGCCAAATTTAAATTCATCATTTGACAAAAGCCTGCGAATAATGCTGGGCTTACACTCGCGCGTTGATAGAGTTGTATAAACAGTTGTGCACTGTAAAAAAAATAATGAAATAAATGTTAATAAATAAATAAATTAACCACCTGCTGTAAACTAGTCCTTCCTTCTTTCTGTTAAAGGGTTGCCTGGAAAAGATCGCTCTTAAGCGATAAGGCCGCCTATTGCTTACCTTGTAACTTTCTCTCTGTGTACCTGTTTTCTGTATCGCTTACTATTTCTGGTGTACAATAAAGAGTCATTGTATTGTATTGTATTGTAAATTCACACCAATTGACCTATTCCCCAAGTAAGCTAAGCAAAGCTTGTGTATGGGTACTAAGCAACGGATAAACATACTTATATATATAGATACAAATTTAAATACAATTAAACACCCAAGACCCGAGAACGAACATTCGTATTTGGGTGATTCTTCAAGGTCGTGATTTTTGTTTTATTCCTCTGTCGTATTTTTTTTTACTTAGTACAGAAAAAATCATGCTCCCATGAAAATAGATTTGTTCAGTAACATAAATTTATGGTACTGAACAAATCTATTTTCATGGGAGCATGATTTTTTCTGTACTAAGTAAAAAAAAAAATACGACAGAGGAATAAAACAAAAATCACGACCTTGAAGAATCACCCATTTCTCACACAAATATCTGCCCCGACCGGGAATCGAACCCGGGACCTCAAGCTTCGTAGTCAGGTTCTCTAACAACAAGGCTATCCGGTCGTCGTCGTCCGTTTCTTGTGAATGTATTTTTAATACGGGAAAAGACACGTGTTGGAGCTAGTCTTTAAAATGAATCCTATTTTCCTAGGTCACGGCATAATTTAAGAATAACTTAACAGAATTCATTCATCTTTTTTTTTAAATTTTACAAAGTATTAGGTATGTCTCACAGAAACAAAATCCGCGTGATAAGGATAAACAGGTTACATATTTTGATTCAAAGTTATCTTATTTCTGTGACTTTAGCTGTAATAGAGACTTGACATATTTTATGGCGGATATATTTTCTTTCTCAGCCATAGGGGGTATTTGCCGTAGTCGCCACGCTTGGCAGGCGGGTTGGCGGATTGGCGACCGCAGTGGGATACCGTAGATATTAAGGACGCTGCTGCCCATCCTCCGGTATTACTACGCATTGGATGCGGATGGTGCGGGGCCGATCTGTTTGGCGAGCCTTGGGGGAGGCCTATGTTCAGCAGTGGACGTCTTTCGACTGAGAAATGATGATGATGATGATATTTTCTTTTAGCGTCATAGAGGTTCAGTGTTTTCCCACGGGATAAAGAACTAGAGTTGTCCATAAAATGCATCTCTGCGCGGAAAAAGCAGGCAAAGGTTAATCCTAAACAATAAACGATACTGCATGTTAAATACAGACAAGTCCCCAAAAGCGAATTGGAGGTATAAATAAATTAACGAGAGCGTGGAATTGCATATGTAGTGTTTATAGGCATTGGAGAGAGAGATCTCTATATTGTTGTCTCTCTCTCACTAAAGTGGAATGCCTATAAACACACAAAATACCACTACATATGCAATTCCACACTCTCGCTAATGTATCTATAAGAATTTTTACGCGATAGTGTAACGGCAGCATTACAGCTTTGTATTTGGGCGCATACTTCTGATTACATTATAATTGTAATCGAGTTACGATTTATACTGTGGCATTGTTTAATGGTAAACACAGAATGGGACACTTAATTTGGTCGTGAGAAAATTTAAATGAGAACAATAAATTAAATGTTAATTAGAATCGTAATAATATTGTTAGGATGTTTTCTTGGTTATTTATTACTAGATGATGTTACTTTGTAGGCGTTCCAGAATGAAAATTAGTCTAGGTTATAATGATATAGGCCATAACAATCATTTAACGTAAATCTTTTTTTCTCTGAATCTATTTGTACTGGATATTTATAAAAAAAAATTAAACCTACAAAGTTCTAAAGGTTGACCATTTTATAGATCTTGAAAAAAATTACGAATTCAGATAAAACAAGAATTATGTCATAATAAAAAATCATTATAGGAAAAATTCAACTCGCGACTCAAGTGGCAGTGGGCAGGGCACATCGCTCGTAGAACTGACGGCCGATGGGGCAAAAAGGTTCTAGAGTGGCGTCCACGGACCGGAAGACGCAGTGTAGATAAGCCTAGGGATCGCGTTGGATGCGGATGGCACGGGACCGATCTGTTTGGCGAGCCTTGGGAGGTATGTATTACAATACCGAAGTACCAGGCCTCATGCATGCCATGTACTTACGCGCGATATTTACCTACCCGGGGACGATCTGCTACGATCGAAATTTCAGTAGGTTGTCACAAGCGCGCGCCGACGCACGTTCATTCGTGTTCCACGGAAAAAATATGCCGCCTGGACTTTTATAAGTGAAAATGGTGAAACAGAGGCAAACTTTAATATGACTATGCTAGAATTAATAGCTAATATAACAATTTGGAAGTTCGTATCGTGCTGTCCCTCTTACTCTTCTATAAAAAGCTATAAGCGTGAGCGGGATGGCACGATGCGAAGTTCAAAAGTTGACCGTCGTATCTAGTATAACGTTAGGGTACTGTGAGCATGGCAATGTGTTCTGCGCATTACAATAAATATCCTTTTTTGTCCTAATCCTAATTCCAGAGCTAAAATGGCAAAACGGAACCTTTATAGTTTCGCCATGACCGTCTGTCCCTTTGTCCGTCCGTGGCTTAGCTTAGGGAATATTAGTGCTAGAAAGTTTGCATGGATATCCCGACAAAATGGTAAAACAACATGTAGAGAAAAAAAATTAATCCAAACTGCCAGCCCTTGTCACTGTCGGCACGCACACATTCTTAAGGAGACGGAGAAGTATAATCTGTGGCTACAATCGCGGTAAGTACCAAGATTTTGTACGGGATGCAGTATCTGTTACGAAGTAACTATTAAGTAATCTGTGGAAGTACGAAAGACCGAATGTATTAAAACATCGAATGGGTCAAAAGACCGACACGACTTTTTTCTGAAACCGTAAACTTCTCAGAATTTATTGAAACGGCATCATACTGAACCCATTAGGTTAGGTTAGGTTGGTTTAATAAAAATCTTAATAAATTAACGGTTTCAGAAAAAAATCGTGTCGGTCTTTTGACCCATTCGATGTTTTAATACATTCGGTCTTTCATACTTCGGTATTGTAATACATACCTGCTTTGGGGGAGGCCTATGTTCAGCAGTGGACTTCTTTCTGCTGAACTAATGATGATAGAAAACGTTACATTATGACTTACAATGTTATGGATTAAGAATGGGACACGTTATCGTCACCTACCTTTGAAGCCATGAAACTTTAAAGTAAACATATCGTCAACATAGATTACGGGTGGAGTTTCTATAACGAAACTGATACCCTCCGTCCCTGGGGACAGCTTGCTATCCGGGATATTTGTATTTTCCTTTATTTCAAGCCTTCTGCGCCTCCGAGCCAAACAAAATGATATTCGGTAATAGAGAATGGGGTGCTTTTGCATACATAGAAGTTTTTTGGGTACCGTGCCTCGAAATAAATATAAAAACCCTTATAATGCCCAATTTAAAACTGCAAAAAAAGCCAGCGCCCGTACACGCCCAGGTTCCGCAGCCGTAACGATAAAGAAGCTTTCGTATCTTATTATTTTACTATTAATTAAACTGTCTGTCTGTAGTAGATATATTTTACAGGTCAGGTTGCTATTTACTCTTAAACTACTAATAATTCTTATTTGTTTTAAAACGAACTATTTTACGATTACCCCACACTATAAGGTAAGACGAGAAAAAAACCTTAAAAAAATTTTTTTTCTGCACTTTTTTTACACTTTGTCCGGATAATATTATTATAGTATAAATCTTCCCAGGGGAATGTTTCGCTTCGAGCCGTTTCATTAAATTTGAACCTTAATACTATGACGATACCATTTGTTTTGAAAGATAAGGGCTCGAAGCGAAAAATTCACCTGGGAAGATTTATACTATAACTACTACACAAAATGTCCATGCATTAGCCGTGGGTGGCCTAGTGGTTTGACCTATAGCGTCTCAACCGGAGTATCGTGGGTTCAAACCCCGGCTCGCACGTCTGAGTTTTTCGGAATTTATGTGCTAAATACCATTTGAAATTTACCATGAACTTGAAAGGAAGACATCGTGAGGAAACCTGCATACAACTGCGGAGAAATTCAATGGTGTGTATTAAGTTCCCAATCCGCACTGCCCGCGTGGGGACTACGGCCCAACCCCTCTCATTCTGTGAGGAAGCCTGTGCTCTGCAGTGGGACGTATATGATGATGACACAGAAATAATAATAAAGAGGATAGAAATGCCTTAGTTCCTATTTTCTTCCGGAACTCGTGTCGCTGCTTCATCCCCTCTACTTACTGTGTTAATGCACACATGCAAAAGACCGGAACCGTACTACGCAATCACGCACACAATTACTAATATTTTTGCTTATAAGCAATTATGAATCTTACACCTTAGAGATAGCGTTGAATAACACTCAACGTAAGTCATACCCACATTTACACAACGGCGCCATTTATTGGCCGCGTCGGCATTATGTCCGTACTAGTCGTAACCTGTTTTTTTGTCCGTACCACGAACTTTTGTGCAAGACGGAAGGGTTATCAAAAATTACTTTACATTGCTGCGTATAATTCAAAACGATCTGCGTTTTTATGGGCATGAGTAGCAATAGTATATGAAGTTTCGTGTTAATAATGTGTAAACCAATATTTCATAATGAAATATTTTCTCAAGTTGTATTTTGATATAAACCACATTATTACATTAAACTAATACATACCAATGAAATGTAATCCCCTTATTAGTGTAATTACACAGTGTGGACGAGTTTCCGCAATTGCTAATGCTGCAAAACACCATTTTAAAGCACTTGTTGTCATACCCACGTTTCAAATAGCACTGAGCCACAAGTCGCGCGCTTGTGACCTACGAGTCACAAGCGCGGCGCCAAGGTCACGCGTCTAAGGCACTTCTATCCTCTTTATTATTATTTCTGTGGATGATGATGACTCGCTTATCACTCTTCACTTACATGAGTTTTATAATAAAGCTATCAATAAATGAAGCCAAGTCTATTTCTATTCGCCCGCGCGCCATTCTACGCGTAAGGGCGTCTCAAAATGAGCGTGACATTGTCATTTTCCGGTCGAAGCCACGCACTTGGCGACCAGCCAAGACCATTGGGACGCAGAACAATATTTAACAGAGAGTAGTTGAAGAAACTAAACGCTGGAGCATCTTTTTAGCGTCTAGAGTTTGGCTGATGAAAGATGAACCCAGCTATTATTTGAGTAGCAACACTATTCAAATGTCATGAGCAAACAGACCAAAGAGTATAAAAAAACAGACAGTTGAACTTGTACTTATCTATTCTGTGATTTGTTGAGTTTAGTACCTTCGTGTGTTAAAATAGTTTTTTGAAAATTTACTGCTGAAACATGGATGAAACAATCAAAAGTGGTGTGCGACAGATTGTTTTTAACATGATAAGCAAATTCAAATAAAAACAAGCAGAGAGGGAAGCCTTGTTCAACAGAAAAATGAATGTTTAGATGAACCGAATTTGTAGGTTAGTAGGCATGGCAAAATATTATGATTCTAATATCCTTTTCAGAACTGGTCAATACAATTGTGGTTCCTAAGATTCACTTTTTCTAAAATATATTCGTATTAACCTTTTTATGTTCAACATATTATTACTTATTAATTATTAAATTATTTTCCAATAGGCAAGCGATAGACAGAGAAGCATAAAGTAGGCACGATTCTTATGCCTAATCGTCACTTTTGTACGGCAGAGAAGCTTCTGTACTAACTTGTGCTATTACTTATTCTATGGTGATACCATCTGCAATTTTTTTGAATTTGCCGCAGTTTTGCAGGTTCGTCTTTCACTAGCCACACTCTAGATGTGGCAGTCAAGCGTTTCAACCGCCTTAGTGCCTTAGTGCTAAGGTAAAAAAAGGAGACTACAATGTACTTTTTGGGATTTTCTTTGAGAATTTATTAAAATGTCGTATCTTTTATTTATCTGCCGGATCTTAGAGTTCACTAAACTTGAAACTTTGCTGCTTATGGAGCTTTAAACACGCTAAAATTTCATACATCCATCATTTTATATGTTTTTATTTGTATATTTTCATTTCAAAATGTTATTTTTTTTTGTATCCATCAAATATGTCTAAATTAATCTCTATATCGCTCTCACTGTCACTATCTCCCCCTCTCTCTTATTTTAAACTGACCAGAGATTGACTTCAATTTCACTTGATGATAAGTGCTAACAACCGGTCGTGCCTAAAATACCACGCTCCCAAAATACCACTTTTTTCAAAATACTACATTACCTATTTTATTTAACCACATCTATCTTACCAGATTATCGTTGCACTGTACAAAAGCAAAGATTACTCAAGGAAGCAATGTTTTGGTAGAATATCTTATTTTGGACATCTGGTAGGTATTTGAAAAATATGGTATTTTGGGAACTGGGGCATCTGATACGACATTACAGTTGCATAAAAACTATAATATTATTGGAAGGGCGAATAAAAGGTAGACAAGGCAGGGGAAGACCGAGATGGGCATTTTATAGATCAAGCTAAGGAAAAGTCAATGCCATGTCGTATCAGGAGCTGAGAACGTTGGCAGAGGACCGAATAGAATGGCAACTACTCCACCGACAAGAGCTGGGCTCTAAATTGACGAACGCTGATAACCAACACCTTTGCAAAGCCAATTCGTCTGATAAATATCGTATTAGGCACATCGTATTCTATAGCAGCAAAGTGTTAACTAGTTTATCTAACGTTACGTCATTTAGTACCGCTAGATGTCATAATTGTCCAAAACAATAACTGTAGATGAGGCCGAAGATGTAGCTCATTGGTGCAGAAATGTCTTCTACAATAAAAATACGAGCGTTTTTTACAAAGTGTTGTTTGTGTCGTTTTTGCTCTGGACCTGGATCACTTCCCAGATTGATAGTGCTTGTTTAATTTGCAACCGATTGGAGCGGTATCGGCGAGTTGAATGTTCAATTCGGATTCTGCGCAATTGCTAGCGGAACTTTGAATGAAGTTAAAGATATTTTATTTTGTGATGTGGATTTTTAAGGTTCAGTGTGCTTAAGGAAAACAGAACTCGATGAGATTAGGTTATCGTTCATGTATCTGTTCATCATCATCATCATTTCAGCCGAAAGACATCCACTGCTGAACATAGGCCTCCCCTAAGGCTCGCCAAACTGAACGGTCCCGTGCCGTCCGCATCCAACGCGATCCCACAACCTGAACCAGGTCGTGGCTCCATCTTGTTGGAGGCCTACCTACACTGCGTCTTTCGGTCCGTGGACGCCACTCAAGAACCTATTTGCCCCATCGGTCATCAGTTCTACGAGCGATGTACCCTACCCACTGCCACTTGAGTCTGGCGATTCTTCAAGCTATGTTGGCGACTTTAGTACTTGCGCGGATTTCATCATTTCTAATGCGATTCCGCAGAGAAACTCCGAACTCATGCATCTGCTTGTCTGTTGAGATTTGTTTTCTCAGGAGTTCCAAGAAATGGCACCGATTAAACAGATACAAAATTAAAATCCTTCGTCAATGAGGACACCAGCCTAAAGCGTATTATAAATATGGACAGGAATATTTGGAAATAAGTAATAATTCCGATTTGCAGCGCCGATCCCTAGCTTTTAATCTTCGTGAAAAATTTTTGTTACGTTAAATACCTTATTTATTTTGTGATGTGATATATTTATTAAATACCTTATTCGAAAGACGAATTGATAACGCCTGGAAGAGCTTCTGGTCCATGAAGGAGCTGTTGAAGGGTAACCTTCCATTGTCACTCAAGCGGAAACTCGTCGACACATGCATACTGCCTATCCTAACCTACGGTGCTCAAACGTGGTCCCTGACTGAAATTCAGAAGTCCAAATTGAAGGTCTGCCAAAGAGCTATGGAGCGCAGCATTTTAGATGTAAAAAGAACCGATCGAGTCCGGAACACTGTACTGCGCTCCAAAACATGCATTGTAGATGTAGGTAAAGCAACCGCCAGGCTGAAATGGGACTGGGCTGGCCATGTCTGCCGCATGCACCCAGAGAGATGGGCGCGGGTCACCACTCAATGGGTGCCCCAGGACGGTTGCCGGCGCCGCGGCAGGCCAAGGCGAAGATGGCGGGATGACCTAGACACGTTCTCGAGCGACTGGTCAAACACAAGTGCAGACAGGCCGAGTTGGAAGTCCAGGGGAGAGGCCTTTGCCCAGCAGTGGGACACTGAAACAGGCTATTAAAAAAAAAAAAAAATACCTTTGCATGAAAGTAATTAAATAACATTGTAGGTCTGTTTTAAAAAATGTACATCGTTGAGTTTTTTGACGGATTATTTTAAACAAGAGGAGACCCTGCATAAATATATAAGTGTGTTTATCTGTTCTGTAATATTCACAGTACAAACTTTGCTTAGTTTAGGACTAGACGAATTTAATTGATGCCTAATTGTCCTATGATATTTATTAATTTATTACTGAAAATACAAAAATAAAACTGTTAGTAGGTTACATTAGTAGGAAGGATAGAATAGGACGGTATTTGAGAACAATCCATTTTATAGCTTATTGTTGGCCTCATGAAAGGGCACAATAAAAGTGGTCATCTCGAAGGCTTTAGAACTATAAGAATGAGTGATGATGTCGTAAAGGGTGGAGGCTGTTTACATGCTGCGGAAAAGTTCGAGACGGAGTCGTGTCGTTAGGGGTCGGTCTTCACAGCTACTAGATTATGATCTGCTATAAATAGAGTTGTGTGAATTCTTTCACTTGATTATCAAGAGAATCACGCTATAACTGCGTGGTCCATTTTATCAGTCTTTGGCTTAGTGATATTTACATACGGTAAGATGGAGAAAAAGCTGTGGTAGCCTGGTGTTTCGACCACTCAAGTAGCGGTCGCGGGTTCAAGCCCGGGCTTGCACCTCTTTTACAATACAATACAGAGACTCTTTATTGTTCACTACAAAGAAAACAATACAGAAAAACAAATACATGGAAAAATATATAAGGTAAGCAATAGGCGGCTTTATAGCTTCGAAGTGATATCTTTCATAATTATAATTCAGAAACAGAATCAAAAAGAATCAGAATTTCTTGAGGATATCTTTCCCTCACCGTAAAGATCATTATAACATCCTAAACTACTTAACACTTAGTAGTTTCAGAGGCTCCGTATACAAGGGGTGCCAACGGAACCCTATTACTGAGACCCTGTTGTCTGTCCATCTGTTCGCCCATCCATTCTTCTGTCATGGAGCTCTATTTCTTGTACCGTAATAGCTAGACACTTGAAATTTTTAAGAACAACAAAAAACAAAAGAACAAACAAAGTTACAAAATCGTATCACATCGTGTCGTCGCCGTCTCGTGCCCCTCAAGCCTAGTCTGCAGTGATCAAGGCTCACGGCCGAGAGTGGGTTCTTGTGTTAGCTCCAGATATCGCCTTTGCGACCATAACAACGGAAGGATTGCTGGCGGCGTTAGAGGGCTGATTTATGTGCGGCTTAACTATGATTGGTATGATCGAACACTTTTGTAATAATGGTTTATTTTCATATACAAATCCGCCAACTACGAGACTCGGATAGTTGGACGGATGGACAGACGGACGGACAGCTCTGCGCATCCACAATATTAGTTGTTTAGCATAAAAAAATCTAATCTTTTTGTAGAGAGGATGTTTTACACTGTAGATGAAAATATTTGGTAAGGATTGTTGATTTAGTCTTGCACGTAATTTTCTTTTTAATTTTACTTTTTTGTTTTTTTTTGGTCCGAAGTGTTTTTTTTTATTATGTTTTATCTGCTGGAACTGTATTTTCAAACACAAAAACCTGTATTGTTCTTAAATCTATCAATCAATCAATCAATTTATACTATTCGATGATTTTTATTTGTATCTTTTCCTGTCAAATGTATTTCCTGTGTATCGAATATGTGTAAATAAACATCTCTCTCTCTCTCTCTCTCTCTCAAATAAATACTTCTTGAATCTTGAATCTAAATCGTACGTTTGGAGAAATTGATTACTCCCGATACAGAAACATACATATCTACTGTTTTAGAACATGCACAAAATAGGCCTTGAAGCCTGGTTTCTACATCAGTCAAAATTGGACTTAGTCGTTTTGTTGTTCAGGTTGCAATTCAGGCAGTAATTTTTCGCATACCTAGAACACCATTTCTCAAACTTTTTGATTTCGGTGACTTTGTAATGAAAAAAAAAAACATATTTTCATGACGAAATTTATCAAACCTTGACAACAAAATAATTAAGAAAACAGCAGAAATAGTTTCGCAATTATTTTTTAATTTTTGTGCATTTGTTTGTTTCATAATATTAATAATTATATTCAATAGACAGTTCAAGGTCCATTTTTGTTACTTGTCTTATCCAAGCCTATATTTTTAAAGTATATTTACAAAATACGAGGGGCGTTCAATATAAAGTGAGAATGAGATGCAAACTCTTTTAATATTACGAAATTAAATACTGGCCGGTAAAGCTAATCTATCTAGCTGATTGCTATGAAAAAAAAAACTAACTGTATTTTGTTTAAAAAAATATACGGTAATTTCTTTGCAATGCTTTTGAGTACGTTAGCGAAAATGGAGAAAATTTAACTGCGCGCCGTTATCAAATACTTGTGTTTGAAAAATTTTTCTACAGACCAAGTCAATTTGGATTTGCGGGAAACTTTAGGGTCTAATGCTCCTCCGTATTTGACAGTCGCACGATGGTGCGCCGAATTTAGACGTGGAAGAACATCGACAATGGACGACCCCCGCTCCGGACGCCCTACTACAGCAGTAACTGAAGAAATTGTGAAAAAAGTCGAAAACTCAGTTTTGGCGGATCGTCGTGTCACGGTTCATTTTATTGCTGAAAATGTAAAGATTTCAACGGGGAGCGTGCATAATATTTTACATGAACGCTTGGGTATGAAAAAGGTATCTGCGCGTTGGGTACCAAGAATGCTTACTGACACGCAAAAACAAACTAGACTAGAGATTTGTCAAGAAGCTTTGAACCTGATGCAGCAAGACCGGGAACTTTTTTTGGCGCGATTTATAACAATGGACGAAACATGGCTCCATCATTACGACCCAGAAACGAAACTGCAGTCTATGACATGGAAAAGGCCATCATCTCCAACTCCGAAGAAATTCAAGGTGAGCCCATCTGCCGGTAAGGTCATGGGCTCTGTTTTTTGGGATGGTAAAAGAGTATTAATGATTGAGTATCTCAAACATGGAGCCACTATTACGGGCACTTTACACGCCAAACAAATAGCAACATTGCGCAATGAGATCCGCGAAAAACGGCGAGGTAAACTGTCGAAAGTTGTGCTGTTCCACCAGGACAATGCCCCGGCACACAAGTCCGCCGTTGCAATGGCTGCAATTCGTGATGCTAGGTTCGATATCCTTAAGCATCCTCCGTGTTCACCAGATCTCGCTCCCAGTGATTTCTACCTGTTTCCGAGATTGAAACAATACCTGAGAGGCCAGAAATTTGAAGACGACGACGCGGTAGTCGCTGCAGTACAAGATTTTTTAAGTACTCAAGATGAGACCTTTTTAAAAATGGAATTTTAAGTTTAGAAAATAGATATACTAAGGGGCTGTTTCACCACCCATTGATTAATTTTAACTGACGGATAAATGTGATGCCGTTTCCGTCTATTCAAACAAAACGAACAGAGACGGCATCAGATTTATCCGTCAAATAAATTTGATCAATGGATGGTGAAACAGGGGGTAAGTGTATTATGCTAAAAGGTGACTATGTCGAAAAATAAAATGACATTTAGTAAAAGTTGTTTATAACATACTCATTCTCACTTTTTATTGAACGCCCCTAGTATAAGGAATAAATGGTATGGTATATTGGCACACACTTTTTAACAGAAAAGTTTTGCATTTTTTAACAATTCTTGTCGTTTATTATTATCACTCCGCAGACATTTCATAAAAATATCAAAACACTTTCGTTGTTGTTTACTTCTTAGGTATACAAAAATAAGGTTACATTTTAATGTTATTCTTTTTTTGCAGTAAATCGTACTTCTATGGTTTTCATTAGTCGATCGACAATCTATAACCTCTTTCTGTTTTAGGATATTTATGTTGCATTTTACATTACATACTAAGTAGGTATATAAATTAAAAGTGTTTGTTGTGTATATTTTAACGGATACTACTATTACAACAATAGATTCCAAAAAAAACTACACTGTTCTTGATATAAGTTTCTTTTATCTAGACAAGTGCAAAGATTTGCAACTTTTTTAATAGTTTGATGAAGTTCCTGACAACGGGCTACTATAGTTTTAAAGTGTACAAACATTTGAATCTTTATAAAATATAACTACATACTACAAAATTATGTATGATGTATATATTGATTTCTTAATCCAAAAGCATTGATCCGACCCCGAAAGCTTTGCGACCCCCGACCCCCAATAAACTTTGAGACACTCTGACACGCATTAAACATTCACGATTCGAGCGTTTGTTTTACAAATGGAAGCCTTCGGATTGTCAATAGCATATTTTGTTTGTCAACTGAAAAGTTAATCTCACACGCATTCGAATTCCGGTACAAGCTTAAACCTTCGCACCGATTTTAAACCTTAATTTTATCACCAATAAAGTCTAAATTTACTTGTGATTGAATAATCATTAAAAAAGAGAAAATAACAAGGGATTTTAAATCTAACACTTACGAAATATAATTTATTTTGAGTTTGTAAAGGTAAGTGGTTTTTGGCGTGTTTATGTTTGGTATTAAAGTCTAAATTTGTGTACCAGTTCTGTGTAACTTTTGAATGTCTGTTTGTTTGTTTATTGTTTGTCATGGGCTTTACGGACAGACGGACGCGTCTGATTGGTTGTTAAACAATTTGAATGCGTAACATTCGATGTTTTCATTGCTTTTATTTGCTGTTTTTTAGCGGGTGATTGATGGGGACAAGGCTTGTTGTGACATTTTTTTGTGTTATAAAATTGTAATGATGCAGTTGGACGATATTTGTAACATGAATAGCTGCTCTGTAATTTCACAAAGAAAAAAAAACAGCTGGGAAATGAAATAGTTGGCAAATGAATCAGTTTGGGAAAATATATTTGTGAAAAATTAGAAAACCATTTAATAGGCTGTTCATCACCTAAGCTCTGAAAGTAGGTTGCATTTAACTTGAAATCCGTGTTGTAAATTCAATTTACATCTTTAGGGATGTAAGTAAATTTAAAAATCGAATGGTGCTCCTTTGTATTCACGCACTGGTAAACAAGGAGATTGTAATGCGTAGTACACTTACCTCCAAACCTCCATGCTGGCATAATGCTGCTGGCCAATGCTGGCTGAATGTGTCAGTTAAAAAAAAATAAAAGACGGTTTGGCGCAATAAATTTTCTTCCGCTCTGTTACAAATTGCGTATACATTTTTAACATAACGAATTTTCTTTATTTCTTCGCATTTGTGATGAAAAGTAGAGTGTTCAACTCAAGTGTAAATGATCAATTACACCCGTGAACTATAAGCACCCCGCTCACTTTGCTCGCTCGTGTGCGTAAATATCTTGGGTGTAATTGATTGCTTACGACCCTTGTTTATCAATCTACTATTTAATTGATAGTGAAAAGTAATCTGGTTCTCTAATTATTTGCAACTATGTTTTTCCCAATGGAAAAATTGGTATGGAGATTGATTGAGACCATGAACAAGGACATAACTATGTATGTAGGATAGATTTCACCACGGAAAATTGAACAATTGATTGCTTACGTTATATTTTTTTTCATGTAGGTACTTGTTTTTCTGTATTGTATTATTTGTAGTGTACGGTCGACCAAGAAAGTGGTTTTTTTTTTATATAAGAGGTGGCAAATGAGCAGACGGGTCACCTGATGGAAAGCGATCACCGTCACCCATGGACACCCGTAACACGGGGGGCATCACAGGTGCGTTGCCGACCAATCACCAGTTGTCTACCAGTTTTGACAAAAGTTTCTGTGACATCTAAATATCCCTAAGTCACTGTCATCATGTTATTGCAAGGGAAAATCGAGCTCGTTGTATCATGACGTGCAAATGAACTTCGACCGTAGGGGGGTAGACCATATGTTTGGCCGACTGTACAATAAAGAGTCATTGTATTGTTGTATTGTATTGTTCCCGTTGGATAGCCATAGAAGAATTCTTTGTAGACGGAGACGCGGGCAACAGCTAATAATGTTATCTGAATGCGAAAGTAACTTTGTCTGCCGGTCTATCTCTTAGCTCATCACGCTTAAACAGCTGAATCGATTTCAGTGCATGAAATTTGGTATGGATCTCCATCCAACCTTAGTTTGAGACACAGAAAAGGACAGAGGATGTTTTTATCCCAAGAAATTGCACGACACCCGCGGATACACCAGGATACCGATAAACGAATTCTTTCCGGGGTAACAGCTAGTTTTGAATAATTCAGAAAATATTGCGTATACGTAAAAAAACTCATGCCAAAAAATGAAGACTCAGGAACAAGTTAGTTCGTAAAACTATGAATTGATAAATTGCAAATCCTTTTTTTTATGTTATCGATATGTGAGCGCGGGATGTCGACGCAAAACTTTTCTGATTTATGATAATCTGTATTTTCTGGTGTATTTCACACTGGTCTAAGAGATTTTAAGTTCGTATGCTGATTTTAAGTTAACAAGCACTTAGGAATGGCTTTATTTCTTTTTCTATTTCCTTATGAATGTCAATTCTCAACCCGCGGCACAAAAAGCAGCTGACAGTCAAATTGAAATTCAGGGATTTCCCTAAAAATACCATGGAAAATCCCAAAAATTACATCACTATCTGTATAAACGTTGCTTAAAATATACCCGAGTCAATTTGCATGTCTCTAGACATAACGGTCAGGATATCGGAATAAATAATAGCTTATTTTTTTATTCCAGATGTTCAGCTAGTTACATACCAAATGCCATTCAAATCTGTCCAGCTGTTTTAGCGTTAAAGCACATGCACATAAACGCACACGCTTACAAACTATCGCGTTTATAAAATACTAGCTGTTTCCCGCGACTATGCCTGCTAATAATTCGTTTGCTTTCCCGCGAGAACTATGCAATTTGTTGAGATAAAAAATACCCTATCCTAGTTATATATTATGTTACTTTAGGTTATAATCAATCTGTGTGCCAAATTAAATAAGAATCCTTCAAACCGTTTTAGCGTTAAAGATTAATCTTCTTCTTCTTCTTCTTCTATTTTAGAGCTATACTCTTGTCGGTGGAGTAACCGCAACTACGCACGGCCTTCGGCCAGCCGTTTGACTTCCTGATACGACACGACACCCACTTTTGCCTTCACCTGGTTAAAAAGGTCAATCTTGGCCTTCATCTGCCTCGTCTTCCTTCTATTTGCCTATTGCTTACCTTGTAACTTACTCTCTGTGTACCTGTTTTCTGTATTGCTTACTATTCCTGGTGTACAATAAAGAGTCATTGTATTGTATTGTATTGTATTGTATTTTCCGTCCTGCTGGACTTAAAAAGAAATTGTCGTGTCGTATCAAGTGTCCCATAGAACCTCTTCGTTAAAATTAATATACGTTTATAATTTTAGTGGTATTACCTATTGGGGACTACGATTCTCAAACGTAACTATGTTAAACGGACCTCTAGTCAACAGCGTCACCTAGCGATATTCCACGTGTCAGAAAATCATTATTTACTCTTACAACATCAAATATCTCGGTCGAGTGCGGAAAAAACAATAAAAGGCGTCAACTCGCAAACTATGCCATTGTTACAATCTTTTTCCCGTTTCCCGCGGGACGGACGGGAACTTTGTTTGTTCCGATGAGGAATAAAAAGGATTGTCTTTGTATTTCTGCACGATCGGCTTGTTAATTATGGACTTTGAGAGAGATTCTTAGCAATGTTTGAATCTTAAGTAGATAGAGAAACATTTGCAAAGTGATAACGGCACAATTTTTTTTACAGATTCTTAGATTTAGATTAGGTAGATTCTTCGACTTTCTTAATTCCTTGTTATAAAGCCTAAAAAATAATGTTAACAATGTGTTTTATGTGATGAATGATGTGAAAGTTTGCATGGATGGGTGGATCAATGGACGCGTGGATGTTTGTAACTCTTTCATGCTTTAGGGATCGTTTACTATTACAATACAATACAATACAATACAATACAATGACTCTTTATTGTACACCAGGAATAGTAAGCAATACAGAAAACAGGTACACAGAGAGTAAGTTACAAGGTAAGCAATAGGCAGCCTTATCGCTTAAGAGCGATCTCTTCCAGGCAACCCTTTAACAGAAAGAAGGAAGGACTAGTTTACAGCAGGTGGTGCATCAACAGTGGATCAAAAAATTAAAACGCAACAAAAATAGTACATCTATTCATACATATATCGTACATATAGGTATAATAGGTACACGTCTAAAACAAATATAAGCAGTGGGATAAACAGCCACATATAAATAAATAAATAAACTATAACAAAGCTAATTATTACAAGATGACAGATACACCTTAAGCATAGATTTAAAGATTGACAGAGATTTTGCCCGTCGTATGTCAATCGGCAAGGCTATTTAGACGGATTTTGATAAAATTAGGCACACAGTTCTGTTAGTTTACAAGCTGGATTAACATGAAGAATACTTTTTATCCCGGAAAATTCCATAGTTCCCGCGGGAAAGCGATAAAATATTTTTTTGCGGACGGAGTCGCGGGCAACAGCTCATCGTCAACAACATCATCATCATTTCAGCCGAAAGACGTCCACTGCTTAACATTAGGCCTCCTCCAAGGCTCGCCAAACAGATCGGCCCTGCGCCATCCACATCCAATGCGTTCCCGCTACCTTCACCAGGTCGTCGCTCCATCTTGTTGGAGGCCTACCTACACTGCGTCTTCCAGTCCGCGGACGCCACTCAAGTACCTTTCGGCCCCATCGGCCGTCAGTTCTACGGGCGATGTACCAAGCCCACTGCCACTTAAATCTAGCGATTCTTCGAGCTATGTCCGAGACTTTAGTTCTTGCGCGGATCTCATCATTTCTAATGTGATCCCGCAGAGAAACTCCAACCATAGCCCTCGCCATCGCTCTCTAAGTGACTTTGAGCTTTCTTATAAGGCCCATCGCTATCGGCCACGTTCAAAGAACAGCTAGTTCAAAGTAATTCCACAGTGATAATGCAAAGATAATAATATGGTTAAATAACTCCCGCCCTTATAAGTACTTTGTAAGCGCGACTTGCAAGCGCAGTATCCGACAAAAGTATGTTTAAATGACCCCTAGAGGGTCAATGGGCAGATTATAAAATATCCACAGTTAGGCCTAAAATGATTTCCACGGGCCTTTTGGCCGTCCATGTTGCGGTGTTAATTTTCTAACAGTGTTTGCGGTAAACTGGTCATTTAGAGTGTTGAAGATGTTTTTGGTCGTTTGGTCTTACTTTGTTTGGTGTATTTTCAGTGGTTTTTGACGATTATGCATAATTGATACGAATTAAGGGTTATTTTATTGAAATTAGTGTAAGCTTTATAGCACTTATGTTTTGTTGCATAATAATGCTCGTTTAAAGTAATTTGATAGCAGCAGTTGGAATTGAAACATTTTGAAATGGTGAGCCGGGAAACTCAGCGTTCGCAGGCCGTCACTTAAGAAAGCCGACGATACGGACTGGGACGACAGTGCGGATTGGGAACTTCACGCACGCAATCGAATTTCTTCGTAGATCTGATACAGTTTACCATCTTTCTTCGCTTTTCTTCACCGTAAAGCTGATAACAAGTTTCACATGTAATTTCGCACTTTTTTGAAAAACTCAAGAGTTGCAAGCCCGAGCTCGAAGCTACGATCCTCTGTTTAAAAGGCCGTAGGTCAAACCACAAGGCTACCGTAAACTTAATGTTAAAATACCTTACTCTAAAATGTCCGCTAGCTCTCGGAACATAATAAATAACAAACAGATTGTCCTGTGACACAAATAGGAATACTTGGCACATTTCTATCTGCATTGTGCCGGTGTCAGCGGGGAGCGGCCATTTTAATTTTATAATTTATGTCGCATTGTGCGTGGACGGTTTGCCGAGTACGCACAGGATTGTCAAATGAATGGAAAGTCGGATGGAAGAAAGGGTATTGTGTAATAAGTGAAAATATTTATGAGGTTTCAAACGTCCTTCTTCGTACACGCTGTCAGTCTGTGGAATCAGTTTAAGTGACATTAGGCGGTTGCAGTCGGTTGCCATTCTTCATTTATTTCTTCAAATTCAATGGTAATTGTGAAGTTCCCAATCCGCACTGGGCCCGCGTGGGAACTACGGCCCAAGGCCTCTCATCCCTCCCTGCCCTGCAGTGGGACGTAGAGCGCGCGCAGACAGAGAGCGGGCTGGAGTCCTGAGTTCCGCGTTCGGAGTTCTGCGTTCTTTCGAATGTACTGAGTCCCTTACGATAACGCACACAGCAGGCGACTGGAACTCTCGAACGGTCAAAACACAGAACTCCGAACGCGGAGCTCGGAACTCCAGACCGCTCTCTGTCTGCGCGCGCTCATAAATAGGCTTGGATCATGATGGTGATCACTCCGCATTATCCAAATTGATGTGTTGATCAAACTGAGAGATCAAAAGAACTGAAACAATTACTTTGCTCACCCGCGACCTTACGATAGTTACGTTTATGTAAGAAATGTGTGTTCATGCAGTTCCTCCACCTCCACACTGTACGTACACACAGAAAACACACAAACCCAACCATCACCACCACCAAACTACACTGACGCGTTTCGAACTCAACCAGAGCTCATCCTCAGAGCACCACAACCGTATGCTAAACCACCAAATGTTAAACATTTGGTGCTTTGGTTTGTTAAACATTTGGTGGTTTGGTTAGTTTAACATTTGTTGGTTTAGCATACGGTTGTGGTGCTCTGAGGATGAGCTCTGGTTGAGATTGAAATTCGTCAGTGTAGTTTGGTGGTGGTGATGGTTGGGTTTGTGTGATTTGTGTGTGTTCGTACAGTGTGGAGGTGGAGGAACTGCATGAACACCCATTTCTTGCATAAACGTAACTATCGTAAGGTCGCGGGTGAGCAAAGTAATTGTTCCAGTTCATTAATATGGACCTCCGCAAAGTAACGCCTGATTCAATAGATCAAAAGAAGTTCCCTAATTATTTAACGTCAGCTTTTTGCTACTAGCTCTGAGCTTATTGAATCGAAAGCTCGATAAAAAGCAAATGAGACAAATCTTAAGCCACAGCTGACTTGCAAAAAGCGAACTAATGGCTGCCCCGAAGACCCCAAAACGGAGTAAGAGCAAAAAATCGATTAGACCATTATGTTCCTTAAGCTGTGCTTGTTACAGTTCAATATTCAACTAACGTAAAAACCGACTTACTGCGTTTTAGGGTCTGCAGGGCAATTGGAGCTCTTGGTTGTCTATAGAAGTAACTGACAGACGTTCACGAGTTTTTATTTGAAACATTCGTACTTAATAAAAGCTTTGTTAAGAAATAATTATCAAACTGTCATCATCATCCTATGCCTGCCTATGCTCGTCCACTACTGAACATAGGCCTCTCCCATGGCACGCCACTGAGCACGATCCTCGGCCACTCTCATCCAGCTCTTGCCAGCCGCCTTGCGAAGATCATCGCTCCACCGAGTCTGAGGACGTCCCACGCTACGTTTACCGATCCGAGGATTCGTTTTCTATCAAACTGTAGTTACGTTGATAATAGTTTTTAATGATTCACTTACATTAGACATTGTTATGATTCATTCATTGACTGATGGCCGATAGAGACAAAAGGTTCTCGAGTGGCGTCTACGGCCCGGATGGCGCGTTGGTCGGCCTCCAACGAGATAGAGCGACAACTTAGTTAGGTTTCGGGAATGCGTTGGATGCGGATGGCGCAGGACCGATCTGTTTGGTGAGCCTTGAGGGCCTATATTCAGCAGTGGATGCCTTTCGGCTGAAATGATAATGATGATTCGTTACAACCATATCCATACCAATATTATAAACGTGAAGGCGTGTCTGTCTATATCACTTCACGGTTAAACCGCTGAACCGATTTTTTGAATAGAAATTGTTTGAGGCCCTGAAAAGGACATATCTAGTAGAATTTCCCGAAAAATTGCATAGTTGCCGGGGGATATCGATAGCTAAATTAATTCTTCCCAGACGGAGTCGCAGGCAACAGTTAGTATAAAATAAAGTAAACCTGAGCACATTTTAAACAAGACGCTATGGACTGGACTAACGAGGGAATATCTTCATGCAAATGTGTTTCTTAAAAGAATTTTCCATTTTAAAGGATCGTGAGGTTTCTAGAAATTTCCATGACTCTGGCTCTCCATCGTAAATTTAGTAGCAAATGTAGTGCAAACCATAACGCTATTGTGCTCGGGCGGATAGTCATATAATCATTGAATAGTAGCGCGTTAAAGTAATAATGTGGCTAGTATATGACTGTCTTGGCTTTTGTGTATTCAAAAGAACCAGGCAAGTGTAATGTTGGACTCACATACAGAGAAACAAAGTCCAAAGCAGTCCACTGCTGAACATATGAACATAGGCCTCACCAAGGTTCGTCAAACAGACAGGTCCAACTTTTAGCTCCATCGGCCATCAGTTGTACGATAGATGTACCCTGCCTGCTACCGATTGAGTCTGTCAATTATTTAAGCTAAATTGGTACTTGCGCGGAAGTCAAAATCTAAATATATTTTAATTTAAGCTATTATTATGCACTTTAAATGTCGAAGAATCTACCACCGGCTCGGAAAAGCTCTGTGAATAAGAATCCAATCAGCCTTCATCAGCATTAAAATTAATAAAAGCGATATCCGCTGCAATAATTTAAATCTTTAATGTGAAATAACGTTCCAACCGCTCCGTCGGCAAATTCGCCGGTCCCACATAAATTCAGTGAATCAATTTTCATCACAAAGAGGTGTTAAAAACTCGCTCCAATGATCCAGTGAATACACTGAGTTATTGAAAAAAAGGCGAATGCGAACAGTTTAAAGCGATAGCTTTTATTTTTGACGTTTGAAAAAATTACACTGTGCTAGGCTGGTTTTGTGTTTGCGATCGCCAATCGCGAGACAAGGTCGTCGGAGCGCGTGGTTTTGATTGGCGGGTGACGGCTAGCTGCTTAGCATAATCGGTAGCTATCCCTGTGTTTGTGTATAGTAGGTATCATTGTACTGCAAAATTTTTGAATAAAATAATAAATAAATAAATAAAATCTATCGTCATCTAACTGTCATCTGACTGTCTCGTCATGTAACTGACTCGAACAGTTCTTTGGTACCACTTAAATTTAAAAAATAGGTATAGTAGACCAAGTAAAGTTTTCTCCGTGTTTAACGACAGTTCCTGCTTCAGAAAAAATAAAGCTAACTGGCACAGTAGGTACCTAACGCTCATGCTGAATTCTGCTACCCCCCTCCTCACCGACTGAAGTCTCGGAGGCCGCCCTGTTCCGCAGCCCCGACTTTGAACGGCTTTAGTCTCGCGGATAGGTGGAAGGCTGAATGGTCTTCTGCCATGGTGGGAAAATCCGCACAGCACACTGATCCCACAATTAAGCCAAAAGGTTTTGATCTGCCCCGCAATCTCTGGTGCCGTTTGAACAGGCTGAGAACTGGGCATGGGCGTTGTTATTCCCTGCAACATAAGTGGGGTTGGAGGGATTCTCCGCTCTGCGATTGCGGTGAGGAGGAACAAACCATCGAGCACATCTTCCGGCGCTGCCCCCTTCATTCCTACCCCGGACCTGCTGAGGACTTGGACAATCTGACTCCTGACGTAGCTGCCTGGCTTAGCAACCTCAAGGCTGTTCTCTGATTGCCGTCATATTTATAATGCCATACGATTAATAATAATAGGTACCTAACTTATAAATAATAGAAATTAGTCTTTGACCCCGTCCCACTGCTGGGTATAAGCCTCCTCTCAGAATGAGAAGCATTTGAATCTAGTTTTCACGCAGGGCCAGTGCGGATTGGAGACTTTACACACTCCATTGAATTCCTTTGCACGCGCGTGTACAGATTTCTTTACTATGTTTTGCTTCGTGGTAAAGCATTAGGTAAAATTTAAATGTAATTTCGCACTTAAGTTCCGAAATACTCATAGGTAGCCCGGACACAACCCCACCTCCCTTTCCTTAAAAGACCGTTACGTTAAACCACTGTTCACAGCTTTTAAAAACTAGATACATTATGTATATTTTTATTATATTTGACTTCGTTTAATTTCTAAGACTTCGCTCTCCAGCTACTCAGCGTCACGAAAACATTTGAAATAACATCCCCTTATTTATTCATAACCAAACCATTTTAATATTTCACAGCGCAAAAAGTACCTAGTATTTTTACTCGGTCTAAACGGTATTTTGTGGGACAAAATTTGACATAATAATACAACAAAAATTTCCTAGTAAGAACGAGTACCTTTGACGTTGAAAGGTAACTTTGACTAACTCGTTCCAGATTTTATTATTGCATTGAAATTATGGTATATTTTGCCTTAAGGCCCATTAGTATAAAGAAGTAGATTCAAAGACGTCCAGCTTTAAGCCTAGCATTTGTCGGCTGCCAGTCATCCGAGTAAATAAAATACTACGCAGGCCGCTCCCGTCTGCGCCGGAAGAGAGATTGCACTCAAATACTAGGTACAAAATATACTAAGTATTCTTTCCAATTCCAATGGCGATAGAGAGGGCTATGCTGGCGATGGAGAAGGATATGCTCGGAGTTTCTCTGCGAGATCGCATTAGAAATGATGGAATCCGCGCTAGAACTAAATTCACCGATATAGCTCGAAGAATTGCCAGACTCAAGTGGCAGTGGGGAGGGTACATCGCTCGTAGAACTGATGGCCGATGGGGCAAAAAGGTTCTCGAGTGGCGTCCACGGACCGGAAGACGCAGTGTAGGAACAAGATGGAACAGATGGAAGATTAAGGTCGCGGGATCAGGTTAGATGCGGATGGTGCGGGACCAATCTCTCTGGCGAGCCTTGGGGGAGCCCTGTGTTCAGCAGTGGACGTCTTTCGGCTGAAATGATGATGACGAATGCAATATTTCATGAAACTTATTTCAAAGCGACGATCACGAAACAGTTCGATAAAGTTCCAACAAAAAAAAACAAGTACAAATAATTTATTTATTTATTTATTAATTTATTTAATTTATAGTAAAATACTCGGTCCTTCTAGCAGTTGCGCTCATCCCTAGCGTTTTGGCACCGGAAGTCGTCTACGGGTGCATCGCGGTGCATCGGAGTGCATCGTTGAGTGCATTAGCCAAGGGCCGCTTGAGGCTGCATCTAAAGCAGCGCGGATGTTACTTTCATAACTTTCGCTTATTACTAGCTTTTGCCCGCGAATTTGTCCGCGCAGAATTCAAATTTGTGGTAAAGCTTCTTCATCTCTTTCACTGAATACAGCAACATCCAAAAATTCACCATCATCATCATCAGTATAGGTAGCTGTGGTGGCCTAGCGGTTTCTCAAGTAGAGGGTCGTGGGTTCAAATCCAGGCTCGCACCTCTTAGTTTTTCGGAATTTATGTGCGAAATTACATTTGAAAACCATGAGCTTTACGGTGAAGGAAAACATCGTGAGGAAACCTGTTATACACCTGAGTAGAAATTTAATGGTGCGTGTGAAGTTTCCGATCCGCACTGGACCCGCGTGGGAACAACGGCCCAAGCCCTCTCATTCTGAGAGGAGGCCTGTGTCCTGCAGTGGCTGGGATGAAGCATCATCGGTATCAGTTAGTGAATATAAGCGCATCCATAAAGTCTGTGGAGTATACTTCAACCTGAATGCTCCAACTTTTGTATTGAAACTGCAGTCGCCCAACAGCGAACACTTTGAAGCTATTGGCACTGACTGCTCTAAGCAGTCCGTCTAAGAAGGCCCTAAGAGTCTCGTTCTTCCTTATCTCGTGGGAATTTATAATAATCCTGAAGTCATTATCATCATCATTTCAGCCGATAGACGTCCACTGCTGAACATAAGCCTCCCCCAAGGCTCGCCAAACAGATCAGTTCCGTGCTATCCGCATCCAACGTGATCCCGCAACCTTAACCAGGTCGTCGCTCCATCTTGTTCGAGGCCTACCTACACTGCGTCTTCCGGTCCGTAGACGCTGCTTGAAAACCTTTTTGCCCCATCGGCCATCAGTTCTACGAGTGATGTGCCCTGCACACTGCCACTTGAGTCTGGCGATTCTTCGAGCTATGTCTGTGACTTTTGTTTTTGATCCTGAAGTCAGTTTTTACATATTATCATTAGGCTGCGTTTCCACCAGATATGTACGAGGATGCGTTGCGAGGGATGTGTGTGTCATGAACCAATAAAAACACTTCATTCACTTAGGACCTTTTAAATGAAGTGTTTCTTCACACATCCCTCGCAACGCATCCTCGCACATCTCTGGTGGAAACGCAGCCTAATACCGCTAGCGCGCTAAATTTAAAGAGTTTAAGATAGGGACACTCTGAATTCAACATAATACAAATCCTATCATCCATTTGTTACGGAACCATAAAAAAAATTAAACTCTTCCACATACATATCACCTTAGGGTACACTTTTCAATCCCAAACCCAACATTAAGACTTCTGCCTGTTTCAATTACTCCAGTTTTCCTTAACCGTTCGCTCATAACAATATATGAAATTGTATCGCAGGTGTCGTGGGGGTCGCAGGGGTTCTGTAATCGCGGCACGACCCCCGGGGGCCTCGAGGGATCAACGTTCCGGTTAACTTTCGGCTTGAAAGAAATTGTGACGTGCTGGGTGACTACAAAAGGCTGATAGTAAGAGTTTGCTTCGAATATATGTCCTTACTAGCTGCCTTCGGCTTTGCACAGGTGTGCTGCTCATTTAAAAAAAAGAAACATTTTTTTTTCATACAAATACCTTCTCATAATAGTAACTGACACACAAAAAATAATTAGGCAAATTTAATAACTAGGCGCAGACGTTCTGAATTTATACGTGTACCAACATTTTCTGCAATTGATTTATTTTTGCATAGATGTGGGAGTTGTGGAAGTCGAGAGGAGAGGCCTTTGCCCAGCAGTGGGGCACTATCTCAGGCTAGTAAAAAAAAGATGTGGCAATCTTTGTGCTTTTACGTTTCAATATTCGTATTTATTTTTGTGCTTTTCCGTTGGGAATTATTTCGTTTTAATATGTCGAAAATACCACAAAAGATAAGCATAATGAAGCTAATATAAAGCGTGTAAAAATCAGGTTGATAGTTAATAAAATCGATTATTATTTTGTTGATTCAGTTTTTAAAAAAATTCAAATCGGGTTCAAATATTTAGAAATACTTGCGAGGTCTACACGCCACTAGTTTTCATTTAATATTTTAATTTATTTTAATTCCCAGACCAAGTGGGTTGAGCTAAAACCGCAGGTAAAAGCTATACACCGTGAAATTTTAGTGGTTGTTTTCCCGAAACGAGGTGATTCAGTTTCGATTGTACAATCGATTTATAATTACTATTTTGACCAGAGTCAAAAATCCAATTGTGAAAAACGAACTTCGAAAATGACCGCAAACCAATAGTAACGCTTCGTTGGTACAAGTAGCGTACGATCGTACGATAGGTTAGGTACCAACGAAGCGTTACTATTGGTTTGCGGTCATTTTCGACTTTAGTTTTTCACAATTGGATTTTTGACTCTAGTCAAAATAGTTATTATAAATCGATTGTACAATCGATACTAAATCACCTCGTTTCGGGAAAACAACCACTAAAATTTCACGGTGTATATGTAGCTGTACGAACCTACAAACAAATTATTCCAGGCACTTAACTTTTCTAAAAAATCTCGAACGCTTTACCCACATAATTACAGGGTATTACAAAAAAGATTTTTACGCCTTTTATAATTGCGAACCGTGAAAAGCTGAATTGCGTCCTCTACCTCCGGGCGTTAACAACTAAACTGGACGAAATCCCTTCTAATTTTTAAAGCGGAGACAATTTTTCTTCTCTTTTGTTCTTTGTGGACGGTAAAAATGGGTTTGGAAGCACGCGTCTACTAATAAGTAACAAATTTTAATAACTGAAGATTTTTTCGTTTTGTGAAGCAATTTTAAAAGAAGGTGGCGGGACGATTTGGAGCGATTCCAGCCGGACTGGCAACACTTTGCTGAAGCCAGGGACGAGTGGAAGGAGAAAGGGGAGGCCTTTGCCCAGCAGTGGGACACTGTATTGGCTACTAAAAAAAAAAAAAAAAAAGTGAAAAATGTTTACAACATCCCAATGTTAATCGAAATGTTCACTTAGAATGATCTTAATCATAGAATTGTAGATAAATTAATAAATTTGATCGTTATTTAACAATATTTACCTCGACGTTTCGGCCACATTCCAGCAGCCGTGGTCACGAGTTAAGACTTAGTGATAGATAAGTCCCGATTAGTAAGTATAGTAAAATTATGAGTGAAAATCACGAAAGCTTAAAACAATATAAAGATTATCTTGACAATACTGACATAAATATAACGAAATTTACTGCCTCTATCTGCCCAGCAGTAGGACGTACTAGGGGCGTTCAATAAAAAGTGAGAATGAGTATGTTATAAACAACTTTTACTAAATGTCATTTTATTTTTCGACATAGTCACCTTTTAGCATAATACACTTAGTATATCTTTTTTCTAAACTTAAAATTCCATTTTTAAAAAACGTCTCATCTTGAGTACTTAAAAAATCTTGTACTGCAGCGACTACCGCGTCGTCGTCTTCAAATTTCTGGCCTCTCAGGTATTGTTTCAATCTCGGAAACAGGTAGAAATCACTGGGAGCGAGATCTGGTGAATACGGAGGATGCTTAAGGATATCGAACCCAGCATCACGAATTGCAGCCATTGCAACGGCGGACTTGTGTGCCGGGGCATTGTCCTGGTGGAACAGCACAACTTTCGAGAGTTTACCTCGCCGTTTTTCGCGGATCTCATTGCGCAATGTTGCTATTTGTTTGGCGTATAAAGTGCCCGTAATAGTGGCTCCATGCTCGAGATACTCAATCATTAATACCCCTTTACCATCCCAAAAAACAGAGCCCATGACCTTACCGGCAGATGGGCCCACCTTGAATTTCTTCGGAGTTGGAGATGATGGCCTTTTCCATGTCATAGACTGCAGTTTCGTTTCAGGGTCGTAATGATGGAGCCTTGTTTCGTCCATTGTTATAAATCGCGCCAAAAAAAGTTCCCGGTCTTGCTGCATCAGGTTCAAAGCTTCTTGACAAATCTCTAGTCTAGTTTGTTTTTGCGTGTCAGTAAGCATTCTTGGTACCCAACGCGCAGATACCTTTTTCATACCCAAGCGTTCATGTAAAATATTATGCACGCTCCCCGTTGAAATCTTTACATTTTCAGCAATAAAACGAACCGTGACACGACGATCCGCCAAAACTGAGTTTTCGACTTTTTTCACAATTTCTTCAGTTACTGCTGTAGTAGGGCGTCCGGAGCGGGGGTCGTCCATTGTCGATGTTCTTCCACGTCTAAATTCGGCGCACCAACGTGCGACTGTCGAATACGGAGGAGCATTAGACCCTAAAGTGTCCCGCAAATCCAAATTGACTTGGTCCGTAGAAAAATTTTTCAAACACAAGTATTTGATAACGGCGCGCAGTTCAATTTTCTCCATTTTCGCTAACGTACTCAATAGCATTGCAAAGAAATTACCGTATATTTTTTTAAACAAAAGACAGTTACTTTTTTATTTCATAGCAATCAGCTAGATAGATTAGCTTTACCGGCCAGTATTTAATTTCGTAATATTAAAAGAGTTTGCATCTCATTCTCACTTTATATTGAACGCCCCTCGTATATAGGTCGGGATGATGATGATGAAAAAAGCTGTGGTGGTCTAGCTAGTGGTTTGACCCATGGCCTATCAATCAGAGGGTCGTGGGTTCAAATCCCGGCTCGCACCTCTGAGTATTCCGGAATTTATGTGCGAAATTACATTTGTATTTTTTTTTTCATATCTACAATCAGTAAAGCGATGGATCTTTGCAGAGGAGCAGGGCCAATGCCCTGTCCTCATTCAGTCAGGGAGCACATGCACCCGCTTCAGTCTTTTAGTAGTGCCTTGGTTAAGCAGCATGTTCGCCAGAGGGTTGGGACGAATATTTAACCTCTCCTTACGTTTTATTCTGTAATGATTAATCTCTTCGGCTATTGTTGGTATCTCTACGTAGTTGTGGATTTCAGTCTTAATATTTGTAATTTACCATGAGCTTTACGGTGAAGGAAAACATCGTGAGCGAACCTACATACACCTAAGAAATTCAATGGTGTATGTGAAGTTCCCAATCCGCACTGGGCCCGCGTGGGAACTGAGGCCCAAGCCCTCTCATTCTGAGAGGAGCTCTGTGCTCTGCAGTGGGACGTACATAGGCTGGGATAATGACGATGATGATGATGAAGTAATATGTTAGAACGAATGACCTTATTCACTGTAACAGTATCTTTCCGCAAATAGGTATTCTCTTACAACACAGTCCGTATCCATCCTTGAAACCTAACGTATATTTTAACGGCCAGCGTCCTCATAAACCCCGTCTAATTTGAGACCTAACTCATAGCAATCGGCCCCCAGAGTATAGTAACTAACCGCGTCATTATAGCCCAGGGCAGCGCCAGTATAATGACTCAAGTCTCCGGAAATTATGAGTCAAAATTCATCTTTAAGATGACGGGGTATGACTTACATTTGGTTGTGGATGTTTAGAGATATCACATTTTATGTAGGTTGCTTTGGTTTAGATAGATTTTTCTTATCGTCACATTATTGATTTTAATTTAAAATCTATACCCCTAAACCTCCTGTGACACGGCAATTGGTGGTATAAGAAATGTGCCAAGTTAAGCCTTTAGGGGGTGTTTCACCACCTTATTGTCAAAGTGCTGGTTACGTAACCAATGAATATACTAATTACTGGACAAATCTGTCAGCTAGTGTTTTTTCAGTTTCACCACGCCAGTCCTGTGCAAATTAAGTACCACTTAATTGTGGGTGTAACAAAAAGTCGGAATGGCAAAGTCGCATTTCACAACCACGCGTTCCTGTTCGCACACTTTTGTTCAAAGAGTCACTCATTATTAAAGCAAAAGAAATCGTTAACTTTTTTTTTTTTGTTAGCCTGTTATAGTGTCCCATTGCTGGGCAAAGGCCTCCCCTCTTGACCTCCACAACTCCCGGTCCGGCGCAATGTCAGGCCAGTCCTTTGCGTACACGTCCAAATCGTCCCGACATCTCCTTCTTGGTCTGCCTCGTCGTCGCTGGCCGTTCTCCGGCACCCACCAAGTGACCGTGTGAGCCCATCTTTGTGGGTGCATGCGACAGACATGTCCAGCCCAGTCCCATTTTAGCTTAGCAGTCTTTTTCCCAACGTCGGTTATGCGTGTTTTTGAGCGCAGCGTGGTGTTCCGGATTTTATCTAGCATTTTCACACCTAATATGCTGCGCTCTATTGCTCTTTGGCAAACCTTAAGCTTGGACTTTTGACTTTCGGTCAGAGACCATGTTTGGGCACCGTAGGTTAGGACGGGCAGGATACACATGTCGACGAGTTTTCGGTTAAGTGTTAACGGAAGGTTTCCCTTCATGAGCTCTTTCATGGACCAGTAGCTCTTCCAGGTGCTTAACTATATAATTTTTGTGTATCGTTAACTATATAATTTTTAAATACATCTATTTTTTTGCATAAACAAATGTGTAACATTATAATTGATCCAAAAACGGTATTTATTTACGATACTTTGTTAACAATAATAAAGAAAAATAAAATCACGTAAAACGAATCGAAAAGTGGCACCAAACCATTTGACAGATAAACTTTTTTTTAATGGCGATATACAAGTTCAGGTAGAACAAACGATTGAGCCACTGAAAAAAGTCTGTAAATAAAAAATATTACGAAATTTTGGATTTATTTTTACATACTAAAAGTGTACCTACATTTTTTTATTCAAATCTTGATATTTAAATTATTTTATGCAATTTAGCATGACTACTTTCTTTAAAAAAAAAATACTTTGATTTATTTTTCTGAAACCGGCTGAAGGGCTCTCCAACCATGGCCACAAAAAAATAAACATAACTAATTAAAAAGTTATGTGACGGATAAAAATGCTAAATGCCACCTGATCTGATGGTCACATAAAGAAACAGTTTGTCCATCACTTAGCGCTAATCGAGACTGGTGAAACAGAAATTTTAATTCCATCTGTCAAATAAGGTTACGATTAAGCTAATCCGAACTTTAAGAAAAGTGGTGAAACAGCCCCTTAATGTTCAACTGTACCACTAAACACATTTTCGAATTTCCTTCCTCGAACGACTATTTATAGAAAGGGTCACGGTCACGGTAGCTTTCATATACATAGCTGCAGAGCAATCTCTAGTATTTATTTATGTTTTATATGTATTTATTTATTTATGTGCGAAATTACATTTGAAATTTACCATGAGCTTTCCGGCGAAGGAAAAGATCGCGTGGGACCCGGCACAAGCCTGAGAAGAAATTGAATGGTGTGTGTGAAGTCTCCAATCCGCACTGAGCACGCGTGGGATCTACAGCCCAAGTACACTCTTAATCTGAGAGAAGGCTATTCGGTTGTGGAATGCCTTGCCGATTGACTTACGACGGGCAAAATCTCTGTCAATCTTTAAATCTATGCTTAAGGTGTACTATCTGTCTTCTTGTAATAATTAGCTTTGTTATAGTTTATTTATTTATATGTGGCTGTTTATCCTAATGCTTATATTTGTTTTAGACGTGTACTTATTATATGTACGATATATGTATGAGTAGATGTACTATTTTTGTTGCGTTTTAATTTTCTGATCCACTGTTGATGCACCACCTGCTGTAAACTAGTCCTTCCTTCGTTCTGGTAAAGGGTTGCCTGGAAGAGATCGCTCTTAAGCGATAAGGCCGCCTATTGCTTACCTTGTAACTCCTCTGTGCTCTGTGTACCTGTTTTCTGTATTGCTTACTATTCCTGGTGTACAATAAAGAGTCATTGTATTGTATTGTATTGTAAGGCCTGTGCCCTGCAGTAGGACGTATAATAGGCGGATCAGAAAGGGTCACTCGGTATGAACAACATCTCTTCTAAAATCTCCTATTTATTTATTTATTCATCAATAAAAATTACAAAAATACAAATAAAAATACAAAAGAAAAACAAACAAACATAATAACTATTTAGGTATTTTTGGAGGACGTCTCGTTGCTTCCCTAAAACGACGGAACACCACACTCTCCGGTCAGAAGTCGGAGCGCAGGAACATTTGCTGGTGCTTGGCAGAAACTTGGAGCCTAAATGAGCTGAAGTTACCTACCTATTTCGTGTTTCGTATTTTCGCTATAACTTGCTGAACAGCGTCAAAACCACCGTGCAATACTTCAGCTATTCCCCGCCAATTTCACGATCCGTGCGCCGTTAAAAATTAAACTTCGCCAAAGTGTGGGCACCTGTTTCGCGCCACAATGTTCGTTCCGTCGCTCAAGAGCGTTAATGTGAATTAGGGAGGGTATAGAGTTGAGCGGAAAGCGATTGTAATCTCGGCCCATAATGTGGGTCACACATAGTTTTTTTAAAAGCCATGGTGGCCTAGCGGTTTGACCTGTAGCCTCTCAAGCAGAGGGTCATGGGCTCAAAACCCGAATCACACCTCTGAGTTTTTCGGAATTTAATTGCGAAATTACATTTGAAATTTATCATGAGCTTTACGGTGAAGGAATTAAAACATCGTGAGGAAATCTGCATAAATCTGCGAAGAAATTCAATGGTGTATGTGAAGTTCCCAATCCACACTGGGCCCGCGTGGGAACTACGGCCCAGGTCCTCTCATTCTGAGAGCCTGTGCCCTGCAGTGGGACGTATATAACGACCGCTTTAGCCTAGTTGGTAGTGACTCTGCCTACGAAGCAAGAGGTCCTGGGTTCAAATCCCGGTAAGGGCATTTATTTGTGTGATGAGCACGAATATTTGTTCCTGAGTTATGGATGTTTTCTATGTATTTAAGTATTTATTAATCTATATAAGTATGTTTATCGTCGTCTAGTACCCATAGTACAAGCTTTGCTTAGTTTGGGACTAGGTCGATTTGTGTAAGATTGTCCCCTAATATTTATTTATTTATTTATTTATTTATATAGGCTGGGAAAAATAAAACCGATAAAGTGACAGTAAAAATATGAAGTACCTATTCCGCACTCCTACATTGTTTTACAAATAGTTTATTAAAAAAAAATACAAAGATCGAGTTAAAAACGCATAAATAAACACGTTTCTTGTATGACGAGTCCCTTTAATTTTAATTTTTAGTATTTGGCCTAGTAATATTCAAGTAATTTGTGAAAATTTCAAGTGTCTAGCTATTAAAGTACAAGAGACAGATCTTTGTTACAGAAGAACGAACGGACGTACACACGGACAGATAGAGGAGTCTCAGTAATATCTCAGTAATAATATATTTTCAAATGGTTTTTCTGAATAACGTTATTAAAGAAACTGCTTGCCATGCGATAGCGTCGTCAATTCGACTCTATCCGCTCCTGCTCGCGCTTTAACCACACCTTTACCTCTGACAGCAAAGGATGATAGCTGTCCCAGTCACATTTCGGGCCTCAACGATTATGCTCAAACTTTGGACGTCAAACTCACCATTATTTATGTTTCTTTATCTGCTCCCCCTTGTACCTGCCTGGTCAGAACTACGCACAATCAGCGACGCTGCAAGCTTGTACTCCGTACATTGCGCGACCGAGTAAATCACTGCCGTTTGGTTACTTTGCTGCACACGCAATGTAAAGAAAAAAACGCTAATAACACGTAAACATTGTGGTGATAACGTTATTTGACGTTTGCGGTGCCGTTAACGTTGAACAGTCGCTAAGCAGCTTTGTTTTAATGTGTACTTTAGCTTTTATTTGTTTCTTGAATTTGTAATTTTTAAGTTACAGTTTTGAGGGAGAATTTCTTGGGCAATTTAACTTGTTACCAAAATGCAGTTGATGTTTTGAACGATTTCGAATATCTTAATATTTAGTAGTTAAAGTGGGTTTTATGTTTAAAGATACACCGGGTTAGTTTTTAATTTAATTTAACTGTAACAATGAATAGGTACAATGAAGTTGGTTTCTTTAAGACATATTTATCAATCTTATTTATTTTATTAGCAGTACGGCTGCTCACCGAATCTAAGATTATTTAGCCACACGCCACTGTTGGTGTATGTAAGCGATTAAGAATTTCGGGGGAGTCGGTAGGATGCGACGTGGTTCAATTGGTAGAACACCCGTTGGGGCGCATACCCAGGAGACGTGGGTTCGAATCCCACCGGCGCACCCGAAAAACTTTTTCGCTTTTAAATAATCTTATTTATTAATCTGTCTTTCACTCACTCAGAAGGCGATGGAGAGGGCTATGCTTGAACTTTTTCTGCGGGATCGCATTAGAAATGATGAAATCCGCGCTAGAACTAAAGTCACGGTCATAACCCGAAGAATCGCGTGACTTAAGTGGCAGTGGGCAGGGCACATCGTTCGTAGAATTGACGGCTGATGGGGCCGAAAGGTTCTCGAATGGCGTCCACGGACCGGAAGACGTAGTGTGGGTAGGCCTCCAACAAGATAGAGCGACGACTTGGTTAAGGTGGCGGGAACGCATTGGAACGCGTAGGGCCGATCGGTTTGGCGAGCCTTGGGGGAGTCCTATGTTCAGCAGTGGACGTCTTTCGGCTGAAATGATGATGATGAATCTGTCTTTCTGTCTGCCTGTTACCTCTTCGCGCTTAAACCGCTGAACTGATTTAAATGCAATGGAAAATAATAAGAAGGGAAAGGATAAATACAAAGGGATATAGGATAGTTTAGCGGGATAGCGATAAACTTATTCTTCGCGGACGGCGTCGCGGGCAACAGCTAGTTCATCATTCATCAAACTGTGTAAAGGTCTTCCACTTTTGTCACTTCAACATAAATAAATTAAAAGTATAGTTTCCGCATAGGAAAGTATTGACACGCGATAAATCCAAACTTCCCACGTTGCTACGGTTTAAAAACCCTAAGTGGTGTACGAACCCCCTAAAAAGCTCTTTTACAAGTAATCTCACCTGCGACCGAACTACCCCGGCACATGCCGAGAGTAGTTGAAAACTATTTAAAAGTTGCCTCGGGTAGCGTTGCTGTTTAAACGACTGCGAACTACCTAGTGGTTACTTTAGTTAAATGGAAGCGGATATCATCTGCCTTTCAAATTTAAGTGTGAAATGAAACTTTGAAATCGCGATCCAAATTCCAAGGCATATAACCAATTCAAGTAAGTGGGAGAGGTCTTGACCTTCGCTCTTGGTCGTTTCTCGTGCAAAGGTTGCCCATCGCGCTTCAACGGGGCAAAGGTAGGTAGGTATTATTCCAATAAAATTAAGAGAAGTACAAAAATATTCACTTATCTCTCTAAATACCTTTGCCAAACTACAAAGCAGACATACTTATTTAACTGACTACATTTTTAATTGTATTTTGTGTATATCTGACTAATGAACTGAAACAATTACTTTGCTCACCCGTGACCTAAGGTCACGACGAAGGTAAGGACGCGGGTGAGCAAAGTAATTGTTTCAGTTCATTAATATAGACCCCCGCAAAGTAACGCCTGATTCAATAAATTATATCGGACTAATAAATTATTTTTCTTTAAAAAACATCAAGTTACTTCTCTTGCGAGATTTAAAGCTGGAAATAAGAAAATAAGTCCATATCACTTATGTAGTTATGCGGTAACATATTCACATATCGTATCATTTTTGATGAAATCCACACACGAACTAAAGTCACCGACATAGCTCGGAGAATCGCCAGACTCAAGTGGTAGTGGGCAGGGCACATCGCTCGTAGAACTAGCCAATGGAGACAAAAGGTTCTTAAATGGCGTCGTCAGACCGAAAGACGCAGTGTAGGTAGACCTCCAACAAGATAGACCGACTACCAGGTTGCGAAAAGACCTTGGATGCGGATGGCGCTGTACCGGTCTCTTTGGCCAACTTTGGGGGAGGCCTACGTTCAGCAGTGGACGTCTTTCGGCTGGAATGATGATGAATTACCACTCATTATACTTGTGCAGTTAAGTATATAATTTCAAATAATTTATTGAATCAGGCGTTACTTTGCGGAGGTCCATATTAATGAACTAAAACAATTGCTTTGCTCACCCGCGACCTTACAATAGTTACGTTTATGTAAGAAATGTGCGTTCATGCAGTTCCTCCACCTCCACACTGTACGAACACACACAAATCACATAAACCCAACCATCACCACCACCAAGCTACACTGACGCGTTTCGAACTCAACCAGAGCTCATCTTCAGAGTTACCACAACCGTATGCTATGCTACCAAATGTTAAACTAACACGGGTTTAACATTTGGTAGCATAGCATACGGTTGTGGTAACTCTGAAGATGAGCTCTGGTTGAGTTCGAAACGCGTCAGTGTAGCTTGGTGGTGGTGATGGTTGGGTTTATGTGATTTGTGTGTGTTCGTACAGTGTGGAGGTGGAGGAACTGCATGAACGCACATTTCTTACATAAACGTAACTATTGTAAGGTCGCGGGTGAGCAAAGTAATTGTTTTAGTTCATTATATAATTTCACATTGTCCAAAGACCAAGCTGTTTCATTATAGCTAAACCGTTTACCTGTGTCCTCGCACGCGCGCTACAGGTGCTGGGAGAGGTATGACGACAAAGAGACCGAGACAGGTGCGGGCGGCGAGCGCGCCTCGTGTGCCTGCCGCCCACAACGCAACTCTCCCGTCCCCACTGTCGTATTTTTTTTTTTTAATGAGTCGCCAGAGGTGCCTAAGACGCGAAGTCTTTGCTGTTTTTTACTTTAAGGATTGGAAGGGTGACTTGTGCTCGGGAAAAATCCCTTCGGACGAACTGGGAATGGAGGGCCCAGACAGTGTCCGACTTGCACGGACTAAAAAACCCGGTCACAAGTTCCCTTCTCTGTTGGTTATCAAGACAAAAACGTATGCTTTAAATTTTGAGGAGGGGAGGGGCAGGGAGGGGACTTAATCTACCCACAGTGTCCTGCCTCAGCCAGTTGCTGGAAGGCCGGGAGAGGAGCATGCATTCTCCCGCTGGGCACTGGGGGGTGCTTAGGTCGGTCTTTTATGTTTTTTACCCGTTGGTTACTTCCTTGACCGACCCTCGCCCGTTTCTGTACAATTACTTAGTGCTATTGGTTGGGTTGGTGGGATTTCCTGTCCTGTCCTTGTCGTATTACCCTCCAGCCCCTGTACCGCGCGGGCGAGGAGTCAGTTACACGGTTTAGCTATATACTTCGTTGCTTATCTGAAACAACGGCCTAATCCAAAATACTACGGTGTGCAACTTAATACTTTAACTATTGCAAATAAGGTGTATAATTACACAGCGTATCATTTCGAATTAGGCCGTTCTTTTAGATAAGCAGCGACTTGTGCAGTTCAATAATTTCACATTGTCCAAAGACCTAGCTATTTCATCAGATGTAACCGGGTGCAATTGCATTAGCATTGCGAGTGATAGGAAATAATTTCGAAGCACACCACGGAAATGTACTACTCGGGCAGTTCCGGCCGGATATTAGCTTTATAGGATAAAGTGCCTTCTCGCTGGTATATCAAACACATACATACACACACGTCATCTCATCTGTAGAAGTGGCTAAGTAATTAAATTTTTTCGTTTGCGAAATATTCAACTTTAAAGCGCAATTATTTGTTAAAATCGATCGAGAATTATTAAATAGCAGCCTGACCTATGAAATATTGCTTGTTTAATACAGACAGTATAATTCGACGTCCCCGAGCAATAAGTCGGTAATCTCATGTTATGGACTTTTTATTGTTATGCTAAATTCTGAATCTACAGGTTGGAATACACCATAATATATATTTTTTTCAATTTTTTTTAATGCAACTCATGTCATGTCATGACCCGTTATTCACTATTGAACGGCTACTGAAAATAATAATATGTTATAATTATTTCCCCGAGAACAACAATGCCATAGCACAATGCAGTTATTTTGCTAATTTTAAATTACTATAAAAACCTTTGTTATAACGGTCATATTACGTATAACTCTTCAAACGAAAAAAAAAACGTTATAAAAGTTAGCAGTATACTGGTTACCAATCCACAATTTTAGCATTTTCACCACAATAATCCGGTAAGTTACTATTACTGGAAATTAAATTCAACTTATTATCTGTAAAATGAATTTTCTTTAATTGCCTAATGCTAAATGCACATTTTTAAGTATTGATGTTTATATAACATTACATAAAAAATAAGCTTTTATTTCACATATCAATACCTTCAGTATTCCAATTGGTTCCTAAGATATTCAACAAAAACAGTAAATCATTTTTCCTGTAAAATTTACATTTTGCAATTACCGACTTATTGCTTGGGGGCGACAAATTAGTAGTAAACTTAATAAAATATGCAAGGATTTTTTTCGTAACGGCTGCGGGACCCTATCCTGGGCGTGTCCGACACGCTCTTGACCGTTTTTTTTAAACAACAGGTTGTTTAATTCCTTTTACTATCGCAACTCTCAATTTCTAAACACTAGAAATAACTTTTCTAAACTGACCCATTTGACTGTCCCTTGTACATAAAGACTCCCTTGCGAGATTTTCCAAATAGTTTTTCTTCTTTATTTCCAACTTGTACAATTTAAATGCGCTCTGTTTAAATTGCTGCGAAAGATGTCCCATAAGACCAATAAAGTAGCCAGCTGTGTCGGTCTGTCCTTTAAATGGGGCATGCTAAACAAAAGACAGGTACCTAGTTTGTTTGATTTTGTTTTACTTTGCACGAACTTTGACACGCACTCACACGCACACACTCACACTATACACTCTCTCACACACACTCAAACCCTCTTTTTGTTGTTACTTAGTTACTTAAACATATTACTATTATTACTAGCTGTTGCCCGCGACTCCGTCCGCGAAGAATAGGGGTGGGAAAAAAATAGCCTACGACCTATTCTCAGACCTACCGAATATAGAGAAAAAAGTTTCACAAAAATCGACCGAGCCGTTTCGGAGGAGTTCGATAACAAACACCGTGACACGAGATTTTTATACAGGGTGTTACAAAATTACCCGTAATAACTGAAGGGTATGGAAGTACTCCAGTAAAGAATTAAATTAGTATATATTTTTTTTTAGAAAAAAAAGAACAGCGCGCAAAATTACAGTTTTATTTACTGTTCATGGGGTTTCAGGCTTTAGGGGTTATTTTGTAACACCCTGTATATTAGAAAAATAAGATTTCCGTTTCTTTCAACTCTCACTGTTAAAGTTTAATCCTGTGTTTTGAATCCCACGATACAGGCTCAGCCTAGTAAGGGTGTCGCCGAATTATTGTTCTAAGTTGTGTCTCTCCTTTTTGGCAATAAAGCATTTTTTACTTTACTTTTTACTTTTACTTTATATCAAACATACCTAAAAACACTCCCGATTAATTCACCTTTCAAACAGGAAATAAAATCATAATCGGTTCATCCGTTCCCGAACGGATTAGTCGGGATTGTTTTTAGCTATGTTTGATATGAAGTAAAAGTAAAAAGTAAAGTAAAAAATGCTTTATTGCCAAAAAGGAGAGACAAGTTTGAAAGGTACGATGCCACACACACGCGCGCATGCAAGCACGCACGTACGCACGCACGCACAGACAGACACGTCAAATTATAACACACCGTCGTTTTTGCGTCGGGGGTTAAGAATAAAGATTACTAAAAGCTTGCAACGAAGGAAATGCGGTTAAATTTATTAACGGTTCAAATAAAAATGTCCGTTTTTCTATTCATCTTCCCGTTTCAGAGTCTAAGCGTACTACGGCGGCGGCACGGTCCACAAAGTGCAGGTAACGAACCGTGGAGGTGGACGGAGCATGTTTAATGGGGTCGCAGGTGCACTTTGTTGTCCATGTTCTCGAATTATGCGGGATTTTAAATGTTTTCTGGGGTTTGTATGACTCTTGAAGTTTATATTTGGATCCATGATGTTGCTGCTAAGAAAATACGTGGTCATCTACAACGGACGTTATTATGATTGATAAAAATGGAAGATAATTACGTTTTTATTATTTTAAAACGTATTAAATCTTTCTTCTAATTTCGGTATTTGTTATCGAACTCCTCCGAAACGGCTTAACCGATTTTTAAGAAACTTTTTGTCGGCATTCGGTAGGTCTGAGAATAGGTCGTAGGCTATTACTCTCAGAATTGACGGCCGATGGAGCCGAAAGATTCTCAAGTGGCGTCCGCGGACCGGAAGACGCAGGGTAGGGGTAGGTAGGCCTACAACTGGATGGAGCGACGACCTGGTTAAGCGTGCTGGAACGCTCTGGATGCGGATGGCGCGGGGCCGGTCTGTTTGACGAGTCTTGGGGGAAGCCCATGTTCAGAGATGGACGTCTTTTGGATGAAATGATGATGATGATGATGAATTGATAATCATAACTTAGATAGACACATACATACCTTAAATACATATCAATAAACATCCACGATTCCAGAATAAAAATTTGTTTTCTTCATACATAATTATCTGTTCGAACGGGGATCGAAATGTGACCTCAAGCTTTGTAATCAGGTTTTTTAACCACTCGGCTATCCGGCCCTAAAAAAGATGAAAATATTTTTTCCTTCTTTTGTTCTTGTGTACATAATATCTTGTTAATCGTATTTTCCATCAAATTAAAATAATGTAAATGGATGTTAAAACGAAACGGAAGCAATTTCGACTTCGCGTATCACGTGTTTTGATTAAATTATTTTTTCTATAAGAGCAATAAGAACAGTCTATATAAAATCTTTCATTTAACTTGTAATGTTATTATCAGTGAAAAGACATCCACTGTTAGATAAAGGTCTCCTCCAAAGAGTTGTACAACAATCGTTCCTGCGCTTTAGAACTTTCCACACCGTCGGTTTTATTTTGATGGAGACCAAATATGGAGACCTTCACGATGGGCCTCATAAGAAAGCTCAAAGTCACATTTTTATTATTTTTATTTATTGATAAGAAACAAACAGTCTTATACAAAGTAATGAACAGACTTAAATTAACGACCGCTTTAGCCTAGTTGGTAGTGACCCTGCCTACGAAGCAAGATGTCCTGGGTTCAAATCCCGGTAAGGGCATTTATTTGTGTGATGAGCACGGATATTTGTTCCTGAGTTATGGATGTTTTCTATGTATTTAAGTATTTATTTATCTATATAAGTATGTTTATCGTCGTCTAGTACCCATAGTACAAGCTTTGCTTAGTTTGGGACTAGGTCGATTTGTGTAAGATTGTCCCCTAATATTTATTATTTATTTATTTATTTATTTATAATATAGACCTATAGTTTCCTTAAGATTTATGTTAGCAGATAACGTGGCTAGTAATTAAAAAACAAGGAATAATATTACTAAGAGTTTGATAGTAAGTAGGTATCTATCACAAATATAAGGAGAAAAAAAATATATATAAACAAATTTCTGTACATATCGGTTACTATTTTTTAATTTTATATTTTGTAATATGGGTTCTGCCTGAAATAATTTATTTTTATTTTATTTTTTATTTATTATAGGTACACTTCTTCATAATTTTGATTGATTGAATTGAAAATGGTTGGAAAAATTTAGTCATAAAACCAATGTATCCAAATCAATTCAATGGCTCCTTAAAAGCTTTCTTCAGCATCTCAAGTGAACTATTAAATATATCAACGTCCACCAGTGTTTCACTGTTATTATAAATGCGATACGCACGTGTTAGAATATTTCTGTAAAATATAGTAAATAAGAAAATAATAATAGTCATGTTATTTAATATAATATAATATACTTCAGTTTGTAATGTAATTAGACTTAGAACTCTTTTTAGTGAAGAACTGAGTACTTTCCTTTACGAATGACGGCACTTTGTTACGAGCCGTCGCCGAGATCACAGTTAAGTACTCAGTTCCATTGCTATAGAGGTTTATACAGGGTTATTTGTAATTCACTAGCATCCTTTTAACCCTAAACTCCTACCACTTAAACAAATGTTTTTTGTTTTACGGCTTTTGTCATAACTTAATATTTTTGGTGTAATAACGTTTTGAAAATTTGAGATTTCCTCTTATTTTTACGATACTCTGTGTATTTGTATGGGAAAAAAAGTGCTTCATTTTAAAAAGTCGTAAAACAAAAAAACATTTGTTTGAGTGATAGGAATTCAGGGTTAAGAGGATGTCAGTGAATTAAAAATAACCCTGTATACTACTGTTTGATCAATTGATATTATGTGAATTCTTGTGGTATTATATAATAATGTCTTTATGTATGGAGACTATTGTCTATCTATATTAGTAACCAATAAGAGTTATATTAAAATGCAATATATATACTATGATCTTTTGAAATATGTTTTTGATGTGATGTTGGTTGTTCCTACTTTACAAATATACTTATTAAACCATCATAAACTCATTATTTTATATTCCGTTAACTCCTGGCCCGCTAAATAAGAGAATATGGTTAGATATATTTAATCTCTTATATGTGAATTTGATCTTTCTAACACACGCCTAATAAACATATTTCTAACAACATAACATGTCCTGCTACGAGGCATAGAAAACAGCTACGACATTGGCGTTCTCGCCGGCGAACTCTGAAATTAATTTCGTGTAATAGTGTCATTTGATACATTCGATTTTTTAAATGTGAAGCTAATATAAATCGTTATTGTTACAGGTATGGTTATTTTTTAAATTTCATATGGGCTCTACCAACCTCACCTCACAAAGAGATATGTAAGTATTTTCGGGTTAAGTTTTTTTTCACTATGCTTTGAATCCATACTTGATTACATCAGTTATTCTTTGCCTCATAACTGTAACACTAAATGGGACTTCTCACGTCAACATAATATACTTACCTCGACGTTTTGGCCACATTTAACGACCGCTTTAGCCTAGCTGGTAGTGACCCTGCCTACGAAGCAAGAGGTCCTGGGTTCGAATCCCGGTAAGGGCATTTATTTGTGTGATGAGCACGAATATTTTATTCCTGAGTTATGGATGTTTTCTATGTATTAAGTATTTATTTATCTATATAAGTATGTTTATCGTCGTCTAGTACCCATAGTGCAAGCTTTGCTTAGTTTGGGACTAGATCGATTTGTGTAAGATTATGTTCCCTAATATTTATTATTATTATTTATTTACATTGCAGCGACCGTGGTCACGAATTGACTGAAGTCTCAACTGAAGTTTAGGGTGTAAAGTTCGTTTAACCGCAACGTCTTCCGAACTACCCGCACTTGATCAAGAGTTTGAGACAGTACCCCATCACTTCACATCATTACTTTGCCTCTGCAAATTATTACAGCTTAGAGCTCGTTCCCACTTTTTCGTGTGTCGGATTCCGATTTTAATCGGGTGTCGGCGCCTCTGTTCACACTAGTCGGACGAGTGTGAATAGCTTCATATAAAAGGTTTTGCCACTGGAACGCCCGATTTGAAAACGGACCGACACACGACATAGTGGGAACGAGCTCTTAAAATGAATTCAAATGTAATTTCGCACATGAATTCCGAATGACTCCTCTGAGTCTATGCGAGTCTCTATGCGAGGCCAGGCTCGAACCCACGATCCTCTGCTTGAGAGGCCATAGGTCAAACCACTAGGGTAAGGTTACCTACCATGGCTTGAGCATTTCAGCCCGGAGTAATTCAGTTGTTTCGCAAGTTGCCAAAATGTCTTACACTTTCAGGGGTCTATTACGAATCGCCAGTTAAGGAGTTAGGAGCCCTTCGTTTTCGCACCCATTTGAATTCGCCTTATAAATATTAATAGGCCCCTTCCCCTTCATTTCGTGCGTCTCGTTACCGACTGGCTTTGTGTTTCGTTTATTTTGATAGGTATTTATTTAAATTAGTTGCAATGTTTGGGATAGTTGAGTTATAAATGTGATTGACTTGAGTTTTTATTTCACAAAGGCCAATCAAGGCATGACGATGCCTGGTTTGAGTCGCTGAGGGAAAAACGCATAAAGCGCCACAACCGGGCCACCAACGCTCGACCATCTGGGGCTGCGTACACTTGTCGCGAGTGTGGCCGAGGGATCTTATCCCGTATCGGTCTTTTTAGCCACGAGCGGAAGTGTCGCCAGGGTGCTACTTAAATCATCTGTCACAGATGTAAAGGCCTATTATTATTGACTAATATCATTATAATATCACATTTATACAAACTAAGAATACAAATATGAAGAAAAAATAACAATGAATAAAACTTAATTATAAACTAAATATCTAACTTAGAACCTACCTAAGTAAAATTAACTAAATATGTACATGTCACTATAAAAATAAAAATTATAAAAAGAATACCCCGTCCAAAAGATATTATTATTGACTTGAGTTTTTAGAAGTATCGTAAGTTACATCCGATTCATCGAATAACCAATTACGAAGTGTGATTTCATTTGCTATGACATTTTTTTATTAAAGGGAACAGACAAATTCACAAGTGAAAACGTGAATGTAATTGACAAGTCTAAGGGCCCGTTGTTTGATCAATAGTTAAACAAAATAATAGTTAAAATACATGGCAAACATAACAATAGTTAACGCATTTCAAAGGCAATTTGACTTTTAGTTTGTTTCTGTCGCATATTGTAACCATCAGCCGCCCATTGTACCACACTTAGTAGGTAAGTATACAATCCGTTTGATAGTACATTTAGCCGAGATCAAATTCCCAATCGTTAGAATACTAGAATAACCGAAAGCCCATCAGTGACCGACAATCGGTGATGTTTGCCGAGCGCGACAGAGACGGCTAGCCCATTAGACGGCGACACTTGATTGCCTTTGTTGAAGAATTCTCGATTGGTTCGGAGAGGAAATAGTATGTAAATCGCGAAACAGTTTAAGGTGAGTGTTTACTTGGATAATGGTATGGTTAGGTGGGGAAGCTGCTTAAGAAGGTTTTGTTCATTTACATGGAATCTTACCTTTACCAACGTTTTCACTTGCGCGGATCAGTGCAGCCGTTATTGCGTGATAACTTTCAAATATCAAAACATTCAAAAAGTTCATAAACTTTCTTAAATAAGTTACTCAAATATATTTTTATTAATTTACTAGCTGTTGCCCGCAACTCCGTCTGCGAAGAATGGGGGGGGGATAAAACATAGCCTACGACCTATTCTCAGACCTACCGAATACGGAGAAAAAAGTTTCATACAAATCGGTCGAGCCGTTTCGGAGGTTTCGGTAACAAACACCGTGACACGAGATTTTTAAATATTAGATTGAATCAGGCGTTACTTTGCGGAGGTCCACACCTATTAACGAACTGAAACAATTACTTTGTTCACCCGCGACCTTTTACCTTTTGACTTTATGCGTAGTTTTGTTTTTTTGGTCGCGGGTGTGCAAAGTAATAGGGATGTTTCCTAGGTAAAAAAATAATAATTCTTATTAGTCCGTATTTTACATTATCAAAAAATATTAGACACGTAATTTTTCTTTTGACAATTAAACAAAAAATGACGAAGGTATGGCGCGTTGAAGTTCCGCGTGACGAGGCGTGACGTCACTTGTTCCTAAAACGCTCATACGAAGTGTAGGAACAAGTGACGTCACGCGAAACTTCAACGCGCCATATCTTCGTAATTTTTTGTTTAATTGACAAAATAAAAAATACGTGTCCAATATTTTTTGATAATCTAAAAGACTGACTAGTTAGGAAAGTAGCCTATTGTTACTCAAATAATATAATAAACATAAAAGTTCTTCTCCTTCTTTCACACCAAACTCTATGATCGTAAATGTTTCTCGTGAGACCAGTCTTAAATATTATACTAAGTTCTAGTAGAAGAAAAAGAAATAGTATTTTCTCAAACATCCAAGGAAATGTGGTCCTTATAGTCGTGACAATAGAACACGAAGTATGTCATTGTATAGCAGTTGAGGAAGACTCGTTCCAATTTCGAATTAGACGACAATAATGGAATTTCATACAAACATTGCTGGCCAAGGCCAGCAAAGAGATTGTCTTTTGTTTTAGTGGGTCGTATTTTCTTTTATTGACTATCAATGACATACTGCGAATTAAGAAAAATTTAGTTTGTGAATTTACTTTTTAATACCTTACTTGGCTAGATTTAATCAGGTATTCAATAAAATAAATAAGGATTGGCGTTTATTGTTAACAATTTATTATTAATAAGGTCGTAATTTTTGAATAAATATAAATCATCTCAAGATTTTACGTCAAAAACATTAGCTGGAACAGCTTACAAATAAATTGCTGGAAAATAAATATTTTGGCGGGAATCAAAAAAAAAACAATTTGAATTAAATATGTATATATATAAGTTGAACATTCGTATCATTTCCTTGGATTTATTTGAGAAAAGCACTATACAAGCCTTGGCCACGAACAGGGATTGCCGGCCTCGTATCTCTAGATGGCCTCGTTAACACTCGGCCATCTATTACTACTCGGCCGGCAATCCCCTATTTCGCGGCCGCTGCAGTAATGTACTATTATTCAACAAGCAAATTACCTACACTATAACACTCGAGAACTTAATGAAAAGAAAGAAAGAATAAAAATACAAGTATTTTTCGAGAAAAAAATCGAAAGATCATGTGAGTAACCGGCTCTCGACTGAGCGAGCCGCCTCGCGAGGCAGCCATTTCTGGTGCAATTTTGGGCTTTGTGTGAAACAAAATCATGCCTCATGCGCTTGCCTCGCGAGGCGGCTCGCTTAGTGGAGACCCGGCTGTTCACATTTGGGTCACAAAAGCTCACAACGGTTAATTTACTTCCAACCTCAATTCAGTGAGGCGATCGCACTGAATAACTTAATTACTATACGGCAGTGATCTCAAGTTAACCCGTTTGTCCAGACAATGCCATTAGGACGGAGAATGGGCACTTAATCAAATGAGTCTGCAAGTGTAACGGTTGCAGTGTGGGTGCAACAAACTGTAGCACAAACATTGTGTTGTGTGTGTCACAAATGTGAAGCGTTAGTGATCTTAGAATACATCCCAGCCTATATACGCCCCACTGCAGGGCACAGGCCTCCTCTGAGAATGAGAGGGCGTGGGCCGTAGTTCCCACGCGGACCCAGATTGGGAACTTCACACACACCATTGATTTCTTCGCAGGTGTGTGCAGGTTTCCTCACGATTTTTTTCTTCACCGTAAAGCTCGTGGTAAATTACAAATGGACACATAAATTCCGGAAAACTCAGAGGTGCGAGTCGAAATTTGAACCCATTACCCTGCAGCAGCAGGTTGAGTAAAAAAGTATATCTGGCAGGCAAGCTGCTCGAGGTACCTGAATGCTCCCAAGCCATTTCATTCCAAGACTGTACCCTGCAGGCTGGGATTGTAGGCCACAATAGGGATGTTGACACCATTCAAAAATAATTCAAAGACACGACTCCAGTAAAAAAACGCTTTATTTTAGCCCTGAAACCCAGATTAATTATCGATTAACTGCAAAATTAGATTTTTTGTTGCTTTAAAACAAATAAATAGTTAGTTAATTGAGTATGCGAACAAGTGACGTCATATGTTGCTATTGCCATTCGAACTCTATGGGAGAAATGTGTTTTGACAGCTCATAAAAAGTACGTCAGTTGATTGGTGGTGATAACATCCCTATACTCTCAGCATGAAAGGGCTTGGGTCTTAGTTTCCACGCAGGCTCAGTGCGGATTGAGAACCTGACACACCTACAAAAATTACATTTAAAAATTTACCATGAGCTTTACGGTGATGAATAACAACACTATCGAAGAAATTCAATGGTGTTCCTGAAGTTGTCAGTGCACTGGGGCCACGTGGGAATTACAGCTCATGCCCTACCAAGCCAAGCCAAGAGAAGCCCTGTGTTTTCCAAAACTAACCTTCGTTAGGTTAAAAGTAATCAATTGACGATATCGCTGTTCGCTCTCATCTTGCTCCAAGTCCCCACTTGATACAGTTTCGATCGAGGCTTTGCTCAATCAGCTCGCGTCGTTCCTCGGGCGCGGGACTAATGACCGTGGTTCAGATGAACAGCGGCGATCCCCGATTAGGGGATCATAGTTGGTTGTGATACAAGTTAGTGTTTTAAACTTTCGCCAAATCGTAACTAATATTTTCGGGATTAATAACGAACTACAAAATTACTTCGACTGAACTGAAGTGTGAAAACCTCACAGAAAAGACCCAGTCGCAGTCCGAGTTTGTTCGCAGGCCGCGTCTCCGCCCCGTCTCTTCTGTCTGCTTTGCATCGCGTATCGCGTCGCTTCTATACATAATAGTATGAAAACTGATTCAAGGGGGACACTGCGACTGCGTTGCGCCCCCGTCCCACGTCTATTCTGTATGGCTTGCGCCTAGGCCTAGGCGCCTGTTCGTTTAGCCGCGCAAGTATTACAAACTTACCCCACGTTGTTATTTATATAAAAGAGCTCTTTATCATTTTGAACTTATACGTGACGCACAGTGCTAGCTATGGTGTAGGTATTTCTTCCAGATGTAAGCGAAGTCTCCACCCGTACGTTGTCAGTATTCCCAAAATCCACACAAAGCGTTTTCGCTCTTCCTTCATCAACAGTACAGCTCAGGAGTGGGACACTCTACCTGAAACTGTGTTTCCTGAACTCTAAAACCTGGCCGTTTTCAAGTTTAGGGTGAATGATCATTTACTAGGTAAGCGGGCTCAATTGTAGGCTTCATCTTCGCTTTCCATCAGGCATGATTGTGGTGAAATGCAAGCTTACATGCCCTTTCCATAAGAAGTATTTTCGATGCACAATTTTAAGACGCATCTATACAAATACAGTTTTAAATGAATCACCTTCATCATATCAGCCAAAAGACTTCCGCTGCTGCACAAAAGCCTTCCCCAAAGAGTTCCACAACGATCCTGCGTTGTCAACATCCAAGTAGTTCTTATGACCTTTACCAGATCGACAGCCCATCTTGCTGCTGCCCCTCACCTAAAACCTTACGCGATGCGAAATCATTGCGGCGTATTCATTACATTACGGGTCGCGCGACTTTAGACTTATAAGCACTCAAACATAAATAGCAATGTGCAGCAACTCGCCTAATTTTCGCTCAGTTTAAAGTAGGATCAACTCTGCTGTCGGCATTCGACGCGCGACTCGCGTTTACGCGTTTTTCGGCGTACGCGCGCCGAATATTTTACAGAGGCGTTTTTTAGCAGTTAACCCGCATATGATGCGTTTTGATTTGTGGATTTGGGGGGTTGCGATAAGTTCGTGAGTGGGGGATGAAAGAGGTTTGTTTTACAAGCGATAGAGATGGGTTATCTTGGGTTATATTGGGTGAATTTCCTATAATTTAACTAGCAATGTTTGTGTAATTTTTTTTTGTTTTCGGAACATAGTATTGATTGGAAATTTGTTAGGATAAATGTCATAAATAAGTGAGCACTTTTCTACTTTGTCACTTTAACATCATGTTTGAAAATCCATACGAAATTATGTAACGACTGAAAGTGACAAGGTACAAACACACACACAACAACATTGACAACACAATGACATTGAGCCGAGGTAGCCTAGTGTTTTGATTATGGCCTCTCAAAAAGAAGTACGTGGGTTCAAACCCGAGATCGCACTTCTGATTTTTTCCGAATTTGGGCGTTTGTGCACTACAATGAATTTTACTGTCCGGCAGTCTGAGTTTTCATGGTACGTTTTTTTCATAACATAAATGTGTAGGACTACTGTACACATTTAATGCCCTATACATTTAATGGCGTGCCATATCGGACCGGTAACAACTTGGACTGCCGGACAGTAAAATTCATTGTAGTGCACAAACGCCCTTTATGTGCGAAATTACATTTGAAAATTACCATGAGATTTACGGTAAATTAAAACATTGTGAGGAACCTGCACACATGAAGTTACCAATCCGCACTGGGCCTGGATCTAGGGCCCAAGCTTTCTAATTCTGAGACACGGCCTATAGTGAAATGTATAAAGGCTGGTATGATGACGATGATGTGTGAAGGTTCCCTCACCTTGAAGTTCGTGGTAAACTTCAAAATGTAATTTCGCAAATCAAACACAAAGGTGAAAGCCCAGGCGCAAACCCTCTGCTTGAAAGGCCATGAGTACCACTACGCTACCACGCCTTTTTAGGGTTCCGTAGCCAACTGGCAAAAAACGGAACCCTTATGGATTCGTCACGTCTGTCAGTCAGACCGTCCGTATGTCACAGCCACTTTTTCCGAAGCTATAAGAACTATGCTGTTGAAACTTGGTAAGTAGATGTATTCTGTGAACCGCATTAAGATTTACAGACAAAAATAGAAAAAAAAACAATAAATTTTGGGGGGTACTTAGAAATGAAACTCAAAATTTTTTTTTCATCAATCCCATACGTGTACGGTATCTATGGATACCTAGGTCTTCAAAAATGATATTGAGGTTTCTAATATTTTTATAAATAACTAGCGACCCGCCCCGGCTTCGCACGGGTGTAACTTTGAAAAATAGGTGTGAAAAATAAAGAAAGTCTATAATTTAAGGTGGTAAGTTTATATAAATTTACCTCTTTTTCCCCAAACTACACCCACACGAAGTCGGGGCGCGTCGCTAGTTTTATGAATAAAATTTCGACCCGTACATTTAATTTAACCGATCGTATTCTGTTAATCACGCCAACTGTCAAACGACTGGCAGTTATGCCAAACGCCATAAGGTTACATTAGAAAAGTTATTATGGACGGTAATTTTTCTTATATTTTCTAATTTTCCGCGCATTTTTCTTAATTTTTTCTTTCATAAGAACCTTCTCCTGACAATGACGAACACAACAAAAAAAGAATTAGTGAAATCGGTCCAGCCGTTCATTCGTGATGCCGTGACCAAGGGAAATAGGGATTAATTTTTATATATATAGATGGCACGGAACCCTTCGTGCGCGAGTCCGACTCGCACTTGGCCGGTTTTTGTGGTAAATTTTCCATTTTCCATTTCAAAGCACGGAATCTTAAACAGCATAATTCCAATAGAACCTTCCAGCTTATTCGCAATCTTGTCAAGTAGTTGTAAATAAATCTGACCTTTCCCATCAAAACTTTAAACATGAAACTTCTGGAACCGATCGCCCCCCTCTACGTGCTGAGACTACCAACCCCCCCTTTATTTATGGCCCTAATATCTAACAAGTGGGCCTGTTTAGGGCTGGTACGTGGGTAGGGGTTTTGCGAGGTTTTTTAGAGTTCAAGTATCATGGAACAAAAAGTTAGCGAACTTACGATTTGTTTTAAAATTAAAGGTTTCTTTAAGTCTCTTAAATATTTCATCATCATTAATCATTTCAGTCGCAGGACGTCCACTGCTGGACATAGGCCTCCCTCGTTGATTCCCAATCATTACGATTGGAAGCGGCTTGCATTCACCTTGAACCTACGGCCTTCACCAAATCGTCCGTCCATCTCGTTGGTGGGCTTCCCACGCTGCGCTTGCCAGTCCGTGGTCTCCATTCGAGAACTTTTCGGCCCCAAAGGCTATCTGTTCCGACGGTGCTAGCTGAAACTCATCGTTAAGGTGCTATAACCTTAGATTATTTATGCACTAGATAGAGTGTCAGTAGCAAACATTGCGATACAAAACGTCCACAAATTTCTTTTGATCGCGTTACGTCATTCAAACTGAAGGGAGGCAAATGACATATAAGCCAAGTTGGCTTATATTTTTCGGGACGTTTTCATGCCGCCGAAGCTCTATCTAATGTATAAATAATGCTGAGCCAGTGGCCAATTTGCAACCGCAATTACACACGCTGTTTTTACCCTTCGTGTTGTCTATTAGTAGTAACATTGATGGTGTTTTGTGTTGTTGTAAAACAATATAATAATATCTCCTTTCTTTCTTTCTTATTTTACGAGTATCATCATCATTCCAGGCTATAATACGTCCAACTGTAAGGCAGAGAGAGTCTATTTCGGGCTCACAGCGGATTGCGAACTTGACATCATTGAATTTCTTCGCAATTTTCATGATGTTTTCCTTCACTGTAAAGCTCATAGTCAGCAAATTTGTAATGTAATTAAACACATAAATTCCAGAAAATGCTGGGTGAACCCGGGCTTGAACCCACGAGCCTCTGCTGGAGAGGCTATAGGTTTTGACCTGGAGCATGCTGTATTTAGTACGGACAATATAATGCCTAACCTAGTTTTAGCTGCATACTCTTTTGGCCAACCACTGTTACCAATTCAAACAGAACAAAAGTGTTGGTTCAATTCTAAAAACAGTCTTTTTCTGTACAAAAACAAACAATAAACTCAATGCTGTAACATCCAAAAAACTAAAGAAATAGAGTCAATAACAATTCAACCAAAAAAAACTACAAACATTCAAAGCCAAAACTAAACGCACTGTACACATCCAGTAACTAAACGCAAGCTGGCGATAATGTCTAAATTATGAACCTTAAACTCACAGCATAGAGTTTTAAATTGCTTGTGTTGCAATGTTACATTGTCGCGAAAAAATTCGTGGCAGCCATGGATGGCCTATTAATTTGGACTTTAATTGGAAAATACTAGAGTTGGAATTTGATCGTTGCCGTTGTAACAGCAGCGATCATTGACGCGTTCAGGTGGCGATTTTCGATTGTTTTTTACCGGTTTGAATTTTAAGAGTTTCGTATTCAAAGAGTTAAAAACGGACGGGGGTGTCTAACGTTTGGAAGCATAGAGTACGGTTGTGGAACCTACTCTGAATATGAGCTGTGGTTGAGTTCGAAACGTGTTAGTGTAGTTTAGTGGTGGTAATGGTTGAGTTTTTGTGATTTGTGTGTGTTCGTACAGTGTGGAGGTGGAGGAACTGCATGAACACGCATTTTTTACATAAACGATGCTATCGTAAGGTCGCGGGTGAGCAAAGTAAATGTTTCAGTTCAAAAACGGAACGCTCTTAATATAGCTACATTTTCTGTCTGTCCGTTTGTCCGTTACAGGGTTGTATTTCTAGAGCCAAAATGTATACATAATTGTGTATTTTATGGCCGATGGGGCAAAAAGGTTCTCGAGTGGCGTCAACGGACCGAAAGACGCAGTGTATAGGCTTCCAACAAGATGGAGCGACGACCTGGTTAAGGTTGCGGGATCGCGTTGGATGCGGATGGCACGGGACCGATCAGTTTGGCGAGCCTTGGGGGAGGCCTATGTTCAGCAGTGGACGTCTTTCGGCTGAAACGATGAAGATGAACTAAAACAATTACTTTGCTCACCCGCGACCTTACAATAGTTACGTTTATGCAAGAAATGTGCGTTCATGCAGTTCCTCCACCTCCACACTGTACGAACACACACAAATCACATAAACCCAACCATCACCACCACCAAGCTACACTGACGCGTTTCGAACTCAACCAGAGCTCATCTTCAGAGTTACCACAACCGTATGCTATGCTACCAAACGTTAAACTAACAAACCAAAACAAATGTTTTAACTTGTCACTGTAACTTCTCAAGTACCCACTTTATTTTTCTTATTCTCAAACTACCCCACAAAAATTAACTTTTATTGACATATTTAAAACTACCTTGAATTTTTTTTTTTTTTTTTTTTTTTTTTTTATTTATTTATAAGGCATATTTAATTAATACTAACTGTTCAAATTCGACCCAAGCCGCAGTAAAGGAGAAGATACTAAATTTACCTGTTCATTAATAATAGACCCCATAGTGTTGTACCTAATTATTTCCATGCATTCCAGAGCATCCAGACGCAACCCCTTGCCGCAATAATGTAACACTTCATAAGAATCTGAATCTAACAATGAATGATTTGATTCCAACAAATGTTTTGCAAAATTCGATCTATCTGGATGCTCATTCCTATATGCCGAAACATGCTCTTTAAATCTAGTATTAAAACTTCGGCCTGTCTGTCCTACGTATATCCCATTGCAGTCATTACAAGTAAGCTTGTATACCCCCGATCTAGTTCCCTTATCTACCTGTTCTTTGTGGTTACATAGCCTAGAGTACAAAGAGTTGTTAGTCTTAAAGGCAACATTAATATTGTTTGATTTTAAAATGCCATAAATCTTATCAGACAAACCCCCGACGTAAGAGATGCTAGATCTATATTTGTTAGTAGACTGAGAAGGTAACGCAGCGTAAAGCATGCTATTTACTAACCGTGCCTGCTTCTTTTGAACTAAACTATCTACCATTGATTTTGTATAACCATTTGAGATCGCTATCTGATAAATAGTACTCAACTCTAAATCATAATGTTCCTTAGAAAGAGGCACAGTCAACAATCTATTAACATAACAATGGAAAGCAGCCAGTTTATGCTGCCACGGATGATTAGAAGATGCTGGTATAACAGCATCTGTGTACGTGGGCTTACGGTATATTTTAAATTGATGTTTACCATTTAATTTTGAAATCGTTAAATCCAAAAAGTTCAACGAACAATTTTCCTCCAATTCTTTTTTGAACCTTATCTTTACGTGCTTGTTATTCAAACCATTAATAAACACGTCAAGCTGTCTCATACTCCCTCTCCAGCATAGGATCAAATCATCAACAAACCTAAAATAGTACACAATATTACTATTACCCACAATATACTGATTCTCAAAATGATCCATAAATATATCTGCCATTAAAGGACTCAGAGGTGAACCCATAGCTAAACCATCACTCTGTAAGTAATAAAGACCATTGAACCGGAAATAATTTTGTTTCATGCATAAAGTTACCAAATCTATTAATTCACAAACTTCACCCGGATGCAACCGCTTCCTTTCTAAGTGGTCTTTTAGAATTTCTAGTGTCTCACTATATGGTACGTTAGTAAATAAACTGTCTACATCCAAAGAAAGCAACGTTGCATTCGGCGGTATGCTGATGTCCTTAATTTTACTAACCAAATCTAAACCATTTTTTAAACTATAAGAAGGTTTAAAGGAAGCCTTCACACGAATAATACTATTTAATTTCTTCGCCAATTTATATGCTGGAGCACTCACGTATGAGACAACTGGACGAACAGGCACATCATCTTTATGAATTTTAGGTAATCCATATAGAATTGGCGCCTGCGGATTCATGGGAATTACAAAATTCTTTTGTTGTTCGGTTTCATGACGACGATGAAGATGATAATGATGACCAACATACTTGATTCCGATAACCGTTAACCGTTAACCGTTAACCGTTGGGGTAGACGAGTTCTAGAGTGGAGACTACGGATTGGCAAACGTAGCGTGGGACGTCCTCAGACTCGGTGGAGCAATGATCTTCGCAAGGCGGCTGGCAACAGCTTGATGAGAGTGGCCGAGGATCGTGCTCAGTGGCGTGCCATGGGAGAGGCCTATGTCCAGCAGTGGACGAACATAGGCTGATGATGATACTTGATTCAGAACTTCTACGTCACGTCTTGTCAAATAAAGCCTATTCCCACAAAAAGTTTTTGTCAACCATCGAACAGTAACTGAGCTCTATACAAGCCTCAAAACAGTCAATCTCAAAACGCACTAAGCGCCAATATTCACCAAATCACTTTCTACGTTCTTGCATGTTATGGCGGTTAGTGCCTTTTGAAAGGGAAAGCTGGTGACGCGCTGATATGGTATCTTCAAGCGTCGCTGCTTCTTGACAGGTGAGAAGGGATTGTGAGAAGGGATTGTGGGTAGTGATGTGAAAATATCGATAGTTTAAATACTATCCTACTAACATTATAAATGTAAGAGAAAGAGAGAGATAAAGATTTACACTTAGGTCTAAGTAGTGAAAATAAACGGATCACTCACGTCTTAAAACGAGTTTAACTCGACATGTTTCGGGCTAATCCGTAGCCCTTCCTCTCGGAGTCGCACGTCACGGCGGCTGCCAAACGTGCACACACGTGCACAAACATGCACGTTTGGCAGCCGCCGTGACGTGCGACTCCGAGAGGAAGGGCTACGGATTAGCCCGAAACATGTCAAGTTAAACTCGTTTTAAGACGTGAGTGATCCGTTTATTTTCACTATGAGTGAGTCTCACGGTAGTTTTATGTTTAGGCTAAGTACTTAAATTAATATCCTGGTAATGAATTTACAAAGAAATTCAATGTCGTGTGTGAAGTTCCCAATCCGCGCTGGGCCCGCGTGGGAACTACGTCCCAAGCGCTCTCATTCTGAGGGGAGGCCTGTGATCTGCAGCGGGACGTATACAGGGTTATTTTTAATTCACTGACACCCTCTTAACCCTGAATTCCTATCACTCAAACAAATGTTTTTTGTTTTACGACTTTTTAAAATTAAGCACTTTTTATCCCATACAAATACACAGAGTATCGTAAAAATAAGAGGAAATCTCAAATTTTCAAAACGTTATCACACCAAAAATATTAAGTTATGACAAAAGCCGTAAAAGAAAAAACATTTGTTTGAGTGGTAGGAGTTTAGGGTTAAAAGGATGCTAGTGAATTACAAATAACCCTGTATGATGGGATGAACGAATGAAATGAATGAATATCCGCGGGATAATATTTTAACTTTAAACAAGACTCCAAGTCCAAGAGTCCAAGGACAATGGAGTACCTCAGCATTCAAGATGACGAGCTAATTTCATCTGCAATCAGTAGATGGCGTTGTCAGTCGAAGCCGCGGGTTACAGCTAGTCCATAATAAAACAACTAATTACTTTCCAAGTCTAGACGGAAAATATTAATAAAACCAATTTAATCGATATTAGACCTTATCGTATTCACAATTAAGATGAATATTTAAATGGATCGGTTAGTGATCCTAAAAATGTTTACTACCAATGACCAAACAAAGACATAATAAAAGGTTTTTAAGCAATAGTAAACCTTAAAATCTATAGTATAAGGTACAGTTGAGAATAGCTATTGGCTAACCTAAAGTACCTATAAATATCTTCACTTAGCGAAATGAAATCCTTTAGCCCCGTTGAAAGCGAAGTTGAAAAATGGAAAACTTTTGAAGGTAGGTTTGAAATGCTTCGGATTTTGATGGACAGCTTCCATTTTGCCATCATCATCATCATTTAACGACCGCTTTAGCCTAGTTGGTAGTGACCCTGCCTACGAAGCAAGAGGTCCTGGGTTCGAATCCCGGTAAGGGCATTTATTTGTGTGATGAGCACGATTATTTGTTCCTGAGTTATGGATGTTTTCTATGTATTTAAGTATTTATTTATCTACATAAGTATGTTTATCGTCGTCTAGTACCCATAGTACAAGCTTTGCTTAGTTTGGGACTAGGTCGATTTGTGTAAGATTGTCCCCTAATATTTATTTATTTATTTATTTCAGCCATAGGACGTCCACTGCTGGACATAGGCCTCCCTCATTGATACCCAATCATTACCAAAATTTGACCCGTTGAGGAGTTCTGTTGGTCATGTTCAGTCTTGTTCATCGGGTCTAGTTAATCAAAATGATAATTTCTGAATGCAGATGCTTGAGATGATGCTAAAAAAGAATTTTTAGAATCGGTTCACTATTGGGGGAGTAATCGCTTAACAAACATACAATAAAATTTTTCGCCATAATAGGAATGTTGACACCATTAAAAAAAATTTTAAGACACAACTCCAGTAAAAAAACGCTTTATTTCAGCCCTGAAAGTCAGATTAATTTTCGATTAAATGCAAAATTAGATTTTTTGTTGCTTTAAAACAAATAAATGGTTAGTTGATTAAGTATGCGAACAATGACGTCATATGTCGCTATTATCATTCAAACTCTATGGGAGATTGTGTTTTGACAGCTCATAAAAAGAACGTCAGTTGATTGGTGGTGTCCACATCCCCATTGAGCCTGAGGGCCAAAGCACACGGCTACAGCGCGTTTTTCATTCCACAGAACAGCCATACTACATGGACATAGAACATAGAACAGCCAACCCGCGTGCGTATCGCGCTTGTATCGATACAAACGCGCGTCGACGGCGCGTTAAAAATAGGCCCTAAAAGTTGAGGGTTGCCCTCGATTCCCATAGAATCCCATCATCAAATCTTGACTTGGTGCCAATTGAACCACCTCCGGAGTATACTCTTTCAAATAAAAAAAAATGTTTATAAGAAGAAAACCTTCATAACATACACTGATTATCCAGTGCCCCCCCCCCCCACACTAGGCTATGCCTGTCACGTGGTGGCCTGATTCCGTATTACAATCAATTGACGATAGGAAAAATTACAATATACAAGTATGAACCGGTTACGTAAAGTCAAAGTTAAGGTTTTTTTTTAGAAACTTAGGTCGCTAATTTATACAGATGAAATAACCAAGAAAGAATCGGAATTTTCGAGAATCACTTCACAACTGCGGGAGTAATCGAATTGAGAAACTCCTTCTTTTTTTTGAAAAGAATATAAATGATCATTACTTCCTTGTTAATTGTTACATACATATTTGCCGTGACTTATTTTTCGAAAGCGTTTTTCAATAAAATGACAAAAAAATAAAAAAGATCAAATTCGCTTACCTTCTTTCTAAAGGCCACAACAAACCGAGAGCGCCCAGCGCGATCACTAACGCTGAATCCAATACGGTGTGCCGCGCTGCCGGCATGTGTCACCGTATATAATTTGATTCAGTGTTGTTATAGACCGCACTGGGCACGCTTCATCGGCACCTCGCGCCCCCGGTTTGTTGTGGCCTTAATGCTTGTAAAACATAGTATGTTGAACTCCAGAAAAAAGTGAAAAACACAAAAATACTTAAACTCCCACGGGATAGGAAGTCCTGTCGTAAAGTGTACGCCTCAAGCGTATGCTAGTATACTAAGGCTTTGAAACAAATTTCGTAACTCATGATTAGTGCTACGAGAAATTCCATCTCTTTGGTACGCGCCTACGGCGTAGACGTTTTTGTCTACGACAGAACAATGTAGGTACGCATTTGCGGTAAGATGTTGTGTATTATTTATTTTTATTAGCAGTACGGCTGCTCACCGAATCTAAGATTATTTAAAAGCGAAAAAGTTTTTCGGGTGCGCCGGTGGGCTTCGAACCCACGTCTCCTGGGTATGCGCCCCAACGGGTGTTCTACCAATTGAACCACGTCGCATCCAACCGACTCCCCCGAAATTCTTAATCGCTTACATACGCCAACAGTGGCGTGTGGTAACATCCATCGCAACTATTAGAAGCTACGACTCCTACGTTCCAAATTACATTGGAATCCCACCGGCGCACCCGAAAAACTTTTTCGCTTTTAAATAATCTAAGATGTTGTGTGTTTGTGTGTACAAACAGTCGAACAAGGTGGTCAAACCACTAGGCCACGACGGCTTCAAAGAAGAAATTAGCTGTGAAGTTATAATTGCGGCCCAAAGTCTCTAATTCGAAGAGGGATGCCTGTGTAATTAAATGGGCCGTACATAAGCTGAATTAATTTGAAGTAGGTAGCAATCCGAATGGTCCTCCTACAATACTCTATCTAGCCCAAAAATAAAATGTCAACTTTGTTATTCCTACAACGTTCTTTAAAAAGTACACTCCAAATACCAAACTGTCCTATTTTTGGCACAATATTAATCTCCTCCAAGTCGGAAGCCGCATCATAAATCGTGTACCAATTCAACCGTCTCTCCTCCAATGCAAAATGCATGGAGTACTTTACATTTAAACCGTACAAGATTCAAACTTAACACGACTACTTAAGGGTTAAACGAAGTGTGTTATGAAGTTGGCAGTTGGTAGAAGAACAATTTTATGGTACGATGCATTTGTAGGAACTTGAACTTTCACTTTATAACGTTAAGGGTTAAGGTGTTGATGATTTGAATAGTGTTTTAGAACTGGCTGTCTAGACTTCTTGGCGCTATTTGTCATCGGCGGAGAAATTTTTTATTTTCTTTTTTAAAAGTATATTTTTTTAAATATTGATCTTAACCTTGAGTATGCATTATTTTATAAATAGAAAAAAAATACTTAAAAAGTTCTGTTGCAATGTTTAATAGTTTGAGACATTTCATTCCGAAAACAGAATACAATTCACGCTAAAAAATATTAAACAAAATATTTTTTAATGAAAAAAAAAAAACTTTTATTCTGTAAGTAAGACATCAGGGCTCTTTGTAAAATACTGTGTCACTTTTTTGTACTTACTACTTAAAAGAAACGGCACAGGGTTATTTTTATCACCAAAAACTTTATCAATTAACTAAGCGACATGGTTTTTTTTATTTTTTTTAAAAACCTTTTTAGATTGACCTCTCACCTGACCAGGTTTTTGTCGAGTTCTGGGACACTCTGTACAAGGACCAATAAAAATACAAAAACCTAGGAGCTCCGCTAAAACTAACCATGTGGCAAGATGCCATAATTTTAATGCAATAGTGGAATCAAACACCCGTGGTGACCTAGTGGTTTGACTCAAGCAGAGTGTCGTGTCGACCGCTGAGTTTTTCTGAATTTACGTGCGTACGTATATTTGAAAATTACCATGAGCTTTATGGTGAGGGAAAACATCGTGAGGCAACCTGCACACACCTGAGAAGAAATTCAACGGTGTGTGTGAAGTTCCCGATCGGCACTGGGCCCGCGTGGTAACCCTTGGCCTCATTCTGAGGGGAGGCCTGTGCCCTGCAGTGGGACGTATACAGGCTGAGGATGGAGTAGAATGAAGAACAAGTTAAACCTGAAGGCCAAATTTACCCCACAGTAGCAAAGTAACCCGACTTTACCAACAGTACAGATCTGGAATCAGCTTACTGTGGCAACATTCCCGGAGCGTTACAACTTAGGGATCTTTAAAAAACGAGCCTACTAATTCCTAAAAGGGTCGGCAACGCACCTGTGATTCCCCTCGTGTTGCGGGTGTCCATGGGCGACGGTGATCGTTCTCCATCAGGTGACCCGTCTGCTCGTTTGCCCCCTCTTATATATAAAAAAAGTCTTTTTCATTAGACGCTCGTAAATTCCATAATAAAACATTTAAATTTAAAACCCATTAAAAAACCACCCATTTTCAACCCGGATCAATCAAAAAAACAATTATAAAAACCTACTTACCCAGTCGACGACACGAGATACGATCAATCCGAATTTCCCCACAATCCCCGGATTCGGGGGAAACTTTTATTCCCCAACTTTTTTTGACGAAGGGTAGAGTGGGGGTGACGGCCCAGTTATGCAAGTTCCGGGTGACTTGTAGTTAAAGCGTTAGGTTTGAAGTTTCGCTTTGAGCGTGTTAACGAGGTTGACATGGATTTATTTCTTGCCACTTTTCTCGGCATTTCCATGATAAATCTGCTACCTGATTTTATTGATGCAGTAAGCGATTTTATTCGAAGATAGTTTAGCTCTTACACTATAAGTCCTTATTCTAATATTAACCTTTAAAGTACTGCATTCATCATCATCATCAAAGACGTCCAATGCTGAACATAAGCCTCCCCCAATGCCCGCCAAACAGATCGGGCCCGAGCCATCCGCATCCAACGCGATCCCACAACCTTAACCAGGTCGTCGCTCCATCTTGTTGGAGGCCTACCTACACTGCGTCTTCCGGTTCGTGGACGCCACTCGAGAACCTTTCGGCCCCATCGGCCGTCAATTCTACGAGCGATGTGCCCTGCCCACTGGCACTTGAGTCTGGCAATTCTTCGAGCTATGTTGATGACTTTAGTTCTTGTGCAGATACACACTGTACACGTATAGAAAATAATCTAATCTATTGATTCATTTTGGCGATTTGCCCGTATTGACGAACTAAATACCTAAATTTGCTTTCATTTATTCAATTTCATTAGTTGAATTTATGTCACAACTCTACTAAAGATTGAATTTATCATATCTACTGAATTATTTTGTGTTTTAATTAATGGGCGTTAAACCAAAACTTCAAATGTATTCGATCAAAGTAACAAATTGCAGTCAAATTGGTAGAATCAAACATCCATCGGGCTAACGAGACCGCGTGTCAGACATCACGTCCGTTAGCGTCCGACACTTTCGTTGGTTCGAGAGTTCTTCATTTAAAATTTGAATTTTGATGACGCACTGGATATTTATAACTGGCTAGCCACTAAATTCAGAGAAGCGTAGACTAAAGAGTTGATAACTGGCCAGTGACAAAATAAATCGTATAGACAGCTTTAAATAAAATGATTCGTTTTGAACTCACGAAGCAAAAGAACACCAACACTTCTTTTCAACCGACGAAAACAAAAGGAGGAGGTTCTCAATTCGACGTGTATATATATATTTTTTTTTTTTTTATGTATGATCACGCATAACTTTTTACAGAGTAGTCCGATTTTGATGATTCTTTTTTTATTGGAAAGCGTATACCCCAAGGGTGGTCCCATTTAAATTTGGAAGCAATATTCCTACCCTAAGGGTAGAAAAACAGGGGATGATTGATTGTTCAGTTACCGATTGTACTATATGACCACGCATAACTTATTACAGAGTAGTCGGATTTTGATGATTCTTTTTTTATTTGAAAGCGTATACCCCAAGGGTGGTCCCATTTAAATTTGGAAATAATATTCCTACCCTAAGGGTAGGAAAACAGGGGATGATTGACTAACTTTTTACAGAGTAGTCTGATTTTCATAATTCTTTTTTATTGGATAGATAGGGTATACCTTGAAGTTGGTATTATAAATTTGGAAAAAAAATTACCCCAAGGACGGAAAAAAGTATAAAATAAAACTTTTTAACAAAAAATTAAACCGCCGAAAAAACTGAAAAGCAAAAAATAATACCTTTTTTGTTTGACCTTAATCTAGGTACCAGTTTGAAGTCGGTGCCTCAGCACGAGCCAGGGGGAGTGATAGAAGCCAATCAGGTAGACGATTATAGGTCCACTCCTCCTGGCTAAGTGCTGAGGCACCGACTTCAAACTGGTACCTAGATTAAGGTATTATTCAAACAAAAAAGGTATTATTTTTTGCTTTTCAGTTTTTTCGGCGGTTTAATTTTTTGTTAAAAAGTTTTTTAATAACATAAAGTAAAAACTAAAGTCAATCTTCTTAATAAGTGACTAAGTTTTAAATCGCACGTTAAAAAAAAAACAGTATGTATCTTTTTTCTTCTACGTACTCAAAGAGCTAAAACGTTAACATTTCAAATCCATCCATTGCCATAAATATTCATATACCTTTATAGGTATATTGGTGGAACTAAAGGAACATTACACATCCAATTCCACGCTGCAGTCATATCCGGGACGTGTTCCCCATTCAGATGACTAGGGTTCTCTGGCTTGTGCAAAACGGAGGACATGATGAAAAATATTCAACAGACATTTAAGAAAAGACTTCAAAAATACAGCTATGTAATTAAAGAACATCTATATTTTTTTTGTTAGAAATTTTATTTTTTAAAGTCTGCTTGTATTGTCATGCAAACTAAAATCCATGTTGCAAACCAAGTCCGTCCAGATTTTAAATATTTCGTAGGTATTTATAATAAATTTCCTTACTTACTTAGATTGAAAACAATCTGTTTTAAAAGAGATCGCTCCGAAGCAATAAGACCGCCTATTGCTTACCTTATATATTTTTCCGTGTACCTACTTGATTTTTTGTATTGTGGTGTACAGTACAACAAAGATCCATTATTGTATTGTATATAATACAGTATGTAACAGAACGAAACAGAGGAACCATTTCGTGATATTATGCGCATTTTTTATTTTTTTTAATCCTGTCTTTGAAATGGTTTGATATCACGAATTCTTCTTCTTCTTTCCTTCTTTCTTTCAAGGCCAATACCTAGGTGATGGCTAAGAGTAGTATGATGGATTGATATACTTTTTACTTACTTATAGTACTATTTTTTCGTTCCGTCAATATAAAATAAGATTAAAATATTAAGTAATTTTGTATGGACCAAACCAAATAAAAAGTACTACAAATTAGTAAAAAGTATAATCATTTTGGTCATCAATCAGCTATCGACTTTGCTCTTTCTGTTACATACTGTATAATATTAATGAAATTAGCAGGACCAAAGAATTAAGTTTTAACACAAAAAAGTAGCAAGAAAATGTCCCAGCAAATACAAATTTCCTGTTACCCTATACATATAAATGCACTTGTATGCACTCGGCGCTATAAAAGTGCATGGACCGAGACGGCGCCCAGACGGCGCCCGATGCTTAGCTAGTCTAGAAAGTTATGTTCCTTCGGCCAAGGAATTGCTGTACTGTCCCTAGGCAGTTCACCGTCATCGACCTTCTAGCCAATAGAAGGCTGAATATTCGAGCATTTAAACCGCTCGGTTAAAACTCATTACTCTTCATATCCCAACCTATATACGTCCCAATGCAGGGCACAGGCCTCCTCTCAGAATGAGACCTCATTACTATTCGATGATTATTACCACAGCCGAAGGACGAGCGCACGAAATTTGATCAAAATAGATCTAGCATCGGTACCTACAGTCTTAAGTTTTTATATAAAGTTAATACTAAGCATCATCTTTTTTAACCCACGACACAAAAAGAGGGGTGTTATAAGTTTGACCGCTATGTGCGTGTGTTTATGTGTGTGTGCAGTTTGCTGTCTGTCTGTCTGAATGTGTGTCTGTCTGTGGCATCATAGCTCTTCAACGGGTAAACCGATTTGGATGCGATTTTTTTCATTTGAAAGCAGGTTTACTGGCGATAATTCTTAGACATGTTTGATCACAATAAAGTTGGTCCAACCGTTTCAAAGTTATCAGCTCTTTTGTTAGCTGCGGGAGGAATCTCAGACGCATAATAGGCATTCACTTTATTTTCAAACATATTGTGTGACCTAATGGCGCTGGAGGTTTTTAAAAATTCTAATTTATAGTTATAAATAATTATATTTTCTCAATAAGTAATAGTATGTCATTCTTTTGTTAAAAGGTTGCCTGGACGAGTTCGCTTCGATGGGGTCGAAAGGTTCTCGATATTATTAGATATGTACAAGTTATAGTCATTTCATTTGGTACTTACTTGAATCAGTTAACTCGTGACCACGGCTGCTGCAATATAGCCGAAACGTCGAGGTAAATATTGTATGCCTGATAAGTCCCGTTTTGTATAATAATTATTGATATTGTCGGGGTAAGAAAAGGTTCGTCAATTTTCGACTTTAACTCGTTGACATAGAGTCGAAAAGTGACGAACCTTTTCTTACCCCGACTATACTTGAAGCTTTTTTACGGTTAATATTGTAATACGAGAACTGTACCAGCCCACACGTGGGAATTAAAGTCCGCGAACACATCCCATCAAACTTCACCTACATTCCAACATTTCCATGAGAAAATAATTTAAACTTTTGCCCCAAAAGTTGTGGAATTTTTTACCGCCAAGGAATTGTCGTTTAGCTCGCGGCGCGACAAGTTGTACGAGTTTAGTAAAGAAATGCTTACATCATTTTGAAATTTCAAATGGTACAGGAAGAGGTGTCGCTAGTTTTATGAAAAAAATGTGGAGACACGTTTGTATACACTCGATTGGCTTTCCAGTCTAACATGTCTTAAAGAAGGACTAAAAAATAGTCTGAAATACCTATGCCATGCGTGTACAATTAGGGGCTGTTTCACCACCCATTGATTAATTTTAACTGACGGATAAATGTGATGCCGTTTCCGTCCATTCGAACAAAACAAACAGAGACGGCATTACATTTATCCGTCAAATAAATGTGATCAATGGATGGTGAAACAGGGGGTTAAAGTAATAAGTGCACTCTTTCGTTACCAAGGCATCAAAAATATCTATACGGCTCTGTCACTAACTATATGATAGATATCATCATAATTTCAGCCGAAGGACGTCCACTGCTGCATGAACATAGGCCTCCCCAAAGCTCGCCAAACAGGCCCTATACTACGAAGCGCGAAATTCGAACTTCGTTTCATGCCGTACCGCTCACGCTAATGGTATTTATTACGAGGGTGAGAGGGACCGCACGATCCGAACTTCGAACTTCGAATTTCGGAGTAACCCCCCAGATCGGTCCCGTGCCAACTAAATCCAACGCATTCCCGCAACCTTAACCAAGTCGTTGCTCCATCTTGTTAGATCTTTTTGTTGGGTTTAATGTTACAAAAGAGTTCTATTCATTAGCTCCGCTCGCATGAACCATTAAAATATTGCAATCAAATTGAAAATTCCCAAAAATAAAAATTCTTCTTTTACATAAATAAATAAATAAATATATTAGGGAACAATCTTACACAAATCGACCTAGTCCCAAACTAAGCAAAGCTTGTACTATGGGTACTAGACGACGATAAACAAAACGAAAACGAAATAAAATTGATTGATTTGATTTGATTTGAACATACTTATATAGATAAATAAATACTTAAATACATAGCAAACATCCATAACTCAGAAACAAATATTCGTGCTCATCACACAAATAAATGCACTTACCGGGATTTGAACCCAGGACTTCTTGCTTCGTAGGCAGGGTCACTACCAACTAGGCTAAAGCGGTCGTTAGCGGTCATTGTACGACGAACACACATTGTAAATGAAAGGGAGTGGACTGTATAGGAAGATGGGTGAAGAGAGGTCGAAAATAAACGGAAGGTACTTAGGGACGTTAGGAAGCAAAATATTGCGTCTTTCGACGATCAAGTTTACACGGAAAAAAATATGGAGTAGTAACAGTGGCTGCCGAAAGCTCACCTGGTGGGCTCCTCGTCTGCAGTGGCGCAGAACCTTAGGGCGTCGGTAGCAGGCACCGTCGGCTCGGAGTTTTCAGCTCCTCCGGAATCACTGCTAACTCTTACCTCTGGTGTCGCACTTAGCCTTTCAGGTTTATCGCAGGGCGGCGCACAAGGAGACTTCAGCAGCGGCACTGACTTTAATCTAACTTTTTCTTTATTAGGAAAAGATTCGCAAAATTCGTTGCTGGCGGTCAGCGTAACGGTTATTCTCTTAACAGAAAAATTCGTAATGACACATCATCCGCTCCCGCTCTGATTAGGCGTTTTTATAAAACGCACGAAGTGGAGGGGAGAGGATACGCAGGTGACGGTAGAACGGAAAAATCCAGTGTGGCCGCTACAAAGAGAGTTAGTAGCTAGAGAATAATTGATGTCGGCGAAAGCAATCTATGGCAACACTGAACACACATGTATTACAAAAAAATCCAGATTTAGTAGTTACGATTTTGAAATTTATACATGAATCTCGTGGGAATATTGGGATAGAAGGTATCTATCTAGCCGGCGTTATTCCAGACGTCCCGCTACTTTAGCGCGTAGAAGTAGAAAACATACTTTTGAATTTCGGCCATTCTCATTCTGTGCGCAAATCTAATTACCGTGTCTGTCGCTTTTGCAGGTAAAAAGCGACACGGTAATTAGACAGCGCACAGATCTGGGAAAAGGATGACGGCCAATCTCATTCCTCTGTGTACTGCGTCTAAAACTGTGTCAAAAAAAGATACGGTAATTAAACAGGTGCACAGAAGAATGAAGATGGACGATTTACAATATTAGTAAGATTAATTTCAATAAATTAAATTTATCTTTCTACGAGAATGTTATCATACCACTTACGAAACACAATTTAGTATTATCATCATACGTATGTATCATTTCAGTACACTCAAAAAGCAACTTCACTGCAAAATATTTAAGGGTAAATTTTCACTGCCATCGATGGATTTTACACCCTTTTTGGGGGCACGTTGTCCAAATATACCCTAAGCCCGTGACCCCTGGGGTTATCATATGCCCTTTCAAAACTCAGGGTCCAAGGGTTCGGACGGTTTTTAATTTTATCACCCCTAGAGGGTCCAGACAATTAAATGTGTTGGAAAGAGATAAGGGGTTAACTTTTTTTGCTATTGGAGGCTTAATGTCGTGTGTTTGTCTGTATTTTATGGCCTTTGTTTATTTAAAAGAAAAATGTATGCTCACAAAGTGGGCAAACTAGTTTTGGTAGAAGAATAGCCCGTAGTATTTCGCAAAATGTATGCTCACAAAGTGGGCAAACTAGTTTTGGTAGAAGAATAGCCCGTAGTATTTCGCAAAATGTATGCTCACAAAGTGGGCAAACTAGTTTTGGTAGAAGAATAGCCCGTAGTATTTCGCAAAATGTATGCTCACAAAGTGGGCAAACTAGTTTTGGTAGAAGAATAGCCCGTAGTATTTCGCAAAATGTATGCTCACAAAGTGGGCAAACTAGTTTTGGTAGAAGAATAGCCCGTAGTATTTCGCAAAATGTATGCTCACAAAGTGGGCAAACTAGTTTTGGTAGAAGAATAGCCCGTAGTATTTCGCAAAATGTATGCTCACAAAGTGGGCAAACTAGTTTTGGTAGAAGAATAGCCCGTAGTATTTCGCAAAATGTATGCTCACAAAGTGGGCAAACTAGTTTTGGTAGAAGAATAGCCCGTAGTATTTCGCAAAATGTATGCTCACAAAGTGGGCAAACTAGTTTTGGTAGAAGAATAGCCCGTAGTATTTCGCAAAATGTATGCTCACAAAGTGGGCAAACTAGTTTTGGTAGAAGAATAGCCCGTAGTATTTCGCAAAATGTATGCTCACAAAGTGGGCAAACTAGTTTTGGTAGAAGAATAGCCCGTAGTATTTCGCAAAATGTATGCTCACAAAGTGGGCAAACTAGTTTTGGTAGAAGAATAGCCCGTAGTATTTCGCAAAATCCAGTTCCTTTTCTTTATATACCTACTTCAACAAGTTTGGTATGATGTTGTTGAATCAGTCAGTACTTTTTTTTAGGTATATAGACCGTTTAAAACCAAAATGTCGTTTCTAAGATATTGCATACGTTTTTGGAGCAAAATTCCAAAAACTATTACCATTCAAATGTATGGTCATAATGCTTATTTATAATATAAAAGATTATATCATGGATGGACATGTTTGGAAATAGTTTTGATCTGCATTGATGACCCTAGTTTCAAATAGCATAATCTCCTGTATGAAACAATTTAGTTGCGTTAAATACTTCAGATGAATGTAAGTAAGCAAGTAACACTGTAGATCTGCTTAAAAATTAAAAATTTTAAAAACCCCCAACGAAATTAAGTCTAAGATCCCTTCCGCAGCATGCAAAAGAGCTGATAACTTTGAAACCGCTAGACCAATTTTTATGAAACATATCTAAGAGTAAGAACCATCGCCAAGAAACTTGCTTTCAAATAAAAAACCGCATTCAAATCGGTTCACCCGTTTAAGAGTTACTATGCCACAGGCAGACAGACACACACAAACACACGTAGTGGTCAAACTTATAACACCCTTCTTTTGGTGTCGGGGGTTAAAAAAATTATACCTTGTCGAGTTTCTTGCTTGATTCTTCCTCAACAGGGTTTTTTTGAACTGGTGGTAGATTTTTCAACATTTTATATATGCTTGTTGTACTCTGAATTAAATAAATATATTATTTTGACTTTTATTTTGATTTAAGTAATACAGGTAGACGTTAACTACAATAAGATGCTTAAGTCTTCAGTAAATAGAATAACATTTTCATATACATAAGTAACAAAAGAAGAAATTAAAAAAGATAAAACAAACCGCTTTATCTTTCGTAATACGAACGAACTGCTAAAGAAAGTAAGGAATTAAATCCGTTGTCTGTATTTTCCTACCTAGGGATTTTCAAGGCTAGAGTGAATAGACTGTTAATGAACCCGTGAAATAACCTTCAGTCTCATCTACAGTTTTCATCAGTCCGTCAGACATTCAAAAAAACTTAATACAAAAAAAAGTAGCGAAAGATACTCAGAACCCAATTCCCCCGGGTTGACTAAACTTTTGAAGTTACCAAACGCTTCTCTTACATTTACTGCATTTTCAAGAAGTACATAGATACATAAATAGGATTTTTGTTTTTTTTTTTTGCTCCGGGTTTACTTGCAAAAATTTTCACGCACCTTCACTGATATACATATTATCGTGATTATTTATTATTTCAGGTGTGATATTAATTTTAACTTTAATATTGTTACCAGAATTAAGAGTAAATACAAAGAAGCTGCTTAATTCCTTGACATAGTTAAGCTTTGTAGCAAATTCTTGGGCAGGGGTGTGAGGCGAAAGTTGCAAACGGTTGCAATCAATAAAACTCTTCCAGAACATTCTTCGGAATTGTTTATAAAGTTCAAAAGATTTGAAGTAGCTAGATCTGTCATGTGACATAAATTAATAACAATAATAATGGCATAGAAGTGGTGGCCCCATCACCCGCTAACCAGTGCTGTCAGTCATCGTAGGGTGGCATGTTGCGAGCTGCTGGTGCGACATCACGAATCTGAGACCTCAGAGGGTGTGTTCCCCCGGATACACACCGGAGTTGTATACACATGCATTTACATAGACACCCACACACAGTAATACGCACCCCAACTCTAGTTAACCTTTTTTGGACGCCTAGAATGGAGCGCAAAAGCTAAATGCTCGAAGGATGGATATGTCAGGCCACGTTAGCCGCATGGATCCGAATCGGTGGGCTAAAATAACCACAGACTGGATACCACAAGATGGATGGCGGCGACGAGGTAGGCCCAGGAGGCGCTGGCACGACGACCTTGACGTGTAGATGCCTTAGAAATAAATTAAATTGGTATAAGAACAAAACTCACCTTGTATCCATTCCCGGCGCTAAAATACAAAAGGTAAAGATTATATTTTCTTATCTTATCCAGTGTATTTATAACTTCGTCTGGTATAATTAGTATTGCCGGCGGCTTTCTTGCTAAAGATAGAACGTATTAAATTTGAACTTTTACAAGATTTCACATAAAATATTGCCCCTTGGTACCGTAAGTCGGCGAGTAGAAGCATGATTAAAATTGAGTAACTAAATAAGAAAATTTTGTTATTCTTTCGACATCGCTTGTAAAGCCCGACCAGGAAAATAAAAACCCTCGCCATATTGCGGAAAACTAATGGAACTAATTTCTTCAACAGGCAACAGTAACTTTGAAGACGTCATTAATGTCATCTGCCAATTTCTGTCTAAGTGTCGTGCGTTTCTTGGATATTGTGGGTTATTTTTGTGCGTTAAAATGCCGAAAACTATTAAAAGACATTTACAAAAAATTATATTCAATATGACGAAGTATTTGTCGGAGAGAAAGTCTGAAGGATTGGAGTCTATTCCTCTAAATAACATCACCGACCTTGTTGTCGACATGACTGGTAGGTACCTGGTACAGTGTTGCTATAATTATTGCTAATTTAACGCCCTCAGAGCAAGGTTTTCATTTTCCTGCTCGGGCTTTATAAGCGGCTTAAGTAAAATTATAAAATGGACCCCAAGTGATACTAAACCCACTGAGTTGTAACTCACTGTGGAACTTTTTAAAAGCTTCTATTTAGTTTCATCTGTCCCGATGTTTGTCTGCAATCAAATCCTGCAAGTTAAATTTGATCCACTACCCGATTACCGATTGAGCTGAAATTTTGCACGCATGTGTGAATCAGGTGACAATGCAATATTATTGTGACATGGAGCTGATCTGATGATGGAGCTGGAAGGTGGCTATAGGAACTCTGTAATAAAACGACACAACCCCATCGAGTTTGGGGTCGGTTGAATCGTCTTGACGAGTACTTTGGTAACCAGGGGCAGCAAATACAGTTAGCAAAAAAAGCAAAAATTGAATCTTCAACAAAAATTTTTATTAACAGAAAAAGTCATTTTGAACAAGAAACTACCGTGAGACTCACTCATAGTGAAAATTACGGATAACTCACGTCTATTATCGAGTTTAGCTCGACATGTTTCGGTCTAATCCGGAGCCTTCCATCTCGGAGCATACGCCACGGCGGCTGCTGCCAAACGCGCACTGCGCGCCACCGCTCTGCTCGCGCGGTTGCTCGACGAAACTGATGCCGGCACCAAACCTAACTGCCAATACTGGTAAATACTGGTATATAATAGAATATGTATATTGCGATGCCCTTACAGGGTAAATCGTGAAGCTGTACATACTTTTTACGATCTTCACCACAACATTGAATGCAATAAAAAGTTTAAGTTTGAGTGCAATTTATTTATTTATAACCTACAGCTTATATCATAATATAGGTATTGTCAATAGTAACACAGAGCCAATTACAGTATCTCACAGATAGTGATTGATTACATGTTTAAGCTTAAACTTATCGAGGTGTCGCGCACTGTAAGAAACAACCGACACCATGATGCAAATCAAAACACCACAAAATCTCAAATGGAATTCTCGTATTTCAAGATAGGTACACACTGTACGATTTAGCAACAGTCGGAATTGGGATTGTTCATTTTTCTATCCCCCCTTTTTATTTTTTTTATCGATAATATGGAGCATTTTAAGAAACCAATTTGAATATTTCAGCAATTCATCACTTCAATCATGTTTGGGCTATTGACAGAATCATTTCCACGAGTAGGAATGAAACACTTCCTGTATAAATCCATTTTAAATATGAAAAACGCGAACAATTTTTTTCAAAATAATATGAACTAAACGAAACGCGTCAGTGTAGCTTGGTGGTGGTGATGGTTGGGTTTATGTGATTTGTGTGTATTCGTACAGTGTGGAGGTGGAGGAACTGCATGAACGCACATTTCTTGCATAAACGTAACTATTGTAAGGTCGCGGGTGAGCAAAGTAATTGTTTTAGTTCATTAATATGGACCTCCGCAAAGTAACGCCTGATTCAATAAATTATTCAAAATAATATCTTTAAACTGACACATGATAACTACTTGAAGTGACAGATAATAGTATAGAGAAACTAGACGTACGGCTTTTTTTTTCTTCTTGCAAAGAATTTCAAAGTTAGTGCCACTAGAAAGGACAAACAAAGGTCAAACATTATTTTGCAAAACACACGATCATCTAGTATTTTTTTACTAAAATGTTATAAAATTATCTAATAAACCTATTCCTCGAAATGGTTTTGGAATTAGACCACATGGTCCACATGGTAAAAAAGTGATCAATGCCCATTGTAATTGTTGGCAACACATGTTTTCTTTATTCTTTTCAACCGACAGGTTAAGAACTAGTTAAACATAGTCCCAGCACGATGTGATACAAGTATCTCGGGGGTCTCGGGAGACCACTTACGCGTCGACCCAAACGCCCCATGAGGCCTCGACCCCCGATAATTGAAACATAGCGTAACGATAAGAGATTAGGATTGATAAGGGATAAAGGACATGTGAGACGAATAATAAACGTTTGCAGGACACGAGAATGTTAAGAACGTAGTTCCCACGCGGGCCCAGTGCGGATTTGCAACTGCACATCACTGAATTTCTTCGCAGATAAAGCTCATGGGACATTTCGCATATAAATTCTGAAAACTAAATTTATTGCAATTTCTCGTGCTAAATTTAATTTAAAATTTACCATGAGCTTTACGTGGTGTCCGAGGACCGGAAGACGCAGTGTAGGCAGGCCTCCAACAAGATAGAGCGACGACCTGTTTTAGGTTGCGGGATCGCGTAGGATGCGGATGGCGCGGGACCGAGCTGTTTGGCGAGCCTTCGGTTCAGCAGTGGACGTCTTACGGCTGAAATGATGATGAGCTTTACGGTGAAGGAAAACTTCGTGAGCAAACCTGCTCACCAGCGAATAAATTCAATGGTGTTTCTGAAGTTCCCGCGCAAGTGTGTAAGGTACTGTCTTAACAAAACCATTTTGTCACCTTAATCATAATTTAACTCGGACAAAAAGCAGTCGCAGACAAAAAACAAAGAACAAATATTTCCAATCCAAATCAATTCCCGCGACACTTCCGACTGTCTTCCGCCGTATTTTTTCCAACGCTTCAGACAATGGCGGCCTTAATGAAAACGTCGGCGCTCTGGGACATCGCGCTTCAGGTAGCATCTCCCCTCAAATATGCGAATTTTTGTGGTACAACGTCCACCGCGATAACTTTGATGTCAGTATAGTTACCTTCGAGAAAAGGCTCAGTACATCGACATAAACTATTTGGTAATGCACTGGTCCCACAACCAACAATGGGCGAAGATAATATTATTACTAGCTGTTGCCCGCGACTCCGTCTGCGAAGCATAGGGGTATAAAAAATAGCCTACGACCTATTCTCAGACCTACCACATATGGACAAAAAAGTTTCATAAAAATTGGTCGACCCGTTTCGGAGGAGTTCGATAACAAACACCGTTACACGAGATTTTTATATATTAGACTAGCCGTTGCCCGCGACTCTGTCTGCGAATAATAGGGGTAGGTATAAAAAATAGCCTACGACCTATTTTAAGACTTACGAAATTTAGACGACCAGATGGCCTAGTAGGTAGAGAACCTGACTACGAAGCTTGAGGTCCCGGCTTCGATTCCCGCGTCGGGGCAGATATTTGTATGAATAATACGAATATTTGTTCTCGGGTCTTGGGTGTTTAATATGTATTTAAGTATGTATGTATAAGTATGTTTATCCGTTGCCTTGTACCCATAACACAAGCTATGCTTAGCTTACTTTGGGACTAGGTCAATTGGTGTGAATTGTCCCGTGATATTTATTTATTTATTTAGACAAAAAGGTTTCATGAAAATTGGTCAAGCCGACTCGGAGGAGTTCGATACAAACACCGTGACACGAGATTTTTATATATTAGATTATATAATATTACTGTGTTAACAATTTGTTTTTATTTGTTCCAGGTACTTTATGGATGTTTCTTATAAATAAGGAATTACGTTTAACTAAATAAGTATGTAGACTAACTATTGCGTAATCATAATCATCAGGGTCCGTTGCCTCGTAGGGAATCAGAACCTTCCAAACTGACTCAGATTGGTGGACACTCAGATGACTTCTACAGGAAGTATAAGACACGTGTCAAACGAAAGTGAAAGTAAACAAACATATAAATCATAATCATCAACGAACGTACAATAAAATTAAACACAAGAAGTCATCATGACTGTTTGAGTGCGACGCAGTGGCAGATGAGAGGTGATTACGGTGGCACTTGGCTTTCAAAAGCGTCGCGAGTGCGAGTAATGAAACAAAATGTCACTTGTATTTGCAGGAATTATAACGAACAATGTGCATAAGAACGTTAAAAGATTTTGATAAGTTTTACCGCATTTTGAAACGGGATCTCTAAATAACTGAACATGCATTTGATCTTTTACATTTTAATAAGTTTTATTGTTGCATAACTTCCCGTCTCCAAATAATCATAAAATAATAAATAATAATAAATATCACGGGACGATTCACACCAATTGACCTGGTCCCAAAGTAAGCTAAGCATAGCTTGTGTTATGGGGTACTAGGCAACGGATAAACATACTTATATAGATAGATACATACTTAAATACATATTAAACACCCAAGACCCGAGAACAAAGATTCGTATTTTTCATACAAATATCTGCCCCGACACGGGAATCGAACCCGGGACCTCAAGCTTCATAGTCAGGTTCTCTAACCATTAGGCCATCTGGTCGTCTAAATCATGTAGGTATTAAGCTCCTGAGGTCCAGTGTCCTACAATATGGCACTAATTGTAATGTGATATAGAACTCACTCATAAGTGACATAAAGTTTAAAGTTCATTGAAACAAAATTTGACGTGGACTGAAAAATAAACTTTTACTAAATAGAGCCAAGTAACGCCCCATCTCTTGGCGATTGATTAAAACTAACCATAGGCAATCACGCCATCTATTGCAGATTTTCCAAACAACTTGGAAACATGCTGGTTACTCTGAGTACATTTTCACAGCTTAGTTCAACCGTTGCAAACTAGATGGCGCGTCTTGCGGAGCAAGCTAACGAGTGCTTTTAACTCAAAACACAGATGGAGCTTTAATAAAATTAACTAGAATTACCAACAATTGGAAAATGCTTGAAAAGTGCCTACAGGTTCACTCCGTTACTTAATTACAGCAAAAAGTTATTCTTGAAGTTGTACGACGAATTTAATTAAAATGATCTTTCCCTTCAAGTCAAGTTTAACGTTGAAGTTATTCCTTAGTGGATAGCAATTGAGGAAACTTTGTCTTGCCTGAATACTCTGCCCCTCGGCCACTCGCGAACTCGGTCGTTCATTTGTAATTATTACTTTTGACTTTAACTGTATATTCTCGAGTAACTTTTGTCGGAACTGAGTCTATGTGGAATTGTGTTTTATTATTTAAAACTGGGACTTCGAGAACTAGTTACTTTTTAACTATTGTTAGGATTTGATTATCTTTTTTAACTGAATAAGTACTTAAACTTACTTACTTTAATTCCAATAGAATGTGTAATAAATTAGCTTATTTTTATGAAATTTATGAACGATTCTCAATGATGATAATAAGTTGCATTTTATGACGAAAGGGACATTTATTTGAAAAATCAAATATCAATAGATGATAACTAGCTGCTGCCTGCGACTCCGTCTGCGAAGAATAGGGGTAGGTATGAAAAAATAGCCTACGACCTATTCTCAGACCCGCCGAATACAGTGAAAAAAGTTTCATAAAAATCGGTCAAGCCGTTTCAACATTGGGGTTTCAACTAATCAGTTGTATTGATAACCGTGTCTCATTCACTGACACGATAGAACCCCTATCATAATACTAATATAACAAACTTCAATGAACTAAAACAATTACTTTGCTCATCCGCGACCTTACAATAGTTACGTTTATGCAAGAAATGTGCGTTCATGCAGTTCCTCCACCTCCACACTTAAACTTGCATAAACGTAACTATTGTAAGGTCGCGGGTGAGCAAAGTAATTGTTTAGTTCATTAATATGGACCTCCGCAAAGTAACGCCTGATTCAATAAATTATAACGAACTTCGTTAAAACTTTTATATAACAGCGCCCTCTACGGAGTAAACAAGTAATTCCTTTAAAACAGTTCAACCTATTGAGAAGAATGCAAAGCTCAATAGATGGCACGGTAGATGTGGGTTCAATTTTGCAGGTAGCTACGTCCTGTACTCTAATTCTATCGCTGGCGCCCTCTATGATAAAGTGACCGGACAACAATATTTCCTAGTGTTCAGCCAAGCATTGTAGTCTCGGAACTTATCACTAGATGTCACTGTAGACTTGTTTTTGTGCGTATTGTAGAGTGTAACCCCATCTACACAGATAACCGAGCACTTTTTGTTTTGAATGCTAGTTGGGTAGGGTGAGGGCTTTGAAGCTAAATCGGGTTGAAATATCATCTAAGTTTTGACTTCGTTGGTCACGAGATGGCGCTATGGGTACTTATCCGCTTGAAATGATATTAATATTTTTGATTATTTTTTTATTGTTAATATAACAAAATATAACAGAAGTTAACAGATAACAGAAGAAGGTGAAGGAAAACATCGTTCGTTCGTTAGGAAACATGCACACACCTGTGAAGAAATTCAGTGGTGTGTGTGAAGTTCCCAATCCGCACTGGGCCCTCGTGGGAACTACGGCCCAAGCCCTCTCATTTTGAGAGGAGACCTGTGCCATGCAGTGGGACGTTATATATAATAGGCTGGGATGATAATGATGATGATTTTAAGGAAACCGTGCAATTTTCCAGGATAAAAACTGTCCTATGTCCTTTCCCGGGACTCAAAATATCTATAAACCAAATTTTATCTAAATCAGTTCAGCGATTTAAGCATCAAGAGGTAACAGACAGACAGACACACTTTCGCATTTATAATATTTGTAAGTGAACTGAAACAATTACTTTGCTCACCCGCGACCTTACGATAGTTACGAGGGGCGTTCAATATAAAGTGAGAATGAGATGCAAACTCTTTCAATATTAGGAAATTAAATACTGGCCGGTAAAGCTAATCTATCTAGCTGATTGCTATGAAAAAAAAACTAACTGTCTTTTGTTTAAAAAAAAAATACGGTAATTTCTTTGCAATGCTATTGAGTACGTTAGCGAAAATGGAGAAAATTGAACTGCGCGCCGTTATCAAATACTTGTGTTTGAAAAATTTTTCTACGGACCAAGTCAATTTGGATTTGCGGGGCACTTTAGGGTCTAATGCTCCTCCGTATTCGACAGTCGCACGTTGGTGCGCCGAATTTAGACGTGGAAGAACATCGACAATGGACGAAACTGAAGAAATTGTGAAAAAAGTCGAAAACTCAGTTTTGGCGGATCGTCGTGTCACGGTTCGTTTTATTGCTGAAAATGTAAAGATTTCAACGGGGAGCGTGCATAATATTTTACATGAACGCTTGGGTATGAAAAAGGTATCTGCGCGTTGGGTACCAAGAATGCTTACTGACACGCAAAAACAAACTAGACTAGAGATTTGTCAAGAAGCTTTGAACCTGATGCAGCAAGACCGGGAACTTTTTTTGGCGCGATTTATAACAATGGACGAAACATGGCTCCATCATTACGACCCAGAAACGAAACTGCAGTCTATGACATGGAAAAGGCCATCATCTCCAACTCCGAAGAAATTCAAGGTGAACCCATCTGCCGGTAAGGTCATGGGCTCTGTTTTTTGGGATGGTAAAGGGGTATTAATGATTGAGTATCTCGAGCATGGAGCCACTATTACGGGCACATTATACGCCAAAACAAATAGCAACATTGCGCAATGAGATCCGCGAAAAACTGCGAGGTAAACTCTCGAAAGTTGTGCTGTTCCACCAGGACAATGCCCCGGCACACAAGTCCGCCGTTGCAATGGCTGCAATTCGTGATGCTGGGTTCGATATCCTTAAGCATCTTCCGTATTCACCAGATCTCGCTCCCAGTGATTTCTACCTATTTCCGAGATTGAAACAATACCTGAGAGGCCAGAAATTTGAAGACGACGACGCGGTAGTCGCTGCAGTACAAGATTTTTTAAGTACTCAAGATGAGACCTTTTTTAAAAATGAAATTTTAAGTTTAGAAAAAAGATTTAATAAGTGTATTATGCTAAAAGGTGACTTTGTCGAAAAATAAAATTACATTTAGTAAAAGTTGTTTATAACATACTCATTCTCACTTTTTATTGAACGCCCCTAGTACATTTCTTACATAAACGTAACTATCGTAAGGTCGCGGGTGAGCAAAGTAATTGTTTCAGTTCATTAATATGGACCTCCGAAAAGTAACGCCCGATTCGATAAATTATTCAAAATATTTGTAAGGATTATTCAGTTAATTATTTTAGATTTTAGTTTTTCGTGGTTTTAAATTTGAGTTTTTCAAAAATCTCAAATTAAGAGGCCTTGCGCCAAAGTCCACACGCGGGTCCCGTGCCGATTGGGGACTTCACACTTACCATTTAATTTCTCAGGTGTATGCACGTTTCCTCACTATGTTTTCCTTCACCGTAAAACCGTGGTTAATATCAAATGCAATTTCGCACATAAATGCCGGAAAACTCAGAATTGCGAACCCGAGCTCGGACCCACAATCCTCTGCTTGAGAGGCCATAATAATTGTATGTCAAACCACTAGGCTATCACAGGTATTATACAGTTTAACATACATTCATACATACAATTAATAGCAACTCTTAAGTTAATTAAATATTGGAGTCATGATTATTATTTAGAAAAAAATAACTCAGCTTTAATAAATCTACCACAAAATATGTAGTAGTTTTATTGAGAGATAAAATTTACACAAATGTCAGTCCTTTGAAACAAAACTTCATAAAATGTTACTCAGTAACTAATTTGCGACTCTTTGTCCCAAATTTTTTTTTTTTGTTTGTGCAATGTACAATAAATTTGGTCTGACATCAATTAAAATTCGACACTTGACATGTAAAACCGAACGACATCTCAAATAAGTTTTGGCATTGTTACAAAAACAATAAATAATTCAAAGGTCGGGTCATTGTCGCTTTAATTTGGAAAATCGACTCGCGTTGGAAACACAGTGAATGGGGCCTTTATCAAACTGTCACGAAAGTTTGACTATTTGTTTTGAAACACCCTTTCGATTATCAGGCCGTGTACAGTCGACTACAAAAAGATCGATGCAGCCAAAGTTACAAAAATATGTATACGCGACTTTATTAACTTACCATTAAGGTCGTGTATACATATTTTTGTAACTTTGGCTGCATCGATCTTTTTGTAGTCGACTGTACAGGGTGGTTTTCGAAAGGTTTTCCATTTATTTATTAAAATTTTACAATCGAAACCATGTCCAATTCTGGTAAATTTTCATCGGATTACTACAGCCTTTGACGAAGTGTACTCTAAACATCGAACGATACATGGAAAAGCTAGCGGTAACCCGCTGCTTTGCTCGCATTATAAATACCTTCAAGGGCAACATTTACAATCAACCTTAGCGATATTTAAATTTCACAGAAACTTTTGTCAAACTGATAGACTTCTTTTTTGGCCGACCAAACAGTTTTGGGCATTTAATTATTATTACTATAGTTAAAACGTCATCTTGAAAGTCTTGACTTTTACAACTGTTTTATTAATTTCTTTTTTTGTTTAGCTGTCGCAAAAAGTACGTGTCCAATATTTATTGTAGACAATCAAAAATTTAAAAAAAAATCAGTACCTAATTGAAAAATACTTAAAACAGGTTCCTGTATTTAATACCGAACCACGTGTCAAAATTTGTAAGATACACCAAAAGCATCACTAGAAAGAAACATTGGAGTTTCGGCAAATAAAGCTGCTACACAGTTAACAACAGCCACGTTCATTTAATATTATGATTGGCCCCATTCCGTAAAGAAACAAGAGTAATGGTACGAGAAGCGCGAACCGTTTCGTACCAAAGAATTAATTCTGGGCGGAACCAGCGCAATGTCGGATTTAAATAAAGTTCCTATTTATCGTGGTGATTACTTCCTTGCTGGGGAACCATTGGGATTAAAATATCACTTGGCACTTTAATATTTGACTGCTGAATTTGTCAACTACGTACTTGACTCGGGATTACTTCGTTCCCCATTTTCATTTGTCGAAATTTCACTTGGCCTACCAACGTTTGCAATAAAATAATATGGAAATGGAGTAGTGGTAGAGCCATGTTGTAGCTAGCCGCTGCATCACAAATGGGCCGGCTCGTCCGGGACAGCACCACCCTCTCACAGAACACCGGCGTGAAGCAGCAGTACTCCTGCTGCGTTTCGTACGGTCAGTGAGAGCGCCGGGGGCCGAATACCTCTCCCCCTCCTCTATTCCCTTTCCTTTTTCCTCTCCCTTTCAGGGCCGACAACGTACTGGCATCGGGTATAGCGCTGTGGGTGTCTATGGACAGTGGTGATCATTTAACATCAGGTGACCCACTAGTTCGTTTGTCTGGCCTCTCTAACTTAAAAAAAAACTGTTCTATTTTCGGGCCCCTATTTCTCCAACGTGATACTGCCAGTGACATAATTGTGTCGAGAGAACACAGAAAACATTGTGAGCAAACCTATGTACATATGCCTGCGAAGAAATTCAATGGATGTGTGAAGTGCTCGATCCGCATTGGGCTCGTGTGGAAACTACACCCCAGGCTTTCTCATTCTGAGAGCAGGCCTGTGCCCTGCAGAGGGACGTTATGTTGGCCGAGATGATAATTAATTTTGTGCAATAACATCTTGCACAAACTGACTGCTACATCCTGGGGAGCGCGAGCGGACGTGCTGCGCACAACCGGTCTCAGTCTGGTTTACTCTGCGGGAGAATACTGCGCCCCCGTCTGGCTCAACAGTGCGCATACAGAGAAGGTCGACGTCCAATTGCGCAGGACTATGCGCTGCATATCTGGCACCATTCAATCCACCCCTACTCAGTGGCTGCCCTCGTTGAGTCACATACCTCCGCCGCACCTTAGAAGACAACAGGCACTACTAAATGAGGCAAAAAAAATAGCAAAGAGCTCAGATCTGCCAGCTCATCGGGAGTTCATGTATCCCCCTTGTCATCGTCTGAAGTCACGGAGTCCGCCCTACCAGTCGGCTCGGAGCCTGTTCGATGAACCGTTCGACATTAAATTGAGATGGAAGGACGAAAGGCGGTCTAACCCTCCTAAAGCCGCCCTATCAGATCACGACCCCACCCAAAAACCTTGGGGATTCTCTGGTCCAAGGCGAGAATGGTGCCAGATAAATAGGCTCCGCACTGAGCATGGGCTCTGCGGGGAGTACATGTTCAAGTGTGGGTGGCGAGGCTCTCCGGCGTGCGATTGTGGTGCACCTGTTCAGTCCATCCACCACATCATTCGTGACTGCCCAAAGAGGAGATATGCTGGAAACACCCTGAACCTGTTCTCTCCTGATGCGAACGCAGCCCTATGGACAAAGAACTTAGATATTCGTTTGTAGTATAGCTTTTTTAGTAGTATTAAGTGATTGTTGTTAAGCGACTCTGTATATCATAAATTGCATGCCATACGATTAAATTAATAAATAATTAATTTTATATTTGACTTTGAACATTAAAGTACCGTGACTCACTCATTAGTGTAAAATACGAATAACTTACGTTATTAATCGCATTGAGACAAGACACTGAGTTATCCGTAATATTCACTAGGTACCTATTATATTTTACTAACTTTTGAAGTCAAAAGTCTTTGACCAGTGTGTGTCAGTGATGATTTATGGCACTGAGACGTGGCCGCTAACGATGGGTCCCATAAGAAAGCTCAAAGTCACTCAGAGGGCGATGGAGAGGGCTATGCTATATGAGCTTCTCTGCGGGACCGCATTAGAAATAATGAAATCCGCGCAAGAACTAAAGCCACGGACGTAGCTCGAAGAATCTCTAGACTTAAGAGCAGTGGGCAGGGCACATCGCTCGTAGAACTGACGGCCGATGGAGCCGAAAGGTTTTCGAGTGGCGTCCGCGGACCGGAAGACGCAGCGTGGGTAAGTCCCCAACAAGATGGAGCGACGACCTGGTGAAGGTGGCGGGAACGCATCGGATGCGGATGGCGCAGGGCCGATCTGTTTGGCGAGCCTTGGAGGAGGCCTATGTTCAGCAGTGGACGTTTTTCGGCTGAAATGATGATGATGATGATTATTTTACTGTTTAATTTGTCAACTGCGTGTGTTTGACTTTCTCTTATTATGAAATCGAAAATCTCACTTGACCTCCGACACGTACGAAAACCCCGCGTAGCGCCGCCAGCGTAATTTTCCCAGTGATTTCTCTCAGGAAATTCGGCGTTTTCAAGTAGGTACCTAAGCGATATATCGTGATATTACGCTGACGAGCTTTTAATGTGAGGAGCTTGCTGATGCCCTTGTTTTTCTGAACCAACTGCCTCGTTAGGATAGTTTTTGAGCTTTAGCACAAGTGGTTTCCTTGAGAATTTTTAGGCTTCTGAAAAGAAAGAAGAAGATAAATTGCTCGTGTGTGTGTGTGTGTCGTCGTCGTCGTTTGGCAGTCGCCGTGACGTGCAACTCCGAGAGGAAGGGCTATGGAGTAGCCCGAAATATGTCGAGTTAAACTCGTTTTAAGACGTGAGTGATCCGTTTATTTCACTATGAGTGAGTCTCACGGTAGTTTCATTTTTAAAACTGCACAAACCTGGGGCCTGTTGCATAACAAAGTACAACTTATATTACAAGCGGAACTCCCTTTCTAGTTAATATAACTGAAGCGAGAGTTCCGCTTGTAATATTAGTTTTACTTTGTTATGCAACAGGCCCCTGGAAAGAAATTCAATGGTAATTACGAACGTGCACGCTTCAGTGACGAATAATATTTATTTAGGCTTTCGACTTTCTAGACGTATGTGTATCAAGTATATGACTAATAATATTATTCATTTATTTATTTTATATGTTAACTAGTGACCTGCCCCGGCTTCGCACGGGTGTAACTTTGAAAAATAGATGTGAAAAATAAAGAAAGTCTATAATTTAAGGTGGTAAGTTTATATATTTACCTCTTTTTCCCCAAACTACACCCACACGAAGTCGGGGCGCGTCGCTAGTTTTATGAATAAAATTTCGACCCGTACATTTAATTTAAACGATCGTATTCTGTTAATCACGCCAACTGTCAAACGACTGGCAGTTATGTCAAACGCCATAAGGTTACATTAGAAAAGTTATTATGGACGGTAATTTTTCTTATATTTTCTAATTTTCCGCGCAATTTTCTTAATTTTTTCTTTCATAAGAACCTTCTCCTGACAATGACGAACACAACAAAAAAATAATTATTGAAATCGGTCCAGCCGTTTATGCGTGATGCCGTGACCAAGGGAAATAGGGATTCATTTTTATATATATATAGAAAAGGGAAATAGTAGATTATGGTAGACCCGATAACATTGAAACCTGTAGCAACCCTATCATTAACTTCAGACCATACCCACAGTTATGCTTACGTAGCTACTTGTACCATGCTCCGTCCGCTGAGCTATGTGTACTTCGTTGCGTGTTGTATGGCATAGAGCACTCTCGACAGGAGATACCACAATACAATACAATACAATGACTCTTTATTGTACACCAGGAGTAGTAAGCAATACAGAAAACAGGTACACAGAGAGTAAGTTACAAGGTAAGCAATAGGCGGCCTTATCGCTTAAGAGCGATCTCTTCCAGGCAACCCTTTACCAAAAAGAAGGAAGGACTAGTTTACAGCAGGTGGTGCATCAACAGTGGATCAGAAAATTAAAACGCAACAAAAATAGTACATCTACTCATACATATATCGTACATATATTAAGTACACGTCTAAAACAAATATAAGCATTGGGATAAACAGCCACATATAAATAAATAAACTATAACAAAGCTAATTATTACAAGAAGACAGATAGTACACCTTAAGCATAGATTTAAAGATTGACAGAGATTTTGCCCGTCGTAAGTCAATCGGCAAGGCATTCCACAACCGAAAAGCCTGGACAGTATAAGAATAGACATAGAATTTGGAGTTAGAGAGAGGCGCGGTAAGGAGAAAGTTCTGAGAGCATCGAATAGAAGTTACGTAGCTAAACCGCTCTTTGAGGTAGCGAGGAGTTGCAGGGTTAAAGAGAATGCCGTAAAGAAGGTGGAGAACGTGAGAGTTACGGCGAAGGCGGATTGGGAGCCACTTGAGCTGTGATCGAAAATTAGAGACATGATCGAACTTACGCAGGCCAAAAATAAACCGAATGCATAGATTTTGAATTCGCTCAAGTTTATTAAGCTGCTCTTCTAGGAGATCGGGATAGCAAATGTCAGCATAGTCGAATATAGGGTGCAGCAAAGTTTGAGCAAGCGCAACCTTGGTAGCAAAAGGTTGGAAATTCTGAAGCCGTCTTAAAGATCCCACCGCAGCAAACACCTTCCTGCTCACCTCGCACACGTGAGGAGACCATGAGAGAGTGCGGTCTAAAATAACACCCAGGCTCTTGACCTGATGCGCAAACGGTATTAGTACTCCGTCGAAAAGCACCGGTGGCAGAGATGCAAAGTCGATTCTTGGGACAAGTTTCGAGCTACCAATAACAATGACCTGGGTCTTTGTCGGGTTTACAATCAGGCCAAATCGTTGCCTCCATTTCAAAATCTTCTTTAGATCCAAGTTGACAGACTCAATAACCAACGGAAGATCGCCAATCACACCCGGAGAGTAGATTTGTAGGTCATCAGCATAAAGGTGATACGAAGAAAGAAGATTAAGAGAAATAGAATCTATAAAAATAGAGAATAATAATGGAGATAGCACTCCACCTTGTGGTACACCAGCAAGAGTGTTGCACCAGGAAGATCGAGAATCTTCCGCCTTTATTCTTTGCCGACGACCCACTAAGTAACTACGAAACCATTCAATAACCGCAGGAGATATGTTAAGAGAGCGTAAAATTCCAAGCATAATGTCGAAGTCAACAGTGTTGAAAGCATTGCTGAAATCTAATAGAGTTAAAACAGTGAGTTTTCTATTATCCATACCCATTCGGATGTCATCGGTGATCTTCGCAAGTGCGGTTGCCGTACTATGACCAGGACGGAAACCTGACTGAAAAGGATTGAGGAGGTCGTTTCTGTTTAGATATGATGATAACTGTTGATGCACTAGACGCTCCAAAACTTTGGATAGGAAAGGGAGAATTGGTCTGTAGTCAGAAAAGGATGACGGACTGGACTTTTTAGGTAGGGGAATAATTTCAGCATCCTTCCATACTACAGGAAATATATTCGATGTAATCGAATTATTAAGTATAGAAGTGATGACGGGGACAACTATATCAAGGAGAGGAAGGATCACACACTATCAACACCAACAGCGTTTGAAGCGATGGATAATATGCTCTTCTTAACATAACTGTCGGTAAATTGATTGAAATAAAAAGGAGTAGTATCAGAAGTTGGTAATGTTGAAAGATAAGTTAGTGTTTTGTCTTTTTCAGATCCACTGAAAATAGCCGAAGAAGAGAAATTCTGGTTGAGCTGATCAATATTAATACCAGCCGAATTAGATTTTTGCTGAGATTTACCAACTCCTATTGATTCAAATATTATTTATTTTATTAGCAGTTACGTCTGCTCACCGAACCTAAGATACATCATATGGTATCATTGTATGGTGGTACATCATTTCTTACGCATTTCCAACTAATTTGGAACGTTGGAGTCATAGCTTCTAATAGTTGTGATGGATGTTACCACACGCCACTGTTGGCGTATGTAAGCGATTAAGAATTTCTGGGAGGTCGGTTGGATGCGACGTGGTTCAGTTGGTAGAACACCCGTTGGGGCGCATACCCAGGAGACGTGGGTTCAAGTCCCACCGGCGCACCCGGAAACTTTTTCGCTTTTTTTCCTTTTTCCTATTGATTTAAGAAATTTCCAAACTTTAGCAGGGTCTCCGTTTTCAACTGCCTCATGGATATGGCGTCTTTGAGCGTCTCTACAGATAGCGCTACAGCGATTCCGCAAGGCACGATATTTGTCCCTGTTTCTGTCCGAAGAGTCAACCTTGTACCTTGCTTTAGCTTGATTCTTCCTTCGAATCAGGGCCTTGATATCATCAGTAAGCCAGGGAGCAAGAAGATGCTTTACCTTGATTGGTTTGACCGGAGCGTGCACGTCATAAAGTTTAGTGAGAAGTGAGTTGAAAAGAGCGATTTGATCATCAACCGCGCCAACCAATCGATCTTCATTGTGTCCTCACGAAGCAAGTCAATATTCATTCGACCAAAGTTGCGCTGCAAAAGAACTTTACGTTTAATCCTAGGAGGTCGAAGTTTTTATGAGAGGAAAATCAAATCATGATAAGAGAAAGCGTCTGCAGAACACTGGCCAGCTTTAGCAACATGACCAGGAGAAGAAGTGATAGATAGGTCTAGAACAGGCGGGGAACAGTTCGGGAAATGATGAGTAGCATTGGATAGGAGAATACTTAGGTTCCAAGCCTCAACAACAGACCTAAGGGATTTCGAGCGGGAATCGTTTTTAAGTAGGCACGTATTAAAATCACCCATTATAATATGGTGCTGAAACGCTGGCATAACATCTTCAAGGAGCTTCTCAAGGGATGCAAAATAATTTACTTGAAAGAAAGGGGAATAAAAAACTCCAAGAAGTACCTTCGCGTATGTCAAGGTAATTATTAAGAAAAAGATATTCTGGGGTGTCGGATGATGAAGACTGAGGTGACATACTGACAATGGAATAGGGGATACAAGAACGAAGATAAATGGCAACTCCACCACCACCCCTACCAGAGCGATCATTACGGATGAGACGGAAACCAGGTTTGGAATAAGAGGTAGATGGAAGGTACGGTTTAAGCCAAGATTCAGAAACAAGTATAGCGTGAAGATTTTTTAAATTAAAACTTAATAACATGTCGGTGAAATGGGCTGGAATACTTTGCGCGTTAACATGAACTAAATTACTCTCTAACTCTAAACTCTAAATTAATGGTGTCAAAGAGTGTAGGAGGCAAGGAAGTACCACTTCTTTCTCATGTAAAATATTATGATAGTTAAAGGTCATGTGGTAATGCAAATGTTTTTCGCTTTGTGGACAATGAGTTTTACGGATCTCAAAGCCGAAAACTGCTTTTACAAGCCCGTAATATTATTGGAAATGCCCAACCAACCTCCGCAAACTTCTCTTGTCAGGCATGTGGACGAGCATGGTCGCTCTAGCATCGTTCTAGTCGGTCACGAAATATGTGCACAGTCAATACTTTAGTCTGAAATTCATCTAAAACAGACAGACACAGTCATAGGTTAGAACTAAAAAATAAATGGATAAATGTTGTTTTTCTTTCTTGTGTTTAAAATGTATACCCAATACGCATGCCAAATTGCAGCACAGAGATAACGTTAAGTCTCTGAGGAGACTAAATTGAGTCACATAAACCGACGACCTAGTGGTTAGAGAACCTGACACGGAGCTTGAGGTCCCGGGTTCAATTCCCGGTCGGGCGGGGCAGATATTTGTGCGACAAATACGAATGTTTGTGCTCGAGTCTTGGATATTTTATATGTATTTAAGCATGTATTTATCTATAGAAGTATGTTTATACGTTGTCTATTACCCAAAGTACAAGTTTTGCTTAGATTGGGACTAGGTCAATTGGTGTCAATCGTCCCGCAATTAATTTATTTATTTTATTTCAAAATTGTTAGTATTATGTTCTTGTACCGATTCTGAACAGTTAACGGAAGTGTCTCAAAGTGCCTTGACAAATGGCAACTCCTGTCTACCGTTTTGTGTAACTGTAGGTACCAAGTGTACGGCTACGTGTACCTCAATGTGCGAGTAGGCTCTATATGCACAGTGCATCTGCAACTATGTGCAGCGAAGAGGCCGAGCGGAATTTCAAAAATTCAACGCCTCAATAGGTCGGTGAGAGCGCGGATTAGAGGGCTAGGGTTGCCATATGCGTGTAATATATTTAAAGCCTGACCAGATATTAATGAGCATTGTCAAGAGGGCGCTACTATTTTCATTTGTGTAAACATTTTAGTATAGTCTGAGCAATGTGGATTGGCAACTCGTTATTTTGACTTAGGTACCTACTTTTATTCACCGTAATCAAAATCAGAATTCAAATTCGGTGTCCATAGGGCCAAGTGGCTTCAAATTGAGACCCATAAATTAGTTCCAATTGAATCCGCAACATGGCGCATGGTCATATATTACTGGTCAGGCTTTAGATGGGTTGTTATTTTTAATCGACTTCTAGAATAGGAGAAGTTTGTATGATCGATGGCACTTATGTACGTATGTTGTTATACTTAGTGAGATTCTCATCATCATCATTTCAGCCGATGACGTCCACTTATGAACATAGGCCTCCTCCAAGGCTCGCCAAACATACCGGTCCTGTACCATCCGCATCCAACACCCACTTTCTCCTTCATCTGGTTTAAATAGGTCAACACAATAACGATACGAATAATAGGACACGACAATTTCTTTTTGAACCTGCTGAAAGGAAAAATAGAAGGAAGACGAGACAGAGGAAGGCCAAAATGTAGCTATCAACATTCTAAATTTTATCCAAATCTATCCAGCTGTGTGCAGGTGTTACAAACACACAGTAGGTACACATACAAACGCACGCACCCACGAACATACAAACTTTCACATTAATGATATTAGTGGGATCACCATTATGTAATTTGTTCCTTATTTTCTCCGAACTACATGTAATTTGATACGTTTATTCACTTTTCATTAAAGTTTTTCAAGAGCCCTTTCAATTGGTAGCCCTATCTAGGCACACGTACTCGCTCGCCTGCTGTCGATGCCTCCAATATTCAAGCCTACAATACACCTACCAAACTAGCACATATCGATCACCAACTCTAACACAAATGCGACTCTATCACCTACTACATAACGGTTATAAATGAAGTGCAGACATAAGGTAAACGCAAAGCTGCGGTGTTGATTGTACAACAGAATCTGCAAGCTATAAACATGTGGCTGCGATGGAGTGACTTTCAAATGTTTCGGCTATCTCATCATCTCTGGCCCAAATACGTCCCACTTTTGGGCACAGGGCTCCTAGAATAATGGCTTTGCTGTGGAAACCACGCGGGCCCATACGGATCTCATACAAGTCACACTCTGCTGATACCTATAATAATTGTCATATTTGTCATACAAGTTAACACTAGTCTGCTGTCATTATTTAACCAAGTACTGCTAGGTTTACTTATCTGTGAGTGGCAAGTGAAAAGTAACCGTCAACACATCATCATCATCGTCATCATCATCATCAGCCTATAACAGTCCACTGCTGGACATAGGCCTCCCCCAATGAGCGCCATTGCGCCCTGTCCTCGGCTAGACGCATCCAGCTTCTACCCGCAGCCTTTCGCAGATCGTCACTCCACCTGGCCGGAGGGCGTCCTACACTACGTTTGCCAAGACGCGGTCTCCACTCAAGAACTCGTTTACTCCAACGGTTGCCGGTTTATCGACAGATATGACCAGCCTACTGCCACTTCAACTTGCTAATTCTCTGAGCTATGTCGATGACCTTAGTTCTGTATCGGATATCCTCGTTGCGGATTCTATCTTTCAGATGGGTGTTAGAAAATGGTATTAATCATCATCATCATCATTTTAGCCATACGACGTCCACTAAACATTAGGCCCAAGGTTCGTCGAACAGACCGGTCCTTTGCCATGCGTATCCAACGCGTTCCCGAAACTTTAACCAGGTCCTCGCTCCACCTTATTGGAGGCCAATCTACATTGCGCTTTCCGGTCCGCGGATGCCATTCGTAAACTTTTTGACCCCATCGGCCACCAGTTGTACGAGCGATGTGCCCTGCCCTCTGCCACTTGAGTCCGGCTGTTTTTCGAGCTCTGTCGGTGACTTTAGCTCTTGCGTGGATTTTATCATTTCTAACGTGATTATAAAGAAAAACTCTGAGCATGACCCTCTAGTTAAAGTACTTACTTGGTAGTCTACAAAATAAGGGTTTCACGCTGTTTTACTTAATGTAGAATTGGATTAGATTATGTTAGGTTTATTTACAATCCTTCAAAGTTAAAATTTTTAAAAAATATGTAAGCGAACCAATTCTATTTTACTTAACTTTTCAACCTTAATACCTGGTTTACACTCGCGTATGAGTGGCGAGACGAACTGCGGGACGAGCCACGAGACGAGAGTGTGAACAGGCGCGCCTCGCGCCTCGTCTCGTGATTTGCCTTGATTTTGAGGCTCGCGTTCGGAGCGAGACGACGAGGCGAGGCGCGAGGCGAGGTGACGAGGCGAGAGTGTAAATCAGGTATTATGACTATACCGGTCACCGGAATAAAATAAAATAAATAAATAAATAAATAAATATCATGGAACAATTCACACCAATTGACCTAGTCCCAAAGTAAGCTTAGCAAAGCTTGTGTTATGGGTACTAAGCAACGGATAAACATACTTATATAGATAAATAAATACTTAAATACATAGAAAACATCCATAACTCAGGAACAAATATTCGTGCTCATCACACAAATAAATGCCCTTACCGGGATTTGAACCCAGGACCTCTTGCTTCGTAGGCAGGGTCACTACCAACTAGGCTAAAGCGGTCGTTAAAACACAATAACACTTGTGGTTGGTGTTTGACATAATAATAACATCGATTTGATTTAGTATTCTTGTTCTATATTTTCAAACGTGTCTCATTGATATAATGCCACTTATTAAGACATCGATAAACTAAGTATTACAAGGAAAAGTGTTCGTTCGTGCTAGAAAAATCTCTAGGTATATTTATGACTCATACATAATAACCTCCATAAACCTCATAACTGGACTAACGTAATATTCCACGTTTGCCAAGCGGCAAACTTGCCCTAACTAACCCAATGGCACCGACTCGAGTGTTGTTTCTTCTCTTGAACGCTGCGGTTAGAAATAATGACCTCGTGTTTTAATATTTGACGGGATGCTCGGTGGTAACTGATGGAGAATCTAGATAGTCGAGATAATAACGATATTACCAGTGGAAGTACGAGTTGTAAATACTTTCGCTATGCAACTCAGAGTGGGAGAAGCGAGAGTTAGGTATGTTTTCGGTTGCGCAAGATTTGAGATAGGTACCTCATCTACATTTTGGTATACATTTTGGTATGGACCTGATGTCAGTGATGAGAAATATATCAAAGCTGTAATATTATTAGCTGAAAAAAAAATCCGTCTGCAAAGAATTTGTTTATATCACTATATTTGTATTGTACCCATCTGGAACTTAACAATTTTTCAAAAAACTATCCTATGTCCTTCGCAGGGTTTCAAGCTATCTTTATACCAAAAAACCTATTTCATACCTAAATCGGTTTAGCGATTTAAACAAGACGAGGTAACAGATAGAAAGACAGACACACCTACCTATGTATAATATTAGTATGGTCATAGCTCTTGTATCAAAACTATAGCAAGTAATTGCATCTAAAATTCCCACATAGTCACCGAATTTAGACACATGAAATTTTCATGTGTGTTTTTCATGCAAGACAAATGAAGACCAAGAAATATTTATTTGCGCGTTTAGACATTTTAAATCAACTACTAGACTTAATGCTTCACGTGCGCAAAGCTACAGGAAAAAGCTAGTTCATAGTATCGTCAGCCCACATCCACACCCGACCTCGTTCCGAGGGCTATCGTGTGGAGAGCCCTCGACCGTGCGTTATATATTTGTTCTACCCTAAGCGAGTTTGTGAGATTTAAAAGGCTCGACGGACTTGAGAGTTATCGGGTTATTTGGCTTTACTTTAAAACTTAGGAAAAATCCTATTTTTGGTGCATTTTTAAAACCCATAGCTAAACTCATATTGTGAAGAGAAAAGATTTTATCGTTGGATTGTAAAGGATATTAAGTAAAGCTGCACACACCTATGGAGAAATTCAATTGTGTGTGTAAAGTTCCTAATCTGTACTGGGCCCACGTGGTACCTAATAACGGCCTTAGCCTGAGAGGAGGCCTGTCAAAATCAAAATCAAAACGTTTATTCTGCAAGTAGGCCGCAAAGTGCTCTTTATCATGTCACTTTTTTAAACTACCAGCGCTTTCGTAAGGACCATCATTGCCAAGAAGAATGCGCCGCATGAAACTTGGCCATGCATTGGGACGTAGATAGGGTGGGATGGTGATGATGTCAGGGTTAAACCGATAGCCGATGAGGCACTAAAGTTCTAAAGTGCGACTGATCACCGGAGGACGTGGTGGGACACCTCCAACAAGATGAACCGACGATCTGGTAAAGATCCCAAGAAACACCTTGGACACGGGTAGCCCAGGGCCGAACGTTGTGGAACTCTTTGGGGGAAGCCTGTGTCCAGCAGTAGTTCATCTTTTAGCTGATTATGATGATAATGAAGTTATTAAAATCAATGTAACATTAATACATGGACCACAAAACGTCGTCGCTTACTATAAATAAATAAATATCTTATAATTTATTGAATCAGGCGTTACTTTGCGGAGGTCCATATTAATGAACTAAAACAATTACTTTGCTCACCCGCGACCTTACAATAGTTACGTTTATGCAAGAAATGTGCGTTCATGCAGTTCCTCCACCTCCACACTGTACGAACACACACAAATCACATAAACCCAACCATCACCACCACCAAGCTACACTGACGCGTTTCGAACTCAACCAGAGCTCATCTTCAGAGTTACCACAACCGTATGCTATGCTACCAAATGTTAAACATTTTACCAAATGTTAGTTTAACATTTGGTAGCATAGCATACGGTTGTGGTAACTCTGAAGATGAGCTCTGGTTGAGTTCGAAACGCGTCAGTGTAGCTTGGTGGTGGTGATGGTTGGGTTTATGTGATTTGTGTGTGTTCGTACAGTGTGGAGGTGGAGGAACTGCATGAACGCACATTTCTTGCATAAACGTAACTATTGTAAGGTCGCGGGTGAGCAAAGTAATTGTTTTAGTTCATTAAATAAATATCATGGGACAATAATTCACACCAATTGATCTAGTCCCAAAGTAAGCTTAGCAAAGCTTGTGTTATGGGTACTAGGCTGTGGATAAACATACTTATACATACTTAAGTAAATACATATTATAGATAAACAACCATTCGCTTCGCATCGCTTACAACTTTATAAGGCGCAGGCTAGGCCGCACATGGAGTACTGCTCTCATCTCTGGGCTGGGGCACCCAAGTACCAAATTCTTCCATTTGACCGCATCCAACGTAGAGCTGCTCGATTTGTCGGTAATCAGGCACTCTCTGGCCTACTCGATCCTTTGGCTTTGCGAAGGGATGTGGCGTCTCTCTGTATATTATACCGTATCTAGCATGGGGAGTGTTCTGACGAACTGTTCGAATTGCTGCCTGCGGCTAAATTCCACTACCGCACTTCGAGGAACCGTTTGTCTTTCCATCCTCACCATCTTGATGATTGGCATTCTAGTACCGTGCGTTTTAAGCGAAACTTCTTTCCTCGCACGACAAAGGTCTGGAATCAGCTTTCTGCGGCAGCATTCCCGGAGCGTTACAACTTAGGGATCTTTAAAAAACGAGCCTACCAATTCCTAAAAGGGTCGGCAACGCACCTGTGATGCCCCCCGTGTTACGGGTGTCCATGGGCGACGGTGATCGCTTTCCATCAGGTGACCCGTCTGCTCGTTTGCCACCTCTTATATAAAAAAAAAACCATATTTTTCATACAAATATCTGCCCGACACGGGAATCGAACCCGGGACCTCAAGCTTAGTAGTCAGGTTTTCTAACCACTCTAGGCCATCTGGTCGTCTATGAAGAAGACTTAGGGCCTCCATAGACGGACTGCTTAGAGCAGTCAGTACCAACAGCTTCAAGCGACCGCTGTTGGGTGATCTGCAGTTTAAATACAAAATTCAGAGCACTCGGGTTGAAGTCGACTCCAACCGCAACACGACTGCTCTCGTGTTGTCGGTGTCGACGGCTCTACTAAAAATGAAATAAAAAAACGAACCACTATAGAATAGTGGTTACTAGGGCAAATTATGTCCCAATTCGCCCTAACACGTTTTCGTTTGTCCAACGACCTACCTAACATCCTGTATATTTTGATCATCATCATCATCATTTCAGCCGCAAGACGTACACTGTTGGACATAGGCCTCCGTAATTTGATACCCATGATTACGGTTGTAAGCGGCTTGCATCAAATTTGAACCTGCGGCCTTTGCCATGTTATCCACCCATCCATACATCCATTCCATATCGTTTGTGAGCGCTTATATTCAGATACTTTACATAAATCCTCAGTGCGTCATTGCCATTAATATTATAACATTATCCTGTATTTGTCCTCCCCCATTCCCTGTTTGCGAGCATAATGAGCGTAAACAGATGCGGGCTCGTATTGTGCCGTAGAAGCAGATAAAATGAAAATCTAGTGGTCTAGTATTTGTTACCTTGTTTTGCTTTGTTTTGGTAATGGAAGGCAATTCAGTAAACATGATGATAATAAGAGGATGCTTGGTGTTGCCCACAAGTCGTAGAAACATGATGATAAATAGAGGATACTTGATGTTGCCTACAAGTAACGACCGCTTTAGCCTAGTTGGTAGTGACCCTGCCTACGAAGCAAGAGGTTCTGGGTTCGAATCCCGGTAAGGGCATTTATTTGTGTGATGAGCACGAATATTTTGTACCTGAGTTATGGATGTTTTCTATGTATTTAAGTAATTATTTATCTATACAAGTATGTTTATCGTCGTCTAGTACCCATAGTACAAGCTTTGCTTAGTTTGGGACTAGGTCGATTTGTGTAAGATTGTCCCCTAATATTTATTTATTTATTTAAGTCATAGAAAAATGATGATAAATTAGAGGATGCTTGGTGTTGCAGCTAAAACATGTCATATTTACGTTTTGTTTGCTCTGCCTACCACCTTTGGGAATACATGCGTGATGTTATGCACGTATGTATTTTTCGCTACTTGCATAGCTGTTGATCGTAAGTATCGTAACTTTGTGTTTTGCAGGGGTTTTACACTTTCCCAAAAGTCAACGATGACCTGGTAACGGGCAAAATGTCAAATTGTACCAGTTCTGGAAATGATGAGAAAAAACATGTCACTTAGTTTAGGAATAGTAGAGTCAGATACTACATATATCACTTTTAGTATTTGTCAACAATGTCTAATCTCCAAATTATGTCAACCTCACCTGCCCGTGGTGCACCCTGCTAGCAACTGACGAGGCTCTGGCGACCAACAGATGGCGGAATAACCATCCAAAAGCAAGTAGGCAAAATTAAGTAGGCCAGCAACGGGCAGCAGCGTTGCTGGTGCAAGTGGCCTAGTTCTGCGATCACCAACCCGCCTGCCCAGCGTGGTGATTATAGGCAAAACCTTTTATGGCAGCACAACCATTACCCCGGCCCCCAGTTCTCGGTAGCCCTACTATTCCTGGTTACGGTAGCGGCCATGGTAACGGTAGGGCGGGGGGTGCTAAGAATCACCGAGCTACGGACGGCTACCAAAACAAACGACTTTATCTGACTACCTATAACGGACGTACTCTGAGGAATGACGATAGGATCGCAGAACTCGAAGTGGAATTAGGTCACATCAACTGGCATATCTTGGGTTTGTCGGAGGTCCGTAGAGACGGAGAGGATACGATAACCTTAAGCTCCGGTAACCTGTTCTACTTTCGGGAGGGCGAACAGCAGTCCCAAGGTGGAGTCGGCTCCTTATCAATAAAGCTCTCTGTAACAACGTTGTGGAGATTGGTAGCGTGTCGGCAAGGTACCTTGTACTTAAGTTGACTGATAGGTACTCCTTGAACGTGTACGCGCCGACCTCGGCATACTCCGACGACGAAGTGGAAGCTATGTATGAGGACATAAGTAAAGCCATGCATAGCACCACTAGAACACATTACAGCGTTGTTATAGGAGACCTCAACGCAAAGCTGGGAGTACAGGCATGCGACGATTCGATCATCGGACTGCACGGATTTGAAGTTAGAAACCACAGGGGCACATGTTGGTCAGCTTCCTGGAAAGCCAAAAGCTTTTTCTAATGAATTCTTTCTTTCAGAAGGGGCCTCACAGGAAGTGGACTTGGAGATGCCCTGGTGGTAAGACGCGAAATGAGATCGATTTTATCATGACGGATACAAAGCATATTTTCAGGGATGTCTCAGTGATCAACAGGTTTAACACAGGCTGTGATCACCGACTGCTTCGAGGCACTCTGAATATACGTCATAAGCTGGAGAGAGTCCGTATGGTGAGATCTGTTTTGCGTCCAACACAACTCTTGCTGATTTGTTGGAAACCACCGACGATGTTGATAAGGAGGCCGACCAGTTGGTGAGGACGATTTGGGATGTGGGATCAACGTGTTTCCCAAAGCAGCGAAGTGTATAGCAGTCTAAAGTCTCTCGCGAGACTCTGAAAATCATGAGGCGGCAACGAGAAATGGTGGCGCAGACTGTTTCGTTAGGTGAGAAAAAGCTCTCCAAGCATGTTAGAAAGCTAATAAGGCGAGATCTCCGTAGCTCTAATACTCGCTCTATTATGGAGGCAATAGAGCGCAACCGGGGATCGAAAGTCTTTATGCAGCAACTTGGAAGGAGCAACCTAATGAAACTAAAAACTGCAAATGGCCCAACCGTCTCCTCTAAGCCGGAAATCCTCGCCGAGATTGAGAGCTTTTATGGACAGCTGTATGCTTCCCATGCTGCACAGCCACTTCCCAATCCAAATCACATCAGAGCCTCACTAACACGCCACTACACTGAAGATATCCCGGACGTCGAAATGAGCGAGATTAGGATTGCCCTGGGGCAGCTTTAAAACAACAAAGATCCGGGTGAAGACGGAATTAGAAGACGGAAGACGGAATATTAAGTATGCGTATTGTTGATCGAAGTTGCAAAATGTCAGCTCAATCGGTAACCAGGAAGTGGGTCAAATTTAACATACAAGATACATACCTATATAGCCAATCACATGCTTTGTGCAACCACGGTTGCCAATTTATTTATTTATTTCAATCATATTTATTCCTTAAGGCAGTAATGACCTTGTTTGAAATCACTTGTCAATAAATGATAGTAATTGGAAAAAAGGCACGTGAGTGGCTAATTGTATTAATATATGTACATACTTTACTAGTCAACCGAGTACATTACAAATCTTGTAAAACTAATTCTAATTCTGCGATTACACAAAAATAACTCATAATATGTTTATCGGCCATAATGTTATTTGGTGGGAATGCGTCGCCATCCGCCCGCGAAACGTCTTCCTACACGAAGAGCTTGCTGCACATTGACACATCTGTTACTTTATTATGGTAAGATTTCTGGTTTAGCGAGGGTACAGAAGAAAGAGGCTGGCGTAGTTAGCTGCGTTTTAGTCATGTATTGTAGGATAGCCCCCTTTAAGTTATGCAAACAATTAAATAAAATATGTCGTTTACTTTGCGCACGGACCAATGCCGCTTTCAACCGTAGGTTTTTTACTGGAATTGTGGCATGAATACAGGACTAAAAGGCGGCAATGTGATTTTAACTGCTTTTTAGTGATCCATTGTCGTATAATTGCCTTGTAGTCAGGTATCAGCGAAGTATTTTATTCAATGAAACCTAGTTAAATAGCGGCTAAAGACGTTTAGCCGCCTTTTAGTGTACCCAAAAATAATAACCGCTTTTAAGCTTGGCATTTATAATAAAAATGGAAAAACAATCCAAACGTTAAACTACTTTAGTAGCTTTTTAGTTAAGTAAAGTGGTTTAGTCGCCTTTAAGCATAGCAAAGTCCATTTTTTATGTAGTTAACCGCTTTATTTGAAAAATTATTTTCGAAACGGTAAAAGATAGAAAAACCGTTCCTAGACAGATCGATAGAGTTTTTTTTTCTAAGCAGAATGGTATTGAAAAGTCGAAATTGACCAAATGTCACTTAGCCGCCTTTTAGCTTGAGCACGGCAGTGTGACTCAGCATACATGTTAGCAAGATCAAGTAAATTCTTCGAAAAACTTGGCTAAACGAATAAAACCCAAATTTTGTTCTACTTCTGATCACCGTTGCAGTAATGTGATCTAAATTCGGAGGTTTTAGATATATTTAAATTGTGATTGAATAGCAAAGGTCAAGGTAATTAGAAGTTGCTTTACCTTAAACTGATTGCCAGGGAAGGAGTTCATAAGTTGAACCGCAATATCGGGACACACTGCAGGATCGTAACCATCTGCTCTCACTTGAGCATCACTCTCCCAATGGCGGTCGGCGGCATAAGCATACGCACCGGCAGGCGAAGCATGAGTCACACTAGTCGTCGTTACTATGCCTGTACCAAAAAAATCTTTTAGAACAAACGAGATATAAATTATAACATTATGTAGTGATACAATGAATGCTCATTACCAACGCTACGTCCATCAGCAATGGCCCAGGCGGCAATGGACTCAACATGCGTGCTAGGATCGGTTGAAGTGGGGCAGTCGTAGCGCGCTACTTGCCCCGTTACGCCAAGCGTGCCGATGTTGTTTTTAACACCACATAAATATGCTGTAGACGTACACGCTGAGTCCGGAATCTGACCGTCTAAGCAGTAGGTCTGAAAAAGGAAAGTAATAATGGATATTTAATCTACTTAGAGGTTCCTCCCTCCTTTCTTCTCAGTCAGTCCCTCAGTATTTACAAGGCCCCGACAAATTATCTGCAGTCTTTCTCCACGGTTTAATCTTATGCGCGGTGGATTGCTGAACCGTTATGGACATCTTCAGGCTTTGAAAATCTACACAGACTGCCTTACCTTTGATTTGGCCAGTCACCATCAGTTTTTCCAGATTTTCGGAACCTTTACGAGCAATATGACAGAAGTGCTGCCACTCTCATTCTGAGAGGAGGCTTGTGCCCTGCAGCGGGACATTCATAGGCTGTGATGATGATTATGATGACTGCCGCTCTCATTTTAGGAAAGATCTAGATCTAGAAGTTAGAGAATATAAAAAAAATGTCTGAGAGTCAGTTTTAGGTTAACGTGATACCTTGGCGAAACCGCTCAAAAGAGAGGCGTTCTTCCTCCCCCGAACGTCCCTGGCGCTGGCCACGCAGCGTGCGCGCCGGCGCCAGCGTGGGCACGGACAGCCCGTCGCCCAGGAACATGACCACGTTGCGCGCCACTGGGTCGTATTGCGGCGGCGAGAGGCGCTCGTCGATCGCGCCGAACGCCTCCTTGTACCAGTACGAGGCTTCACGCTCCGCCTCCGCGGGCGGGATGGCGCGGGACGCGGGCGCCTGTCGTGGTAGAGGTCGCCGCGAGCCGCCGGCGCCGCCAGAGCCGCGACCAACAAAACCAGACTACAGAGACGCATGGCTGTGAGAAGACAGCAGTGAGATCCTGTTGGCGTTTTTGCAAAACTGCAAGAGATTTACGCTCTTGGATTTGTTATAATTCCATCTAATCGCGTTTAAATATGTTTACACTAATGCGCTAATCTTCTTATCCTTAATCCTATTAATTGATTATCATGTATCATAGAACTTAAGTGCTGAAGATACGATAATCTTATGTCATGGAGGCACGGCTGTGAGACATGCGGGCCACGCAGTGTGAAACACGAACCACGCCTCGTTATCTGGTTTTAAAGCCAAGGTCAATTATATTGTCGAATCTTGGGCACGCCTCCAGTGCGCCGGCGTCTGAACATTGTCCTTGCGGCCGCAACTCCGCGCAACCGACGGCGCGGCGATTTTCACTCTTCATTACGTGGGCTCCGAGGTAGTCATTGTGCGACCAACATTTCGGCCGCCCAGTGAACAGAGAATCCACTCGTCGATCTACCAATCGCGCGTTGTCTTGCTACAGCCGTGAGAAGCTTAATTCAATACATATATATCGCATGCAGACAGAAAGGGAGATAGTGTAATTCTTCTTATATTAATCACACTTTGACGGTCACGCGGCGCTCGCGAAGTGAAAGGACTTATGAAGATTAGCTTACCTAGCTTAGTTGTACATCGAGATAGACTGCAGGTTGTAGCGGAATAAACAAAATGTACTGCACTTATCCTCCAGAATCATTAGTAAATGGGCGTACACTGCAATTTGTCGATTTTGCTAACACAGTACAAAGTAAAGAAAAATAAAATGTTTCCAAATCGGGGGTTTTGGAAATAAAACGTCTAATATCTCGGGAACTACTGCTCCGATTTGGAAAATTGTTTCAGTGTTAGATAGCCCAGTTAGATAGGGCGGGTTGGGAGCGGTTGGGGGGGCGGGTTGAGAGCGGGTTGGGGGCGGCTTGAGAGCGGGTTGGGGGCGGGTTGGGAGCGGGTGGGTGGGCGAGTAGGGAGCGGGCTTGGGGCGGGTTGGTAGCGGGTTGGGGGCGGGTTGGGAGTGGGTTGGGGCGGGTTGGGAGCGGGTTGGGGGCAAGTTGGGAGCGGGTTGGGGGCGGGTTAGGAGCGGGTTGGGGGCGGGTTGAGAGCGAGTTGGGGGCGGGTTGGGAGTGGGTTGGGGGCGGGTTAGGAGCGGTTTGGGGGTGGGTTGGGAGCGGGTTGGGGGTGGGTTGGGAGCGGGTTGGGAGCGGGTTGTGGGCGGGTTGAGAGCGGGTTGGGGCGGATTGGGAGCGGGTTGGTTTATTATGTAGTTTCACTTCTTTCGGAAGGCTCTAAGGAGAGCCATAATTGATGAAAACGCAAATTGGATCAAAAAATAAGCTGCCCGAATTACCAATTCCACGCGGACGGAGTCGCGGGCAAAAGCTAGTGCTAAAATAAAAGTCCCCAAAAGCGTCAATGTGTACCTATTTGGGTTATTTCTGTAATTTTAACGCCGAGTATCGTAAATTTTTCGGGCATTCCTCATTTAATAAAACGAAATCTATTAAAAAATACCACTTTCTTGGCCGACCGTAACTATATCCATTTTGTAGGTAAAACACATACAAATAACTTATCATGATAGTAAAATTGTAATTAAATGTCATGAGAATGAAATTTAATAAATGAGCCGTTGGAATGGAGGCATGGGTGTGAGCAGAGATAGCCAGTGTCATAAAAGGGCCAATAATAATAGGGATAGTGAGAGCAACTCAAAGAACTAGTGGCTGCAAGGACCAAAGTAATCTTGAGTGACAAAACCATGAATATCAATGAAAATAATTCCGATCCGCATTGGCGATCCCTAGTCTCAAATAGCGTATCTACTGTGTTAAAAAATTTAATTGTATTAAATACTTTAGATATAATATGTAATTTAATAACAATGTAGATCTGATTGAAAAAAATATACCTTGTTGAGTTTCTTGCCGGTTTCTTCTCAACAGGGTTTTTTCCGAACCGGTGGTAGATTCTTCGACGTTCATAGGAGTATCAATTGATGCCTAAATTGAATAAAGAATTTTGACTTTTGACTTTGAAAATATAAATGAACCATGAATATGAATGATGTTTATCTGTATATAAATGAAATCGAAAAAAAATTGTGTACGAGCACTTAAGCTCCAAACGCACAGACAGCGGAGGCGTGGCGGTGCGGTGGCGGTGACGGTTGTATTACTCTAACTTGTATGAACGGTTGTGCGGTACCGTATCGTGAACTCGTTCATACAAGTTAGAATATTACAACCGTCACCGCCACCGCACCGCCACGCCTCCGCTGTCTGTGCGTTTGGAGCTTTAAAGATCGCTGCATACCGTCAAGTGCGCTCGAATATTTTTACGTCATGTAATACGTGCATCCCGCTACCACATGACGAGAGGCGTGCACTCCGCCGTGAACAAAACGCGAGTATGGGTCAAGTCTAGAAAGACAGGTTTCAAAAGCCAAATTAAAAGTTATTTTTGTTAAATCCTTCAAGCTTTCAAAAAAAGAGCGTACTCCTACCTAAAAGGCCGGCAACGCACTTGTGACTCTTCTGGTGTCGCAGGTGTCCATGGGCGACGGTAATCGTTTACCATCAGGCGATCCGTCTGCTCGTTTGCCACCTATATCATAAAAAAAAAAAAAAAAAAAACCGCTTTTCATCCTCATCATCATTATCATTTCAGCCGAATGACGTCCACGTCGTAACATTGTGCATGGTGAATGGCCTAGTGGTTTGACCTATTGCCTCTCAAGCAGAGGGCCATAGGTTCAAATCCGGGCTCGCACCTTTGAGTTTTTCGGGATTTATGTGCGAAATTATATTTGAAATTTACCATGAGCTATACGGTGAAAGACAACATCGTAAGGAAACCTGCACACATCTGAGAAGAAATTCAATGGTGTGTGTGAAGTTCCCAATACGCACTGGGCCCGCGTGGGAATTACGACCCAAGCCCTCTAATTCCTGAGAGGAGGCATGTCTCCTCCAGTGGGACGTATATGTATATAGGCTGGGATGGTGGATGGTGGTGGTGGCGTGGTGACGACAATAAAGTGAAAAATTTAAAAGCAACTTTCTTGACATCCTAAATTTTTTTTTATTATTTGATGTGATATTCGGATTCAACATTAATTAAAATATCTCTCCTGTTTTGGAAGTTCTTGACAAAAAAAATACTCTGTATTGCTTGTCAGCACGCTGAAGTGACAATGGGCCGGTCATATAACCCGAAGAACCGATAAACGTTGGACTAGATGAGTTCTTGAGTGGAGACCACGGATCGGCAAACATAGCGTAGGACGTCCTCAGGCTCGGTGGAGCGATGATCTTCGCAAGGCGGCTGGCAAGAGCTGGATGAGAGTGGCCGAGGATCGTGCTCAGTGGCGTGCCATAGGAGAGGCCTATGTCCAGCAGTGGACGAACATAGGCTGATGGTGATGATGATGATGGTTGTTATTAGTTTGATTTGCAATTTGTCGCTTTCTCTTTACTCTTGAGCCCTGCAACTATTGTCCTCCCGCGCGTATTTCCCGTTCATAATTGCTCGTTAATTGGACTCGTTGCTGCCTCAGCGAGGCGACAATGGCGGCGTATCGCGATAGTTGCCAGTAGGTTGCCAGCAATGTTGACGGCAACTTTTAGAGCTAAAACGGCACAGTTAGCTTGACATTTTTTGGATTTAGAGCTATTACTATCCACTGGTTGTACGTAGTTTAATCACCGACGACTATGACTTAAGGCAGGTATAGACAGGGTCAGTAACTGACTTCGAATTCGAGACAAGTCAGCGCTGACCCGATAATAACCAATGTAAAATGATTTGATGTCAGTACAGCGGTGGGAGGTCAGCGCTGACTTTCAATTTACATTGGGTATTTCTCGGGTGAGCGCTGACTTGTCTCGAATTCGAAGTCAGTTACTGACCCGACCCTGTCTAAATCTGCCTTTACGTTACGATGAAGGAAGCAAAAGAAGGAAAGGAAGGTTACGAAGAAATTCAGCTGTGTGTGTGAAGTTCCCAATCCGCACTGGGCTCGCGTGGAAACTACGGCCTAAGTTCCATTATGAGAGGAGACCTGCAGTGGGACGTATATGTATAGGCTGGGATTTGAGAAAACACCTTTATAGATTTCGATGACATTTTGCTTTCTAGGGGTTTTTAGTGGTGGATCTATCCAAGCCTAGAGTCAGACTAAGATAAGTCTGCAACGATTTTGATAGCACACGCAGTGCAAGTGTTATATTAAACGACAAACTTCTATGAAATTATGACGTATAAATAACACGTGCATTACGGTGTGCTATCGAAATCGTTGCAGACTTATCTTGGTCTAACTCTAATTACTTGCTTTTATAATCTACAAATAATTTATTGAATCAGGCGTTACTTTGCGGAGGTCCATATTAATGAACTAAAACAATTACTTTGCTCACCCGCGACCTTACAATAGTTACGTTTATGCAAGAAATGTGCGTTCATGCAGTTCCTCCACCTCCACACTGTACGAACACACACAAATCACATAAACCCAACCATCACCACCACCAAGCTACACTGACGCGTTTCGAACTCAACCAGAGCTCATCCTCAGAGTTACCACAACCGTATGCTATGCTACCAAACGTTAAACTAACAAACCAAAACAAATGTTTTAACTTGTCACTGTAACTTCTCAAGTACCCACTTTATTTTTCTTATTCTCAAACTACCCCACAAAAATTAACTTTTATTGACATATTTAAAAATACCTTGAATTGTTTATTTATTTATAAGGCATATTTAATTAATACTAACTGTTCAAATTCGACCCAAGCCGCAGTAAAGGAGAAGATATATATGCTCTGGAATGCATGGAAATAATTAGGTACAACACTATGGGGTCTATTATTAATGAACAGGTAAATTTAGTATCTTCTCCTTTACTGCGGCTTGGGTCGAATTTGAACAGTTAGTATTAATTAAATATGCCTTATAAATAAATAAACAAAAAATTCAAGGTATTTTTAAATATGTCAATAAAAGTTAATTTTTGTGGGGTAGTTTGAGAATAAGAAAAATAAAGTGGGTACTTGAGAAGTTACAGTGACAAGTTAAAACATTTGTTTTGGTTTGTTAGTTTAACGTTTGGTAGCATAGCATACGGTTGTGGTAACTCTGAGGATGAGCTCTGGTTGAGTTCGAAACGCGTCAGTGTAGCTTGGTGGTGGTGATGGTTGGGTTTATGTGATTTGTGTGTGTTCGTACAGTGTGGAGGTGGAGGAACTGCATGAACGCACATTTCTTGCATAAACGTAACTATTGTAAGGTCGCGGGTGAGCAAAGTAATTGTTTTAGTTCTTTAATCTACAAATAATTTATTAACGCATGTAGTCTTAGGTATCTATTGGTGTGCAGTTTATTTATTTATCTAAACAGCGATCCGGGTGTCACCAACAGTACCGGCTGAAAATTAGCGCTGGGATCTGGCTGGGGTGCTTTAAATGCCTCAGCATTATGCTGAGCCAGTGTCCGATTTGCAACCGCAATGACACATTCTATCTTTAGCTTTCGTGTTGTCTTTTGTTTTGTAAAAATATTGATGATGTATTATGTTGTTGTAAATACATAATAGTACATTACTGCAGCGGCCGCGAAATAGGGGATTGCCGGCCGAGTAGTAATAGATGGCCGAGTGTTAACGAGGCCATCTAGAGATACGAGGCCGGCAATCCCTGTTCGTGGCCAAGGCTTGTATAGAGTTTTTCTCAAACATGCATCATCATCATCACCATCATCACCATCACCATCATTACCAACATCATCATCATCACCCACCATCACCATCATCATCACCATCACCAGCATCATCATCATCATCATCACCCACCATCACCATCACCAACAACATCATCATCATCATCATCATCATCATCAACAACATCATCATCATCATCACCATCATCGTCATCGTCTTCGTCGTCGTCGGCATCATCACCATCATCAACATCATCATCATCACCCACCATCACCACCATCACCATCATTATCATCATCACCAACATCATCATCATCGTCGTCGTCGTCGTCGTCGTCATCATCACCATCACCACCACCATCATCATCATCATCATCACCATCATCGTTACCATCACCCACCTTCACCATCATCATCACCACCATCATCATCATCATCACCATCATCATCACATCATCATCTCATCACCATCATCATCATCACCATCATCATCACCATCACCCACCATCACCACCATCATCATCACCATCACAACCATCACCATCATCATCACCATCACCATAATCATCATCATCTTGCCTTACCTTAAATAAGCGTAGTGGCAGCATGTCATAATGAACCAAAACGCAAATAATGCTTAGTTTTTTTTAATGGCTAAATGCTATGATGCCATAGACCTATAAACGTCATGGTGCTGTGTCACATGAAACAATAGACAATCACTTTGCTGGCCAAGGCCAGCAATGTTGTATGAAAATTCATTATTGACCTCTCGTCTAGCCGCACCTGCAACGTGACTCTTCGTGGCGTATTATAAGGAACATAACGTCAACATTTCATAGCATGTTTGAGAAAATGTATTTTCTTTCTTTCTAATCTCTGGCAAAACGCATTTTTAACACCCGACACAAAAAGAGGGGTGTTATAAATTTAACCGCTATGTGTGTGTTTGTCTGCTGTGGCATCATAGCTCTTAAACAGAAGAACCGATTTGGATGCGGTTTGTTTTGTAGAAAGCAGGTTTCTTGGCGGTGGTTCTTAGATATAAATAAATAAATAAATAAATAAATAAATATCACGGGACAATTAACACCAATTGACCCAGTCCCAAAGTAAGATAGGAAAGCTTGTGTTATGGGTACTAGGCAACGGATAAACATACTTATATAGATGGATACATACTTAAATACATATTAAACACCCAAGACCCGAGAACAAACATTCGTATTTTTCATACAAATATCTGCCCTGACACGGGAATCGAACCCGGGACCTCAAGCTTCATAGTCAGGTTCTCTAACCACTAGGCCATCTGGTCGTCTTTCATCAAAATCGGTTTAGCCGTTTCAAAGTTATCAGCTCTTTTGTTAGCTGCGGAAGGGATTTTAGACGCATAATGGGCATTGACTTAATGTTCAAACATACGAGTGTAATTGGGTGGGGGTTTTTAAAATTTTCAATTAATAGTTATTTCGATATCAGCGCACCTAACAAAGTTCAGATAAACTATTTATAGATATTGGGCGGTATTATTCTGCGGTTTCACACATAGCGCCAGGTTTGAACTGTACAATAATTATATTAGTGCTTTAATATAGACCATTTAGTGTTTAATTACGTGGTTTAGTGCTATGAAATGCTGTTGGTGTTAATACTGATGTGCGGTTGTTTTATATTCAGTAAATACTAATTTATTTAGTGGTTTTGGGTCTCTACCAATACTGTGACACTCCATAAAACCCGCGGCTTTGCCTATGTAATCCGACGCCGTATCATCTAACGCGCTGGCGCTTGCTATCTCTTTCACCATTATAACGACCGCTTTAGCCTAGTTGGTAGTGACCCTGCCTACGAAGCAAGAGGTCCTGGGTTCGAATCCCGGTAAGGGCATTTATTTGTGTGATGAGCACGAATATTTGTTCCTGAGTTATGGATGTTTTCTATGTATTTAAGTATTTATTTATCTATATAAGTATGTTTATCGTCGTCTAGTACCCATAGTACAAGCTTTGCTTAGTTTGGGACTAGGTCGATTTGTGTAAGTTTGTCCCCTAATATTTATTGATTTATTTTATTTATTTACTATACCGTTTGACAGAAAGAAATAGTGAATGCGCTTGCAAACGTCCGCACGTTAGACAATACGGCCTCTGACCTTAAATGTATTCTTATATCCACAAAGGTCATGTAGGACATTGAGGTGTAAGTGCACCTTGTAAACCTCGATAACTTGTGTCATTGCCAGATATACATTAGAAATAAGTGCCTTGTCAGTTGAAAAGATGTCAAATAATATATATATTTTTTTTTTTTTTTATACAAATCGACCTAGTCCCAAACTAAGCAAAGCTTGTACTATGGGTATTAGACGACAATAAACATACTTATATAGATAAATAAATACTTAAATACATAGAAAACATCCATAACTCAGAAACAAACATTCGTGCTCATCACACAAATAAATGCCCTTACCGGGATTCGAACCCAGGACCTCTTGCTTGGTAGGCAGGGTTACTACCAACTAGGCTAAAGAGGTCGTTATTGCACTTTGAAGAAGCAAGTATAGTTTCGTGAAACGTATTTGCGGCTTTTACTGTAGAAACATTAGGTCCGTAGATAGAGCTGAGAAGCTCTTGAACTTTTCGGACAAATAAAAGAAAAAGTATTGGAAATGTTTCGTGGCCATAAGCCATAATGATGACGACTTGCATAATTTTAAACCAAAGTACCAATCACTGTCTACCCTCACCACGCCCTATAAAAACTCTGACGTCACATGGTCCCGAAGGAAATGAGTTCCCTCTCCCCGCTTCCGGGTGCTAATATATTTGAAATAGCTATTTCTGTTTATGTTGGCACACTTTCGTGGAACGGAAATTTGAAGAGCAGCTGGCATATTCCGTAATTAATGTTGTATAATATGAAATCATTTAATCGACAGAATTTGGTGTCAAGAGATGAAAGTCAATACATAGGTTGCTGTGTTATGTGTAGTATTTTAGTCTAAGATTCTAATTCTTAGTTTTTAGTTTTTATTCTTACTGTTTCGGAATTCATGTGCGAAATTACATTCGTAATTTACCATGAGCTTTACGGTGAAGGAAAACATTGTGAGAGGAGGCCTGTGCCCTGCAGTGGGACGTATGTAGGCTGGGATGATAATGAGTGTCGTGCACAAGATGACAGGTAGTGTAATAGGTATATAGTCAGGGAGTTAGATGTGGTAGGCATTTATTTGTTTATTTACGAAATGGTTAAACCCGATGCACCATAAAGTAATAAACGATAACAAAACATTTCCAACTCGTGTACAGCTCGCTGGGATTAAAATTTCTTTGGTAAGCTCGAAATCCCGGTATCCGGGATACCTTGATTTAATAACGTGCCCACGCGGGATTTATTAAAATCCCGGACTCCCGCCGGACGGGAACTCTTTGACGAGGTATTAAAAGAATCGACTTGCCCGAGCGCGGTTGGAATATCTATTTTGAATATGGGAAGTTTTCCGAGCGCATGTTAAGTCGATTAAATGCTATAAATCGTACCATGTTACAAGTGTGGAAGTTTGCGAGTGTGTTTGTCACTCTTTCGCTCTAAAAGGGCTGGTTTTTGGATATAGCTTTGGGTTTGGGTTGATTTGGGAAGTTTGGGTTGGGCATCCCAAGCTTAGCCCAAACCTCTCGCAAACCAGTGATTTTTGGCGTTTCTGAACAGCAATTCATCCCTATCCTTTCGCAAAAGATCGAATTACCGCTCGCGAACCGTGTTGGGCCGTTCCTGAATTTAGCCCCAGTTCATAATAAGCATGCTCATATTAACGACCGCTTTAGCCTAGTTGGTAGTGACCCTGCCTACGAAGCAAGAGGTCCTGGGTTCGAATCCCGGTAAGGGCATTTATTTGTGTGATGAGCACGAATATTTGTTCCTGAGTTATGGATGTTTTCTATGTATTTAAGTATTTATTTATCTATATAAGTATTTTTATCGTCGTGTAGTACCCATAGTACAAGCTTTGCTTAGTTTGGGGCTAGGTCAATTTGTGTAAGATTGTCCCCTAATATTTAAAAAAAAAAGTATTCTTACTCATAATGCTCTGTTTAGTATGCTATTCTAGAGCATGTATAACAGTAGGTAGCCTGTCATTAAATTTGCCACCTAAATTCTTATGTCAGCAGGCTTGTCTAACGTTTCTGGCGCTGGCCTTCGCAATCGCTATTTCTTTCTGCCAAACGGTATAAGATGATGACAGAAAGAGACGGTGAAAGCGAAGGCAAGCGACAGAAGCGTTACACAATACGGCCTCTTGTCTAGTTATAATTGAAGACATGAGTGGATTAGGGGGGTATGTCACAAAAACATTATTTCGAGTAAATCGCAGTTAAAGGTTTTTACGTTGTAATTTTGTTTTTTAAATTGAATAAGGTATTGTTACTTTTATAAAACTCAACCAAATAGCCTGATCTATTGTTTTTTTTTAATAAATGCTTTTAAAAAACATTTTTTTATACAAAAATTACATAACCCCTTCTTTCTCCTTTAAGCTGTTCTGCAAAGAAAAGAAGTTAAATAAATTTAAGTGTTTGTTGTAACAAAATTTATTGATTTAGTATAATTTCTTCGTAAAAATACCTACCTGCATTCAGAGTTTATAAATTTCAGCTGATCCCTAATGTTTTCTTTTTTTTGGGATATCGGATATGTCAGAATAAGAGAAAACAAAAGTTTGTCTCATAACATGGATGAAGGAGCTAAGGACGTACATGACACTTTCTTCTTTTACATTACACACTATTATTATTGTTGTGTTGTGTTGAACGACCGCTTTAGCCTAGTTGGTAGTGACCCTGCCTACGAAGCAAGAGGTCCTGGGCTCGAATCCCGGTAAGGGCATTTATTTGTGTGATGAGCACGAATATTTGTTCTTGAGTTATGGATGTTTTCTATGTATTTAAGTATTTATTTATCAATATAAGTATGTTTATCGTCGTCTAGTACCCATAGTACAAGCTTTGCTTAGTTTGGGGCTAGGTCGATTTGTGTAAGATTGTCCCCTAATATTTATTTATTTATTAACTCGCAAACTGGTAACTACTTATAGAGTCATGTGCCCTTAGCACCTTCATTCACGAAGAACGTAACTTATTCTTGTACATAGGTCCTTTATACACTGGGTTTAATTAAAGCTAATGAACTAAAACAATTACTTTGCTCACCCGCGACCTTACAATAGTTACGTTTATGCAAGAAATGTGCGTTCATGCAGTTCCTCCACCTCCACACTGTACGAACACACACAAATCACATAAACCCAACCATCACCACCACCAAGCTACACTGACGCGCTTCGAACTCAACCAGAGCTCATCTTCAGAGTTACCACAACCGTATGCTATGCTACCAAATGTTAAACCGCGGGTGAGCAAAGTAATTGTTTTAGTTCATTAATATGGACCTCCGCAAAGTAACGCCTGATTCAATAAATTATTTAATTAAAGCTGTTAAGTTTAAAAACATGAGAACTGATAGCTTTCGATGTTGAATTATGACTTAGAATGTTCAATTATGGCATAAAACCGAAAATGAAAAAATGTGACATACCCCCTTCATCCACTCACGTCTTCAATTATGTGAGTGCAACATGAAACATACTACAGTAATTAATTTAATTAAAAATCAGTCAATAAGTCATTCCGGCTATTGGAACTAAAGCCGTATGTTTGACTCCTATAAAACCAATTCCAGCCATAACATTAACAACACCTTATCATATTCAACCTGTGACTCCCAAAATCAACCTTATGTGCTCCCAGCAGCATTAATTTTGCATTGTTTTACTAAATAACGATATGCTCTTGTAATAGCGAGTTGTTATTACTATTCACGACTGTTGCCGATCAATTAGCGAACGCAGCCGAACAATAACGAGGTCCGATTGGCTCTTTAGAGCGTTCCATTTTTAAACTTTCAAAATGCAGTTGGGAATTGAATTATTGGTCACAAGCGAGCTAATAAAAAAGCTGATATGGGTTTACTAATTGAAAATATTTTTCATTGTTACGAAACTATGAGGTTTATTGGGTTTAAACTTTCAATATAGCAAGATTTTATTTGTTTCATCTGTATGTTTGTCTAGATTACAAAACAGATTATAATGTACAGATATTAGGAATTTATCCCTTTAGGGTGTTAAGACAGACAGATGGACGTACAGATTTTTACATTTATATTTTTTTTTTTTTGGAGGGCCAAAGACGTGAAGTCTTTGCTGTTTTTTACTTAGGGTAGGAAGTGACTTGTGCTCGGGAAAAATCCCTTCGGACGAACTGGCAATGGAGGGCCCAGACAGTGTCCGACTTGCATGGACTAAAACACCCACATTTATAATATTTAGTACCTATGAATTTCCACGTCGACAGTGTTTTCGCAACACACTGTAAATTTAGGTCTGCTGAAATAGTAAACATTAAACGCCACTTCAGCAAAACATTCGCAACTGATCCCCATGCACCTGCAACAGTTAACAACCAGCTAATCTCACGTGAAATAACGCCAAAATAACGTTGCGATAAATAACGTTATTCACCGTATCGTGGGCTTAACGCTTCGTGTGACTCGCTCGTTTTTTTCGTTATGATGGATGGACGCTGAGTTGGAGAACAGAATTAGCATGATTTTCAAAAGCTTACTTGCAATGGATGTGTGTATGCATTAGTGGCGTGGAGTTATTATTTAGGTTAAGTAACATAGAGACTAAAAAGCACATGCTTTTAGGTATGACCTTGGGTTAAAACCAAGTAGTTAGTGAATATCCTTTGCGATAATTTTTCATCATTCCAGCCGAAAGGCGTTCCTCCCCTCCCCAAAATTTAACCAAACAACGGTCAGGACCGTTGTCCTGCGCCATCCGCATCTAATGCCTTCCCGCAACCTCAACCACGTCGTCGCTCCATCTGGTTGGCAGCCTACCTTGACTGCGTTTTTCGTTTTGTGGAACTTGGGTCTGGCGATTCTTTGACTGTGTCGGTGACTTTAGTTTTTGCGCGGATTTAATAATTTCTAATGCGATCCCGCAGAGAAACTCTGAGCATAGCCCTCTCCATCGCTCTCTGATTGACCTTAACTCTCTTATGAGTCCAATCGTTAACAGCGTTTTTAATTTAAAATATATATATATATAATATTTTAAACGTTTCCAAAATGGCACACAGCACAGTGTAACGCTTGAGATAAGCTAAACGAAATCAAATGAGTTCGTATCAACCCCTCTTCATCAAAACCGATTTCCTTTTGAATGCCTCCAATGGCGTATGAAGATATTAATGTTGCCAATAAGTCGCTTGACGACTCCGTCGACTTGTCGGGCAATCGATCGCTCAACATCAGTGTTGCAATATATTGGACTGTGTACTTATCGATAATAAGTCAGTTACGAATAGTGTGATTTTTAAAAATAGCCACAATGGCTATAGTCATAGTCCTTCGCAAGGCGGCTGGCAACAGCTGGATGAGAGTGGCCGAGGATCGTGCTCAGTGGCGTGCCATGGGAGAGGCCTATGTCCAGCAGTGAAGAACATAGGCTGGTGATGATGATGATAGTCCTATCAGTAGCCCTTATGCGATGTGATCATTTTGCGATCTAGTCATTCTACTAGTGACCCATTATTAAGTATAATTATCATAATTATATATTTCCATAAAATCATTGTATCAGTTTGTCACAAAATAAAATGAAGTTTCCATAAGAAATACTATTGATAGGCATTATCTCAGTCGATATTATTTTTAATCGTAGATAAAATTTTCATCGCGGCAAATAGTTTTTGATACATTATAAGCCACTTTTGTTTGTACACATGTAAATGAAGGTTGTATAACACCTCATTTAATTTGCCTCCTATTGTTGGCCGCTTTTAAACTTTGGCAGATCCTTGTCAGAGAGAATTTATGTTGTCATCGTATTTGCGTATATAATTTAATATTATAATAATATAACAAATAGTCTGAAACAATAGCCTTAAATGTTGTTTCTCCTTTCAGGTAAGGTTTGTTTATAGTACCTACAGTTTTGTAACTCATGCTTAATGTAAAATTTAATTAGATTTGTGTTAATAAAAATGTTCTCCTTTCAGAGCAACACATTTTGGTTTTTGTCTCTACGTTACAATCTTTATAAGAACATATTATAAAACAACATTTCTACAGCTATTTGACAAAAATGGAAAAGTTAAAATTTGAATTCGTAGTGAAACCAAGTGAAGATCCAAAAACAAACATAGTCTGTATAACTTCTATCACGGATTCCAATGAAAAAATATTTTTACTGCCGGAACATCTCCAACCTATGAGACTGCATGATTTGATCGTACAAACGGAAGTTTATAAAAAGGTGAAAAATACACTACAAAAAAGACATGATAATAGAAAAGTATGGATTTCTTTGACACCGGAGATACAGAAAATTTACATTGATGAAGAGGGAAATATGCAGTTCAAAGAATACTTGCTACAAGAATATACACCGGAAACACGTCAAGAGGCCTCCAATGCTGGAATTTCAGAAGAAGTTTTGACGAGAATCCTGGGAAATATAGCGGATATGAAGAAAGAAACGTCCAATACTTGTAACTTGAAAAATGTGTTAGAGAAATTTGTGATACAAAAATTCAGTACAAAAAACTCAAATGCGTCCCAATGGTTGAATTCTTTTGAAGCAGAATGTGCTCGTATGGGTATAGAAGAGGATACTAAGAAGATAGAATCACTAAGGATATTTCTGGAAGATTCATGTATTGACTGGTATCGTTCTATGCTTTTAAAACATACAGTGGATTCAAAATGGTCAACGTGGAAAGATAGCTTTTGTGATACTTACGCAGATATAGGGTGGTCTCCAATCAGGTATGCCATGTTATTCAAATATCTGCAAGGTTCTCTGCTGGAATATGCTTTGAAAAAAGAAAGATTGCTGTTAGAGGTCAATAAATCAATGGATACAACTACTTTAATTGACCTGATTGCCACTGGTCTACCAAATTTCATCTCCGACAAAATTGATAGGAATAGCTTAAAGCAAACTGAGGATTTATTTAATAACATCCGAAGCTTAGAACATTTGGTAATAAAAAAAAGCGTTGAAAAAAATTTAGTATTTGAAAATAAGAATAAAGGAAAACAATCAAAAGACTACAAACCATGCCGGATTTGTGAAAAAGAGAACAAAGGAATCCGATATCATCCAGAATCTTTATGCTGGTTCAAAATAAAAAATTATGACGGACCTAAAAAAGATCAGATAAGAACGGTTAATAATTCACAATTAGAAACAGAATTAAACGAAATAGATCCAAAAAACTAAGAATTCCACCATTAATCAAAATAAAACTGTTGTTAAATGATACGCTAGAAATATTAGGAATTTATGATTCAGGATCGAACGTATCTTTAATAAATTCAAAACTATTATGCTTAAATAATACGGTTAATAATGTTCATAATAATCCAAAACTAAAAACGATTAATGGTGAGAAGAAAACTATAGGAATGGTAACTATAAAAGTAAAAATCTTTAATATTGAACAAAATATTAATGTTTTTGTCATAGACAAAGAAAATTTTGACTACGACTTTCTTATTGGATTAGACTGCATTGAAAAATTTTGTCTTATTCAAAATGAAAAATTAGAAATTACACAAAATAGCTTAGCTATAAAAAACGAAACACATATACTCAGAGAAAAATACAAAACCACAGAAACCATTCCCAGCAATTTGGGTAAAAATGTGGTAGAAAAAAAATATATATGTAAAAATAATAATGATGATAAACACAAAATAAATTTTAATGAACATATAGAATCAGTCAATTTGGACATTTCTATTAATCACCTGGACTTGGAAAAACAATCGGAAATAGAGGATTTAATATCCAAATATAAATAAATTTTTGCTAAAGATAAGTTTGATATAGGCACTGTAAAAGGCTACGAAGCACACATTGATTTATTAATAGATAAATATTGTTGTAAAAGACCTTACAGATGCACTATCGAAGATAAAAAGGAAATAGAACAACAGATATCTAAACTATTAGAAAGAAATATAATTGAAGAGTCCTATAGCCCTTTTGCAGCACCTGTGACATTAGCCTATAAAAAAGAAGAGGGTACAAAATCTAGACTATGTGTAGATTTTCGAGAATTAAATAAGATTGTTGTTCCACAATCACAACCTTTTCCACTAATAGAAGATTTGATGGCTAAAACACGAAACTGTAAGTTCTTCTCAACTCTAGACATTAACTCGGCTTTCTGGTCAATTCCACTAAAAGTTGAAGACAGACGAAAAACTGCATTTGTTACACAAGAGGGCCATTTTCAATGGACCTGTCTTCCATTTGGACTTAAAACTTCACCGGCAATTTTTCAAAGAATTTTAAGCAATATAATAAGAAAACATAAACTGTCAGAGTTCACTGTAAACTACATTGATGACATATTAATATTTTCTAAAACGTTTGAAGAACATGTTAATCACTTGTCACTTTTATTGGAAGCAATATTACAAGAAGGCTTTAGATTGAAATTTACTAAATGTCACTTTGCCCAAGACTCCGTGAAATATTTAGGGCATATAATAAAAAATAACACAATTACTCCATTGAAAGACAATTTAATTGCTATCAAAGATTTTCCGGTCCCAAAAACACAAAAAAATATTCGACAGTTTTTAGGTAAAATTAACTTCTATGGAAAATATGTGCCAAACTTATCAATCGTTCTAGATCCTTTACATAATTTATTACGAAAAGGACAAGCATTTATTTGGTCAGATAAATGTCAGGAGTCATTTGAAACAGTTAAAAAACTACTTTGTTCTAAACCCATTTTGGCCATATTTGATCCAGACCTACCGATACATATATATACAGATGCCAGTATACAAGGTATAGGCGCAGTTTTGAAACAACCACAACATGACGGAGCGGAAAAACCTTGTGCATATTTTTCAAGAAAATTAAATGACAGTCAAAAAAGAAAAAAGGCGATATATTTGGAATGTTTGGCAATAAATAATGCAGTGAAATATTGGCAGCACTGGCTTATAGGTAAAAAAATCACGGTTTTTTCTGACCATAAACCTCTAGAAAAAATGAATATTAAAGCCAGAACAGACGAGGAGTTAGGAGACCTCACATATTATTTATCACAGTTCGATTTAGAGATAAAGTATTCCCCAGGAAAATATAACATAGAAGCAGATAGCTTGAGCAGAAACCCTGTACTAGAGCCATACGAAAATGAAGACGAAAATTTCAAAATTGTAAATTTAATAAAATTAGAAGACATCATAAATGATCAAAATAATAATGAAGATAGTGATAATGTGAATATACAATTAAAAGATACAATATATTACAAGAAGATTAGGAAAAAGGAAAAAATTCTATTAACTGAAGAATTTAATAAAAAAATTATAAAAAATATACACCATTACTTCTGTCATATTGGAATTCAACAAATGATCAATAAAATTAAACCATTCTATACTGCAAAAAACTTAACACTTAATATAAAAAACATCTGCGAAAATTGTAATATTTGTATAAAGAATAAATCCAGAAGTAAATACAAATTTGGTCTTATGTCCCACTTAGGACCCGCAACTTACCCTTTTGAAATTGTATCAATTGATACCATCGGTGGATTTGGTGGCTCACGCTCTACAAAGACCTACCTACATCTCCTGGTGGATCATTTCACGAGATACGCTTTTATTTTAACGTCAAAAACCCAAAATTCAAACGATTTTATAAAGCTAGTTAAATTGGTGACTCAGGAACATAAAATTGGTATGATTCTATCTGATCAATATCCAGGAATAAATTCAAATGATTTCAAAAACTTTTTACTACAAGAAAATATACCCATAATCTTCACTGCTGTAAATGCAGCATTTTCAAACGGCTTAAATGAGAGGTTAAACCAAACTTTAACAAATAAAATAAGATGTAAAATAAATGAAAATAAAAACAATTATGCCTGGACAACTATTGCTCATGAGTGTACTCAAAGATATAATGAAACAGAACACTCAGTGACAGGATTCTCTCCAAAATATTTGTTAGAAGGAAAAACTGTAGATATTCTACCAGATGAATTAAAACAAGAAAAAACATATAACACTTTATTACAAGATAGAAAAACTGCATTGGAAAATACTATAAAATCTCACAACTATAACAAAAAAGTATTTGACAGAAATAGAAAGAGTTATGACTTTAAAGTGGGAGATTCCGTATATGTTGAAAATGGCAATCCGTTAAACAGGAAAAAAATGGATGAATTAAAAATTGGTCCATACAAAATTTTAGAAAAAATTTCGGATTCCATTTTCAAAGTGGACACAGGACATAGAAAACCCGAATCAAATCTATTCCACTCGACAAAACTTGTTCCTGTACGCAATTAGAACTGTTTTATTGTGTATATATTTAAAAAAAAATTTTTTTTTTTGCGCGAGGGTGGGAGATGTAAATGAAGGTTGTATAACACCTCATTTAATTTGCCTCCTATTGTTGGCCGCTTTTAAACTTTGGCAGATCCTTGTCAGAGAGAATTTATGTTGTCATCGTATTTGCGTATATAATTTAATATTATAATAATATAACAAATAGTCTGAAACAATAGCCTTAAATGTTGTTTCTCCTTTCAGGTAAGGTTTGTTTATAGTACCTACAGTTTTGTAACTCATGCTTAATGTAAAATTTAATTAGATTTGTGTTAATAAAAATGTTCTCCTTTCAGAGCAACACATTTTGGTTTTTGTCTCTACGTTACAATCTTTATAAGAACATATTATACACATTTTATATAAATAAACATTAGGACAACCCAATGCTAACAAACATTCTAAATGTGAATGTGAGTATGATTGTTTGTTATTGATCTTTTATAGTAGTCAACCCATCATGATAGAATTTAGTATGGAGATATTCATTCATTAATTTAATCCCTTGCAGTATCATTACTAGCAAAACTTTGGTACTGAAATCATGTGTAAGATATTTGAGGATTCACTCTAATGACCAGTGATTTTTGAAACACGATTGCTTTTAGTTTGTTCAAAAAAAAATCCAAACTCGTCTCTCAAAATAAAATTAATCCTTAGTACGCCGTAAATACTGCACGGCAGGTTATGACTTTTTGATTGTTAGTAAAACAAGATGTTTTCTAAGGCCTGCTTCATTTATAAAATATATACATATTTGTTTTAGTTATACGATGAAAATACCTAAATACACGCGCGGTCTGACCAACCTATCTTGAGCCGTCGTGCTTCCTTCTTGTCCATATAGTTAGTTGTGTTAGTTCTCCTTCGGTCACCGGACGGGGAACTTGTGTCACTTGTGTTTACGCACGGCTCTGATTCTAGCCGCTCTCACGCACACATACAAATGCATAGAATACCTCAAATCGATTAGCGCAAGAAGCTCGGTGCAGCCTTAAGACACTTGAAAAGAACATAGGATGATTCGAAGTCGCGGGCAACAGTTAGTATTAAATAAGTAAATTGGTATTATTTGCTATTTAATAACCAAAACTATCGATATTATTTCACCAATAGTATCGATAATATGAGAGCGCAATAGTATTATCGATACTATCGATATTATTGCACACCGCGATTAGAATGATGGAAACGAGTCGCGCGACTGGTCGCTCGATTTAACGCGATAAATTGGATGCTGTTATGATAAAGATATGATTGAATGAGATTGAGATATAACTAAGGAGGCGATGAGTCGCAAGGAATGATATTTGAAGAGTGTTGACGGGTGATGGCGTGTCGTTCAGTTTTTGTAGTTATGAAATTAGACCACAATATTATGATGGTTTTTTAGGTTTGTAGGGTTCCGGAGCCAAAATGGCAAAACGGAACCCATAATATAGTTTCGCCATGTCTGTCTGCTAGAAAGCTGTATTTTGGGATGGATATATGAAGCAACCATGCAATATTTTAGTACATTCCGTACGCATAGGAAGTAGTTAAGCGATTCAAAAACTTTTCGCTATCGATTGACAAGCGTAAGTTATTCGTCGCTCGTTCTCGCAACATTTGGTTTAATATTAAACAAACACCGCCACAAGAACAATATTGAAATTAGTTTGAGAAGAAACAGCGGAGGCAGTGAGTGTGCGAGAGCACAGTTCTGCTTAATAATTACCATCATTAGGGTCCAATACCCAAAGGATGCCAAAGGGCTATTACTATGTATGTGAAAATAGACACACACTTCCACTCACATACGCACACACGTACTCATAATAAATTCATCCATTCATTCTTGCTAAGTCTCTTCTGGGGCTAAATTCAGGAACGGCCCAACAGCCAGCAACAGCAGGTTATTGCGAGCGGTAATTCAATCGTTTGCGAGAGGATACAGTTGAACTGCTACAGGAACGCCAAAAATCACTGTTTTGCGAGAGGTTTAGGCTGAGATTGGAGTGAGCCTTATTTATTTATTCATTGATTTATTTACAAAGCGAATTAACAGGAAAATAAGGCTCATCCCAAGCTCATCTCTTTCTTATCTTCTAGCAAACGATTGAATTACCGCTCGCAAACCGTGTTGGGCCGGTTCTGAATTTAGCCCCTGTATAAATTAAAAACCTTAATACTGTGGCTTTATGTAACCGGTAAATACTTGTATATTGTAATTTTTCCTATTGTCAATTATTGTAAGACCGAATCACGCCACCACGTGACAGGCATAGCCTAGTGTGTGGCCGCAGGCTAATCAGTGAATGTTATTGAGGTTTTCTTTTAAGAAACTGTTTTTATTTTATTTTAAAATTTCGTCCTCGAGTTGCGACGGGAATAAAGGGACATTACAGTTTTGTAGTTGGAATGGAGACCACGGACTGGCAAGCGCAGCGTGGGACGTCCACAAACGAGACGAACGGACGATTTGGTGAAGGCCGCAGGTTCAAGTTGGATGCAAGTCGCTACCAATCGTAATGATTGGGTATCAATGAGGGAGGCCTATGTCTAGCAGTGGACGTCCTGCGGCTGAAATGATGATGATGAAATGAAAAGCTAAGGCTGTGATCTCATAATAATTTATTATATCATAAATCATAACTGTTAATTCTCGTTTAACGAAAATAACATAAAACGTAACGAAACGAAACTAAATAAAATTATAATAATATATTTTGCTGTAAACTAGGAATATCCAAAAACTAATTCGCAGCAGACAGAGTCGCGGACAACAGCTAGTGTTTAATTTAAAATTATATAAAAATCTCGTGTCACAGTGTTTGTTATCGAACTCCTCCGAAACGGCTTGACCGATTTTTATTAAACTTTTTTGTCTATACTCGGTAGGTCTGAGAATAGGATCGTAGGCTATTTTTTATACCCCTATTCTTCGCGCGGACGGAGTCGCGGGCAACAGCTAGTACGTATATAAATATTTCCAAAAGATAATCAAGGCACTCTCTCGTTAGCTCTCGACTGCGCCGTTTGTGATGAAACTTTAATATTTGGTCCAGAAATTTAATTCCCGAAATCCAATAGGAGAATTAGCAAAGTTTGTAAATTGTTTCCGACTCGCCGACGCCGCGTTTATCTTATTTGTGTGTTGCGGCAATATCCGCTTTTAGGAAAGCGGAAAAATGGCTAAACTTCTACCTAACTTGAGGATCTTAAGAAACGAGCTTACTCTTTTCTCAAAGGGCCGGCAACGCAACCGTAACTCTACTTGTGTTATCCTGCCTGCTCTTTTGTCATCTATAGTCTAACCAAACCTAACCGCCCACTTTACATACATATTTCTAAGGAAGGAGGATTAGAATTGCCGCTGAGTATATAATATAAAAAAAAAATTCAAACCAGATGTGGCCCACGAATTCGTCTGCGAACAATTCGTTTATCGCTATTCCGCGGGAACAATGCAATTTTTGGGATAAAAGCTGTCCTATTACCTTCTCAGGGTCTAGAACTATCTTCATACCTACCAAGTTTCGTCTAAATCAGCTATGTAAGCGGTTATTGATTCGCACGATATTATAACCCATCAGCTGTTCCCCGCGCCTCTGTTTGCGAAGAATACGTTTGCCACTATCCAGCCGGAACTACCTATGTGATTTTCCGAGATAAAAAGTATTTTGTATGTTAATCCAGGCTATAAACTATCTGTATGCCAAAGTTCACCAGAATCCGTCAAACCGTTTTAGCGTGAAAGAGTAACAAATATCTATACATACATAAATCATATTATAGTAAGACGAGCTGTTTCCCGCGACTACGTCCGCAAAGAATAGGGTATATAAAATAGCTAAAACCTATTCTCAGACCTATCAAATACAGAAAAAAAATCGTAAAATTTTTACGTCAATCCGTTTCGGAAGGGTTCGATAACAAACACCGTGTCACGAGATTTTTACAAATAAGACTAGCTGTTGCCCACGACTCCTTCCGCGAAGAATACCCTATTCTTAGGTATTCTTATTCTCAGACCTACCAAAAAAAAAACGTAAAAATCGGTCAAGCTGTTTCGGAAGAGTTCGATAACAAACACCGTGACACGAGATTTTTATATAATAAGAAAAAAGATAGTAAGATAAGATTCTATATAAACTTCCGATGTTCTGAACCGTGGCTGTGCCCTGCAGTAGATATAAATAAATAAATAAAATATCACGGGACAATTCACACCAATTGACCTAGTCCCAAAGTAAGCTAGGAAAGCTTGTGTTATGGGTACTAGGCAACGGATAAACATACTTATGTAGATAGATACATACTTAAATACATATTAAACACCCAAGACCCGAGAACAAACATTCGTATTTTTCATACAAATATCTGCCCCGACACGGGAATCGAACCCGGGACCTCAAGCTTCATAGTCAGGTTCTCTAATCACTAGGCCATCTGGTATGGTATGGTATTGTCGTCTGGTATGATGTATTATTTATTTTTCACGACACTGCTCGAAAATGTGGCCATAGATAACCTAAATCCAGTACTCAAAACTGCCTATATATGTACATTTAACAGCTGACTCATTTATGGCGCACAAACACGACAACAAAGTTACACTAATCGAAAACAGGACGTATCAGTATACGTATTTCATTGTACGATACGACTTTTTGAAAGATAATTTCTGAATTTCATTCCTGGCGTGCTGAAACGACATTATTGGACCAATCAACAGTAATCGTCTGCTGCATGCGATGGATGGATGGATGAATGGATGGACGGACGGACGGACGGACGGACGGACGGACGGACGGACGGACGGACAGACGGACTGGATGGACGGATGGACGGGATGGACGGGATGGACAGAATGGACGGATGGACAGATGGACGGGATGGTCAGGATGGACGGATGGATGGATGGACGGGATGGATGGATGGACGGGATGGACGGGATGGACGGAATGGACGGATGGACGGGATGGATGGACGGATGGACGGATGGACGGATGGACGGAATGGACGGGATGGACGGGTTGGACGGGATAGACGGGTTGGACGGGATGGACGGGATGGACGGGATGGACGGGTTGGACGGGATGGACGGGATGGACGGGACGGATGGACGGATGGACGGGATGGACGGGATGGACGGAATGGACGGATGGACGGGATGGATGGACGGATGGACGGATGGACGGAATGGACGGGATGGACGGGATAGATGGGTTGGACGGGATGGACGGGATGGACGGGATGGACGGGATGGACGGGTTGGACGGGATGGACAGGATGGACGGGATGGACGGGACGGATGGACGGGATGGACGGAATGGACGGGATGGCCGGGTTGGACGGGATAGACGGGTTGGACGGGATGGACGGGATGGACGGGTTGGACGGGATGGACGGGACGGATGGACGGATGGACGGGATGGACGGGATGGACGAAATGGACGGATGGACGGGATGGATGGACGGATGGACGGATGGACGGAATGGACGGGATGGACGGGTTGGACGGGATAGACGGGTTGGACGGGATGGACGGGATGGACGGGACGGATGGACGGGATGGACGGAATGGACGGGATGGCCGGGTTGGACGGGATAGACGGGTTGGACGGGATGGACGGGATGGACGGGATGGACGGGTTGGCGGGATGGACAGCATGGACGGGATGGACGGGACAGATGGACGGATGGACGGGATGGACGGGATGGACGGAATGGACGGATGGACGGGATGGATGGACGGATGGACGGATGGACGGATGGACGGAATGGACGGGATGGACGGGTTGGACGGGATAGACGGGTTGGACGGGATGAACGGGATGGACGGGATGGACGGGATGGACGGGTTGGACGGGATGGACAGGATGGACGGGATGGACGGGACGGATGGACGGAATGGACGGGATGGCCGGAATGGACGGGATGGACGGGTTGGACGGGATGGACGGAATGGACGGATGGACGGGATGGATGGACGGAATGGACGGGATGGACGGGATGGATGGGATGGACAGAATGGACGGATGGGCAGATGGACGTGATGGACAGGATGGATGGGATGGACGGGATGGACGGGACGGATGGATGGATGGACGGGATGGACGGGATGGACGGGATGGATGGATGGACGGGATAGACGGGATAGATGGACGGATGGACGGATGGTCGGATGGACGGGATGGACGGGATGGACAGGTTGGACGGGATGGATGGATGGATGATTATGATGATGATGATGATAATGATTTCCTCGCATTAGTCGTGAAAAGCACAATGTTTAGTCTCGGCCAAAAGTGCAATAGATGGACTCGTACTTTCGAGGGCCTCCGCTACGCGTCGGCCCTCAAACAAACTCGTCCATCTATTGCTTACTTTCCAGCCTCTACAACAATGTACTATATCGTATGGCTTCTGGTTCTCTACTTAAACTAAATATTTAATAAACTAGATTTATGTATTTAGACTGAGATAATGATGATGAAATACAAAAATATCGGGTCAAACTTCTTAGTTCAATAGTGATCTGTCCCTTACTTAGGTATGTTCCGGTGCAGAGTATTTCGGAACTGTCATGACAATCCCCCCTAAGACCCAGTCACTTCCCGAAACGCCGGAATCAGGCGATTACAGCGCCCCTTGCATTTGCGTAGCGGTAATTACCCTCGGCTCATTTGCCTTACCTACTGTCTGATTATTACGAGTTCCTTTGAATTTGTGGGGAATAAACATAAGAATAAAAGGCATCGTTTGTAATTTACAGTTATTTTTGGCAGTTAAATTGAAATTCCGGGATGTCGTAAAGCCGCTTCCAACCGTAATGATTGGGTATCAATGAAGGAGGCTTACCTATGTCCAGCAGTTGGACGTCCTACGGCTGAAATGATGAATAATAGATAATGTTTTAAACTTGCGTCATTTTCACTCATAATTACTATTTCATAGTTTCGGCCACATTGCAGCACCGCAGCCGTGGTCACGTGTCGGCTGCTGCAATGTGGCCGAAACGTCGAGGTAAATATTATTAGCGTGATAAGTCCCGTTTAGTATAGTATGTAATTATGAAATGATGATGATGATGACATAGTTTTTTTCTAGAGTCAAAAGAATGTTTTATTATTTTTAGTTTGTTTTATCGAAGGTTATATGTATAGTGATAAAGTACATCACAATATCAAAATTATTTAAATTGTTGATAATTAATTTTACTGCAATAACCATAACAATGAAGTTGATTTTGCTCACCCGCAACCTTATGTAAAAAATGCGTGTTCATGCAGTTCCTCCACCCCTCCACACTGTATGAACACACAAATATCACACAAACCCAACTATCACCACAACCAAACTACTCTGACCCGTTTCGAACTCAACCAGAGCTCATCTCCAGAGTACGCACCCGTTCACTGTGCTACCAAATATATTTATAATAGTAATAGTTGTAGAAAGAAAATAAAAACATTTTATTTGTAACAACATAGTTAGCATACATAAAAAAAAAACAATAAAAGTAAAAATAAAACAATGATAATATAATATGGACCACAATGTGTCACAAAATGGACCAAAATCAGCAAAAAATTGCCAATGTTGCGAACGGCGCTGATCTTTTTTTGGGACCATTCTTTCTTTGGGACCATAGGACCTTTTAGGACTTTTTTAGTCAGTCAGATAGCATTATCTTATGCCTTGTTATGTAAATCTGGATCAATTAGGAGAGTGGTCCCGGGTCGCAATCCAGTTTGCGTCCTTTGTCCCGGAGCCAAAGTTGATTGCGAGCCCTTTGATAGCGTTTGATAAGTGTTTGAGGCAAGGGTTTCGTTGTGTTCTTAGTTATGGAGTTAAAAAGTCATTTTTGCTACGAAAATTTTAGGGGTGCCTGTAGTATCGCATAATTTTTATTGTTCTAAAATTTTTCGGCCGAGAATGTTTGGCAAACGTAATATTCCTAAAATAATTGTCTTGTGAATTATTTGGCCTATCTTTAAAATGGCTACAGTTTCAACTCTGCTACGACTGCTCGCCCGCCATGTCGAAGGGCAACCTCCCCGCACCGCCGCCGCAACCAGTGCAGAGGCTATTCGGCAACGGGTTTCAGGGGCCCATGGCCCTCCCCGTCATGTGCCTACGCGCCCTTCCTCGCGGGGACTTGTCTCCGAGAACGGCCGATGTTATGGCCACTACGGTGGCCAAAACACCGCACCCTTGACAGCCACCATGACCGTCCGTGTTGTCCTTAACAGGCCCGCCTCGCGCCGAAGCGCTGCCGCATCCCCTATTCACTCTGCTGGGTCACAGGGATATCGGGAGCGACCACACCTGGAAACCTCTTGGCCCCGCCGCAGGCCGGACACATTGCATGCAGTGAGGAGCCCCCACCACGACAAGGTGGGGTACCCATCGGGGGGAAGGTAGATGACTAGGGCCACACCTGCTAATTCGTGCCGAGGCATCGACTTCAAACAGTAGGAAGTTAGTTTTATGGTGTTTTGTAGTCGGTTCAATTTTTATTTTATAATTTTTTGCTTTTTAGTTTCTAGATGTTTTTAGAGTTGGTTTTATTTTTTATTTAAAAATTATTTTATTTTTAACTTTTTAGTGGTTTTTATATGTATTAAAATCTGTAAGTGAACAATAAATCACCCCTATTTTTACACGCTTTACATTAGCTTCACCTGTATGTTTGTATGTATGTTTGTATGTTTGTTTGTAACCGACTCCTTAGGGCGCGATTTTGACCCACTTCCCGGTTTCCGATTGAGCTGAAATTTTGCACATATGTGTAAATTGGATGACAATGCAATATTATTGTAACATGGAGCTGATCTGATGATGGAGCTGGATGGTGGCCATAGGAACTATGTAATAAAACAACACAATCCCGTCGAGTTTGGGCTCGTTTGATTCGTCTTGACGAGCACTTTGATCCCAGATGGTAACCAGGGTCTGATGATGGAGTTGGAAGATGGCCAAAGGCACTCCACAATAAAACGACACAACCCCATCGAGTTTGGGCTCGTTTGATTCGTCTTGACGAGCACTTTGATCCCATATGGTAACCATGGTCTGATGATGGAGCTGGAAGATGGCCAAAGGCACTCCACAATAAAACGACACAACCCCATCGAGTTTGGGCTCGTTTGATTCGTCTTGACGAGCACTTTGATCCCATATGGTAACCAGGGTCTGATGATGGAGCTGGAAGATGGCCAAAGGCACTCCACAATAAAACGAAACAACCCCATCGAGTTTGGGCTCGTTTGATTCGTCTTGACGAGCACTTTGATCCCAGATGGTAACCAGGGTCTGATGATGGAATTGGAAGATGGCCAAAGGCACTCCACAATAAAACGACACAACCCCATCGAGTTTGGGCTCGTTTGATTCGTTTTGACGAGTACTTTGGTCCTAGATGGTAACAAGAGTCTGATGATGGAGCTGGAAGGGGGGTAGGTGGCGGGTTGGGGGGGGAATGGGGTATGGGGTAAGGGGGTCGGGGGTTTAGAGGGTTGGGGGTTAGGGTGTGGCGGTTGGGGTTAGGGGATGGGGGGGGTTTACGGGAAATAGGGTGGGGGTGTTGGGGGTTCGGGGGTAAGTGATTTTGGGGGGTTGTGGGAAATGGGGAGGGGGTAAGAGGCCTAGATGGTAACAAGGGTTAGATGATGGAACTGGAAGGGGGGCGGTAGGTGGCGGGGTGGGGGGTGTGGGAGAAGTGGGGTGGGGGGGCAGGTGGCGGGTGGGGGGAGGGAGGGTTTCCGGGGGTATGAGGGTTCGGTGTTAGGGGGGTTGGGTTTAGGTGGTTCGGGGGTTTGTAAAATGAGGAGGGGGTAAGGGTGTGGGGTTTGGGGGGGTTTGGGGAAATGGGGTGGGGGATGTTGGGGGGTTGGGTTTAGGGGGTTTGGGGGTTGTAGGTGAGGGGGTAAAGTTAGAAAGAAAAAAATGCAAGTAAAAAATAGAAAATAAATAATAGTTAAAAAAAACTAAAAAACACGCTTTAAAAAATAAAAAATAAATTTTAATAAATTTCAAGTCACTATTCTTATAGTGCAGTAAATAATCTTAATAAGCAATTATTATATCTTTATATCCAGATCAAAATTTGTAAACAATTCCAAATATTGATAAAATAAATAATAATAGTTTAAAATATTTTATTGTAAAAAAAGCGTGGGGTGCATGGTGTCAATTGTCAAGGATTATCATTTTGATAACATCTTAAAAAGCACCCCACGCTTTTTTTACAATAAAATATTTTAAACTATTATTATTTATTTTATCAATATTTAGAATTGCTTACAAATTTTGATCTGGATATAACAATATAATAATTGCTTATTAAGATTTTTTACTGCACTATAAGAATAGTGAATTGAAATTTATTAAAATTTTTTTTTTTTTTTAAAGCGTGTTTTTTAGTTTTTTTAAACTATTATTTATTCACTCTTAGGGTAAGCATTTTTTTCAAAGTTTATATGGGAACCAACTTTGGGGTCCTTTCTAATAAAAAATAATTATTAAAATCGGACTAATCTGTAAAAATATGCGTGGTCATACATAAAAAAATATATAAACGCGTCGACTTGAGAAACTCCTCCGTTTTTTCGTCGCTTGAAAAACATAGCTTAGTTGAACCAGTTTCCACCAGTGCTGCTGTGGTATGTGGACCAATGAATATGTTTGTTCGATATCAAACGTATCCATAGGAACGTAGCGTAACATAGCACATTATACGATCCGCTTTACCTCAAGCGCATAAACTTATTTCAAAACACTATTGTCAACAGCACTCGACGGGAACTTACCTCCGTCCCAACAAAGCCATCTTCCACATCTGTCCCAGTCACCCTTTCATATCGATATCGATGTCGGTATCTCGATATCGACGTCGACAGCCGTAGCAGCAATTATTCAGAGCACAATACCCGCTCAGTAATCGAACATCGGTCGGGATGGGATTGTTCGCATTGTGCGGGATTTTTAAGACGTTTGATGGTCTGGCTTTTAAAGCTTTTTAGGAATGGAGCGAGGAATGAAAGCAGGAAAATAATGATAATTTTAGGTCGGGACAGCTGCATGAATGTGCAAATTAAATGAACTAGCTTTTGCGCTTCGTTTTATCGAAATTAAGTCAGTTTGAAAAGGAAAATTTACATACGTAACCATCATTATTTCAGCCGTAGGACCTCTACTGCTAGATATAGGTCTGCCACATTGATACCCTATCGTAACGATTGGAAGCGGCTTGCATCAACCGTGAACTTGCGTTCTTCACCAAATCGTCCGTCCATCTCGTTGGTGGATGAGCCACGCTGCGCTACTTTACTATTACCAAGGATGATAATAGACTAGATTGGCAGTCGCCATAGTACGGATCGGCCGCGGTTTTTGTAGTTCGATTATTAAATCTAGATGGCGCTAAAATATAGCCAGAGGCTTTGAAGGCAAAACAATAAGACTACAGATGTTTCATATTACTACAAATGTATAATTTATTGCATAATAATACATTTGCAGTGATATGAAATATCTGTAGTTCAAAGCCTCTGGCTATATTTCAGCGCAATCTAGATTTAATAATCGAACTACAGAAACCGCGGCCGATCCATACTATGGCGACTGTAAAACCAGTCATATCATCCTTGCTATTACATACTTTTATACTTTAGAGGTATGCAATTAAATAACATAGTAGATCTGTTTTGAAAAATAAATAGCATGTTTAGTTTCTTGTCGGAATCTTTTCAACAGGGTTTTTCTGAACCGGTGATAGATTCTTCAACATAAATTAGTACAGACATTTTTGACCTTAATTTTGAAAAGTCAATGAACTGAGGCAACCTGAAAGCCGAAAAAATTGGAGCTCTGATTTTAAGCCTGTTCTTGTCCCACAGCGTGAAGAACTAATTCAAGAACCAGTTAAGCGCTTAAGAATCAGAAATCTACACTAATATTATAAAGTGGAATGATTTGTATTTTTGTATGTAACGAATAAATTTAAAAACTACTGGACTGATTTCAAAAATTCTTTTGCCGTTAGAAAGCTACATTATCACTGAGTGACATAGGCTACTTTTTATCGCGGGAAAATACCTTTTCCTACGGGAAAAATAATTTATCGCGGGCAAAGCTGCGGACGCAAGGCTAGTATGAGATAAAATGATAAACCAAAGAGTATAATTAAACAGCTCAAGTCGTCAGTCCGAGTCTAATATATACTACTAGCTTTTGCCCGCGACTTCGTCCGCGTAGAATTCCAATTTGTGGTAAAGCTTCTTCATCTCTTTCATTGTATAAAACAAAAATCCGGCAACGGCAACATCCATCATTATTATCATTTCATCATTTCATCATCCAGCAAGCCTTTGACAAAGTTTGGCACACAGGTTTGCTGTACAAGTTGAAAACTGGACTGCCCAACTCATACTATATGGTACTAAAATCATACCTATTAGGCAGAAAATTTCAAGTCAAATTTGGCGGAGAAACTTCAAACCTGTATGACGTCAAAGCATCAGTCCCACAAGGATCTGTTCTCGGTCCGGTGTTGTACTCAATCTACACAGCAGACTTGCCGGTCTCTGAAGGGGTGGTTACAGCAACCTATGCAGATGATACTGCCTGTCTTGCTAGTGATAAGATGCCTGGAGCCGCCTCACGGAAGCTGCAGGTTCACCTTCATAAAATAGACCAATGGCTTGAAAGGTGGAGGATAGGAGCCAGTGTCAATAAATCAGTACAAATAACTTTTACCCTCCGTAAAGGTGATTGTCCTCCAGTGTCAATGCAAGGAGAACCACTCTCAAGTGAACCTACTGTAAAATACTTAGGCCTCCACCTGGATAGAAGATTGACATGGAAAAATCACATAATGATGAATAGAAAGGAAGCAGATATCAGATCTAAGAATCTACAGTGGCTCATAGGACAAAGATCTACCTTAACTCTTAACAACAAACTACTGATATACAAGACTGTTATAAAGCCAGTTGGACATACGGAATCCAGCTGTGGGGATCAGCTAGCAACTCCAACTTGGAAATATTACAAAGATTCCAAAACAAAATATTGAGACAAATCACATGTGCCCCGTGGTTTGCAAGGAATGATGAGCTGCATGAGTACACTGAACTACCTACTATAAAGCAAGAAGTGAATAGATACTGCAGTAGCTATAAGAACAGATTACGAAGACACTCCAATAAACTGGCCAGGGACCTTCTGAGCGAAAACGAATATACTCCAAGATTGAAAAGATGGCAGATACTAGAGCTAGACCAGAGAGACTAAGCCTTACATAAATTGGCGAAGGTGTTCAATGGAACCCTCCCAAAGAAACTTCAAATATAATTGATGATAACTATCTGATTATGGCCAGAGTGGCCGATTGCAGATTTATTTAAAAAAAAATATTCATCATCATCAGTATCAGTTAGTGAATATTATAAATCCCGTTTACTCTCTATCCCGTGGGAATTTTAACAAATTTGTCCTTATTCTATGCAAAAATTTTCGCTTATTTTTATCCCGCGGGAATTTTGCTTTTTCACGGAGAAAAGTAGTCTATGTAAATAATGGTTGGTGAGCTTCCTATTGGTAAAAGAAATTTTCAAATTAGCCCTCAAGTGATATTCACTTCTTTCTATCCCACGGAAATTTTGCATTTTACCGAATAAATAGTAGGTAGCCTAGCCTATACCAATAAAGGATAGTGTAGCTTTCTATTGGTCATTTTTTTAAAACTCAGCCCCGAAGTTAAATTTACTATTTTCTATACCGCGGGAATTCTGCATTTACCCGGAAAATAGCATCCTATGTTAATCAAGGACAGTGTATCTTTTCTAATGGTGAAAGACCTTTTAAAATGAGCTTCGAAGATGAATATTTTTTCTATCCCTTGGGAATTTTGCGTTTTCCCGGAAAAAAGTAGCCTATGTAAATAAAGGATAGTGTAACTTTTTACTAGTCAAAGATTTTTTTTAATCGGCTCGGAAGTTTCAGAGATGTAGTTACGGAGATAGGATTCAGTTGATTTGAGTATATAAATCCTGATTTATCCTTATCCCTTGGGAATTTTCATAATTATTGAACCTATACCACCTAATAGCTTTATACCTATTCTAATAGTCTACTTGCATGCCCAATTTAAACAGTTTAGTAATCTTCGTTATGGGGATAGGGTCACTCTCGATTGATGAAATATATACATCCCGTATATTCCTTATCCCGTGGGAATTCCGGAAAATTCTTTCTTATCGGATGCCTACGTCATACAAAGAACACATCCTCCAAGTTCCAGGTCTCTACATACAGCGGTTTAGGCTGTGCGTTAATCCGCCAGTCAGTCATTTAGGACTTTAGGACAAAGCATTTTATATGTAGTTGCATTGCACCAAGCTTTTACGCGAGTTCAACAATGATGTTTGAATACTCAATTCGATTTTATTCGAAAAAGGTTGAACTCACATAAAAACTTCATCATCATCATCATCATTTCAGCCATAGGACGTCCACTGCTGGACATAGGCCTCCCTCATTGACGCCCAATCATTACGGTTGGAAGCGTCTTGCGTCCACCCTGAACCTGCGGCCTTCACCAAAACGTCCGTCCATCTCGTTGGTGGACGTCCCACGCTGCGCTTGTAAAAGCAAAATACATATATTAAGTTATTATCAGAGATCAGATCAGGAAGTGGTTGACAAACGTAGACAAATGGTTTGCCAAATTTGAAGTTTCGTTTCGTTCGCATTGTGTCACAATAAAATGTAATTTAAATCAAAAGCACTAAGGAGTATTGATATCAACTTCGAAGCAAATCACCCCCAGAATAACTTTCTACTCCTTTTTAACCCCGTCAAGGGATGAATTTCAATAAAATACGAAACACGTCTTCCATTAATTCTGTTAAAGAATGTTTATGCAAAATTTGAAGTAGATTGGACCAAGGAATCACGTTGTCCCATACAAACTTTGCCCCCCTTTTTTACCCCCTTAGGAGTAGAACTACGAAAAATCCTTTCTTATCGGATGCCTACGTCATACAAAGAACACACCCTCCAAGTTTCAGGTCTCTACGATCAGCGGTTTAGGCTGTGCGTTGATCCGTCAGTCAGTCAAGACAAAGGATTTTATATGTATAGATAATAGCCGAAGCTGCGGGTAATAAAAGCTAGTTGTTAATAGATTCACTGACCTCTTTACCGTTTAAATGATTCCTAAACTGAATTTAGCTAGAGTTTGCGTTAAAACGGTAATCCAAAAAAAATTCAAATATCACTTTCTATGTTAAATGGTCACAAAATATCTCCATACCTTTCATCCAAACTGGTTTAGCGGTTCAAATGTGATAATGACAGACAGGCAGTTTCTATAAACAGGAAAATATATCTAGTCCTCCACATCGATTTCGACGATCTCCAATCATAATACAGAATGGTTAGTTACACCCAGTACTTATAAGAATAGAACCTCCTAATGTTAGCTCTGCAAGCGATCCCTGAATATATTATTCCCTGATTCGAGCGAGTTCTTTCGTCGCGACAATCTTTCAGCGGGAGCATGATTCAATTGAATCTGGAATGCAGATTGAACAAGAACGGTTGCATCACTTGTATTCATCGTAGAACCTTTTCGCGTTGAGTAGCTCCACATGCGGCAGATTTAAGAACTATTCAAAATAATTAGTCTTCTATTCATTAGAATTTAAACTTCATTTATGTGCAGAAACGCTTAAATAAGCTTGGGTGCGGTCGACGCAGAAGTACTTAAAAATAAACATGAACTTACGCGATTGAAAATATGGTAGTGTTAAGATTTTTATAAGCATCTAGATAGATAGTTGACGAGACCACAGGACTTAGAATGCGTCCAAATTTAAGAGACCACAAAAGATGAACAATTTTACTATCTTCAGAGCTGTAAAAGCCCTGGTGGTTAAACCTAAGGCCTCTCAAGCAGAGGGTCGTGGGTTCAAATCCCGGTTCGCACCTCTGAGTTTTTCGGAATTTATGTGCGAAATTACATTTGAAATTTACCATGAGCTTTACGGTGAAGAAAAACATCACGAGGAAACCTGCAAACACCTGCGAAGAAATTCAACAGTGTGGTGTAGTTCCCAATCCACACTAGGCCCGAGTGGGAACTACGCCTCAACCCCTCTCATTCAGAGAGGAGGCGTGTGCCCTGCAGTGGGACGTATATAGGCTGGGATAATGAGAGATCTAAATAATAAAAATCGTGGTTTGACTAAATTATGACCTCACATTGAAAAACTAAATGACATTTGGGTTTTTTTTAGCTTTTAACTCCTCACCTGCACACACTAGATAGTGTAGACGTAGAGCTCTCAATCCCCATTGGCATCGAGAACCACAGCCCAAACCCTCTCGTTTTAAAAAGATAACGAGGGCTCAAAATATCTCAACAATGAAGCATCTGTTTGTTCACCTCTGCGCTGTGCAGCCATGCAACGGTGGCCTGATATTACCCGCCGTGATTTAAGTGATTCCGTCGCAGTTTCATTAGAGAAGTGGCGGCCATCTTTGATTCGAATAGAGCCCTATCAGGAGTAGCAGGACGGCTAATTTCGCTGAGAGTTTTGAACTTTTGAATTCTCACGTGCAGATGAATTTGACTAAAATGTGAGGTTTACTAATGTTTCTCTACTATATTTTTCCCAAATGATTCTTTGCCAAATGTTTCATTGGGCAACTGTTTATTTTTTCTGAAACTGTAAACTTTTCAGTTTCAGTTCGGTTGAGGATACCTTGGACGGCCAAGCGAACAAATGTGTCGATCCTCTCACAGCTTAAGATAAAAACCCGTCTGTCCACGGTATGCCACCAACGAATTCTCTCGTATTTTGGCCACATAATGCGAAGGGGTAATGAGAGCCCGGAGAAATTGATCGTAGTTGGGAACACAAATGGCAAGCGAGCCCGGGGCGATCTCCTACCAGATGGACCGACCAAATAAAAGACTCCAGGTCTCCGAGGTTTAGCTCCGTCGCCAGGGCCGCGATGGACAGAAGCCTATGGAAACAAATAATTCACTCCAAGTAGTGTGGACCACTTGTTGATGACCACGATCCTCGGTCATGAGGGAACGACTGGAGAGAGAGAAACTTTTCAGGATTGTTTTAAACCTAACCTAACATACAGGATAAGTCCTGAAATATATCCTGAATAGTTTACAGCTTCATAAAAAATAAACAGTTGGGAAATTAATCAGGTTGGGAAATTGATTCTCGGCGAAATGGTAGTACTTACCCCAAAATGAAATCGTTTGTTTCGGCACCCAGATTTAAAGATTGTCTGAGAGATTCACAGTTTATAGAGTTGGTTTAGGATATTACGTACGTTACAAACACATACACTTTATTAAACACCAAAAACAAAACAGTGACAATCATTATAAAAATGAAAATTTGACAGTTGATAGGTGGTCTTATCGCTCAAAAGTGATCTCTTCCAGACAACCAATTATGTACAGATTAACAATGGTAATGAATAGGTTAATGTAGGTTACGTAATATTTTAAATTTACATCCAAAATACCACAATGCCTCAGGACTAGTTTAGTAGGTTTTTGACTAGTGCTTATTGCCAGTAATGACATACGGAATACTGGTAGACGCAATGTAGGTAGGCCTACAACGAGGTGGAGTGACGACCTGGTTAAGGTTGTGGGAACGCGTTGGATGCGGGTGGCGCAAGAGCGATAGAAACAAAGATACTGACGTTGCTCGGAGATTTGTCAGACTTAAAAGTCAGTGGGCAGGGTACATTGCTCGTAGAATTGACGGCCGATGGGGCAGTAATTAAACTTGGGACACTTTTTTCTTCTATTAGGATCGAAAAAGCTCGCGATTCTGAGCAGAAATCACATACAATTAATACAAATAAAATTTAGTCCGTACAATAAAGAGACATACATACGAATTATGCATTGGGGTCTTTCATATAACTAAATTTCTTCATAAAATAAATGGTTAATGCGAACGAAGCCGTGAGTATACGCGAGTTATCTAAAAAATAGCAAATAAACACGACGAAATAACGGAAAGCGGAGCACAAGAGCAATACAATAACGTCGTTTTGTTGCTTTGATTCCTTACCCGGGACATTTGATTTGTCCGCGACAAACTAAATATATCCCGGGAAATAAAAATAATGAGAGCAGTTGCAAAAATCCCGGTGCTCCGGAGCGGGATGACTCGGTTCTTATTTGAGGAAGTTATTTTCATTTTATTAGGTACACGTTTTGTTTTGTTCGTTTTTATGATTCCTTTATCAAATAACAAAAGACTGCCGCTGTTTCATGTATTTCTTTACTCTTTTATAGAACTAGAAAACTAAGATTTGGTATCACCATCTTCATTTCAGCCGGGAGACGTCAATTTCTTTACATAATACTTCTCCTAAGGATCGTCAAACAGATCGGTCTTGTGCTTCGCATCCAACGAGTTCCCACAACCATATCCAGATTGTCGCTCCAACTTTATGAAGGCCTACCTACACTGCGACCTTCGTCTTCCGAACTTAAACAATTACTTTGCTCAGCCGCGACCTTTTTTTTTGCGGTCGCGGAAGAACAAAGATTGTTTCAGTTCATTAATATGGACGCAAAGTAACGCCTGATTCAAAGTCAAAGTCAAAGTCAAAATTCTTTATTTAATTTAGGCATCAATTGATACTCCTATGAACGTCGAAGAATCTACCACCGGTTCGGAAAAAACCCTGTTGAGAAGAAACCGGCAAGAAACTCAACAAGGTATATTTTTTTCAATCAGATCTACATTGTTATTAAATTACATACATCTAAAGTATTTAGTACAATTAAATTTTTTAACACAGTAGATACGCTATTTGAGACTAGGGATCGCCAATGCGGATCGGAATTATTTCCAAACATCCCTGTCCATGATATAGTCATTAATTTTATAGTACGCCTTAGATATTAATGTCTTCTTCACAATGGATTTGAATTTTGTATCAGTTTGTTCGGTTATTGTTTTCGGAATTTTGTTATAAAAACGTATGCATCTTCCCAGAAACGACTTTTTAGTTTTAGCTAGTCTGTAAGATGGAACTTTAAGCTTCCCTGTGTTTCTAGTAGCCTTTGGCTTATCGACGATTCAATAAATTAAATAAATATAAATATAAGTAAGTTAGTAAGTAAGTAAGTAACTTTATTTTGCATAAAATGTGGTGTATAAAAAGGTCTTTCACATGAGTAGTTTCACACATCACTCCAGCATCTGGCAGGCAAAAATAAAACTTTGTTTGGCATTAAGTTGACATTTAGGCACCCAAACAATAAAATTAAAATCACAAAATAAACAATTATGCAAATTATAGGCATGTTAACAATAACAGCATCACAAAAAAAAGGAACAATCTAAATGTACCATGTCAGAACAAAACCATTATTAAATTAAAATGAAAATGAGTATGCATGCAAATCTTAAGAGCTAAAAAATTAAATGTCCCAATAATATAATCAAATTTCAGAAAATAAAATAATACATAACAATAAAAATAAAAAATCACAGTCAGTGATGCTTTAAATACCTACTTCAAATAGACAAATATTCGTCAACCGAGTAGAAAGAATTCTGCAGTAACCATGTCTTAAGTTTAATTTTAAACATATTCAGAGGTAAGTTATTTATTTGATCATCCAAACTATTATAAATTTTAACTGACATGCAATACGCATTCCTACCATATAGTTTTGTCCTCTTAGCTGGTACTACTAGCCTATTTGGATATCTTGTATTAAATTTACAAGTATCCTTACATGTTTTAAATAAGTGCGGATTACCTTTAACAAACACGCACACCTCATAAATGTAAATACATGGAACGGTCATCATATTTAAATCTTTAAACAATGGTCTGCAAGAAGTAAAAATGTCCACGTTACATATTGCTCTGACGCATTGCTTTTGCGCCACCAGTGCCCGTTTTGCATGACAGGAATTTCCCCACAGCAGAATACCATAGCTAAGAAGAGAATATACGTAGCCGTAATAGGCTTGTCTGGCAGCTGCTTTGCTACAAATTTTTGTAAGACGCCATAGTGGGTACACAAATGAATTTATTTTATTACATAATTTGTCAATGTGATGGTTCCACGAGCATTTATGATCTAAAACAATACCCAAAAACTTGGTTTCATTCGTTTGACCAATAACAATGTCATCAAAAGTAACATACAAGGAAGGTTTGGTACCATTTTTATTTATGAATTGCATAATTGTTGTTTTATTCTTGTTTGCGTTAAGGTTATTGACGTGTAACCATTTCATAATTCTCTCAATTGTATTATTTATAGTAGTATTGTAAGTTTCGATATCTCGACACGGTACAACGATAGATAAATCGTCTGCGAATAGGGTACAGTCAAATTCGGTAGCATCCGGAAGGTCATTTATGTAGAGCAAAAACAGTAAGGGCCCCAAGATACTACCCTGGGGCACACCCATAAATATCACGATACTACCATGGGGCATAAATATAAATATCACGAGACAATTCACACCAATTGACCTAGTCCCAAAGTAAGCTAGGAAAGCTTGTGTTATGGGTACTAGGCAACGGATAATACTTATGTAGATAGATACATACATAAATACATATTAAACTCCCAAGACCCGAGAACAAACATTCGTATTTTTCATACAAATATCTGCACCGACACGGGAATTGAACCCGGGACCTCAAGCTTCATAGTCAGGTTCTCTAACCACTAGGCTATCTGGTCGTCCTACTACCAACCGTCGTAATTACTTCGTCTTCCTGTCCGTGGACGCCACTCGAAAACCTTTTGGCCCCATCAGCCATCAGTTCTTCAAGCGAGATGTGCCCGCTTGTTGAACCGTATGTCCCGTCCCAGGTAGATATACTTAGTCATCAAAAACTTCGAGCAAAGAATATCTGATTATAACAGGAGTTGGTACAACATGGGCATTTGACATGACCTTCGTCTTGTCCATGTTCATTTTAAAATCAACTCGCTCGAAGAGTTTTCCGAGGTCAGCTCGCTTATTGTTGGTATTGGTATGTGGTTGTATGTAAGCAACTTATACATCATCATCAACAAAATTTAAAAGTTGCACTGTTGTCGATGGGCTAATTTGCTGCAAGGGGGCTAGCGCGTAATTCACGCTTGGCTTCCCGTTTCATCCAACCTTAAAAAGAACCAGGGATTGGTTCAAAGCATTGGGGCATCTCAACTAGGTCCTAATACGTAATATACCCGTGCTCCTTTTAGTAGTTGTTGAGAAATATTGAAGTGAAACTTCTAATGCGACTGCCTTTTTCATTTCCATTCCACATTACGAAGTTTCACTTCTTCCGCACGGAGGAGCTGCACGCACGATTTTTCTACTGGCTGTTAAGATCCTACCCCTTTTATATCATAAAGCGATGAAACGACTTTTATTTCGATGGTTGAGAATATTTCAATTGAAACTCGGCAAAATAATCTATTCTAGAACGTGTATCGTAAAAGATTACAATATTTCCCCGATATTGACGTTATGCTTAGGTTTCTGTATCGAAAGAGGTATCAGAAATACCTGGGGAGCCTTTTTTATTGTTAGGAACAAATGTGTAGGTACTAGATACACGTATATTCGAGTCATATTAATGTACGAGTTTGGGTTGAATAATCGGATTGCTTTTGGAGACTTACCTTTTTTCTACCGAAGCCGACCAATAGGCATGCTATTCAAAATAAATATTTGTTTATTTCATTCAGTTTTTAAACCATGGTCGTATCAATAGATGTCATCATCATCATCATCATTATTCTAGCCTTTAAACGTCCCACAGAGCATACACCTTCGCTCAGAGAATGATGGGATGGGTCAAAGTACGCCCACTTTACAGTAGAGTCGAGAAATTTAATTTCCAACCCACCTTAGATTGAATATCGTACAGCAAACTGTCACCATTAAGAGCTAGCTACGATGTCGCTTTGGCGTGTTGCATTTGACATTTCGATTTCGACCTTAATGCATTGCAAATGTTTAACGACATTTTTTCGTAATGTTTTAATAGCTAGGGAGTTAAGTACCTACAAGCATTTTAAGATTCACTCTAATTATTCCTACTGGCTCACATTTTAGCACTCATTTGATGTATATTATTAAATATAAATTTCTTTAAATTCTTTATATTAAAATAAAAGTGTACTCGAACTTACCCACAGATCTGAAAAAAAAGTGTGAAGGGTTGGACTGAAAACCAGCGCTGTGTGCGTGCGCACTTCCGTCGGCATGCATCCACAGCTCACGCTGAGCCTAATCCATTTAACACGCTTAGTTATAGGTTCAATGTAGAAAATAATATTGAATCTTTTTTTTTTCTAAGAGTGTTAATAAAATTCTATTCTATTCTATTCTATTTAAATTTCTTGACATGTATAAAGTTTGAATATGGAGCGGTAAAAGGCGACGTATAATTTCACGTATGAATTTCTCGAGGTGGTGGTGGCTTAATTCGCGATTATACGTTACGTAAACTCCTTAAACCTATCCCAACGGACACAAGGTTTAGAGTGTATGCTAAAATCTCTGGGATTTACTGCTCGGACAGGGGGCCCACCTGGTCTGGAGGCTTAAAGTGACAGCTTTGGAGACGGATGTGGAGGCTGGGCGGGAATTGGTTTAATGGTCGGTTATCTTTGACGTAAATTTATAGCTGTGGTGCCTAGTGGTTTCACCTATTAATGATCGCTCAAGCAGAGGGTCGTGGGTTCAAATTCGGGCTAGCACCTTTGAGTTTTTCAACCGACGAAAACAAAAGGAGGAGGTTGTCAATTCGACGTGTATGTTTTTTTATGTATGATCACGCATAACTTTTTACAGAGTAGTCCGATTTTGATGATTCTTTTTTTATTGAAAAGCGTATACCCCGAGGGTGGTCCCATTTAAGTCTGGAAACAATATTCCTACCCTAAGGGTAGAAAAACAGGGGATGATTGATTGTTCAGTTACTGATTGTACTATATGACCACGCATAACTTATTACAGAGTAGTCGGATTTTGATGATTTTTTTTTTATTGGAAAGCGTATACCCCAAGGGTGGTCCTATTTAAATTTGGAAATAATATTCCTACCCTAAAGGTAGAAAAACAGGGGATGATTGACTAACTTTTTACAGAGTAGTCTGATTTTCATAATTCTTTTTTTTTTTGGGTAGATAGGGTATACCTTGAAGTTGGTATTATAAATTTGGAAAAAAAATAACCCCAAGGATGGAAAAAAAGTATAAAATAAAAAATTTTTGACAAAAAATTAAACCGCCGAAAAAACTGAAAAGCAAAAAATAATACCTTTTTTGTTTGACCTTAATCTAGGTACCAGTTTTAAGTCGCTGCCTCAGCACGAGCCAGAAGGAGTGATAGAAGCCAATCAGGTAGACGATTATAGGTCCACTCCTCCTGGCTAAGTGCTGAGGCACCGACTTCAAACTGGTACCTAGATTAAGGTCAAACAAAAAAGGTATTATTTTTTGCTTTTCAGTTTTTTCGGCGGTTTAATTTTTTGTTAAAAAGTTTTTTCAGAAATTATGTACGAAAATACATTTGTAAATGAACTGAATTAATTAATTTGCTCACCCGCCACTTGCCCGCGACCTTTATGACCTAAAAAAATATACGGAACGAGTCTCAGTAATAGGGTCTCGTTAGCATTTAGGTATGGAACCCTATAAAATCGGCTTAGTACTAGTCAAACTCGCGCACCGAGGGTTCCGTACAAATTTTTAGGTATGCCAAAATATACGCCGTAAACAGCCGTAACTATAATAATCCAGTGTTAGCAGAACCCTGCTTCTAAGTAAAATGTACGCAGTGTGAGATCATTACTGGTTTTTCAGAACCCCCCTTAATATTTAATATAATTACATTTTCACCTCAGCACCTCAAACGGGCAGGTTTTGCTACTAAAAAACAGTCAGCAAAATCCGATTTTGCTCACTGCGTGAGACAAAGTAGCTTTTTAATTATTTTTTTTAAAAGTCAAAGACAATGATGGGTCTGCTTACTGAATTCGAAAGATTTGAACTTCAGTTTGATCTGTCACTTTCATTTCGATACGAAAAGAGCGAGAGATAAGATCAAATCGATTCGAATTTCGATTTCAAATTCTATCCTAGTAGACCTAAAAATAAACGAACGATTGAACGTTCGGATACTCATAATAAGTTCTTAACCTTAAAATTGTAATTCGTCTGTTAAGGTTTTAAATTAAATTATTGTAGGTACTTTTTTAATAATTGGATTATATTTTTATATAATCAAATTAATAGTAAAAATGTTGTTGAAAACAAAGTTTAAACATGTATCTATATAATTATTAATAATTTTAACAATCTTGAACGTTGTGGTAAATACAGCGGATGCAGCATCGGAACGCAGCGGGTGTAGTATCGGAACGCATCTTTAAAAAAATAGCGGGATTCAAATTTTAATTCTTTTGTTCTGTTTCTCTAGCTACAGAGTTCGATATCTATGAGTTTGGTACACGATCAGAGGCAATTTGGAAATGATTAGAATAGTAATAAGTACTTATTTAATACATTTTTGAATATGATATGAGTGAATTGAGTGAGTCCAGTGACTAAGTCAACAATTGAACACCAGACGAATTAATGGAGTAATACATAATGCAGAGTAAGTTTCTTACTTGAAAAGTCTCGCGAAAAATATTTAAAAGCTTATGATATTTTTAAACAATGCAAACACTTTTTCGGAGACTGTACCTATTGTTAGGTATATATATAATATGAAGTATTTACTCAATGTTGAAAACCACAACAAAGACAAAAAGACGACTTCATATACCTTTAATAATTTATTATGTTCTCGCTGCTGAGGTGAAAAGTTGTATGTGTCACACGAGACCAAAGTTTTTTGCATCTCGTGTATTTGAATCACTCGCGCACTCAGGATTCTAACTTAGAATCACTCGCTAAACGCTCGTGATTCAATTATAGAATCCTTCGCTAACTCGTGATTCAAAATCAGCACTCGCAGTAAAAAACAACTTTGCTCTCTTGTTGCACATATAACTATTTTACTATTTGTTGTTATACTTGCCATAATAATACATAATCGCAAAAAATTTTAAGTGTCTAGTGTACGCCATTATAAAGATCGAGTTAAAAATGCTGAAAAAAACGTTTCTTGTATGACGACCGCCTTTAATTTTCAAATTTATTTTATTTTTAGTATTTGTTGGTAAATCGGCAACAGAAATACATAATCTGTGAAAATTTCAACTGTCTAGCTATCACGGTTCATGAGATACAGCCTGGCTGGTGACAGACGGACAGACGGACGGACGGACAGGAAAGTCTCAATAATAGGGTCCCGTTTTTACTCTTTGGGTACGGAACCCTAAGAATGAAATAGGAATTTCACCATCAACAATCCTCAACCCGACTCCAATCAATACCCAATGGCACCCATTGCCCCTCACAAATCATAATTACCCTTCGAGTCACCCCGTAATTATCTTCACGGTCCATTTGCTTCATTAGCGGAACCCTGCCATTGTGGAAGGGCCCGCTGGCGTGATGCACGCGATTTGTTACGGGTCCGCCGCCTTAATGGCATCGGGTGAACTCGAAGGATTTGCCTCAAGACTTATCGCAGAGTAAGTGTTAAAACCATAGAACTACAGGCCAAATAAGTAACAGGTTTCAAGGGTGTAATCGATAAGTGTGTCCAGGCGATTATTCCGTTACTATTGCAGATATAAAAAAACTGTGAACTGATATCGAAAGTACGTTAACTAATGAGTAAAATGACATCATTGACTTTTTACGTACGTATGTGCAAAACGTTGAAAGTTGGAATGATTAACATTCAAACTGTACATTCCTGAAAAATAACGATACGCAAAATGTACAATAATAAAGTAAATCTGTTTGGGTACACTCGCCATTCTCGGTTATGTTATGTTATGTCTATGTACAGTCAAGTGTAAAAATATGGGTGCACACAACTTGCTCATGAATATGTCCCATTAGCTCTTATGTCGTCGAATTAAGGTATAGGTATATAACGATGGGAGGATTAAATCGATACTTATTTTTGCACTTGACCGTACCTTTATTCGTGTACTATTATTTTTCAGTAATACAATACAATACAAATATTCTGTATTAAAGACCAAAACGGTACAGAAAAATTAGGAAAAATAAAAATATAGTAATGTACAATTTAAGTGTTAATCATTCTCAATTTGCACATTTTGCCACTATCGCGTGGTGCTGCTCATTGTACGTACATCTGCAAACTGTCAATTTTTCATAATTTACATTTTGCGTACGTAGAGTCATGTGGGGTAACTGTACGCAGTGGGTAAGTGTACGCAATCCCATAAATTTCTGACTGAAATGCATGGGTTTGCGTACACTTACCCACTGCGTACAGTTACCACGCATGATTCTACATTTTGCTTGTTTGCACATTTTGGGTGTAGTTCGCATTTTGCGTGTCAAGGTACTCATTTTCAGCCGAAGGCAACTTTTTTATATTAGTACTATACTTGCAAAACACTGTGCTAGCTTACAACTAATTCAACGCCTTATTACCCATTCCTGAGCTCTTCCCTGGCCGAGACAGGAATATTCCAGTCTGCTCAAAAAGTAGCCGAAACTATTTTGCGCCCGTCATCCTAATCCTGCGCCTGACAATTTGCCGCCAGCTTTACGTCGTCTGCCCGTGAACAGCCCGGTTAAGGCTGGTGACGTATGGTAGGAGTTTGGGGAAGAAGCGGAAAATGGTAATGGTTTTAGGCTTATAGCAAGGTAAGAACTAGCCCATCATTATCCCAGCCTGTATACGTCCCATAGGCACACGTCTCCTCTCAGAATGAAAGGGCTTAGGCCGTAGTTTCCACGCGAGCCCAGACGGATTGGGAACTTCACACACACCATTGAATTTCTTCGCAGGTGTATGCTAGTTTCCTCACGATGTTTTCCTTCACCATAAAGCTCATGGTGAATTTTAGAAATAGCCCATAGCATGCTTTTTTTTATTTACTCTAACTTTAAGAGAACATTCAAAAGGTCAAATAAAATTAATTTCTCTAAGATATGAGAATGAAATCAAGAATTCAATTTATTTCTTAATTTAATGGAAGTTTCTTAATTTAGAGTTCTGTATATTTGACACAATCTTTTTGTAACTCTCAAGAAGCTCTTACATTGTGTGTGAAAAATGTGTAAAAGAACTTTTTTATTATTACAGACGACCAGATGGCCTAGTGGTTAGAGAACCTGACTATGAAGCTTGAGGTCCCGGGTTCGATTCCCGTGTCAGGGCAGATATTTGTATGAAAAATACGAATGTTTGTTCTCGGGTCTTGGGTATTTAATATGTATTTAAGTATGTATGTTTAGCCGTTGCCTAGTACCCATAACACAAGCTTTCCTAGCTTACTTTGGGACTAGGTCAATTGGTGTGAATTGTCCCGTGATATTTATTTTTATTTTATTTTTTATTTTTATTTTTTCGTCAAAAAGTTAAAAGTATCCATCGATGTAAAGCCCGACCAGTAAAATAAAAACCCTGCTCTGGGGGCGTTAAAATAGCAATAGTTATAGCAACACTGTACCTGGTACCTACCAGTCATGTTGACAACAAGGTCGGTGATGTTATTTAGAGGAATATACTCCAATCCTTCAGACTTTCTCTCCGACAAATACTTCGTCATATTGAATATAACTTTTTGTAAATGTCTTTTAACGCACAAATAATCCACAATATCCAAGAAACGCGCCACACTTAGACAGCAATGATAGATGACATTACTGACGTCTTCAAAGTTACTGTTGCCAGTTGCAGTTCCATTAGTTTTCCGCAATATGGCGAGGGTTTTTATTTTCCTGGTCGGGCTTTGCGTTATTTGTGGAAGATAGCAGATGTCAATGAAAACACGGCGTAGAGACAGAGAATCTGGTATGAGTCATGACACTAACAATAGTACATTACTGCAGCGGCCGCGAAATAGGGGATTGCCGGCCGAGTAGTTATAGATGGCCGAGTGTTAACGAGGCCATCTAGAGATACGAGGCCGGCAATCCCTGTTCGTGGCCAAGGCTTGTATAGAGTTTTTCTCAAACATGCATCATCATCATCACCACCATCATCACCGCCATCATCATCACCATCACCATCACCATCACCATCACCAACAACATCATCAACATCCATCAACATCCATCAACATCCATCAACATCCGTCAACATCCATGAACAAGAACATCCATCAACATCCATCAACATCCAACAACATCCATCAACATCCAACAACATCCATCAACATCCATCAACATACATCAACATCCATCAACCAACATCCATCAACATCCATCAACATCCATCAACATCCATCAACATCCATCAACATCCATCAACATCCATTAACCAACATCCATCAACCAACATCCATCAACATCCATCAACCAACATCCATCAACATCCATCAATCAACATCCATCAACATCCATCAACCAACATCCATCAACATCCATCAACATCCATCAACATCCATCAACATCCATCAACATCCATCCATCCATCCATCCATCAACATACATCCATCCCTCCGTCCGTCCGTCCGTCCGTCCGTCCGTCCGTCCGTCCGTCCATCCGTCCGTCCATCCATCCATCCACGTCGACCACGTCGACCTATTAAACGTCATGGTACTGTGTCACATAAAACAATAGACGATCACTTTGCTGGCCTTGGCCAGCAATGTTGTATGAAATTCCATTATTGACCTCTCGTCTAGCCGCACCTGCAACGTGACAGTTCGTGGCGTATTTTAAGGAACATAACGTCAATATTTCATAGCATGTTTGAGAAAAAACTACTATATAGCTAAACCGTTTAACTGAGGCCCAAAAAAGACAAAGGGGCCGCGAGAGGTGCGGGCGAACGGTCTAGATGTAATAGACAATTATTGTACATCTTTCCGCTTTTAAATTAGTCCACCTAACAAATGCGCTTTACCTGCATTCACACACGTCAGCGCAACTTCCAACCTTAAACCCATGTGATAAAGGGGAAAATGCGCTGCGTCTGTAACACTCGAAAACGTATTTCACTCTGTAACCATCAGTTATGTTAACAACGTGGTTTTGTAACAATTTCAGTAAAGGTCATTAAATGCCCGCTTCACTACTATTCGGAATAATTTACTGTGTCAGTCTGTCTCATTCGGAATATGTTATTTCACGTGTGAACGAATGGTAACCACTGAACTTGCGATTTTTTTAGAAGTTGCAATTTTTTATAACACGCGTCAAAAATTCTGTGTTATACAATTTCGAAAACTATATTGACATTAATTTAGAGTCCTTATTTCGTTTATAAATTTGTAGTACACATAGTGCAAAATATTCGTGAGTGATTAAAGTTTTTAAAATTATACGCTGCACTGTACGTAAGAAACAAAAATTGTCTCCCCGTAGACATAATAATTAGAATTTTAGAGCCAGAAAACATAATTATATTTATTTAAATGGGCTAAAAGTTGGCCAGACGTCCCATACACTTGACTAAAATATATTGATGAACTAAAATAATAAAATTACTTTGCTCACCCGCGACCAAACAAAGCAAAGCAAAGAGCAAAAGTAAAGTAATAAAATTGTTTCAGTTAGGTCGCGGGTGAGCAAAGTAATTGTTTTAGTTAGGTCGCGGGTGAGCAAAGTAATTGTTTCAGTTAGGTCGCGGGTGAGCAAAGTAATTGTTTCAGTTAGGTCGCGGGTGAGCAAAGTAATTGTTTCAGTCAATAATATGGACCTCCACAAAGTAACGCCTGATTCTGAGGCCTGATTTAATAAATTATTTAAAAAATTTGGCTATAGACCCTTGATTTTGACCATATCCACAGGAGCAATGAAAACAAAGAAATGTTATGACCTACAACTGGTATAATAGAAATGTAATGAATAGGTAGCGTAGTATTTTGAAAAATATACTAATAGTATCTTAGGAACGTGGTATTTTAGATACGAGCGCGGTGTCAGGTGTCCAAAGGCGGTAGTGACAGCTTTTAATAAAATAATTCCTCCTAGTTGTTTGTATATGAAACAACAAAAAATTACTTGAGTATATACAATTACTAAACTGCTAAAATAAATCCTATAGTTTTATCTCCACTTACATTTTAACCATGAATTTCATACCCTGAAGGATATTTTTCTGGAGAACCGTTTACAAAATTAATAGAAGCGCTACGCAATCCAGGGCAAGCATTGTTTACGACGAAACCAGTTTCAGTCAGTTCTGCGCCCAGCACACAGCTTATCCTCTATCAGCAGTACTCAACTTTCGCAGAAGGTAGCAGTCATGAGAATCTAGTCATCGGCCAGACGATGTTCACTGTTAGAGACTTCTTAGAATAAACAATAAAATAAAAAATAAATATCACGGAACAATTCACACCAATTGACCTAGTCCCAAAGTAAGCTAGGCAAAGCTTTTGTTATGGGTACATACTAGGCAACGGATAAACTTACTTATATAGATAGATACATACTTAAATACATATTAAACACCCAAGACCCGAGAACAAACATTCGTATTTTTTATACAAGTATCTGCCCCGACACGGGAATCGAACCCGGGACCTCAAGCTTCATAGTCAGGTTCTCTAACCACTAGGCCATCTGGTCGTCAAAAACCATTGAAAAAGACAACTCGCCACTTCAAGGTCGCCGCTCGAGAACCTTTCTCCTGCAACATTATTTAAGTTAATCATCGGTTCATCATCATCATCTTAGCCTATATTAGGTCCCATTGCAGGGCACAGGCCTTGTTGAAGATTGAAGAATTTGAAGAAGAGTTCGCATTACCCCTGTAGTAATAAAATAGCAATAAGTTGTGTCTGTATATAATAGTGTAACTAGAATTAAGGATAGCTTTAAGTTGTCAAAAATTGCCTTTCACTTTTTCTGTAAGATCTGCGGTGTAATGGCACATTAAAAGGTCTAGTGTTTCGCAAATTACGCTTTTTTATTAAAGTCCATTGATTTACTCCCAACATATGCCATAGGTCGCTGGTTCAAATCCGGCTCGAAGGACCATATGTTGGGAGTAAATCAATGGACTTTAATAAAAAAGCGTAATTTGCGAAACACTAGACCTTTTAATGTGCCATTACACCGCAGATCTTACAGAAAAAGTGAAAGGCAATTTTTGACAACTTAAAGCTATCCTTAATTCTAGTTACACTATTATATACAGACACAACTTATTGCTATTTTATTACTACAGGGGTAATGCGAACTCCTCTTCAAATTCTTCAATCTTCAACAGGCCTCCTCTGAGAATTTGAGGGCTTGGACCGTAGTTCCCACGCGTAATCAACGGTTACTATTGACTATTTTGTATCAAAAGACAATAATAAAAATAATAATTATATTTATTTCAGACAAAATTCATAGATGTTAGTTTACAGTAAAAAGTATATGGGTTAGTATGGGTAGGTGTAGTACGGGTAGTGGGCTGTCGTCTACATAATAATATCATGCATGGAACTGCGTCAAAAGAGAGTTTAGTACAGATAATGGCTATCAATATCCTTGCGAAATATGTCCTTAATTTTTTGTATTTTCATAATTAAATTTACCAAGCAGTTACGAGCGCCGCGGAGCTTTTCAAACTGGCAAAAGACCGAGTTAGACATGCGGAACTGACTGCTAACCTCCACTATAGTTGGAGAGGCACTTGTAGAAGAAGAAGACTAAACAGTATTTACCAAAAAAATGTAGAGGGAAGTATTCTGTAGAGGTAAACAGTCAGACATCCGCTGAATAGGCATACCTACAAAAGATTTTTTCCCAAGTAGAAACGGAGACGTTTCGCGCTCGCTCACTTAATAAAATTTGTTTTACCTACCTTGTTTTACTGTTAATTCTTACCTTTACTGTTCCCGAGTAAAATTGAGCTACTTCAAGTGTACCATTGTTACACGATAACTACAGGGGTAGCTGGTACTCGGTTAACGAGGCCGCATTGTACTTTACTATTACCGCACCGGCGGTTCAACTTTTTTTATTTACCGGCAATCGTTCGGGAAACTTCTGAGCTACCAATTGTTTCTAGGGCTTTTAAACGTACTATCAAAATGTATTCACGTGGTTTTCATTTTCAGAAACAGTTCGTTTTTAATGGTGGGGTTTTATTTAAGTAGAGTGAAGTGAAGACGTGTAGAATCGACTAATCACGGTCAATAAAATTCGCGTCTCAATAACGAACAGCACACTTCACAATCATCGTGGCCTGGAAGTAGGCAATGGCTGCCTAAGTATGTATTAAACGGACGAGCTTGCGAGTGAAATGTCCTCTACAGCTGCGGACTTATTTACCACCGCCGCTGTACGTCACATTCAGACGTCAAATGGAGCGTTGACGCTGACGCCAGATTGTACGTCGTCGCTTAACTCTGCCTCTATGGAAGCGAACCCTAGCTTTGCTAGAACGGAAGCCCATATGTCATAAAATAGCAAAATCATTACAATCTCACAGTCGCACTAAAAGTCGAAGCACAATCCGTCAAAATCACAGCCTGGACAGATGAAACGACCTCTACAAGCCGTACGTGCGCGAATGGAGTAATACCAATCATTCTTCCAACAGCCGGATTGTTCACGCCCTTGCAAGCGAAAAAACTATTCCTAGATTTCCCGTATGCCATCGGATTTACACGCCCTAAAAACCCAAAAACTCGGAGCGGTATGAAATACGAAAAATTAAAAACTTCGAACCGTTCGAGGTGCAGCGGGAAAAACAAAAATGTTTCGTCGCTGCATTTTGTAGCGAGCGACGGCCGTGCAGGGGATAAGCTGAGAGCGAAGCGAGCAAAAAAGTAAGCACGTAAGGATTGAATGAAAGAATTCGTTAATCGCTATCCCGAGGGAACTACGCAATACGTCCGGATGAAAAGTCTTTTTTATTCTAATCCAGGTTACAATATATCTGTGTGCCAAATTTCATCAGAATCAGTCAAACCATTTTAGCGTAAAAGAGTAAGAAACATTCACCCATCTATCCGTTCATCCATTCATACAAACACTTGCTGTTGCCGGCGACTCCGCCCGCGAAGAATAGGGGTGGGTATGTAAAATAGCTTACGACCTATTTTCAGACCTAGCGAATACAGAGAAAAAAAAATCCACGACCTCTTTAGCCTAGTTGGTAGTGACCCTGCCTACGAAGCAAGAGGTCCTGGGTTCGAATCCCGGTAAGGGAATTTATTTGTGTGATGAGCACGAATATTTGTTCCTGAGTTATGGATGTTTTCTAAGTATTTAAGTATTTATTTATCTATATAAGTAAGGCTGGCATAGTCACACAGGTGCACTATAGCCTCGAAAAAAAAATAGAAAAAAATCTATATAAGTATGTTTATCGTCGTCTAGTACTCATAGTACAAGCTTTGCTTAGTTTGGGACTAGGTCGATTTGTGTAAGATTGTCCCCTAATATTTATTTATTTTATTTATTTATTTATAATCATAAAAATCTGTCAAGCCGTTTCGGTGGAGTTCGATAACCAACACCGTGACACAAGATTTTTAAAAATTAGGTATTAAGATTAGATTTAAGTTTATGCAGGGCGGGATATTTATTTGAACTTTCATGATTTTCTCTCATACCTATTACTATAAACGGTACTTACTACGCACGCATAATTTACCTCGACATTTCAGCCACATTGCTGTGGCCGTCGGTCAACCCAACCCAAGTGCATTTGACCCAACTTATGACCACGGCCACTGCAATGTCACTGAAATGTCGAAGTAAATTTATTTGCGTGATCTTTCCCGTTTATTGTAATATAATCTATACATATAATAAATTTTAAATAGGATAGTTAATATTTGGCCATACAGACTCATCTAAATGGGACACCCGGTGTGCCATAGTGAATAAGGTTTGTCCACGAAAAAAAGTAGCCATCGAAAACTAAGCCTCCACTGTCTCCCATTAGGTCTTGGTAGTTCAAACCGCAATTCGATTGCCAACTGAGTATTCTTTTTTAAGTGTAAGAATCTAAAATCCATACATTTTTCTCAAAAATTTGTGAAATCTAATACCTTTAAACGAGCAATTCTTGTATATATATATATATATATATATATATATATATATGTATATACTAGCTTTAGCCCGCGGCTTCGCTCGCGTGTACCATGAGTATTCCAAAGAACCAAGATATCAAGCAAGCAAGCATACAGGCAAGCAAGAAAGCATGCAAGTATGCAAGCAAGCATGCAAGCAATATGCAAGCAAGCGTGCAAGAAAGCGTGCAAGTAAGCGTGCAAGCAAGCGTGCAAGCAAGCATGACTAAACTTCAGGTAGATACGATCCTTTACAGTATTTCTTTGTATACAATGTTTTTCACTAATTCGGAAGCGAGCACTAAAAATCTGTATAACCAGAAAGAATACAACTAAAGGTCTATACATGCATATGATATTTAAAGAAACTTCCTATAACTCCTAACTGTTAAGGAGTTTAACCTTCCATCATCAGCTCACCTGGATAACCTGCAAAAATACAACTATCGGTCTATACGTACCTATAATATTTGAAAAATATCCTCAACTCCTAACCGTTAAGGAGTTTAACCTTCCATCATCAGCTCATAAACATAAGAGATGATGTCTACCAGACGAAACACTTAAATAGCTTGAGAAAATATATGAAAAACGTAATGCGTGCCTACAAAATTTGAAGGTTGCCCTCGATTTCCCTGAGATCCCGTCATCAGATCCTGATTTGGTGACGATGGGACCATCTCAGGAGTATATTATATTCTTTCGTATAAAAAAAGAATTTTTAAAATCGGTCCACAATTGACCGAAAAATCGGTGAACATACCTATATAAAAAAATACATACAGTGAAATGCATAACCTCCTCCTTTTTGAAGTCGGTTAAAGAGCCCTTTGTGGCCTATTTACAGTATAAACTTTTGAATTTTGAAATTTTACCTTTCTACAACCAGTAAAACGCAAAATATCGTTTTTTCTCGTTCCCGTAAGAATTTCGGGAAATGCTTTATTAATGCTCCCCTACACTCCCCAAGGAACCCACTTGCGTCATTTCAGCTTTCTACGACCAGTAAAACGAAAAATCCCGTTTTTTCTAGTTCCCGTGGGAATTTCAGAAAGTTCTCTCTCAATGCTCCTCTGCACTCCCCAAGCAACCTACATGCCGAATTTCAGCTTTCTACGACCAGTAAAACGAAAATCCCGTTTTTTCCTTATCCCGTAAAAATTTCTGAAAATCCTTAAAATTGTTTTTTACTACTATAATTACCTACTTCTATGCCAAATTTGAAGAGTCTAGTAATTATAGTTCATGGGATTCCGTTGAACTGAATATATAAATCCCGTTTTTTCTCGTTCCCGTGGGAATTTCGGAAAGTCCTCTCTCAATGCTCCTCTACACTCCTCAAACAACCTAAAGGCTGTCCCAGAAGTAAAGAGACAAATTTCAAATTTCAAACTGGTTGAAAAGATTTTCATTTTTTTAAGAAAAATAACTGTCATGGCCGCCGTAGGCATTATATCTGTCAGATTAAGCGGGAATTTTGAAAGTACTTTTAAAGTTTTAATTATAAAGAGAGCTGAACACGAAGTATTTGCAAAAAGAATTTTTCAATTTTATAAATGTCATGGAAAAACGGACACGACACATCATTTTTCTCCAGAGGGAGTCAGAAGAACTACTTTGTATCGAATTATAAGCGTTATGAAGAAACGCACGGAGATATTTATAAAAATATTTCTGGAAGAAAACGTACTGTTTCGTCACCTAAAAATATAAATAAGGTAAAAAAGTTTATAAACGGAATCCCTCGATGTCTGTTAGAGTTGCTGCGGATAAATTGAAAATATCGAAGTCAAGTATAGCTCGAATGAAAACACACGACCTATAGCTTAAAGCGTTTGCAAAATTATCTGCTCCTAAATATATTAAAGACCAGGAAGTGCGAGCTAAAAAAGGATGCCGAAGAGGGTATGAAAAAACACCGAAAAAAGTTCTTATAATTGATGACGAGACCTACGTGCCCGTGGACCCAGTGGATGTTCCTTTCCTGGGAAGCAATACTACCATGCAAACAATCGGGTTCGGGACGCTGTAGATTATTCACAAAAAATCATACCAAAGGCCAAATTTTTCAATAAATACCTACTTTGGCAAGCCATAGACCAGAGTGGTAATACGTCTGAACCATATATTTGCACAGGCTCTATGAACGCACGCATTTACCTGAGAGAATGTATAATAAAGCGATTGATTTCCTTCATTGATAAATATTACCTTAGGGAAGAAATTATATTCTGGCCGGATATGGCGTCATGCCACTACGCCACCGAAGTCACCCAACATTTACAGGCTGCGGGGATAGATTTTATACGAAAACATAATGATGCCCCAAATGTCCCCCAAGCTCGTGGTATTGAACCTTTTTGGTATTTATGCAAACGAGAATATAAAAAACAAACGGAAAACCCCAAATCATTGCCTGCATTTAAACATCGATGGACTAGATCGGCTAAAATTGTGGCAACTAGGTCAGGAAAAGCTGTAATGTGGCGAGCAACAATAAACCTCAGAAAAATTGGCTATAAAGGCATTCCACAAGCAAATTTAATATAAAATAACAAATTTGAATATATTCTTGATTGGACTTAATTTAAATGTTAGCACTTTATTATATTTTTTCATTAGATATTTTCATTTCAATCTTGTCTCTTTACTTATGGGACACCCCAGTACATGCCGAATTCCAGCTTTCTACGACCAGTAAAACGAAAAATCCCGTTTTTTCCCGTTCCCGTAGGAATTTTGTAAAGTCCTCTCTCAATGCTTCTCTACACTTCCCAAGCAATCTACATGCCGAATTTCAGCTTTCTACGATCATTAAAACGAAAAATCCCGTTTTTTCCTTATCTCCGAATTTCCGAAAATCCTTAAAACTGTTTTTTACTATTATAATTAATTACCTACTTCTATGCCAAATTTGAAGAGTCTAGTAACTATAGTTCATAGGATTCCGTTGAACTGAATATATAAATCCCGTTTTTTCCTTATCCCGTGAGAATTTTGAAAAATCCTGAAATTAATGTTTTAACTAATGTAATACCTACTTGTGTATCAAATTTGAAGAGTCTAGTTATTATAGTTACTGAGATAGGGTCACTCGGAATCCACTATATAAATCCCGTTTTTTTCCGTTCCCGTAGGAATTCCCAAAAATCCTTCCTTAGTGGATACCTACATTGTATAAGGTATCTATGTGCAAAATTTCAAGTTTCTAGGTCTAGTGGTTTGGGCTATACATTAAAAACGACACCCATATTGATATTTAGACATTTCAACCCCATCGCACCCCATCCAGGGAGATGGTATTTTACGTATGCCACATCGGATTTTAAAACCGTTGTTGTTTTCATAACCAGCGACCCGATAAACCATAGAAACAACACCCATGTTGATTTTCAGATTTTGTTACCCCTTTCCCCCCTTTTAGGGGTTGAATTCTCAAAAAACCTGAAACACGTGTTTACTCGTTTATCATTAGGAGTATTTTTGTGAAGTTTCGATTAAAATAGTCGAACTAATCTTGTTTCCCCATACAAACTTTGAACCCCCTTTTTACCCCCTTAGGGAGTGAATTTTGCAAAATCCTTTCTTAGTTCACCCCTAGACCTTATAAGGAACCTACATGCCAAATTTGGAATCTCTAGGCCCAGTGGTTTGGGCTGTGCGTTGATATGTCAGTCAGTCAGTCAGTCAGTCAGTCAGTCAGTCAGTCAGTCAGTTAGTTTCTTCTTTTATATATTAAGAAGATATAATCAGGATCTCGGAAACGGCTCCAACGAGTTCGATGAAATTTGGTATGTTTGGGGTTTTCGGGGATGAAAAATTGATCTAGCTTGGTCTTATCTTTGGGAAAACGCTTGGTACCAAGTTTCAGCCCCAGCGGAGCTCGGTCGCCCAGGTCCTCCTACATAATGCCAGTTAACACATTCGCTGCCACGTATTGCTACGCGCTACGCTCGTAGCCCGTAGCAGCGTTTTTCCGCTTTGTAGCGAAAACTGCCTACGAACGGAGAACTCCCCTGTGGCGGTCCCGGCACTGAATGTGTTAAGACTTAGAGCTAAAATGATTGCATACAAATGTGTGTACTTCTGGCATAATTTAAAACAATTTTTGACCTGCATACGATAGCAAATTACGAGTCTGGAAAGATATTCGCGGAACATTATTTATAGCGTCGATAATCTATATGCTTGAGATTTTGCGAAAGGATTGATGCTAGATTGTCTAGTATTTATAAATAATGTATTTGTCTGTAGATTATAAATGTTATTTTCTAAGTAGTTTAAGTTTCTCGGTGTATTGGTTTCACTGTAATGCCGTGTAAACTTTTTTTATAATAAATAAATAAATAAATCTGAGTAAAGAAAAAAAAGAACCTCTGTGGCCCAAACGTGAAAAATACAAAATCTAAGACTAAAATCCAGAGATTTCGAAAGTAAGCCCAAAAATGGATAGCATCGGTATAAATATCCATAATAGCAATTAAAACGAAAGTTGAAGAGTCCTTCTTTCTAATTAAATTCTTTAAAAATGTAATTTCATATTGAATACCTGAATTATACAATATTGGCTACTTTTTTTCGTGAATAAGCCTTAGTGCATCACAAATGCCCCTGCAGTTGTTTTGTCCAGCCGCTTGCTTCCTGCGGCCCACAGCGTGTTCGTCAGTGAATAAAATATGAGGGTAGTGTTTCGCATTCACGTGGTCCAGTGCGACAGTGTCGCTTGTAGGCTGTCGCTGTAACACTACATGTCGTGTGGTGTATTGCTTTTGGAAAATCATTGTTTTGGATCGTTCGTGGACGGCTTTCTGATAGCCGACTTTGTTAGGCTATTTTTGAATGAAATTGTTAACCTATTTGCTTTGAATGGTCCTATAGAAAGAAAGAAAGAAAAAACATTTATTCGTGACAAACAATAGTATAAAGGCATAAAGGTTACAAAATCCCAAAATCCAAAAATAGGAAAGGAGGTAGAAAAACCAATACATCGTCATCTTCATCATCCCACGTCCCACTGCAGAATGTGAGGGCTTGGGCCGTTTTTCCCACGCGGGCCCAGTGCGAATTGGGAACTTCACACACACCATTGAATTTCTTCGCAGGTGTATGCGGGTTTCTTCACGATGTTTTCCTTCACCGTAAAGCTCATGGTAAATTACAAATGTAATTTCGCACGTAAATTCCGAAAAACTCGGAGCCAATTAAACGAGAGAGATTTTTGTATGGTTTCGCAATGACCTTACTCTACGAGCAAAAAGTCAAAACTCAGTAAAACTTGGGTAGTTGTACGCCGGTATCAGTGTCGACGAGCAGTTCGCGCGAGCAGAGCGGTTGCGTGTAGAGCGCATTTTGCAGTAGTATACTTCTAGACTCTAGAATCTATGGAAGGGTCAAACAAACAAGTGAAGGGGCCCTAGCTAGAGGGAGAAAGAAGGGAATTAGTATGAAACATGTCGATCTCGCTTGTAGAACTGATAGCTGATGGGGCAAAAAGGTCCTCGAGTGGCGTCCACGGACCGAAAGACGCAGTGTAGGTAGGCCTCCAACAAGATGGAGCGACCTGGTTAAGATTGACCGATCTGTCTGGCGAGCCTTGGGGGGTAGCCTATGTTCAGCAATAGACGTCTTTCGGCTGAAATTATGATGATGATGATGTCGAGATCCACTTGATTAAATACGTGATTTATCCATTTATTTCACTACAAAAACTCAGTCTTCAAGTGCACCTAATCTGACTTTACATTGTATTTTTAATATCCACCGTACTTTTTTATTTCCTCTAACCTTAAAAGGGCATTCAACAGGTTTATTTCTCAACGACTTAATTTGTCTAACTCTTTTTGTCTAAAAGAGAATGAAGATTCCAATTTAATTAATTATGCGCAATGGGCAGGTCATATATAGCACGCAGAACAGATGGCCGTTAGGGCCGAAAAGTTTTCGAATGGAGACCGCGGACTGGCAAGCGAAGCGTGAGACGTCCACAAACGAGATGGACGGACGATGAAGGCGGCACGTTAAAGTCGGACGCAAGTCACTTTCATTATTCTAGCTTTCAACCGTAATGATTGGGTATCAATGATAGGCCTATGTCCAGCAGTGGACGTGTTACGGCTGAAATGATGATGATGATAATGATAAATTATGTGCAGTGCATTATGCACAACTAGGCCAAACTATGCTGTCGAGGTTAGCAGATATAAAAATAACATGGTGTATAAAAATATCAGTTTAATTTCCGACAATTGTAGCAAAAATCACCCGGAATAGAGAGACAATAACGTCAGAAAGCGTCGCTGACATTCTCGTCTAAGATAATAGACAGAAGTAAAAATTGTCCTCTCCCTTTATTGAGGTCAGACGGGCCTTTTGGTAAATTCGTAAAATAATGTATCTCTAAATAAGGGGATATTCCTCAGAATTCCTCAAGGGAAAAAAGAAAATCCCGACGATTATCGCGCAGGTATTAGGGCTTTCGCGGAATCACGGATTTGGTAAATTGAGGCATTTACCGGACTGCCGCTCGGTGGGCGGGTAGTTTGTGATTTTCGTGAAAAATACGGTTTGTTATTGACTTTTTACGTGACCTTTGCGAATCGGCTGTAATGAGGGAAGTTCGTCGGCCCATTTTTTGCGTGAATTGAAAAATATCTGGAGATAAAAGCGGGACGGCAAGATAATGAACCAAAGCGGTCACGTATGCCAGCCGTTTGGATGAAAAGTTGATTAATGGAATGCAAAGATGATCGTCGACATCGAATTAGGTTGAATAAAATTCCAATAATTATCTTCAGACAAAAGACATTCACTGGACACAGCCTTCTCTAAAGAGTTACATAACGATCGGTCCTACGCTATTCTTCCGACCTTTTTGAGTATCTTGCCCGATTCTTCTCGACAGTGCTTGAATTGACAACATTTCATATTTCAAAGACTATAATTTGATTCGTTCTCTGTATTCTGTTTGGAAAGAGAAAGTCGCTGATAGTTTTAAATTTTCACTAGGATTATTAATTAATTTGTTACAATTTTTTAAAGATGTGCTTATTCTACAAGAGCGTAACGATAGAATAGATTCATTACTTTTGCCTAGTCTCTATTAAAAAAAAGTGATGACGTAAATTTGACGTTAAGGTTGTTATCAAATTTAAAATTATGACAGCTCTTTTTTCTAGTGAAAAGGGTAAAGGAAACATATCTATTCTGTGGATGTATTTGTAAGTACATAAATGTTTTTAAAATTTGTTGTATTTTTTTAAATATAGAGAAATAAATTATAAGAAATATTTTTCCGTGTTCAGGAGGTGAAACTCTTTCGATTCTTGCAGTAATTTTCAGGTGTTAAAAAAATGAAAGGTTGCCAAAATTTAAGCCTAACTAAATTGTATAATAAACGCTGAATTATCTTCTACGAGCTATCTTTAAAATTATCTTGAATACTTTAGCAGTCTTTGACCAGTACGTATTGCTACTTAGTAATAAATAGTACGAGACGTGGCCGCTAACGATGAGCTTCATAAGAAAACTCGTCTCCCAGAGCGCGATGGAGACGGCTTTGCTCGGAGTTCTACGGAATCACGTTAGTAATGATGGAATATGCAGAAATAATTAAAGTCACTAACATAGTTCGAAGAATCGCCAGACACAAATGGCAGTGGGCAGAGCACATCGCCCGTAGAACTGATGGCCGATGGGGCCAAAAGGTTCTCGAATGACTTTCACGCACTGGAAGTCGCAGTGAAGTTAGTCTTCCAACGAAATGGAGCGACGACCTGTATGCGTATTGTTTAACGCAACGGCTCTTGCTTATCACATTCAGTATCTCCTTCTTCCAATCGGTATAAGATGGTGACTCAATAAGATGGTAAATGAGATGGTAAGCAACCGCGCGTTAGACAATATGGCCTCTGGTTCAAGTTACGGGAACAAGTTAGATACCGAACCTCATGTTCAGCAGTAGACGTCTTTTTGGCTGAAATAATAACAGTAATGATAAGTTCAGACCGTAATAAGGTTAGTTTGACACCTGTAACTGTTTTTAAAAGTTTTTTAACTGTGGTGGACAAATGTCTCCATTCATTGATCGACATTTTAGGTGTATTGCGTCAAAGGGGTGACTACAACTTAATCAGGTTCCGTTTGTCACCCTTCCCTAAATCTAAATCTTTAATGGAACCCTAAAAATGAAAATGAATCCGAAACTAAGCTGAGCCTATCTGTACCTTGGGATTTGAAGTTAACGTATAAGAAAAAAGAACGAAATTCTCACAAAAACTGAACGACACGGTAAAGGTAACTTTCTGATTTACATTACAATTTACTTAGCCTCCACTATATTTTCGTTTATCCAAAAATGTTACCAAAGAACCACGAGTCCCTTGGTATAAAGTAATATTAAAAATACTCTGAGAATATTTAATAATTCGGCTGGGGTTGGGGATAACATTTCTGGTCCTTTTTAATGTCGACCCTTTGTGGTAAGCGGACCCAAGGGCGCTGTGCCCAAAGTCCCTCCTACGCCCGAGTCACACCATGCGGCAGTGGGTGCCGCATGCTACTTCCAATAGCATTTTGCCAGTAGTAGAAGCCATGGCTTACATGTTCCATAGACGGATTACTTAGAGCAGTCGACAGGCTCGGGAGCAATCGTGATGCGGTTGGAGTCTACTTCAACCCGAATGCTCTGAATAGCCGGGCTGCGCAAGCCACCTCGCGAGGCAAGCGCATCAGGCATGATTTTGTTCTATACAAAACTCAAAATCACACCGAAAATGGCTGCCTCGCGAGGCTTCTCGCTCAGTGGGGACCCGGCTATATTTGCATTGAAACTACAGTCAGTGCCAACAGTTTTAACGGTCAACCGAAGCTGTTGAAGCTGATGGCACTGACTGCTCTAAGCAGTCCGTTACAAATCCGGGCACCTCAGACTTTTGAATTAATGTAAGAAGTTTTATTACCACGGGCTTTACGGTAATAATAAAACATTGTGAAGACATTAGCATAAGCTGAAGCTATTTTATAGTTTGTGTGAAGTTCCCGATACGAACATGAAACATGACATACTTACCTTACATTTTATCTACGCTAGTGACCTTACGCGACAGTTTAGTTTAGTTTTTTCCTATCGCCGCGAGTGGCGCTGATGTATAAAAGTATCTTCTTCTGCCAGAGCGGGCACCGTTGTCTCTTTTATGAAACCTAGCCACTTACAGCTGCCCCAACAACATTCTTTATTGTTCGTCGACTAACTCATGTTTTAGGAAAAAAATGTAATTTTGCCTTGAATTTTAATGAAAATGTTAGCAATAAAAGAAATGACCGCGTCGTAATTAACAGCTCTGATTTTTATCTTACCAATAGGGATGTTGACGCCATTGAAAAATAATTCGAAGACACGACTTCAGTAATAAAACGCTTCATTTTAGCATTGAAAACCAGATTAATTTTCGATTAACTGCAAATTTAGATTGTTTGTTGCTTTTAAACAAATAAATAGTTAGTTAGTTGTTTGAGTTAGCGAACAAGTGACGTCATAAGTTGCTATTGCCATTCAAACTCTATGGGAGAATCGTGTATTGACAGCTCAAAAAAAGTACGTCAGTTGATTGTCGGTGTCAACATTCCTATTGTGATGCGAGCAACTAAAATCAGCAACCAATAAAACAACCTTGTTTTTATAACGGTGGAAAAAGTGCAACCTAAACTCACAAAAATCAGAGATTAACCATTAAAACACACGATTCAAAAATCTTTGCCGCGTGGGGCATGTCGTCATAGTTCTGTGGCACAGTGCACTGTAGGGCATCAAAAAGGCCTGTACGTATGTACTTAGGCGTTTAGCGCAGGTACCCATTCAGTTCGTGGATTAAGCTGCCGACCGTAGAATTTCAGCTAAAATTATTTTCAGATAGTGGTCGAGGGGACTGTTAATTTTTCGGAGACCTTCTGGCGACATAATATTAATCTGCGTACGTCTGTAATGCCCTTCTGAATCGGGATTATGTTAATTGTTGAAATTTGGGAGTGATATTACGAGCTTTTTTGAGGAAATATTTTTACAAGCTTTTATTTTTAATGTAGGTTTGGATATATAGTACATTGTTGTAGAGGCTGGAAAGTAAGCAATAGATGGACGAGTTTGTTTGAGGGCCGACGCGTAGCGGAGGCCCTCGAAAGTACGAGTCCATCTATTGCACTTTTGGCCGAGACTAAACATTGTGCTTTTCACGACTAATGCGAGGAAATCATTATCATCATCATCATCATAATCATCCATCCATCCATCCCGTCCATCCCGTCCATCCTGTCCATCCCGTCCATCCCGTCCATCCGACCATCCGTCCATCCGTCCATCTATCCCGTCTATCCCGTCCATCCATCCATCCCGTCCATCCCGTCCATCGCGTCCATCCGTCCATCCGTCCCGTCCATCCCGTCCATCCTGTCCATCCCGTCTATCTGCCCATCCGTCCATTCTGTCCATCCCGTCCATCCCGTCCATTCCGTCCATCCATCCCGTCCATCCGTCCATTCCGTCCATCCCGTCCATCCCATCCATCCGTCCATCCGTCCATCCTGTCCATCCCGTCCATCTGCCCATCCGTCCATTCTGTCCATCCCGTCCAACCCGTCCATCCCGTCCATCCCGTCCATTCCGGCCATCCCGTCCATTCCGTCCATCCCGTCCATCCGTCCCGTCCATCCCGTCCATCCTGTCCATCCCGTCCAACCCGTTAATCCCGTCCATCCCGTCCATCCCGTCCATCCCGTCCAACCGAACTATCCAACCAACCCGTCCATCCCGTCCATTCCGTCCATCCGTCCATCCGTCCATCCATCCCGTCCATCCGTCCATTCCGTCCATCCCGTCCATCCCGTCCATCCGTCCATTCTGTCCATCCCGTCCATCCCGTCCATCCCGTCCATCCCGTCCATCCGTCCATCCAGTCCGTCTGTCCGTCCGTCCGTCCGTCCGTCCATCCATTCATCCATCCATCCATCGCATGCAGCAGACGATTACTGTTGATTGGTCCAATAATGTCGTTTCAGCACGCCAGGAATGAAATTCAGAAATTATCTTTCAAAAAGTCGTATCGTATAATGAAATACATATACTGATACGTCCTGTTTTCGATTAGTGTAACTTTGTTGTCGTGTTTGTGCGCCATAAATGAGTCAGCTGTTAAATGTACATATATAGGCAGTTTTGAGTACTGGATTTAGGTTATCTATGGCCACATTTTCGAGCAGTGTCGTGAAAAGTTTATTTTAGAGTTGTGGATTAAAAATTTGAAATTTTTTTTGAAACACTTCCTGGTATCTGATTGAGCTGAAATTTGGCACGCTTAAGGAACAGCTAGAATTGGCTAAGTAAAGTTTTTTTAAGAGGTGCTAATTATATTTTTTTTCGACAGTCGGCGTTCTGAGGATCGAGAAACTGCAGCTGTTTTATTTTTATCTCCTATTGTTTACTGGAAATATTTTTTTAAGTGTTCGAGTTGACATTTGTGAGATTTAATGGCTGACAAGCCGTTCGTGCTCAGTACTTAGTAGAAACAGAAAAAAAACGAAGTCATCTGTCACTTTTGTCCATGTCAAACCGTTTGCGTTTCGTTTGCTTTGCGTTTTGGACTATTTTTAACGACCTCCGCACAAAATCCGGATTTTCAATTTTACCGCATTTCTCCACGAATTATGCACGATAATTAAATCACGATTGAATATTTTCGATCATTATTTTGGAACTGCTTTTTAGACAATGCAAAGTAAACGAAACGCAAACGGTTAGATTTCATTTGACATTGACAATTGGCTTTGTTTTTTTTTCTATTTCTACTAAGTACTGAGCATGAACCGCTTGTCAGCCATTAAATCTCACAAATGTCATCTCGAACACTTAAAAAAATATTTCCAGTAAACAATAGGAGATAAAAATAAAACAGCTGCAGCTGCAGAAGACGATTACTGTGGAAATAAATATATTTAGCACCTCTTCAAAAAACTTTACTTAGCCAATTGTTTCCGTAAGATGGAAGTCGTTAGCTACGGTGTAATTTTGATAAAACATGTCTAAGAGCCATCGCCAAGAAACCTGCTTCCTAATAAAAAAACCGCATCGAAATAGGTTCACCCGTATAAGAGCTATGATGCCACAGACAGACACACACACAGACAGCAGACATGCACATATAGCGGTCAAACTTATAACACCCCACTTTTTGTATCGGGGGGTTAAAAATAACTAAGTATAAATAACAAACTCTCCTTTTGAATAACACACGACGATGTAATGGTAAACATTAATGTAGAGTAAACATCGCAAAGAAACTTCTAGTATTGTAACATGTTAGAATGATTATCCTTTGTTCGAATAATGGTGATGCATTTCTAATACCATTGTCTTTTGTTACAGGTACTTGGAGTCACATTAATGTTGTTATAGAAAATCATAAATGTCAAGCTGTCACTGCCTGAAGCCAAACCGATAAAAAGTGACAGTGAGATAAAAAGTCAAAGTCAAAGTCAAAATTCTTTGTTCAATTTAGGCTTCAATTGATACTCCTATGAACGTCGAAGAATCTACCACCGGTTCGGAAAAATCCCTGTTGAGAAGAAACCGGCAAGAAACTCAACAAGGTATATTTTTTTCAATCAGATCTACATTGTTATTAAATTACATACATCTAAAGTATTTAATACAATTAATTTTTTTAATACAGTAGATACGCTATTTGAGACTAGGGATCGCCAATGCGGATCGGAATTATTTCCAAACATCCCTGTCCATGATATAGTCATTAATTTTATAGTACGCCTTAGATATTAATGTCTTCTTCACAATGGATTTGAACGAATGGATTTGATAAGAGTAAGTACGAGTGCAGTCGGTAAAATCTGACTTTTGTGGCGATACCATCGCCGTATTTTAAACAGCGGTTTGGCGGTTGATTCAGAACATGACCTGAATCAAAAACTTCATCCGAAACATAAAAACAAACCATGTTTTCTCTTTCCTTTAAACACAAAAAGAAGGTTAATAAAATTCACCGGGAACCTTAAAATTTATCTCTAAAAAACGTAACGTAATGAAAGCAAATTAAAATAAACCGACGTACTCGAGCAGAAATGATCTTCAAAGGGAAAACTTTTTAAGAGATGAATAAGATAAAACGTTAGGTAATTCTGGGTGGCGATTAGATGCCCTCCATTTAATTAGAAAGAAGTTAAAGGAGCCGGCCCTCGCGGATGGTGAATCAATTTGAAACTTTGACGAGCTTTCGACAGTAAAAAATAAATTGAGATACTTACTTAAAGTGATTTGGAAGTTTGTTTTGTTTGGGAGAGAATGTGCTGAAGGTCTGGGGTTTCATGAAATCCAAGGTTCTCATTTTATATTAACGGTATCAAAAAAAATCTACATCGATACGTGTATTCTGTAAGTAGGCCACAAAAATAGTTATTTGTTATACAAGGGGGAAAGTTGTATTTTACCTGCGAGTGTTCATTTGAAACACGAGCTATCGAAGGGATTCTATGATTGACCACGAGCGAAGCGAGTGGTTCAAAAATAGAATACTTTTGATAGCGAGTGTTTCAACACACGAGACGTAAAATAACTTTTCACCCGTGTATAACACAAAACTTTTCACCTCACTACAGCGAGGAAAATAACAAAAAGGGTTTGTACTATCAATTATTATTTATTTACCTCTTTGTCAATACAATAATTTTGAAGTAGGTATAGAAATATTGGTAAAATCAAAAATAATGCAAAATAGCCTAAGCATATCCAGGTTTTATGGAACTACTCCAATACCGACATTCCGCAAGCTCAATTCCGCATTTTGCACGGTTTCCCGTAATTCCACAGGTGTTAATACGTCTTCGTCACTCGAATCAATCATTTTTAATAACAAAATAACTAGAAAAACATGCGAATATTAAACGTTGGTCTGACGGCTTCATTGAAAAGTTTTGATTGACTTAAGTTTTTTTTTATTATTTCGGGTGCGTTTTGTTCGCACATCGACTTACTTGGACTGTCAGAACATTGTATCCGTTTTTACAACAAGAATGAAGGTTAATGTTGAATGCTGATATTTATGAATTAAAATGAAGTTGTAAGACTGTATTTAGTGTTTTTTACTCGATGCAATTCATTAATTGTGATGTTAAAAATTCAGTACTTTTAACGTTTTGCGTTTTGATAGCTGTCAAATATCACTTAAGCTGCCTTCAAATGTCAAAACTCTTTCTTCACAAGTGGATAAAAAGCGATTTTCTCAATAGATGTCAAACAAACAAAAAGGGCTTTCCGAGCTAGTGAGGTGAAAACTATTTTACATATCTATTTTTAAACCACTAGCGCTTTTGAAAATTTACTATTATACCACATTTACTTTTAAGCCTAAAATCGCTAAAAGTGGCATCGTACTTAACGTCTCGTGTAAGAAAGAAAGAAAGAAAACATTTATTCGGGATAAAATCGATTAAAAAAAAATCTAAAATAAATCGTATGCTCAGTCTGCCTACCCCTTTGGGAATACAGGCGTGATTTTATGTATTTAAAAATTGTAACATTCATGGCATCGTGGTGGCATCCAACTTTCAATACAGACGCAATGTAGGTAGGCCTCCAACAAGATGGAGTGACGACCTGGTTAAGGTTGCGGGAACGCGTTGGATGCGGATGGTGCGAGACCGATCTGTTTTGTGAGCCTTGGAGGAGGCCTATGTTCAGCAGTGGACGTCTTTCGGCTGAAATGATGATAATGATGAAATTTCAACACACAGAATATCTGAAACTGAACCTCAAAACCGCCATGAAAATGATTCATCGCTTCAAACAGCATTCAAAGACAGACAGTTTTATGCAATGATAAATGAACCCGATAAAGGCACGACGTGTAATCGATAGCACAATGACGCGGTCACAATCGAGATACCCCCGATATCCACTTAGTCTAGGATGCGGTGGTAGAAATATATACCCTCATCTGTTATTGAAGTGAAACTTCTAATGCGACTTCCAACAAGGTTGCGTTAAACGTTTAACGCTACCATGAAGGGGGTATGAAAGCATTGGTATATGTACTGCTGAAGCAATCTCGCATTGTATATGTACTAACGAATGTTAAAAACTTCGATAGTGCGATGCAGAACTCATACTGTCTGTGCAAATGTATGAGACTTGATAAAAGCGCCATCTAGTGAGTAATTTAAACACATAGATGCATAAGTAAATTTAGTTCTTTAAGTTATTGCAATAAGGTTTATATTGATATATAAAGTTTCACTTCTTCCGCGCGGAGGAACTGCACGCACTTTTTTGATGGTGACTAAGAAGAAATAGATATAGAAGATTATCGTTTACTAATTTATTGAATCAGGCGTATCTTTGCGGAGGTCCATATTAATGAACAAAACAATTACTTTGCTCACCCGCGACCTTACGATAGTTACGTTTATGTGAGAAATGCGCGTTCATGCAGTTCATGTACCTCCACACTGTACGAACACACAAATCGCACAAACCCAACCATCACCACCACCAAGCTTACACTGACGCGTTTTGAACTCAATTTTTACCTTTGCTTGCCAGAATTTCATTTCCCCGAATTTCATTTGCTATAACAACGTTTGCCACAAAATATAGAAGCGTGCATTTTTCATGATTTTTTGAAATGTCATCTTATAGAATACAGTGTAGGTTTTTTTTTTTTGATGAGTCGCCAGAGGGGCCAAATACGCGAAGTGTTTGCTGTTTTTTACTTTAGGGTAGGAAGGGTGACTTGTGCTCGGGAAAAATCCCTTCGGACGAACTGGGAATGGAGGGCCCAGACAGTGTCCGACTTGCACGGACTAAAAAACCCGGTCACAAGTCCCCTTCTCTATTGATTGTCAATACAAAAAACGCGTGCTTTAAATTTTGAGGAAGTGTAGGTTGGGTTAGATTTGTTTTATAACAATTCTGTAGAAAATACTGTTTCAGAAACAAATTATGTCAAACGAAAATTATGGAAAACGACACATATAAACCACAAAATCCGGCCACGTGTTTCGCCTCTCTCCGAAGCATCATCAGCGGTTATGACCATCGTAGGATCAACAACCAATGATGATGGTTCGGAGAGAGAAGATTACTATTATTCAACAATCACTCCTATTAATGAACTGAAACAATTATTTTGCTCACCTGCAGCAAAGTAACTGTTTCACTTCATTAATATGGACCTCTGGAAAGTAACGCCTGATTCAGTAAATCGATCCTATAGAATAGAATCCCGTCTTGTTGTAAATATAAGCTTAGGTGTCCGGATTTTAATTTGTGGTGGTGGTATTTTTATTTGTATTTGTGTGTGGCGGAGGGAGGACAAATTGCATGAAAAACATATTTTCAACACAAACGTCGCTATTTTGCATAACTTGGTCAGACTACTTCGCGGAGAGGAAAAATAAGTACTTATTCCATTTATTTGAATTGTCACAATGTCAAGTTTTTTTTAATTATGACGTAGAATTAAAAACACTATCACATTTGCCACTTTCTTAGTAACTCTAAAAGACTTTTTACAATGAAATCTTCTATTTGGCCAAAAAGTTAATTAAGTTCCAGTTAAGTAGTTGTAGTTTCTATCAGTGCTACTACTTGACAAAATTAAGCCATAATGAAAAAAAAAATGAAAAAAAATGAAAAATGTTTATTGGTTTAAAAGAAACAGTTTTAACAAAATAGGGTTGGGATCTCCTTTTAAGCAAAACAATGCTTGTGTCAGGAGACCCCGCTCCTCCACTCAGAGTATTCATGAGTATAAACCAATTAACTAACTAACTTAAACTTAAGTTAAGTAAGATAACTTAAAATTATGAGTGTGCATGTGTGTGTGAGTATGTGTGTGTGTGTGTGTGTGTGTGTGTATGTGTGCATGTGCATTCGTGTTGTGTAATAATTTACTAAATACCATATACCCTCCATTTATATTCTTTATTGTTTTCTTTGTACTGGACACTAAAGAGTTATTGTATTGTATTATGTTGTGTTGTAATTTTGCTCAATAGTACACCCTTAACATTCACAGTTAAGTCTTAAAACAATAGCACTTCTATTTCCTCGTAACTTAGCTTTTTTATTTATTTATTTATTTATTTTATTTTATTTTCGGAGAACCAACAGCTACAAATTACAGAGTAGGTTAAACATGTAATAACATAGGAGCCAATTATAGGATCTCACAAATAGAACCAAGAAAAAAAAAGAAAGAAAGTACGCGAACAATCGCAAAGTTGTGCCACACTAATTTTGATACAAAAAGATATCAGAACTAATCTCTATACAAAAATAAAACATATTAGTAAAAAGCAGTCACTACCTAGTACCTAAGTACGCTCAATCAAACCACCCCCCCACCAACCGCCGCCTCACCGTAGATAGATTACAGTTGAATATATCGATATCCAGCTCTTCCGCAACGCCGTTCACACTACGACAAGCTCGCCTCAAAAAACTATTCCTCCTGTATTTAGTTGTGCCAAACTTAAGGGAAATAGGTGGATAGTATCTTTTTGACCTATTAGGGGTATTAAAAGATATACTGGACAGCAGTTCGGGACAATCAACCTTACCGTTGGTGATACTAAGGGCATAGATGATGTCCGCTATCTCACGACGCTTGTGCAACGGGATAAGGTGATGCCTCTTACAAAGGGTGCAGTAATCAGATGAACTATATGGGATCTTTAACTTAAAACAGAGAAACTTTATAAACTTTTTCTGTACACGCTCGATCCTATCAATATATGTTTGATAGCAGGGATTCCAAATTTGGGACGCATATTCAAGTTTGCTTCTGACATATGAACAGTATAAAATCTTAAGAGTTTTAGCTCTAGTGAAATTCAATGAGCTGCGCATAATAAACCCAAGCATCTTCAAAGCACTAGCAACAATACCATCAATATGTACATCGAACAATAGCTTCGAATCATGAACAACACCTAGATCTTTCATAAAAGGCAATCTTTGCAGCACAATACCCTTTAAACTATATACCGTTGGAATTAAATTACGCTGCCGAGAAAAGGTCACTGTAAAGCACTTAGATGGATTCAAATCTAGCTTGTTAATGCGGCAATATTCATCAAGGCGCGCAAGGTCAGACTGGATAAGCAAGGAGTCAGCTTCAGACTTAATTTTGGCATAAATTTTCATGTCATCAGCGAAACATAGTAAACTCGAAAATATGCAGCACTTGTTAATATCATCAACAAAGATATTAAACAGCAGGGGCCCGAGCAAGGAGCCCTGGGGGACGCCGCTTGGGATAGGTACCCAACTAGACATGTAATTATTGACAACTACAGCCTGTGACCTATTATCAATGTAAGATGAGAACCATCTCAACAAGTCTCCATGGATTCCCATTTTATATAATTTTGAAATAAGTACTCCGTGATCAATTCTATCAAATGCCTTACTGTAATCGGTATAGATAACATCAACCTGGAAACCGTTGTCCATCCCTTCTGTGACGTAATCATTAAGCAGTACTAGGTTAGATACAGTAGAACGATGCCTAATAAAACCGTGTTGATTGGAACTAAAACTATGTCTCAAAGCACTAAAAACTTGATTATATACTATTTTTTCCATTACTTTAGATATTATACATAGTTTAGATATAGGTCAGTATGTATCTACATCAGTTTTAGGGCCCCTTTTATGAACCGGTGTTATAAAGGCAGATTTCTAAATTAATGGCACGTAACATTCGGAGAATGAACGCTCAAACAGTAACGCTATAGGCCGCACAACACTTTCAGCGCAATTAATCAAAAATTGAGGCGGTAAATCATCAGGACCTGCAGATTTGGAAGGATCAAGTTTAAGTAGGATGTTCTTAAGTTCCTCAGGGTCAACTACGATTTTACAAAGGCTAGCTACGGAGTCACCGGTAAAATTAGAGACTTGATTCAGCGAACGGTCACCAGGAGACGAGAAAGTAGTAGAGAAATAATCAGAAAATGCATTACAAATTCCGTCACCTGTATTGAATAACCTACCATTATATTTAAGAGTGGAGGGAATTCCATGAGAACTAGAGCGCGACTTGATGAATGACCAAAAATGTTTGGGGTCCTTCTCGATGTTATTTTCCATACGACTTATATAAGCATCGTAACACGCACTCTCCAGTCGCTTCACCCTCTCACGAAGCACCCCATAGGTGACCTGATCTGATTTATTACGATATATTTTAAACTTCCTTAAAAACTTGTGTTTTTCTTTAATGCATTTTTTAAGCGATAACGAATACCAAACTGGAAAAGTGTCAGATCTAAGTTTTACAAAAGGTAGGTAAGTAGGTTAGCCTGACCTTTTTAAAAACGTCATAAAAGAAACTGACCGATCCCTCAAGTGAGAGTCTAGAAAACTCCTGCTCCCAATCAATGGCAGATAGCTCCTTATTAATAGCTGAATAATCACCTTTATTGTAAAAATACTTAAAGCGCACAGCTGGTTTCAAATTAATAGTCTCGGAGAATTTAATGGAAATCACCAGAGCTTTGTGATAAGGATCGATGGGAACGAGAGCATCCAAACACTCACTAACGGCTACAGTGTCATTACATAAAACCAGATCCAACAACTTACCGTAAAGGTTTGCAATATTATTATATTGGCATAGACTATGTGTGGTAATGTCATCTACAAGAAGGCACTCATCATGACCCACGTAACTTACTGGAGACAGTGACACGCCATCAGACTCCCACACAATGCCACTCATATTAAAGTCACCTACAATTAAATATCGATCATCAGGATAATCCAGCACCACATCGCCCAGACGGATTAAATAATTCGAAAGTTGTTGCGAAAACGTATACCCTCCGTTTTGTTTACATAAATATAACACGCATATATGCACACGAACCGGCCCGCTAACTCCAATTGCTAGAGTTAATGTAATCCACAAGTCTTCAGCTGAAGATTGATAGGACGGCTGCGGGGTAACGGCTAGGTCGCGCCGAGTCGCAATGAGAACACCCCCGCCACGGCTCTGGCCCGTCAATGCGAAGTCACGGTCCCGCCGCCATACAACGTATCTATCATCGAACAACTCCGAATCCAATACCCCGTCCATTAACCATGTTTCTGTTAGAATCACTAAGTCATACGAATCCAGTGCAAGATTACGGCAAAATGTAAGCGTTTTGGAACGGAGGCCCCTTACGTTTTGATAGTAAACAGTAGGATAATTACCCAGGCAACTAACATTAGGCATTAAAATATAAAGAAAATGTAAAACAGTAAAATAAACATCTCTCTCTCTCTCTCTCTCTCTCTCTCTCTCTAAAATAATTGTATACGTTTTGCAGAAGAGGGGTAAGTCAATACTTTGGGCAAACGGTCGAAAGAGCGAGAATCATAACCAAAGATAAAATTGTATTCATAAGTGGAAAAAGGTGAGCGATTAAGAGTAGCGGCAGACAGGTGAGGAGGAAAGAGATAAGCGCACATCAGTAAGCATTCAATAACAAGCGCAGCGACTGCATTCCAATGGGTAATTAGCAAACAAAAAGAACCGGCCGGCCGGGCGACCCAACCAGCGACACTCAAACTTATGAGACTACTTAGCAAGAAACATACGTTAAAATTAAGCTTATATACTTGTACAAAATTGCTTAAAAGGTAGTTTAGGCTAATTCGTTTAAATCACGCTCACTGTTTATAATGTGAACCTTTGAGTTATCGTCCTTCCGAACGTGAATTTTACAATATTTGACCCAAATATGTATATAGCCTTTAGCCTTTAATGATGATTTAGTTAGTGTAAGCAGCTTCTTGTTTTCTGGCGTCAAATGATCATTGATAAATACGCGATGCGGGGCACCCTCATAGCCAATTTCACCGACGGAGAAAGATTTTTTGACACGAGCCGATGCAATAAAATCCTCTTTGACTTTAGCCATAACGTCACAGTTCTTTTACAATCAGAGACATGCATAGGGAAAATGTTTAGTTCCTTATTTACAATATTATATGAAAGAGAACACGGTGTAAGATACAGTAGTAGAAATCTACTACTGTATCTTAGACTACGAGACTCACCCGAGATATCGACATATCCTTTGTGTTCGCGAGAACTCGTTAGACCCAGCTTTATTGCGAACAATCTTATTCGGACTTTTTTCGTAGAGGTTTTGATTGACAGTAAGCCTGTGCGTGCAGTGCTGCCATTAAAGCGCTTTTGGCGCTAAACGTGGCGTTTTTTTTACCACATTTACTGCCAGTTTTTTTTCCGAAAATAATGGCTTCGGCCCCAAGAATGCCTTTCAAATGACCGGGTCCTACCCCGCTCGCGCTGCATCAGGAAGACAATCGTCACCACGTCATCAAGTCAACAAGTCAGGGGATGTGTAGATTTGAATCCCGCTTTACAGCAGAGAAGCAAGGTGAAAACATTATTGTTCAGTAATGTAGACATTCACTTTAAGTACGTTCGCTTGAATCAAACTTGCATTATAATTAAAAATTTGAACAATAACTTATTGATAACATTGTGAGAGATTTACCTCTTCGTATGCGCCGTTTTTGTAAAATCTGGCGCTTTTTAAATCGCTGTTGGCGCTTAATTGGTATTTTGATCTGGCAACACCTCACTACATGACATGTGTGGCAGCTAACAAGCTATGTGCCGGATGAGGGGCTTTGTGAATCAAAGATGGCCTCATTGTGTCACATTCGTTATTCCAATCTGGAGCTTCCATGCGTCGAGCTACTTCGTTGGGTTCAGTTTTGATTTTTTGTAAATATGGGTTAAAAATTGCATTTTTACTTTAAGCTAGTTTACACTGTACATCGTCATCATCATCATCCCAGCCTATATACGTCCCACTGCAGGGCACAGGCATTCTCTTTGAATGAGAGGGGTTGGGCTGTAGTTCCCACGCGGTCCCAGTGCGTATTGAGAACTTCACACTCAGCACTGAATTACAATGTTTTCCTTCATCGTTGAGCTCATGATAAATTTGTTTGTTAAGATTTCGTTAAAATAATTTATTTATCGGCCAGTTTCCCGAATAAGAACTACCTATCTCTACACCAAATTTCATTTTGATTGGTTCAGCGATTTACCTAAGCGTGAAGAGTACCTACACACACAGACACACTTTCGGATTTACAATATTAATTATGGATAATTGATTCTAAACACTTAAAGTTTAGATAATTTAATGAATCAGGCGTTACTTTGCCGAGGTCCATTTTAATGAACTGAAACAATTACTTTTCTCAAAAATATCCGTAAAAGTTGACATTATTCTTTACATATCAAAACGTAAAGTGCATAGTTTATGGTCAGTAAAAAAATTAAAAAATTAAAAACATTGCAGGCTCGATAAACTCGACAACAATGTCGCATACAAATTCCATTATTGTCGAGTCTCAAACTTTTTAAAAAGTTTTTTTATAACGGCCATGGTAACAAGTTGGCACTATTCGTATACAGCCAATTCAAATGACCGGTATCAGTTTTTTTGTTGGAACTCCAGACTTTTTTTTATTGTGTTTGAAACGGCTTGTTGTGTTTTCGGTAGAAAAATACACCTGCAGTTTTTTTTTAATGAATAAAGGCGGGAAAGGGTTTAATGACATTTAATTTTAAGTGATTTTCAATTCTTTGTACCTAAGTTACTAAAATTTTATTCTATTTTTTTTCCTTCACCATTTTTGAGAAAAGCTTTATATTAGTCTCGGCTGGAATAGCAATTGCCTACTTCCAGGCCACGACAATAATGTACTATAAAATCCTTTTGTTTTAAGGTCGCGGGTGAGCAAAGTAATTGTTTCAGTTCACTAAAGGTTACGTTTGACGGTTTCATCGAAATGTCTTTCTCCTACCTAAATAGAACTGAAGGACTACCATTAACCAAAAACCGCTCGACTAGATTTATCTTAGGGCAAAACCAAAACCATCTCGTTTTAAAGCCTCAAAGGACAAATTAGATTTTCACGAGAACACTGGATTTGCGCTAGGCTCCGCGAAATTCAATCCATTAGTACCAGTTTATCATTCAGACAACGGATTTTATTTTATTTATGCCGAAAAGCTTTTTCAAATCGCAGGAAATTTTGTTCGATTGCGTTTTGATTTATATGTTGGTTATTTTTTCGACGTGTCGCAAGTTGAGTTACTTATGCATGGAGATTCGTCGATGTTTGCGACAAATGTTCGCTTTTTATTTTATCCTTTAGCTTCTGAAGCGGCTGAAGAGCGAAAGCACAGAAATACCAACCACACAAGTACAACCACCGTATTCGTGCCAACGGCATTGCTGAGTGGAGTGGAGACCATTTCGGCTTCACATCTTTATTTGTTTCTTTTTGTATTCTTTCTCATTTTGTTAATTATTTTTTGTTGTGATGTGTTGTCTGAATAAATGTATTTCTATTCTATTTTAATACCGTCTGGGCACCGAATATGAGTTTGTCCCATTCGGTGTCGAGACCTTTAGTCCTTGGGGTCCTAACGCTCTGAAGCTATTTAAGGAATAATTTTAGTCAACGTTACAGGAGACTGAAGAGCTGGCAGGTACCTCGGACAAAGTAATTTAATTAGCTTAACAGAACTATTCAAAAAGGGAACGCTGCCAGTACCTTCGGAACCTTGCCCAAAGAGACTCCTTTTTATAATTATGATTAAGTTGTTATTATTCTTAAGGTTTTAGTTCAAATTGGATTTATAATTTAAATTATTTTATGTTTGTGTTGTTATCATTTTTTCGCTTGTAAAATGTTATTACAGCATGTTAGTCTAGAGTCTAGCAAATCAAATTCTAGAAACTCAAAATGTAATCTTAGTTCTAGTAGCAAACTGAATACTTCTACAGTTCTTGATAATTATTTTTTATAGTTCTGCCCCAAAAAAAAAATAGTGCGTGGAGTCCCTCCGCACGGAAGAAGTGAAACTTCATAATAAAAAATAAAAAACCAGGCGGTCACCCATCCAAGTACTGACCGCACCCGACGTTGCTTAACTTCGGTGATCGGACGAGAACCGGTGTTTTTGTCAAATATCTTGAAAACGGTGCATCCTACTGCAAAATCAATGAAATTTTCATACCCCCTTTGCAACCGCCGCATCGCCCCTCACCCCCTCACTCCTCACCTCACCCCCCCCCCTCACATAACCCCTCTCGCAAACGTCTCGTAAACGTCAACTTGCGTTGCGTTGCGTTAACGCAACGCTTGTTGAAAGTCGCATTAGGAGTTTCACTTCAAAAACGATTTAACACATAAACCATTTGACAACCCTGTCAAGGTTCGATTTTGGACCGTAGATGTTGCTAATTTTTCGGTTTTGGGTTTGATTTCTGCTTGACGGCATATATAATTTCCGGTAACAATTTAAGGGTTAAATATGAGATGCTAACTTCTCGTTGGACATGTTAGGATATCAGCAGTTCTCGATTGATATACCACTAATACGTAAGGAAATGCATAGTTCTACAGCTCGATAAATTTTATAGGCAGTTCTGGTAACTTTCAAACAAAACAAAAACCATCTTCTTTTCTCTTCATTTTTTACATAAGCTATGCACCGTAGGATTTTAGGGTTTTGTGATAAGCATGGTATTATAGCTAAAGAGCAATATGGATTTCAAAATGTTAAATCGACAACGCTAGCTTGTTACACTTTGATGAAATCCATAACGGAAAAAATTGATAAGAAAACACAGTTAACAGGTGTTTCCTTCGACATGAGTAAAGCCTTCGATTTTGTGAATCACAATATATTAATAGCTAAATGCGAAAAATATGGTATTAGAGGCAATGCGTTGGACTGGATTAAAAGCTACCTAACAGGACGAAAACAATGTGTTCAATTGAGCAAAATAAATAAATACAATGAAGTTGCGAAATATCGGTCTTCATATAGAATTAACGATTCAGGTGTACCTCAAGGACTTCCTTAATAGTAATTGTACTTGGACCATTACTATTTATTTTATACATAAATGATCTTCCGAAAGTAAGTCAATATAAAACTATTTTATTCGCAGATGACATCTCAATTTTAATCACTAAGGATAACAATGACAATAATTACACTAACACTATTAATAAGACTATTGACTCTATATGTAATTGGTTGGAAGAAAATGGCTTATATGTAAACATTGAAAAGACTAAATATATGCAATTTTGTAATTATAGGAAACAGTTACTGAAATATATATTAAATGTAAAGGAGTAGACATTGAAGAAGTTGATGTTACAAAATTTTTAGGTATTATAGTAGACCGACATTGCAATTGGAAATCTCATGTTGAAAATGTTTGCGCCAGATTAGAAAAATTTACATTTGCTTTAAGACATTTAAAACGTATAGCTGGCGGAAAAGCTGCCTTGATAGCTTATCATGGTTATGTGAGCTCAATATTACGGTATGGTCTGATCATCTGGGGAAACTCAGCCGACATTAAACGAGCCTTTATATGTCAAAAAAAATGCATTCGAACCGTAAGTGGAGTAGGACCTCTGGAACCATGTAGACCCTTGTACAAAGAGCTGAATATACTAACCTTAGCAGGACAATATGTATTAGAAGTTGGCTTATTTGTAAGGTCAAACCCACACTTTTATAATAAACTAGCTTTTGCCCGCGGCTTCGCTCGCGTGTACTATGAGTATTCCAAAGAACCAAGATATCAAGCAAGCAAGCATACAGGCAAGCAAGCAAGCAGGTCCACAATTGACCGAGAAATCGGTGAACATACCTACATAAAAAAAATCATAAAGTGGAGTGCATAACCTCCTCCTTGTTTAGAAGTCGGTTAAAGTGCCCTTTGCGGCCTACTTACAGTATAAACTTATGAATTTTGAAATTTTAGCTTTCTACAACCAGTAAAACGCAAAATCCCGTTTTTTCCCGTTCCCGTAAGAATTTCGGAAAATGTTTTCTTAATGCTCCCCTACACTCCCCAAGGAACCCACTTGCCAAATTTTAGCTTTCTATGACCAGTAAAACGAAAAAGTGCATTTTTCCCGTTCCCGTGGGAATTTTGGAAAGTCCTCTCTAAATGCTCCTCTACACTCCCCAAACGACCTACATGCCGAATTTCAGCTTTCTACGACCAGTAAAACGAAAAATCCCGTTTTTTCCCGTTCCCGTAGAAATTTGGGAAAGTCCTCTCTCAATGCTCATCTACACTCCCCAAGCAACCTACATGCCGAATTTCAACTTTCTACGACCTGTAAAACGAAAAATCCTGTTTTTCCCGTTCCCGTAGGAATTTTGGAAAGTCCTCTCTCAATTCAGCTCAACACTCCCCAAATAACCTACATGCCGAATTTCAGCTTTCTACGACCAGTAAAACGAAAAATCCCGTTTTTTCCTTATCCCGTGGGAATTTTGAAAAATCCTGAAATTAATGTTTTAAATAATGTAATACCTACTTGTGTATCAAATTTGAAGAGTCTAGTTATTATAGTTACTGAGATAGGGTCACTCGGAATCGAATATATAAATCCCGTTTTTTCCCTTTCCCGTGGGAATTCCCAAAAATCCTTCCTTAGTGGATACCTACATTGTATAAGGTATCTATGTGCAAAATTTCAAGTTTCTAGGTCTAGTGGTTTGGGCTATACATTAAAAACGACACCCATATTGATATTTAGACATTTCAACCCCATCGCACCCCATCCAGGGAGATTTTAAGATCCACGTCGGATTTTAAAACCGCTGTTGTTTTCATAACCAGCGACCCGATAAACCATAGAAAGTACCCATGTTGATTTTCAGACTTTGTTACCCCTTTCCCCCCTTTTAGGGGTTGAATTCTCAAAAAACCTGAAACACGTGTTTACTCATTTATCATTAGGAGTACTTCTGTGAAGTTTCGAATAAAATAGTCGAACTAATCTTGTTTCCCCATACAAACTTTGGACTCCCGTTTCACCCCCTTAGGGAGTGAATTTTGAAAAATCCTTTCTTAGTGCACCCCTACACCTTATAAGGAACCTACTTGCCAAATTTTGAATCTCTAGGCCCAGTGGTTTGGGCTGTGCGTTGATATGTCAGTCAGTCAGTCAGTCAGTCAGTCAGTTTCTTCTTTTATATATTAAGATTATTAGTGAATCCTAGACTCAGAACCAGAGATGTTGCAAAACTAGTCAAGCCAACACAAAAAAGCGCACTGTATAGCAAAAATTGTTACGCGATGTCAATACAAATATATAATCATATACCGTTAATAATTAGACAAATCACGAAATTAGCAAACTTTAGAAAGGAATTAATAAAATGGTTAAAAGACAGATGTTTTTACAGTGTAAAGGAATTCTTGGAATATAATAATAAATACTTGGTAAATATATTTGCATTGCCTGATAATGTGACTTATGAAAATGATTAATCAAATGAATTTATATTGTTGTAATTGTATATTATTAATTCTTTGACATGGTTATGTAATTATATTTTCACATTTAGTTTTAAGACGATACATTTTTGCATGCTTGTAATAGCTAAGTGTGTGTACAATAATAAATTTCACTAACATCGATTTAATCCCACGCTTAATGCAAATAAATTCAATTTCATTTCATTTCATTTCATTTCATAGGAAAATCTGCTTTTTACTGTTACAAAAATAAGTCCTACATATTGAACACATAGATCATCTTTTCGATCCAGTCGGCTAAAACTCTAACACGCCATAGCGCAGAACTCATTTCTCACCTTCAAATGGTCACGTAGCATCACGTGACTGTGATTTCGATGCGGATTGCATTGATTCCAATTCTGCAGTGAAATAGAAACGTAAAGCTAAATTCCTCACCAAGTTTACCTGTACCTTAAAATTCATGGTAAATTTTGGAAGTGGTGCAAACGCGGGCTCCAATCCACGACCCTCTGCTTAAGAGACTCAAACTCAGTTAATACTGGACAATATCCACTGACTCATTTGTTTTAATTCATCCTTTTAATTTGAGGTGTATTTTCCACCGTTTTTGTATTAATATGGAGTTCTAGAGTTGTGGGCCAAGACAACCACCGAGTGGAAATCCAACAGCTCGAAAAAGCAACCTAGCAGACCCAGTTGGCGATGGCGGGATGAACTGAATTTCTTCTTGGAGTACTGACCCTCGTATGCAGCGGACAGAAAGCAGTGGAAATGTTGGGGGAAGCCTTTGCTCAGCAGTGGGACAGAATAGGCTAATAATAATTGTATTAATATTAAGTCGTGTGTATATTAATATTATTTCTTGTGACCTTCTGAGCAGATAGTATATAATACAGGGTGAAATTTTGAACGTGATACAAAATGAGTGTTTCTAGCTTAGTTAATGCTGGACAACATAATGCATTTACCCAGTTGTTAGAATTAGTATTGTTAAATTTAAATAAATAAAAAATAAATAAAAAACCATTTATTGCCCATAAAAAAGAAAAAGAACAAATACACAAAATTATGTGGCAAAAGGCTCAGGCTCAGCATGTGCGGTGAGGATTACTCATCACCGCGCTGGTTTTCAGCCTGCGCCCTTATATAGCGTGCTGACATTGCAAAACAGGCGGGTAGGACGATAAAAAAAAAATGAATAGTGGTATAGGCTACCAAGAAATCCCTTCACCATCCAAGGTTCAATGACAGTTGCATGGCTCAAAACATCAAAAGCTATTTTCACTCACAAGTCAATGCGACAACCAGGCCCTATACTACGAAGCGCGAAACTCGAACCCCGTTTCATGCCGTTCCGCTCACGCTAATGGTATTTATTACGAGAGTGAGAGAGACCGCACAATCCGAACCACGAACATCGAATTTCGCAGTAACCCCCCAGTCCTATTGCTTTCATTCTGATGTAGGAACTGTCATTACAAATGGCAAAACAAGTACCCGGTCGACCACACCTAATAAGACAAAAAAAACAAGAATAGGTAAACATTTTCAATACAAACTTACAACTTATCCACTTACATTATTCCAAAAAATAAAAATTTGAGGTATCGATGTATGAAACTCAAAATTTTATCAGACCAATTTCAACGGGTATGTATTACAATACCGGAGTACGAAAGACCGAATGTATTAAAACATCGAATGCGTCAAAAGACCGACACGATTTTTTTCTGAAACCGTAAACTTTTCAGAATTTATTAAAACGGTATCATACAGAACCCATTAGGTTAGCTTAGGTTTGTTTTATAACAATTTTAAAAAGTTATCGTTTTCAGAAAATAAAAAATAAAAAATAAATTTTAATAAATTTCAATTCACTATTCTTATAGTGCAGTAAAAAATCTTAATAAGCAATTATTATATTGTTATATCCAGATCAAAATTTGTAAACAATTCTAAATATTGATAAAATAAATAATAATAGTTTAAAATATTTTATTGTAAAAAAAGCGTGGGGTGCATGGTGTCAATTGTCAAGGATTATCATTTTGATAACATCTTAAAAAGCACCCCACGCTTTTTTTACAATAAAATATTTTAAACTATTATTATTTATTTTATCAATATTTAGAATTGTTTACAAATTTTGATCTGGATATAACAATATAATAATTGCCTATTAAGATTTTTTACTGCACTATAAGAATAGTGAATTGAAATTTATTAAAATTTATTTTTTATTTTTTAAAGCGTGTTTTTTAGTTTTTTTAAACTATTATTTATTTTCTATTTTTTAGTTGCATTTTTTTTCTTTCTAACTTTACCCCCCTCACTTACAACCCCCAAACCCCCTAAACCCAACCCCCCAACATCCCCCACCCCATTTCCCCAAACCCTCCCCAAACCCCACACCCTTACACCCAATCCCCTAAACCCCCCTTACCCCCCTCCTCATTTTACAAACCCCCGAACCACCTAAACCCAACCCCTCTAACACCGAACCCCCCAAACCCCCGGAAACCCCCCTCCTCCCTCCCACCCCCCCCACCACCCCGCCACCTGCTCCCCCAACCCCTACCACACCCCCCACCCCGCCACATACCCCCCCCCTTACAGTTCCATCATCAAACCCTTGTTACCATCTAGGCCTCTTACACCCTCCCCATTTCCCACAACTCCCCAAAATCACTTACCCTCGAACCCCCCAACACTCCCACCCTATTTCCCGTAACACCCTCCCCCATCCCCTAACCCCAACCGCCACACCCTAACCCCCAACCCTCTAAACCCCCGACCTCCTTACCCCATACCCCATTCCCCCCCCCACCCCACCACCTACCCCCCTTCCAGCTCCATCATCAGACCCTTGTTACCATCTAGGACCAAAGTACTCGTCAAAACGAATCAAACGAGCCCAAACTCGATGGGGTTGTTTCGTTTTATTGTGGAGTGCCTTTGGCCATCTTCCAGCTCCATCATCAGACCCTGGTTACCATATGGGATCAAAGTGCTCGTCAAGACGAATCAAACGAGCCCAAACTCGATGGGGTTGTGTCGTTTTATTGTGGAGTGCCTTTGGCCATCTTCCAGCTCCATCATCAGACCCTGGTTACCATATGGGATCAAAGTGCTCGTCAAGACGAATCAAACGAGCCCAAACTCGATGGGGTTGTGTCGTTTTATTGTGGAGTGCCTTTGGCCATCTTCCAGCTCCATCATCAGACCCTGGTTACCGTCTGGGATCAAAGTGCTTGTCAAGACGAATCAAACGAGCCCAAACTCGACGGGATTGTGTTGTTTTATTACATAGTTCCTATGGCCACCATCCAGCTCCATCATCAGATCAGCTCCATGTTACAATAATATTGCATCGTCATCCAATTTACACATATGTGCAAAATTTCAGCTCAATCGGAAATCGGGAAGTGGGTCAAAATCGCGCCCTAAGGAGTCGGTTACAAACAAACATACAAACATACAGGTGAAGCTAATATAAAGCGTGTAAAAATCGTGTCAATCTTTTGACCCATTCGATGTTTTAATACATTTGGCTTTCGTACTTCGGTATTATAATACATACCCATTTCAACAAGTGAGTAAATGCATTATGTTATCCAGCATTAACTAAGCATGAAACACTAATTTTGTATCACGTTCAAAATTTCACCCTGTATGTAGTGGAAAGAGTTGATGTTTGATTGCTACTCCTAGCACATCTCCTCATCGTACTCCTTTGATAACCCCCATAAGTACAATGAGGTCAAACTATCAAGAGATCACATATAATATGTTTGTGGCGCCCGAGGCCTGTTACTGGGTCTCCCGTACACTGAAAAATGGTTTTTTTTTGCAAGTCAGAGGAGACGAGCGGTTATTACTTTAAATTCCTAAGATTTAAACTAAAGCTTTGTTAAGGATCGATTAAAATCTGTTTCAAAATGTAAATTCAATAGAATCAAAAGACGCCCACTGCTGGATAAAGGCTTCTCTCAAAGACTTCAAGTGGTTCTTGCGACCTTTGCCAGATCGTTCATCATCATCATTTCAGCTGAAAGACATCCACTGCTGAAGATAGGCCTCCCTTAAGGCTCGCCAAACAGATCGGTCCCGTGCCTTCCGCATCCAACGCGATCCCGCAACCGTATTCACGTCGTCTTGTTGGAGACCAAACTACACTGCGTCTTCCGGTCCGTGGACGCCACCAGATCGTTGATCCTTCTTTTCTGTGGCTTTCCTACACCATATCTTACCAGTTCTACGAGCAATGGCTCAGCCCACTGCCACCTTAAGTCTGGCGACTCTCCGTGGCATGTAAGAAATTTGGTTTTCCTACGGATCTCCTCACTTTTGATTCGATCAAGTAGGGACAATCCAAGCATAGCTCGCTGCATCGCTCTTTGAATGACCTATTACGAGTGATAATGACTATTACGAGAAGCATTTTTATGCATATTCTAGCTTATAACGTTCGTATGTTAGAAGTAAAAAAAATGCAATTAAGTCTCATTCATGTGTGCGACGTTTGTTAGTTTTTAGGGTTCCGTACCTCAAAAGGAAAAAACGGAACCCTTATAGGATCACTTTGTTGTCCGTCCGTCCGTCCGTCTGTCAAGACCTTTTTCTCAGGAACGCGTGGAGGTATCAAGCTGAAATTTATATCAAATACTCAGGTCTACTGTCCCTTGGAGCTGTGAAAAAAATCAAACTTCTAAGCCAACGCAATCAAAAGATACAGCCGTTTATGCCGCAAATTTCCGCATATTTTCGAAACTCGCAAGGGAATCAAAACCTACAAGGAACTTCTTGTGAACTCAGAATCTTGAAATTTGGTACGAAGCAAGGTCTTACAGCACAGATATAGGAAAAATTGCAAAAAGCATAAATTCTTTTGCCTGTCTATCTATATCAGTAACCAATCTACAATGATCCCACACTGCGCACATTTTGCTTCGGAGCAGGGTCTGCTAGGACTGGATGTTCATAGATACATATAAATTTGTACGGAACCCTGGGTGTGCGAGTCCGACTCGCACTTGGCCGGTTTTTTTTCTCAGTTGAGTTACCATTCCTCATAGACTTCATATAACCGTAACTAAATGGAAGAATCGAAAATTACATGAAAGTTTGAGACACTTTTTTCTCCTAGTAGGAACGAAAAAGCTGATGATTCTGAGCAGAAATCCCATACAATTTTCCAAATTAAAAAAGTAAGTCGAAACGTACAACAAAATAAAAATTCAGTAAATAAAGTAAATAATTCGGCCCATTTAGTAAATAAAGTACGCTGGGCTTTATTATGTTTTGGCTAGTTAATAAGTACACATAATTTTTAAATAATACCTATCTTTGCTAACGGCCGTTCCTCAAAGTAATCACATTGTTTTTTAGTTGACGAAAGAAATTAGATAATTTGTTACAATGTTTCATTAAATCATAAAATTAAATAATTTAATGAAAAAATGGTGCGCCCCAAGTAATTTAGCGGGAATCTTTTCATCCCATTTTCTTTGCTGCCCAGAATAATTATATTGAGAGGAAAACGTTTACAAGGTTTTTCACTTAAAATAATTATCGAAAATTGTTTCTAGACTGATAAAAGTTTTTGATTTACTACGTAACAGCGGACAAAGTCACGGAAGGATGGAGCTTGATGAAGGGCGAAGATGAACAGATTCCACCATTAAGCGACATAAATATTGTATGGAACATTGTGGACACTTTTTCGTTTCTTCGTCAGAATCAACAAATTCATCTTGAGTTCCAAGCCGATTTACTTCGAAACTCGGAGCGATGCAAAGTTGCATTTATCATCGAGAGAATACTTTATTGAATCAGGCGTTACTTTGCGGAGGTCCATATTAATGAACTAAAATAATTACTTTGCTCACCCGCGACCTTACAATAGTTACGTTTATGCAAGAAATGTGTGTTCATGCAGTTCCTCCACCTCCACACTGTACGAACACACACAAATCACATAAACCCAACCATCACCACCACCAAGCTACACTGACGCGTTTCGAACTCAACCAGAGCTCATCTTCAGAGTTACCACAACCGTATGCTATGCTACCAAATGTTAAACTAACAAACCAAAACAAATGTTTTAACTTGTCACTGTAACTTCTTAAGTACCCACTTTATTTTTCTTATTCTCAAACTACCCCACAAAAATTAACTTTTATTGACATTATTATAAAACTACCTTGAATTTTTGTTTATTTAATTATAAGGCATATTTTATTAATACTAACTGTTCAAATTAGACCCAAGCCGCAGTAAAGGAGAAGATACTAAATTTACCTGTTCATTAATAATAGACCCCATAGCGTTGTACCTAATTATTTCCATGGTTTTCGGGTGTCCATGGGCGACGGTGATCGCTTTCCATCAGGTGACCCGTCTGCTCGTTTGCCACCTCTTATATAAAAAAAAAATGCATTCCAGAGCATCCAGACGCAACCCCTTGCCGCAATAATGTAACACCTCATAAGAATCTGAATCTAACAATGAATGATTTGATTCCAACAAATGTTTTGCAAAATTCGATCTATCTGGATGCACATTCCTATATGCCGAAACATGCTCTTTAAATCTAGTATTAAAACTTCGGCCGGTCTGTCCTACGTAGGTATATCCCATTGCAGTCATTACAAGGTAGCTTGTATACCCCCGATCTAGTTCCCTTGTCTACCTGTTCTTTGTGGTTACATAGCCTAGAGTACAAAGAGTTGTTAGTCTTAAAGGCAACATTAATATTGTTTGATTTTAAAATGCCATAAATCTTATCAGACAAACCCCCAACGTAAGAGATGCTAAATCTATATTTGTTAGTAGACTGAGAAGGTAACGCAGCGTAAAGCATGCTATTTACTAACCGTGCCTGCTTCTTTTGAACTAAACTATTTACCATTGATTTTGTATAACCATTTGAGATCGCTATCTGATAAATAGTACTCAACTCTAAATCAAAATGTTCCTTAGAAAGAGGCACAGTCAGCAATCTATTAACATAACGATGGAAAGCAGCCAGTTTATGCTGCCACGGATGATTAGAAGATGCTGGTATAACAGCATCTGTGTACGTGGGCTTACGGTATATTGTAAATTGATGTTTACCATTTAATTTTGAAATCGTTAAATCCAAAAAGTTCAACGAACAATTTTCCTCCAATTCTTTTTTGAACTTTATCTTTACGTGCTTGTTATTCAAACCACAAATTTCTTGTATAAACGTAACTATTGTAAGGTCGCGGGTGAGCAAAGTTAATTTCGAGAGAATACGTCAAATAACACGTTGATGCATTCTTTCATTCTTTCAATGAGAAATGCAGCGTCGAAATAACTCCTGTCAATCTGATCACTGAATATAGATTTGAATGATAGATATACATATTTTGAGACCCTGAAAAAGCGAGGTAAGCGTTTCTCAAAAAAATACCATCTTATTTTTTTTAATATTCCTAACAATTTTTTTGTTATATCTACTCAGAATCACGAGCTCTTTCCATCCCTGTAGGAGAGAAAAAATGTCCCGAGAATGTCATACATTTTCCATGTTATTTCTTTACGTTACGCCATACAAAGTGTATGGAATAGTAACAAAATAGGAAAAAACTAAGAGACATTTTTTTGTCATTAAGATTAAAAGAGCTCGTAATTCTGAGTAGGAATAAAATAAAATTATTAGAATATAAAAAAATAAAGGTGGCATTTTATTTGAGAAATACGCAGATGGTTTTTGTCTGGAAAAATTGCATATTTCCCGCGAGATAACGATAAACGAATTGTTTTTAGACAAAGTTGCCGTCAACAGATACGTAGTTATCTATAACAAAAGAATAAAAGGTACGCTTATTAACACTATTTAATACATAATAAAAAGGCGTGTAAACCCTGCGCCATTCGCTAATAATTTGACCCGCACTAAAACGTAACGCCATTTAAATATCGGAAAAATTTGCATCCCAATAATTCCTAACCTTTACCACGGCGTCGCCTGAATACTGATTCTCCATTTCGTAGTCGGTATAACAGTGATTGGGTTTTTCTATGAAATACAAAAAAGAGTTTGTCGGTCACTTGATGCTCAGTATACCACTCATGGGCTGCCAACACCAGAGGATATCCGATGCATTACCAGCCTAAATAAAAAAAAAATAAAAAAAAAAAAAAAATATCAAGGGACAATTCACACCAATTGACCTAGTCCCAAAGTAAGCTTAGCAAAGCTTGTGTTATGGGTACTAAGCAACGGATAAACATACTTATATAGATAAATAAATACTTAAATACATAGAAAACATCCATAACTCAGGAACAAATATTCGTGCTCATCACACAAATAAATGCCCTTACCGGGATTTGAACCCAGGACCTCTTGCTTCGTAGGCAGGGTCACTGCCAACTAGGCTAAAGCGGTCGTTAAATACAAAGGCCACTAAAGAGTTCCACAAGGATCGTCCCGCGCTGTCTGCATCTAAGTAGTTGTGGAACTTTTTAGTGGCCTTTGTATTTAGGCAAGTTTTTTCTTTCTTTTTTATTATGTTAGACAGGCCAGACAAACGAACTAGTGGGTCACCTGATGTTAAATGAACACCACTGTCCATAGACATAGACACTCGCAGCGCCTTACGCGATACCAGTGCGTTGTCGGCCCTGCAGAAAATTGTACACTCGCCTCTTAAAGGCACCCAGGTCGTAACTCGATGGGAACACCCCAGCGGGAAAAGAAGAAAAAGATAACCTATTTTAAAAAAAATTAAAACAAATTTTAGTAAATAAAGCCTATTACTCGCTAAACGAATACCTGGACGACAAATGGTAATGAAATATTGATTAGTATAAAACTCCACTTAAAGATTACTAAAAATACAATAATAAAATACACGCGCGCACTCACACACACACACATGCACACACACGCACACACACACTCACACACATATACACACACACACGCACACACACACACACACACACACACACACACACACACACACATACACAAACATTATTATCAAAATAATTATATTTAGACGCAAATATAATAATCTGAACTATGTGAAAGTATAGAATAGCTAAATTAGAGTTAGGTATTATGTTGCAATGCCCTTGCAGGGTGCAATTGCATGTTTGATACATTATATTGTATAACACCTAGTAATTTTACAACATGTAAGCAATAAATCATTTGAATTTGAATTTGAATTTGGGAAACTCGTTCCAGATTTTGTAAGTTCGTGGCAAAAAAGACCGCTTAAAACGCGCCGTCGAAGACTGCCATTCATCAACATGATGCCGATGAAATGAACGCTTACGACGGGTGGAGGTGGATCTGTAATGGAACCCCGCAGCAGGAATGAGGTCAAAAAGTTCCTCAGAACATTCCCCGTTGTAGATTTTTTTTCTTTTGCTTTACTAATTTAGGAATCAATTGAGATAAAAACAGACGCACTGATGAGTTCATTCTACAAGCGTTTCGTTTTTAGGGTTCCGTAGTCAACTAGGAACCCTTATAGTTTCGCCATGTCTGTCCGTCTGTCTGTCTGTCTGTCTTTCCGCGGCTAAGCTCAGAGATCGTTAGTACTAGAAAGCTGTAATTTGGCATGAATATACATATCAGTCACGCCAACAAAGTGGTAAAATAAAAAAATAAAATTTTTTTTAGGGTAGTACCTCCCATAGACGTAAAGGGGGGGTGATTTTTTTTTTCTCGACTTATCCTATAGTGTGGGGTATCGTTGGATAGGTCTTTTAAAACCATTGCGGGGTTGCTAATATGATTTTTTCTATTCAGTGATCTGTTTGCGAAATATTCAACTTTAAAGTGAAAATTTTCATTAAAATCGAGCGTTCCCCCCCCTCTAAAATCTAAACTGTTAGGTGAAAACATTTGAAAAAATTCAGAATGGTAGTAAATAGGTATATCAAATTTACTAGGAAAATCATAGCGGCTAAGATTGCTTGGAAATTATTTGTAGTTTAAGAGTAAATAGTAGCCTAACGTATAAAACATACCTAAACTTGGAAGATTCCGTACACATACGAAATCCTTAGGGAAAATATTACTTGATTTTTTTGAAATGGCTACGGAACCCTACCTTGTGCGTGTCCGACACGCTCTTGGCCGGTTTTTGTTTCTTAAGCATGGTATCCTCAAAATCGCAAAACACATCGACTATCGTGTTCCATTCCAAGTGACTCCAAATGTCCGAACGTAACCGAAATAACTTGAATTGAAAGTTAAATAATAACCTGGGGCCAGAAGCTGAAGTTTACCTGCTCTGCTCCAGCCCATTGTAAAATCGGTCGGTCAAGTTACCGGTTAACTATTCAGTTGCCCCTAATTGGGTATGTTTGCGTAGCGAATTGATCCTCGGAGCAATGCTGACTTGGTTCCAATTGTGTGATTAAATTATCCTAACAGATTTATAAATTACTAGCCCTTATTCTCGGTTTTATATCAATGAACCGGCCGAGTTGTCAGTTGGACTCGCGCACCGAGAGTTTCTTACAGCCAAAGGCAAGAATTTTTAAATTCATAAAATATAGCCGCTGACAGACTGAATTTTCTTTTTGAGGTTTCTTCACGATGTTTTCTTTCACTGTATAGCTCAGGGTAAATTTCAAATGTAATTTTGCACATAAATTTCGCAAAAATTCAGAGGTGTGCCGGGATTTGAACCCACGACCCTCTGCTTGAGAGGCCCATGGGTCAAACCACTTGGCCACTTGGCACATTTATGAGTTATTTTCATATTGAATCTTAATCCCAATAGCATCGAGTTAATTATTATTAGCGTGGGACGTCCACTAACGAGATGGACGGACGATTTGGTAAAGGCCGCAGGTTCAAGGTAGATGTAAGCTGCTTCAAACTGTAATGATTGGGTATCAATGTGGGAAGCCCATGCTCAACAGTATGGCTGAAATGATGATGATGAATTATTATCAACCTGCACCAAATAGATTACCTCACAAAAAGCAAAAAGGGACAACTGCAGCTCAGACCGTTAATAAGTACATAAAATTGATCAAAACAGCATTTCGTAGTCCCCTGTTTTCTCCTCAAAAACTTGACGAATAATATTATTTTTCAAAAATAATTAGAGGAAGGCTTTAGTTATGCCCCTATGTTTTTATTTTGTTGTTAATATAAAAATAAAAAATAAATAAATATTAGGGGGCAATCTTACACAAATCGACCTAGCCCCAAACTAAGCAAAGCTTGTACTATGGGTACTAGACGACGATAAACATACTTATATAGATAAATAAATACTTAAATACATAGAAAACATCCATGACTCAGGAACAAAATATTCGTGCTCATCACACAAATGAATGCCCTTACCGGGATTCGAACCCAGGACCTCTTGCTTCGTAGGCAGGGTCACTACGAACTAGGCTAAAGCGGTCGTCGGACAAAAATCCGAAACCTGCTAAAACAAACAAAAGCCAAAGCGACAAAAACTATTCGTGTCAGTTTAGTTCGCGAATTAAAATGGCAAACAAAAACGAATCGAAACGTATCGCTTAAAATTTGCGTAACCGATTTCGCTATTATTTTGTTAAAAAACAACGGGAGTTAGACGCAATAAAGCGGCATGCGAAATCAATTTTGATATCGTTCGACAATTTCGCGTGGAAATTGCAACGTATTCATTTTGGGCGTCTATTTCGGTCGGTGAAACTCGTTTTGAATCGACCGTGGGGGCCTAATTTATAGGCTACAGCGATTCGGAGTTTATGGAGGTGTTAAAGTCTGTTGTTAGTGAGCGTTGCGTTTGGAAAATTTATAACTTTGTGGAATATGGTAATTGATAAGGTTTAGTTGGTACGTCTGACTAAGAAAATATATTTTTTAAAGCCATTGGTTTGTATGTTTTTTTCGGAGATAACATTTAATTTTTGTCTTGATTATGAATTTGGAACTTTAAATTACCAAAAATAGGAATTACACTGTTTTAAAATTTAGTGATTTTCAGTCATAATTACTATACTAAACGGGACTTATCCCGCAATAAATATTTATTTATTAACCTCGACGTTTCGGCCACATTGCAGCAGCCGTAGTTACGAATTAACCCGTGACGAAAGCTGCTGCAATGTGGCCGAAACGTCGAGGTTAATAAATAAATATTTATTGCGGGATAAGTCCCGTTTAGTATAGTAATTATAATATGAATTATCTACAGCAGAGGCTCCCTGAGACAGGGTTCTACCGAGTATTACACATGAACTTGTCAAGGTATAGTATAGTTGCTTCTTTTTTTTGATATCGCTACCGCTTATAACTTGCACACACCCAAGGACCGGCCGGCACCCCAACTGAAAGTACAAATGGACATAAATTATGCCCGTTCATTATATACGTACGAAAAACTGCGCCTTTGACAACATAATGTAATTGCCTGCTAACTACTCGCGCTCCCACGTTAATTTAGACTCTGTGCGCTTCTATCTGGGTATGTTTTCCTTTGAAATAAAAACGAGGGTAGACTGAATAAGATGCTAATTGCTCTGACGCTGCAATTGTTTCGCTTTGAGTTCCCTGAGTTTCACTTTTGGACTTGTGATCGAATTTTTTTTGTAATTAGCAGAATTATGAATATTTATGTCGATTTCGCTTGTGCTTTTGGACTTGTGATCGAATTTTATTTGTAATTAGCAGAATTATGAATATTTATGTCGATTTCGCTTGTTTTGCTTATGTGGGGGATGATTATGATTACGAAGACGGTTATAGTAACAATGATTTGTTTTCTGAGCTTTTTAGACTCGATGTTGTAATAAAGTAAATAAATAATAAAGTAAATTTTTACCAACAATATGAGAACAATACATACAAAAAGATATACCAATGACTCCACACTAGGCTAGGCCTGTATCGTGGCATCCAAAAGACCATAATAATAATTACACATAGTGATGCGGTCTGAACCTTAATTACAAAATATTGACAAAAAAAAAAGAAGTACTCCGTGTGTTGTTGCCCGTGTTAATATTGTGGGGGGGAGGGGGTGGTGTAACAGAGAGATTTCTTTCCAAGCGGATCTTATGGGGATTGAAATCCGAAGGTATGTATTAATTTGTAGTAAATACATTCGAATTAAGAAATTTTTATTGCGCTGTGTAGAATATGAAAGTTTAGTTTAAAAAAAACTTATTTTTAACAGTTCCTGGTCCTACATTTTTTAAAGTTGAGTAGTTTCGTCAAGTGCCATCGCTTTGGCGGTGAATTTGACAGGTATCTCGTCAATGTCTGTTTAAGAAACTGACTTGTCAAAGAGGTTTCAGGCTCATAGACTAAACCAAGTCTAGGGTGACAATGATTTTAATTAAAAAGTGATTTTTCCAATAAACATTAAAAAAATAGAGTTTAAAATTAATTAAGCTACTTTTGGGGGGCGAATATGTAAATATTTTTACACAGTCGAGTTTTTTCAAACAGATCTAAAATGTTATCTGTGCCATTAACGCAAAACTCACTAAGAATTACTTAGCTCCGACCAATCCCTAATAAAAATAGAACTAAGGCGGGCGAGTAGCTCAACTGACAAATAAAGCTTTCGCCTCACACCAAATAGCAAAGCAGGCTTAGAGAAATTGACTCCTGGATTACCGCGATAGACAATATGTGGGATTTATCTACGTAGTAAACAGTATTGGCGAGGTGTGGCCAATATTGGTGCATGTCTTAAACGAGATAAGATATAGACCAATGTTGGAAGATTATAGCGCAAATGTTGGCCAATATGACTTGACCAGCGGAGCCGTCTTAGGTTGAATACAATAGTCGTTTCGTGATGGAATGTATACAGTATTCTTGATTGGGTAACGTTCATTGGTAAATTAAATTAGTTATTGTGCACTGTGGATACGCAAATGCGTCTGTCATAGCACAGATTTTTGAGGCCTCATAGAAGTAAATAAAGTTAATGAGCCTGGGTTCTAATTGGCAATTTTAATTTTCATCTTTTTTAAGGTTTTGTACCCAAAGGGTGTCAACGGGACCCTATTACTGAGACTCTGCAGTCTATCTGTCAGTCTGTCCGTCCGTCTATCACAGGGCTTTATCTCTTGAACGGTCATTTTCACCGATTATGTATTAAGTACTGTGGCTGCTATACCAACAAAAACTAAAAATAAAATAGGGTTAAAAATTAAAGGTGTCGCACAAGAAACGTGTCTTTTTCAGCGTTTTTAACTGCGGCCCTGGTTGCTAGGCGACAGCTGACAGTTGCTAAGCAACGATTAACAGCCGTAGCCATGGTTACACATATACACCGTGTTTTTTTTTTTTCCGTTAAATTCGACACGTTGCTCAGTACATTAACAAAACTACTTGGTATATTGATTTTTGTTAAAATTGAAAAAAAAATCTCGAAGATGCACCATACACCTTTGTATATACCTTACATTCCGAATAATAGGCTGGGACGTATCACGTTGCGGGCGCGGTTAGACGAGTGCTATGTAATGGATTTTCAAACATACTCAGCCGGCTACCCCTTACTTCCCGGCCTCTGTAGTAATGTACTATTTTTTTTGTTCTACTTTAGTATTATGATACAATACCTTTCTACAAACTTTTTCATTTATAATATCAGTAGGATACGATTAATAAACATTTTTGAATAGCTAGTCCTAGATGTCACTCAAATCTCTGTCATACATACTCGGCCGAGCCGAGTATCAAACATACTCGGCCGGCTACCCCTTACTTCCCGGCCTCTGTAGTAAATGTACTATATTTGAAGTGAAACTTCTAATGTGACTTCCAACAAGCGTTGCGTTAAATACTTACGCATCGCAACGCAACGCAAGTTGACGTTTACGAGACGTTTGTTTTTGAAGTAAAACTTCTATAGGCGCTTGAGAGCGGGTTGGGGGCGGGTTGGGAGCGGGTTGGAGGCGGGTTGAGAGCGGGTTGGGGGCGGGTTGGGGGCGGGTTGGGAGCGTGTTGGGGGCGGGTTGGGAGCGGGTTGGGAGTGGGTTGGGAGCGGGTTCGGGGCGGGTTGGGAGCGGGTTGAGGGCGAGTTAGGAGCGGATTGGGGGCGGACTGGGACCGGGTTGGTTTATTATGAAGTTTCACTTCTTCCGCGCGGAGGGACTCCACGCACTGTTTTTTTTTGTTTTACTTCAGTATTATGATACAATACCTTTCTACAATTTTTTTTTCATTCAAGTATAATATCAGTAGGATACGATTAATAAACATTTGAATAGCTAGTCCTAGATGTCACTCAAATCTCTGTCTCCAGTTCCACAAACACTTTGTAGAGATCCCGCCTTTGAATATACTGTTATATTCTAATCCAGACTCATAAAATCGGTGCTTAAACATCCACTTAGTGCTGAGAGCTATCTCGGAGACTGGAATAACTAAGACTTCGCTCAAGTACGAGCTCATTAACTTGCAAATGGCGGTGTCTTAGTGAACATTGTTTCTGCTTCGTATATACGTTGATGGGATGCAAAGATGAAGCAAGTTTTTGTACTAGAAATGGCGAAGAGCGACTGGGGCACAAAGGTTTGGCCTTACCGCTCCGCTGCTTAAAATACGGAGACGTTACGGAATCGCAGTGACGCATCGTATCCGTAACGTTTTTTAGGGTTCCGTACCCAAAGGGTAAAAAGGGGACCCTATTACAGAGACTTTGCTGTCCGTCCGTCTGTCTGTCCGTGCGTCAAGGTCTTAGTTATCAATTTTGACGCGGTTGAACCAATTTTGACGAAACATGTCTAAGAACCATGGCCAAGAAACCTGCGTCCATATAAAATAACCGCATCCAAATCGATTCACCAGTTTAAGAACTATGATGCCACATACAGACTGACACACACACACACACACACACACGTAGCAGTCAAACTTTTAACACCCCTCTTTTTATGTCGGGAGTTAAAAAGCAATGATGATATTGACAAATTGCTTGCATTTTGTTTTAATCAACGTAAGCGAATTTTTTTTATTTCTATATGTTATTCTGTCATTCGCTTCGATAAATGAGAGCAGAGCAAAAGACTTCAAATAAATTACATATTTAATTAACTGCTAAAATATTTGCAGACTAAATTTAACCAAAAAAATGTGCTTCCGGGCAAAACTGTTATTAAAATTCAACTTATTTCAATAAAGCTCGAACAACCGAGCAAACTTCAGCGGGAAGAATCCGACCAAGTTTCCCTAACAACATTTTCTTAATAAATACATAGTTGATCTGGATAGTTCGTGGAAAATTCTGGAGAAGATTGTGCATTGTTTTACGCGCTTTTCTTTCGTTCTGATTATTTTTACAACAGCCGAATTAAATTTTAATTAATGTAAATGTATGTGTATTATTGGCAGCTTCCTCGCACAACGTAATAGTATCAGCATTGCTATACAGCGAGGTAATGCTGCCAGTGTCTTTGAGTCCATGCCGCGGGGGGAAACTTTTGTTGATTTTACCTAGCTGTAGTATCATAGTTTTAATTTGTATAAAGTTATCATTGTAAATAATAGCCTAAACCTCATTTGTTTTAGTCAAGAGAACGCATATAAGTATGCGTTGCTGGCAGTGAATATATTAACGAAATCTAAGACAAAGGAACATGATCAAAGTACAGAACACTGTCACCGCCCAACAGAAACGAATGTTTGCTTGTTTCCTTTTAAAGTAGTCTTAAGAAAGCTGACGTGTCGTATCAAATGTCCAATCATTTTCCCGTTCGTAATAAAAACAAATGTTTTTAAAGAAGGAAGAAAACATTTATTCGTGACATCTCTACAAAAACAAAGAAACGGAAACTGAGACAAAATATTGTCACGAAATGGCCTCTCAACATGATGTCAACCTTACAGCCGACTATGGTCTTCCGTTGAAAGAAAGAAAGAAATAAATCATTTATTTGTGAGAACAAAACGGTTAACATAGATCAAAAAAAGAAAAAAGTCAAAAGAACATGCTTGTGTCACAAATTGGTCCCGAACCAGCAAAAGATTGCCAATCTTGCGAACGGCGCTGATCTTCCTTTGGGAAGTCCGTTGGAACCATTTTAACATGGTATGTTTATCCACAATTCTTTTCCTCGGCCACTCAACTCGTTTGTAGCGCCCACTTGTCCAACGCAAACCTTTCGACCTTAACTCGGAATGCTCGGCCAAAGGATTAATTACTGCACCCTTCCCAAGTCGGGCAACCCCCAATTTCATCCCCTTTGTAGTGGGAGTTGCACTTTGAAGATTCGCCGTCGAATTATAACGCTGTGTAGAGTTATAGTAAGTCGGCTTTAGAGGAACTGTTTGATTAAATTAGTTGAATCAATTTGTAAGCAATTTGCTATTTATAATGTTTTGGCTCAGGGTTTGCCAACGGCCAACGGAGCGTAATATTTTGGATGTAGTCGCTGGAAAGCAATAATGCTATAAACCCAACCATCCTAGTACTAAGTTTTGTTAAAAATTATATTATTAATACAAGCTTTTTTGACTGACTGTACTTTTTGCCCCTAGTTGCCATCTAGTGATAAATCGTTGTATCACAGAGTTCCTATGGCCACCTTCCAGCTCCACCATCAAATCTGGTCCATGACATATTAATATAGCATTGTCTCTGTGGCATTGTCATACGATTTACACATGCATGCAAGTGCTCAAACGGAAACCGGGAAGTGGGTCAAGTTTAACTTGCAAGATTTGACCCGTATACACCGTGAAATTTTAGTGGTTGTTTTCCTGAAACGAAGTGATTTAGTTTCGATTGTACAATCGATTTATAGTTACTATTTTGACTAGAGTCAAAAATCCAATTGTGAAAAACGAAAGTCGAAAATGACCGCAAACCAATAGTAACGCTTCGTTGGTACAATTAGCGTACGATCGTATGATAGGTTAGGTACCAACGAAGCGTTACTATTGGTTTGCGGTCATTTTCGACTTTCGTTTTTCACAATTGGATTTTTAACTCTAGTCAAAATAGTAATTATAAATCGATTGTACAATCGATACTAAATCACCTCGTTTCGGGAAAACAACCACTAAAATTTCACGGTGTATACATAGATTGCAAGTTAATTAAAAGCTTTTAAAATAGCTTTTTTGCGTAATTATTTCTTAATTTTTTCTCTGCATCGATTGGTCTATGTCAAGTGTTTCTAGTGTGAAATATAAAATGCTTACAGCATAAGTAATTCACAACATTATTGTACCGTTTTCAAGTCTAATCAACGGTCATTTAAGTACTAGGCAAGCGTGCGCCATTGTTAGACCTCATCTTCGTTTTCCATCAGGCGTGACTGTGGTCAATCGCAAGCCTATAATAAAAAAATGTACCCAAAACTTTACTGTGATTTGACCTATGGCCGCACAATCAGACAGTCGTGGAATCGATCGAGCCCGGACTCACACCTTTGAGTTTTTCGAAGATTATGTTCGAAGTTATATTTAAAATTTACTATGAGCTTTACAGCAAACCATCGAGAGGAAACATGGACTTGGGGAAAAATTCAGGCGTGAGCGCGAAGTTTCTAATCCGCACTGGGCCGGCGTGGGAACTGCGGCCCAAGCCCTCTCATTCTGTGGGGGAGCTTGTGCCCTGCAGTGGGACGTAAGGCTGGAATGATGACAATGAAGTTAAATATCACATCGACTCCGTTTGTACGTGTACAGACAAGTGTAAAAATATGGGTGCACACAACTTGCTCATAAATATGTCCCGTAGCTCTTATGTCGTCGAATTAAGGTATAGGTATTATACCGATGGGAGGATTAAATCGATACTTATTTTTGCACTTGACCGTACCTACAAACTTTCACTTCGAAATAATTGCTCCGGCTTCGTTACCATTTCAAGTCCTTCCAAACATAAATTATATCTCAAGTTACATCTCAAAATCCTTTCGAAACTTGGGATTTTGAATTCTAGTGCTTCATAATAAATGGTCCAAGTCTGAAACTGAATAGTAAAGTATTCATCTCTACGGCATTGTCTGGATTTTTATACATATTCGGAGATGCTTTAAAGAGGTAAATTTGGGTTTTATTTTAGAGAATTTTACTGAATCTTAGAATCCTCTTTGCTTCTTATGGTGCGTCGGATGGTCTAATATTTTATGTCCTAATGTAATGTTTGATCGTATGATCGTTTCTTATAATTATACTAGCTGTTGCCCGCGACTCCGTCTGCGAAGTTAGGTTTATATAGCCTACGACCTATTCTCAGACCTAATGAATGTAGAGAAAAAAGCTTCAATAAAATCGGTCAAGGCGTTTCGTAGGAGTTCGATAACACCGTGGCACGAGATTTTTATATATTAGATTAGAAGACGATTATTATTATTTACCATATATTTTTGTCTCACTGCCGGGCAAAGGCCTCTTTTCTTGACCTCCACATCTCCCTATCCAGAGCACATTTTATAGCCTTTTTGATTTTTCACCCTTTTTCAATTAAGAAAAAAAAAGAAGAAAATATTTATTACACAAACTAAAAATTTACATGAAGCAGTATCCGGTGGACCCCAAACTAGGCTGAGCCTGTATCTTGGGACCCGTTGAGTTGGATAACATAGTACATTTTTATTTATATACATGTATGAAGTATGATACACTTAAACCAGGTAAGATACACATGATTTAATACAAACTGAACAAAGACAGGAATACAATAATAAAAATAAAAAATTGCGATAAAATATAAGATTTCGATTAAAAAATCGGAATAACACCTCGGATCCCCTCAAGAAAACTTCCGGACCAAATAAATTATGACTAATTTTTTTCTCAAGTTCTTAAGTACTTAAAACTTAAGATAAACCGCTTTGGGGCGAAAAAGGAAGCGCTCATCCGCCCACTCTATTAAAATATCCGACATTTTCTAATGTACTGCCGTTATTTATTGCTATAGGTAATATACTTGTCAGAAAAAGGATATTTTTTGTCTATATTCGCATCTTATTTTTATTTTGTAGAATTTAAAAAAAATCTTTTTGTAATAACAAGCTTTTATTAAAAAGATGTTAATAAAAAAAACTAAAATAATAATACTATTCTTAATAACAATATTCACTCTGAAAAAAAAATATTTATTCTGTTTACTCGAACTTAAAGTATATAATATTGAAGTACAAAAGACCGAATGTATAAAATCCCGAGTAGATCGAAAGACCGAAAAGCTTTCTTTTTTTAAAAAACCGTAAACATCTCAGGATTTAGTAAAACAACATCTAATTTATTGAATCAGGCGTTACTTTGCGGAGGTCCATATTAATGAAGTGAAAAACGATTCCATCGCATTTTCACACAGGATTTTTCATGCGATTCATCGAGCGTAATCTTGCACACTGATCATAGTTCATGGAATACTCAGCGCTCCCAAACAGATGAAGAGTCGTAATTAATATTTGCACGCACGTATCAAAATCAACTGATTCAGTCGGGGCGCGCGTCATTTTAGCTTAGACAAGCTCTACTTTGCTCACCCGCGACCAAAAGTAAAAAAAAACAAAAGGTTAAAGCTTAAAGTTGGTTGCGGGTGAGCAAAGTAATTGCTTCAGTTCATTAAAACAACATCGTATAAAATTCATTAGGTTAGGTTAGATAAGCTTTATAACTATTTTAAAAAGTACAAGGTTTCAGAAAAATAACTTATAGGTTTTTTTACCCATTCAATATTTTAATACATAACCGTATTTCTTTACTTCTTTGTTACCTTGGCGATTTTGTAGTAGTTCAATAACAAACCGCTTTTACTTGAATACGTGTTTTCTAAGCATATACGCTCCTAAATCAGGATCTTCGAGATCAGCGTACCGTGCTTGCTTTTCAACTATTCACCGAATCCTTCCACAGTAAACATATATTGAAAACCGATTGACCAATCACGAACCGCCGTTCGGTTAGCGCGCCCCAGTACACACTGTTTCAGCTACCAAGCATGCATGACTTGACCGGTATTTAGTGAGATGATTCAATTAGGTTATAGGATAAAGGTTTGATAGTGATCAAATTAGGTCGAGTATTCAGTATGTTCATTAATGTTTAGTTAAGTTTTACTACACGGGTTGTTATTCATTTCTGATTTAACGCTTTATTAAAATCCTACTGCTAATCATAAAATGTGAAATACACTGACTAGCAAAAATAAAGGGTCGGTTACAGAAATGACGATAGCTACAAAACCCACTGTGATAGCTTCTTTGAGTAAAATGAGTTTAGTTAAGAGTTTTATTCTTAACAAGAAAAAGTTTAATTGAGAATAAAACTCTTTACTAAACTCATTTTACTCGAAGAAGCTACCACAGAGGGTTTTGTAGTTATCGTCATTTTTGTGACCGACCCTTTATTTTTGCTCGTCAGTCAGTATATTTTGAATAGTAGTAGTATTTTAGTATTTAAAAGGATAAAGCAAAACTTATTCTTTGTCTATCATCTAATTTGCAGGTATTATAATAACGTGCTCTTTAGTCATGACCTATTTTTACTTAACTAACAGTTACTTGTAAATTCTGTCTGCGTCGGCTGCATGGAATATACGTAATTTATCGGAATAAAAACTATCCTGGCACTTATACTTTGTAGTATAAGTATTTTTTTCTTCGCAGGGTCTTAGACAGTCTTCATGCCAAATTTCATATAAATCGTTTTTGCGATTTAGCTTAAAAAGGTAACAGACAGACTGAATTACTTTTGCATTCATTATAAAAGTAAGAATTTCTCACTTTTATATGTGACGTGGCTCTGAGGCTAAATTCAGGAAAGGCCCAACACGGTTTGCGAGTGGTAATTCAATCGTTTGGGAGAGGATAGGAATGGGCTGAGCCTGGGATGAGCTTCATTTTCCTGTTAATTCGCTTTGTAAATAAATAAATTAATAAATAAATAATTAAATAAATAAGGCTCATCCCAATCTCAGCCCAAACCTCTCGCAACCCAGTGCTTTTTGGTGTTCCTGAATAGCAGTTCATCCCTATCCTCTTGCAAACGATTGAATTACCGCACGCAAACCGTGTTTGGCCGTTGCTGAATTTAGCCCCAGGATGGGTTTGTTTACCTAACCAAATCTATATCCATACAAATGCGAAAGCGAGTCTACCTGTCTGTTCGGTATCTGTGTATTGTCTGTCTTCTTCGTTGCCTCGCTGAACCGATTTAGACGAAAGGTACCTATGGAGATAGTTTGAGACCCATGATTTTCCGAGGGTGCAAACTAGCTATTGCATTGCCCAAAAACTTGCATAGTTCCCGCGGAATAGAGATAAATGAATCGCGGGCAACAGCTTGTTTATAATGTTTGTAAGTATTTCTCAATTTTAAAAGCTTTTTAATTTCACCTATCCCGTTGTCTGCGTGTCATCAAATCTTGCAAGTTAAATTTGACCCACTTCCCGATATCCGATTGAGCTGAAAATTTGCATGAATGTGTAAATCGGGTAACAATGCAGTTGTTGTGACAGTGGAGCTGATTTGATGATGGAGCTGGAAGGTGGCCATAGGATTTCTGTGATAAAACGTACGTTTTATTACAGAGTTCCTATGACCACCTTCCAGCTTCACGCCCCCCTAGAGTTTTGGCTTGTTTGATTCGTCTTTAGGAATTCTTTGGTCCTAGATAGTAACCAGGGGCAAAAAGTACAGTCAGCATAAAAAGCTCGTGTTAAAAATGGAATTCTTACAAAAACTTATTTATTATATTTGACATGCCTCGGATGAGATTGTTCGCCCAACCAAATCGTCTATAAAACACCCCTTAAAGATTCATTCCGCATAAAAAAGGTCATTTTAAATTAAAAGACCTATTAAAATGTCTCTATCACGCCCAAGGGCGTCATGACGGTCGTTCGTCGCGATTAGAATGGCCGGGGGTCTGCCAAGGCTGCGTAATGACTGGGCTTCTTTAATTTATACACGGTTTAATACACTAGTTACTCACCGCTGCTTCGCATGGCTGTAATCCTGCCAATATTATAATAGGTAAACATTTTTAACTAAGTTCTTAAGCTAAAATGTAAGTATACCTAAGTCATTTTGAGCCGGTGCCGAACAATCAATCCTTCTCCGTCAAAAGATTGCCAGGAAAAGTCTTCAATTAAATACATTCCAAATGTTTTCCGGGCCAGATCCCGTGAATTTAGGATCTTGATAAACATGTTGCTTTAAAAGGGCTTTTTACGCGAATTAGGCGTTCGCTTCAAAGGGCGAAGAACATAAATAACCTGCAAACACGGTAACCCAATAGCCGGGGGACAGCCCTGGTGTGCAGATGGGGCGATCAGGAAACGGGGGAACTGTGACACACAAACATATTATAAGTTTTGATAAAAAATTTAGATAATAAATAATAAATAATAAATTCTTTATTTGCCGAATATGGGCTTAGAATGATGTTCGTTATAATAGTTTGGATCCTTCACATTCTGCTTTGTAGCATGCAAATTATATACAGATATATTCTGTCAGGATTAGCTTACATTTATAGTATACATCAGATTATTATTAGGTATATTGAATTAATAGAAATAAATTACATTGGATTTAATTACATTATTTTACATTGAAAAATTATGTCACATTTCAGGTATGTATTTATATGTATACTCGTAAATAATATAAGGATGATTGAGACATGTAGGTTTTACAATAATAGTATCTAATATTATGTAAATAAAAAAGACTTGAGAAAGTTAAAATGTCTTTTTACTAAAACCAGTTCATTGAATCAGGTGTTACTTTGTGGAGGTCTATATTAATGAACTGAAACAATTACTTTGCTCACTCGCGACCTTCTGCGGGTGAGCAAAGTAATTGTTTCAGATCATGGATGATTAAGTCACAAGAGAGGGAGAGATTGAATGCGGAAAACACGCGACGCAACGCGAGGGAACTAGACGATATCTATACTCGGAAATGTGTAGATAAAGGTTGAAAAGAGAGAGAAGAGGTCTACTTCTACTTGTCTAGATGACAAGTTCTTATCGGCTGCACATTTGCTGTAGTTAAATGAAAACAAACCTTAAGTTCTGGAACTTGATAAAGTTTTCGAACGTTTGTGGGGTGACCGGCATCGGATCATACCCTCTTAGCAGGACAAAGTATGTCACCCAGCTTCCATGAACGTTTAGGCTCAATTTGTACCTTTTGAAGGTACAAATGGACACCATATTGTTACTGAGACGGGGACTGTGTTCCTTCAGCTACAAGGGTTTGTTGATAATGTTGAAGTTGCTTATTTTAGAAGTTTGCGAGGTCACATTAAAGTCGTGAAGTTTTTGAAGTAAAAACATACAGACAAATTGAGAACCTCCTATTTTTTTTGAAGTCGGTTGAAAATAGAGGAAACACAATACTATCTCGGCATATTAATCGTATCCACTGTAGGCCTAGCTAGATTGTAGAGGGCTCGGACGGTAGTTCTCACACGGGCCGGGTGCGGAATGGAAACTTCACACACACTACTGAATTTTATCGCAGATTGCTTCATTCATTATGCTACGTTTTCCGTCAGCGTAAAGCTCATAGTAAATTTGTAATGCAAAATTTTAGAGGAAACAACAATGAAGCAATTCAATAGTGTGTGTGTGTGTGTGTGTGTGTGTGTGTGTGTGTGTGTGTGTGTGTGTGTGTGTGTGTGTGTGTGTGTGTGTGTGTGTGTGTGTGTGTGTGTGTGTGTGTGTGTGTGTGTGTGAAGGTTTAGAAGCTGAAGCTTTATTTGAAGTATCCAGCAGTGTAGCATACATTAGATTAGATATTTTTACAATTAAACTCGTAACTATATATTTTAGTTCTCTTTACACTTGCACTGACTCGCATTCTACATTTTAAATAGGTACTTACGTATTTTTATTGCAAATATTTTTTGTCCCTAAATAAATTTCTGCCAAGCAAAAGCTATTTAATCCCTCATAAAACGCCATTTTATTATTAAATCCCCTTTCCACAAAAATGAAGGCGGAAAAATCGCAAATTCACAAAATCCTTTCCCCATTTTGTTTTGATAAATCTTTTGCAATCAAAACGGAAACTTGTAATCTCGGAATTCTTGACCCCTTACCCTTGTTTAGGGTAAAAAAATTACCCCAAAAAACCATGAAAGATTTCAGACGACGTCAAGAACCGAGAGATGATATCGCTGGGCCATTAATATCGCTCACAAACATTGTTTGTGTGGAGTCTCGATTTATTGAGCCCCTTGGGCTAGGGACTCCTTTCTTCCAAAGGCAATGTGCTTAAAAATCGAGTAGTTTGTTTCCAATTTGAAGTACTAAGAGCTTTATTTTTATGATGAAATATACCGTTCTTGCCAGAATAATTTATGCCTATTTTCTACTAATAGCCGTTGTAGTTAATGATTTGACCTACTAGGCCACCATGATTTCACAGGAAATTTGGTATAAAAATAGTTTGCGATCTTAGAATGGACATAGTATACTTTTTATACCCAAAAAATTGCATACCTAGTTCCCAGAGAAGTCGAAGGAAAAATACTTAAAAGCTTACAAAGATTTCGATAAATGGAAAACTGCGAAAGGCGCAAAGTCAATGTCAGAATCAGTGCTTCTGGGTCTATTTCGAGTATTTTTCTAGTAGTCTTGGTTTTTATTGTCTCGCAAAAGGTGAGAAAAGTAGAGTATACTCCTCGGGGATAAAACTGATTTTGCCTTGGGCGCGCTTAAATCCTTCACTGCTCTCAGGACTCCATCTTTATTCCCTCGCTTCGCTCGGGAATCAATTAAAACCCCCTCGCTACGCTCGGGAGTTAAATCTGGAGTCCCTCGATACGCTCAGGATTCAATATCGCGCCCGTGACATAATGCAGTGCTTTATCCCCTTGGTATACAATCTACTATAACGTATTAATGAACTGAAACAATTACTTTGCTCACCCGCGACCCTAACCTTCTTTTTTCCTCGTTTTTTGGTTACGGTCGCGGGTGAGCAAAGGAATTGTTTCAGTTCATTAATATGGACCTCCGCAAAGTAACACCTTATGCAAAAAAATATATTATAACATAACGTATTTACCCCATTTCTCTTTTTTAATTTTTACAGCAAAATAAGTCTTAATTATACCCAGCCCTTTTGCAAACCTTGATAGCAATCTATTTTAACCACTAATAAACTGAAACAAATTAATTTCTCGCCGGTTTCCCACTCCTCCAAGTTTACCAAAATAACCGTCTTAATTATCGTCGCAAAATATTCTCTTGTTTTTTTTTAATGCCTCAGCCGGTTTTCAAATTATTATAAGGCCGCCTACGATTTTTTAGGCTTTATTTAGCAGAAAGAAAATCTCCCTTGATGTTGAATACCTTCGTAATTTACATTTACAGGGCTAAATAAAAAGGTCTGCTGTTTTAATGACTTGTGTACCTACGTTTCATCTGCTTAACCTGTAAATACTATGAATGATATAAAAAACCGGCCAAGTGCGAGTCGGACTCGCGCACGAAGGGTTCCGTACGATTATCTATAAAAATCACATTTGTTGTATGGGAACTCCCTTAAATAGTTTTTTTTTAATTTTAATTTAATGATTTATTTTTAAAGTCGATATATAATTAAATATTCTGTGAATATTTCAAGCGTCTACCTGTTGCCGTTATCAATATCGAGCAAAAACGAGCAAAACAAATCACGTTTGTTGTATGGGAGCCCCGTTAAATATTTATTTTATTAATTTTTTTAGTATTTGTTGTTATAGCGGCAACCGAAATACATCATCTGTGAAAATTAAGACTCTCTAGCTATCACGGTTCCCAAGATACAGCCTGGTGACAGACGGACAGACAGACGGACGGACAGTGGAGCCTCAGTAATAATAGGATTCCCGTTTTTATCCTTTGGGTACTGTACTGAACTCGTTATATAGGTATTTTTTTTTTTTGAAAAAGTTTCAATAACAAACCTTGTTTAATGACACCGGTCGAGAAAAAGAAATGGGAATTGACAGGAGGGATGTCGGAGAAAGAAAACGGGGATACCAAAATAATTTTATCGAAAAGGAGAAAGTTAATCCTGATAATTTGATCCATGATTGTGCGAGTGAAGTGTCGTGTGGTGTGTGTGTGTATTTTTCTATGGTTATTTCCTCATTCTTTCCACAAACGCGACGACTTGAAATGACTATGAATTACGGCGTTGGGAATTACGACAACGAAAACGTTATAAACAACAGTCGATTTATTTATCAATCATCATATAGCGAGACCGTATAGAGCTGAAGGAAAGGCTTCGCCTAGTCAAAGATAATTAAATTTGGTTTCCAAGAAAGCAGCATTGAGAGCTGTCAACTTGATGTCTAATCTACGGGACATACGAGTGAAGTTATAATAATAACAAACTTGTGATAATGTGTTTGGGATTAAAATGACTATAACTCAGTGTCTATTGAATCGGGAGTGTTCTAATAATGAGAATTGTGTAGAGAATTAAATGGTGTATCAGTGTGAAGTACTGCCGTGAGTCCAAAATGATATTTCGCAGGCTAATTTAACTATTTTCAGAAATAGTGTGAGCCTAGAGGCGCGTGACGTCAGCTGTCATGTGGAGTAGAAGAATAGAAGTCAGGAGTCTACGTCAAGGGTTGATGGAGTGAAGATCGAAAGGAATCATTTGACGCGTAAGTCAAAATACTGATGTCTTATTGGGGAACTATGGGGAATTTAGATAATGGAGTAGTGATGAATTACATACAAATATGACAGGGATCAAAGTGACGACAGGAAATTCAACAATAATTTATATTTTAAACCAAAGCATAATGGACTTATTTCCAGTATATTATTATATCCATCATACGTCAGATATTGAGACTATTGGACCAATATAATTGACATCGCAGGAATATATGATCTACGAAACCTCCTGAACCATATCAGGATTGAATAATGATCTTGATGCAATATTAATATATAATTTGTTTGACATGGATATCCATTTACTGGATATGACGGCGGGTTCCTGATTGGAGTTCTGCTGAGAGCTGCGAGATGCAGTAAGCTGTGAGGAGAGCTGCTGGAGTATGGAGATGCAGACTTCGGGGCTGTATGCTGGGAACGCGATGCGTTTGGACCATAATCTTAGCTAAGTGTCTTTATAATTTTATTTAACGTGTCAGTGGGAACTTATACGAATATTAAGAACTTCTATCAGTTATATCGGCCCTCCGTATATTTTAATCAAACGCGATCTTAACTTAAACCTACCGGGTTGACTCTCGCGGCTAAACATTTATTGAAATCATACATATAGAACCAAATTACATAGTAAGATAGATGTTTAGGTCAACGGAATTTAAGGTTCAATTTTAAACAAGATTTTGATGACTGACAGTTAATGTCAAGATGAGTAATAGGGTTCTATTTTGCTAATACAAATAAACATGACAATAGGTTTAAATATTTAAATTTTAGAACAGGCCAATTGAATCTTTGTTTAAATAAATTAGAATGTCTATTGGCATTTGATATCGAGAAACCACTTTGAGTTGAGCTATACAATGTTTTGAATTGATTTTATTTTTATTGTCTTTTCTCTTGGAATTATTATTTAAATTTAAATCTTTTTGAAATCCAAAAGGAATTATCTTCGATAATTGACAGTGGATCTGAACAATATTATGACTGAGAACCTTGTGCGTTTATGTTGTCATACCTTCGTCTTGAAGTAATATTTGAAGTGAATATTAACTGAACTACTGAAGACCTTGTCTTGAGATAATAGTTGAATTGAATATTATCTGAACAACCGGAGATCTTGTAACCTACTGGGGAACCTATCTTCGATAATACCACAGAGTATTTAAACAGTGAAACAGTTGTACCTTCTAGGTAAGAACTCCCAGTATAATTTAATAGGGTTTATTATTATTTAACCTTGTGTTTTATTATGAATTTATTTTTGGGAAGTAATTGATCAATTACTGATAGAAATGGATAAACGGCCATATTATTACTGTTTATTACCTTTGTTGTGCTGTTATACAAGTCCATTTAGACTTATGGTGTATTGTATTATCTATTTTATTTGCTCCAGTGAAAGAATATCATTTTCAAAATTCATCCCTTGATTTTGGTATAAAATCTGTTAACCTATTAGAACCTAGAATGGGGTTTCATAATACTTGAGACTAAATTAAACCACTAATACTTACCAGTCCTCAATATTAACCTTGGATTTAGTCAGACCAGTATAGAGAAAGTATTTCACACACTTCTATCCGTACTATTACTCTGAGAGTGGGGAAGTGACAATACTGGTAGGCACAAATGCCAGTATAGTTACGACCGACCAAGTGAAATGGTCCTGATAGCACGCAGTTACACCATCACGTACCATAGTACAGACGATACAGTTGCGATGGCTAGGCTAAGCAACGGTTGATGTGAAGCTTTCATTATGCGGTCTGTAGATTATCAAAATTATTATTTGGGTGCGAGGATTGGCGATATACGTATGGTCTCCAAGGGTCAATTCTGCCTCTGGCGTGCTGAAGGTTGCCCCCTAGTGTTCGGTCTGACCAATCGGCACGTAGTGATTATGCGTAATCCAACGGGGTGTCTACTTACTCGCTCGGCAATAGGTGTCGTTAGTGAGGTTGCGGCTAAGGATAAAACGTCCCTAGAGGCGATCCGTGCAGAATTGGGTGTCTTAGGGAGGTACGTGGGGGGAGGCCAATTACTCGATCTGGGTTGTAGACCAGGTAATGGAGCGTCCTTCAGCTTACTCATACATTAATCGAAGTACCTTCTTATTATACTAGAGTCTAAGGGGGGGAACAGAAGTAGTCTCAAGTGAGTAGGGTAGTTACTCCGTGTAAATTTTAGGAATAATAAAATCCTACCACAGGGGTAACTACATCCTTGTTTGTCCTCTTATTCATTTGGTGACCGATACATACGATCTATAGACGGGCGACATAGTTTGTTCTTCCCTCTTGAAATAGGTCAATCGAATGGGTCAAAAGACCGACACGATTTTTTTCTGAAACCGTATACTTTTCATATTAAAACGGCATCATACAGAACCCATTAGGTTAGGTTAGGTTTGTTTTATAACAATCTTAAAAAGATAACGGTTTCAGAAAAAAATCGTGTCGGTCTTTTGACCCATTCGATGTTTTAATACATTCGGTCTTTCGTACTTCGGTATTGTAATACATACCCGAAAAAACAGTCCTTGTTAGATCTACTTAAGAAGACGAACAACGCTATGAAATTCGGACTTGATTTTTGCTTGCTTTTATCAACTGTTATTATTACTCACAAAATGATGTCAAAGCAGGGTGAAACCAAACCGATATCGGTAAAACGAAGATGCGAGCCCGGGCTCAAACTCACGACCTTCTGTTTGAGAAGACATAAGTCCAACCGTTAGGCTATCACTTCTGTTGTTTGCGGCTTAGTTAAGTACTTAGTTTGAAACATTTTGCAGCTCTATGGAGTGACTAAAAACACTGACTCTACAATCTTAACTATCTTACAAAGAGCCTGAATCGACAACAATAGCAAGGTCTTAGCTTTCTCATCACTACACACCCTGTTTTGATAGTCCGGACGATTACGTAGGGAAATGGGCAGCAGAATAGGTGGGCAAAATATGACCCGGGGTAAACCGGGCAGACATTGTGTGCCCGGACATAACTGGGGTGTGCTGATGCGTTCATTAATTCTTGTAACTTATCCGTCCAAAGTGGGTATCTAACAATGTCAGGGGTATTTTAAATGTAACAGCTCTGCTCATTCCCTAGTGGTTGCCTGTAGCTTTTGCCATTCTAATACTTAGTTTTTTTTTGCATTAGAAAAAAGGTAAACAATCTTGAAGAGTCTTTTTATAAAAAAAATCTTTTTAATAAATAGTAACTATTAATGAACTGAAACAAATACTTTGCTCGCCCGCTTTGTTTATTAATATGGACCACGGCAAATTAACGGTTGATTTAATAAACTTTATTTCTGACTTGAAATAACTTGAGCAATCTGTGTTTTAAATCTATCTGGATCCTTATCAGCCACGGTGTATATATTAAGTACGCCGACAAAGTAGTCAAATAAAATTGAATAAAAAAGTTATGGTATAGGAGCGGTATTAACTGGTTCGTCACTTTTCGACCTTAACTCGTTGACTTAAATTCGAAAAGTGACGAACCTTTTCATTCCGCGACTGTACCTCCCCTACCCCTACTCCCCTCTCGTAGCCTTTCGATTTGAGTTTTTCTTGTAATGTCATGAATAAATGTTTTCTTTCTTCCTTTACTAGCCTCGCCCTTCTCATTCAATTCATTCGTTCCGATCAGGAATCAAACGCAAACACCAACGTATACGGAACCATTCGCAGACATAGCACTAATCGCTGGAGTTGTCGTTAGCTTATGTTTGCACTACATTTTTTTTTCTGCCAATTTTCAAGGAGGGCGAGGTATATTCACACAGTGTATAAATGAATGAATGAATGATGCAGGCTAGTACTTGCACTCACAGCAAATGCTGAGTCTGCTCCTTTTGCTACACTTATTGTTTTTGTGTATTTTTAACTATTTTTTTTGGTAATAAACGATTTTTTTTAATTTCAGTGACTAATTTTATTATTACCAATTAAAGTCTACGAGCAATGGAGTGTGTATTTTGTTCTGGTGTGCAAATGGGTCAATCAACTTTTTTTTGTAAACGATTTTCGGCTACTTTCTATGAAAACCGAAATAATTAAAAAACTGATTATTTTTCCTTATTTAAAGTATACTTTTCAAAACCCTAGATTTTTGTAGTCAATAATGGTGTAATTGCCATATTTATTTAATTTTGTTTAGCTTCTATTTCGTGGGTGACCCAGGGGACAATGTTGTCCCCGAAATTTGTATGAAAATAGTGCTATTTCCCCTGGGTGACCGGATTTTTTCATAGAAATACTTTTTTTTTTGGTTTTCACATACGCACTAAGATAAACAGTTTATCTAATTACTGCAAAATCATGGTTTCACTAACCAGAGATTACAGAGTTACTTGTAAAGGAGTAAATAGAAATTTACAAAAAAAAGTTGATTGGCCCAAATATACAGAGTGAAATCAAAATGGTGACACAAAACGAGTGTTTCTTACTCAGTCAATGCTGGAAAATAAAATGAACTAACTCATTTGTTTTAATTAGTCTTATTAAATTTGAGGTGTACATACATTGAGTCCATAATTTCATTTCAACTTAGTAGGAACATCCTAAATTTTATCAGACTAAGTTTAACAAATGAGTTAATGTATTATGTTGCCGAGCATTAACTGAGTAAAAAACACTAATTATGTATCACTATTTTGATTTTACCCTGTACTAGAATAGAGTCTGACTAGCGTTAGTTTTTTAATGTGTACCTATATCATAGTTGGTTCCAATTCAACATTTAATGTTAATCTAAGTGAAAGTTGAGGAAAGCACATGAGTCGCGGAGGGTGTACTTCCGTTTGGCAAATTATTTTTCTCAAACTGATTCATTTGGCAAATGTTTCATTTCACAAATGTTTATTTTTTCTGAAACTGTAAGCTATTCAGGATATATTTCAGGACTATTCTGTATGTTAGGTTAGGTAAGGTATGTTATATAACAATCCTGAAAGTTTACAGTTTCAGAAAAAAAAAACATGTGGGAAATGAAACATTTGCCAAATTAATCAGTTTGGGGAAAAATAATTGCGAAAGTGTAATGTATGTATAGACATTCGTAGGTGCATACCCTCAGTTTACCAATAAACAGATACGGAACGGACGTGTGCCTTTGATTCGCTGCTACACTACATTGACGATCGAGGATTTAAATTGGATTAACGCTAAAGTGCAATATAAAAACAATCTGTGTTTGTGCGTGACGATTAGTGTGTTCGTACCTATAAATAAATTATACGAAAATACATAATAACGTCGGAACGGTTACTGTGTCGTCGTGTCAGAGCTTGCGCGTAAGCAAGATGTCGGTTGGACGAATCGGAGAATTTGAGGTAGCATCGGGCAACTGGAGCCTGTATGTCGAGCGGCTCGATATGTATTTCATGGCTAATGGTATTAAGCCAGAAGTGCAGTTACCTACGTTAATTGCAGTTATGGGGGATGAGGCGTACGAATTGGTTCTCATCATGCGAGATCATGTCGAACCAAAACCGTCATTTATGGCAGAGCGTTATCGTTTTCGGTTAAGGCGGCAAAGTGATGAAGAATCAGTTGCGCAGTATATTACGGAGCTTAAAAAATTAGCAAAATATTGCGAGTTCGGCGACTCACTACAGGAAAATCTCCGAGATCAATTTTCATGTGGATTAAAAAATGACGCGATCAAACAAAGATTATTTGCAGAGAAACAGTTAACCTATTCGACGGCGGTACGTCTAGCGCTTTCATTGGAAGCGGCAGAGCGAGACGCGGCGACGGTGGAACGGCCGAGTGCGAGCGAGAGATACGGGGTCAGACCGGACTCATCTTCTGTTCATTCGTTCACTGCCACGCAATCACGCGGCGGAAAGTACGGTAATAATCCGAATAGTCGCCGGGACCATAGCACGAATACATTAAATATGCAGAATAACGGGGTAATGTGTGCAGTATGCGGACGGGTAGGCCACCGGGAGGCGAGATGTCGCTACAAGAGGTTCACGTGCAGCAAGTGTGGATGTGTCGGGCATCTGAAGAAGATGTGTCCAGCGCGGGCGGCGGCTGGCGGACCCGGCGCGAGCAGCGGGAGCCGGCAGGGCGCCGGAGGCACGGCGCGGGGCGCCGGCAGCTCGGCGCGGGGCGCGCGCCGCGCCCTGCATCACGTCCAGGCGGCGGACGACGACACGGCAGATGAGGACCCCAGGGAGGCGTCGGGGACCGACGTAGAGGAGGACTTATATCATCTGTGCCTGAACGGCTATAAACCGGTGAGCATGGCGCTGTGTATAGACGGTAATATCATCGGCATGGAAATCGATACGGGTTCCGCTGTTTCTTGTATCAGTAAACAAACTTATCTTAAATACTTTGGCCACAGAACGATCGAACCATTTGATTTAACATTAAAATTTTATGATGGAAGTAAAATTAAACCGTTAGGGGTTATAAGACCAGAGGTCAAATATGAAGGTAGGCATAAAAATTTAGAATTGTTTGTCATAGAAGGTGGTACCATATCATTATTGGGCAGACATTGGTTAAGCGAGTTGGGCATTCAGATTCCAGTGTTTCATTGCCAGTCGGGGAATAATAATGAACTGGAAAAATTGGTCGACAGGCATAAGGAGTTATTCAGCGGCGGGCTGGGGCGGTTCACGGGCGGCAAGGCTCGGCTGCGCGTGCGGGCGGACGCGGCGCCGGTGTTCTGCCGCGCGCGGCCGCTGCCCTACGCGCTGCGGGACCGCGTCGACCGCGAACTGGACGACATGCTGCGCAGCGGCGTCATCGAGCCCGTCGACACCTCGGACTGGGCCACGCCGCTGGTACCGGTACGTAAAGCTGATGGTGGCTTAAGGATATGTGCAGATTATAAGATTACCCTGAATCCGAATTTACTGATCGATAGATACCCCCTGCCCAAAATAGACGACCTGTTAGTTAGATTAAACGGAGCGCGCGTTTTTTCTAAAATTGACCTAACGCAAGTGTATAATCAGGTAGAATTAGACGATTCGAAACAGTATACCGTTATTAACACACACCGGGGATTGTTTAGGTATAATAGACTAGTGTATGGGCTGTCGTCTAGTCCCGGAATTTTTCAAAGGATAATGTCAAATCTACTGAGCGATATACCGCAGGTAGAAGTTTTTTTGGATGACATCTTGATAGGCACACCGGATATAACATCACATTTGGTGACGTTAGAAAAGGTTCTACAGAGATTAGGTAGTCGTGGTATGAAATTAAAAAAAATCCAAGTGTTCTTTTTTTACTGAAGAAGTGAAATATTTGGGTTACGTTATTTCGAAAGATGGCATTAAAGTAGATCCCGATAAAATGGAGGCAATCGTTAAAATTCCGAAGCCTCAGAACGTTACGGAACTAAAATCATTTTTAGGAGTAGTCAATTTTTATGCTAGGTTCGTAGCCAAGTTGAGCACTATTCTGTCACCCTTATACGATTTGTTGAGAAAAGGCGTTACGTGGAAATGGAGTAAACCCTGCCAGCGGGCATTTGAAACTATAAAACAGGTTTTGGTTAGTGCCGAAGTATTAATGCATTACGATCAAAACAAACCGCTGATTCTAACCACCGACGCCAGCTCGCGCGGCATCAGCGGCGTGCTGACGCAGCCGTGCGCCGGCGCGCGGCCCGGGGAGCGGCGCGCGCGGCCCGTCGCCTATGTGTCGCGTTCGCTAAATGACGCGGAGCGCAATTACTCGCAGATCGATAAAGAGACTTTAGCGATAGTATTTAGTTTCGAGAAATTGCACCAATTCCTGTACGGTAGGACATTTGTTTTACGGACTGATCACAAACCGCTTGTTACCATATTCGGCCCTAAGCAGGGTATTCCGGCCATGGTAGCCAGCAGGTTGCAGCGGTGGGCGATCAAGTTATCGGCATAAACCTACGACATAGAATACGTGCGAACAGACGCAAATGGCGCCGACGGGTTATCGCGCTTAGCGGTTCCGGTAAAAAATGCAACATCACTAGATGGCCCACCGCCGGAACAGACATATTTGCATTTTGCAGAAAATGATTTGTTGTTAGATTATCACGAAATTAAAAAACAAACAGAACGCGACCCCTTTTTACCTCGCATTCTAAATTATATACGGTCAAGTTGGCCCACGGAGATAGAGATAATTAATTTACGGCCGTATTGGAATAGAAGGTCCGAACTGTACGAAGAACTAGGATGCGTTATGTGGGGTCACCGCGTGGTCATACCGGAAGGGTTCCGTAAAAGAGTCTTAAAAGTGTTACATGAAAGCCATATGGGTATAGTAAAGACCAAAGCCCTTGCGCGGAGCTATGTATGGTGGCCAGGAATTGACGAGATGTTGGAAGCGATGTGTCGAGATTGTGCGGTATGCGCGGCCGAAGCCGACGCGCCGCGGCAGCACGCGCCCTCGATGTGGCCGTTCCCAACAAAAGCGTGGTCTAGAGTACATATTGACCACTTAGGTCCCCTTTTTGGTAAAACATACCTCATTTTAGTCGATGCGCGAACTAAATGGCTGGAGGTTTTCCCAGTTTCTAGCACCTCAGCCAATTGCACTATTGAGAAACTAAGCGAGGCGTTCGCTCGTTGGGGCTTACCTAGGCAATTGGTATCGGATAATGGATCAGCATTCATTAGTGTAGAATTCTCCGACTATTTGTCGAGTAACGGTATTGAGCATGTGTTTTCAGCACCATACCATGCGGCGTCTAATGGGGCCGCAGAAAATGCAGTTAGGACGGTTAAACGAGTAATAAAAAAATCGGTAAGAGAAAAGCGAGGTGTAAATATTGCAATAAATACCTTTTTATTACACTATCGTAACACGGCTCATTGTACTACGGGAGAAAGTCCCTCCGCATTAATGTTAGGCAGACAATTACGCACTAAGTTAGATGCACTAAGACCAGATTGCGAGAAAAGGGTACGCGAGGTACAAAAGAGACAGGTAGCAAACGCGTCGGGTACCCACCGATCTCTGCAGCCGGGCGAACAGGTGTGGATGCGTCAGTATCAAGGTCATACCAAATGGACACCGGGTCAAATCAAAGAGAGGCAAGGAATCACGGATTATACGGTGTTAGATAGTTTGGGTAGGGTGTCTCATAGGCATATCGATCAGTTAAGGCGTCGATCGGGTATTATAATCTGTCCACCAGATCCACCAGCTTTACCGGTACCACAAGACCGGAAGATAGAATGCAGGAATCCGACCGAGCCCCCCAGCACAGATGCAGCGTCACAGACACAGACGCCGGGCCCCAGCCATCCGCGGCCGGGCACGCCGGCTAGCCCAAAGCACAGGCCCAGTCCACCAGGGGCGCGCGAAACAGAACGCCGGTACCGTCGTCACCACTTTCAGACTCCAGCGAGACCTTTATGTCGCCCTCGTCGCCATCAGAACCGCCCCATGCCACGCCTGAACCCAACCCCGGACAAGGACAACCCCGGTACATTAGAGAATGTAGGTTAAATAAACCTCCAAAGTATAAATTTTAATTATGCCCCAACAGAACAGTATTAACTTACTCGTACATTTTTGTGTGTCCCTGACTTATACCTATACTCGTAAACTTTCAATGGATGATTCCAAGATGCCTAATTGGTTGCCTCACACTTTAACAAAACAAAAAAAATATTTTTAATGTATCTCCCAGGTACCAAATTACGTGCATAATAGTTAATTTTACCTGAGTACTTAGATAGTACTTCATTTGTGATAGTGATAAAGTTTAGTTTAGTCGAGTAACTAAATAGATACAAGTACATTCGAACGTACAATTAACATGTAACATAATGTTCAGTGTGTAGGCAGTGGAAATACTTAAGTAGTTAAAGTTCAATGGTGTTTTTTGTATAAGTTATGAGATTTTATTGTATATTTACAAATAAGTACCTATAGAAATTTACATATACAAAAAGTACTATTCACAATAAGAAAACCTAATGTAATATCCATAGTACCAAAGTACAGTAATGAATAACATCATAAGAAATGCAACCAATGTTATTTGTAATATCTCTAAACCCCAGGCAATCAAGCAGTTTTGAAGTTTAAAAACAATAACACGTAGATTTAATTTAATCGTACCGATAAAATCATAACAGGATAAAATTTTTATAAGGGGTACCGTTCGGGAAAGCATGTACGAATATTTTGTAAATATGTAACTAACTACTTGAATCGGTGGCTTTATCCAGTAGAAAGAAGAGAGTAGAAGTGTTAGTAAACTATAATAACTAATTGTAAGTATATACCTAATATGAATAAGAAATCTTGTTAACGTATGAGAAGTAGTTAAGTAATTAACGTGGTTTAATTATAGGTTGCTGACTGAGATAAGAAAAATTGCATAGCCTGCCTATCTATATCTATACCCACCTACTACTGTATAAGCTCCTTTTTAGCATAATATGTGTATTTAGTTTCTGTAGCCTGTTGGATGGCTCTCTAGATTTAAGTTTAAGTTAATTTTCTGGTACTAAGTGTATCATAGATTTAAGGGAAGAGTAGTGTAATGTATGTATAGACATTCGTAGGTGCATACCCTCAGTTTACCAATAAACAGATACGGAACGGACGTGTGCCTTTGATTCGCTGCTACACTACAGAAAGTCGCGGAGACCTAGCTGTCTTGCAATGTAAAAAGTTGTATTTCAACTAAACATGACCACGACTAAGTGGTTGCATATTAGGTTTCTTTGTTTTGGCTGAGAGGAGAGCGCACGCCACCTCCTGTAATAAGTACTTGACGGCAATGCTATCAGTTTACAAGCAGCCAGACAGACTGCGGGCAAATAAACAAAACACTCAAGAAAGCCAGACGCATTCGCCAACTTACCATCTACAACCCGAGACGACCGAATCCCAACCACTTAAGGTGCACTTTACCGTACTTATTCTGTACTGGTTTTGTGAATTACACTCGCGATCAAACAAAAGTGGGCTCAGACAAAAAATAAACTCACCTCGTTAATGCAAAATTTACATTTGTCCTTTGTTTTATTATTTAACGCTTTTTATTGGTTTTCGTTTATTGGGAATTCATTTATTATTATGGCTATTGTTTTTAAGCGGTTATTGTTTTTATTGAGATTCTAGACATGTTTAATAGGTCTGTGAAGTAAAAGTGACAATAGTCATTTCATACAAACGTTGGTAGATTTTTTTTAATAAACATCAACAGGTTTATGACTGGCTTGTTGGCGGGAATCGTACGGTCAGCATCAAAAGTAGTTGGTCACTTTTGTACTTTGTCATGTATGACGTTTGCACCTGACTTTAAAGTAACAAGGTACAAACTTTTGTACCAGCTACTTTTGATGCTGATTGTACATCATCCTGGCCTATATACGTCCCACTCCAGGGCAGAGACCTCCTCTCAGAATTTAGAAGCTCAGGGGGGCTACTCCAAAATTCGAAAATCGAAGTTCGTATCGCATCGTCTTGCTCGCTCTTGTATTAAATACTGTTAGCGTGAGAGGAATGGCACGATACGAAGTTCAAATTTTGCACTTCGTAGTATAAGGCCAGGCCGTCCTCACAAAAGCACAAGCACCCAATTTTTTTGTTTTTTTTTTTTAATATTTATTAATTAAATTTTGGTGCTAAAAATCTTCATTATCAAAATTAAAACTTTGTTTTGTAAGTAGGCTGCAAAGGGCACCTTAACGTCTCACTTTTTTATAAACTAGCGCTTTCAGAAAAATCATCGTTCTTGGGAAGATTGCTCTGCAAGAAACTTGATAAAAAAGTATTTTTTTCAAAACAAAAATCGTGCAGTCAGCATCAAAACTAGCTGGTCACTTTTGTACCTTGTTGCTCTACAGTTAGGTGCAAAACGTCATACTTGATTGAAAATTGTGTTATCTTATCACGACAAAGTACAAAAGTGATCAGCAACTTTTGATGTCAGCAAAAGCATGCAGCATGTTTGCATGTGTGCATGTTTGTGCTGGTATTACAAATTCTCTTACTACTTATTATATCTAGTTTTAGGCAAGGTTGGAGTCTCTTAGTTAAGCACCTAATTCAAAGCATCTTAGAGATGTTTAATAACAGTTTTTTGTAAAATAAAGCCGCCACACAATCCTCTTAACTGTCGAATTATGTTTAATTGATTTCGACTCGCTGTTTCGACCTGTCTTTAAAGGCAGTGTAGTGTGAAAATTTAATGGGAATACTTTGAACAAGTTTTTGCGTGTTCGCGGCGCGAAGTTGCAAAGTCTAATTGACAGACTTGGCGGTTTTAAAACCCTCAGGTATATTCAAGAAAAGTTTCACATCAGACGGTGCTCAAGTTTCACAAAATTTACACTTAATGTTTTAATTGAAGCTTGAACTAAACGAAGTGTTATTAGGGTTCCGTACACAAAGGGTAAAAACGACCTTATTACTGAGACTTCGCTGTCCGTCCGTCTGTCACCAGGCTGTATCTCATGGACTGTTATAGCTAGACAGTTGGAATTTCCACAGATGATGTATTTCGGTTGCCGCTGTAACAACAAATACTAAAAAAGAGAATAAAATTAATATTTAAGGGGGTTCCCATACAACAAAATGTGATTTTTTTGCTCGTTTTTGCCCGATAATGATAACGGCAACAGGTAAACGCTTGTAGTATTTACAGAATATTTTAGTTATATATTCACTTTAAAAATAAATAATTAAATTAAATCCTATGTTCAGCAGTGGCAGGACGTCTTTCGCCTGTAATGATGATCATGATTAGGTATGATGGGTCAACCTGAATAAATGCACATAATGCTCCTATGCACACCCACAACATTATAATTATAGTTCACCACTCGCTAATACTACATTAGCCGTGTCAATTATATGTCATCCCAATTATATGTTAACGAGATGTCGACGCCGAGCGGGCGATTATTGACGACATTTAACTGCACTATATGTGTACACAATACCTATAGTGTAAACAACCACTGGATTATGTCCGCCAGTGTACGTGGTAGTGATAATGTATGGTTAGTTAATTGATGGGCTAATAGGAGATACGATCTGTAATGACAGTTTATGATCAAAATAAAAACGTGATACGGTGATTTCTTGCACCGTTTAAATAAGTATTATATGTATTATCTAATTCTTCAAATTATCACCAATAATTATTATAATCGCAGGCTATACAGGGTGTTCTATAACTCAATGGTGTGTGCCAAACTTAATTTTCTAATATATGAAAATCTCATGTCACGGTGTTTGTTATCGAACTCCCCCGAAAGGGCTTGACCGATTTTTATGTTTTTTTTCTTCACATTTTGCAGTCTGAGAATTAGGTCGTAGGCTATTTTTTATACCCCTATTCTTCGCAGACGGAGTCGCGGGCAACAGCTAGTAAATAAATAAATAAATAAACCTGGTACTGGGTAGAAGGTCAAGTTCTACCAGTTCCGGAAATATAAGACTAACTTATACGTAGTTAAGCGATAATAAAGTCACATACCCAGGTACCTATCACTTTTTCATCACTTAAGCTCTAAAAGTAGAGGTTGCATTTAACTTGAAATCCGTGTTGTAAATTCGATTTACATCTTTAGGGATGTAAGTAAATTTTAAAATCGAATGGTGCTCCTTTGTATTCACGAACTGGTGAACAAGGAGATTGTAATGCGTAATACTTACTTACCTGCAAACCTCCATGCTGGCATAATGCTGCTGGCCAGTGCTGGCTGAATGTGCCAAAGCCAAAGAGCGCGAAAAAAACAAAAGACGGTTTGGCGCGATAAATTTTCTTCTGCTCTGTTACAAATTGCGTATAATTACATTTTTAATATAACGGTTTTTTTTTATTTCCTCGCATTTGTGATGAAAAGTAGAGTGTTCAACTCGAGTGTAAATGATCAATTACACCCGCGAACTATGAGCACCCTCGCTCGCTTTGTTCGCTCGTGCGCCTAAATATCTTGGGTGTAATTGGTTACTTACGACCCTTGTTTATCAATCTACTATTACTTAGTAAGATCAACGTCATAAATAAGGTGATCACGATACCTAAAGATTTTTATGGCCCGAACGATGCACGCCAGTGGCTCCCTTCTGATACTTAGTTTATTGATATCATAAGTTGCATTATATCAATGTGACACGTTTGAAAACATCATGTTTGAAAAGCCATGTGAAATTATGTAATGACTAAAAACCCGGTCAAGTGCGAGTCGCACTCGCGCACGAATAGTTCCGGACCATTATCTATAAAAACGGCAAAAAATCACGTTTGTTGTATGGGAGCCCCTCTTAAATATTTGTTTTATTTTAATTTAATTATTTATTTTAAAGTGAATATGTAACTAAATATTCTGTGAATATTTCAAGCGTCTACCTGTTGCCGCTATCAATATCGAGCAAAAACGAGCAAAAAAATCACGTTTGTTGGTTGGGAGCCCCTTAAAAATTTATTTTATTCTGTTTTTTAGTATTTGTTGTTATAGCAACAACCAAAATACATCATCTGTGAAATTTTCAACTGTCTAGCTATCACGGTTCCTGAGATACAGCCTGGTGACAGACGGACAGACGGACGGACAGCGAAGCCTCAGTAATAGGGGCCCGTTTCTACCATTTGGGTACGGATCCCTAAAAAAGCGACAAGTTACAAAAGTGGTCACTTATTTATGACGTTGTTTATATCAGTTATTTTCAAAAAATTGTTTATTAACGCTTACTAAACTGACATGTTTTTTTTTGGCACTCTTGTAACTTTGGCCTTTCGTCCGATGTCCGATTATCGTTGAATTTGAGGCAACCTGCATACGTCCCACTGAAGGAAACAGGCCCCAAAATCAGAGGGCAAAATCAATACATACCTACCACGCGATTTCTCAAATACTGAGCGACAACGTGGACTCCGAATTTCCTTATCGATACTAAAACTATTGAATTCTCAAGCCACGCGGGAGTAGCGGGATATAATAGGATTAACAGCCCGGTTATATTATATTGTATGGGATCGTTTATCTTAGGCAAATAATATCGGGCATTATTCTGATCCGATTATCGGTGGAGGGGATCGCTTATGTGATCTGTGACGGATCACGGACGTGTGGATGCGGTATTATAATAAATAAAATAAATAAATAAATAAAAATAAATATCACGGGACAATTCACACCAATTGACCCAGTCCCAAAGTAAGCTAGGAAAGCTTGTGTTATGGGTACTAGGCAACGGATAAACATACTTATATAGATAGATACATACTTAATACATATTAAACACCCAAGACCCGAGAACAAACATTCGCATTTTTCATACAAATATCTGCCCCGACACGGGAATCGAACCCGGGACCTCAAGCTTCATAGTCAGGTTCTCTAACCACTAGGCCATCTGGTCGTCTAATAAAATAGGGTGATAAGTTAAAGCGTCAAAGATTTTAGAGAAATTCTACACCGAGATGTTTTAGAAACGTTGATAGAATACTGTTTAATGAACTGAAACGATTACTTTGCTCAACGAGGACCATTGCACAGAGAAATACCACCCTAAATCAAATCAAACTTATTATTCGCAAAGGGAAGGTCGCGGGTCAGCAAAGTGATTGTTTCAGTTCATTAATACCTATGGACCTCCGCAAAGTAACGCCTGATTCAATAAATTAGAATACTGTTTGTCTGATTATTCGGTAACTGAAACACAGAAGAAGTAATAGTACTGACGTACAGAAGGATCACTCGACTTGTTCGAGAACAAAAGTCAACTTTAGGTATAAAAATTTGCCTACTCTTACGACCGTTAACTGCTTGCACGCGAAATCTAACTTATCGTGTGATACGAGCGTTCATATTCCGTTGGGTACCGCTAAACCAAAACCAAGAGCTCAGGGTTCCCACTCGCCGATATTTAGGTAGGTATATAAATCAAGAAAGTTAACAGTGTGTATTATTTCAGTAAACTACCTTTAAACGCAACAGTATCTTTTATACGGATTATAATAAGTTCGTTTAAAAGTCATTGTTTGTTGCAAAAAACACAGAATAGTACATTACTGCAGCGGCCGCGAAATAGGGGATTGCCGGCCGAGTAGTAATAGATGGCCGAGTGTTAACGAGGCCATCTAGAGATACGAGGCCGGCAATCCCTGTTCGTGGCCAAGGCTTGTATAGTGCTTTTCTCAAATAAATCCAAGGAAATGACACGAATGTTCAACTTATATATTCATATTTAATTCAAATTGGTTTTTTTTTATTCCCGCCAAAATATTTTTTTTCCAGCAATTTATTTGTAAGCTGTTCCAGTTAATGTTTTTGACGCAAAATATTGAGATGATTTATATTTATTAAAAAAATTACGACCTTATTAATTGGTTATTTTAATAAATTGTTAACAATGTCCTTATTTATTTTATTAAATCTAGCCAAGTAAGATATTAAAAAGTAAATTCACAAACTAAATTTTTCTTAATTGGCAGTATGTCATTGATAGTCAATAAAAGAAAATACGACCCACTAAAACAAAAGACAATCTCTTTGCTGGCCTTGGCCAGCAATGTTTGTATTTAAATTCCATTATTGTCGTCTAATTTGAAATTAGAACGAATCTTCCTCAACTGCTATACAATGGCATACGTCGTGTTCTATTGTCACGACTATAAGGACCACATTTCCTTGGATGTTTGAGAAAAAATAATAACGCACGACGCGGCTAGCGAGCGAACCGAATGCCGAACGACAATCTACTGCCATAAGCCTGCCCGGGAGGCACGCCGGCCGAACATACCTAAACTGCGGAGTGAAACCCCCCTGCCTGAAATCTGGGAAGCTGTTGTGCAAATTTTGATTACGTTTTAAGAGGGTTTATACCTGCTGAGCTGGCAACGTTGCATTTTTGTTAGTTTTTCTCGATTATTCCATAAAAATTGAATGAAAATTAAAAATGTTTTGTATACAATTTGTTCTAATATATAAGTTAATGTGTCTACTGCAATAATAATTCATGATAGACTTTTATTTTCTTTAAAAACGAACAATTTATTACCTAACGGTTTTGGAAGAAAATAAAAGTCTTATCAGGAATTATTATTGCAGTAGACACATTAACTGATATATTAAAACAATTTGTATACAAAACATTTTTAATTTTCATTCAATTTTTATGGGATAATCGAGAAAAACTAACAAAAATGCAACGTTGCCAGCTCAGCAGGTATAAACCCTCTTAAACTATATTTGAATAGCTGTGAAGCTTTACGGTGAAGTAAAACACCGTAAGGACGTAAACTGCAAAGAAATTCAATGGTGTGTGTGAAGTTCCCAATCCGCACTGGGCCCGCGTGGAAACTACGAACCAAGCCCTCTCATTCTGAGAGGAGGGCACATCCTGCAGTGGGACGTATATGACGGAGAAGAAGGTATCTCTTGCTGAATATCACTCATATTGTCATACACAATAATCTTAAATAACAATTATGCTAATGGACACTACTAAACGTAAGACAGTTTCTCGGCATGCGTCTGCCTAAAGCTCGCTCCAGTGCTTCACTGCTTACCGAGACTCTGCCGAAGCAACACGTATGGCTGTCATATTGTGTTACTTGCGTTAAGTGGTGCCATGGTCTATGGCTATACTCCGACATTTATATGTACTGTAGGCAAAGCTCTATACCGCTAGCCAGTGGTGAATGTTGTCCAACTGGCAGGTTAGTCTAAGTTTGTTATGTATAAATTTAGACATGATTTCTAGAACTTGATTTTAAATAAATAGAATTGTCAACGGTATACGAGCCAGGGCAGATTGCTCCCGACAGCCTAAGGTGCTGGCCATGATGTTGTAACCTAGTTATACTGAACTCAAGAATAAATCCAGATCCGAAGATAACCATATTTATTATTTGATAGTTTAGCATCACGCGCGTTTCAAACTGGTGGATTAAATCGCCCACGTCCGAGTAACCCGCGAACTTTTCCGCCATCTTCTTCACAAATAATCTTTACCGGTACACCATTTTCCAAATAACACAAAATATTGCAAGCTGACTCACGGTTTTGTTTCTGAAATTGATAATACCTTTACCCAACACTTCTCATATACTTCACGCGCTCCGTTAATAAGTCAAAGTGCGACTTTCATTGGACAATTGGTCATCACGGCTTTTCCTCGCCGACTTCCAGATGGATGGCTAATATGGTTATCTTCGGACTCGGCACGGCTCGATACCGCTAGCCAGTGGTGAATGTTGTCCAACTGGCAGGTTAGTCTAAGTTTGTTATGTATAAATTTAGACATGATTTCTAGAACTTGATTTTAAATAAATAGAATTGTCAACGGTATACGAGCCAGGGCAGATTGCTCCCGACAGCCTAAGGTGCTGGCCATGATGTTGTAACCTAGTTATACTGAACTCAAGAATAAATCCAGATCCGAAGATAACCATATTTATTACTAGCTTTTGCCCGCGACTCCGTCCGCGTGGAATTAGTAATTTGGGCAGCTTATTTTTTGTTATCCAATTTGCTTTTTCATCAATTATGGCTCTCCTTAGTTCCTTGATAAAAAAAAAATTCCCGCCCCCGCACCCCCCCGCACACCCGCGTTCACATTCAACACCTGCACCGTACTCCCAAACGTTTTACTTCAAAACCCCCCGATTTTGAAACATTCTTCCGCTCCGCTCCGCTCTTATTGGTGTTAGCGTGATGATATATAACCTATAGCCTTCCTCGATAAATGTGCTATCTAACACTGAAAGAATTTTTCAAATCGGAGAAGTAGTTCCTGAGATTAGCGCGTTCAAACAAAAAAAACCTGTTCGATAAATTCTTAAAATAGACGTATCTTTCTAATTTGTGAACCGATTCAAATGAAACAAACACTAAATGTTAATCCAAGAAAATACCAACATATCAATGAAAACCGCATCCTTCTAGGTTCAGCCGTTTCTGAGATTAGCGCGCACAAACGCACAGACAAACAGACAAACAGACAATAATTCTAAAAATCATTGTTTTGGGTTCTATTGTGCTAATAAATAGCCCTAGTGACAGTTTTTCTCAAATATCTTCAATGTACAGACACCGACTTGTTACAGATTTATTATATGTATAGATTTGATAGTTTAGTATCACGCGCGTTTCCCGTACTTATCTACCTAAACTCGAGCTAGTACCACACTACATAGGCTGAGATGATGATGATGATGAGGAGTGTACAATATTTGCTACTGTATCTTCCTTGAGCACACTGTATTCGTCGCTCCATATCCTCCATCCACGTTTGGCTCGCTCCCAGCCCCGCATCATGACTGTCGATTATTATTTTATTCGCCTCTCACGGCATCGCTTCTTGGCTCGTTTACTTACATAAAAACACGGATTCTTTGGCAGATGAATAAGAAATATCTAGTATTATAAGTTTTTACCTCGCTAATATTCGATAACACTGGGCTGTATCGTTGATTAAAAATTTTTAAAACCCCCAACGCAATTATGTCATAGGTATATTCGAACATGAAGTAAATGCCCATTATACGTCTAAGATCCCTTCCGCAGCTAACAAAATAGCTGATAACTTTGGAACAGCTGAACCGATTTTGATGACCATCGCCAAGAAACCAGCTTTCAAATAAAAAAAAACCGCATCCAAATCGGTTCACTCATTTAAGAGTTATAATGCCACAGACAGACATAGCGGTCAAACTTATAACGCCCCTCTTTTTGTGTCGGGGGTTAAAAAATAAAATTGGTTGGCTCTCTACGTATTTCCCTTGGTCTATTATAATATGATTATAATGATCCCCAAAGTTAAAGTCAAAATATATATATAATCCTTATTCAATCTGTTGGAGTATGAACGCAACCTCCTTAGATTAACCCTAATGTTTTATAATGCGTTTATGACATTGCTGTATGTGTCAACCTTTACTTTCAGTAAAGCCTTCGTACCGACAATAAATCTTTGGTTTTTGTTTCCCTATACATTAACTTGTACTTCCATTACAGTCAATTAAAGTTCCTTATAATTGATTTATCTTTACACAAAAAAATATGATAAAAACCATGGGTAGGTAATTTATTTAGATATTCCCAATTCTTCTCACAGAGTTTTTCCGAACCGGTAGTGGAGTCTTCGACATTCATAAGTGCTTGTTATCCCTAAATAGATTAAAGACATTTTGAGTCAACTTAAGCTATTTATTTATTAAAATAGATCACAGTTTAAAAAAATATACTAACTTAACAAATAACTATGATTTAAACTACAGCAAATTAACCGCAAAACGGTAGCGTTCAACAACCTCACTTTATCTCGTTCATGAACATGTAAATGATGTGGGAGCGGAAAATTCTACACAAACTACACTTTAAAGAATGATGGAGAAATATTTCAGTATATTTTCTCCTTGTAAATAAACGGATATTTTAATTTCGTTTCAAAAGTGTTTAATGTCTCGTCTGTTGTTATTAAATAAATTTTATCGCTTGAAATATTTGTTTGGACCAAAATTAACTAAATTCACGGGCATAGCTCGAAGAATCGCTAGACTCAAGTGGCGGTGGGCAGGGCACATCGCTCGTAGAACTGACGGCCGAGAGGTTTTCGCAGGCGTCCGAGGACCGGAAGACGTAGTGTAGGCAGGCCTCCGACAAAATGGAGCGACGACCTGGTAAAGGTAGCGGGAACGCATGGGATGCGGTTGGCGCAGGGCCGATCTGTTTGGCGAGCCTTGGGGGAGGCCTAGTTTCAGCAGTGGACGTCTTTCGGCTGAAATGATGATGATGATGAAAATAATATTTCAACGAGAGAACCATTAAGGCGAGGTACCTCTGAGAAACGTAATTTTTAATTTCATTTTATCTAGAAACGGTAATGATTAAACACGTGAAAAAAATATATGTTGCTTTTGAGACCTTTCTGTAAGTACGTCGGGCACTCGTTACATAATTGGACAAACTTCGCTCGATCGAAAAAAAATCCAAACATACCCCTATTTTGTACCTTTAAACTCATTTCATTTCAATATTATACTACTTGATGTATTGAAAGTCACATCAAAATAAACGTCTGTAATGATGTAATGTCCGTCGGGTTTAATTTTGTTAATTTTATAAAACATATAATTTTTAACCCAATATTAACGAAGTTCACGGCACGATTTACTGGCGCCCACCTGCCAGCCCGCCGCTCAGTCCCGAGCGGAACGTGTTGGAGGTCGGACGCTTGCCAATTTTTGAAGCGCTCCACATTACGACTAAATATCCTTGATGTGGGTAGTAGTATCATCATTTATTTCTGTTATTTACCACTATTCAATGTAACCGCCACACACAAAAAGAAACGCCCATCCACGCAACTATACACAGTACACAGTGTACAAAGAAAAACAGTACGGGCATAGAGTGCTTCTTAAACTGCGACTTAAACGAGGTCGCAATCGAATACTGATCTAGAAAAATTGGTTCCTGATCACCGATTAAAAATCATCTATACCTATAAAACAGTACCGTGACTGACTGACTGACTGACTGACAGACAACGCACAGCCTAAACTACTGGGGCTAGAGACTTGAAATTTGGCACACATGTACCTTCAGTATAGGGATGTTTCCTAGGTAAAAAAATAATAATTCTTATTAGTCCGTATTTTACATTATCAAAAAATATTAGACACGTAATTTTTCTTTTGACAATTAAACAAAAAATGACGAAGATATGGCGCGTTGAACTTCCGCGTGACGAGGCGTGACGTCACTTGTTCCTAAAACGCTCATACAAAGTGTAGGAACAAGTGACGTCACGCGAAACTTCAACGCGCCATATCTTCGTAATTTTTTGTTTAATTGACAAAATAATAAATACGTGTCCAATATTTTTTGATAATCTAAAAGACTGACTGGTTAGGAAAGTAGCCTATTGTAGAGGTGCACTAAGGAAGGATTTTTCGAAATTCCCACGGGATAGGGAAATATCTAAGGTTTCTTTGTTTATTTGTTTGTAGCGGAATCTCTGAAACTATTGAGCCGATTTTTAAAATCCTTTCAGAATTAGAAAGCTACACTAGCCTTGAAATGAAATTAAATGTTTATATGCTATAACACTATGTATGCAAATGTGATGTTGATTAACATAGGTTACTTTTTATCCGGAAAAATGCAAAATTCCCACGGGATAGAAATAAATTAGTTCAATTTCGAGGCTGATTTTAAAAATTCTTACATATTATGTGGTATGACTATCCCCGATTGACTAAGGCTACTTTTTACTCGGGAAAATACAAAATTCCCACGGGATAGAAAAATTTGAAATCAACCTCGGAGCTGACTTTAAAAATTCTTTCACCAATTAAAAGCTACACCATTCTGGATTGGTATAGTATAGACTACTCTTCTTCGGGAAAATGCAAAATTCCCGCGGGATAGAAATAAGTGAATTCAAATTCGGGGCTGATTTTATATTCTTTCACCAATAGTAAGCTACAGTATCCCTGATTGATATAGGGTACTTTTACCGGGGAAAATACAAAATTCCCGTGGGATAGCAATAAGTAAATTCAACTTCGGCACTGGTTTTAAAAAAACTTTCATATGACTATCCCCAATTGACAGGCTACTTTTTCATCGGGAAAATGTAAAATTCCCGCGGGATAGAAAAAACTGAATTTTTCTTCAGGGCTGATTTTAAAAATTCTTTCGCCAATGGAAAGCTGCACTATTCCTGATTCATATAGAAAAAATGCGAAATTACCGCGGGATAGAAGTAAGTCAATCCAAATTTGGGGCTGATTTGAATGGCATAGGCTACTTTTCTACAAAATTCCTAAGGGATAGAAATAAGTGAATTGAATATAGGGGCTGATTGTTAAAATGATTTCACTAATAAAAAGCTACATTGTCTCTGATTTTTTTCAAAATAGGTCAAAAAAGTGATTTCTATCCCGCGGGAACTTTACTTTGCACTTTCTCGGGATAAAAAAGCCTGTTTCAATCAGGCACAGACCCCCTCCCAGAACGAGAGGACTTGGGCAGAACTTCAAACGTAAAATAGCACATGAATTCGGAAAAACTCAGACGTGCAAGCCCGGGCTCAAACCCACGACCCTCTGCTAAAGAGTCCATAAGTCAAACCACTAGGCCACCACGGCTTAGAGGCTATAGATAGAATTCACTTATTCATATTCCACGGGAACTTTGCATTTTCCTGGCATTATCCTATGTGTTAATCCAAGTAATAAACTACCTGTGTGCCAAATTTCATCCAAACAACTAACGTTATTGTCTTCGCGTACGAAGTTGCGGGCAAAAGCTAGTAATCATATTCTGGACTGAAATTTCTTAGTCAACCTACTTGCAATATATTTATTAACATATTTAATTTAACATAAAATACTTTTCATCCATTAACCAACTCGGTGAAGGTCGTCTTATGGAGGGATCACGTACTAATAGTTTAGTTTTGTATCCAACTGAAATTCTGGAACTGTACAAGCTGCGGACAAAGAAGTATCCACTTCGAAAAAGTTTCATATTTTACATTTATAACACAAAAGTAATCTAAGTAATTGCATCTAAACATTTAAATTACAGCGTGATCTTGGTCTCGGTCGCAACTTACACTACTGAAAATTATTTACACTGTTGCTGGCAAGCGTGACCTCCGGCGGCGAGTTCACGGCGCGCGCGGCGATCGTAGCTTTTGCGCGGGCGGGGTGCGGGGTGTAAATTAACGTGGCGCGCTTCAAGAACCTCGCCTTAAGTTAGGTGTTTCGGTTTAACAGTTTGGTAATTGTATGCAAATTAGGCGCATAGTGTAAATGCAGCAGACAGGCACATATCGCCCGCACTCGCTCAGTCCGCTCGGCTGAGTGCGAGATCGCTGCGATTGGCTAATCAATTCAAATAACGGTGCAACTGTAATCGCAGCCAACCACAAAGCGCGATAGGTGACAACGCACGCAGTTCCCAAAATAAATTTATCTTAAAAAAATACGTTTGAAATTCGCTTAAAATGTGATTTTAACTACAAACTGGTAGTTCTATGAGCTGTTGATCTCGCGAGTCTGTTTTTAATGTTTTAAAAAAATAATGGACACAAAAAACATATATTTTTCAAACCTGTTGACAAAATTTAATGGAAATTAGTTGAGCTGCATGAGCCAAAATTGGACAACAATACTTTGACAAAACAAATTTTGAGGAAATACTTGATTGATGTTTCGGCTTTATTTTGCTAACTATAAACATAACAGAGGATCATCATTCATCATCATTTCAACTGAAAGACGTCCACTGCTGAACATACGATTCCCCCAAGTTTCACCAAACGGACCTGTCCTTGGCCTGGCCATCTGCCAGCATCCAACGCATTCTACCTTGTCAGAGGCCACCGAGACCGTGTTACTGTTCGTAAATTTGAATTTGTCTTCTAGAATTTCAATCAAGAAATTAAACATAGTTGAATGTGTATTATATTAAATCCATAATAAAGTTGAAGTGCAAGTTTAACTTTTAACTTTTTAAGAAGTAGAACTTTTTAGCCTCATCAGCCATGAAAAATGAAAAAAAAAATGAAGAAATGTTTATTTGCATTCTTTACACATTGTAACAGACGAGGTTGGAGTCTCCTATTAAGCATTAGGCATGCTTGTGTCAGGAGAGACCGCTCCTCCATAACAAAAAAATGGTACTTACATAATAAAGTGGATGTTATCCAAACTATAAACTATAAAACCTCATCTAGTTTTGAAATTTAAATTAGACAAAATTGTCTCAAGTTTTACATAAATTAACAAATAGAAATAGGAAACTTAAAAATATGCATGTGTGTGTGTGTGTGTGTATGTGTGATTATGTCCAAGTTTATGTATATATATATTAGTAAATTATAGGTAATTCAATAGAATAATTTCTTAGAAATAGGTAACTATGGCTGTCATCATTATTAAAATTAATATTTAACACTATACAGCAATCGATCGATCGATCCATTCTATTATCCGCTAAACACTCGACTAAAACTTATCATAATTATACTCGTAGAAGGAACATAAGATCCAATTTTTCGACAAACATGTTTCGACATGCACCCCTTAAAAAAGAAAAAACGGCCCAAAGGCGAAAAGCTTGTGTGTGATAAAGCCTAAATCAGGCTGAGAACTAACGTACTCGTAGTATCGCGATTACCCAAAAAACAATCTTCATAAAGGGAAAAGGTTTCTTAGCCAAGTACATGGCGGATATCGAGGGTTTTTCCATGGTCACGCCTCGTGGGCCGTCCTCGCTGTTCACAAGGCAAGAGGGTGCTTACATTTTATTGCATTGTTTTCTCGAGTGCGAGAAAACATGTGAGGAAAAACAGCGATAAAGGCTAGGAAATAACTGGGGTTCCTAAGTTACAAAAAATGTGAATGCGCTGTTTTTGTCAGTGATAGTGGCTGCGTAAAGAAGCTGATTTATATGGCGGCCTTCTTAGTGTACCTTCGAAGAATTTAGTGCGTAAAAGGTTTCAAAATCAAAAATCAAAATCGTATAATGACCAAAATTGTGTGTGTGTGTGTGTGTGTGTGTATTTTTGCTTGTAGGGTTCTATGCCTCAAACAGAAAACAAAAAGCGAAATACCTGTAATAAAAGCCGTGGAATTCTTGTGTTTTTACCATTGCCTACCTAATAGAACTGAAACAATTACTTTGGGGAGAGGTGTTTCAAGTACATTGTGATGATTTCATTATCTGGTATTATGGGTATTCGGTTTTGAATGGAACATGGTGTATTGAAAACAAGTTGTTTCAAGACCTCTGAACTCATTAACAAAACGAGCGAAACCACGGTTAATGGCCTATAACATTAGTAAAACTTGTTCAATATAAGCAAAAGTCAAGAGCTTTAGTTCGTGCCTCGAACCGTAACATGATTTAATTAATCACAGACCATGACAATAATATTATCAATTTTAGTCTATCAATAATTTCCCTCAAATTCCACTGAATTGTTCGAGACATCAATTTGTCTTGTCGGAGCTGTGTCTACGCGGTAACTAATTATAGTTCCATTCATTTGTAACAGTCACCAAAAGATAGTACCCTGTCGCTTTTACAAAATAAACGTACTCCAACACGATTTGCGGGATATCTTGGTGCGGCGTGGTAGTAAATTACACTTTGTTCGGTAAGTTGAATAAGTTTTGGCGTTTGATTTGTTGTTTGTGAATTGCGGAAGTATAGTTTTGATTAGTAATTCGGAGTTTTCGGTTAAAGTTTCATGAAATAAGTTTAAATAGGATGGATTGCCCGTGACTTTAGTTCTTGCGCGGATCTCATCATTTCTATGATCCCGCAGTGAAACTCCAAGCATAGGCCTCCATCGCTCTCTGAGTGAGTTTGAACTTTCTTATGAGGCCCATCGTTAGCGGCCACGTCTCAGTGCCATAGTCATCACTGGCAACACACACGGGTCAAAGACTTTTGACTTGAGACACTGCGGTATCAGCACCCAGCACAGTGGTGCGATACCTGCGGTGTCCAACAAGACGGAGCGACGACCTGGTGAAGGTAGCGGTAACGCATTGGATGCGGACGGCGCAGGGCCGATCTGTTTGGCGAGCCTTGGGGAGACCTATGTTCAGCAGTGGACGTCTTTCGGCGGAAATGATGAGGATGGATTTTGTAAATACTAAAATGGTAGTGAAAAAATACGGATAGGTAACTCACATCTATAGTCAAAACATCTCGATCGGCTTGGATAACACTGCTCTTTCTTTTCATATAAATATAGGTGGATAAAAATATCATGTACATTTTTCTTCATACACTTAGATTCATACCTACGTAAATTCGCCAGACAAGCTCAAAACACACGGGCATTTCTAAACATCGCTGTAGTAGCAAATAATCCACAGACGCCTGTCAGCTGTCAGACGCAGGTGTTGCCAACCTGCGGGAGAAAACTCCATTGTTAAACGCTAGTTACATTTGCGATGAACACTCCTAAAAATCCAGAACATGGTAAACTGATCTTTAGGGTGTGAATTAGTGAAAATGAAACAAATGTTTGATATAACGTAATATAACATGCAGCGTGCACGAGCGCTGTGATAGGGCTCTGATATTCTTTTGTTTCTTTTCCACGGTTCTTGTTCTCTAATTTTACGATAAAGCCATAATATGTTCATAATATAATCCAATGGCGTAATACTGGTCATTATCTAAGGTTTTTAAACGCATAATGGAGGATTTACTAGAATTATGGGTGTAGATAAAAAGCTTTTAAAAATTGCATAGTTCCCGTGGAACAGTAATAAACGAATTGTTTTTAAACGGAGCCTCTAGCAACAGCTAGTAACAAACAGTAGTAGTATTATTTATAACTTTATAAGTCCCACTGCAGGGCATAGGGCTCCTCTTAGAATGAGATGGCTCGGGCCGTAGTTCCCACGCGGATCCAGCGCGGATTGGGAACTTCATACACACCATTGAATTTCTTCGCAAGTGTGTTCGTTTCGTTACGATGTTTTCCTTCACTATGAAGCTAATAGTAAATTCCGAAAAACTCAAAGGTGCGAGCCCGGGCGCGAACCCACGATCCTCTGCTTCAGAAACCTTAAGCTGCGTACGGACTGCGCGCACATTACGCGTACCCGCGTATGCGTGTCCTGGAACGCCATGTCCGTACCCATGTACGCGTACACTGTACACGTACACGTACCTACACGTACTGTACACGTACACGTACACTGTACGCGTACATGGCGTACAGCCATGGCGTTCCAGGACACGCATACGCGGGTACTCGTAATGTGCGCGCAGTCCGTATGCAGCTTTAGGTCAAACTGCCAGGCTACCACGGCTTTTTATCTAAAAAGTTTATCTTAAATCAAGTTATCCTGGCGCTAAAAATGCGGTATTCATGTCGCCCTGACAAACAGAACGAAACGAAACGCATTTATTATTTAATTTGGTATGCAGATGAGCTTTAAACAGGCGTTCAAAATTTACACGATAAGGCCGTGGTCGTTTTCGCCCGCCGCGTGCGACGTCCCGAACGCGGCGGGCGAAAACGACCACTCCCGAGCATTCCCGAACACACCATTCAGACGCCGCGGGCGGCGGGCCGCTGTCGGCCGCGTGCGGCGGGTGAAAGCGACCACGGCCTAAGGCAAACAGGGAATCAGTGAGTTGGCGGTAATCAAATATTCAAATAAATAATAACGAGAGCCAATCTTTCGGTTTATAATTTATTGAATCAGTACTTTGCGGTGGTCCATATTAATATTTTTTCATCATCATTTCAGCCGAAAGGCGTCCTCTGCTGAACATAGGCCTCCCCTAAGTTCTGCCCCGCCGTTACTTAGGCCGCTACCATGGCCTGGGATAGCGGGGCCGCCGAGGACTAGGGGCATTTTTAGTTGGACTAGCCATCAGGGGGTTATTTTATTGCCATAATCGCCACGCTTGGCAGACGGGTTGGAGATCGCAGTTGGATACCGAAAGATATCGAGGACGCTGCTGCCCGTCCTCCGAGCTCCGGTATTATTGGCCGGAAATGCCCGGGTTCCCATATTAATGAACTGAAACAATTACTTTGCTCACCCGCGACCTTAAGGTAATAAGGTAAGGTCGCGAGTGAGCAAAGTAATTGTTTCAGTTCTTTCTATTTATATAAATTAAAATGAATTGCCAAATGTTGCTAAGCGCAAAACTTGAGAATATTTTTTTTTTATTATATTTGAATTTAAAGATTTAAGTATCATACTTTGTAGAAGAGTTTTACGGAAAAATCCCACGTGATAAAGAATAGGCGAGATATATCATCATCATCATCATTTTCAGTCGAAAGACTTCCCAAAGGCTCGCCAAACAGATCGGCCCTGCGCCATCCGTATCCAATGCGTTCCCGCCACCTTCACCAGGTCGTCGCTCCATTTTGTTAGAGTCTACACTGCGTCTTCCGATCCGGGTTCCGCCGGAATATATATTCGATTCAAAGTAGTCTTATAGATAAAATAAGAAATAATGAAAAAACTAAGAAAGAAATACGTAATTAACAAATACATTATAATCTTCTGTAATGTTTATCTCTTACTTATCTCTGTAACAGTAGCTATATAATTGTTATATAGAGACTTGATACTTAGCAGGTATGATGATACCATCTATTATTACCATTTTTATTTTTATTTTCCAGTAATTATAAGAAATCCATACCACTTTAAATACTTCAGAGCAGCTAAAATTAAGTGAAACCGCGTAAAATAGTTACATACAAAATCCTTGAGCAATTGCGATTGCCAAAAGACAAATCTCACCATTCATTCCATACCATTTATATTCACCACACACTAATCTATTTACTAATTCACCCGAATAATTATCCCAAATCCCCCACCTTTAACCCCCTAATCCGGAGACAAAACTTGTATCTATTAGACCCTTTTTCCTCCGAGGCTCAACACGATGAGATCCAAGTTTACGAATACATTAGCTACTCGAGCGAAGTGACAAATTCGAGGCGACGTGTTTTGTTAATCTCGAACACGGGAACAAACCGCGTTTACGATCTCCATTAACTCGCCACAAAGGCACCGACAACAGTTTCCCAACCAAAAGCTTCAATGAACGTTTGAGTCAAGTTTGTGTCGTCTGACTTTGATGTAGTGGTAGCTTCAGTTGCTTTGACACGAAACTCCTATAGTGGTCCTCTAATTGTGGCTTGCTGCAAATTAAACGTCACCTAGGAATGTTCATTCGTTTTTTGTCGACAAAGACTGATTGTTGTATTGCTTTGTAACGTTTGATGTTGCTGGTTTTCTGTAATTAAAAGAATCATTTTGCACGCTTTTGTAAAAAAATCTTGTGTAATTGAAAGAAAGAAAGAAAGAAAGAAAGAAAAACATTTATTCGTGACAAAAGAAAAAAACAAATACAAAAAGAGAAATCGGAAACAGATACTTAATAAATATTGTCACGAAATGGTCCCAACTCAGCATGATGTCGGCCTTGCAGCCGACGCTGGTCTTCCGTTGGAACCAATAATTGAGAAACTACAATGTCATAATAAGACATAGTTCATTTCGATGCTAGTGCGGAAAGTATGTCATAACTTCACGAGTCCCGAGATATATTGCCACGAGCCGAAAGCGAGTGGCAAAACTCGGGACGAGTGAAGAATGACATTTCCGCGCGTGTATCGAACGACTTTTTTTAATACAGTTGCGAAAAAAAATACAACAGTATAATTTGAGACAATAATAATAATAAAACAAAACATTTTTATCACCAGCAACATCAATCCATCGAACCATCCATCCATCTATCCGTCCGTTCGTCCGTCCGTCCGTCCGTCCATCCATCAACATCCATCAACATCCATAAACATCCATCAACATCCGTCAACATCCGTCAACATCCGTCAACATCCATCAACATCCATCAACATCCATCAACATCCATCAACATCCATCAACATCCATCAACATCCATCAACATCCATCAACATCCATCAACATCCATCAACATCCGTCAACATCCGTCAACATCCGTCAACATCCTCAACATCCATCAACATCCATCAACATCAATCAACATCCATCAACATCCATCAACATCCGTCAACATCCGTCAACATCCGTCAACATCCATCAACACCCATCAACATCCACATCCATCCGTCCGTCCATCCATCCATCCATCCATCCATTCATCCATCCATCCATCCATCTATCCATCAGACTTCAATGAATTGGAACAAGTACAAATTTAAAAAACTAGAAAAGTAAATCGCACTAGTTCGCAAAAACGAACTTTGCGCACATAAGATCAGCGCCTTTCGCAAGATCGGCACTTTGCTGATTTGGGACCATTTCGTGATATGTGCTTTTTTTTTTCTGTATGTTTTATTTCTGTCATTTTGTTTTTTATATATCACGAATAAAATTTTTCTTTCTTTCTTTCTTTCTTTCTTTCTCAATACAGCCAAAAAAGGGCACTTTTTGAGCAACTGTATTGAAAAATATTTTTCTTCGACACCACCTGAGGCCGTATTGTCTAACGCGGGGACGCTTGCTTTTGCTTTCAACACCTCTTTCGGTCACCATCTTATAACGTTTGACAGAAAGAAATAATGATTGCGAAGGCAAGCGTCAGAAGCGTTAGACAATAAGCCTGCTGTTATGATTTCCGAACTTTAGAATTTATTTATTTATTTATTTTTATTTATTTACTAGCTTTTGCCCGCGGCTTCGCTCGCGTGTACTATGAGTATTCCAAAGAACCAAGATGTCAAGCAAGCATGCATACAGGCAAGCAAGCAAACAGGTCCCACAATTGACCGAGAAATCGGTGAACATACCTACATAAAAAAAATCATAAAGTGGAATGCATAACCTCCTCCTTTTTTAGAAGTCGGTTAAAGTGCCCTTTGCGGCCTACTTACAGTATAAACTTATTAATTTTGAAATTTTAGCTTTCTACAACCAGTAAAACGTAAAATCCCGTTTTTTCCCGTTCCCGTGAGAATTTCGGGAAATGTTTTCTTAATGCTCCCCTACACTCCCCAAGGAACCCACTTGCCAGATTTCAGCTTTCTATGAACAGTAAAACGAAAAAGCCCGTTTTTCCCGTTCCTGTGGGAATTTTGGAAAGTCCTCTCTCAATGCTCCTCGACACTCTCCAAACAACCTACATGCCGAATTTCAGCTTTCTACAACCGTAAAACGAAAAATCCCGTTTTTTCCCGTTCCCGTTGGAATTTGGGAAAGTCCTCTCTCAATGCTCCTCTACACTCTCCAAGCAACCTACATACCGGATTTCAGCTTTCTACGACCAGTAAAACGATAAATCCTGTTTTTTCCCGTTCCCGTGGGAATTTTGGAAAGTCCTCTCTCAATTCAGCTCTACACTCCCCAAGGAACCCACTTGCAAATTTCAGCTTTCTATGACCAGTAAAACGAAAAATCCCGTTTTTCCCGTTCCCGTGGGAATTTTGGAAAGTCCTCTCTTAATGCTCCTCTACACTCCCCAAACGACCTACATGCCGAATTTCAGCTTTCTACGACCAGTAAAACGAAAAATCCCGTTTTTTCCCGTTCCCGTGGGAATATGGGAAAGTCCTCTCTCAATGCTCATCTACACTCCCCAAGCAACCTACATGCCGAATTTCAACTTTCTACGACCTGTAAAACGAAAAATCCTGTTTTTACCGTTCCCGTAGGAATTTTGGAAAGTCCTCTCTCAATCCAGCTCAATACTCCCCAAACAACCTATATGCCGAATTTCAGCTTTCTACGACCAGTAAAACAAAAAATCCCGTTTATTTCCTTATCCCATGGGCATTTATAATAACCTACATCTATGCCAAATTTGAAGAGTCTAGTAATTATAGTTCATAGGATCCCGTTGAACTGAATATAATATAAATCCCGTTTTTTCCTTATCCCGTGGGAATTTTGAAAAATCCTGAAATTAATGTTTTAAATAATGTAATACCTACTTGTGTATCAAATTTGAAGAGTCTAGTTATTATAGGTACTGAGATAGGGTCACTCGGAATCGAATATATAAATCCCGTTTTTTCCCTTTCCCGTGGGAATTCCCAAAAATCCTTCCTTAGTGGATACCTACATTGTATAAGGTATCTATGTGCAAAATTTCAAGTCTCTAGGTTCAGTAGTTTGGGCTGTGCGTTGATAAATCAACAGTCATTTAGTTTATTTAGATATTTTAACCCCATCGCACCCCATCCAGGGAGATGGTATTTTACGTCTGCCACGTCGGATTTTAAAACCGTTGTTGTTTTCATAACCAGCGACCCGATAAACCATAGAAACAACATCCATGTTGATTTTCAGACTTTGTTACCCCTTTCCCGCCTTTTAGGGGTTGAATTCTCAAAAAACCTGAAACACGTGTTTACTCATTTATCATTAGGAGTATTTCTGTGAAGTTTCGAATAAAATAGTCGAACTAATCTTGTTTCCCCATACAAACTTTGAACCCCCTTTTTACCCCCTTAGGGAGTGAATTTTGAAAAATCCTTTCTTAGTGCACCCCTAGACCTTATAAGGAACCTGCATGCCAAATTTGGAATCTCTAGGTCCAGTGGTTTGGGCTGTGCGTTGATATGTCAGTCAGTCAGTCAGTCAGTCAGTCAGTTGGTTTCTTCTTTTATATATTAAGATTTGTAATAAGGATAACAACAGCCGTAGATATACATCATAGTACATAATCTGTTACATTATCAAGGCCAATAACAGCTAGGGCGTTCAATATAAAGTGAGAATGAGATGCAAACTCTTTTAATATTACGAAATTAATTACTGGCCGGTAAAGCTAATCTATCTAGCTGATTGTTATGAAAAAAAAACTAGCTGTCTTTTGTTCAAAAAAATATACGGTAATTTGTTTGCAATGCTATTGAGTACGTTAGCGAAAATGGAGAAAATTGAAGTCCGCCGTTGCAATGGCTGCAATTCGTGATGCTGGGTTCGATATCCTTAAGCATCCTCCGTATTCACCAGATCTCGCTCCCAGTGATTTCTACCTATTTCCGAGATTGAAACAATACCTGAGAGGCCAGAAATTTTAAGACGACGACGCGGTAGTCGCTGCAGTACAAGATTTTTTAAGTACTCAAGATGAGACCTTTTTTAAAAATGAAATTTTAAGTTTAGATAAAAGATATAATAAGTGTATTATGCTAAAAGGTGACTATGTCAAAAAATAAAATGATATTTAGTAAAAGTTGTTTATAACATACTCATTCTCGCTTTTTATTGAACGCCCCTAGTATCCATTGCTTACTTAAACTATGCTATCATATCATAGAGGGAATACTTAAAAACTAAGTTACACCAAAATTTTATTTTATTTTTTTAATTTAATTTATTTATTTATTATTTTATTTAATTTTGACTTGAGCATGTACGGTTATATCTCAAAAATATATATACTAGATACGTTAACAAGGTGTCAAAAATATCTTAAAAACATTTGACGCAAAGACTGTATAGGTATTTATGCTTTCGACTGTACAATATGATAAATAGTAGTAATTAAGTCTATGAATGCAGTTTTTCTTGTCACTAAAATCGGTTCACGTTTTTCTCATTTATACATATACTAGTAGGATTAATTTTATTGTTGGTTAAACTTGGAACTGCCGTGGAATGAAAAGTTTTGTCTTCGTAAAATCAACTTTTGCTCGTAAACAAGTTCTTCACGTGACAGAATCGCACGAAAATCCAATGTGATAATTATTGGCAAAAGCTATTTGCGTTTAATTTTAACCATCGAAAGCTAATAGCCTTTATCATATCGTTTATGCGGCAATTACATCATGTCGATCGCCGCATGCAATATGCGGTGACCGCAACAGTGCCGCATTCGGCGAGCGACAGCTAGGTACTACAGCTCCTAATTATGGCCACCGCATTAGGCGGACAGACTAGTGTAAAGAAGACGTTCGCTCGCCTAAGTAGTTTGAAACAAGATCGGCGACCGCATTAGGTGAACGAAGTAGTGTAATTGCCGCATTATAGTTTATGGCAGATCAAAATACTAAAAAGGTTTTAGCTCAACAATTCATAGTCAACAAACAGTGCAATGCAATGCGTAAATAAATAAAACGCTATCCCTGTTATTAAACACTTAAGCACAATTTCCAATGCAACAGTCTAGTGAGTTATAATTATACAGGCTGATTCAGGAGTCATGAATCACTCCTGAATCACCATGTTATAGTTTAGAAAGGTGATGCGTGCTTGGAAAATGTTAATTAAAGTATTTGAAAACTGATGTTGTTCTGTGACTGCAGATCACCTTTTTTGTTGGAGGTTAAATAATACGAGATATCTTTGACTAGCTATTATCAATCTCATCTGGTAATAGTTCGTGTGAGCTCCACCAAGTTAAATACTACAACGACAATCAATATCAAATCAGCCGTCAAATCTCGGAAAAGTAAATTTTTGCAAGCCGAAATATATTTAAATAAGGTAAACGTCCCTGTGCTCGAAACTGACCCAATACGTGGCACCTTCAATTTTATGTTTATGCCATGGTAAGAGAGGTGACAGATGGGTGTCATCTACTGGGCGTTGAGGTTTCGAGCACTGGTACGTTTACCTTACTTACCGAGCTTAATAAAACTTACGTGCATAGTAAATTTCGTCTTGTAGAAATTTACTTAATCGGAGATTTAACAGCGAGTTTGATATTGAATTAAGTAAATAGTTATCGTTATTTATAGTGATTTGCTGCAATTCACATTTAAATTGTTCGAGTAGTAAAATAAAAAATTCGTTTATTTGGGATAATTTATGCGATCTATATCAAGTTGGTAACAAACTCATACGACTATACGAGGGGCGTTCAATATAAAGTGAGAATGAGATGCAAACTCTTTTAATATTACGAAATTAAATACTGGCCGGTAAAGCTAATCTATCTAGCTGATTGCTATGAAAAAAAAAACTAACTGTCTTTTGTTTAAAAAAATATACGGTAATTTCTTTGCAATGCCATTGAGTACGTTAGCGAAAATGGAGAAAATTGAACTGCGCGCCGTTATCAAATACTTGTGTTTGAAAAATTTTTCCACGGACCAAGTCAATTTGGATTTGCGGGACACTTTAGGGTCTAATGCTCCTCCGTATTCGACAGTCGCACGTTGGTGCGCTGAATTTAGACGTGGAAGAACATCGACAATGGACGACCCCCGCTCCAGACGCCCTACTACAGCAGTAACTGAAGAAATTGTGAAAAAAGTCGAAAACTCAGTTTTGGCGGATCGTCGTGTCACAGTTCGTTTTATTGCTGAAAATGTAAAGATTTCAACGGGGAGCGTGCATAATATTTTACATGAACGCTTGGGTATGAAAAAGGTATCTGCGCGTTGGGTACCAAGAATGCTTACTGACACGCAAAAACAAACTAGACTAGAGATTTGTCAAGAAGCTTTGAACCTGATTCAGCAAGACCGGGAACTTTTTTTGGCGCGATTTATAACAATGGACGGAACATGGCTCCATCATTACGACCCAGAAACGAAACTGCAGTCCATGACATGGAAAAGGCCATCATCTCCAACTCCAAAGAAATTCAAGGTGAGCCCATCTGCCGGTAAGGTCATGGGCTCTATTTTTTGGGATGGTAAAGGGGTATTAATGATTGAGTATCTCGAGCATGGAGCCACTATTACGGGCACATTATACGCCAAACAAATAGCAACATTGCGCAATGAGATCCGCGAAAAACGGCGAGGTAAACTCTCGAAAGTTGTGCTGTTCCACCAGGACAACGCCCTGGCACACAAGTCCGCCGTTGCAATGGCTGCAATTCGTGATGCTGGGTTCGTTATCCTTAAGCATCCTCCGTATTCACCAGATCTCGCTTCCAGTGATTTCTACCTATTTCCGAGATTGAAACAATACCTGAAAGGCCAGAAATTTGAAGACGACGACGCGGTAGTCGCTGCAGTACAAGATTTTTTAAGTACTCAAGATGAGACCTTTTTTTAAAAATGGAATTTTAAGTTTAGAAAAAAGATATACTAAGTGTATTATGCTAAAAGGTGACTATGTCGAAAAATAAAATGACATTTAGTAAAAGTTGTTTATAACATACTCATTCTCAGTTTTTATTGAACGCCCCTAGTATTAGTTAGGTTTATAAAATGTCAGGGTGCAAAACTCGGTGCTTCACATTTCAATTACAATTTTCCGTGTAACCTTTTTAACCTATTTCTGGTCAAATGTGACTCTTTCACAGAAACCTTATTTCAGTATTTCACAGTTGGCAGAAGTCCTTTCATAGGAGCGGAGTTACCAGTTTAATTAATAAAAATCCGTAGTGCAAGCAAAATGCTGTTTTTTTATAATTTAATAACTAGTGGCTTTGTGAGGTGCAGACCTTGCGAGTTTTACGAAATGGCTGAAACATGATATTATATTTTGTTTTCAACCCCCGTAACTCAAAAAAAAGTCCATGTTATTAGACGACCAGGTGGCCTAGTGGTTAAGGAACCTGACTACGAAGCTTGAGGTTTAAGGTTCGATTCCCGTGTCGGGGCAGAAATTTGTATGAAAAATAGGAATGTTTGCTTTCAGGTCTTGGGTGTTTATAATGTACTCGTATTTAAGTATGCACCTATCTATCTATATAAGTATGTTTATCCGTTGCTTAGTAGGGTACAGTCACGTGCTTTAATTTGGGACCCATTTCAAAAAAATATCCTTCGAATTCGTATACAATATGACAGGACTGTCAACCTTAAGGCCTTGGTCGTTCTGAGCCGCCACCAGCGGCGGGCAGCGCTGCGGCCCGTCGCCCGCCGTGTCTATATGGTGTGTTCGTCAATGTTCGGGAGTGGTCGTTCTCGCCCGCCGCGTGCGACTTCCCGAACGCGGCGGGCGAGAACGACCACTCCCGAACATTGACGAACACAGCATATAGACGCGGCGGGGACGGGCCGCTACCCGCCGCGGGTGGCGGCTCAGAACGACCAAAGCCTAGTGGGTCCCAAATTAAAGCTCGTGACTGTACCCATAACACAAGCTTTGCTTAGCTTACTTTGGGACTAGGTCAATTTTATTGGTGTGAATTGTCCCGTGGTACTAATACTAAAAAAAATTGTCGAACCAGCTAACAAAATTATTATTTTTTTCGGGGAAAATTCCTTGAAAAAGAAATGTTTCGCATGACTTGGGCTCACTACTTAGTGGAAGAGCAAGATAGGTATTCCGTTTATTTTGCGAGGAAGACTTAAGAAAAACTTTAAATTTACGGATACTTCAGTGACTGCGGCAATTTCCAGCACTGCTGCAGTTGAACCGTCCGCTCCAGTCTTTATCGAACAGCAATTTGACTTATTCACGTGACGTCGCATTTCGTACGTTTCGAACGGCATTACCTGATTTCTTCACAAAGTCGCAGACCCAATGAAATGAAATGAATGTACGGAAGGCATTCGCTTTGAAATTGATGTTGCAGAGTTTAGTTTTATTGAGACTTTCGAAATGCTTCGCGTAATTCCAAAGATGCGAGGAAGCTGTGAAATGATATTAGGGCATCCTATCGATGTTTAGAAAATTTTATTTCCGAAGGTTTAGAATCCCGAAAACTTAATTTGTCCGAAAGCATTTTTGGGGGATCCTATCGATGTTTAGAAAATCTTATTTCCGAAGGTTTAGAATCCCGAAAACTTCATTTGTCCGAAAGCAATTTTTTTCTGACACTGTAAATATTTCAGGATTTATTTCAGGACCATCGTGTAGAACCTTTTAGGTTAGGTTAGGGTTGTATTATAAAAATCCTGAAATATTTACAGTTTCAGAAAAAAATGCATTCGGATAAATGAAGCATTCGGGATTTTAAATATTCGAAAAAAATAATTCTAAATTTGATAGGTAACCCTGAGTATACTATTAGCGTTTACTTATTAAATTTGGCACAAAGAAATAACAGTTCTAAGGATTTCATTATTCCAGCCTATATATATCCTACTGTAGAGCACAAGCCTTCTATTATAACGAGAGAGCTTGGGCCGTAGTTTCAGGCCGTAGGGCCGGAACTTCACGCACCCCATTGAATATCTTCTCAGGCGTATACAGGTTTCCTCACGATGTTTTCCTTCACTCTGGAAATCACAAATGTAATTTCACACATAAATTCCGAAAAACTCAGAAGTGCGAGCCCGGACTTGAACTTACGATCCTCTGCTTGAGAGACCAAGGTCAAACCACTAGGCCACCACGGGTTAAGAGAAACATGCGAAAAAACTAAAACGATGACGTTTTGCTCATGTTTCGCACTCGCTCGGTCAATTAGGGATGTTGACACCGCCAATCAACTGACGTACTTATTAGGGTTCCGTAGTCCGTCCGTCCGTCTGTCTGTCTGTCTGTCCGTCCGTCCGCGGCTAAGCTCAGAGACTGTTAGTACTAGAAAGCTGTAATTTGGCATGAATATATATATCAGTCACGCCGACAAAGTGATTAAATAAAAAAAAAACTAAAAAAAATTTTACATTTTTACACACTAAAAGTGTACCTCCCATAGACGTAAAGTGGGGGTGATTTTTTTTTTCTCGACTAACCCTATAGTGTGGGATATCGTTGGATAGGTATTTTAAAACCATTGCGGGGTTGCTAACATGATTTTTCTTTTCAGTGATCTATTTGCGAAATATTCAACTTTAAAGTGAAAATTTTCATTAAAATCGACCGTCCCCCCCCCTCTAAAATCTAAACTGTTGGGTGGAAAAATTTGAAAAAAAACAGAATGGTAGTAAATATATCAAATTTACTAGGAAAATTATAGCGGCTAAGATTGCTTGGAAATTATTTGTAGTTTAAGAGTAAATAGTAGCCTAAGGTATAAAACATACCTAAACTTGGATGATTCCGTACACATACGAAATCCTTAAAAAATATTACTTGATTTTTTCGTAATGGCTACGGAACCCTACCTTGGGCGTGTCCGACACGCTCTTGGCCGGTTTTTATGAGCTGTCAAAACACAGAAATGGAGAGAATTCTCCCATAGAGTTTGAATGGCAATAGCAAACTTATGACGTCACATTTTCGCCAACTCAATCAAATAACTATTCATTTATTTTAAAGCAACCAAAAATCTAATTTTGATATTAATCGAAAATTAATCTTGTTTTCAGGGCTTAAATAAAGCTATTTTTACTGGAGTTGTGTCTTCGAATTATTTTCTAATAGTGTCAACATCAGTAGGATTTTGTCACGTTTTTTTTGCAAATTCGCACCCTAAAATGTTCCGAAGCAACATGATCGAAAGAGCATTATTTTCAATCAAGTCAACTTTAAACATCGTTGCTTCGGCAAATTGATCGCACATTAATCTCTCGTCGTGACGGATCGACGCACGTTCAATGACGCGGCGTTTTGATATGTAACCAAAACAGCGTGAACAAACATGTATATTACAGGGAGGCGGCTCAAAGAAACTTGGTGGAAATCTCTTCTTGTTTTGTTTTGTGTATCATCATCATCATCATCATCATCATCATCAGCCTATGTTCGTCCACTGCTGGATATACGCCTCTCCAATGGCACGCCACTGAGCACGATCCTCGGCCAATCCCATCCAGCTCTTGCCAGCCGTCTTGCGAAGATCATCGCTCCACCGAGTCTGAGGACGTCCCACGCTACGTTTGCCGATCCGTAGTCTTCACTCAAGAACTCGTCTACCCCAACGGTTATTGGTTCTTCGGGTTATATGGCCTGCCCATTGCCACTACAGCGTGCTAATCCGGTGGGCTATGTCGATAACTTTGGTTCTCTGTTGGATCACTTCATTACGAATTCGATCTTTTAGAGAAACTCCGAGCATAGCCCTTTCCTTAGCACGTTGAGCAACTTTAAATTTGTGGACCAGCCTTACAGTGAGTGTCCATGTTTCGGCACCGTATGTCATGACGGGTAGGACGCACTGATTGAAGACTTTCGTCTTTAGACTCTGTGAAATTGGCGACGTGAAGACCTGACGCATTTTTGTGTATACCGGGTGATCAATCAATCTAAATGGGAAACTATGAGAGTTAGAGCAATCTGTTCATAGGAACCATGGCTTTGATTTTAGATTTAACAAAAATGACATTTAAACATTTTTTTAACTCTCATACATGCTTTTAGGGTGCTGATGGGGCTGCCTCGATTCTGCAGCGCTTCGGGTATGTTCGCGGAGGCTAGAATGGACTGCTTTTATGCCACCATGACAAAGCGCTGCACATCCCCGGTGCGCAGGGTGCGAGCCAGCTCCAACAGTATCCTAATTGCATTCGCGCAGAGGTTCGACTGTCAGTACATATCATTGCAGTATGGTTCATGTACTGACTAAAGTGTAGCGTCACTAACAATTAGAATCTAAGCTAACACTATGATCCTATGTTGGTCGAAATATTATTATTATCATTATTATTATAACCGGGAACCGAACCTGGTCAAAATTTTGTACCTAAGTAATCGCATGTTGTTTTGTTATTAGTTGATTCCTAGAGTATATAGACCAACTTTTGCTATGAAATGGTGTGTAAACATTGCATTGGCCAGAAATTTAAATAATTTGCAAAATATTGTCATTAGTTCATCAATATGAATAAGTTATCTGAAGAGGCTACTTATGCATATCTTACTTCGAATAACAATACAATACAAATTGCGTTTATTTGAAATTAAAACACATTCTTTCAGTGCGTGCCAATTTATTTCAAATGGTCATCTTTGCATTCCAGACAAAATGGCAACGTTTTGATAATCTACTTTAATGAAGTTATTATCTAAATTATTTTTCAGTTATTTAAACAATATTCCATTAAGAAATGTGTTTTGTGACTTACGATTCCCAACTTCAACAATAACAACAAATAAACTGTAAAAGAAATTTTGACCAATTCCCGGTTATGTATGAGACTTAAAAAAAATGTTTTAATGCCATTTTAGTTAAATCTAAAATCGAAGCCATGCTTCTTAGGAACAGATTTGGATATGTCTCATAGTTTCTGATTTCTCTTTACTTATCCATTTGGATTGATCACTCTGTATATAAAAGGCAACCGTTACTGACTGTTCTATCAACGCACAGATAAAACCACTGAACGGATTGTGCTGAAATTTGACACGCAGATAGCTATTATCCCGCCATCACCGCGACCTTCAGGACCTCAGCCCAGCAGCATCAGGCCGCTGGCGGACGACCAATGCTGGTTTTTAAATAGCGACACGCTGAGCCGGGACCCTTTTGTAACAGCATCACCTATGTCTATGTCTATGTTTGTACTCTTAATTTCAGCCTTTGTACGTGTTATCTTAATTGAAGTGAAACTTCTAATGCGACTTCCAACAAGCGTTGCCATAAATGCGTTGCGTAAAATACGCAACGCAACGCAACGCAAGTTGACGTTTACGAGACGTTTGCGCGAGGGGTGAGGTGAGGGGGGGATGAGATGAGGTAAGGGGGGATGAGGTAAGGATGGGGGGGTAAGGGGGGTTTATAGTCGCAATATTGTTTTATTGCAAATTATTGCAAGAGAGCGGCGAAGGCCAGCTGCAAGAGCGGCGAACGCCAGGATGTACAATGCGGGGTGCGGGGGTGGGGGGGTTGCGAGGGGGAGGGGGTGCGGGGGAGGTAGATATATAATACATGCATAATATATCTGCACCCGTGCAAAGCCGGGGCTGATCGTAATTATTGTTATAAATTTTTTTAGTTTCAGTTCAAAGTATGGGGAACCCCCAAAACTTATTGTTTTTATTTCTATTTTTGTGTGAAAATCTTAATGCGGTTCACAGAATACATCTACTTACCAAGTTTCAACAGCATAGTTCTTATAGTTTCGGAAAAAAGTGGCTGTGACATACGGACGGACAGACAGACATGACGAATCCATAAGGGTTCCGTTTTTTGCCATTTGGCTACGGAACCCTAAAAAATGAGACTGATCTGAGAAATCTGCGCAGACGAAGTCGCAGGCAAAAAAATCTCGTTCAATATAATTACTATCAGTAAAATCACGTCTACTTTGAACTAAAAAACCTCAGAAATATCATTTCAAAAGATCGCCATTTACATTTACATATTTTTTCGATGGATCTGCTCAAAGTTGATAGAGTTGACTTGGCACTGAGGTTGTTAAACTTAAGTGCAATATCTTGCTTTTGCTCAAATGAGACGGTTGAATGAAAAAACGGGCCAAGCGTGAGTTGCACTTGTACTTGACGAGTTCTGTGCCAGCGTACGATTCATCATCATCCTTTCAGCCAAAAGATGTCCACTGCTGAACATAAGCCTCCCCCAAGGCTCACCAAACAGATCGGTACTGCGCCATCCACATGCAACGCGATCCCGCAACCTTAACCAGGTGGTTGCTCCATCTTGTTGGAGGCTTACCTACACTGCGTCTTCCGTGAAGTACGATTGCCATTGCACAATAACCTCTAATAACGCGTGGGTTCAAGCCTGGGCTTGCAAATCTGAGTTTTAGGAATTTATGTGCGAAACTACATTTGGAATTTACATTTTAGCTTCAAGGTGAAGGAAAACATTGTAAAGAAATCTGCACACACCTGAGAAGAAATGTAATGGTGTGTGTGAAACCCTCCAAACCGTCTGATTCTGAGAGGACGCCTGTGCCCTGTGCCACTGTGTGCTGTGTGTGTGTGTGTGTGTGTGTGTGTGTGTGTGTGTGTGTGTGTGTGTGTGTGCTGGCTGGGATGATGAGTAGGATAGAATAGGGTTAGCTATTATTTCAGTTATAGAGTTTCTTACCTTTTGAATACGGGACCCTAAAAAAACTATCAAGTAGTATAACCACCAGATTTTCCAACTAAACTTTTTAGTCTCCATTTAGCCAGAATTTAACCGCGCAGTTCGCACAGACCGCTCAGTTCAACTTTGGACCCCAATCAAATCCAAAGTTCGAATGACTGAGGCCATAGCATTTTGATTTTAACTGAAAATAGTTCCATTATCGTCTAGTTTATCAAAGCTTTGGATTAGTTTAGTTTGATGAAGTTTGCGCTGAAAGCTTCAGGGTTTAATCTTATGTTGGAATGTTGGAGTAATGAGTTTAAAATTTGTACGTGTGTGACTGCTTAGTTTAATTAAATGAAGTTTTAAACGGCTCACAGAACTTTTCTTTTTGCTTGTTGGGGGAGTGTCGTAAACTTTAAACTACGGGGCGACTTTAAAAAGTAGTTTGACAACCAACTCACGCATTTTTCTTAGCATTTATTGCTATTCCTTGCCGAATTCTTCATCGATCTTGTTTTTGTCTGCATGCCAACCGTTTACCTCATATGGAGATGTCGACTTTATATTGATTTTAAAACTATCAAAGCTGTTATAATTTGATCAAAGGCACCCCAGTTTACGGTACCTACAATACAGCGATTTCTCCATGCAGATTGTATTAGGGACAGAAATAAGAAGTCCGAAGGAAGAGACTTGGAAGTTGTATTTAAGAATAAAAGTTGACAAACTTCGATAGCGCGATGTCGAATCATGAAAGTGCCTTTCTACCAGATATGTCATCGTCATCATCAGCCGAAAGACGTCCACTGCTGAACATACATAGGCCTCCCCCATAACATGACAAAAATTGAAGATTGATCCCCAAACTTTGGTATTTAAAAAAAAAATTCATGGCCTGTTATGAAGCATTACGCATTTAATTCCATGACATTGTGTATTATTCTATTCTTTTCTTTGGAATATCTCGGCACGCCAAGAATGCCACAGCGCCGTTTTCCTGTAGGACTAATCGAATCAAATGGAGCCAGTGGTAATTGGGTGTCTGCCCTTCATTATACGAGGCGCTAACCGATATTTCACCGAGGTCAAGCTGCCAAGAAATGGAGGAGAAGATCGAAATACAGTGTTGCCGCGGATTGATTGGTTAATGAGTTAAACGAAATTAATGGAAGAAATTGATGGTTGAACAACATACCTGGGATAACTTGGGGCAAGTTCTAGGGATTTGATATCGATAGAAAAGATGTCGATACAATAAGTTAATACATGTGCACATTGAACATTCTCGATTACTATTAAGAGGTTCGATGTCATATCTGATGATACTTTTATTATCATAAGAGGATAATAAAAGTATGCGGATGTTATTTCAATCAAAATGACAATTCACTGTCAGTACCATTCATATCTTAGATTAAGAAGAATATACGAGGTAATATTCTGCTACGTTTGTTTTCAAGTCCAAAATAATCATGCCGCCCAAGAAATTTGTTTATTTTTTTTAATTTAAAAATAAGAAGAAAATAAGTAATATTTATTTATGTCGAATAACATTTAGATGTTGGCAGTAACATCGATATATTTTTTGTCGATAAAATATTTGGCTACATCACTTCCGTAGATGCCTCGAGTTATCCCAAGTATGTTGATCAAGTTACATAATATAACATCGTCTAAAGGTCGAATTATATCTACAGACACCGAGCGTGTCAGACAAAATAATATTCATAAATAAATCATAAATCATAATTTTTAACGACCGCCTTAGCCTTGTTGGTAGTGACCCTGCCTACGAAGCATTCATTTGTGTGATGAGCACGAATATTTGTTCCTGAGTTATGGACGTATTCTATTTAAGTATGTCTTTATCTATATAAGTATGTTTATCGTCGTCTAGTACCCATAGTACAAGCTTTGCTTAGTTTGGGACTAGGTCGATTTGTGTAAGATTGTCTAATATATTATTATATTTTTTTTATCATAAACAGTTCTTCTAAGTATACAGTTTCTTTTATTTTTAGTATTTGTTGGTATAGCGCCCACAGTAATACATAATCAGTGAAAAATGCAGTTATTCTATTTCGGTTCTAGAGGTAGATCCCTATGGCAGACAAACGGAGAGACAGATGCAGAGACAGCAGAGTCTTTCGAATAAGGTCCCGTTGACACCCTTTGGGTACGGAAGCCTGAAGAATGTAATTTCTGAAATTAACACATATTTCGTACTAAGTACAAACTGAAACAGGGATGCATAGAAAAAACCCCAGAAAAAAAGACCAGCGCTGGGAATCGAACCCAGGTCCTCAGCATTCCGTGCCGCGTGCCATACCTTTACACCACCACTGGTCAGGACTTAAGATACAAATTTTTCCCACACATCGCACATCTCAGTTCGTTTAACTAATCATATTAAGCCATGATACAGCTCCATCTATGTTACACCCTCATCGAGAGACGTCAACACTCCTTCGGAACTACCCGCCCACTTTAACAAGTTTGCTATGAAGTATCTTTTTTATTTTTTTTATTTAAAATACAAAAAAAAAGATACTTCATAGCTGAGCAAACTTGTGAAAATAACACAGTTATTCCAATGTTTTTAATTATTTTTTTCTTCTTTCCCAGATTGCCTCCACCTCCAGCTGTACAGAGACCCCAAGGATCGCTTCAAGAAGGGCCAGACGAAAGCCTCGCTGTCTTTGCAGCAGTTCCTTGGCTTCGAGTCCGGGTTCACGCTGGACAAGGAGTCGAACACCATTGCCATCATATGCCAGGATGTCACCGTTGTTCTCGCGTTTGAAACCAGGGAGAGACTAATTGCTTGGCAGGTAAGGAAACATTAAACACACACATTTTGTTGTTATGAAAGAAAGAAAGAAAGAAAATACATTTATTTACAACACATTACATTACATTTATTTACAAAAGGCAACACGAAAGCTAAAGATAGAATGTGTCATTGCGGTTGTAAATCGGACACTCATAATCAATTCCAGCCGAAAGACGTCCACTGCTCCAAGGCTCGCCAAACAGATCGGTCCCGTGCTATCCGCATCCAACGCGATCCCGCAACCTCAACCAGGTCGTCGCTCAGTAACGCTGCGCTACGAGAGGGAATTATTCATCGTCATCATCATCATCATCATCATCATCATCATCGTCATCATCATCCTCATCAGCCGGGAGACGCTTGATCTTAACAAAAATTTGCACTTTAAAGTTGAATATTTCGCAAACGCATCACTATATTGACAAATTGTCTTCACATCCCAGTGATTTTTAAGAGGGCGCCGAGCTTTTGGCGCTACTCGATTTTAGGTATTATTGTGAAGGGTGTCTCGGCGGAGTCGCGGACAGGAGGGAATCGTGGCGGCTCAGGTTAGGATGGGCGGAACGCGCGCGAATGTAGTTATTTCCTTCGTATTATTAAAACAATAGATATTTTGAAGATGTAAGTCGTATACGTTACAGAAAATAAGTAGTTTTGGTATTATAAAAAAACTCATTACGTTCCGTTAAGTATTTACGTTGTACTAAGGGAATCCATTCTTTTTTAGAGTTAAATTTGGATTTAATTTCTTTCGAGCAAAGTCTAAGAAATCGTGTTTCTAAAGCGTATGACTTATAGAGTAAATCCTTAAATGTCTAACTTATGACCCACATAGACTAAGATTTAGAAATAACGATTTAGTAAGGAATTTAACAAACGTAATTATGTCGTGTATTTTTTTTTTTTTTTAATTATGTGCATATATACCTATGCATGCAAAGTAACATCTTTCTAGCACTAATAGTCTCTAAGCTAAGCCTCAGACAGATGGACGGACAAACGTACAGACAGACATGGCGTAACTATAAGGGTTCCGTTTTGCCACTGGCTAAAAAACCCTAGTGGTCACTGACACGTAAACATTTTCAGGTGAAAGTTGGGGGTCAGCTGGGTTCCTCCAAGGAGTGGCTGGTGATGATCGGCGGAGGCTCCCGGAAGCTTCCAGCTGGACCCGCGCGGCTACACCTACAAGGCCGAAGGTTCGCGCTGACCAGTGGGGTGCCGCCACGCTTGCTGGGGCTATGGGAGCTGGCGCATTTGAGGTAAGGATTTACTTAGTGGCGAAGGGTGCTAACAACTCGATTCCTCATGGGTTGACTAAACTTTCGAAGATACCAAACGCTCTTTCATTACTGCACTTTCAAGAAAAGGTCAAAAGTGGTTTCTAGGTTTTTATGGCTCTGGTTTTACTTGCAAAAATTTTCACGCCCTGTATACTGCATGGTAATCATCTACAGCCTATTAGAATAGTGTTGCTCCCGCGCAAGACAAATGTTGATTTGAAATCTCACACACATCATTCAAGTGCTCTGCAAGTGTGTGCAGATTTGAACAACATTTTCTTCACCGTAAAGATCTATCAAATGTAAATTTGGCACATGAATTCTGAAAAACTGCGAGCCCAGGTTTGAAGCTTTGATCTTCCACTTAACAGGCAAGAGGCTCCGTTTAGATGGCTACAGGTCAAACCTCTAGTTACCATGGTTTTTTTACATATGAATATTATAAAAGTGAAAGTTTGTGTGGATGTAACATCCATACAAAGATATTTTATAGATGGTAATGACGAAAAACAAAATCCATAACAATACAATTTATTGAGGTAATATCAATAAAATTATTTTAAACGTCATTGTCAAATCCAAATCGTCAGTCCAATGTATGCAAACAAAAATTCGATCTATTTTCAAAACCTAAACACAAATTGACGCCCGCTTTAGCCTAGTTGGTAGTGACCCTGCCTACGAAGCCAGAGGTCCTGGGTTCAAATCCCGGTAAGGGCATTTATTTGTGTGATGAGCACGAATATTTGTTCCTGAGTTATGGATGTTTCTATGTATTTAAGTATTTATTTATCTATATAAGTATGTTTATCGTCGTCTAGTACCCATAGTACAAGCTTTGCTTAGTTTGGGACTAGGCCGATTTGTGTAAGATTGTCCCCTGATATTTATTTATTTATTTATTTAAATGAAACTTCAAGCAAAGCACAGCATTTATATTTAAATGCTGTAAAACTGAAATTTCATTTCATTACCGCCGTCCTTTGTGTAATTTCACCACAATTTTATCATTTTACACAAAATGTAACAAAATTAGTTACAAATCTGTACAAAATTCAGCAAAAGCTGCACATTTAAACAGACTATGCTTAATCTCATAACGAAAACTCAACTTCTGATGCCACGAATTTCTGAACCAAACTCAATAAACTAAACTAAAACCATATGAGTTAGCTTAACGTAGAATTTGTCACAAAGTAACATTCATGCCAATAAAACTTGCAGCTTCTGCTGGCGTTGGGTACTTTATTATGTGGCTACAACTTTGCAACTATCTCTTTCGCTCACCCAGTCACAATTATAAGCCCATCTTGCTCGTGCACATGCGGTTTTAAACTCATATGCAGTGCGCTCAAACTGTAAAAGCATTTGGTCGTTTAGATTATAAATTGTTTTATGCAAATGCGTCGAGATAAACATTTCCAAATGGAAATTTTATTTTCTATGACATGTGATATAAGCATATGCATTACAATGGCGGTTGCGATATTTGTGGACTTAATTTGGTTTTTAAATGAGAAGGAGTTATGAAAGTTTCGTAATACAGGGTTTACGGAAAACAGTAACATTTCAGACCTTTTCAATGAGATAATCATTTAAATGTTGTTTTATTTTATAATTATGCTAGGTTAATTAAAATTTACATAAGTTTATTTCTTCTCACACACGTTTAAGAGCAGATTATCTAGAATCAATCAATTTATTTTAGTTCAGGTTTATACTTTTAAGTCTTCTTTAAGATTGGATAAAAATCTCAAAAACTTCACTTTATAAAATTCGATAAAAAGAGCTAAATGAGTTTTTTTTAATTAAAAAAATAAATAAACAGTCTAATGAGGCTTTTTTATTTACAAACAACAGATAAAATTATCTCTATGTGCAAAATTTTACTCAAATCCATTTGAGCGTGGCTGCGTAATGTAACAAATACCTAAACTATTGCATTTATTAGATATACCTTTTTTTTAAGATTAAGAGAGCCCAGAATACTTTAATTGACTTATTTACGAGTATTATCCGTATCGAACCAATAAAAATACGGTTAGAACGCATTAGCTGCTTACCCGTTTGCGTATGCCAAGGCGGTCGCAAGATGGCCGCCTAGACAAAATGGTGGCCGAAGCGACGGCCATTAGCGATGCGCCGACGACACGAGACGATCGTAAAAGAGACGAAGCCTGGTTTTTGGCATTTCTTGCAACAGTAATATACTTAAAATGAATTATTTTGAAACATAATTAGTGGCAAACAGCATTAAAATTGGTCAGTAAAGAGAATCACAATAACAATTAATAATAATCTTTATTATTTACTGAATTGAATAATTAGTTAGATCTGATGATGGATATCTAGAGCATCGATAATGGAGGTCCAGAGTTCCCAACATACACAACTGATTCAACAAGCAGTTCACACCACAGCGAGAGAATTTGTATCAGCACTTAGATTTTCATTAATTTTATTGCCATTTTAGATGTTTTTCTGAACATGTATAATTTCCGTGTTAAACGCAGATTTAATCAGGTGAGTATCTTAAGAACTCTGAATGTCCTTTGTCAATGCTCGGTGTAACCATCATCAGATCACAGCCAAAGCACCGCCTAGTGGAGAACCAAAAGTGACCTAGTTTGTAATGAAAGGTGAACTGTGGGCCGAATTTTTCGACCGTGAGTGTATATTGTGCTTACACTACTGTCACCAAGTCATCTAAAAACTGCACCAAAATATGAAATCTTATAGAACCCTTCGAGCAATAGTGCCATCAGTTATTTTTACACCCCGTATCCTTAAGGCACGCGGGCGGCGTTTACGGCTACTGGGTCCGATTTTACTGCCGCATATCCGAGCAGATGGGATACGTTTGCTTTTAGTTTCGTGTTTATGGCTTGGCGGGCACTGGTTAGATGACTTTAAAATTAAGTGGGGTAGCACTTAAACGAGTTAGATTTTCAGAGATGAGATTAATGAGATCGCGGTCTCACACTTGATTTTACTATGTGGGGAGAGCCGCATGCGTCTTCCGTATGAGGTCTTCTTCATCATCATTTTAGCACTGCTAAACATAGCCCTTTACACCCGAGAGAAAAAAATCTCTAACAGCTCCGTGCGACATTACGTAACTTTATTATTACTTTATAAGGAGTCAAGAAAAAATAACAAAAAAAATACTGACTGAGCTGGTCTTCCACAATCAGACCCTCACGTTCGTGTGGCTCAGGAATAATATGTAACTCGCACGTTCGTGAGGGTCATGATGTGATTGTGTATAAATTTTACATTTAAACGGTTATTGAAGAATTTAAATGAATAAAACACAGTTATAGAAATAAAAACTAAGTAATTCATAATTTAGGCACTAAATCACAGCGATTTCTCAGGCAGCATTACAAAATAATCAACAAAATTGTAGTTTTCATAACAAAAAATGCTAATTTCTAGCTTAGTTGAGACAATTAATATCTAAATTAGTAAAATTACATGAGATCGTAATCAGACATATATGTTTTGATGTTATTCCTTCTTATGATACAATTTATCTTTCATCGACTACCGCAGTCTTCCATGTGACATGTCCGAGGGGCCTTTGAATGGAAAAGAGCTTGCAGATTTCAGAGGCGGTCGTTTTTAATTCTACGCCTGTTGTACATCCTAGGTATCTCTTTCATGAAGTCTTTGTCAATGTACTCATGAAAGTACTCTACCGGGGAGCGGACAGGTTTCACTGGTAGCGAGGTGTAATTGTGTGGCTTATCCGTAAACAGAACTCGCTTCCATGTTCGACTTCGAGGTGCGGGCGCTGTTAAGGATCTTCAACTGCGTACATTTCCCCGTGTACGGAAAGATCTACCTCTACCTCTGCCTATTCGATCATTTCTAGGTAAAGATTCCGACCTACCTCGACCTGGTCGTCTTCTAGCTCCGATTTGCAACGGCGAAATAGGGGGCTGTGATAATGTCCCTAGCGGTGGAGTCGCTGGTCGCGGAGAAGGGGGTGGAGAAGATACTCGCGGTGAACTTAACGGAGAGCGTGACCGCGGCCTTACTTCATGCAGAGTAGAAATTTCTTCATCCAAGAGCAAGTCGCCATCACTGGCTAGGTTTTCGAAAAAGTTGGGCGCATCTTTCAAATCATCGTCATCTAAACCTTCAATTTCTGACAGGTTTCCGTCTGCGAGCAGATCTTCTGTTATTTTATCGGTCAACGGAGCTCCTAAAATAAGCAAAACATCCCGGTTAGTAAGTCAAGCGTATACATAAATAAGTTATACCTACTAAACCAACATCACAGTACACAACCGAAACCGCACGATCGTGAGAGTTCAATGATACGCAACGCAACCGAAATCACACGATCGTGATAGTTAAAATTCAAAAACAAATTTCATATATGTATTTCATTCGAATTAATGTAGATTAATTAAAATATATCACACACACAAGTACTCTTTGCAATCCGATAGTAAATTACGAAGATATTTAATGGTAATTAGTAAAAAAAATCCACTTACGATAGTGAGTCCGACGTTCAAAGAACACATCGATCTCCCACGCCACGTCAATGAGACTGACGAGTCCCGACGCGTACGCATGAGCCTTCTGTATTTCTTGTCTCATTCTAGCATAGCCGCACGATCGATCGACATCGGTTGTGTTCGCAAAAGCGGTTCGCCATACGCGAAATATTTTTTCAAAATCAACACTCACGATCGTTTCAAGTCGAGTGTAAAGGGATAGACTCATTTGGGGGAGCCCAAGGCTCGCCAAACAGAACGGTCCCGTGTCATCTGCATCCAACGCGATCCCACAACCATAACCAGGTCGTCGGTCCATCTTGTTGGAGGCCTACCTACCTACACTGTGTCTTCCGGTCCGTGGACGCCACTCGAGAACCTTTTTGCACCATCGGCCATCAGTTCTACGAGCGATGTGCCCTGCCCACTGCCACTTGAGTCTGGCGATTTTTCGAGCTACTTATGTCGGTGACTTTAGTTCTTGCGCGGATTTTGTCATTTCTAATGCGATCCTGCAGAGAAACTCCGAGAATAGCCCTCTTCATCGCCCTCTGAGTGACTTTGAGCTTTCTTATGACGCCCATAGTTAGTGGCCACGTCTCAGTGCCATAAGTCATCATCTCCAGGCAGGTAAAGATCGCCAATGCGGATTGGAATTATTTTCAAACATCAAAAAAAAAACGTCAAAAGGTATTAAGCCATTACGTCAACACTATTATACAAATTTATGCCTCATTACAGCTTTATATCAGTGGTGGCCTAGTGGTTTAAACTACCTATGGCCTCTCATGCAGAGGGTCGTGGGTTCAAATCCTGGCTTGTACCTCTGAGTTTTTCGGAATTTATGAGCGAAATCACATTTGAAATTAACCATGAGATTTACGGTGAAGGAAAACATCGCGAGGGTACCAGTATACGCCTGCGATGAAATTTAATGGTGTGTGTTAAGTTCCCAATCCGCACTGGGCCCGCGTGAGACCTACGGCCCAGCAGCGTGACGGCAGTGCAGTCTGAATGAGAGGAGGCTTGCAGTGGGACGTATATATTATAGGCTGATGATGGTGACATTTTTCTTAAGTCTAGAGTTTTTGAGCTGAGTCGGGGTCAAATAAGACAGATACGGCAAAAAAAATGTTCTATTTTTGCCGTTTTGACTATGAAACCATGAAAAAGAGTTGGGTCATTTTTTATTTATGATTTCTGCTCACAATCACGAGCTCTTTTGATCCTACTAGAAGAAAAAATGTGTCGCAAGTTTTTTTTCCGTTCTATTACCATTTTTCATAGATTATATGACCGTAACGGAATGGAAGAATCGAAAATTATATGAAGGTTTTGGGACACTTTTTTTCTCCTAGTAGGATCGAAAGAGCTCGTGATTCTGAGCAGAAATCACATAAAATAATCCGATTTAAAAAAAAAGTCAAAGGGTACAACAAAATTAAAAAAAACCGGCCAAGAGCGTGTCGGACACGCACAAGGTAGGGTTCCGTAGCCATTACAAAAAAATCAAGTAATATTTTTCTAAGGATTTCGTATGTGTACGGAATCATCCAAGTTTAGGTATGTTTTATACCTTAGGCTACTATTTACTCTTAAACTACAAATAATTTCCAAGCAATCTTAGCCGCTATAATTTTCCTAGTAAATTTGATATATTTACTACCATTCTGAATTTTTTCAAATTTTTCCACCTAACAGTTTAGATTTTAGAGGGGGGGGACGCTCGATTTTAATGAAAATTTTCACTTTAAAGTTGAATATTTCGCAAACAGATCACTGAATATAAAAATCATGTTAGCAACCCTGCAATGGTTTTAAAAGACCTATCCAAAGATACCCCACACTATAGGATTAGTCGAGAAAAAAAAACTCACCCCCCCTTTACGTCTATGGGAGGTACCCTAAAAAAAATTATTTTTTATTTTTTATTTTACCACTTTGTTGGCGTGACTGATATGTATATTCATGCCAAATAACAGCTTTCTAGTACTAACGATCTCTGAGCTTAGCCGCGGACAGACAGACAGACAGACAGACAGACGGACAGACATGGCGAAACTATAAGGGTTCCTAGTTGACTACGGAACCCTAAAAATGGCCTAGTAGCAGCTTCTTTTGTTTCTGTATTAACTTACTACGTGTTATATCGGAACTACTTACTTCCCACCCAATACCTTATTTACGGGTTGACCCAAATCCTAGTCACTCCTTGAGCCCGCCTAATCGAGACGTGCCAATTACGCACGTCACCGGCTGCTCACGGAATAAGGGAAAGGAATTGTTACTGTTATTTTTTTGTTTTATTAACAACGGGAATATTAAAGTAGGATTTACTGTACTGTCTGATAAGTCGTGGTCAAAATAGTCTACTGGTCTATAACTTCTTGAGTAGAGGGTTGTGGGTTCGCGAGGCACACCTTAGAGTTTTTCGAAATTGAAGTGCGAAATTACATATGAAGCATGAGCTTCAGGTATTTTCTACGGTGTGTATGAAGTTTCTAATCCGCAGTGGAGTCCTGTGTAAACTACGGATCCAGAACTCTCATTCTGAGAGAACGGCTGTGCCCTACAGTGGGGCGTATATAAGCTGGGATGACGTTGATTATGATAACAATTTCACACGACCTAAGTAGTATAAATTTAATGATGATAATAAAAATAATTTATTTTCAAGAACAAATGGTGTACCTACATTATAGATGATCTCGATAAATAATAGACTCTTAATACAATTCATTCATCAGAGGCGTGTGAAAGTTTGAAGCTTAAGATGACAAGTATCAAAATTTATACAATTTAACATAATAGTTTAAGTCTCATGTTGAAATCTAAGTAAGTACTTACAGTAAGATTATTTCCACTTTGATACTCCGCGGAATATCTCAGTTTTAATCGTAAAGGTTCGTGTTTTCTCATAGTGCACATAAAAACCCTAGAATTTAATCACATAAAAAATATCCAAACCTATTTAATGTAATTAATAACAAAACCTCAGGATAAGTACTGCATTTCCGATCTCTCTCGATGTATGTCGAGAATTGCCGAGTGTCAAATTGGAAATAATCTTACTATACCTATATTACTATGGATATTGAGTCACCCTTACTTCTATTGAGGAATTTCAGAAAATTTTGATCAACAAACGTCTTTATCTTTACAGACGCTACGGCGTGGTGGAAGGCCGCTTCTGCTTCGAGGGTGGCTCCCACTGCGGGAAAGGCGAAGGTCTACACGTTCTTATCACGGATCAAGCTCAAGATATCGCTGATGGATTCGATGCCGCCGCTCACGGCAACCCCAGAGCACCAGCGTCAAGGAAAAGTGGAGGTATGGTTCTTAGTCAGACATTCTTGCCAGGGTTTGCGTAGTGAAGTATAGTATAAATCTTCCCAGGTAAATTTTTCGCCTCGAGCCCTTATCTTTCAAAACAAACGGTATCGTAAGGTTCAAATTTAATGTAATGGCTCGAAGCGAAAAGTTCACCTGAGAAGATTTATACTATACAAAGGTCGATATTTAGTGGGTTAGAGCAGAGTGGTCGTCACACTATGATCAAGGGCCACAATAGACAAAGTGAGAGCATACTGTGGGCCGCACACTTATGAATTTGCTATTAACAGTACATTTGAAAAGTCATCGGTAGCTTTATGTAAAGGAGTGTTTTACTATCTTTTTATGTTAGCTACTTACAACCTTTAATACCATGTTATTTTTAGAACATTGTAGACTTAAATTTTTAGTATTTTGTACGATGTTTTACATTTTTAATAATTTTTTCACACCCGCGTATCGCTATTCAGTTACCTTCGTATGCGAAATCTGTTTTCAAAGCGATTAATATTAAAGTGGTAGCATATGTCACGAGCCGCAAAAATATCGGCTGCGGGCCGCAGTTTGACGACCACTGGGTTAGTCTCTCCCAAGGACTACTTAGTGATGTGCTTCCATTTTTCCCAGTCATATGTATATGCGCTCCGATTATTGGACCATGATGAACTTAGTAGCTTCATCATCATCATCATCATCATCCCCGCCTATATATGTACGTCCTACTGCAGGGCACTAGGCCTCTCCGAATGAGAGTGAGCTTAGTAGCTTAGTAGGAGATAATGAATGAAATAAAAAAAAACAGCCTTAGGCTGCGTTTCCACCAGAGATGTGCGAGGATGCGTTGCTAGGGCTGTGTTTGTCATGACATGAACCAATAGAAACACTTCATTCACTTAGGACCTTTTAAATGAAGTGTTTCTATTGGTTCATGACAAACACATCCCTCGCAACGCATCCTCGCACATCTCTGGTGGAAACGCAGCCTTAATGAAATGGATATTTTTTGATGGACCGCAATACAATGTTTAATTATGCGGCAAGAATACATACAATCACGCCTCCTTCCCAGCAAAGGGATAGGCAGAGACTATTCGTTTCCACCTGCTACGATCCTGATATACATCTTTCGCTTCCACAATACTAATTAGTTTTTTCATACATGCTCGCACAGAAATCAATCATGTCCCATTTGTTTGTTGCTCAATTCTAATAGAAATAACAATTTAAGGTCCTTTAGACTCCAATTTCTGCCAACCACTCCCGACTTCAACTTTTAGCTGGAGGTATTGGTATTCCGTTGTTATACCGCAAGTACCGCAACGATATAATATGTAGTATAAATTTTATTTTACAACAATGCCATATTTTTTTATTGAGAAAACGTTCGTCACCTCAGTGAAATGTTTAATTGGTTAGATTTAGCTTCCGTCATTCGTGAACAAGTAAAGAAATGCTATTTTATTGAGATTTTGCTGATCATAACAATCAAAATATAAAAATAGCTGTTGGCTAAAACTACCAGTGGAACAAATAAATTCATAGAAAGCAATAAAATATGGGTACTCGAATTCTTATACTGTCAGTAAAATATTAACGACTTCATTTTATTCCCAGGGGCAGACAGAAATCGTCCTGATACTCGACTGTCGGACTTCAATGCGGGTGATCAATCAATACCAGATAATGGATTATACGAGGAAAATTTCTTTGGAGAAGATTGCGGCGGTATCTCGCCTTTTTGGAATTCAGACGAAAGAAGAGGATTCGATGAACATGATTGCAAAGGATGTGAAGAATCTGGTAGCAGACCACCTTGGAGTGGGGCTGACCATGTCACTTTAGAGCGATGCAACAATTGCGTTACCAAACTAGGCACCATCACCCGATCTTCAACTGTTGCCCTAACTCCTGGAACCCATTTCAATCCAGCTTGGACAATGGATCCGGTTCCAGAAAGCAGCTCCGATAATTCTTCGAATAGCACAGAATATTTGACTCCTCGAGCGATAAAAAAGAGCCTGGAAGCTAGTCAATGCGACTGGGCGCCGCAGAGACCTCCAAAACCTGCTCGACTTGATGAAAAGAAACCACCTGCCCCTTTACCTGCTTCGGTTTGCGCATGTACCAATGACAGAAATTATGTTACAAATGCCAATACTAAAGTTGGACCATACGAAAACTACGACGTTCCTAAAACCACTCATGTAGAGGTAAGTATCAGTATCATCATCATGACTCCAGCTTATATCGTACCACTGTAGAGCACAGGCCTTCTCTCAGAATAAGAAGGCTTGGGCTGTAGTTCCTACACGGGCCAGGTGTGTATTAGGAACTTTACACGCACCATTGATTTTCTTCTCAAATAATAAACAATTACTTTGCTCGACCGCGACTTTAAGGTCGCGGGTGAGCAAAGTAATTGTTTCAGTTCATTAATATGGACCTCCGCAAAGTTACGCCTGATACAATAAATAATTAATCATCAAATTTCAAATATAATTTTGCACATGAATTCCGAAAAACTCAGTGGTGCAAGCTCGGGCTTGAATCCATGACCCTCGTTTGAAAGACCTTCAGTCAAGTCACTAGACCACCACGGCTTCTGTGTACATTTTATTAATTTCGCACACAATGATAATAAATGAACTAAAACCAATTATTTTGCTTCTCTGTGACCTCTGAAGCTTTTATTGAGTATTGAAAATCAACTCACAAGAGCGAGCGTGGAGCGTAGCGCAACGTGGAAGTGATGACAGTTGGTCTGTTTGACATGTAAGGTCACACAAGTTTTTTTTTGTCACAGCAGACAGTAATGCTTGGTTTAATCAATTTTATTAAAATTATTAATCGCTTTTTTTACAGGTGGAGAGTACTAATATGTACTACGATACACCAAAAAGAATAAAACAAGCGCTAACCGAAGACCTATTTCAAGTGACGAAAAACTCCGCTCCTGGTAACTTAGTATTAAAGAAAAATTGTGGATGCATTTTGAAATTTGGATCCAAAAAGAAGCCAGTCATTGTTGAATATGACGAAAACATACAACCCGTTGAGTGTCCGTGTCAAAAAGTTACAAACTGGGCAAATAATCTTATAAGTCTTCCTTACTGCAAGAGAAATTTGAGCCACGATAAAGTAAATACAGAAGTTTTGACCACTCAGAAGTCAGAAGATATGGCTTTGTATGCTACAGTTGATGTGACTCGTAAAACGAATAGGCAAAGTTCAATAAATGAAAAAGAGAGTATGCATGATTGCAATGAACCACCGTTTATGAACTACGAAAACCTCGAACCAAAAAGTGAAAATGAATTCGAAGATCCATATGCAAACTATGAAAATCTAGAGTTTGCTTTGTCACTGGAATACTATGAAAATGCTAAAGATTTGTTAAAGAAAGCTGGAGTCACTCAAAAGGAATTAGACGCGCTGAGTGCTAATGTTGACTTTGCTGAAATTGCTCTACCCGCTAAATCGAAAAATTGCTCTAAATGCGTACATTCAGCTAAGCACCAAGCTATGAAAAAGAATAAGAGTGATGAGTACTTGCTAATGGAACCTTCAAAGGAAGCAAAACGAGATTTATGTCGAACAACTGGCCCTAATCCTGGTTATACTCCTATGTCACCTAACCCAAACTGGTCTCAAAGTTTGAGGCATCCATTACAAAAACTTAACAAAGTAGATATTGAAAAATGTCATAGTATACCAACGCTTAATGGTAGCACAAGCCGAGCGCAGAGTTTCGACGTCTCTACATCAAGTAATAACAATAAAGAGGCAATCCAAAAACGATCAAGTTCAGTAGACTCAGCTAGATTACTAGAAGATTTGAAAGAATTTGATAGTAGCATTGGAAGCCATGCTACCTCATCTTCTTTAGAGACTTTAAGGAACTTAGCCATCGAAAATAGACGAACATCTTCACCATACGACAATGAAAGAGAGTGTTGTGACCACGATTGCTGTAAATCATCAGATTCAGAAAACAAGACATCAGAAGGCAGTTGTTCAAAGGATATTCCTCACCTACGGAATAAACACATGGATAATGCTCAAATAAAGAGGTCATCAAGTGTTCCTTGCAAATCAGGAGGCAATAGGGACTCTTCGAGCTCAAATGACTCAGGCGTGTCGAGTTGCTCAGTGAAGCAGGGTCCCGAATTCAATGAGTTTGAAATGCCACTGACGTCAGGTCACTCTCGATATCAATACATGGCACAGAGAAGAATGATAGGGAACGTTACTGGATGCATTCACTCATCGCTGCCAAGGAAGTCAAAGTCCTCGGATCTGTTGAAGGATATGAACATGCAGGTCCATAAGACGAATGTACCGGCCAAGTCTTCGTCAGCTGAGGCTGAAGTACCTGTGCTTCCACCGAAACAATTCAAAGGTACACTTTAGTTAATATTTTCTAACTTTGATGCAAAATTTATTTCGTTCGATTATCAATCAAAGCCACAGCCACTTTGTAATTTGACTGCATCAATAGGAATATGTTATTTTTAATATCTCTTGATTTAAAAGTCTTAAATATCTATTCTGTCATTTGTAGGAGTGATGGACACGCACAGTACATCGAGCGGGACTTCGGATATGTCAGACTACATTGAGACTCTTTCATTGACATCATCACACTCATCTTCTGACAATCCTAATATTAGGTAAGAAAACATTTTCTTATTTAATTCTGGTTGGTACGCCATTGAAATCATCTTTTCGTGTACCTAATGTTTTTTCAAGCATTGAATACACTGTAATTACTTTCATTTCAATATACTCTAAATTATCTCCATGTGAGGAGTTTTGAACACGCGGCTCAAGATATGTACCTATTTATCGTCATCATCATCATCAGTATATCAGCCAAAAGATATCCAAAACTTTAGGAGGTTCTCAACAAGAACTGATTGATGGCATGTTGTGGTCCTGGTATGTGACACACTTAATTTCCACAAGCGCCTGCTATATAAACTAACTAATGATGATTGTTCCCAGGATGGCAAGACAACCAACGATGACTCTGCGGCCAAGGTCTGGAAAGGAGTACCACAATCTTGACCCCATCCTCACCTCCATGTACAAAAGTGGGAAGGAACTCTCAAACTACACTAATCTACCTTAGAAATAGTCACGTGGAATTGATAGGAAAAGAGATTATTATAATGAAGTTTAACACAAGGTTTTAGTTGGAATGGTATTATTTTGTTAACTATACTTGTTATTCAAGAAAATGACGCAAAAATTCGACTTTTTGCTCAGTTACCAACTTTTTGGTTTTAGCTGATCGGCCGCGTTTTTATATTTTTTATCTATGTATTATTTTTATATGAGCAAAGTTACCCTCCATTGGGTATCTTACTTCACGGTATTATTAAAATATGCATAAATTAGGCAAAAAATTCGACGATATGAAAGGATCCAAAATTTGACACTGATATAAGGGTTTATAAACAAAAGAAAAAAAATATTTTAATGAAAAAAATTAATATGTTAATATGTCGAGATGAGAGACGGAAATATAGTTACAACATTAGTATTTGTTTTTTAATACTACATTTACAAGCTTGCTTAGCTTCAACAACTTTCTACAAGCACAAACGTGTGAACAGGGTTGTTTGGCTTCGTTTGAGTGAGCTTGCAAAAGCTTGACGCCAGGCCGATCCAGGCCAGTATCGGTTTTTGAACACAGATCATAAGAAGCCGTATTTGCCTGTCTGGAATACAATAACGCACTGGCAACCGTGTAAATAACATTCGCGTGTATATGTTTGGAGCTTGTAGAGGTCGGCCAGTTTAGGCAAGCGTGTAAATATATGTGAAATATTAGCTGTCTAACTTTAATCTTTTTCTTTGTCAAGTTAGTTATTTCATCAGAAACTTTGATTTGTTTATTGAACGGACAAGACTGATTTTTATTAAACATTTTCTTATTGTTCTTAGTTTTAGTTACACCAAGCGTATCTAGTCAAAGATTGTACGATATATTATAATTATTTATTTAAGTATCACATAGATGGTTGTATAGCTGTAAAAATGGGGTATTAATATAAACAACGATTAACTTACAGTAGTTGTAGATGTAAAAATACATTTTATACGACGTTTTTCTTACAGTATGATATTGACATATTATCCTTGTAAAATATATCCTTCTTAATATAAAGAGTTAATATTACGCATAGAAATCTGATGATATACTTAGTTGTATCCCTAATTATACAAAATTTAATTAATACTAAGAAATATCAAACTAGTATTTGGAAATAATCAAATACAAAGTGACACCAAATTTAAGAAAATCGTTGTTCACGGTCTTTGAGAATCAAGATAATCTTATAATCGGACTATACCCAGTTCAAATTAACGAGTTGGTTCTAAGAAAACACAGCTGCGCGCGCTTAGTTTTAAAATACGTTGCCAAAACCTCGTAAACCAATGAGCGGCTTTAGCGGTGTATCTCGAACCAATCACGTACATTCGTGTTCTCTCAGCGCTAGCTCGTTGACTTGAATAGAGTATAGTCAAATATTTTTAGCACAGTTTATTTATTTGTGTTCTTGATTGCGTATAAAACTGTGCTCTAGTTTATTGAACTATGTAGTTAAGACACGATCTGTAACTGTGGGTTACTATCAAATTTACCTTATCGCCAAAAGACTTATAAAGGGTTATAAGCTCAAAACGTGTGGATTGTAAAATTTCTTTGTTACTATTTAGACATGAATCCTAAATCTCTCTTTAGAAAAACGTCTGAACCTTAGAATGTTACAATTTAAAATACTCTAGTAGCGAAACGTCTATCTTAGAATGTCTTTATTACTTTAATAGACAGAAACGCTAAAAGGCCCGGTAGGGAAACGTTTGTATCTTAAAATGTTTTAATTACTAAATAGATACATGAACGCCAAATGGCCCGTTAGTAAAACGTCTGGATCTTTGACACTTGATAATTAAAATTCACTTCCGCACAATCGATGCGGACTATTTTTATTTCCAGACGTTTAGCTACTTGCTCATTTTAATTTTAAGCCGTCCAGCTAAATTGGCACTGCTTTCATGTCGTCCATCTGAATTGAATCTTTGCTGGCTGTGTATTTGACTTTTATTTCATCTAGCTGAAATGGTCCATTGGTGATAAATTAAATTTGATAGCAACCAGTAGGCTTATTGTCTGACGCACTGACGCTTGCTTTCGCATTCACTATTTCTTTCTGTCAAACGGTATAAGATGGTGACAGAAAGAGATGGTGAAAGCGAAGGCAAGCGTCAGTAACGTTAGACAATATGACCTCAGTAATTGTCGACCCGAAATGAACGGCAAGGGTCTATCGACGCGGAATCGACTTCAGCCGATCGGAAAAACCTTTATGTCAACGCAATAAGAGCGAAAAAGACGTCGATAAGGTCGGTTCCATTCGGCCCGCGTAGCCGAGCTGATCGACGTCTTTTTCGCTATTATTTAAGACAAGATAAGATAATTTATTTGCATAAACATGAGTAAATATTACGAGTACATTACAAAAAGTTGTTCTAGTTATAAAAAAAGTCCGTCATGTTTTGCCTTTCGGCGTACAAATTCTATACACAGAGTATTCTACACCCACTACACACTTACTTATTTCTACACTTACTAACTACAGTTATTAGGTAGGTACAAATTGATACAATTAAAAATCCATGTCATTCAAGAATTCATTGATATTATAATAACATTTCTTTTGTAATAATTTTACCAGCTCTTGCTTAAACTTATTCATTTTAGTGTCCCTAATTGCTTTTGTTATCTAATTGTAAATTTTAGGTGCCATACCAAACACACTTTTTCTGAGGAGTGCAGTGTGCGCAAATTGGCTTCTAATTATATTGTTACCGCGTGGTCTTAATGTTGTATTTCTATTAACATTTCGTTCAAAAATAGGAAAATAGGTTCAGGATTACCCTTAACAAACATGACTATCTCATATATATATAAATGCATGTAAATGTCAAAATATTATATTTTATAAAGTACCGTCTGCAACTGTCTGTGTTATTGCGTTGACATAAAGGTTTTTCCGATCAGCTGAAGCCGATTCCGCGTCGGTAGATTTAAGGAGACCCTAATATTGCACGACTTTTTAATTCAAACCCTTTATGGCATTAACATGGGGATGTGAATTATCAAGTTGTAAGTTAGTGTTGATCACTCCGGGTCAACACATACGGAGTATTGTTTTCAAAACAAGTTCTTGCTTTGAAAGTATACTCGTAAAAAGTTTTTATTTAAACAAGTAATTTCTATATTTTTTGAAGAAATCAATCATGTTTTATAACAATATTTGTTGTAGGTGGGCTATGATATTCCTTCATGTTTTGAATAATAATGTCAGTTTAATTTTAAAAGATTTGGACATTTTCGTAATTGCGGTTTCGTAATTGGCTACGTATGAGGAATTATTTTACGCTGTTTCATAATTAATTATCAAATAAGAATTTATTTTTTGTTTTCGTAGCGAGTCTCGTAATTAACTACGAAATAAGTTTTTTTTCCTGTGTACGTAGGGCATTGGTTACGAAACAGGAATTATTTTTCACTGCTTCGTTATTAATTACCAAACAAGAATTCAATTACTGTTTTAGTAATCGAGATTCGTAATTAAAAGTCATAAGTATTAGATTTTTTGTGTGTTAATTATGAACTAATAAAGACCGTAATTAAGATAAAGTAATTCATATTTACGACTCAATATCAAAATGACGAACATTTTGTTGTGAACTAAACCGCGGGGTTAATTTGTTAAGTTATTTTGAGTAACCCATTGTTATTTTAGTTGGTTACAATCACAAAGCACTTATAACAAGAGTTGACTTTAGTTAACAATATTTCGTATGCCGAAAGTAAAAAAAAAAACTTGCATTCTAATCTCGTTTGTTTTAAATAGTACTAATATTACAGATTACAAAAAAAAAACAAATAGTAAGCCTTCATATCTGGCGCGGATCCTTGTTCCGAGATACGAAAGGTTAATCTTTGCTAATTTTTTAGGTGCTCATAAATAATCTGAAAGCAATCGTATTGTCAATAGCAAATGTGTTAAGATACGTTGGAGTACCTAGACAGTTTCGATATTTATGATGGCGATGGCAATTGCACAGTTACTCGGTATAGAATAGGTGAACGTCTACACTACTACATTGCTGGGAAAAGACCTCTCCTCTCTTGTTTTACTTTCACCTGTCAAACGCGAGCTCCCGCCATCCGACGTAATAAATATAGTCGTCTCGCCATCTCTGATCAGATCTGCCATTTCGATATCCATCGCTAGAGACCCATTCTTATTTCTTGGCCGTGTCAGTTGTCAATAATGTCAACGCCATGTCAAATAGAACGCCCTTGTGTTGGTAGCGCTGAGCATAAAATGGTCGCGTTCACAATTAGACGCGGCCCGGGCGTGCGTGCAGCGAGCAAATGACGGCCTCACAGTCCCACCGGAAGACCAGCGCTGGCTCTCGAGCCGGAATTATGCTGAGGTGGATCCATTTCCTGATAGTTGCTTGCTTACATTGTAATCTCGTATGCCTGTTGCTTATTGTAACTGTCACGAATAAATGTTTTTCTTTTTTTCTTTCATTCCAAGGCCCAACGTTCTGACAACGTTCTGTTCATTCGACAGACATGTCCTGCCCAGTCCCGCTTCAACATGGGCGTTTTTAAACCCACGTCAGCAACACGAGTTTTTGAGCGCTATTCAGTGTTTTTAATCAGGTCCATTCTAGGGACACCAATAATGCTTCTCCAATCTTTGAATAAACGAATAAAATAATTAAGTTAGACGCAATATTGGTATGAAAGCGAAAGTGGAGCAAATAAGATATAACATTTTATTTTCTCATGTCATGACCAACATTATCACTGTCTGTCTTTATTTTTTGCAAAGACAGCGCGTGCCACCGTCTCCTGTAATAAGTGTTTTGTGTATTTTAGGTAATGTTTATAAAGTCATGGGACTTCATTGTGCAATATTGTAATACTTAGCAATAGTAAAATGGATTTTGTACCTATTTACTTTTTGTAGACACTCGCTAGTCTGTTTATACCAAACCGGTAATGTATCCTCTATGTACCTACTTATACATAATAAAATACTTATAGTGATTTGTAAACTGGAATTTTAATTCACAAAATACCCTATGAATCAATTACGTCGATAAGTGAATATAAAAATATTTAACGTCATGTTTGAAAAGGACTTTATGTAACCACTGAAAGCGACAAGGCACAAAAGTGATCACTTATTTATGACGTTGACTGTACATTACTCGTAATAATTATTAAAATAAACGATTAAATAATAATAATATTATATTAAGTAATTAACAAAATAATACTTAGTGCAAGATTTCAATTATTAGAAGATTAGAAGACTAGCTGTTGCCCGCGACACCGTCTGCGAGGAATAGGGATATAAAATACTTTTTAACAAAAAAATTAAACCGCCGAAAAAACTGAAAAGCAAAAAATAATACCTTTCGTTTGACCTTAATCTAGGTACCAGTTTGAAGTCGGTGCCTCAGCACTAGCCAGGGGGAGTGGACCTATAATCTTCTACCTGATTGGCTTCTATCACTCCTCCTGGCTCGTGCTGAGGCACCGACTTCAAACTGGTACCTAGATTAAGGTCAAACAAAAGGTATTATTTTTTGCTTTTCAGTTTTTTCGGCGGTTTAATTTTTTTGTTAAAAAGTTTTTATTATATACTTTTTTCCCATCCTTGGGGTAATTTTTTTTTTCCAAATTTATATAATACCAACTTCAAGGTATACCCTATCCAATAAAAAAGAATTATGAAAATCAGACTACTCTGTAAAAATTTAGTCAATCACCCCCTGTTTTCCTACCCTTAGGGTAGAAATATTATTTCCAAATTTACATGGGACCACCCTTGGGGTATACGCTTTCCAATAAAAAAAGAATCATCAAAATCGGACTACCCTGTAAAAAGTTGTGCGTGATCATACATAAAAAAAAAAAAAAAACAAATATACATGTCGACTTGAGAACCTCCTCCTTTTGTTTTCGTCGGTTGTACGATCTATTCTCAGACCTACCGAATATGGAGAAAAAAAGTTTCATAAAAATCGGTCGAGCCGTTTCGGAGGAATTTGATAACAAACACCGTGACACGACATTTTAATATATTAGTTAGATGGTACGGAACCCATCGTGCGCGAGTCCGTCTCGCACTTGGCCGATTTTTTTTTAATTTAAGTCAAAGTGTTGGTACCTAACTAATTTATTGGAACCTTTTACAAATTAACAGTAGACGAGATTTCAAATAATGTACGATCAAGTGCAAAAACAAGTATCGATTTAATCCTCCCATCGTTACATACCAATACCTTAATTCGACGACATAAGAGCTATGGGACATATTTAAAAGCAAGTTGTGTGCACCCATATTTTTACACTTGACTGCCTACTTATACGCGCAGGGTTGTATACTTGGCAAGTGAGATATACTAATTATGTTCAAGAAATTTTGTTATTATTATTTGCTTTTACAATTTACAAATTATTTATTTACGCATGTACCTAGTCTTATGTATGTAGCTATTAGTGTGCAGTTTATTTATTTATTTATCTATCTAAACAGCGATCCGGGTGTCACCAACGGTACTGGCTGAAAATCAGCGCTGGGGTGCTTTAAACGCCTCAGCATTATGCTGAGCCAGTGTCCGATTTGCAACCGCAATGACACATTCTATCTTTAGCTTTAGTATTGCCTTTTTGTTTTGTAAAATATTGTGTCTTGTGATGTTGTAAATAAATGTATTTTCTTTCTTTCTTTCTTTCTTTCTTAGTTAATTCTGCGCTTACCCAGTCTATTCCTTCTCTGGCCATCTTTTGAGTTATTTATTTAGTGTTAACCTACATAACATTTACCCAACCTTTACTATATCGATACTTCGGCAAGTTTGTTGATTGAACTAATTGTTTATTAGCCTCGTTTGCCAGTATCCAATTAGTTGGGTCTAGACTTATACATGAGTAGACTGCTAACAAGCCCTAAATATGTCCTGAGGGATACTTTTTGTTCAGGATTACTCCAAGTACATACACATCTACTTTGAATAACATTATTGATAAGATAGAATCATAACAGTTCATTTTAATAGGCTGATCACCTGATCAGCAAATAAGGATATACCAATGAAAAAAAAAAAATAAAAACAAGTTGTCTGTAAAGTCGGTTTACGGACGATAGTTTAACGTGACAATGTCATAACAAAACATACAAAACCCCACCCGCACCCCGCATGTGCAATGCGTCCTGGCGTTTGCCGCTATCTTGCAACTTGCCTTCACCGCTCTGTAAGTACCGTTATGTCTTCCTAGTCGGACACTCTTGTCAGAGTGGTCGTGGTTGCGCAGACGAGGTACACGGAGTGATGTTCGGTGGGTCGCAGACTTTTTCGAGGACAGCCCTCTTAGCAATTTGCTTCCATTTCTGCCGGTTAGAGGCGTTGCGAGTACACTGGACCATGGTGGAATCAGTAGCTTTTTTAATCAGGTCAGTCCAGCGAGTTGGTGAACGACCGCGTGCCCTCTTGCCTTCCACCTGACCCTGGACCACCAGCCTCTCCATTGAGTTCACATTCCTGGAGATGTGACCAAAGAATTTCAGTATCCGTAATTGCACAGTCGACGAAAGCCGGTCCTTAATATGAAGCTATTTGAGGATGGAAACATTGGTGCGAAATGCCGTCCACGGGATCTTTAGGAGACGTCTCCAGCACCACATTTCCAATGCGTCGATTTTACGGCGATCCTGCAGTCTCAGAGACCATGTTTCGGCACCATACAGAAAGATTGGAAAAACCAGGCATTTCATCAATCTGACCTTCGTCTTCTTGGTAACTCTTCTGTCCCTCCAAATCTTTCCCAGCCGCTCTACTGCTGACCTGGTAATGGCGCACCGCCGCCTGATCTCGTCGCCACATCCTCCAGTGCTGGAGATGGTAGAGCCGAGGTAGATATAGCTCTGTACAACTTCGCAGTTAGCTATGCTCTGTACATTAGTTCCAACTTGTTCAGCTCGGTCTACTATCATCATCTTCGTTTTTTCACGATTGATAGAAAGTCCAAATCTGAGGCTGGTAGTTTCGAGACGAGTCAGAAGGTTCTCCATGTCTTCTCCAGTCTGTGCGAGAAGGGTTGTATCATCGGCGTATCTCAAGTTATTTATGTATCGTTATGTACAGTCGGCCAAACATATGGTCTACCCCCCTACGGTTGAAGTTCATTTGCACGTCATGATACAACGAGGTTGATTTTCCCTTGCAATAACATGATGACAGTGACTTAGGGATATTTAGATGTCACAGAAACTTTTGTCAAAACTGGTAGACCACTTTCTTGGTCGACCGTACATGTACGTTACATTGCGTCATCCTTTTTCGTGGATGCAGCCGGCATTCATCGATTTATTAGACGGCGTCACGTCAAAATATATATATTTTTTTTAAATTTAAAAATTAAAACGTTTGTTCTGCAAATAGGCCGCAAAGGGCTCTTTTACATATCACTTTTTTTAAACTACCAGCGCTTTCGTAAGGACCATCATTGCCAAGAAGAATGCGCTGCAAGAAACTTGGCAGGAAGTCATCTTTTCAAATTAAAATATAATAAATTAAATTACAAACTAAAAAACCATACAAATATAGAATTAAATGAAAAATAATAATAAATATATAAAAAAAACAATACAGGGATGTATTGGGTCCCACTGGAAGGTTTTAGTTAAAAAAAAAAACTAAAACTACATCTACATCTTAACTAACTATATCTATGTTCAGTGGAAGTGTAGATGCTTCCACCGTCAAAAAAGAAAAAAATAAAAAATAATAATATTGGATTTATTTCGCATAACTAACCTAATACTATGATATTCTAAAATAAGAGGTGAATTTGTTATTATTATTTATTTAAACATCAATTTGCGTATAAATTCTACACGAAGAACGTCCGTCCATGCTTGGACACGGAAGGCCATACTCCCACTCTGACCGGCTGCTTCTCAAGATGCTCGGGATTGAAACTCGAGGTACTGAAATAAAAATTGACATTTTTAATGTGATAATAAGTCAAAGACTTAATCTAAAAAAACCTGACAATCTAGTAATTGATAATATCCCCACAGATCGATGAACTTCAAAAGAAGCCTTAAAATCAAGTCAACTTTTTACAAAATGAATACTGCAAACATTGTAAATTAGAAAATAATGAGATGTTTACATATATGTTTGGATTTAGATAAAACTTTGCGTGCAGATGAAAAAAGATCTGGATTGAGACACAGATCCTAACTAATATTATAAATGTGAAAGTAACTCTGTCTGTCTGTCTGTCTGTCTGTTTGTCTCGCTTTCACGCTAAAACCACTGAACCGATTTAAATGAAATTTGATACACACATAGTCTAGTGCCTGAGAAAGGACATAGGCTATATACCTATCATCACGCTAACACCAATAGGAGCGGAGCGGGGCGGAAGAATGTTTCAAAATCGGGGGTTTTTTGGCTTGACTTGGGAGTACGGTGGTGAATGTGAACGCGGGTGTGCGGGGTGGTTCGGGGGGGGAGGGGGGTCTGTGGTGGGGGGTGGGGGTCTGGAGGGGGTGCGGGGGCGGGTAATTTTTTTATATTGAGAAACTAAGGAGAGCCATAAGTAATTGATGAAAAAGCAAATTGGATAAAAAAATAAGCTGCCCAAATTACTAATTCCACGCGGACAGAGTCGCGGGCAAAAGCTAGTAGATAATATTTTTACTTTAAATAAGAATAAAAGCCGCTATTCAACAAATTTATTAAATTTATTTAAAATAACGTGTTAACTTCGTCTGCAATCCATAGACGGTTCTATCTAACTCAACGTTATGCTTCGAAAATGTTACCGCAACATTTTTTCATGGATTTCTGACGCTGGTAAAACTGCGAGATAAAGCTATACTTCCACAAGTTCGTGGGTGACACTCGGTAGAACCCCGTCGTAGGGAGCCTGTCCTGTCCTTACCAATACTGCTTCTGATATAAGGCAAATACTGACTGCAACAGGTTTCTACCAAGTATCACGCTCGAACTTGTCAAGGTGTAGACCGGAATATTTAAGTAAGTAGTGAAATTACTTTTACTGAATAACCTTGTATTTTTTAAAGAATTTTAATTGACATTAAAACACAAAAGATTCATTTTTAAATACTCTGTGTATCGTTGGGTATCCACCTGTTTTATACTTACTAGGTAAGCGAGAGAGCACGTCGACAAGCGAGGCGCGCGTAGTAGAGGGGCGTGGGACGCGTTAGAGAGCGCGTGGCACGCCCGGAGAGGTAGCAGAGGTTATAGGACAGCTGCTCCAAGTCCGGATGCCGTATACCTCCGTTGTAATATATGAAGTAATTTGTCAGACGAGCCTCCCGTTTTGCTTGATGGGACACCTGAAAATAACATATTTCTTAAAAATAACCGCATAGGTTTCCGTATTACCTTACTGAATGAAATTGACAAAATGAAAAACTTTTTTAATTTTTTTCACTTTACTTCCTACCGCCATAGTAAAAAAAAAACAACTAATTTGGATAATAATTCAAAAAGGAAAATAGGTAGTTTTGAGAAGAAACCAATACGGTCAGCAAATTGATAGGAAAATCATTAAGACAAGTTGCAAATCTGCGAAGGGTATCAACATAACTGATTTAAATGACATAATTTGCTAGACAGGATAACTACACCCTACTTATACGTATATTATAAAAGAGAATTACTGTGAATATATTTTAATGTTTAGATATTTATATGTATGAATGTCTGATAGTAAACGTTTGCTAGTAAGTCACGGCTAAACAGATTAACAAAAACTTGGTGTAGACGGAAAAGATTTGATTCGAGCAAACGTTGTGCTTTGAAAGTATTGCAGTTATTTTTGTGGATTTTTGAAACGGTCAACGCCGCGAGACAAGCCAATAAACAATCATCATCATCATCGTCATCGTCATCGTCATCGTCATCGTCATCGTCATCGTCATCGTCATCGTCATCGTCATCGTCATCGTCATCGTCATCGTCATCGTCATCGTCATCGTCATCGTCATCGTCATCGTCATCGTCATCGTCATCGTCATCGTCATCGTCATCGTCATCGTCATCGTCATCGTCATCATCATCAACCTATAACAGTCCACTGCTGGACATAGGCCTCCCCCAATGAGCACCATTGCCGAGGACAGTAAACAATGACAATAATATATTCTTGGTAATAAAAAAAATCTTACCATACTAAATCTCGTCTGCCTGGTTGAGTCCGCTGGAAGTTTGTGGTTGTTAATATTAATAACTAAGCCAGGTTTCGTATTTGACTGATTGGCGAAGTTAGTTGACCCCAATCTGCAAGGATAAATCATTTTAATTGTTTAAAGCGTTATGGGTAATAACACTGTAATATCACGTAACTGTGGCAAGTCTTTGATAAAAAAGACAAATTGCTAACCAATTACGCTGAGGGCGCCTTCACATTAAAAGAAGACGTCAGTTAACGAAATCAATTCAACCGATTCACTTTCAAATGTTAAAAATAAAACTTGAGTTAATGAAATCATAAAAGTGTATTAGCATCATTATCAACAAAGTCCAATTCACAAATCAAAATAAAGAATTATTTCGACTTAGGAAGCCATTTTGTCAAAATTGATTAAACATAGTTACTTGGACTTTTAGTAGAACAAAAATAATTGCCAACATAGAAACAGAACATCATTAAATACGGGACCAACCTCTCATTGCGCGGTGTCTCGACAACAATAAATACCAATTTGAGGACCGGAACAGGAGTGCCTTCAGGCCGCAAAGCCTTCGCAAGACGCTCGAAAGCTGTGAGCAGCTGGAGTTGCTCATAGGCCTCCACCTGCAATATCAACGATACCATCAATATGACTGCACCAGCTTGCATAGCCAAGAAAGCGTTGCATCTTTTTTAATTGCTTAAACAGCGCACAGTAAAGTTAAAGACCGTAAGACTATTTTAAACACACATAACATAATTCTATCAAATCTATGATTAGCGTTGATTACAGACTGACATATCAAAGATAAAGGAAAACAGCAGAAACATGCATTGGAAACACTTTTAATGAAGGCCCATTTAGATATACAACTTTTTTGCACATTCCATACAACAAAATTGAGGCAATAAAACATTGCTAATAAAACATTTAGACTGAGCAATGTTTTATTGCCTCAATTTTATTGTATGAAATGTGCAAGAAAGTTCTGTAATCTAAATGGGCCCTTAGTCATGAATATTTACGGAATGTAGAACGTCACTCTGACAAGACACGCTAGAAGTATAGCAGGAATGAGCGCAGACGAATCACAGTCTCTAAAAAATTAACATTTATCTACACATACTCGAGTCTGCTGCCCGTGATTCTGCCTGTAGCATATTGATACGTGGAAATGTCACGAGCATATTAAAAGTAATTACAGTCTACATATCAAGTAGCAAAAAAATAATGTACCTAATGTTCTAAACTTTCATGATTCTCACTCATAACTAATACTTTGCGGGCCTTACTCACGAACTAAAAATTATTTATAAAACTACTTAAAATATAAAAAAAAAAATATATCACGGGACAATTCACACCAATTGACCTAGTCCCAAAGTAAGCTTAGCAAAGCTTGTGTTATGGGTACTAAGCAACGGATAAACATACTTATATAGATAAATAAATACTTAAATACATAGAAAACATCCATAACTCAGGAACAAATATTCGTGCTCATCACACAAATAAATGCCCTTACCGGGATTTGAACCCAGGACCTCTTGCTTCGTAGGCAGGGTCACTACCAACTAGGCTAAAGCGGTCGTTAAAAGTTCGATGTTACGACCGCACTGCAGCGACCGTCGTCACGAGTGGACTGGACTGAAATGTAGGGTATCAAGCCCACTTAGCCGCGCAAGTTTTTCGAACTACCCGTACTCGGTTCCTGTAAACAATCACTTCGACACACAACACTCACAACATCCCGCGATTTGTCCGAAGATACATCTCGACGTCCACATCTGCCTATCATTGGATTCCATGTGATGTGGGATGTAGTTTAGTTCGTGATCAAATCCCCCAAAATATTAGTTAAAACAAATAATGTCTAACATAAATACTTGTCGTCTGCTATGCGTGTTTTTGAAATCAGTAAACATGCACGTAGGTTGATATACTATTGAAAAAGTCAGTACGTACCTCGTTATATAATGTAGTGGGCATAGCACTACGGTAGTAGATAATCCTACTTGGGAGTGTTTCGTTATGTTTGAAGTAGGTCAACAGATGATCAGTCATCATACTGTCTAAATCTATAATCTCTTCTTTCTGTAATCAAATGAGAAGCACAATTAAACCTGCAGGCTCGCAGACAAATATACTGTATTGAATAAAAAAGGTGCTAAGTAGTTTAAAACATTAGTGATTTTCTTTTAATTACCTTTGGCGCCTGGATGCTCATTGTCACGTTGTATCTAGAGCACTGGGGATCAATCGTTGCAGTTACCGCTGCAATGCTGGTGGGCACGCTATAGTGGTACAATGATGACTGAAACAAAACAATGAGAACAGATTTAAAAAAAGTTCATTCTTTAGGAGTATATGGCATTTCTTTCAACAATAATTTTCGATTCAGGTTGTCAAGTAGTGATATTATGAGGACTCCTTTCCATTTTGACGTCAGTGCAATGCTAAAGAGTATTTGTATTAATTACCTGTTCGGGGGAGGGATGGGTGACGTGGCCCCCTACAATCATAAACGGTTTGATTCCTTTAAAGCCAGATGGCATGCTCAGCGGATCTACTGCCTGGTTCACACCCTTAAGCTTCGTATTGATCTGCAAATAAAATTCTATCAAATATTCTACTCTTACTAATACACACGATCATTTTCATACGTCTTTAATGTATGCATGTTTCAAGACTCAAATAGTAAAAACGTTATTACACTGAGTTTGTATCAAAAATTTTACCTTCAGCAGAATGTTCTTAATGATCTGTGGTTTCATTCCCTTCCGTGCAGTCTGTTCCTTTAAACATTGTGTCGGGATTCCTACTAAGCGCTCGGACAATAGTTTAACCTGAAAGAAATCATTGTTTATTTAAATACTATTAAATCAGTGACACAAATTCAAAAAAAGTTGTCAGCACTGACGGATTCATATTTACGTTTTTGTACTCTATTAGGCTGTGGACTTTACGAGGTGACGCACCGCTGCCACTATTAACTTCAACTCACTCACTCACCTTGTGGTAGTAATCCCATTTTCCATCGGGCAATACGATCAACAACAGCTGCACCTTCTGTATTTTTTTGGAGCAAATCATCAGTCTGTGCAGATCCTTGTACTGCAGGTAGAACTTCTGCACTACCGGCTGTGCCATCTCCATGCCCATTTCGCGGCCACCTTTCTGGATCTGAAAGTTTGTAAGTAAGGTAATCAGTTTTTTAATACATATAGTACAAGCTTTACTTAATTTGTGACTAGGTTAATAATTGGTGTCAATTGTTCCATGATTTATTTACTAAAATTATGCCCATGGGATGCCGTTTTAATGTAAGACTTAGATATTTATGGCCCCGCAAAATTCAAACGCGAATAAAATAACAAATAAAGGTCATCAAGGTACCTATATGTAAACAAAAATCTTCTGGGAGTAATTCACTGCTCTAAGAATTAAAAATCATGTTACCGATGATATGATCCCTGCGTAATCGACTTGGCCGTGCCCGCTGCTGGGCTCGATGGCGATGAAGCCCCAACGCAGAAGCTCTGCCGGCTTCAACAGCTTCCTCGGTTGCCAGAAACCAGCCCTGCATGAACAAATGCAAACCGTGCGTTGACCATAGCAAAAAATAGTTTAACATATACAATAAAATAGTTTAACAGAATATGCAGTTTAAAATAAGTTATAAGAAACTCACGTTGGTTGGATCAATCCACATCCAGTCTGCAAAATGGGCGCGGGCAGTGCTTTCGGCACTACCACGCCAGTACGGTCTACTGAGTTTAGCCAGTAATAGTAATTGTCATTATCATCTAGCATCACCTGAAACAATGACAAACAGTTTTTAATTTTATTTAATTTACAAAATAATGCCAACAGAATTCCACCTAATGTGAAATAAAGTATCAATAGGTAAGCTTACTTTATTGATGAACTCTTTGTCATCGTCGAATGTGAAGGACGCCATGGCTTCGTAGTGTTATTGCGACTAGGAACAGCGTGCAACTGACTGACTGTGTACATTCACTCCGTCTTTTATAGCGATAAAATGAACGAAACCAATAAATAAATAACAATAATTTTAGGTAAACAACAGATTAAGTTTGCGAACCCCTATCATTAGTTAACCGAAGGCTCGTTAGCAAAAGGACAATAGGACAGGTCATTCTACTTTTCTTTTCATTGTTTAAAGCCTATTTTCAAAAATTAATACTTAGGGCGTTTGTGTGGTTTCTTTGGAATTTGAAGATCTAAAATTCTGTATTAAATATGTTTTTTATTTAGTGCACCGTTTTTTCCTTCAATTGCACACCTATCGATATCGGTAAAAATTGGTTCTAACATTAGCTAGATTCCGACAGACTTATATTTTGCCGTGAAAATTCCGATCTCTGGTAAATAAAATATTATAAGATTTACCCAACTTTTATTATGTCGATACTTTGGCATGTTTGTTGGTTGCACTAATTGTTTATTAGCCTCATTGGCCTGTACCCAATTAGTTGGGTCTAGACTTGTACGTGAGTAGACTGCTAACAAGCCCTAAATATGTCACAGAGGACCATTTAATAAGCAATAGGAGGGATATACATTTTTTGTTCAGGATTACTCCAAATTACATACACACGTCACGTGTGTGAAGTTCCCAATCCGCACTGGGCCCGCGTGGGAACTACGATCCAACCCCTCTCATTCTGAGAGGAGGCCTGGTCCCGGCAGTGGGACGTATATAGCCTGAGATGATGATGATGACATACACGTCTACTTTGAATGACATTTATCGGCAGGATAAAAATAATAACAGTTAATTTTAAAACAGGCTGAAAACTTATTTCAGGATTTTCGGAAAGTCTATTTATTGGATTTAAATACCTACGGAATTCAATGGGGCCTTATCTCCGTAATTATGGTTAATTACTTAACTACTGGACTTTTTTAACTTGCTAGGTGATTATGTGTATAGGAATCTCCAAAAATTACCACGATAATGAGTAATGTGATTTATACTCCATTTATTTTAACATTTTAAACTTAACGGTAATATTTGCACACGTTTTTAAATGAAACAACGAAACTATTTAAAATTGTGTTGACTTCTATAGTGAAAAAATAATAAATACCGCTAATAAATGTACATGTAGGTATTTTTAGTCCATTTGTGTTCGAAATACCGAGAAATGTGTTACAATTTGACCGTTAATTTAAACCTTATATTAACGAAGTACGAGTTTGCCGATCTTGCGTGCCAAACTTAAAGAGTCTAATAATTAAAGTTACGGAGATAGTGCCCCACTGAATTAAAATAAATCACTACAGAAAAGAGCTGTGAGAATTATGAATAGTCTGCGTAGGTTTACATCAGCGAGAAATTATTTTGTAAATGACAGTATAATGACAGTAATCTCATTGTATCTATTTAATAGCCTAGTAGATGTTCATCAGGAAAAGGGAAATTTAAAAATATGGTCAGATGTACATAATTTCAACACCAGAAACAAGAATAAAATTTATATGCCTAAATCAAAGTTAAGGAAAACATTTAAACAAGGCTTGCCACTAAAAATATATTTGTTATTTTAATTCCTTTAGAAATAACATCTGTTCGCGCGCTAAAACCTCCTTTTGGTTCTATACAGTGCAGGGGTGCTCTCTGGCTCCTAGAAGAAAAAACTGTCTGTCATATAATCTACTGTCACACTAATTTTGACTGTCATCTATAACCTATCGTCGTAATCACCGCAAGCAGTAATAATTGTGCATGAAGCCTGAAATCTACTACCACCGCATCCTTCCGCCTCCTACAACATCGGCCGGAGCTTCAACCAGGTGAGTGCTTCTGCACTTGTTCCAAATTACATTTTTGGCACCAGCGGGCTCCTGGCCTTCCGCTACCCCTTAAAAATTGGCTATTTACACGCCATAACAACATCATTAGAGTTAAATAAGTTTAAAAGAAAATTGAAACAGTTTTTTGAATGTACAATAAGTGAATTTATAGACTTGTTTAGAGAACGATCCAAAAATCATATCTTAGAAATGTTTAATTACCTAGATTACAGTTGTTCGCATGTATTTAGTATTAATGACTTGCTAAATGTGACTGATGTTAATTGGCCAAATAAACGAATCTTGAATCTTGAAATCTAATTAATAGGTTTCAACAAACATGCCGAGGAATCGACATAATTAAAGTTGGGTAAATGTTATGTAGGTGGTGAACAAATATGTTAGCAAATTACTGCAGAAGAAAAGACTGATTAAACAGAGAATCGATTAACTACATTAGTTGAAATCTACACGTTACTATTTAGGGTTACGTCTAGGAAGTAAACAGAAACCACTTTTTCTGATTTGATCATTTCGATAGCAATCCAATTGAGCGCCTAAATCGGACAAAGTTTGCATAATGACATTGGCTGCTAATTAGATAAGTTAAGAAGGTTGTTTGTCAAAACACAGGAAATAGGTAATTAGAAAGGTATATAGTTAATCATTAAGCATCATAATGTAGCACCATGAGTCAAAAAAAATAGAAAATAAATAATAGTTTAAAAAAACTAAAAAACACGCTTTAACAAAAAACAACTAAAAATTAAAAAATAAATTTTAATAAATTTGAATTCACTATTCTTATAGTGCAAAAAAAATCTTAATAAGCAATTATTATATTGTTATATCCAGATCAAAATTTGTAAACAATACTAAACATTGATAAAAAATAATAATAGTTTAAAATATATTATTGTAAAAAAAGCGTGGGGTACATGGTGTCAATTGTCAAGGATTATCATTTTGATAAAATCTTAAAAAGCACCCCACGCTTTTTTTACAATAAAATATTTTAAACTATTATTATTTTTTTATCAATATTTAGTATTGTTTACAAATTTTGATCTGGATATAACAATATAATAATTGCTTATTAAGATTTTTTTTTGCACTATAAGAATAGTGAATTCAAATTTATTAAAATTTATTTTTTAATTTTTAGTTGTTTTTTTTAAAGCGTGTTTTTTAGTTTTTTTAAACTATTATTTATTTTCTATTTTTTAGTTGCATTTTTTCACAGTGAGACTTTCCATGTGCTAAAAAAAACACAAAACGGTTTTTAGCTCGTCTTAAATAGAATCGGTCCATCTTATACTTGGTCTTTGGTGCGCACGCACTGCTCTACACAACTAAACGTAAACCTCTCTCTTTCTAACTTTACCCCCCTTACCTACAACTCCCCAACCCCCTAAACCCAACCCCCCCAACATCCTCCACCCCATTTTCCCAATCTCCCCCCAAACCCCTAACCCCAACCCCCACACCCTTACTCCCAACCCCCCAACCACCTAAACCCGACCCCCCTAACCCCGGACCTCCACCCCATTTCCTTAAACTTCCCCCAAACCACAACTCCCCACACCCTTACCCCCAACCCCCTGAAACCCCGACCCCCAACCCCCTTCCCCTCTCCGCATTTCCCCCAAACCCCACCACCCCATTTCCCCCAACCCCCCCACCCCGCCACCTACCCCCCCATCCAGCTCCATCATCAGACCCTTATTACCATCTAGGCCCCTTACCCTCTCCCCATTTCCCACAGCCCCCCAACCTCCCTAACACCCAATACCCCCACCCTATTTCCCCTAAACCCCCCACATTTACCCCCCCCCATTTCCCCCCACCCCGCCAACTACTCCCCTTCCAGCTCCATCATCAGACCCTGGTTAACATATGGGATCAAAGTACTCGTCAAGACCAATCAAACGAGCCCAAACTCGATGGGGTTGCGTCGTTTTACTGTGGAGTGCCTTTGGCCATCTTCCAGCTCCATCATCAGACCCTGGTTAAAGACTGTGATCAAAGTACTCGTCAAGACCAATCAAACGAGCCCAAACTCGACGGGGTTGTGTTGTTTTATTGTGAAGTGCCTTTGGCCATCTTCCAGCTCCATCATCAGACCCTGGTTAACATATGGGATCAAAGTACTCGTCAAGACCAATCAAACAAGCCCAAACTCGATGGGGTTGCGTCGTTTTACTGTGGAGTGCCTTTGGCCATCTTCCAGCTCCATCATCAGACCCTGGTTAACATATGGGATCAAAGTACTCGTCAAGACCAATCAAACGAGCCCAAACTCGATGGGGTTGCGTGTAAAAAAGTTTGATGTTAGCTTCGACATCCGCCCAGCCAGCCAGGCAGTCGCTTTCTATCTCGCGTGACAGGTGTAGACGCAAAATGACCAATATGTATTGGAATAAAATCTTTTTAACAAAAAATTAAACCGCCGATAAACTGAAACGCAAAAAATAATACTTTTTTTGTTTGACCTTAATCTAGGTACCAGTTTGAAGTCGGTGCCGCAGCACTTAGCCAGGAGGAGTGGACCTATAATCGTCTACCTGATTGCCTTCTATCACTCCTCCTGGCTCGTGCTGAGGCACCGACTTCAAACTGGTACCTAGATTTAGGTCAAACAAAAAAAGTATTATTTTTTACAAGTTAAGTATGAAGTATCTTTTTCTATTTATTTTTTCAACTTCATTTTTTTTCTAGATCAGTGATGGTGTACCTAGGGGTAAGCACGCAGCACGGAACGCTGAGAACCTGGGTTCAATTCCCAGCATTGGTCTTTTTTCTGGGGTTTTTTCTGTGCATCTATATTTCAGTTTGTATTTAGTTTGAAATGTATTATTTTTTGCTTTTCAGTTTTTTCGGCGGTTTAATTTTTTGTTAAAAAGTTTTTATTTTATACTTTTTTTCCATCCTTGGGGTATTTTTTTTTCCAAATTTATAATACCAACTTCAAGGTATACCCCTATCTATCCAATAAAAAAGAATTATGAAAATCAGACTACTCTGTAAAAAGTTAGTCAATCATCCCCTGTTTTCCTACCCTTAGGGTAGGAATATTATTTCCAAATTTAAATGGGACCACCCTTGGGGTATACGCTTTCCAATAAAAAAAGAATCATCAAAATCCGACTACTCTGTAATAAGTTATGCGTGGTCATATAGTACAATCAGTAACTGAACAATCAATCATCCCCTGTTTTTCTACCCTTAGGGTAAGAATATTGTTTCGAAATTTAAATGGGACCACCCTTGGGGGTATACGCTTTCCAATAAACAAAGAATCATCAAAATCGGACTATTCTGTAAAAAGTTATGCGTGATCATACATAAAAAAAAAAAAAAAACAAAAAAAAAATATACACGTCTCCTCCTTTTGTTTTCGTCGGTTGAAAAATAATGCAGAAGGACCAAAACGCGTAATGAACAATATATAATACGCATATTGACCAATCTTATTAGGTTTAGGTTATGTTAGTTTTGCATGGGCCCGAAGGATAGTTTTGGCCAAAAGCACGCAGAAGTAGGAGCTCCGCGTTAGCGGAGCTCCGTCGACACTGTTTTGTGTCGATTGGAATTGGGAATATAATGTATACTGTACATTTGTCATGTCATGATAATATACATTTATTTCCACCGCGGTCATTTTTAATGTGTCAGTTTGCGTATGTGGCATTTCGCGTATGTGTCTATTTATGTAGATATGTCATTATGCGTATAGAGGGCTTATAATATGTGCATTAAGACTTATAGCAAAATTCCAGCTACTTGGAAAACGTTATCCAATTCAGAATTCAAGACAAAGTTGAACCGATTTTTATGTAATGTTTGCATGTTTGTTTGATGAATTCTTTAATTATAAGTTTTGACTTGATATTTAATGCTAGAAATGAGAATTTTAATGTAATTCTAATAAGTAATTTAATATGAAAAATCAATTATTCTACTTATTTCTAAATTCTAATTATAAGTGTAACATTGTGTATAATTTGAATATTGACAGATATACAATATTAATAATTATTTACATTAACTTTCACATGCCTGATGGCCAAACATATCCGGATAATAATATATTTAATTCTGTTAACACCCTATTTGTACCATATTATGTTCTGTGAATATACTGTTCATTCATTCATTAGTTGGATATCATATAACATCCCCAAGCGTCACGGATTTCGATAAATCCCACCCAAATCCTAATTCGGGTCAATTGATAAACTTCATCAGCAGATAACCAGGACCGTATTAACCCGGCGAATTCGATAATCAAACGTCTGCTAATAACCGTAATTGAGAACTATGAGGAACTATCGATGGTTCTCGAACATTCTCGAACCTTCGGGAATGTTCGAGAATCGACGAAACATTAAGCTGAGGGCTTTTGAACCTAATTGGTACTTAGTTACAGATAGCGGGTGAATGCAACTGTTGAAATGGATGAAGTTTTTATTTTAATTCAGTAGCGTATTTGACGGATTTTGAAGTATGGAAATATGTACATTTAGCTTGCCATTATCCTTACTAATATAATCCTATTAATATTAAAAATACGACAGCAACTCTGTCTGCCTGTCTGTTACCTATCTTCACACTTGAACCGCTGAACCGATTTAAACAAAATTTGGTCTCCATACCAATAGTTTGAGTCGTTACCAATAGTTTATGGACACGGGACAGATTTTATCCAACATTATACAGTTATAGCGGTATAGTGATAAATGAATTTTGCGCAGACAGAATTACCAAAATGTAACAGACGTGAACCAAGATTTTTATAAAGGCCCCAAAAAGTCCCACCAAAAAGTAAAAAAATAACACGCTGTAATTTATAATCGTTTTGTAGGAACTCTGCAAAGAATTGTAATGTTAATGCTATGCAAACTCGCTTCCGACTAGCTTTTGTCTGTGGCTCCGCTTGTTGTTCGCAATTTGCATTCTTTGATTCATGATGCTGTACTTTGCGCAATCGGAATACATTATGAATTGGGATTACAACAATTTAATTGTTTATAATTACATCATTAATACCGACTGGATTGCAAAATTGAAGCTGTTTTTTTTTTGACTAGCATTCAATTGTGGTTTCTCCTGCACTAGAAATACCTTTATGAGAAACCTTTACAACCTGAGAGTATGGTCTGAAGGAAAAAATAGGGAAAAAAAAAATTAAACACAACTTTCGCTTGAACAGCACCTTCTATTCATAATTATCATACTAAACGGGACTTATCACGCTTACAACGACGTCGGACGTAGTTAGCGCTGTTTGTCGGTGTGATGGGGTGCCGTTAAAAAATCTTGATCAAGTGCGGGTAGTTCGAGATACGGGTGCTGATTCTAATTGGAATCAAGTGCGGGTTGTTCGAAGGACTCGAGCGGCTAAACGAACATGACAACTCGAGAGGATTTGTGGCATTCCAACATGGCGGATGTAGACAGTATCTAATTTTGGTATTTCTGTTTCTTTGGCTAGTTGTAGTATAATTTTGATAGTGTTTTATGCGGCGATCAACCTTAAAACTGTTACAGTGATCACAAAATTCTATATTGCTCTCGTGTCTGACATTTTTTTAATGCGCAAGTTGTCTCCACGTGGTTTCTGAAATTTTACTATCAAGTTGCAAAAACTACAATCACCGTACAACGTCGCTCCCAAAGAGAGCAATTAACTGACATTGGCACAAGCCTATTGGCCGCCATTAAGGAAGAAGAGGTAGAAGAAAAACATGACAACTCGTGACCACGGTTGCTGCAATGTGGCCGAAATGTCGAGGTAAATATTGTTTGCGTGATAAGTAACGTTCAACCGTTATTACATGATTGGCTAACAGACATCAACGTCTACAACGTCTACATCTAAATATCTGAATATTCAAACATTTCACAAATTTTCTTCTCTTTAATGTTAGTAGGATAAAAAGAATTAACTAATAATTTGGGATAAGTAGCCTTCAATCTGTTAGAGAATAATAAAAAAACCGGCCAAGAGCGTGTCGGACACGCCCAAGATAGGGTTCCGTAGCCATTACGAAAAATCAAGTAATATTTTTCAAAGGATTTCGTATGTGTACGGAATCTTCCAAGTTTAGGTATGTTTTATACCTTAGGCTACTATTTACTCTTAAACTACAAATAATTCCCAAGCAATTTTAGCCGCTATAATTTTCCTTGTAAATATAATATATTTACCTACTACCAATCAGAATTTTTTAAAATTTTTCCGCCAAACTTTTTAGATTTTAGAGGGGGGGGACGGCCGATTTTAATGAAAATTTTCACTTTAAAGTTGAATATTTCGCAAACAGATCACTAAATAGAAAAATCATGTTAGCAACCCTCCAATGGTTTAAAAAGACCTATACAACTATACCCCCCCACACTATAGGGTCAGTTGAGAAAAAAAATCACCCCCACTTTACGTCTATGGGAGGTACCCTAAAGAAAATTATTTTAGTTTTTTTTATTTAATTACTTTGTTGTCGTGACTGATATATATATTCATGCCAAATTACAGCTTTCTAGTACTAACAGTCTCTGAGCTTAGCCGCGGACGGACAGACAGACAGACAGACAGACAGACAGACAGACGGACAGACATGGCGATAAGGGTTCCTAGTTGACTACGGAACCCTAAAAAGTAGTTTCGAAAATTACCTACCTAATAAAAACAAATAAACAGAAACATTTAGATGACCCGATAGCCAAATCGATCATCTAGTTCCCATAGCGCAAGCTTTGCTTACTTGGAGACTACGCCAATTGTTGTCAATTGTACCGTAATATTTTTCACACGCGAACAAAGTTTACCTTTTTATTATAATCAGCATTAGTAAGTTTTAATATAAAAGTATTAGCTTGTTAATTGAGCTCAAAGTAAACATGAAATGCATAACATTATCCTCCTTCAAAATGATTATCTCCGAAACAAAAAATTGATAAGTACACATTTTTTACTCTAAACATCTAACGAAATAACCTCCGACCTTTAAGGTGCTTAAAGCTATGACCCTAAACGTAAACGGCCAGGAGTTAAGTCACAATACCCGAAATTTTGATGCAAAATTAAATTTTAAACAGCTGAAATATAAAACTCGCCGAATTTACGAGACTGCGAGTAATAAAAGTGGAATATTCGCTTGTCTAGAGTTCGGTATGACCGGGTGAATCAACGGGCTGTAGGATGGCTATATCGTAAGCCGTAAGACGTGGTATTCTAGTCGTGTGACCTATGGCTTCTCAAGCAGAGAGTCGTAGGTTCGAGTCCGACCTCGCACCTCTGAGTTTACGGTAAATAAAAACACCATGAGAAAGTCTGAACACACCTTGTGAATAAATTCAATTGAGTGTGTGAAGTTCCCAATCCGCATTGGGCCCGCATAGTATTTACGGCCCAAGCCTTTGTTACATAAAAACGGCAAAAAAATCAGTTTTTTGTATGGGAGCCCCCTTAAATATTTGTTTTATTTTAATTGAATAATTTATTGTTATATATTCACTAGCTAATAACTAATATGCGCATTAAAGACGTTCGAATTTTGTTTTGGCTAGTTGAATAAAATATAACACTACTGTATAATTAACAGTAAACCACGATAATACCCGTTATAAATCCGGATACTTAAATTCAGAAAAAATTGTGTAATCCCAGACTTGAACTCACGATCCTCTGATTGATCAAACCACAAGGTTACCGTGGCTTTTTAACTGATACTAGAATATGGGTACTATGTATGAGCTGTCAGTTTAAACTCAAAAATGCTATCAGGGCCCAAATGCATAACAAAGTACAACTCTTTAGTTACAATTAATTTTACAAGCGCTTCAGTTATATTAACTAGAAAGGGAGTTCCGCTTGTAATATAAGTTGTAATTTGTTATTCAATTGGGCCTTGGTCGTATTTTCAGTGAAAATAAACTGATCACTCACGTCTTCCCGGAGTCACACGTCACGGCGGCTGCCACTCGGCAGCTATTCGACTCAACTGACAGCGACACACGACTATCCCCGTTTTCATCACCACTTTTATAAAAAAAAAGAAAGAAGAAGAAGAAGAAGAACTACGAAGAAGGGCTACGGATTATCCCGAAACATGTTGAGTTACACTCGTTTTAAGACGTGAGTGATCCGTATATTTTCACTATGAGTGAGTCTCACGGTAGTTTCATGATTAAAGTGATCGCATTTTATATCGGTCAAAATAACCTCTTACTCCGGTGTGTAGAATTACCCGGTTAATTCTAACCTCGAGGCTTTATCTGAATATTATGTTAACTTGTTACCTTTTCATCGGAACTTGGTAATTTTTTGTTAGGAAACATTTTTCAGTGCTTTTTGTTGGGATCAAGTGACCCGCTTTGACCTTATTTAATTATTGCTGTGTAGTTAATAAAATTTTATCTATCTGGCCAGGCTGTAGCTCATACGCGGACTCAGTACGGATTGGAAACTTCATGCACCATTGAACTGCTTCTTAGGAAGTTATGATGATTTCCTTTAACAAAATGATCATGATAAACAAAAATGTGATTTGGCACATAAATTCTGAAAAACTCAGAGGTGGCTTCAAATGCCTAAGCTAGGTTACTTTTAACTTATTATTCAGTAAAGGTTAATAAGTAAAATGAAGGCAGGATTGTTTAAACTAGGTTTAAACCGCATTTTTGTCTGCGTCTCACAAGAACCTCGCACTGTCTCATTATATAAATAGACTGCTAAAATCATTATACTTCCTTTTGGCTTTGTCGTAGTCGTGTAAAAATAATAATATAAGTAGTAACTAGCTGTTCCTCGCGACTCCGTATGCCGAGAAAAGGGGTAGGTATAAAAACTAGCCTCAGACCTACCGAATGAAAAAAGTTTTCAAGCCGTCTCGGACGAGTTCGGTAACAAACACCGTGACAAGAGATTTTTATAAATAGTACCTAATGTAGAAGATTCGTATTAATATACTTTTGGTTTTTCACGGTTTCAATTGAAATCTCAAGCAAAACGCTATAACGTCGGTTGTTTGTAGGTAAATAGACAAATTACTTTGTTTCTTGCATTACTAATTTATTAAGTTTCAGTGTAAAAAATGTTTTTCTTAAATTCCTACTTACTGCTTAATTGTACTCGTAAACGGATAAAAACAATAGCCTGTATTAGTTCAATATTGTATTCAAGTTGACATCTTGCGTTCTTAGAAAAAAGGGTTGTGATGCAGTGAATTAATGCTATTAGTATAGGAGATTCCTTTATGGACTGCATTCTACCTAATGATAAACAATATGACGTATTTACCTTAATTTAATGACACTGTTTGCTAACGAGCCTTCAATTAACTAATGATATTGTTTATGTATGTAAAGTAATTGTTTTTTATTAATTGATTTCATTCCCATTCATAGCTATAAAATACGGAGTGAAAGTACGCAGTCAATCAGTCGCACGCTGTTCTTAGTCGCAATAAAATTACGAAGCCATGTCGTCCTTCACATTCGACGATGACAAAGAGTTCATCAACAAAGTAAGTTTATTGATACTTTATTTCACATTAGGTAGCACTGTCTTACTGTTGGAATTCTAATCTCATCTGTAAATGAAATAAAACAAAAACTGTTTTTCACTGTTTCAGATGATGTTTGACGATACTGACAATTACTATTACTGGCTAAACTCAGCAGACCGCACTGGCGTGGTAGTTCCTAAAACGCTGCCCGCGCCCATGTTGCAGACTGGAAGTGGGTTGATCCAACCAACGTGAGTTTCTTATACTTATTTTAAACTGCTCCGTTAAAATATTTTATCATCCCGTTGAATAATTTGCAGTTACAATTTGAATACGACTGTTGCATTTTTACCATGGTCAACACACGGTTTGTATTTGTTCATGCAGGGCTGGTTTGTGGCAAGCGAGGAACTGTTGAAGCCGGTAGCGCTGCTGCGTTGAGGCTTACTCGTCGTCGAACCTAGTGCGCACGGCCAAGTTGACTACGCTGGGATCATATCATCGGTAACATGATTTTTAATTCTTAGAGCCGTGAATTACTCCCCGAAGATTTTTCTTTACACTACTTCATGACCTTTATTTGTTATTTTATTTGCGTGTGAATTTTGTGGGGTCATAAATATCTAAGTCTTACGTTATTAGAGGGACTTCTCATGGGCATAATGTATATGCTATTAACGATTTTAAACTTTCAGATCCAAAAAGGCGGCCGCGAAATGGGTATGGAAATGGCACAGCCGGTAGTGCAGAAGTTTTATCTTCAGTTCAAAGATCTGAATAATACGATGATGCGGTCCAAGATTATACAAAGGGTTAAACTGTTATTCATCGTATTGCCTGATGGAAAATGGAGTTACTACCACCAGGTCAGTGAATGAGTTGAAGTTAGTAGGTACTAGCAACGGTGCATCACCCCGTACAGTCCACAGCTCAATGGAGTACAAAAAACTTATTTATGAATCCGTCAGTGCTGACAACCTTTTCTGCATTTTTGTTGAGACTATCGTGTTACTGATCTAATAGTCGAAGACCTTCCCTCAACCTTTTTATGTTACTCTGATCAAAGTTTGCAGACAATAATAAACAAAGATTTCTTTTCAGGTTAAAATATATCCGAGCTCTTCGTGGGAATCCCGACACAATACATAAAAGAACAGACGGCTCGGAAAGGAATGAGCCCACAAATTATCAGGAATATCCTGCTAAAGGTAATTTTTTGTTATAAGCTCAGTGTAATCAGTCGGTGTAGCAGCAGTCGGTGGCGGTGTGGTGTCAGTGTGTGTAGTGTCGTTATTACAATTTGAGTCTTGAAACATGCATACATACATTGAAGATTTTATCAAAATAATCGTGTGTGTAAGAGTAGAATATTTAACGGAAGTATATTTCCAGGTCAACACGAAGCTTAAGGGTGTGAACCAGGCAGTGGATCCGCTAAGCATGCCATCTTGCCTTCAAGGAGACGAAGGAGTTATGATCATGGGGGGGCCACGTCATCCATCCCTCTCCCGAACAGGTAACTAATACAAATACTCTTTAGCATTATCGTAAATATGGAAAGGAGTCTTCATATCACTATGTTCAGAGTCTACTTGTCTTGACAGCGAAGTTGTTTAGCAACACCACCTGTTTGCTTTATATTATTATGCCAATTTGATGTTATGCACAATTATGTTATCCCAGATCTGTTATGCGATTCATATTATACCAATTAATTTTAAGCAAAATTAGTAGTACTTAAAATAATTGCTATAAGAAATGCCATAAATTCTTGAAGAAAACGTTTTTTTTAAATATGTACTTATTGTTTTGTTGCAGTCATTACTTTACCATCGAGGCGTACCCTGCAGCATTGCAGCGGTAACTGCATCAATTGATCCTCAGTGCACTATGTACAACGTGCAATTGAGCATCCAGGCACCAAAGGTAATTAAAAGAAAAAACTCTCATGTTTTAAACTTGCACTCTATTTATTCAATACAGTTTAATTCATCTGCGAGTCTGCAGGTTTCATTGTGATTCTTATTTGATTACAGAAAGAAGAGATTGTAGACTTGGACGATATGATGACTAAGCATCTGATGGTCTACATCAAGCATAACCGATTATTCCCAACTACGATTATCTACTACCGTAGTGTTATTCCCACTACACTATATAACGAGGTACGTACTGACAGTTTCAATAGCATAATCTGATATCATAAGCACGCAAAGCAAGCGACAAGCAACTACTTTGTTACTTATTACTGATACTTAGTTTTGTTTTACTACTTGATGTAGACCGTTATCACTTTTCATTAGCTCATTATGTTTCGATGTACCTATAGGCAGAATCACGGGCAGACTCAAATACCCTCTCTCGTGTCTCACCAGAGCGACAGTCTGCATTCGGTTATTAATCATGACTTATTAAAAGTGTTATTTCACTATGTGACTAAGTGTTTCCATGCCATGTATTTGCTGTTTTTGCCAATCGTTGCCAATCACAGCCTTGATAGAAGTATGTTATGTGTGTTTAAAATGGTCTTACGGCCTTTTACTGTGCGCTGTTTAAGCAATTAAAAAAGATGCAACGTTTTCTTGGTTATGCAAGCAGGCGCTGTTATTGATGATATCCTTGATATTGCAGGTGGAAGCCTATGAAAAAATGAAGCTAATAAAAGCTTACCGGCGCCTTTTGAAGGCTGCGCGGCCTGAAGGTGCTCCAGTCCCCTTCCCCAAAATAATATATGTGGTTGTGGTAACACCACGCAACGAGAGGTTGGTCCCGTATTTAATGATGTTCTGTTCCTATGTTGGTAATTTTTGTTAAAAGACAAAAAGTCTAAGGACTAAGCTAAATACATTTTGATGACAAGGCTTCATAAGTCGAAATTATTGTTCATTTTGATTTGTGAATTAGACTTTGTTGATATGATGTTGATACACTTTTGTGACTGAATTAACTCGTGTGATTTATTTTTAACTTTTAAAAGAAAGAAGAGAAAGAAAGAAAGACAGAAAGAAAGAAAGAAAGAAAGAATAATATTTATTCGTGACAATCTTAAAGTAACAGGTGAAAAAACGGTAACAGATACAACATTATCACGGAATGGTCCCAACTCAGCATGATGTCGGCTATGCAGCTGACGCTGGCGAAATGGTCCCAACTCAGCATGATGTCGGCTATGCAGCTGACGCTGGCGAAATGGTCCCAACTCAGCATGATGTCGGCTATGCAGCTGACGCTGGCGAAATGGTCCCAACTCAGCATGATGTCGGCTATGCAGCTGACGCTGGTCTTGTGTTGGAAAGTGAATTCGTTTATTTATTTGATCACGTTCACTATCGTTTATTTTAAATTGAAGGCCACCTTAGTTGAATCAAGTAGTTAACAACTTTGTTTTTTTTTTTTTATTGTTATTTTTACCTCAATTATCTTTTTTTCTCATAGACTTGCCTCACTAACGTCTTATTACTGTTATATCAACCATGGTGCCTTAAAAAATTAAAATTATTTTCATCCTTGCAGGTTGGAGTTGACTGACTTCGGCAATCAAGCCAAAATGAAACCGGGGTTAGTTTCAGGTAGACTCTTTGCAGCAGACGAGGTTTAGTATGGTAAGAAATCTATATTTTCATGAATATTTATTGACATTGTTTAGTAGTTTATCTCGCGGCTTTGCTCGTATCAGAAATCCATAAAAAAGTTACGGCAACACTTTGAAAGCACAAGTTTTGCTCGACCAACGCCGTCTAGCGATATCAGATGAACCCACGAGAACTCAATAGCGAAATATTACGTATAAGTATGTCTCAATACAGAGGTGTAAACCAAGTTTTATCATAATCCGTTGAGCCATAAATATCTTCAATATATTTTTTTTAAATAGCCTATACAGTATCCCACTGCTGGGCAATGGCCTGCCCTTTCTCCATCCACTCGTCTCTGGCTTCGGCAAAGTGTTGCCAGTCCGACTGAAATCGCTCCAAATCGTCCCGCCACCTTTTTTTAGGCCTACCTCTGCTCCGGTGCCCGTCGCTTGGAACCCTATCAGTAGTGATTTTGGTCCAGCGATCCGGATGCATCCGGCAGACATGACCTGCCCAGTCCCACTTGAGTTTGGCGGTCTTTGTCCCCAAATCAACGATTCTGGTTTTGGAGCGCAGTTCAGTGTTTCTGATTCTATCAGCTCTTCGAACACCTAAGATACTGCGCTCCATAGCCTGCTGGCAAACCTTGAGCTTGGACTTCTGGGCCTCAGTCAAAGACCAGGTCTGAGCACCTTAGGTTAGGTTAGGTTCAGTATAATTCTTACAATTATAATATAAATATAATGCAGTCCTCTTGTCTAGCGAATATGACATTAAAATCACAGTTCTCTTACAACCCTTTCCAGATTTATAACTTGTGTTATTGATAAACATTAGTCTTAATGATATTTCTACCAATTTGAAGACCTATTCGTGTTTTTCTCAAATCTTCATAATTTCCTTTTTAAATTTTTGCCTAAAGAAACACCTAATTATTTTTAGAAAATCTGTATAATTACTGTACTAGAAGGTTCTATAAAAAAGAAACAAGGTTTTCATTTTGTCAATTTCACTCAGTAAGGTAATATGGAAACCTATCTGGTAATTTTAAAGAAATATATTATTTTCAGGTGTCGCACCAAGCCAAACGTGACGCTCGTCTGACAAATTACTTCATATATTACAACGGAGGTATACGGCATCCTGATTTGGAGCGGCTGTCGTATAATCTCTGCTACCTTTCCGGGAGTTGCACGCGCTCTCTGACGCGTCCCACGTCCCTACACTACGCACGTCTCGCTTGTCGGCGTGCTCTGTCACTTTCCTAGTAAGTATTAAACAAGTTGACACTTCTAGCATTGCATTACGGTATCGAGGAACTAGCGATACACGAGGTTATTCAAAATGAATCTATAATATTTCGTTCACTCGTTGAGTAAGCCCAAACTAACAAATATGCAAAGATTTTTCAATATCAATTAAGTTCTTGAAACAAATTGCAAGGTTATTCAGTCAAACTTACAACTTCTCATTAAAATATTCCAGTCTAGTTTTAACTGTATCAAAAATCCATGAAAAAATGTTACGGTAACATTTTCAAAGTACAACGTTCAGTTTTACTTTTATATGGCTTTCTATGGATTGCAGACGAAGTTTATAAGTCATATTTAAAGCCGAGGAGGTTCTAAATTCTTGGACAGTGACCTCTATTGTTATCTTAAGACGATGTAATCATAAAGGTACTAGAATTACGAGTAATAGCGGAATCATTGAGATTGTCACCTGGGGCCTGTTGCAAAACAAAGTACAACTTATATTACAAGCGGAACTCCCTTTCTAGTTAATATAACTGAAGCGAGAGTTCCGCTTATAATATTAGTTGTACTTTGTTATGCAACAGGCTCCTGATGACGATAATTCTTGATTCTGACGAAGCCTGTTGCGGATTCCAATCTGTTGCTAAAACGAAGCTTGTTGCGGGTAATAAAGTGTTTGCCTGACAAAGAAGGTGTTGTTGTATCCTTTATTTTTTATTTTTATTTTTAAATTAAATCTCTGACTTATTGTTATATTAAGGATGTCTTGCTTTTTCAGTGGCCTGAAACTTAACCCTGAGCGTCTGGAGGAGGAGCCGCGCAGAATAGAAGTATTCTCTCCCATGCTCAAGTGTGGAAGCGAAGGACGTTCTTCGTATAGAATTTATACGAAAAATGATGTAAAAACATAAAATTGTAAATTGTAAACTAAATTGTAAGTTGTAAATTGTTAATTTTAAATTGTAAATTTAAATTGTAATTTTAGAATATAGTAGTACATTATTAGGTTAGTAATGTGAAGTAAAAATTTATAGTCTTGATTTTTTTTTCATTTATTAGTATCTTGACTAACCTTTGGATAATCAGGCTTAAACCAATTTTAATATGGGTCATAACAAAATACAAGCAAATAGTATTAGTGAATTTCAATACAAAATAGCTAATACTATTAGCTTGTAATTTGTTATGCACTTGGGCCCAGGTTGAACAGTTATATATTTAAAACAACTCCAACGAGAGCACGTTCATGATTTCACTACGTTGCATGAATTTACTGATGGTACCTCTTCTTCTTCAGCGTGTTTTCGCCCACTATTGGGAATACGCCTCTCCAACCTTTCTCCATTCAGATCGACTAACGGCTATCTGTCTCTATGACTATAGCTTTTGAATTGAACTCACGCCGTTAAGTGCGGCAGTGGAAGCCAGTAACTGATCTAGTTAAATTTAGCCTTATCCCCGTACCAAGTGTCATTTCACAATATTTTATATCGTTTCAAATAGGTAAGACTTGTCTTTTATATCAAAAAAACTTACAATTAGTCTCACTTCTAAAACTATCTTCAAATGAATCACCTGTACATAGGTACTCAACGTTAGTGGGAACAAGACCGTCGGCCCGCCCTTCCTGTGCTACACTAAGTATCTCCGAGATCCGATAGTGTTCCCGCTTAATTGGTTCAGGCTTCTTACATACACTAGGACTTAACTTGACTAGGTCCAAGGTTCAGAATTAGGCTATCTAATTATTCCGTTGATCGAGCCAAATGGAAAACTCTTCTACGAGCACTATGTCCCTAATGAGAGATAACAGGAACACATCATCATCATCATCAATTATTCCGTTGAAGCATGTACTTAATCTGTCATTCAATGGAACTTGCTAACTATGTAAACAAACCGCCATATTGAAATTGTCACTGAATGATGAATTTACTAGTGATGGGCAAGACTACTTACTACTTACCTACTCCTTTACATTATGTCAAACCATAACAAATAATAAAATACCGAAGCTTTTGAGAAAAAGTGAATTAAAACGATTAATCTGAATTCACATGTTTATTGAAATTTAAAATTGTCATACTACCGCGTAGTGTATACAACCGCGTTGGCAGGTATAGAGCGTGAGATCGCCAACTTAAGAACACTACCCATCATAGACAATTGTAAAATTTGAAAGAAACAAAAACGTCATTCCATCAGGTCCTAATATTAGATTATGAAACAATTTTTAACTTTTAATGAAATACGCAAATTGTAGTGTGCAGGGATGAACACAGTCGCAGGCAGGGAATTCCACTCCTTAACTGTACGGTTGATAAAGGAAGATTGAAACTCATAATACTAGTAAAACTTAGCACCTATTCGTTCTGCTCCGCACTAAGATCTGCAACGGAACGCATTTAATAATGCACCAGGCACTCGACTTAGGGCTTTGAATAATTCTACATCTGGAAAAAGCAGTCTTCTCTGAAGTACGATTTATTCTCGGAATTAGAGTTGTGGTGAAAGTGGTGAAACAAAAGCACGAGAGTCAAGTCAAGAGCAAAAAGTGTGATCTGTGGTCACTTTAGTGCTTGCACACATTTTTATTTATTTATTTAAGGAAAAACCACCGCTTAAAATACAATTAAATTAATGAACTTAGCAATACGATGATGATAATGTTTTGTAAATAAGTAACTAAGCAACTCCAAGAAAAAAGTTGAAAGTCTTTCATAATAATCAATAACCTATCGAAAGAAGCTGTGAAGTAAATAAAATCGCCATTATTCATTCAGTGCTCTCTAAAGTCAACAATTTCCATTAAAAAGTCGATTTTACTAAGCAACAAGTAGCCTCCGGGCATATTTGAAGGCAATCAGCAATTCAAAGCGACCGGTCGGACAACGGCCACCGTACCCTATTACCGTTACCAGAAAAACTTAAAATTTAGCGACTGGTATTTCGTAGCGGTATCCATTGACGCCTTTCAATGAAAGTAAATCGAGTGTTGTTGTTGATGAGAAGCGATGATTGCGTGGGGGATTTAAGTGTGAGTGAACGGTGGTGTGTTTGGTAAATGCCTTCGGGCATTAGGTCCCTATGTGGTGGCGCGCATTAAAATTCATTTTTGCCAAATGTCACATTACTAGGTAATTCCTGAGGGATGGAGGGACGCATTTTTGTTTGAAATTTCGTTGGTTAAGGATAAATTGGGTATTGTGGGTGGAAAGATATTCCGACATAATATTAGTATGTGGAGAACAAATTGGATGGATAGGGAGGACTTTGGTTTTAATTTGAAAGGCTTAACCTTATTTTTGTTCCCATTTTTTACACTAATCAAGGGATTTTAATGTAAATTAAGGTTCCCTAAAATGGGATGTAGAATCGTTAATACCCTCATAATTTATTTAGCTTAGTTACATACTACATGATGATAAATAATAAATAATAAATATTAGGGGACAATCTTACACAAATCGACCTAGTCCCAAACTAAGCAAAGCTTGTACTATGGGTACTAGACGACGATAAACATACTTATATAGATAAATAAATACTTAAATACATAGAAAACATCCATAACTCAGGAACAAATATTCGTGCTCATCACACAAATAAATGCCCTTACCGGGATTCGAACCCAGGACCTCTTGCTTCGTAGGCAGGGTCACTACCAACTAGGCTAAGGCGGTGATGATGATGATGCCCTCCTATATCTCCCAGGTGGACATACTACATTATACCTATTTAATATGTAGTTCCATACCCGAAGTGTCCATCCACCCGTCCGTAAGGCTACAGAGTTGTATCTTAAGAATCACAATAGATAGGCAGCTGAAATTTATAAATAACAAGCTGTTCCCCGCGGCTTTGTGCGCGAAAAATTCGTTTATCTCTTTACCAAGTTTCATCTTGATTGGTTGGGTATTTTACACGTGAACACTTAACAAATAAACAGACAAAAAACATCACATTTGCATTTTTAAACAAGTTAATTACCTAGGCAGTGCCCTCGGGGAACCTATTAATTTTGTTTTTGTTCTCTCTTTAAAGTTTAAACAAACAAACCTCAATGAAAATAGAAATAATTAAACTGCATATCAACAAACAATAAAAACCTTTCAAGCGTGAGTCGGTCTAAAAATAAAAAATAAAAATTTAATATTTTTGTCGTGTATTCATACTAAATAATAAACACGAAAGTGTGTATGTCTCTCTGTCTGGTAACTCTTTACGCTGAAACCGCTAAGCGGATTGAAATCAAATTTGATATGGACATGCGGTGTGAGACCCTAAAAATGATATAAGACAGTTATTATCCCGTCAGTGAGACTGCGATAAACGAATTCTTTGCAGATGGAGTTGCGGGCAAGAGCTAGTATGTTTACTTTTACCCCTAGGTACGTAACCCTCGGTGCGCGAGTTCAATTCACACTTTATCAGTTTTTTTAACATATTAAAAAGTAGACGCAAGAACTAGTCCCATAGATAAATAATAAAAACATAATTTTCTTTCCAAATTACCTACAACGTAGGCGTTTGCTTCCTTTGTTCAAAATTAAATACCCTTTCTTGGTCTATAATTAAGGCAATGCCTTACTAATAGAGGTAACAAGCCCTTTTTAAATTCTTCGTTTATTTACTTTGCGGAGGTCCATATTAATTAACTGAAACAATTACTTTGCTCACCCGCGACCTTACGATAGGTTACATTTATGCAAGAAATGTGTGTTCATGCAGTTCCTCCACCTCCACACTGTACGAACACACACAAATCACACAAACCCAACCATCATCACCACCAAACTACACCTACCTACTTAAATACATATTAAACGTCCAAGACTCGAGCACAAACGTTCGTATTTTTGACATAAATATCTGCCTTGACCGGGAGTCGAACCGGGACCTCAAGCTTTGTAGTCAGGTTCTCTAACAAGTACCTATCTGGTCGTCAAATGAAAAATTATGAGGTACGTACGCTTACCAAACGTATAATTCCGGTATAATGAAAAATATATCTTGCCTTATTTTTTTGCTTCTCTCTATCAGAGAGACACCAAACAGCAATAGGCTTTTATATATAGATGTATGTATATCTATCTATATCTGAGTGGCAGCCTCGGGACCGGCGTAAAGTGCGATCTATTGTTCGAGAGAATTAATGATACTGGCCAACGAACTCTGCGGATAAGTATTTAGTGGAAAGAACTAAAGAAAATGCCTTTTTATGACGCAAGTTTTGTTTACGTATAGTGCTCCGAGAAACTTACGCTTGAAGTTTTTGTGGTTTTTGCTGGTTGCATAAGTACCCTGTTCTAAGGATCCGTTATCATGTCTTCTTCTTCTTCTTGTAGTGCCCTCTCCTAACTCAAGTGGTTGATATTCATGGGCAGTGGTGATCAAACTCAAACTCAAACTCTTTATTGCATTTAAATGTTGTGGGTAAAGATCTTAAAAATTAAAAAAAAAAAACTAAAAAACACGCTTTAAAAAATAAAAAATATTTTTTTTTAAATTTCAATTCACTATTCTTATAGTGCAGTAAAAAATCTTAATAAGCAATTATTATATTGTTATATCCAGATCGAAATTTGTAAACAATTCTAAATGTTGATAAAATAAATAATAATAGTTTAAAATATTTTATTGTAAAAAAAGCGTGGGGTGCATGGTGTCAATTGCCAAGGATTGTCATTTTGATAACATCTTAAAAAGCACCCCACGCTTTTTTTACAATAAAATATTTTAAACTATTATTATTTATTTTATCAATATTTAGAATTGTTTACAAATTTTGATCTGGATATAACAATATAATAATTGCTTATTAAGATTTTTTACTGCACTATAAGAATAGTGAATTGAAATTTATTAAAATTTATTTTATATTTTTTAAAGCGTGTTTTTTAGTTTTTGTAAACTATTATTTATTTTCTATTTTTTAGTTGCATTTTTTTTCTTTCTAACTTTACCCCCTCACCTGCAACCCCAAAACCCCCTAAACCCAACCCCCCAACATACCCCACCCCATTTCCCCAAACCCCCCCAAACCCTACACCCTTACCCCCAATCCTCTAAACCCCCCTTACCCCCTCCTCATTTTACGAACCCCCGAACCACCTAAACCCAACCCCCCTAACACCGAACCCCCATACCCCCCGGAAACCCCCGCTCCCCCCCACCCCCACTCCCCCCACCACCCCTCCCCCCACCCCGCCACCTACCGCCCCCCTTCCAGTTCCATCATCAAACCCTTGTTACCATCTAGGCCTCTTACCCCCTCCCCATTTCCCACAACCCCCCAAAATCACTTACCCCCGAAGCCCCCAACACCCGCACCCTATTTCCCGTAAACCCCCCCCCATCCCCTAACCCCAACCGCCACACCCTAACCCCCAACCCTCTAAACCCCCGACCCCCTTACCCCATACCCCATTCCCCCCCCAACCCGCCACCTACCCTCCTTCCAGCTTCATCATCAGACTCTTGTTACCATCTAGGACCAAAGTACTCGTCAAAACGAATCAAACGAGCCCAAACTCGATGGGGTTGTTTCGTTTTATTGTGGAGTGCCTTTGGCCATCTTCCAGCTCCATCATCAGACCCTGGTTACCATATGGGATCAAAGTGCTCGTCAAGACGAATCAAACGAGCCCAAACTCGATGGGGTTGTGTCGTTTTATTGTGGAGTGCCTTTGGCCATCTTCCAGCTCCATCATCAGACCCTGGTTACCATCTGGGATCAAAGTGCTCGTCAAGACGAATCAAACGAGCCCAAACTCGACGGGATTGTGTTGTTTTATTACATAGTTCCTATGGCCACCATCCAGCTCCATCATCAGATCAGCTCCATGTTACAATAATATTGCATTGTCATCCAATTTACACATATGTGCAAAATTTCAGCTCAATCGGAAACCGGGAAGTGGGTCAAAATCGCGCCCTAAGGAGTCGGTTACAAACAAACATACAAACATACATACAAACATACAAACATACAGGTGAAGCTAATATAAAGCGTGTAATAATGTGTACAGCTTCAACATTTACCCTGTAAAGGCACAGCAATATGTATACATAATGGCGGTAGTAACCCGCAATCAACGCATAATCAAGACCCGCATGCTCGTTTTCCTCTCTCTAATAATATAAAAAAATGCTGTTATCCGCGACTCCTTCTCCGACTATGACCTAGTATTCTTAGACCTATCAAATATAGTGAGAAAAAATTCATAAAAATCAGTCAACCCGTTTGGAAGTTTGATAATAACAAACACTACGACACGAGATTTTCATTGTGTATTATTAGACCATAATAAAAAAATGGTGCAATCATCAACAAATATGACCATTAATCTTAAGTATGTACAGGTGTTACAAAATAACCCCTAAAGCCTGAAACCCCATGTTCATGTTTACTGTTAAATAAAACTTTAATTTTGCGCGCTGTTCTTTTTTTTGAAATATTTTTTTTTTTAGCTAATTTTTATGTCCCTCTGCTGGGCAAAGGCCTCTCCTCTCTTGCTCCATTCCTGCCTATCAAAGGCGGGCTCCCGCCATCCCAAAAAAAAAAATACTAATTTAATTCTTTACTGGAGTACTTCCATACCCTTCAGTTATTACGGGTAATTTTGTAACAGCCTGTATATACGAGCTGTAACTACGTCGGTAACGATTGATCAACGTCTCTAGAATCCTGTATAGTAACGTTAAATCTCTATTTCGATATTATTTGTACATCAAAATAGCACCACCTCAAACCAAAGCACATAAGTCAAAACAAACAAAATAAGTAAGGAAACAAATCGTCACCGCGACAATAAAAGTGTTGGCATTGTCGCAAACAAAACCGAACAAAAATGGATTGATTTATCGAGTTACTATCCCCTTTGTCCCCCCTCTTTAGGGGCCTTTGGGGCCCTGGGGCTAGGATCGGGCCCGCAATGCCAATCGGGCTCCCGAAAAATTTACATATCGGGCCGTCGATCAATATGATCAGGTAAATGTAAAAAAGGAAACAGGTCTTATTGAGTTTTGAATGATAAAGACGTTGATTTAACGGGTGCCGTTTGATGTGGCGACTCCTTTTGTTGGGGGTGTTTTGGAAAGACTTGTGAAAGCGTTATCTTAAATGTTTGAAATAAATAAATGCTTAAATAAACATTCGTTAGTCTTTATAATGGGATCCTATCGATGTTTAGAAAATTTTATTTCCGAAGGTTTAGAATCCCGAAAACTTCATTTGTCCGAAAGCATTTTTTTCTGAAACTGTAAATATTTCAGGATTTATTTCAGGACCATCGTGTAGAACCCTTTTAGGTTAGGTTAGGGTTGTTTTATAAAAATCCTGAAATATTTACAGTTTCAGATAAAAATGCATTCGGATAAATGAAGCATTCGGGATTTTAAATATTCGGAAAAAAATAATTCTAAATTTTGATAGGTAACCCTTTACAATATGTTGGATAGATACCAACATCGCGACGAGATCGCCTGTTTGTCTGTAGGCGTTTCATTTTTGTTTTGGTATGTATAATATATCGTCATCATCATCCCAGCCTTACACGTCCCACTGCAGGGCATAGGCCTCCTCTCAGAATGAGAGGGCTTGGACCATATTTACCACGCGGGCCCAGTGTGGATTAGAAGCTTCACACACACCATTGAATTTCTTCGCAGCGAGTATGCAGGTTTCCTCACAATGTTTTCCGTCACTGTAAAGCTCATAGTTCAAATGTAATTTCACACATAAATTCCGAAAAATTCAGAGGTGCGAGCCGGGATTTGAACCCATGATCCTCTGCTTGAGAGGCCATAGGTCGGTCAAACCGCTAGGCCACCACGGCTTTTTTGAATAAATAAGCTTTTAAGTAAGTAAGCTTGCGTTGTGTGTACTAGGCTACATACATACGAGTATAGCATACATACTTAAATACATATTAAACACACCAAGACTCGTGGACACACATGGTACGTATTTTTCATACAAATATCTGCCCCGACCGGAGATTGAAACCGTGACCTCAAGTTTCGTAGTCAGGTTCTCTAACCACTAGGCCATTTGGTCTTCAAAATGATAGATGTTCGAAAAAATTGTTAATGCTGTAGTTTATTTTATCAATAGCTCGTGTTTTTCTAAATTACGTGTCCAGCGATTTGACGATGTAATGGCACATGAATAAATACGGAGCAGAAGAAAAGCGTCCGAACAGTGCTCGAAATTCTTACCTATTATCATAGGGTTGTCGCTCGGTAAAAACAAAAATTAAAAATCAAAATATTTTATTCAAACAAGTACCTAAGTATCTAATATCTGTATATCTACAAACACTACAACAGGTAGGCATCTTTAAAAACAACCGAATACCCGAACTATGTAGCTAAACGCTAAACGGTCGCGTCGTCGCTGGCGGCACACCTGAACTTTGTCTACTCACTGAGCTAGTTCAAACCGGTTTGTCTCCGAGCGGGCGCCGGTGCACGCCCCCCCCGTCTTGTTTGTGACACGTCACGCACACATATGTTGTGCGTGTAGTAGTGTAATGCGTGCGCGACGTTGTTTGAACTTTTTATTCTGCTCCGTATTTATTCATGTGGTAATGGTGCTAAATAACCGTTTGGGTTAATTACGTCCACATTCCCACTTCGTCAGCAATCCCATTTCGTCCACAACCAATTTCCAAATCGTCCACATTCCCATTTCGTAACAAAATAGTAACGAAACTGGTAGTGTATCTGAATAGTATTGACCCGCACCGTGCTTAGCAAGTACTTTTCTTAACATGAATACCTAAATCACAACATAAAATTTTCTCTGTGAATTTTAAGCTAATAGTGATAGCGAAAACCGCATTAAAATCGGCTAGGAATGTTGGCTAAGTGAGGATGTGGACGAAATGGGAATTTGGACAAAATGGGAATGTTGACTAAGTGGGAATGTGGACGAAGTGGGAAAAGGACGAAATGGGAATGTGGACGAAATGAACCTTAACGGACCCGACGTTAGAGAGAGACGCGGCGCACAGCGTTTGAATGCCGCTTACGGCGTAAAGCCACAGAATAAGTAATAGTACTAACGTACAGAAGGATCACTCTCGAACAAAAGTCAGCTTTAGGTATAAAAACTTGTCTATTCTTACTGCTTGCATGCGAAATTGAAACTTATCATGTGATCCGAGCGTTCATATTCCGTTGGGCACCGCTGATCCGAAACCAAGGGCACAGGGTTCCGACTCGCCGATGTTTGGTAGGTATAAAAATCAAGAAAGATAACAGTGTGTATTAATTCAGTAAACCACCTTTAGTAAGTAAGTAAGTTATTTATAAGATCGTTTAGAAGTCATTGTTTGTTGCAAAAATCACAAAAAAAAAAGATTCTTAATTACGCGCGACGCGGCTAGCGTGCGAACTGAAGGCCAATTGACAACCTACTGCCATACTCCGCCCGGGCGGAGCGCCGGCCGAACATACCTAAACTGCGGAGTGAACCCCCCCTGGTAAAGCGTTGTGACGCAACGAACCATCGGCCAAAAATATGGTCTACCACCCTACGGTTGAAGTTCATTTGCACGTCATAAAACAACGAGGTCGATTTTCCCTTGCAATAATATTATGACAGTGACTAAAGACTTCACTCAGTTAGAAAAGTCAACCATAAGGCTGTGCCGAGGAAATTACGACATAATTGCGTTTGTTAGATTCCTTACTAAATCGTTATTTCTAAATCTTAGTCTATGTGGGTCATAAATTAGACATTTAAGGATTTACTCTATAAGTCGTACGCTTTAGAAACACGATTACTTATACTTTGCTCGAAAGAAATTAAATCCAAAGTTAACTCTAAAAAATAATGGATTCCCTTAGTACAACGTAAATACTTAACGGAACGTAATGAGGTTTTTTATAATAACAGAACTACTTATTTCCTGTAACGTATACGACTTACATATTCAAAATATCTATTGTTTTAATAATAAGAAGGAAATAACTACATTCGCGCGCGTTCCGCCCATCCTAACCAGAGCCGCCACGATTCCCTCCTGTCCGCGACTCCGCCGAGACACCGAGCACAATAATATCTAAAATCGAGTAGCGCCAAAAGCTCGGCGCCCTCTTAAATCTCACAAAAACTTCTGTCAAAACTGGTAGACCACTTTCTTGGCCTATCGTATGCGTATGACGTGACGCCTTAACCGGCCGATGGCGTCTATAAAAGACCACAGCCTAGCTGGATGAACTTAGATGAAATTCGATTGTAGATTGATTGACTTTTTTTGAAAAACCGGCCAAGTGCGAGTCGGACGCGAGCACGAAGGGTTCCGTACCATTATCTATAAAACGGCAGTAAAAATCACGTCTGTTGTATTAAACCTATTACCCCTTAAACAATTTGTTTTACTTTAATTTATTTTTTTATTTTAAAAGTGAATATATAATTAAATATTCTGTGAATATTTCAAGCGTCTACCTGTCGCCGTTGTCAATATCGAGCAAAAACGAGCAAAAAAAAATCACGTTTGTTGTATGGGAGCCACCTTCAATATTTAGTTCATTCTGTTTTTTAGTATTTATTGTTACAGCGGAAACCAAAATACATATTCTGTGAACATTTCAACTGTCTAGCTACTACGGTTCATGATATACAGCCTGGTGACAGACGGTCGGACAGCAGTCTCAGTAATAGGGTCCCGTTTTTACCCTTTGGGCACGGAACCCTAAGAATATATAGGATTCCTTTTCATTCCGATATTCTTTAGTAAAACTAGTTTACTAATGTGACAAGTATTCCAAGTTAAATAAATAAAAATAAATAAATAAATAAAATTAGGGGACAATCTTACACAAATCGACCTAGTCCCAAACTAAGCAAAGCTTGTACTATGGGTACTAGACGACGATAAACATACTTATAAAGATAAATAAATACTTAAATACATAGAAAACATCCATAACTCAGGAACAAATTCGTGCTCATCACACAAATAAATGCCCTTACCGGGATTCGAACCCAGGACCTTTTGCTTCGTAGGCAGGGTCACTACCAACTAGGCTAAAGCGGTCGTTAAACGTATCAACACGAAAATAAGTTTTTTAACTGAATTGCAATTTAAATAAATAGACAAAGTTATTCAAAATTTTAATGGGGAGCTCTCAAACGTCCAACCGAAACTACGCGACGAGTTTTAAAATTGACTTTAAACTTAAACATGAAAGTTAAATTCACAGCGAGTGAAATTGCAAACTATGTAGTAATTTGTGATGCTTGTAGAACTGATAGCCATTAAAGCGGCGGTTCTGAAGTAACAGTTGTTAAATAAATCACAAACTAACAAACCAGTGTGTTTACCAGTGATGACTTGTACGTGGCCGCTAACGATGGGCCTCATAAGAAAGCTCAAAGACACTCAGAGGGCGATGGAGAGGGCTATGCTTAGAGCTTAGAGTTTCACGCAAGAACTAAAATCACCGACATAGCTCGAAGAATCACCAGACTCAAAGTGGCAGTGGGCAGGGCACATTGCACGTAGAACTGATGGTTGATGGGGCCTAAAGGTTTTTGACAACACGATGGAGTGACGACCTGAAAAAGTTGCGGGATCGCGTTGGTTGGACCGATCGATAAATTAAATTACCTATTTATTTATAATGTTTTTTTAGGAGAGATAATTATGACATGTCATGTAATTAAAACTTCGTCACGCGTCTCTCTTACAACCACGGCCTTTCAACCAAGCTACAAATATTGTTGTATTTGAATTTTAAAAGATTAATATCTCAGTATACCTTCGCAAAATCAATACATTCACCGTAAACTTCTTAGTTTGTTCTGCGCTGGGGAGTCATGTGGGTATTTGATGGATGCTCAAGTTTACCTGTATGAGTTTCATGTTTCTGAAACTGAGGTAATGTTTTCTTGTGTGTCACAAAAACATGAAAAGGGTTGGTAACATTCTAAAGCGACAATCTATCTATACATATAATAAATCTGTAACAAGTCGGTGTCTGTACATTGAAGATATTTGAGAAAAACTGTCACTAGGGCTATTTATTAGCGCAATAGAACCCGAAACAATGATTTTTAGAATTATTGTCTGTTTATCTGTTTGTCTGTTTGTCTGTGCGTTTGTGCGCGCTAATCTCAGAAACGGCTTAACCTAGAAGGATGCGGTTTTCACTGATATGTTGGTATTTTCTTGGATTAACATTAAGTGTTTGTTTCATTTCAATCGGTTCACAAATAAGAAAGATACATCTATTTTTAAAATTTATCGAACAATTTTTAGTAGAATTAATAAGCTGAAGAGTTTGTTTGTTAGTTGTTTGAACGCGCTAATCTCAGGAACTGCTCCGATTTAAAAATTCTTTCAGTGTTAGATAGCCCATTTATCAAGGAAGGCTATAGGCTATATATCATCACGCTAACACCAATAGGAGCGGAGCGGAGCGCAAGAATGTTTCATAATCAGGGGTTTTTGAAGTAAAACTTCTATAGGCACGCTTGACTTGAGAGTAAGGTGGTGAATGTGAACGCGGGTGTGCGGTGCGGGGGGTTTGGTGGGGGTTGGGGTTAGGAGGGGGTGAGGAGGGTTTGCGGGGGGGGGTAATTTTTTTTATATCGAGGAACTAAGGAGAGCCATAATTGATGAAAAAGCAAATTTGATAAAAAAAATAAGCTGCCCAAATTACTAATTCCACGCGGACGGAGTCGCGGGCAAAAGCTAGTGCTAAATAAATTTGGTTATGTAAGATTTTTTTTTTTAAATGTTTAACTTCTTCGGGTACATTCTCCGGGTTTTGAATCCCTGTCACTTGACTAACCGTGCCGAGCATCAGAGTTGGGCAAAATTTATCTATTTACGAATAACCGGAGAGATACTTGACTAAACTATACGTTATTTAAAATAGCTAAATATAGTATAAATCTTCCCAGATGATTTTTCCCTTCGAGCCATTACATTAAATTTGAACCTTAATACTATGACGATACCGTTTGTTTTGAAAGATAAGGGTCGAAGCGAAAAATTCACCTCGGAAGATTTATACTATAATCAGTCATTTGTTATTTTGAATTTATCTAGATAAGCTTTATTTTTATCTAGATAAATTAGATGGGCCTTTAAAGAAAAGATGAATGTCACTGTGTCACTTTGACCTGACATGACATTCTATTATGAACTTTATGGTCTAAGCTTACTTCAATAACAAAGAAGTTTGTTATCTTTATTTAAGAGTAAATAACAGCATGACCTATAAAATATTGCTTGTTTAATACGGACAGTATATGTAATTAATAGAAAATTAATAAGAGTTGCAAGGAGTTTTTCGTAATGGCTGCGGAACCCTATCCTGGGCGTGTCGGTTTATTGAAGTGAAACTTCTAATGCGACTTCCAACAAGGTTGTGTTAAACGTTTAACGCTACCATGGAGGGGGTATGAAAGCATTAGTATATGTACTGTCGAAGCAAGTAATCTCGCATTGTATATATACTAACGGATGTTAAAAACGTCGATAGTGCGATGCAGAACTCATACTATCTGTGCAAATGTATGAGACTTGATAAAAGCGCCATCTAGTGAGTAATTTAAACACATAGATGCATAAGTAAATTTAGTTCTTTAAGTTATTGCAATAAGGTTCATATTGATGTAAGAGTGCCTTTTTCATTTCCACATTACGAAGTTTCACTTCTTCCGTGCGGAGGAACTGCACGCACGATTTTTTAATATTAGTGGGATTCTGTGGTCCCCCACAGTCCTTGGGTCTAGTTATAGTCACAAGCTGCAAATCACTGCAGGGCAAACCCTTATCTGCCTCTCCTTACTCGTTCAATGACCTTCTTTAAAACTGGTAGACGCCGCTTCCCCACACAAAGGTGGAAACTGTTATTATTGATACACATATTTGACACTATATTTCGACGCATCTGCTAGTTTTATGAACACAGGAAGACGAATAGTTTATGGAGTAAGCTATGCTCTAGGTTCCTCTGCGGAATCAGATTCATCATAATCCATCATTTCTGCCGAAAGACGTCTACTGCTGAACATATAGGGACCAAGGCTCCGCATCCAACGCAACGCGTTCCCACAATCTTAACCAGGTCGACGCTTCATCTCGTTGGAGGCCTACATACACTGCGTCTTCCGGTCCGTGGACGCCACTAGAGAACTTTTTGGGCCCATCGGCCATCAGTTCTACGAGCGATGTGCCCTGCCTACTGCCACTTGAGTCTGGCGATTCTTCGAGCTACTGTCAGTGACTTTAAAAATGATGAAATGAAAATGAAGAATCGCCATACTCAAGTGGCAGTGGGCAGGGCACATTGTTCGTAGAACTGATGGCCGATGGAGCCAATAGGTTCTCGAGTGGCGTACAGGGACCGAAAGACGCATTGTAGGTAGGCCAACAATATAAATGTATACTGTATCTACTTACCTTTTTAATGAATTCCTGGCATTTCAACGCAACAGTTTTTAGATTTTTGTAGGTACCCCAAAGGCTGACAAACGGAACCCTAATAGGCATCATATGATAAAATGACGAGCGTCTGCTTAAGAGGTCATATCATTCATGTAGAGGAACACTGACACAATTACAAATTATTGTCATTTTAAAACTGAACTTTATGAACATAAAGTTTAGTATTGAAATGACAATAATTTGTAATTGTGTCAATGTTCTTCTTCATGAGCGAATGTCAAACCACTATTCTTACAACTTAGTTTATAAGTTCTTAAGACCTTCCCATTTGTACGGCCGCCGCTTTAGCATACTCCCCCAAAGAGGGTATTTACGCGGAATCTATGCGCGTCGCGTCCCGAACCGCACGGATTGCCGTAATCTTGGACTAATGGCCATAGACCCCCGCGTGGAACCCCCGACCCCCGGTAGTAGCAACGCCAGGCACGGGGGTTTGAGGTAAGGAATGCGGGAATGCGATTAAGTTTGCAAACGTTTCAAGTAAACTGAATCCCATTAAAAACATGAATTATGTGTAGTTAATGATTAAAAATCGCCGAAGTACGAGGCAGACTCGCGTACCGAGAGTTCTGTACAAAGTAGGTTTATCGAAATATGAACCCTGTAGTAGGACGTTTAGGCTTAGATCTGAATAAAAATTACCAATGTAAAATATCAGAAGAGGAACTGATCGCTTACCAAAGTTCATTCCCCCTCGAAGGGAACAATATCAATTCGGCGCGGGGTACGTTAGTATGCGATTGAAGTGCACTGGGATGGCCGATAACAAAGTCAAAGCCGGGGGGTTGATAACGATACGGCTGGAGACGCGCTTTGAAACAGGGATGTTCGAGTTGCTGGAGTTTTGAAAGATTTCAAATAGCAGTAAGAAGAGCTGGATACACATGAAGTTTCGAACGTAAACATAACAATTTATGTAGCACTACATGTTTTACATGAGAAGTAAAGTCGCCCAAGTAAGTGCTTAGTGTATAGTGAAAGTTCCTACCTACACCATAAAAAAAATCTGATAGTCACATTGACTTGTGAGTGACTGTGTCTTCAATGTTGTACTCCCTCTCCTTTTTAAAGGCCGGCAACAGATCAGTGACTCTCTTTGGGTGGTTGATAATAATGGGCGGTGGTGATCATTTCCATCAGATGATCCGCTTGCTCGATTGCCTCCCTCTCATAATAAAAAAAAACCTGTGCAACTGACACCAATAACGCAAACTTTAAGATGACGAATTTTTTATTCCGAAATTTTACAAACGGTGGAGTAGAACATCGTGAGGAAAGAAAAGAAGAAATTCAATGTATGAAGTTCCGAATCCGTACTGGGCTTGCGTGTTAACTACGGCTCATTCTGTGATCCTTTGTTCTAGAGTGAAACTGGAAAGATGACGACGAAACTTAACTCATTGATGAAATAACGATTTCAACAGAATTCTCAAAAGCGTCGGTAATATTTCACAACATCTGAATCGCAAAAACAAACGGCAACACGAAAAGGAAACGAAAATACTTTAGCGAAACTTGTATCAGGAAAAGCTACCCCGGAATATCAATATTCCCCCGTCGCAAAACAAACTCATTTCCACGGGAACATCAGAGAAAAATATCAGTATGAAGATCAACTCGTTAAATCAGATTCAGGGATCCCGACCGCGGTGCCATCTGGCGATGGAATTAACTCTCGATATAATATCATTTGCTTAGAGAACAAATAAAAGTGAGAGAACTCATCGACGCAAGCGGGGTGGGGTGGTGCGGGGTATGAGCAGCAGCGGATAGAAGGAATTTTTAGTCATTCTGGACAGGGATGTTTGGAAATAATTTCTATCTACAGCCATTTTCCGTCCACTGCTGGACGTAGGCCTCCCTCATATTGCGCCAACATTCGCGATCCTGGGCTTCACTCATCCATCCACTGCCCGCTGTCCTCCTAAGGTCATCAGTCCAACGTGTTGCAGGGCGTTCCACACTACGCTTTCCTAAACGTGGTCTCCACTCCAGGACACGTCTGCTCCAACGATTGTCAGTTGTACGGCAAACGTGACCAGCCCATTGCCACTTCAGCGTGCTAATCCTTCGGGCTATGCCGACGACTTTCGTCTTTTGTCTGATATGCTCGTTGCGGACCCTATATCTCAACGAGATACCAAGCATAGCCCTCTCCATAGCACGCTGAGCGACTCTGCACTTATGGTCTAGTCCTCCTGTGAGTGTCCACGTCTCTGTAGCGTAAATCATAACTGGTAGGACGCACTGGTTGAACACCCTAGTTTTCAGGCATTGTGGCAGGGATGACGACAAGATATGACGAAGCTTCCCAAATGCCTGCCCAGCCCAATTGAATCCTTCTATCGGCTTTCTCGAAGTTGTTTCTACCAAGCTTAATGATTTGTCCTAGGTAGACGTACTCCTGAACAACAATAATGGGAAATAATTTAACTTCTAAAAAATTTTCAAAAAGCAAATTTGCCCGATCGATAAGGCTGGCTCTTTCCTCGGTCAACGTATTGGCGTTACGATACAACGATAAAATGCAATGCGCAAATGATGGTCAACAAGTTAAGATAAGATAGTGATAAATTTATTCAAAATTTGATTTTTACAGAATAACTTAAATAGGAAGTTGTCGAATAATAGTTTACTAAAACTTAATATGGAAAGTTTGCCGTAACATTACTTCGAAATATATTAATATATCATTGCGCGTTGGCCGACACGCAGATTATCAATTGTTTTAATACTAGGTACCGTGCTTTCGTAAAGACCATCAATTCACTACCAAGAAAATACGCCGCGTGAAACTTGGCAGAAAATCACCCACGCTGTGCTAGACAAAATCTCAGAGACAATGGTACAATAATGTAATTTTCTCAAAGATGCAATGAAATGTTCGCCTTACATTCCAAATAATAGGCCGGGAGCCGGGACGTATCACGTTCCGGGCACGGTTAGACGAATGCTTTGTAATGAATTTTCATACAGAATTGCAGGCTTAGGCCGGGAAAGCGATCGTCTATTATTTCATGTGACACAGAATCATGACGTTTATAGTTCTACGGCATCATGGCATTCAGCCCTAAAAAAAAACATAAGCAATAGTTGATTTCTTCACAATTTTAATTTCTTGAAGTATTTTATTTATATCATTGCATTTTTGAGAGAAGCACTATTACAAGCCTCGGCCGGAACAGAAGCCGAGGCCGGCAACCCCGTACTTCCCGGCCTCTGTAGTAATGTGCTATTAAATCTTTAAAATAATCGCAGTAAGTTTTCGTCTTGCACCGGCTCAAACAAGAAATATGAGGCAAGGGTAAAATAACGAGTTTAGCTAAACAAAGGGAAGGCGGATTTTTGCGACATTCGGACTTGCCCGGCCGTTCCGCGATGAGGATTTCATCGGCCATGATTACTCTGAAGTGTTCCCTTACACAAAAGGCCCTTATTGCTTCAAAATATTACATTGTATTTGGTGTTAATGCAAGGAAAATTTTCTTGACAATAGCACACGTAAAGGTAACGTATTTTGAAATAATGCCAGTAATCCTACGAACGATTAGTCTTTAAATCCAGGCAGAGGTATGAATATTAATGTTTGTATTAGAGTCACGGATGTATATCATATCATATTTATCATATATACAGCGTATTTTTTATTACCATTAAATTCGACACATTTCTCAGTACATTAACAGAAATACCTGGTATACAGACCTGTGAAAAAATATAAACTCAAACATATTTTTTACTGTTTCCAGTATTTTACTACACAAATGTCACAAACATATAAACAAATGTATAACGTAAAATGAGCACGATTGATTTGTGTGCATAGTTTTTTTTCCATGCGACCTTGTCGCCGGAACGCCGCTCATTGGTCTAGAGCGGGACGGATTGAACTGTGAATATTTATAAACTCAGGTTTTGTGTATCGCTGTTTTCGGAAGCTAAAATCAATACGTACAATTTAATATTATTGGTCTATCTGTCCAGTTTGTTTTTGTGATTTAATATGCCTCGTGGTAAGACATTGAGTTCAATCGAAAAACAACGAATTATTGGCTTGATAAGCTACGGCAAAACACAAAGAGAAATAGCAGACACTATCGGTAGATCTCAGAGTGTAGTAAAAAATTTTTTAAAGTGTGGAATCGAAAATTATGGCAAAAAAAAGCGTTCAGGACGTCCTTGTCGATTTTCCTCCACCGTAAAACACGCCGTCTTAAGAGAATTATCGGCAACCGGGGCATCATCATCATCACTGGTACGCAGATATAATTTAAATAATAATAATAATAATAATCATTTATTCATATATAGTTGTACAAACAATGAAGGACAAACATATTTCTGTCAGCACGAAAAAGAAGATAAAAACAATTTGCACATTTAATTAGTTATAACTCTGGCCTCCAAACTAAGCAAAAGCCTGTGTTTTGGAGTTTCGACGCGTTACCGCTGCTTGAAAAGTTTACAATATGTACCACTATCAGACTTCTATGCGACAGACAGACTAAAAACTAAGAATAATAAACATTAAGTTTGTGTGGGTAAACGTGGTGAATGAGCATATGCGTGCGTGTTTGAGTATGTGAGTGAGTGAGTGTGTGTGTGTGTGTGTGTGTGTGTGTGTGTGTGTGTGTGTGTGTGTGTGTGTGTTTGTGCGTATGTATGTGTGTGTGTGTTGTGAATCATGCCGAGTTTGGTAAGATCAATTCAGTGTCGTCATAGCTAAGTTTTTGTAGCCAATTTGACACTTGACGTTTAACTTCAAATTTATTCAATGGATAAATATTTAGGATACGATTAGTTGTGTTATAAATCTTTGAACTGGATACGTAATATTGTCGATTAGAAAATTTAGTTTTATGTGGAACTATGGAGCATACCCTACTAGTGTATCTTTTTACGGGGTCAACGAATTTGAATTGTGATCCAAGCTTAGTAAGGAAGTGGGCAACTGAATCCAAACTCTTAAAGTACCAAAAATGTCTTAGTAAACCAGTCTTGAAAACGCAACATAAAGTGAATCGACTTAAGTTCGCAGAAAACTATGTAACAAAGGGTGACTTTTGGCAACATGTCATATTTAGTGATGAGAAAAAATTTTTCTCAAACATGCTATGAAATATTGACGTTGTGTTCCTTATAATACGCCACGAACTGTCACGTTGCAGGTGCGGCTAGAAGAGAGGTCAATAATGGAATTTCATACAACATTGATGGCCAAGGCCAGCAAAGTGATCGTCTATTGTGTTATGTGACACAGCACCATGACGTTTAATAGGTCGACGTGGTCGACGTGGATGGATGGATGGACGGACGGATGGACGGACGGACGGACGGACGGACGGAGGGATGGATGGATGTTGATGGATGGATGGATGGATGGATGTTGATGGATGTTGATGGATGTTGATGGATGTTGATGGATGTTGATGGATGTTGGTTGATGGATGTTGATGGATGTTGGTTGATGGATGTTGATGGATGTTGATGGATGTTGGTTGATGGATGTTGATGGATGTTGGTAGATGGATGTTGGTTAATGGATGTTGATGGATGTTGATGGATGTTGATGGATGTTGATGGATGTTGGTTGATGGTTGTTGATGGATGTTGATGGATGTTGATGGATGTTGGTTGATGGATGTTGATGTATGTTGATGGATGTTGATGGATGTTGTTGGATGTTGATGGATGTTGATGGATGTTGATGGTTGTTGATGGATGTTGATGGATGGATGGATGGATGGATGTTGATGGATGTTCTTGTTCATGGATGTTGACGGATGTTGATGGATGTTGATGGATGTTGATGGATGTTGATGATGTTGTTGGTGATGGTGATGGTGATGGTGATGGTGATGATGATGGCGGTGGTGATGGTGGTGATGATGATGATGCATGTTTGAGAAAAACTCTATACAAGCCTTGGCCACGAACAGGGATTGCCGGCCTCGTATCTCTAGATGGCCTCGTTAACACTCGGCCATCTATAACTACTCGGCCGGCAATCCCCTATTTCGCGGCCGCTGCAGTAATGTACTATTTCAACAGGACAATGCACCCATTCACGTAGCTGCAACTACAAAACAGTGGTTTTAGGATTTCGGTATACAGGTATTAGAATGGCCGGCCCTTAGTCCTGACTTAAATCCAATGGAGAATGTCTGGGGGATATTAACAAGGAAAGTGTATGATCAGGAAAAGCCAATAATAAAAAATGTTGACGAACTCAAACAAAGATTGAGATCGTCATGGGACGAAATTTCAACTAATACACTTAAAGAGTTGATTGATAGCATGCCTAAAAGATTAATACAAGTTATAAAAAATAAGGGTACTTGGACGAAATATTGAATCAACATGAAGAAAATATAGAGACTGAGTTTATAATTCTTCACAGTACAGTGTATAGATGTTGGACTATTTATCATTTTTACCTTTATTACATAAACAATAAAAAAACAATAACTACATATTGACACTTTTATTTACATAAACTATTTACCTACGTAAACTATATTCAGAAATATCCAACTGGTTTTAAACTAAACTTTTGTATGAGTATGAGTCTATATTTTTTCACGGGTCTGTAAGTATTGATTTTTGTTAAAATCGAAAAAAACGCGCCATTTTCGTTAAGATAAACACGATTATTGATACAATACCAATTTTTACGAGTATGACATTGATGTGACACATAATAAAAGAACAAGAATGTAATTTCGAAAGAACCCGCCTCAATAATCTCCTTGTAGCGATTAGCTATTAATGGAAAACTCCTCCCTGACGAAATTTAAAAGATGAATAATAATAGGACGTAATGAAGGACCTTTTAATTTACACTGGTTCAGCCATTAGGTACATGTAATTATTGAATATCTCAAAAATAGTAAGAGTTAAGACACTAGTTTCTTCGAGAAATCAACTGTATTTGACCTGAATAATCTTCCCTTTGAATAAACTTTGTAGATGTAAGTAGGTTTATGTTTATATATGTAAAACTCTTTATTGTACACACTTAAACATATGAAATAAAACGAGAGAAATACATGTACTTACCTAAAAAGGTGAAGTTATCCTTTTAAGGGATCCATTTACCTTTGAACGATTGACAGAACATCAAAAACAAGAGTATAGGTACATGCAATGAAAAGATGCAATTGTTTTGCTTCATCAAAAAGCTCAACTTGCAAAAAGGTTCTCCTCGTCCAACAAGTAGGGACCGCACATGTTTATAACTGAGTTAAAGTCTTCGGAGTTAATTACATTACTTGAACTGGTGGTTTTTCTCAATTGAATTACTGCTATTATTCCTTGGGCTTGCGAGAAGCGACTCACACTGTAAAAAATGTGTAAAGAATAATGTGCAAGTTAATGTAGTTTATCTTTGAGTAAGAAAGGCATAAATTATGTTGTGTTTAATACTGCCCGTTGCCTGTAACTTCGTCCCCAAAGTATTAGTTAAAATTTTCTCCCTATATGCTATGCAATTTTTCGAGACAAAAGTATACTAAATAATTACCTAATTGAATCACGCTTACTCTGTAGATGAGCTTTGTTTGGGTTCGAAATGCGCCAGTGTAGTTTGGTGGTGGTGATGGTGATAGTTGGGTAAATGGTGGTGGTGATAAATGTGATAATTGTAAATGATTTTTGTGAAGGGTAAAGCTAGCTTGCAATAAAAACTAATTTTTAATGCCCTTGTAACCCAAATACTTATTAATTTCTAGATATGGTATACCTAACACGCTAAACCGATAAAGTAATGACATGAAAGCACCCCTAGGTAATGTTAACTTTATTTGATCATCTCCGTGTAATGATATTTAGTTAGCAGCCCTTCTTTTCATGAGACGTATTAACTACACCCCACAACTCATAAAAACCAACCACAACTGTTGTTTGGAATTCGTTAGGCAATTTGCATGAAGCTTTGCGTATAGGTACCTGGAATAGACAAAAATCTGGATTGAGAGAAAGGCTGCTAATATCTCGGTAATGAGTTCTTTAAATTAAAAAAAGAATAGAAGACGCTGTCCAAGAACATTGAAGTACCTCGGCTTTTATTAAGATGACGGATTATTTTAGTCTGAAATAAATAGAATGACGTTATCTGAGTATGCCTACGTTTTCCAAACTTAAAAAATGTTTCTCAAGAAGGCATTTCTAACACGTACCAAGTCACGGGTTACTGATTATTATCCTTCTATCATCATCATTTTAGCTGAAGGATGTCAACTGCTGTATTGTAGGTCTCCCTCATTGATACCCTATCATTACGGTTGGAAGCGATTAAAAGAAGGAAATCTATGAACCTCAATTGGCATACTGAATATAAACTCTCTTCTGCGTGGAATTCGGTAATAGGAAATCTGGGCGTCGAGATTTGTATCTTCGGATAAATCGCGGATATTGTGAGTGTTGTGTATTGAAGTGATTGTGTACAAGAAAATTAAGTACGGGTACTTTGAAAAACTGGCGCGGCTAAACGAACATGATACCCTAGACTTCAGTCGACTCATAATCATGGCCGCTGCAATGCGGTCGAAACGTCGATCTAATTCGTGATTAAGCCTTGCTTGATAGGTTTTGAGCTGCTTGCATCCACCGTGAACTTGCGGGCTTTACCAAATCGTCCGTCCATCTCGTTGGTGTCTTCTCTGTGCTTGCCAGTCCGTCCTAGTCAGTTATTGCCCCCAAAGGCCAACATCAAAGGCTAGTATTCTATATCCTAAGATAACCGTATATTTTAATAACAAACCAGTATCAAGTAAGCGATGCAAGACGCCGTTCAACGTACTACGCGGTCCCGTCGGAGCAAACGCGGGGACTCCTAAATGAAATAACTTGTCCTATCACCCTGTTACTAAAAGCGTGGGACAAGTGACGAGAGCTGGCAGACACGACGCGTGAGGCACCGCGAACGTACCACATGTTCAAAGCCTGCAAAGTTATGGCAGCGACACTGGACTTAATTGCGGTGCCGGGTTAGAATCTGTTGCGTATATATGCAGTGGCTGTTTTTATTGGGTATAAAATAAATTGCTACTGAAAATACGTTTGTGCATATCAAAATGTCATTGCTTTATTCTTTCCAATCTTGAATAGAACTTGAATAGAATCAAACGCACTTGGAATTTTGATTGACATTTTAATATTGTGTTGCGTGTTTTGGCTTAAAGATTAAGAGAGACATTGAAATTACAATACAATAGAATGACTTTTTTTTATACACTACAAAGAAAAAATACATAAAAACAAATACATGGAAAAAATATATAGGTTAGCTATAGGCGGCCTTATCGCTTTCCTTATTGCTAAAGGTATTTTATTTTACGTACCATTAGGTTTCTCATTTTGGTTATCTGTTTTAGGAGAAAAAATATTTGAGTTTGTACTAGAACTCAGATAATTTAATATTTTTTTTAAAAGTACTGGAGTTTAACTGGAATACACACATTATATTCTTAAAACAGCTGAAATATAATTCCTTGACACATTTAAATTATATTCCGTTGTATCAAAAATGTTTCTAGCTGTAAGGACTACAACCGATAACGCATGCACCGCAGTGTTTTAGAACATACGTATAAATCAAAAATATGTTGAAAATTGGTGTCAGCCCAATCGAGTGTACCGCTGGCGCTTTTGAAAACGCTCACGCAACTGCTCGCTCCTGTAACTTGGACCACAACTAACGTAGTTAAGGAAATGGCCGGTTATATCGCAGTTCGCCGACTGATAGAGAAATGCTTTAAACGTCCGAAGCGACGAATTAATTTTATTAACAACTTCTTTGAACTTCCCCAAGAAATAAGAGTTTCCCTCGAAATGTTTACTCCATTTTGTTTTCGGCCTTTTGAACCTTTTTCGGGTATAATTTAGGATCCGTCTTAAATAGAACACGTTTATTTGATGAAGGGATTCTTAAAAAGATTCAAGGAATTTTGAGACACGAGTTCGTTACTAAACGTTGAGCGTGCTTTTAGAAATTTAATCATATGAATAATACTTTCAAACGAAGTTCATGTTGATTACATGATTCATTATCATCATGATATCAGCCAAAAGACGTTCACTGCTGGGCAAAGGCCTTCTCCGAAGAGTTCCACAACGATAGTAAAATTAGTAATGAAAGGATGCATGTAATTCGATAACGTTGTAGATCTGAAAAAAATATACCTTGTTGAGTTCTCGCCAGATTCTTCTCAACAGTATATTAACGTTAACGTTTATAATATTAGTGAGATAACTATTCATTTACTTAATTACCTTGTCAGATCAATTGTAGTGGAATTCTACCTAGATAATCTTCTATCGTCGTTTCTACGATTCTGCGGAATACCAATTTATTGGATAGTCTCACAGGGCACAATCAACGCCTCGGAACTACTGTGGGGCTCAAGACAGGTATCACCTTCTTAATAATTAAACTAGAATAGATTCTTGTATCATAGCCAACATTACAGATGTCAACCGTCGTTACATCGACTTAGGCTCACAAATAACAGCAACAACCAACGATGTAATTTTTATAGCTTTTACTTCAGTTTCAGATATCCCGCTGTTAGTTGGGTAGGCGATGGTAGGCGGGTGTGTGTAATTGTAAGGTGAGTTTGTCCAACTTCTAGTTGTGAAATTTATTTGAAATTTGAACTAGATTAGATTAATTGTCAATGCAAATACAGCCAGTAAAAAACTGCTTTTAAAAAAAAAAAAACATTTATACAATAATTTTTTAACGAGACGCTGACACTAAATTACTTACGTTTTAACTATCGTGAAATGGGATAGAGTGTCTATGCCAAAGGGTTGTGTAAAGATAAGAACCTGACAAGTTATGTTAGGCTAATACTTAGGACCTACTTTATGATTTTGTACGTGTGAGCGGGTAATAGAACTCACAAGTCCAAATTTTGTTTTAAATGTATTGTTAAACTTTGATGTCCAGTAACCTAAAATGGAAAACAAGATCTCAAAAATTTAATCTGAAATAATTTATCGTGTTCTATGTAAGTAATTCAACAAAGTTTTTAAGGTACTTTTAATATAACTAGTACATCTACTTACAGCAAATATGTATTGTATCGTTCTTGAAGAAAATCCTCCGGTGAAAAGTTTTTGTTCATTTGGACTTGTTCAACCACTGGACGAAATATCCCGAAATAATTTTGTGATATCCTACTTTGTATTATGTTTGTTATTGTGTTACCCGCAGGAAATATTTTTAAAGCTGTTTCGTGCAAATTCTCAAAGTCCTCAAATTTCAAACTCTTGATTATTTTTTCAAGCGCGACACAAAAGTACAAAATATAATTTGACGGTTATCGAATTATGAAATTCACAACAACGGATTACATCTTCAAACTTTGGCATTTCAGCAAACAATAAATAATTTGGACGAATGATAAACAACCATTTAGCTGAGTGCTTCTGAACTTGTGGCAAGTTTGATCTTGAGTTAGTAAATTTACTTGGTCTTTGCTTTTGAATGGGAAAAGATGATATTTTTTGTATTTCATCATCATCATCACCATCACCACCACTACCACCACCACCATCATCATCATCATCGTCATTATCCGGAAGAAGTCCACTGTTCAGTTGAACGAATACCTCGCCCTTATGGGTTTACACAACAAGTTTAAACCGGCAAGAAAAATTCTGCAAGTTGCGAGGCCGTAAAGCGAACAAGTTCGGAGCGGTGAATTGAACGCCGCAATGTAATTCAACTAATAATAATAATAGTAATTGCACTATTTTCCTTGCAGATGTAAACTGACAACTCGCTACTTCCATCCACCAGCATGCAACTATCGCGATGTTGTCAATCCACCTAGTGATTGGTCTGCCAACGGCTCGCCTGCATCATCATTATCATCATCATTCCAGCCTGTGTACATACTACTGCAGGGCACAGACATCGTCTCAGAATGAGAGGCCTTGGGAAATAGTGTCTCGCGGCCACAGTGCGGAAACTTTACACTCACCATTTAATTTATTCTTAGGTGTTTGGAAGTTTCTTCACAAAGTTTTCCTGTACCATAAATGTAATTTCACACGTGAATTCCAAAAAAATCAGAGAGCCCGTGCTTGAAGTCAAGACCCTCTGCTTAAGAGGCCATAGGTCAAATCACTAAGCCACCACGGCTTAATTGCCCCATGATAATATTCTATCACCATTTTTCTTCATCTTACGTACAATGTTCAGTGAAACGCCTGGTACCGGCGTAACCCGGCGTAATCACAGCTCGACGATGGAGCGTAATATTAAAATCGAGTTAAACAGACATTACGCCTTTCCCACGTCGGTTGAATGCGGAAATTACGCCGGCGTCCCTCGTGTAACGAATTAAAAGCGTGCACTACATAAAGCACATTTTATTTGGATTTACTAGACTTAGATTTTTGGTAGACTTGTGTAATGTGTGACTTATTTTACCAACGGACAGGATAAGACTGAAATGAAATGTAAGATAGTGACAGTTTATGATAATAACATAATTATGTAATCATTCTCGTTATTTTCCTGACGAATTTAAAAAAAAAAAAAAAATAGTTTATTAAAAGAAAACCTTAATAACATACACAGAATATCCATTTTCTGTTTCAAGTGGTCAAAAAAAAATTAGTATTTTATTTCATAAATCCATATTATATGTGTTTGACTTATGGCCTTTCAAGCTGAGGAACGTGGGTTCACACTCGGGCTCGCACCTCTGAGTTTTCGAAATTTATGTGCAAAGTTACATTTGAAAATCATGAGATTTGCAGTGAATGATAACATCGTGAGCAAACCTTTGCACACCTGCGAAGAAATTCAATGGTGTGTGAGAAGTTCCCAATCCACTCTAGGCTCGCGCGGGAACTACGGCCCAAGCCCTTTTATTTTTAAAGGCCTTCAGAGGGACGTATATTAGCATGATGATGATGATGTCAAACAACGGTTAATCCACCAGCAAAATTAAACGCAAAGACTCAGTTATAAATCATCACCCATTCTTTCCCTAAATAAAGTGCCCGAATCAATCACCGAACTCGTACTTCGATTGGGGGTCTAAATAAATTTAAATCCCGGTATCCCGACATTATCCGGGAATCCCGGATCGACACGGTTATTCAATTAGAGCCAGTATTTAGTGGCGAGGGTAATGGGAAAAACGATGTTGTTTAAAAATTTATAACCGCCACCTGCCGGCTCTTGGGGAGATTAAGCGGTTGCTGGTTTGGAAACGGTACTAATCGATGAGAGACGTTGATATATCAAGTTTCATCATCATCGTCCCAGCCTATATCGTCCCACTGAAGGGCACAGGCCTCCTCTCGGAATGAGAGGACTTAGGCCGTAGTTCCCACGCGGGCCTAGTGCGGATTGGAAACTTCACATACACCATTAAATTTCTTTTCAGGTGTATGCAGGTTTTCTCACGATGTTTTCCTTCACCGTAAAGCTCATGGTAAATTACAAATGTAATTTCGTACATAATTTTATTGCGAAAAAGTCAGAGGTGCGAGCCCGGACTCAAACCCAAGACCCTCCGCTTGAGAGACCATAGGTCAAACTACTAGGCCACCGTGGCTGTATAACAAGTTGGGTGCAATTTATATTAGTCTTAACTCGCAACTTTGCTCGCGTAATCCATAGTCATACCCTCAGCCGGGTATGTATCATAATACCGAAGTACGGAATACCGAAAGTACCAATAATTACCTGCAATTGCAACACAAAGGTGTTACCTGTACTGATAGCAGTGTATATTCAGAGAGAGAGGAGATTTTGAGGGGTTAACCATTCCCCCTAGAATATTCAAAATATTAAGCCCCCTTCCCTATATTGAAACTTCGCTACGCGAGTGCCTACCGCCAAGTAATAAAACACACTTGATTATACAGACAGTAGCTTACAGCAGCAGTAGTAGTTAGCTTAGTACTTAACTCAATAAGGATTAATAAAAACTAGGTCAAAACTTTCAAAAAGAAGCCCCCGTGCCTACTTCTTTCGCCTCCACTTTCATCAAAGGGAATTTATCAGATGTTTTTGTTATTTCACTCCTCCAGACGCGAGGCTTACAAAAACTGGAGTAAAAACACATCGAGACTGCTTAGCATATCAAAGACTTTCGAGGCACGTAGGCTAAGGGCTACCAACTTTAGAATAAAACTAGGACACGAGGCTTTAGGATTTACATCTTATATCCACGATTACTATAAAAATAGGGGTGATTGTAACAACTACAGTCATTGTTAAAACGACCAAATCGTCATAACGAGAGTTAGGTACCAGACCAAGCCTTACACAGCAAAATTCTATTTTCAAACTTTGAATCGTGCCGTTTCTTTTCCACTTAATGGTAGCGGCATCGATGGGTGGCACTTTTGATGACAGCTGAGAATAGTGTTGTAATATACTGCATTTTAGGATCGTAACAATTTCAATCAAGTGCGAGAAGTATATATTTAAAAAGTTTGACCACAATCACGCCTGATGGAAAGCGAAGATGAGGCCTACGATGGAGCACGCTTGCTTAGTAAATGCTCATTCACCTTAGACTTGAAAACGGCCAGATTATACATAGAGTTCATGAAACACAGTCGCAGGCGGAAATTCCACTCCTTAGCTGTACGGTTGATGAAGGAATTGAAGGAAAAGTGAAAATGCTTTGTGCGGATTTTGGGAATACTGGCAAGACCCAGCCTACTTCTGATCGACTTGCGGAAGAAAAAAGCTGGTGGAATAAGGTCATGCAGTTTGTTCCGAAGCAAATTCACCAAAACGTAGCCAGTAGAATAACGATAGGCAAGCTACTCTTCTGCCATGACGAAGGCTCTGGTCTCTCAAAAATCCGTATCACAGACAACGCCAATGAACCTTTTCACTCGCCGATCCACCGAATGTAAAACAGCTATGAGGCTGACATAGTCACATTAGGTGTACTTAAGCCTCGTTAAAAATATAAAACAGCTAGCTTCCGTCCCAAAGGTGGGAGCAATACTCCATTCAGGATTGGACTTGGGCTCGGTAATGACCAAAGAGCTGCTCTTTTGTAGTGAAGTATCGCCTAACCTTGGATAGGATACCATGCTTTTGCGGAGCGATTTTTGCCAAGGATTAAAGGATTACTGGGTTTTAATAAAAAAAATAAGGAATAGAAATAAAAGGTCATAATCCTTGATTAGGTATTAAAAGAAGAGATTCATTTTTAGGGTTCCGGCGCCAAAATGGCAAGAACGGAACACTCATGGTTTCACCATGTCTGTCTGTTCAGTGTCTTTCTGTCCATCTGCCCATCCGTCCGTCCGCGGCTTAGCTGAGACCATTAGTATATCTATTACACGATTTAATACAGTCAGAAGGACAGAAGGACAGCGTAAATACAGTAACAAGTTCCCATTTGTCATCCTTCGGATACGGAGCCCCAAAAAACGTGTGTCCTAGATAAAGACGATACAATACGATAACATTTCTATTATTATTAGTTCCGACCCCAACACGAGTACCCCACTGACACTCCCCTCGACAAGATGGCAGCCCTACTGAATCCTTTGGCTTAGATTTAGGCACCCCGCCTCACAGGCGTCACGTCAGCGTTCCAATTTAAAAGTTTACGCTAAAGCGAACTATCATAAGGGAGCATATGCGGGCGGGGTATGCGTCTGGAAACTTCTTTAGGTCAGGTCGATTTAAAATCGTTTTAAAATATGTTTTAGTTACTAGGTAGCTTTCACTGCGACTTCTCTGGGATTTACATACAGTTTGGTCTGAAGAAAGGCTCCATCCATCCTAGCCTATATACGTCTCACTGCAAGGCATAGGCATCCTCTCAGAATGAGAGGGCTTGAGCCGTAGTTCCCACGCGGGCCCAGTACGGATTAGGAACTGCACACACACCATTGAATTTCTTCGCAGGTGTAAGCAGGTTTACTCGCGACGTTTTCCTTCACCGTAAAGCCCGGTAAATTTCAAATGTAATTTCGCACATACATTGCAAGTTAATAATAAGTTTTTGTTAAAAATTTCATTTTCGATGTAAAACTTTTCGCTGACTGTACTTTTTGTCGACTGTACTTGCATTGTCATCCAACCTACATAATTATACCAAATTTCAAGTTAATCCGACCACTGGAAATGAGTCAAATCCAACTCCCAAGGTTTGACCCGTACATACATACTTACATACATTGCAAGTTAATAAAAAGCTTATAATTATATAAAATAGACAGACGTACTTCCGAATTTATAATAATACTAGTATGGGTACTAAGTAGACACTGTCTATCAGAATTAATATACTAAACGGGACTTATCACGCAATTAATATTTACCTCGACTTTTCGGCCACGTTGCAGCAGCCGTGGTCACGAGTTAACTGAAGTGTAGAGTGTCAAGTTCGTTTAGCCCGAGTCTTTCGAACTACCCGCACTTGATTACAATTAGAATCAGCACCCGTATCTCGAACTACCCGCACTTGATCAAGATTTTTTAACGGCACCCCATCACACCGACAAACAACACTCACAAAGTCAGACGTTTTCTCCGAACATTCATCCTGACGCAAAATTTGTTTATAACAGGATTTCACGAAGACGAAAGCTTATAGCTTATAGGTTGAAATTTTTGTGTTTTTTAATTTCAACCGCTTCACGCACCATTATTGTAGAGTCTCAGATCAAATAAAAAGTACTTTTTACTAGTATTTGATCTGAGTGTAGAGTAGAAATGACGTTCCGCTGAAAGAATTTTGGGATTGTGCAGTTCAATCCAGTGGTTTGGTCTTGACTCCAATAAATGTTCGACTAAGGCTATGGCTGGCAATGTGGCCGAAACGGCGAGGTAAATATTAATTGCGTGATAAGTCCCGTTTAGTATAGTAGTTATGAGTGAAAATCACGAAAGTTTAAAACAGTATAAGTAGACATTGTCTATCAGCATGAGTAACTCGAACGCAAACACTATCACACATTTGCATAAAAACTCCAGCCCAAGTCACCGACTGTGTCTTCATTGTTCTAGCAGCCGCCCGCTTTATCCTGACCCCTTCCTCACACGCCATGTCAGACGCCAGGGGTTTTATGTACATTGGACGTTCATATTCAAAAAGCAGTGCTAACACAAACGAAGTCTCAGGAGTCAGGAAGATCAACAGAAGGCGGTGTCTCATTAAACTTCGCAATTCTATTCAGTTTCACTGTGAATTTGCATTACTCATAAGTGCATTCTTCTGCATTTTTAAGTATATTGTCAGGATCTTTGTTGTTGTTCAGTTTAAATTAGTTGAAAGAAATGTACAGGGTGTCAAGTAAATAATAGACAAGCTTCTTTTCACCAACACGGCACTTTAGGTTGATCCCTAAAATGCAATTATAGGTTTAATAAAAGTTCCTTGTAAAAACTTTTCTATTTCTTTAGTAATTGACATCTTACTTCACTTAAATGACTGTCTAGACCACAAATTAAGAGTTTTTTTCGTTTTGTTTATTTCTTAATATTCTTTAGTAATGATGCTAACGGATGTGTATTAAAATTTCCATCTCGATAGATATAATAACATTTGATATAACTGACCCGTGATTGATCCCTGTCTCACCTGATGGAAAGTGCAGATGAGCTCAAAAGTGTATCTCACAGCTAAACTTTACAAGATTTTTATATATATTATTTTGGTTTATTTTAAAAAAACAAATGAACTAAAACAATTACTTTGCTCACCCGCGACCTTACAATAGTTACGTTTATGCAAGAAATGTGCGTTCATGCAGTTCCTCCACCTCCACACTGTACGAACACACACAAATCACATAAACCCAACCATCACCACCACCAAGCTACACTGACGCGTTTCGAACTCAACCAGAGCTCATCTTCAGAGTTACCACAACCGTATGCTATGCTACCAAACGTTAAACTTAGTTAAAAAGTTAGTTTAACGTTTGGTAGCATAGCATACGGTTGTGGTAACTCTGAAGATGAGCTCTGGTTGAGTTCGAAACGCGTCAGTGTAGCTTGGTGGTGGTGATGGTTGGGTTTATGTGATTTGTGTGTGTTCGTACAGTGTGGAGGTGGAGGAACTGCATGAACGCACATTTCTTGCATAAACGTAACTATTGTAAGGTCGCGGGTGAGCAAAGTAATTGTTTTAGTTCATTAATATGGACCTCCGCAAAGTAACGCCTGATTCAATAAATTTAAAAAAACAGTCATAGAAAGTTTACTTCACGAGGAAATCGAATTATATCGAATAAATTAATTATGACCAAATGTTAGAGTTATATCAAATAAAGTTATACCTATCATTACACCCTTCAACTAGGGTAAGTAGTAACGAGATTTCAACCCTGAATATTAATCTTATTGCATAAAATTTTAAAGCTTTTGTTCACTATTACACCGTGAACTACGAGTATTTTTCTTATTTTTTCCAAAATCGTTACAACTTGATGTCTCACTTGATGTCGGGGTACGTATCAAAATATATAAAGTTTAAAAGTAATAATGGACTAAATACATAATGGTCATTTGATATAATGCAATTTTCTTGGAAATTCTCAACTTTACAGGTTTTCATAAAATAAACCTAACCTAACCTAAACCAATCTGTAGATTACCTACACGATTAAAAAAGTTCGTGTGATCAATAGTTTCATAGAAATTTTTACCATTGGGTATGTATTTCGTCCCTTATTCGGTTTAAACTTTATATATTTTGATGCATTCCCCTCACCCGGCACTTAGTTATCATTGAGTTGCACGACACACTGCATAGTTTCACCAACTCCCAAGACGAAACCCTTTTATTTATTTGGTTCGCAGTAAGATGGTAATGACGTCACGGAGAGCTCATCACGACCGAATGATAAATGGGGCGAGCAAGTAAAATTGATCACTCATCGGTCTGATTGATATTGATCGAGGTAACCGCGCTGGCACTGCTTGGGTAATTTTGGCAATCGTTTTTAGAGTGCAGTATTTTTTAAACCAAAAAAGACAATGTGTTTGTTGTTTTTAGTTTTCTGTCTATGGCGTACCGTAGCATAGTCAGAGAGAGAGAGATGGAGAGAAATAGAGAGAGAAAAAGAGAGATTTACACATAATATTCGATACAAAGAAATAAAAATACATTTGGAAGGAAATGATACACATAAAAACATGTAATTTTGCTTATTAGTCCCAAATAAGGCGATGTGACCCCGGGCTTGAAGCCACGACCTCTGCTTGAGAAGTCATAGGTCAAATCACTAGGCTACCTTGAATTCTATGCCTTTAGTTATACACCTTTATCTCTACAAAATATTATATTCCCTTGTCTGAAAACTGGTTTTACTTTACCAAATTCTTTTATTTTAACATTCCAAGTTCACACGCTGGTAAAAGAATATAAAAATTCGCTTAAAACTTTCAGAATTTCTTTTTTTCACGCATCGACTGAAGTCGAAACTTCGCGAGAGAAAATCCTTTTGCAATTTAATTTATTGTCAATAGTCCCTTGATACGGATTCTCTTGGTGCAAATTGATAAAGAATCGTTGAATATTTTGAGTTGGAACTTGCCGAGTCTCAGTGTGTGTATCACAATCGTATCGAACGTTAAGACATTAGTCATTTTAACAGTGATTTTAACAGAAAGAGCGGGTAACGTGTCGGGCCAGGCTCATTGTTAGGATTCCGTACTAATATAGGATATACAATATTATATTTGTTGTGCTCCTTTGTGTGTGAACGGAACACGGACAGGCAAGCGCAGTGTGGCACGTCCACCAACCAACGAGTGGACGAGATGGACCAGTGGCGTGCCGTGGGAGAGGCCTATGTCCAGCAGTGGACGAGCATAGGTTGATAATGATGATGATGATGATGACCTCCGCGCGTTCCCGACAAAGGGTCTTGATAAACGGACGGACGGAATAGAACAGAACCCTAAAAAACACGAAACAAAGGCACACGAGTAAATTCCAATCCAAGACCCTACTTCTTGAGTTTAAAGAAAAACTCAAATAAAGAGGGTGAAAAGTTAAAAGACATAGGGGTAGGTTTGACCACTCGGAGTAAAGTCGTTTGCAGTTAGTTGGTCTCGAGTCTAGTGAACCGAGTCTTACTTAACTTTGTTTTATTGCAGTTCGAAGTTAAGTGAAATAAACATGTCGTTTATTGAATTGTTATTTACATTCCTGAAGATGCAGGTAGTATCATTTAGTAGCTCAAAGAATTGCCAGACTCAGACAGAAGGGGCAGTGGTCCTGACATATACGTACGCTCGTAGAATTGACGGCTGATGGGGCTGAAAGGTTCTTAAGTGGCGTCCACGGACCGGAAGACGCAGTGGAGGTAGGCCTCCAATAAGATGGAGCGACGACGAGGTTAAGGTTGCGTTTGGCGAGCCTTGGGAGAGGCCTATGTTTAGTAGTGGACGTCTTTCAGCTGAAATGTTGATGATGATGATGATGATGATGATGATGATGATGATGAATTGAATAAAGAATTTTGACTTTGACTTTGACTTAGATGATGATGATCATTTAGTAGTTAGAGAACTTGACCATGCGGCTTGACGTTCCAGGTGTGTGATGGATACCTAGATAAACAAATATGATGAGATGGACCTTATCCCAGCCTATTATATTATGACCAGACGACCAGATGGCCTAGTGGTTAGAGAACCTGATTACGAAGTTTGAGGTCCTGGGTTCGATTCCCGCGTCGAGGCAGATTTTTGTATGAAAAGTACGAATGTATGCTCTTGGGTCTTGGGTGTTTATAGAATAGAATAGAAAATAAAAGAATACTTTTATTTCAGGCTGCATAGGCCCATATAAAAATACCTTAAAGACTAACATACATATTTACATTATACTGGCTTGACAGTTCCTCTTACATAGAGATAACCTCTATTGTTATTGACGACACTACGTAATTAAATGAAATACACGTTTAAAATGGTTACCAACTATAATAAAAGGGAATAAACAGACAAATAGAACTTAGCACAACCCGTCTGACAGAGCAACTGACTTCTCCGTCTCTGTCAGGCGGGTCTTAGTGGATTTTAAAATAGGAACAAAAATAACGAACTACAAAAAAGAGGTTTTGCCAACCTGTCGCCAACAATTGTATTCTCTGTTTAGAGTATATGCGTATATTAATGTATTTATGTAATTTTTATGTAGTTAGTCTATTTGTGTTGATATGATATGTATTAGTCTTCTGTATTCATGATATATTATATTAGTGTGTACTTGCGTGTATTCTTTGTATGTTTATGTATTGATTATGTTAAGTTTATTGGTTTGGGTTTACTTTTGATTTCGACTCTTTTTACTCTGCATTGTATGCCTACTCTTGTCTCTGGTGTCCTGTCAATCGTTCAAAGGTTAACTGGAAGAGATCCCTTTAAGGGATAAGCTCGCCTTTGTACATCTGTTTCTCTTGTTAACTGTTAATTTTCATGTTTTACGTACAATAAAGAGTTTTACATACATACATACTTAATTAACAACTTAATTACTAGCACGTGTAGTCTGTGACGTTGGCACTTTCGCGGTGTCAGTTAACCGGTCACAAAACCACCGGTAAGCGACACCTTTCGGCCAAAACTCTTCTCTTGTGAAGGTCTTGTGTTAATGTATTTAAGTATGTATATAATCTATATAAGTATGTTTATCCGTTGGGTACTAGCCATAACGCAAGCTTTGCTTAGCTTACTTTGGGACTAAATCAATTGGTGTGCATTCTCCCGTGATATTAAATAATTAATTAATTTACTAACTTGAAATCGAAACTGAACACCTTAAGCTTCGTAGTCAAGTTTTTTTTAAATTTATTTTTACATTTAAGCTATCCGGTCATCATTTAAAATCGTAATTACGAATAACGCAAAATTGAAGGAAGTAAGTATAAATTTAATTGCTACCCATGTGTCTCCACTAAAACATCTATCAACTCTCGGACTGCATTTATAACCAAAACTAGCCATATAAAAGCTTCCTAATTTCGCAATAACCCGCTTTGCACCTCAAACGCCGGCCCTCCCTGCAGATTAAAACTAACTCCAGCAAAGGCCTGTTTACCAAGTTAGCGCTTCAATATTTTGTGCAAAAATTCGCCACGATAAAATCCCTTGTTGCTGGCCGTTATAAAAACGGTAATAAATTACCGTTGTTTACCGTTATTTACTGTGTCGGTAATATCATCGAAGAATTAACCTTTTATTGTAGACCCGGTCTTCGCGGGAACGGTAAATTTGGGATTAATCTGTGAGCTTGCAAAAAAATGTTGTAAGGATGGTGAATTTATTGGGTAGGTCGATATATCCTTGGAAGGTAGTTTAACTACCTCATCATCATCATCATTTCAGCCGTAGGCCTAAAATCTTGCTAGATTCCTCCTCCCTCATTGATACCCAATCATTACAGTTGGAAGCGGCTTCCATTCATCTTGAACCTGCGGTCTTTACCAAATCGTTCCACCGTTGGGGGACGTCCCACGCTGCACTTGCTTCTCTAGTTTTGATTTCCCTAGTCCTACCTGGTATAAATTGTGGTTTTTTTAGTTCCATTAACTTCGACAGAGACGTGGTAGACTAGTAGTTTGGCCTATGGCCTCAAGCAGAGGGCCGTGGGTGTGAATACGAGCTCTCACCTCTGAGTTTTACGGAATTTAGGTGCGTTATTTGAAAATTAACCACGAGCTTCGCGATGAAGGGAAACATCGTGAGCAAAATTGCTTACACCTCCAAAAAAAATTCAATGGTGTGTGTGAAATTACCAATCCGCACTGGGCTGTGGAACAAGCGCGATGACTCAAAGTTAAATTGAACATTGAAACAATACTTTAAGGTGATAAAATTTAATTGAAAAGCTTATTATCAACGTAAACGTAGCTATTTTGCACGATTTAATCTCATTACTTCGCGGAGGAGCACAATAAGTATTCAATTTATTTTATCATGAAACTCCGCAAACTAATGCCTGAATCTTTACAGTCAATGCCTTAAATTTAACCAAACGTGTTAAATAGGTACTTCTAAAACCATTGAAGACTCATATCCTATATCAGAGGCGTTGAAACACTATCCCTTGTAATTGTACGCGACTGTTAACATAGCTGACATTCCACATTCCCCTCGACGTATGTCAGGAATACACCTAACTAAATTACATACATTTGTATGACAATTTCACGTATGAGAAATGTTGGATGGGTGAATAAAAAATGGGCTGTCAACTGCTTTTTTGGGTCACGGCACGGCGATGCTTCTCTTTAGATGTTACCTGTAAATTTTGTTTCTATTTCGACGCTTTTACGGGAGGGAGACCGTATGGGAACACTTTGCTTTGTACAATAACTCCTACTAATATGTATTTGTAGATGCCAAAGTTTGTAAGTGCGTGTGTTTAGATGAAATTTGATACGTGGATACGACTAGTAGGTAGGTGTACATCTGAATAGAATAAAATATAATAGAATCGTTTTTTGCAAGTTATATTACAGTTATAGACCATACCATGCTTAAGAGACTTTTGAAAAATAGGTATTTTAATTAAAAGCCGTTGTCTCGCTCTAAACTCTCCGCATAGGTACAGCAAAAAGGGACAACTGCAGCTCAGACCGTTAATAAGTACATAAAATTGATCAAAACAGCATTTCGTAGTCCCCTGGGGGGTTACTACGAAATTCGAAGTTCGAAGTTCGGGTCGTGCGGTCCCTCTCACTCTCGTAATAAATACCATTAGCGTGAGCGGAACGGCATGAAACGAAGTTCGAATTTTACGCTTCGTAGTATATGGCCTGTTTTCTCCTCAAAAACTTGACGAATAATATTATTTTTCAAAAATAATTAGAGGAAGGCTGTAGTTATGCCCCTATGTTTTTATTTTGTTGTTAATATAAAAATAAAAAATAAATAAATATTAGGGGACAATATTACACAAATCGAACTAGTCCCAAACTAAGCAAAGCTTGTACTATGGGTACTAGACGACGATAAACATACTTATATAGATAAATAAATACTTAAATACATAGAAAACATCCATAACTCAGGAACAAATATTCGTGCTCATCACACAAATAAATGCCCTTACCGGGATTCGAACCCAGGACCTCTTGCTTCGTAGGCAGGGTCACTACCAACTAGGCTAAGGCGGTCGTTATATTATAAGCAATTTCAACCTTAAGGTTGGTGTTTACACTACGAGCATATAACCCACAGAAATAATAATAAAGAGGATAGAAATGCCTTAGTTCCTATTTTGTTCCGGGACCAGTGGCGCTAGTTTGTCCCCTCTACTTACTATTAATGCACACACGCAAAAGACCAGAACCGTACTACGCAATCACGCACACAATTACTAATATTTTGCTTACAAACAATTATGAACCTAACCACTTAGAGACAGCGTTGAATAACACTCACCGTAAGTCATACCCACACTTACTACACGGCGTTCTTCATTGGCCTCGTCGGCAGTATGGTTGTAGTGTACAAAAGCAATTTATTTCACATTTACGCTAGGCCTCGATTCATCGACAATTTTATCGACTGTTACAATTTGCAGTAAACTTTGCAGGAAATTATTGGTTAAATGATCAAATTTAAAATTAATTCGTGGGGATGGACATTAGTATAAATAATTTGTAGCTAATTAAGTGAATTTGACCTAGGTATGTGAATGTGAAATGTATAATGTTTGGCTGCATGTGTCTGTCATACCAACGTCATAAATAAGTCACCACATTTGTAGTACCTTGTCACTTTCAATCGTTACATAATTTCGTATGGCTTTTCAAACATGACGTTAAAGCGACAAGGTACAAAAGTGATCACTTATTTATAACGTTGGTTGACCCTACCACCGACTCTGTGTAAGTGAGAGATGTGAGTTTAAACATGAAACTATCGTGAGACTCACTCATAGTGAAAATAAACGGATCACTCACGTCTTAAAACGAGTTAAACTCGACATGTTTCGGGCTAATCCGAGCCCTTCTTCTCGGAGTCGCACGTCACGGCGGCTCCCAAACGCGCACTGCGCGCTACTGCCCTGGTCGTGCGGCTACTCAACGCAACTGACAGCGACACACAACTACCACCGTTTTCATCATCACTTTTATTGTCATTGTCAAATGTAGGATAGGGGGGTAAATGTAGGGTTGTCAAAGTGATGTTGTTAGTGTTGTGTGCTACCCTACATTTGACGATGACAATAAAAGTGATGATGAAAATGTATACTAAGTACCAATTAACTGTAGGGTGTATTCGTTTTGTCATACATATTTGAAATATGTTTTTAAATAATACGCTGTTTAATACTGAATTATCATTTTTAATATAAAGTCAAAGTCAAAATTCTTTATTCTTTATACAATTTAGGAATTTTGTAGTTTCGGTGAGAGTTCCGGGATTAAATAAACAAAAGAAACAATCAGTGTTTTTTTTTACAATGGAATTTTAACTTTATTATTTGTACACTATTATACTAATTACACCACCTTTATACCATGTTTAGGATGATTGTAAACTAGGATATCGATAAAAAGTCTACGCAAGTCAACGGGCATCACTAGCTCGGGACTAGTCGACACATGTCTTGTGTTCGTACCATGAACATTTGTGCGAGGCAGAAGGTTTATCAAAAATTATATTACATTGCTGCGTATACTTCAAAGCAATCTGCGTTTTTAAGGATATGAGCAGCAATGGTACCTGAAGTTTCGTGTTAATAACGTGTAAACCAATATTTCATAATGAAATATTTTCTCAAGTTGTATTTTATTACATTAAATTAATACATACCAATGAAATGTAATCCCCTTATTAGTGTAATTACACAGTGTGGACGAGTTTCCGCAATTGCTAATGCTGCAAAACACCATTTTAAACCACTTGTTATCATACCCACGTTTCAAATAGCACTGAGCCACAAGTCGCGCGCTTGTGACCTTCGAGTCACAAGCGCGGCGCCAAGGTCACGCGTCTAAGGCACTTCTATCCTCTTTATTATTATTTCTGTGATATAACCCCTAGAGACGTAGTGAAAGGCGACACTAATCTGTCGACTAGTCAGTGATTTATCAATGATGTATTTCCCAACTCCTTGGTTTACCGTCAGTTTCAACCATAAAGTATGACCGATGAGACAGCTGACATTTACGACGTAAAACAGCTTCAATATACGGCATCATGTCTTGTTGTGCAGTTAAATGGTGCGGAAACAACAGTAAAAAATGTAATGAAACAAAAAACAATGTTACTTTTCATCGGTAAGTCCATTTGTTTATTTTATCAAAATATTTACGAAAATTTGATTAGTTGCAACGCGGGTCAAGTTGGATTGGACTGGTCCGTCCCCCATCTTTTTCTTTCTCACTGCAATCGTGTATATCTATCTCTTATTATCGTAATTAGTCTCGTGTCGCCAATGACTAGTGTGGTGCGATGCATTTATTTTGTATTGTCGATAATTATCCACTAAATGATTATTGTATCTATTGATATCGGATTTTTTTTCGTGGATGCTATTTATTACTATTAGACTTCGTGATATTAATTATAATTCTTATTTTCGTGTACGGTCGAACAAATTGAATCATGACACAGGATAGAACCTTTTAATAATCAATTTCACTATGATTTCCATGACAAAAGTATGAGATGTCAACATAACATTAGTAGCACAAAGGTCCACCCTGGGTCATGATTCAATTTGTTCGACTGTACCTGTATTGGATAGGTATAACGTAATTTTATTTGAACTATACCTATTATGATAATATTTTAGTACTTACTTAAGTTCAATAAACCATTAAAAGTACTTTTCAACTTGTTTAGTTTAAGCTTAAAATAAATTCAAAGTTGGCATTTAAATTTTACCAGAGTGTACTGCTTGAAAAACCTTTTTGCACAACCTTTTATCGATATCGATAGAAAGCATAGTCATTACGATGCACGCCCTAGCGATCGGGTTCGGAATACTTCGGAACACTTCGAACCGATCGCAACTCCCCCCGCACCTCAGCTAGTTGACAGAATCGTTTCCTTTTAAATTCGCAGGCATTACGTCTCCAGGGGTTATATGCTCGTAGTGTTTACACAACTATTCCTATATTCCTGCTTTTGGCTTTACATTTAGGCAGGGTTCTATGTGTAATGCGTCAAATTACATAATTTTACAGGTTACAGGCTTTTTATTAACTTGCAATGTATCTTTGTACCTATGCATGTACGTGTCAAATCTTGGAAGTCGAATTTGACCCACTTCTAGTTGTCGGGTTCACTTGAAATTTGGTAAGTACAGTCAACCATAAGAGCAGTCAGCGAAAAAGCTTGCATTAAAAATGAAATTTTTAATAAAACTTATTTATAGTGAAAATAAACGGATCACTCACGTCTTAAAACGAGTTTAACTCGACATGTTTCGGGCTAATCCGTAGCACTTCCTCTCGGAGTCGCACGTCACGGCGGCTGCCAAACGTGCACTGCGTGCTAACGCCCTGGTCGCGCGGCTACTCGACGCAACTGACAGCGACACACAACTACCCCCGTTTTCATCATCACTTTTATTGTCATTGTCAAATGTAGGGTAGCACACAACACTAACCACATCACTTTGTAAAGGTTCGCTCACACCCACCGTTGACGCAGTACGAACATTCAACACTGTTTTCCAACTCGGGGGTACTGACCAACCACTATCCCGGTTAAAATTTGGATGACGACCAATCTCGATGGCTTCACGCACCTTCCGCGGAATGAAAAACTTTTCGCTCCCAAGTACTGAAGCCTTATCAAACCGGATGTAGTGTAGTTTTAAGACGTGAGTGATCCGTTTATTTTCACTATGAGTGAGTCTCACGGTAGTTTCATGTTTAAAACTTATTTAATTGAAATTTCTAGTGAAAAGCTTTGCAGCATTTTACATTTGGGCTTGCTCAATAATCAGCTGGTAGCGATTTAATTATTCAACCCTGGATTATGCGGTCCAAAGTAGGTCTTAAACAGTTAAATTAGCTATCTGTTGACAGTGTCCAGAATCTAAAATGGCCTATCTAACCCACATTGTTTTACAAAAATATACTTTTGAAATAACTCATCCTTTAACAATATCCCAAAGTTAGGCACAAGGCTTTTGTCAAAGGAAATTTTCCCGTTTTGGACAAAATATAAATTGGCCCTCGTAATGACGAAATGCGACCTAACACCCAAAAGGTTCTTTGTTAAAAAATTGGTTATTATAAAATGAGGCTTATGCTGATTTTGATAGAGTGTATGTTGGCTTAAAAACTCAAGTGGGCTTAAAACCTTTCCGCTTTAGGTCCGTGGACCGCTGATTGTCGCGAGGTTTTGCACTCGGCTGGAATATGCTATGAGCGCTTCTCAAAGTCAAAGTGAAGTTCAAAGTCGACAGTATTATTTCATTAATACTTATTGCAAAACAATCGGAATCGTCAGACCTTTGATTATTATTTATCTACATCCATATCGTAACTAAGAATAATTAATTTAAAAAAAGTAGTGAACTGAAATTAGTTGTATATAATTGACCTAAGGTAAACGTACCAATGCTCGACACGTCAACGCCCGGTAGATGACACCCCTCTGTCACCTCTTTTACTATGACATAAGATTGAAGGTGCCATGTATTAGGTCAGTGTCGAGCACAAGGACATTTTAACTTACCAGTACAACAAAAAAAATTGGTAATTTTTTCAAGTGGTCATTGGTTTTAACTATCGTCTCTCAAGCAGAGGGTCGTGGTTCGCATCTGGGCTCGCCACCTATGAGTTTTTACAGTGAAGGAAAATGTTGTGAAGAAACCTTTATACACCTGCGAAGAAATTCAATGGTGTGTGTAAAGTTTCCCATCCACACTCGGCTCACATGGTAACTACAACCCAAGTCAAAATAAATAATAAGGGCTTGGACTGTTAGTTCACATGGCGTCCGCCTGTTCTCTGACTGAAGTGGGACGTGTATAGGCTGTGACGATAATAATTACATTGATTGAAAGCACTAGCAATATTACTAAGGTAGGTTGTACCTAAATATTGAATGGAGATAAATCTAAACGCGCGTCCTTATTGTCGCCGAGCGCGGCCTACCGACGCGCGGGGAATACTAGAGATGCTTTCGTCGGCACACAGACACAGCAGGTCAAGTCATATTTCATTCTAAATACAAACTGAAACATGGATGCATAGAAAAAACCCCAGAAAAAAGACCAGCGCTGGGAATCGAACCCAAGTCCTAATGAATAAATAAATAAATAAGGCTTATCCCAATCTCAGCCAAAACCCTTTGCAAACCAGTGATTTTTGGCGTTCCTGAATAGCAGTTCATCCCTTATCCTCTCGCAAACGATTGATTACCGCTCGCTAACCGTGTTGGGCCGTTCCTAAAATTAGCCCCAGTGTGTGTTGCGTGCCGTGTCATGACAAAACACTGTATCTAAAAAACACCTATTTTTCAGAAATCGCAAAAAACTTTTGCTTTCTTTAATTGGCTACAGAATAGTGAATATTGATCTGATTGCGATAAAATTTGGAGAAATCACGGATAATGTGCTACTAGTAGTGTACAAAGAAAAATAACATTATTTTTTTTACTTTTCACATGAATTTTCAAGCAAAAACGTGTTATGTCGTAATGTGCTTTATCAATTATATATGAGAGTTGCTATAACAAAACACTGTAACGTGATACTTAATGACATTATACTCATATGAAAATGCTACTTTAAATTTAATTTAGTAATATATTGCTAACATCACAATTCAAAACTAACATTCTCATTTTAATATATTTCTTAGTCTTTAGAAAGGATTGATTACCTTGAAGAAGTCCCGACTTACAATAAACAAGGACTTGGACTAATTTCTCGTGTGATTGTTGGGACAAAACACTGTGACTCTTGATACTATAGTAAGAAAATGTGAGCTTGTTTTGGCAAAACACGGTATCTGGGGATAATACAGTGTTTAGTCTAATCAAGACCCTACATTTTAAGAGTTACAGTGTAAATTGCAATGACGTTTTACAATGTTTTTGATAGAAAATCAGTTACTCTAAGCATGCATATATATATAGATTAGGGTCCAAATAGTTAATTTAACAGTGTTAGCACAAAACACTGTACCTCGAGTTACAGTGTTTTGTCATGACACGGCAGCAGTGAGGACTTATGGCACTGAGACGTGGCCGTTAACGATGGGCCTCATAAGAAAGGTCAAAGTCACTCTGAAGGCGATGGAGAGGGCTATGCTCGGAGTTTATCTGCGGAACCGCATTAGAAATTAAATCCGCGCCAGAACAGTCACCGACATAGCTTGAAGAATCGCCAGACTCAAGTGGCAATGGTCTTTCGGCTGAAATAATGATGGTGATGAAATTAAAGTTGATCAGACTATCTTATTATTTTAGGCAAATGATTGTACACTCTAGGCATCATTCCATAAACACTTTCCGAAGTAAGGCTGTTTTAAAGTGCTCTGCTTTAATTTTATCTTGTTGGCGAATGCTTTTAAATGTAATAATTTGGGCCATATTACCTTTAGCGGCTTAATTATCTTTTTTTTATTATTGTTTTGGATGCATCCACAAAGATGGGCGCACACAGCCACGTGGTGGGTGCCGCGCGATGGGCACCGACGGCAAGGCAGGCCGAGGCGGAGATGGCGAGACGACCTGGACGTGGAACTGAGGGAGTGGCCAAATATAGCGCTGGATAGGGAGATGTGGAAGTCAGTGTGGAAGGACTTTGCCCAGCAGTGGGACACAATTATAGGCTAATCATAAAATAAAAAAAAATAAAATTATTAATTATTTTAAATAATCTATATTTAATATATAAAGCTGAAGAGTTTGTTTGTTTGTTTATTTGTTTGTTTGTTTGAACGCGCTAATCTCAGAAACTACTGCTCCAATTTGAAAAATTCTTTCAGTGTTAGATAGCCCATTTATGGAGGAAGGCTATAGGCTATATATCATCACGCTAACTCCAATAGGAGCGGAGCGGAAGAATGTTTCAAAATCGGGGGTTTTTCAAGTAAAACATCTATAGGCGCTAATCTCAGGAACTACTGCTCGGATTTGAAAAATTCTTTCAGTGTTGGATAGTCCATTTATCGAGGAAGGCTATAGGCTATATATCATCACGCTAACTCCAATAGGAGCGGAGCGGAGCGGAAAAATGTTTCAAAATCGGGGGTTTTTCAAGTAAAACTTCTATAGGCGCTAATCTCAGGAACTACTACTCCGATTTGAGAAATTCTTTCAGTGTTAACACCAGGGGTTTAGGGGAGGGTGCGGGGGAGGGTGGGGGGTGCGGGGGAAGGGGCGTGGGGTTATTAAAGGGGGGATGAAAATTTCATTGATTTTGTCGTAGGATGCACCGTTTTCAAGATATTTGACAAAAAAAAGCTTGAAGTAAAACTTGAAGTAAAACTTCTATAGGGCACGCTTGACTTGGGATGGGACGAACGCGGGTGTGCGGGGGTGCTGTGTGGGAGGGCGTGCAGGGGGTGCGGAGGGGTGCGAGGGGGGTTCGGGGTTGCTGTGCGAGGGGAGTGCGGGAGGTAGCGGGTTGGAGGGTGCGGGGGGGTTACGGGGGGGGGGTAATTTTTTTACTATCGAGGAACTAAGGAGAGCCATAATTGATGAAAAAGCAAACTGAATAAAAAAAATAAGCTGCCCAAATTACTAATTCCACGCGGACGGAGTCGCGGGCAAAAGCTAGTAAATAAATAAAAATAGAGTATTTGGTTGTTCTGTAGGTCTGTGTCCTATGTAGCGCCTTCCGCCGGTACAAGACAAACAGTCGTATACACACAGGGTTATTTCGCGCCGCCATGTCGGAGGAAATAAACGTCTTCAAGGAAGGATGGAGCGTTCGATGCCAGTCCTCGTTTTCGATTAGCTCTTAGGTAAATATTTACTCGCATACGTCTGATATTGAGTGCGCTTTAAAATATCACGTAAGTTTTTTTTTTATATTTTACAATAGGGATGTTGACGCCATTATAAAATACACACCAAACTAACACGACACCAGTAAAAAAACGCTTTTTCTTAGCCATGAAAACCACATTAATTTTCGATTAACTGCAAAATTAGATTTTTTTGCTTTAACACAACTAAATTGTTATTTGATTGATTTGGCGAACAAGTGACGTCATAATTTGTTATTGCCATTCAAACTATAGAGTTTGATGAAGAATTGTGTTTTGACAGCTCATAAAAAGTACGTCAGTTGATTGGTGGTGTCAACATACCTATTTACACTTACATAATTATTAATTTAGCTTTGGCCTACAGCTTTGTACGCATTAGAAATACCTAAACAAGAATGACTCGCACACACCTGAAAAAAACAATGGTAAATAAATAAATAAATAAATAAATAGCTAGGGACAATTCACACCAATTGACCTAGTCCCAAAGTAAGCTAGGCAAGCTTGTGTTATGGGTACTAGGCAACGGATAAACATACTTATTTAGATAGATACATGATAAATACTTAAATACATATTAAACACCCAAGACCCGAGAACAAACATTCGTATTTTTCATACAAATATCTGCCCCGACACGGGAATCGAACCCGGGACCTCAAGCTTTATAGTCAGGTTCTCTAACCACTAGGCCATCTGGTCGTCTCGATGGTGATGGTATGCGTTAAGTTCCCAATCCGGACTGAACCCGAGGGTAAAAAACGGCCAAAGCCATCTTATTTTTATTTTTATTTTTACACGCTTTATATTAGCTTCACCTGTATGTTTGTATGTATGTTTGTTTGTAACCTACTCCTTAGGGCGCGATTTTGACCCACTTCCCGGTTTCTGATAGAGCTGAAATTTTGCGCATATGTGTAAATTGGATGACAATGCAATATTATTGTAACATGGAGCTGATCTGATGATGGAGCTGGATGGTGGCCATAGGAACTATGTAATAAAACAACACAATCCCGTCGAGTTTGGGCTCGTTTGATTCGTCTTGACGAGCACTTTGATCCCAGATGGTAACCAGGGTCTGATGATGGAGCTGGAAGATGGCCAAAGACACTCCACAATAAAACGACACAACCCCATCGACTTTGGGCTCGTTTGATTCGTCTTGACGAGCACTTTGATCCCATATGGTAATCAGGGTCTGATGATGAAGCTGGAAGATGGCCAAAGGCACTCCACAATAAAACGACACAACCCCATCGATTTTGGACTCGTTTGATTCGTCTTGACGAGCACTTTGATCCCATATGGTAACCAGGGTCTTATGATGGAGCTGGAAGATGGCCAAAGGCACTCCACAATAAAACGAAACAACCCCATCGAGTTTGGGCTCGTTTGATTCGTTTTGACGAGTACTTTGGTCCTAGATGGTAACAAGAGTCTGATGATGGAGTTGGAAGGGGGGTAGGTGGCGGGTTGGGGGGGGAATGGGGTATGGGGTAAGGGGGTCGGGGTTTAGAGGGTTGGGTGTTAGGGTGTGGCGGTTGGGGTTAGGGGATGGGGGGGGGTTTACGGGAAATAGGGTGGGGGTGTTGGGGGGTTCGGGGGTAAGTGATTTTGGGGGGTTGTGGGAAATGGGGAGGGGGTAAGAGGCCTAGATGGTAACAAGGGTTTGATGATGGAACTGGAAGGGGGGTCGGTAGGTGGCGGGGTGTGGGAGGGGTGGGGTGGGGGGGGGCAGGTGACGGGTGGGGGGAGTGGGGGTGGGGGGAGGGGGTTTCCGGGGGTATGGGGGTTCGGTGTTAGGGGGGTTGGGTTTAGGTGGTTCGGGGGTTTGTAAAATGAGGAGGGGGTAAGAGGGGTTTGGGGGATTGGGTTTGGGGAAATGGGGTGGGGGATGTTGGGGGTTGGGTTTAGGGGGTTTGGGGGTTGTAGGTGAGGGGGTAAAGTTAGAAAGAAAAAAATGCAACTAAAAAATAGAAAATAAATAATAGTTTAAAAAAACTAAAAAACACGCTTTAAAAAATAAAAAATAAATTTTAATAAATTTCAATTCACTATTCTTATAGTGCAGTAAAAAATCTTAATAAGCAATTATTATATTTTTCGTACTAAATACAAACTGAAATATAGATGCACAGAAAAAACCCCAGAAAAAAGACCAATGCTGGGAATCGAACCCAGGTCCTCAGCATTCCGTGCCGCGTGCCATACCCCTACACCACCACTGGTCTAGAGATTAGACACGAATCTTTCCTATACATCATACATTTCAATCTGCTAAATCATCACCTTATGCAGTGACAAGCGCACATCTATGTTACACCCTCATCGAGAGATTTTAACACTCCTTCGGAACTAACCGCTCACCTGGACAAGAGATGGCGCTACTGTGCAACTTTAAACAAGTTAGCTATGAAGTATCTTTTTTTTTTTTTTGTACTTATTTTTTCAACTTCATTTTTTTATTACTTTTACGGTCATCCCGTGAAATCATATATTTCGTACTAAATACAAACTGAAATATAGATGCACAGAAAAAACCCCAGAAAAAAGACCAATGCTGGGAATCGAACCCAGGTCCTCAGCATTCCGTGCCGCGTGCCATACCCCTACACCACCACTGGTCTAGAGATTAGACACGAATCTTTCCTATACATCATACATTTCAATCTGCTAAATCATCACCTTATGCAGTGACAAGCGCACATCTATGTTACACCCTCATCGAGAGATTTTAACACTCCTTCGGAACTAACCGCTCACCTGGAAAATATATGATTTCACGGGATGACCGTAAAAGTAATAAAAAAATGAAGTTGAAAAAATAAGTACAAAAAAAAAAAGATACTTCATAGCTAACTTGTTTAATTATTATATTGTTATATCCAGATCAAAATTTGTAAACAATTCTAAATATTGATAAAATAAATAATAATAGTTTAAAATATTTTATTGTAAAAAAAGCGTGGGGTGCTTTTTAAGATGTTATCAAAATGACAATCCACCATGCACCCCACGCTTTTTTTACAATAAAATATTTTAAACTATTATTATTTATTTTATCAATATTTAGAATTGTTTACTAATTTCGACCTGGATATAACAATATAATAATTGCTTATTAAGATTTTTTACTGCACTATAAGAATAGTGAATTGAAATCTATTAAAATTTATTTTTTATTTTTTAAAGCGTGTTTTTTAGTTTTTTTTATTAGTTTTAGCCTGTGTACGTGTTATTGTTGCTATAAATGTTTTTCTAAATAAATTTTTATAAATAAATGTTTTTCTTTCTTTCTTCTTTCTTTCTTATTATGAGAAGAGGCCTGTGCCCTCAAGCGCAGTTCTACGAGCGATGTGCCCTGCCAGTGCATAGAGAAAAAGAAACGCAGGCTCTTATTGTCAGTAAGTGTTAAGATCCTTTGTCTCTAGAACGCATAGAGCTATCCAGTTGAAGTTATTGTAAAAAAGCCCTGATTGGCTGACTCATCAATCATTCATCATCATCATTTCAGCTGAAAGACGTCCACTGCTGAACATAGGTCTCCCCCAAGGCTCGCCAAACAGATCGATCCCGTGCCATCCGCATCCAACGCAATTCCGCAACCTTAACCAGGTCGTTGCTCCATCTTGTGCGTCTTCCGATCCATGGACGACACTCGAGAACCTTTTTGTCCCATCGGCCATCAGTTCTAAGCGATGTGCCCTGCCTACTGCCACTTGAGTCTGGCGATTCTTCGAGCTATGTCGGTTACTTTAGTTCTTGCACGGACTTCATCATTTCTAATGCGATCCCGCAGAGAAACTCCCGAGCATAGCCCTCTGAGTGTATTTGAGCATCCTTATGAGGGCCATCGTTAGCGGCCACGTCTCAGTGCCATAATTCATCACTAGAGAGCGGATTTGTAGTAACGATCTCAATATTTATATGGATATGACTGGTATAATAATTTATTATTTTTTCTACACACAAAAATAATGTAACTTATCGGAACAAAAGAGTAAAACCTTTTTGGAAGCTTTTGTAAATATTGGGCAAAAATTAAGATGGTAATAAATAAAAATATCGTTTGTTAATTTTTGAAATAGTTTATTTTTTTAAGTTCTTCTTCCTGAATATTTCATCTGCACAATGCACGGTAAAAAGCTTACAAAAAGGTTTTTACTTGTTTGTTCCGATAAGTTACATTATTTTTGTGTGTAGAAAAAGTAATAAATTATACCAGTCATATCCATATAAATATTGAGATCGCTACATCAAATTCGCTCTCTAGTCATCACTGGCAATATTCACACAATAACCATTATCGATTTTAGAATCTATTAATTTTCCCCTCAATCGGCGTCAAACTTACCGGAATAAATAAGAGTTAGAGACGTAAGAAGGTAACTGCCGGTACGCGGTTTGCATTCGCCGTACATCAAGCTCTCGGCCATCGTAGTAAGTGTTTATTCAAATGCGATGGCCGTCGAGAGGCGCAAATTGACCGCATTTTAAGCGCCCGGCGTGCCACAGTGTACAGGTTTTGGTTTGAAAATCATTCATGGAAAAGAAGAAAAAAATCGTAAAATAATGATTGTGCGTAGTATGCTCTATTTGAAGTGTTTTTTTTTACGAATTAATTTTGAGGTTTGTTATTCAAAATCACGAGCGTTCTTCATTTTCATGAAGAAAAAAGTGTCCTTTTGAGTCATGTTGTTGTTGTTGGTTTGCCACAAAAACAGACATATTTTTTTTTAATTAATATTTTATTATTGTTTGATTAGAAAGAAAAATAATCATAGCATTTATTGTAAGATAATAAATCTAAAATTAAAATGGGCGTTGGTTTATTTATGACTTATTTTAAGACGCACACTGAATATCGATTTGCCCTTAATTTTGCTATTTAATGAAACGAAATACCTATAGTAAGGATATTTCTCATTTTTCTTTCCTACGTTATATGCCAGTAATGCTGACGCAGGAATTTTGTTACATGGATCATTACTCACCGTTACGACATAATCTTAAAAGGCATCTATTCATAAAATGTTTTATGTGGAATTGGTTCGGTATGATCTGCGTGACTACACACCTGTCGCACTGGTGTAGATAAACTACACATGCGTTATTGGCGAGCAAGGCATTTTTTTTAGTTCAGTAATGTGATAACCGAAAAGTAAAACAATAATATTCTTTACAAACTATCAAAATAAACATGAAACTACCGTGAGACTCACTCATAGTGTAAATAAACGGATCACTCACGTCTTAAAACGAGTTTAACTGCACATGTTTCGGGCTAATCCGTAGCCCTTCTTCCCGGAGTCACACGTCACGGCGGCTGCCAAACGCGCAAAAGCGCAAGTTGCAAGTTGGCACCATGCTTAGTAGAATAGCGTACGGTTGTGGTGCCAACTCTGAAGATGAGCTCTGGTTTAGTTCGAAACGCGTCAGTGTAGTTTGGTGGTGGTGATGGTTGGGTTTGTGTAATGTGTGTGTGTTCGTACAGTATGGAGGTGGAGGAACTGCATGAACACGCATTTCTTACATAAAAGTAACTATTGTAAGGTCGCCGGTGAGCAAAGTAATTGTTTCAGTTCAGTATACTAGGGGCGTTCAATAAAAAGTGAGAATGAGTATGTTATAAACAACTTTTACTAAATGTCATTTTATTTTTCGACATAGTCACCTTTTAGCATAATACACTAAGTATATCTTTTTTCTAAACTTAAAATTCCATTTTTAAAAAAGGTCTCATCTTGAGTACTTAAAAAATCTTGTACTGCAGCGACTACCGCGTCGTCGTCTTCAAATTTCTGGCCTCTCAGGTATTGTTTCAATCTCGGAAATAGGTAAAAATCACTGGGAGCGAGATCTGGTGAATACAGAGGATGCTTAAGGATATTCAACCTAGCATCACGAATTGCAGCCATTGCAACGGCGGACTTGTGTGCCGGGGCATTGTCCTGGTGGAACAGCACAACTTTCGAGAGTTTACCTCGCCGTTTTTCGCGGATCTCATTGCGCAATGTTCCTATTTGTTTGGCGTATAATGTGCCCGTAATAGTGGCTCCATGCTCGAGATACTCAATCATTAATACCCCTTTACCATCCCAAAAAACAGAGCCCATGACCTTACCGGCAGATGGGCTCACCTTGAATTTCTTCGGAGTTGGAGATGATGGCCTTTTCCATGTCATAGACTGCAGTTTCGTTTCTGGGTCGTAATGATGGAGCCATGTTTCGTCCATTGTTATAAATCGCGCCAAAAAAAGTTCCCGGTCTTGCTGCATCAGGTTCAAAGCTTCTGGACAAATCTCTAGTCTAGTTTGTTTTTGCGTGTCAGTAAGCATTCTTGGTACCCAACGCGCAGATACCTTTTTCATACCCAAGCGTTCATGTAAAATATTATGCACGCTCCCCGTTGAAATCTTTACATTTTCAGCAATAAAACGAACCGTGACACGACGATCCGCCAAAACTGAGTTTTCGACTTTTTTCACAATTTCTTCAGTTACTGCTGTAGTAGGGCGTCCGGAGCGGGGGTTGTCCATTGTCGATGTTCTTCCACGTCTAAATTCGGCGCACCAACGTGCGACTGTCGAATACGGAGGAGCATTAGACCCTAAAGTGTCCCGCAAATCCAAATTGACTTGGTCCGTAGAAAAATTTTTCAAACACAAGTATTTGATAACGGCGCGCAGTTCAATTTTCTCCATTTTCGCTAACGTACTCAATAGCATTGCAAAGAAATTACCGTATATTTTTTTAGACAAAAGACAGTTAGTTTTTTTTTTCATAGCAATCAGCTAGATAGATTAGCTTTACCGGCCAGTATTTAATTTCGTAATATTAAAAGAGTTTGCATCTCATTCTCACTTTATATTGAACGCCCCTCGTATTTCAGTTCAGTATATAATTTTATTTTTGCACTTGACCGTACCTAGGAGCGATCCGCTTAGTGAACGTTGCACAGCTTCACCTGACTCGCACTTTGGCGGTTTGTAACATTTTTACTATTGGTTTGCTGTCGCGTGGTTTTCCACTGCGGCTTTATTTAGGTAACTCGTGAAGGTCGAATGCGTGGTACTTAATGGGAAAAGATAATTTATTGGTAGCGTCGCGTGCAGCGTTATACAATTGTTTTTAAAACGACACGTGGGAATGAGTAATGGATCTATTGTGATATGTACTTAAAAAGTATTTTAAATAAAAATATAAATAATAACTGTTTTATGTTGCATTTAATGTAAAATTTTGTATATATTTTATTTTGTAAGTACCTATTTATTTTCTTTCTCTTTTGAGTATTTCTGTTTTTTTTTTCTTTACCGCACGTAATTGTTACTGTCTGCTTCTCCACTATATAATAAATTTATTTCTCTTAACTAGGTTAGCTGGAAGAGATCCCTTTTTAGGGATAAGTTCGCCTTTGTTCTCCTCTCTGTGTATTTGTATTTTTATTTTTATGTGCAATAAAGAGTTTACATACATACACATAATTTGCGAGAAGATAGGATGACAGGCTGACTAACTGTCCCCACTTGATTTTCCCCAGCTTTTTTTTTTATGGTGATTTTATTTATCTTATTATAATATATTGTATTTTATTTTTTGCTTTTGTTTTTTGTATGTGTTATAGCGCTTTGGGTAGTGCTGTTATGCTGTAAAATTGTTTTTGAAATAAATAAATAAATCTTTTCAGCCGCAAAACATCCACTACTGAACATATAGGCCTCCCTCACTCGCCTCGTTTCCGCAACCCTAACCAGGTCGTCTCCCCATCTTTTAGGAGGCCTACCTCATCATTATCAGCCTATGTTCGTCCACTGCTGGACATAGGCCTCTCCCATGGCACGTCACTGAGCACGATCCTCGGCCACTCTCATCCAGCTGTTGCCAGCCGCCTTGCGAAGATCATCGCTCCACCGAGTCTGAGGACGTCCCACGCTAAGTTTGCCGATCCGTGGTCTCCACTCAAGAACTCGCCTACCCCAACGGTTATCGGTTCTTCGGGTTATATGACCGGCCCATTGGCACTTCAGCGTGCTAATGCGGTGGGCTATGTCTATAACTTTGGTTTTTCTGTCGGATCACTTCGTTACGAATTCGATTTTACCTACACACACCTACCTACACTGGCACAAATATTGTGAAGCAAAATGATGTGTGTGAAGTTTCCTGTCCGCACTGGACCCACGTGAAAATTACAGTCTAAGCCCTCTAATTCCGAGAAGAGGCCTGTGTGTGTCTGGTAACGGGACGTATATAGATCAGAGAGAATCTTTCACACTAACAAACACTATGTATTAATTACTTCCTCTAATATGACACACTTAAAAAGGCGTTTTGGACCCTAAATAAATAATTTAAAGACTGGATTTTTTTGAATCATAAGGTGCATGAAGTCTCTTATTGAATACTACGGCACAAAGTCGAGAATTTCTTTGTGCCCGCTTTTCACTTCGTACGAATGTGCTTGTGGCTCGTTTAGACTACGCCAGCTACTTGCTACTTGCTGGGCTTTTCGTATTTTTAAACAAGAGTTTTTAATTTGTCTCGACCTTGCGTGGTTTCTTCCAGTATATGCTCTGTAAGCGTATATCTCATCATCATCGTCAGTAAAATAACTTCTACTGCTGTATGCCTCCTCTAAATAGAGGTCTGGTCCTGAAAATATTTATCATCAGCATCATCATCAGTCCACTGCTGAACATAGGCCTCCCCCAAAGCTCGCCAAACAGATCGGTCCTGTGCCATCCGCATCCAGCGCGATCCCGCAACCTTAACCAGGTCGTCGCTCCATCTTGTTGGAGGCCTACTTACACTGCGTCTTCCGGTCTGTGTTCGCCACTCGAGAAACTTTCGGCCCCATTGGCCATCAGTTCTAACTGGCGGTTCTTCGAGCGAGCGAAACTATTTATGTCAAAGGGAAATACCACAATCAAAACACAAAGACAATTATCAGGTTTGGCTAGTCTGTAAGTGTTAATTGTGAGATATACAAATAAATAAATAATAATCGTCAAACTTGACGTTTGCAAAATGTTCCACCATTTCCTGCAAGGACATTGAAAGTCCTCTAATCGTACTGGTCGTATTTTTTGGATACCCGGTTTAATTTTGGTTTTAAAGGTTATAAAGATCTGTAACAGATAGAAGGACGGACATAACAAGGCAGTCATAGTATTAGAAATCTTTTGGCTACTATCAGCTTGTTCGTTTTATTCTTAATAACAGCGGTTAAGGGTATGTATTACAATACCGAAGTACGAAAACGGAATGTATTAAAACATCGAATGGGTCAAAAGACCGACACGATTTTTTTCTGATACCGTTAACTTTTTAAGATTGTTATAAAACAAACCTCACCTAACCTAATGGGTTCTGTATGATGCCGTTTTAATAAATTCTGAGAAGTTTACGGTTTCAGAAAAAAATCGTGTCGGTCTTTTGACCCATTCGATGTTTTAATACATTCGGTCTTTCGTACTTCGGTATTGTAATACATACCCAATCGCGAGTATGTATTACAATACCGAAGTAAGAAATACCTAATGTATTAAAACATCGAATGGGTCAAAAGACCGACACGATTTTTTTCTGATACCGTTAACTTTTTAAGATTGTTATAAAACAAACCTCACCTAACCTAATGGGTTCTGTATGATGCCGTTTTAATAAATTCTGAGAAGTTTACGGTTTCAGAAAAAAATCGTGTCGGTCTTTTGACCCATTCGATGTTTTAATACATTAGGTATTTCTTACTTCGGTATTGTAATACATACCCGCGATTGGGTAGCTGTCTATTTAGTAGCTTGCTCAGTGTAAACTCGCCTCACAGACAATACTATTGTCCTCCGACTTGCCTCCGAGTGCCGTAATGGTGGCACAGTTCCGAGCTACAAATTGTCTCCTCTTTCATATCTAAAACTTTACGCTCTTTGAGCTGTTACGACAATTACAACGGTGACAACATTAGCTTTGTGGTTTAGTTAAAAGTATTTAAGCAGTGTAATAACGCTGTCAATACTTTCATCAAAATAAGCAAAGGTCGCGGGTGAGCAAAGTAATTGTTTCAGTTCATTAATATGGACCTCCGCAAAGTAACGCCTGATTCAATAAGTTATTTAAAATAAGCTTTTGTTATAAATTATATTTATAATAAAAGCTTTTTTGCTGACTTTACTTTTTTTTGTTATAAGCTCAGTGTAATAACGTTATTACTATTTGAGTCTTGAAAAATGCATACATACGAGGGGCGTTCAATATAAAGTGAGAATGAGATGCAAACTCTTTTAATATTACGAAATTAAATACTGGCCGGTAAAGCTAATCTATCTAGCTGATTGCTAAGAAAAAAAAAACTAACTGTCTTTTGTTTAAAAAAATATACGGTAATTTCTTTGCAATGCTATTGAGTACGTTAGCGAAAATGGAGAAAATTGAACTGCGCGCCGTTATCAAATACTTGTGTTTGAAAAATTTTTCTACGGACCAAGTCAATTTGGATTTGCGGGACACTTTAGGGTCTAATGCTCCTCCGTATTCGACAGTCGCACGTTGGTGCGCCGAATTTAGACGTGGAAGAACATCGACAATGGACGACCCCCGCTCCGGACGCTCTACTACAGCAGTAACTGAAGAAATTGTGAAAAAAGTCGAAAACTCAGTTTTGGCGGATCGTCGTGTCACGGTTCGTTTTATTGCTGAAAATGTAAAGATTTCAACGGAGAGCGTGCATAATATTTTACATTAACGCTTGGGTATGAAAAAGGTATCTGCGCGTTGGGTACCAAGAATGCTTACTGACACGCAAAAACAAACTAGACTAGAGATTTGTCAAGAAGCTTTGAACCTGATGCAGCAAGACCGGGAACTTTTTTTGGCGCGATTTATAACAATGGACGAAACATGGCACCATCATTACAACCCAGAAACGAAACTGCAGTCTAATATGACATGGAAAAGGCCATCATCTCCAACTCCGAAGAAATTCAAGGTGAGCCCATCTGCCGGTAAGGTCATGGGCTCTGTTTTTTGGGATGGTAAAGGGGTATTAATGATTGAGTATCTCGAGCATGGAGCCACTATTACGGGCACATTATACGCCAAACAAATAGCAACATTGCGCAATGAGATCCGCGAAAAACGGCGAGGTAAACTCTCGAAAGTTGTGCTGTTCCACCAGGACAATGCCCCGGCACACAAGTCCGCCGTTGCAATGGCTGCAATTCGTGATGCTGGGTTCGATATCCTTAAGCATCCTCCGTATTCACCAGATCTCGCTCCCAGTGATTTCTACCTATTTCCGAGATTGAAACAATACCTGAGAGGCCAGAAATTTGAAGACGACGACGCGGTAGTCGCTGCAATACAAAATTTTTTAAGTACTCAAGATGAGACCTTTTTTAAAAATGGAATTTTAAGTTTAGAAAAAGATATACTAAGTGTATTATGCTAAAAGGTGACTATGTCGAAAAATAAAATGACATTTAGTAAAAGTTGTTTATAACATACTCATTCTCACTTTTTATTGAACGCCCCTAGTACATTGAAGATGTTATCAAAATAATCGTGTGTATTAGTAAAAGTCTTTGACCAGTGTGATGACCTGTTTATTTATGCCACTGAGACGTGGCCGCTAACGATGGGCCTCAAAAGAAAGCTCAAAGTCACTCAGAAGGCGATGGAGAGGGCTATGGTCCGAGCTTCTATGCGGGATCGCATTAGAAATGATGAAATCCGCGCAAGAACTAAAGTCACCGACATAGCTCGAAAAATCGACAGACTTAAGTGGCAGTGGGCAGGGCACATCGCTTAGAACTGATGGCCGATGGGACAAAAAGGTTCTCGAGTGTCGTCCATGGATCGGAAGACGCACAAGATGGAGCAACGACCTGGTTAAGGTTGCGGAATTGCGTTGGATGCGGATGGCACGGGATCGATCTGTTTGGCGAGCCTTGGGGGAGACCTATGTTCAGCAGTGGACGTCTTTCAGCTGAAATGATGATGATGAATGATTGATGAGTCAGCCAATCAGAACTTTTTTACAATAACTTCAACTGGATAGCTCTATGCGTTCTAGAGACAAAGGATCTTAACACTTACTGACAATAAGAGCCTGCGTTTCTTTTTCTCCTTTTTAGGTACGGGACCTTAAACATTTGAACATTTTTAATACTGTTCTTTTTGATGGGAGAACTCCAGAGGCGTGGAGTAAGAGTGTTGTCGTGTTGTTTTTCAAAAAGGGTGATAAAACTCTTTTGAAGAACCACCGACCCATTTCACTCTTAAGCCACGTCTAAAAGCTGTTTTCGAGAGTCATCACGAACCGTCTTGCGCGAAGGCTCGACGAGTTCCAGCCTCCCGAACAGACTGGGTTTCGATCGGGATACGGCACCATAGACCACATCCATACAGTGCGGTAGATTATACAGAAGACCGAAAAGTATAATCGGCCCCTGTGCTTAGCGTTTGTGGACTATGAAAAGGCCTTTGACTCGATCGAGATCTGGTCTGTTCTAGAATCTTTGCAGCGATGTCAAGTCGATTGGCGATACATCCAAGTGTTGAGAGGTCTGTACAACGCCGCTACTATGGCCGTCCAAGTCCAGAATCGGCAGTCTGAACCTATCCCCTTGCATCGTGGTGTGAGACAAGGGGACGTTATATCCCCCAAATTGTTCACAAATGCATTGGAGGATGTGTTCAAGACGCTGGACTGGAAGGGGCGCGGCATTAACATAAATGGCAAGTACCTCTCACACTTGCGATTTGCAGATGATATCGTCATCGTGGCGGAAACGCTGCAAGATTTGCAACATATGTTGAATGGCCTAGCTGATTCTTCTCAACGCGTTGGTCGTCGGATGAACCTGGATAAAACCACGGTTATGTTTAATGAACATGTAAACCCGGAACCAATTGCAGTTCAAGGCAATATTTTCGAGGTTGTTAAGGAGTATGTTTACCTCGGGCAAACTATGCAATTGGGTAAAAACAACTTCGAGAAAGAGGCCAACAGAAGAATACAGCTGGGCTGGGCAGCATATGGGAAACTGCGTCAAGTTTTCACGTCGCCAATTTCACAGAGTCTAAAGACGAAAGTCTTCAATCAGTGTCAGTGCGTCCTACCCGTCATGACATACGGTGCCGAAACATGGACACTCACTGTACTGTAAACTGGTCCACAAATTTAAAGTTGCTTATCGTGCTATGGAAAGGGCTATGCTCGGAGTTTCTCTAAAGGATCGAATTCGTAACGAAGTGATCCGACAGAGAACCAAAGTTATCGACATAGCCCACCGCATCAGCACGCTGAAGTGGCAATGGGCAGGCCATATAACCCGAAGAACCGATAACCGTTGGGGTAGACAAGTTCTTGAGTGGAGACCACGGATTGGCAAACGTAGCGTGGGACGTCCTCAGACTCGGTGGAGCGATGATCTTTGCAAGGCGGCTGGCAACAGCTGGATGAGAGTGGCCGAGGATCGTGCTCAGTGGCGTGCCATGGGAGAGGCCTATGTCCAGCAGTGGACGAACATAGGCTGATGATGATGATGATGATGATGATGACCTTAAAAAAAGTATGTTATTTTGCAAACCAAAACCCCTGAACGCGTAGCATCAAATCCGCGGTGTGACGGCGCAGCACGCGTGACGCTCTACACAGCGTGAAATGGATCGGCCTGATACGCATGACACACACAATTTATTATTTTAAGAGTTTTTTTTAGTTTCACCTAACTCGCTGTCTATTTGTCTGTCTAGAATCCAATTTTGCAAGTCAAATTTCACCGGTTGGATTGCCTTCGAGCATGACTGGTGGCATAAAATTTTAGACATCATTTTCGTTTGTCATAATTTTTTACCCGTCGAAACCAAATTTTTCCGAAAATTTTAAATGATATATCTTTATAGGTTAGGTTAGGTTTGTTTTATAACAATTTTGTACATTTAATGGATGCAGAATAAAAAGAGTTATTACTAACAATACGTTATGATTATGATAAACATTACACCTTTTACCATTACTACCTTCAACAATTATGCAACCCGATAGGTGGACCCACGTTTGTTATCAAAGCTCACATCAATATGTTTTATTTCGAGGATAGAATTGTTATTGAAATTAATAAAGCCATGACAGTTAAGTAAATGGCAATAAATGCTGTAGCTTACCCATTTGTGCCAAAATGGGTCATAATCAAATTAGGGTGCAGAGCTAATACCAAATTGAACATTAAATAAATGTGTTTCCCTGTTGGCAGTGCCGTTAGTAAAAGCTTTAGCGATAAAGAAATTGGTAATTTATCGGAGGGGATTGCAGATTTATTAACTCGTCAGTTCTTGATTGTAGTTACGATAGTGATAGATGTTTAAAGTGGGTTTCTGCGACGGGATATGGTTAGACCGACTGGTTATAATAAATTTGCCAGAATTGTTATTTGCTATTAGCAAAATTTCCGTTCGCATTCTTTCCCCAAATGCTTTTTTCTCACTATGGATTTTTACTGAATCTTTTTTTTTTTTTTACATAAAACTGACCCGTGATTGACCACTATCTCACCTGATGAAAAGTGTAGATGAGGCCAAAGGTGTACCTCACTGGTTCAGTAACAGCCTATTCACTCTAGCCTTGAAGAGACCTAGGTTGTATTTATCAGGAATTCAAATTCAAATTCAAATTCAAATTCAAATGATTTATTGCTTACATGTTGTAAAATTACTAGGTGTTATACAATATAATGTATCAAACATGCACCCTGCAAGGGCATTGCAACATAATACCTAACTCTAATTTAGCTATAGACATTCACATAGTTCAGATATCGCTTATTATATTTGCGTTTAAAAATAATTATTTTGATAATAATGTTTGTGTATGTGCGTGTGTGTGTGTGTGTGTGTGTGTGTGTGTGTGTGTGTGTGTGTGTGTGTGTGTGTATGTGTGTGTATGTGTGTGTGTGTGTGTGTGTGCGTGTGTGTGTGTGTGTGTGTGCGTGCGCGCGTGTATTTTATTATTGTATTTTTAGGAATCTTTAAGTGGAGTTTTATACCAATCAATATTTCATTACCATTTGTCGTCCAGGTATTCGTTTAGCGAGTAATAGGCTTTATTTACTAAAATTTGTTTTAATTTTTTTATAAATAGGTTATCTTTTCCTCCTTTTTTTATCACTTCGGGTAGTTTATTATAAACTTTTATCGTCATTTTAAGAGGGCCGGTGGAATGAAGTTTTAGTCTGGATGGTGGGAGCATTAGTCTATTATTTTGCCTAGGCACGTTTCTCAGTTTTGCATCTTCTCTCTTGATATAAAATACAGACGACGGGAGCGAATTCCATTCTTTAGCAGTTCGCATTAGGAAGGATGACGCGAAGCGTTTCGTACGGGCCACTGGAATACTAACCACATAAGGATGAAGACGCTCCCCCCGCCTGGATGTCCGTTGGTGAAATGGAGATGGAGGAATTAAATCATGTAATTCCTGCGCACGCTCTCCAAAATGTATCCGATAAAAAACAGACAAACAAGCAACTCGACGACGGTGCTCGGTGCTTATTTTCACAATCGCCTTTTTCCCCAATTTTAATCGACACAGAAACATAAGTAGGTTTAGGTTATGTTAAGTTTACATCGGCCCATTCTTTCGGCATAATCTTTCCTAATTTTTAAGTTATTTTATTTTGTTTTAGTTATTTAGGATCCTACTAATATAAATAACTTAAAATTAGAAAAGAATAACCTAAATCTATCCGAATGACCGTCTATTTAAAATGTGATATGATCAATGTCCTTAAGCTCCCTATAAGTTAAGTAATATACTATTGTGAGTCCCATTGAAAGGGTGCGGAAATAATCGGCGCGAGCGCGTAATTTTTCAATTTCGCGCGGCGCGGGCTGGGTTGGGCTGTTGCCTGTACGTTAATGTCCCATTGTGTGAGGTGAATTTTGATACAGGTGATTGATAGCTTAAGTTTCATAAAATTGTATTTGTCTTTTTTTGTATCTCATTCTGTTGTAAGTTTCTGAATAAACATTCTTTTAGTTTTTTTTTATTTAAGAACGTCCACAGCAAAAAAACTGAATCAGAATGAAATAAATATACTTTGTAATATTATTAGGGTTCCGGAGCTAAAATGGCAAAAACGGCACCCTAATAGTTTCGCCATGTTTGTCTGTTCATCTGTCTGTCACAGCTTAGAGACTAATTAGTGTTATAAAGCTGTAATTTTGCATGGGTATAATATGTAGCAATTATCCCAACAAAGTTACATACTAAAAAAAAATTAGGGTACCTCGCGTAGTCTTATAAAGTGGGGGTGATTTTTTTTTTTCGTCTTACGTTAGGGTGTGTGGTTCAATACAATGATTCGTTTGCGCGAGACTCAACTTTAAAGCGCAAAATTTTGTTAAAATCGAGCTTACCCGAGCTTAACCTAAACTGTTGGTTTGAAAATATTGGAAAAAATCAGGAGGAAATATGTTAAATTAACAAATAAAACTATAACGGCTAAGTTTGCTTGAGAATTATTAGTAGTTTAAGAGTGAATAGCAACCTGACCTATAAAATATTGCTTGTTTAATATTATGTACAGTATAATTAATAAGATATGCAAGGTTTTTTGTAACGGCTGCGGCACCATATCCTGGGTGTGTCCGACACGCTCTTGGCCGGTTTTTTTGGTTCATAATACCGAATCGCAGGCCTGCCGCACGCGGCGGCGCCCTCGATCTGAGGCGTTAGCAACAAAAACTTTACTTTTCAATCGTATCGGAGTGCAGCATTGTCAGGGTGGCGCAGGGAGACGGATCGCAGAGGAATCAACCGATAGAGTGGCAGTCCATGAAACTAAATCGCATAATATACTTACGCTGCAAAGGTCATGTTGATATTCCACGTGTAAATCCTATTTGTTCCATAGAACAGTGAAATCGAGAAGTAACAGAGTTCAAAATCGTAGTAAATATAGCAGTTTTATTTTTTTTACCACTTGCAACTGCATCAAAACACGGAGTGTTCTTCATATGTTATCGCAGTCTATATCCCAAAACAAGGCTCTTGTATGTATATGTGATAGATATGGTAAAGTGCAAAACATCAACACATTTTTCTGTATTGGTATTGGAAGTGTCCAATGAACTTTTTACCTTTTTCCAGCTGCCAAGTTCCATCACCGTGCCACTTGACATGATAGTAGTTTTATTAACAAAATTTCAATAGAAGGTTCCAGAATTCAAGCAATCTTTGAATGAACTGGCTGAGGTTTATCCAAATTGCCTTGGCCCCATCGGCCGTTAGTTCTACGAGCGATGTGCCCAGCCCACTGCCATTTTAGTTTGGTGATTCTTTGAGCCATGTCGGTGACTAATTTACGGACCTAATTTCTCACTTATGTAGGCACAGGGTGAAATCTAAATAGTGATACAAAATTAGTGTTTTTAACTCAGTTATTTGCTGTTCAACATTATGCCTGAACTCAACAAAATTGTTAAAATTAATCTTATGAAATTTAGGATGTTCATACTCTTTGTTAAAATGAAATCACAAACTCAATGTACGGACAACTCAAATTAAATAAGACTAAAACAAATGATTCAGTGCATTATATTTTCTGGCATAAACCGAGTTACAAAGACTAATTTTGTATCACAATTAAGATTTCACCCTGTATAATATCAGCAAGGATTTTAACTCTATTCGGTGTGTCCTCCATGGGGTGACGAGCGAGGGGGCCGCCCCTTGCCATGAATATTTGAACGTAAATCATTATCCGTCAGAAGAATTTTTGTTTTGGTTACACTTCAATGTGATTTTTGGAGACTTGAATTTTTGATTAATACCCTCAATGGCAACGTCTTTTCAACCCGAAATGGTTTTTAATAAATCGTAACGGAAAAATCTGTATTTACGACATTCGGGAACCAGTTCAAAGGGTTTACACGAAATGCAGTTGAGAGTATTTTCTTTCCCAGAGCCAGGAAAATTGAGAGAGATTTTTCATCTAGCTTCTACACCCGGGATTTGAACACCTAATAAAATATATTTAATGATATAATAAAATTAACTTTAAATAAATTAACACTATTATTAAAAATAAAATAAAACTAACTATTAAGGGCCATTCTACTTTTAAGTAACCATTAATCTTTCGTGAAATATAAGACATACCTGGTGGTTTTTTTCAAGTGTAAATAACTTATATGAAAACTGAAATAACGAAATTGAATATTTTAAAGCAAAAAAACTTTAAATTCAAAGAAATTTTGTGGAAAAAATTGGTAACTCAGCGGAAAATACACCAATTTCCATACAAATGGCGGGGACACGCATGTCCACTGCGTTACCTACTTTATAGATAATAATGATTACTTTTTATGCGTAGTGATAATTTTAAATATAAGCCTATTTAAATCTTTAATGATAAAACCGAGCACTTTACCGTTTTTGTAAAAAAAATATTTGAAGAGCACATTACTAAAAATGACTGGTCAATGAAAAGTAGAATGGCCCTAAACTAAAAACTAAATAAAATTAATAAATGGTTCCCCCCGCGGCATGGACCCGAAGATACTGGCAGCATTACCTAGCTGTATAGCAATGCTGATACGTTGAGCGAGGAAGCAGCTCTTCAGTCCCCTGTGGTATCACAAAGCCTTTTTGAAAGGTCTTTATAAAGTATTTTTGCGCTGGGGCCCCACGGACCTAAGGTCTCAACTCCGAATGGAAGAAAGTTGTATTCAGAGCCGAGACCTTTGTATTTGTTAAAATATTGTTTAATATGCCCTTAAATGGCTACAGTATCCAATTTGATTAGACAACGTGCGCGAACAGTGGCAGCACGTGAGGACACCTTCATCATAGTGATAAAAGATGGCTGCAGGTGGTTTGGCCGTCAAGGCGTCACGTTTCGTGGCCAGATCGGACACATGAAATGGCGAACAACCGCAGCCCTCATCCACTAGTTTAAAATCGGCCAGGAGCTATATATATCACCAACGTGACCAATGTCAGTGACGTATGTCGAGAGACTATTATTGTACCACCAGCGGGTTCTTGGCACTGAATGTGTTAATAACAATTATGTTTTGACTCGAGAATATCTTGACGTTACAACGTCTAATAAATCGATGAACGCTGGCCGCACGCACGAAAAAGGATTACTCAGTGTAACGGACATAACGCATTGTCCCGTTACGCTCGAGCCGATGAACGATCGGAGCGAGAGCGCGGCACGAGCGAGCGAAAGGCACAATCGGCTTGAGCGTTCGACATCAATGTTTTGTTATGACGTTGTAACGTTAAACTATCGTTCATAAACCGACTTTACAGACAACTGGGTTTAAAATTAGGATGGGGTTTTTTATAGTCGACATGTATGTTGATTTGTCAGTAGATCTTGACATGAGATCAAATCTGTGACAGTTTTGCGTTACAATTGTAGTATTTTGTGGTTAACATACTACGTGTATGCCTTAATATTATTCGCATGTAATTAAAGTGGAACAAATTGTCACGATGGTGAAATAGGGGTCAGGTAGTGTTACTTAACAGTTATTAGCAAAAATCGCGAAATTTTGAAACAACATAATAGATCTAGCTTTCACTAAACTTAATTGTTACAGTATTTATGAGGATTCCAATTAATAATATCTAGGTCTCACGAAGAACACTTCAATAATTAAATTTAAGAGAAACATCGAAACGTCTCACAGTCAACCAGTTTCATACAAGGAACTACTCGATCCTCTCCCCACTTTGGGGGTATCTTAGAGCCCTCTGTGCAAGCTGAATATTTATACAATACGCAAGATAACCCCTTCAATCCCTTACACAACTATATGCTTCATGTATTTATATGGACGTTCATAACGTTGGCATATTATGTGTGCCAGCCATCACTGCAGGCAATTCCTCTGTAATATTATTTCTGGAATAAAACAGGGTTTTCTCATAATATTATAAGCAAAATGTTTCCGCAAAGGTTTATGAATTTTCGGAGCTTGATTGATAAGGAAACGGACAAGTGGGAGTCAGATTCTGAATAACAATTTAAATATTTCGGCTTAAGATAGTAAAATCTACTTTCTCGAAATGAGCCCTTTCTCTTAAATAAAATGTGCACTTCTCTAGAAGAATCACTTTCACGGAAGGTGCTTTCCCAAAAAAGCTGCTTTGTACACTTGGCAAGTGAGTTATAGTATAGCAATTTATGATTAAGTAATTTTGTTAAAATTATTCGTTTTTATGATCTACAAATTATCCATTTACGCATGTAGTTTATGTAGTTTATCGCTTATATTTATAAGTGTACATTTTATCTATCTGTGTGGCGTTCCGGGTATTACCGACGGTACTGGCTGAAAATCAGCGCTGGGGTGTTATAAACGCCTCAGCATTATGCTGAGCCAGTGTCCAATTTGCAACCGCAATGACACACTCTATTTTTAGCCTTTGTATTGTCCTTTTTGTAAAAATATTTATGTGTCTTGTGTTGTTGTAAATAAATGTATTTACTTTCTTTCTTTCTTTCTTTCTTTCAAAAAGTGCATTTTCTTACGTAAAACATTTTTCCTGATGTTACCTACATTTTCTGAGCATGTACAGTTTTTTTATGATGTGAGGGAGGCAAACGAGCAAGCGAGTCATCTGATGAAAAATGATTACCACCGCCCATAAATATCAACAACTCAAAGAGAGTCACTGATCTGTTGCCGGCCTTTAAAAAGGAGAGAGAATAAGGGAGAGGTATTGAGCCCCCGGCTCTCACTGACCGTACGAAACGCAGCAGTAGTACTGCTGCTTCACGCAGGTGTTCAATGAGAGGGTGCTACTGCCCCGGACGAGCCGGCCTATTCGTGATGCAGCGGCTAGCTACAACATGGCTCTACCACTACTAAAACTTTTTCCAAAGAGCCGTATTTGTTCTTATTATATAAACCGCCGTCTCTAATTAGTAATCCTGTAATAACGTAACATAGTATTAAAAAAGCTGTCATAGCGAAGTGGTTTGGCCTCTCAAGCAGGGGGTGGTTGGTTCAAGCCCAAGCTCGTATCTACCTCCGAGTTTTTCGAAATGTATGTGCAAAATTACTTTTGAAATTTATCATGAGCTTTACGGTGAAGACCATCGTGAGGAAACCTGCACACAACTGTGACGAAATTCAATTACTTATTGTGTGTTAAGTTCCCAATCCGCGTTGGGCCCACGTGGGGAACTACAGTCCAAGCCCTGAGAAGAGGCCTGTGTCCTACAGTGATCAATGCATGAGATGATAATAACGATAATTTAATTTATTCGTCAATTTTGGCGCAAAAGATACCGCGGCTGAACCACCACGCTACCTCCGTCTGAAAAGCATACAGTTTAAAAGTTAAACCTCCGTTCCGTAATCAGCCATCGTTTTTCAAATGGCTACCTTAAGGGCCGGAGTTTCAACTAATAAAAGAACAAGGTTGACTGGTTCCGTACCCACAACAACCGAAAACCCATTACGAACTACCGTATCGATCGAGTTTTATTGTCCAAGTTGCCGCCGTCTGCTACGCACTACTGCTTCCGCACCAGACACACTTATTCCGCATACAATTTTGCGGTAAAATCATCATCATCATTCCAGCTTTTAGACGTACTACTAGAAGGCACAGGACTCCTCTTAGAGTGCTACGCTTGAGCCGTAGTTTCCATGCGCCATCATTGCGAAACGAATGCACCGCAAGAAACTTGCCAGAAAGTATTTTTTCGTGAACATTTGTATTATGACTAGCTGTTCAATTGCCCGCGACTCCATCTGCGAAGAATTCATTTATTGTTATCCGGCGAGAACTATGCAATTTACTGGATTAAAATTATCCTATATTTAAACTGTGTGATTTCATCAAAATCATTTCGTCAAACCGTTTTAACGTGAAAGAGTAACAAATATTCACAAATTCATCTATCCATCCACACAAACTTTCACGTTTATAATATATTAGTACAGTCATCGCATAAATAAGTGATCACTTTTGTACCTTGTCGCTTTCAGTCGTTACATGATTTCGTATGGCTTTTCAAACATGACGTTAAAGTGAGAAGGTACAAAAGTGATCACTTAATTATGACGTTGACCACCTAACCTACTATAGTGAGATACAAAACATCTCGTTGGGAACATCTCTAATTAAGAAACCAATCGTTTTCCAGAATAAATTCTATAAAATACCTACGTGATACATTCACATATTAATTTTGATTCTTCAACGCTTTCATTCCCCTAAACGCCATAGCGGCACAGCGCTTAGCAACCTGCAAATGTACAAGTTGGAGACTTCAGACTCTTCATCGTATAAACAACCGCGCACCAAGTTCTGAAGTTATGACATTGGTTCACGAGTGAAATATAGGAATGCTTTTTCAACTTTACGCGTGAAGAATCTATCAAGTGCTTGAGAAATGTCGACTGTAGTTGCTAGACTGGATCCGACACAGTTTCATGTTCGTTCTGACTTAAATACAGCTAAATTTACCGACTACCATCTGATTCTGACGTAATCAGAAGTGATACATCTTAATTAAGCATTGAAGTTAGGCATTGCATGCGTTTTACGCGTGATTATAGAAACGACATAGCCAAACGGATTAGCTCGTTGAAATGACAATGGACAGGCCATGGGCACGCAGAACAGACGGCCGTTGAGACCGAAAAGTTCTCGAATGGAGACCACGCACTGGCAAGCGCGGTGTGGGACGTCCACTAACAAGATAGACGGATGATTTGATAAAGGCCGCAGGTTCAAGGTGTATCAGTGAGGGGTGCGCCTCGATAGATATAACAACATTTGATATAACTGTAACATTTGGTATAATGCTACATTTGATATAATGCGATCTACTCAAAAAGTAAACTTCGGAGGTTTGATATTCATTCTATTTGATATGCATTAGGTTAGGTTAGGTTAGTTTATTTTATAAAAGAATCGTAGAATGTTTACTTCTCGAGTAAATCGAATTATGTCAAATGTAGCATTATACCAAATGTTACAGTTATATCAAATGTTGTTATATCTATCATTACACACCCATCAGTGAGTGAGGTCTATATCGAGCAGTGGACCAGCAACTCGAACGGGCACACACGTTGTACGATACCGCACATACATGGTAACAATCTATGTGCTAGTTTCTAGGTAGATACATAATGTAAGAACAGTTAGTTGTGTGGCGACTGGCCACGCAAAAACATTATATAAAATTTGGAAGTGGAAATAGGTACAGTCCTATTTAAGTTTATGTTCAGCGTTTCCTTAAAACGAACCAAGACCTGCGCAGAACATATGGTCCTTCGAGCCGGATTTTAACCAGCGAAAATATCGTGACAAGCACACCAGACACGTGACTGTGTGGCACCGGCTCAAAATGACTTAGGTATACTTACATTAGTTTTAAGAACTTAGTTATTAAGATTAAATAAAGAAGGTTTATTAATTTTGGCTTTTAAGTTTTTTACGGCGATTTAATTTTTTGTTAAAAAGTTTTTGTCTTGCAGGTCTAAACGGGGCTTTAGCTACAAGTGGAAAAATAGTTTGAATGTAGACTACAGTCTTAAAGTCCCAGGTTTTCCCGTCTCCTAGCGCCGCCGCAGCACTTTTATCAGTCGCTTTGTTTGCAACACTCAATTTAATATTGTCAGGTGCATTCGATTCCATAATAAGAACAAGTTGTGCATTGAGTAATAACATGTCGCTAGTAGAATTGAATTTTCGAACATGTTTTGTGTGGCAACAATGGAAAAAAGCCGTCTCTCAATCAGAGGGTCGTGGGTACGAGTCCAGGCTCGCACTTCTGAGTTTTTCGAAATTTATAATATACAAGATTTGTCTAGTTTTATTAATTTTATAATATAAAACACCACTTTCATAAAAAAGAAACTCATAAATTTAATTTCTACAATTTGTGGCTGTTTATATTGCCTTGGTCTTAGACAAAGATTTTACTTTATGCACGAGACCATAAAAAGCTATTTTATGCAGCATTCTCTTGACACAAAGAACAACTTTACGAACCTGAAAAGTGTATGTTTGATGCAATCATCATGATGATAATAAACATCCTTTTAATTACGAGTATGTTGTAATTTTTCACATTTCAACCCCTACAGATACCGTTACTTATACTCCGCTTTTAGTAAACTAGCAATACCATTAACATGTCGCCGGGAACGAACCCCGATCCCTCGGGGATGCGGGCGCCGCGTGTAATTGAAGGTGATGCACAACTTGCAGAAATGCAGTTGCAATTTCGTAATTTCTGATTTATGAAACTGACATTCGTTGCATCTACACTTAATCTATACTAATATTATAAAGAGGAAAGATTTGATTGTTTGTTTGTTTGCATAGAACAGGCTCCGAAACTACTGGACCGATTTCAAAAATTATTTTGCCGTTAGAAAGCTACATTATCACTGAGTGACGTAGGCTACTTTTTACCGCTGGAAAATACCTTTTCCTACGGAATAATTAATTTATCGCGGGCGAAGCTGCGGACGGAAGGCTAGTAGTTTATACTTGTATAGTACTTACTTGAATGCTTCAGAATGCTATTTTTATCATCAACTCAGCACATATGTCCCACAGCAGGACATGCCTCCTCTCAGAGTTAAAGGGCTTGGTCTGTTCCCACGCGGGCCTAATGTGGAATAGGAAATTCACACACATCATTAAATTTCTTTGCAGGTGTGCTTAGTTTTCCACATAATACAAATGAACTAAAACAATTACTTTGCTCACCCGCGACCTTACAATAGTTACGTTTATGCAAGAAATGTGCGTTCATGCAGTTCCTCCACCTCCACACTGTACGAACACACACAAATCACATAAACCCAACCATCACCACCACCAAGCTACACTGACGCGTTTCGAACTCAACCAGAGCTCATCTTCAGAGTTACCACAACCGTATGCTATGCTACCAAACGTTAAACTAACAAACCAAAACAAATGTTTTAACTTGTCACTGTAACTTCTCAAGTACCCACTTTATTTTTCTTATTCTCAAACTACCCCACAAAAATTAACTTTTATTGACATATTTAAAACTACCTTGAATTTTTTTTTGTTTATTTATTTATAAGGCATATTTAATTAATACTAACTGTTCAAATTCGACCCAAGCCGCAGTAAAGGAGAAGATACTAAATTTACCTGTTCATTAATAATAGACCCCATAGTGTTGTACCTAATTATTTCCATGCATTCCAGAGCATCCAGACGCAACCCCTTGCCGCAATAATGTAACACTTCATAAGAATCTGAATCTAACAATGAATGATTTGATTCCAACAAATGTTTTGCAAAATTAGAGATGAGACAGCTTGACGTGTTTATTAATGGTTTGAATAACAAGCACGTAAAGATAAGGTTCAAAAAAGAATTGGAGGAAAATTGTTCGTTGAACTTTTTGGATTTAACGATTTCAAAATTAAATGGTAAACATCAATTTAAAATATACCGTAAGCCCACGTACACAGATGCTGTTATACCAGCATCTTCTAATCATCCGTGGCAGCATAAACTGGCTGCTTTCCATTGTTATGTTAATAGATTGTTGACTGTGCCTCTTTCTAAGGAACATTATGATTTAGAGTTGAGTACTATTTATCAGATAGCGATCTCAAATGGTTATACAAAATCAATGGTAGATAGTTTAGTTCAAAAGAAGCAGGCACGGTTAGTAAATAGCATGCTTTACGCTGCGTTACCTTCTCAGTCTACTAACAAATATAGATCTAGCATCTCTTACGTCGGGGGTTTGTCTGATAAGATTTATGGCATTTTAAAATCAAACAATATTAATGTTGCCTTTAAGACTAACAACTCTTTGTACTCTAGGCTATGTAACCACAAAGAACAGGTAGATAAGGGAACTAGATCGGGGGTATACAAGCTTACTTGTAATGACTGCAATGGGATATACGTAGGACAGACAGGCCGAAGTTTTAATACTAGATTTAAAGAGCATGTTTCGGCATATAGGAATGAGCATCCAGATAGATCGAATTTTGCAAAACATTTGTTGGAATCAAATCATTCATTGTTAGATTCAGATTCTTATGAAGTGTTACATTATTGCGGCAAGGGGTTGCGTCTGGATGCTCTGGAATGCATGGAAATAATTAGGTACAACACTATGGGGTCTATTATTAATGAACAGGTAAATTTAGTATCTTCTCCTTTACTGCGGCTTGGGTCGAATTTGAACAGTTAGTATTAATTAAATATGCCTTATAAATAAATAAACAAAAAAAATTCAAGGTAGTTTTAAATATGTCAATAAAAGTTAATTTTTGTGGGGTAGTTTGAGAATAAGAAAAATAAAGTGGGTACTTGAGAAGTTACAGTGACAAGTTAAAACATTTGTTTTGGTTTGTTAGTTTAACGTTTGGTAGCATAGCATACGGTTGTGGTAACTCTGAAGATGAGCTCTGGTTGAGTTCGAAACGCGTCAGTGTAGCTTGGTGGTGGTGATGGTTGGGTTTATGTGATTTGTGTGTGTTCGTACAGTGTGGAGGTGAAGGAACTGCATGAACGCACATTTCTTGCATAAACGTAACTATTGTAAGGTCGCGGGTGAGCAAAGTAATTGTTTTAGTTCATTAATATGGACCTCCGCAAAGTAACGCCTGATTCAATAAATTAAACTATTGTAAGGTCGCGGGTGAGCAAAGTAATTGTTTTAGTTCATTAATATGGACCTCCGCAAAGTAACGCCTGATTCAATAAATTACATAATACAAATCCAAGTAAAATTTCAACATTTAATCGCTACTACAGTTCTTAATTTTTACATCATGCGAGTATAACGTAAATGAAGGCCATAAATTTCAGGGAATTTAGTAGAATCTTAATCCAATATACTGCAATGTCTCAAGTTAAAAAGTTTTTGACCAGTGCGTGGTTCCAGTGATGACTTATGGCACTGAGACGTGGCCGCTAACGATGAGCCTCATAAGAAAGCTCAAAGTCACTCAGAGGGCGATGGAGAGCGCTATGCTTGGAGTTTCTCTGCGGGAACGCATTAGTAATGATGAAATCCGCGCAAGAACTAAAGTCACCGACATAGATCGAAGAACCGCCAGACTCAAGTGGCAGTGGGCAGGGCACATCGCTCGTAGAACTGATGGCCGATGGGGCAAAAAGGTTCTCGAGTGGCGTCCACGGACCGGTAGACGCAGTGTAGGTAGACCTCCAATAAGAAGGACCGACGACTTGGTTAAGGTTGCGGGATCGCGTTAGGTGTGGATGGCACGGGACCGATCTGTTTGGCGAGCCTTGGGGGAGACCTATGCTTATCAGTGGACGTTTTTCGGCTGATATAATGTTGATGAGTAGAATCTTAATATGTCAATTTGACCGCCAGATTTATTGTTCTCGCGAGCAATGATAAAATCAATAAAATCATTTTTTTTTTATACAGAATTTGTTTGTGCTGATTCCGATCGAACAAGTTTGATGCACGGATATGAAGGGTTTGACTGAAAATCAGCGCTGTAGCAGGCATCTACTACAGCTTATGCTGAGTCAAATTCCTTTTCGACATCTACAATTATGTTTTTTGTTTTTATTGTTATTATTGTTCTTTTTATTTTTCTCAGTGTATTAGTCAGTGTATTTCCTTTTTTGATGTCGAATAAAGTTATGTCTATGTCTATGTCTATGTCAATGCTGCGGGTGAGAACTAGTAACCCATACATTTTAATTAATTCCCTCAAAAAGTCCAATAACGGGTTATTATTGGCCGGTTTCGGCGCTGTTTGTGTTCGGCTTAAGTAAACACGAAACAGAACCTTGTCCAAATAAAACTCGTAACTTTACTAGTTAACGATGTGTATTTAACGATTATTTTAACCCGCCGCTTTACATAATTATATTTAACTCAAGGTCACGAGAAATGTGGGGTTATTAGCTTCTATTAAATACTTAATAAAAACTTTTTAACAAAAAATTAAACCGCCGAAAAAACTGAAAAGCAAAAAATAATACCTTTTTTGTTTGACCTTAATCTAGGTACCAGTTTGAAGTCGGTGCCTCAGCACTAGCCAAGAGGAGTGGACCTATAATCGTCTACCTGATTGGCTTCTATCACTCCTCCTGGCTCGTGCTGAGGCACCGACTTCAAACTGGTACCTAGATTAAGGTCAAACAAAAAAGGTATTATTTTTTGCTTTTCAGTTTTTTCGGCGGTTTAATTTTTTGTTAAAAAGTTTTTATTTTGTACTTTTTTCCATCCTTGGGGTAATTTTTTTCCAAATTTATAATACCAACTTCAAGGTATACCCTATCTATCCAATAAAAAAGAATTATGAAAATCAGACTACTCTGTAAAAAGTTAGTCAATCATCCCCTGTTTTCCTACCCTTAGGGTAGGAATATTATTTCCATATTTAAATAGGACTACCCTTGGGGTATACGCTTTCCAATAAAAAAAGAATCATCAAAATCCGACTACTCTGTAATAAGTTATGCGTGGTCATATAGTACAATCAGTAACTGAACAATCAATCATCCCCTGTTTTTCTACCTTTAGGGTAGAAATATTGTTTCCAAATTTAAATGGGACCACTCTCGGGGTATACGCTTTCCAATAAAAAAAGAATCATCAAAATCGGACTACTCTGTAAAAAGTTATGCGTGATCATACATAAAAAAAAAAATATATATATACACGTCGAATTGAGAACCTCCTCCTTTTGTTTTCGTCAGTTGATAAAATTCAATGCAGTAAGGGCCGGCGCCCACTGACGGCATGGCACGGCGTGGCATTTTATTACTATCAAGTTATTTTGAATCTTATTTCAATGTGTTTAGAATTCATGTTACTTTATTGGTTATGCGTGGCATCGGCCCTCAGGACGTCGCGGCATCCTGGTATCGAAATAAAGTAACATGAATTCTAAACTCATTGAAATAAGATTCAAAATAACTTGATAGTAATAAAATGCCACGCCGTGCCATGCCGTCAGTGGGCGCCGGCCATAATTCGTTCATCACAATATATTTTCAATTGACAAGCAATAGTCGTAGGTGGAGGGATCCCACAAGAATATAAAAGATATGATGGATGAAAGAAAGATATTGGTTGCGGAATAAAAGTACGAGAAGTAGAACAAGCGAGAACTGGTATGAATGTAACCTAGACTAGTACAGGCCTCAACGACCCGTCGGGGGTAGTTTATAATAAAAAAAAAAAAAATTGACATGCAAAACATGTCAACAAACGTATCCAGGTGACGCCCTGACAGGATTAGTCTATGACAGCTTCCTTTTTAGGGTTTGAAGTAGGACCACCTACAAGGTTGGACTACCTAAATGGAGCCTGTATAGTTCTGTTTCGCCATGCCTGTCGGTCTATATATCCGTGCGTCGGCTTAGAAGCGGGTCAGCGGTTTTTTTTCTCGTTTAAGCTAATAGTCATTGCCATCCTTCTAGTCTTTATAAGTCTCAATGCTAGCTGGTCCCAGAATGAGACCCTCTCTCCTGGATCGTAGTTCTCACGCGAACCCATTGCGGATTACGAACTTCACACATACTGCTGAATTCACAGGTGTGTCCAAGTGACGTTGTTTTTCTTCACCGTAAAGCTCACGCAAATATCAAATATAATTTCGCACGTCAACATCGTCCCACTGCAGGGCACAGGCCTTCACTCAGAATGAGAGGGCTTGGGCCGTACTTCCCACGTGGGCCCAGTGCGGATTGGGAACTTCGCACACGCCATTGAATTTCTTCATAGGTATACGCAGGTTTCCTTCACCGTAAAGCTCATGGTAAATTTCAAATGTAATTTCGCACATAATTTCCGAAAAACTCAGAGGTGCGAGTCGGGTTTTGAACCCACTACCCTCTGTTTGAGAGGCCATAGGTCAAACCGCTAGGCCACTACGGCTTTTTTTTCTACATTTTGCACGCAGATTTAGAAAAACTCATAAAGTACGAGCTAAGACTCGAAACGACCTTCTGCTTGAGAAACCATAAGGAATCGCAACTTACAAAGACAATAGACATATCAAAATGAAACAGGATAATCTTCACCACCCCTCATATTTAGCGCTACGTCAGTTTTCCAAATTGAAAATAAACATGTCCCCGTTCCCTTTGACGGCATTAAATAAATTGCGAGGGGGGTTATCACAATGCTACACAAATACAAATGCTTGAGCCTCGAGCGTACGATTGGATACTCGACCTCCACGTTGAGTCTCTTCGCATATAATGCTCTGTCTTAAAAGGAAGGTTTGACAAGCTTTTATTTGACTTGGGATGTAGCCTTGTTCGAAGCTGTGGTAGTCTAGTGGTTTAGCCTATGGCTTTTCCGGGCTCGAGCTCTGAGTTTTCAGAATTCATATACAGTCAAGGAAACTGATTTGCTTAACTACCAGGGTGAAACGTCTTCACAATCAATTTCCCAATGATTTCTTTAGCAGATGTAGGGAATGTCAACGTGACATTTGGTACAAAAAGGTTCCACCCTGGTACGCGTTTCAGTTTCTTTGGCTACGAAGTTGTATTACCAAGAGCATTAAATAAATAAATAAAATAATAAATAAATATCACGGGACAATTCACACCAATTGACCTTGTCCCAAAGTAAGCTAGGCAAAGCTTGTGTTATGGGTACTAGGCAACGAATAAACATACTTATATAGATAGATACATACTTAAATACATATTAAACACCCAAGACCCGAGAACAAACATTCGTATTTTTCATACAAATATCTGCCCCGACACGGGAATCGAACCCGGGACCTCAAGCTTCATAGTCAGGGTTCTAACCACTAGGCCATCTGGTCGTCTAAGCATTACGGTGAAAGACTGCAGAGCATTCAATGGTGTGGTGAAAATTCCATCCCATTTCCGCGTGGAAACTACGGCTCAAACACTCTTATCCTGAGGAGAGACCTGTGTTCAGCAGCAACCCCAGCCAGAACTCAACGATAACCAGCTACCGTGTAAGAGGTCTAGTTAGGAAAAAAATCATGTCAGTTAAGGGTACCTAATGATACCGATGAAATGAAATGAAATGAAATGAAATGAAATGAAATGAAATGAAATGAAATGAAATGAAATGAAATGAAATGAAATGAAATGAAATGAAATGAAATGAAATGAAATGAAATGAAATGAAATGAAATGAAATGAAATGAAATGAAATGAAATGAAATGAAATGAAATGAAATGAAATGAAATGAAATGAAATGAAATGAAATGAAATGAAATGAAATGAAATGAAATGAAATGAAATGAAATGAAATGAAATGAAATGAAATGAAATGAAATGAAATGAAATGAAATGAAATGAAATGAAATGAAATGAAATGAAATGAATGAATGACGATGATGATTGCTGTTTCCTCAATGAAAGAAATGAAGAAGCTTTATCACTACATTTAATTCTCTGCGGACGAACCATCGGGCAAAATCTACTCGAATAAACTAAGTTAGCCAAAGACATCCATAAAGGGCAAAAACTGACCTGTTAAGAAAGTTATTTCACAAGTGAAGTACGAACCAGTTACTAAGAAACGATACCCTTATTCGAACTCGAGTACGTCCATATTTATTCTCTGAATAATTCGATTCAATCCCATTTAATAAGTAAAAAAAGGCTTTCGCGAAAACAAAGTATTTCCCTCTTCCCTTTGAATCAGCCTTTGTAGCCTTATCAGGGGTTGTTACAGTTATTTCTCGCTGCCTTCAGTTTGGGAGATACGGGCGCTGTTATTGTGATTATTTGTGTGCGCTGTAAGTTAGAAACTACGCCGAATTCACTACTATGAAAGAACCAAGTATACCGAATAGATTTATAATAACTAATACAATATTCCTTCCTTCCAGGTCAGCTCCTCATGTCTGAGGATGTATTCAGTCAGGGTTGCATCTGGAGCGGATCTGCCTCCATCGGTTCCTGTCCAGCGCATCTCTTACGACCGTGTAGAATTTGGCGGACGACGAGTCTTTTATTTGATCGGTCCATCTCGTTGGTGAACGACCGCGCGGTCTTCTGCCTTCGGTGTTCCCAACCACAATCAGTTTCTCTAGACTTTCATCGCCTTTACCCACTGTAAATACAATATTACTTAGATAAATATTAGTAGATCACAGTAATTATTGTACGGTCAAGCGCCTTAATTCATGAGCCACCATGGAACCATTACACAGTGAACGTCATAGTGACATCGCATTAATTAACAAGGAAAATCGTAATGACTTTTCTTTTGAGAAGGTTCCATGGTGGCTCATGAATTAAAGTCCTTGACTGTACGTCAAGCCTTCGTCTTTCCCGTAAATTGCAACGTTAAAGCATTGTAATTATATCAACCTACAACATAAAACAAGCATTAAACACTAATCTATATCGGGACCAAAACGGTCTTTAATACTGTTAACAAAGTCCCAAGTTCGAATCCAATTTAGGCTATTAAGGATTACCGAGCGAGCGCCTATTTGGCACGGATGACCCAAATTTGACAAATTACTGGCGTCGGAATATTGTTGAACAAAAACAGGCATCACGTAATTGAATATGAGAATGTCGGTAGCTAAATCTGCTGCACGTGTGTTCGGGAAGTATGGTCATCTCATCACCATCACCAAGCCTGTTTATCCACTATAGAACATCACCCTCTCAGAAAGTGACAAGAATCAAAATCGGACACGCCCAAGGTAGGGTTCCGTAGCCATTACGAAAAAATCAAGTAATATTTTTCTAAGGATTTCGTATGTGTACGGAATCATCTAAGTTTAGGTATGTTTTATACCTTAGGCTACTATTTACTGTAAAACTACAAAATAATTTCCAAGCAATCTTAGCCGCTATAATTTTCCTAGTAAATTTGATATATATTTACTACCCTTCTGAATTTTTTCAAACTTTTCCACCCAACAGTTTAGATTTTAGAGGGGGGGGGACGGCCGATTTTAATGAAAAATTTCACTTTAAAGTTGAATATTTCGCGAACAGATCACTGAATAGAAAAATCATGTTAGCAACCCCGCAATGGTTTTAAAAGACCTATCCAACGATACCCCACACTATAGGATTAGCCGAGAAAAAAAATCACCCCCACTTTACGTCTATAAAAAAACCCCTAAAAAAATTTTTTTTACTTTTTTTTATTCAATCACTTTGTCGGCGTGACTGATATATATATTGATGCTAAATTACAGCTTTCTAGTACTAACAGTCTCTGAGCTTAGCCGCGGACAGACAGACAGACAGACAGACGGACAGACATGGCGAAACTATAAGGGTTCCTAGTTGACTACGGAACCCTAAAAAAGGTACCGCTCTGCTTTCAGAGCAGGACATGAGTGCGTGAGAGCTAACTTTGGGGGCGGCAGGCGTAATCTTGTCTTCGGAATTCTAGAGCTTAATGGTTACTTGACCTGTTATAATATTTTTCAGAATTATTATTGTTATTATTGGAAGACTCCAAAATTCCTTTTTTTTTTGCTTTTACGGTGGAAGCATTCTACACTTCCACTGAACGTAGTCATGGATAATTATGGTTAGTTTTAGTAATTCAACTTTAGTTGTAGTTATTTAACTAAGGGACTCTACATCTCTGTATTTTTACACGCTTTATATTAGCTTCACCTGTATGTTTGTATGTATGTTTGTATGTTTGTATGTTTGTAACCGACTCCTTAAGGCGCGATTTTTACCCACTTCCCGGTTTCCGATTGAGCTGAAATTTTGCACATATGTGTAAATTGGATGACAATGCAATATTATTGTAACATGGAGCTGATCTGATGATGGAGCTGGATGGTGGCCATAGGAACTATGTAATAAAACAACACAATCCCGTCGAGTTTGGGCTCGTTTGATTCGTCTTGACGAGCACTTTGATCTCAGATGGTAACCAGGGTCTGATGATGGAGCTGGAAGATGGCCAAAGGCACTCCACAATAAAACTACACAACCCCGTCGAGTTTGGGCTCGTTTGATTCGTCTTGACGAGCACTTTGATCCTAGATGGTAACCAGGGTCTGATGATGGAGCTGGAAGATGGCCAAAGGCACTCCACAATAAAACGAAACAACCCCATCGAGTTTGGGCTCGTTTGATTCGTTTTGACGAGTACTTTGGTCCTAGATGGTAACAAGGGTCTGATGATGGAGCTGGAAGGGGGGTAGGTGGCGGGGTGGGGGGGGGGAATGGGGTATGGGGTAAGGGGGTCGGGGGTTTAGAGGGTTGGGGGTTAGGGTGTGGCGGTTGGGGTTAGGAGATGGGGGGGGGTTTGCGGGGAATAGGGTGGGGGTGTTGGGGGGTTCGGGGGTAAGTGATTTTGGGGGGTTGTGGGAAATGGGGAGGGGGTAAGAGGCCTAGATGGTAACAAGGGTTTGATGATGGAACTGTAAGGGGGGGGCGGTAGGTGGCGGGGTTGGGGGGGGGTTTCCGGGGGTTTGGGGGGTTCGGTGTTAGAGGGGTTGGGTTTAGGTGGTTCGGGGGTTTGTAAAATGAGGAGGGGGGTAAGGGGGGTTTAGGGGATTGGGGGTTGTAAGTGAGGGGGGTAAAGTTAGAAAGAAAAAAAATGCAACTAAAAAATAGAAAATAAATAATTGTTTAAAAAAACTAAAAAACACGTTTTAAAAAATAAAAAATAAATTTTAATAAATTTCAATTCACTATTCTTATAGTGCAGTAAAAAATCTTAATAAGCAATTAATATATTGCTATATCCAGATCAAAATTTGTAAACAATTCTAAATATTGATAAAATAAATAATAATAGTTTAAAATATTTTATTGTAAAAAAAGCGTGGGGTGCTTTTTAAGATGTTATCAAAATGATAATCCTTGACAATTGACACCATGCACCCCACGCTTTTTTTACAATAAAATATTTTAAACTATTATTATTTATTTTATCAATATTTAGAATTGTTTACAAATTTTGATCTGGATATAACAATATAATAATTGCTTATTAAGATTTTTTACTGCACTATAAGAATAGTGAATTGAAATTTATTAAAATTTATTTTTTATTTTTTAAAGCGTGTTTTTTAGTTTTTTTTTTAATATGTATTATTTATCTTTAATTTTATATTGTAACTTGTTTATTTTTTGTAATTTTAGTTTTGTTGTGAGAAAAATATTTTCTACCAAGTTTCTTGCAGCGCATTTTTCTTGTCAATGATGGCCTGATTTACCAAAGCGCTGGTATTTTTAAAAGTGACTCTTTTAAGCCTACTTACAGAATAAACGGTTTGTTTTTAAACACCAACGTTGGGTAAAAAATAGTGATGCACCCCCGAGCAACATCTGAAACGTCCTCGTCCATTGCGAACGTATTGACCGTCGACGCTGTACGACGTTCAGACGTCGATCGTACCATTGACGCTGACAACAGACGTCGCGTAGATATAGGATAAAATAGGAGACCATCATCATCATCATCAGCCTATGTTTGTCCACTGCTGGACATAGGCCTCTCCCATGGCACGCCACTGAGCACGATCCTCGGCCACTCTCATCCAGCTCTTGCCAGCCGCCTTGCGAAGATCATCGCTCCACCGAGTCTGAGGACGTCCTATGCTACGTTTGCCGATCCGTGGTCTCCTTTCAAGAACTAGTCTACCTCAACGGTTATTGGTTCAGTTCAGTGTGCTAATGCGGTGGGCTATGTCGATAACTTTAGTTCTCTGTAGGATCACTTCGTTACGAATTCGATCTTTTAGATAAACTCCGAGCATAGCCCTTTCCATAGCACGTTGAGCAACCTTACATTTGTGGACCAGCCCTACAGGTGAGTGTTTATGTTTTGGAGACCATAGTCTTAGGCATTTACAAAACAGACGACAATGTTCCAAAGGTGACTCCAGCAATCAATCATTCCCAAATAACTTGCCAGCTATTATGACGGCACAGAACAAGACACATTCGGCAATCCATAACGCGAGTTATTCCATTCTCTACCCATTTTTGGCTCGCAAGTTGCGAGGCGCCATTAATATCGTGTTTATTCCCATGAATGCGACGACATTAGTGCCATAAAATCTCTTGGCAAGCTCGCGGGCTCCCGGCCCATAAATTATGAACGTTCCACTTACTTGCGCGCGATTAATCGGTAACATTCAGATGTTTTTTTGGGCGAGTTGGGCATTGGCCGAATTGGAGTATATATATTTTTTTTGTCATCATCATCATCATCCTAGCTTATACGTCGGGATAGTCGACCAAGTAAGTACTAATAAATCGAAGAACGCCGGCTGCACGCACGAAAAAGGATGACGCAATGTTCCGTACATGTCCCGTACATATTGTCCCGTACATGAGAGAGCAGTGAGAGCAGCACGCGCCAGGATGTAGAATCTTAGTACTAGCGCTCGGGTAATTTTTAATGGGTCGGAGCGGGGTTGGGTTGGGTTTGTATGGGGGGTGGGGAGGCATTAAAGGGGGATGAACATTTCATTGATTTTGCCGTAGGATGCACCGTTTTCAAGATATTTGACAAAACACCGGTTCTCGTCCGATCACCGAGGTTAAGCAACGTCGGGCGCGGTCAGTACTTGGATGGGTGACCGCCTGGTTTCATTTTTGTTTTTTGAATGTTTTGTTATGACGTTGTCACGTTAAACTATTGTCCGTAAACCGACTTTACAGACAACCGGTATTTCATCTAAGATTGAAATTGAAGCAAATAGTAAGATGATTAGTGAAAACAGTTTGTTGATACTACCATATTTCATGTTAATATTTTTCTATAGAATGTATATCAAATGGCTGTGTTTACGTTTATAAATTGCATTTTTCCGGGAAATTGTGTTCAATTGCCTAATCAAGCCGGGCTGACTCGTAAAAATCCGGCTTATGAAACAATTCGTAAAAACAATTTGGACGGCGCAAGTGACGGGCGGGGAAAGTGTTGAAAAGATTACTCCAACGTATCTTATAAGCTACTTACAATTGATAAATTTATTGTTAACGACAGTCAACAAATTCCTATTTGACATGTTAATAAGCAAACATTTAAATTTTATCGTCGTCCGCTTCATATCCACTCGTGCACCCTAATATTGTTCACGCAGTAAACGTTAATTTAGTTTTTATAAAATCCGATAGATGGCGATAAAAGCGAATTAGATCGCGCTATCGTTTGGTTCCCTCAGAAGCTATAAATAGATGTGGATTTTTGAAGTGAAACTTCTAATGCGACTTCCAACAAGTGTTGCGTTAAATACGCAACGAAACGCAACACAACGCCTGTTGACGGTTACGAGACGTTTGTCTTAGGTTGGTCTCAACGTTGTTGTAGGGCGGGTTGAGAGCCGGTTGGGAGCGGGTTGGGGGCGGGTTGGGGGCAGGTTGGGGCGGGTTGGGAGTGGGTCGGGAGCGGGTGGGAGGCGAGTTGGGGCGGGTTGGGGGCGGGTTGAGAGCGATTTGGGGCGGGTTAGGAGCGGGTTGGGAGCGGATTGGGAGCGGGTTGGTTTATTATGAAGTTTCACTTCTTCCGCGCGGAGAGACTCCACGCACTGTTTTTTTTGTTAAATATACTTTGCAACCGAATGTCAACTGTACGGAGTTTCATTTAATGAACATATGGACCCTTTCTTTTTGGATTGTACTGGCATTGTACTCATATGGCTCGCATAGCCAACTTTATTAGAACGTACGCGCAGACAACGGGCACGTGAGGACCCCATTCTCAAAATGATATGCAATGAGGGTTTTCTGAGAGGTGGAATATCGCTAGATGGCGTTAGTATCGTAAGGTCTATTTGACGTTACACCCATACAACAAATGTCAAAGTTGTCAAACGGACCTGACGATACTAGCGCCAAATAGCCTCTCATAGAAAACCCTCATTGCCGCTGGTGGTCGGGCTTTTAACTCGTCGCGTTTGGTGTCAGTCAAGCTCAAATCGACGCTGAACCTCAAACTTTTTAAATTCCGTGCCTCATGACAGACCACCACTCACTACGACGTGTAGCAAGCTTCTCCCACTAAGATGGCTCCACACCACATTTTCCATGTGACGTTTCAGCACATAAATTTTATATGCATAATATGTACAAATATGCTAAAACTAAAAACCTTTAGAAAAATAATAATTACTAAAGCGTGGGCTACAATTTAATCAATTTCGGCTATAGCAAGCATTTATGCATGTCAAAAAATGTATCACCGCCCCAGAAAAAACCTGTTGCGAAGAATCCAACAAGAAACACAACAAGAGATATTTTTTTCAGGACGAACAATTCTTATATAGTAACTAGCCTTTGCCCGCGACTCCGTCTGCGAAGAAAAGGGGTAGGTATACAAAAAGTAGCCTACGACCTATTTCTCAGACCTCCCAAATATGGAGAAAACCGGTTGTCTGTAAAGTCGGTGTACGGACGATAGTTTAACGTGACAACGTTATAACAAAACATTCAAACCCCCCCTCCCCCCGCACCCTCCGCATGGAAAATTACCCGAGTGCTAGTACTGAATAAGATTGTATTATGAAATATTGCAACTGGCCTTCACTGCTCTGTAGGTACATGTACGTTACATTGCGTCCTCCTTTTTCGTGTATGCAGCCGGCGTTCATCGATTTATTAGACGTGGTCACGTCAAAAAGTTTCATAAAAATCGGTCAAACCGCTTCGGAGGAGTTCGATAACAAACACTGTGACACGAGATTTTTATGTTATATACTAGCCTTTCAGTAGTAAACAGAAGCATAACAAGCGTTTCTGAGTACCGTGGTTAGACTTTTACCCTTTGATCTGGGTTCGTGTGCGGTAAACAGCGGGCTAGCCTAAATTAATTGCGGTAACTCTAGGTCCATAATTAACGGGTCCTAAAACTAAGCTTAAATAATTAGCTGTAAGTTTAGTGCTTAGACGAGACTTGGCTTGGCCAGGCTTAGACTGATCCCGGGAGTGGTAAGTGTTTCGTTAAGTAGATAATTACTTGTGACGGAAAGGGTTACTTGCGATGTTGCTTTTGTGATGTAACAAGAAACATTTGGAACTTTTTGACGTGACAACGTCTAATAAATCGATGAACGCCGGCTGCACGCACGTGACTCATTGTAACGGACGTTACGTAACGTTACATTATACAGAGCAGCGAATCAGGCCAGTTGCAAGAGAGCGGCGAGGGCCAGCTGCAAGAGTGCGGCGAAAGCCAGTTGCAAGAGAGCGGCGAGGGGTAGTTGCAAGAGAGTGGCGAACGCCAGGATTTACAATGCGGGGCGCGGGGGGGAGGTGGGGTTGAATGTTTTGTTACGACGTTGTCACGTTAAACTATCGTCCGTAAACCGACTTTTTTAAGTTAACTTGGGACTAGGTCAGTTGGTGTCAATCGTCCCACGATTTATTATTATTATTATTATTTATATACATACACACAGCACAACACAGAAAACATATACGTATGAAATCTAAGATTCTACGTAGTATTCTACTGTGAATAGCATAATGCTTGCGCCACCGCTGGAGTAATGGGGGTAGTAATTCGTGCTAGGCCGGCGATCGCCGTTGAACACAAATTGTTTCATTTACCACTGACCCCGCGGAGCATTCTTCAAACGGTGAAGTGCTCAAGTTAGCCGCTTTTTTTTTCGCATGGTATAATGAAAGAAAACTATATGGAGTCGATATTAAAGTAAAATTTAATTCATATTCATACTCACACTCACTCATTTTCTCAATCCGTTGATACTTTTATCCCTTTATATGGCTGACATCGAAAATATCAATCGAAAGTTAACCTTACACATGTAGTTAAAATTAATTTTTGCAGTATGATGTGGGAAGCCTAGAATATACTACTAATCTAAATGTAGAACAATATTTTTCAAGTCACAAGTAGATTTTCAACCAATAAAGAACGTGTTTTACTCCAGAAAATATGCAAAAGGTCGCCATTATTATAATACTCATTTTACAATACACATGCAATACCTTGTCAAGATTTTGACGCACCTATTCCTGTATCTACATGCCCTATGGATACTACAAATTAGGAGCTTTCTTAATGTTCTTGTTTTTTTATTGTGAGGCAGTTATTTTATTTTATTTAAAATATAATTTAATTCAGTTCAAATTATTTACTTCATTAACAATTTACTTTTGGTATTAATTAAATGAAGATAAGTTAAATTTTAGCTTTAATATCGACTCCATAGTTTGCTTTCATCTTATCATGCGATGAAAAATCCGAACCTTGTGATGAAGATGATGATGATAAATAAATAAATAAATAAATAAAAATAAATATCACGGGACAATTCACACCAATTGACTTAGTCCCAAAGTAAGCTAAGTAAAGCTTGTGTTATGGGTACTAGGCAACGGATAAACATACTTAAATACATATCAAACACCCAAGACCCGAGAACAAACATTCGTATTTTTCATACAAATATCTGCCCCGACACGGGAATCGAACCCGGGACCTCAAGCTTCGTAGTCAGGTTCTCTAACCACTAGGCCATCTGGTCGTCTAAAATGATGTTTAAATACAGGTCGTGTTTTAGCCGCATCATGTTTATCACAGAACTAAGTGAAACAAAAAATCGACGCAATCTATTTCTGGCCAAACTGTAATCCTCTTTCACTAAGGAAATCAAATCGCAACTATCCCAGAGTCAACGCGAGCTTCGGCCTACTACGTAATGAGTTAAGTTCTGCCAGCCGGGATGGTGCTGGCGCAAGGCAAAACGGAACGTGTGACTAGGGTGGAAGGTTTACGGAAGCCGCAGGGTTAGTGGTGCTTAAGTTCGTGAATGAACTGGTTGGAACCGGTTGAAACTGGTTTAACGGTTAGGACTTATTTGTTTTATTTTTCACCTTGGTAATTGAAGTACCTTACTGTGTTAAAAAGCCGTGGAAGCCGTGGTGGCCTAGTGGTTTGACCTATTTTTCTCAAACAGAATGTCGTGGGTTCAAATCCTGGCTTGCACGTCTGAGTTTTCGGAATTTATATGCGAAATTACATTTGAAATTTACCATGGGCTTTACGGTGAAGAAACCTGCGAAGAAATTCTATGGTGTCTGTGAAGTTCCCAATCCGCACTGGGCCCGCGTGGGAACTACGGCCAAAGCCCTATTTTTCTGAGAGGAGGCCTGTGCCCTGCAGTGGGACGTATATTGGCTGGGATGATGATGATGATGACTGCGTTAAAAAGCCATGTTAGCCTAGTGGTTTACTAACTAGCGAACTACACGGCCAAGCCCTCTCATTCTGAGTGGAGGCCTTTGCCCTGCAGTGGGACGTATATAAACTGAGTTGATGATGTAAGTTGTGTCCTATAAGAAAACACATAAGAATGTACGTAAATCTCTTTCATCATCGTCATCGAGCGGTTGCGATACTCCGAGGATCGAGGATGGATTTGTGTGATTTGTGCGTGTTTGTACAGTGTGGAGGTGGAGGAACTGCATGAAAACACCTTCTCTTGCATAAACGTAACTACCATAAGGTTCTGGGTGAGCAAAGTAACTAAGTAAGTAAGTAGTCTGGGTGGGTAAGTAGTGTTAATTCAAAGTCACTCAGAGGGCAGTGGAGAGGGCTATGCTCGGAGTTTTTCTGGGCGATCGCTTTAGAAAATGATGAAATTCGCGCAAGAACTAAAGTCACCGACAAAGCTCGAAGAATTGCCAGACTCAAGTGGCAGTGGGCAGGGTGCATCGCTCGTAGAACTGATGGCCGATGGGGCAAAAAGGTTCTCAAGTGTCGTCCACGGACCGGAAGACGCAGTGTAGGTAAGCCTCCATCAAGATGGAGCGAACCTGGTTCAGGTTGCAGGAACATCTGTTTGGCGAGCCTTGGGGGAGGCCTATGTTCAGCAGTGGACGTCTTTCGGCTGAAATGATGATGATGAAAGTAATTGTTTAAGTTCAAGGAAATTCTTGGTCACCTGTACCTACGTCACCCACCTAAATGTAGGTCCGTGATTACAGCAAACAGCTAATGCTATTAAGCATTGGAGGTACACACGGCGACAAACGTTAACGCCGACGGGCTGCGGTTGTTTGTACAAGCCGGGTGATTCTGCTGACGTCCAAATGGACGTTCCATTGATATCTTAAATGACGAAAAATGACAAGAAAATAAATAAATCGTGGGCCGATTGACATTGCATATTAAAAATCCAAGACTCGAGCACAAACATTCGTATTTTCACACAGATATCTGCCCCGACTGGGAATCAAACACGAAAATCTATAATACACAAGGTAGTGATGTCCACGGACCGGAGTTCAATATCCTTTTGGCCCTACTGGCTATCTCAGTTCTACGAGCGACGTGCCCTGCCCACTGCCACTTGAGTCTGGCGATTCTTCGAGTTATGTTCTTGCGCGGATTTCATCAGTTCTAATAAGCCCGCAGATAAGCTCCAACCATAGCCCTTTCTATCGACTTTTGAGTGACTTTGAGCTTTCTTATGAGGCTCATCGTTAGCGGCCACGTCTCAGCGCCATAAGTTATCACTGGCAACACACACAGGTCAAAGACTAATTGAGACACTGTGGTATATTTGATGATAAATAAAATAAATAAATAAATAAATATCACCGGGCAATCACACCAATTGACCTAGTCCCAAAGTAAGCTAGGCAAAGCTTGTGTTATGGGTACTAGGCAACGGATAAACATACTTATATAGATAGATACATACTTAAATACATATTTAACACCCAAGACCCGAGAACAAACATTCGTATTTTTCATACAAATATCTGCCCCGACACGGGAATCGAACCCGGGACCTCAAGCTTCGTAGTCAGGTTCTCTAACCACTAGGCCATCTGGTCGTGTTGCAGACCTTCCCGAATGCTGTCCAGCATTGATCGGCCGTCGATCTAATGTTTAAAGACTATGTACTATTGTACTCGATTTATTTATTAAGATTTATGAGTATGCTATGCGTGCAATGAAATATTATTATTATTTATCTTCTAATAATATAAAAAACTCGTGTCACACTGTTCGTTATCGAACTCCTCCGAAACGGCTTGACTGTTTTTTTTTGTCTATATTTGGTAGGTCTGAGAATAGAGCGTAGGCTTTTTTTATACCCCTTTTCTACCCAGACGGAGTCGTGGGCAACAGCCAGTTATCATTACAAATTTAATCAGATTAGGCATTATTAATGATATCTTTATTTCCGTAGAATCACCTCAATCTATATCTAAATAAATGTGATACTACATACGTCTATGTGTTGTCTAAGCATGTGTGCGGAATGCGGGCAGCAACAAGTTCCTTTGTGTGCCGGCATAGTTCCACTTTACAATTAGTGGGTCTTTTGTACCCGAAATGTTAGGAAAAGTTGGACTAAGATTTTGAGAAATTCCCCGGTTCCCCAGTTTACGGGAACTTTTGGAAATGTACCTACTACACGTTTAGTAGTTAGATGACGCTCCTACGAGGGAAACTTAACGATGCGGAGTAATTCAGTGTACTATTGTTATTACGCATTTATCATGGGGAGTGCTCCGACGAGTTGATTAGACCAATTTTATACAAAGTCTTTTTAAAAATAGCATTGAACGGCATTGGTGGACTCTTAAGGCTATAATTTTTAAGGGAACAAATATGCCCCTGAACTTAATAGCCAATCCAATAATATTAGTCAAAGAGCTATTTATTAATCTGCCAAGTTTTATCTCGTAATAATTGACAGATTTCTGCAAATGTAATTTCAAACCTTTTTTACTTTTCAAAATTGTAGTTTAAAAACTACTGATTTGTTTCTTTTGTAACTAAAATAAGTTGTAAATTGTTGTCTTTAGCCAAAGAAGAATAATTTTGCATAAAACTAGACGTTTCCAGGTGAACATTAAGTTGGTGAGTTTTGATGTCAAATATTTAAAAAAAATTAACACCTTGTGAGTCGGCGACACATACGATCTTTTTTACACTAAGGGGCCGTTTCACCACCCATTGATTAATTTTAACTGACGGATAAATGTGATGCCGTCTCCGTCTATTCCAACAAAACAAACAGAGACGGCATCACATTTATCCGTCAAATAAATTTGATCAATGGATGGTGAAACAGGGGGTAAATGTGTCATCTCTTTCCGTAATAATAGTATGATTGCCTTAAATCGATCGGCTTGAAGCAATGTGGTGATTTTTTTAATAGGCAGCCTACCCAGTATAATCACCAAGCTATATTTGTCGACATACACTTTTCTTTTTTCGCGTCTCTCCTGTAATACGGTGAAAGTTAAGTTAGTCAAGTCTACATTGGCGCGTGGGACGCCTAACCAACTTTTGACCCAAATAAATCTCAAGTTTGCTGCCTCGGTGTCGCTAATTTTAAGTCCACAGGATATATAACTTTTGTTTTCTATTTTAAATTCTCGTGTACCTACGAATAACATCGTTCTTTACAAGCCTAAGAAAAGTTAGCCAACTGATGTAGTGCGAGGAGCGTTTTTGCTCCAAGCTCCAACCAAACACTACAAATCACGCACAGCTCGTGGCAAACTGTCTAGGCTCCCTCCAACCTTCGGCCAAATGTGCTGCAGCATAAGAAATAATTTATCCATGTTGCATACACGGGAGGTTCAGCAAGACAGTGGGCGGTCGTAATCTATGGACGCATCTGAGAGATAGAGGGAATGGAATGAACATACTAATTCTGCTCTTCCAACTGATGAATGATGATTATGAATGCGAAATTTTCTGTGTGGGTGGACGTTATTCTTTCTTCCTTTAACAAGAGTTCATTACCATTAAAAATTACCCGAGCGCTAGTACTAAGATTGTACATCCTGGCGCGCGCTGCTCTCTTGTACATCCTGACGTTCACTGTTCTCTCTTTTATGGGGCAATAATGTACGGAACATGTACGTACATGTACGTTTCATTGCGTCATCCTTTTTCGTGCGTGCAGCCGGCGTTCATCGATTTATTAGATATTTATTAAACCCATCCATTTAGCCATTCATGTGTAAAAGAACACGCTGAATACTAAATAGTAACTCTTCAAAACAAACTAGATCCCAGTCGGAGGCGTTACTCGTTGTGTCCAAATTTACGACGCGAGTAAGTTATGTCTTCCCGCTCGGATAGTGCTGTAATCACGTTTAGCAGGAACACGATACAGTGCTGGGGTCGCTTAATCCGTTCGGGGCGTAGACGGGTTAACCCAGGTTTTGTGACAGTTATAATTCTGAAGCTCCCACTAATGTTGGCTATCATGTCTTTCATCCAAGTCCTTCCAACAGTCGATACGGTCGTCATTATCAAAAGAACTCAAAATTCAAATTCAAATTTGTTTATTGCATAAAATGTGGTAAGTACATAATTGGTGAAATTTCTCCAATTTCATAATCGGCGATTTAAAAAACCATGATTTAACCGTTCGATGGCATGAATAGTCGACGAAATGAAAATATGGAAAACGACAGGAACTAATTAATCGATGAAAAGATTGTCTATGATTCAAGGGTGAACACTCATAGATATTTTAAAGGCGCACACATTTTGCCAGCAGTTGGCATGCAACATAGAGAGTAGGGCAGATCACTTACTACATGCTAAAAATATGTATAATTTTGACAAAATAAAAGAAAAAATAATAATAACAGCTTCATATCCTCAATCACATCAAGTTTAGAGTTGTTATACACTTTATCAGTTAGAAGTTGCTTCTATAAACTTAAAATCCTGTATAGAATTAGGCCATTTATAAGCGAAAGCTTGCGCATTCAGCTAGTGGAGACCCTTATTTTATCTAAGTTGAACTATGTGGACACAGTGTATGGTCCACGCCTTCTTGCAAAGACCAAGAGACTTGTTCAGCGAGTGCAAAATGCTTGTGCACGTTTTTGTTTTAGTATTCCACTGAGGGCCCATGTCACTCCATTTTTAAATAAATATAATATTCTTAAAATGCAACACAGGCGCAAACTGCACCTTGCATGCCTCCTGTTTGGAGTATTAAAACATAAATCCCCACCGTATCTTTTTGAAAAGTTGTCCTGGTCTTCTGGCCACAAAGTGCGTGGGGCTCGGCAGTGCAGTGTGCAGCTGTTGACACAAAGTCATGCTTCAGCTGCCTTCCGGGGTAGTTTCCGATATGTTGCCACTAAATGCTGGAATAACATCCCACCGCCAATCAGGAACCTGAAAAGTATATGTGGCTTTAGAATGAAACTTAAAAAACACATGAATGAGCATCAGCAAAGACAGGAAATGCTGATTCATGACACTAGCTGCATATAACTTGATTTAGGTTAATTTTGCATATTATAGGTGTTTAGTACACATATAGTTGGCTTAATTATGGGTCATAAAATATCTACAAACCTTTTGTTTTGCGCTCCATCTGCATTGCTGTGCATGTTGCCTGTGGCTTTGCCTCGTTTCGTTTGGTCTATTTAGTTGTGTTTGTTTAATCTAGTTGCTCTTTGTTTGTTACCATGGCCACCAGGGAACCTGCAAAACGTACGATATAATGTAATTAACTTATGGAACAAAATAATGATGTAAATAGTGATGAGATGAGGATGACTACAAGTAATTTTTTACTGTTTGTTTTATTTTTAGGTTAGTAATGTAATAATAACTAGTGCAACATACCTGTACGGCCTGTGCCTCTTGTTCGCGTCCAATGTCGGCGCTGCCATGTGCGTTGTTTTGTTTATTTGGTTACCACTGCACTAGTATGGCTTTATTTTCACTATAACACTACTGCTGCGTGTAGTGGTAGTGTTGATTCGCAAATAGATAGATAGGTAGTTTTTTTCTTTCCATTTACGCGTTTTATTTTGTATTATTTAAGGGTTACGGGATTATAATCTGTCCCTAGGCCCTAGCCTCGTGCCCACGCTACGCTAAACGCTAGTTGCGCAATTGATTGATGTTATTGATGTCCTTCGTTTTGCTCCTTTAAAAAGGGGCAAAGGCAGTCGGGGTTATGCATTCTGTGTCGTACTTTTTATTGTTTTTTATTTTGTATTGTTATCATATTAGTCGTGTTTTGTGTTGTATATTTTCAGATGTGTGTATGTATTATTATTTAGTTTGTTACTGTGTTATTGCTGTTGCCAATTTTTAATTGTCGGATTGGTTCCAACGGAAGACCAGCGTCGGCTGCAAGGCCGACATCATGCTGAGTTGGGACCATTTCGTGACAATATTTATTAAGTATCTGTTTCCGATTTATCTTTTTGTATTTGTTTTTTTTTTCTTTTGTCACGAATAAATGTTTTTCTTTCTTTCTTTCTTTCTTTATTAATACGCAACTATTAAAGTTTTGTTATTAATCCGCCGTCTTCCTTTTCCTTTTACACGTCAAGCAAAATAATGTTCGATGTCTTCTTTGTGTCAGCTTGGGTCAAGTTTGCGAATGCTCTGTATTCTATTGTGTTTTTATAATAGGTTTAAAAAGCCATTATTCTTAAAGAGTGCTAAGCTGTCTTCGAGGTTGCATTCACAAATTAGCTCTTCAAAAGTAATCCGGTGAAGAGGGAGCCTGTTCCATAGGTTGGTACGCTCGACCAAGAAAGTGGTCTACCAGTTTTTGAGAAAAGTTTTATCATCATCATCATCCTACCCTATATGCTTATCTAAAACAACGGCCTAATCCAAAATACTACGGTGTGCAACTTAATACTTTAATTATTGCAAATAAGGTGTATACAGGTGTGTAAGGTGTGTAAGGTGTACATTTCGATTGTTTTACATATGCAGCGTATATCCCACTGCAGGGCACAGGTCTCCTCTCAGAATAAGAGGGCTTGGGCCATAGTGCCCAGTGCAGAGTGGGTACTTCACACACACCATTAAATTTCTTCGCAGGTGTATACAGGTTTCCTCACTACGTTTTCCTTCACCGTAAAGCTCATGGTAAATTTTAAATGTAATTTCGCACATAAATTCTGGAAAACTCAGAGGTGCGAGCTGGGATTTGAACCCACGACCCTCTGCTTGAGTTGCCATAGGTCAAACCGTTAGGCTACCACGGCTTTTCAACAAAAGTTCTGTGATATCGAAATTTGTCTTTTCTAACTGAGTGAAGTCGTTAGTCACAGTATTATTATTGCAAGGGAATATCGATCTCGTTATATCATGACAATATACATACATATACACCGTGAAATTTTAGTGGTTGTTTTCCCGAAACGAGGTGATTTAGTATCGATTGTACAATCGATTTATAATTATTATTTTGACTAGAGTCAAAAATCCAATTGTGAAAAACAAAAGTAGAAAATGACCGCAAACCAATAGTAACGCTTCTTTGGTACAAGTAGCGTACGATCGTACGATAGGTTAGGTACCAACGAAGCGTTACTATTGGTTTGCGGTCATTTTCGACTTTCGTTTTTCACAATTGGATTTTTGACTCTAGTCAAAATAGTAATTATAAATCGATTGTACAATCGATACTGAATCACCTTGTTTCGGGAAAACAACCACTAAAATTTCACGGTGTATTTTTGGTATTGAGTATTAAGTGAGCATCTTAGCGCTTTTCCACGGGAAATATGGTGTTTTTTCACGATAAACACTACCACCTTCCCAGTCCCAGGGCAACAGCTAGTTAGTTATAAACCAATATCAAACATGACACGGTGTCAAACGGAACATGCGATGCTAGCACCACCTAGCCAGACATTAAGCCTTACACCCCTTAGCCTTAGCATTACACCTTTTATGGGTAGCATGTATGATTCTATATAAATGTACCCTACCATCCTAATTATACCTACTACATGTATGCAATAAATGAATAAATAAATAATAAGACAAGTTTGACTCATTAATAGCCAAATAAAAACAACATTGAAGAATTTGTTTAACGCTGTGCCGAGGAAATAACGACATAATTGCGTTTATTAAATTCCTTACTAAATCGTTATTTCTAAATCTTAGTCTATGTGGGTCATAAATTAGACATTTAAGGATTTACTCTATAAGTCGTACGCTTTGGAAACACAATTTCTTATACTTTGCTCGAAAGAGATTAAATCCTAAGTTAACTCTAATAAAGAATGGATTCCCTTAAACGTAAATACTTAACGGAACGTAATGAGTTTTTTTATAATAACAAAACTACTTATTTTCTGTAACGTATACAAATTACATCTTCAAAATATCTATTATTTTAATAATACGACGGAAATAACTACATTCGCGCGCGTTCCGCCCATCCTAACCTGAGCCGCCACGATTCCCTCCTGTCCGCGACTCCGCCGAGACACCCTTCACAATAATACCTAAAATCGAGTAGCGCCAAAAGCTCGGCGCCCTCTTAATTTGCTGCCTGCTGCAAAATTCCACCATCGCACTTCCCGCCGAAAATGTCAGTTCCATCGTCACCATCTCGATGAATGGCAGTCTGCCACTGTACGTTTTATTCGGCACTTCCTGCTACATACAGTAAAACTGTGGAACCAGCTTCCGGCAGCAGTGTTTCCAGACAACTATGTCATCAAGCTTCAAGAAAAGGGTTTATACTTACTTTAAAGGCCGGCAACAGATTGGTGACTCTCTTTGAGTTGTTGATATTTATGGGCGGTGGTGATCATTTTCCATTCGATGACCCGCTTGCTTGTTTACCTCCCTCTCATAATAAAAAAAAGTAAAAAAATACATTCTGCGCGTGATTGTACAAAATTTCGCCTTTGATGTGTTCCCTAAGATACGTTAGGGGACTTAATAACCTTGAAACGATGCGTGGGGTGAACCGGTCTTAATGAAACTGGGTGTGCAGGCGAAAATAATGACACTTTTGTTACGGTAGCTACGGAAAACCATTCTTATCATTTAATGAGTTTTTGTTAAAAATTTAATTTTTAAATCCAAGCTTTGTTGGTGGCTGTACTTTATCAATATCGGCGATATCGGATATCAATATTCATTAAATCACAATAAACAGTCATCGATAGTTTTGATTTCTGTATTAAGTAAGTATAATTTTATTGTGCCCTTTTTTTACTATTACGAAAAAAATCATCAATAATTTTGATATAACGTTGTTAAAGTATGAAATTCCAATCGATTATTTTATTAAGATCTGTGTTCAATTGGCATTGCGTAAATGATACATGCCAATGGATAAATAAAAAGGATCTTGAACAGACACGTAGCATTTTGATCCCTGTCGTTGGGGAACAAAGTCTACTCTATTGCTATCAGTACGTTAGTTTCAAGACGATGACATTAACCTGTTGAAGAGTTCCGTCCTGCCAGAACAACCAGAATTTCACCGCCAGATTATTTTATCGCCAAATTGTAATGTCCACGACTCAAACAATGGCTTTATGAATAAAGATACGTCATAAGTTTTCTGAGCATTATAATGCTCAGAAAACATTTTGTACGCTTTATGTTCTTTGCTCCCGTGTTATATGCGTATAGTTGTACTTTCCTTCAACGTTACGTCAACATGGCAGAGGCTAGAATTGTCACCTTTTATACGCTTCTGTATGTACAGTCAAGTGTAAAAATGCACACAACTTGCTCATAAATATGTCCAATAGCTCTTATGTCGTCGAATTAAGGTATAGGTATGTAACGATGGGAGGATTAAATCGATACTTATTTTTGCATTTGACCGTACCTCTGTAAGGCACATAATTTCATTAGGAAGAACGAACTCTTTTTGACAACGACAAGTGAAACAGCAGTGAAAATTAAAGACAAATATGATATTTTATTGAACAAAACATACTTTGGTCATTATGTCGATAAATTCTTAAACCATGAAGAACTAAACTTATCTTCTAAAGTTTTTACGTATAGTGCAATTTTATCACGTTATCCAGGGAAAAAGGCGACTTGGAAACGTCTTACTCATCGCTTTGTCGACGCCATTGTAAGTCGCGCGGCGTGACAAGCGAGCGTCATTAGTGACACGTCACACGCGCTTTGCCACGCCGCGTGACACACTACTGGTAAGAATTAACAGTTTTTAGCGGCTAGCACATTTTGCCGAAATTGCGCCTCTGAATTTCGACGTGATTTAGGCGCAGTACTATTTTAATTCTAGTGACATATCCGCCAAAATTACCAATAATTATTAATTATGCCAAATTGCGACGTAATTTCCGCGCTTATGAGTGAGGCTCCACTGGTGCGTTTCGTCGCGTTGTGTCATCACGACGTTGACACTGCGACGTTTGACACGCCACATTGATGCGTTGCGTCGTCGCACGCTACGTTTCAACGGATCGACAGACAAAAGTTTAAGCAGAAGGAGAGTGATGCGTCGACGCAGCGCAGGTGTGTCATACAATGCATTGATCGTTACGATGACGGAGCCTCACGCTATGATATGTCATACCTATCAGCGACACGACGGAACATAAAATCAGTCACTATAAACATTAAGGCCCTACTGAGTTTTTGACGCATTTATTGCATTCATTTAATCTCGTGCTGTACTAGAAAAGCTATAGTCCTGAAATTCATGTGTAAGATATTTGAGGATTCACTCAATGAATGACAAGTGTTTATCGAAACACGATTACTTGTAGTACGCTCGATAGAAAAAATCCAAAGTCGTCTCTAAAAAATAAAATAAATTCGTAGTACGACGTAAATACTGCACGGCAGGTCATGACTTTTTGAATGTTAATAAAAAAAGAAGTTTTATAGGGCGTAGTGTTGCTACATTTTTAAAATGTGTATTTGTTTTAGTAATATGATAAAAATACCTAAATACATGCGTACATGCATACATGTCCTTCAGCTATCGGACGGGGAACTCGTGTCTATCGCGCTTACGCATGGCTTTCATTCTAGCCGCTCTCACGCACACGTACTTACACGAGTGTGTTAGATATACTAAGTAATAGAAACTATTGTAATATTATTAGACATGTAAGTTGATAAAATATATTGGTAAAATAAGTAAGTAAATGAGATTTATGGATTTATGGAATTGATAATTTAGGTAATACTTGGCTCTAAAGACAAGCGAAATAATAATTAAGATACTTTCCGATTGTCTAACACTGGTGACGTCAGTTTTTTGCGACTCACCCACACGGCAAGGCAAACCTATAAAAGGCCTTCTTAGGCCAGGTAGAGGGCACTTTGTTACGAGCCGTCGCCGAGGTCACATGACAGTTAAGTACTTTGTCTGTATACTTATAAATGGCTATAATTTGTTGCTATATCCTTCATATATAAATATATTAATAATTGACGTAAAAACTTATAACTTATATTATTATTTTAACGTGTAAATGTATAAACATATATTAATGAATGTTTGAATTATGTAAGTGACGTAATTATATTGATATATGTCGAGTATCTTATGTGTTGTTGTTATTTGTTATCTTTAAAAAGCTATTATTTCCTTGGATGATAAGATTTGTTTCAATATAAGCGTTTTCTTGAAACATGATTAGACATGTTTGTTTTGCTTACCAAATACATATATCTTAAGTCTTAACCCATCATAAACTTATTATTTCATACTTCGTTACCCCTTGGCTCCGCTAAATAAGAGAATATTAGTTAATATCTTATATGTGACTTTGACCCTTTCTAACAAGTGCATAGAATACCTAAAATCGATTAGCGCCAGAAGCTCGATACTCGGTGAAGAATTAAACTCGTTTTAAGACGTGAGTGATACGTTTATTTTCACTACTGGTAGAAATAGTTTAATTCGTTTACTTTCCGATCTTCCGCGCCGTGTGTCCCCGAAACAGCTGACTCACGACTCATCGACAAGCTCGTCACTTCTTTCCGACGGTAATTATCTGTGGCATAGCGTGACGCAGCGTGGCATTGTCACGGCCGTGCCACGACAATCCTCGACTGCTAAACTATTCTCTAATACATTGCGTGTGCTGCTAATCAAGGATTGTGCATTGGCAGTTCAAAGCGCGCAATGAACGAAGAATTTGCTTGCTGCGTCGGCGTCGCGTTGGTGGCGCGACTGCACAGGGTATGGAGTTTTTGTGGCACGCTAAGATGAAAATGAACCATGGAGTCGACATTGACATTAAAAAAATATTATGACAACCGTTGGAGAACCTGACTACGAAGCATGAGGTCCCGGATTCAATTTTTGGTCAGAGCAGATATTTTTGTGAAAAATACGCATGTTTGTGCTTGAGTCTAGAATATTTCAAAATTTTCATATAGATGCACAGAAAAAACCCCAGAAAAAAAGACCAATGCTGGGAATCGAACCCAGGTCCTCAGCATTCCGTGCTGCGTGCTTACCCCTACACCATCACTGGTCTAGAGGTTAGCGACGAATCTTTCCCATACATCGTACATTTCAGTCTGTTATAATCACCTTATGCAGTGATAAGACAGGTGACCGTAAACGTAATAAAAAATGAAGTTGAAAAAATAAATACAAAAAGATACTTCATACCTTACTTGTTTGAGTCTAGAATGTTTAATATGTATGTATTTATATAAATAAATATGTTTATCCGTTGTCCCAATAGTGCAGTACCCGGCCATAAAGATTGCGCGTCGGTCTTTGGAAAAAGACTCGGCAAATGTCGGCTTCGTAGAGCGTTGTCACACATTACTTGTAAGTAGCGTGCGACAACGCTCTACGAAGCCGACATTTGCAGAGTCTTTTTCCAAAGACCGATGTGCAATCTTTGTAGCCGGGTACTGTACAAGCTTGGTATCAAATGTGATTTATTTATTTATTACTACTCATACCTACTCATTCCTTTATTTGATTCAGAAAACCTTTGTTATCATTCAAAGTAAAGCTCCTAAGTATAAAAATTACGAATAAATCAAATTTCTATTAAATAACTGACTCATAGTTGAAACCTGTTTTAACTTAAGTGCCTAGGTAATACAGACTATAATATTTATGTTTCCAATACAATCTACTTTATTTCTATCAATTTGGAAAAATTCGCAAACATTCACACGTTTTATTAGTAGGTATAATGATGGAATTGACAATATTTACAACATAAATAGTTATCAAGATTTTGAAGTTCTCGTTCTTGTAACTACCTGTTCTATGAATATCTCATAATATCCGCGACATTTACCTTTTTTAATAAAAAAAAAATGCCATTAAACAAAATTAACGAGGATGAGTGTGAGTAAGAATAAAATTTTATCAATTTCGACTCAATGGTTCGCTTTCGGCTTACCATGCAACGAAAACACGGAACATTGGAATCATGGCCGTGGTAGGGTTTATCAGGCGTCACCAGCCTTAGCGATCGTCTATTGTCTCGGGTTGGAAAAATAGGGACGTCTGCGTGGGGTGCTCCGGTTATTGCAATCGATGGGCGATTAACGCATGGGAATGTAGTTTCATTCAATACAATAGGATGTAGCCGTCAATGTCGATAATTATGGGTATGGTGTTATGATTTATAGCATCTTAGACATAAGGTCGTGGATCCGAGCTCAGGCTCGTACGGTCGGCCAAGAAAATGTTCTACCGATTTTGATTTTGACAAAAGTTTCTGTGAGATCTGAAATCAAAAGTATTTAATACAATTAAAAATTTTACCACAGTAGATACGCTATTTGAGACTAGGGATCGCCAATGTGGATCGGAATTATTTCCAAACATCCCTGTCCATGATTTACTTATAGTCATTAATTTTATAGTACGCCTTAGATATTGATGTTTTCTTCACAATGAATTTGAATTTTGTATCCGTTTGTTCGGTTATTATTTTCGGAATATTATTATAAAAAATGCAACTTCCCAGAAACGACTGTTGATCTAAAGTAGATAAAGTCTAGTAAATTATAAAACAGAACTCATTTACTTTGACTCGTCTAATTTAACTAAGAACTCTGGATTCGGACAAATTAATATTGATTCACGGAACTCCCAAAATTATTAGGGAAGTCAAACTTTCTCGCGATTTCATAGCAAAAGTTGGTGCTGATTGTTGTACGAGCTACCTAGCACAATTAATCTGGCACAAATTATTCTTTATTAACGAATTGCCGGGTAAAGGCATGTCTTGGATACAGCGCAGCGGTTGTTTACTCCAAAATATTATTTTAATACCAAAACACATCCGATATAGCCAAATGGATAAGCTCATTGAAATGGCAATAGGCAGGCCATATAGCACGCAGAACCGGTGGTCGTTGGGGCCCAAAAGTTCTCGAATGGAGACCGCGAACTTGCAAGCGCAGCGTGGGACGTCCACCAACGAGATGGACGGACGTATTGGTGAAGGCCGCAGGTTCATGGTGGATGCTTGTCACAAGTCGCTTACAACCGCATCAATGAGGGAGACCTATGTCCAGTAGTGGCCGTCCTACGGCTGAAATGATGATGATGATGAATACTACCAACTGTCTCGGCTGGACAGCGTCCGGAAAGCTTCGCAATATCTTGTCAATTGCTAATACACCGCAGTGTCTCAAATCAAAAGTCTTTGACCAGTTTGGGTTTCCTGTGATGATTTATGGCATTGAGATGAGGCCCCTAACGATGGACGTCATAAAAAAGCTCAAGGCCACTCAAAAGGCGACGGAGAGGGAGATTTTCAGAGTTTAGAAATCATCACAATATTGGAAATCATGAAATCCGCGCAAAAACTAAAGTCACGGACATAGCTCGAAGAATCGCCAGGCTCAAGTGGCAGGGCAGGACACATCCGATCACTCGTGGAACTGATGGCCAATGTGGTTCTTGAAAAGCGTGTAACTCTTGAATCGAATATCATGAACTAATTACCTAGGTACTGAGCAAAATGAACTATATCTTAATGCAACCCACTTCTCGCTACAGCGCGCACCCCGACCTTATCGTTTCTAACCATTGATTAAAGAGTTTCAATTAAAATTGTTCCGTGTTCCGAAGCGAGTAATGGAAGTCATTTGCTTTTCATTGATTACAACAGACACGGAATTGACATGGAGGCGACGCGAAGCCGTGAGGCCGGAGTCGACATTGAATAAGGGCGCATTCCCACCAGAGATGTTCTATGCAACTATGCTGCGAAGATGTGAAAGCTACGCTATGAAATTGTGTGACCGTTTCTACCAATGCTAAGCTATGTAGCTGTGCGAGGAAGATGCGCTATGTAGATGAAGCAGCCGCGAGGCAGCTGTGCGAAGAAGATGCGCAGCTCGAGCTATGCGATGTATCGACAAGGACGCGCGGAGCGGCAGTGCGGTGAGGGGGGAGACGCTCGCGACCATCCATAGCACGCATCCAGGGCACGCATCTTTCCATATAAATATCATAGCTTAGTTGAAACCGTTTCCACCAGTGCTATGCTATGTGGACCAATGAACATGATTGGTGGATATCAGACATATCCATAGCAACGTAGCGTAGCACATCTCTGGTGGAAAGGCACCCTAAGCGAGGAGTTCGCAGAGAATCGATACGACGCGTGATATAGGTTCAGTGTGTTATTTCCCAATTTTTGTACTCCATCTATCAATGCTAATATTATAAATGGGAAAGTGTTGTTTGTTTGTTTGTCATTATTTCACGTCAAAACTGAGCGACGGATTGCCGTGATTTTTTGTATGGACATAGTTGAAGGGCTGGAGAGTGATATAGGTAACTTTTTACCACGGGAAATATATGATTCCCACGGGTAAACACGTTTTAACATACTAATACTATAAATGGGAAAGTGTGTTTGTTTGTCCTTCTTTTACGTCGAAACTGAGCGACGGATTGCCGTGATTTTTTGTACAGACATAGTTGAAAGGCTGGAGAATGGCATAGGCCACCACCACGGGAAAATATCTTATTCCCACGGGAAAACACGTTTTTATCTACTTCTGTGGGAGCAAAGCCGCGGGCATTAGCTATAACTTATATCTTTTGGGAGTTAATCCCGAACTATTTGCACAAACGTAAGTTTCTTTTGCATAAGGAAGACTTGTTAGCCACCGCAAGTTTAGAGGCATCGTTTTAGGCCTTATTTGCCCTTCCTATCTCGCAGCCCCGGTGAGCCCCCCCCCCCATGCGTTATCGTGCTTCTCGGCCCAGCTTAAGTTGTGTGCTGAGCTTATATTTGACTTGCTAACTCCGCTAACTACGGGCCTTTTGTTAAGTCGGTACACTTGAGATTTGTCGTCGGATTATTACTGGCTGCAGTGACCTTAAGGCTTAAAGATACCATCATCATTTCAGCTGAAAGACACATTGCTGAACATAGCCCTCCAAGGCTCGCATTGCCAAGTCATTTTGTGTGTTAAAAAATAAAGATATCTAATATTAATTTAACGGTTTTAAAATAAGCAACTCGATGGAAAACGATTTCTATGGAAGTTAAGTATGAAGTATCTTTTTCTATTTATTTTTTTATTTTCTTCAACTTCATTTTTTTATTACTTTTACGGTCATCCCGTGAAACCATATATTTCAAACTAAATACAAACTGAAACATAGATGCACAGAAAAAACCCCAGAAAAAAGACCAATGCTGGGAATCGAACCCAGGTCCTCAGCGTTCCGTGCTGCGTGCTTACCCCTACACCATCACTGGTCTAGAAGTTAGCGACGAATCTTTCCCATACATCGTACACTTCAGTCTGTTATAATCACATTTAGGCAGTGATAAAGCGCATCTATGTTATGCCCTCTACCGAGAGACTTCAACACTCCTTCGGAGCTACCCGCTCACCTGGACCAAGAGATGGCGCTACTAGGCCAACTTTTACAAGTTAAGTATGAAGTATCTTTTTCTATTTATTTTTTTATTTTCTTCAACTTCATTTTTTTATTACTTTTACGGTCATCCCGTGAAACCATATATTTCAAACTAAAGACCACTAGCTAACTAACTAACTTCTAGACCAGTGATGGTGTAGGGGTAAGCACGCAGCACGGAACGCTGAGGACCTGGGTTCGATTCCCAGCATTGGTCTTTTTTCTGGGGTTTTTTCTGTGCATCTATGTTTCAGTTTGTATTTAGTTTTAAATATATGATTTCTATGGACACCACCCGGTACTGACTAAGATAACCGATTTGGTTTAACATTGCATCTCAAAACTTTTTTGCAGTATAAGAACTGCCTAGCGAGACTTGCATCTTTTTACATGTAATATGTTTTTGATTGTTACTTACATAGTCAATAAGGGTCATTGTTACTAATACATTATGGATGCAATCTGAAATAATTGATTATTATTATTATAATTATAGCATTATGACTTATGACGCAGCGTATGACGTGACGCTGTACACGCCAGATGGCGTTTTATAGGAGATCATAGCCTTAAATCAGCAAGAATGCTTGTATTTAAAATTACATTTTAAAAACCTACTCCGCTTGCGATATAGACCCTTAATTCTACTGCCCTAAATTTAAGCTCTAAACAGCCTACAATTTCACCAAAATTACGGTTCTGCCCACCCTAACACATTACCCATTGTTATCCAATTACGGTCTCATACGATCCTCGTTCGGTACTCATTGCTCACACGTGCGCGGGATATATTAAAGTAATTACTAATTGATAAAAAAAGGAATACATATTTTCAGCAGATTATGAAGCCGACAAGGAGGGTTTAAAGCCTCATTTACCTCAAAATTACGCGGCGTAATTTTCCCGTAATTACGCCGCGATCGAGCTCCAAGCAAGCTGCCTCAATGGTGATGGGACAGTGGTAACTGGCTGCTGGCGGTGGTGGCCGAGAAGCTTGACGGTCTTTTCATGAGGCACTGCCATTCATTGCACTTTCCAGTGCATCCTCTTAGACGTGACGACAACACTATAAAGGACAAATTCGCCTTGTACATAGTGCATTTCGACGATTGACAATTTTGTTTCTTTCCTAATTTTTGTAGGTACACTATAGTACATTACTGCAGCGGCCGCGAAATAGGGGATTGCCGGCCGAGTAGTAATAGATGGCCGAGTGTTAACGAGGCCATCTAGAGATACGAGGCCGGCAATCCCTGTTCGTGGCCAAGGCTTGTATAGTGCTTTTCTCAAATAAATCCAAGGAAATGATACGAATGTTCAACTTACATGTTCATATTTAATTCAAATTGTTTTTTTTTTGATTCCCGCCAAAATATTTATTTTCCAGCAATTTATTTGTAAGCTGTTCCAGTTAATGTTTTTGACGCAAAATATTGAGATGATTTATATTTATTCAAAAATTACGACCTTATTAATAATAAATTGTTAACAATAAACGCCAATCCTTATTTATTTTATTGAATACCTGATTAAATCTAGCCAAGTAAGATATTAAAAAGTAAATTCACAAACTAAATTTTTCTTAATTGGCAGTATGTCATTGATAGTCAATAAAAGAAAATACGACCCACTAAAACAAAAGACAATCTCTTTGCTGGCCTTGGCCAGCAATGTTTGTATGAAATTCCATTATTGTCGTCTAATTTGAAATTGGAACGAGTCTTCCTCAACTGCTATACAATGGCATACTTCGTGTTCTATTGTCACGACTATAAGGACCACATTTCCTTGGATGTTTGAGAAAAAGATTTTTTTGACGTGACAACGTCTAATAAATCGATGAACGCCGGCTGCATACACGAAAAAACATGACTCATTGTAACGTACATGTAACGTTACATTCTACAGAGCAGAGAAGCAGGCCAGTTGCAAGAGAGCGGCGAGGGCCAGTTGCAAGAGAGCGGCGAAGGCCAGTTGCAAGAGAGCAGCGAGGGCCAGTTGCAAGAGAGCGGCGAACGCCAGAATGTACAATGCGGGGTGCGGGAGGGGGGGGGGGTTGTATGTTTTGTTATGACGTTGTCACGTTGAACTATCGTCCGTAAACCGACTTTACAGATAACCGGTTGTTTTATTATTAGAGGGAGGCAAATGATCAAGCGGGTCATCTGATGGAAAATGATCACTACCGCACATTGATATCAACAACTCAAAGAGAGCCACTGATCTATTGCCAGCCTTTAAGAAAAGGGAGGGAATAGGGGAGAGGGAGGGGAAGAGGTATTGGGTCCCCGGCGCTCTCACTGACCGTACGAAACGCAGCAGGAGTACTGCTGCTTCACGCCGGTGTTCTGTGAGAGGGTGGTACTGTTCTGTGAGCCGGCCCATTCGTAATGCAGCGGCCAACAACCACTGGGCTACCACGACTACAAAAAACTTGTATTAAAAAAAAATTACTCCGTGTAATTACAGTTTCATTTTTACATCACAATGAAAACGCTCTTGAATTAAAACGGAACAAAAGGGATCGGTAGTTTCTAGGTCACTCGCGCTGGAACGAGTACTGTACAGTAGCCGCTTGAAACTTCACCGGCATGCTCGCAAAAAGCACAAAAGGCTGGTTACATTTCTTCAGATGTACTGGACGGAAAATTGAAAAGCACAGGGACAACAAGAGCCACGCAAAGTTTATCATTATTATCAAATTAACATAATCTACCAAATCTCGGGACAGTGCCACCTATGACGTGACCCCTTAATTGAATATGGGAAACGAATCGGGAGATTCGCATTCGTCGACACCCGGCACTAGTGATGGGACGACGTCGATGAAACAGGTCGATATTTTTAAGGTTGGAGTGAGAGTGCCACCTTTTTGGGCAGAGGAACCGGAGATTTGGTTCGCTCAGTTGGAAGGCCAATTTGCCATTTCTGGTATTACCAGCGATTCCACCAAATTTAATTATGTCATAGGCCATCTCGACAATCTACATTTAAGAGAGATCAAGGACATAATTATTAAGCCACCTGCTATTAATAAATATGAAAAGCTGAAAACCGAGCTAGTGAAGAGACTCAGTGCGTCTAAGGAGTACAAGAGTAAACAGCTGTTGCAGCACGAAGAATTGGGCGACCGTAAGCCATCACAGTTTCTTCGTCACCTTCAAGGACTAGCTGGATCGAGCGTTACTGACGATTTTATGAAGACTTTGTGGATAAGCCGCTTGCCAGTCAACATCCAGACGGTGCTCGCAGGTCAGCCAGATCATACATCGTTGGAAGAACTCGCTGATCTGGCCGACAGGGTGCACGATATTATCCCGGCAGCGCCAAGGGTAGCAGCTGTAAGTGATGCAGCAGCTCCTGGCTCCTGGTTCCTGGTTGGTCTTATTAAATAAAACTGTATCCTTTCTTTTAGTATCTGTGGCATTAATAAAATAAAATTGAGGCTACAACAAACCGGAAGCGCGTGCTCAGCGCGGTCAATAACACTGAATCAAATACGGTGTGCCACGCTGCCGGTGTGTGTCACAATATATTTGACTCAGTGTTAAAGAGCGCGCTGGGCACGCTCGGGGTTTGTGGTGGCCTTTAGTCTGTGCAACAACCAATCGTGTTTTCTATCAATCATCGTCAGTCATCATTCCAGCCGCAGAAAGTGCAGTTTATTTTTTTAAATATTTATATTAAATGTAAATTAGCTCATAATTTCCAAAAAAACGCAAAGGTGCGAGCCCGGGTTTGAACCCGCTTGCTTGAGAGTCCAGATTTTACGGTACTGGTGATAAAAATAAATAAAATTCTACCAAAACCTGTCCCAATACTCAACCAAGATTTGTACATCAAATCGTGAAAATGATAAAAGTGCGTTCTTATTTGTAGCCCCGGTGCGTTACCACCGTCCCCGACTTCATTACATTAAGCGACAATGCTTCGAGAACAAAGAGTGCTCGCTCATATTTCCCAAGTAAAATGCACTTGCCTGAGAATTGTGTAGCGCTCCCGGCGACAGAGGTTCAGCGACGAAATTAAATTTCATAAAACTGGCCTTTACCCGCGGCCTTGCCCGCGTTAAGGGCCGATACAGACTGACTGCATTCCAACTGCAACGTAACAAATGCTCATATATTTTACATAGCAGTTCCATTGCAGTCAGCAAAACTGCACGCAAACTGCGAGATAAAAATCAGCCAATAAGATTTCATAAAATCTCCACTCCTCTTTCAGTGGACAGGGAGTTGCAAAAGTAGTTTAAAAATTCGTACAAAACCTGGATGCGGAGAGGGGACGCGGAGCTAGGGAGGAAAACGAGCGCTGGTTAACTTCGCATATGGAAAAATACAGTCCGTAACTCTCCTCCGCATTACTTTCTCGCTCCGCTCCGCTACCTAGCTCCACGTCTATGGACAGACACAGTCCGTAACTCCCCTTCGCATTACTTGCTCGCTCCGCTCCGCTACCTAGCTCCGTATCTATGGACAGAAGCAGTCCGCAAACTCCCCTCCGCATTACTTGCTCGCTCCGCTCCGCTGCCTCACTGCTCCAGTTGGGAAGCAACCTAAATATGCGCCGCGGGAAGTGACGCGAAAGTAATTAGCTGCGATTTTGTCATGTGCTGTCGGCAGCCAGGGGATCGAGGGTTCGAGGCACATTGGGGCAGGACAATAGAAAATAATGTGTTTAATTGCCCTTGCATTACTGTCATCGCTACATAACTACACGCATGTGTTCAATTCCTATACCTACTAACAATTACTAACATTATAACTGAGAAGGATTGTGAAGAATTTTTGATATGATTTGGTGACTTGGGAAAAAAATAGCCTTTATATTTTAAGCCGTAAGTAAAACTGACATTTAACCTTAAAGTAAAGAACTTTATTGGTCGACTATTTAATCACAGAAACACCTGGTACATACTGGTCAATCGTTTAATAATAATTAAAATATTCAAGCTAAGTTTAACATGTACAACGTAATGAAGAGTACGATGTAATTTTTAAGGATTTCCAAGGACATTTTTGAGAAATCCCGGACATTCCATTCGACTGCGAGACCTTATGGAGTAGCACTTTTACAGTCCAGTACCCCATATAAGGGTCACAGCGACTTAGCTCCACAAGTCTGTTCCCACATATGGGGCACTAAGAAACAACCAGACTTGCATCCAGATTTCTACAATTATGTTGTTTACACACTGAGCAGGACAGTACAATTATGAAATTAATTTGCTGGACTTACCAGGAATTTGAAACTTGTATGGGACTGTGAACGTGTTAAGGCTAGTGTCAGTCAAATAAATAAATAAAAACTGACCAAGTACGAGACGGGCTCACGCACCGAGGGTTCCGTACAGTAGGTATGTCAAAATACAAGCCGTAAACAGTCTACTTTTAAGCAAAATGTACGCAGTGTGGGACCATTTTATTAGAAAAACGGGACCCTCTTACAAAATTACAAATGTATGGTTTCAGATTTTTCCCTGTACTTGTAGTATAAGACGGTATTACTTGCCAAAATTTCATAGTTCTAAGTCAACGGAAAATACTTACCCTTTACATTTTGATTCCCTTGAATGTCGAAATATACGATTTTTGCGGCAATAAACAGCCGTATCTTTTATTTACGTTAACTAAAGTTTAATTTTACACTCAAGGGACCGTAGACCGGTTTTAAATTCAACTTGATAATTTATTAAATCAGGCGTTACTTTGCGGAGGTCCATATTAATGAACTGAAACAATTACTTTGGATTTTGCGTACTTGCTTTTGCTTTACTTACGCGGTCCCGAGATAAAGCTCCTGATAGGTCCTGATGGTCTGTGTATTTATTACTTCGTTGTTTTGTGAACTTTGTTTATTTGTATGAATTTGTGTGTACTTTCTTGTATTTGTGTGTCTTGTAAAAGTGAATAAATGTCTTCTTTCTTTCTTCTTTCTGATAGACAGACGAGACGGATGGATGGATGGACAACAAAGTAATAGTATAAGGGTTCCGTTTTGTGTAATAGTAGGATGCTTTTATAATAATAATAATAATAATAATAAAAACTTTATTGCCATCGTACATTTACAAAAAATAATAATAATAAGAAAAACAACTTAAAACTAATAGCTACGCTTGGCAATAGGTACCGGACTCAGCATTTGCTGGAGATAATTTCCAGCGCTGGTTTTCAGCCCGGTCCTTCTGGCAAGGGTGGCCGCAACTATAGCTAAGATAAACAAAACAAAACAAAGAACAAAATATTAAATAAAAAAAAAGAAAAGATGAATAGGCAAACATTTGTGTATGTGTGTGTGTGTATCTTGTGACGTGCTATGTTAGTCGTAGTTTTTTTTGTGTGTTAGTAGTAGTTTGTGTTGTTTCTGTGACTTAGTGGTTGTGTGTAGTGTATTTATTTATTTAAATTATTTATATAGGTACATTAGTGTTTTCCCCATGCAGGCCGCACTTTGCTCAGGGGTATCCCTGCCTCTGTGTTTCCAAAAGGTGTGCTTTGACAATTCTCAATTATTTGATTCATTTATTTCAACAGCAGAAAGAATTATCTGTACGTCGAACTTTGCTTTACCAGTTCAAATACCGTTAGTGTTTGGTTCACCGGCACAAGCCTAACATCAAAGTTGGTCCGAACGTCGTTAGGGGTGCGCCACACGAGGTCAAAGAACAAAGGCTTCCGCGCTGCCCGGAGATTGCGTCCGTGTGGAGCCCGCTTTATGCTGGGGTGATCAGGAATTTAGCTGCATTTTAGTGTTGAAAAATGCGCAATATTTCGCGTGAGGGTGAATGGGGACGTTAATTCCGTTTTTCGGATTTAACGAACCGTCTATAGTTTTACCTATCAAGTGGATATATTATATTACCAGGCCCCTATATCACCAACTTGACTATTGTCAGTGACATAATTCTGACGAGAGACTATTGCACCATTACACTGTTTTAAACTTTTGTGATTTTCACTCATAATTACTATACTAAACGGGACTTATCACTCGGGAGTTAACTCGTGACCACGGCTGCTGCAATGTGGCCGAAACGTCGAGGTAAATATATATTTATTGCGTGATAAGTCCCGTTTAGTATAGTAATTATGACTATTGTACCGTTACCGGTAACAATTATCATCATCATCATCAAATCATTAATGATCATTATTTTTGGTGATAGTTGGTTTTGTGTGATTTGTGTGTGTCCGTACAGTGTGGAGGTGGAGGAACTGCATGACCACGCATTTCTTATATAAACGTAACTATCGTAAGGTCGTGGGTGGGCAAAGTAATTGTTTCAGTCCATTAATATGGACCTCCGCAAAGTAACGCTTGATTCAATAAATTAATAACAGTTATGTTGTGAAACGAGAATATTTTTTTTCTAGTCGACATGTTTGTAGATCTGTCGGTAAATCTGGACATGAGATCAAAGCTGTGACAGTTTGCGTTACAATTGTAGTAATTTGTGTTTAACATACGCGTATGTCTTAATATTATTCGCATGTAATTAAGGTGCGACAATTGGTCACATTGGTGAAATAGGGGCATGGGTCACGCCAAGCTCAAGGATTAGTTGAGTTAGGCGAAATGAAAATACAATCATCATCATCATTTCAGCCGAAAGACGTACACTACTGAACATAGGCCTCCCCCAAGGCTTGCTAAACCGTGCCATCCGCAACCTTAACCAGGTCGTCACGCCATATTGTTGGAGGCCTACCTACACTGCGTCTTCCGGTCCGTGGACGCCACTCGAGAACCCTTTTGCTCCATCGGCCATCAGTTCTACGAGCGATGTGCCCTGCCCACTGCCACTTGAGTCTGACGATTCTTCGAGCTATGTCGGTGACTTTAGTTCTTGCGCGGATTTCATCATTTCTAATGCGATCCCGCAGAGACACTCCGAGCCCTCTGAGTGACTTTGAGCTTCCTTATGAGGCCCATCGTTAGCGGCCACGTCTCAGTGCCATAAATCATCACTGGCAACACACACTGATCAAAGACTTTTGACTTGAGACATTGCGGTATATTGGACGACGAGATATTGCGGAGCTTTCCGAACGCTGCCCAGCCGAGTCAGATTCGTCGATTGGCCTCTTTCTCAAAGTTGAACCTACCCAATTGGATTGTATGTCCTAGGTAGAAAGTCGTCAACAATGTACCAGAATTGTTTTGCAACAATTCCTGTTAACGATAGACAATCCATTTACATTTTCGGTGCAACAGCTCGATGCAAACAACATTTAAATTTTCCAACAAAGACTACAGATAAGTGGATTGGAGCAATCGTGGACAATGACATGCGAGCCGATTACATTAAATTGCCTTAGTGGACGACTGCCCTCGGAGAATAACCGCTTTCACGTCACACATGTTAGCCAGAGATTCTAAATTATACTACTACTAAACTATACTGTACTACCACTACACTGTACTACACTGTACTGTACTATTCTAAACTATACTGTATTCCGTGCCGCGTGCTATTCCCCTACACCACCACTGGTAGGGTAGGTCTTATTATAGGTATTGACTTCACCATCATCATCATTTCAGCCGAAAGACGTCCACTTCTGAACATAGGCCTTCCCCAATGTTTGCCAAACAAATCAGTTCTGCACCATCCGCATCCAATGGCAACCTCCATCGCTCCATCTTGTTGGAAGCCTACCTACACTGGGTCTTCCGGTCCGTGAACGTCACTCGAGACCCTTTTTGCCCCATCGGCCATCAGTTCTACGAGCGATGTGCCCTGCCCACTGCCACTTGAGTCTGGCGATTCTTCGAGCTATGTCGGTGACTTTAGTGTTTGCGTGGATTTCATCAATTCTAATGCGATCCCGCAGAGAAACATGATAATGTCTATATTATATATATATATATATATATATATATATATATAATGTTGGGATAGATAAGAATGCAGAATCCTAGTGATAGATAATAAAATATTAATAAAGAGCTGTTGCCCGCGACTCCGTCTACGAAGAATTCGTTTATCGCTATCCCGCGGGAACTATGCCATTTTCCGTGATAAAAAAATATCCTATATGTTAATCCAGGTCATAATCTATTCTGTGTGCAAAATTTCATTAGAATCCTTCAAACCGTTTTAGCGTGAAAGAGTAACAAACATCCATCCATCCATGCATCCATCCATACTTACAAACTTTCGCGTTTATAATAATAGTAGGACAAATATCACGGGACACTTCACCAAAATAACCTAGTCCTAAAACAAAGCTTGTTTTATGTGAACTAGCCAACGGAGGAACATATTTACCTCTAAATACACATTAAACATCCAAGACTCGGGATTCAAGTTCAAAGTGGACGTCTTTCGGCTGAAATGATGATGATGATGAGGACCCAAGGCTCAAGATTGAAACCAGGACCTCAAGCTTTGTAGTCAGGTTCTCTAACCACTGTGCTATCCGGTTGAAAAAATAAAAAAGAGAAATTTGAAGGAAACAGTAGGACTTTAAAAAAGTCGGGCTTATTACAAGTTTTTGTTTAACTTGCAATTTTACATTGCAAGATACATACATTCCGAGGCTCTAAGGGAAATGAGTTTGAAGTGGTCAATCTAGGGCTGCATAATACAAGGTGTAACTGAGCTTAACATTTTGAATCTCTTTTCATTTTGCCTTCGAATTTTTATCAAAATACCAAGCAAAGGGACGCTTAAATTTGACGAAGAAATTAATTACAAAAAAGAAGAATATCTCAAAAAATTATCCACCAACCCGACCCTTCAGCCACTCGTCTGTTGCCGAAAAGAACCGAAAAATAAACAATAAACAATTTTACCAACGAAACCTTTAATTTCGATCGCAAATAAACTTTTTCCTCCGATCGAACCCTTTGTCGAAGGGTCCAATTAATTACTTCGGGAAACAAGGCTCCAGTTCGCTGTGGAACAGTAGGGGAACCTTACTGAATTATAGATAAAATAAATAAATCATGGGACTATTTGACAACAATTGACCTGCTCCCAAACTAAGCCAAGCTTAGACAGAAAACGGATAAAAAGATTTATTTAAATAAAATTTTAAACATCCAAGATTCGGGTGCAAACATTCGTATTTTTCATACAAATATCTGCCCCGATCGGGGGTCAAATCCGAGATCTTAAGCTTCGTAGTTAGGTTCTCTAACCACACAATCTTTCAGAGGGTTCAAGGTATAGATCCTTGTGACAGACCGAAAGAGTCAAGTGGCAGTGGGCAAGGCACATCGCTCGTAGAACTGATGGCCGATGGGGCAAAAAGGTTCGCGAGTGGCGTCCGCGGACCGAAAGAACAAGATGTTGCGCCCAGGTGGTTAAGGTTGCGGAATCTCGTTGGATGTGGATGGCACTTGACCGATCTGTTTGCCGATCTGTTCAGCAGTGGACGACCTTCGGCTGAAATGATGAATGATGATGATGATGACCAACTGAAAGACAGACAGCGGAGTCTCTGTAATCGTTTTCCGTTGCCACCCTTTGGGTACAGAACCCTAAAAAACCCCTCCATGCGTTCACATCCACGCACACTCACGCTAGCACACAATATGCATGCACGCAAGTACCCATACCTACGCATTTTAATGAAAATTTATTTATTTTAGAAAACTCAACTAGCTAGACAAACATCGCAAATTCATTACGACCGCGAGATCTAACAATTAATTTACACACAACTAACAATTTAAACTAATTCGTTGCCAACACCGTGGTTTTATTAATTCAGTGGAGCTTCATTTCTGCGGCATCGCTGTTATGAGCGCAAAAACTCGATAAGTGCCCGGGGACTGAAATAAATTTAGACCGAGATGTATTATTCAGCGGGCTAGATTAAAAGAATAGCGTTATTTAACTTTACGGATCCTGAATCTAACATTATTTCTCTATTTCTCTATTTTGTAGTGGTAGAGCCATGTTGTAGCTAGCCGCTGCATCACAAATGGGCCGGCTCGTCCGGGGCAGTACCACCCTCTCACAGAACACCGGCGTGGAGCAGCAGTACTCCTGCTGCGTTTCGTGCGGTCAGTGAGAGCGCCGGAGGCCCAATACCTCTCCCCCTCCCCTATTCCCTCTCCTTTTTCCCAGGGCCGACAACGCACTGGCATTGTGTAAAGCGCTGCGGGTGTCTATGGACAGTGGTGATCATTTAACATCAGGTGACCCACTAGTTCGTTTGTCTGGCCTCTTTAACATAATAAAAAATAAAAAATATTATCTTTCGGTTTTGTCAAATACAACAAAAATCTTTTCTATTTATACGATACAATACAAACTCACCTGATTTTTTTCCGATTTACTAGGCAAGCGTGCTCCATCGTAGGTCTCATCTTCGCGTTCCATCAGGCGTGATTGTGGTCAAACGCAAGCCTATATTGTATAAAAAATCTTCCACAGAGGAAAAGCCGCAGGAATAAGATAGTCATACTTCCATACTAATATTATAAACGTGAAAGTGTGTTTGCTTGTTTGTCCTTCTTTCACGTCAAAAATGAGCGACGGATTGTTGTGATTTTTTGTATGGACATAGTTAAAGGACTGGAGAGTGACATAGGCTACTTTTTACCGCGGGTAAATATCTCATTCCTTCGGGAAAACACGTTTTAGTCTACTTCAGTGGGGGCGAAGAAGCAGGCATCAGCTAGTATTCTATAAAATCCGGTTCAAGTAAATTAATCAATATCAAAATTAGTTTATTTTTCTGTTTAGGCTGTGATACCCTAGTGGTTTGACCTAGGGCTTTCAAGTAGATAGTCGTGGATTGCAGCCCGGGCTCACTCCTCCGAGTTTTTTTGGAATTTACGTCTGAAAGTATATTAAAAATTTGTCATGAGTTTTACGGCGAAGGAAAACTTCGCAAAGAATCCTACACACACCTGTGCAGAAATTCAATGGTGTGTGTAAAGTTCAATTGGCACTGGGCCCGCGTTGGAACTACAACCCACCCTCTTATGCTAAGACGAGTTCTGTGTCCTGTAGTGGAGAGTACATAGACCGCGGTAATGAGATGATGACTGCGTGAGTAAAACGATTGTAATAAAATGTAAATTATACGGTAACTTACATTTCATTAATTATAATACCATATTACCTATCTTTTTATGACAATCATAATTTACATAGATGGTATATCAGCTACATAATTCAAACGCTATTATTACTGCAATGAGGTACTTAAAAATGGGTGTGACTACTCCATTTTATGTCATTTGACTTGATAAGCATTATTCATAATATATACGAGGGCAGGTCCAAAAGTTTCCGGCCTAACCAAAGAGTCAGGAAGTACAATATATTTACAAAACTTCTTTTATTTTTCGTTATAGTCTTCCTCCATTTAAATTCAATCTGAAAAGTGCATTGAAATAGAGGGAGACTAAATATATCGAAAAATAAAAGAAGTTTTGTGAATATACACTGACGAGCAAAAATAAAGGGTCGGTTACAAAAATGACGATAACTACAAAACCCGCAGTGATAGCTTCTTCGAGCAAAATGAGCTGTTTAGTAAAGAGTTTTATTCTCAATTAAACTTTATCTTCTTAAGAATAAAACTCTTTACTAAACTCATTTTACTCGAAGAAGCTATCACAGCGGGTTTTGTAGTTATCGTCATTTCTGCAACCGACCCTTTATTTTTGCTCGTCAGTGTACTATGTACTTCTAATCTTTTCTTTGTTAGGCTGGAAACTTTTTGACCTGCCCTCGTACGTTTTTTACTAACATTTATTAAGAAATTTTTTGATTGACAAAAGTATTACTGAAAGACAGAAAAAAAAATGGGTTCCAAAAGTACCACTACCAAACAAAAGAAAACCGAATTAATACACCTTAAAATTATTCATAAGCTCGTAATAGTAGGTAGTGACACCAATTGCCACGAAAAAAGGATCTCCACTCAGCATATTGTGTTGCTACACAGTGGGAGGTGCAACCCTGGTTTTCTGTAGAGCCCAGAAAACTTACTGCATGTGAACTGAGAAATTAAGGAAAGAATAATTAATAACTATCGAGATTGAGCGAGTGAGTTGAAAAACCTGAACAACCTACTAAACATTTCGAAGATCAAATTGAACCAAAATGTGTAGCAACTTGTGAAATTGGCGCTCCTAAAGTCACCGAGCGCTCCACATACAAAGCCATTCACAGACCGCGCGGGTAGTGCATCGGTGACAAAGCGTGAGTGAACGATTGAACGACTGAGTGAGTCGATTGCTGGCTCTTGACCGCGATTGCTTTCAAAGGCTCACACTTGGCTTGCTTTCGCGTGACGAGTTATTAAGTGCGTTCGGTGCATGTGCACTCGATAGTTAATAGCGATCGCCAATAGTACTTAATATTACCTTACATGACATTGTGTAACCTGTTTTCATTCGTTTCGTAACAGTTTCAAATCTTGTACGTTTTGACAAAATGTTGGATAAACAAAAAAATGATTCTTCTGGAAGTTTAGTTTTTACATGAAGATCGTGTCTTGCTTGCTTCTTAGATCCATGGTTATTCTATTAAAAATATACCTAAATTTAAAATACATTTTCAAGAGGTCGTATCTTTTGATCACTTGAAGTATGAAATTTATTTTTTACACTTTCCAAAGATGATAGCCATCTCATTCCAGCTTACGTTCCACTGCAAGGCATAGGCCTTTTATCAAAATGAGAGGGCTTGAGACAGTGCGGATCGGGAATTCACACGCACCATTTATTTTCCATATAAAGGTTTCCTCACGACTTCTCCCTCACCGTAACGAACCCAAAAAAGCAAGCCAAAAAAACCTTTTTTTTTTCATACATTCGTTTACTCTTCGTCAAGGCACAAAATCACGCGTGGCCCATACAAATCTCCCATTACATATTAGTATCTCCACACGACCAAACCGCGATACTCATACATGAATCAAACCCTCGCAAACACAGAACCCGTTTTAATGCATCTCCGGTACATTAAGCCTCAATGAAACAAAGACTAATTTCGTGCCACCATCGCAATTTAAGCCCTAAGTCCACAAACTTAAGGTGTTATAGCTTTGCGTAATGATGTAGTGGTGAAGCAGCTTTTAGTCTGTCTGTACGTAAGTAGGACGGCGCAATATCCGGCCCGGCAAGGATGGCAGACGAGAGATTTTAATTAAAACAATATGTTGGGTTTGATCCGGCGATGCGTGAAGTTTCGGGAAAATATTACTTGTGGGACGACCATTGTTTGGTGTCTAAAGTCAATTAATCTAATCTAATTAATATATAAAATCGCGTGTCAGTGTTTGCTATCGAACTCCTCCGAAACGGCTTGACCGATTCGTAAGAATTTTTTTTGTCTACATTTGGTAGGTTTGATGTATTTGGTAGGTCTGAGAATAGTTAAACCTCTTTGACAATCGTAAATACTAGACAACGGATAAACATACTTAGATAAATACAAATTAAACATCCAAGACTCGAGTACAAACATTCGTATTTGTCACACAAATATCTGCCCCGACCGGGAATCGAACCCGGAACCTCAAGCTTCGTAGTCAGGTTCTCTAACCACTAGGCCATCCGGTCGTCTAAATGCTTTAACAATATTTTTTTTCCTTTAAACAGACTTTTCTTCATACTTCATTTTGCTTGAGACTTTATCTATTAAATTCTATTTTAGCAAGGGATCAAGGGATTATTTTTAAATTGCTTAAGCCGGGCATCAAATCCTGGACCTCTTACTAAAGTCCTTACTAGACCTAAAGAAAAAAAAAAAAAATTACCGTGTACCGATGATGATAATTATTTTTTGGATAATCTTTGCCCGATTTTGGCTCTATTCAATGAAATAGATGAAGAAATTTTACCACTATGAATTCTGCCTGGACGAAGTTAGTTATATATAAATCCACGACAAAAACCGAAACGTAGGGCAAAAATATTTTGCGCGCCTAAGTATGAACATGGATACAAGTTACCCCTTCCGGCAACCCTATCGCCGGTCCCCGCGCACCCTAAACAGCTACATATTTTACTCGAGACTATGTAATTGACTTTGTATATCGTTATATGTATAGATGCACGCGCTATGCGTCAGGACGTCAGGGCTGTGCGTGGATGAGTCTTGGGCGCCGTTTTCCATACGAGCACGAGCTCCCACGACCCTCTGTTTGGGAGCTCCTGCTCCCTGCGCCCTTGCATAGCTACGAAGCTATGTAAGGGCTTAGGGAGCAGGAGCTCCCAAACAGAGGATCGTGGATTCGAGGCTCTGAGGATCTGAGTTTCCGAAATATCGCGAAATTACGTTTGAAATTTACCATGAGCTTTACGGTGAAGGTAAACATGAATACTTAACTATACCAACCAGCGACCATCCCAATCCCATCAATCTAGTCTAGTATTCAATTAGAGAAACCGTGACATACCGTGATAACGCTAAACAGACCGTACGGTATCGGTATCGCTATCGGTATCGGTATCGGTATCGGTCGGAAAGCTCAAAGTCACTCAGAGGGCGATTGAGAGGGCTATGCTTGAAGTTAGAGAAACTGCGTATCGCATTAGATATCATGAAATCCGCGCAAGAACTAAAGTCACGGAAATAGCTCGAAGAATCGCTAGCCTTAAGGGCAGGTGGGCAGGGCACTTCGCCCGTAGAACTGACGGCCGAAGGGGCCGAAAAGTGCTTAGGTGGCGTCCGCGGACCGGAAGACGCAGTGTAGGTAGGCCTCCAACAAGATAAAATAAATAAATAAATAAATAAATATCACGGGACAATTCACACCAATTGACCTAGTCCCAAAGTAAGCTAGGCAAGCTTGTGTTATGGGTACTAGGCAACGGATAAACATACTTATATAGATAGATACATACTTAAATGCATATTAAACACCCAAGACCCGACAACAAACATTCGTATTTTTCATACAAATATCTGCCCCGACACGGGAATCGAACCCGGGACCTCAAGCTTCATAGTCAGGTTCTCTAACCACTAGGCCATCTGGTCGTCTAAAAAAAAAACGACCTGGTCAAGGTGGAGGGAACGCATTGGATGCGGATGGCGCGCAGGGCCGATCTGTTTGGCGAGCTATGTTCAGCAGTGGACGTCTTTCGGCTGAAATGATGATGATGATCGGTATCGGTATCGTTCGTTATCGGTATCGTTTCTCAACTCGGCTGCATAAATACGAAGCTTGAGGTCCCGGGTTCGATTCCCGAGTCGGGGCAGATGTTTGTATGAATAATACGAATATTTGTTCTCGGGTCTTGGGTGTTTAATATGTATTTAAGTATGTATCTATCTATATAAGTATGTTTATCCGTTGCCTTGTACCCATAACACAAGCTATGCTTAGCTTACTTTGGGACTAGGTCAATTGGTGTGAATTGTCCTGTGATATTTATTTATTTATTTATTTATTTAAATACAACTTCTAACTCTCGTCTTCGGACTTCGGTCCCCAGGCATAACATCGGCCTGGAGAGAGATCTCTCTATTGCAACCTACTCCCACAGTACAATGGTGTGTGTGAAGTTCTCCGCCCGCGTGGGAACTACGGCCTTATCTAGGCTTGAGAGGATGCCTGTGCCCTGCAGTGGGACTTATACGATGGAGTAAATGAATCCATATTAAGTTCCCACCTGAGTCACCTTTCGTCTCGTTAGACATGACACCGAATACATTATTCATAATTTCAAACAGATGACTCATCGCAAAACTCTGTTAATGACATTCACCCCTCAGCAATTAACATGTCACACGCATGACAGTCTTGAAAAGCAACTTTTTGCAAAAAAATGGTTTTTTTTTTAATACTGTATAGGCTTGCGTTTGACCACAATAACGCCTGATGGAAAGCGAAGATGAGGCCTACGATGGAGCACGCTTGCCTAGTAAATGCTCATTATTGCTCATTCACCCTAGACTTAATTTAGGGGAATACGCAGAAAGAAGGCAGTTGAGCGAGGTGTACCGCAACAGCGTAACAAATACGCGTGCACTGCACAACTGCTCAGACCCTTCCTCCAGAATGGCTGCTATAGGCAACAGGCCGGAACACGACGAGTCGCTTGGCGGTCTGGCTCAACCTATAGGGTGGTGACCAGCCGAGACTGAAGCCTACCACCGGAATTGTATCGCTCGTTTAGCACCACCCCGGGGTCACGTGCAGGGCCTCGAGAGTAAACCTATAGACGCAAGCGATTTTGACCTCCGAAAAGGTACAAGGGATACATCTGTGAATATGATAAGCACAGAAGATAGATAGAAGAGGTCTAGGTATATCAATAAACAAAAACCTTTTTAGCTTTAATTGTAAATACATAGATGTATGTATCGCACAAATGTAGCTGTCTTGCACGTGTGACAGCGAAGGAGCAAGGTAAAAAGGTTTTAGTTCATTAAAATTGTCGATAAATAAAATATAAAATAATTCATGGAACATCAACAAACATCCCCGCTTATTTACGTCCCACTGCAGGGCACAGGCCTCTTCTCAAATTAAGAGGGCTTGGGCCGTAGATCCCACGCGGGCCAAGTAATGCGGGTTAGAAACTTTACGCACACCATTGGATTTCTTCTCAGGTATGTGCAGGTTTCTTACTTTTATTATTAGGTACCTTTACCTGTGGAACGTCAAATATACTATACTACTCAATATACTGTAATATTATAAATGCGAAAGTGTATCTATCTGTTACCTCTTCACGCTTAAACCGCTGAACCGATTTGGATCAAATTTGTTATGGAGATACTTTGAGACCCTGGGAAGGACAAAGGATAGTTTTTATCCAGGAATATTGCATAATTTTCGCGGGATAGCGATACACAAATTATTTGCAGACGGAGTCGCGGGCAACAGCTAGCAGAATATAAAGTCAATAAGCTAAGCCAGGGACAGACGGACGAACGGCCTATAAAGGTTCCCTTTAAACCATATCAGCTAAAGAAGTCTAAAAACAAAGACTTCTTTGTATTGTTAAGATACACCAAACAGCTTAATAAGAAATTGTGTTGCGACAAACGTCTTTGACCACGACAGCTTGTATCTCTTCGATCGCCCAGTAACGGCTTTGCCAGCTACGTCCGTAATATAAACCCTATGCTAGTGTAAGTAAAACTGATTATTCTTCGTATTTTGGAGGATGTAAAAGCTCGGGAATGGATGCTGAGACGCGACAAAGATTGGATCGGGCTAACTTTGTTGGACACTTTGTGCTTGATACTGTGATAGTGATGTGCTTGGAACATTTACATAGTGAGCATGTTTAACTATCTTTTACCCGCAGTTTTGCTTAGTAATATGTGTACCTAAAATACGTGTCATGCTATTAATATTTCAACATTTCATCCAGAAGAGGCGCAGAGTCATTCAACGAGCTAGGGACATAGACATAGACATAGACATAGCTTTATTCGACATCAAAAAAGAAAAAACACTGACTAATACACTGAGAAAAATAAAAAGAACAATAATAACAATAAAAACAAAAAACATAATTGTAGATGTCGAAAAGGAATTTGACTCAGCATAAGCTGAGATGGAGAGGGCTATTATGCGCGGAGTTTCTCTACGGGATCGACGAATCAGGAACGAGGAGATCTGTAGAAGAACAGGGGTCACCGACATAGCCAAACGGATTACCCCGTTGAAATGGTTATGGGCAGGCCATATTATAGCACGCGGAACAGATGACCGTTGGGGGCCAAAAGTTCTCGAATGGAGACAACGGACTGGCAAGCGCAGCGTAGAACGTCCACCAACGACATGGACGGACGATTTGGTGAAGGCCGCAGGTTCAGGGTGGATGCAAGTCGCTTCCAACCGTAATTATTGGGCGTCAATGAGGGAGGCTTATGTCCAGACCAGCAGTGGACTTCTTATGGCTGAAATGATGATGATGATGATCCAGAAGATCTGTCGCGTCAAAGTGGTTCCTGCGAATTAACTAGATCGTCGGTTCATCCTGTTGAGGGTCTTCTTAAGCCACGTCTTCCAAATCGCAATTGCCACTTTAGAACCTTACTGCCTCCTTGACCGTCAGTTCTGCAACCAATTTTCCCTGCCCACAGCCACTGAGGTCTGGCAACTCTTACAGTTATGTATAAATCAACAGGAGTTGTATATTTTAATTTTGCCTGGAGATTAATTTTTACAGACTGCAAGGAAACGGTTATTTATGCTTTTACACGGTTTAGCCCAAATTATATCTTAGTAAATGCTTTCCGAAAATAACTATACTACGATTGAACAATATCTTACGCGATGATAATTCAGATAGATCTAAATATACTAAAGTTATAAATGCGAAAGTGTGTCTGTCCGTTTGTCTGTTACCTCTTCACGCTTAAACCGCTGAACCAATGTAGATGAAATTTGGTAGGTACAGAAATAGTTTGAGTGCCGGGAAAGGAGATGGAGTAGCTTTTATTCCAGAAATCATCCTTTAATAAGGTAAAAACTGTTCCGATTTAGATGCAATTTGATATGGACATAGTTGGAGGCCCAAAAATGTAGGATAGTTTTTTTCCCGAATAATTTCTTAGTGCCTGTGAGACAGCGATACATAAACGAATTCTTCGCAAACGGAGTCGCGGACAACAGCTAGTATTCCATAACAGCCTATTCACTCTGACCTTGTATAGCCTTACCAGGAAAACAAAAGACAGCACCTAGTCTTACAATATACCTTTACTTGTCTACGAGAAAACGCCAACGAATGATGCCTCAGAATATCGGAACTGTGTTCAAGAGCAGCCTTCGAAGGGCGTGCTTGTGTCAAGTCACGGGACGTCTCATTTGTCAAACACGCTGGTTAGTTTGGCGGCTGCAAAGTAATCGAGGAACGTACAAACATACCTATAGTTTCTCATAACTCCGTACGTCCCTTTATGTTCTACTGTCGCCTTATTTCGTCGGCGTGCTGCTGGTATTAGCACTTTTATTTGCGGCCTATATACCACTGCAGGGTCCTCCTCTTAGAGTGAGAGGGCTTAGCTCGTATTACTCAGGCGCAGTGCGAAATGGGATATCGAAAAATCCCTTCTTAACGAATGCTTACGTCATAATAGCTATATGTGTGCCGAATTTCATCACAATCTGAATCAATCTGAGAGGTTTGAGCCGTGTGTTGATCAGTCAGTCAGTAACGGTTACCTTTTGTATATACCTACAGAAGACAGATGACAAGTAAGGTAAACGTACCAATGCTCGACACCTCAATGCCCAGTAGATGATACCCATCTGTCACCTCTCTTACTATGACATAAGATTGAAGGTGCCATGTATTGGGTTAGTGTTGAGCACAGGGACGTTTACCTTACCTGTAGCCAATTAACGTGTGTATTCTAAAACTACGTGAGCATTTCAAATCCATTGTAAAGAAAACATTAATATCTAAGGCGTATTATAAAATTAAAGACTATAAATCATGGACAGGAATGTTTGGAAATAATTCCGATCCGCATTGGCGATCTCTAGTTACAACAACAAACAGCGTATCTACTGTGTTAAAAAATTTTGTTGTATTAAATACTTTAGATGTAGATGTAGATTTTATAACAATGTAGATCTGTTTGAAAAAAATATACCTTGTTGAGTTTCTTGCCGAATTCTTCTCATCAGGGTTATTCCGAACCGGTGGTAGATTCTTCGACGTTCATAGGAGCATCAATTTTGATGTCTGAAATTGAATAAAGAATTTTGACTTTGACTTTGATTACCACAAAATTCCCTGAATAATCTTCAACGGTTTCTCAGATTTAATCAAGCAAACCATGTTATCAGTATCATCATAGCGATAGGGGAGGTCGGAGGGCGTTCGTAAAATTTTATTGTAATCGCGGTTCTCGCCTACTCGGCCATTTTGTATTTATCCCTGTTTAGGGTAATGTTTGCAATATAAAAACAGTAGTTTTAGATTGTTTAACCCATATCGAAGACCAATGACCATTAAGGTACTGTAAAATCGGGTAAGATTGGCCCAATGGAGGGTAAATTTTGCCCAAAAGAAAACCGCATATAAAGGCAGAAAAAAAAAAAAAAAATAAATAAATAAATGCGAAAGTGTGTCTGTCTGTCTGTCTGTTACCTCTTCACGCTTAAACCGTTGAACCGATTCAGATGAAATTTAGTATACAGGTAGTTTTAGTCCCGGGAAAGGACATGAGGGTAGTTTTTATTCCGGAAATCACCCTTGAAGGGGGGTGAAAAGGGAGGTGTAACTTTGTATGGAGAATCAATAACCGCTTAACCGAATTAGACGAAATTTGGTAAGCTTTCGTGCATCCTTGCTTGCCTGCATGCTTGCTAGCTTCCATGCCTGCTTGTCTGCTGCATGTCTGCTTCCATGCCTGCTTCCATGCCTGCCTGCATGCTCGCTTACATGCCTACATGCCTGCCTGCATGCTCGCTAACCTGCCTGCTTGGATGCTTGCTTGCTTAACTGCTTGCTTTTCTGTAATATTTATGGTTCACGCGAGCGACGCCGCGGGTAAAAACTAGTTTATAATAAAGCCCGGTGCAGACACGCACAAAAAACATTTTTACGGCAGTTTTACATAATCTGCAGTTCATTAGCATTCACGAATTTTAACAGTTCAGTATACGAAGCAAAATGGCGGATATTCTAAAATTCAAATCCAACGTAAATTATTAATGGCGAAACGGTTTACGTTAATCAAACCAAGTAATATTTAATACGCAGTGACATTTTGTTTGCTTTGCTATAAATTGAAACAATTTAAGTTTCGCGACGTATTCTACTTTAATTATGCTGTGATTGCAAAATACAACACTAGTTACTTGGGGATGAGTCATACAAACAGTTAGGACTTTTCTTTTTATATGACGTATAGTTTTCATCATCATCATCCAAGCCTATATACGTCCCACTGCAGGACACAGGCCTCCTCTCAGAATAAAAGAGCTTGGGCCGTAGTTCCCACGGAAACCCATAGCGGATTAGGAACTTCAGACACCATTCAGAGTGCTGGTTTTTAACTAGCAACATGCTGAGCCGGGTCCCTTTTTGTAGCAGCACTAATATGTACATTTCTATGTCTATGTCTATACGTATATTTGTACTCTTATTTTTGCCTGTGTATGTGTTATTGTTGTTATAAAATAAATGTTTTTCTTTCTTTCTTTCTTTCTTTCATTCAATTTCTTCTCAGGTGTTGCAGGTTTTCATGCATTTCCTTCACTATAAAGCTAATGGTAAATTGCAAATATAATTTCGCACATAAATTCCGAAAAACGAGCTGCGAGACCGAATTCGGACCCACGACCCTCTGCTTGAGAGGTCAAACCACTAGGCTACCATGCTACGAATAATTCGGACCCACGACCCTCTGCTTGAGAGGTCAAACCACTAGGCTACCATGCTACGAATAATTCGGACCCACGACCCTCTGCTTGAGAGGTCAAACCACTAGGCTACCATGCTACGAATAATTCGGACCCACGACCCTCTGCTTGAGAGGTCAAACCACTAGGCTACCATGCTACGAATAATTCGGACCCACGACCCTCTGCTTGAGAGGTCAAACCACTAGGCTACCATGCTACGAATAATTCGGACCCACGACCCTCTGCTTGAGAGGTCAAACCACTAGGCTACCATGCTACGAATAATTCGGACCCACGACCCTCTGCTTGAGAGGTCAAACCACTAGGCTACCATGCTACGAATAATTCGGACCCACGACCCTCTGCTTGAGAGGTCAAACCACTAGGCTACCATGCTACGAATAATTCGGACCCACGACCCTCTGCTTGAGAGGTCAAACCACTAGGCTACCATGTTACGAATAATTCGGACCCACGACCCTCTGCTTGAGAGGTCAAACCACTAGGCTACCATGCTACGAATAATTCGGACCCACGACCCTCTGCTTGAGAGGTCAAACCACTAGGCTACCATGCTACGAATAATTCGGACCCACGACCCTCTGCTTGAGAGGTCAAACCACTAGGCTACCATGCTACGAATAATTCGGACCCACGACCCTCTGCTTGAGAGGTCAAACCACTAGGCTACCATGCTACGAATAATTCGGACCCACGACCCTCTGCTTGAGAGGTCAAACCACTAGGCTACCATGCTACGAATAATTCGGACCCACGACCCTCTGCTTGAGAGGTCAAACCACTAGGCTACCATGCTACGAATAATTCGGACCCACGACCCTCTGCTTGAGAGGTCAAACCACTAGGCTACCATGCTACGAATAATTAATTATTCGTAGCTACCACTACGATACCTTTAGACACCTTTTACAGTACCCGGCCATAAAGATTGCTCATCGGTCTTTGGGAAAAGACTCGGCAAATGTCGGCTTCGTAGAGCGTTGTCGCACGCTACTCACAAGTAGGGTTGCCAGGTGTCCGGCTTTAGCCGGACATGTTTGGCTTTTTGCGGTCGCGTCCGGCCAAATATGTACGTGTTCAGCCTGTCCGGCTTTTGTCAGGCTTTTTGTCAGAGTGGCGATTCGTACGACGATGGGCGGACGAGCGCCCGAGCGGACAAGGGCGAGCGGAGAGCAAACTGTCTTCGGCCCGCGCATCGCGTCGTCCGGCTTTCGTTAGGCTTTTTATTACTATCGCACTGCGCGCGTGCACGGCCTTGCCCAGTCTTGCCACGCCGCCCCCGTCGGACGGACACATTAAAAAATCCCTTTTTTTAGCATCCGGCTTTGGAATTAAAAAGTCCCACTTTTAAATGTGTGTTTTATTCGATATTTTTGTCAAAAATCCCTAATTTTTCTTAATGTCCGGGTTTGGGACCCAAAAGTCCGGCTTTTTTGACGGGTAAGTTCGGCTTTTCGATTTTTAGAGATGGCAACCCTACTCACAAGTAATGTGTGACAACGCCACACATGGCCAGACGACCAGATGGCCTAGTGGTTAGAGAACCTGACTACGAAGCTTGAGGTCCCGGGTTCGATTCCCGTGTCGGGGTAGATATTTGTATGAAAAATACGAATGTTTGTTCTCGGGTCTTGGTGTTTAATATGTATTTAAGTATGTATCTGTCTATATAAGTATGTTTACCCGTTGCTTAGTACCCATAACACAAGCTTTGCTTAGCCTACTTTGGGACTAGGTCAATTGGTGTGAAATGTCCCGTGATATTTATTTATTTTATTTATTTAACGCTCCACAAAGCCGACATTTGCCGAATCTTGTTCCAAAGACCGATGTGCAATCTTCATGGCCGGGTACTGTACAAAGCGTGACATGAACTGGCCCAGTTGTTTTTTCTCACCAAAACTCAAGGTAAAACCGATGTATGTCTCAGCGTAACTCAAATATTATTTTTTTTATTTACCCATGCCATGATCGACGCAAGATCATTCCCGCAAAAGTAAGCAATACAGGTAAATGCAAAACATAACGCGGGCGCAGCAAACAGCCTAAACAAACGGTACAGGAAATCTACTCTCCCGAGTCAATACTTCTTTCATGCCATTGTAAACTTTGTGACTGATTTTGTTTAATTTTATTCTTTTGTGGCGTTTTACGACGGTGGGAATTGTTTGTAATTTTCTTAGGGTGTAAAGGGAAATTAGGAGTGAAATGAATAGCTATTGGAGCTGGGAAAACGGTGGTGAGAATTGATTCTTTGGTTTGTTGCAGTTTTAACAACATTAAAAACTTTTTAACAAAAAATTAACCGCCGAAAAAACTGAAAAGCAAAAAATAATAAGATTAAGGTCAAACAAAAAAGGTATTATTTTTTGCTTTTCAGCTTTTTCGGCGGTTTAATTTTTTGTTAAAAAGTTTTTAAATAAATAAAATAAATATTAGGGGACAATCTTACACAAATCGACCTAGTCCCAAACTAAGCAAAGCTTGTACTATGAGTACCAGACGACGATAAACATACTTATATACATAGATAAATAAATACTTAAATACATAGAAAACATCCATCCATAACTCAGGAACAAATATTCGTGCTCATCACACAAATCAATGCCCTTACCGGGATTTGAACCCAGGACCTCTTGCTTCGTAGGCAGGGTCACTACCAACTAGGCTAAAGCGGTCGTTTATTTTATACTTTTTCCATCCTTGGGGTAATTTTTTTCCAAATTTATAATACCAACTTCAAGGTATACCCCATCTAGCCAATAAAAAAGAATTATGAAAATCAGACTACTCTGTAAAAAGTTAGTCAAACATCCCCTGATTTCCTACCCTTAGGGTAGGAATATCATTTCCAAATTTAAATGGGACCACTCTTGGGGTAAACACTTTCCAATAATGAACTAAAACAATTACTTTGCTCACCCGCGACCTTACAATAGTTACGTTTATGCAAGAAGTGTGCGTTCATGCAGTTCCTCCACCTCCACACTGTACGAACACACAGAAATCACATAAACCCAACCATCACCACCACCAAGCTACACTGACGCGTTTCGAACTCAACCAGCTCAACTTTCCAATAAAAAAAAAGATTCATCAAAATCCGACCACTCCGTAATAAGTTATGCGTGGTCATATAGTACAATCAGTAAATGAACAATCAATCATCCCCTGTTTTTCTACCTTTAGGGTATGAATATTGGTTCCAAATTTAAATGGAACGACCCTCGGGGTATACGCTTTCCAATAAAAAAAGAATCATCAAAATCGGACTACCCTGTAAAAAGCTATGCGTGATCATACATAAAAAAAAATATATACACGTCGAATTGAGAACCTCCTCCTGTTGTTTTCGTCGGTTGAAAAGTCATTTTTAGCACTTTCTTTTAGTTACGTCCGTCCGCGGCTCTGCTTTTTGAGACTGTTAATGCGAGAAGGCTTTAACTTTATATTATTATCATATTATTATCATCATCATCCCAGTCTATATAGGTCCCACTGCAGGGCACATGCTTCCTCTCAGAATGAAAGGCCTTGGGCCATAGTTTACTAGTTTAGTAGTTTTTGAAGTGTGAGGTGTCATTAGATTCATCTCAGTTCCGAGAGTGACATAGGATTATATATTTTCCCGGAATTCTCATGGGAACGGAAATTATACAGGTGGTTTTTTTATCTAGTATTGAAATTGAAGTTATTATTTATTAAAAGGCAATACATTAATGTCCTCCCTCTCTACAAGCTTAAAATGAAAATAAAAATGTGCGAAGATAATATTTATTGGAAGCAACTTATTACCGCGTGTTTGCTCGGGGCTCAATCTGTGTACCGACGATCTGTCGCGGGTAGTCCGCAAACAAAGCCGTATTTATAGCTGCCGATAAAGAACCTTCGCTATGCATTTTAAATGGCTTGCTTCGGGAACGACTATTCTGGGTTATGACCTCAATACGACCAGATGGCCTAGTGGTTGAGAACCTGCATGACTACGAAACTTGAGGTCTCGGGTTTGTTTTTATATAGATAATGGTACGGAACCCTTTGTGCGCGAGGCCGACTCGCACTTAACCGGTTTTTTTACTAGCCCATATCAGTGTCCTACTGCTGGGCAAAGACCTCTCTTTTGGACTTCACTCTCTCTTTTGGAAGTCACCCTGTCTGATTATGTTTGGCCAGTCGCTCGAGAACGTATCTAATTGTACTTAAGTCATCCCGCCATCGCCACCCGCCACGTGGCTGTGTGCGCCCATCTTTTTGGGTGCATCCGGCAGACATGCCCGGCCCAGTCCCATTTAAGTTTGGCAGTCGTTTTTTTTTCTTGTTTTTTCAACATTTGCGGTTTGAGTTTGGAGCTACGTCATATACAGTGAAAAAAATGTTTTGTATTACTTTCCTCAACCATTTTGTAGCATGAAACAGCAGCGTACAACTTTGTTTCACCAAACGTGTGTTTTCAAGAAAATAAATGAAAATTACCCCTTAAGTGCTACATAGTTCATCTCGTCACGCCGTGACACTGTCCCGACAATGCCACGAAATATCGCCACGGGAATGAAACGTCGTGACAAAAGAATGTGAGCTCCTTTATTTGCACTTACTTGGAGGGTGCGAGTAAGTGGCAGGTTATGATACTTTATATTTTGCTTGACACGGCCTCACGAGCGTACTGTTTTGTATGTCGCGCTTTTATTTATTCTGTATGGTAAACAGCATTGTTATTGTTCCGTTTGTTGATTGTTCACTGCCGAGTATGTCATGATCATTATGTTACGGAAGTGTTTCTCTGTCCTTTTGACTGTTACCTCGTCGCGCTTAAACTAAATTGATTTAGATGAATGTTGGTACGAAGATAAAAATAAATAAAAATAAATATCACGGGACAATTCACACCAATTGACCTAGTCCCAAAGTAAGCTAGGCAAAGCTTGTGTTATGGGTACTAGGCAACGGATAAACATACTTATACATAGATAGATACATACTTATATACATATTAAACACCCAAGACCCGAGAACAAACATTCGTATTTTTCATACAAATATCTGCCCCGACACGGGAATCGAACCCGGGACCTCAAGCTTCATAGTCAGGTTCTTTAACCACTAGTCCATCTGGTCGTCAAACCATATATCGAAGATATATTGAGACTCTAAAAAGGACACCTACGATGTATGTTATTCCAGAAAATTGCACAGTTTCAGGATAGTGATGAACGAAATCATCACAGACGGAGTCGCGGGCAACAGCTAGTCATTTATATCGTTTTACTTACTCGAGGTACTCGAATGGCGTTCACGGACCGGAAGCGATGACCTGGTTAAGGTTGGTTGGGGCAATCTTGGAGGAAGCTTTTGTTCAGCAGTGGACGTCTTTCAGCTGAAATGATGACGAAAACTGACACAGTGGCCAACTTTTGAATTTGACACATTTTTCCCCCAAAAAATCTTGTCATAAATAAAATGTCAAGAAAACAAAGGAATCACAGGATGACATAATGTTCGTATGAATAATGTTAATAAAAACATCTAATTATGATCTTCATGTAGCTGATTGTCATTAATATCAAGCAAGAAGCTGACGTATCAAAAAGTTCTAGACGCGCCTCATATATTCTGTCGTGGAAAAAAATACAGTCATAATATTCTGTACAAAATGGCCACAAAAAAGGACCGGTAATGATAAATTATGGTAATGACGTAAGATAATCACGTCGGAATGACGCGTGTTTCTAAGCGGATAACGCAACATCCGAGGAATGGTAATGACAGATATTATGATACGCGGTAATCCTACGAGAGAGTAATGTATATTGCGAAAATACCTGCTAAGCGTTGTTAAACTAGCTTACGTCTTAGGTTTTGCTCACATTACAGACAGTACCCTAGAAGCCGTGGTGGCTTAGTGGTTTGACCTATGGCCCCTTAACCAGAGGACTGTGGGTTTGAATACACGTCCGCACCTTTAAGTTATTCACAATTTATAAATACTTTTGCTTGCAACTTCGTACGCGTAGATGATAACGTTAGTTGTTTGGGTGAAATTTGGCACACAGGTAGTTTATTACATTACATGGATTAACAGATAAGGTAATATCGGGAAAACACAGAATTCCTGTGAGATAGGAATAAGTGAATTCTTAAGAAAGCTACACTGTATCCGATTGAAAGTCTTCTTTTATCCTAGGCAAGCGCAAAACGCAGAGGAATTTTGCATCTTCCCAGAGAAAAAGTAGCCCATGTCAAGCTATCTTTCTGGTGAAAGAATTTATAAACTCGGCTCCATGATTTCAGAGATTTCCCCCTACAAATAAAGAAACAAACAAATATCCCTTTCCCATGGGAAATTAGGAAAATCCATACTTAGTGCACCTCTATTACGCTTGGTAAAATTTCAAGTCTCTAGCACTAGTAGTTTAAGCTGTGCGTTGGCCCAGCGGGAGAATGCATGCTCCTCTCCCGGCCTTCCAGCAAATGGCTGAGGCAGGACACTGTGGGTAGATTAAGTCCCCTCCCTACCCTCCCCTCCTCAAAATTTAAAGCACACGTTTTTGTTTTGATAACCAATAGAGAAGGGGACTTGTGACCGGGTTTTTTAGTCCGTGCAAGTCGGACACTGTCTGGGCCCTCCATTCCCAGTTCGTCCGAAGGGATTTTTCCCGAGCACAAGTCACCCTTCCAATCCTTAATGTAAAAACCGGCCAAGAGCGTGTCGGACACGCCCAAGGTAGGGTTCCGTAGCCATTACGAAAAAATCAAGTAATATTTTTCTAAGGATTTCGTATGTGTACGGAATCATCCAAGTTTAGGTATGCTTTATACCTTAGGCTACTATTTACTCTTAAACTACAAATAATTTCCAAGCAATCTTAGCCGCTATAATTTTCCTAGTAAATTTGATATATTTACTACCATTCTGAATTTTTTCAAATTTTTCCACCCAACAGTTTAGATTTTAGAGGGGGGGGGGACGGCCGATTTTAATGAAAATTTTCACTTTAAAGTTGAATATTTCGCAAACAGATCACTGAATAGAAAAATCATGTTAGCAACCCCTCAATGGTTTTAAAAGACCTATCCAACCATACCCCACACTATAGGGTTAGCCGAGAAAAAAAAATCACTCCCACTATGGGAGGTACCCTAAAAAATTTTTTTTTACTTTTTTTTATTCAATCACTTTGTCGGCGTGACTGATATATATATTCATGCCAAATTACAGCTTTCTAGTACTAACAGTCGCTGAGCTTAGCCGCGGACAGACATGGCGAAACTATAAGGGTTCCTAGTTGACTACGGAACCCTAAAAACAGCAAAGACTTCGCGTCTTTGGCCCCTCTGGCGATTCATTAAAAAAAAAAAAAAAAGCTGTGCGTTGTCTAAGCTGTCAATCAATCAGTTAGCCACGGTACTATAAATAGAGAGCCAAAGCCAGAACCATTTATTGCCCCATCAAAAACAATACAAATAACATAACAGAAACACAGCAGCTCAAACATAATAATATCATCATCATCATCCCAGCCTATATACGTCCCACTGCAGGGCACAGGCCTCCTCTCAACGGACGGGCTTGGGCCTTAGTTCCCACGCGGGCCCAGTGCGGATTGGAATCTTCACCACACACCATTGAATTTCTTCGCAGGTGTATCCAGGTTTCCTCACGATGTTTTCCTTCACCGTAAAGCCCATGGTAAATTTCAAATTTATTTCGCACATAAATTCCGAAAAACGCAGAGGTGCGAGCGGGTTTGAACCCACGACCCTCTGCTTGAGAGGCCATAGGTCAACCCGCTAGGCCACCACGGCTTCAAACATGATAGATTTAATTAAAGATATCTTGGCTTTAACTTTGAATGGTGTACACAAGCGTACCTAATTAAAGAATGTTTCTAAGAACATAAAAACTTTACTTATTAAATACAAATTCGCCGCGTCACATTGTCTTCTGGAGCGTAATTTGGTATATTTAGCGGGCTCGCAAAGAGGCGTAGTTCAGTTGATAGTAATAATGTCAGACACTTTAATGGCAAGTGTCAGCGCGGTGTCAGTGTCGAGTGACACAAAGCGACACTCAGCAGCGACACTTCAAGGTTGGAGGCCTTTGAATTAATAGAGTAGGAATTTCATCTTTACAAGAATTAGGGCTCGTTTGACGACTCCTTGATAAGTTTCTGATATTTTAACTGAAGGTGACGACGGGATAAGCTAGTAATCTAACTCGCCTGGTACCACGTTATCGTTGAAGCTTTGCTTGGTTCGAGATTAAGTTGAGGTTTCAATTATTCCGTAATATAATTTTACTTACTAGCTGTTGCGCGCGACTCCGTCTGCGAAGAATAGAGGTATAAAAAATGCCTGCGACCTTCTCAGGCCTACCAAGTTAAAGAAACTATTTGATAAATACTTATCGGTCAAGCCGTTTCTGAAAAGTTGGATAGTAAACACTGTGACACGAGACTTTTATATATATTTTTTTATTTTTTTATTTTAATAGCGGACCCGGCAAACGTTGTTTTGCCTTATAGGTAAATTACGAATATGTATATAAAAAGCCTACGACCTATTCTCAGACCTACCAAATATATCTATAGACCAAAAAATCATAAAAATCGGTCAAGCTGTTTCGGACGAGTTCGATAACAGAGGGTCGTGGGTTCGAACTCAGGCTCACACCTTTGAGTTTCCGCTAGGGAAAAGTTAGTTTTAATTAGTACACCATTATTGTTCTCGTGAACAGCACTCACTAAAGAAACTCAAATAAAAACCCGCGAATTGTAATAACAGCAACAGCAAAAGTCAAATGTTTTCCGTTTTCGTTGCGCCATAATTACCGGCCGCCATTGTTCGGCGGCGTTCGGGAAACTTCGGCCGCCCTCGGGATCTCGAGAGCATTCGAACAAAGTTGCCTCTCCAAACTTGGCTTTGTTGTCTTCTTAATATTTTTACTAAGTCCTCTTGCAAGTATTAGCTTTCTTATTTTAGGGCCTTTTTCCTCGAGCTGTTAAGACGCATTAACTGTTGATGCCGATGTTATTATGTTTCTCATTATGGCGAAAACTTTTTAAGAGAGGTAGCTTTGGTCACTTCTTCATAAAATGAAATTATATTTCCTTATTAACTTGTAGTCCTTTTAGTCGTAATTAAATAAATAAATAAATATCACGGGACAATTCACATCAATTGACCTAGTCCCAAAGTAAGCTACACAAAGATTGTGTTATGGGTACTAGGCAACGGATAAACATACTTATATAGAGATGGATACATACTTAAATACATATTAAACACCCAAAACCCGAGAACAAACATTCGTATTTTTCATACAAATATCTGCCCCGACACGGGAATTGAACCCGGAACCTCAAGCTTCATAGTCAGGTTCTCTAACCACTAGGCCATCTGGTCGTTAAAAATAATCGTATCGTAATTGAATTAAGATTATGATAAAAATCATAATACGGCCAGAAATCTCAAAGTCGCTTTGAGGGCGATGGAGAGGGCTAAGCTCGGAGTTTCTCTGCGGGATCGGTTTAGAAATGATGAAATCCGCGCAAGAACTAAAGTCACCGACATAGCTCGAAGAATCGCCAGACTCAAGTGGCAGTGGGCAGGGCACATCGCTCGTAGAACTGATGGCCGATGGGGCAAAAAGGTTCTCGAGTGGCGTCCACGGACCAAAAGACGCAGTGTAGGAAGGCCTCCAACAAGATGGAGCGACGAGCTGGTTAAGGTTGCGGGATCGCGTTGGATGCGGATGGCACGGGACCGATCTGTTTGGTGAGCCTTGAGGAAGGCCTATGTTCAGCAGTGGACGTCTTTCGGCTGAAATTATGATCATAACCATCATCATCATTTCAGCCGAAGGCATCCACTGCTCGACATAGAACACGCCCAAGATTCGCCATTCACCAAACAGACCGGTCTTGCGCCATCCGCATCCAACGCTTTTCCACAACCTTAACCCGGTCGTCGATCCGATAGATGACTACACTACCCACTGCCTCTTTTGGTCCATGGAGATCCAAGTGGTACTGCGACCTTTACTTACTGCCCCATTGGCTATCAGTTCTACGAGCAATGTGCCCAGGCCAATGCCACTTAAGTCTGACAACTCTCCGAGCTATATCAGCAACTTTGTTTCTTCTGCCGACCGTCTCATTTCTGTTTTGATCACGAGGAAACTCTGAGCTCCATCGCTCCATCGCTCTTTGAGTTACCTTGAGCTTTTTTATCTGCGCTCTCTGAGTGCGGGGATGAGAAACAGACAGATCATCCGACGCTGCCCTCTTCACTCCTACCCAGGACCTGCCAAAGACCCGGATGAACTAACGCTTGATGCAGCCGCATAGCTAGCCATTTAGTGTTTTACTCTGATGCCTGTAAATATTATGATGCCATACGATTAAATAACAAATTTTAACTCCCGATACAAAAAGAGGGGAGTGTGTATGTGTGTGTGTGTTTGTCTGTGGCATCATAGCTCTTCAGCGTGTGAACCGATTCGAACGCGGTTTATTTTATTTGAAAGCAGGTTTCTTGACAATGGTTCTTAGACCTTGGGGGAGACCTATGTGCAGTGGAAGTCTTTTGGCTAAAATTATGATTATTTCATGTGTCATCACTGGACAAAGACAAATGTTCTCTATCTGTGATATATGGATAGCTCATTTGATGCGCTGCAATCTCGAGTGCAGTTTGCTCAACATCTCGACTGAATGCTTAAGCTGAGTGCTGGTTAATTAGCGAATAATTCAGTAATTAATAATCTGAGCCGTGACGCGGAGGTTTCGGCTTTTTGCAGCCTTTGATTATGAGTGATGGACAAATTAGCTTCCCGGCTGAAATTATATTTTACTTATTTCGGAGCTCGAATTTGAAAGGAGTTGGAATGGCGTGATTTATTTTTGGTGGCAATTTTGTTATAATAAACGGTTAGAATTATAAGGTACGCTTTAAGAGTTCCGTATCTCAAAAGATAAAGGGAACTTTTATAGAATCAATAAATTCTTTCCTTCGTCTGTCTTACTGTTGTTCAAGATTCTTTTGTTTAGAAACTTAAAGGTGAGATGGATTTTTTTCTTATTTTTTCCAGAACTAGTACAACTTTACTTCTCGCCTAGTAGAAGATCATCGTTGAGTTTTGGGACGCCCTGCGCATGTCTTAAAGGTGTGAAACTAAAAATTTCTCAAAATGTGTGTGTATTTTTATGCAAAAGTGGTGAGAATCTAAACAGTTTACTTTTTGTAGTAGTATTTTTACCTGTCTTCAAGGATAGGGTTATGTTTTTCATATGAATACCACGAAATAATATTGAATAGTAATATCCGAAGAAAGCGTCTGTTTGACTGGTACCTACTGTTGTGATAACGATTTCTTTGAAACGTGCTTCTAACGGATCTCTATCGTTTTTCCGAATATCATATCCCATAATGTATCCTTTTCCATAATTTTCATTTGACATAATTTAATTTATTTCTGAAACAGTATTTTCCTTAGCATTGGGAATGTCTAAAGAAAATTACCCGTATTTTTTATATTTTTTTGTATAGAAAAGTCAAATTATAAGAATTTCAATATTTTTTAATTTAGTTCACTTTAAAATTCAATTCAATTCACCATCATCATCATCATCTCAGCCGCAAGACGTCCACTGCTGGACATAGGCCTCCCTCATTGATACCCAATCATTACGGTTGGAAGCGGCTTGCATTCTAAATAATTCTATTCCACACAGAACAAAGTAAAACTTATACAGGGTTATTTGTAATTCACTAGCATCCTTTTAACCCTAAACTCCTACCACTTAAACAAATGTTTTTTGTTTTACGGCTTTTGTCATAACTTAATATTTTTGGTGTAATAACGTTTTGAAAATTTGAGATTACCTCTTATTTTTACGATACTCTGTGTATTTGTATGGGAAAAAAAGTGCTTCATTTTAAAAAGTTGTAGAACAAAAAACATTTGTTTGAGTGATAGGAACTCAGGGTTAAGAGGATGTCAGTGAATTAAAAATGACCCTGTATTTCACGACATAATATATTTCAGTATCAAATGAAGATCATTGCTTATTTGATATGTAATAAATGCATCACATTATATTAAAAAATTAAAAACTACACAAATCGATTTCAAAAGCATTTATCTCGAAATCGTTTACAAACGAAAAATAGACATCCCTCATTGTTATAAAACAATTCTAACCTAACCTACTGTACTATAAAGTGACAATTCAAAAAATCCTGAAAATGCACGCTTTTATATATTTTATGGCAAACGTTGTCATGACAAGTGAAATTATGGGAAATTAAATTATGACAAACAAAAGCATCTGGCTTCTAACTACAGCGACATTGCTTTGAAAGTCAAAGTCCCTGCAACTGCATTTAGTTAATTATTGCGATGTACTTTCCGCTCATAAAGATCCATTAAAACCCATTAATTAGGACTTAATGTGTTAATGAACATGACTTCGCTCTCAATGCATTTGGGGAGTGCACCCAGTGCATTTTGCGGTTTCACTGTCAACGCTGTAAAATTGCTGGAATCCTAGTATTACTAATATTTTGACGTGGAAGTTTGTATGGATGGATGGATGTGTGGATGTTTGTTATTGTCGGGAACCTATCGATGTTTAGAAAATTTTATTTCCGAAGGCTTAGAATCCCGAAAACTTCATTTGTCCGAAAGCATTTTTTTCTGAAACTGTAAATATTTCAGGATTTATTTCAGGACCATCGTGTAGAACCCTTTAGGTTAGGTTAGGGTCGTTTTATAAAAATCCTGAAATATTTACAGTTTCAGAAAAAAATGCATTCGGATAAATGAAGCATTCGGGATTTTAAATATTCGGAAAAAAATATTTCTAAATTTTGATAGGTAACCTTCTTGCCCCTTCCCATTTCAACTGGGGTTGGGCCTCCTTGTGCGTCGGCGCCAGGACGCACTGTCCTGGGTTGTCGTTGGTGAGATATTCAGGGCTTTCAGGTCCCTCTCAACATTGGTCCACCATGTAGACGGCGGTCTTCCTCTACCACGGGGTTTTGTAGGGATGTTCAGCGCTATCTTTACGGAGTATCTCTCATTTCTTCTTTTAATGTGGCCATACCAGCGGTCGCCCTTCTTTAAGTTTCTCTGCGACCTTTAATGATTCTCTGACGTACTCGTTACAGACTTTATCTAAATGAGTCACGCCACCCGCCAAGCACAACATTTTCATTTCTGCTGTGTAACTTTTATTAAAAAGTATTATTAGTTTATGACAAAAATCTTAAAAAAAACCTTGATTAACATATAGGATACATTTTGTCCCGGAAAATTGTAGTTCCCGCGGAAAAACGTTAAGCGAATTCTTCGCAGACTAAATAGTATTGTAAATGAGAAAGTCGACGCGGTATTTGTATGAAAAATACGAATGTTGGATCTCGAGTCCAGAGTGGTAAGTTTGTATTTAAGTATGTATCTATCTATATAAGTATGTTTATCCGTTGCCTAGTACCCATAACACAAGCTTTGCTTACTTTGAGACTAGATCAATTGGTAGGAATTGTCCCGTGATATTTATTTATTTATTATGTATTTCTTTATAACTTCTGCTCATCTAGGTCGCAAGCCCTACATCAGTTTGAAAAAGTTTGGACTCAGGGCGGTAAAAACTTGAAATTTGATTTAGAGAGGTCAAATTAAAAACGTATTAGCTAACCTTAAGCATTCATCGTCTGAGATAAACATCAGTTCCGTTGTCCTGTGCGTTTCCCGCATACAATATAATCCCATATTTCCCGACAGGCTGATCCCTACAAGCCATATCATACCCACTCAAGACGAGATTACCCACACAATAGTGTCACAAATTAATTCCCTACGTAGTCCGAGATCCTGCTGAGAAAATTCGTGGTTTCTAATGCTTTTTTGGGTAAGTCAATTCGCTCGTGCCTGAAACACCACATTCACAAAATACCAGATTTTTCAAAATATTACGTTGCCTATTTATTACATTCCCATTATACCAGATGTCCAAAATAAGACATTTCACCAAAGAAATCACTTTCTTGAGTATTCTTCCTTTTTATAATGTGTTGTAACAAGAATCTGGTAAGCTATGTGGTAAATAGGTAATGTAGTATTTACAAAATCTGGTATTTTGCAATGTGGTATTTGAGACACGAACGTCCAAATTCATGGTTTTTAACGCTTGTGTTTGGTAAAGTTCAAATCGTGGTTTCTAACGCTTGTGGTCGGTAAGTCCAAATTCATAGTTTCTAAAGGTGTGTAGGTAAGTTTATATTCATCATTTCTAACGCTTGTGTTTGGGTAAGTGTATAGAAACTATAACTTTGTAGTCATTCATTTATTTCTGTTGTATGGCAAAATATTTTTTTGATAAATCTACAGTCCTTAATTTATTTTTGTTTGTTTTTTGGAGTCGGTTTTTTAATGTCAAGTCAAGAGCAGAACTCAGCGGCATTTTGTAGATAGACTGGAAAACAGTGCAGTGACAGTTACTGACAGTTTGACTGAAATCAAAGGAGCAAAACAGTTTAACCTTTAGAGCGCGCGCAGACAGAGAGCGGTCTGGGGTTCCGCGTTCCGAGTTCCGAGTTCTGCGTTCTTTCGAATGTACTGAGTCCCTTACGATAACGCACACAGCAGGCGGTCGGAACTCTCGAGCGGTCAAAACACAGAACTCTGAACGCGGAACTCGGAACTCCAGACCGCTCTCTGTCTGCGCGCGCTCTTAGGTGGCCAAGAACTATCATAATTTATAGTAGGCACATCAAAATGCTTGTCATGCCAGCAATCAACCCCGAGGCGTCATGGCGGGTCGCACTGTCCGAATTAATTTATTTAATAGTACTTACATTATGAAAATTATAACAGCTTTGTCGTGTTTCCAATAGACATGTATATTACCTGTGTATTTTACATTTCATTCGTCATCATTCCAGTCTAAATACGTCCCGCTGCAGGGTACAAGCGTCCTCTCAGAGCAATATGGCTTGGGCAGTAATTTTAAGCTGCCCAGAGCGGATTGGAACATTCACACACACACACCATTGAATTTCTTTACAACTGTAATAATGATAATTTTGGCCACGTTTTCTTTTACCAAATCGATTAAGGAAACTATAGGTCTATTTACTGTTATCTATTTAAATTTCATATTTATGTATGACTGTTTGTTTCTCAATAAAAAAATAAAAAAAATCACGGACCAATTCACACTAATTGACCTAGTCCCAAAGTCTAAATAGATATTAAACATCCAAGACTCGAGCACAAAAATTCGTATTTTTCACACAAAGATCTGCCCCGACCGGGAATCATACCCGGGACCTCAAGCTTCGTAGTCAGGCTCTGTAGCAACTAGGCTATCCTTATCGTCTAAGACAGAGGTTCCCAAACTTTTTTTTCACATAGACCACTTTCAAAATTTAGCTGGTTCCGGTGGACCCCCTGCAGCCCTACTGCCTGCTTGATTTCTACCATATTCCCAAATCTCCCATTTTTGTCTCGCCGACGTAGACCCCCTCGAGTCTCCTGTGGACCCCTGGTGAACACTCACCACTTTGGGAATGAATGGTCTAAGATGTGTACAGATTTTCACTTTACCATGAAGCTCATGGTAAAATTCGAAAACTAAGGCCCTGTTTACATTATTCCAGTAAAATCATTCCAGTAGCGTGACATTGCGGGGCCGCGAAACTAACCAGTTACAAAGGACCAATCATGCGCCGCAGTGTCATGCTACTGGGATGATTTTACTGGAATAATGTAAACCTGACCTGGACGCGGAATTTAACGATTGGCCAGATTTCGCTCAGGACAGGGAGCTATTGAGGACCAGAGGGGAGGCTTTTGCCCAGCAGTGGGACTCAATTATAGGCTATTAAAAAAAAGTAAACAAAGCCTTAGAAGTGCGAGCCCACAAGCCTTTGCTTAAGAGGCCACAATGTGTCATGTCAAACACCTATCACGATTTGGTGTCATGATGTTAATATTTAATAAGTTGTGGACTTGGAAACATCACAGTGGGATTCAGGACTATGATAACCAGTCTCAGGGTCGGTCCCGGACTAATCTCACAAATTACACATAACCCAGATGTCCCCGGAATTAAAAGTTGCCTGATTTATTTGCTAGTTTGATAGAACTAGTTAAATCGAGTGGCGTCCACGGACCGGAAGACGCAGTGTATAGGTTGGTTTCTAATAAGATGGAACGAGGATCTGTTTAAGGTTACGGGGACGCGTTGGATGCTTGATGGCACAGGACCGATTTGTTTGGCGAATCTTGAAGAAGCCTACATTTAGCTGAGGACGTCTTTCGGCTGAAAACAATTATTGTTCTCTTTTACAGGTCTCATCGTTTCTCGTGCAATTTTGTGAGTAGATTCTTTAATTATACGATTCTTGTTGTTTATTCGGATTTCAAAATGTTTGAAGTTGAATACGTGAAAAACAGACATACGAGGTGCACACCTCATAGAGTTTTAAAAAATTCAATTCAATTTATAGCGACTTTTTGATTATTTGAGCGAAATCGCGAATAAACCTTGTACCTACTTTTATAATGTCACTAATATTAAAAACAAACCAGCTGTAATTAAAATACACTTGAACGCAATTACGAAGTAACAGACCAAATACAAAACACTTGAAACCACAACACATCACCCTGTTAATAATTATTACGCCAAAAACTAAACTATCCCCTGTCCACTCTAAATACAACTGTATCCCTTGCGTCGTAATATTTAAAATTGATTGAAAAGTGATGCAAGTATTTATATTACAGTTGGGGTTCGGAAGAGTAGTTACAAGCGTAGAGTACTAAGCACAGGAGTTGGTGATCCCGTGAAAATACTATAGCCTAGTGGTTTGTTCTTTTAAGCCAAAGGTTCAAATCCTTATACTAACATTTTTGAATTTTTCAGAATTTATGAGTGAAAAATAACCAACATTTTAAATTCATCGTAATCTAATAAATGGAAAAAAATTTCGTGAAGAAACCTTTAATTTCTGAAGCAATTCGATGGTGTGTGTTAAGTTCCCTATTCACATTGGAGCATTTGAAAGCAGAAGAGCAGCTGCTGTTGATGATCTAATATGTCACCAATAAGGCCAAATAGGCACGAGTCCAGAAGCACATCCATTACCCGTTACGTTTTTCCTGAAATAGGATGGGTAACGATCAAAACGCAAACGTAGCTATTTTAGCCTCAATTCCTATTTTGGGGAGGAACACAATAATTATTACTTTTATTTTAACATGGAACTCCGCAAACGCTTGAATCTATACACTGGCAAAACTGTGATCAACAGTTAATACTGGAGATGGGGATCCCTTGGTTTCGCATAATTTGACAAGACATAATGTATAATTCTTCATAATCAACGTTAGTCATACAGTAATTAATTTCTGGAACAGTATTTTTTTAGGATTTTTTAAAATCCCATCTTATAGAATGCAGTAGGTTAGGTAAGGTTTGAATTATAACAATTCCGAAAAAACAAACCGTTTTAGACATAAATCACTTGTCTTTATGACTAACGTTGATTATGAAAACTGATACATTATGTCTTGCCTTATTATGCGAAACCATAGAGCCCCACTGGAGATGACTATGTTGATTGTTCACACCGATTGTTAGATCGAAGCCGTAACAAAGGATACTGCAGGTAACCTTAAGCCACCTCCCGTCTGCGCTTCGTGGCTAAAGATCCTGGCCGGTTATTAGTTTTAACAAGCTTAGCGTTCGACTGCTCATTACCAGAGGGGCTGGCGACCCTCAGCGCGCTGTAAATTTCGGCATCACTAATTACTGACTTCAAGTGATACGCGGTTGAAGTTCGCTGTTTAATGACGTTGCCGTACCTACTGGTAGCAGGTTTAAGTTGCGCGGTTGAACAGCTGCGAGCTGTATAACATTTTTTGACTTGTTAACTTTTTTTGAAGTAAAACTTCTTGTACGCTTGACTTGGGGAGTAATCTGATGAATGGGTTATGCGTTACGAAAAGATTGCGGTATCCCCTCAATCAACGTGTTTGGGTGTTTTTATTCATTATCATCATCATCATCATCCCAGCCTATATATGGCCCACTGCAGGGCAAAAGTCTCCTCTCAGAATCCCAGATCCCAGATCTCAGATCCCAATCTGCGGGATGGGAACTTCACACACATCATTAAATTTCTTCGCAGGTTTAAACAGGTTTCCTCACGATGTTTTCCTTCACCGTAAAGCTCATGGTAAATTTCAAATGTAGCTTCGCACATAAATTCCGAAAAACTCAGAGGTGCGAGCCGAAATTTGAACCCACGAAACTCTGCTTGAAAAGCCATAGGTGAAACTGCTAGTCCACCACGGCTTTTTTAAATATAATATCCAGCTTAGATCTAAACAAACCTAAACCGCGTTTTAAACAAGTGACTTATTCCTTAGATCACCGGGAGCCCTCGAGCACATTAGGCCTTATTGAGTGATTATGTTAATGCCTGGTTGTTTGCGTTGGCGGCATCGTAATGAGTCGAGAGACATGGCCAAGATGATGGTAATGATAATGATGTTAACAAACATTTTACTAAAGTAGATAAGCTTGCCAATGATATTCGATTCTAGTTGAGTTCAGTAAAAATGTGTATATGAGCGATGACGAACTTATTTTCCCTTTAAGAAATCTCTAACCCTCGAGTATATAGCCCAATTTAGATCTGTAAGAAAACAAGTGCCTACATTACATTGCGGTGCTCACTTGACCACTTCAATCTCGTACGCTTTATGGCCGCGCAATCTAATGGAACTTGTACGAGTTTTGTTGAAAATCTAAACTGGGCAGATGAGAGGATCATTTAGTTCAGGACTGACACAGAGTGAGTTGAAAAAGCAGAAGTAGTGAAAGCAACAAACAACGATTTAATTAATACAATAGATAAACTCATAAAAAATAAACCTATTATAAAAAAGTATTTGATTAAAACTTTCAAATTTATGAGGCTGTGGGCGGGGCACTATGCACGAAGAACTGATACATTAATCTACAAGTATGTTAAATTGATGCCTTGTACTCAAAAAAAAATCTTTGTTTGTCTAATTTGGATTTTGGATAATGAAAAAATTATTAGGACAGTTCTGTTGTCCTATGAACAGGGTGTTACAGGAAATATAATTTTGATTGTTTTATTTTGTATATATTTTTAAAATTCAAGCATGTCGGCGCAGAAAAAAAATATGTAAGTAATAAATAAACGACTTGGCATTATTTTTTTTTAGTTCCATTTTCGGGCTAGTAACTAACTCTTGCTTGTTTTCTATAACCTTTATTGCACAGAATATTAATGAATAGATCTGATCCATTGTATTTCTCTTTGATAAAACAATTTCTACCTATTGCAATAGTCATGAGCAGAAAAATCTAATATTTCTCAAGAAAGATGTAGATGTGTCAGTTCTTATAACATCTTTAGATTCTCATCCGGGCGTATTACGGGAATCCCGATGAGTTTTGTATTTTCTACCCCATTTTAACTCCTTCAGTCATAAAAAGATGAGAAAGAAACTACCGAAAAATATTTTTACCGAAAAGCTTTTTGCCAGGTGACCTTTTTGATGTTACCTAGATCCCAAGGCGCTATGAAATTTAATTTCTCTTGACATTGTAAAGATAGTCTGAGTGGTCACGGCTGGCTGCGTTTCCTGGTTGTATGGCAATACCAATACGTTGACCGAGGGCTCACCCCTATGGTCACCTGGTGGATCGGACAAGCTTTTCATTTGAAAAATTAAAAAGGTTTTGAGCATCGGGTCCCCACGGTCGAGGAGTCCCAATAGCAAAAGCCGCAAATATGTAGTCTGCCAAATTTGCATACTTGTGGAGTTTTGCTGTTTCAGCCATTGCAATATATATTTTTTTTGTGTTACTTCATATGGGGGTGAGGTACACGTGCAGCGACAAATTCATAGTAAAAGAATGATAATGAGAGTTAAAGTCTTGCATTTGAATTTAATTATGTCGATATCGAAAGTCAATAATATCAATAAAATTTATTACACGCGTCCTATAATTAAAAAGCCTTCGCTCATGGCAACTGACTATATCTGCTACAGTATTCCCAAAGCCCCCCTATTGTTGGCCCTCTCGTTGCAAATCCTACTCCATATTCAATCCCATGTAAAATTCTTAAAGAGATCCTCTGGTCATCAGGAACACATGTCGGAAAGGGTCTATCCCGGATCCCCTTTGAATAATGATTTTCCCGATAACATCAAAGTGTAAGGTAATATTTTACTGAGTTTTACGTTACGTTTAACATTTTGTCTCTTCGCTATCGTCCGATTGATTGCTTTTAAACTCGAGTGGGTTTCTGAGTGCGATGAAGCCAATTAAGGACGTTGTTCTGTCAATTTGGTTGGCTTTTGATTTGGCTTTGAAATATTATTGATCATTGCTTGGAAATAGTCGGGATTTTTCTCTGTTGGGTTTGCAGAAGGTTGAAGTGAAAGATTTTTCTTAATGGATTAGGTTACTTCGCGATAAGGTGAGAACTATTTTCACCTACGACCCCTTGGAAAAAAAGTATGTGTAATTTTCTTATAAATTAGGAAATTCCTGATCGATACAGAAGATTTTTAAACCAAATCGAATAATTACTTATTGCTTGAGGAAAAGATAGTAGTTTCGATCTAGAGCTCGCCCTTCTGAGTTATTTGAAATCAATGTGTGAAATTACATTTGAAATTTACCGTGAGCTTAACGGTGAAGGCAAACATCGACAGTAAACCTGCTTACACCTGCGAAGCAATTCAGAGGTGTGCGTAAAGTTCGCAATTCACACTGGGCTCACGTGGGAACTACGGCCCAAGATTGGAGAAGCTATGTGCCCTACCAGTTGCGATAATGATTGTATGCACAAAAATGTCACTACTTTTCTCGTACATCAAATAAATCTACTCAATTTCGTTTTGCCCCATTACCCCTGATGTCTCCGCCTCACCCCGAAAGTAACGAGTTGCCAAAAGGCCGAGAAACCTTATCTTTACCGAAGTCACAACTCCCTACTAAGCTAGTTTTCAACCCATGAAGCGATCGAGGTCAATAGTAGAAATGAATACCCGAAATACACTCCGCCATGTCAAACAACTTTACCAATTTTTCTTACATTATTAACTTTGCTTGCAAGGAAAATAGAACGATATCTGTTAAAGAATGGAGTTGAAAAGGCAAGTAACAGTTGGCAAGAAAAGCAACTGGAGCCATTTCCCGTTTTCGACTTTCGCTAAATTTGTGAATAAAAAACTTTTGCCTAAAGCATGTGGGCCAATTATTATTTAATTTTGTTTTATGTTTCAATTGTTTTTTTATTTGGAAAATTTTATGTGAATTTTATGTGCTCAGGAATCACGAGGTTTTTCGATCCTACTAGGAGAACAAATTAGTGTCCTAAGTTTTTTTCCGTTGAGTTGTAATTTTTCATAGACTATAATGAACGTAACTAAATGGAAGATTCAAAAATTATATTGAAGTTTTAAGACGCTTTTTTCTCCTAGTAGGATTGAAAAGCTTGTGATCCAGAGCATAAAATTACCCAATTTAAAAAAAAAGTCGAAACAACAAAATTAAAACTAACCCATCTATGATTTTAAACTAATTGAACAAAATCAAACTTTAAAAAGTAAAAATCATTTTTTTTTCTTTATACCTACTTCCATAAATCTACCATTGATTTGGATAAAAATCTATGTTGATGAGAAACATTTAATGTTTATTTTGAAAAAAAACTCTTGTGCCGGTTATACAATGTTACCAGATTAAATTCATATTTTTTTAAACTGATTTATATTTTTTCACCTCAGCACCTCAAACAGGCAGGTTTTGCTACTAAAAAACAGTGAGCAAAATCCGATTTTGCTCACTGCGTGAGACAAAGTAGCTTTTTAATTATTTTTTTTAAAAGTCAAAGACAATGATGGGTCTGCTTACTGAATTCGAAAGATTTGAACTTCAGTTTGATCTGTCACTTTCATTTCGATACGAAAAGAGCGAGAGATAAGATCAAATCGATTCGAATTTCGATTTCAAATTCTATCCTAGTCGACCTAAAAATAAACGAACGATTGAACGTTCGGATACTTACTCATAATAAGTTCTTAACCTTAAAATTGTAATTCGTCTGTTAAGGTTTTAAATTAAATTATTGTAGGTACTTTTTTAATAATTGGATTATATTTTTATATAATCAAATTAATAGTAAAAATGTTGTTGAAAACAAAGTTTAAACATGTATCTATATAATTATTAATAATTTTAACAATCTTGAACATCGTGGTAAATACAGCGGATGCAGCATCGAAACGCAGCGGGTATGGTATCGGAACGCATCTTTAAAAAAATAGCGGGATTCAAATTTTAATTCTTTTCTTCTGTTTCTCTAGCTACAGAGTTCGATATCTATGAGTTTGGTACACGATCAGAGGCAATTTGGAAATTATTAGAATAGTAATAAGTACTTATTTAATACATTTTTGAATATGATATGAGTGAATTGAGTGAGTCCAGTGACGAAGTCAACAATTGAACACCAGACGAATTAATGGAGTAATACATAATGCAGAGTAAGTTTCTTACTTGAAAAGTCTCGCGAAAAATATTTAAAAGCTTATGATATTTTTAAACAATCCAAACACTTTTTCGGAGACTGTACCTATTGTTATATATATAATATGAAGTATTTACTCAATGTTGAAAACCACAACAAAGACAAAAAGACGACGTTTATATACCTTTAATAATTTATTATGTTCTCGCTGCTGAGGTGAAAAGTTGTATGTGTCACACGAGACCAAAGTTTTTTTGCATCTCGTGTATTTGAATCACTCGCGCACTCAGGATTCTAACTTAGAATCACTCGCTAAACGCTCGTGATTCAATTATAGAATCCTTCGCTATCTCGTGATTCAAAATCAGCACTCGCAGTAAAAAACAACTTTGCTCTCTTGTTGCACAAATAACTATCTCCCATTTGAATGGTACATTATTCAAATCATACTTCCACCCAATCAGTTCCTTATAGCAACAGGTATAAACGTAATTTGACCCAATACCTATACGCTCAACACGATCAACTGAATCTCCATTTACTATTTAGGTATCACTTTAACCACACTTTAAAAGACACTGAAAAAGTGACAAAATAGCAAAAATGCAACTTTGCAGTTTCTTAGCAATATACATGGTAGGTATTGGACGCCCGTTTACTAACGAGGCCGCCTCACAGCGCGCCAATAGCATTACGATGGAAGAAAATCACTCTACCCACTACCCCGCTACCCTATACCTGCTACAGTAATAGGAATAAGGTTTAGAAGTAGGCCAGCAGCGAGCTATTACTCTAAAAATGTTATTCGCTGCACGGATTTAGTAGAATTCATCAACATACGTAATGGTACAAGGGTGGGACTTTGAAGCGGTTCAACCACCGTATCCAGTATGTTACGAATATCGACTAAATAATAATGCCTCTATACTAAAAATCCCCATATTTATACCTAGGACAAACTGTCCAACTAGGTAGGTCCAACTTCGACTGTAAAACTGTAAAACTAGATATAACAATGACGAAACGTTAATACCATGACGTAATTTTTATCTTCTACATTAATAATTTTTAATTAAATTTACTTTGCCTTGTTTGTATTAATAATTCAATGAATTGAAATATAAGTTTTGTTTTAAAAGATGACTTTCTGCCTAGTCTCTTGGGTCGGATTCTGCTTGGTAACTATGGCATTAATTTCCGAAAGCGCTAGTAGTATAAAAATCTTTTAAAATGACCCTTTACGGTCTACTTACATAACGTTTTGATTTGTTTTGAAACAATTAAATCAGTTACAAATAGGAAACGAAGGAAACATTGGGGAAAAAAATGCCTCGATGAATGATTGAAATTAGTGTCACCTTCGGAGTAATTCAATGGTGCGTGTGAAGTTCTCAATTTGCAATGAGCTCGAGTAGGTGCTACAGCTTGATCCCTCTCAACCTAAGAAGCACACTAAACAGCAAAGGGATTATGCACTTTAAAAACCAGCTGGTGCCCGCAACTTCGATGCTTCACTCCTATTGGTCGTAGCGTGATTTTATACAGTGTACTCTATAGCCTTCCTCGATAAATACACAATAATAATTTTTCGAGTCGAACCAGCAGTTCCTGGGATTAGCGCGTTCAACCAAACATTAGCATAGATGTTTAATAAAAACTGTTGTATGCGAAAACACTGGCTTTATTTATAGTCACAAGTTATTCTTATCTGAAACGCCACAAAGCGCCAGCTTTACTGCCTCGAAGTACATTGCGTGTTTAAAAAAGCTGTTAAGGCAGAAACACGCGCAGAACCGCACGCGCACGTGACATGAATCGCAAGCGCCGCCAAATTAGCTCACGATTTTTAATTTGCGTAGAGATTTACCCTGATAGACGTCAGCCGTGCTGTGGATTATGTAATTAAGAAATAAGACGAATACTTCAAAATAATTCTGTGAGATCTTCATTTGGCATTAGCTTTACCCGCTGCTTTGCTTGCGAGAACCATGAGGTTAGGTAGTTGAATTGAAACTCCAAAAAATCGCTAAATTGTCATTGGTATTCCGAATCCATACCAATTTTATAAAGCTGAAGAGCTTGTTTTTTTCTTTGTTTGGTTGGTTGAACGCGCTAATCTCAGAAACAAAAAAGAAGAAAAAGAAAAGAAAGGAGAAAGAAGCAAAACAGAAAAAAGAAGAATAAGGAAGAAAGGGGAAAGAAGGAATTGATTCAAATAGAAAAAATATTTTTTTGCTAAATAGTCCATTTATCTTGGAAGGCTATAGATAGGCTATTATAACATCACGTTACCACCAATAGGAGCGGAGTACCAATGATCAATGCGGACGAAGTCACGAGTACCAGCTAGTATTTTTTTATACAAATAGGCTTATCAAAAAAAAACGAGGTAGCCTAATGGTTTGACTAATGGCCACTCAAGCAGAGGCTCGTGTATTCGAGACTCGCACCTAAGTTTATCGGATTTTAATTTCACCATAATTTATGGTGAAGGAAAAATTTTGAAAAACCTGACATGTGCGAAAAAGCTCAGTGGTGCGTATGAAGTTCCCAACCCGCACTGGGCCCGCTGGGAAAATACAACCCAAGCCATTCTGAAAGAAGACCTATGCCTGGCGGTAGGACTTTTATAGGTTGGGATGATGCACAGAAATAATAATAAAGAGGATAGAAATGCCTTAGTTCCTATTTTCTTCCGGAACTCGTCTCGCTGCTTCATCCCCTCTACTTACTGTGTTTATGCACACATGTAAAAGACCGGAACCGTACTACGCAATCACGCACACAATTACTAATATTTTTGCTTACAAACAATTATGAACCTTTCACCTTAGAGATAGCGTTGAATAACACTCAACGTAAGTCATACCCACATTTACACAACGACGCTCTTTATTGGCCGCGTCGGCATTATGTCTGTACAAGTCGTAACCTGTTTTTTTGTCCGTACCACGAACTTTTGTGCAAGACGGAAAGGTTACCAAAAATTACTTTACATTGCTGCGTATAATTCAAAACGATCTGCGTTTTTATGGGCATGAGTAGCAATGGTATAAGAAGTTTCGTGTTAATAACGTGTAAACCAATATTTCATAATGAAATATTTTCTCAAGTTGTATTTTGATATAAACCGCATTATTACATTAAATTAATACATACCAATGTATAATTAGTGTAATTACACAGTGTGGACGAGTTTCCGCAATTGCTAATGCTGCAAAACACCATTTTAATGCACTTGTTGTCATACCCACGTTTCAAATAGCACTGAGCCACAAGTCGCGCGCTTGTGACCTACGAGTCACAAGCGCGGCGCCAAGGTCACGCGTCTAAGGCACTTCTATCCTCTTTATTATTATTTCTGTGGGATGATGAGTGGACGTCCTTTGGCTTAAATGATGATGATGACACTAACTACGAGAGCAGCGACGGCCGCACCCCTGTTTAACGAAATTACCTCGTATCACTTTGTTTTCCCAAACATGTCCCGCCACGTCGCCCCCGGGAGCGCTGCGAAAGATGACTCGTTTAAAAAAAACGCTTTGATCTTGTTCTGTTTAGAAATAAAGTGCAGTGCAAACGTTTCGTGGAACTTTATTATAAAACGCGTTGTCTACTCGTAGTTTGAAATAATGTAAAATATTTTCCATTTTTAGGGTTACTTACGTGAAAAATATAACTGTGTTAAATATCCCTTTACTGTCCACCTATTTTTCGCAAGGTTGTACCTCAAGAACCGTAATAGATCATCACGAAAGACGTCCACTGCAGGCCTCCCCCAAGGCACGCCAAACCCCGCAACCTTAACCAGGTCGTTACTCCATCTTGTTGGAGGCCTACCTACACTGCGTCTTCCGGTCCATGGATGCCTCTAGAACCTTTTTGCCCCGTAATAGATATTACGTCATAATCAGCATTTTAGCCGAAAGACATCCACTGCTGAACATAAGCCTCCCCAAAGGCTCGCGAAACGGGCCGGTCCTTCGCCATCCGCATCCAATGCGTTTCACGCGCTGTCAAACAGACAGAAAAAGGTGGTGATTTCAAAAGCAAGTGCCAGCGCACAATAAAAAATTATGGCCTCAGGTCGTTGCGCCATCTTCTTGGAGGTCTATCTTCACTGCGTCTTCGACCGTGGATGCCACTCGAAAGCCTTTGCGCCCCATCGGCCATCACTTCTACGAGAGATGTGCCCTGCTCGCTCATTGCCACTTAAGTCTGGCGATTCTTCGAGCTCGGAAGACGTAGTTTCCGATAAGACAGAGCGATGACCTGGTTGTTTAAAGTTGCCAGAACGCGTTGGATGCGGATGCCGTAGGACCTGTCTGTTAAGCCTATGTTGAGCAATGGAGGTCTATCAGCTGACATGGTCTCGAAAATACCGAAAACGATCTACACACCATCTTAACATCTTGTAGTAGAGACTACTCTAGCCTACAGGAGCTTATTTTGAGCAATACAACCGGACATCCACTTCGCCAACTGTACGTAACGTACCTACATAATATCAAGAGCTTTACGCCGTTTTTTTTGCAAATGCATGCGGTTGTACAACTGGTGTTGTCTCGCCGCGCAGGATCCCCCGAAGTGCGTGACGCACATCCTAATGGCCTCGATTGATCCCCGCTCTGCGTCACTCATTAAGATCTTTGTGGATTAGCGCTGAGAAAGATATTCTAAATTACTTTTCTTTCAACACCAATTGTGAATGGACCCATTTTTTTTTCTTCTTAACTGTATGTAACAAGTATTCTGCTTAAGTTGTTAACGCCTAATTTATCAAACAGTCTAAGTATCCTAGCAACATTGTTACTCTTTATACATTATTCACACATACATACAAACATACAATCAAGCCTCCTTCCCAGCAAAGGGATAGGCAGAGACTATTTTTGTTTCCACCTGCTACGATCCTGACATACATCGTTCGCTTCCACAACACTCATTTTAGTCTTTTGGGTAGTTCTACTAGCGTTTCAACCGCTATCACTCTCCTGTCGCATATACGTAAAAAATAAGCTACAGTTAGAGTGAAATTTCAACAAATTGAAATTATACCACAAGCACGCTGTATCGTTACATTTAAACCTTCCGCTAGGTGTCGCTCATTTGCTTAATATATGCGACAGGAGAGTGATAACGGTTGAAACGCTAGTAGAACTACCCTTTTCATACATGCTCATCATCATCATAATTTCAGCCGAAAGACGTCCACAGCTAGACACAGGCCTCCCACAAGGCTTGCCAACCAGCATCGCATTTGCATGTTTTTGTACATTATACGAGTATGTATCGCCAAAGACATCAAAAAAGTTACTAATTAACTACCTACGTAAAAAAATCAAAACACGCATTTGACAGCCACTATATCACTTTTAAGGGAGCGTTTATGGTGGCATAAAATTTTTAGTCCCAATATAATACTTGCCATAATTTTTGTTAGTCATAATTTTTGCTAGTCATAAATTTTTTCCCATCGAAACCGTAATTTCAGAAGTTTTTTAATGGTCTTCCAGCAGAACTAGAGGCTAGGTTAGGTTTGTTTTGTAACAATTTCTATACAATTAATGAATTATACGTATACGTAAAAAGAGTTATGAATTACAATACATTATGACAAACATTACATTATAACCTCCAACAATATTATGCAACCCGATATAGACCCCACTTTTTGCTTCCACGAGATAAAACAGTTGAAAATATTCCCTAGCTGTATTCATACAGAGCATTTCCAAAACTTTCAAGAAACCTCTGGAAGTTTCCCTCGTTGAAGAAATCCGACAGGACTTAGCGGGATACTTCCTGACCTAGTTCTGTTGTAAGTAGGTACTCGTAGAAGTCTAACACCAGAACCAGGGTATTTTCTAGTAATACACTTAATCAAAGGCATAAATACGGCCAACCGTTCTGAGTGAGCTCATTCTTCGACTAACCGTCGTAGGGTCAACAACCGCTGATGATGCTTCGGAGAGAGGCGAAACACGTGTCCGGGATTATTTTTAAGGTGGTGGTGGTTCTTTTGGTGGTGGGTCCAATTACGTTTGCGCTGGTTATTTACGTTTTTTATGCGGAGGGAGGGCGGGTTTAATTGCATGAAAAAGCATTTTTAAGCGCAAACGTAGCTGTTTCGCAAGACTTGACCTCACTACTTGGCGGAGGAGCAACACAGGTATTCCATTTGTTTTAAACATGGACCTCCGCAAAGTAACGCCTGAATCTATACAGTATTTAACACCAGAACTTATTTTATTAGACACTGACACGACACGATAGTCGCAACAGCCTTTGCACTTTTTGTTCTGCCTTTTACTGTATGGGGCGTGATACATACGTACAACATTTAGGGCCACTTGCACAGTTCAGGGTTAAAAAATTAAATCGGTAACCCTGAGTTAAGAATGACAGTTCCGTACATTTTGACACTTTTTAACCCTGGGTTAGCAGTTAACTCGGAGTTAAGTAGCTAACCCAGGTCCGTGCAAGCCCGCCTTAGAGAATCTAGTCTAATCTTTCTAATATATAAAATCTCTTGTCACGGTGTTTTTTATCGAACTCCTCCGAAACGGCTTGACCGATTTTTTTATTTTTTTTATGTTAGAGAGGCCAGACAAACGAACTAGTGGGTCACCTGATGTTAAATGAACACCACTGTCCATAGACATAGACACTCGCAGCGCTTTACGTGATACCAGTGCGCTGTCGGCCCTGCAGAAAATGTATAGTCGACCAAGTAAGTGCTTTACTATTTTTTTATGACTGTTCCTACATCAGAGTAAAAACAATAAGGATGATTGTCACATTGACTTGTGAGAGAAAATGGCATTTGATGTTTTAAACCGTACAACTGACATTGAACCTTATGTTGGTAAAGGAATTTCTTGGTCGACTATACACTCGCCTCTTTATGTTTTTTTTTGTCTATATTTGGTAGGTCTGAGAATAGGTCGTAGGCTATTTTATACACCTCTATTCTTCGTAGGCGGAGTCGCGGGCAACAGCTAGTATACCTATAAAAAAGTGTCAAACCTATAAGTATGTTATTTCAGGCGCAAGCTCACAATCTTACGCTCACGTTTAAAATATTAGCAGGACAGGGGTATCAGGGATACAGTAAATATCTATAATCTCATTGAATCTCTCTTTAACTTACACATACCACGAAAAGGTCGTGCTTACTAACGTACTCGTATTTTTAGGGAAACTTTCTTTAAGAAGATTAGCCTACGATCCAATACTGAGCACACCCAAAATTGAACCTTATTCTGACTTTGAATAAAGCTTATTTCCTTTCGCGGTTTCTAGAAAACTGTTGTCTATACAATTTGGAACTTTAAGATGAGTAGAAAAAGGATGGTTTCGCGTTTTAGTAGAAGCTTGTAGAGGGTGCTCCGAAGTTGGGCCGCCGAACAAATTACTACATTTTCATAATCCTGCAAGTTTGCTGTCTTATTGTAATTTTTGAAAGCGAATTAATGATGTTGCCATTGTTTGAAATTGTATGGATCAGTTGATCTAGAACAATGGATATCGGGACAATGACACGATGTAAAGCTGTTAAAGTGATCTCCGAACAAATAATGACATTAAAACACCTATACTACTAAGTCCTTTGTATACTTTTATCTTTTAAACCGTAGCTTCAAAAATACGAAAAAAAATACTTTTAACATGATCGGATATACCGTTTGTAAGTTATTCCCGAAAAACTGCGCTTCTGGAATATAAGACGCAAATTTCATGAAGATAGGCTCTTTCTCGTATAAAAAAACTTTTAGACAAAATTGCGTAGTATTATCAAGTGTACGTATGTCTTTGTGTTTAGTTTTTGAACGGGTCCTAGCTACTGAAAAACAGCGTTGTGATTCGCCGCACATTATGCTGAATATACATTTTTTGTGTGACGAATGTGTTTATTTCAATAAACAACATATCTATCTTTCTCTATTCTTCCTCCCTCCCTCCCTCCCTCCCTCCCTCCCTCCCTCTCTCTCTCTCTCTCTCTCTCTCTCTCTCTCTCTCTCTCTCTCTCTCTCTCTCTCTCTCTCTCTCTCTCTCTATTTTGTGACCTTGAAAATTTTAAGACGCAAACAAAAGGCGGCTGGCAACAGCTGGATGAGAGTGGCTTAGGATCGTGCTCAGTGGCGTGCCATGGGAGAGGCCTATGTCCAGCAGTGGACGAACATAGGCTAATGATGATGATGATGATGAAACACAAAATGTTACAAGATTTTTAAGAAACTTTTAAAACGCCGAAGTAAAGGTTCAGTTATGCGACTTTTCCTCTCATTCCACGTAGTACCCTTTTGAGAAGGAGGGCAATCGTCGACTCCAACTTGGATGGGCAGCGTTCGGGAAACTTCGCAATGCCTGTTCATCCAAAATACCTCAGTGCCTTAAGACGAAAGTCTTTACTAGTATGTGTTGCGAGTGATGACATATTATGGATCCAAGACGTGGTGCTTCACTATAGACCTAATGAATAAGCTCAGAGTCGCTCATTGAGCTATGGAGATGGCTATGCTCGGGGTTTCTTCATCGATCATTTAATTTAATTTCATATAGCACGCAGAAATGGCCGTTGTGGCCGAAAAGTTCTCGAGTGGAGACCACGGACTGGCAAGCGCAACGTGGGACATCCACCAACGAGATGGACGGACGATGTGGTGAAGGCCACAGGTTCAAGATGGATACATGCCGCTTCCAACCAAAAGGGAGGTGTAAGTCCTGGCAGAGGACTTCCTACGGCTGAAATGATGATGATCCCTTTGAAGCTGAGTATTAAAAGTCCACTGATTATAATTCCGATAACTACAGCTCGCTATAAAAAGTGTAGTAATTAATTGCGCCAAATAGCCGGTGTAATCCGTATTATGCAAATTCTCGAATAATACTGTAATTAATATGTTTGAGTACTTATCCAATGTAACATGCCCCTTGTTATTGCGTTTTAACCTGAAAATAAGAGGTCTGAGTATAATGGATGTGTGAGCAAAAGTGTATTTTGTGCGAGATAGAAACGTTGCATTTGTAGGCAAATAGAGAACGGAGCGGGATTTGGTGGGAAATATAACAAACAGACATATATTGACTAATTGACTGTTATTCGTTGTTTGTTATGTTTTTATTACATCGAGGACAGTTGGTGTTCTGTGTCTTTTTACAAATAATGTGTGTAGGTAAATAAAGAAGGTTACAATTAAGAGGAAAGCTGCTAATCTTAATATATTTTGTGTTATCTAGTTCATTTGATGCCAAAAATTATTACTTTATTTACTCTGAATTTCAAATCAATCGATCAAAAGAGAGAGGAAAATTTCAATAAAGACATTTAGCCCACGTTGAAGAAAAAATTAATAAAAGTAAGTACAGTTTAAGTTGTTCGCTCCCTAAAGTACCCTAGCTACTCTAAAATATCTTCCAGCTCTCATAATAAATCTAGATAAGTTATTTCTGAAATACCTTCTAAAACAAACGAACTCGACAATGCTATCTTCAAGATTTTGACGGAGTCAGCGACTCGTAATGGCCGTTTGACAATTACGCGAGAGCTTTCCAAACTTCCGAAGTTGTTTGAAACTTAGAATGAACAAGAATTGAAAATTCAGAGACACAAGCGGCCAAATAAAATATTCATCTCTGTTAAAACATATGAATTATCATCATTTCAGCAGAAATATAATAGGTAAATAAATCTTGGGACGATTGACACCAATTGACCTAGCCCAAACTAAGCAAAACGTTTACTATGACAAGACAACGGATAAACATTCTTATGTAGATAAATACGTATTAAAACTGCCAAGACTCGAGCACAAACATTTATATTTTTCATAGAAATATCTGCCCCGACTGGGAATGGAACCTGGGACCTCAAGCTTCGTAGTCACTCGTCTATCAGAATCTGACTGTCATCCAAGACGAAAGACATCAACTGCTGAAGATACACTGACGAGCAAAAATAAAGTGTCGGTTACCGAAATGACGATAACTACAAAATCCGCTGTGATAGCTTCTTCGAGTAAAATGAGTTTAGTAAAGAGTTTTATTCTTAACAAGAAAAAGTTTAATTGAGAATAAAACTCTTTACTAAACTCATTTTACTCGAAGAAGCTATCACAGCGGGTTTTGTAGTTATCGTCATTTTTGTAACCGACCCTTTATTTTTGCTCGTCAGTGTAGGTCTAGCTAAGTCTAGCCCAAGGTTTGCTAAATGGCCGGTCTTTTTTTGGGTGCGGAAAATGCGCATTACGCATCCAGCTCTGTTCGCACAAAGGTTATTATGGAACTCTCCTACAACGGGCATATTCACTAAAAACCATATTATTATGAATTTTCTTCTTCCCATTGAACACCACGGGAGCGCGCAATAAAACCTCGATGCCTACGCGGCTGCCCCAGATGGGGTCCTCTGATCTATTCTTCATGTCAAAACAAAGTGTTACAAGTTAAGTATGAAGTATCTTTTTCTATTTTTTTTTTCAACTTCATTTTTTATTACTTTTGCGGTCATCCCGTGAAACCATATATTTCAAACTAAATACAAACTGAAATATAGACGCACAGAAAAAACCCCAGAAAAAAGACCAATGCTGGGAATCGAACCCAGGTCCTCAGCGTTCCGTGCTGCGTGCTTACCCCTACACCATCACTGGTCTAGAAGTTAGCGACGATTTTTTCCCATACATCGTACACTTCAGTCTGTTATAATCACATTATGCAGTGATAAAGCGCGCATCTATGTTATGCCCTCTACCGAGAGACCGAACGCTGAGGACCTGGGTTCGATTCCCAGCATTGGTCTTTTTTCTGGGGTTTTTTCTGTGCGTCTATATTTCAGTTTGTATTTAGTTTGAAATAAAACAAAGTGTAAATCCCCTCCTAATATTTGAATGATGTATATACTCCTACATATTCACTCTATTATATACAAAAATAGCTGTTGCCCGCGACTCCGTCTGTGAAGAATAGGGGTATAAAAAATTGCCTACGACCTATTTCTCAGACCTTCCAAATATACATAAAAAAAATTCATAAATATCGGCAAGCAGTTCCGGAGGAGTTCGATAACAAACACCATCACACAAGATTTTTATATATTAGAAGACTAGCTGTTGCCCGCGACTCTGTCCGCGAAGAATAGGGGTATTCTTCGACCTGCAAAGTAAAGACAAAAAAAGCCGTTTCGGAGGAGTTTGATAACAAACACCGTGGCACGAGATTTTTATATATTAGATTAGATTGAAAGATTAGATAAAAGAAGTGCATATATTGATTGATATTCCAAAGAATGAAAGCAAGTCAGAAATCAATTTTTCGCGAACCTTTTAACCTATTTGAAAAATGAAATGCCTTCACGGATTGAGGGGGTCCCATTGTTATGAATCGCGAGAATAATTCGCGCAGCTTTGATTAATATTGCGACTGCGTTGGCTGCACACTGACGTAGTAGCTTAGAAAAAGAAATATATTTTTCATCTCTCATACTCGGAAAGTGAGGCAAATCACATCTGACATACGGGAGGATAACTATTATTTTCTTCCCTAGGGTAGAAATGAATTAAAAAAAATAAAGGCATTGGCTGTCAATGGAACACATACGCATACACATGAAATAATAATTAAGTATTGTGTTTTTTTTCTTAATTAGTCATATTACAAATTTTATAATGCCTATTGACGACACTACGTAATTAAATGAAATACACGTTTAAAATGGTTACCAACTATAATACACCAACTATAAAAGGGAATAAACAGGCAAATAGAACTTAGCACAACCCGTCTGACAGAGCAACTGACTTCTCCGTCTCTGTCAGGCGGGTCTTAATGGATTTTAAAATAGGAACAAAAATAACGAACTACAAAAAAACCGGCCAAGAGCGTGTCGGACACGCACAAGGTAGGGTTCCGTAGCCATTACAAAAAAAATCAAGTAATATTTTTCTAAGGATTTCGTATGTGTACGGAATCATCCAAGTTTAGGTATGTTTTATACCTTAGGCTACTATTTACTCTTAAACTACAAATAATTTCCAAGCAATCTTAGCCGCTATAATTTTCCTAGTAAATTTGATATATTTACTACCATTAAGAATTTTTTCTAATTTTTCCACCTAACAGTTTAGATTTTAGAGGGGGGGGGGGACGACGCTCGATTTTAATGAAAATTTTCACTTTAAAGTTGAATATTTCGCAAACAGATCGCTGAATAGAAAAATCATGTTAGCAACCCCGCAATAGTTTTAAAAGACCTATCCAACGATACCCCACACTATAGGATTAGTCGAGAAAAAAAAATCACCCCCCCTTTACGTCTATGGGAGGTACCCTAAAAAAATTTTATTTTTTATTTTTTATTTTACCACTTTGTTGGCGTGACTGATGTGTATATTCATGTCAAATTATAGCTTTCTAGTACTAACGATCTCTGAGCTTAGCCGCGGACAGACAGACAGACGGACAGACATGGCGAAACTATAAGGGTTCCTAGTTACCTACGGAACCCTAAAAAGAGGTTTTGCCAACCAAATATTATTAAATTAAATTATTAATTAACATTAATTTCTTATTTAGTGACTTAAACCAGAAAAGTTAGAAAATGTTAGGAAAAGAAACACGGTAAACGACAATGTTATTGTCCACACAGCCTATCTATCTCTATACAGCTTAACTCCTTGGTTCAAATTGGTCACTTACATATTTTATAAATAAATTTAGTACTAAAACACCTACTTTATCTACTGATTATTATATTGAACATTCTAAATTTTGTTAAATTAATTATTCCTTAATAATAAACTCCATTGAAATATTTTACAACGATCATTATTGACCAGTTTAGACATTTTTATTTATTTATACTTATATTTTCTTACTTTCCTTGTAGTCGAAATGAAAAGCAGAGTGTTTAACTCGGGAAAAACAACAATATCACCCTCGGAATAACCTCGTGTGATATTGGTTATTTTCCTCCCTTGTTGAACAATCTACTATTTATTTCCGTTTTGCATGCCAGCATAGAGAAGAGACTTAAGAAATAAGTCAGAAGAGACGTCCTAAGTTTCACTTTTTCTAACACAATAGTTTTGAGAGTAATAATCATCGTCCCGGCCCTTGTACGTTCCACTGTAGGATACAGGCTTCCTCTCAGAATGGGAGGGCCTGGGCCGTAGTTCCCACGCGGGCCTATCACGGATCCCAATCAGAAATTCAATGATGTGTGTGTAGTTCCCAAAATGCAGACACATCATTGAATTTCTTCGCAAGAGTGTGCAGGTTTCAGATATATCTCATAATAATAATAATATTTACATACAATCACACCTCCTTCCCAGCAAAGGGATAGGCAGAGACTATTTGTTTCTAATTGCTACGATCCTGACATATATCTTTCGCTTCAGCAACACTCATTATTCTTTTCATACATGCTCGCCGGTTTCGGGTAGGTATGTACCTACTCTTGACCTGACTTCACTTAGATTATAAAAACACATAGCAGCATACATGATAAATTTTAAATGTAGGTAGGTAATTTCGCACATTAATTCCGAAAATACAGAGATCCTAGCCGGAAATCGAACACGTTTCAAAAAAATCACGTTTGTTGTATGGGAGCCCCCTTAAATATTTATTATATTCTGTTTTTTAGTATTTGTTTTTATAGCGGCAACCGAAAAACATCATCTGTGAAAATATCGACTGTCTAGCTATCTCGGTTCATGAGATACAGCCTGGTGACAGACGGGCAGATAGACATACAGACAGACGGAAGGACGGACAGCGAAGTTTCAGTAATAGGGTCCCGTTTTTACCCTTTGGGTACGGAACCCTTAAAGAAAATGAAATACGCAAAAGACGTTCATCAGTTCTCGTTCAACTGTGTCTATGAGGGAGACGTCCCAGCACAATAAGAAAGCAGAGAGCACCTGCCCGGCCCGGGCCCGCCACAGCCTGTGGCACTCAATACCGACTCCATCGGAGCCAGGGGCACGGCGCCGTGTCACCGAACTGACGGATTGACTCTTTCTATCAAACAATGACCGAAACAATTGTTTTGATTGGGGATTGTTTTGGAATTCCGCAATCAGCGCTGGCGGTAAGGTTCCACTGTCCGTCCATCGATCTGTTTGTCTTTGTAAAGCACCTAATCTTCACACACGGCGTTGCTCGTTATAACTATTATATCTAGCATTTGAGTAAATTCCGTAATTTCGCAAAATACCCCAAAAATTACATCGCGGTATCTACTTACGCTACACACGCACACACACACACACACACACACACACTTGCTCGAACGCACGCACCCACATGCCTGCACACACGCATGTGCGCACGCGGCACAGGTACTTACAAACTTAGACATTTACAATATTGGTAGGATAAGGAGTACCTAGTACATATTACTATCGTCCGTAAACCGACTTTACAGACAACCGGTTTTTTTCGTTTTAGTATATTTTTAGTTTTTAAATTAAATTATTTGTTATTAATTATTAATTATTTGTTTTTGTTATTATTCAGCAAATTTAACACCTTTAAACGAGCAATATCATTTCATATTTATTTCTTTTTAAGGTAATCTTGAAAAGGTCTCTAGCGATTTCGATGAAATTTACTCTTTGCTACTCGCTAGGTTTCCGGGGGCTAAACATCGATTTAACGTTAATCTTATGTCTCTAAAACGCGTGTTATGACAAAGAAGCGTGAATTTATCAAAATTAGACATTAATTACATTACAATGAAATCCGCGTGTTATGTTATGGAACTGTATATACCTAGCGAGCGTTATGGAAGTGTACCTATATAGTGCGCGTGGGCAGAGCCCTTCGAGTGTGGAGTGCGTGTGTACTGCGACGAGCAGTTGCCATACCAACATCGTACGGTTAACTCGATTAATTAAGTAACTGTCGGGAAATCTTGTATCAATTTTCCACAATAAAAGTGTATGTCAAAGACTGTTTTCATCATTATAATCTCAACAACCATAATTCGCAAGAACTAAAGTCACCGACATAGCTCGAAGAATCGCCAGACTCAAGTGGCAGTGGGCAGGGCACATCGCTCGTAGAACTGATGGCCGATGGGGCAAAAAGGTTCTCGAGTGGCGTCCACGGACGAAGACGCAGTGTAAGTAGGCCTCCAACAAGTCGGAGCTAAGGAGCTAAGGAGTTAAGGTTGTGGGAACGCATTAGATGCGGATGGCGCAGGACCGATCTGTTTGGCGAGCCTTGGGGGAGGCCTAATGTTCAGCAGTGGACGTCTTTCGGCTGAAATGATGATGATGACATTAATGACATTCGAATAAGAACCACGGCAGGCGTCATCGTGAATGATTCGACCCATACCCAGGTACTAACTTGCTTATCTTATCACTAACATAGCATAAACTTCCACTCCGCCAGTTACTCGTGCAACAAAGGAGGCTTAACCGGGATTTTTGGCAGTTGTCGAAGCCGATAGCGGAGTAGTTTAACGGCTTACACGAACTCCTTGATGGAGTTTTAAATGCCTCCTATAGTGATTTAGGGGCTCCCCAGACTTAGCGATTGTTTGAGAATATACCGTTTTATTACCGTTTACTCAGAACTATATTCAATAGATGCTGGTTCGTTTTTTAAGTTATTATTCGTGTTCAAGTCAAGTTTCTATGACTTGAATAACTTTAAAACTATTATCTTCTTCTTCTTTTTCTAATATATGAAAAATTCGTGTCACGGTGTTTGTTATTGAACTCCTCAGAAGTAAATACACACAATGTCATACAAATAAACAAAGATCACAAACAATGGAGTAAAGAATTATGTAAATACACAATTCTGCATGTGTGTCCCCTTAAAAGTGAAACTCAGCATATGACTAGACCTTATGAATAGACCTTTAAAGTTCATTTTTACGTTTTTGAGGTACGAATCGTAGATTACCCTATTGAAACGAGTTAGTCTCCTCAGTGCTACATCTAGACTTGTCTCTTTGTACTAAATATCAACACAAATATTGCCTTTGAAAATCGCAATATTTCAAATGCAAATAAACAATACTTATCTCTTCAGGGGTTCTTTGGCACCTCAGAAATCATTTGGTATTAAAAAACCATTTGGAATATGAATAAAATATAAGATCAGTGCGTAAATCAACGCGGCTCAATACTTGGCAAGCGAGCCCTTCGTCGGAGGCGGGCCACCAATCAAACTGTCTTAGGCTGCCCACAGAAGAGACGTGGGGCGGGGGCGCTTCACAGTCGGCGTCGTTTGCTCGCGATCCGCGTTTCCGCCCCGTCTCTTCTGTCTGCTTTGGATCGCGCGCTTCTATACATTTAGTATGTAAACTGATTCAAGGGGCTCCGCGGCTGTGACGCGCCCCTGTCCCACGTCATTTCTGTTTTTTTTTTATTTTTTTATAGGAGGTGGCAAACGACCAGACGGGTCACCTGATGGAAAGCGATCACCGTCGCCCATGGACACCCGTAACACGGGGGGCATCACAGGTGCGTTGCCGACCCTTTTAGGAATTGGTAGGCTCGTTTTTAGGGTTCCGTAGTCAACTAGGAACCCTTATAGTTTCGCCATGTCTGTCCGTCTGTCTGTCTGTCCGCGGCTAAGCTCAGAGACTGTTAGTACTAGAAAGCTTTAATTTGGCATCAATATATATATCAGTCACGCCGACAAAGTGATTGAATAAAAAAAAGTAAAAAAAATTTTTTTAGGGTACCTCCCATAGACGTAAAGTGGGGGTGATTTTTTTTTTCTCGGCTAACCCTATAGTGTGTGGTATCGTTGGATAGGTCTTTTAAAACCATTGTGGGGTTGCTATAATGATTTTTCTATTCAGTGATCTGTTTGCGAAATATTCAACTTTAAAGTGAAAATTTTCATTAAAATCGGCCGTCCCCCCCCCCTCTAAAATCTAAACAATTGGGTGGAAAAATTTGAAAAAATTCAGAATGGTAGTAAATATATCAAATTTACTAGGAAAATTATAGCGGCTAAGAATGCTTGGAAATTATTTGTAGTTTAAGAGTAAATAGTAGCCTAAGGTATAAAACATACCTAAACTTGGATGATTCCGTACACATACGAAATCCTTAGAAAAATATTACTTGATTTTTTCGTAATGGCTACGGAACCCTACCTTGGGCGTGTCCGACACGCTCTTGGCCGGTTTTTTAAAGATCCCTAAGTTGTAACGCTCCGGGAATGCTGCCGCAGAAAGCTGTGCTAAGTGTGGTTTGCGCCTTAGAGACCTTATCAGTACATCGGCTGGTATTGAAATAACTAGGAGTTTCATTTATCATCATCATCATTCCAGCCTTTATACGTCCCGCTGCAGGGCACAGGCCTCCTCTCAGAATGAGAGGGCTTGGGCCGTAGTTCCCACGCGAGTCCAGTTTCATGTATATCTCATAACTCATAACTAATATTTTTCGAAATTAATCACGAACAAAATAATCACAAACTACTTAATTGTTGGAATTACCCCGACGTTTTGACTACATAGCAGCGGCCGTGGTCACGGGTCGACTGAAGTGTAGGGTATCACTTTTGTTAAGGCGCGCGAGTTTTTCGAACACAACACTAAAAATATCCCGCGATATATGCGTAGCCCTCTCATTCTGAGAGGAGGCCTGTGCCCTGGAGTAGGACATAAAAAATAAATAAATTAATAATAAGTAAATATCACACCAATTTGACCTAGTCCCAAAGTAAGCTAAGTAAAGCTTGTGTTATGGGTAAGGCAACGGATAAACATACTTAAATAGATAGATACATACTTAAATACATATTAAACACCCAAGACCCGAGAACGAACATTCGTATTTTTCATACAAATATCTGCCCCGACACGGGAATCGAACCCGGGACCTCAAGCTTCGTAGTCAGGTTCTCTAACCACTAGGCCATCTGGTCGTAAAAAAGGCTGGGCTGATGATGATGATGATATCCGAAGATAAATCTTGACGCCCACGTTTGCCTAACAGATTCCATGCAGAAGAGAACATAATATCCATCATCCTGCTTAAAATTTTATATTTCCTTAGTTCAACCGCTTTACGCACCACTCAGGGGTCGGGTCCCGTTGGCCTTACTTGCATTTAGCCTTGGCGAGCAAAACGGTTCAGTAGTACACTGACCAAGTATGCAAAATGACTTGGTTATGTAATGCCATGGTTACAAAATTGTCTTAGTTTCAGAAAGACTTACTTAGCAAAACGTCTAGGTCGTTAAATGCACAAGTGGGCATAATGACTCAATTCGCTTGTTGAAAACAAAAGTGTCACTAAACAAAAACTGCCATTTTTTAGTTTTAACGCCACTTTTAATTTCAAAATGCAACGCACGAAATGCAAAGACTCCTACGTTCGTAGTTACCTTAGCTGCCAAGAGATGGCGGTAGTGTCACTTTAAACTTACTGCTCAAGCGTTGGTACAGAGTTTAAAAACGTCTCTATGTCAGTTTGAAACCAGACACCGCGTGGGGCAGTCGTTGTGGTAAATGAAAAAGTGTCACTTTTTGCTTAGTGACGGTTCTAATCAAGTTCTTCTATCAAAATTTGCTAAAATGTTAAATTTGAAAGTGACATGTTTCGTTTAGTGTCGTTCTTTAAATAACAATTTAAGAAAATATAGGTTATAACTGATTTATACACCGTCATATTTTGAATAGTGTCCCAAATATAAGTAATAATATTAAAACAAAAGTGACAATATACCGAACTTTTTTTAACAACCTTTTTATTAGACTTCAACATTTTTATTATTTTGTAAAATATTTCAAACTAGAACTAGAAGCTTAAATAGTCTTTCTATTGCACGAAATACAACAACATTAAATGGCCATACTGAAAAGTAGTAGTTTTGGTATAGTGACACTTTTGTTTTCAACAAGCGAATTGTGTAAGGTCTTGATTGTATTAAATAGATTTTCAAGACCAGACCAGACCATTTACCTACTAAAACACTATGACATTAAGGGGTTGTTTCACCACTTTTCTTAAAGTTCGGATTAGCTTAATCATAACATTATTTGACAGATGGAATTAAAATTTCTGTTTCACCAGTCTCGATTAGCGCTAAGTGACGGACAAACTGTTTCTTAATTTGACCATCAGATCAGGAGGCATTTAGCATTTTTATCCGTCACATAAAGTTAGTTTATTTTTTGTGGCCATGGTTGGAGAGCCCTTCAGCCGGTTTCAGAAAAATAAATCAAAGTATTTTTTATTTGTTAAAGAAAGAGGTCATGCTAAATTGCATAAAATAATTTAAATATCAAGATTTGAATAAAAAATGTAGGTATACTTTTAGTATGTAAAAATAAATCCAAAATATCGTAATATTTTTCAATAACAAACTTTTTTTCAGTGGCTAAATCGTTTGTTCTACCTGAACTTGTATGTCGCCATTAAAAAAAAGTTTATCTGTCAAATGGTTTGGCGCCACTTTTCGATTCGTTTTACGTGATTTTATTTTTCTTTGTTATTGTTAACAAAGTATCGTAAATAAATACCGTTTTTGGATCAATTATAATGTTACATGTTAATTTATGCAAAAAAAATTGATTTATTCAAAAATTATATAGTTAACCATTTCTTTTGCTTTAATAATGAGTGACTCTTTGAACGAAAGTGTGCGAACAGGAACGCGTGGTCGTGAAATGCGACGTTGCCATTCCGACTTTTTGTTAAACCCACGATTAGTTAAGTGGTACTTAGTTTGCACAGGACCGGAGTGGTGAAACTGAAAAAACACTAGCTGACAGATTTGTCCAGTACTTAGTTTATTCATTGGTTACGTAACCAGCAGTTTGACAATAAGGTGGTGAAACACCCCCTAAGTCGTTTTACAACCAAATAATTCCGTCTGCTATGGCTTATAGCAATGAAGGCGTTTTACAGACCAAGGCATTTTGCTACCCGGACCAAATACAACTAAGGTGTTCTGCTCGCCAAGGCTAAATGCAAGTAAGGCCAACAGGACCCGACCCCTCTGGAGTAGCAACGACTTTCAGTGGAAAGACGACTTTTTTAATGGCAAGAACAAAAGCCACAAAAGATCAATATTCAAGCACACCTGCCATCAACATTAATCAAACGCCAAATATTGGCCTAACATAAACAAAACACTATCGATACTTGTCCAACATTTGCTTAGCTTTGGTTTACAAATTAATAAACCAAAGGGCCGGTGGAACAATGGGGTAACTCCGGCCGGGTTAGCGGCAGTTAGTCGGCGCTCGGTTAATTGAACGCTTCACTTGCTTAATTATTTTAAGTTTGGTCTTTAAGATAATTTTGCTTATTAAAGTTGAAGTTTGTTGGTTCAGATAAAGCTATTTTCGTAAACATTTAATTTTAAACAGTGTTAATATCTTATCTGGTGGCCTAGTGGTTTGACCTATGGCCTCTTAAGCAGAAGGTCGTGGGCTCAAATTCCGGATCGCACCTCTGAGTTTTTCAGAATTTATGTGCGAAATTTCATTGTAATTTACCATGAGGTGAAGGAAAGCATCGTAAACCAGCGTACACCTGATAAGAAATTCAATGGTGTATGTGAAGTTCCCAATCTGCACTGGGCCCGCGTGGGAACTACATCCCAAGCCCTCTCATTCTGAGAGGAGGCCTGTGCCCTGCAGTGGGACGTACCATCGCCCCAGACGCCACATATTACCCATTTTCAAAACAAATTTGCTTGCAGCCGTTGATGTTTATTGCTATGGATTGTTATGGACAGATGTCTAGCCACTGCACGCAAACTGGGCCTTTAAGGTGGTTATCTGGCGCTTGGGGCGATAGTATATAGGCTGGGATGAATATCTTATCTATTATCATGTTGCATTTACGATGCAGGTATTCGGGACGACCGTGCTCGTCTTTTGTTTTTTTTTTCTATTTGTAAATAATTTAAAAATAAAAGCTGAAATTAGAGAAAGCACAGCGTTTATTGTTGATTTGCCTACAAAATGGTCATGTAGCTCGTAGGGGAGCGGACATTCTGGAGAGGTTAGTGGTGACCGGCTACAAAATGTAATTTGGCACATAAACTCCGAAAAACTCAGAGGTGCGAGCCGGGATTTGAATCCACGATCCTCTGCTTGAGAGACCCCACTCACCCACGTTCAAACCCACGTCAAACCACTAGGCCAGCACAGCTTCCCCGTTCCCCCACGGATTTCCCTTATTCAAGTCTAGGGTGAATGAGCATTTACTAGGCAAGCGTGCTCCATCGTAGGCCTAATCTTCGCTTTCCATCAGGCGTGATTGTGGTCAAACTCAAGCCTATATTATTGTACAAAAAAAACTTCATCTGCTATTCATAGATGGCGTTGTCCGAACATACGTTGTACTCTAAGGGGTTGTTTCACCACCCATTGATTAATTTTAACTGACGGATAAAATGTGATGCCATCTCCGTCTATTCGAACAAAACAAACAGAGACGGCATCACATTTATCCGTCAAATAAATTTGATCAATGGATGGTGAAACAAGGGGTAAATGTCACCGTAACCTTTTTTCATGGATTTCTAACACGAACAAGACCGTAGGATAAAGCTAGTAGAAAAAAAACCGGCCAAGAGCGTGTCGGACACGCCCAAGGTAGGGTTTCGTAGCCATTACGAAAAAATCAAGTAATATTTTTCTAAGGATTTCGTATGTGTACGGAATCATCCAAGTTTAGGTATGTTTTATACCTTAGGCTACTATTTTACTCTTAAACTACAAATAATTTCCAAGCAATCTTAGCCGCTATAATTTTCCTAGTAAATTTGATATATTTACTACCCTACTGAATTTTTTCAAATTTTTCCACCCAACAGTTTAGATTTTAGAGGGGGGGACGGCCGATTTTAATGAAAATGTTCACTTTAAAGTTGAATATTTCGCAAACAGATCACTGAATAGAAAAATCATGTTAGCAACCCCACAATGATTTTAAAAGACCTATCCAACGATACCACACACTATAAGGTTAGCCGAGAAAAAAAAAATCACCCCCACTTTACGTCTATGGGAGGTACCCTAAAAAAATTTATTTTACTTTTTTTTATTAAATCACTTTGTCGGCGTGACTGATATATAATATTGATGCCAAATTACAGCTTTCTAGTACTAACAGTCTCTGAGCTTAGCCGCGGACAGACAGACAGACAGACAGACAAACAGACAGACGGACAGACATGGCGAAACTATAAGGGTTCCTAGTTGACTACGGAACCCTAAAAAACAGTGTTTTATGATCTTTTCCCATGTCCAAAATAGGCAGGTATTATTTTCAGTTATTTCCGCTATTAAGAGGGTACGATGGCTGAGAGACTTTTGAGAAATAGGTATTTTAATGAAATGTCGCTGTCTCGCCCGAACCCCTGCGTGTCAGTACAGCGAGAGCGGGACAAATGCAGCTCAGACCGTTAATAGGCGCGTAAAATTGATCAAAACAGCATTTCGTAATCCCCTGTTTTCTTCTCGAAAACTGGACCAATAAAATTATTTTTTTAAAAATAATTAGAGGACAGATTTAGCTATGCCCCTATGTTTTCCTTTTTTTGTTTATCTGAGGTATTCTTTTCTGATGAGTGTCTGAATATGACGTTGAAATTGGGCAATTTTTTCAGTTTTGGAAAGCTCATATTTCTTATGTTAATTGAAATATGGAAAAAACGAAACACAGGGGCATAGCTATGGTAGATACAGATTACACAGTAAAAAAAATTTGGCTCTAAATCCATTATCCAGAGAGGAAACAGGGGATTACGTTTGTATGGAGAAATGGTGCGCATCGTATCCTCTGAAAACATATTTTGGTGTCCTGCCAGCCGTGTCTCCTAAAAGCAACATTCCGGATATTGCAAAAATGAGAGCATGTGGCTCGTTTAAGGGTGGTGATACACTACTTATTATTTTATTTTAAGAAGGATGGCCAGATATGTATGGACTCTGACCTAGGGACCAATAACAACAAGCCATATATCATTGGAAAGGTGTTTTCATATTCTACAACTTTTTGTATGGCGGAAAACCTCGAATCGCTGTGTAAAAAAAAGGTATAGCAAGATAAAAAAAAATTATACACGGCCCAAGTCCTCTCATTATGAGAAGATCCCTGTCCTCTGCAGCGGGACGTATATGCAAGGATGATGATGCAGATGAATGTACATGGCCGTTGTTCAATGTTCATCCAGCCTAAAGGCGCGTGCTCAGCGGCCAAACGCAATGCAAAAACGGGGTGTTTTTGCAAAAAAACACGCGCTGATTGCTCGCTTGTTACTCCAATAACAACAAACAAGAACGCCACGCATTGCGCTACAACACGCCCCGTTTTTTTATGTTTTTGAAGGTGGTTTGACCTAAAGCCTCTCAACAGAGGGTCGTGGGTTCAAATCCCGGCTCACACCCGGAATTCATGGGCGAAATTACATTTGAAATTTACCATGAGCTTTACGGTGAAGGAAAACGTCGCGAGGAATCAGCCTACACCTGCGAAGAAATTCAATGTTGTCCGTGAAGTTCCCAATCCGCACATGGAACTGCAGCCCAAGCCCTCTCAATCTGAGAGGACGTAAATCGTCTGTGAAAATGCAATACCGAACTAGCTTTTTAGGGTTCCGTGTAATACTTTATTTTAACCAGGCTGTGAGACTGTCAGGGAGTGCGTTCAGTTCGGCTCGAGGGCCGGTCACTTTGATCAGGAGTGTTGGGCGCCGTAAAGAAAGTGACCGCCACAAACAGGATGGTGTGAGAGAGAGAAAGTAAACAACTATCTCGTTCTCATGAGTATTTTATTACTTAATTTTCGTGAGTCAATTCACTATCACTTCAACCAGTCAGTCAATACAGAGAAAGGGGTTGAAGAGGTTCAACCACTTTAGGTTACATTCTAGGAACTGAAAGTTACAGTTTACCTAAACCTTCAGAAATCCGTTTTAGGATTGATACTAGTACTTAAGACTATTTGAGGGCGGAGGCCCCGAGGTTACATCGACCTCCCACCAATGTTACACTTTATCTAAAAGGTATACCATGTAGTCATTTCAGAATAATAGTTAAAAAACATGCATGCTTAACATTGTCTAGATTTAAAACCAGCTAAACAGAATCAGTATTTCTAGGTAGGGCGTCCCCTTTCTAGAAAAGTGAAACGAAAGAGGCGCTTGACTTGCACGAGATATGTGGATTAGTTACACGAGCAGTTGACGTTCAAAGAGAAGCAAAGCGAAGGCATAGATTGGCTTCCGCACGCGTCCTTGTGCAGGGAAACCACAGCACACTGAGATCCTCCAGGTGTCCTCCCGGGCAGCAGGTAATGTCGAAGGTTACCTCCAGCGATGTAAGACTGCGCGGCCGAACCGCGGTCAGGTCCCCTCCTGCCGTAGCGAGCTTCGGCTCTCCGCGTCGTTCCCTCGATTGCTGGGTCGCTGGATATCCCTCGGAGTCTCGGGGTCTCCCTTGGAGTTTGGGGGGGGGGTATCCCTTGAAGCCCTGAAATGATCAAGGTGAAACATCAGGTATAAACTTTCAACCCATAACGTTGAGCGGGGTGACCTTGTTTATAAGAGTCGAGGTACTCACCAGTCGGGCGTTTATAGAATTAAAGTAGCCTTTATACTCGGGACAGCGGAGTGTGGATGTCTCGCCCTGTAATTAACACAATTCACTTTAGACACTAGTTTAAAAAACACTCACATCAATGGGTCACGGCCGTGGAGGTTAACGAACTCACCAGTAGGCACTTGGAGAGGTTAGGACGGACGGTGGGAAATAGCCTTTATACTCGGGACTGCGGAGTTTTAGCACGACGCCCTGCCAAGAACAAAAATACATCCTTAGATACAAACTGTGAACCACACGTGTCGAGCGGGGGTTTATGTTTTTTTATGATTGAAATAAAACTTACCGGTTGTGCATCTCAAGGAGTTAAGAAGTTAAGTAGGAGGTGCGAAAATGGCCTTTTAGCTCGGGACCGCGGAGCCTTGAAGTGTGGCTATTTAGTTACATGCCGGGGAGAACGAAATCTAAAACAAATAACGGAACTTAGTCGCTGAACACCGCCCCGTACACGCGGCACTTTAACAAAACTCGAAATATTCAATGCTCACCTTTGCCTTTAACTGAGGCTAGCAATCAGGCATCGTGGAATTTCCCTGAGTGGGAATCACCTCACTGGGACAACAAATAGACTTTCTTTGGTAAATTAGTTTACGCTCCCGAGATTGCATCAGCCATTTGCCACGGATAAAGTGAAAGGCTCCGAGCGTCATCAATGTCGCCAGGTGCAAAACTCGCCAGCCGCTAGAGCCCCTCCACACACCGAACGCGCGCTCGTCCGGGAACCGGTGTATAGTCGCGCGGCGGGTGGGTCTTATTGCAGTGGGAACAAACGTCACGACTGACACCTGTCAAACGTGACATCCGAATCACAACACGGTCGCGTTGTGAAGCTCCAGTTATTATGTTTATTCAACGATATAAACGTAGAAATTAGTCATTAAGTGGTACACAGTCATACCGTAAAGTGTAGATCCCCGGGCGAGGTCGCCCGGCGGCAAAGTGGTGTTAATTGCTACGCCTGGTCCGTCGGCGACCGGGCCCCACGCCACTGAGTGTCCTACGAGTGTCCGTGTAATAAAAGGATCAACAAAGTATGTGTCGATTCATAACGGAGCACCCGGGCGTGTCGCCTTCACCAGCGGCCTTCGCCCCGTATGGCGAAACCACGGTAAGTACGTCTTAACTTCGACGTTGTAGGCGCGCCGATCCGTGTCGGCCGAGGCCTTACGATATGGAATCCACAAAGTAGCAAGTAGGAGTACCTCTGGCAAAAGAACCACGCAGAGACTGTGCATCAAATGAGACTTCAGTATGACTAATTAATCTCTGTACAGTAGAAATATGACCCAAACGCCTACTCAGATTTTTAGGCGTTACAGTAGGGTTTCAGTTGGGAGAAATAATTTTATTTCAGAATTTGAATAAATTCTGAAATAAAATTATTGTACACATAAGAATGTGTAAGGCCAAACCCACCTCCACCATTGGCTGTCAAAGAGATACCGAGATAGATAAAGGTAACGTAAACCTGGAAAATTCATCCATTAGCTCAATTCGTTCTAAACCAGAGTGGTCAGACTTAAATCACGGCAATACATGGCAGTATGGCACGACAACAAATGGTCCAGAGAGGTCGGCAGCATGGAGTCCCGGGTTCTATTCTGGCCTTTGACCGTGGATATTACCTTCGGTCAGATGAAAACACCATTTATGTTCCCCTCTCTGCGGAGTTCACAAAAAAAATTTGCCCATAAAAGTATTCGAGGCCAGCATTCATGTATAATCCTTGCCAGTTAGGGAAAGATTTTTAAATCATAGGCCCGGAATGGGGTCACTAACGGAAAACGTAACTTGTCCATTCCAGACCTACTACAGCTTACAAACTAGAGAAGAGTCCTTCTCGGAACAAGGGATGAAGCATTCACCCTTGATGACGACATCACGTCACCGTATTATTCTCTAACGAGAAATCTTTGCCATTTAGGGAAAGATTATTAAATCATAGGCCCGGAATGGGGTCACTAACGGAAAGCGTAACTTGTCCATTCCAGACCTACTACAGCTTACAAACTAGAGAAGAGTTCTTCTCTGAACAAGGGATGAAGCATTCACCCTTGATGACGACATCACGTCACCGTATTATTTTCTAACGAGAAATCTTTGCCATTTAGGGAAAGATTATTAAATCATAGGCCCGGAATGGGGTCACTAACGGAAAGCGTAACTTGTCCATTCCAGACCTACTACAGCTTACCAACTAGAGAAGAGTTCTTCTCGGAGCGAGGGGTGGAGCATTCACCCTCTGAAAGAAAATGAAACTCAGCAAACCTAACAATACTCATGAGAAAATCATTTTTCCAGTAACCCATCACCAAGTCCTACTTGCTAAACTTATTTGACACATAACCTTCGAGTTCGATGAGTCAAATTCATCAGAACACTAATGGCACCTGGTGTCATTCTTACGGAACTTTAATAGAACTTAACACTAGGAACTTCCGAGTTTGTAGTCCTTTTTCATTTTATAGTTGAAAAGGACACACGTTGGATAACGTCGAGAGAATAGACTCGGCGTGAGACATAGCCAAGTAAGAATTTAATAGTAGTAAGAACCAATCAGAAGTTTATTGCTAACAGAGAACGGGGCGTGACACACAGCCTAAGACCGTTAGATGAAGTATCCCTAACAGAGAACGGGGCGTGACACACAGCCTGAGACCGTCAGAGAAAGATCCTTAGAGAGTATTAAATAAGTGTAGGGACGAACACAGAACTATGAAATATTGAAATAGGACATCATCTGGAGTCAGAGCGTCCATTTCACAACTAAGGTATGCAGATGTAAACTTTGACAACGTTTACAGCTCGAGTAACGGTTGCCACTATGGCCTTACCGACCTAAATCTAACCTATTTAAGATTTACAACATCTTATGTAACCTAAAACAGCACGGGACGGGACGATTAGACTATCGTTAATCCTATGGCTCCTACATATCAAACTTATAATCTATCTCATGCCAATGGTTTCCCGGGGTGAACCATTATTTACGTGCTTTCTTTACAATCTTTACATTCCATAGCCAACAGACAGGACAAATCTTTTCCTTCCAATTGTTCTCCTGCAAGTCCGGTCATCTAATACCTAGTGTGCTAACACGATTCTTATCTGTAAGGGTCTTAAAGGTAAAACACAGAACAAAAAATTTGTGCCGTGGAACGCGAAGCTACCTAACGTTCACGTAGCATTCCCTTGCTAGGAACTAGAAAGGTAAAAACGATCGCTCACTTGGCACCCTATCCTATTGTGTAGGATCGCCTTCCGGCTGATCCTCACCACGTTCGAGTAAGTCCTTGATGTGAAACTTCCCCAGAGCTTTACCCTCCATAGACTTCAAGGAGTAAACCAAAGGGCCATGTTTCGCGCTAATCACGCACTTTTCAAATTTAGGAGAGAGTTTGGCGCTAAAGTACTTACTAGCGTTGGACAAAGGAAAACAGCGCTTATAGATAATTTGACCTTCCTCGAACTGAATGGGACGCTTCCGAAAGTTATAATATTTCACATTCCGAGTATAGGCCTTCCTGAGATGACTCTGAACTGTGGAGTAAATGCTGCGCAACTGGGACAAGTTAGAGGAAAATGGCTCGCGCTCCAAGACAACGGACACCGGGTCCACAGGAACATCGAGATTGAGCAGAGCTCCATCCAACACCATTTCTCTACCATGATTCAAGTAAAAGGGGGTAAACTTCGTACTCTCATGAACGACAGTGCTGAGGGCACATTGGATCTCGGGTATGTTCTGATCCCATTTCCGATGATCAGAACGCACGTAAGAGGCAATGGCGCGGACAATATCGCGGTTCAAACGCTCCGTTTGGTTAGTTTGGGGATGGTAACGGGGGTTGTAAAAGATGTTAGGGACATTGTATTTGGCCATCAGATCTCTGAAATCCTTGGAAATGAATTGCGGACCATTGTCCACATAAATATATTTACAGACCCCGTTCTGCAAGAAGACACCCTTTTCCAAACACTTAACAATAGATTTGGCCGTGACATTACGTAAAGGAAACAAGTAAGAAAACTTGCTAAAGTAGTCCACACAAACGAACAGGTATTGGTTCCTAGAGTATGACGGAGGAAAAGGACCCAAGATGTCACACGATATGGCCTCCCATGGTTTAGTAACTACGCGTGGGTTTCCCATTAGGCCAGCGCGAGCAGTGTTGGCAGGTTTGTAACATTTACAAACCTCGCAGGCAGCCACGTATTTCACCACGTCCGCGTACATGTTCGGCCAGAAGTAATCTGCACTAAGGCGTTTATGAGTTTTAGCAACACCGAAATGCCCGGATGTAGGTTCATCGTGGTACTGTCGCAAGGTCTCCTGACGATGTTCACTAGGGACCACCAGCTTCCACTCAAAACTAGACGTAAGGCTATACTTGTTCTTAGACAATCGAAACAATTTCCCGTCGGTGACCGTGAAGTTGGGGAAGAGACGCGGGTTGTCACTACAGCCCTTAAGCATCGTAGTATACCAGGGGTCCTGAACAGTTACTGGGTCGAAAGAAATAGAATCCACCTTGATTCGTGACAGAGTGTCGGGAATCACATGTTCCTTACCTTTCCGGTGTATAATCTCGAAGTCGAACTGGCTCAAACGACAAGCCCATCTGTTGAGTCTCCCGGTCGGGTTCTTCAGCTTATAAAACCATTTCAGCGAAGCATGGTCTGTAACGATGTAACACTTGGAACCCTCCACATATGGTCGGTACTGCTCCAACGCGTAGATGACTGCAAGGAGTTCGCGTTCGGTGGCCGTGTAATTCACTTCCTGCGCATTTAAGGTTCGACTACAATAAGCCACAGGGTGGTCAACACCATCGATCCGCTGAGCCAACATACCGCCGATGGCAAAAGAGCTACCATCTGTATGGATATAAAAAGGGCTGCCAAAGTCAGGGCACTTCAAGATAGGGGCGGTGATGAGAGCCGATTTTAGGGTATTAAAAGAGTCCTGAGCTTCCGCCGTCCACTCGAATTTGCATTTCTTACTCGTCAGTCGAGTTAAAGGACGAGCGACCTGAGAAAAGTTCTTTATGAAACGCCGATACCAACCAGCCATTCCGAGAAAACGCTTTAATTCCTTTACTTCGCGAGGGATCGGAAAATTCATAATTACCTCGACCTTGGAAGGGTCGGTGCGCAAACCGAAGCGGTCCACCATGTAGCCTAAATATTTAAGTTCGCTACGGCAAAACTGCGATTTTTGCATGTTGATGGTTAAGTTAGCGTCCTTCAATTTCCTGTGGACCCGACGCAGTATGCTCACGTGTTCCTCAAAAGTAGACGTACAAATAACTACGTCATCTATGTACGCAAAGACCTTGTTGTCAAATTCCGCGGAGAACAAACTATCCATCAATTGCTGCATCGTGGCACTTGCTCCTACCAAGCCGAAACACATGCGATTATAATGGAATAGACCACGACCAGGCACGGTGAACGCGGTCTTCTCCTTAGAGTCCGGATGTAGTGGAATCTGATGATAGGCAGCGCTCAAATCGAGAGAGGTCAAATACTTAGCATCGCGTAAATTATCTATGATGTAGTTAATGTAGGGCAACGGGTAAGCGTCGGTCTTGGATACTGCATTAAGGCGGCGACTATCCAGACAGATTCGCACTTCACCGTTGGCCTTAGGAACCAGAGTAAGAGGAGAATTCCATTCCCCGAAAGATCGCTCCACAACCTTGTCCTTCAGCATACGGTCCAATTCAGCATCAAGGTATTTAAGTCTTTCCGGACTAAGGCGGTAGTATTTCTGCTTGATGGGTTGGGCATCACCCGTATCAATCACGTGCTGTATCAACGGCGTGCAACCTAAACCTACCTTATCAGTGTTGATACTGTCGAACAACTGCTTAACAGAGTCGACCTCCTGCTTCTGTTGAGGGGTGAGTTCCTCGTAGTCGCGCAAACCATCCTCCTCAATACTACCCACGATGGTTTCAATAGAAGAGACGTTAGCAGGAAGGCAAGAGAGAACATCCGGTGCTAAATTGAAGGCCTGCCAGAAGTTAATGCCGAAGTGTATAGGTAGCTTAATCTCAGGCAGGACGTGGAATAAAACAAGCCGAACCTCTCCCTTGTACTGGATAGGTAAATTCATATAGAAGTAAGAGACATAGTCGACGCCGTCCGCGACTCGTAGGACACGCGGTCGGTCGAATCTCAACATTTGAATCTTTAGTTTTAGAAATTTAACATGTGCGTTCGCTCCAAGCACGGAGCACGCTGCGCCACAATCGAGAAGGCCGCAAACGTTCACATTGAGAACTTGCACTGTCAAGTAAGGACGATAATCGTCGGCAGAAGGTAAGAAACAAGTTTTTAGAGGTCGCGCAACGCAGACTTTATGCGGGACCCGGCAATCTAGTTTTTTGAAGAAGAAGCACCCTCCTTGCACTTCGGACAATCAGGCGTACGTACGCCGGGATTACCACACAAAAAGCAGACCACTTCGCGGGATCGCTGGCAGCGGTTGGTTTTGTGGCCAGCCTGCTTACACCTGAAACAGTAAGTACCAGCAGACTTCTCAATAGAAGCGACCTCGTGCCTACGGGAAGCCGGTGCATTGCGTGTTCGAACCTGCACGTCCGGCGCCACCGTGTAACCTGATGAAGAAGGTTCGGCAAAGTTGGATGAGCGCGATGCTGCAAGCTCGAGACGCATGCACAACGACTTCAGCTCCTGTATTGAGGGGACATCAATCAGCGCGAGTTCCCGGCTGTATTCGGGTCTAATATTCCGTAAAAGAATGTCCAAGCGTTCGGCTTCTGCTACCGGTACCGTCAATCGTGAAAAGAGTGCGCCCATGAGGGATAAGTATACAACAATAGATTCGTGCCTAGCTTGGGTACGTGCCCTTATCTCACCTAGAAGCTTAAAGTCATAATCCGGTATGTCAAAGTCCGACTTAAGAGCCGTCAGTATATCTGCGTAGCAAGAGAAGTTACCTTTATTGGCACGGTACCAGAACAACGCCGGTCCATCCAATATATCAGGGAAGCCGTTAAAAACCACCCGCTCAGGTATGTCACGGGCCTGCCTCAGTTCCTCTAACCGTGTAACGAAGGCACGGACACAAGTATCGCCTTTAAATCTAAGGTTCAAGCTAGCCAAGTTGTGGCGGGGCTCCGCTCGGCACGTCACCGTAGGCGCGGGCTTGCTCGGAGAGCTATAGACCTCCACTTCGGAATCCGAAGAATCCCCCTCGGGGTTAAGAGTTGAGAGGCATTGAACCAGCTCACCTCTGAGGGCCTGAACATCACCATCTAAACCAGTGACCCTATTCAACCTTCCCAAGTAGTACTCTACTCGTCCAACCAGCCTTTCCCGTCGAGACTCTGGCAGCAGACCTCCATCTGACACCTCCTTCACAAGACCCTGGATAGCAGTGCGGCATGCAGCCAGTTCAACCGTTATGTCAGTCGGAGCGTCAACACCAGGCTTAAGGCTACCTCGTCGGATGAGAGAGCGAGTCTGTCTAAACAACTTACGTAAACTAACGCATGTGTCGGAAGCGGAAAAAGGTATTTGTAAGTTAGTAAGTTCGTACGCAAGCTCCTCTTTGGTTAGCCACTCAATTTTGATTGGTAGATCCATCTTACAAACTAATAATATGCCTTAATACGTATTAGCTAGATAGAGGTAAGAACTTAAAAGCGGCTCGAGGGCCGGAAACAGTTATCAGTTAGGCAGCAGTAAAAACTTCAAATTGGCACGAGGGCCAGAGACACTTAGTATTGCTTATTAACAGTAAAGGCTTTAGCCCAGTAGAGAAGCACTTGCCAATTTCAGTAAAGTAAAGTTGTAAGATTTTTGCACCAGTTTAGAAGTATTCACTTAAAGTACGTTGTCATAACGCTTGTAAACGCTTAAGCTCAGTATAAAAGCACTTGTTAGTTTCCGTTCAGAAAAGTCAATAGGTTTAAGCACTATTATAAAAGTATTAACTTAAAGGAAAGTTCACTATAGCACTTAGGTAACACGCAAGCGTCCGTCAGAAACAGGACCCTAACTAATCCACATATGTACCTCGCTATACCCATGAGAACAAGAGACTCAACAACCATCCTTCAAGCCACACGTTGGGAACGCCACTGTAATACTTTATTTTAACCAGGCTGTGAGACTGTCAGGGAGTGCGTTCAGTTCGGCTCGAGGGCCGGTCACTTTGATCAGGAGTGTTGGGCGCCGTAAAGAAAGTGACCGCCACAAACAGGATGGTGTGAGAGAGAGAAAGTAAACAACTATCTCGTTCTCATGAGTATTTTATTACTTAATTTTCGTGAGTCAATTCACTATCACTTCAACCAGTCAGTCAATACAGAGAAAGGGGTTGAAGAGGTTCAACCACTTTAGGTTACATTCTAGGAACTGAAAGTTACAGTTTACCTAAACCTTCAGAAATCCGTTTTAGGATTGATACTAGTACTTAAGACTATTTGAGGGCGGAGGCCCCGAGGTTACATCGACCTCCCACCAATGTTACACTTTATCTAAAAGGTATACCATGTAGTCATTTCAGAATAATAGTTAAAAAACATGCATGCTTAACATTGTCTAGATTTAAAACCAGCTAAACAGAATCAGTATTTCTAGGTAGGGCGTCCCCTTTCTAGAAAAGTGAAACGAAAGAGGCGCTTGACTTGCACGAGATATGTGGATTAGTTACACGAGCAGTTGACGTTCAAAGAGAAGCAAAGCGAAGGCATAGATTGGCTTCCGCACGCGTCCTTGTGCAGGGAAACCACAGCACACTGAGATCCTCCAGGTGTCCTCCCGGGCAGCAGGTAATGTCGAAGGTTACCTCCAGCGATGTAAGACTGCGCGGCCGAACCGCGGTCAGGTCCCCTCCTGCCGTAGCGAGCTTCGGCTCTCCGCGTCGTTCCCTCGATTGCTGGGTCGCTGGATATCCCTCGGAGTCTCGGGGTCTCCCTTGGAGTTTGGGGGGGGGGTATCCCTTGAAGCCCTGAAATGATCAAGGTGAAACATCAGGTATAAACTTTCAACCCATAACGTTGAGCGGGGTGACCTTGTTTATAAGAGTCGAGGTACTCACCAGTCGGGCGTTTATAGAATTAAAGTAGCCTTTATACTCGGGACAGCGGAGTGTGGATGTCTCGCCCTGTAATTAACACAATTCACTTTAGACACTAGTTTAAAAAACACTCACATCAATGGGTCACGGCCGTGGAGGTTAACGAACTCACCAGTAGGCACTTGGAGAGGTTAGGACGGACGGTGGGAAATAGCCTTTATACTCGGGACTGCGGAGTTTTAGCACGACGCCCTGCCAAGAACAAAAATACATCCTTAGATACAAACTGTGAACCACACGTGTCGAGCGGGGGTTTATGTTTTTTTATGATTGAAATAAAACTTACCGGTTGTGCATCTCAAGGAGTTAAGAAGTTAAGTAGGAGGTGCGAAAATGGCCTTTTAGCTCGGGACCGCGGAGCCTTGAAGTGTGGCTATTTAGTTACATGCCGGGGAGAACGAAATCTAAAACAAATAACGGAACTTAGTCGCTGAACACCGCCCCGTACACGCGGCACTTTAACAAAACTCGAAATATTCAATGCTCACCTTTGCCTTTAACTGAGGCTAGCAATCAGGCATCGTGGAATTTCCCTGAGTGGGAATCACCTCACTGGGACAACAAATAGACTTTCTTTGGTAAATTAGTTTACGCTCCCGAGATTGCATCAGCCATTTGCCACGGATAAAGTGAAAGGCTCCGAGCGTCATCAATGTCGCCAGGTGCAAAACTCGCCAGCCGCTAGAGCCCCTCCACACACCGAACGCGCGCTCGTCCGGGAACCGGTGTATAGTCGCGCGGCGGGTGGGTCTTATTGCAGTGGGAACAAACGTCACGACTGACACCTGTCAAACGTGACATCCGAATCACAACACGGTCGCGTTGTGAAGCTCCAGTTATTATGTTTATTCAACGATATAAACGTAGAAATTAGTCATTAAGTGGTACACAGTCATACCGTAAAGTGTAGATCCCCGGGCGAGGTCGCCCGGCGGCAAAGTGGTGTTAATTGCTACGCCTGGTCCGTCGGCGACCGGGCCCCACGCCACTGAGTGTCCTACGAGTGTCCGTGTAATAAAAGGATCAACAAAGTATGTGTCGATTCATAACGGAGCACCCGGGCGTGTCGCCTTCACCAGCGGCCTTCGCCCCGTATGGCGAAACCACGGTAAGTACGTCTTAACTTCGACGTTGTAGGCGCGCCGATCCGTGTCGGCCGAGGCCTTACGATATGGAATCCACAAAGTAGCAAGTAGGAGTACCTCTGGCAAAAGAACCACGCAGAGACTGTGCATCAAATGAGACTTCAGTATGACTAATTAATCTCTGTACAGTAGAAATATGACCCAAACGCCTACTCAGATTTTTAGGCGTTACATCCGTAGTCAACTAGGAACCCTTATAGTTTCGCCATGTCTGTCCGTCTGTCTGTCTGTCTGTCTGTCTGTCCGCGGCTAAGCTCAGAGATCGTTAGTACTAGAAAGCTGTAATTTGGCATGAATATATATATTAGTCACGCCGACAAAGTGATTGAATAAAATAAAGTAAAATAAATTTTTTTAGGGTACCTGCCATAGACGTAAAGTGGGGGTGATTTTTTTTTTCTCGGCTAACCCTATGGTGTGGGGTATCGTTGGATAGGTTTTTTAAAACCATTGAGGGGTTGCTAACATGATTTTTCTATTCAGTGACCTGTTTGCGAAATATTCAACTTTAAAGTGAAAATTTTCATTAAAATCGAGCGTCCCCCCCCCTCTAAAATCTAAACTGTTGGGTGGAAAAATTTGAAAAAATTCAAAATGGTAGTAAATATATCAAATTTACTAGGAAAATTATAGCGGCCAAGATTGCTTGGAAATTATTTGTACTTTAAGAGTAAATAGTAGCCTAAGGTATAAAACATACCTAAACTTGGATGATTCCGTACACATACAAAATCCTTAGAAAAATATTACTTGATTTGTTTGTAATGGCTACGGAACCCTACCTTGTGCGTGTCCGACACGCTCTTGGCCGGTTTTATTTCATAAGGTCTAATTTGTCTAATTTTCACTGTTATTTCATTTTAAGATGAGCCATATGGAAAAAGCTAGTTATGCGGTATTGCAGTTTCATCGACAAAATAGGATGATTATTTTCATGTTTAAAATAGGATAATTATTAATTACCCAATGAAATAAAACGTTGCGTTTCAAACTATCAGTGCGTGGCGCGCGCCAAAACCCGCCTGTACAAACATCGGAATTTCACAAAGTCAAAATTATGGAATGACCGCGCCGCGATACCGCGCTATATCGACGCTATGTCGATCGTGGTGCAGTTATATCGACGTTTCGGCTCGTGCTTTTTGTGACGGTTGAGTAGAGGTAATTGTTTTGATGGGTCTCGTCAAACAATAGCATGCTGTATGCTGAGGTATTTTTGATATGGGTTCTGCAACCGCAAATATTCAGTTGCGTATGTTTACTGCGGTTACTATATTTTTTTAACTTTTTTACATTCGTCATATTTATTCAGCTATTCAAAGGGGAACACTACAAGTATCTTTGGAACCTTCCCTAACTCTTCTCCTCCTTCTTTTCATACGTTTAGACGACCAGATGGCCTAGTGGTTAGAGAACCTGACTATGAAGCTTGAGGTCCCGGGTTCGATTCCCGTGTCGGGGCAGATATTTGTATGAAAAATACGAATGTTTGTTCTCGGGTCTTGGTGTTTAATATGTATTTAAGTATGTATCTATCTATATAAGTATGTTTATCCGTTGCCTAGTACCCGTAACACAAGCTTTGCCTAGCGTACTTTGGGACTAGGTAAATTGGTGTGAATAGTCCCGTGATATTTATATGTTTTTTTATCATCATCATCATTTCAGCCATAATGCTGGAAATAGACCTCCCTCATTAATATCTAATCATTACGGCCATTTGTTTTGCGTGCTATATATTATCTACACTAATAATTATAACGAGGAAACATTTGTATTTTTGTATGTAACGAATAAACTTAAAAACTTTTGGACCTATACTATTCTTTTGCCGTTAGAAAGCTACATTATCACTGAGTGACATAGGCTACTTTTTACCGCGGGAAAATACGGGAAAATTAATTTATCGCGGGCGAACCTGCGAACGGAAGGCTAGTAATTAATCTTATATATAAAAATCTCGTGTCAAGGTGTTTGTTATCGAACTCCTCCGAAACGGCTTAACCGATTTTTATGAAACCTTTTTGTCTATATTCGGTAGGTCTGAGAATAGGTCGTAGGCGTCTGCACAGACAGAGTCGCGGGCATCAGCTAGTATTATTATATTTTTTTATTTTTGCAGTTTTACAAGAAAATTGTATTTTTACTTTCTTGGTTATATTTTTTGCGCATCGAGACAGTTTTTCTTTCTCCAGAAAGCAGCGAACAGTCGAAGTAATTGCGCGACAGTACAAAGCTTTGTTCCTTTGTAATAAACTGGAGATTTTTGCTCCAAATTAGGACTTTATACTGTCGCTAACGAGACGTTTAGTGACTGGTTAGACAATGTGGTGCATGATGTTTTGCTTGGTTCGACTTTTATTGACCGTATTCTGTTTTAAAATCGATGTCGCCATTTTGTCCCTACTGAGTACAACATGTAAAGTTGTGATAAGTACGGTTGCGAAGAGTGAACTCTAAAAAACATAACCCTCCTCCGGCATCGGCAGTCGGGTAAAAAGAAGACAAAACAAGACCTACAGGCATTTAAGATGTGTTGCTAGCATCGCAAGTAGTTTTGTGACAAAATTCCAAAAGTATTATCAATCAAACAGATACAAAATTCAAAGTGGTATTGTAAAGAAGAGACTTATATCTAAGACGTTTAAAGAAAAATGATATACATATAGTTATATCATAGACAGGGATGTTAGAAAATAATTTCGACCCGCTTTGGAGCTCCATAGTTTCAAATAGCGTATCTACTGTATTAAACCATGTGTTAAATACTTTAGATGGACGTTGTAATACCTACTTGTAATTATATAACACTGTACGAGCTCCATAGATCCATACTAAATATTATAAATGCGAAAGTATGTCTGTCTGTTTATCTGCCCTATCCCGGTTTATCCCGGAAAATTGCATAATTCCCGCGTGATAGCAATAAACGAATTCTTCGCAGACGGATTCGCGAATGTCGCTGACTTTAGTTCTTGCGCGGATTTTCATCATTTCTAATGCGATCCGCAGAGAATCTCCGAGCATAGCCCTCTCCATCGCCCTCTGAGTCACTTTGAGCTTTCTTATTTCTTTCTTCTTAGCTCGAAGAATCGCCAGACTCATGTTGCAGTGGGCAGAACACATCGCTCGTAGAACTGCTCGTAGAATGGAGCGACGACCTTGTTAAGGTTGCGGGATCGCATTGGATGCGGATGGCGCAGAACCGATCTGTTTGGCGAGCCTTGGGGGAGGCCTATGTTCAGCAGTGGACTTTTTCGGCTGAAATGAGAGTCACAAATAAAAGCTAGTAGGTAAATAAATTTAAATTTGAGCTACTTGAAAAAAAAAAAACACTGATCACAAATCAAGAACAAACTCGGTAATCGCGCAGTAAATTGCAATAATAAACTTTGAAAATGGAATTCCATTAGTTATGACGTGATATTTTTGCATGTGAAAATTGAAATGTAACGTCGTATTTGTGACAACTGAGGCCGGGTATTATCGCGTTTAATAAAATGTAAATGTAGGGAATAAAAGTGCCATCAGTAGATGCGTGGGGATAGGCGACGTCGATGAAGATGGGGATGAGTGCTATACGAGTGTCTGTGACATAAAAACTCATTTAAGTTGAAAATGTTACTGGCCATCTATAATGCCATATAATATATTTTAGAAGAAATAAAAACATTCTTCTTCTGTCATAAGAAAAGATTCATGCGTTTTATTTTATAATTATTAATTTAAATGTTGTTATAAACAACGAGGTAAAATCTAAAAGGTGATACAAAATGAGTGTTTCTTACTCAGTTAATGCTGGACAACATAATGCTCATTGCTTTTAATTAGTCTTATTTAATTTGAGGTGTATATTGTATGAAAGTAAGCAAGTTTGAAAATCCTAAATTTTATCAGACTAATTTTAATAATTGAGTTAATGCATTATGTTGTCCAGTATAATATAGACTAAGAAACACTAATATTGTATCACCTTTTAGATTTCACCCTGTAGTATAGGTACACTGTGTTGTTACTCGTATAAGGAACAGGGGAGCTTTGTGTAGGAGCTGTATACAGTTCTTCATCTATTTCATCATCATCATTTCAGGCGAAAGACGTAAACTGCTGAAGATAGGCCTCCCCAAGGATCGCCAAACAGATCGGTCCTGCACCATCTGCATCCTACGCGTTCCCGTTACTTTAACTACCCGTAACATGTTGGAGGACTGCCGCAGTCCTCCAACAAGTTGCCCTCCGCTCCTTGCTAGATTGCTCCGCCCTTGGACCGGGAGACGCAGCGTCTCCCGGTCCAAGGGCGCCACTCGAGAACCTTTTTGCTTCAGCATCAGCTATCAGTTCTACGAGCGATGTGCCTTGCCAACGTTACTGCCACTTGAGTCTGGCGATTCTCAGACCCATGTTGGTAACCTTTGTTTTTGCGCCGATTTCATAATTTCTGATACGATTCTACCGAGAAACTCCAAGCAATAGCCCTCACACATACATACATAATACATTTAACATATTACATTTAGGCATATTATTATTATTAGATATTCATCATCATCATCATCCCAGCCTATTATACGTCCCACTGCACGGCACAGACCTCCTCTCAGAATGCGAGGGCTTGGGCTGTAGTTCCCACGCGGGCCCAGTGCGGATTGGGAACTTATTATCAACCGACGAAAACAAAAAGAGGAGGTTCTCAAGTCGACGTGTATATTTGTTTTTTTTTTTTTTTTTTTTTTTACTTCTTACAGAGTAGTCGGATTTTTATGACTCTTTTTTTATTGGAAAGTGTATACCCCGAGGGTGGTTCCGTTTAAATTTGGAAATAATATTCCTACCCTAAGGGTAGGAAAACAGGGGATGATTGATTGTTCAGTTACTGATTGTACTATATGAATATGACCACGCATAACTTATTACAGAGTAGTCGGATTTTGATGATTCTTTTTTTATTGGAAAGCGTATACCCCAAGGGTGGTCCCATGTAACTTTGGAAATAATATTCCTACCCTAAGGGTAGGAAAACAGGGGATGATTGACTAACTTTTTACAGAGTAGTCTGATTTTCATAATTCTTTTTTATTGGATAGGGTATACCTTGAAGTTGGTATTATATAAATTAAGAAAAAAAAAAATTACCCCTAAGAATGGGAAAAAAGTATAAAATAAAAACTTTTAACAAAAAAATTAAACCGCCGAAAAAACTGAAAAGCAAAAAATAATACCTTTTTTGTTTGACCTTAATCTGGGTACCAGTTTGAAGTCGGTGCCTCAGCACTAGCCAGGAGGAGTGGACCTATAATCTCCTACCTGATTAGCTTCTATCACTCCTCCTGACTCGTGCTGAGGCACCGACTTCAAACTGGTACCTAGATTAAGTCAAACAAAAAAGGTATTATTTTTTGCTTTTCAGTTTTTTCGGCGGTTTATTTTTTTTGTAATAATTATATTATTTAGTTGCAATGCGGGTGAAGATGTCTCCGCAGCCCTATGCGCGGATAGCGGCAGCGATAATAAAATATCCCGCGTAAAAACAACACGCCGGAAATGTTTCATAAAAGTGCAATTTTTCATTTAATTCCTTGAACCGACTGTTGTGCTACTCAGCACACGAATAGGGGATTCCGGATTATTTTACGGCTTTCAATGAAGCGAAATTTTATTGCTTTCGTGGAAATTACGGTGGTAATCGAACGTCTGAAAGTGATTTCATCAAACATCAATGTTTACGTTACTGAAACAGTAAAAGAAGTATTATGCTTGCATGTTTTTAACAGAGTGGGTATCGTGAAGTAGTCTGTACGTTATACATTACTAGCTGTTGCCCACAACTCCGTCTGCGAAGAATAGGGGTATAAAAAATACCCTACGACTTATTCTCAGACCTACCGAATATAGAGAATAAAGTTTTATAAAAATCGCTCAAGCCGTTTTGGAGGAGTTCGATAACAAACAATATTAGACAATTTAGGTACCATAGGACATAATATGGGTCAAAACGACTTACAACCAAAAGTCAAGCTGCTTCGGCCAACATTTGAGCTTGCCTATTATGGACTATGCCGAGTGGTAATGATTTGAAGGGCAATTGGCCGGATGGCCTAGTTGTTAGAGAACCGGACTACGAAGCTAGAGGTCCCGGTTTGTTTGTGCTCGAGTTTTGGATGTTTACTATGTATTTAAGTATGTATTTATCTATATAAGTGCGTTTATCCATAGTCTAGTACCCATAGTACAAGCTTTGCTTAGTTTCGGACTAGGTCAATTGGTGTGAATTGTCCCGAAATATTTATTTAATTTAAAAAATATAATTTTAGTCCACAGATAGCTACATACCAAATTTTATTTAAATCGTTCCTCATTTATAACAATAATAGGATTACGAATGATTTTAGATGTTCATGGGTTAAACACATCTTACAGCATCATTCAGCTGGGTTAACTAGATACGTGGCTCACTTATAGAACTTATAGGTAACACAGTTCACGTCATATTCCTTGATTCGTGAGCCTCCTTTGACATTACCAATTCATTTCCATCTCGCCCATCCGGTCGGACGGCGCCGGCGCCTCCCGCGATCCCTCCATCTCTCTATCATAATGACCTTGTTTTGTTCTATCAATTTGAATCACAGAATTGTTTTAAAAACTATACGTAGTTACACCAACGCTAATGCTAACGATGGGCCTCATAAGAAAGATCAAAGTCACTCAGAGGGTTTCAAATGTAATTTCGCACATAAATTTCGATAAACTCAGAGGTGCGAGCCGGGATTTGAACCCTCGACCCTCGGCTTGAGAGGCCATAGGTCAAACCACCAGGCCACCATGGTTATAATGCGATGTTACTGTAACATTTCTGCGAAAAAGTTCCACATGGTTCACTGTACGCCGCACTATCCTTGTTCTAACATCTTTTGTAAAATAAAACCTTTTCTAAAGTAAATCGCATCCACCGTAGTGGAGCGTGCAGGATAATAATTTCTCTGCACAGCTTTGATCTTATTGTCCGTTTATTTTGTCTCGGCTCTTTGTCTGCATGCATTGACGTCTTTGAAGATTTCTATCCCGTTTGGGGTGATCCATTGAAATTAATCCTTTTGCTTTTGCGTTATTTGTTAACAGTGGAAGAGATCTGTAAAAAATAGATAGTTAACTTGAAATTTAGTTTCTAACATTGTGTAGGTAGGTCTCCAATAAAATGAGGCGACGATCAAAAATTTTTAACACATTACCAGCAGAAATTTTGAAAATAGACAATTTATAACATTTAAAAAAAACATTATTTTCTTTTTTGGTTGCAAAGGCTTATTATAATGTCAATGAGTATAATTAGGGATGATGATGATGTATGGGGACGCCTTGCTGAGTCTGGCGGGCTGTCGATCGTTTGCACAGTCATTCAGCCCAAAAAATATATAATTAGGGATAAAGTCGTGTTTTTTAGTTTTGGTTTATGACATAATTTCAATTATATATTTAATACAATTATTATTATAGAAAATTATTAAAGTTTAGTTCGTAAGAAGCATGCTGCATGTCAAGCTGTGGCTATTTGTATGCCTTATGGCGCAATATAGTGATACTTATGACCTGTTATATATGTACATACCTTTTTTTACCTATGTTTGACAAATAAATATTTTTGAATTAGAATTTGAATTCGACCTGGTACCAGGAACGCGTTGGCGGGTAGCGCAGGACCGATCTGTTTGGCGAGCCTTGGGGGAGGCCTATGTTCAGCAGTGGACGTCTTTCGGCTGAAATGATGATGAGGATGATGATGATGATGATGATGATTTTGTCACTGCGTGATCATGATCAAATTAGAAATCAGGAGATCTTCGCAAAGTAACGCCTGAATCATAAACATTTCTTAAAACTGCCTGTACCTACAGGCTTATTTGTCTAACGCTTCTGACGCTTGCCTTCGCAATCACTATTTCTTTCTGTCAAACGGTATAAGATGATGACAGAAAGAGATGGTGAAAGTGAAGGCAAGCGTCAGTAGTGTCAGACAATACGGCCTCTGTACCTGTATATCTTTTGTTTATCACTTTGTGGTTTACGCGGTACTCAAAAAGCACAACATGACAACCGAATCAAAAGTGTCCGGACTTTATAAATGTAAATAACCTCCCGGAACTCATCCAAGCTGCCCTCCAAATCGTAATTGCCCCAGCCCTTAGGGATCTTATTTACTCCAGAGCTTTTAGGCTGCACAAATGCAACGGTTTTAATTGCAAGTTCTGCTTTATAATATGAACTTGACCTGTTTTGATTTGCCGAGGACGCTTCAGGTAAAGCTAAATTAATTTAGTTGGATGAAATGTAGGTCGCCCGGCATCGACATGGACTGCTTTTAATTGGTCCGGTGTTTTTACTTGTACTGGTGTAGGTTGTATTATTTTTAGGGTTCCGTACCCAGAACGGGACCCTATTACTGAGGCGCCGCTGTCCGTCCGTCTGTCACCAGGCTGTATCTCATGAACCGTGATAGCTAGACAGTTGAAATTTTCACAAATGATGTGCAGCAGCTACCAAACGCTGAACATCGCCAAACAGATCGGTCCCGTGCCATCCACATTCAACGCGTTTCTGCGCATACCCAGGTCGTCGCTCCATCTTGTTGGAGGCCTACTTACACTGCGTCTTCCGGTCCGTGGACACCACTCGAGAACCTTTTTGCCCACTACTACTTGATTCTGACGATTCTTTGAGATATCGGTGACTTTAGTTCATGCGCGGATTTCATCATTTCTAATGTGATTCCGCAGAGAAACTCCGAGCATAGCCGAGTCAATCTAAAATTTTAGGCAGAACACTCTTTTACTATTTGTTTGGAGCTACCACTCTGTTACCACGCATTATTACATATATTACAGAAATACTAAGCGTCTTTTTTTGATTCCGATAGTCAATAATTGTCTGTGATATATTGCCGATTGCAATCATCAATCATTTCACTTAAATAACCGCAGAAAATAGACAGTGTAACCGGAAACAACTTTTTTTAGGTTGGGACAAGTTTACCTGCGCAAAATTTTAAAATGACCCAGCCCTCTCCATCGCCCTCTGAGTGGCTTTGAGCTTTCTTATAAGGCCCATCGTTGACCTGGGCATTTGTCAGTCGTGTAAACATTTTATTTCAAACACAAATCGCATTGACGTTTTCCATGTTTCAGCAGGTACCTACTAAGAGTCTATGACTTGATAAAATAATCAATTTAATAACAGACGAAGGTTTTCATACCTAGACTGTATGTCAAACCACTATACCACCCGGCTTCTTCATTAACGTTGCTTAATACACCTGTGCCCATATCTCTTCACCTAGCGGTTCACATACCTACCGAGATCTTATCCCGATCCCATAGGAATATCTTGATAAAAAGTAGCCTACGCTCCTTCCTAGTAATACTGGCGTTGTACAAACAAACCATATTAACGTCAAAGTTGCAGGGACATTGAATTAAATCCTAATCATGTAACAAGTTAACCGATTTCACGCACCAATCAAAAACATACCTTGAACGACAGCGACATAGTTTAATATCTAATAGCATTGCCATGTGTTAAAATCCAGAGACATTGTAAACTCAATCTTATACAATAGATTTAAGTTAGGTATTAGATGATAGACTGTTATGTGAGCACGACCTAGTTTGGTTGGCTTTATGGAAAACTAAAACGCGATAGCAAGTTCTCGAAGGTAGCTTCATGGACGATTTTTTTACGCGTATTTGACATTAGATTCTATTTATGATTGGTGTCTTACTACTACTTATTACTAAACATGATTAAGATAAGTAGGCTGCAAAAGACTCTTATATTCATGTCTTTTTTTATACTACCAGCACTTTCGGAAAGAACATTATCGGCAAGAAGAATACGCCGCAAGAAACTTAGAAGAAAATCATTTATGCCAAAACAAAAATACATTACAATACATTTAACTATTAATACAAGGATGACAAAGTTAATTAAAAATAAGCACTTAAAAGATTTTTTACTTTATCATAATAGCGTCTAATTTAACTGGGGATATTATGGGGTCCGTAAGTTTAATATTTAATTCAAAATATCGTAAATAGAGCTGTAAACTGAACTGAATTAACTGAATAATTTGTATTTATGTTGTTTCCCGTGGCAATAAAGTTAAAAAAATCAAGAATCCCATTTTTATAAAAAGTACCGAAAGAAGTTGACACCCCAATTTCCAGCAAGCGGCCCTGAAAGAGTTCATAAACAATGAAGTAAAGAGATAACCAACTTTATCACTATAGGCTGTTTCAGTTACTCAACTCAGTTAGTTTCATTTACAACTCCTAAACTAATCTAAAGTCCATTAGCGAGCAATTTTCCGCCGCGCAAATTGAAAGTTGGAAACAAAATCAAACAAATTAATAATTGGAACAGCGGCATAACTGTCACAGCTGAAGTTTCAGCGGAACTGCTCGTTAAACGTGCTAACGGGGCAGCGCCTTAAACGCTCGTAGACAAAGATGTTTTTCATCATTTATCATCATTTCAGCCGAAAGACGTTCACTGCTGCACATAGGCCTCCCCCAAGGCTCGCCTAACAGATCGGTCCCGTGCCATCCGCATCTAACGCGATCCAGCAACCTTAACCAGGTCGTCGCTCTATCTTGTTGGAGGCCTACCTACACGCCGTCTTACGGTCTATGGACGCCACTCGAGAACCTTTTTGCTCCATCGGCCATCAGTTCTACGAGCGATGAGCTCTGTCCACTACCACTTGAGTCTGGCGATTCTTCGAGCTACGTCGGTGACTTTAGTTTTTCGCGGATTTCATCATTTCTAATGCTATCCCGCAGAGAAACTCCGAGCATAGTCCTCTCCATCGCCCTCTGAGCAACTTTCGAGCTTTCTTATGAGGCCCATCGTAAGCGATAAAGATGTTTATACAAGTTTTTATTTAAATTGCAACGTCTAGTGATCGGATCGTCTTGGAATTTGATGCGAATAATTGGCTGCAGATGCAAGGTGGCCGCTTTCAACCGTAATGATTTATCATTATCAAAAATGTAAAATTATTTCATTTAGCAGAAGTCAAAGTACGTTGATGTATGATTACCACCTTTCTGACGCTACCTTGGATCGCGTTTTTGCTGTGCGTGACTTGGGTCTTGAGCTGGACACTGAGCTGGATTTTCATGGCCATGTTAATATGATAGTTAAGAACGCCAATAGGACGTTAGGCTTTATAATGCGGTCAGCATCTCAGTTCGCCAGTACTACTGTTTCAATTATTTTGTATAATGCGTATATACGTAGTAAATTGGAATACAACTCCATTATATGGGATCCCATAGAAGCCAACTACAGGCTTTTGATTGAGAGAGTACAGAGAAAGTTCGCGCGGTACCTCTACAAAAGGCAATTCGGTTACTATCCTTTTCTTTACCCATCAATCTTTGTTGGGGGAATGGTCGGACTTGAGAGCCTTCGATTCAGGCGGATGCTTCACCTTGCAGTGCATTATTGCCTGCTGCTAAGAGGCTTGATTGACAATCCAACGGCATTGGAAGGTATCCGATTGTTTGTCCCCGAGCAATACGTGAGGGTGGCGGGGCGCCGGCGCCGGCCGCTGTTGGCGGTGGGCGCGGTGGGCTCGCGGCGCGCCGGCAACGCGCTCGGCGCGCGCGCTCCGGCACTTCTTAACGCGCTTGTGCAGGGCCAGGATGTTGACGTGTTTGTCGACAACTGGCAATTATTGTTATACAGAATAAACCGTCTTTATAACGAAATTGTAATATAGGTAATTTAATCATGCATGTATATTTATAAATAACATTGTAAGCGAGTTGGTATCTTACTGTTAGCCTACAAATGTATCTTTTTTCCAAATAAATAAATAAATAAATAAATAAATCATTGAGGGAGGTCTACGTCCAGCATTGGACGTCCTACGGCTGAAATGATGATGAATGATTATGCGAGCGAAGCGCTGGGTGAAAGCTTGTTTATTATAAATTTCAGTGAAATGATTTTATCAACAAAACAAATGCCTGACTGAAAACTTAATGCAAATAATATTTACATCGATTAGTGAAATTCGGTTTAAAACAAATTGCAATGTCAATTTAGTATTTTGATTTGTAAAAGGATTAACATTCAGACACCCAATATTACGAAATAGTTTATCACACTCCTCATTAATCAAGATAAATATTTTTAAACGTGATTAGTCGATAGTACTTTATATGTTAAAATAATAGTAAAATAAATTATGTACAATAAAACTAAGGCTTGATTTCCTCCTACGCTGACGTCGGTCGCTGACGTCAGTCGAGCGTACCGTCGGTCGCGTATGACAAATGCGCGGCCATCAGCGTCGCTGTGCGGTGCCCCATAGAATATTGTGTTTATTCATACGCGCGACCGACGTGTTAGCGCAGGACCGGTCAGCTTCGCACTGAGCGCGTGATAGTGGTGTATAGCGCGCCAGCGCACCGACGCGCGCGCGCTGACGAGCGAGACCGACGCGCGCCATCAGCGGCGCGTAGCAATAAATCTGCCGCGGACGTCAGCGTCGCTGTGCGGTGGGGTGGCCCATAGAGTATTGTGTTTATTTGTACGCGCGACCGACGTCAGCGACCGATGTCAGCGTAGGAGGAAATCAAGCCTAAAGCAAACAAGTACCTATGCTAGAACAAAATGTACGTATTTAAACTAAATTATGTACGAACAGATACTGTAGTAAGTCATTCGTCATCGTACACCTGAAGACCAGTCAGCGAGGTCAGCGGCACACACGACCATGCCACCTTTTGGAGTGGTTGTGATCGTCCAAGGCAAATAGGTAAAGATAATCTTCCTTCGTCACCTCGGCTTGGGGGAACCAAGTGTATTCATGGACCGTGGAAGTATCAGATCGTGGTCAATACACATGTCATGTAGCCAACGAACAAATGTAGGATCAGTGCGGTGGCAAGTAACAACGAAGTTGCAAGAGATATTGGAGAAGCGGCATCAGTTGAAGATTCATATTCAGGTACAAAAGTGGCGCAAGCTTCGCGGAGTGTGGCAGCGGGCCCCAGGCAGGCGGCGTGCGCCATGAGGTGCGGCAGCTGGCTCTGCTCGTACAGCCCCGTGAACAGCTGCTGCTGCGGCCCGCGCGCGAACACCGCCACGTCGTCGCCGCCGTGCGTCTCCAGTTCAAATGGGACTTCAGCGTGAGTCCTCCATCTGATGGCCACTGTAAGAAGAACATGATGTTAATACTCAAACAGAATAAACGGCTCTTAATTCGGGGCAAATAACAATTTCAAAATGCCATCTATGTCATTTTCTTGGGCGAATCAACTTTTTCGTGCCACCCTTTGCTATAGTTACACAAACTTTGACTCCTGGACAACCTAAGCTCTAAAAAACAGTAGACAGATGTCGCTTGGATAACTGGAGACAAAGTAAACAACACAAAAAAGTTGATTCACCCTCTTACAAAGATCCCAAAGAGATTTTCAAAGTGTTGTATTTTCTTAATACCTTGACAAGTTCATCTCGACTTCTAAACGTCGTAGTGCTGGGCACTGGCTTCCTCTCAGAATGAGAGGGCATGGCACGTGGGGCTAGTGCGGATTAGAAACTTTGCACGCACCGATGAATTTCTTCGCAGAAGTGCGAAAACCTCGCGATGTTAAAACTTTTACCGTAAAGTTCATGGTAAATTTTAAATGTATTTAATTCAGAATTGCAAGGCCAGGTGTGAACTAACGAACCTCTGCTTGAGAGGCCAAAGGTCAAACCGCTAGTCTACTATGGCTTTTTGAACGTTTCTTCTTACGGGCCAAGAAGCTGGTCCTCATAATTGGTTGGCTGTTCAAGCGCGAATGAAACAATATCGAAACTTACTGAAATCGCTATCTTGAGTCACGTCCACGCGTTCGTTGCTCTGTTGCGATCTATACCCGGGCCCGTTGGTGTAGGAAAGCGTCATGTAGGGCACGCCGTCGTCACCGATGTCGTCTGAAGCCCCAAGGATGTCGGAACCACGCCGCGAGTAGCCGTTAAACGCCATAGCGTGTGAATGATCAGCGGTTAGTACCATCAGCGTCTTAGCGGCAGGTAGCAACGAGTCAGCACGTTCCACTGCATCACTAAGCGCCAATGTTTCATCCAATACTAAGTATGGCATGTTCACGTGATGCCCATGGTCTATACGTCCTCCTTCAACAAACAAGAAAAAGCCGCGAGGATTGTGTGACAGCACTCGAATGGCTGCTTCAGTCATTTCAACTAGTGTTGGCTCGTCGGAACCGTCTTCTCGGACTGCTGCTTCGAACCGCATGTGATCGGCTTCGAATAGTCCTAGGAGATACTCGGGTGGATCGGCAGTGGCCTGCAGCAGCTGGGTGCGGTTCCACGCGTAGGCGTGTGAGACACCAGACGCCTCGCGCTGGGCGCGCCACTCGTCTATGAGGTCTCGACCGTCCCATCGCGATCCTGGTTCACCCTCTTCATCTTTTGTTGTATTTGAGCGAAAAAAACTTCGACCAGCACCTAAAATTATCTGATAAAAAGAAAACATCAGTGTCAGTTTATTTGTCAAATTCTTATTTTTATTAAACTAGCTTTATCTCGTGGCTTTGCTCCCGCAGAAAATTTAAAAACTGACTAGCTCTTTATGCCATGGGAATTTCAAAGAATCCCTTGTTAGTACGCCACTCTGATTCACAAACGTTTTTAAAATTCCATTTTTTATATCTCCAATGGTATAGGCTGTACGTTGTCTGTCAATCAGAGATCTTACTTTTTTAATAATGAAGTTTAATAATTGATTAATTCAGGCTTTACTTAATGATGGTTCGTGTCAATGAACGGAAACCTTAGCTCGCTCTTCCTATACCTGCCTTTTCTTACTTTACATTTCTATACCTTACTATAATTTTGGTGCAATTTGCAATTCGTGATAGAAATGAAAAAAAAAAGGATCTGGTTGGCTAATAAGGTTGGTTTTATGAACCGTTACCTTAAACTGGTTGCCAGGATACGAGTTGATGAGCTGGTCAGCGATGTCGGGGCAGAGCGCAGGGTTGTAACCGTCACTGATCACTTCGCCGTCATGTTCCCAGTCCCGATTGGCTGAATGGGCGTACGCGCCGGCAGGCGACGCGTGCGTCACTCGCGTTGTTGTTACAAAACCTGGCCCACAAATTGTTAAGTCTAACCAACTATGATTTTTAGACGTGTAATCCAAGAATAACGTTAGATAGTGGACCGGCATCAATACTGTAGAACAGCTACTTAAGTTGGCTATAGACAGGGAGAGATTTAAAGAGCAGAGCCAACCTTCAATAATAAAATGGCACTAAGAGAAGAAGAAGAATCTAAGAATCACAAATAAGAAGATCTGCAGACGAACCGAAGTAACGTAGCCGTTGAAAAATTAGTAAACTTAAATGACAGTGGGAGGGGCACATCGCTCGAAAAACTGATGGCCGTTGGAGCCAATGTATTCTTGAATGGCGACCACGTACCGAAAGACGCAGCGTGGGTAAATAAAAACTGATGAATCCAATAAATGTCGCAATTGTCTGATCTGGCGGCGCAAGACAGGTCATTAGGGAATTTTATTGGGGAGACCTTTTGTCCAGCAATTTTTTGGTTGGCGATGACAACGATAGTGCTTAATTTTGGTGATGCAGGTGCTCACCAGTGCTACGTCCGTCAGCGAGGGCCCAGGCAGCGATAGACTCGAGGTGCGTCGCAGGGTCGGCAGAAGTGGGGCAGTCCCATCGTGTCACGTGCCCAGTCAATCCAAGAGTGCCGATGTTGCTTTTAGCGCCACAGAGAAAAGCTGTCGCTGTGCACGCTGAGTCTGGAATCTGTGCGTCCAGGCAGTATGTCTGGAACATGATCAAATTATAGATCAAAAGATTGGTTTGCAAAGAGCCCACCAAACACTGATATGCATATGACTATTATTGGTATAACATAATGTTGTAAATTGTGGTAGCCTAGTGGTTTGACCTATGGTCTCTCAAGCAGAGGGTCGTGGATTGAGGCTTGAGCTTGCACTTGCTTTATTCAAAATTCATGTCCCAAATTACATTTGAAATTTGCCATGAGCTTTACAGTTAGGGGAAGCCTCGAAAGCAAACCTGCACCAGGTATGTGATAGAATTTTCTTAGTATGTATAAAGTTCCCAATCCTCACCGGGCCCGCGTGGGAACTACTGTCCAAGCCCTTTCATTCTTAGAGGCCTATGCACTGCAGTGGGAACGTACTTAATAAGAGATGATGATGACGAAATGGTCCTCATGAAATCCATCTTTTTTGGGTACCTTGGCGAATCCGGTAACGGGAAATCGTTCGTAGGCGAGGCGTTCCTCCTCCCCCGAGCGTCCCTGGCGCTGTCCGCGCAGCGTGCGCGCCGGCGCCAGCGTGGGCACGGACAGCCCGTCGCCCAGGAACATGACCACGTTGCGCGCCACTGGGTCGTATTGCGGCGGCGAGAGGCGCTCGTCGATCGCGCCGAACGCCTCCGCGTACCAGTACGAGGCATCGCGCTCCGCCTCCGCGGGCGGGATGGCGCGGGACGCGGGCGCGGCGGCGGGAGCGGCCCGCCGGTCGTGGTAGCGGTCACTCCTTGCTGCCACCACCAAAGTCGCCACCAACAACACTAGGCAACGGGGACGCATGGTAAAGCAAATACAGGAACAATTAAAACGCTCCAACGACTACTTGAAACATGCAATGCGATACGGGTTAATTTTAATGCTCGGCCTTATTATGTATATCTAATCGGATTTAAAACATTTGAATAATGCGTTAATCTAGTTATCGCTTCGACAATCCTTGCTTCTTATCGTGATAAGTCCTGCTATAAGTGACGATAGTGAGTATTTATGTAAGAACAACATAATATTATAGTAGTAATGTTTCTAATAACAGTTCTTTATGCATTATCATGCCTCCAGTAACGGGCACGTGCTGCTCAAGCGTCTTTTTATAAATTCGTGCGTCATCCAAGGTCGTAACCTTGCCATATACTTAAGCCAAGTTGACCCTGATAAGATCATGGTCATTGTCGTCGTCAGCCGACGACCTCTGTTAGCAATAGGTCTCCACCAAAGAACTCCACAAAGATTCTGTGATGAATCATCCCATGTCCACATCCAACCAAGAAATGTGAACCTTTTTCAAGCCTTTATCACCGTAGCCGTCATTATGCGCCTTTGAAGAAGACTCAAGCCACTCAAAGAGGTATAGAGAATAGAAAAGGCTATGCTCGAGTTTTTTCTGCGGGATCGAATCAAAAATGAGAAGATCCGCAGCAAAACTTAAGTTAAAGCTAGTGTGAAACAAAAGAAATTCAATTTAGTGAGCTGTTGCGTTACTCTTTAGTATTATCTTAATACGTTCACGGAAAGTACTTCGAGGGGCGTAAATAAGAACCGTCGTGATATCACACACGGCTGTAGACGGTGGTTCAGATCACACCTAAAGTGGGACTACATCCACAGCTGGTTATTTTTCATAGCATTTATAGGAAGCATGTGGCTCTGTGCCGCTTTAGGCTGAATCACAAACAGCTCTGCTAGTGCCACAGAAAACACTCTTTCTCTTGCACACACGTTGTCTCCACCACACATACAAAAAAAGACCACGTGTTGTAGCACTACGTCTGTAACCGGACAGTTTACAATACTCTTTGTTTATTGCCGTAACTGCCGCAATATATACTTTCGAAACGGAACGATATGAAAATCCGTCCCCAGAAGTGATGTATGGAAAAATTGTGTGCCGTAGTACAAATTATTGGAAGAGGTCTTGTGTCCGTGAACGTGTTAAAAATAATAACCCGTCTTTCTGACATAGCTACACTGCGAACTATACTTTAGGTACAATACGAAAAAGAAAGAAGCCTCCACTACGTATAGTCGTAGGCGGTTTATTTAATCCGCAACAAAGGGTAACAATAATGTCTCGGCGCTGCCAAGTGTTTACACCATCGTTGCGCGGGCTCATTGCTGATATACTAACAGTAGACCATCTTCACATGGAACACGTGTTATTATGTATAACCTCGTAAAGCCCAGCCAACTTAATTTAGTAGTCATAGACTCAAGTGGCAGTAAGCAACGCACATCTCTCGTAGAACTGATGGCCAATGGCGTCAAAAGGTTCTCGAATGGAGTCCATGAACTGGAAGACTCATTCTAGGTAGGCTTCCAATTAGATGGATGGATGGTTGCGGGAACGCGTGGATGCGTATAGCGCAGCATCGGTCTGTTTGGCAAACCTTGAGGGAGGGCCTATGTTTAGCAGTGGACGTCTTTCGGCTGAAATACGATAATGACTATCGAACCTCATTGCCCAGTAGCTGGCCTACTGTATTGTATTACTGTACGGCGACTAGGCGGCTTGCCAACTCGCATTACGAAAGATGCAGCCATCTTAACACTACCATGGTGTATCGTTCCAAGATTTCTTGGAGTCTGTCGTGTCTTTTTGTTTTACATGTGATTTATAATCATGTTGGTACGAGTTGGAATGCACTGAATTTCTTTATTGAATGGAGCAACCGATGTGGCTAGGCATCAAAGGAAAATGTAATGTTATGCTGCTTCGCCGATTTTCACTCATTTCTTTTTTTTAGCTAGAGACCTTATTTCATTGCCCTCCTTTCAGAGCTTAGTGCAGATTGGAAACTTCACACACATCAGTGAATTTCTTATATGTGTGCAGGCCTCACTATATTTGCCTTCACCGTAAAGCTCTATACATTTCGAAAAACACAGATGTTGAATTTCTTGCCGGATTCTTCTTTCTCATCAGGGTTTACCCAAACTGGTAGATTTCTCGACTTATACATACATAATAATATGTATAAGTATTTCAAGCCGTGGTGGCCTAGTGGTTTGAGCTATGGCCTCTCAAGCAGAGGGTCGTGAGTTCGCACCTCTGAGTTTTTCGGAATTTATGTGCGAAATTACATTTTTTAAATTTACCATGAGCTTTACGGTGAAGGAAAACATCGTGAGGAAACCTGCATTCACCTGCGAAGAACACTGGGCCCGCGTGGGAACTACGGCCCAAGTCCTCTCTTTCTGAGAGGAGGCCTGTGCCCTGCAGTGGGACATTATTATAGGCTGGGATGGAAGGTGCGATCCCGGGCTTGAACCCACAACAGAACTCTCTGCTGAATTCCCGTTGAATTTTAAAACATCTTTATCTTCAGTTTTTTATATGAGAGGGGCAAACGAGCATTCGGGTCACCAGTTGGAAAACAATCACCGCCACCCATGGACACCTACAACACGAAGGGTAAATAATAATATAAATAAATAAAAATTGTTTATTCATTAACTTATGGATACATTGTAACATAGGTATCACAGATAGGTATAACATGGGTATTACAGATGCGTTGCCGGCCCTTTGAGAGATAGATTGGTTCTTTTTACGGGTTACGGGTCCCAAGATACAGGCTCAGCCTAGTTTGGGGTCCAGCGGATACTGCTCCATGTAAATTTTTAGTTTGTGTAATAAATATTTTCTTTCTTTCTTTCTTTTTTAACTATAATGTCACTGACGCATGCATCTTTATATTTAATATAATGTTGCATGTAATACATTTCTATTTGTATTTAGTTATACTTAAAAAATTAAAATAATAATAATAATTTTGAGATGTCGGAATCCGTATCAAAATAATACATGCCGTGAGTTACCATAATATCCAAAATTAAATGTTCAAAATTCAATAACATGTTTACTAAAGAATCCGACATCATAAAATTATCATAAAATAATTTTAACTTTAAAATAATTTTAATTATAATCCTTTTTATATTGTATTTATCACTTTTACAATTTAAGGAAACTGTAGGTCTTATGTTAATCATAAGTATTTCTGTACACATTCTTGTATATGACCGTTTGTTTCTCTTCTCAATAAATAAATAAATAAATAAGATCCCTAAGTTATACCGCTCTGGGAATATTGTTGTTGTTGTGTTGTTGTGGACATAAAAAAAAGTATCATAACAAACAACTTTGCTACCGAGTCGATGAAAATAGTATTAAGATATGTTTTTGTCCCACATAGAATGATACAGTAATCGTTAGGCCCATTGGCTCATTGGCCCAAACATTTGCCCAACCCGTGATTTATGGTCTTTTCATGGCTCACATCACCGCGCAAAAACGGCCAGCCTACCGGCGCCCACACACGCCACACCGTGGACCTTACCGCGTTGCCATAAGAACTATACTCGCGTGGACCTGTCAAGCCTTGAAAGTTATAAATCTCTACACGCTACTTATTGCGAGAGCGCAATTTTGCTCAAGTATCTGTTAAAGTAACTTTCGCGGATATTCGGGCCGTTTTTTATTGCTTTTATAGAAAATGTTTCATGTGTTCCAAATTCGCAAATTATAATATGAGCGAGATAAAGCCTACAAAAACCTTTGGAAATCTCAAATATTTACTCTCGAATTATTATTACTTTTAGAATTAAACAATGGTTGCTTGAGACTGTCATTTTAACGCAAGATTCTGAGAATCAGGCAAATATTTCAACTTGAAATTAATGTCTACTACATTTGCAACAATTCAAATAATTAGTAAAACTACAAGAGTAATTAAAAAGTAAAGCATTTTCTCGTTCTATCTGGTTATAAAAACATGATGAATACCGATTGTTATTGCCTTCAAATTATGAATGAAAAAAGATTTTATAGCACAATTGAAGGGAAAATAATATAAATCCCATAATTTGTGAATAAGTATGAATGTACGTGAATACGTGCGTGTGCATGTATCTATGAAGACCAAGTAAGTGCTTTGGCATTTTTTTGGCAGTTCCTGTTGTTACGCGTTGTTGTTGTTCCTGGTGTTGTCTTGTTGTTGTTGCGCTATTGTTGTTGTGTTGTTTGTGTTGTTTTTGTGCGTAATAAAAACAATACGGCTGATTGTCACATTGACTTGTAAGTGCGTGTGTGTGGGTCCGTTGGGGACTAAGTCAATCGGTGTCAATCTTCCCATGTTTTATATTATTTTCTTTATTTATATTTTTCTCTGAGGTTAGATTTTTACAATAATTATACAAAAAGTAAAATATAAAACTATACATACAAAACGTAAAATTATTATAAAAACCTAACCTAGGGTGCCACCGGCAGCGAGGCGGGGCCTAAGCTATCGGTGGTTAGGGCGACAGAGAGAGGAACCTCCTGACTTTCCGCGCAGTGTCCAGGAGTACCGCCTTCTGTATCTGACGCTTGATCCAGCCATCTAGCGAGAGTCTCTTGAGGTGTTGGTCGAGACTCTTTGCTATCAGCCCGTTCGCAGAAACGACTATCGGGACGATGATCGTCGAATCAACATCCCACATGGCGGTTATCTCGTGAGCTAGGTCAAGGTACTTGCTGGCTTTGTCCTTCTCAGCTTTCATATTATTTTTATTATTATAGTTGGGATTTCCACGGTAATTTGGTATAATTCTATTAGCTAAGCTTCCAATACAGGCTAGTAAATAAATAACACCGGAAACCTTATCCCAGGGCCGGAAACTTTGCGACAACTCGAAACAAAACACCGTACACAAGTGAGTCCATTCCAATCCAAGGAACTTGACTTTATTGAGTCACTACATTATTAATGTCAATCGTTAAAGATATAGTTGGTTTTACGAACTAGCGAATAAAAAGACAATAAGCCTAAGGTTTTGCTGATATTATTACTGAGTTTGCTATCGCGGGCATGAATCACATCATGGGATTGTATTGTATTTATGAGTGTATGTTTAACTCTTTCTCTCTCTCTTTAACTAGGCCTTGGTAAATTGCTTGCGTAGACCATAAGGTCCGGCATGAATTAATATTTCCGAATTTACCTAAATTTTCATGGGAATACACCAAACTTACATTTAAAAATTGAAATGCACAATTTCACAAATCCCGTGAGAATGTCCGAATAATAAGTAGCCTATGTGATATTCCAAAGGTTCAGCTATCTACATACTAAATTTCATCCAAATCTATCCAGCCGTTTTGGCGTGAAGGTGTAGCAAACGCACACACACCCCACACACACACACACACACACACACACACACACACACACACACACACACACACACACACATACGCACGCACGCACGCACGGACGCACGCACGCACGCACGCACGCACGCACGCACGCACGCACGCACGCACGTACGCACGCATACATTTGTACATGCATTTCAACGGTTGTCAATAATGTATTTCTTTTTTTCCTTATTTTTGTACAATAAAGAGTTTACATACATACATACATACCTTCGCATATTTATGATATTAGTATAATGGAATGTAAATATGACGAAGTACAAACTTATTTTCAACCGACGAAAACAAAAGGAGGAGGTTCTCAATTCGACGTGTTTTTTTTTTTTAGCTTTTAAATCAAGCAATTGGCCGAGATTTCGTCCATCAAAGCAACATAAATGAAGAATGTATTTGACTCCTACATTCCATAGTAAGAATCTTAAGCTGTCATCACCACTAAACTTGCCTTTGAATTGGATTATTTGAAATTTACCATGAGCTTTACGGTGAAGGGAAACATCGTGAGGAAACCTGTATACACCTGCGAAGAAAGTTAATGGTGTGTTTGAAGTTCCCAATCCGCACTGGCCCGCGTGGGAACTACGACCCAAGCCCTCTCATTCTGAGAGGAGGCCTGTGCCCTGCAGTGGGACATAATATAGGTTGGGATGATGATGAAGATGATATCCCGTGGAAACTGCAATTTTTCATGATAAAAACTGTCTTATATGTAAATCCTAGGGTCTCAAACTACCTACATCTCTACACATTTCATATAAATAAATCCACTCAAAATCCTTTCATCCACTCAAAGGTTGACTGGTAGAGATCCCTTAAAGGGATAAGTTCGCCTTTGTACATGCATTTCAACGGTTGTCTATAATATTTTTTTTTCCTTATTTTGTACAATAAAGAGTTTACATACATACATACATACATACATACATACATACATAAATATAAAGTGGCAACAACAGACGGACAGAGTTACTTTCCTATTTACAATATTAGAAGATTTCACGTGATTTCACGCTGTCGATTCCAACCATTTCCGCATAATACATTTAGTTGGGATTATGTTTCGACCCGGTGTTGAACCAAACTTAGTTATCTAACGACTAACGATTGCAATTAATTTAACCACAAGACGACTAATAAATTAATTGAATGGAGTAATTAACAGCTTATAATTTAGTTGCAAACACGTTGACAAGGTGGTTTGGAAGTTTAGGTAATCTTGGTGTGAATTTGTCGCCCGAATGGTGGAGGTGCTGGGATGGGCTTCTTATAATGTAACTTTAAGCGCTGGAACTATAGTTACTGACCTAGTTCTAAAAATCGTCAGAATTAAGTGGAACTGGGCTCATCGCTCGTAAAACTGATGACCGCTAAAACCTATAAAAAATACTTCAGATTAAAGGGGGTCGTCATACAAGAAACGTGTTTTTTCCAGCGTTTTTAACTCTTTCTTTATAATGGCATTAACTAGATAGTTAAAATAAAAATATACTTAAATTGAATACTAAGGGGGTCCCAGTTAACCAACATAAAATAATCCCACAATGCGTACATTTTACTTAGAAGCAGGGCTCTGCTAACACTGGATTATCATAGTTACGGCTGCCGAGGGTTCCGTACACATTTTTAGTTATGTCAATATATACGCCGTAATATTTTGATATAACTAAAAATGTCTACGAAATCCTCAGTGCGCGGGTCCGGTTCGCACTTGGCCGGTTTTTTTAACAGCCTATTGGACGTCCCATTGCTGAGCAAATGTCTCCCCTTTACCTTTCAACCCGTCACTATTCGTATCGTTCTAATTATTCGAAAAAAAAATCACAACGCTTTAATTATAAGAATAATACTTGTTAACAAAAGTTACATGAAATTTGACGAAGTTCAAGATATAATTTAAGCTCCAAACGCAGAGACAGCGGAGGCGTGGCGGTGCGTTGGCGGTGACGGTTGTAATATTCTAACTTGTATGAACGGTTGTGCGGTGCCGTACCGCGAACTCGTTAATACAAGTTAGAATATTACAACCGTCACCGCCACCGCACCGCCACGTCTCCGCAGCCTTTGCGTTTGGAGCTTTAAGCATAATTGTTACTTTATTAACATAACTCCAATTGTTACTGAACTAACAACCTCTAAGTAATTATCGGTATACTCACAGGGTTTTTGATAGCTTAAAGTACTTTGAAAACTTTGTAAATTTGCGTGTATAATGTACAATAAGTTTCAAGACTTTTATACAAGTTTTACTTAACTTGCGCTGTTTGTACGTATGTTTTCTTTGATCATCGTTTTTAATAATTGGATTGATTTAAAAACTTGGTATGGATTTGTAGATAACATGACAACACAAATCCTGTCACAACAAATTGACGCTCAATTGAAAAAAAAAATATTTTCAGCCAGTACTTTTTTTAGGCTTCCGGGGCCAAAATTGCTAAACGGAACCCTTATCGTTTCGTCATGTCTGTCTGTCCGTCCGTCTGTCTGCCAGACAGACAGACGTCTGTCCGCGGCTTATCACAGTGGCTAGTTAGTGCTAGAAAGCTGTAATTTTGCATGGATATATGTATGCAATGACCCCAAAAAAGTGATAAAAGTGTTAGGTGGAAAGGAAGAAGAAGCCCGCCGGTCGCAATCAGTGCGGCTCCGCCCTGACAAGACCGAACCATCTGCTGCGTCCCGCGACACCGACGACACAGCTGTTACGTGTCCCGCCTGCATCACTCCACGAAGGTCGCGGACATCGTGAAATATTTGCGTGTGAAGACCAAGCTCACTCTGAGGGTCGAGCGGTTGGAGTCCCGCCATGACATGAATTTTAATTCATTTGTAGTGAGGGTTCCGACTGATCAACTGTCGACCTTCACAAGAGAAGAGTTTTGGCCGAAAGGTGTCGCTTACCGGCGGTTTCATGGCCGGTTAACTGACACCGCAAAAGTGCCCCCGTCACAGACATCTCGTGTTAGTAATTAAGTTGTTAATTAAGTATAATATAAATATGTATGTTAGTCTTTAAGGTATTCTTTATATGGGCCTATGCAGCCTGAAATAAAATTATTGTGTTCTATTCTATTCTATAAAATAAAATGTAAAAAAAAACGAGTGTGCTTTAGACCACACGACTGAAGTAAAACTTCTTCAGCTGCAGGGCGTACCAAATAATGATACATACATACATACATACATAAATACATACGCTCGAAAAACATAACCCTCCTTCGACTGTCAGGTGAAAACAAGTCACGTTTTCACGCTTATAATCCAGTGCTTTCACTGTGCCCAATGAATGAAGTTATTGAGGATTAAGTCCATTGTGTGCCCAAATGCCACGCAGCATAGTTTGATTGATTTATTAATCTCGCCGGCCGCTGGCGCCCCCTGACGGCACTCGTTCACGGCCAATTACCTCACGCCAATGATGACGCTAATATTTGATGCTATTACATGACGCATTTAATATTCAGTTTCCAATTTATATGATGCGGATCATTGCTAGACATTATAATTAATAGTAAGTACTATAAAGGAAAAAAAGCCAATTGTGAGTCGGACTTGCGCACGACGGACGGGTTCCGTATCATTATCTATAAAAACCGCCAAGTGCGAGTCGGACTCGCGCACGAAGGTTTCCGTACCATTAAATAAATAAATAAAATAAATAAATAAAGAGAGCATAACATAGATGCGCTTTATCACTGCCTAAATGTGATTATAACAGACTGAAGTGTACGATGTATGGGAAAGATTCGTCGCTAACTCCTAGACCAGTGATGGTGTAGGGGTAAGCACGCAGCACGGAACGCTGAGGACCTGGGTTCGATTCCCAGCATTGGTCTTTTTTCTGGGGTTTTTTCTGTGCATCTATATTTCAGTTTGTATTTAGTTTGAAATAAATAATGAACTAAAACAATTACTTTGCTCACCCGCGACCTTCAAAACTTACTTACTTACTTAGCTGTTCAAAACATTTGGTTCAATCAACAATGTAAACATTTAAATGTTGTACCTAATTATATTAAAAAAAGGTCGCGGGTGAGCAAAGTAATTGTTTTAGTTCATTAATATGGACCTCCGCAAAGTAACGCCTGATTCAATAAATGAAATAAATAAATAAATATCACGGGATAATTCATATACACACTCACCCTCACCGTTGATTCAATACGAATATTCAACACTGTTTCCAACTTGGGGGTACCAACCACTACGCCGGTTGAAATTTGGATGACGTCTAATCTCAATCTCAACTTTTTTTCAACCGACGAAAACAAAAGGAGGAGGTTCTCAATTCGACGTGTATATATTTTTTTTTGTTTTTCTTTTTTTTTTATGTATGATCACGCATAACTTATTACAGAGTAGTCCAATTTTGATGATTCTTTCTTTATTGGAAAGCGTATACCCCAAGGGTGGTCCCATTTAAATTTGGAAATAATATTCTTACCCTAAGGGTAGGAAAACAGGGGATGATTGACTAACTTTTTACAGAGTAGTCTGATTTACATAATTCTATTTTATTGGATAGATAGGGTATACCTTGAAGTTGGTATTATAAATTTGGAAAAAAAATTACCCCATGGATGGAAAAAAAGTGTAAAATAAAACCTTTTTAACAAAAAAATTAAACCGCCGAAAAAACTGAAAAGCAAAAAATAATACCTTTTTTGTTTGACCTTAATCTAGGTACCAGTTTGAAGTCGGTGCCTCAGCACGAGCCAGGAGGAGTGATAGAAGCCAATCAGGTAGACGATTATAGGTCCACTCCTCCTGGCCAGTGCTGAGGCACCGACTTCAAACTGGTACCTAGATTAAGGTCAAACAAAAAAGGTATTATTTTTTGCTTTTCAATTTTTTCGGCGGTTTAATTTTTGTCTTTTCGAGTGAATTTTATGTCTATAGTCTTAAATAAGGTGTCTAGTGTCTGTATTGCCTATGGTTGGTAGATGTTATTTCATCCGAGACGACGATAACGCGTCGCTCAGCCAATATTAGTAGTTAGCCTGGAATCGCTCGTCGCTTGTCTAGCTTGCATTCAAGTATGGAAACTGATAGAGGCGGTTAGTAACTTAACACGTTGAATTGAATCGATAGATTCAAGGTACATCATCATTATCATCTTCCCAGCCTATTATTACGTCCCACTGCAGGGCACAGGCCTCCTCTCAGAATGAGAGGGCATGGGCCGTAGTTCCCACGCGGGCCCAGTGCGGATCACACACACCATTGAATTTCTTCGTAGCTCATGGAAAAATTCAAATGTAATTTCGCACACAAATTCCGAAAAACTCAGAGGTGCGAGCCGGGATTTGAACCCACGACCTTCTGCTTGAGAGGCCATAGGTCAAACTGCTAGACCACAACGGCTTTTTACAACACAGAAATATTGTACCAAAAATTATTTTTTTATCAAATAATCTATATTTTTAAGAGGGCAGATATGCATAAAGCTAGTTTGATGTGCATAAAATGCTGAAAAACTCTCTGTTTGGACGCCTCCGTACGCTGAATAAAAATAAAACCGAATACATAAATGAACGCATGAACACATGATCTCGTAGGACAGATGAGTGAATCCCTCATATCTGCATGTCGCTTGATACGATGCGACGCGGCGTTCGACGAAATGACGTTGCTATCAGCTGATGAGGGATTGGTCGGGACGCTAGGAAATATTACAGCATTCGAGACGTGGATGTGAATTATTTAGATTAAGTATTTTTTATTTATTATTAACTCAGGGATTTTATACATCCCTTTGCTGTATTATTATATTAACCCTCTGTTTCACCATCCATTGATCAAATTTATTTGACGGATAAATGTAATGCCGTGCCTGTTTGTTTTGTTCGAATAAAGTAGACGGCATCACATTTATCCGTCAGTTAAAATTAATCAATGGGTGGTGAAACAACCCCTTAAGGCTGAAACCAATAGTCTCTACCTACCCCTTTTCTGGGAAAGGGGCGTGATTTTATGTATTTATTTGAGAATTATTTTTAAAACATTGTGCGGAGGTAATGTACGAGTACGACTCGCTCTTGGCCGGTTTTTCTCAAAATCTACCTACTTTTTGATTGAACAACACAAATACCCGTAATAACAGTAACAAACATGTCCCGCCACGCGGGTCGCTGAGGCGTGCTTCCACTCCACCGCTGACGGCTGCTTCCGATGCTCCGAGTGTCAGCCTGTCGACTTGTTTATTTTTATTTCACGTATAAGTCACCTGGATAGCGCGGAGAACGATGGGAAAAATGTGGGAGCATTGCGTTCTTTAAGTGCTCGGAGTACCGTTTTACGTTTAGAAAGAAATTTACGACCTTAAACTTCTCAGGATTTTTTAAAACGATGTCATATAAAACCCATTAGCAAGTTAAGTATGAAGTATCTTTTTCTATTTATTTTTTATTTTCTTCAACTCGCTAGCTTCTAGACCAGTGATGGTGTAGGGGTAAGCACGCAGCACGGAACGCTGAGGACCTGGATTCGATTCCCAGCATTGGTCTTTTTTCTGGGGTTTTTTCTGTGCATCTATATTTCAGTTTGTATTTAGTTTGAAAACCCATTAGGTTAGGTTAGAGTTTTATAGCAATCTCAAAAAGCTTACAGTTTCAGAAAAACCTTTCGATGTTTAAACCCATTGGATATTTTAATACATTCGGGGGCTGTTTCACCACCCATTGATTAATTTTAACTGACGGATAAATGAGATCCCGTCTCCGTCTATTCGAACAAAACAAACAGAGACGGCATCACATTAAATTTATCCGTCAAATAAAGATCAATTTTGATGGTGAAACAGGGGGTCGATGTATTATGTTTTGATCCTCAAACACATAAATAAAAGATTTCAGACAAAGAAAATCAGAGTGTTCTTTCTCTTTTTATTCAGAGTACTTGCCAAGATAAAGCGTGCTACGATCACGTAGAGCCTCTACGGCGTAGCTCGCCTACGAAATTACGTAGCACACATCGTACTGAAAGTAGAAATTAACCTAAATACTGGCTTCAAAAAGATAGTGCAATACTATGAATATAGTGCAATTACTATCATGAATACAGCGTCGTTACGATGGATACCAGTTGGCTAAGAAACTAAAAAAAATATAAGGACAGTTTTTGTATGTTTTTATTTTCAAATCAATACCTAAATTAGGCTCGAATCTAGGCCGTGTGTTTTTCGGAATTTATGTCAGAGAAATATCATGAGCTTATCGATGAAACAAAATATCGTAAAAATAGTAATGCATACACCTGCAAAGCAGTTAAGTGCGTGTGAAGTTCCCAGTCCGGACTAGACACACATGGGAACTACAACAGATGTCACCTCGATGTGAGAGGAGACCTAAAACAAGCAGTGAGACTTGTGTAGTCCGTAGTTACAGTATTGAAACAAAAATAGGATTTTCCGAAACACCATGTTTCCTAATGTCGTATGATAGTGGGGTGTAAAGGGGGATGGAAGTTTGTATAGGGAATCAAAAACTACTGAACTGATTCTAATTAAATTTAGTATGGAGCTTATGACCTTAGGAAAGACATAGGACAGTTTTTGTTTTTATACCGGAAAATCACATTGTTCCCGCGGATCTTCGCAGATAAAGTTGCGGGCAACAGCTAGTATGAAATAAATATCAAACTAGCTACATTTCAAAACACTTTTCTATTTTTCCTTCTTTTTTTCACGCAGTGACAGTATTGAAGCGCACGAGCCGCGAGCGCGCAATTAAAACGGCGCGCTCCGATTGGTAGATCGTGGTGACGTCACTGCCAGTTTAATGGCCGACCAATGAAAAGAATTGGAGCGAGGTTTATGTCTTGTGTTTTTTTATTCGCTGGATTTGATTTTTGTTACATGAATCAAATGTTACTTAAGGCTGTGCCGAGGAAGTAACGACATAATTGCGTTTGTTAGATTCCTTACTAAATCGTTATTTCTAAATCTTAATCTATGTGGGACATAAGTTAGACATTTAAGGATTTACTCTATAAGTCGTACACTTTAGAAACACGATTACTTAAACTTTGCTCGAAAGAAATTAAATCCAAAGTTAACTCTAAAAAATAATGGATTCCCTTAGTACAACGTAAATACTTAACGGAACGTAATGAGGTTTTTTATAATAACAAAATTACTTGTTTTCTGTAACGTATACGATTTACATCTTCAAAATATCTATTGTTTTAATAATACGAAGGAAATAACTACATTCGCGCGCGTTCCGCCCATCCTAACCTGAGCCGCCACGATTCCCTCCTGTCCGCGACTCCGCCGAGACACCCTTCACAATAATACCTAAAATCGATTAGCGCCAAAAGCTCGGCGCCCTCTTAACGTTCACGCGTATTTTTAGCGAGACAAAAGGCATGAGACTTGAGAATTTCGTTCGTTGATGGACCGATTATAACTAAAACTTATCATCAATGATGTGAGTGATCCGTTTATTGCAAGTGCAAAAAACATTTATACACCGTGAAATTTTAGTGGTTGTTTTCCCGAAACGAGGTGATTTAGTTTCGATTGTACAATCGATTTATAATTACTATTTTGACTAGAGTCAAAAATCCAATTGTGAATAACGAAAGTCAAAAATGACCGCAAACCAATAGTAACGCTTCGTTGGCACAAGTAGCGTACGATCGTACGACAGGTTAGGTACCAACGAAGCGTTACTATTGGTTTGCGGTCATTTTCGACTTTCGTTTTTCACAATTGGTTTTTTGACTCTAGTCAAAATAGTAATTATAAATCGATTGTACAATCGATACTAAATCACTTCGTTTCCGGAAAACAACCACTAAAATTTCACGGTGTATTTTAGTGACAGCGTATTTGATAGGATTATTTAAAAGCGAAAAAGTTTCTCGGGTGCGCCGGCGGGATTCGAACCCACGTCTCCCGGGTATGCGCCCTAACCTGGGTGTTCTGGGTAATACCTCACGCCACTGTTGGCGTATGTAAGCGATTAAGAATTTCGGGGAAGTCGGTTGGGAGCGACGTGGTTCAATTGGTAGAACACCCAGGCTGGAGCGCATACCCGGGAGACGTGGGTTCGAATCCCGCCGGCGCACCCGAGAAACTTTTTCGCTTTTAAATAATCTTAGATTCGGTGAGCAGCCGTACTGCTAATAAAAATAAATAATATTAGCGTATTTCATAGCTTTGCGTAACGTGTCTACGGATCAGTGCAAAAAAAATGTCGTACGCTTTATAGAAACCGACTTCATTCGAATTATTCTCATTTCAGAAATAAACTTTATGTAAAAAATAAGGTTTAGTTTTGAAATGAGAATAGTTCGAATTGAGTCAGTTGTTAGGGTTCCGTACCCAAAAGGTAAAAACGGGACCCTATCACCACCCTTTTTTGCCACATCGGCCATCAGTTCTACGAGCGATGTGCCCTGCCCACTGCCACTTGAGTCTGGAGATTTTAAATTAGCGACGGAATATTTATGAGAGTGCTAGCATTTTTTTATTTAATTTCAGCTTTAATTAAAAGAGGTTATTGTACAAATACTCTAGGTCTCATGATTAACCGAGTCTATTTGCAGAACTCCAGATTTGGTTTCACAAAGAATTCCAAGAATCCCAATTAAGACCGTTTCGGTATTTAATGTTTCGGTTGAGCCTAAAAAACAATTGCGATATTAACGGTTCCGTAGGTCACCATAAAAATTGGGTAATTGAGATCACCAACCATTTGATAACTTTTTATGACCTGTCGAAACGTGATATCTCAAAGATTGACGTCTCGTGGATCGTCCACGTTCGGCGAATGATATTTAGTCATTTAAAATGAAACCGAGTTGATAAATATCAAACTCCAACGTATTGGACGTTGATATTTATCTACTTTGAAAGTAAAAAAAGCAATTTTATGATAACACTGATCTTGTCCAATCCACAGGTGACCGTTAGGGCTGGCGCTTTCCTCAGGCAAGTTATTGGCATTTGATTGGCATACAAAGAGGAAACGCGGTCAGCTTTATAGGCACTGCCCAGTGGGATCGATCTGGGTGATATGTGTAAGTAAAGTTTTTTTTACTTTTTGTTAATTCTTAATATTTTGCGTGTAAACGAATTTGATTATTGGCTTGACAGCCCTTAAAAAGCGCGAGAAGTACTCGGCTCTCTCAAATTATTTCTTTGTTCCATTTGCGGTGGAGACAAACTGGTTGTTGTGGTTCCGAGGCAAAGGTTTTTTTTAAAGTGGGGCGCCGTCTGCGTGAGAGGTGTCTTGACCCTCGCTCTGGGTCGTTTCTGGTACAAAGGTTGTCCATCGCGGTTCAACGTGGCATGGCAATGCAGCTGTATTGGGCACCTTTTGCGCCGGGTAAGATCCAGGGCGGTTCGTTTGACTGACAGCATTTTATGAATTGTATTTTATATTGTTACCCTTTTTATTAGGAGGGTATTTTCTACTGTTATTATTGCAATTTGATTATAATATATAATAATTTATTATTATGCTGCTTCCCTAAAAAAGTAGTAAGTTGTAATTCATCGATATCTATTGCCCTTCGTAAATTATCACCTGTATTAATCAACTATCTACAGAAACACAGAAAGCGGAGGCGTAGCGGTGCGTGGCGGCGACAGTTGTAATATTCTAACTTGTATGAACGAGTTTGCGGTACGGTACCGCACAACCGATCATACAAGTTAGAATATTACAACCGTCACCACCACCGCACCGCCACGCCTCCGATGTCTGTGCATTTGAAGCTTAAATAATCAAGTGTTTACCTTTTGTTACGGGACCCTAGAAATTAATTAGGTATTAAGAAAGTTGAGAATTCTGTAAAGACTTTTTTCTTGATGAAGCGTTCGGTAATGGTGCATTTATCCGAGTTTCTGCTGGTTATCTTTTTCACAAAAGAAAAGTTTTTAATTAGGCTTATGACTAAGTCCTGCGTTAAACAATTGATAATATTCTTAGCCACTGTTTTAATTAATTAATAGCCGTGGTGGTGGTTAGCTATGGCCTCTCAAGAGGGTCGTGGGTTCAAAATTCAAATCCCGGCTTGCACCTCTGAGTTATTCGGAAAGTATGTGCAAAATTACATTTGAAATTTACCATGAGCTTTACGGCGAAGGAAAACATTGTGAGGAAACCTGTATACACCTCCGAATAAATTCATTCAGCTGTGTGTGTAAATTTCCCGATCCGCACTGGGCCCGTGTGGGAACTATAGCCTAATTCCTCTCATTCTGAAAAGAGGTCTGTGCTTAGTAGTGCGAAAACAAAATTAACAACGTAATTGTTAGTTTTCACGGCCTTCGGTTATTTTGATTGTGTATGTTATTTAGAAATAAGTGGACCTAATCAGTAACCCTTTCGGTCTGCATCATAAAATACGGCATTTTATTTTTGTCGCACTTGACCTGGTTCGAGTCGCGACTAAGACAAGCTATTTTTCAAAAATCCATAAATGCAGTATTTTTTGTTTTAAAAAATAAAGGGATGTCTCATTTGTATAGAATGTCCTAATTCCAACATTTAATGTCCCCTCCATGTGGCATTCGATCTTGCCACCCTGTATACACTTATTCTTAATCTTCCACAATCCTAGCAATTGTAACTCCAAAGGCTCAAAACTTCGATGCACGCTGTCTGAGGATGATTTAATTAAAGTTGCTGCAATATCGCAAATTGCACGGTTCGCGGATTTAAATATGAAACGTCTGAAGTTCCGAGATTGTTGTCTCGCGCGGCTTTGTGATAAGACCCTGGTAATTGGATTGTTTTGGTGAGCTTTGCAATGTACCCGAAGTTAAATAGAATCAAGAATTACGAGGATGCCCAGTTCAAAGTAAAAATCATCAGACTAAAAAATTTTTTTATACAAAAAAACTTTTTTTAGCCTGATGACATCATCAGTATACTTTAAACAACGACGACAACGACGACGATGTTTTTTGACGACCAGATGGCCTAGTGGTTAGAGAAGCTGACTACGAAGCTTGAGGTCCTGGGTTCGAGTCCCGTGTCGGGGCAGATATTTGTATGAAAAATACGTATTTTGTTCTCGGGTCTTGAATGTTTAATATGTATTTAATAATGTATCTATCTACATAAGTATGTTTATCTGTTGCCTAGTACCCATAACACAAGCTTTGCTTAGCTTACTCTGGGACTAGGTCAATTGGTGTGAATTGTACCGTGATAAGTATTTATTATTAATTTATTTATTTATACAATATAGGTTTGCGTTTGACTACAATCACGCCTGATGGAAAGCGAATATATGGCCTACGATGAACCACGCTTGCCTAGTAAATGCTCATTCACCCTAGACTTGAAAACGACATAATTGTAGTATTCAGGGATCACCGTTGCAGGCAGGAAATTCCGCTCCTTAGCTGTACGGTTGATGAAGGAAGAGCGAAAATGCTTTGAGCGGATTATTAAAAAGTAAAATCGGTAACCCCAACTTTAAGAAGACAGTTACATTTGATATTACTTAAACTCGGATTAGTACTGAACTTGGATATATAAAGTGTGTCCTATAACTCAATTATGACCTGATATTAGGGCAAAAATAGAATACCAATTTATAACAGTTCCAGAAAAATTAAGCAAAAAAAACATGTCACTTAATTAATTGATAAATAGACGTTTTTTTTCGAAAACATCTGCAGATGTCGCATGTACAAAGTTTATAAAAAGTTTGCATACCTACAATAGCTAGCAACTGGCCGCCAATAAAAATAAAAAAACACACATCGCGAAAAGGAAACAAAGGAATATAGTGTGTCCTGCTTGTAAAATAGCCCTCGTCCGCACTGCGTGACAATTTTACGTTGTTATAAAATATTTGGTTTATTTTTACTATTTCACATCACACCCCAAAGATCAGTTTACAGTCTACAATATCTATTAATAAAAGTGATGTGTTTTAAGATTCTATTATTGATTATGATTGGTGACATAAATTATTTTTCTTATTTTTCCAGAACTGGAATAACTTGCGCCCGGTGGTCCGGAACCAGGTTTCGTTGAATTTCGGGACATCCTCTAGTAAACTGGTCTTTGCAAGTACGCTTTAATATTTTTTGTAAACAGACTCGATGCTCATGCTTTTTACGAGCATAACTCCTTCAAGAAAATTATAACGTGTAGTTCAATTCGAAACGGATTTATAGCAATTTTATTTCTCCTTACTTCGTCTGCGGTCGCAAGAATTCTTTGAGTTTCCGAAATGGAAGTTCAAAGATTGGTTTATTATCAAGAAATTTTCTCTCCTATAATACAAAAAGAACCAAAAAAAGTTAGTAGTTTCCAAACCACGCACGTTCAAAAAATATAATAACTAAGTATAATATATTATTAATTATTATAATATATTGTAGTGATAGAGCCATCTTGTAGCTAGCCGCTGCATCACGACTGGGCCGGCTCGTCCGGAGCAATATCCTCTCACAAAACACCGGCGTGAACCAGCAGTGCTTCTGCTACGTCTCGTACGTACGGTCAGAGGGAGCGCCTGGGGCCTAATACCTCTCCCCTTTCCCTCCCCCTATTCCCTCTTATTTTTAAAGGTCGGCAACAGATCAGTATTTCTTTGAGTTGTTGATATTTATGGGCGGTGGTGATCATTTTTCATTAACCGACCCACTTGCTAGTTTGCCTCTCTCTCATAATAACAAAAAAAAATTATAACAACATTGGACCTCTATCATTATCTTGACGCCGGAAAAGTAACTACGTCAACGATGTCGATAACACTAATTAATGAACGACACAAGTCACCCAACGGCTTATCAATCAGCTAATGCTGCCATAACCTCGTCAGCCCGGGTTTGCCTAATCTCGGCATCAGCCAATCAAGTAATGCTCTGCTAATCAACAGATGCGAAAAACGGCGTTGACTTGGGAAACGGGTAAATTATGTGATGTCAAAGGAAACGTAGAGTTTGAAATCAAGTCACGCTTCTAAAATAAGAAATAGAGGATAAGGTAAACTTCCCTGTGCTCGATACTGACCCAATACATGAGACCTTCGATCTTATTTTCATAGTAAGAGAGGTGACAGGTGGATGTCATCTACTGGGCGTTGAGGTGTCGAACGTCAGTACGTTTAGCATAGAGGGTAGTAGGGTAGTGTAAGTAGAAACATAATACAAAGTTTTATAGGTCAGACTGATTCCTAAAAAAATCCGAGTGTAGTTCGAGTATGCACCACAATTAGTCATCTCCCTCGCACCGAGGTCGTTTAGTCACTGTCAGTGCCTCCCCCCCCTCCCCCCCACTACGCGCAAAAACCGTAAGTTTGCTGAGTGTCGGCGTCGTTTCATAAATCTCGCGCAGATGCGTCGGGGCCGGCATAAATTCGGCGCGGGGGGGCTCAAGGGAGTGGGGGTGGCGAGAGCGGGTAGTGCAAGAATGAACGACACATCGAGGGGTGCGTGGTCAAACCTGATAAGCTCTAATGTATTGTAGGAATCATGGATTTTTAAAATAAATGGGTATTCTAACCCTGCCGTCATTTTAAATATTTTAAACGCTGTTGCTATACAAGTTGCTCAACATGCTGTTTTAAACTTTCGTGATTTTCACTCATAATTACTATACTAAACGGGACTTATCACGCAATAAATATTTATTTACCTCGACGTTTCGGCCACATTGCAGCATCCGTGGTGGTCGTGGAGTGGTTAACCCGTTTTCATTAATTTTATTGCCATTTTAGATGAATTTCCGTGTTAAACGCAGATTCAATCAGGTGGGTATCTTAGAAACTCTGAATGTCCTTTAACAATGCTCGGAGTAGCCATCATCAGATCACAGCCAAAGCATCGCCTAGTGGAGAACCAAGATATCAAAGTGACCTCGTTGTATGGGTGAAGACCAAAAAGTTGCACACTGTTAAAGCTGCATTAGCAGGCAGTTAAAATTACCATTAACTTTTTCCATTGTGACACGAAAATTAACCATACATTTGTATACAATTATATGGAAGAAGTTAATGGTAATTTTAACTACCTGCTAATGCAGCTTTAACCGTGTGCAACTTTTTGGTCTTCACCCGTAAAAAGGTGGGCCGAATTTTTGACCGTGAGTGTATAGTATAAATCTTCCCAGGTGAATTTTTCGCTTCGAGCCCTTATCTTTCAAAACAAACGGTATCGTCACAGTATTAAGATTCAAATTTAATGTAATGGCTCGAAGCGAAAAATTCACCTGGGAAGATTTATAGGCACTATACGTTGTCGCTATTCCATAAGAATATTAATTCCCGCCCCAGCTTGCCTCTTGCACTACTCACGCACCGCGGGAGCTCGCACCCGAATAAAAGATAACGATTGAAAGATTCGGCGCCGCGCGCGCCGCGTGCCGCCGACGGATGTGTTCATTGAAGTCCTGGCCTATAAAGTACACTTGGAATAGTTTTTGATACGGAGGGTGCCTTCGGAGTATGCAAGTAATGGCACTTTTTTTCAACGCGCGAGAGTGTGATTTGTGGGTTATGATTAAACTGATAACTTAGAGAGGATTTGAATTGATTTTAGTTGAACGCATTTTCTATTACATTTTTTTTGGAGCTATCTTTAGCATTTTTAACGAATAAATCCTATTAACATTATAAGTGTGAAAGATTGTGAAGATGTTTGGATATTTGGATTTTTGTTATTCAATGGATTTTGATAAAATTTGGTATGGAGATAGTGTGAGACCTTCGGAATAATATAGGAAGTTTTTATCCGGCGAAATTGCATAGTTCCCGCGAGATAAACGAATTCTTAGCGGACGGAGTCGCGGGCTGTTGCCATCAATGTTTGGATGACTGACACCGGTTACCCTAGTCCCAAACTAGGCAAAGCTTGTACAGTTGGCCAAAAATATGGTCTACCACCTTACGATTGAAGCTCATTTGCACGTCATGATACAAGGAGATTGACGCAATAATAATGATGACAGTGATTAATAACTTCACTCAGAAAAGTCAACCTTAACGATATTTGGATCTCACAGAAACTTTTGTAAACACTGGTTTAGATTTCACTCTGTAGATTTGAATTTGAGACCCTTAATTAGGGCGTTTATTTGTGTGATGAGCACGAATATTTGTTCCTGAGTTATGGATGTTTCTATGTATTTAAGTATTTATTTATCTATATAAGTATGTTTATCGTCGTCTAGTACCCATAGTACAAGCTTTGCTTAGTTTGGGACTAGGTCGATTTGTGTAAGATCGTCCCCTAATATTTATTTATTTATTTATTTATTTTATTTATTTTAATGCACAGAAGAAAGCCGACACATTCTTCCGATAAATTAGAAATAATAGAGTTACTATTGTAAAGAGACGTACACGACAACTACTGAGAAGGCCCATTGCCACAACTCGCGCAATAAAAAGTGTGAATTACTACCCAGCAACTTGTCTCGACGTGACTGATCGCGTTTTTTTTTGTGGTTTCATGCCTTTTATTGATATTTTTAAAGAAAGAAAGAAAGAAAGAAAAACGTTTATTCGTGACAAAAGAAAAAAACAAATACAAAAAGAGAAATCGGAAACAGATACTTAATAAATATTGTCACGAAATGGTCCCAACTCAGCATGATGTCGGCCTTGCAGCCGACGCTGGTCTTCCGTTGGAACCAATCCGACAATTAAAACTTGGCAACAGCAATAACACAGTAACAGTATAAACTAAATAATAATACATGCACACATCTGAAAATATACAACACAAAACACGACTAATATAATAACAATACAAAATAAAAAATAATAAAAAGTACGACACAGAATGCATAGCCCCGACTGCCTTTGCCCCTTTTTAAAGGAGCAAAACGAAAGACATCAATAACATCAAGCATTTAGCGTAGCGTAGGCACGAGGCTAGGGCCTAGGGACAGATTATAATCCCGTAACCCTTAAATAATACAAAATAAAACGCGTAAATGGAAAGAAAAAACTACCTATCTATTTGCGAATCAACACTAACACCACCACTACACGCAGCAGTAGTGTTATAGTGAAAATAAAGCCATACTAGTGCAGTGGTAACCAAATAAACAAAACAACGCACATGGCAGCGCCGACAATGGACGCGAACAAGAGGTACAGGCCGTACAGGTATGTTGCACTAGTTATTACTACATTACTAACCTAAAAATAAAACAAGCAGTAAAAAATTACTTGTAGTCATCCTCATCTCATCACTATTTACATCATTATTTTGTTCCATAAGTTAATTACATTATATCGTACGTTTTGCAGGTTCCCCGGTGGCCATGGTAACAAACAAAAAGCAACTAAATTAAACAAACACAAATAAATAAACCAAACGAAACGAGGCAAAGCCACAGGCAACATGCACAGCAATGCAGATGGAGCGCAAAACAAAAGGTTTGTAGATATTTTATGACCCATAATTAAGCCAACTATATGTGTACTAAACACCTATAATATGCAAAATTAACCTAAATCAAGTTATATGCAGCTAGTGTCATGAATCAGCATTTCCTGTCTTTGCTGATGCTCATTCATATGTTTTTAATGTTTTTAATGTCTTTTTTTTTGTTATTGTGTGAACTGTAATTTTAAACCTTAACCAGGCAACGAGGGTTTTCTTGTCTATGAGTGTTTGATATAATATGGTTCTCAGTGATACTTTTCCCGATAAAAAAAAAAAAAAAAAAAATCGAATCTAATGTGGTCCTCGTCCTATATAGTAGGTACCTACATTGCCTGGTTAAGGGTTAATTTGGAATTTCAAATTGCAATTTTTACATATTTATTAATGTTTCTATAGTATTTTTAATGTGTTCTTTTATAGTTTAAATATAATGGTAGTTTTTATTTCGCATGTTCCTGTGTTCTTTACTGAGTTTAAATTGTTTATGATTTGAATTCTTCGATTTTATCTGAGTCACATTTAAAAAATCATAACTTAATTTATTTACAGTGTTTTATTTTCTGCTTTTAACTTTGATATTTTTGTAATTTTAACAGACGTCTCGCTTTATGGTCAATGATATGTACTCTGTAACTGTCGTATATATCAGAATAAAATACATGTAACTAATTTTTATGGCTCGGATTGTAATATATATGATGTAGATGTACTGAATAAATAAATAAATAAATAAATAAGCACACAGGAAAATAGTAAACATTTATTATAACAATGAGGAGTGCAGTTGATAGTCCGGGGGCGCGAGTGTCACTTGTCACTCCGAGGGCCGGCTAGAGGTGGGAAGCTTGACAGTGATACACTTGATGTTAAACGACATTTGAAATTTACCATGAGCTTTACGGCGAAGGAAAACATCGTGAGGAAACCTTCCGGCACCTATACACCTGCGAAGAAATTCAATGGTGTGTGTGAAGTTCCCAATTCGCACTGGGCCCGCGTGGGAATTACGGCCCAAACTTAGATTATTTATACACTGGATAGAGTGTCAGTAACAAACACTGCGATACAAAACATCCAAAAATCCATAATGGCAGCTTCATCTTACGATCGCGTTACGTCATTCATACTGAAATGAAATATAAGCCAATTGTTGGCTTATATTTTTCGGAACGTTTTCATGCCGCCTAAGCTCTATCTAGTGTATAAATAATCTAATTTCTTGATCACACGTACCGAGTAAACGGACGAAACGAGAGAGAGTGATATAAGCGAGTAGCTGTTCATACGTGTTTTGAAATTGGCACAGTCAGTTCAGTTCTCATGTGGCCGAGTGGCGAGACAGTGAACGTTCAGACCTGCCGAGGGAGCGAGCGAGACAGTGCCTAATACGTGCTCGGCCTAGTAGATAGAATGGGGGCCGAGCTTCTGACTCGCCGCTTCGTTCGGCGCTATGTTTATATGCACCGAGTACTCGGCCGAGAGCACTGTCTCGCCCGTTTACTCGGTACGTGTGATCAAGGCTTAAGGGCCCAAGCCCTTTCATTCGGAGAGGAGGCATGTGATAGCACAGTGATATTTTTTGCACATCTCTGTCCTAAGGGGAGATTACCTGTAGGTAAGCGTTTCGTTTGTAGGTACTCGTAGTGTAGTAAGTGTCCATTGTGCGTGACACTTATAGGGTGTAACCAACATAGAGTTATTAATAACGTAAATTAACTACCAGGGGCTGAGGGAGGAAGACAGCGAGAGAATGATAAACTTTACATGTTCGATACAAAGGAAATAAAGACTTTCTTTCTTTCTTTCCATTAGGAAAGAAAAGATACAAATTAAAAAGGTCAAAGTCAAAGTCAATATCTATGAATGTCGAAGAATCTACCACCGGTTCGGAAAAACCCTGTTGAGAAGAAACCGGCAAAAAACTCAACAAGGTGTAATTTTTTCAAACAGATTCACATTGTTATAATAAAATACATTTAAAGTATTAAATATAACTAAATTTTTTAAACACAGTAGATACGCTATTTGAATCAAATAGCGTAGCAGATACTAGAGGTAGAGATCGCCAATGCGGATTGGAATTATTTCCAAACATCCTATGATTTATACTCATTTATTTTATAGTACGCCTTAAATAATAATGTTTTCTTCACAATGGATTTGAATTTTATATCCGTGTGGTTGGTTATTGTTTTCGGAATTTTATTATGAAAACGTATGCAACTTCCCAGAAACGACTTTTTGGTTGTAGCCAGCCTGTAAGATGGAACTTTAAGCTTCCCTGTGTTTCTAGTAGCCCTTGGCTTACCGACGTTAGTGGAAAAATCACATAATGTTTAACAACATCACATCACATATGTGAAACACCCAATAGTATAAATCGCAACGTTGCGTTGGTATCCATGAAACATTTTAGCGCCATATTTATGCAGATTTATAATGACCTTGGTTCCTTGGAGTAATTTTGATTTTCTTTCTTTCAAGCAACATTGTTATCGGATTACGATCATATTCACAAAACTCAATGATACCACATCCCGTTTGGTCCTTATAGGAACCAACTTTAATAAATAGATCCTACCTACTCACATTCAGCAAAGAGGCTCGATCAATAACTTGTCCGCTATAAGATCGTCAACGTACAACCTAATCTCGCCCCGCATCAACCGACCTCATCCTGCGCCCATACCTGTGTCAATACGCCTGTATCAAGCTGTAACTCAATCCGACAAACCAATCACTACAAGCAACCTTAACCCAATGGCCCAAGCGTCTGGCTCCCTGCAAATAGAACTCCACAACACACCAACTTAGAACTTCCAGTCTGAAACCAAAACTAAACTTTGTTGGTAACCGTTACGGATGTCAAGTAACGCAAGACGCCTCCCGTTTTATAAAGGGTCTATCACACCTGCGGCCGGCTATTCGTCAGGCGATAAAACAAAGTGTCGAATGCGGTGCGTTAACGGAATAGAATCGTGCAAGTTACGGGTTGTCATTGAAAGCATTTTCACGTTTGCAGTGATAGAGGAGCGCCTGGACGCCCATGTTGTAGCCGGGGTAATTTATGGAAAGCTTTTTGGATGCTGTAGTTTATTGAGAACGTGTTTTTTGTAAATGGAATGATGGGGTGAAATATTCGATGTTTATAAAATTCCTTATTCCCATTACAATAATGTTTAGGTAACCCATAAATTCCTTTCGAAATCAAAAATGTATTTTTGTAATTATATCATTGAGGGCTCTTTTTACATATCTTTTTTTAGTCTACCATCGCTTTCGGAGAGACCATTATTGTCAAGAAGAATACGCTCCAGAAATCTCAAAATCAAACATGTATTTTTGTAATTAAGTCATTGAGGGCTCTTTATACGTGCTTTTATTTTAGTCTACCAGCGCTTTCGGAAAGACCATTCTTGTCAAGAAGAATGCGCTCCAGAAATCTAGACGCGAAGTCATTCTTTCTAAATAAAACATTGTAAAATTTCTCTTACAATGCGAGTACATAACCACAAATGCAGCTGAAATACAAAGAAAAGTCACTAAATAGTCACAAAACAGCATTTTACAAACAAGTTTAAATTAGCACAGCAAATCAAAAAACTACTCCACTGCTTTTCCTTGTCAAATAAGTATGTCAAATTTAAAAGGTATGCAAAGGGTCTCAGAAGTAATAGGTTAAACGTACCAATGCTCGACACCTCAACGCCAAGTAGTTGACACCCATGACATCTGTCACCTCTTACTATGACATAAGACTGAAGGTGCCATGTCTTAGGTTAGTGTCGAGCACAGGGACATTTACATTAATTATAGTTTAATAAGGCTCTGGCGCATTTTGCCATACCCACGTCGAATACTCGTAGAATCTAGAATTCAGTTAGACGAAATACTACAAAGGGATACAAAATTAACCAGGATTACTCGTGTCGAGACTTGAACGTGGGCCTTGGCGCAGGCATTACGAAATAATTACACACCCACACGAGTTTAAACTACGTTTATTAAAATCCCTTTACCAGCCGCGTTATTAAAGGATATTCCACCGTCAACCATTCCGCTACGGCCAAGAAGGACTCCAAAATGAGGACACACTACAAATTAACAACTGTATCCAGACAACTGTGCACTTTGCACCACCGACGCACAGTTCAAATTTAATAAACTATTAATGAAACGATCAAAATAAGTATTTGTTCTTGGTGCTGATGCGATTTGGACTACATCTCCTTCTGCGAAGGTTGAAGTTGGAGAAGCAAGCGTTGTGGGGATAGTGCCCCTTATTGGAGGGTCCATAAGCCCGGACTAACAACCCCGTGACATAAATACACCTGTCCGGAGGAGGGCAATCATTTCCAGAGCAAGGAAACTGGGGTTAAGTAATTGCTGAAGTCAATGGTGATTTTGTAGAAGATATGGCGATGTTAGGATGTAATGAGCAATTATATTTGGAGACTGACAGGTATACTTAGTTGGAGTTTCTTGGATATACATTTATCTGTAGTTAGTCTTATAGTATTTAATTTAACTTTAAAATAAATACAAAGGTCTTGGCTCTGAATACAACTTTGTTCCATTCGGGGTTGAGACCTTTGGTCCGTGGGGCTCCAGCGCAAAAAGTCTTTACAAAGATATTTGTAAACGGCTTTGTGACACTACAGGAGACCAAAGAGCTGGCAGCTACCTCGCACAACGTATCAGCATTGCTATACAGCGAGGTAATGCTGCCAGTGTCTTTGTGACACTACAGGAGACCAAAGAGCTGGCAGCTACCTCGCACAACGTATCAGCATTGCTATACAGCGAGGTAATGCTGCCAGTGTCTTTGGGTCATGCCGCGGGGGGAACCTTTTGTTAATTTTATTTAGTTTTAGTTTAAGTTAGTTTTATTTTATTTATAGTTATAGTATTAATTTATTATTGTTATTGTTTCTTAATATTTGTATGTGTTTAATAATAATAAATACTTTAATTTAACTTTTATTATTATCATCATTCCATCTTAAATACGTCCCACTTCAGCCTGCCCTCTCAAGCAAAGGGTTGTGGGTTAGAACCCGGGCTTGTACTTCTGTTTTTCGGAATTTACATGAAGTTACATTTTTAAAATTAACTTGAGCTGTACGGTGAAGAAAAACACCGTGTGGAAAGCTGACACGCCTGCGATTCAATGGTGTGTGTGAAGTTCCTAATCAGCACTGGGCCCGTGGGAACTACGGCTCAAACCCTCACACTCTAAGAAGAGTCTTGCGCAGGGCAGTAGGACGTATATAGGCTGGGATGTTCATGTGCATCAGAACAAACATTGTCAGTTTATACGGGATTGGTTTTTTGGGGTTTTTTTGTATTTTTAGGGTTCCGTAGTCAAATAGGAACCCTTTAAGCTCAGAGAACGTTAGTACTAGAAAGCTGTAATTTGGCATGAATATACATATCAGTCACGCCAACAAAGTGGTAAAATAAAAAATAAAAAAATATTTTTTTTTAGGGTACCTCCCATAGACGTAAAGGGGGGTGATTTTTTTTTTCTCGATTAATCCTGTAGTGTGGGGTATCGTTGGATAGGTCTTTTAAAACCATTGCCGGGTTGCTAACATGATTTTTCTATTCAGTGACCTGTTTGCGAAATATTCAACTTTAAAGTGAAAATTTTCATGAAAATCGAGCGTCCCCCCCTCTAAAATCTAAACTGTTGGGTGGAAAAATTTGAAAAAATTCAAAATGGTAGTAAATATATCAAATTTACTAGGAAAATTATAGCGGCTAAGATTGCTTGGAAATTATTTGTACTTTAAGAGTAAATAGTAGCCTAAGGTATAAAACATACCTAAACTTGGATGATTCCGTACACATACAAAATCCTTAGAAAAATATTACTTGATTTGTTTGTAATGGCTACGGAACCCTACCTTGTGCGTGTCCGACACGCTCTTGGCCGGTTTTTTTATTTTATTTTACGAGTGGTGGTGCAGCGGTTTAGCACGCAGCATGGAATGCTGATGACCTAGGTTCGATTCCCGGCGCTGGTCTCATTTTCTGACTTTTTCTGTGCATCCATGTTTCAGTTTGTATTTCGTGTGGAATATGGTTTATACGGGGTCATAGTTACTATCCTTCATCAGTTCAGTTTAAGGTTAAAGGTCCGATGCAACGTCAGAACGATGGCTACGAGACTAAAGCCTTGTAACGTTCACATTCCACGTATTTTCCCGACTTAGCAGCAACATGTTATTTGAGATACCTCGTAAACCATTTCAGTACATGGACGGTACAGTATGGCGGGCCGTATCATGTTAGAGTTACCTATAGTCAAATTGAAAACAAATATTTAAGCTTCTCGGTCATCGTTCGGCTAAAAGCTTAGTTAATCTTGACAAAGAATCAGGGATTGGTTTGAATCATGTCGGCATACTTCAAGAAAAAAACCGGTTGTCTGTAAAGTCGGTTTACGATCGATAGTTTAACGTGACAACGTCATAACAAAACATTCAAAACAACATAAATGAAACCAGGCGGTCCAAGTACTGACCGCGCCCAACGTTGCTTAACCTCGGTAACCCCCCCCCCCCCCCTTGTTGTACATTGTACATCCTGGCGCGCGCTGCTCTCTTGTACATCCTGGCGTTCACTGCTCTCTCTTGTCCGATCGTTCATCGGCTCGAGCGTACGGGACAATGCGTTATGTACGGGACATTGCGTCATCCTTTTACGTGCGTGCAGCCGGCGTTCATCGATTTATTAGACGTTGTCACGTCAAAAATACCTGAGTGACCCGTGATCATAATTTTAATAGTTATGTTTTTGTTCCTCCGAAGCTTTCTTCATTCAACAATACCATCATTCTAGCCGAAAGACGTCCACTGTTTAACGATAGGCCTAGCCCAAGGCTCGCCAAACAGATCGGCCCCGCGCCATCCGCAACCAACGCGATCCCGCAACCTTAACCAGGTCGTCACTCCATCTTGTTGGAGGCGTACCTACACTGCATCTTGCGGTCCTAAGACGCCACTCGAAAACCTTTTTTCCCCATCGGCCATCAGTTCTCCGAGCGATGTGCCCTCCCCACTGCCACTTAGGTCTGGGGACTCTCCGTCGGTGACTTTAATTCTTGCGTGAGTTTCATTATTTCTAATGCGATCCCGCAGAGAAACTCCGAGCATAGCTCAGTCGAGAGCTCTTTTAGTGACTCTGAGCTATCTTACGAGGCGCATTGTAAATGACCACGTTTCAAATAAACAACACGGGTTAAGATTGATAGGTCCGTAACGTAACGTAATACGTCATAGGAGCAAAACGTCCGCAATTTAAAAGGCCCTGTGTCAACAACATGTGTTACATTGATCATTTACAATTACAATGATTGTTAGACGACCAGATGGCCTAGTGGTTAGAGAATCTGACTACGAAGCTTGAGGTCAGGGTTCGATTCCCGTGTCGGGGCAGATATATTTGTATCAAAAATACGAATGTTTGATCTCGGGTCTTGGGTGTTTAATTTATGTATTTAAGTATATATCTATCTATATAAGTATGTTTACCCGTTACCTAGTACCCATAACACAAGCTATGCTTAGCTTACTTTGGGACTAGGTCAATTGGTGTGAATTGTCCCGTGATATTTTATCAAACGACCGAAATTTAAATGACCACGGGTGCAAAACGTCCGCAGTTAAAATTGTACTCCACACTACTAATCTATTAGAATATATACTATTTCTTCTTCTTCTTTTTTAAAAATAGGGTTTTATGCATTAGGGTCGTTTTGTTTTTTTGACATTTTTCGTCGATGACGATTTGCTTCAAGGGCATTTTTAATTGCGGACGATTTTCTCCCTGGGCTTTCTTCCCTGCGGTCATTCTCATTAAACGGACATTATGCCTAGCAGACTAAATGCAACACAGCACGTTTTGCTTTCAGAACGACCTACTCAAAATTGCATAAAACGTTTATAGGATAAACTTTATAACATAACATTTACTATAACATTTACGTCAGAAACTTGTACAATTTTAAACCAGAAACCCTTTTGCGCCCTACATAAATCATCTAAAACAAAGTTTTCTTGTTATTATGGTGTGTTTTGAACTATCACGACGCTGGTTATTACAAACTAGCTACTGTCTGCAACTTCGTCTGCATTTCACGGGAACATTGCACAAAGAAACTTAATGTAAATCTGTACAATAAGTATAATAAAGAAAAGTCCTGACTAATTGACTGACTGATTGATCAACATCCAGCGTAAACCCTTGGGCAAAGAAGGTTGAAGTTATGCATAGAGATTGCTTCGATGACATAAAGAAATAATTAGGACGACTTTTGTTGAAATTCCGACGGGATTGGAAATAAACTTTACATACTCAATTCAATATAATGAGATTATGAAAGTCATGGTGGCTTAGTGGTTTGACCTATTGCTTCTCAAGCAAGCAGGCTCGTGGGTTCGAATCCGGGCTCGCACCTCTCAGTTTTTCGGAATTCATGTGCGAAATTGTTTTGAAATTTACTATGAGCTCTACAGTGAAGGAAAACATCGTCAGGAAACCAACACACCTGAGAAGAACTTCAATGGAGTGTGTGAAGTTCCCTATCTGCACTGGGCCCACTTGGGAACTACAGCCCAAGCCCGTTCATTCGGAAAGGAGGCCTGTGCCCTGCAGTGGGACGTATAGAGGCTGGGATGATGATGATGAATCTTATCTCAATAATTTTATTTACTAGGGTCTTCCAATTTGGTATACAAGTAGATGATTATAACTAACTAGCTTTTGCCCGCGACTCCGTCCGCGTGGAATTAGTAATTTGGGCAGCTTATTTTTTTTATCCATGCTTTTTCATCAATTATGGCTCTCCTTAGTTCCTCGATATAAAAAAATTACCCGCCCTCCCCCCGCGTTCACGTTCACCACTGTACTCCCAAGTCAAACGTGCCTATAGAAGTTTTACTTCAAAAACCCCCGATTTTTAAACATTCTTCCGCTCCGCTCCGCTCCGCACCGCTCCGCTCCGCTCCTATTGGTATTAGCGCGATGATATATAGCCTATGTCCTTTCTCAGGCTCTAGACTATCTGTGTACCAAATTTCATTTAAATCGGTTCAGTAGTTTTAGCGTGAAAGCGAGACAGACAGACAGAGTTACTTTCGCATTTATAATGCGAATTTATTTAGGAAGGATGGGCGGCCGACGGATGCAAAATACGTCAAAATCATGTCAAACAATATAAGTAATATGGATATGGCTACAATAAGTTTAAAACAGAGAACATATTATTTAATTGCAAAATAGTTAGGTATACAATTTTATAGTTATAGTAAATAGTCATAATTTTTACTATATTACATATTTTCAGTCAGTTTCATTTCAGTTTTTTTTTCATTTGTTTTATGGTTCACTATCCACTTAGATAGGGAAAATTACCACTCTATATCTACAGACCTAAGAGGTGCGTACCTATTTGTCAAGTGATACTTCATCATTATTAGTAACATTTTCACCACCACTCAAATTTCTTATAAAATCATGTTTGCATAATTATAATATTTGTACACAAATATTACTCGAAATTTAATATTAGTCTTATCCATCTTATGCTTTCGTCACCATATTGCATCCATAGTCCGCCCTTTGATTATAACTAAAGAACCTTTAAGATTTTTAGAAATTCACAAGCGATAGGTTAGTAATACAGAAAGAAGAAGGTTTGACCAAACCTTTATCCAGCTCTTCAGGTCGCTTGGACACCACTATGTCGGAGCTTACATTGGCAGTTGTGTAAGGGCTCCGTGCAACTATGCCAAACTACAGCACTCTGTCTTACGAGTACTTATAACAAGCGGCCCGAGCTTGCTGGACTGCCGGACTATCGGACTAACAAACCTTACGCGAAGATTCTGCAAACGGGTTATTTTTCATAAAGCAATCTGGTTTTTATTTTCTCTAAAGGATTTGTTCAAACCACGCGGGATGTTAAAATAGGGAATTCATTTTATGATGTGCCTAGACATTAACACGTACAAATACACACGTACAAATAGTACGCGCAGTGGAGAAATAGAAAAATGTAATAATTTTAATTTTAGGTTAGATATAAGTAGATCTAAATGATTGGCAAATAGATATTGTATCTCTGTATTCATTTTTTTTGTACGATGTAATGTGCTCATTATTTGGTGAATTTTTTTTAGCTGGATCTTGTAATACAGGATTCAGAGCCAATGATTCTTCTTCTAAACATTTCTCGTACAATAAACTTTTAAATTTTCATTTTCAAACTGTTCTTTGCACACGAACTGGATCACGACATTTGTGGTGCGGTGGCAAGAAAAAGTTAATCATCCAGATAATAGATTTCTTTTAAAAGTTTAAAAGTATTTCAACGTTATTTACAAAACTGCACGACTGTTCCTCCTGTACGACGCCGCAGGCGCCTCGACTGCTGCTTATTCCCAACAAGCAAACATTTTTCAATCCCGCTTTATATTTCATACAGTTCATACATCATGACATTATTGTCGTGTTGACTTTAGATATGGGTTTAATTTCAGAGTCGACTGCATTGGCGAGTTCGGCTAAGTAAATAAATTGGGAATGTCTAAAAAAATTACCAGTGGTTTTTATATTTTTTTTGTATAGAAAAGTCAATTATAAGAAACTAATTTCAATATTTTGTCATTTAATTCTCTACTTTTTTCAAAATTAATTATTGAAACTATTTTAGTTGATGACGTCAGATTATAATTGAAGGCTCCCACAATGCCAAATTTCTAAATCTATCTAAATGCGTACGATAAGGCAACCCCTTTAATTATTTTTTGCGTAGTGGTACACTATACACTGTGTCACTTTACTGGCACTGACAAAGTGCTAGATGTCAGACAGCGGGTCCAAATCAAACTCCGTAGTATAATCCACGCGTAAATTGTGAAGAATTCTAACCACACAGAATAAAGTACGACTTGAACCCGTCACGCAATTTACACCAATGTCAAATGAAGGTCATTGCTTATTTGTTATATAATAAATTCATTACATAATATTAAAATTAAATAACTACAGAAAACGTGTTAAAAAGCATTTATCTCGAAATGGTTTTCGATTTACTATACATTGCAAAAAATTAGACATCCCCAAGTGTGTTTGGGGTGTTGTCTTGTAGAAACAATATACATAACATTTTCTTCTACGATATTAGGTATAAAGCGGCATTGCTCAAATGAAAGAATCTATTACTTACTATGGGAAGTATGTTGTTGAGTTCCGTTTTTTAGGGTTCCGTAGTCAACTAGGAACCCTTATAGTTTCGCCATGTCTGTCCGCCTGTCTGTCTGTCTGTCTGTCTGTCCGCGGCTAAGCTCAGAGACTGTTAGTACTAGAAAGCTGTAATTTGGCATGAATATATATATCAGTTACGCCGACAAAGTGATTAAATAAAAAAACTAAAAAAATTTTTTTTAGGGTACCTCCCATAGACGTAAAGTGGGGGTGATTTTTTTTTGTCGACTAACCCTATAGTGTGTGGTATCGTTGGATAGGTCTTTTAAAACCATTGTGGGGTTGCTAACATGATTTTCTATTCAGTGATCTGCTTGCGAAATATTCAACTTTAAAGTGAAAATTTTCATGAAAATCGAGCGTCCCCCCTCTAAAATCTAAACTGTTGGGTGGAAAAATTTGAAAAAATTCAGAATGGTAGTGTATATATCAAATTTACTAGGAAAATTATAGCGGCTGAGATTACTTGGAAATTATTTTTAGTTTAAGAGTAAATAGTAGCCTAAGGTATAAAACATACCTAAACTTGGATGATTCCGTACACATACGAAATCCTTCGAAAAATATTACTTGTTTTTTTCGTAATGGCTACGGAACCCTACCTTGGGCGTGTCCGACATGCTCTTGGCCGGTTTTTTTTTAAATCAGAAAGGAAGTTCTCAAGCAGACTAATACGAAAATTTGTGAAGATGTTTAGATGTTTGTTACTCAATGACGCAATAACGGTTGAACCAATTTAGATCAAACTTTACGTACAGATTTACAAAAATTGGATTGGAACATAGTATATTTAATATCCCGGAATGCGTTCCCGTGGGATAATGTCTTAATTTTAAATATAAATAAAGGACTGTTTAAGAATGTTGCAGTACATCGGCTTTCAAAATTACATAGACTACAAATAGAGTAACCAACTCTACAAACCTTAGACACAAGCTACACAGAAGAGACGTGGGACGGGGGCGTGTCGCAGTCGCAGCAACCCTTGAATCAGTTTCATACTAAATGTAATGTTTTAACGACCGCTTTAGCCTAGTTGGTAGTGACCCTGCCTACGAAGCAAGAGGTCCTGGGTTCAAATCCCGGTAAGGGCATTTATTTGTGTGATGAGCACGAATATTTGTTCATGAGTTATGGATGTTTTCTATGTATTTAAGTATTTATTTATCTATATAAGTATGTTTATCGTCGTCTAGTATCCATAGTACAAGCTTTGCTTAGTTTGGGACTAGGTCGATTTGTGTAAGATTGTCCCTTAATATTTATTTAATATTTTATTTTATTGAAGCGTCGCGATCCAAAACAGACAAGAGACGGGGCGGAGACGCGGCCGCAAACAAACGACTGTGACGCGCCCACGTCCCACGTCTCTTCTGTGTGGATTGCGCCTAAAACACCTCGCTGCATTGCAATACGAGCTCGTTTGATACAGGTACTTCTGACCTCGCCTCAAGCTTCATTGAAGCGGCGTGAAAAAACAATGCGACGTTCCATTGCTGCGCCGCGCGGCTGTAAATTTAGAAGTGTCCGACCATCGACGGCAAAGTACAGCATCCACACGATATTCCTCGCGCCATAAATGAGACTTTAGGGATGTAGCGACTATTCAAGCGCCGCGAACGCTTAAAGCGGTTTTAATTACGATTCCGTTTTATTCAGAAAATTTGTATGACAAGCGCTGTTTAGTGTGCCTTGGGGAGCCGGTGGCACCGCGGCCGGTTAGTTCTCAGTTAAGACATGTGAAGTTAATAGAGGCGTGTAGTGAACATTTTCGTTGAACAACCCTGAGAGTGAGCGTTACTTAGGTGTGGTTTTGGATGTAGCAACTCGTAGTTTATAATCTATGCAATGGAATGAATGCTGTAAATACTAAATGTAAGCTTTATAACCCAACAGTTGTGTATTTTGTAATCCTTACTATCTTTAATGCATTTTAATAGTATACTGTTTTAAACTTTCGTGATTGTCACTCGTAATTACCATACTAAACGGGACTTATCACGCAAAAAATAAACAAATGAACAAATGTTGGCGTCGGCAGGAGTGTTCGGAGAGATCGTCGGATGTTGTGAGTGCTGTGTGTCTGTGTGATGGGGTGCCGTTAAAAAATCTTGATCAAGTGCGGGTAGTTCGAAAGACTCGTGCAGCTAAACAAACTTGACACCCCACACTTCAGTTAACTCGTGACCATGGCTGCTGCAATGTGGCCGAAAGGTCGAGACAAATAAATTAATATTTTTTTTGTATCAATATTAATATTATAAATGCAATAGTGTGTCTGTCTGTCTGTTACCTCTTCACGCTTAGACCAATGATCATTTTGTTTAAGGCCCGGAGAAGGACATAGGATAGATTTTAATCCAGAAAATTGCGTAGTTCCCTTGGCTTGGGAATTCTTCACAGACGGTTCGCAGACAACTGTTTTAGTTCTACCATGTAAGTAATGTGCTTGAGTGTCGAAGCCAAATGCCTCCAGCCACACAGAGACTATTTTACCTTAGAGGTGCCACTAGCTCGTTTAGCACCCTATTAAAAATTAAAAATTTTAAAAACCCTCAACTCAATTTAAGGGTGACATATACAAAATAAAGTAAAAGCCCATTATGCATCTAGGATCCCATCCGCGGCTTACAAAAGAGCTGATAACTTTGAAACGGCTGGACCAATTTTGATGAAACATGACTGTTTAAATCCATTGCCAAGAAACCTGATTTCAAATAAAAAAAACGCATCCAAATGGGTTCACCCGTTTAAAAGTTACCTATGATGCCACAGACAAACACACAGACAGATACACACACATAGCGGTCAAACTTATAACACCCCTCTTTTTGTGCCGGGTGTTAAAAAAAATCAGTTTACTAAAAACATTGAAACTCGCTCTAATTTTTCTAAAGCACAAGCGACTTTTAATCTTAGAACCATGATAATAAAGTGAAACTTTACATTTTTAATGTCATTTTAATGGAAAATGGATCTGCGTAAAGCCATAAAATAATACATTTAAAATTGAACTAAGATATTATTTTTATGTCATTTGCCTTCGACAAAAATCTCCCGTCATTACCATAAATAGGTGCCCGTACGTCCTCCATAGAATTAGCAAGAAGAGGAATAGGTTGTGTGTGCTATAAAATGTGACCGCATATATGGCTTTGAAGCCCTATAATATTTACTTTCTCGGCTCAGTCGGAAACGAAGTTAACTATTAAAAAGTATGGGTTATTTTTGAGACACGGCTCTACTTAGTTTCCCATAGTTTCATGTCATAATTTGACTTGCCATGAAATATACAAAAGAGTGCATTGCAATAACGTATGTGGTAGGTGGTTAGAGAGAAATGAGTACTACTAGAGCTGCGTGTCGAAAGAGAACTTTATTAGTTAGACAGCCTATTTTATAACAGTGCGTATTGTGCCGAGTCAAGCAATAAGCGTCTATGTCGCGGTAAACTCTAATGTTGCGGTAAAACACTAAATGTAGTCACATACTACAGCATTTTTCGGGATTTTAGAAATGTCATGTCATAGAATGCAGTAGTTTAGTATAGATTTAAATGGGATTACAGACTCTTTGACAGGCGGAGAGGCAAAAAATATAGTATTGACATTGATTGTGGAAAGGAATATACATCTGGTATTGTAAACTGAAGAAAAACCAATGTTAAAATCGAAGAAATAAATATATTCAAAAATAATCACAAATTAACGTCTTGTTCGTCTTTTGCTTAGATTCACTATTTTTTACTATTCTAATTTCCTTAAATTCATGCTTGCTCTTTCTTATTCGAATCTCATGCTATCTTTTTCACCCAATCATACGTCATACTGAGTTTCATTTCACTCATCGCACATACATGATAATTATTTCTATTCCTATTATTGTCAGTTCTATGGCGTAAGCGCAGGATCTGCTAAATGACGTCACGAGTCGATCGCTGAGTGCTCATAAAAAATCCTCGTAAAAATATATTCCTGTCATAAAAAACATCGTTAAGGGTATTATAGAAAGTTCTGCCGAAGGTGTTGAGTGTCGCGAAGTTACTCCGTCGGCTAAGTTAGTAATATCGGCTTCGGCAAAGTTCGCCGATGTCCGTAATGGCGTTCGTGAAGAAAAGTAATAAATATATATATTAGCTGCGCAATCGGTTGGATGTGTTTTACTTTGCGCTGAATTTGTTACCCAAGGTCAAGGGTTTGGACACAGAAATAATAATAAAGAGGATAGAAATGCCTTAGTTCCTATTTTCTTCCGGAACTCGTGTCGCTGCTTCATCCCCTCTACTTACTGTGTTAATGCACACATGCAAAAGACCGGAACCATACTATGCAATCACGCACACAATTACTAATATTTTTGCTTACAAACAATTATGAACCTTACACCTTAGAGATAGCGTTGAATAACACTCAACGTAAGTCATACCCACATTTACACAACGGCGCCATTTATTGGCCGCGACGACATTATGTCTGTACTAGTCGTAATCTGTTTTTTTGTCCTCACCACGAACTTTTGTGCAAGACGGAAGGGTTATCAAAAATTACTTTACATTGCTGCGTATAATTCAAAACGATCTGCGTTTTATGGGCATGAGTAGCAATGGTATATGAAGTTTCGTGTTAATAACGTGTAAACCAATATTTCATAATTAAATATTTTCTCAAGTTGTATTTTGATATAAACCGCATTATTACATTAAATTAATACATACCAATGAAATGTAATCTCCTTATTAGTGTTATTACACAGTGTGGTCGAGTTTCCGCAATTGCTAATGCTGCAAAACACCATTTTAAAGCACTTGTTGTCATGCCCACGTTTCAAATAGCACTGAGCCACAAGTCGCGCGCTTGTGACCTACGAGTCACAAGCGCGGCGCCAAGGTCACGCGTCTAAGGCACTTCTATCCTCTTTATTATTATTTCTGTGGGTTTGGACGTGTTACAAAATGCCTCAAAAAGATTCATCGTCATCATCATTCAGCGAAAAGACGTCCATTGTTGAACATAGCCCTCCTCCAAGGTTCGCTAAACAACGCGTTTCCAGAATTGTCTCACGTGCGGGCGCTTGCCTTCGCTTTCACCATCTCTTTCTGTCACCATCTTATACCATTTGACAGAAAAATATAGTGAATGCGAAATATGACAATAAGTGTCAGAAGCGACAGATCATTGCTCCATCTCCATCTTGCTGAAGACTTACTCACACTATGAAAAAAGATTAGACAACAGAGCCTGTGTTAAGACGCCCCGGTCCTCCAAGAATGATTAACAAGTAATAATCAGGACAATACCTAGTACGACTAATACTAAGGTTTTGTATGTATTTAATAACAGTACAATTAGAAATTATTACAAATTAAATTAAATTAAAACTAATTAAATTAGAACAAATTAAAAACCTTTAAAACTAAAACAAAACTCCAAAAAATGGAGCGACGATGCAAGGTGCAAGTAAAAGCTTGTCATCAACTTAACTGTGGTTTAACTGTTACTGTGGTTTAACTGTTACTGTGGTTACTGGGCCGCGTCCTTACACTTGCATTTTAATGCAGTCGCGCTAATGGCTCCTCCACGACAGACGGACAGGAGACTTGTAAGCAAACAGGCTGCAGGGGCGGAGGGATCCGACAAAAACAGGGTGTTACAAGTCAACGATAACCTGATATTTGAAACGATTTACGATGAAAAGTTGCAGGGTAATTGTGTGTTTCTGACACTTGGCATCGGATTGAAACGACAGTCTTTATATGACTATGACAGCTGACTGTTTCCGATACCAATAAAATTGTCAATCCCTACAAGAACTGTCGAAATGAACGCAATGGCGATTGCGAGGTAGTTGGACAATTAGCCTGCTGGTACCTGGCGATAGGTCAAGTCATACAACTACTGCCACTCACGAAGACGCGCGAATCTCTCAAAATTAAAACCCTGGCAGGCGTCATCATGAATGAAAGAAAGAAAGAAAGAAAGAAAGAAAAACATTTATTTATAACAACAATAACACGTACACGGGATAAAATTAAAAGTACAAACATAGACATAGGTAGACATGTAGATGTTGCTATAAAGGGTCCCGAATCAGCGTGTCGCTGGTTAAAAAACCAGCACTGCTCTTCCGCCTCGATATATACCAGAGGCCGTATTGTCTAACGCTTCTGTCGCTTGCCTTCGCTTTCACCGTCTCATTCTGTCATCCTTTTATACCGTTTGACAGAAAGAAATGGTGATTGTGAAGGCAAGCGTCAGAAGCGTTAGACAATAAGCCTGCAGGTTTGGAAAAATAAATGATTTTGGATCAGGCGTTACATTGCGGAGGTCCATATCAATGAACTGAAACAATTACTTTGCTTACCGCGACCTCGCTTGGAAAAATAAGGGAAAAAATCAAGTCACTTAAAATAGTCACAATTTTGACCATTGCCTCTCAAGGAGAATATTATGTGCGAAATTACATTTGAAATTTATCATGAGCTTTACGGTGTAGGAAAACATCGTGAGGAATAAATAATAAATAAATAAATATCATGGGACAATTCACACCAATTGACCTAGTCCCAAAGTAAGCTTAGCAAAGCTTGTGTTATGGGCACTAAGCAACGGATAAACATACCTATATAGATAAATAAATACTTAAATACATAGAAAACATCCATAACTCAGGAACAAATATTCGTGCTCATCACACAAATAAATGCCCTTACCGGGATTTGAACCCAGGACCTCTTGCTTCGTAGGCAGGGTCACTACCAACTAGGCTAAAGCGGTCGTTAAAAACGTCGTGAGGAAGCCTGCATACACCTGCGAAGAAATTCAATGGTGTGTGTGAAGTGCCCAATCCACACTGGGCCGCGTGGGAACTACGGCCCAAGCCGTCTCATTCTGAGAGAAGGCCTGTGCCCTGCAGTGGGACGTATATGTGCTTGGGTATTTGACGCAACGGCTGTATAAATATTTATGCTCTCGACTGTACAGTACAGCCTAACCATCAAAAGTGCCGGATACCATCGCAAGTTCACGCAAAACGCCCGTAAAGTATTTAATTAAACAAATTAATCGCCGTATCGAGGATAACCGCGTAATTAATAGTTCCCCCTACTTCAGACCCCCCTGTTATGAGATTACCCGATTTTCATTAAGGTAAGAAAATTAAACAGAGTGTTATTAAAGCGCGGATACACCGGTAATATTAAACGGTTTGCAAATTTGGTGGATATTGAAATTGCGTTGATGTGAACGCGGCTTTGTTGCTTGGCGTTAGGTATCCCGTAGTGCTGGAATATTGCCTTTTGAAGTCATAGTTTTAGAAGAAAAGCGGAAAGCCGTGGCAGGTTACCATCCTGCGCTGGACTGACCTAGTGAAAGTTTGAAACGCGTCAGTGTAGTTTGGTGGTGGTGATAATTCGGTTTGTGTGATTTGTGTGTGTTCATACAGTGTAGAGGTGGAGGTACTGCATGAACACGCAATTTCGACATAAATAAAGCTATGGTAAGGTTGCAGGTGAGCATAGTAATTGTTTCAGTTCATTGATACAGACCTCCGCAAAGTAACGCCTGATTCAATAAATTATATAAAATTGATATGTTATATTATGACTCTATTATGACTTAACTAAGTGACATGTTTTTTTTTATTATTTTCTAGAACTGGTACAACTGGACTCCTCGCCCAGTATCTCATTCAGTTTTGTGATACCATGTATTTTGACATACGTACAAATTTGTACGGAATCCTCGGTCCGCTTGTCCAACTTGCATTTAGCCGAGTTTAGACCCGCAAGAAAAAACGCGCAAGTTGCATTACATTGCGAGGCAGTAAAGCGAACGAGATTGAAGTGGTCATTCCAGCGCCGCTATGTAATGCAACTTGCACGGTTATTCTTTCAGGTCTAAACTTGGCATTAGACATGGTTTAAATAAAATTTTGGTACACTGATAGGTCACCGTTTTGAAGACAAAAACTCCTCCAAACACACTTTTAGTCTGAACAATTTTGTTTGTTTTGTTAAACGCTGTCACGTTACGTCTCTCAACCTCGTCACGACGCGATGGCCCATTAGCACCTTGGCGACGGGTTTGTCCAACGTTGGTCACGCGGAGTGGAAAGACACAGAGGCACGAGAGTGTTGGTCCAAATGTTGGTAAAGTGTACTGAACATATAATTTTGCCGAGTTTTGGGTAATTTTGTACCTTATCAAGGCTTGATGACAAAATACTGAAGTAGCAAGGAGAATACAGGGCCTAAGTAAATTAATAAGTACATTTTGATATTTTAAAAGCATTTGGTGAAAAGAGTTCTTTCAAAGATTGTTTTTTCTAAGTCAGTACACAGAAGACGTCTTTTGGCTGATATGAGGATATTTAAAACACCCAACATTCGTGAACAAAATATTCATATTTTCTTACAAACCCCTTCAGTAGAAGTAACTAGGAATCAAAAATGCAATCCAGCCGTCCACATCGATGTGAAGAGTGCTTTGTTGGTTCGAACATTGATGCCATGTTTTGCTTTGTTTGTGTATATTGGCTTGTTGGGCCAACGTTGGTGTGTCGACAGTGATTGATAGAGACGCGGCGACGTCACGAGTGCTTCGCGGAGCGGGCCGGTGCACTCCACTTGGAACCTACGTTAGAACTACAAGAAAACGAATATACATCATCATCATAATCAGCCAGAAAAAAATATTTCAATAATTTTACACGGCATTACAGTGTTCACTAATACACCGTGAAATTAAAATAGTATAAAAAAAAGTACTGGAGATCATAAATAGGTAATACATAATAATATGGTGGGACACTTCTTGATACGACACGAAGATTTCTTTTTAAACCTGCTGGAAGGAAAAATAGAAGAAAGACGAAGCAGAGGAAGGCCAAGATTGACCTTTTTTAACCAGGTGAAGGAAAAAGTGGATGTCGTGTCGTATCAGGAAGTCAAACGGGTGGCCGAAGACCGTGCGGAGTGGCGGATACTCCACCGACCAGAGCATAGCTCTTAAATTTAAGAAGAAGAAGAAGAAGAAAAAAAATTATGACTGATTAAATTATGGAAAACCAAGTTGTGCCATAATATTAGTACTATAATAATCAACTCCGCGTGGCCTGCGTGGAAAGTACGGCCTCATCATCATCATCATCATCATCATCATCATCAGCCTATGTTCGTCCACTGCTGGACATAGGCCTCTCCCATGACACGCCACTGAGCACGATCCTCGGCCACTCTCATCCAGCTGTTGCCAGCCGCCTTGCGAAGATCATCGCTCCACCGAGACTGAGGACGTCCCACGCTACGTTTGCCGATCCGTGGTATCCACTCAAGACCTCGTCTACCCCAACGGTTATCGGTTCTTCGGGTTATATGGCCCGCCCATTGCCACTTCAGCGCGCTGATGCGGTGGGCTATGTCGATAACTTTGGTTCTCTGTCTGATCACCTCGTACGGCCTAAGCCCTCTTATTCTGATAAGAGACCTGTTCCTGCATTTGGTCTTACATAGGCTGGGTAGATGAATATTAACTGCACTAAGGTATTTACCTATTGCGACTACGAATATACCAGCAAGTGTTTATCAAGATCTCCGAATATCTTTATGCAAAGCAGCCCTGCAATGGCCGCTCTCTAGAATACTCTCGCAGTTAACTGCCTTCAGTTTGAGCCGGAGTAATTCCCTCGTGGACGGCGTCTTAAGGACTCCCCGACCCACCTGTTGGGTGGCTACAGTATTAATTATCTAGAAGCTATTGAATATTTAAGTTTAACTGAGTATGTAAGGCCAAGCTTGAAGAATAAGTCGACATCTTCAACAAGTCCATAAAACAGTTCAGAACTCAAGTTTTTAGGATAATGCCCAATCAAATTCCCCATTAAATGTCCAAACGATATATCTGTCCGTTATATTTCTTTTTTTTTGTTTTTGTTTTTTGTATCAATATTGTTTTCTTTTGTCACATTTGAACAACATTTCAATGATACTGTAAGTGTTATTTTAACCACGCAATTTACGTCTAGTTATCACAGTATGTTTTGGTGAAAATTGTCGAGGCGTTAGATTTACTGTTTTTGTTGACTTCATTATAATAATTGTTTTGTCATATTTCTATCTCTGTTGATTCTCCGTGAGAAATAAATAAATAGGTTAAGGTTGAGGAAGAAAGGTTCTCAAGTGGCGACTTCGAATCAAAAGACACAGGCAGCTCAGCAAACATATCAAACCAATTGTATTTATACAATAATATTTAGGATGAATTTATGATTGTTTTCATATCAAATAACCCCAATTATCATAGCTCGAAGAATCGCCAGACTGAAGTGTCAGTGGGCAGGGCACATCGCTCGTAGAACTGATGGCCGATGGGGCAAAAAGGTTCTCGAGTGGCGTTCACGGGGCGGTAGACGCAGTGTAGGTAGGCCTCCAACAAGATGGAGCGTCCACCTGCTTAAGGTTGCGGCATCGCGTTGGATGCGGATTTATTTGTCGAGCCTTGGGGAGGCCTATGTTCATCAGTGGACGTCTTTCGGCTGAAATGATTATGATGATGACGATAAACCCCAATTTACGTCAAGTATGCAACCAAACCTTCGTTTAACGAGTACACGGCCGATTCTTTATCGCAAGAACGAACCGTTTGGCTCTACGAGGCGTGCGAGCCTGTCGCTGCTGCGACACACTCCGGCATAAATCAGCGCGGGTTTTGTCGCGCGCCGTCTCTTTGTCGCATCACTCCCACGACAAACCAACCTTACCTCTCCGACATAACGTCCAAATTGCAACACCTCTAGCCTCGTTCAAGGGAAATATTGTTACAGATTACTGAGTAATTTCTCCTTAGCACGCATTTTGTATTCTATATTTTTGGGCGACGGGTAAGCCAGGGGTTACGGTTTCGTGTTAGGTTAAGGTTTAAGTTAAGGTTTACAACAATGTTAACTGAGTAACTGAGCTGGTGCGGGATTAACGCGGGATTAGGGTTTTTCTTTATTGTATTTATTTATTTACATATTATGCTACGCAATAATAAATCTAAATTATTTGTTAATTCAGTATCATTTTATTAATTTATCTTTTTATTAAGTAGTTTATATAGTATATTTGTGTATCGTTCCGTGAGTCACAGACGGTTCTGGCAGAAAATCAGCGCTGCAGGCGTCTAACGCCTCAGCATAATGCTGAGTCAGCGAACGTTTCACTTTTGCATGGACACACATGCAGATCTGTGTATTTATTACTTCGTTGTTTTGTGAACCTTGTTTATTTGTATGAATTTGTGTGTACTTTCTTGTATTTGTGTGTCTTGTAAAAGTTAATAAATGTCTTCTTTCTTTCTTTCTTTCTTTACTAATGTTTCAGTGAATAATTTTTCGCAAAATGATTAATTTAGCAACTGTTTAATTTTTTCTGAAACTGTAAACTTTTCAGGATTGTTATAAAACAAACCTAACCTAACCTAATCTAACCTACAGGATAGTCCTGAAATATATCCTGAATAGTTTACAGTTTCAGAAAAAATAAACAGTTGCCAAATGAATCACCAACATAAAACACCACATCTCAAAGGCTAGCCATTCTCTGTCAAGTTGAGTCAATGCTCTAAGTCTTACTTTAATATAATTCATACTAACGAAAATAATATTTTTTTAGACTTGTACAATGTAAACACAAAAGCAATAAATGAAAAAATGACGCCATTAATATCCTGGTAATCCGCCGTGACGCGTCGGCGCTCCCTAGCCGCTCAACGCGCTGCTAATCGCCTGTTATTAAATACACGATCACTTGAAGTAGAGTTCCCGCAGGAGTATCAGGAAAAATCAAGCTAATGAAACGGTGTAAGAATTTCTTTATTTATAGGCAAAGCAATGGCAAGAATAATAAGAATGATAGCTCGATATGGGCATAAGAAATTATTTTTCTTTATTTTTTATTGTTATGTTTTGAAAACAACCATAAAATTTATAGTGGACATCGATCGCTCTCTTCGAATCATGACGCTAATATGTAACTAGCCCTAACACAGACTTTGGTCTTTTTGGGCTGTTACTGCACGCTTGTCTTTAAGCACTTATCTGGATCGAAAACTAATCTTAATACAAGTGGAATATTAGCTCCTCCAAGCACGCTAAAATGTTTAAGCAGCTGTTCCAAATACTTCGCAAACATCCCCTCCATTATAAATAAGCTATAAATTGTTCGGTGCACCTCCGTCCCGCTTAATAAACTTGTAATAGAACCATTTATATTTTACTGCCTAATTTTGGGACCCTTGTTCAGTCGGCATCGAACCAAAAACGAGCTGAACTTGGATGCTACTCCACGTAAGTCAAGTTTAGATCTGCAAGAATAATCGTGCAAGTTTCATTAACATTGCAGCGATTGATTGACCACTGCAAACTCGTTCGCTTTCATCATCGTATACAGGGTATTTGTAATTCACTGACATCCTCTTAACCCTGAATTCCTATCACTCAAACAAATGTTTTTTGTTTTACGACTTTTTAAATTGTAGACCATAAATTGTAGAAGGGGACATATGATGGGACACTTGATACGACACGACGATTTCTTTTTAAACCTGCTGGAAGGAAAAATAGAAGGAAGACGAGGCAGAGGAAGGCCAAGATTGACCTATTTTAACCAGGTGAAGGAGAAAGTGGGTGTCGTGTCGTATCAGGAAGTCAAACGGCTGGCCGAAGACCGCGCGGAGTGGCGGTTACTCCACCGACAAGAGCATAGCTCTTAAATTTAAGAAGAAAGAAAGAAGACTTTTTAAAATGAAGCACTTTTTTTCCCATACAAATACACAGAGTATCGTAAATATATGAGGTATCTCAAATTTTCAAAACGTTATTACACCAAAAATATTAAGTTATGACAAAAGCCGTAAAACAAAAAAAAACATTTGTTTAAGTGGTAGGAGTTTAGGGTTAAAAGGATGCTAGTGAATTACAAATAACCCTGTATACGTCCCAATAGCCGTGGTGGCCTAGAGGCTAGGGCTTTGTGTGGGTTTGACCAATGGCCTCTCAAGCAGAGGGTCGTGGGTTCAAATCCCGGCTCGCACCTATGAGTCTTTCGGAATTTATGTGCGAAATTATATAATTTACCAATTTAAGGAAAACTTGTGAGGAAACTTGAAAGTAAGTGGTGTGTGTGAAGTCCCCGATCCGCAGTATACTATGGCCCAAAAAAATCCTCTCATTCTTCTCAGCAGAGGAACGTCTACAGGCTGAGATGAGAGTTATTCCAGATATTCAGCTTTCTGTATACTAAACATCATCCAAATCCGTCCAACCATTTTTTTCTCAAAGAGCAACAAATTCACACTCTCAAAACTTTCGCAATTAAAATATTACTTGTCTCAAGAATTCTTCAGTGCATCACATGGCTTCTCATCTAATATGTGTGTCTGATCTGTTTAATTCATATTTTATGTTTCTTTTTGCTATTGTAAGTTTTATTATTCTTTAGTTACTAAGCCATGTCTTTGTTTTGGAGAATAAAGATTATATCTATCTGTCTATCTATCTATCAGCGTATAAAACAAGGTGCATTCCTGACAGCACTGACAAATCATTCATCTCATTCCCGTGGCGCGCTCATTACCGTGCCGCAGGTGCGATGCGCCCGCGGCGTGACGACTGACAAATCAATCAACACAGAGAACTGAGATTAAAACGCATTGTATATTTCAGACCATTTGCGATTACAATGGGACTTGACTTGGACTTTTTTCGATGATCGATTGAAATTTAAGAGAAAATGGAATTGTCTTTAGAGTTTCTTTGGAAACACGCCACGATTTCTCTTATTGTATGTACTTAGCAATTATATTTTTCGAATTCTCATGTTCCTAAGTGCGTAAAATTTTTGTTATATTTTTAAGTGCACGAGTGTGAATTTACTTTTAGATCTTGTGTGTTTTTGAGCCCGTTGTTAGTAAGAGCAATATGACAATCATCATTTCTGGCCCATCAACATCATCTCTGGTCTACCTCCCAATGTCCGGTACAAGCTTGGTACAAGCATTCTCTCAAAATGAGACGGGGCTGTAGTTTATGCGGGCCCAGTTTGGATTGAGAACTTCACACACACAGTATTGAAATACTTTTGCTTGCGAAATATAGACGAAAGTTTCCTTCCATTGCGCGATAGTACCCGTAATTTCGAATTTACGATAGGTAAATAATTATTTTTTTACACAATTGGCGGTCGACCAACCAGCATAGTTAGATTTTGATTAGATACAACGAGTCTCCGTCGTTCACGCCAGGCCTCAGTTGCCATAGAGTCACACGCTCCAAGACTTTCAAGTATTCAAAGAGCAATCCGACTTCAACGATTCGCCACGTCCGAGAAATAAATGTCAAATCGTCTCCTTAGCGAAGCGTGCTCGCTTTAAAATGCGAGGCTCGAGCTCGAGCTAGTTTGCCGAGCCAACTCGGGCCGCTCAAGCCGACAGACTCGAGCCAAATGAGCTTGGTTCCTGGCTATCGGCTTGCCATGGTAATGAGATAATGATCGTTGGTGTCGAAACTATCGGCTTCATATTGAAACCCGCTCTGAGTAGTGACTCGTAGTTTAATTTTCCTTGTTAGTTACAGTCTATAAGTTCTACTTATTTATAAATAAATAAATTTATGATTTTCTATTAATAGCCTTTGTCAGTGTCCCACTGCTGGGCAAAGACCTCTCCCCTGGACTTCTAACTCACCCTGTCTGCACTTATCTTTGACCAGTCGCTCGATTTATGAATAAGCGTTAAAATGACGAGTACAATGAATGGCGACTTTTCTTATGGTGTGTCAAAGAATCTAACAGATTTGTTTTTAAAGAAATAGGTATTCTAACTCTGCCGTCGTTTTTAATTTTAATATCGCCATGCTTTCTTCAGAAAAAATATCTTAACAGCGAGACAGACTGTCAAGAAGCAATCATCCTGCTTTTGAGGTCTGAAAGCAGGTACGTTCCCTCCTCGAAAGACAATTTCTTAATAATTTATCAATAATCATGACTTTTAAATACAAAAACAACAACAGAAACACTGCCGCCTAAAAAAGTTGTCAACGAAGCCAGATTGTCGCATTCATCACAGACCGCATACATTACGTAGGTATACATAATAAAATAGGGATCTGAAATGATTCGACTCCCTGAACAAACAGCCCGTAGAATTGATGATATTCGCCGCAATCAGCCCCCTCGCGGCTGTTGACTCCTCGCCCGATATTGTAGGCGCCTGAATTCTTGAATTTTCAGACAAATCTAGTCTACAAAAGTAGGTATGCTTCAACCAGTTTGACGAATTAAATATTTTTTATTAACTTTCAATTAACTTACAATAACATAAAATAAACTAAAAAACCTCGGCATTACCCCTTAACAAATAATGTACAAGTTATTTCTAAAATCTTAATAGGTACAGTCACGAGCTTTAATTTGGGACCCACTTAAGGTTGACAGTCCTGTCATATTGTATAGGAATTCAAAGAATATTTTTTCGAAATGGGTCCCAAATTAAAGCACGCGACCGTACTAATAATAAATATTAGGGGACAATCTTACACAAATCGACCTAGTCCCAAACTAAGCAAAGCTTGTACTATGGGTACTAGACGACGATAAACATACTTATATGGATAAATAAATACTTAAATACATAGAAAACATCCATAACTCAGGAACAAATATTCGTGCTCATCACACAAATAAACGGCCTTACCGGGATTTGAACCCAGGACCTCTTGCTTCGTAGGCAGGGTCACTACCAACTAGGCTAAAGCGGTCGTTAATAAATCTAATAAGTCTAATAGTAATAGGTAATTTATTTTTAGATAATCATCCATAACTTATAACTTTTTTTTTATTTCGATGGTGAGAAAAATAACTGTGGTTGACGAAATATCATCATCATCATCATTTCAGCCGAAAGACGCGTCCACTGCTGAACATAGGCCTCCCCAAACAGATCGACGAAATATGATGTACAGTAAACAAGAACTTAATTAAGCTTAAGCGATTTATAATTAAAATGATCGATTCAGAGTGACCCTAAAAACTATAATTACTGAACTCTTCAATTTTATTATGCAAGTGGGTGATATAACATTAAAATACTAATCAGGACTTTTGGAAATTGGATTCAGAAATTTTGTTAACAAATCTACAATTTTGGTGCTTTAGCGGTTATCCGTTTCTCTGACGACATTGTTAGTAGGATTGAGGCAAATAATCTTAAACGGTTTGTAAATTACCTGCGTGTTTACAACAACAGCGAGGAGCCACAAACAGCCGCGGCTGCCATCGCGCAACAAAACAAACCTAATCATATCCCTCGCAATTACAACCCCAAGTCGTTTGCTACAGAGTTACGAATCCCCCGAATATTCAAATGGCAGATAGAATTAAGATACTTAGACATTATCACACTGGTGATTTGCAAACGTTTTAAAAGCGGAGCGAGCGCGCAATGGATTCGCAGCGAATGCGTAGCGTTTTCGTTGTGAGCGCGTAGCGATTTTCGTCGATTCTATAGGGGTGGCACGCTATGATTACAAAAACCGGCCAAGTGCGAGTCGGACTCGCGCACGAAGGGTTGCGTACAGTTATCTATAATAATCACGTTTGTTGTACATGGGAGCCCCCTTAAATATTTTATTATTTTAATTTAATGATTTATTTTTAAAATAATATATAATTAAATATTCTGTGAATATTTCAAGCGTCTACCTGTTGCCGTTATCAACATCGAGCAAAAACGAGCAAAAAAATCACGTTTGTTGTATGGGAGCCCCTTAAATATTTATTTTATTCCATTTTTTAGTATTTGTTGTTATAGCGGCAACCGAAATACATCATCTATGAAAATTTCAATTCTCTAGCTATCACGGTTCCCGAGATACAGCCTGGTGACAGACGGACAGACAGACGGACGGACAGACGGACGGACAGCGGAGCCTCAGTATAGGGTTCCCGTTTTTACCGTGTACAGTGTACGCGTACATGGCGTACGGACATGGCATTCCAGGACACGCAAGCCCGGGTACGCGTACCCGAGTGCGCGCAGTCCGTACGCAGCTTTACGCATTCGCGAAGAATACGTTGCGCGCTAGCGTACACGCTTTTAATCCGTTCGCGAATCGCCAGTGTGATGTTCTTATTGTATCGGTGCGCGGCACGTTTGTAAGCGATTATGTTCCCGCGATGTTTCTCGTAATTGTTTCAGCGCGATAAAATTACGGTTCGCGGTCGGCGCGGGCTTCAGCGATAGTCTACCTTAACTCCCTTTCATGTGCGGGATGTAGCCATTAGCAGCCGTATTAATATAATAATATTACGCGAAACAATGACTATCATAATTGTTTTGTAAAGCTGCTTTTACAATTTTAGGTTATTCAAGGCCAGAGTGAAGGTTGGTACGTGACGAGTGAGCTACATATTCGGTCCTAAACTTTCTAATTGTAAGTACCAGACAAAATAGAGGTCAATCGTCCGATAAAAATACGCTTTGATGATAAACATGCCTTACTTATCTATCAACAGACCCTAGATACCATTCTTAGTCAAAGTAAACTCTAAGGGGGGGGGAGGGTTCACGCATAATTTTTTAGTCATATTTGAATATAGCATATAATAACGGCTTGCGTTTGACCACAATCACGCCTGATGGAAATTGAAGATGAGGCCTAGGGTGGAGCACGCTTGCCTAGTAAAATAAATGTTCATGACTTGAATAAGCAGAAAGAAGGCAGTTGAGCGCGGTGTTGCGCGCGCCCCCAAGCTGCAAACCGTACAACGAATTCGGGGCACTGTAACCGGTACATGCGCGCTGCACAACTGCTGAGACCCTTCCTCCAGAATGGTTTCTATAGGCAACAGGCTGGAACACGACGAGTCGCTTGGCGGCCTGGCTCAACCTATAGGATGGTGACCAGCCGCGGCCGAAACCTACCACCGGAATTGTGTCGCTCGTTTAGCACCACCCAGGGGTCACGTGCAGTCTCGAGGGTAAGCCTACGGGCTCGAGCGATTTCAACCCCCAATAATAATTATTTGTTAATTTGTTTATTCATAATTTGTTTTAACTGAATTGTATTTGTGCAGAAATTGTTCTTGCCTGATTTGCCGAATTCTATCACGAACAACCAATTTTATTTAGCCGATTGGTTATGCGTATATTTTCTGAATTTCGAATAATAGGTTAACACAACTCTAACCTAACCTAAACCTATTATTATGCATATTGAAATTCTGTCACGTCAATGTAATACTAACATACTATTCGGGTAAACAATCATTCGGACAAATAGATTTATGCCGAATAAAATTTCGGAAAGTTTAAGATGCGGCGTAAATAAATTAAGCGAAACTTGTTATGTCTCACACATTTCGGACTTCAAAAATTACGTCGATTACATTTCACCTTTCTGTTCTGTCATCAGATCAGCTCGATGGTACCTTATTATAATATTTCCATCAGAATTACCTTCTAATTTTCCTAATACATGTCGAATAATTGTGATTGTGTGTTGGGTAATTAAATTAGACCACGGAATTTTCCTAGCAGAATTCGAACGTCAAGAGGGATCATTATGATGTATTATCGACTATTCCAGTTATCGATTAATTATAGATTATCGATAAAACAACGGTCAATCCCTCTTGACGTTTGATTTTTGCGAGGAATATTCCGCTTGCTTATCACAACTGTTTATTGCATACATTAAGGAACAAATGCTGCTTCTCATGACAACAGAACTATTCTCGCTCAATGTTTGTGTGGAAACTTTGTACAACAAGCGAGGCGACATGGCCAAACGCGGCCCGAGGCAATACCAATACTATTGGCTAGTAAGCAACTAAGGAATACTACAAAGCAAGTCTATGAGCAAATGAAACAGTGTTTTAATATGCAGCGGCAGCTTGTAAATGAAGGGTTATATATAACATGAAGGGTAGACTCATATAAACTGAATTACGTAAAAACTTTGCAAATGTCATGTTGACATTCCATACATCTGCCAAATAAATCATCGTGAAATTGGTTGTGAAAAGATTCAACTCTGGTGAACGATTCAGTTTCCTTGACTGCACATGAAATAGTTCCGTAAAAAAATATAAAGATCGAGCTTAAAACGCTGAAAAAACACGATTTTTGTATGACGACCCTTTAAATTCTCTTTAAACTTTTTTTTTATTTTTAATATTCTGTCGTTATAACGGCCATAGTAATACCTCTATAATCGGTGAAAATTTCAATTGCATGTGTACTTATTACGGTCTAATAGATAGAGCTCTATGGCAGACGGATGGACATACTCGTACAGCAGAGTCTCAGTCTCAGAGCCTTTGGGTACGGAACTCTGAAAATCGTAACTTTCAAATGTACTGAAAAAACTTTTTAACAAAAAAATTAAACCGCCGAAAAAACTGAAAAGCAAAAAATAATAAACCTTATTTATTTTACCTTAATAACTAAGTTCCTAAGGTTTACTAATGTTTCGGCGAAAAATTATTTCCCAAAATGATTCATTTGGCAAATGTGTAATTTGACAACTGTTTATTTTTTCTGAAACTATAAACTTACCAGGATTGTTATAAAACAAACCTAACCTAACCTACAGGCAGTGTTGTCACATACAATTTTGAAATATTGGTAGAATAAAATGAAAATTTGGTAGGAATAGGTAGAACTGAGAATGAAAATAGGTAGACGTACCGTTTTAGTCAAATCAGTCCCTTTTATTGAAGAAAAATGCGTTAAAATGTTGAAAAGGATTTATTGACGCTGCTTTAACATGTTTTTGTAAAACAATTTCAAATGGTCGGAGTTAGGAACACAACTTTTAAAAACAAATCTTTGTGTGTGCCAGCAGACCCTCTAAAGTTTGGCAAGTTTTCATATTGTTTATGGACGAAAACAGCCTCTCAACATTCGCACTTCTACGAGGAAGTGGATAGAATCAAAGAAATTGTTTGCAACGGAAATGTTTTGAAAAAGAGGTAGATTTGAGGCCGCGGGTGGTAGATAGGTAGAACGGAGGCAAAATAGGTAGATCTACCAAAAAGTTGGTAGATGTGACAACACTGCCTACAGGATAGTCCTGAAATATATCCTGAATGAATCATAAATCATACCTTGTTTTCCTACCCTTAGGGTTGGATTTTTTTTCCAAATTTATATGAGACTGATTACTAATAAAAAAAGAATTATAAAATCGGACTATTCTGTAAAAAGTTATGCGTGGTCATACATTAAAAAAATATATACGCGTCGACTTCAGAACCTTCTGTTTCTTTTCGTCGATTAAAAATTATTATAGTAGTACTTCAATTGGAGAATAGTGATGCAGCTGCATCTACAACTGCGGTGAGATGCAAATGGGCGCCCTCGGCTACGCCAACTGATTGTCTGGGCGGCGTGGGCAGCGTGGGCGTGGGCAGTGGGTGGCTGCGGAGCGGGAATTAAGACAATTATGCTCGTTTTCAGCTCCATTAAACTTCTGGATTGCAATTCTCGTTTCGCTGCAGTCATTTTCTCAATTCGTTCGTTCAACGAATGAATATTTTGTTGTGTTCTCGCCTCGTCATTTTGACGTCAATCAGTAAATTAAGAGCGTTATTACAATGCAAAATTATTTCAACTAATTGTAAGAACTTTATATACATTTTAGGTAGCGTGGTAACAACTACAGCTCCATTTACGCGGATAGCGCCGTATGGATCTGTTTGGTTAGCCTTGGGGGAGGCCTATGTTCAACAGTGGACGTCTTTCGACTGAAATGATTGCGATGATGGTATTTGGTTGACTGCAATTGTGATACAAATATGTAATTTCAATGTTTTTCTTATTATATATCAATGGTTTCTTAGGGTATCTAACGAAACAGCTTCTGAGAAAAACAATCTACATACTTACACATGAAACCCGAAGAAAGTACCTATGTAATGTTATTAACAGTGAATCATTTTAAACTAGTGCCTCAGTCCGCTCGTTCCCTAAATATCAGAATTGCAAAATACTAAATTGCCGACTTACCCTATATCTATAATACCAAATTCCCAGAATACCCGACTTTTCTGTCTCCGTATTTTTTTGTATATCGATTGCCAAAAAAGTTTGTTTTCAATACACCATGTTCCATTCAAAACCGAATTTCCCTAATACCAGATAGTGAAATCACCAGGCTCGTAAAAACGATCCCCTGGCCTCCCCACGACGACCACCACCTGCCTGACGAGGCTGGTGGTGATTTCACTATCTGGTATTCTGGGAATTCGGTTTTGAAAGGAACCATCCTCCTCAGTCACTACTCGTAACCGTCAGACGCAGATCAACCGAAACGTCGAAGGTAATTATAAATTCCAGGGAATTGTAACAGAAATAAAATTCTTTTGTTAGTCAAACGAATCAGAACCAGCGAATTGCCTTGGTGATTGGAATTTAATTGCCTCCTGTCTCTCAGTTAAAATTATTACCAAGGGTCGGTCGGTCGGCCTTAGCAGTGGACGTCTTTCGGCTAAAATGATGAGTATGAATCATTTTAGATTAAGTACTTCTTGTCATGTTTTTTTACAAAATCATTTACAAAATTTTAAGAGGTGCTTGTACAAGAACGGGACTAACATGGTGACAAGTGATGTCAACATGTTACTTTCGTTCAATTCATTCGTGGCACCTCTTGTGGATCAACCTATAATTGCCGCCCAGACGGCCTGGACCCTGCGCGCGCGCCGCCGCGGGGCTCAAATGAATTTTAATGGTCACTCCGTAAGACAAGCCGCCGCGGGCCATATACTCCCCTTGTGTAGATTTCGGCGCAGTAGCCGAAGCAAAATCAGTAACGCAACGAACTTTTAGCTGCAGAGATAACCCTGTAATGACGGCAACCACGCTGGGGGGGTACTTTTTATCTGCAGCTGACCGTACCATTGTTTTCATTGCTTTTAAGTATCTAAAATATATTTCTTGTTTGTTTTTTTTTGTTCTGTTCTTTACTGATCTATCGCCTGAGACTTTACCTGCGATGAATTCGTTGATTACGCGACCGCGGGAACTATGCAAAATTTTCGCGATAAAAACAATATTTAGTCCTTCTTAAGGTCTCGAACTACCTAACTCCATATCAAATTTTATCACAATTGACGGAGTAGCTAAAATGTGAAAGCGTAACAAAAAAATATACTCATATTTACAGTTAGGCCTGGAATACACATGCATGTAGCTTGCACATTTTTATGGCAGTAGCTGGCGCATATACGTCACACTTCATACAAATACGACACAAGTGTGCGAGCTACTTGCACAAAAACGTGCAAGCTACAGGCATGTGTATTGCGGGCCTTATGTTGAGATTCTTGTCAGATTCTCCTCAACAGGTTTTACCGAGCCGGTAGTAGATTCTTCGACATTCTGCTTTGCAGAATAGCTTATGATATCTTTGTAGCCTAAGTTGAATAAAGATATTTTGACTAACAGTAGTTAGGATTACTAACTCTAGCCATAATTATGGATTCTGCGTTTCATCCGTCTGTTGTTTCTGCCACCTACATTAGTCTATTCATATTAATTAATTTCTGAGTAGTTGGCTGTCTGGAAGAGATCGCTTTTTAACGATAATATCGCCTATTGTCTGCCTGAATTTTTATTTTTGTAATGTCACAAATACAAAATACGCTTATTGTCAGAACATAGTAAATGGTCTTAGTGGTACAGGATGTTCTTATGTTCTACCCTATCTAAGCGTGCAATATTGAATTATTATTATTTGTATTGTATTGTAATTCTTGCTTTACTGTTTCTTCCCGCGCACGGCGGCCGCGGCGGCTATTTTCACCGCGCGACGGCGTAACTACCCCTTTGGTAATTGCTCGTGTTTGAACAAGACCGTGTGGGATGATCGTTTCCCTCCCGAGCTGTATTGTTTGTCAGCAGTTAAGAAAACACTAGAATATGTGGATACCATCATCATCATCATTGATTTAAGAGCCCAGCTCTTGACGGTGGAATCGCCATTCTGTTCGGTTCTCTGCTAACGTTCTCAGCTCCAAATACGACATGAGATTGACTTTTTCCTTGGCTTTATCTATAAATGACCCGGTCTTCCCCTGCCTTGTCAACCTTCTATCAGTCCTTCCAATATAGTTTTTATGTAACTGTCATGTCGTATCAGATGCCCCAGCATATTTACTATCCTGTTTTCAATCGTCCGCAACAGCAGCCTTACCTCTCTTTTCTCTTTTTTTTCGAGACACTGTTCATAAAATTTTGGTAACATAATACGACCAAATAGCCAAGTAATTAAAACTTGACTACGAAGCTTGAAGTCCTTGAGGTTCTCGAGTCTTGGATGTTTAATATGAATTTTAGTATGTATCTGGCCATATTCTCCGGCACCAACAATATCGCCTTCTGCAAAGCATCATGATGCACAAAATAACAGGAAAACGAAGGGTCGGGAGACGCAAAATGTCATATCTCCGTAACGTGAGAGAGTGGACGGTAACTTACATCTACAAGGTTCTACCTAAAGTGATCCACAGCTCAAATCGACCTACTAAAATCCTTTACATTAACCAAACTACACCACAGACCTACAGCTCCAAAGTTACTAATGATCCCAGAGATAATCGCTCGGCCGTGAAGCGCCATCCGTCAGCTGCGTCAAACCGCGACGTCGCCGATGACAACTCGATGATCAATCCCTGACGCGACCCGCGTCAGTGTCGCCGCGACACTGACAGCTGACGGGAAGGGTTGACGCGTCTATTCCGGGCGTCGATTTTTGAAAAATGAAAAACGTGACGGCGCTGAGTGGGATGCGTTATTTATGACACGTCGGGAGAGGGTCAAGGAGGGTGCTGGCTTGTTTTGGTTGTCCAACGTCGCTTTCGATCGACGATGGGCAAGAAGTAAAGTCAAAGTCAAAGCATCTTTATTCAAAGTGGGCTGCAACAAGCACTTATACAAGGTGTAAATTAAATAACTGAAAACCTCAGAGACCTCAATTGTCTTTTTTATTTTATGTCAGGTTTAAGTCATACGTTTTGCTAAATCCGTAATTCTTCTTGATTTCTGCCTCCGCACTCGAAATTCGTAGATGTCAGTTGCGTTGCGCAGTTTTAAAATAATCAAAATTGATAAAAAAACAGCCTCTAAATCTGACTAGTATCCAACAGCTTTAAAAAAAAAATTTTAAGGTACAGTCAAGTGTAAAAATATGAACTTATTCAAAATTTCAAAAATAAGGACCACATACTCTTATTCCGACGCAATAAGGCCGTAGTAACATATTTTTGAGTGGTTCGAATATATACTTATTTTTGCACTTGACTGTACATAATATTGTAGTCTATTCTACTCTCGATTCCATGCAAACTACTTTCAAGTTTTCAGTTATTTAACTGACACCTTGCAAATGTCTGAAAATCTATTATATCGGTTCGGAAAAATCTCAAGAATCCAGCAAGAAACTCAACGCAGTATGGTTTTTCAGGCGGGCATTCAGTTACTCAGGCTCCGAATAAAGTGAAATAAGGCACGGGTGTTTTATACAACAATAATGAGCAGGATGCAATTTTAATTCGACTCACAGACCAAGCTCAACCATTACTCAGCCAGCATTGCCCATTACCAGGCTAAGTAATAAGGCAGTAATACTCATACCAACTTATACTCATTTATTCATTGCAACCATGGTATTTACAAGATGTTCTTAATTCTAGCCAGTACAAACATAGACCCTACTAGGGCGTAGCAACATTCATATATTTTTAAGTATCTATTGATATTGGTATTAAGTATATCCCTTTTCTTATAGTTCTATAGTACATTATCATTTTACGATTTGTAGAATAATTTATAGCATGGATTTACGTTTGCCACAGGAAACAGCTCTTCATTCTGCACGTCGCGCACGTCACCCAAACGCATGAATAAAACGCTGCCGTATTTGGTAAAACAATCACGTTCTATAAGCGTTTGACAGACCAGCGATTTAGGAAGCACACTTTATCCAAACGTTCTGATTTATTAGTCTGAATAACGATGAATGTTTTAAGAACGAGTGAGTTTTTTGAATGTAAAAAAAAATAGGCCGCTAGGGGGTATTTTGCGTAAATAAATGTTACGAGACAATTAGAAATGTTTGACCTATTCCTAAAGTAGGTAGATCCAACTTCGAAACGGTGGTCAATTGGCGAATCCAACTCGGGTGGCCAGCGTTCGGGAAACACCGCGATATATTTTCGTCCAAAACATCTCAGTGCCTCAAAACAAAAGTCTTTAATCATTGTGTGTTGCCAGTGGTGACATGGATCCGATACATGGATACGTGATGTATCACTATGGGTCTGATGAATAGGCTCAGAGTCGCTCAACGAGCTATGGAGAGGGCTATGCTCGGAGTTTCTCTACGGGATCGAATCAGGAACGAGGAGATCCATAGAAGAACTGGGGTCACCGAGATAGCCAAATTAGCTCGTTGAAATGGCAATGGGCTGGCCATACTTATAGCACGCAGAACAGATGGCCATTGGGGTCCAAAAGTTCTCGAATGGAGACCACGGACTGGCAAACGCAGCGTGGGACGTCCACCAACGAGATGGACGGACGATTTGGTGAAGGCCGCAGGCTCAAGGTGGATGCAAGTCGCTTCCAACCGTAATGATTGGGCGTCAGTGAGACGCCAGCAGCAGCAGCAGTGGACGTCCTACAGCTGAAATGATGATGATGATGATGATGAGTCCCAAACTAAAGCTGCTCGTCCAACAGGAGTGGAGCGAGGCCGCCTAGCGGAGGGGGTGTAATGCAGAGGAGCGGAGTTGCGGACTGTTCTTTGCTAATCTCTCTCTACCAATGTCTGTCAAGTTCTACCAATATAATGCACTAAGTTGCAAAATTTATTGGAACTAATTTCTGGGTCTAAATTTGTAGCCTGGACACATAATTTGGATTCTGATTTTGATTACGGTGAATAAAAGTAGGTACACTATAGGTATACTGAAATATGTTCACACAAAAATGAAAATAGTAGCGCTTGGCAATGATCATAACTTCTGGTCAGGCTTTATTTTCAAATATGCGTTGCAGGTGAAACAACCATTCAGCTTTTAAATTCTGGAGGCAAGTTTACAGCAAAATGAGCAAATAGAGGCGAGTCTCGCTTTGGCGCCGCAGACGAGACAAGTTGAGGCCGCGTAAAACTGCACTCTGCTCTGTTGACACACTGAGTAGGCTCTCGACTTTGTACGTGTATCTCAGATTGCTAGGATACATTTAAATACGTAGTACAGGATAAATTTAGAGACGTGTTTTAGAATGTAAACTGATCTTTGGGGTGATAAAAATAGTGAAAATACAACAAATATTTAATAATTACTTAAAATTATCACGCAGTTAAAAAGTCTTTGACCAGTGTGTGTTGCCAGTGATGACTTATGGCACTGAGACGTGGCCGCTAACGATCGGCCTCATAAGAAAGCTCAAGGTCCCTCAGAAGGCGATGGAGAGGGCTATGCTCAGAGTTTATCTGCGGGATCGCATTAGAAATGATGAAATCCGCGCAAAAAAGTCACCGACATAGCTCGAAGAATCGCCAGACTCAAGTAGCAGTGGGCAGGGCACATCGCTCGTAAAACTGATGGCATGGGTCAAAATGGTTCTCGAGTGGCGCCAACGGACCGGAAAACGCAGTGTAGGTAGTATAGTACATTGTGCATCAAGGGCCGTAAGTAGGGGATTACTAACGAGAGTCTATTAAAAGATCGACGCTTTTAAAGACTCGAGTTTGTAATCCTCTTACCGTACTGCCCGTGATACACACAATGATTTTCATCACATTGCGAGAAAAAAAATCTAAAAATAAAATGATTTTGTCTCTAAACACTTAAATTTAATAAAATAATGGCTACCCACGAATATACAGATTGTCACTTTTTTCAAATCATCTACCATAGATAATGTAAACTGTGCTTAGTTTAGAATTCGAATGGTCATTTGGCCAGATTCCGCCAACATGTTAAAAAAATACTTGCCAAATTTATTGCAAAACCATATGTATGATAATAAATTTACGGTATAAAAATAACGAAGTTTCATGAAGCGTAGATAAGTTTTTTGTTGTAAAATTGAGTTACAGCTAAGTTTTAAAGATATAATTAAAACGTCAGCTGACTTGAAACCTCCTTCCTTAGTCTAAAATGACATACCTACTTACTTGTTTGCAAATTTTAAAGCTAAAGTTAAAATTCCTGTAGTAGTAAATGTGGTTTATGCAGCACTTACTTGAGTAGCGGTAGGTAGCAGGCGAATGCAAACACTACGTCACTTTATAACTGTTTATTAACAAGCAAGCACAACACATAAAAGTTCACAGAAGAAGGAGAAGATGGTGAAAGAGGAAACAAGCGTTAAGCGTAAGCTAAAGCGGTGGCTCATAAGCGTTAGCGTTTATAAACAAAAATCAAGCGTCTCGCGTCGAAGCAGTACACGGACTGTCGGGCGGTGCGCGCGGATCGACTTGCGCAAGCGCATCGCGCGATGGACCGGTATCGCTGTAGGTACATAGGTAGATGTCTACGATGCGCGCGCCTCACTACTAATAAAATCAGTGCGCGTGTCCGCTCAACGTACAAAATATTATTTATTATAACTTATATAATGCAATCAGTCATTTATGATATTACCATAAGCGGATACATTATGCAATTTTAACATTATTAATTACTTATTATTATTCAATTATTATTATTAAGTTAGTTTAATTATTATTACAATTTAAGTGATTATTATTATTAATTTACAATCAATTATTATTTTATTAATGAGACATTATTATTATTTTGTTAATTACATTATTGTTATTATTAAACATAAAAATAAGATTCATAGTGTAATGAAATTAAATCATTCAGAGATTATGATTGTGATAATAATATCTCTGAATGCACGCCACACTCCCTTGGGAGGAAAAACTGTACGTAAATCCATAAGTCCCTTAAGAACAATTTGGGCCATTAGGAGCAAGTTTCATGAAAAATAAATTTCAGTTCATTTCATTACATCGCATACACATAATAAGTTACTAACAAGAGAAATAAGACTGAGAATTAAAAGCAAGAAAACTCCCTCTTCCATTTCAAACGTTAATTATTCTTTCTCTACTTGAAACTTAGCATCTTATTTGTATCGCAAATCAAAGTTTCAAGCAGTTGACGCGCAAGCAGGGTCGCAGTTAGTGTAGCCACTGCGCTCCGTCCACCTCTCTTCAGGCTACCCAACACAGGGTCAGTGGGCTAGCTTGGGGGACGTAAAAAGAAGTTTAAGCTCACTACCGCAAAGTAGATCATCATCATCATCATTTCATGGGTACGTAGCGGACCTGTGATGTGTGTGAGTTTGTGTGGGGTTTTTCGGAATTAATGTGCGAAATTACATTGGAAATTTGGGGGTAGTTGCAATAGAGAGATCTCTCTCCAGGCAGATGTTATGCCTGGGGACCGAAGTCCAATGGATGAAAGTTGGAAGTTGTATTTATGCAGCCGAGTTGAGAAACTTCGATAGCGTGATGTAGGATTGTAGTTGTTAGTTCCTTATGTGATGACTAGATGGCGCTAGTAGTCGCTACAGAAATTTATCATCAGCTTTATGGTTAAGGGAAACATCGTGAGGAAACCTGGATACAACTGCGGAGAAATTTAATGGTGTGTGTGAAGTTCCCAATCCGCACCGGGCCCACGTGGGAACTACGGCCCAAGCCCTATCATTCTGCTCTCTGTGCCCTGCAGCGGGACGTATATATGCTGGGATGATGATGATGATGAAACTGACCTTATGGTTTGAAGTCAGGTTTCCTAATCACTACGTAGTTCATCATCAGTCAGTTATCCTGGCCTAACGTCTCACTGGAGGCCACACGCCTCCTCTCAGAATGAGAGGGACGGTGCCGTAGTTCTAAAGCGGACTCAGTTGATAAGGTCTTCACCCACACACCATTAAAATTTGTCACAGGCGTGTGCGTGCATACACTTCTGTGTAGAAATTCAAGGTTTCTTCACGATGTTTTCCTACATTGTAAAACTCATGGTTTTCGAATTGAATTTCGCAGGTGAACTCCGAAAAACTCAGAGGTGCGAGCTTGGGCTCGAACCCTCAACCCTCTGCTAAATAATAAATAATAATAATAAATCGTTTATTGGGTAAAACAAATTTGTACATTGGTATGATAGTGTTTGAGACCACCTAGTAGGTATTAACATACCTGTATCAGGAGGCCTCGCTCTTCTATTAACAAGAAATAAAATCGGATCAAAGTCGGAGACATATTTACACTCTGCCACCTCAACGCTGCAATTTATTGTCAAAAATTTAATAAGATTAATAGAAGCCGTACTTTGTCAAGGTGTCAGAGCGCAAAGACATCACCGACCCCGACCGATCGTGCCAGTTATGTTATCTTAGCATAGATTCATAAACGATTATTATAAAATAACTAGCTTTTGCCCGCGGCTTCGCTCGCGTGTACTATGAGTATTCCAAAGAACCAAGATATCAAGCAAGCAAGGATACAGGCAAGCAAGCAAGCAGGTCCACAATTGACCGAGAAATCGGTGAACATACCTACATAAAAAAATACATAAAGTGGAACGCATAACCTCCTCCTTTTTTAGAAGTCGGTTAAAGTGCTCTTTGCGGCCTACTTACAGTATAAACTTATGAATTTTGAAATTTTAGCTTTCTTAATGCTCCCCTACACTCTCCAAGGAACCCACTTGCCAAATTTCAGCTTTCTATGACCAGTAAAACGAAAAAGCCCGTTTTTCGTTCCCGTGGGAATTTTGGAAAGTCCCCTCTCAATGCTCCTCTGCACTCCCCAAACAACCTACATGCCGAATTTCAGCTTTCTACGACCAGTAAAACGAAAAATCCCGTTTTTTCCCGTTGCCGTTGGAATTTGGGTAAGTCCTCTCTCAATGCTCCTCTTCACTCTCCAAGCAACCTACATGCCGAATTTCAGCTTTCTGCGACCAGTAAAACGAAAAATCCTGTTTTTTCCCGTTCCCGTGGGAATTTTGGAAAGTCCTCTCTCAATCCAGCTCTACACTCCCCAAGAAACCCACTTGCCAAATTTCAGCTTTCTATGACCAGTAAAACGAAAAATCCCGTTTTTCCCGTTCCCGTGGGAATTTTGGAAAGTCCTCTCTCAATGCTCCTCTACACTCCCCAAACGACCTACATGCCGAATTTCAGCTTTCTACGACCAGTAAAACGAAAAATCCCGTTTTTTCCCGTTCCCGTGGGAATTTGGGAAAGTTCTCTCTCAATGCTCATCTACACTCCCCAAGCAACCTGCATGCCGAATTTCGGCTTTCTACGACCAGTAAAACGAAAAATCCCGTTTTTTCCTTATCCCGTGGGAATTTCCAAAAATTCTTAAACCTGTTTTTTACTATTATGATTACCTACTTCTATGCCAAATTTCAAGAGTCTAGTAATTATAGTTCATAGGATCCCGTTGAACTGAATATATAAATCCCGTTTTTTCCTTATCCCGTGGGAATTTTGAAAAATCCTGAAATAAATGTTTTAAATAATGTAATACCTACTTGTGTATCAAATTTGAAGAGTCTAGTTATTATAGTTACTGAGATAGGGTCACTCGGAATCGAATATATAAATCCCGTTTTTTCCCTTTCCCGTGGGAATTCCCAAAAATCCTTCCTTAGTAGATGCCTCCATTGTATAAGGTATCTATCTATGTGCAAAATTTCAAGTCACTAGGTCCAGTGGTTTGGACTGTGCGTTGATATATCAACAGTCATTTAGTTTATTTAGATACAGTATTTCAACCCCATCGCACCCCATCCAGGGAGATGGTATTTTACGTCTGCCACGTCGGATTTTAAAACCGTTGTTGTTTTCATAACCAGCGACCCGATAAACCATAGAAACAACACCCATGTTGATTTTCAGACCTTGTTACCCCTTTCCCCCCTTTTAGGGGTTGAATTCTCAAAAAACCTGAAACACGTGTTGATTCATTTATTACTCGGAGTACTTCTGAGAAGTTTCGAATAAAATAGTCGAACTAATCTTGTTTCCCCATACAAACTTTGGACCCCCGTTTCACCCCCTTAGGGAGTGAATTTTGAAAAATCCTTTCTTAGTGCACCCCTAGACCTTATAAGGAACTTACATGCCAAATTTGGAATCTCTAGGCCCAGTGGTTTGGGCTGTGCGTTGATATGTCAGTCAGTCAGTCAGTCAGTCAGTCAGTTTCTTCTTTTATATATATAGATTAACAAAAATTATCAGTAACTATACTTAAATTTATACTAAACCACAGGTATTAAATTTAGGTGTTAACATGTGTGTGTATGTGTGTGTGTGTGTGTGTGTGTGTGTGTGTGTGTGTGTGTGTGTGTGTGTGTGTGTGTGTGTGTGTGGGAGAGAGTATTAGTAGTATATTTATGTTACAAATATATCGCATATGATGCTGATGATGCTTGAGAGGCCATTTGTCAAACCACTAAGCCACTACGGCTTGAGAACAAAACATTCATATTTTTAATACGTAATATCTATTTATAGTATATAGTATATGTATTTAGACTTTGTCTAACATTTGGTAGCATAGCGTACGGTTGCGATTACTCTGAATATAAGCTCGGGTTGAGTTCGAAACGCGTCAGTGTAGTTTGGTGGTGGTGATATGTTGTTGGGTTTATGTGATTAGTGTGTGTTCGTACAGTATGGCGGTGGAGGAACATGAACACGCATTTCTTACATAAACGTAACTATCGTAAGGTCGCGAGTGAAATTTTTTCAGTTCATTACTTACATCTATTCTATATCTTCTACTCTATACATATAATAAATCTGTAACAAGTCGGTGTCTGTACATTGAATATATTTGAGAAAAACTGTCACTAGGGCTATTTATTAGCGCAATAGAACCCGAAACAATGATTTTTAGAATTATTGTCTGTTTATCTGTTTGTGTGTTTGTCTGTGCGTTTGTGCGCGCTAATCTCAGAAACGGCTTAACCTAGAAGGATGCGGTTTTCACTGATATGTTGGTATTTTCTTGGATTAACATTTAGTGTTTGTTTCATTTCAATCGGTTCAAAAATAAGAAAGATACGTCTATTTTAAAAAAATATCGAACAGTTTTTAGAAGAATTAATAAGCTGAAGAGTTTGTTTGTTAGTTGTTTGAACGCGCTAACCTCAGGAACTATTGATCCGATTTGAAAAATTCTTTCAGTGTTAGATAGCCCATTTATCGAGGAAGGCTATAGGATATATATTATCACGCTAACACCAATAGGAGCGGAGCGGAGCGGAAGAATGTTTCAAAATCAGGGGTTTTTGAAGTAAAACTTCTATAGGCACGCTTTACTTGGGAGTACGGCGGTGAATTGCGGCGGGCAAAAGCTAGTTTTAACTATAAATTACAGAGTCGGCCTACTGTGTTCCCTGCACCACTCAAGGTGGAGTCACCGAGCACGACGCACACAAGGAATTATTTAACAGTCTCGCGACTGCCGTCGGCACGGCTCCGAGAGTTACCTGTGTGACTTCTAAAGCCCGCTCCACATTCTCGACAAAACTACACGAGACTTGCCGAATACGAGAATGTGGAGTGAGTATTCGTCTATGTTCGTATTGTCTCGCGCATGTTCGTGTTGTCTCCGTTTCGTGTCGGTAAAATGGTCAAACGTCAAAGGGCTCTCGTGTAGTTTCGTATTTGCGCGAAACTATCCCTCCACACTCTAGCTGCGCTCCCGTCAGTCGGCCGACGGCAACCGTAGGAAGCGCATGTGCGGTCTTTGAATGTGAAAATGTAATTGAGTAGGAAATATAAAGAAATAACTTATAAAGATAGGTATATTTTTTTACCTTGTTCTGTTGCGATGTATCGCAGTCATCCAGTATCTTCGCCTATTCCAGCGCCTTTTGATAACTTTTTTTTCACGTATCAGCAAATAATTATAATAAGCCACAGCGCATAAAACTGCGGCGACAGAAGTTTGAACATGTCCATCTTGAGTGAAAGTCCAACTACAACTGCGCAAGACGAGAATGTAGTGGGTCGCTCTCGGCTTCGCCCGATCTCGGGAAATGTCTCTACAAAACCAGTCTCGTGTAGTTTTGTCGAGAATGTGGAGCGGGCTTAACACGGTGTATTGGCATATCACAGCAATTATTCACAGACTAGTATTTTAGCGACTAAGGACATAGGTTAAGATTCCCTGCCTACGACTGCGCTGTACACTACAATTTGGCCGCTTTCAAGTCAAAGAATGAGCATTTACTAGGCAAGCGTGCTCCATCGTAGACCTCATCTTCGCTTTCAATCAGGCATGATTGTGCTAAAAACGCAAGCCGATATTACATAAAAAAGTTAAGAAGGATATAAACACATTGTGTGCAAGCGAGTGTGTGCGCGCATGCGTGCATGTGTATGTGTGAGTGTGAAAGTTTAAAACAACATGTCTGTCTTTACCATACCTTTGGTAACATTTTCGTCACTTCAACAGCAGTACTTGGATAGTACCGCGCGCCGGCTGCTAATCGTGTACGTCCCAGAATATCTTGAAATCTCGTTGTGAATTCAACACTGTGGAAGCTTGCATTAGTCGCGACCTAAACTTCGAAGGTCTATTACTTGATTGAAACTTGGAGATTGAAATAGACGTGTAGTGCCAATTACAGAATGAACGTACAGTGGAAGAAACTAAATCAACGTACAGGTCGATTCACAAGAGTTGGCACGAATGGATCGAATGAGTGAATGAAAGTATCTATGTGTTACCTATTTGAATACACTTCACACAAATATGAAAATGTCATGCAGTCATTTTCCTATAAAAATGTCAAAGTGACATTGCTTTCGTTCATTCCATTCGTGCCAACTCTTGTGAATCGACCTGTACCAGGGTGAACCTTTTCCATTGCAAATGTCATGTTCATCGTCATCATCATTTCAGCCGAAAGATGTCCACTACTGAACATAGGCCTCCCCCAAGGCTCGCCAAACAGATCGATCCTGCGCCATCCGCATCCAACGCGTTCCCGTAACCTTAACCAGTCTAATATATAAAACTTTCGTGTCACGGTATTTGTTATCGAATTCCACCGCAACGGCTTGACCGATTTCTATGAAACTTTTTTTCTGTATTCGGTAGGTCTGAGAATAGGGTGTAGGCTATTTTTTCATACTGACCTCTATTCTTCGCAGACGGAGTCGTGGGCAGCAGCTGGTACGGGCAGTATAATTTTTAAAGATTTGCAAGGATTTTTTCGTAATATCTGGGGAACTCTGGGCGTGGGCGTGTCCAACACGCTTTTGGCCGGTTTTTTTTATTTGTTATAGCAAAATTTGTAAAACAATTTTTAGTCGAAAGCATTGCCGGAGCGTCTCGGGACTCAGTTACCAATTAGACGGAGATTCCGCCGCCGCCGTTTACAAGCTTTGGATTATTTTGTCGCCACGGGCCCAGGGCTTAATAACGGGGATATTAATAAGGTACAGCCGCGTGCGGCGCAATATCGCAACGATATTACAAAGGTTTACAAGACTTAGAATGATACAAACGGAGTTCCGGAAAAAACAGTCCAATTTTTTGGGGAGAAACGTTCGCGAACTACACTGACGAGCAAAAATAAAGGGTCGGTTACAAAAATGACGATAACTACAAAACCCGCTGTGATAGCTTCTTCGAGTAAAATGAGTTTAGAAAAGAGTTTTATTCTTAATTCAACTTTTTCTTGTTAAGAATTAAACTCTTTACTAAACTCATTTTACTCGAAGAAGCCATCACGGCGGGTTTTGTAGTTATCGTCATTTCTGTAACCGACCCTTTATTTTTGCTCGTCAGTGTATTTACAAGTAAAGCAACTGATTAAGAGACAGATGATACCTTGATTTAGTTCCAAACTAAGCGAAGCTTTTAATATGGGTGCACATGAACATATTACTTTACAAAAATACATAATATTTAATATTTAAAGTTGTATTGTAGCTTTTGAAATGAAAACGAAATGAAATGAAATGAAAATGAAATGAAATATTTTATTGACGCAGAAACACTTTACTTCGTCTGTCTTTTTTATTTACTTACCTATTCTTTGTCAGTCCCTTACTAAATGATCCTTTCATCTACTCGAAGGTAGAGATCTCTTAAAGGGATAAGTTCGCCTTTGTACATGCATTTCAACGATTGTCAATAATGTTTTTTTTCCTTATTTTTGTGTTTATTTTATGTCGAAGACTCGAGAATAATACAGCTTGAAAATGAAAGAAGATCAAAGCTTTAACCTGGTTGACGGCCAAGTGGTGTATGATGGAATGACATAGGTACGCATGTATGAGTATCTACGCAATATTTACTAAATTAGAAAGAAATAAGACCCAGGTGCAGTATTGTATAACGCGCAGTTAAGATAAGATAAGATAATCATTTATTGTCATAAGTTTTGCTTGCTTTCACCATCTTATACTCTTATACCGCTTGGCTGAAACATCCCTCCGCAAAGATCATTGAAAGAAAATCTTTTGACGACCAGATGGCCTAGTGGTTAGAGAACCTGACTACGAAGCTTGAGGTCCCGGGTTCGATTCCCGTGTCGGGGCAGATATTTGTATGAAAAATACGAATGTTTGTTCTCGGGTCTTGGGTGTTTAATATGTATTTAAGTATGTATCTATCTATATAAGTATGTTTATCCATTGCCTAGTACCCATAACACAAGCTTTACTTAGCTTACTTTGGGACTAGGTCAATTGGTGTGAATTGTCCCGTGATATTTATTTTTATTTATTTTATTTATTTTTGCGATGTATCCCATAGCTCGGTTAATAAAGCAAACCTCGCCGCTCCCACGAAGCTCTTAAGCCATTAAAACTACCTCCGCAGCACTCGCGCGTTTCCTTACATTTCTTGGCAACGCATTAAAATTCAGAGCCAAGGTTTTATCTTAATTGGAGGCCTCCGACACATGCGGCGCCGGCGCGGCCACAACACGCACTGTAACTTGCCCGCGCGTTTCTACAGTAGGGATATTCGATATACATCGATGCATCGAAATCACTCGATGTTTGCAATGCGATACATCGAATCGATCCGATGTTTTGAAAAGCTTTCGATGTATTCGATGTATCGATGTATTTTCATAAAACATCGAATCGATGATAACCAGTTAATTTCATAAAAACTCAGTTGGATCTCTAAACCACTATCAAAAAACTTTTTTCTTTAAGTATTCTCATACATGGCTTTTACTTTTTTTAAATAAACAACATTTGAATCAGCGATGATTTGCATGAAAAGTTGTATTTTCTTAGTATACAAATTTATTGAAAATTCAGCATCCTTGAACACACAATAGATGTGCAGACATGGACAATGCTGGTGTAGGAGTAGTATATAATTATAAATTGACGTTAGCATGGAGTGTCAGAGGGCTGACTATAGCATTGTAATGTAATGTTACAAAAAGTACTCGATGTTCAGAAAACATCGATGTTTCTAACCGATACATCGAAAGACATCGATGCTCAGTTCCGATATATTGCATCGAAAAAAACATCGATGTTTTTTCGAAGTGGAAACCCCTATCTACAGTCAGTCAAGGAAACTGAATTACGTACCAAGGTGAACCCTTTTCATTGCAAAAGACATGTTGTCGTTACATATATCTGCCAAAGAAAATTATCGGGTACCCTGGTACCCGATTCAGTTTCCTTGAATTTAATGTAGAGATTTTCCTAGTACGAACGATGTAACGCTAGTGCAGTTTTTTTTGTAATTGTTATAAAACAAACCTAACCAAACCTAGTACTGTATTCTACAACATGGCATTTAAAAAAAGTCCTAAAAAACTGTTTCAGAAATAAATCATTTTATGACTAACGTTGATTATGACGAATAATACATTATGACTTGCTAAATTATGCTAAACCATAGAGACCCATTATTATAACATAGAGTTGATCTGACGATGGAGCTGGAAAGGAATCGAGTTTGGTCACGTTGTATACTTTGGTCATACGATACATTGGTGTATTTGGTAGCTCCAGTCTTGTTTAAGTTATAATACGGTATGGTATACCACGGAGACGCATTTCCAAGATATGAGGTCCTTTGTCTCAGTCTAAATTTCTGTTTCACTGTACCTCAAGTTATTAAAATCCATTCAGCCGTTATTGCGTTATTGTCTAGCAAATACCCAAACATCTGCACAATCTTTCCCATTCACGATATTAGTAGGATAGCCGCCCAGCCCCGTAATGTAAAGAAACACGCACGATATTCACGATATCACGGCCAAATAAAGCTTAAACACGCTCGTTTTATGTGATACAGAGTAGCAAGTCTGTCCTCCCTGGGCAGCCGGCAGAGGGCGCGTGTAAATAATAAATCAGTTACATTTTGTTGCACGAACATTATTCATGACGTCAATTTATTGAAAAGCCGAGCTGAGTGGGACGTCGGAGGGATTCGAATGTTTGTGTATGCTAATATTTTAAATAGAAGGCGCAAGTGGCCCCAATCGTGATCTGGGGCCCAGTATAACCTGCATGTACCACCGTGCATGATGCAATATATTGTGGCTCACCCGGTTTCAGTCAAAATTCTTAATTCACTTTAGGCATCAATTGATGCTCCTATGAATGTCGAAGAATCTACCACTGGCTCGGAAAAACCCTGATGAAGAGAATCCGGCAAGAAACTCAACAAGGTAGGTACTTATATTTTTTCAAACAGATATACATTGTTAATAAATTACATACATCTAAAGTATTTAATACAAGTAATTTTTTTACGGTTACGGCAGGGTTAAAAACATGAGAATTACTTCATCATCTTTGAACATGAAACTACCGTGAGAGCAAGCTGAGGAAGGGCTACTGATTAGCCCGAAACACGTCAAGCTGAACTCGATCATAGACGTGAGTTATTCGTATTGTTTTCACTACTTCATATCATCGTATGTCCCAAGGCTAGGCACAGGTCTCCTCGCAGAATGAGACGGCTTTGGACGCAGTACCCACGCGGGCTCAGTGTGGATGCGGAACTTCACACCATTGAATTAAAGTACATTTGAAATTTACCATGGCGTGTGTAAATTTGCCAATCAGCACTAGACCCACATAGGAACTACGGCCCAAGCCCTCTAATTCTGAGAGGAGGCCTATTCTCTGCAGTGGAACGAAGGTAAATATGCCTGGATGATGAAGGTTATATAAAGAAGTAGCCTGTTTTCAATTCCAGGATAAAATGTGGATAGCGACATTTTTGCTGTCGGTGTTAAATTAGAACTCTTGTATTTATATTTTCAGCGAATACAAATCGATAACTTCCATACTTTCTGAAACTATTATTTCATCTTGGGGTTTCTAGCCAAGTTCTGGCAAAGGTTTAGCGTTAGTCATGTTTGATTGATTCGGCCGGTTGGCGATTTATGCTTTGCGGTGGTTTGTGTCAATGACCTATAACCTTTCTCCTCGTGTTATTGTGTTTTGGCACGATTAAGGTTGCTATTCATTAGACATACAGGGTAACTTTTTAATCAGTGCACAAATTTTGATATTATGATTCAGTATCTTTGATAGATCACGATTATCTGTTCGAGATTTTTTTTTACATTTTGAAATTTGGGATGTTCATAGTAATTCATCCAATAATTGGTCGAGTCACTATATGAAAAACAAAAAAAATAAGTGATAAATATTATAACGAAAAATACTGAAATTTATTATTTTAACGACACTGTATCACATATTAAAATTTGTGCAGTTATTAAAAAAATACCCTGTATACATATATTCCTTAGGTAATTGAGCCGTGGTGGCCAAGTGGTTTGACCGTATGGTCTCTCAAGTAGAGGATCGTGGGTTCGAGTCCGGACCTCTGAGTTTTTCGGAATTTATGTGCGAAATTAAATTTGTAATTTACCATGAGCTTTACGGTGAAGGAAAACGTCGTAAGGAAACCTGCATACACCTGCGGAGAAATTGAAATGGTGTGTGTGAAGTTCCCAATTCGCACTGGGCCCGCGTGGGAAGCTCTCTCATTCTGAGAGGCCTGCGCCCTGCAGTGGGACGTATATAGGCTGGGATGAGTGATGAGTACTAATATTATAAATGCGAAAGTGTGTCTGTCGGTCTGTCTGTCTGTCTGTTGTCTCATCACGTTTAAACCGCTGAACCGATTTAGATGAAATTTGGTATAGAGATAGTTTGAGTCGAGTTGAGGAAAGGACATAGGATAATTTGACCTGGAAAATTGCATAGCTGGGTCATTCTACTTTTCGTTGACCAGTAATTTTTTGTAATGGTGCTCTTCATATATTTTTTTTACAAAAACTGTAAAGTGCTCGGTTTTATCATTAAAAATTTAAATAGGGACATAATTAAACTTGCATTTAAAATTATCACTATTTATAAAAAGTAATCTTTATTATCTATAAAGTAGGTAACGCAGTGGACATGCATGCCCCCGCCATTTGTATGGAAATTGGTGTATTCTCCGCTGAGTTACCAATTTTTTTTACAAAATTTCTTTAAATTTAATGTTTTTTTGGTTACGTATCAAAATATCTAAAATTAAAAAACCTAACGTAAAATAACCTACGTTCAAAATACCTAAAATCTAAATACCTAATGATTTTAAATACCTAAGCAACTAACACCTACCTACGAATTACCTAAGTTTAAAATACCTAATGGAGTAAATGTCTAATGTTTAAAATATCAACAGCTATGACACCTAAGTTTGATACACCAACATTTGAAATACCAAATGGTCAAAATACCTAAATGAAACGAACGTGGCTTAATTTTCGGCGAGCGAGCGAAGCGAGCGAGCAAGACGGTTCGGGGCGGAAGCGACTCGGAATGGTTAGGTTCAAAGGCTAATGCGGGAGCGTAGCGGAGCGAAACTCCCGCATTAGCCTTTGGTGTTAGTTATTTTTTTTATTACCACGTGAAAAATCTAATTTGTTTGATAAAATTTGGTATATGATTTACATTTAGGTACATTTCATAATTTTAAAGACAATAATACCTAATGGAAATAATCATTTTCTGTGCTGTTACAAAAAAAATACCTAACATCGAAGGCTAAGGCGGGAGCTACGCTACGCTTCGCTCCCGCCTTAGCCTTCTGAACCTAACCTATCCGAGTCACTTCTGCCTTAAAAAGTCTTGCTCGCTCGCTTCGCTCGCTCCCTGCCAGCGAGATACCGGGTAGGATATACGAAAGCTTTCGGTATTTTGAATATAAGTGAAAAAATCATTAGGTATTTAGATTTTAGGTATTTTGAACGTAGGTTATTTTACGTTAGGTTTTTTAATTTTAGACATTGCAATACGTAGGCATTTTAAGCTTTCGGTATTTTGAATATAAGTGAAAAAATCATTAGGTATTTAGATTTTAGGTATTTTGAACGTAGGTTATTTAACGTTAGGTTTTTTAATTTTAGATATTTTGATACGTAACCGTTTTTTTGCTTTTAAAGATTAAATTTAGTTATTTCAGTTTTTATATAAGTTATTTATACTTCAAAAAAAATACCAGGGATGCCTTATATTTCACAAAAGATTAATGGTTACTTGAAAGTAGAATGGCCCAGCTCCCGTGGAATAGCGGTAAACTTCGATCAACAATACGTACGCGGTAAACGAATTCTTCACAGACGGAGTCGAGGGCAACAGCTAGTTACTAATTTATTTTTTCCATATCACACTATTTGAAGATTTTGCATTTGCGCTTACCAGCGGTTTGGTTTACATTTACAGGATATATTCAAACTTGTCTACCTATTCAAGTTTTGACGACTGCAAACGTCACGTAACTCCCGCAGCGCATCCCGCAATCATTCCAGGCTCCTCTAACGACCGCGGCACAAAAGGTAGGCGGGGGAAACAATGTTAATGACTTTCCAGAGGGGGGCGGTAAATTACGAAATCATTTTTTAATTATCTCTTTATGAAGTCGTTAGAAACGTCCCGCAGAATTATCATTCATGAGAGCTCGTCATGATTGTGAGGCTGCAAAGTTTTAATCGCGTTTTGAAGATAACTAAAGTTATTCTTTATGATAATGGCGGACGATATAAATAATTCCTCGTCTAATAATCGTGGTCGTAAACGAATAGATAAATTATGTTTTTACATCCTCTCTTACAAAGTTGTAGCTGTATCTGTGTAATATTAACCTTGTAGTAATAACGTGAAGGCAGAGAGACTGAAGGCATTCGCTATGTGGTTTTAGTGAAGAGATGTTAAGCTGTACCAAGTAATGAGGGGGTCCCGAAAAAGTTGGAGAAGGATGTCCTTAACATAGTGGAGGGGTAGAATAGTGACTTTTGATACCAGATGACCTAATACGCCATCTATGCCTTCTGTAGTGGACTCGTGTTAGTTTTATATTATTTTTTAAATAAATTTGTTTCTTTCATATGTTAAGATGAACCCACGCCACGCCACCCATCCATCCATCCATCCCATCTCTTAGTGATCTACATAACTATTATTATGTTTTGCAATAAACCTGCACGGGGGCGCTCGTATCGCATGAGTCAGTCGAATTCACCTTAAAATTATTTTTTATGACAGTCTTGCTACCGTTCACTTACACATGCCACGCGAACTCTTCGATTTATAGTTAAAAATTGCCGTTTTCATTTCCTTTTCGAACTTAGTACGCTACACCTTCAATTAGAGGAACCGCCGCATTGTACAGTCAATAAAACTGAATCATGTCCAGGGTGAACCCTTCTTATTGCAAATTTCATGTTGACATCCATACATCTGCCAAAGAAATCGTCGTGAAATTGGTTGCGAAACGGTTCCACCCTGATATATGACTCAGTGTGCTTGACTGTACATTGCAGTATCTTTCTCAATTCGGATGCATAAATACAAGTTCCAACTATCTGTCTTCGAACTTCAGTCCCTAAGCATCTGTCTAGAGAGAGATCTCTTTTGCTTTTTTAGGTTTCCTTTAAAATGCAATGAAATTCGATCTTCATCTTTTGTAATCCCCTTTTTTGTAGAGATTTTACATTTCAAGTCAAATAAAAAATAAAATGTTTGCTGGGTCGTGGGCCCGACAACCCAAGACAGAATGTCTTGGCGCCTCAAGATAAGGAGAGCCGACCCCACCTAAAGTGGGTTGGAGCAAAGAAGATGATGGGTCGTATGAAAAGGTGAAAGAGCTTGCATGAGAAGAAACTGTCTGGAGGGAACTGACAAGACTCTTAAATGTTTATGAGAGTAAGTTGAGAGTTTGCGTGATTCCGTGAGGCACGGAATCGGTGTGAGCGTCGCCGCGGTAAATACAATATTGTCTTTCTTATAAGAGCAGGTTCAGTGGGCGCAGGTAGTAGAGAGAACAGTAGAAGAACTTCAAATAGAAATGTGTTACGCTTTGAGACCATGTTGAGTTTCGTGCCGAATCGGGAATGTCTAAAAATAATTACCAATGGTTTTTATATTTTTTTTTGTATAGACAAGTCAATTATAAGAAACTAATTTCAATATTTTGTCATTTAGTTCTCTACTTTTTTCAAAATGAATTATTGAAACTATTTTAGTTGATGACGTCAGATTATAATTGAGGGCTCCCACAATGCCAAATTTCTAAATCTGTCTAAATGCGTACGATAAGACAACCCCTTTAATTATTTTTTGCGTAGTGGTACACTACACACTGTGTCACTTTACTGGCACTGTCAAAGTGCTAGATGTCAGACAGCGGGTCCAAATCAAACTCCGTAGTATATAATCCACGCGTAAATTTTGAAGAATAGGGATGTTGACACCATTAAAAAATAATTCGAAGATACGACTCCAGTAAAAAAACGCTTTATTTTAGCCCTGAAACCCAGATTAATTTTTGATTAACTGCAAAATTAGATTTTTTGTTGCTAAAAAACAAATAAATAGTTAGTTAATTGAGTATGCGAACAAGTGACGTCATATGTTGCTATTGCCATTCAAACTCTATGGGAGAAATGTGTTTTGACAGCTCATAAAAAGTACGTCAGTTGATTGGTGGTGTCAACATCCCTATTCTAACCACACAGAATAAAGTACGACTTGAACCGGTCACGCAATTTACACCAATGTCAAATGAAGGTCATTGCTTATTTGTTATATAATAAATTCATTACATAATATTAAAATTAAATAACTATAGAAAACGAGTTAAAAAGCATTTATCTCGAAATGGTTTTCGATTTACTATACATTGCAAAAAAATAGATATCCCCAATTGGCTAAGTAAAGTTTTTTGAAGAGGTGCTAATTATATTTTTTTTCGGCAGTCGGCGTTCCGGAGATTGAGAAACTGCAGCTGTTTTATTTTTATCTCCTATTGTTTACTGGAAATATTTTTTGAGTGTTTGAGATGACATTTGTGAGATTTTATGGTTGACAAGCCGTTCGTGCTCAGAACTTAGTAGAAACAGAAAAAAAAACCGAAGTGAACTGTCACTGCTGGCAATGTAAAATCGTTTGCGTTTCGTTTGCTTTGCGTTTTGGTGTGCTCAGTGTGATTTTTTTACTATTTTTATCGACCTCCGCATAAAATCCGGACTTTCAATTTTACCGCATTTCTCCACAATAATTTCTCAATAATTGGATCACGATTGAATACTTTCGATCACTATTTTGGAACTGCTTCTTGGACAACGCAAAGCAAACGAAACGCAAACGGTTAGATTTCATTTGACATTGACAGAAGCGACAGTTGAATTCGTTTTTAGGGTTCCGTAGTCAACTAGGAACCCTTATAGTTTCGCCATGTCTGTCCGTCTGTCTGTCTGTCTGTCTGTCCGCGGCTAAGCTCAGAGATCGTTTGTACTAGAAAGCTGTAATTTGGCATGAATATACATATCAGTCACGCCAACAAAGTGGTAAATAAAAAACAAAAAAATAATTTTTTTTAGGGTACCTCCCATAGACGTAAAGGGGGGGTGATTTTTTTTTCTCAACTAATCCTATAGTGTGGGGTATCGTTGGATAGGTCTTTTAAAACCATTGCGGGGTTGCTAACATGATTTTTCTATTCAGTGATCTGTTTGCGAAATATTCAACTTTAAAGTGAAAATTTTCATTAAAATCGAGCGTCCCCCCCTCTAAAATCTAAAGTGTTAGGTGGAAAAATTTGAAAAAATTCAGAATGGTAGTAAATATATCAAATTTACTAGGAAAATTATAGCGGCTAATAATAATAATATAATAATAAATCATTTATTTCAAGTAATGTACACTCATAGATTGTTAGGCTAAGATTGCTTGGAAATTATTTGTAGTTTAAGAGTAAATAGTAGCCTAAGGTATAAAACATACCTAAACTTGGATGATTCCGTACACATACGAAATCCTTAGAAAAATATTACTTGATTTTTTTGTAATGGCTACGGAACCCTACCTTGTGCGTGTCCGACACGCTCTTGGCCAGTTTTTTTTCTATTTCTTCTTAGTACTGAGCACGAACCGCTTGTCAGCCATAAAATCTCACAAATGTCATCTCGAACACTTAAAAAAATATTTCCAATAAATAAAAGGAGACGAAAATAAAACAGCTGCAGTTTCTTGGTTTTGAAGTCGACACTGTCAAAAAAAATATAATTAGCATCTCTTCAAAAAACTTTACTTAGCCAATTCTTCTCAACAAGGTTTTTCCAAACCAGTGATAGATTCTTCTACATTATCAAGTGCTTATTATAGCCATAAGTGAGTAAACATAGTTTGACTCTGATTTTGACTTTACTTTAGGGTTGCCATACGTCCGGTACGCCGGGACATGTCCCGGTTTGAAGCATGGTGTCCCGGCGTCCCGGCCGATAAGCAAATTGTCCCGACTTAAAAATCATAGTAATTCAATAGAGGGCTGGACTTGGTAAACAGTAATATACCTAGCGGCAGCGCATGCTACACGCTGCGCTCGTAGCCGATAATGTGCATTTTCACCAATATAGCGAAAAGCGCCAACAAACAGAAAACCCTAAAAAAAAAAGTAAAAAACTCGCTGGCATTGAATGGCTGTGTTACAAGTTGTTTTGTGTTTAGGCAAGGACTAAACCTTTAAAGTTACCTATAGCTGTAATACAAGTTTATTTTTTTCTACCTTTACTAGTTTTTCTTTAAATGTCCCGGTCTGAGTCCCCACACTTATGGCAACCCTACTTTACTTGCAACTACTTAAATTAAAATTGCTATGTTCAGCAAGTTTCAGTAAGATGTACCACTAGGTATCTTTTTGATAGAGTAACGTGACTGTAATGCTTTCGTTGTACTGTAAAAACGCTAAAACAGTTGGACGGATTTGAAATACAACTTTATACAATACATTGTATGAATCTTAGAAAAACACAAGGTACTTTTTATTCTGATATTCCCACCGGATTAGGATGTGTAAAATCTCAAAATCTTAACCGCTTACTCTAGAGACCTGAATTTTTGCATGGTTCTTCTTCATACGACGTAAATGAAGACCGAATGTCTTTTTACCCGACTGCGAAGAAGGAAGGGTTATGTGTTTGACCCGTGTTTTAGGAGTCTTTTTCGGAGGCCTACCTACAGTACACTGCATCTTCCGGTCCGTGAATGCCATCCTATACCTCTACACCTTCAATTCACAAGACCATCTATATTGCGCGTCCTGCGATATACTTAGTTTTTGAAACCTAAGTTTGGTTCAGCGGCCGTATTAGCTCAATGCTAGAAAACTAGTTATTTATACTTACTACATTTTGTAAATATTCTTAAATTTTTTTTATCTTAGGTTCGTCATCATCGAAATCTATGTAGTTATCGGTGTCTCTACTGCTCCCATATTATTATACGCCATAGGTGAGGGATCAAGTAGCACCGATATGATATTATTAATACATTGTGTGGCTGAGACGCACATACCTTTATGTACGCGTGCGAGGGAGACAGCATCTCACCAGGGAACGCTGGGATTAGGGAGGCGCATTAATAAGTAATAAGCAGTGACTTAGCGCGTCTGCAGGTGTTTACGAGACGTTTTATTGTGCGACGAGATTTCAATAAATAGAGTGGAATGTCGAGCTTTGTTTTATGATGTGCGTGGTATGCGGGGAGGGGAGCTGGAGTGTGTACAACTAGCTGGTGTACTGGGAATCCCAAAACTTAACGATAACTTGGTTCTAACGTGGGTTCGAGAAGCCAAATAATAACAGTTCTGGAAAAAATAGGAAAAAATCCACGTCACTAAGGGCCCGTTGTTTGATCAATAGTTAAACTAACTAATAGTTATAACATATGGCAAACATAACAATAGTTAACGCATTTCAAAGGCAATTTGACTAATTAGTTTGTTTAACTATTATTGATCAAGCAACGGGCCGTAAGTGATAACAGAGTGACATAACATGTATCTATCACTTTTTGGTAGTAAATATTTAATAAGGTAAAATTGCAAGGTGAATCCGTGGTGGTCTAGTGGTTTGACCTATGGTCTCTCAAACAGAGGGTCGTGGGTTTGAGCCCAGGCTCGCACCTCTAAGTTTTTCGGAAAAAACGGTGCGAAATTACATTTGATATTACCATGAGCCTTTTGAAGGTAAACTACACACATATAAGAATAAATTAAATTGTGAAGTTCCCAATTCGCACTGGGCCTTCGTGGGAACTACAGTCCAAGCCAGGATGCATTGTCCTGCCAGTCGGACGTACACAGACTGGGATGATGATGATGATGATTTAAGAAGCCGAATTTAGACCTGCAAGAAAAACGTGTAAGTTGCTTTACATTGCGGCATTTAACTGACCACTTTAATCTTATTAGCTTTGTGGCCGCGCAATGTACCCAATGCAGCTTGCATGAGTTTTCTTACAAATTTAATTAAACTAGGCTAAAAAGTACCTATAAATATAAAGGTACCAACGAGCCAGAGCTTAGAATAATGTGAAACCTTTCATGGTATATCTTTTCTCGACGCGCATAAGTCACTGTCAGTTGAATCGCAGCGAATGCACTTCACTCGCTGCGGGCTAATGCGAGTGCCACATCTGCCACTTCTATCCTCAAAGCTTACAGCTCTCCATACAAACGTAACCGCTCGCGATTCATCATTATCATCATCTTAGCCTATATACCTCTTAAGAGGGTACGATGGCTGAGAGACTTTTGAGATATAGGTATTTTAATGAAATGTCGCTGTCTCGCCCGAACCCCTGCATGTCAGTACAGCGGGAGCGGGACAAATGCAGCTCAGACCGTTAATAGGCGCGTTAAAATGATCAAAACAGCATTTCGTCATCCCCTGTTTTCTTCTCGAAAACTGGACCAATAAAATTATTTTTTTCAAAAATAATTAGAGGACAGATTTAGCTATGCCCATATGTTTTCCTTTTTTTGTTTATGTGAGGTATTCTTTTCTGATGAGTGTCTGAATATGACGTTGAAATTGGGCAATTTTTTCAGTTTTGGAAAGCTCATATTTCTTATATTAATTGAAATATGGAAAAAAACGAAACATAGGGGCATAGCTATGGTAGATACAGATTACACAGTAAAAAAAATTTGGCTCTAAATCCATTATCCAGAGAGGAAACAGGGGATTACGTTTGTATGGAGAAATGGTGCGCATCGTACCCTCTTAATGCAGGCCTCAAGCTCCGAATGAGAGGGCTTGGGCTGTAATTCCTCCTGCCGCCGTCAAATTTTGTTCAATGAAATTTAAACTTTTTCACTAATGAGTTGAGTTCAATGTCATATTAGAATAAGTCCTAATAATAGGACATCGGACCTCAGGAGGTTATGCCCTGTGCGGATTAGGAACTTCACGCACCCCATTGAATTTCTTCTAAGGTGTGTCCGACACACCTTAACCAGGTCGTCTCTCCATCTTGTTGGAGGAGCACCTACACTGCGTCTTCTGGTCCGTGGACGCCACTCTACATAAAACCTTACAGCCTCATCGGCCGTTAATTCTACGAGCGATCTGCCCTGCCCACTGCCATTTGAGTCTAGCAATTCTTTGGGCCATGTCGGTGACTTTACTCGTCGGCGTCGGGTGTGTTGCTTCACTATGGGCCTGATAAATAGGCTCAGAGTCGCTCAACGAGCTGTGGAGAGGGCTCCGAATTTCTCCACGAGATCGAATCAGAAACGATGAGATCCATAGAAGAACAGGGGTCACCGACATAGCCAAACGGATAAGCTCGTTGAAATGGCAATGGGCAATTGGGCAGGCCATATAGCACGCAGAACAGATGGCCGTTGGGGCCCAAAAGTTCTCGAATGGAGACCACGGACTGGCAAGCGCCGCATGGGACGTCCACCAACGAGATGGTGAATTTGGTGAAGGCCGCAAGTTCGGGGTGGATGCGAGTCGCTTCCAACCGTAATGATAAGGCGTCATTGAGGGAGGCCTGATGTCCAGCAGTGGACGTCCTACGGCTGAAATGATGATGATGATGATAAGTCGTGTGGGACGACCGTGGGCACGTGTGTCGCCGGCAGATTTATCGGATCGCACTGCAGATGCGATTGATCCCGCGAGTGGTGCGGCGATACGGCAGCCGACATTGTGGGATGCCGTCTGTGCGGATCAAATGTGCAATTTTAGTTATAAATGTTCAGATCGTCTGCGAAGTCGTGATACTGCGTAGGTTTTATTGTTATGGTTCTGATTTAGGATCTGTCATAAAAATGGTAGAGCACTTACTTGGTCGATTATACATTTCTAGAAGAGTCAAAATTATGAGTATTATTATGACGAACATGACCATTTTTTTGCCTCGATACAACGACTTTTTAAGGAGATATTGGGCAGAAATAAACTTTTTTTTACAATAACAAAAGTCTTACCACCCAACTTTGTATTTTTTCCGATGCGCAAATATACTATTTGAGTACTGAGTGCCAAATTCCAAAATGTGAAGAACTAGGATTTTTGAAATATCATCTTTAACAATTTTATTAGCTACGAAGACATCTACATAATTGAGTTTTCTTTTCTACCCGCAACTTGGTTGTCAAAGAAAATACATGTTCGACTACCACTTACGTGTCGTTATTTTAAATCTTATGATATGAAAGTTACGAAAACAGGAAATTTTTGCGTCCCCAACTTTTTTTTCGGGACAACGGGACAGAGTACCTAAAAACGGAACACTCCCGTTCAAAACGGGACGTATGCTCACATTAATTATGACTCTATCCTACCGACCCTTTTATGATACAACCCTAGTTTATTGTACGAACGAGGATTTAAGAACAACAGTCAACAAAATGGTTTCTAATGGTGTTAATAATGAGATCCGATGTTATGTCCTTCTGTTTAATTCGTTCGCAATTTGAATTTGAAACTGCATTGGCCGACATTGGTGGGGGCTGAAAATCTCTCCCGCGCACCGAGCCTTTTATTAATTCCTGCATATATTTTCAACAAGGCATCGGCTGTTGTCGGGTATTGTCGGCTGTTGTCGGCTGTTCTCATAATAAATGAACAAAGGGAAAGCTTCAATTTGTAGCCGCCGCGGCGGGGAGTCAGCCGGGATGATTTTAATTGCTACGAGTATCCAGACAACTTGAAATTTTTTAGGGTTCCGTAGTCATAGTTTTAGTATCTATTTATCTGTGCAGCTTAGCTTAAAAATAAATAAATAAAAATAAAAATAAAAATAATTTATTTTCAGATTACCCAGATCCATAAATTGTTAGTAACAGAAAGCACTTATAAAACTATGTTAGTATGATCGTAAAACATGAAGGTCGGTGTATCGGCGGAGAATATCCGAATCCCACCTCCCTGCTATCATTTTCAGGATGCTATTCGTGCTCCCCCTCATCCGCATCAACACAGAGGCTGTCTTCTTTCGTACTATGGCATAAAAGTCATCTACATTAGCATCAGCAAACGTTCCTGAAGCACTGCAGAATCGAGGAAGCCCAAACAACATCCTGAAAATGTTATTGTATTGGATACGTAGGGCACTGTAGGACCTCAGCCTGAAACCAGCCCACAGACCGCACGTATAAAAACTTTGACAGTACGCTCTAAATAAAGTCAGCTTCACATGGGCACTGCAACGTACGAACCTGTGCGCCAGCATCCCACCTCGAACTGACAATGCCCTACGCTCTCGCTCGATATCGAGGTCGTCTTTCAGGTCCTCGCTCACAATATGACCTAGATATTTGAAATATGTGACACAATTCAAAGGAACTCCGTTCAACATTATTTTTGGTGAATAGGCTGGACACTTAATTTTACCTTTGAAAATCATAAACTCACTTTTAGTAGCGTTGTACTTCAAACCGTGCCGTTGTGCATACATCTCGCATATAGCAATTAGCTTTTTTAGCCCTGATACTGATGGGCTCATCAGCACCATGTCGTCCGCATAACTAATATTATTTACACAAACATCATCAATTCTACAGCCGACACGAATGCTGCTGAGCCCATCAATCAATTCATTCACGTACAAATTGAACAATCTAGGTGAGGTATCTGTACTTCTTACACTAGAGAGCTGGAATTAGGTATTGGTGTGCATGATAATCAAGCCCACAAACTAGTTGCACAAAAATTTTTGAAAAAATAATTTTTTTTTGGAAGTTGTTCCTGGGATGTGGGGATGACTTTTTTCTCTCGTAAACCATAAAGTCAGTAATCTTTGGATAAATTTTTCAAATACATTACAGATTTGAAATATTGAGTCAGTGATCCGTTCTAGAAATATTAAGCATTAAAATGCAAATATTTGTCAGTGTCAAGAGTCCTTTTAAATCTAAATGGTTATTTTTGAGACACGTGAAAAATTTCGCAGCAGTAGCAATAATATAAAGAATTTAAAAGAAAAGCTATCATGGATATGTAAGTATGCTTCACAAGTTAACGAGTGATGGTGGACTAAAAGTGATTGAAGATTTAATGCATTATAATACGGACCCTTCACAGCCCCTGGCCCGCCACGAACTTGCCCGGCTTTTATAAAAATATGACATTAAGTTGTCGCACATCGTCCAATTATGATTCGGGTGGTGCAACCGCTCTTTGCTTCAATAAGTGATCATTATTACACGGTTTATCATCATCATCATTCCAGCCTATAAACGTCCCACTGCAGGCACAAGCCTCCTCTCAGAATAATAGCCCAAGAGGGCTTGGCCCGCGTGGGAACGCGGTTTACAGTCACACACAAACAGTGGAAACAATCCTTTGCAATAAATATAGGGTCACTTATAATAGGCAGTAAAATAATGTGCTGGTGTAAGGTACTAATACCACTAAGGAAGAAGAATCGATAAGCTATCGACTCTGCTTGAGAGGCCATAGCTCAAACCGCTAGGCCACCACGGCTTTTTTTCCACTACGGCAAATTCAGAATACGTATGTATTAAATATGTATGTACAAGTCGTCTCAAAATTTTAGTTATTCATCCTGTCAGAAAATCATTATAAGGTGTGCCTTTCCATCAGAGATGTGCTATGTAGCTATGCTGCGAAGATGTGAAAGCTACGCTATGAAACTGTGTGTGACCGTTTCCACCAATGCTAAGCTATGTATGTAGCTGTGCGAGGAAGATGTGATCTACATAAGATGAGTAGCCGCGAGGCAGCTGAGCGAAGAAGATGCGCAGCTCGATCTATGCGATGTATCGACAGGGGCGCGTGGAGCGTCAGCGCGGTGAGGGGGGAGATGCTTGCACCGCCATAGCATGCATCCATAGCACGCATCCAGGGCACGCATCTTTCCATATAAAAATCATAGCTTACTTGAACCCGTTTCCACCAGTGCTATGCTGTGTGGACCAATGAACATGATCGGTGGATATCACACACATCCATAGCAACGAAGCGTAGCACATCTCTGGTGGAAAGGCACCCTAAAGCGTCCTTAACTTTTACACTTCGTGTATTTCTGGGCATTAACTTTATTGTAGCGATCTGTACTGACCGCGATCCAACTGGCCTTGGTTCAGCTGAAAAAGCGATTGGCGAAGCATTAAAAGTTTAGAGACCGTCGATAATGGACCGGGGATTAGGACGTTTATTTATTGGAGTGCTGGCTAATGTCCTCGCGGCCCAGTCGCGCCCAGCTGTGGGCGGTTGTTTTTGTATTTAAAGCCAGCCGGTCGGTGGAAATTGCGAGTTGAATTTCTTTGCGCTTTTGCGGATTGCTAATGAAATGAATGAGTTAGTTGATTGATTCAGGCGTTATTTTGCGGAGGTTAAATGAAATGAAATGAAATTGTGGTATCCTAAATTATCTCGCCTCATTCGTTTTTCGTTTAATTATTATTTAGTCTCATTCTGTTTTCGTCTTCGTCTTGTTCGCTATCCGTCACTATCTTTTTTGGTCAAATTCTGCAACTTGTCTCTCTCTCTTTGTCTACGTCTTATTCGTTTTCGTCTCGGTCTTCCCTGGACTAATTCGTCGTTCTTCCCTTTCGTTTTTAGGGTTCCGTAGTCAACTAGGAACCCTTATAGTTTCGCCATGTCTGTCCGTCTGTCTGTCTGTCTGTCCGCGGCTATGCTCAGAGACTGTTAGTACGAGAAAGCTGTAATTTGGCATGAATATATATATATCAGTCACGCCGACAAAGTGGTTAAATAAAAAAAGCAATAAAATTATTTTTTAGTGTACCTCCCATAGACGTAAAGGGGGGGTGATTTTTTTTTTCTCGACTAACCCTATAGTGTGGGGTATCGTTGGATAGGTCTTTTAAAACCATTGCGGGGTTGCTAACATGATTTTTCTATTCAGTTATCTGTTTGCGAAATATTCAACTTTAATGTGAAAATTTTCATTAAAATCGACCGTCCCCCCCCCCTCTAAAATCTAAACTGTTAGGTGGAAAAATTTGAAAAAATTCATAATGGTAGTTAATATATTAAATTTACTAGGAAAATTATAGCGGCTAAGATTGCTTGGAAATTATTTGTAGTTTAAGAGTAAATAGTAGCCTAAGGTATAAAACATACTTAAACTTGGATGATTCCGTATACATACGAAATCCTAAGAAAAATATTACTTGATTTTTTCGTGATGGCTACGGAACCCTACCTTGGGCGTGTCCGACACGCTCTTGGCCGGTTTTTTTATGTCATAAATATTTACCAGTCAGGTCGTAGGCTATTTTTCACAGCCCTATTCTTCGCGGGCGGAGTCGCAAGCAATAGCTAGTTATTAAAATAAAAATTGAGATTTGAGATGTTTTGTTCTCATCATGACTTTAGGACGACACAATATCAAAATTAACTAAGCCTCTCGATCAAGATTATTTTGTTGTGCACCCTTAATAAGCTTTACTTGCGTTCTCGTTCCCTTAAATTAGGGTAGAAGCAGGGTAGCCCTACAAACTATGCCCCGGTTAATAATTAACCCGCGATTATCTTAAATCGTTGTCATAAACTACTGGGTCGCCGACAGTTGTGCCAGCCGGCGAGAGGGGACGCTGCGGCCTGTCCGTTTGTCTTGTCGACAAAAGAAATAGCTACTTACTACTTTGTCGGGGTTTACACGGTTTAAAGCCAGTACAGACAGACTGCAATCAAACTTCAAGGCAACTGGCAACTGCCCATACAATTTCCATTGTCACCGGCATAGCTCGAAGAATTTCCAGACTCAAGTGGCAGTGGGCAGGGCACATCGCTCGTAGAACTGATGGCTGATGGGGCAAAAAGGTTCTCGAGTGGCGTCCACGGACCGGAAGACGCAGTGTGGGTAGGCCTCTCAACAAGATGGACCGACGACCTGGTTAAGGTTGTGGGATCGCGTTGGATGCGGATGGCACGAGACCGATCTGTTTGGCGAGCCTTGGGGGAGGCCTATGATCAGCAGTGGACGTCTTTCGGCTGAAGTTATGAGGTTTCAACGGCTACCCAACTAAGGAGAAACGAAACTAATATTATTATTAGCCTTCATTAATGTCCCACTGCTGGGCAAAGGCCTCTCCTGGGCTTCCAACTCGCCCTGTCTACACTTTATGTCCGGCCACGCCCGAGAACGTGTCTAGGTCATCTCGCCATCTTCGCCTTGGTCTACAGCGGTGCCGCGAACCATCTTAGGGCATCCATTCAGTGGTAACCCGCGCCCATCTTTCTGGGTGCATGCGACAGACGTGGCCAGCCCAGTCCCATTTGAGCCTGGCGGTTGCTTTGTCTACATCTGCGATGCAAGTATTGGAGCGCAGTGTAGTGTTTCGGACTCGATCGGTCTTTTCCACGTCTAAAATGCTGCGTTCCATAGATCTTTGGCAGACGTTCAATTTGGACTTCTGAGTCTCGGTCAAGGACCATGTTTGAGTACCGTAGGTAAGGATTGGCAGTATACACGAGTCGACGAGTTTCCGTTTGAGTGACAAAGTAATATTTTTAAGCCAAAAATCAAAAACTTCTTAAGGACAGTTCTTAATTAACCATATTTTTAAAGTACGTTCCTATTTCATGCCATCCATTAGGAAGCTGATTAAAAACTCGAATGACACTAATAAATTAGGATTTTTGCTTTATTCAATGAAAATGATGAAGAACCACACAAAGTCGCGCGCAAAAGCTAGTTGTTTTATAAACATTCATTTTAATGTAATGTCGTCTCGTGAAGCGAGCAGCGTCCTCGAGCTCGCACGGCCCTCGAGGTGCTCCAGCAAATTGCCTGCCGCCGTAAGCCCGCCGCGGATAAGACGACAGTCGTCTTTGCGGAATACATTCCCAATTGTTAAAGGCTCTTGACTTGTTTTGTATATTTTCAAAGTAAACTACCATCTCAGCCTATATAACGCTTTTGCGTGCGACTTCGACCGCCCAGAATTAAAATGTTTGGTAAAGCTTCTTCATCCATCTCATTGAGTAAAGCAAAAATCATCGTCATCTTCATCGATATCAGTTAGTTAATAATATAAATCCCGTTTTTCTTATCCCGTGGGAATTTCCAAAAATCCTTAAATAATTTTCTTGTTTTTTTTAAACATTGATACCGAATTTGAAGAGTCTAGTAATTATAGTTACCGATATATTATGGTCCTGTTATTGAATTGAATATACAAATCGCGTTTTTTCCGTATCCCGTGGGATTTTAGAATTAATCCCTTCTTATCGCATGCCTACGTCATTATAACTATCCGTGCGCCAAATTTCAGCACAATTTATTCAGTGGTTTGAGCTGTGCGTTGATATATCAGTTAGTAACGGTTGCCTTTTAAAAATAGGAAACGTGCACATAGACGGTGCTGCCAACTAGTGCCATCAATTTGGATATTTTACCCTGATAAGTTTCTTTTACTGTCCGCGCGCATAATGTGTCTTCTGTCGCATTAGTGCTGCCGCCTATAGTTTCTGCACTTTCCCTATACAGAGAAAGAGAATATACGTTCCGTTGCAGACTTTTTTTTTTATTTATTTTTAATATTAGCACATACATAACAATATATTTAATTAGAGACTATTAGAGACTATTAGAACCATTTTTGACTTCTACCACAGAATAAGTAATAAGTAATAGTAATACGCGGACAATGTCGTGGGCAAAAGCTAGTTTTAAAATAAAGTAAATATTGGACAATACCGCTGTCACTGAAACCCTTTCAGTTTAATTGTAAGGACACTTTACTCGTCTTTTCAAAAGACTCAAGAGCAGTCGAGATCACTCCGTCCACAGATCGGGCACAAAGTGACAAAATCGTTAACAAATACGGCCGCGCTAATCAAACGATCGGGCCAATGTCCCGCGTAAATACTCGTGTTTACCGAACAAGTATTTACGCGGTGTTTAGCGGCGTACTTGTTTGCTGGCGTGAATTACGAGTTCCTTAACGCCGCTGTCCAGCGGAGACGTGCGAGGCAGCGAAGCGGTGGGCCAAGAAAAACCGGTTGTCTGTAAAGTCGATTTACGGACGATAGGTAGTTTAACGTGACAACGTCATAACAAAACATTCAACCCCCCTCCCCCGCCGCTCTCTTGCAACTGAACTGACCTTCGCCGCTATCTTGCAACTGGCCTTCGCCACTCTCTTGCAACTAGCCTTGGCCGCTTTCTTGCAACTGGCCTGCTTCGCTGCTCTGTATAATGTAACGTTATGTAACGTTACATGTACGTTACAATGAGTCATGTTTTTTCGTGTATGCAGCCGGCGTTATAAAGAATACGAAAAACTTCGTCAGTTATTAAATTTATTCCTTTATCAAGTCATGAGACTTTTAGTACCTTTTGAATGATGGGAGAAAGTTGACAGGAATGATAATTGCCTTAGTGCTAGCAAATGTCAACTTTAAGGTGACGAACCTTTTCGTTCCCCGACTGTACATAAAGGGTTTTCATTTTCAGCTGAAAGACGTCCACTTCTGAGCATATGCTTTCCCCAAAGAACGCCATAAGCCATAAATGGTATGGTAACGGACTCCTACGACCTTCATCAGGTTATCAGTCGTCATAGTGGAGGACCCACCCACGCCGCGACTTGCGATTTTAGTTGCCATTCAAGCAAGAACATTATTGGACCTAATAGCCATCAGTTCTTCGAGCAGTGTACTCGGCTGCTGCCACTTTAGATTGGCAATTTTTCGGACTATGTCGCTTACCTTGGTTCTTCGGAAAAAGTTGGGTTTGTATGATTTGTGTGTGTTCGGACAGTGTGGAGGTGGAGGAACTACATGCATAAACTTAGTTATCGCGGGTCGCGGGGTCGCGGGTGAGCAAAGTAAGTAAAATTGTTTCAGTTCATTGATGTAGACCTCCGCAAAGTAACGCCAGATTCAATAAATTAACTATAATTGGTTGTTGTAGTTGTATGTTATATTGATGATTTTCTCTCGCACGCCGCTGTTTCATCGCAATTCTGTAGTGGTTGCGCAGCCTTAATCAGGAAACGATTCGGCTTTTAGTGGAGTTCGGTTCGGGAGCCGAGCACAATTTGTAATGATAAAGATGCTCTTCAGTCGGGGGTTTTGCTTGACTTTTCCCCGTGTATAAACTTGGGGAAGTGAGCGTAGTTTCGTGTTTATGTGCGGGAAGTTGTGTGTGGAGTGTTGCGGATGTTAAATTTTCTGTGTATGTTAAGTTCAAGAAATATTACATTTTAATTACGTGGAGCTTGGAGCATGTTTAGTTGTGAAAATATTCATTATTATGGATTCTACGAACCGCGGACTAATTTGAAGTAAATATTTAATGTTGTTAATTTTCTGTTTCCATGAATTACTTAGCAGAGCTACACTTTGTTTTAAATTGCTTTAGAAGTCATCATCATCATCCAAGCCTATATGTCTCACTACAGGCTATAGGCTACCTCTTACAATCAGAGGGATCGGGCCGTAAATCCCACTTGGGCCCAGTGCGGATCGGGAACTTCGTACACTTATAATAATTTCTGGGACTTAAACTAATAATTGCTATAATTACTTCGATATTTCGACCATATTGCCGCGGCCGTGGTCACAAATCGACCTCCTCACAATGTTTCCCTTCACCGTAAAGCTCATGATAAATAATTTCAAACGTCGCACATAAATTTTGGAAAACTCAGAGTTGCGAGCCTAGATTCGAACCAACGACCCTCTGCTTGAGAGGCCATAGCTCAAACTGCTAGACTACCACGACTTCTTCAATATTCATGCACTTGTATACGTCCTGCGCAATCTAACTGTTTATGATGATGGCTGGCAGCGATGAAGACAGATTTACTAGTAACAACACAAATCAACTTGCGCGGTGCGCTTCCAGCGTAATGTATTCATGGCGCATTTACATGCGCCCGCGGCGGCCGACACAAGCTGGGACGCTTTGTCTAAAATATTTAGGCGAAATAATCTGCAGTGCATGTCATTTATTGGTTCAATTGGCTAAGTAAAGTTTTTTGAAGAGGTGCTAAATATATTTTTTTTTCGACAGTAGTCGTCTTCTAGACCGAGAAACTGCAGCTGTTTTATTTTTATCTCCTATTGTTTACTGGAAATATTTTTTTAAGTGTTCGAGATGACTGTTGTGAGATTTAATGGCTGACAAGCGGTTCGTGCTCAGTACTTAGTAGAAATAGAAAAAAAAACAAAGTCAATTGTCAATCAAACTAAATACAAACTGAAATATAGATGCACAGAAAAAACCCCAGAAAAAAGACCAATGCTGGGAATCGAACCCAGGTCCTCAGCGTTCCGTGCTGCGTGCTTACCCCTACACCACCACTGGTCTAGAAGTTAGCGACGAATCTTTTCCCATACATCGTACACTTCAATCTGTTATAATCACATTTAGGCAGTGATAAAGCGCATCTATGTTATGCCCTCTACCGAGAGACTTCAACACTCCTTCGGAGCTACCCGCTCACCTGGACCAAGAGATGGCGCTACTAGGCCAACTTTTACAAGTTGAGTATGAAGTATCTTTTTCTATTTATTTTTTTATTTTCTTCAACTTCATTTTTTTTATTACTTTTACGGTCATCCCGTGAAACCATATATTTCAAACTAAATACAAACTGAAATATAGATGCACAGAAAAAACCCCAGAAAAAAGACCAATGCTGGGAATCGAACCCAGGTCCTCAGCGTTCCGTGCTGCGTGTTTGTATTTAGTTTGAAATATATGGTTTCACGGGATGACCGTAAAAGTAATAAAAAAAATGAAGTTGAAGAAAATAAAAAAATAAATAGAAAAAGATACTTCATACTCAACTTGTCAATTGTCAATGTCAAATGAAATCTAACCGTTTGCGTTTCGTTTACTTTGCATTGTCCAAAAAGCAGTTCCAAAATAATGATCCAAAATATTCAATCGTGATTCAATTATCGTGCATAAATCGTGGAGAAATGCGGTAAAATTGAAAATCCGGATTGTGTGTGGAGGTCGTTAAAAATAGTCCAAAAATCACACCAAAACGCAAAACAAACGAAACGCAAAAGGTTTGACATGGACAAAAGTGACAGATGACTTCGTTTTTTTTCTATTTCTACTAAGTACTGAGCACGAACGGCCTGTCAGCCATTAAATCTCACAAATGTCAACTCGAACACTTAAAAAAATATTTCCAGTAAACAATAGGAGATAAAAATAAAACAGCTGCAGTTTCTCGATCTTCAGAACGCCGACTGTCGAAAAAAAATATAATTAGCACCTCTTAAAAAAACTTTACTTAGCCAATTGGGCGTAGTAAATAGCAGTGGGATTGGGTTTCAATTTTATCATCATGATTTCAGCATTTTAAATTCAATCAAATCCATCATCATCATCATCTCATCCTATATAAGTCCAACTGCAGGGCAGAATCTTAGAATGAGAGGTCTGGGGCCGTAGTTCCCACGCGCGTCCAGTGCGGACCCAGAACTTCACACATATTGTTGAATGTCTTCGCAGCTGTGTGCGTGCAGGTTTCCACGCGATGTTTTTCTTCACTGTAAAGCTAATGGTAAATTTCAAATGTAATTTTCGTACGTAAATTCTGGAAAACTCAGAGGTGCGAGCCCGGGATCGAACCCACGGCTTTCTGCTTGAAAGGCCATGGGTCAAATCACTACGCTGATATAGCTTTTTCATTGGTATGGTAAGCCTTCATTATTTTGTAACCCTTTTGTTTTTGGGTTCCGTAGTAAAAAGTCGTCTACCTCACACTGTGGGGTGTTGCTTAAATAATTTCAAAAATGTTGCAGGTTCGGTAAATTTTCGAGAAATTTTTCATTGACGGGTGAATTTTCGGAGCGACTTTTTTGGACGTCCCAAGTCAATTAAAAAAAACCACACAAAAAATGATTACCACACAATTTTATATACATTGTACACAATACAATACAATGAGTTTTAACATTACAAACATTGTTGACTTCAATTAAGACTGCATAAAAAATATCCAAATCTTAGAAACACTAACTGCAGTAAGTCTGTGAGGCCTGTCCCACACGCGGTTTTGTTGAATCAATAGAGCATAACTTTGTGTCTAGGAGCCATTTTTCGACTAAATATATATCAAAATGAAGCTAATTACATAACGCATTCGATTATAACTTTCTTATACTAAATACAATGTTATTTAAAAATAGGTTGGCCATTTTGTGTTTGTCCCACCTCTAGCTACCAATATTACCTTGCGCAAATACCTGCTAATATCTCATTGGTGAAGGATCATATCGCCATGTTCACATTTTTGTGGAAGAGTATGTTAGTTGTGCTCCAGTTGTCACGTGGAGTGGACGTCCTACTACTGAGTTTTATGTGCCTACCAAGGTGATTCTTTTGCGCGATGTATTTTGGTTCGCTTAAAAGTAATTTCCATGGATTCCTGTTGTGCGATATATAGTTGTTTTAATTAAATGGTTATATTTTTATTTACTAGTTTACTTAGTCAACTAGTAGTACTAGTTTAAGTAGTAAAGAGCTTATATTAATCATGTATATAGTTTAGCAGTAATTGCAAAAATACCTAAGTGTCGTAATCCTCGGTGGCGTAATTTCGCTGGCACTTTTGTCCAGCGAAATTACAGATATGGCAGTGAAATTACTAACTATATTCACTACATAGCTAAAATACCATAAACATGACTTATCTCGCAAAACACACGAGTACACCTCGACGTTGCGACCACATTACAGTGGCCGTGGTCACGACTAGACCTCTAGTCTATCTACTCGTGACCACAGCCACTTTAATGTAGTCGGAACGTCGAGGTAAATATTATACGTGTGTTTTGCGTCTTTTTTATGGTATTTTAGCTATGAGTGAAAATCACGAAAGTTTAAAACAGTATATATTCACTACGATTGACTCTGACGGTAGTTTCATGTTAAAAAATAGGTACTAATAACTAGAATGTTACCCGCTGCGTCGTTTGCATAATGTACCTATACTTATATAGTTACACATAGACATCTTCATTACCTATTAGCACAAAATCATGCTATTAATGAGCGATTGCTACCTGAAATGACCATACCTAATTTAAGAACATGCTTAAAACGAACATGCGTTTCTCAAGCCAATGTTTCTCAGCTAAATAGCATGCTCGTTTTAAGTATGATTTATACTAGCATATTATGTCTATCTGTATCTTAAGCATTTTAAGGAAGCAATTAAACCTGCAAGAATACTAGCAAGTAAGCAAACAATCAGCATGCAAGCAAGCATACTAGCAACGATGTTGATTATGATATTTTATATTAATCATGACACATTCGACATGAGTCTTTAGAATTTTCTACCAGTTTATTTTTATCTGTGAAGGCAAATACATACTTTTTATATAATATTTGTTAGGTTTTGACAACGTACCTATTGTTCCTAAGAACATAAGAATAATAGAATAATATAGAATAATTTTACATGTAAAATCAAATTTAATTTTTAAGTACTAACATTATATTAAGGCTTATACTAACATAAATGAGATCATTGTTATCTTAATGAAATAAATAATAATAATAATAATAATAATAATAAAGGCGTAGGGATATGACGACCTCATCGCCCGCTGGTGTTGTCGTGTCACCAGTGCAGTCAGTCATCGCAGGGCGGCTTGTGGCGAGCTGTTGGTGCGTAGCGACACCACGAACCCGAGACCTCCAGGGGTACACATACACACATGCGCTTATACACACACTCACACACAGTTACACACCCACCCCGCCTCTAGTTTGCCTTTGTTGGTCGCCTAGAGTGGAGCGCAAGAGCTAATGCTCGAAGGATGGATGTGTTTCCGTAAGTGGCGAGTTGGCATTTTGAAGTTTAAAGTCCAGGAACACCTCTCCATCCTTAGCCGTTCACACCAATGTTGCCACCTCGTTGCCCCGAGTGGGCAATAGTTTGAGGGGCCCATTTAGTGAATGGCGAGTCACCGCCTACCAAAAGTTCTGTTTATGAGATATTGAAATGGTAGGTGTCCGTTATCTCACTCCATAGCCCGGTAATCCTGTCCACAACATCCCAACCCCATAGCCAATTCCATGTCGATTCCTACCTGGCAATAGATTGGCAACTGTGGAGGACTGTCCGCTAGCACATCCTCATGGTGTATTAGGGGATAGACCTCCATAGTTGCGCCCATCTCATTTATATTATATGGTACCAAAGGCCTCTTCATGTTGGCTTCGGCCCCATGAATGCCTTTCAAATGACCGGGTCCCCATGGGCCCGTGATCGGAAATCCGTACCAACATAATAATAATAATAAGAAAAACAAATAGTTTAAAACTTTAATTTATTGTTTTATTAATCTAACTATACACGAATATAAGTTAAGTATGAAGTATCTTTTTCTATTTATTTTTTTATTTTCTTCAACTTCATTTTTTTTTATTACTTTTACGGTCATCCCGTGAAACCATATATTTCAAACTAAATTTAGTTTGAAATATATGGTTTCACGGGATGACCGTAAAAGTAATAAAAAAAAATGAAGTTGAAGAAAATAAAAAAATAAATAGAAAAAGATACTTCATACTTAACTTGTAAAAGTTGGCCTAGTAGCGCCATCTCTTGGTCCAGGTGAGCGGGTAGCTCCGAAGGAGTGTTGAAGTCTCTCGGTAGAGGGCATTAACATAGATGCGCTTTATCACTGCCTAATGTGATTATAACAGACTGAAGTGTACGATGTATGGGAAAGATTCGTCGCTAACTTCTAGACCAGTGATGGTGTAGGGGTAAGCACGCAGCACGGAATGCTGAGGACCTGGGTTCGATTCCCAGCATTGGTCTTTTTTCTGGGGTTTTTTCTGTGCATCTATATTTCAGTTTGTATTTAGTTTGAAATATACACGAATATGTACACCTACATGAATTTAATTAAGTTACATACATAAATCATAGTAATGTTTTATAATTTTGAACTTATTTCCTATGAAATTAATAAAGACGTAATTTCGCTGTCACTATCGTAATTTCGGTGGTGCTTTTTTTTCAATGTTGAATAACTACTAAATTATTGACTTTAAATTGGGGCCTTTTGTAGCATTGAAATCCTAATCCAAAGGAGTATCTCAACGAGTGATCAATTTCACCAAAAGTAAAAAAAAAAATTTGCCCAGCGAAATTACGTAAAAAAAATATTTCAAAAATTCACCCTGACCTGCGGATACTGCGATCTGGTCTGGAACGCGTAGTCCGACACGTCCTTGACCAATTTACATCACGCCAATTTGCTACGAAAAAATATACGCTTCGGCAGTTCCTTGTGCTAGAACTTGGTTTGACAATTTTAACCTTTTCAACGCCAACGACGGATATATGCGCCACAAAATCAAAGTGATCTTCACACAATGACATAAGGTACAAACTAGCGTTACGTTTTGGCTAGGCTAAGCGTCGAAAAGTTTAAAGATTCACCCTATTCACAACCATAACGTTTTTAATTTTGCATTTATCTTCTTCGTGTGTGCTTGAGGGTTCCGAATTTTCACATGCATATTTAATGTAGTTTAAGGCAGTTCGCAACCCTTTGTAGTCCCCCCCCCCCTTCTCCGGGCACGCGTCACACAGTCGGCGCAACTTTCCTCATCACGAAATGTAATTAGGATCATTACATTTATTACTCGAGTTTCATAACTCAATTTGCAAATTTGCAAGGAAAGAAAACCGATCCAACAAATTAACTGTCAGTCTTAATTTCATTTGACAATGTTGTTTTCTTGTTGTAAAAACTGTGGGGCCATGTACTGTGTATCATCCTAGCCCATATCCCACGCGGTTCCAGTGCGAATTGGGAACTTCACACACAACTTTGCATTTTTCGCAGGGCGTATGAAAGTTTCACGATGTTTTCCTTCACCGTAAAGCTCATGGTAAATTTCAAATGTAATTTCGCACATGAAATCTGAAAAACTCAGTCGCGAGCCCGGGATTTAAACCCACGACCCTATGCTCGAGATACCATAGGTCAAACTACTTAGCTATCACTCTCTTATAACTCTCTTAACTTATAGTTTTAGGTTACTTGTTATAGGATCCACTGAAAATCAGCGTCGTGGCCCCCTGCCTCGACTCATGCTGAGTAGACTCCTTTTTTGAGACAACTGCCATAGTACACTTTTATATTTAAGAAATTTGTAAACTGTTTTTTGTTGTTGTTGTTGTTGTTTCGTAATTTTTTAATTCATTTCATTTCATTTCATCACGACATCAAAATTAGCATTTCAGAGTTAAATATTTCACAAACGAGTCCCTAGTTCTAAACATGATATCAGCAAACTGATCATTAAATAAGTATAAAAGCCATCCATCGATATCCCACACGATTTGCGTAGACGAGAAAAACTCCTCTCCGCAACAAGTCTTCAAGTCCAGTGACAACACAGGCTTCTACTTAGCAACTCGAGCCTTCGAAGTTCCCTCTACTTCAGCCCCCCCCCCCCCCCGTCCCAATTATCGCTAACTTAGTAATTACTCGCAATTACACAGGCACCGTTTAATAAGGTCGCGGTTGCCGGGACATGAGCTCTCAGATGCCTGACTCACGCTTTGAAGTCTGAGGTCTCACGTTTTATGGGGCGAGATTGGCAGTTTAGAAAGTAGGCTTTACCGGTAGCTTCGCCTGCCTAAACTATTAGGACTTGCAGTTGAAATGGAATGATGCTAAATTCGTGTGTGGTCTTTTGTTACTAATGTTTTATTATCCGTGATGGAATGAACGGTATAGGCGTTTGGGGTGAGTGGCTGTGCGTTTGTAGGTTGTATGTCCGTTATAAAAAAATGTGCTTTCTTTTGGTTGCAGTAGGAGCAATAGGTTCTCGAGTGGCGTCCGCGGACCGGAAGACGCAGTGTAGGTAAGCCTCCAACAAGATGCAGCGACGACCTGGTTAAGGTGGCGGGACCGCATTAGTTGCGGATGGCGCAGGGCCGACCTGTTTGGCGAGCCTTGGGGAAGGCCTATGTTCAGCAGTGGACGTCTTTCGGTTGAAATGATGATGATGATGAGGAGCAATAGGTAATAATAATAATATCACGAGACAATTCACACCAATTGTCCTAGTCCCAAAGTAAGCGAAGCTTATGTTATGAGTACTGGGCAACGGATAGACGTACATAAATAGATATATGTATACATAGGTACTTAAATACATATTAGTCACTCAAGACTCGAGAGCAATCATTCGTATTTTTTATACAAATATCTGCCCCGACGCAGGAATCGAACCCGGGACCTTAAGCTTCGTTGTCGGGTTCTCTAACCACTAGGCCATTTGTCGCCCACACTATTGCGGTTCACTGATTGGACGTCCGTAAAGCAACTTCAGAATGAATCAATTATTGATAAGGACATCGACTGGGAGTAGCAAGCCGCCCCAGCAGTTTAAAACCACCCCGCTTTACGGTGACGAAAAAATTCTCCGTATGCCCCAGTCAGTATACAGGGGATTTCGGGAGACGTAATTTTAAGTAAGACTAACCCCACCGGATTCAAATAGCTATAGGCCATATTTCATACCAGTAGTTAAATTAACGTTTATTTTTTGTGAAGTAACAAAAAAAGTTTTAAATTATTTTCTAAGTGCATGGCCATTCAAATTAACATACCTACTTGACATTGAGAATGTTAAAGTGTCAAAATTTAATTTCTACATAATCGTATCATAAAAAAATGTTATCGTAACAATTAAAGAGTTTTCATTATACTCGTATAGCAATTATCTGTTGTAGGGTGACTATTATCGTAAAGATTTAAGTTTCCAACTTTGTGAAATTTGAAAAGATAAAGGCGTGAACAAACACTATTAAGTTTTTTTTTTAAGTAAGCCCTGTTTAGACTTGAAAAATAAATGGTGCAAGTTGAATTACATTGCGGTGGTATATTAACACTTTCAAACTCGTTTGCTTTACAGCCTTGCAATGTAATGCAACTCGCACGCTTTTACTTGCACCTCTAAACTGGGCTTAAAATATGATGAACAATTCATTAGCATTTACTGTAAGTGCAGGATTATTCCGGATCACGTCTCCAGTATCACCCTGTAGAGTTGCTCTCTAGTTTCTTATTGTGCAGCGCAAGTGTAACACGAGAAGCCAATTTACATAAAAACCAGGGACGAGGGTGGTTTAATTAAATCAAGCGGCTCGCGTGATCCCGAGATGTCACTCCTCGATACGCTAATTCTGAGGATGCACTAGGGGACAAATGCCTTACGACATGTATCGGCAACGACATCCGGTGAAGTGAAGTCGGATGAAGTCGCGCGACGTTGCTGGACTTCGCTCGATATGTGTGGGGCAACATCGTGTGACAGTGTCGCCAGCGAGGTTGAGTGAAGTGGCGTGACGTTGCCGAACTTCGATCGACATGTCTGGCAAGAGCGCGCGACGGAACCTATCGATGTTTAGAAAATTTTATTTCCGAAGGTTTAGAATCCCGAAAATTTAATTTGTCCGAAAGCATTTTTTTCTGAAACCGTTAATATTTCAGAATTTATTTCAGGACCGTCGTGTAGAACCCTTAAGGTTAGGTTAGGTTTGTTTTATAAAAATCCTGAAATATTTACAGTTTCCGAAAAAAATGCATTCGGATAAATGAAGCATTCGGGATTTTAAATATTCGGAAAAAAATTTTTCGAGGATATGATAGGTAACCGTCGCGACGTCGCCGGTCTTTGCTTGACATGTCTGGCGACATTATTCGGTTATCCTGTGTTGTAGCGCAGCGTACCTTAGGGGGTTTCATGATATCGACTTTATTGTGAAACAATGTCATAATATTGCCAGATATGGCAGCAAACTCGCACGAGTTCGCCTGACGGCGCTAAGTACATATATGTAAATGGTGCAATGTCGCCAAATATATTAGGTAAAAGTTCGCAAATTCACACAACTTTGCCTGACGTCGCTACGGACATAAGTCGCGCGATGTTGACAGATATGTCAAGTGAAATCGGTCAGCTTCGCTCGACATGTCGCCGACACGTGTCGCGGGATAGTCGTCCCCCAGTGCATCCCTGGCTAATTCCGCGCCGGAGCCGGAGGCTTGCCCGGCGCCGGGCAGCCCCGGGGGAGCCACTCTGTATGCGTTGCCTTTGGGTTGGGCACAACGTCGTCAAAGTGTTTCGGAATTCTGTCCGTAACCGTAATTTTATGTATTGTGAGGAAAGTTTGGTTTATACGTTAACAAGGCAATTTGTTTGGCCTGTGGGATGCGAGCTTCGAGCAAGCGTTTGCGGTTCGTACGTTTGTAGACGTTTTATTTGGAAGAGCGAGACTGATTCACTTAAATAAATAAAACAAATAAATAAATCATGGGACAATAATTGACACCAATGACCTAGTCCCAAACAAAGAAAAGCTTGTATGTACTACGGGTACTAGACAACGGATAAACATACTTAAATACCTACATATTAAACATCCAGGATTCGAGCACAAACATTCGTATTTTTCACACAAATATTTATCTACCTCGACCGGGAAACGAACCCAGTACTTCAAGCTTCGTAGTCAGGTTCTCTAACAAGTAGGCTATCTGGTCGTCACGTTAAACGTTTAACGTTTTTTAACGTAATCGTAAAAGTCAGAGGTGCGAGTCGGTAGCTACGATCCCTGACTCGCACCTCTGACTTTTTCGGAATGTGCGAAATTACATTTGAAATTTACCTTTTCGCTGAAGGAAAACATCAAAAGGAAACACACTTGAGAAGAAATTCAATGAGGTGTCTGAAGTTCCTGTACCTACCACACTACACTAGTCCAGCGTGGTAATGGCCGAAGCCCTTACCTTCAAAAGGCACAAATGAAAGAAGCAAGTTTAAAGCGAGTTTCGATCAATGTTAGTCTCTACAGAAACTAATAATTATTTGTTGTAGACATTCAATTAATTCCAAATTATTAACTGAATCCTGTCGTTTGATTAGCTTTTAATTAGCTTAGACAAACATGTGTTACAATGAGCCAATTTAGCTTGGAACGGGCCCACGCGTAATCGCTGTTTGAGCAACGTCTTGTATTTGCTCTCTCTCGACATCACCGCTATCAGGACTCCGATTAGAAGAGACATGTTTTGTCTATTAATTTTGATTCAGCAGCAATTAAGCGGGTTGTTTTATCTTTGTCTAGAATCTAGACATTAATTGGTACACCCAGTATACATACTCAATAATATACACGATGATTTCAACTTTGCCATCTCGAATGTTTGCCGCTCGCGCCGCCATATTGAATTTTTGATGATATCTCATTTCCGACTCATTCTACGATAAAAACGTGTATACACATATTAAATCAGAAAAAAATCCTACAATTATGTCTTAGCAATTTATTTCGTGAAATCAATAGTTTCAGCGCACGAGTACCGCAAAGTGTAATGTAACACGCGTTTTCGCTGATTAATTCGCTTCCACACCACCTTGAGGTGAAGTACGCGGCGCGTTTTTGCAAGCTTTTATCTAACTTGCAATGTTTTTATGTCAAGTTTAGACCTGCAAGAATAACCGTGCAAGTTGCATTACATAGCGGCGCTGGATGGCGGTCCATTGAAAATGTTTTGTCAACCCACTTGCAATATATTTATCTACTAGCTTTTGCCCGCGACTTCGTCCGCGTAGAATTCCAATTTTTGGTAAAGCTTCTTCATTTCTTTCATTGTATAAAACAAAAATCCGGCAACGGCAACATCCATCATTATTATTATTTCATCATTTTATCATCATCAGTATCAGTTAGCGAATATTATAAATCCCGTTTATTCTCTATCCCGTAGGAATTTCAACAAATTTGTCCTTATTCTATGCAAATTTTCGCTTATTTTTATCCCGCGGCAATATTGCATTTTCTCCGAGAAATAGTAGCCTATGTCCTTAAAAGTGTAGCTTTCTACCGGTAAAAGAAGTTTTAAAATCAGCCCCGTAGTTGATTTCACTTATTTTTTTCCCGCGAGAATTTTGCTTTTTCACGGAGAAAAGTAGTCTATGTAAAGAATGGTTGGTGTAGCTTCCTATTGTTGAAAGAAATTTTCAAATCAGCCCTCAAGTGATATTCACTTCGTTTTATCCCACGGGAATTTTGCATTTTACCGAATAAATAGTAGGTAGCCTAGCCTATACCGCCGATAAAGGATAGTGTAGCTTTCTATTGGTCATTTTTTTTAAACTCAGCCCCGAAGTTAAATATACTATTTTTTATACCGCGGTAATTTTGCATTTATCCGGAAAATAGCATCCTATGTTAATCAAGGACAGTGTATCTTTTCTATTGGTGAAAGACATTTTAAAATGAGCTCCGAAGTTGAATTTTTTTTCTATATCTTGGGAATTTTGCATTTTCCCGGAAAAAGTAGCCTATGTCAATAAAGGATAGTGTAACTTTGTACTGGTAAAAGATTTTTTTAATCGGCTCGGAAGTTTCAGAGATTAATCTATCCCACAGGAATTTCCAAAAATCCTGCATTAAGTTTTTTTGCTGTTATGTATGACCATTTACGTTTATACTGAATTTGAAAAGTTTAGTAATTGTAGTTACGGAGTTACGGAGATAGGATCCAGTTGATTTGAGTATATAAATCCTGATTTATCCTTATCCCGTGGGAATTTTCAAAATTATTGAAATTAGCTTTATACCTATTCTAATAGTCTACTTGATGCCCAATTTGAACAGTTTAGTAATCGTCGTTCGTCGTTATGGGGATAGCGTCACTCTCGATTGATGAAATATATACATCCCGTATATTCCTTATCCCGTGGGAATTCCGGAAAATTCTTTCTTATCGGATGCCTACGTCATACAAAGGACGTCTCTACATACAGCGGTTTAGGTTGTGCGTTAATCCGCCAGTCAGTCATTTAGGACTTCAGGATAAAGCATTTTATATGTATTTGCAGTGCACCAAGCTTTTATGCGAGTTCAACAATGATGTTTGAATACTCAATTCGATGTTATTCGAAATAGGTTGAACTCACATAAAAGCTTCATCATCACCATCATCATTTCAGCCGTAGGACGTCCACTGCTGGACATAGGCCTCCCTCATTGACGCCCAATCATTACGGTTGGAAGCGACTTGCATCCACCTTGAACCTGCGGCCTTCACCAAAACGTCCGTCCATCTCGTTGGTGGACGTCCCACGCTGCGCTTGTAAAAGCAAAAGCTTGGTGAAATGCAAATACTACTTATTATAATTAGTTATTATCAGAGATCAGATCAGGAAGTGGTTGACAAACGTAGACAAATGGTTTGCAAAATTTGAAGTTTCGTTTCGTTTACATTGTGTCAAAATAAAAAGTAATTTAAATCAAAAGCACTAAGGAGTATTGATATCAACTTCGAAGCAAATCACCCCCAAAATAAGTTTCTACTCCTTTTTAACCCCGTCAAGGGATGAATTTCAATAAAATACGAAACACGTCTTCCATCAATTCTGTTATAGAATTTTTATGAAAAATTTGCAATAGATTGGACCAAGGAATCACGTTGTCCCATACAAACTTTGCCCCCCTTTTTTACCCCCTTAGGAGTAGAACTACGAAAAATCCTTTCTTATCTAATGGCTACGTCATACAAAGAACACACCCTCCAAGTTTCAGGTCTCTACGATCAGCGGTTTAGGCTGTGCGTTGATCCGTCAGTCAGGACAAAGGATTTTATATGTATAGATTATTTCGTACTAAATACAAACTGAAATATAGATGCACAGAAAAAACCCCAGAAAAAAGACCAATGCTGGGAATCGAACCCAGGTCCTCAGCATTCCGTGCCGCGTGCCATACCCCTACACCACCACTGGTCTAGAGATTAGACACGAATCTTTCCTATACATCATACATTTCAATCTGCTAAATCATCACCTTATGCAGTGACAAGCGCACATCTATGTTACACCCTCATCGAGAGATTTTAACACTCCTTCGGAACTAACCGCTCACCTGGACAAGAGATGGCGCTACTGTGCAACTTTAAACAAGTTAGCTATGAAGTATCTTTTTTTTTTGTACTTATTTTTTCAACCTCATTTTTTCATTACCTTTACGGTCATCCCGTGAAATCATATATTTCGTACTAAATACAAACTGAAATATAGATGCACAGAAAAAACCCCAGAAAAAAGACCAATGCTGGGAATCGAACCCAGGTCCTCAGCATTCCGTGCCGCGTGCCATACCCCTACACCACCACTGGTCTAGAGATTATATTTATCAACATATTTAATTTCATATAAAATACTTTTCATCCATTAACCGCTCGGTGAAGGTCGTTGTATAAGCGGATCCTCATCATCATCTTAATCGCTCCCTCACTGCTGAGGATCGTGACTCTTAATTTTCTCCAGTAACTGTCGCCATCGGCTGCGTTCAGTCACTTGATGAAGTGCAGCGCTGACCGTTAAGTCCAGTTGTTCGGAGATCTGGTCGGACCATCGTTTGGGACTTCGGCCTCGAGGTCTTTTACTTCTACCCTCTATTTTTCCATTCACCATTAACCTCTCCAAATTGTCCGCTCCTCTACGCGCTACATGACCGAAGTAACGCAATACTTATGCGTTGTAGGCAGATCGAAGATAGACGCTGTGTTCTCTCCAATTTGAGCTCCTTCAGCACAGAGTCGTTTGTACGGTGGGCAGTCCATGGTAAAGCAGATCCTAGGCTATACACCGTGAAATTTTAGTGGTTGTTTTCCCGAAACGAGCTGATTTAGTATTGTACCAACAAAGCGTTACTATTGGTTTGCGGTCATTTTCGACTTTCGTTTTTCACAATTGGATTTTTGACTCTAGTCAAAATAGTAATTATAAATCGATTGTACAATCGAAACTAAATCACCTCGTTTCGGGAAAACAACCACTAAAATTTCACGGTGTATATGTATTATGTATGTAAGCAAGTTGAGGTTTCCAAATAACCCCCTTCAATTACCAAATGATATTATTACGACCCGGGAATTAAATGCAACAATATATCGCTAAAATTATCTCAACGTCTTGATTGCATGAAGCGTTACCTAGCACCCTTTTTCAGCATTGTGATTTGGTTATGCCCTACGCGTGCTTCTAGATTTATTCGCTTGTTACATAAAATTGCAATATACGAATATTTTGATTGAAATAATCCAACAAAAACGTCCCGACAGCTGAATACAAATGTCGAAGCTCAGACAAATGGTTCCGAATGGTCATAAAAATTTTCCAATAAAAATACTTCACACATCGGCGCCGTCGTAAATTCGCATGCAAATAAAATGCACTGAGAGCGGGCATTTCTATCTAAAATTGTAATTTTCTTTTTTCAAAGTTAAATATTCTAAATTTGTTGGGTGCCATAAAGTGGGCAGCAACGAGGAGACAGACCAAGAAGAAGATGGCGGGACGATTTGGACGTCTACAGTCAACCAATTTGATTCCTAGGCCACGACAGAGCCTTTTCATAGTGACAGTTCAATTCAATTAAATTTTTCACCTCAATTCAAGTTACGTCCTTTATGTTATTGGTAAATAAAAAAAATCTACGATAAGGTTCTATGGTGGCCTAGGAATCAAATTATGACTGTAAATTATGGATATATGAAGGACTAGCCTGACATTGCGCCAGACCGGAGGCCGTATTTTTTAACGGCGCTAGATAATATTATCTATATATATAGATATTATCGCAATCACTATTTCTTTCTGGCTAACGGTATAAGATGGTGACAGAATGAGACGGTAAAAGCGATGGCAAGCGCCCGCGGGTTATACTACGCGGCCTCGGGAGTTGTGGAGGTCAAGAGAGAGGCCTTTGCCTGTAAGACGCTATGACGGGTACCTAATAATATAGTAATAAGGGTTTTGTTTTTTTTTTTAGTAAGAAAAATGTGTGGCTGTTTTTTTGAGTCAGTTTTAAGAGATGTTTTCATATAAGTACATAGTTTATATGGCTCATCATAAAACGAGAAATAACAATTATAAGGAAAATTGGGGACATTATTTTTCTTAATAAAAACTAACTCCTTTCTATTCTGAATAAGTAAATCAAAATTTCATCATGATCATCATCTCGGGCTATGTACGTCTCACTGCAGGGAGCAGGCCTCCTCTCAGAATGAGAGGGCTTCAGCTGCAGTTCCCATGCGGGCCCAGTGCGGATAACAAATTTAACAAACACCATTGCATTTAGATTTAAAAGCGAAAAAGTTTTCCGGGTGCACCGGTGGGATTCGAACCCACGTCTCCTGGGTATGCGCCCCAACCTGGGTGTTCTACCAATTGAACCACGTCGCTCCCAACCGACTTCCCCGAAATTCTTAATCGCTTACATACGCCAACAGTGGCGTGCGGTAACATCCATCACAACTATTAGAAGCTACGACTCCTACGTTCCAAATTAGTTGGAAAAGCGTAAGAAATGATGCACCACATCTATTTATTCAAATATTATTTATTTTTATTAGCAGTTACGTCTGCTCACCGAAACTAAGATTTAAAAGCGAAAAAGTTAGGAATTTCGTGGAAGTCGGTTGGGAGCGACGTAGTTCAATTGGTAGAACACCCGTGTTGGGGCGCATACCCAGGAGACGTGGGTTCGAATCCCACCGGCGCACCCGGAAAACTTTTTCGCTTTTACATCTTAGTTTCGGTGAGCAGACGTAACTGCTACTAAAAATAAATAATACCATTGCATTTCTTCGCACGTATTTTCCTTCGCCGTAAAGCGGAACCAACAACCCTCTAAATTCGTAAAAAAATTGCTAGTTTTAAATAGAAATGCTCGGCTACGCGCTACGTCGTAACCACACGGCTACACAACCGTAGCGGGCTACGCGCCGCGCGGCCGCAGGAAGCGGAAGTCGTTAGCCGCCGCCAACTGCGCGCGTGCGCATACTGCCTCCGGATTTCATGCTGTGAGGGTTAAGAACATCATTTTTTACTAAAAATTGTAGACAGTGGTTTTTGTTGACTGTATTTGCATCTATATTTGCATAATATATACAGCCATACCAATATAGCAATATACCGCAAAATGTCTCAAGTCAAAAGTCTTTGACCAGTGTGTGTTACCAGTGATGACCAATGATCGGATGTGCCGGTGCAACACGGTGGACTTTCCAGGAGAAAACATAATATGGATATGACCAAAAATCTCGGATTTCATTTGGAAATAAAATGATATCGATATGATAGGTATACTTAAAGAGGCCGTTCAATTTATAATAAATACGAAATCTTTACTAATGCATTGTTTTTTTTTACGTTAATGTGAACTCTTAATAGTCTTCATTGTTGATCAGGTGGTTTAAAAACACGTCGCCACAACGAAATTAGAGATCTATTTCGCGAGCTATGCTATGAGTATGAGTATGAGTACGCTTAGGGGAACGTGGTCAAACAACCCATCATCACAGATGGCGACGGGGGACTTCGTGAATCTCTGCTGCCGTGGCGTATGGCATGCACAGAGGGAGGCGTTATTTGATATCCGTGTCGTAGACAACGACGCTCCCTCTTATATCCCACGTCCAGTAGCTTACATCCAAAAATCCGCCGAAGAAGAAAAAAAAAATATTATACTTATACTGAACGCCTGTGAAACGCGTCACGCAACTTTCACTCCGTTGCGTCACATCCGTCGATGGAGTCTTTCCTCCGCAAATGTCCACTTTCATCAAACATGTCGGTGAAGCCATCGCCGACCAGTGGGACAGATCCCTTAGTGTAGTAATGGGCTGGCTAAGATCCAAAATTATGACTTTAATAATCAGAGGCACCAGCATGTGTATCCGTGGAACACAACACAGATTCAAATCCATCCAACATTTATTTCCTTGGCTTCAATGACGGTGCGTGCATCCCTACCCAATCCGTCTTCCTCTACCATACACTAGCACCATGATCTTTGTTCTTGTTTATCTCTTATTTTTTAATAATTTTTCATTTATTAATAAATAGTTTGAATAGTTATATAATTATTATTATTTTTTATTTAATTCTATATTTGTATGGTTTTTTAGTTTGTAATTTATTATATTTTAATTTGAAAAGATGACTTCCTGCCAAGTTTCTTGCGGCGCATTCTTCTTGGCAATGATGGTCCTTACGAAAGCGCTGGTAGTTTAAAAAAGTGACATGTAAAAGAGCCCTTTGCGCCCTATTTGCAGAATAAACGTTTTGACTTTTTTTTTGACTTTTTGATCCTATATTAATTATATTGTGTTTTGTAAACATATTTATTGTACACGTCAAAATCTTACTGAAATGTATTGAATGTAATATAGGTAATCAGAATCTTATTCAACAATATACTTAAGTCGTGGAATCCCGGGGCATATCCATATTAGTATAATGTTTGAGGTCATTCACCTCGTGTTGCACCGGGAATTCCGATCATTAGCATAGCACTGAGACGTAGCCGCTAACGATGGGCCTCATAAGTTAGGTCAAAGTCACTCAGAGGGCGATGGAGAGGGCTATGCTCGGAGTTTCTCTACGGGATCACATTAGAAATGATGAAATAATGACCGACATAGCTCGAAGAATCGCCAGACTCAAGTGGCAGTGGGCAGGGCACATCGCTCGTAGTACTGATGGCCGATGGGGCAAAAAGGTTCTCGAGTGGCGTCCACGGACCGGAAGACGCAGTGTTGGTAGGCCTTCAACAAGATGGAGCGATGACCTGGTTATTGTTGCGGGATCGCGTTGGATGCGGAGAGCACGGGACCGATCTATTTGGCGAGCCTTGGGGTAGGCCTATGTTCATCAGTGGACGACTTTCGGCTGAAATGGTAATGATGATTATGACTATGTCTTACAGCTCCTGGTTTTGTGAATCCTCCAACTACCATCCTCCATCTATATCGGCCCTAACACCTTACAGAAGATTTTCGGTAACAAGAAGCTTATTCTCTTCCTTCCACGTTAGTGTCCAAGCTTCGTGTAGTGGTATGCCTTAAAACCTAAGCATCTAGCCTTTTAATATAACTGTAGTAGGTAAGTTACTTCAGAAATAAACGTGTATCCAGCAAAGACGGTTCTTTCTCTTATTTCAATATCTCACGCTTCGCCACATTCGTATCCATCCATAAAGATTGGTCGTATAACAGTCTTGTAGACACGAATCTGGTCTTCTGTTGCATAAGCTTGGATACTAACAATTTGTGTAGAACTAACTCCCTTGTACTTTAGAGCGCCTTGAATGCGCAGTTCAAACTCATAGGTGCGATGTCGGGCTCGAACCCACGACCTTCTGCTTAACAGGTCAAAGGCCACCAGGCCCCCACGGTTTCTAAACGTAAATTTAGCGCGTTATTAGATAGATACAAAAATAATCATCATCATTTCAGCCCAAAGACGTCCACTGCTGAACAAAGGCATCCCCATGGCTCGCCAAACAGATCGGTCCCGTGCCATGTTGGAGGCCAACCTACACTGCGTAACAGTAATACTACTTACTAAAACCAACACTCTCTAAGACAGACAAATTGCTAGCTCGTCACTATAATTGCGCGTAAATGTCTACATTTAATTATTCTAATAATTAAAATTTGAAGCGTAATTGTGTCTAGATGTAATCTGTTGATATAACAACTTGTTTGAGAACAAAGCAAACAGATTTGGAATTAATTACATCGGCACAGTCACACGCGCCGACTCACTACCGGCGCGGCGCCGTTTGATATACAATAACCCTCTACAGCTATTAAAGCCCGACGCCATTACAAATTATTCGTTCCTGTGAAGAAAATGTTATTTTTTTAGTTGCATTTAGTAAATATCTTCCTTCATCTATCATTCATATTTAGTATTTTTCATTTAGTTGATGGGTCCTCTTGTTCGATATATAATATAAACTTCTTGTTTCTAGTTTTACTAGACATATTTGCGTTTTTATAAATCCTAGACAACAGAGTAGGCTTTTTTTTAAAAAAAGGCTTAACATTAACAGCGGTTCTATCCCCGGCTCCAGCATTTAGGTGTGTGTCTGTGTCTGTCTGTAGCATCATAGCTGTTAAACGGGTGAACCGATCTGGATGCAGTTTTATTATTTAAATGCTGGATTCCTGGGGATGGTTCTTAGACATGTTTTATCAAAATTGGTTCAGCCGTTTCAAAGTTATCAGCTCATTTGTTAGCTGCAGAAGTTTACTTTATTTTCAAATATATGAGTGTGACTTATTAGCGTTGGATTTTTTTTTATTTTTTATTTATACTTAGTTAAGGTATTCAATATGATTTAGCTACAGTATTATTTGGTATCGGGGTGCACATGACAAGGTCACAGCCATGCTCAGCCATGCTCGTTAAGTATTGTTTGCGCCACCCACAACGTCAGTCTCGTGTCGGATTTCTTTCAATTTCTCCCAATGCCTGGGGTTGCCCCTCGCCCCTTAAGATAAGAGCGGGGCTATCAAAGCCGTAAGCAGTTTGGTCATCGAGATCGCCCGCGCCGCTGGCAACGCTCGAACACGCCGCGAGCAGACGAGCCCTCACTATTGTGTAATTAGTAGGTATAATATAATTTTGTAGTGAAATAACGAATTAGGATGTTTTTATCCTTGGTAAAGGTTTTACTAGTAAGTTAGAGAGTCCTGCCGTAACCGTCCAGACAAATAAGTGCCGCAAATATGGTTCATTATTCCAGCATTTTTCTGAATCACTTTCGAGGACATATTTTTGTAAGATTGGTAGAAGTACAAGACTTCTAAAAAATAAACAAAAATGCCACAAAAACTTCAGTATATTCGAAGAAAATATTATTGTGACTAGTGAGGCAGTTCAGATTATTGTGACTAGTGAGGCAGTTCAGATGCTCGAATACTCGTAATGACCCTTATCTTAAATGAATTAGAATGATTTTGAAACTAGGACCGTGGCCGTCCGACACTCAGCTATACAGACAGCACGATACTCGTATACCACAAGATACAAGACAAGATACTGCATAACAACAGTCCAATAACATACAAATAGCTTGTGCCTGCGGCATACCTCCCGTGGAGTAACAAAAAAAACTGGCCAAGAGCGTGTCGGACACGCCCAAGGTAGGGTTCCGTAGCCATTAAGAAAAAATCAAGTAATATTTTTCATATGTGTACGGGAATCATCCAAGTTTAGGTATATTTTATAGCTTAGGCTACTATTTACTCTTAAACTACAAATAATTTCCAAGCAATCTTAGCCGCTATAATTTTCCTAGTAAATTTGATATATTTACTAACTACCATTCTGAATTTTTTCAAATTTTTCCACCCAAGAGTTTAGATTTTAGAGGGGGGGGGGACGGTCAATTTTAATGAAAATTTTCACTTTAAAGTTGAATATTTCGCAAACAGATCACTGAATAGAAAAATCATGTTAGCAACCCCGCAATGGTTTTAAAAGACCTATCTAACGATACCCCACACAATAGGGTTAGTCGAGAAAAAAAAATCACCCCTACTCTACGTCTTTGGGAGGGATTACTGATGTTTGGCAAAAACTGTTTACCAAAGTATCACATCGCAAACTTTTTTCCCAAATTTTTATTTGGCAAAAACTCAATTGTCAAAACTACTTATCGCAATTTTACAGTCAGCAAACCTCTTTTTTGGCATGTGATTGTTTAGCAAATAATTAAATGGTCATGTTCTATTTTTCCAAATTTTTTTTGGCAAATGTATCGTTTGGCATAACATACCAATCCCAAAACATTGCATGGCATACGTTTTATATCCCAATATGAGTAGTGCGTAGGATAAAAATGAATAATACTGGTATTGTGAATTACGGCGGGATAAAGTGACGAAGTGTACTGTATCTATGACTACTAAATTAAAGCATGGAAAACATTCAATGTCATGGTTGTATGACATTTCATAATATCAAAGGTAATAATCCTTTTCTGTGCTGTCATAAAAAAAAAACCTAACATCGAAGGCTAAGGCGGGAGCTACGCTACGCTTCGCTCCCGCCTTAGCCTTCTGAACCTAACCTGTCCGAGTCGCTTCTGCCCTGAAAGGTCTTGCTCGCTCGCTTCGCTCGCTCGCTGCCAGCGATATGCCACAATGTTACCTACTATTGTATATCTGCAACAAAATATTGCACGGAATACGACAGGGGTCACCAATTATTTCTGCCATTTATTCGTTTTATACTTGAAATTCCTGTATAGATCCATACTATTGTATTTCTGCAACAGTAAAAATTAATTATCATTTGCCGAACTTTTGCTATAAGTTGAGCATGGGAAGTGACAAATTTGGCAAAGATTTTTTTGGCATATAATTTATGACAAAATAAAACATCTGCTTAAGAAGCATTTGCTTAATAAAATCTTGACGAAGTGAAACTTTGCCAAATAATGATTTGACCAAATGAATAAAATGCGAAATGTAACTTTGCTAAACATTCGTTTGGGAAATGAAACTATTGCGATAAGTTATTTGGGAAATCATATTTGGGAAAAATAATTTGCCAAACGGCAGTACACCCTATGGGATGTACCGCAAAAAAAATTTTTTTAGTTTTTTTTGTTTAATCACTTTGTCGGCGTGACTGATGTATATATTCATGCCAAATTACAGATTTCTAGTACTAACCGTCTCTGAGCTTAGCCGCGGACAGACAGACAGACAGACAGACAGACAGACGGACAGACATGGCGAAACTATAAGGGTTCCTAGTTGACTACGGAACCCTAAAAACACGCTATAACTAACAACTTCGTAAAATCTTTTCTTACTTCACCTCTATGATACTTAAGGAAAGTGTTTTCCAAATTACAAGTCTCCAGCCCCAGTGTTCTAGGCTGCACGTCGTCTGTATGTCAGTAAATTAGTCTATCAGTAAAGTTTTATAGGTTTAGAATAGGTAGTAGTAGTAGTGACATCACTAACTATATCCATAAAGACGGAAACATGAAAACCAAGGCAACTATAAGTAGATATCTACATACATACACAATTCGCGGTCTAGCGAAACTTGTGCTATTCACACAACAGATTATGTGCGGGCGCCGGCGGCGATACGATCACTTGGCCGCGATCCTGCCCTTCGGGTAATCTATCGCGGGTTCTGGCCACACTGGGGAGGTTAGTGAGGGTACTAGTCCACCATAGTTGTGCTATGCTACGTTGCTATGCCTTAAGATGATAGCGAGAAGATTTGGCTGCACTTATGTGAACCACAAATGTAATTTCGCAGATAAATTTCGACAAACTCAGAGACCCGAGCGAGCCGAGATTTGAACCCACGACCCTCTGCTTGAGAGGTCAAACCACTAGGCCACCACTCACCACTGCTCTACTAGGCCACCACGGCTTACGTCCGAAATTAAATTTGAAATTTATCATGAGCTTTACGGTGAAGAAAAACATCGTGAGGAAACCTACAAACACCTGCGAATAAATTCTATTGTATGTGTGAAGTACCCAATCCGCACTGGACCCACGAGAACTACGGCCCAAGCCCTCTCATTCAGAGAGGAGGCCTGTGCCCTGCAGCGGGACGATATACGCTGGGATGATGATGATGATGTACACCACTGCTCAGCTGCATGATCCACCATAATGAAGGTGTAACATATGAAATCTATTGAGATCTGCATTTGAAATGAAACATATTATATTATTGCTGACAATTTGTTTTGTTTTGTGAAATGAATATTGTTTTAGTTAGTTAATCCTGTGAATGTTAAATTATGTATACAGAAATTATGCTGATTTTAGTTGTGATCTGAAACAATTACTTTGCTCACCCGCGACCTTCATTACTATGGACCTCCGCAAAGTAACGCCTGATTCAATAAAGATTTTAATTGTCTTATATTTGATTTAATTTAATTTAATTTGATGTAATTTTATTTCATTTATTTATTTCAATGCAATTTGTTTGATTTAATTTGATTTAATGTAGTTTAATTTTATTTTATTTGATGTAATTTTATTTGATTTAATTCAATGTATTTTAATTTAATTTAATCTGATTTAATTTGATTAGTCTTAATGAATGTTGCATGTTTTTAAATTTTAAGTTTATTCATATATTTGTACGCCTCACGGCAAAACATAGCGATCTATAAAAAAATTGTATCACCTTCATACCTATGTTTTACAAATAATAAATGATTATTATTATTATTATTATGAATTCTGAATTGCACTTCATAATTTCGATGATTTCGTTAATTGGCATGATTTCTTAAGATTTTGTAGATGGTCATTGGTTTTGTAAATGCAACCCAGTCAATTCGTTCATAGAGGAAACGTGCACACGCCATTTCGAATTTTGACCAAAAATAATACAATTCAAAATAAATAAATAAATAAATATAAATAAATATTAGGGGACAATCTCACACAAATCGACCTAGTCCCAAACTAAGCAAAGCTTGTACTATGGGTACTAGACGACGATAAACATACTTATATAGATAAATAAATACTTAAATACATAGAAAACATCCACAACTCAGGAAGAAATATTACAATACAATACAATACAATGACTCTTTATTGTACACCAGGAATAGTAAGCAATACAGAAATATTCGTGCTCATCACACAAATAAATGCTCTTACCGGGATTCGAACCCAGGACCTCCTGCTTCGTAGGCAGGGTCACTATCAACTAGGCTAAAGCGGTCGTTAAAAATGAATTTTGACAAAATGTAATTGTGCTGTAAAATAATTATTAACTTTGTTTTCGCCATGAATTAATTAAGCCCGAAGTGGATAAATCACTAATTGAATGGATCATAACTTAAGTATATTTTTCCATAGTATTATTCCATTTTCGACAATATTCTGGATGGACAACGTTACTCATTGACGTAATTGACGTATATTAAAGTGGCTATTTTTTGATTTAACATTTAATTCCGAGTGGATAATTTCCATTTGTTAGTGACAGTTTAATGACAGTAAATTCTCAGCACTAGTGGAAACAATCACATAGTTTCATAGCTTAGCTTTCACATGCTCGCATTGTAGCTGCATCACACATCTCCGGTGGAAAGACACCGTGAGGGGCACAGGCTCGCTTTGTTCAATGGCCCGCAGTCGAGAGTGCTAGATCTGTTCGTGCGATTGGAGACGGGAGGATCCTTTTGCTTGAGAGACGGTCGTCCACTTGAAATGAGGTAGGCGAGCTGTTTTAAGACATAGAAACCATAGATAGATTATAGATTGTTTAGTACCCATAGGACAAGCTTTGCTTAGTTTGGGACTAGGTCAATTGGTGTGAATTGTTGTTGTGTTTGTGGTAGAGCGATGTTGTAGCTATCTGCTGCATCACGAATGGGCCTTATTTCACGTATAAGCCCACAACACAACATCACAAGTTAAAATATTTGATTCTCGTAGGTTTATTGTATGTTAACTTCTTCTTTGCCTGGCCCTTTCCCATTTTACTTGGGGTCGGCCCTCCGTATCATGCGTCTCCAGGCAGCACGGTCCTGGGTCGTCTCTTTGCTAACTTGGGCTTCTTTGAGGTTCTTATTTACTACGGACATCCATGTGATTCGGGGTCTTCCTCGTCCTCGGGGTTTAGTTTCAATATCAAGTACTTTTCTGGTCATGTGGTTGGATGGTCGCCTCATAACGTGTCCGTACCACCGCAGACGGCTCTCCTGTAGTTTATCTGGGATAGGTCTTACTTTGAAGGTGCCTCTTATGTGTGTGTTTCTGACATGATCCAGCCTAGTTACACCACCTGCCCACCTGAGCATCTTCATCTCTGCGCAGTGTAATTGATTTTCGTGCGTGTTTACTGTATGTTAACCTAAATTAAAATTTCATTCTTACACTACTGTTAGACAGAAATGTAAAAATACGCCGAAATGTTTCCAGAAATGGATGGTATGGCATTTTGCCTAGTGCGCGACTCACCGCTGTCGCCTGAAACAAACAACCATATTCAAATCTCACTGTTACTTGTATGGTTCACTCAGAGTAGCGTGGACCAGTAATATAGACGTGGGTGTAATCGTATCATTGAGGTCCCTTTTCTGTCGTTCCTATGATCTACCCAGTGGCGGTACAGGACCACGACCGTATCGAGGGCCTGCTTCACCCACGCCTAGCTACGTCACTGGTTACACATAACAGTTGCACTAGAAGTTAACGTAAAGAAATAAATTTCAGAAAATTAGCCTATTATCTAAATTAGCCTAAGTTATGAAAAAAATATTGTCTTTTTGTTATTGTCGCTGTTCATAAAAATGCTTGAAATTTAATTATTCATTGTAATATTCAAAGACACGCTACCTATAACCCTTGGCTTTGTTCGTGTTAGAAGTATCGTCACAAAAAAACATTTACAATTTGATCTGTAAAGGTTTCGATGACATTTTTAAAACACAACACACTCGACACAAAGCACAAAGCAATCTATTGATAGCAGAAGATAACACATCATCATGATAACAGAGGTACTTCCAAATGCTTGGACACACCCTTTATTCTAGCTTAAAGTTAAAATGTGATGCCACGGGAACGCATTACCAGGATATTAAATACTATCTTTTGTCACCTTCCATCCGTATACAAACATTGACTAATAAAAATCCGAACATCCAAACATCTGCATAAATATATGTCACGTTTTGTAATGAACATGACTTTTAAATGAAATAAATGATAAATGATACGTAAATGATGATCTTCACTTCACGAAATGTCTCATTTATAATATTAAGCAGGATAGGATTACCAATAAATTCTTGGGAGCACTAATAGAATATGCACAGAATATAATAGCAAAGCGAGAGCATTCCCGAGTATCGGCATAGTTAATGCAGAGGGTGAGTGTAGTCCCGCCCGCCTCGTGCGGACCACAGAATTAAAGATAGGAGGAACAGAAATGCCATCTTTATTGTGACAATGTGTGTTCCGGTACACAATTGTTCAATTAGTTCGTGTTTTAGTCACGGGCCCGGACTGAGGAGGGAGCCACTCACGGTAAACACTAGGCAGTTCACAAAGCGCTGAACTTGGCCAAGCTTTTGGGCCAGTGGGAAGCACACTGGTCCAAGGCGCTTGTCTCAGAGTACAGGAGATTGAGGGTAGTTCGGTATTACGCGGACGAGGATGAGGGTAGAGGATACTTACACATTGTCACATTGTCATCATAATGCTGTTACTGAACCAGTGAGGTACACCTTTGGCCTCATCTACATTTTTCATCAGGTGAGATAGTGGTCAATCACGGGTCAGTTTTATGTAAAAAAAAAAAAATAATAATAATTTCAGCCAAAAGACGTCCACTCCTGAACAAAGGCCTCCCCAAGGTTTGCCAAACAGACCGGTCTTGTGCTTTACTACATCCACCGCGTCCCTTCTCGCCCCATCGGCTTATTTAGTTCTACGAGTGATGTGGGGTGTGTAATGATAGATATAACAACATTTGATATAACTGTAACAGTTGGTATAATGCTACATTTGACATAATTCGATTTACTCGAGAAGTAAACATTCTACGATTCTTTTATAAAATAAACTAACCTAACCTAACCTAATGCATATCAAATAGAATTAATATCAATCCTCCGAAGTTTACTTTTTGAGTAAATCGCATTATATGAAATGTAGCATTATACCAAATGTTACAGTTATATCAAATGTTGTTATATCTATCGAGGCGCACCCAGTGATGTGCCCTGCTCACTGCCACTTGAGTGTAGCAATTCTGCGATCATCTTCCTTGAACACTACAATTTGCCCGTTTTCAAGTCTAGGGTGAATGAGCATTTGCTAGGCAAGCGTGCTCCATCGTAGGCCTCATCTTTGCTTTCCATCAGGCGTGATTGTGGCCAAACGCAAGCCTATTATATTTAACTTTGACCTGTATACGTCCCGCGGCTGGAAACAGTCCACCTTTTAGAATGAGACAGCTTGGACTATAAATAATTCCGATGCAGGTCCTGTGCTGATTGGAAACTACACAAACTTAACGCATTAAAAAGTTTGAGTTAAAACAATTTAAATAGTTAAATGTGTGTTAAGATCAGCCGAGCGTTTCTGTGGTTGGCAGCTTTCGGGAAGTTGCGCAATATTTTCCCATTCAAAATACCGCAGTTGCTCAAAACGAAAGTCTTTAACTGGTGTATATTGCCAGTGCTGACTACAGAACTATGACGTTGCACTTACAATGGGCTTTACAAGAAAGCTTAAAGTCACTCAAAGAATGATGATGATGGAGCGGACTTTGCTCGGAGTTTCCCTGCGTGATCGAATCAGAAATGAGCTTCGCAGGAAGACCAAGGTTACTGACGTAATTTGAAAAGCTGCCAGACTTAAGTGGCAGTGGGCAGGGCACATTGCTCGTTGAACCGAAGGCCGATGGGGCAGAAAGGGTCTATAGTGGTACCGCAAACCGGAAGATGTGGTGTAGGAAGGCTCCCAAAGTTGGACCGATGTTAAAGTCACAGGAACCGAGGTCCGATCGTTGTAGAACTCTTTAAAGGAAGCCTTTGTCCAGGCTGTGGAAGTCTCATCCCAGCCAATATACGTGCCATTGCAGGGCACAGGCCTCCTCTCAGAACGAGAAGGGTTGGGCCGTAGTTCCCACGTGGGCCCAGTGTAGATTGGGAACTTCACACACACCATTCAATTTCTTCCCAGGTGTATGCAGGTTTCCTCGCTCGTGATAAATTGTAAAATAATTTCGCACATAAATTCCGAAAAACTCAGAGGTGTGAGCCGGGATTTGAAACCACGGCCCTCTGCTTGAGAGACCATAGTTCAAACCACTAGGCCACCACGGCTGTGGACGTCTACTGACTGATATTTAATGATGATGATAAGATAACGTGTGCGCATAGCAGGAGGCGAATTGGTTACGTTCTAGAAGGAAACAGAAGCGGTGTCATGTCTATTCGTGTTATTGTTATTCTGTGGTGCGGACAGACCGCGTTACATTAATTAGACGAGGCGATGCTGGCGACCTTCTTTGGCCGCTGCGGCTGCAGCTGTTTGAGCGCCATTACTTTTATAATACAAATTTATGGTACACCTTCATCTCTTTCATTGAACAAAGCAACATTAGCATAAGTGTTGTGTATGGTGTACTGCCGTTTGGCAAATTATTTTTCACCTCACTAGCTGGGAAAGCCCTTTTTGTTTGTTTGACATCTATTGAGAAAATCGCTTTTTATCCACAAGTGAAGAAAGAGTTTTGACATTTGAAGGCAGCTTAAGTGATATTTGACAGCTAACAAAACGTAAAACGTTAAAAGTGCTGAATTTTTAACATCACAATTAATGAATTGCATCGAGTAAAAAACATTAAATACAGTCTTACAACTTTATTTTAATTCATAAATATCAGCATTCAACATTAACCTTCATTCTTGTTGTAAAAACGGATAAAATGTTCTGACAGTCCAAGTAAGTCGATGTGCGAACAAAACGCATCCGAAATAATAAAAAAAAACTTAAGTCAAAACGGTATACAATTTAACAGTAATACAGTTTGCTCGTATCTCAAAATCGATAATCTGGCTAATTGAACTTTACTCGATGTGCAATAAAGTTCAGTTTGGTTTATTCATTGATTGGAGATACGAGTTTTTTCAAAGTAGTGACGATATGTCGGTATTGGAATAGTTCCATAAAGACTGGATTTGCTTAGGCTATTTTGCATTATTTTTGATTTTACCAATATTTCTAAAAGTACTTCAAAATTATTGTATTGACAAAGAGGTAAATAAATAATAATTGATAGTACAAACCCTTTTTCTTATTTTCCTCGCTGTAGTGAGGTGAAAAGTTTTGTGTTATACACGGGTGAAAAGTTATTTTACGTCTCGTGTGTTGAAGCACTCGCTATCGAAAGAATTCTATTTTTGAACCACTCGCTTCGCTCGTGGTCAATCATAGAATCTTTTCGATAGCTCGTGTTTCAAAATGAACACTCGCAGTTAAAATACAACTTTCCCCCCTTGTATAACAAATAACTATTTCCCAAATATGACTTCCCAAATAACTTATCGCAATAGTTTCATTTCCCAAACGAATGTTTAGCAAAGTTACATTTCGCATTTTATTCATTTGGTCAAGTCATCGTTTGGCAAAGTTTCACTTCGTCAAGATTTTATTACGCAAATGTTTATTAAGCAAATGTTTTATTTTGTCATAAATTATATGCCAAAAAAATGTTTGCCAAATTTGTCACTTCCCATGCTTAACTCATTTCCCAAACGAATATTTTGTTGCAGATATACAGTAGTAGGTAACATTGTTAGGCATATCGCCGGCAGCGAGCGAGCGAAGCGAGCGAGCAAGACCTTTCAGGGCAGAAGCGACTCGGACAGGTTAGGTTCAGAATGTTGCTTCGATGTTAGGTATTTTTTTATGACAGCACAGAAAAGGATTATTACTTATATAATGAAATGTCATACAACCATGACATTGAATGTTTTCCATGCTTTAATGTAGTAGTCTTAGATGCAGTACACTTCTTCACTTTATCCCGCCGTAATTCACAATACCAGTATTATTAATTTTTATCCTACGCACTACTCAAATGGGGATATAAACCGTATGCCATGCAATGTTTTGGGATTGGTATGTTATGCCAAACGATACAATTGCCAAAAAAAATTTGGGAAAATAAACATGACCATGTAATTATTTGCTAAACAATCACTTGCCAAAAAAGAGTTTTGCTGACTGTAAAATTGCGATAAGTAGTTTTGACAATTGAGCTTTTGCCAAATAAAAATTTGGGAAAAAAAGTTTGCGATGTGATACTTTGGTAAACATTTTTTGCCAAACATTAGTAATCCGTTGTGTATAAGTAAGTACTATTTTCATAAAGCAAAATCGGATCTTTTGTGGGATTCCATGTGACTTGCATCATAATAACGATTACAACATATATTTTCGTTGGGGTATAATTTGACAACCTTTTTTCTATGAAGACACTTCAAAACATCACCTCAATCTAATCGAATATACACGTCCATTCCTTCGTAGCTGATAAAAATGATGTCTACAACTCGATATTTAACAACCGCTTTAATATTCATAATATTTGAGACCTTACACGCTAAATCCCGCTAAGCCGGGCTTACAGCCATTAAGCCAGCTCCGGCCAAGCCCGCTAAGCACCAGCACAACTACATGCCTTTATCACAGTCCTTGTCTAGCCGGTACAGTGTGACAGAGAGCGCGGTGCCGCATCAGTATGCCGAGCGCCCGGCGGTCCTTATCACAATTAAATAAAGAAAGCCATGGTTACTGCCTCGTGGAGACAGGGGACTCGGAACTCAAATACGAGGTACACGGCATGGTCTGGGGACGTGGTCAGGGTCTGCCTTAATGAACTCGGCAAATTATACAGCGCGTAACAAAAACCCTGTGCGATCGTTAACGAAGTATAATTAAGAAGTAAAACACATTGAAAAAAAGTACCTACAGTTGAGAAAAGTAAATCGAGTACCAGGGCGGACACATTTTCACAATCAATTTCACGATCATTTCTTTGGCAGATGTATGAAATGTCAACATGACATTTGCAGCGATAAGCTCCCACCCTGGTACGCGATTAAGTTTCTTAGATATAGTATTTAAAATTAACCGGCCAAGTCCCGTGAAGTATTCCGTACCTGCGTACAATGTTTTTAAAATATTTAAGTAAAAAAAATATAAAGATCGAGTTAGAAACGCTGAAACAACACGTTTTCTTTTATGACTATCTCTTTAATTATTAATTTATCTCGTTTTTAGTATTTGTTACTCTACAGTTAGTGTAGTGTGTTAGGCTACAGTAATACACACAAAATTTAAAGTGTCTAGATTACAATTCAAGAGATTGAGCTCTGTGACAGAAGGACGGACGGACAATCAGACAGCGGAGTTTTAGTAATAGGGTCCCGTTAGAACTCTTCGGGTACGGAACTCTATAAAATAATTTATTGATCCAAGATTGTGTTTTGGCTTATAAGTCCTCTAAATGTTATCCTCCTTTACGTAGGCTCGCGTTCACCACAGCGGGCGTCCCTAGGGTCCCTTCACCGCTATAGTCAGTGTATCGCCCATGTGCCGCTCCCCCGGCATCAACATTCAGTGGCGTGTTGGACGGAGCCCCGGAGCCCCCGCGCACGTGACTTGAGCCCCGATGCGGCAAGAACCTAACGAATCATACCAGGCGACAACGGAGATTCGGATGTGAAAAATAATTAGAGAGAAAGAGGGCTTTATCTACACATGCCCGTGACTTCGTTTGCGAATCGTTTATCGTGTTCCTGCGGGAACTATGTAATTTTCCGGAATAAATGGAATGTTAATCTAGGCTACGATAAAAAATACACACTTATAATAAGTCCTTTAAGAATGTGGACCCATTTGTCACATCGAGAAATAAATTCAAGGTTTCCATTGTGAGAGAAACTTCCTGGTGATACAATACACACACGCACGCACGCACGCACACATAGACCACACATGCTTAGTGTATTTTAGCAACACATTTATTACTTTTGTATTTTTTTTATTATTCTCGTTATCTTATATTAAGTACTTACAGGTTTTTTTTCTTTCTTTCTTATTGTTATAGTCGGGAACATTAATATACATACGCTCCCTGGGCGTCAAAAATCTATACACTTCTATGCCATTTTTTTTTTTTTTTATAACAATCTTACACAAATCGACCTAGTCCCAAACTAAGCAAAGCTTGTACTATGGGTACTAGACGACGATAAACATACTTATATAGATAAATAAATACTTAAATACATAGAAAACATCCATAACTCAGGAACAAATATTCGTGCTCATCACACAAATAAATGCCCTTACCGGGATTCGAACCCAGGACCTCTTGCTTCGTAGGCAGGGTCACTACCAACTAGGCTAAACGGTCGTTAAACATAAGGTTGATGATTGCATATATTATTTGACGCGTTGGATGTGTGGATGTTTGTGCTTTCGACTGTACGTTTGCCCCTACTGAACTCAGGTTTATAAAATTATATCATTATCTTGTTACTGGCCTTAAGAATCACTCTGTAAATTAGGATAAACTTGATTGTACCGCTGTAGAACACCTAAATAAATAAATAAATAACATACATGAATGAATGAGTGAATCCGATCGATTTTGGCTATGGCGACCACCTCGACTCCTAATTCATACGCTCTAAGATGGCTCACATATCTATTGCATACATACAGTGTCAATGAAAGGTGAAAACCACGAAGCTGTTCAGTCAAACCCAACCATAACCCAGCTCCTTATAACCAACGTACGTACGTACGTAACGTAGCCAATTTTTTAAATATTTAGAACTCCTGCAAAATTCGTGTACCAATGACTCCGTACCCAAGGCGTGAAACCAATATGTCCAACCCAATGTAAATAAATATAAATCCATTCGCTTAGGGAGTCCACACACGCGGCAGGTACTCGGCGGCCGTCCGACAAATCGTCCCCCCCCATCGCCGATAGAAATGAAACAATCGACGCGTCGCAATCGCGGTATAGTGCGTTGCCGTACACCCCACCGCGCAGCCTGCTACACCTCTCTAAACAAACTGGTCATGCACATATTACACTTATCAAAAGTTTCATTCATAATTTTTATCTCTAGCCTCCTGCCTCTTGACTTTTTTTAACAGATGTAGTGCGTAAGACCTAGACGAGCGTCACCAGTAGGAAGCGGTTTTTTTTATTTGAAAGCAGGTTTCTTGGCGATGGTTCTTAGACATGTTTCATTAAAATTGGTTCAGCCGTTTCAAAGTTATCAGCTCTTTGGTATGCTTCAGAAGGGATCTTAGACTTAATTGGGTTGGAGGTTTTTAATTTTTTTATGTTTTCAATAAAGGGTCATTCTTAGTATTATATTGTTCCTATAAGCCCACTTTAAACTGCAAGAAAAATCCCGCAAGTTTCATTACATTGCGAGGCTGTTTACAGCCTTGCAAAGAGCCTCGTGGCTTTAGCCAACGGGTTTGAAGTGGTCAATCAACTGCCGCAATTTAATACAACTTACATGATTTTTTTTTAGTTCTACGAGTAAACTGGGCTGAGGCTATGGTTCCCTAAAAACGGCATCGGCCGCTTACAGCGTCACATCATACGTTGCATCATAATGCATAATGCTTAGTACAGAGGTGTACTGCTGTGGTCTCTTTCACACGTCAACGTTGACGTCTTGATGTCGTACGCAACATTCAAACTCTTTGCGTCGCGTGACTAGTTATTTCGAAACATTGCAGCATCAAGTCGTGTCCAGCGTCATCAGCGTCGTCAGCGTCATACATGGCAACTCGTGAGCAACAACTGAAACCTCCTCGTCCACTGCAGGCGTGTTGACCGCCGACGCTGTGTGTTGCGTTCAGATGTTGATCGGAACGTTGATGCTGACGTCAGACATCAGACGTCACGTATAGCACAATAGGAGAGCATAGCCTTAAAAGTTTCGGTGCGAGGAGCCGGCGGCTGTGCGGGCGTCTGTACGCGCACATTGTGATTCAAAGCGCGCGCTACCACCCGTCAGATGTGCGCCTTCACGAGAATTTAACATGATTTCTGTGAGATAAAGAGACGTAAAACCTTTTATTTTGCTGAACAAATACACGGTTTCCGTGACTGTTAAGAAATCGGGATGTTTTCGTAAAATGTTTCTTCAGCGCCGACATGAATCACGGAGTAATCTCATTGCCTGCCGCGCGTGCCATGAACACTCAGGCCGAAGCAGCTATGAAGTGAATTCTTAAAAGTTTCATAAAGTAAAATATGTATGAACTTCTCATGTCTCACTCATAATTCCTGCCACTTTCAAGGTGATACCGTAACGTATGGTTACTTTAGAATCAAAGTCTTTATTCTATTTCGGCTACAACAAAACCACTTAAATATAAATGTCGAAGGGGTGAACAACCACCGGTTTGAAAATCCCTGTTGAGGAGAATTTGGCAACAAACTCAACAAGGTAACTAATTCAAACAACAATTTTATTAGTAACCGGGCCATTCTACTTTTCGTTGACCAGTCATTTTTTGTACTGTGCTCTTCAAATATTTTTTTTACAAAAACGGTAAAGTCCTCGGTTTAAATCATTAAAGATTTAAATAGGCACATAATTAAGCTTACATTTAAAATTATCACTACGTATAAAAAGTAATCATTATTATCTATAAAGTAGGTAACGCAGTGGACATGCATGTCCCCGCCATTTGTATGGAAATTGATGTATTTTCCGCTGAGTTACCAATTTTTTCCACAAAATTTCTTTGAATTTAAAGTTGTATTGCTTTTAAACATTAAATTTAGGTGTTTCAGTTTGTATATAATTTATTAATAATTATGCCTTATATTTCACAAAAGATTAATGGTTACTTAAAAGTAGAATAGCCCCCCCCACAATTGGCCCCGAATGGTATCTTTAGTCATTGGGATTAATACGGTCCCGGTTTTATTAATGCATTGAAATTATGGTAGGGTCAACGTCATAATAAAAAAGTGATCACTTTTGTACTTTGTCACTTTAACGTCATGTTTGACAAGCCATACGAAATAATATAATGACTGAAAGCGACAAGGTACAAAAGTGATCACTTATTTATGACGTTGACTGTACATTGCCATAAAGATTTTCTTAGTTTGGGTCTAGGTCAATAGGTTTTTAATTTATTTTCCGAATCGGTGGTAGATTCTTCGACTTTTATAAGTGCTTGTTACAGCCAAAATTAGATAAAAATATTCTGACTTTGACTTTGAATACTTCGGTAGGTGTAACTGTTGTTTGAAGTAGATATATCTCTGGGTTAATATTTTGACCGGCTAAGATATTAATCTTCATCGAAGGAGCTGTCGGCAAACATCGTTCGAGAAGGTCCTCGTCACCCCGCGCGGTGAGTGGCTGGTGGGTTCAGTGCTTGGATATATTGTTAAAATACTATGGATAGTTCCACAATCAATAGTTTTCATCTACGAAATACCCTATCGATAGGCCTATCGGTACTAATCGTAAGTCATGCCACTATTTATTTATTTATTTAATAGACACACCGACAAAGTACAGAGCAATTACATTAACCAATTAAAATTTATAATAAGTAACACGCCTAGCCCGTACCTCAATGACAGGCATGCATCAACATTCACTATGAGAAAAAAATAGATAAACATCACATCACATTAACAATAAGTACGCAACTACAATTAAAAAAATCAAAATTTATAAACAGATAAGGTAAACGTCCCCGTGCTCGACACCGACCCAATATATGGCACTTTCACTATCACGAAGTAGAATATTATCGATAGTATTAATTGTTTTAGTCTATCGATAATAATCGAAAGTAAGTTACTATTGATAGTTCAAAACAATAGATACAAAACATACACCACTGATACACACGTTAAAGACGTGACGCCATCTTGAATCAAATTATCGGCAAAAAAATCTACAGGGATTCATTTTCCAGGTCCAACTGAGTACCATAATTATACCTATTTATAATCCAGATTAAGGTTTTGTGATGCCTCTTATAGTTTTGCTAAATATTAATTGATTGAAAACTAAACAATCGTGCAATTAATGCAAGGCATACGTGATCTGTATCAAGTAATAATAATCACTGAAATATAGTACTTACTTAATATCGCGACGAAACCATTTTCATTACGTTTAGTCCATTCGTTTGAAATCATATGATTTGATCAGCACATGCAATTAATTAAACAGATAAATTCAATCGATCTTATCAAATCCAAATTCGACTAGCAATCTGTTTTGATCAAATCACTGGTGATTTGCACACTGATTTGGTAAACTAGAGTTTGCATACCAACAAACGTAGAGTTATCGTCGGAACATAATCTATAGCACTTACTTAATCTCGTATACGTAGAACAATATCAATAACTTTATTTTCAATACTAGATGAAAAAACACCCGCCTGTATAATTCCCGTTCCCATGGGAATTCCGGGAAAATATATATCTTGTGTCACTCGCAGAACTGAGACGAATCTAATGACACCTCACACTTCAAAATCCATTGAGCCGTTTTGGCTGCAAGGCATGCCAAAGAATGATACATATAATATACATACATACATACATCATACATACGCTTGAAAAACATAACACTCCTTCGACAGTCGGGTGAAAAGTACAACAACATCGAAAAGTATAACTTACCCCCAAAACTCGCGACAGCCCCAACCACATCCGAGTATTTTGGCGAACCGCTGGGACTCTCTTATTCTCGTCCGCTGGATACGGTTACTTAATGTGCATAAAACAGCAGGTGATTTGCCTTTGCATTTTTAGATTTTTTGTTCTTGTAATTGGGATGTCCCAATTTTTGACAACGTATAATAAATCGAAAACCGTTTGGAGAAATAGGCTTTGTGAAGCGTTTTCAGAAATCAGATTCCAAAAATATGATAAACTGAATTAAATAAAGAAAATTTAAGTAATGACCTTCATTTGACCCCTGCAGTGAATCGTCACAAAGGCAGATGTAAAGCAGGTCTACACTCTAAAGCAAATTGACAGTTTGAAATGTTGCTGTACTGCTTATAATAGCAAAGAGTGACAAAGACAGAACTTTAATCACATGATGCGCACCTGGCTTTAAACAGTTGTCATTTATCGTAAAGTCCGAAATGTATACGAGTATTTCCAATGTAATTTTACAAATTTAATTATTAAATTACTACGTTACAAGTAAATATAAAAGAATTTAAATATCACATTTTAATAAAAAAATATCTATTTACTATCACACCATTAAACAAACACGAATAATCGAAGCTAAAAAAGAGAAATAAATAAAACTATTTTGTCATGGTTCATTTAGGACCCTAAGCCGTGCTTGTATTATTGACAGTGACAAGACAAATCAGTAATGCTACAGATTATGTTATGTACGACTTGAATTTTTCTAGGCAATGGAACGTGGCTCTCTCACTGTGACGTCATCCAACGTATTTCTTAAAAGAATTATAAAAAATTAAATACTCAACCAAATTCAAAATCAATGAAAATGGTTTCTTAAAATATTCTATTCTTTCCAAAAAAAATATAAAAACTATAGGTTATTTTTTTTGGTGCATCCCAATTGTGTATCGTAATCTGTTTTTATGTGTATTTAATCTCTCTACTAACCATTTTATGGACTCTGTCTGAAATAAATATCTTGAATTTCAATTTGAATTTTGATTTTGAAAAAACTAACAGCAAGAAGAATACAATGTCAAGCGCGCTAGAAGCCAAAGCGTCTTAAAACCATAACCATAACCGGCGCTTTGCGAACTTATTAGAAGCGGAGAGATCGCGCAGCGCTGCCCTGCAGACCCTAGAACGCAGTAAGAGCAAAAAAGCAATTAGACCATTATGTTCCTTACGCTGTGCTTGTTATAGTTCAATATTCAACAAACGTAAAAACCCACTTACTTAGTTTTAGAGTCTGCAGGGCAAAGCGTCTTCGCTGCGGGCGCGCAACGGATTCGTTGCGTTTATATGGCTGAGACGCCACCATGTATGTACACCGACGTACGTCAGCTAACATCTACTTTACCACTTCAGTTTTTGTACATCATGGTGTCCCAGCCACGTGGTGGGTGCCGCGCGATGGGCACCGACGGCGAGGCAGGCCGAGGCGGAGATGGCGAGATGACCTGGACGCGGAACTGAGGGAGTGGCCAAATATAGCGCTGGATAGAGAGATGTGGAAATCAATAGGAGCTAGAGGCATTTGCCTAGCAGTGGGACACAATTATAGGCTATAATAATGGTGTCCCAGCTCCGCTTCTAATAAGTTCGCAAATCGCCAGTGAGATCTGGTTCCTGAGGCTCAAAAACCGTATGTTTATTTCCGCGGTTCGCTTTCGATCTGTATCGAAGCGCCGTCCAATACGATTGCTCAAAAATTACTTATTGCAGAGATAGTACTTAAAAAGTGATTACATCACCGATAATAATTTATTACATCATAATTTAATATGAAAACACAAAAAAACGTGGAGATGTGGTAAAGCAACGTCGGTTCTGAAAGGAAATCTCATCCCTAAATTGCGCCATAGTTTCCACGCATCCCCAATGCGGATTAGGATCTTCACACATTGAATTACTATGTAAGCATAATCAGGTGTCCTAACGACACTTTTTTCACTGAAAAGTGTGAGAGACAAATAGGTCGAACCACTAGGATACCACAGCTTCTGTTCCCAAAAATTTTCTTATTATTATTTGCTTTTATAATCTACAAATTATTTATTTACGCATGTAGTCTTATGCACTTAACTAATAGTGTGCAGTTTATCAATCTATACAGCGATCCGGGTGTCACCGACGGTACTGGCTGAAAATCAGCGTTCGCGTGCTATAAACGCCTCAGCATTATGCTGAGCCAGTGTCCAATTTACAACCACAATTACACATTCTATCTTTAGCTTTCGTGTTATCTTTTGTTTTGTCAAAAACATTGATGATGAGTGTTGTGTTGTTGTAAATAAATGTATTTGTTTTCTTTCTTTCAAAAGCAATACAAGTAACAACATTTATTTTCTTCTCACCATTAGTTTGGTCGTGTAACCGCTACCGATGCAACTGAAGTAAAGTAGCAAATTGTTCCAACTCAAATGAATGTAAATCTCGGAACAAGCGGAAGAAATAGTCAACAGACGCTGCGGACAATGCGCAGCGAGGAACACCAATTTGGGGCTAAACCCGTCCTGAGAGGACCAAAGGGGGAGGGAGAGGGGGAAGTGCAGTAAAAGCAGTAAGAGTTCCTTTCGGCGAGTCTCCGGAACGCTCACTGAAGGCGCACAGACGGCACTGCACAGTGTAATCATTTACGCAAAATAAATTTTGATAATGCTATTTTGATTAAAGATTATCATCAGGATGTTTTCAATGTGCATTCCTAAAAAAATATAAAATTCCGTCAGATTATCAAAAAATGTTGAACGTGTATTTTTTTGTCAATGAAGTTGCATTCACATCGCAGTTGCTTTTAGTTGAGCAACATAATGCAACACTATAACATTAGTTACTCAGCAACACTTGGAAACATTCTACAAAAATTATTTGCGGTGTGGATGCATCATTAAATAATGTATGAAAATAACGTCTTGCACACATTTTACTCAACGTCACGGGCCTCCACTCCCGAAATTTGACTCCCTTTAACTTTATATTTTTTTTGATGAACAAAAGAAAAAAATACATGCCCAATATTTTTTGCCAATCTAGGTGACGGACCAATATCTTTTTTACCGAATTCTACAGTTAAAGGGTGTTGTATTAGACTTTGTTTATTGAAGTGACATAATTACATCAGATAATATATATAAAAGAATAATAAATTTAAATATTTTGATTAGCCAGTTATACAACAACGGGAATAAATTTCGAGTTTTAAAAACTAAGACTGACTTGCACCTAGTTATTGTAACAAATTAGCCTTCAAATCTCCAATCACATTAAGAAATGTACATCGCAATAATTAATAACATAATTTGGTACTTAAAAAATTGCTAATAAAAAATTAAAAACCCCCAAGGCAATCAAAATATGTTTACAAAAAAATAATTCGCCATTTTGTGGTGGCTGCTACCTTGGATTTGAAATTTATCGAAGTGTAGGTACAGTATTCTACTAGTCAAGCAAATTGTGAAAAAATATGTACCTAATCCGCCATTTTGTGGCGGACGCCATCTTAACATACACATAAACATACTTAAGAACACTCCCGACTAATTCACCTTTCAAACAAAAAAAAAAAAAATTAAAATCCGTGCATCCATTCAGGAGCTACGATGCCACAAACAGACATAACACGGGGGTTAAAAATAATGAAAGTCAAATGGCTGGAGTGATTAAGCCGCGCGGCGTGGGCTGTGCGGGGTAGCGGCGCAACGCTCCGCTGTCGAGGCGCCGACACCGGTAAATTATCGCAGAACTTCACCGATTATACTGCAGATTATTTCATAATGTACACTGTTTTTCGAACCATCCATGTAATCGTACTCTGCTTGGTTGTGCCGTGCTGCCGTGTGCAATAAGGCAAGCCTGGGCAACGCTGGCCAGAAGTTCCTGACGCCACGTCATTGTCATGAAATCCTTCATAAAATATCCGGCTGTCATGTTTGTGATAATTTCATAAAGCCGAGTTTAGACCTGCAAGAGAAATCGTGCAAGTTGTATTACATTGCGAGGCCGTAAAGCAAACGACTTTGAAGTGGTCAGTGGAGCGCCGCAATGTAATGCAACTTGCACGATTTTTCTTGCGAGTCTAAATTGGACTTAATACACGACGATTTCTAATCGGTGATCAGGAACCAATTTTTCTAGATCAGTATTTGGTGGCAACCATTTTACGTTGCAGTTACATGAAACAAAACTTATAGGGTGAGTGGGGGTAAGATGAAAATAAGATGAAAAGCAGTGTAAGATGAAAAACGCTTGGGTGCTACGAGTAGTTTTTCATCTTACACTGCTTTTCTTCTTACCCCCACTCACTATATTTTTTTTAGTAAAATGATTGTCACCCTACACATGGTTTAGTCTATGAGCCTGAAAACTCTTTGAGAGAAATTGGGTTTTAAACAAACTTTAATGTGAGACCTGTCAAATTCCCCGCCAAAGCGCTGATATTTGACGAAACTACCTAACTTCAACAGATGTAGGATGCCTATGCATTCGGTAGATGGAGGAAGTTTTAAAAATAACTTTTTTTTATTATACAGTTATAGAACTAACCTAAAACGCAAAACCTAAACTAAATCGAAATTTTCACAGAATACCGCGGAAGCAAAGTCTCGGGACAAAGCTAGCTGTAACATCGGTAATTGGATGACAAAATTGTACGACAGCTGCGAGCCATAATCCTTGCTTGCCTATTGCCTATTACAGCTTGAGCGCGGGTGCCCGAAATTAATGTGTGCCGGCCGACCGCCGAATATTTAGATTTATCGGCAGAATCGGACAAACCGCTGCCATCCATCTTTCTAATTACCATCCAGTATTAATATACCAGGCAGTCATAGACAAATAGACGCGATTCAATAAAAAACTGGCCAAGTGCGAAAACCAGGATTCGCCGAGAGGCCTCTTTCTCGAAGTTGGGCTGACCTAACCGGACAATTTTTTTCTGCATAACGAACAGCTTACAGATACTTTTAGGTAAACCAAAAAAATAATTAAATAATTGAAAATGAAAAAATGAAAAAGCGTTTATTTCAGTATGTTTTCACCAAAAAAAAATTACAACTAAGGGTCCTGCGCTAGGATGCCCTGTGTTACAGGACCCTTCCGTAGTGATACATTTTTAATTGCTATAAATCGTACAGAGAAAAATAAATAAATAACAGCACGCGTACAAAAACGAATAGAGAAGTAGTTACCTTACCTAACTCATCAAATAAGGCATATGCACTATTACCGTGAGAGATGTACGTGTGTGCGTACCACTTTAATTTCGAATACAATTATATTTTTAAAGAAATTAAGGAAACAAAAATGAAATTAGCAATAATCCTACGACACAAAGGATAATCTAATATTGGGACAACCACACCGCACCAAATACCGAACCAAAAGTGAATCATCTCACAGCGGCGGCACAGTTCTTTGGCTTCTCGTGACGTCACTCGAGTGGGCGACTGGTTGACCCAGGTTGACCGAATGGCAAATGAACAGTAGCGCCCTCTATCTCCGATCTTCTTCCTTACAATACATACAACATGAAAATAGCAGTAATTACAGGACGCCAATTACAGGTTCTACTACTTAGAGGTAATTAAATAAAATTAATTTACAGTAATTGTACGACTCTCAATGCACGCTCTCTAATGAACGTTTCACCAGAGTACATCTCAAGGTTTGTCCCAGGTATACATCATCATCATTAATAGGTTTTTTAGTTCCCCCGCGAAATGTTAGAGAATAAGTCTCAAACGGCCGTATCTTTGAATTACGTTGACTTAGAGGCTGATTTTTTTTACAGCTTCTAGGGACCACAGATATAAATAAAATAAATAAAATGAAAATCATTTATTTTCAGACTGTTATGTCCATAGTTTGTTAGTTAACTAGCTTAAAGACTATGTCAGTATCACAATTTAATAGATAAATGAAGAATTACAATGACAGAAAGAGTCAAAATAATCACTTTAATTGTTTGATGTTAATTTCAACTTAATATCACCACGCGCTCCTGAGAAAAAGGGTAGGTATTGACAGACAGACGGACAACAAAGTGATTCTATATAGGTTCCGTTTTTCCTTTAAAGCTACGCAATCCTAAAATGTTTAAATTAAGTTTCTCTGGCTCTCTAGATTTCCTAACGAACGTTTTAACTCAACGCTACTCGAGTATAAATATATATGAGTAAAGTGCATTGTTAACATAACGCCGTAAGCAACTATTCTAGTAGTTTATAGTAAACTACGCGGCGCCTCGGCTTTGTCTCGGCATATTGCTTCCGCCGCAAGCCCTAAAGCCTTAACTCATCCCCAAAAAACTCAAAGCTGAGGCTTTCCTATGTTGTCGCCGGTTCCACAGAGAACTTTTGGGATGGCATAATATCTGTATATGAAGTAAAATACCTAATGTAGTTTATTACAGGGGTAAGGGGTATACTAGTTTGTTAATTTATTTACACATTTCTTTAACCCTTGACTCAAAATAAGGGGTAAGTATAAGCTTATACTCGTAATGTGTGTAGCAATCTGTGTACAATTTTGTGGCGTCACAGTTTTCTAACGAATGGCTTGATCCAGTGGAGATGGTTTATTTATTGGAATCAGTTAAGAATTATTAGACTTTGAATTACTGAATAGCGTAGTCAAGATGTCATTGTCAAACGGACAAATGGCACCAAATGTTTGGTGAGCACCATTATCTATTGATACTCGCACCAGAAGATTTCGGATGCCTAGTTCACGCTGGTAAACAGCAGCGCAAGCACTACTGCTTCACGATAGAATTCGCGTCTAAGTTGGCGGCTAAAATCCAGACGGACCTGAAAAAGCTTTTATAGATTTCTTTCAATCAGTTTAAATGGTCTCAAATGGAGTCCAATTCAACATAAATGGAGCCACGACCTGGTTAAGTTTGCGAGAACGCATTGGATACGGATGGTGCAGGACCGGTCTGTTTAACCTTGGAAGAGACCTATGTTCAGCAGTGGACGGCTTTCGGCTTAAAATGATATTGATCAGTTCTGTAGCTTAGAATACGGTCACGGTGAGCCAAGAAAGTGGTCTACCAGGTTTGACAAAAGTTTCTGTGAGATCTAAATATCGCTAAGGTAGACTTTTCGAACTGAGTTAAGCCATTAGTCACTGTCATCATATTATTGCAAGGGAAAATCGACCTCCTTGTATCATGACGTGCAAATTAACTTCAACCGTAGCGTGGTAGACCATATTTTTGACCGGCTGTACCTAACATTGGAACGTGACTCACAATGGGGTGTATCACTCATTAGTCGCGGCAACTTCAAAAAAAGCGTCCACACACGGCCCGCGGCGCGCCCCCGGCCCGTGTTTTAATGAGTTTCGCTGCAAGACAAACCAAATTAGCTGCACACACGAGCCGCGGAGCACAGGCGTCGCCGCGACCCGCGCGGGCGATCATAAAGTACTGAAGCCGCGGCATTTCACATAAAAACTTCACTCATTTAAATGTTATGAGACCGCTTTTTGTATAACATCGTGTAGCAGTTAGCGATTTAACTTTCATGTAATTTGCATCCAACGCCGGCGAATGTCAGGTTATTAAACTACGGTTACAAACCACGCTTTGTGAGTAGGTATTATTTGCTTTTGTGTTGGATTTGAAAACATTGTGTTGCTCAGCCACCGGATGATATAATATTCTAGATTTACTATGTACATTGCAGTTTCGTACACTGAGCTTTTGCATTAACCAACCTTAATAAATAATAATAATAGAGTCACAAAACATACCTATCACTTTTAGCATTAGATAATTTCAAATCTATTACCGCTTAAATCTAAGTGGCATAGATTTATTTTTCTTTTTTTTTACCAGAACTTATAATTTTGCTCCTCGCCCAATACCAGGGCCCTGTACCACAAAAGTTACAAGTGCTACAATTCGACAAAATTGTAACATTTTACTATGAGAAACTTGACAATTTTGTCGAATTGTAGCACTTGTAACTTTTGTGGTGCAGGGGGCAGGTCATCGTTGACTTTTGGGACAATCTGTATACTACAATATAAAGTGAGAATGAGATGCAAACTCTTTTAATATTACGAAATTAAATACTGGCCGGTAAAGCTAATCTATCTAGCTGATTGCTATGAAAAAAAAACTAACTGTCTTTTGTTTAAAAAAATATACGGTAATTTCTTTGCAATGCTATTGAGTACGTTAGCGAAAATGGAGAAAATTGAACTGCGCGCCGTTATCAAATACTTGTATTTGAAAAATTTTTCTACGGACCAAGTCAATTTGGATTTGCGGGACACTTTAGGGTCTAATGCTCCTCCGTATTCGACAGTCGCACGTTGGTGCGCCGAATTTAGACGTGGAAGAACATCGACAATGGACGACCCCCGCTCCGGACGCCCTACTACAGCAGTAACTGAAGAAATTGTGAAAAAAGTCGAAAACTCAGTTTTGGCGGATCGTCGTGTCACAGTTCGTTTTATTGCTGAAAATGTAAAGATTTCAACGGGGAGCGTGCATAATATTTTACATGAACGCTTGGGTATGAAAAAGGTATCTGCGCGTTGGGTACCAAGAATGCTTACTGACACGCAAAAACAAACTAGACTAGAGATTTGTCAAGAAGCTTTGAACCTGATGCAGCAAGACCGGGAACTTTTTTTGGCGCGATTTATGACAATGGACGAAACATGGCTCCATCATTACGACCCTGAAACGAAACTGCAGTCTATGACATGGAAAAGGCCATCATCTCCAACTCCGAAGAAATTCAAGGTGAGCCCATCTGCCGGTAAGGTCATGGGCTCTGTTTTTTGGGATGGTAAAGGGGTATTAATGATTGAGTATCTCGAGCATGGAGCCACTATTACGGGCACTTTATACGCCAAACAAATAGCAACATTTTTTTGTTTGACCTTAATCTAGGTACCAGTTTGAAGTCGGTGCCTCAGCACTAGCCTGAAGGAGTGGACCTATGATCTTCTACCTGATTGGCTTCTATCACTCTTCATTTTGTCGTCTTCATTTCTGTCCGTCTACCTGCGATGATCATAATTAGGCGGTTGATGTCGTTCGCCGAATGCGGCTGACTACGGTAGTCGGTACCGTATTCTTTGCACAGTTGTGGTCATCGCATTGGATGCGACGATTGGCTTAATGTAACTGTCATTAAAGGCGTGATTGGGCATTTCTATTTTTCCTTAATTGGTTACAAGGAAAAGTAGAAATGGCCGATTACAAAGTCCAAAGCAGGCATATTTTGAACATGAAACTGCAGTGAGACTGATAGCGAACTAAACGGATAACCTCACGTCTTTAGTTTAATTACTCGACATGTTACCACTTTGCTCTCACTGCTTTCGTAGAGCTCTGGAGCCTGTGTCTGGAGCGCTCTGCTCCCGAGCAGAGCGGTGGCGCGTAGTGCGCGTTTTGTAGCAGCCGCTGTGGCGTGTGTTCCTAAAGGAATGGCTACGAATAATAATCCCAAACAAGTCAAGCTATAATCGATTTAAAGATGTGACTTAACCATTTATCTCACCACGCATTTTTTATTGCTATTTTCCCAGTTGTGGAACACATTTGTGGGCCGAACGCGTGGCGCGTCGTGGCGCGTCGTTACGCTAATGAGAGGCCGCGCGGCGATCGCGCCGAGTGCGCTGATCATTAAAATTGATCAACCATTTTGGTTTAATTTTGCTGTCGAAGGATTAATTGCAGGCTGATGGCGGCGATTACCCGAGCGGCAGAATTAAACAGGCGCTCGCTGTTCGCGCCGCCACTTTCATAGCACGTGCTTTTTGGCAGTTAGGGTACAGTACTGCATTTTAACTGCAACGTAATTGCAATGTCTCAAGTCAAAAGTCTTTGACCAGTGTGTGATGCCAGTGACTTATGGCACTGAGACGTGGCCGCTCACGACGGGCCTCATAAGGAAGCTCAATGTCACTCAGAGGGCAATGGAGAGGGCTATGCTCGGAGTTTCTCTGCGGGATCGCTTTAGAAAATGATGTAATCCGCGCAAGAACTAAGGTCACCGGCATAGCTCGAATAATCGCCAAACTCAAGTGGCAGTGGGCAGGGCACATCGCTCGTAGAACTGATGGCCGATGGTGCAAAAAAATTCTCGAGTGGCGTCCACGGACCGGAAGACGCAGTGTAGGTAGGCCTCCAACAAGATGGAACGACGATCTGGTTAGGGTTGCGGGATTGCGTTGGATGCGGATGGCACGGGACCGATCTGTTTGGCAAGCCTTGGCGGAGGCCTATGTTCAGCAGTGGACGTCTTTCGGCTGAAATGATGATGATGATGATGATTTAACTGCAACTGCCGACTGCATTTCATTTGATTTCAATCGCAGCTAGCGTGCAGTTTGCGTGCAGTTTTTCCGACTTGAATGCAACTGCAATAGAAAATGTATGGACAGTTGGCAGTTACCCTGCAGTTGTAATGCAGCCCTTTTGTAACGGCTCTTACCGACTACGAGTAGCTCATGGAAATAGTTTGGTTGTTTTCAAAGCGCGTTGTCATGATAGAATAGCTTTTCCGATAGTTGATACTGTTCATACCAGGGAAAAAACCGCAGCGAGGTTTTGGTACAATGTAGATATGGCAAAATATACACTATCTATACTTACATATAATAAATCTGTAACAAGTCGGTGTCTGTACATTGAAGATATTTGAGAAAAACTGTCACTAGGGCTATTTATTAGCGCAATAGAACCCAAAACAATGATTTTTAGAATTATTGTCTGTTTGTCTGTTTATCTGTTTGTCTGTGCGTTTGTGCGTGCTAATCTCAGAAACGGCTTAACCTAGAAGGATGCGTTTTTCACTGATATGTTGGTATTTTCTTGGATTAACATTTAGTGTTTGTTTCATTTCATTCGGTTCACAAATAAGAAAGATACGTCTATTTTAAAAATGTATCGAACAGTTTTTAGAAGAATTAATAAGCTGAAGAGTTTGTTTGATAGTTGTTTGAACGCGCTAATCTCAGGAACTACTGCTCCGATTTGAAAAATTCTTTCAGTGTTAGATAGCCCGTTTATTGAGGAAGGCTAAAGGCTATATATCATCACGCTAACACCAATAGGAGCGGAGCGGAGCGGAAGAATGTTTCAAAATCAGGGGTTTTTGAAGTAAAACTTCTATAGGCACGCTTGACTTGGGAGTACGGTGGTGAATGTGAACGCGGGTGTGCGGGGGGTGGGGTTGGGAGGGGTGTGCGTGTGAGGGGGGGGTTGCGGGGGCGGGTAATTTTTTTATATAGAGGAACTAAGGAGAGCCATAATTGATGAAAAAGCAAATTTGATAAAAAAATAAGCTGCCCAAATTACTAATTCCACGCGGACGGAGTCGCGGGCAAAAGCTAGTACACACTATTTATAATCTGTAAAAGTTCAGTGATAGCAGCCCTGTTTCTTAGCAAAATGTATGCAGTTTGGCGTCATTTTATACTGGTTACTTGAGACCTTCCTTAATTTTTCTATTTTATTTTATACTATTTGCCGGTGCCGGCTTCGCACGAGTGTATTACTATTACTAGTTATAAAAAAATAAACTTAATTTTCTTTCATAAAGTAAACCTTATCTCAATAGTTATTAACACAACAAAAAATTATTAACACAACAAAAAATTAAAGATTTTAAAAACCCCCGACGCAATTTTGTCACACATACATATTATGCGCCTAAAATCCCTTCCGCAGCTAGCAAAAGAGCTGATAACTTTGAAACGGCTGAACCAATTTTAATGAAATATGTCTAAGAACCATCGCCAAGAAACCTGCTTTCAAATAAGAAAACCGCATCCGAATCGGATCACCCTTTTAAGAGGTATGATGCCACAGACAGACACACACAATCACACAAACATAGTGGTCAAACTTATAAAACCCCTCTATTTGTGTGGGGGCTCAATTTCTTCGAAAAATTAAATCAATTTGACCTGAATAATCCCTTAAAGTTAACGGAAAAACAAACATGGTGTATACTAAGAAGAATATCCATATTTTATACAACGAAAATATTCTTTCATAGTTCCTGTCCCCCATATCGCTGGCCGTGAATGCCTCAGAATTCAATAACAAAATGCCAGGTCGCCGCGTGGAATGCAGATGAGGCCTCGTTACGGCGCGCCGCTGACCCGGCCGAATTATCTCTCGTCTCGTTCTTACTCCGCAAAGCTCTCTTGATGATTGAATTGAAGACAAGTTCAATAGCCGTACATAAGATTACACTATTATTGACGATGGATTTGAATTTAGAATCTGTTTGGCTGGTTAATAGTTTTTGGAATTTTATTGTAAAAACGTATGTGGTTTCCCAGAAGCGACTTTTTATTTTGCCTCTAAAATGGGATTTAAAGCTTCCCTGTGTTTCTGGAACCCTTTGGCTTGTCGACTTTAATGGGAAAGTCATATTTTCTTCTACGCGATTAGGTTCTGCGCCTCAACTAGCCTACAGTTTTAATATTGTTGGCTCAGTGACTTTGAGTTTGACGTGGCTGGCTAGTGTTGTAGTCTATTTGAGTGTCATGAGTGTAGAGTTTCAACTTGCAATCATTAAACGCGTTGTATACCTAGCGTAAACGCAGCAGGTCCCGGAGTCTGCAGGCTGCATGACAAAGGCCGCACAGATTAGCATGTCACAAGCGCTATTAGCTCGCGTCAGCGCGGCGATACTTGTCACGGATTTTTATCTGAGAGGTCATTAACCTAGCCAGTACTAGAGACACAGATCACCTATTTCAAGTGTATCAGATGTTTGTGGATGTTAGAAATGTGTTGTGCGTTCTTTGACAATTGTAATGTTATGAAACTCACGCACGTGTAGGTTCAACGTTATAAATTAGTGATCACTTTTCTTGTCACTTTAACGTCGTGTTTGAGAAGCGAAATCACGTAACGTTACGTAACTGAGTACAAAAACGATCACTTATTTATGACGTTAACTGTGGCGCACCTTGGTTTCTCATAATTTAATCAGTCATAAAGTATCATTTTCCATAATCAACGTTAGTTATAAAATGATTTATTTCTGAAACAGTATTTTCTTCAGGGTTTTTTTAAATGCGAAATGATCTTATTAGAATGTAGTAGGTTAGGTTAGGTATGATTTATAACAATTCCGAAGAGTGAGCTCAGGCTCGAACTCACGAACCTGAGAGACCATAAATGAGACCCCTAAGCTACTAAGTTTTTATGTTTGAATAAGTGCAAGCCGAGTTCGCACTGCCCTTGCGCACGTTTGTCCTGCGGCGATGACCGCCGAACGATCGCGATTGTACACGATGATAGATTGCTGCGATTGAATTGTTTTCAAGTATAGATAAAATCGTATTTGCTACTGGATTTTTAAAATGGCAGTGACGATTAGTGGCGGCAATTAATTAATTGTTATAAACGTTACGTGTCTCCTTCGAAACCAAGGCTTGACACCAGTGCAGCAGAAAATTGGATGAAATTATGACAAAGACAAAAATGACCCTTCACACAAGACTACGCAAACCTTACGTTGTTATACAACAAGAACCAAACTACATTAGAGGCGTCGGCTTCAATGGAGGCACTCGCGTTCTGGCGACAATCAGGTGATGTAACTAGCTCTGGAGCAGTCCCCTCGTCAAGTCGAGCAAAACAAAGGTTCAGGCTATTTTGAACCTCCTGTAATTTTGTGCTGGTCTAACTTTACCTACTTAACAATAAAGACCGTAGTACTGTTTTGCCTCTTGTTTGCTAAAAAAGTAAATGTCTCCGAGTAATTTCTTAAATTAAATTTTGTGTGCGGAAGTTGGTGCAGCACCGCCTTGATGTCGTTTCTGTGTCTTTCCAACAAGTGTCTTGAACCAGTCCTCATTGTAATACTTGCGACCTTCCAATACACATTTGCGCCAATCAGCACGTTTTTCTACTAGCTTTTCCCAGTTATAGTGACCAATTTTAAAGGTGACCATATCTCGCTTCACAGTCCTTAAAATATGAGCAACGGTCTTCCGACTGACGAAGGAACTGCTGCGAATAATCCGCCGCGATGGAGTGGTCGCGTGGCGCATGCGTGCTGCGGCTGTGCCGTGCGCGCAGATGATAAACACCGCCTTATCTGCCGCGCTAGACGAATATGCAAGCAGAGCACATAGGTAACTATAGTAAATAAATAATAAATAAATAAATATCACGGGACAATTCACACCAATTGACCTAGTCCCAAAGTAAGCTAAGCATAGCTTGTGTTATGGGTACAAGGCAACGGATAAACATACTTAAATAGATAGATACATACATAAATACATATTAAACACCCAAGACCCGAGAACAAACATTTATATTATTCATACAAATATCTGCCCCGACGCGGGAATTGAACCCGGGACCTCAAGCTTCGTAGTCAGGTTCTCTACCTACTAGGCCATCTGGTCGTCTAAGAGAATATAGAATATAGAATAAGGAGAATATAGAAACTATTTTGATGACTATACTTGCATTGACATTCAACTTACATAAGTGTACTAAATTTCAAGTCAATCTGACCACTGCAGCACTGGAAATGGGAAACATTCTAAGAAGTATACAAATATAATACAAAACTCACTAACACGGCAAGTTAAATAAAAACTTGTTAAATAGCGATGGTCAATAAAATTGTATATCGAAATGCAGAACTTGAAACGATTCAAATATTACGTACTCTATCTCGTCTAAAATTGCAATTCCTAAAATTAAAATGACTAGCTACTCGTATCGATACATCTTATTTGGAAGCATTTTCTAGATAATAATTATATTGACAATGTTATTTGAATGTCGACAAGACAAGTAATAAATACATTTTTTTTCAATAAGTGATTAAGCAAGCTGAGATGTGTGATGCATAGGAAAATTTTGTGTCCATGTCCCGACCAGTGATGGTGTAGGGGTTAAGCACGCAGCACGGAATGCTGTCCTCAGCCTCCTGCCTCCTCCTGGCACGGAATGCAGTCCTCCTGGGTTCGATTCCCAGAGCTGGTCTTTTTTCTGGGTTTTTCTGTGCATCTATGTTTCAGTTTGTATTTAGTATGATATATATAAACACATTTTATAAATTGTATTGCAGATGTTTAAAATATTATCGAAATGCAGAACGAATAACTAATTAACAATTAAGTGATAATAAAGTACTTAACACTTGAAATTTAGACTACGGGTACTGTTGAGGGACACTGCCTTTAATCTATAAACAATTTAACCATCTGATTGTAGTTAGTCGTAATTATAATATTAGTATGATTTGACCATCTGAAATTATTGTATTTTTATGACACATTTGGAGAGTTTTCAAAACATTTTAAGAGCTATTTTTCAGGCAGATACGAAAAAATGTATCTTTTGAATCAATTTTCATCCAACGCAATGATTACGTCTTATGCACAGCTGATAAGCTGTATATGTTCGTATTCATGATGTAAGTAATTTCACCGCGTATGCTACCCGATTGGGTTAATGCACTCACTTGGTAAAGCACGCATCACGAAATGATGACAGAGGAACTATATGGTATTGTGTGTATTGTCTTGTAGTTGTGTGTCTTTTTGTAACGTGAATAAATGTCCTCTTTCTTCTAGTATACGACTTTGAAATAATATAAGTACTTAGGTAGGTACTTGAAATTATTAAAACGGAAAAAGATAAAATAAATTGTTCGCTTTAATCCGCGATAAGCCTTGAAGTCATAAAACGTGAATGTTTTCAATGTTATGCAAACGAGTTTATCTCGCGGCGATTATCGGTGATAGCGGCCGCCGAGCCGCTTCTTTATTGAGCTGTATCGTATTAAGTTGTGGTTTCGGGGGATTTGAGGTGGCTGTTGCGTGGGAGACGCGCTAGATGGCGCCAGCAGTGACACTGGCTGATCAATCTGCATTTTCAACCCCCGACACAAAAAGTTTGCTATAAGTTTGACCGCTATGTGTGTGTGTGTGTCTGTCTGTGGCATCATAACTCTTAAACGGGTGAACCAATTTGGATGCAATTTTTTATTTGAAAGCAGGTTTCTTGGCGATGGTTTTTAGACATGTTTAATCAAAATTGATCAATCCGTTTCAAAGCTCTTCATCAGCTCTTTTGTATGCTGCGGAAGGGATCTTAGAATTAATTGCGTTGGGAGTTTTTAAAAAAATAATTTATAGTTATTATAACTTTAGTGTCAAATAGTATTGGGTTATTGATTGAGTGATATTCCTGCATTTCCGACTGTCAGCTCAATCTTCTTCTGAGTCATTACTCTTGACAGAGTGGTCGTGGTCATGAGGGGTCGCTCACTGCTGTTGCTGCCTTCGCGATCCTTCTCCACTGGTCTCTATTGGCTGCCTGGCGAACGCACACAAGGATCTTGGCTACAGATTTAATGGTATCTATCAGTCGGGTCAATAACGGCGTAGATTTTGTTATTTCTGTAAATTAAAGTGTTTAACACCCGTTTTGTTAGGGAACCGTTGTGCGCATGTAGCTGTGAAAATGAACGCGAATAGACATTGAAACGCGATAGCATTTTATGTGGTGTTTGTTTGACGTCTATTGTATTTATGCCAGCCTAATAGTACCATAATCTTCTGACTACAAACTACACGGGTGACTTTATATGCGTTGTGAAAACTCGGATTAAGTACAGAAGATTCACAATCAGCGTAATAAAGTATTGAATGAACGTCCGCTTGATTGCCCGCCATAAGCTCTGTACTGTGGAAGAGTTGTCATCGTCGTGGGTGTCTCCGAGAAAGCAATAACATGTGTTTTATGCGCGGGCGCCGTCCGATGTTCCGCTCGTAAACGCACTCACTGCATCCGGTCGGTACCGTTCGTTATTACATTTATAACAACCATGTATTCATTATAACCACTTTCATTCTTTCTTTATTTCTAATAATTGGGTATCAATGAGAGAGGCCACTTCTATCTTTGCTTGATAGTGATAGACGTACGATTGCACTTTTCTTCAGCGCCTCGTGATGGCAGAGGCTACAATAACATATCTCATCATCATCATTTTCTTACCTTTTGTATGTTTAGACTAAAGATGTTATATTGTAAAAGTATTTTTGAATAAAGATTTACTTTATTTATTTATTTATTATTTATCATTTCAGCTGTAGGACATCCACTGCTGGACATAGGCCTCCCTCATTGATACTTAATCATTACGGTTGGAAGCTTGCATCCACCGTGAACCCGCGACCTTTACCAAATCATCCGTCCATCTCGTTGGTGGACGTCCCACGCGGCGCTTGCCAGTCCGTGGTGTCCACTCAAATGCTTTTCGGTCCCATCTATTCTGTGTGCTATATGGCCTGTATATGGGTTGTATATGGGTTGTATATGGTGCCTGTTTATTGCCATTCCAACGAGCTAATGCGTTTGGTTAGGTCAGTGACCCTTGTTGTTTTATTTACGAGTCCCCTCATACCATATCTTATCTACTGTTTTTAATATACAGCGCTCCTAGATCAATAGAGCATCTCAATTCAAAATGATGTACCATTTTTATTTAGACTTCAGTCGATTTCTGGAAGGTCTCAATTCAAATGGTGAATAATTTTGAGATGATGCTCTATTGATCTGGGAGTGCGAACATAATGTCATTGGTCGACAGTTTAAAATTAGTAGGTAGTTACAGCAACGCCTTGACAGTTCGTCATACGTTCAAAAAACACGTGAGTAAATTAGCACACGTTCCAGCATAAGCACTGCTCACTATCGGCTCCGGCGCAGCTCGCCTTATCGCCATCCATCACGCGACATTTACATACCGCTCGCTATCTGCCCCTATCGCGCTAATCTACCACAGCTCACAACTACCGGAACTGCAACGCGTTATAAACGCTTAATTCGGTATAATTTATTATGAAGATGATGAATGATATGTGTCTACGCGCGTTCCTAACTTGTCTGTTATGCCTGCATTGCGCTTTAGTCACTAATTCCTAGCTGAGGGCTAAGGTAACGGCAGCGAATTCCGTGGGGTTTAAGGACATTTTTCAACAACATCAAAAAAATAAGCACTTCTGAATAAAATAGAGTCAGAAAATATTTTTTTTTAGGAGTACCTTAAGTGAACTTTGATTTTTTTTACTTTTGTAGTTTGTCTTGGATGATTTAATAGTAAAAAATATTTTTTAAAGGCAGGAATGTGAAAAAATCTTATTCCGTGGTAATCCATAGCTAGTAAATCTAATTCCGTGTGTTTTGGCTGACAATTCCGTGGGTAACGACTAAATATTTTGCTTGGTTCCGTACAATAAACGGTTCTTTTTTGGCTTATCAAAGTTTTCATAGTTTGTAAATACTGGATGCACTCTCGAACATGCAGACGCAAAGCAACACCAAAAATTCACTGGACACGTTAACAGTCACACGAGCACTGACACACTCGACATGCACGCTCATACGCATGGACGTATGCACACACTTTCATACACACATTCGCACACGTTCATGCCCTCGCTCATACACACACATACACATACACATTCACACATACACATTCACACACACACATACACACGCACACATACTCACGTGCACACACACACACACACACTCACACACTTTGTTTAAGTTAGTTATGTTTAGTTATAGTCTTAGTAATAATCTTTATTATAACTTACCTACCTTCTTTATTTAATTGTATACTCAATGTTTAGTTTTTGGAAGAGCGAGGCCTCCTAACACAAGTTTCGACTTAATGGGAGGTCTCAACCTTATATGTAAGAACCTTTGTTAAATGCAAATAAAGTTTATTTTTATTTTTTATTTTTTTTAATAAAAATATTTTTTGTAGCGTCTGTATATTTTGCGCAGACTTAAATATTTTAATAACCTATCCTAAAAAAATACACATAATAAATTAAAAAAATATTTAGTATGATTTACTACAAAAATACAGAACTATGGACACAAGTTAGAGATCAAATTAATAATGGCCAGAAAGTATGGAAAGGTTAGAAAAGAAAGGTTTACTGGTAGAGATACTTAAATAAGAATAATAATTTAATTTTGAGGACTGTACCTACCAAAAATAATTCTTATAATTACTTATATCTTAAGTAATTATAAAAAATATTTTTGATAGGTACAGTCCTCATAACTCATCATTACACATAACATTGAAACGGACTAAATCTGAAGTCACTGTCAATTGAAATTGCGAACAATGTAAATAAACCATTTAATGAAATATCTATATTCTAAGTAGCACTTGTTTATAGTTTTAATGGTTTAGGATAGTGTTGTGGTAAGTATAGATTAAATAACACATGGATTTAGCAGTATTTGATGAGGGAAAATGGAAATTAAAGACATTTTAAATACAAGGTTTGTTTTACATTGTTTGCAATTTCAATTGACAGTGGCTTTATATCCAATTTTACGGTACCCTAAATTTCAATTTTGTTGGCAATACCACTCGGAATTACATTATATGAGAAGATAATTCGGAGGGGTACAAATTCTTCGTAACACGGATTTAGATTCCCATATATGCTATTTCCGTGTGTCGGGGTTTTCCCACCATCGGATTTATCTTCAATCCAGGTTATCAAAAAACATAATTCCGACCCATAAAAAAACAAGTAAACAGAGATTTTTTTAATGTAAATCGAAAGCTCATATTCCAATCTTCACAAAAAACTCAACTTTCATATCTTAACAAGCAAAATACTTAAATTTTTCATAAAAGTATAATGGCGTGTATATTTAAGGGTTTCTAAGAAAACATACTTTATTGTGATCAGCGAATCTTTAAAAATTAAGAGTTCTGATCACTTTCTAATACCACGGATATTGCTCTTTACCTGCTGTATTAGCTAAAGATTACATTTCCATAAATATTTAATATAAGTGCAAAGCAAAATTTAAAATAAATTAACTCGGAATGGAAAGTATTGTTACATCTTAAGCCGAGGCATTCCTCGGAATAATCTGCCACTGCAAAAATATGGATGCTTATTCCGCTGTATTTAATTTACCGTTTTTAACGTATTTCTGTCCAAAAATATGAAAAAATTATGATCTTAAGTCATAAAAGAAACTACTATCTAACATTACAAAACCGCAACATCAAAGTAACTGTCATATTTATTATCCAAATCACTAATTAGAAACACGGTTGTACTTAAGCGAGGTATCTTGCGTTTGTTGACACAACCTGCTTCTGCGGCAACGTTGCGTTTACTGACAATTTTTATGGCCCCTTGCTTGATATATGTTCACTAGTGCTGTTAATTTCGTTGACAAAAAAATACTTTTTATTCCTGTATGAGCAAATTTACTGCAAGTCTCTTAAATACATCACAAAACGCATAAATAAAAATACCACGGAATAGAATGCCGATTTCGAATACCACGGAAATCGCTGCCGTTACCTTATTTCTTGTTGTCCGCAATGCGAAATATTAGGGATCACTTTGTTAATTCGAATTATTTCCAAACATCCCACAGTTCATGACGTAAATGTGTAGATGTATTAAAAACAACCCTGTATTAATTAAGAGTAATCAATGTGTATTGGAGACTAAGGACTGGCAAGCGCAGCGTGGGACGTTCACCAACAAGAAGGCTGCAAGTTGTGAATGCAAGCCACTTGTATCGTTTTTACACGCTTTATATTAGCTTCACCTGTATGTTTGTATGTGTGTTTGTATGTTTGTAACCGACTCCTTAGGGCGCGATTTTGACCCGCTTTCCGGTTTCCGATTGAGCTGAAATTTTGCACATATGTGTAAATTGGATGACAATGCAATATTATTGTAACATTGAGCTGATCTGATGATGGAGCTGGTTGGTGGCCATAGGAACTATGTAATAAAACAACACAATCCCGTCGAGTTTGGGCTCGTTTGATTCGTCTTGACGAGCACTTTGATCCCAGATGGTAACCAGGGTCTGATGATGGAGCTGGAAGATGGCCAAAGGCACTCCACCATAAAACGACACAACCCCATCGAGTTTGGGCTCGTTTGATTCGTCTTGACGAGCACTTTGATCCCATATGGTAACCAGGGTCTGATGATGGAGCTGGAAGATGGCCAAAGGCACTCCCCAATAAAACGACACAACCCCATCGAGTTTGGGCTCGTTTGATTCGTCTTGACGAGCACTTTGATCCCATATGGTAACCAGGGTCTGATGATGGAGCTGGAAGATGGCCAAAGGCACTCCACAATACAACGAAACAACATCGAGTTTGGGCTCGTTTGATTCATTTTGACGAGTACTTTGGTCCTAGATGGTAACAAGGGTCTGATGATGGAGCTGGAAGGGAGGTAGGTGGCGGGGTGGGGAGGGGGGTGGGGGGGATTGGGGTATGGGGTAAGGGGGTCGGGGGTTTAGAGGGTTGGGGGTAAGGGTGTGGCGGTTGGGGTTAGGGGATGGGGGGGGGGTTAACGGGAAATAGGGTGGGGGTGTTGGGGGGTTCAGGGGTAAGTGATTTTGGGGGGTTGTGGGAAATGGGGAGGGGGTAAGAGGCCTAGATGGTAACAAGGGTTTGATGATGGAGCTGGAAGGGGGGGGTTAGGTGGCGGGGTGGGGGGTGTGGGAGGGGTTGGGGGGGCAGTTGGCGGAGTGGGAGATGTGGTGTGGTGGGTGTTGGGGGGGTTGGGGGGGGGTCGGAGGGTTCGGTGTTAGGGGGGTTGGGTTTAGGTGGTTAGGAAGTTTGTAAAATGAGGAGGGGGGTAAGGGGGTTTAGGGGATTGGGGTAAGGGTGTGGGGGTTGGTGTTTGGGGTTTGGGGGGTTTGGGGAAATGGGGTGGGGGACGTTGGGGGGTTGTAGGTGAGGGGGGTAAAGTTAGAAAGAAAGAAAATGCAACTAAAAAATAGAAAATAAATAATAGTTTAAAAAAACTAAAAAACACGCTTTAAAATATAAAAAAATAATTTTAATAAATTTCAATTCACTATTCTTATAGTGCAGTAAAAAATCTTAATAAGCAATTATTATATTGTTATATCCAGATCAAAATTTGTAAACAATTCTAAATATTGATAAAATAAATAATAATAGTTTAAAATATTTTATTGTAAAAAAAGCGTGGGGTGCTTTTTAAGATGTTATCAAAATGATAATCCTTGACAATTGACACCATGCACCCCACGCTTTTTATACAATAAAATATTTTAAACTATTATTATTTATTTTATCAATATTTAGAATTGTTTACAAATTTTGATCTGGATATAACAATATAATAATTGCTTATTAAGATTTTTTACTCCACTATAAGAATAGTGAATAAAAAATTTATTAAAATTTATTTTTTATTTTTTTATTTAATGTATTATTCGTGGTGATAAGCCACGTTAGAGAGATCTACTCGTAACCACGGTCCTTGCAATGTGGTCCAAAAGTCTTAAAATAATTAAACTCCGGTGTGGTACTAATTATAACTTGTCACTGATTAACAAGTTCTAATTCGGACGGCGGCAGAAATCTAGAGACTTTACATTTCAAAGCTCAGATTGAGTTACAAAAGCAAAAGGCGAGGAGCTCGCTGAAAAATGTCGTGATCATTAATTATATTTAATTACTGCCCGCGCCGCGATTTAAAAGGCTCCGTAAAGAAGTGTGATTATTGACTTAATTATTCACTGGAATGAAGTCAAGATTCCTGGGTAAAGTAACTGGAACTTCTACTCGAGCGGCGGCCGTAATGATGCGAGCCGGACCAGCTACTTAATTGGCAATAAGGTCTCATCTTGTCTTGAGGAGAAGCCCTCTGATGGAAATATTCATAGCTTATGACCACTATCTGTCTTGTGCTGGAGTATTATAACAGATTTTTTTGATGTATAATTCGAAGAAAATGAACCGTGTACTGGGGATCATTTTCACAATCATCTTTTTCACAGACATTTGCAGCAATAAGTAACCAATCATGTACGTAAGAAAAATGTATTTTATATCTGTTTTTGATGACGTGTCTGTCATTAAAAGGTTGTAACCAGAGTTAACTTCAATCACAATTCGAGAATCCGGAAGCTTTCCTTGACATGAAACACAATCGGCGCTAAACGCCTCGCGATCCATTATGACGAGCGACGCAACATGAAGGTATATACACTCTTTATTGTGAGTAAAAGTAAGTTATCTCGCGGAAATCTGAGAAAACATTGAATTACGGTGCTCGCAGCGCGAGGACACACTCCGCTGTAATGTCGTGTTTGTGTTAAAAACGAGCGCGACGCTTTGACAGCGGGGCTTAATGAGCATCTTCTTAATAACCCCCCCCCCCACCCCCCACCGGATGAAGATCAACAAACGCGCCCAACTTTATTCATAATATGGCTTGCGCGAATATTTGAACGCTACAAGGGTTTTCGTGGAATCCTTACATCGTGTACGTTAATCTGATACATGTAAATGTGCAGAGAACTCTTTGCTCAAATAAGTTTTTAAATATTAATCTCGTAATACTCAATCAAAGAATACTTCAATGATGTTTTTTGATTGTAACTAACTTTGTGCATGCGATACACTTAACTATAGGTAACTAGGAAATATTTGCATGTCCTTGTGATAAAACATGTGAAGCTATTTAACTTGTCTGTAGATCATCTTATTGTACCATGTTTAAGCAAATAAATGTTTGATTTGATTTGATTTTGTAATTAATTTGTATCTTCGACCTTATCTTTTGCTGTTTAGTAAACTGCCTTTACGTATTTTCGAGGTATGAAGGTCACCTAAATCTAAAACTCGCTGACTATTTTTTTCAAAATTCGATTTATGCAGATAGGATCACCTTGTTTTATAGTAAAGAAAGAAGAAAATTTAATACATAATTATTTAGTCACGTGTATAAGTAGAACGTATAATGATCTATGTACGTACAGTACTGTAAGGTCGGTTCACTTTGGAATTGACCCATTGTTCTTAACGCGATCTAGGTTTTATTATCCCATTGAAATTATGGTTGGTTTTAGCTGACCACCGTCGTTTTAACGTTTTATTATACCATTTTATATGTCTGGTTATCATATGGGCTAAAGTAATACTACATTGGGTCAAAATACCCAAAGTCAAACTATCTTTATTCAATATAGGCTACAGAAAGTACTTATGAATGTCGAAGAAACTACCACCGGTTCGGAAAAACCCTGTTGAGAAGAATCCGGCAAACAGTTCAACAAGGTATACCTACTTTTTCAAACAGATCTATGTTCACATATATACGATGTTATTAAATTACATTGTTGTTGAGTTTCTTGCCGGATTTTTCTCATCAGGGTTTTTCCGAATCGGTGGTAGATTCTTCGACGTTCATAGGAGCATCAATTGATGCCTAAATTGAACTAAGAATTTGGACTTTGACTTTGACTTTGACATGGATCTAAAACATGTTTACACCTACTTTATGGTAGGTATACAATATCTTGCTAAAAATTAGTTAAAGGTTTTAGTCGCTTTAAATACGCCGGCAGTTCGCCACTCTACGCCACTAGGACGTCTGAGTTTAGCGTTCCAGCAAGAGATCCTTAAACTGAACGCACGTTAGCGAAGGAGAGCTTTGAGAGCGCGCAAACGTATATTGCAGTTTTGAGTCTATCCACTTGTGTTTGAGGCCTAACTTCTGGCCACATTTATAATAAAATTCTATGTCGGTGGGAAGATGTACCTATTCGTTTTTTATTCCCATGGATTCAGTGTGAAAATAGACTTTGAAAAGATATCTTTTGATCACGTAAAAATATACTTACTTATTTGTTTCACAGCTCCAAAGGATTGTAGAACTTAGTTATTTGATGCCTCCAATTCAAAATGTACATTCTACTTTTTTTATTAAATCAGAATCAAGAGTGTTATTGATTTTGATGATTAAGAATATTATGTCCTCAATTTTCCATACATTTTTTTCTGTCTGTTTTGTTCTTTAAACATTTGAACAGTACACGTGATTTTAAAATAAAAAGTAAATGGAACACTTGAAATTGAAAATACCCTCTTATCTACGCGTTCCTAAGGAAATGGTATTTACAGACAGACAGAAGAACAACAAAGTGGTCTTGCAAGGGTTGCTCTTTACTTGTGAGGTACGGAACCCAAAAAAGTGCATGATATACGGTAGCCTTGTATATTTGCCATTCTTTTTAAGGCCTTTTTTCCAGCATCACTGCCTAATAAAAAGCACATCCGTTATCTATCATGGAGAGAAAGCTTGTTCTAAAAAGTAAATCTTGTCAGCATCTTTTTCTGGAGATTGGCGTCGTACATCGATCATGGTGCGGCGTCTCGTTCGCTCGCAGCGCGCCGTCCCTTCCTCTCACCAACCGTCTTTTGTCTTCGTCCAGTTACGTGCTAATTACGACTGTTAAGTCAAAGAGAGTTCTTCGATGATTAAGATTTCGTTACAAAGGGCCGTCATTTTTTTTTCAAGAGATTGCAAATTTGTTGGCGTAGCTTTATCTAAAAAAATTACCGCTGTAAGTATTCGGCTGTTTTTCAAAGTGCCTTTTGCAGTGGCATCACATCATTCATCATTCAGTGTCAGTTTGTGGTTATTTGAATGACGTTCATGTGTGTGTCTAAAAGTTGTTTAACACTTAGATTGGTCAATATGGGTAACTGCAACTAAGAGATAAAAAGATATTTTCTTAGGAACCATGTCATCGATTTTAGTGATAAGAAAAAATACATTCATAGATTTAAAAAAATCTTGCCCCGTTCGGGAAAAGATTCGAATCGCGTAATTTATTGAAACAGGCGTTACTTTGCGGAGGTCCATATCAATGAACCGAAACAATTACTTTGCTCACCCGCAACCTTATGATAGCTACGTTTATGCAAGAAATGTTTGTTCATGCAGTTCCTCCACCTCCACAAAACCCGTCTATCACCACCACTACATTAACTGACGCGCGTGAGTTTCACAACTTACCAGTTGGTGAACGTTTGTGTTGCTCTGGAGAATGAGCTCTGGATAAGTTCGAAACGGGTCAGTAAGTGTGGTGGTGGTGGTGATAGATGGGTTTGTGTATGTTCGTACAGTGTGGAGGTGGAGGAACTGCATGAACACACATTTCTTGCATAAACGTAGCTACCATAAGATCGCGGCTGAGCAAAGTAATTGTTTCAGTTCATACGAATCGAGCTTAGTAGTTTCAGAGTTACTCATATTGATCCGTCTTATTGTACCTTCGGCCTTATTATCCACTGCACTTTGAATCACTACTTCTTAGACAGAGATTGCGATCGCAAGCGCCCGCTCATTAGACAATACGACCTCTAGGTGATGGGTAGTGGAAATGAATACAACGGAGTAGTTCATATTCATGATTTATTGAGAAATTTCAAGTTTATTAACATTAGTTTTATATAAATTCAGTTGCTAGCGCACTCTATACAACCTGCACTATCCAGTCTTCCCGCGGCCGCGCCCGTCACTGCCACCTCACAAACATTCAGGGCGAACGTTAAGTCGTATATTATACCAGGTTTTACGATAACATTTCACAAATATACATACACGGAGAACTAGTAATAATAATAATTCATCATTATCATTGCTTCAGCCGACAGACATCCACTGAGAACATAGGCTTCGCCCAAAGTTCGCCAAAGGGACCGGTCCTGCGCTATCCACATCCAATGCGTTCCTACAAACTTAAACGGTCGTTGCTCCATCTAGTTGGAGACGGGTATGTATTAAAATACCGAAGTACGAAAGACCGAATGTATTAAAACATCGAATGGGTCAAAAGACCGACACGATTTTTTTCTGAAACCGTAAACTTTTCAGAATTTATTAAAACGGCATCATAGAGAACCCATTAGGTTAGGTTAGGTTTGTTTTATAACAATCTTAAAAAGTTAACGGTTTCAGTTAAAAATCGTGTCGGTCTTTTGACCCATTCGATGTTTTAATACATTCAATTGGTGTGAATTGTCCCGTGATATTTATTTATTTATTATTTATTTATTTATTCGGTCTTTCGTACTTCGTTATTGTAATACATACCCTTGGAGACCTACCGGTCGGAACACGTCGTTCGAGAACCTTTTGGTCCCATCGGCCATCAGTGCTAATTGCAATTAATAAACTCCCTATTTGTTACAAAAGGGTTGAGACCAAAATGTTGAACCACGTCATATCGTAGTTAGCCATACAAAACCACTTCCTGGAAAATGTTTCGCAGTCACAATGGAAAACTGTCGTACAAATTTTAAGTACCTGCATTAAAGTGCGCTACTTTTTGAACTATATTTTAACGTTAAAATAGGGACTTATCATCATTCATAGTCACTCATAAATTGAGTGAGTTAATTAGGCTATCAGTGGAGAAATAATAGGCTAGACTTCTAAAAATATAATTAGTCCGTCAGTTAGGTTACCAAAATAATATTCGACACGTATTTCAATAAAACAAAACGAAGATTATAGTCTGTTAAGTTCCGTGTGATGTCACGCCTTTACACTTTTTACTTAGAACGTGACGACATGAACTTCCGAACTTTGATACACTTTATGTTTGTCATCTTTCGTTTCGATATTGTTTAATAATCTGACCGATGAACTGATTATATTTTTTCTAACAAGGATACTACCTAATGTTAGTTGAGTGTAGAATTACAAAATAATATTTCGTTTTACGACTTAAATTTCACCCTGTGTGTTACCTTTCTTTATTTTTTTATTTTTTATTAAGTAGTGCACATAATACAACACGTTTGTACTAACCTAAAGAGTATAGAAACAAGAGGGAACAGTTAAATAAACAACTTTGTAGTTTAACTGCTGTCCCTTAATGAGTAGTCGTCCGTCATGCATGAATCGTTCAGTTCAAGAGTTGTAGCAGTAACAGTCTGGGGACACTATGAAATTAGGAGATCGTATAGTGCCATATCTTTCACTCTTCTGTTTAATCCCATTAGCGTGAACGGAACGGCACCATACAAGTCAAAAATTGAATTTCGTAGTATAAGGTTTATGTCTTTAAATATTGGTAGGGCTAAAGCCCTTCTCGCATATTAACGTGTCCGTATAGACAAGTGGACGTTCCAAATTGAAAAATGATATGAGGACGAAATAATAGGTTAGCTTAATAAAAATCCCGATACATGGCGCTGTTATCAATATTGCTAGCATTGAATGATTTTTCGTAGATTATTTAAGTAATTATATCATTAAAATTACTTGCCGTAACCGAATTTTTAACCATAAAATCGACAATAAATAAACGTTTAGTCAACGCTAAATAAAATAAATAAATAAATATTAGGGGAGAGATGGGCGCGGGTTACCACTCAATGGGTGCCCCAGGACGGTTGCCGGCGCCGCGGCAGGCCAAGGCGAAGATGGCGGGATGACCTAGACACGTTCTCGAGCGACTGGTCAAACACAAGTGCAGACAGGCCGAGTTGGAAGTCCAGGGGAGAGGCCTTTAAACAGGCTATTAAAAAAAAAAAAAAAAAAAAAAAAAAAATTAGGGGACAATCTACACAAATCGACCTAGTCCCAAACTAAGCAGCAGCCTATATCAGTTTTGTACACTACAACATGCCAAGGGCCTTTATTAACTTTTTTACATAGGTGTCATTCGTTTCATGTCTTGTGGGTGGTCAGTCGTCAGTGGTCATTCGTCACCAGAAGTCAGTCGGCCGCGGGCGCGCCCCTCACTAACCAGCTACTACGCTATCATAATAATTAACTATTCATATATTACACATACAATGATCACCTGTGGTTGCACTCTTATTGCTATAGTGAGTTTCATTACCATACAGTAAACCTCTGTATCAAAATATTACAAGAACCGTCGTCCCCTGCACACCCGCCCCGCCCACCGCTCTCTATTCTATTTACACGTATTTATGACTAGAAATGAGATATACTTTGGCTGAACTTTAGACTAGTATAATAAAGTATATTCGAATAAAAAATTAACAACTATTTTATTCATTAGACCTGTCTTGTAATTCGTTTAGTTGCGCAGCCGGGCGCTTTTAGTACTCCGTTACTTTAAAGTTCGCTATCGAAAATTTAACTACATCAATCGATAATGTCGTCAATTACAATTTAGCTGTAATAATTTACTCTATCAATATCCATAACGAGACAAAAATATACAATCAGGTGAGGAGAAACACCGAATCACGAGTAAGGAAACGTCATACAAAAGCAGGGCTCGGCTCGTCGCGGACGAGCGGACAGACCGTGGACGGATCACTCAACGATACAGACAAAACGCGAGCTTCGCGCCCGTACGAGTACAGAAATACATAGTATTCAATTCGTTCGTAACACGTTTTAATATAATTTAACAAATAAATATTTCACTCGACTCTGTTCGGAGCGAGAGCGAGCTCCGAAGTTTCTTTGGCGCGGAGGAAAATTCAGTGGCGTTAGTGCGTCGTCGGCAGGTTGGAGTAGAGCGCGGGTGTCGCCAGCGGAGCCGTCAACGGGGCTGCCAGGCGGCCGCCGCGCGGCTGGTACTCCTTGCCCGAACGCGGCCGCAGCACACTCGCGCACTGCCGACCCACTCTGCACACACACATACACAATCAGCATCCGACCACACGCACAATCCTGAACGGCAAAAACGGGGGGCTAACTCACCGCATGGTGACCGGCGTGTCAGTGGAGGAGTGTGAGGAGCAGATGGAGAGCGTCTCGATGTAGTCCGACATGTCCGACGCGCCGCTCGACGAGCTGTGCGTGTCCAGCACTCCTGCGGAAAGGATCAGGTTAGACGCGCGTCTGAAGTTGAAGTTTGAAGTCGTCAAGAGCTGTCGAGCTACAACGTTATCGACCCAAAATCATCTGAAGTAGAACGGGTACTAGCGAATTTTACGGGTGTTTACTCAAATTTCAAATTCACTTTTGGTATTACAACGACTCGAGGTGTAGGTGCTGCCTCTCGTAAGCTACAGAAGTTTTTAATGAGTCAAAGGGAGCGAGTCACCTCGGAGCGCCTTGAGGGACAGCAGAGGCACCTCGGCCTCGGCAGAGGAGGACTTGTGCGGGGCGTCGACGGGCCCGAGGCGCGGCGCGTCGCTGGAGCGCGCGCGGCGCGGCGGCGCGGCGCCGGGGGGCAGCGCGGCGCGGCGCGCCGACCGGTAGTGGCGCCGCGCCGCCGCCGTCGTCAGCGGCAGCTCGAAGCCGCCCGCGCCCGCCGCGCGCCGCAGCGAGCAGCTCGACACGCCCGAGTCGTTGCTGCTGGACGAGTCGCGCGTGCCCCCCGCCCCGCCCGCACCCCCGCGCGCGCCCGCCGCCGCGCCCGCGCCGCAGCCGCACGGCGACGCCGCGCGCGAGCCCGGCGCCGCGTCGCGCAGCGTCTCCACCGAGGACGAGGAGCCGCGGCTGCCGGCGCTGCCGTCGAACTCCTTCACGTCCTCCAGGAAGCGCGACGAGTCCGCCGAGCTGGACCGCTTGCGGTACTCGACCCGCGCCGCGCGCTCCGCCCGCGCGCCTTCGCCCCCCGCCCCCGCCCCCGCCCCCGCCCCCGCCGCGCCCGCGCGCCGCCCGGCCGCGCGCGGCGCGGGGCACAGCGCCGGGTTGCTGGCGGACTTCTCCCCGGCGAGGCAGCGCGCGGCGCGCGCCGGCAGCCGCAGCGTGTGGAAGGCGAAGCCGCCGATGGGCGACATGGGCGTGTAGCCGGCGGGCGGGGCGCGGCGCGCGTCCAGCTTGTGCGGCTCCATGCCGTTGGGCTCCATCACGAGGTACTCGTCGGCGGCGGCGGGCGCGGCGCGGCAGGCGCAGCGCGGGGGGCCCGCGGGGGGGGGGACGGGGCCCGCGGGGAGGGGGGCGGGGAGGGGGGCGGCGCCCAGCGCCTCCAGCTCGGCGCGCGTGAGGCCGGCGCGCCGCAGCAGCGCGCGCGCGTTCTCGTAGTGCTCCAGCGACTGCGCGAAGCTCAAGTTCTCATAATTGGCGAGCGAGCAGTCATCCCCGCCGTCCCCTCGCGTCGATACCTCTCCGCCGCCGAGGGAGGCTTTTCTTTTAGTCTTTCGGGAGACGTCTATCGTGGCGTAGAGCGCCGTCCGGTCGTTATCGTTCGGTGTCAGGTTCTCCTTGTCGGGCGCCGGCCCGTCGGCGGGAGGGGCGGCCCGAGCGCGGGAGGCCAGCCCGATCCAGCTGTGGGCCCAGGCGGTGACGCGACGGCAGGGGCAGCCGGCCGGCTCGAGGCTCTCCTCGGTCTCGACGACGGTGGCCGCCCGCCGCCGCTTGCCGAACCGCAGCAGGCAGCCGCAGGGTCTCTTCACGATGACCGCGTCGTTCGTCGCGCTCCTCGTTATCGTGAACAGCTCGTCGTTGAGGCACTCCTTGAGCCGCTTCGGGGTGTCGTAGTACTCGCCCTCGACCTGGCCGACGAGAAAATGGGGGCGCTTAAACTCACAAAAACATTCAACTCCAATCAGCGTACTCGCTCATGTAACGTGTGTGACGCTGCGAACATAGAAGCGGACCAGGGTATGCGCTTGGACGGCGATACGGGCGTTTGTGTAAAGAGTACGAAGGCGAGAGCTGCAAACGGACATAAGTGTTGTTAGCCTGATTATTGTCCCGAACACTGCATTAGCGGCAACGGTCACATAATCGAACGTCGCTTTCACATTCTCGCAGCATAGCTAGCGCATAGCACATTTCTGGCGGAAAGATTTAATGCCTAGGTGAGTACTTCACCTCAGAAACACGATCCCGATTCGAATGGCACTCACCTCTGTTGAACGTACTTTAGGCACGTCGTAGTTCTCGTAGGGTCCGATCTTGGACCCGACGGCATCGGGCGGTCGGGAGCCTGCGGCGCAGGCGGCCGGTCCCGGCTTGGGCGGGCGCGGCGGCGCGGCGCGGGCGCAGCGGCACGGCGCGGCCGGCGCGTCCATCGTCCAGGCGGGGCTGAAGGGCGCGGCGCCCGGCGTGAGCGCCGCCGCCGTGGAGGACCGCGACATGGCGCCCAGCTTGGACATGCAGCTCATGCAGCGCTCCAGCGCGGTCCCGCCCCACGCGGCGCCCGCGCCGTGCACGGACGCCGTGTCGCCCGCGCCCGCCTCCCCCGCCGCCCCCCACTCACCCCCCGCCGTGTCCAGCGGGAGGTCGGAAGGCGGCGATCGCTCGGTAGAACTCAGCTCCGACAAGCGAGTGTCGGGACGAAATGCCTTGTTTGATTTTGGACTCTCCCCTCCTGCACCAATAATCAGTTTTTACAAAGACTTAGACTTTACTTAGAAGCTACACAAAGTAACGGGTTTAATCACCATCAAAATTTCGACAAGTCATTCAGCATCGTTAATAGAACAGTCTATACTATAGTATACTCCGTTTTCTTAATTATTTTTCTGTTTTACATATTTTATGATACCTATAACAGTCATTAAATCACACGTTTAATTTATTAGCAGTTACGTCTGCTCACCGAAACTAAGATTTTCCGGGTGCGGGTGGGGTGGGGTATGTAAGCGATTAAGAATTTCGGGGAAGTCGGTTGGGAGCGACGTGGTTCAATTGGTAGAACACCTGTGTTGGGGCGCATACCCAGGAGACGTGGGTTCGAATCCCACCGGCGCACCCGGAAAACTTTTTCGCTTTTAAATCCTACTAAACACTATCCAAAATTTAACAGTTTAATGATATGGATACACGTGTTCTTTTATCAATAGTTTCAACGGAAGACCACCTCGGCTGCAAGGCAGACATAATGGCGAGTTGGGACCACTTCTTGACAATTTGTGTCTTAAAAATTCCGTATTTCTCTTTCAAACCATAAAATAGTCATAAATATTTTTTTTCTTTCATTCTTTCAATACCCAATCCATACCTTTAGGTGATAACTAAAGACATTAGGTTTGTGTGGTTTAGATGTGTGTCGTACCATCGTGGCGTGCGCGTCTCGCGGGTAGCAGACGGCCGCGCGCCGCCAGCTCGAAGTCCCTCGCCAGCTGCGTCGCCTGGTCCGACACCAGCACGTGCAGGCCTGCGCCGGCGCCGCACTGCGACCCGCCCTCGAAGCAGAACTTGCCCTCCACCACGCCGTAGCGCCTGACGAAGACAACGTTCTACATATTCTAACTGTACGACCAATGCTCGCCTCCTGCCGCCCACGTCAAATTTTGTTTCGATTACCTTAAAGCTTTATATCACTTATTGAGTGAGTTCGATGTCGCTACAATATATCCTATTTATAAGAAACTGGGCGGCAGAAGATTAGGAGCGTTAGAGCGGATAGATGATCTACCTTGATAGATTTGGCACTGGTGATGAATTGATTTAAAACGAGAGACTATGTTATGGTTAGGGTTGCGGGAAAGCGTTAGGTGCAGATACCGCAGGGTCAGTATGTTTGACCACCACACCAATCGATCAAAGTCGAAAAGTAGCATCGATCGGCTGTCTATGCGTTTATTCGTCGATTAGCTCAAACATACTACACCAATCGCTATCTTTAAAAATAATGTCGCGCAATATGTAAATAGCCCACAAGCCTCGGTTATTTTTGGGCTGTTACTGCACACTGTCTTTAAATGCTTGTCTGAACCACAAATTTAAGTTCAAGTAAAAAAAAAAGTATAATGAAATATGAGCTTTATTAGCATTGTTATGTTATGGCATCGTTTGGTATGGTAACACTATCGCCTGCGGCGCACCGGGGATGCTACAGCTCAAGGCGTTTCGCCGGCCGCGCGCCCCGCGCCCCTCTCGCGCCCCCTCGCGTCCCTCGCCCTCACCTCAGGTGTTGCAGCTCCCAGACGCCGAGCAGGCGCGGCGGCACGCCGGCCGTCAGCGCGCAGCAGTGCGAGCGCAGCAGCAGGCGCGCCGGCCCCGCCCCCGCCCCCGCCCCCGCCCCCGCCCCCGCCCCCGCCGCGCCCCGCGACCCGCCCCCGGCCCCCCGCCCCCCCGCCGCTACCACCACCAGGTACTGCCGCGCCTCGCCCAGGTGCGCGTTCACTTTCACCTGCATCAGACAGTGGTCAGTCATGACGTGCCGCGTAAAGAGCTTCACCATTTATTTATTTATTTATTTATGCATTATTGATCCTGCGGACTTACAGCTCAAGCCGAGACGTCCAGCAGGACAGTAGTAGGCATTAAAACTTACTTAACCTAAGAAATATTCATTCGCATGCAGTAAGTACATTAAAAATACAATAAGTCAAAAATCAAAAATGCTGAATTAAATAAACACGAAATAAAAAGTCCAAATTAAATAAGAATAGAAATAATACCAATCAAATTAATTAATTTTCAAATACATTTCAATTAAATTAAATTATTCATATACTTAATACTTAATGTCATAATTAATAATTTAAGTGTAAATTTAAAAACCTTATAAGCTTAGCCTTTCATTCATTGACCTCGTTGTATCGCGACGCGCAAATGAACTTCAACGTTTTAAGAATTGGCTAAATTTTTTGGGGGTAGTTACAATAGAGAGATCTCTCGCCAGGCAGATGTTATGCCTGGGGAGCGAAGTCCGATGGATGAAAGTTGGAAGTTGTATTTATGCAGCCGAGTTGAGAAACTTCGATAGCGTGATTTAGGATTGTAGTAATTAGTTCCTTATGTGATGACTAGATGGCGCTAGTAGTCGCTACAAATTAATTAATTGCCATGAATTAATTGTGAGAAGTGACGGCGGTAAGACCCTTAGACTCGTGCCAACATATCATGGCTTCAGAAAATCTGGCAACTAAACCGCTGGTAACATTGCCAGCATACTTTGATTGGCTTAAGACCAGAACAGACGTCATACAAATTCGACAAATAATTTCAGAGATAATTTGCCATCAACTGTAAAGAACCAAGTTCGCGCTTCTAGTTTTATAAAAATATCTTTATCTTCTTTTTCATTTTCTTTCTTGCATTTCCTGTAATGGTTCTAACCAACAAGGCTTGGGTCTAAAATACATCTACAGTAGACAAGGTATAAATTAAAGATGTTGAACTCCATTTCATTAAAATCTGACAATATCGTAGACTCTTCTGATCAACTGAATTGGACACCGAATTGACCAGGTCCTTAAGTCAGGGATAATAATATGTTTTTTATGACCTTGATAATCAGGTGTCGATGTCAGTTGGCTATACGTATCTAATGGTCCCAAAGGAAGATCAGCGCCGTTCGCAAGACTAGCACTTTGCTTTTTTGGGACCATTTCGTGACTTGTCTTATTTTAATTTGTATGTTCTCACGAAATGTTTTCTTTTTTTTTTCTTTTTTTCTAGGAGATTGTCAGATTGTATTCAAATGGAGTTTAAATGGAGGTGGTTCTGCAAAAAACTCCGCAAACTTCTCTTGTTTAATTGTTATTTTATGTTTCTCTTTGCTATTGGTAGTTTTATTATTCTATAGTTACTAAGCCATGTCTTTGTTTGGAGAATAAAGATTATATCTATCTATCTATCTATCTATCTCTTGTCAGGCCTGTGGACGAAGTCGCTCTCGTTGACTCGTCACATCGGGCGAATCAACCACGTAAAGCGTTGCGCATAGGCCTAAGGCGCAAGCTATGGGCTATAGCTAAAGAGTCGTGGGATGAGGCCGCGTCTTTGCCTCGTCTCTTCTGCCTGCTTTGGATCGCGACGTTTTTTTACATTTAAAATAAAAAAATAAAAAATAAATAAATATCATGGGACAATTCACACCAATTGACCTAGTCCCAAAGTAAGCTTAGCAAAGCTTGTGTTATGGGTACTAAGCAACGGATAAACATACTTATATAGATACATACTTAAATACATATTAAACACCCAAGACCCGAGAACAAACATTCGTATTTTTCATACAAATATCTGCCCCGACACGGGAATCGAACCCGGGACCTCAAGCTTCGTAGTCAGGTTCTCTAACCACTAGGCCATCTGGTCGTCACATTACACACATTTAATAACTAAAACTGGATTCAAGGGGCGCCACGAATTCGACGCATCCCCGTCTCACTTCTCTTCTGTTTGGCTTGCGCTATGAGTTTAAGTACCTGCCACTGTATGAGTCGCTCGCGCGTCTCGAAGGCGAGTATGGCGACGAGGTCCCGGCACACGAGCGCCAGCGTGTTGGAGTGCTTGTCCAGCGTGAAGCCAGCCTCCGCGCCCACGAACTGCTGCAGGGACAGCGCCGCCTTCACCCCCCCGCCGCTCCCCGCACCCGCGCCCGCCGCCTTGTAGCGTGCGCGCGCGTCGCGGTACAGCTGGAGGTGCACGCAGTCTGTGGACGGGATACACGCTCTCAGAACAGCCACACAAGGAAAATACACGAGTTATCAAAAAACATCGCCCTTTCGTTCGTGCCTAAGGGCCTTTCTTAGACGGACTGCTTAGAGCAGTCGCTGCCACCAACTACAAGCGGTCGCTGTTGGGTGATCTGCAGTGTCAATACATAATTCAGAGCATTCGGGTGGAAGTCGACTCCAACCGCAACAGGACTGCTCTCGTGCCGTTGGTCTCGACTGCTCTAAAACAGTCCGTCTATTGACTGTCTAAAATACCACGTTCTCAAAATACTACTTACATTACTTATTTATTACATTCCCATTATGCCAGATGTCCAAAATAAGACATTCCACAAAAAAAATAACTTCCCTGAGATCTTCGATTTTGTAATGTGGTGCAACGAGAATCTGGTAAGTTAGAAAATTAAATGTGATAAAGAGATAATGAAGTATTTTGAGAAATGTGGTATTTTAGAAACGTGATATTTTAGGCACGAGGGCCGCCATTCATTATAATATGCATATAAACCATACAAATATATTTAGACAAAGCGAGAAATATCACGTGAGTTTCAGTGCATTACTAATAAGGAAAGCAGTTTAAGAATGTGTTAAAACTAAAGTAAGGACGGTGAATCTAGATCCGCCACCGTGCCTACACTAGTACGGGGGGTCAGTTGACGCTTGCTTGGTATTTACCATAATAAGCAATTATTCTCTGCACCCGAACTTTAACCGTTTTCTTTATTGCTTACATTGTATAGTGTTGTTCAACAGATCAATAAAAGAGCTTGTAAGACCATTGCCGCGCAGCCCCCCAATGTAAAGAAACTCTCGCGATATTTGTCACACCGTTTAGTACTTAAGAAGATACTTAAGGCTTAACATGCATCATGCAATAAAAATAAAATATAAACCTGTTTGGCGTGTTCATTGCGGCTCAACCTAGTTCAAGTAGACTTTATTGCCAATGGTGAAGATGATGATGAAAACTCAACACCTAAACGTGCGCGTATTATTAGTGAGCAATGTTGACCACTGAGCCATGGCCCTTTTGCACTACTGCAGCATACAGACAATATAAAATGTTTTACTTTTAAGTTTGTACTGATTTTTGTATTTTTAGTAATCTTGATTATGTGTGCTTGCAGTACCAAACACCTAAACGTCTTTATCTATCTAGTAGGACAAGCAAAAAATTTACGACATAGGTTTTTGAATGAAATTAAGTTAAGGTTGGTTAAATTAAGACTTGTACTCGTAATTGTCGACCCAAAATAAGCGATAATAATACACGACCTAATCTGTATATGTTTCATGTCATGTGATAGCCATAAGGCATTATCAGATCGTTCACTACCGACGGGTTAACAAAAACATGGCCGTACACTAACAGTACTGCAAACAATGACATTTCTGTGCTCTATTGTTAGTTCTGTGGCTCAACCTATACACTCCGAACTTTATTTCACAAATTGACTACAAACATGTCGTCGACAAATCATAACGTTTTGTAACATTTTTTGTAGCAGCCCTATAAAGGCTAAAAGTGAATGTACTCCAAGAATTTTTATTACGCTGTAGGGTGCAGCGAACAATGAAGGGGTGTCCGCGATACGGAATGGTTTGGATTCCAAAAAAATCGCTTTAAATCCGATAGGCGAGGATTCCTTGGGGCGCGCTTTATCGACTAGAAAATAACGCGGCTCGGAGCGCGGGCGCACTCGCGACTGAGGGACGGTGACGCAATATTATATTCACTTTGTAAACTAGCGCATTATTTACAACCCTTTGAACGTAAACAGAATCGATTCGCTTCGCATGTCGCAATTGAATTTGTTTCGTCGCATGTTTTAATTCTGCAGTTCTCGGTACAAAATGATAAAATAGCGCGTGCAGTCAAATTGAACGATGATTTAGAATTTATAGCTGCAATGTAGTCTGAAAGCATTTTTAATTTAAAGTGTAATATTTCTATAAACAGGAAATTTTGGAGTTTTAATTCAAAATCACGAGTACTATTCATTTGTATTAAGAAAACAATGTGTCCCTTTTTTAGTCAGTTTTGTGACTTTTTCATACAGTTTATGCCTTGTTACAAAACTGACATCAAAAATTGTATAGAAAATTTGGGACCTTTTTTTTAATCATCAACATCAGCAATCAAAATCCCCAAAATTACTATATTCTGAAAAAGAGGTAGCAAGAACTGTTTAAATTGAAAATGCCCCTGAACGGGCTGGTATTGTCTTTGATGTTCTCATGCGTCGAGTTCCGGAGTCAAGCGCCATTGTTATTTCACCCTCGCACCATAGTGGCCAGAGTTTTTGACGATCGCATTATAGTTACTAACAAAGCATTTTACTGCAACATTTTAAACTAATTGATCTGGTAATGAACTTAGTCAAACCACCAATCCCTGCCAAATAATGCTATGATTGATGGAAAACATCATGTGTGGGAACGTGATGCTTTCACTAGTCTGAGAAAATCGTGAAGTATCAAGACTTCAAGGCATCGCTGCAATTTATGTAGATGATTTATTTGATAAAAGCAATGGAAATAAAAGCGAAAAGTGAAAAACGTGAAATTTTAAGCGTAATATAAAATTGCCATTTTAGGCTGTTAAAATGTGGGATGTTCATAATTTGTTGAAATTAAATCACAGTTGCAATGTATGAGCACCTCAAATTACATGTGACTAATTAGAAAAATGGATAAATGCATTCCATTGTCCAGTAGAGTTCGAAACACTAATATTGTAATACGATAAAAAATCAGTTGTTGTACTTAATCTCATTATGTCGTTCAGATTGGACAACGTTTGCAGAAAGTAAGAAATTGCATTTAGTTGTTGTTTTGTTTTGAAAATTGTGGCGATACTTCCGTGACTCTAGAGTTAGAGAGTCTAGAGTGTTGTCAATAAAGCAAAGATGTTCGCGGCGCGGGCGCGCGGGCGCGGGTCAGCGCGCCGGCTTTTATAGCCCCCTTAAAATACTTCCGCTACTAAGTCGCTCTTAAAGCATTTTTGTTGAAGCAACATTCTGTTAATCACTGTGGAATATGTCCGTAATAAAATCACAAATATTGGAAATAAAATACAAATTTAACGACGTCGTAACATTTTTAAAGCGCAGTCCGAATTTCGATCAACAACAGAGCAACAAAATAGGAACAAGAGCGGTGTTCAGTCTCGACCGCAGCCGGCTGGCACCGGGAGGTGGTTTACAACTGTTTCATTTACGTCGATTTAAATACTCGTACATTATAATTTGATTGGCTTGGCCAAGCATTTATGAGCAGTGTTCGATGTTTACATATTATATTATAAATAAATAAATAAAATTAAGTTAAATGACATATTACAGAGGTTTTTACTGTGTAAAGTTATTAGTAAAACTGGCCAAGACCATGTCGGACCTGTCTTAGTGTACTTCCGTAGCTGTTACTCTAATATACTACAGGGAGACATTGTTACACTATTTTTAGAGCATAAGCGATAACACGCATCTTTATGGCACTTCCGTCCTTTTGTTGAGAAGCGCAGTTTTTCGGCAATAACTCATAAACGGAAAATGTATGGTTCGTAGGTGTGTGTATTCTTTGCGAAAAATTTTACATAAAACTACTGCCTTATACTTTACATAAAAATGTTAAATTAACAGGTAACAAGAAAAAGAGATCTACAAAGAGGATTTTACCCCTTACCTCTTCCAGTTAACCTTTGAACGATTGACAGGGCATCAAAAGCAAGAGTAGACTAGACGTGCAATGAAAATTAAAGAGAACCGTAATGATATACACTGACGAGCACACTGATAAAGGGTCGGTTACAAAAATGATGATGACTACAAAACCCGCTGTGATAGCTTCTTCGAGTAAAATGAGCTTAGAAAAGAGTTTTATTCTTAACAAGAAAAAGTTTAATTGAGAATAAAACTCTTTACTAAGCTCATTTTACTCGAAGAAGCTATCACAGCGGGTTTTGTAGTTATCGTCATTTTTGTAACCGACCCTTTATTTTTGCTCGTCAGTGTATTTGTGTTTAGTTTCTTTGTTTATTTTTGCTCGAGTTAGTTATATACAGAATTTCCCAGAATTTCGCGCCTCACACAAAAGTTTGTTTACGAGCTCAGTGGCCACCACAGGCAACCGTGTCGGCAGAGTCATAAACGCAACGATGTCACACCTATCAAACCACAATTATCTATACGAGTGTCAATACTTAAACCAGTTTTCGTTAGCCGAATCTCGTCCTAGTAATGATGTCATTTTGATAAATGTTTTTATAGATATTTACTGAAGAAAACTGGTAAAGTAATTACACGAAGATAATGTTCTGTTTGATGTAACATATAATATCATCGACGCATTAAAATGACTAAAACCAGTTATTGTCAACTGGATAAAATTTTAAACGGATAATTCATAGTGTTTAATTGATATTTATATGAAATCACGATGTTTTGATCTCTCGGCAATTTTATCGTATGTTAAATTGTGGGACTTTGTTGAATTAAACTTTGTTTTGTATTGTATTCAGTAGTATAATAGATTATAATTTGGTTTATCATCAAATTACCGACACTTAAATCATCGAATTTTATTTCAAAGTCAACGTTTCGAGTATTTTCATTTCATCGACAATTTCATTTCATGGAATTGTCATTGCAAGTAATTTCAATTCATTGATTTTTAATTGGCCGAAGATTCATTTCATAGTGTATTATTTCACGGTTTTTTTTTTTATTATTTATTGTTTCACTTTTCTGGTAGCATCTATCTACCACAGTTCTAACCATGTTCTAACTTAACCTAACCTACTTTTCTGGTAGCAATTCTAACATCTATCTACCACAATTCCACGAAATGAAATTGTCGATGAAGTTAAAAAATCAACAACAGTTTGTCTATGAAATAATAAAAATTGGAATGAACTGTCTATGAAACAAATGTAGATGAAACGATAATACTAGAACTAAATTTCCATGAAACGTTTTCGATGAAATAATATTCGATGTAAAGTTTGTCAGTAAAACAAGGGACACCCTTATAATTTATTGTATTACGCGACAGATCCGACATTTGTGTTTCGATATCCTCCACTGTTGACGGTGTTAGAAGTAGTCACATAGTACATTTTCGCCTGTCACCTGCCAAAAAGAATACAGGATGACATCGGAGACGAAATCACTGTAATCAGAAGTGATGTTCCCAGCCCATATACGGCCCACTGCAGGGCACAGGCCTCCTCTCAGAATAGGTCTTAGTTCCCACGCGGACCCAGTGCGGATTGGGAACTTCACACACACCATTGAATTCCTTTGCAGGTTTATGCAGGTTTCCTCACGATGTTTTCCTTCACCGTAAAGCTCGTGGTAAATTTCAAATGTAATTTCGCACGTAAATTTCGAAAAACTGAGGTGCGTGCCAGGATTTGAACCCACGGCCCTCTGCTTGAGAGGCCATAAGTCGAACCGCTAGGCCACCACGGCTTGCCGGCGTTTAGATTAGGTCTCCATTATCACCTTCTTTATACTTAATAATTAATAAGTACCCTACATACCATAGGGTCACGCACGTCATGCGTTACATGGCACTGGTAGGGTTAGGTACCTATCAAAATTTAGAAATATTTTTTCCGTATATTTAAAATCCCGAATGCTTCATTTATCCGAATGCATTTTTTTCTGAAACTGTAAATATTTCAGGATTTTTATGAAACGACCCTAACCTAACCTAAAGGGTTCTACACGATGGTCCTGAAATAAATCCTGAAATATTTACAGTTTCAGAAAAAAATGCTTTCGGACAAATGAAGTTTTCGGGATTCTAAGCCTTCGGAAATCAAATTTTCTATACATCGATAGGTTCCCCACTGGTGGTACTGTTCCCTGACGACCGTGACTTTCGTGAGGACCTGACTGTGAAATTCAAGATTGTTATGGTTGCAGTTGCGGTCACACGTCGTAAACCGGCAGCAGCGGCCGGCTGCGCCCGCGCCGCGCCGTGTGTGGCGCATACAGCTTCAGCTAACAGTCATCACCATCACTACCATCAAAATGAGTAGGAAATTTATATCTGTCTTGTTTTATCGATATCGCGGACACTATAACAGATGTAATCTTCAAACCAGTTTTCGTTTAAATTACTAAATACACGTTTTACTTTTCATACATATTTAGGTATTTTCGGATGCTACTTATTGTGTAATGATACTAATGATTCAGACATTATTATATGCATTTTTAATAGCATATTGGGTGTCCTAGTGCTTGGCAAAGGGCTCCCCTTTTTCTAATCAACCCTATTTAGGGTCCCCAAAATCTTGCCAAAACTGATGAAAACTGTGCAAATCATTCTGCCATCTCCGTTTTGGACTGCCCCTGCCCGTTACTTGCTTTGTTGTTGTGTTCTTGGCGTTTACCTACTATTACGCTTTATCTCACATTTTCATGCATTAATTTAGTGCCCTTCCCCTCCAATTTTTAGTTATACAAATATTGTTGCGTAGCGTTTCCCGAGACACATAAGTATCATCAAAATTTCATTTTTGTATAGCGTTTTCTGCATTTAACATACACACAGACGGCAACTGATATGCTGACAGAAGGACCAAAATACAGACGAACAGCAGGCTTATTGTCTAACGCTTCTGACGCTTGCCTTCGCAATCACTCTTTCTTTCTGTCAAATGGTATAAAATGATGACAGAAAGAGATGGTGAAAGTAAAGACAAGCGCCAGAAGAGCAATACAATACGGCCTCTGGACATTTTTCCACGGAACCCCAAAAACTGCATATGTAAGCGTAACGAAGATAATGCTTATCCAATCGTCTCGGTGACATCTCCGTGGTCTGGATTCGCCCTCCGCCGGTTACCCTCCGCGCCGAGCGCTGCGAGGGCTTCTAATTTATATGGCACATCGTCATTGGGAACAAAATAATGACGATAAATCGCGCGTCGCGCACGACTCGCGTCGCCGCTCATCTATTAGCCACGTGCTCGGGCGGCGGCGCCATTAAGTACCATCGTTATATTCGCTATGGCATCATAAGAATAATTATAATGTTCTAATACTTATAGAAGGAAGACGTGGCGGCCTAGTGGTTTGACCTCAAGCAGAGAATCCTGGGTTTGCGCCACGGCTAGCACCTCTGATTTTTCTGAATTTTATGCGCGAAATTACATATGAAAACCAAGAGCTTCACGGTGAAGGAGAACATTAAACCTACACACCTGAAAATAAATTCAATGGTGTGTGTGAAGCTTCCAACTCGCAGTGGAACGTATATGTATGCATAGGCTGGCATCATGACGATGATGATGAATGAAACAGTTACGAACAATGCGCATGTATCTATGCAAATACAAAAATTGTGACTGTATCACCACAGAAACTTAGAAGCCCATTGAACATCTGTTTAACAATGTCAAGTTACAGAAAATTGACACTTTAAGCACTTTTAAAACGCGTTTTTGTTTCTTGTGTTACGATTGTCATCGAAGACAAATTGCAAGTCCGCATAGCATTGGATAAATCCGCGAATCTGACAAATTCGTTAAATCTGACAATTTTTTACTCCAAATTCGTTAAAATAAAACTAACATTAAGTTAAAGCCATCCCCTGTATAACTACATGTAGTGCAGACACGGGGTATGTACCTCTGGTAGGTAAGTGGATTTGTACTATCACCGACAAAAGTGTTTATATAAATTAATAGAAGTAAAATGATTGGTGCACAAGTTTGTATTGCTTGCTTGTAAATGAAAGTATTTAAATGATTGATTTTTAATGAACCTTTTCATCGGCTTTGTCAACCTTATAACTAAACATGTAACGAGGCTGCTGCCAAAGTTTTAATTTGATACCGCACAAGATGACGATTTTACAATTTCCCTTGAGGCCCGGGCTCAAGTTCAAATTAAGCTCTTAAAGCTCATTCATTTTGAACAACTATGTACTTCCATGAACCTAGCATTGCATAATACGCTAGGATAAGGTAATCGATTAAAGTTAACATCTAAAGTCCAAGGATCGCGTTCTACAGTTCGGAGAAGCGTGCTTAGAAAGAATGTTAGCATATTTAAATGCACTTTTTACAGACTATCTACTAACTCGATTCGGTAGTTTAACTCTTATTAATACCGGCAATATATTTTCCGTCAAACAGAAATCAAAGCCGATTCAAATTGGCAATATTCACGGTCCAAAATCGAATCTTTTGGCTTGTGTTATGGTTTAAGGGCATACTGTTTTAAACTTTCGTGATTTTTACTCATAATTACTATACTAAACGGGACTTATCACGCAATTAATATTTACCTCGACGTTTCAGCCACTTTGCAGCAGCCGTGGTCACGAGTTAACACGAGTTGGTTTAAGGGCATGTCAATCATTGAATAGGTTACAGAAAGATGGCATGATTGAGATGAGTGAGTTGTTGATGATGAGATGGATGGATGGAGTTACTTTCATTATGTATAGTCCACCAAGTATTTTACGATTTGCCATGACAGTTCCCACATCAGAATAAAAATAATAAGGCTGATTATCATATTGATTTGTGTTGAAAATAGTATTAAATAGCCCAAAAGACATTAAACCTTAGGGTGGTAAAGGAATTTCTTGATCGACTATCTTTTAACCTGTTTCACGCTAAATCGGTTTGACGGATTCTGATGAATTTTCGTAAACGGAAAGTTTATAACGTAAATAAATACAGGATATTTTACATCCCAAAAAATTGCATAGCTCCAGTGAAATAGTGAGAAGCGAATTATTCGTAAACGGAGTCGAGGGTAACAGCTATGAATTTATATTTATAAACATTCCGGATATCAATAAAGTTTTACGTATAACTTAGTACCTGTAAATCGAACAGTGAATGCTGTATGAAACTTACTTCACTCTGCAGCTTAGCAGAAGCTACGAAACATCCCTTCTTATGCACCTTTAAAATACTGAAAGAATATCAATCAATCATTCACTCATATCATTCACTTACAGTCACGTAACCCTTTTATACACTTACCGACAGTAAATTTGGTTAAAATTAGAAAGTTCCATTTTTGTATTCCCACGATTTTCCTTGTTTCCTTAAATTAGTTCAGTTTCAATAATTTAATGTTTATCCCATACCAATCATACCTCTTAAACTTTTGATTATAGACCCAAAAATGCAACTTTCTAATTTGGGCCAAACATTTTGCCTGTGAATGTAAGTAGGTACAGATTAATTCGCACTTAAATCACTGGATTACAATAGAATGCATCAAAGCCGCGCTGTGTTCGACCTGCCACTCGGTCCCGCCGCGAGCCGCCAGGAGAGCTCAATTACGCGGCAGATGTCGCCGCGACAATGTCGCCGCTCGTTAGCGACCAGCGACATCGCTAGTCGCTGCCGCTGCCGATGAAAAGGAACTCTAATTGAAGTTCCCGCGCCGGATCATCGCGAGCGCCCTTAATTAGGCGCGGGCGCCGGTAAACGCCGCTTTCACAGCGCTCGACAACTCGCATTATCTTTTCTTTACACATTGCCGCACACTTAGGGTGCCTTTCAACGAGAGTTATACGATGCAGCTATGCTGCAATGATGTGAAAACTACGCTACGAAACTATGTGACCGTTTTCACTAATGCTTAAGCTATGTAGCTGCTCGAGGAAGATCCAGAGCCCGCATCCAGAGCACCCATCAAACCATAATATACTTATATATTTATTATTTGTCATAATAGTTAATTATTATCAGTCTAAACATTTTTCAAACTTTCCTTCTGAATATTGCCATATTTTTGGTACATAAATATTATTTAGAGAGCGGATTTGAAGTAGCGATCTCAATATTCATATGGATATGACTGGTATAATTTATTACTTTTTCTACACACAAAAATAATGTAACTTATCGGAAAAAAAAGTAAAAACCTTTTTGGAAGCTTTTTACTGTGCATTGTGCAGAAGAAATATTAAAGAAGAAGAACATAAAAAAATAAACTATTTTCAAAAATTAACAAACGATGTTTTTATTTATTATCATCATCCTAGTTTTTGCCCAATATAATATACAAAAGCTTCCAAAAAGGTTTTTACTTTTTTGTTCCGATAAGTTACATTATTTTTGTTTAGAAAAAATAAATAAATTATACGGTACGGTCAGCAAAAAATGTCTGAATTAAACATACAAAAACTTAAAAAAAAACCAGTCATATCCATACAAATATTGAGATCGCTACTTCAAATCCGCTCTCTACATGTTATTTACGGCAGCTAAAATGTATAATGTATAACAGGGTAATTTTTTAGTCAGTGCACAAATTTTAATATTTGATTCAGTATCGTTGATATATCACGATTAACTGTTCGAGATTTTTTTTTTTACATTATGTAATTTGGGTTTGTCATAGTAATTCATCCAATAATTGTTTGAGTTACTCCGGATAGACGCGGTCATTGCCAAAACAGAATACCTTTGAATAGAAAGGTTGAATAGTCCTTAACGCAAAATAAATAAACCTTGAATATCATAGCAATATCGTCAGATAAGGCAACCTTCGATTGTAGGCAGGTTCACGGGCGCGATCGCCCGGCGATAAGATACTAGTGGACATCAGAGCGGCTGTTGTTTGGAGGAACGCTGATATCGCGAATATTCGTCGCGGAATCTTTTGAAGAATAGCCTTACTGGCTTTTAACATGCTAGTAGAGCGCGATGAGAGATATGATACAACAACTCCGGAAAGTTTTTTAAAAGTCCAGGAATTCGTAAGACCTCAAAGCGCAGATGGCAGTGACAAGTACACGACAAAAGCTCGTGAAATCCATTTTGCCAAAATGAGCACTTTCTCCAAAAGTACGCTTTCCGCAATATATTATGTACACTAAAACATACATTTTCCCAATTAGGACATTTTCTCGAAATGCACACTTTATCATACAAGCACTTGACCGACAAGTGCATTATCCCAAAAGCACACTTTTCGCAAAACGAACACTTTCCCAAAATGTACACGTTTATGAGCCGGCCGTTTGAATAATATGCACAAATACGGCTCTTTGAAAAAGTGTACCTTCTGGGAAAATGTAACATGAGAAAAAATGCTCTATTTGAGAAAGTGCGCTTTTTAGGAAAGTGGACCTTCCGAGAAAGTATGTTTCTGAACAAGTGTACCTTGAAAGAAAGTGCACATTTCTGTAAAGTGGTTTTGACAAGCCTTAGCCGCCGTCACGAGGCCGCCGTGGATTGGAATGATTACCGACCGATTGACTTTTATCACTTCGCGAACAAGTAAATAACAAATTAGTTTTACATATTGCGCTTTATCGCACTAATACCATAAGTAGATACAAGATTGTACAGTAATCTGATTACATTTTAATAATTTATTTGTTATCGCGTTTAAGCAACTTTAATTAAATATTATTATTAAACTGCTTTTTTTCTATGACTAACATAAGTCCTACACATTTTTGTCGTTTCCGTATCCCTTGTTCAAAATTTCAGCCGAAATACGTTTACTGAACAGAGGCCTCCCAAAGCTTGCGAAAAAAACTGATCATGTGCCATCCGCATCCAACGCGTTCCCGCAACCTTAACCAGCAGGCGTATTGTCTAACGTTTCTGACGCTTGCCTTCGCAATCACTAAGTATTTATTTGTGTCAAACGGTATAAAATGATGACAGAAAGAGATGGTGAAAGCGAAGGCAAGCGTCAGAAGCGTTAGACAATACGGCCTCAGGTCTTCGCTCCATCCTTTTGGTCCCATCCGTCATTAGTTCTACGAGCGATGTGCCCTGCCCACTGCCACTTGAGTCTGGCGATTTTTCGAGCTATGTCGGTGGCTTTCGTTCTTGCGCGGATTTCATCATTTCTAATGTGATCCTGCAGAGACACTCCGAGCATAATAGCTCTTGTTACTGCCTAACAATCATTACCATAAGGTTTTTAACCAGCTCCACGGATATCGCCTGTTACGTAGAGGTAGGTATCATTAACATGTAAACAAAGTGATAATTTTATTGAAGTTCAAATCAAATATTAATTGATTTTTTTATCTGTTTGATAGAGATCAAGATTTGCACTATCATCGTCTCGGCTGAGCCATGCTATTGCACCATATTTTTATAAATAGCAGCTGCTCAGTCACAACGGATTAGGGGCTGCCATTAATCACGTGAGGCTTGAAAGTTTATTTATTTTTTCGTCAAACACATTATAATTTTGATTAACATGCCAATCAAAAACAACCTGCAACCTTTCTGTCTAGACATTTTTATCATGGTCCTTAATTTCAGAATAAAATAAGATTATACTTGATACCTACCTGTATTAAAAGATAATATTCGAAAAATTTTAAGATCCTTTGTAGGTACTAAAAATACACGTGATGTTGGATGGGGGAGGGGGGGGGGGGGGGGGTAGTCCTAAATCTCACCACATATCACCAAAGGGGAGGGGGGTTAAAAAATGTTAAATAAAAGATCACGTGATTAATGGACGGCCCCTTACAGGATGTAGAGATGCTATACGAGACCCAATCGTCATACATTTTCTTCTATTGTTAGTGATTATTTACTTCCGGACCGCACGGCACGGCAATGATCACGCAGACAAGGATGCTTATAAGCAAGGACATGTCAAGCCACACGAACATTACTTTGAGAAAATGGCCACTAGAGATTTCTACACTCATCAAATGTGGCTAGGGATGTTTTTATCCCTAGATAAATTTCATGTTTTGACTTAGTAGGAAAATGCCTATATGAAATGTTAAACTTTCTAAGGATAAAAAACCGGCCAAGAGCGTGTCGGACACGCCCAAGGTAGGGTTCCGTAGCCATTACGAAAAAATCAAGTAATATTTTTCTAAGGATTTCGTATGTGTACGGAATCATCCAAGTTTAGGTATGTTTTATACCTTAGGCTACTATTTACTCTTAAACTACAAATAATTTCTAAGCAATCTTAGCCGCTATAATTTTCCTAGTAAATTTGATATATTTACTACCCTCCTGAATTTTTCCAAATTTTTCCACCCAACAGTTTAGATTTTAGAGGGGGGGACGGCCGATTTTAATGAAAATATTCACTTTAAAGTTGAATATTTCGCAAACAGATCACTGAATAGAAAAATCATGTTAGCAACCCCGCAATGGTTTTAAAATACCTATCCAACGATACCCCACACTATAGGGTTAGCCGAGAAAAAAAAATCACCCCCACTTTACGTCTACCCTAAAAAAATTTTTTTTACTTTTTTTTATTCAATCACTTTGTCGGCGTGACTGATATATATATTGATGCCAAATTAAAGCTTTCTAGTACTAACAGTCTCTGAGCTTAGCCGCGGACAGACAGACAGACAGACAGACAGACGGACAGACATGGCGAAACTATAAGGGTTCCTAGTTGACTACGGAACCCTAAAAAGATAGTGCGTGCAGTTCCTCCGCGCGGAAGAAATGAAACTTCGTAATGTGGAAATTAAAAAGGCACTTATACATCAACTAGCTTTTGCCCGCGGCTTCGCTCGCGTGTACTATGAGTATTCCAAAGAACCAAGATATCAAGCAAGCAAGCATACAGGCAAGCAAGCAAGTAGGTCCACAATTGACCGAGAAATCGGTGAACATACCTACATAAAAAAATACATAAAGTGGAATGCATAACCTCCTCTTTTTTTAGAAGTCGGTTAAAGTGCCTTTTGCGGCCTACTTACAGTATTAACTTATGAATTTTGAAATTTTAGCTTTCTACAACCAGTAAAACGCAAAATCCCGTTTTTTCCCGTTCCCGTAAGAATTTCGAGAAATGTTTTCTTAATGCTCCCCAATACTCCCCAAGGAACCCACTTGCCAAATTTCAGCTTTCTATGACCAGTAAAACGAAAAAGCCCGTTTTTCCCGTTCCCGTGGGAATTTTGGAAAGTCCTCTCTCAATGCTCCTCGACACTCCCCAAACAACCTACGAGGGGCGTTCAATATAAAGTGAGAATGAGATGCAAACTCTTTAAATATTACGAAATTAAATACTGGCCGGTAAAGCTAATCTATCTAGCTGATTGCTATGAAAAAAAAAAACTAACTGTCTTTTGTTGAAAAAAATATACGGTAATTTCTTTGCAATGTGTGGCGAAAGCCACAAAATGTAGCTTGTATGTTAAGACGTGCTAGTAAGTTACTAGGGCATACGGCACGAACCTAAGATAAGTAGATTATATTGATGCTGGCGTGACGATAGTCAATTCTGATATCTGCACGCCTAGCCTATAGCATAAGGAATAGATTGTATATATAAGTTACCATATGTAATGATTAAGTTAGTTCTTGAGTTCTTCAGTTCAGTAAAAGCAGACATGCCAGTCATGGCAGTCTCATATATAACATATACGAAGTCGTTTCTCTAACCCTCTGCTCCCTCTAATATCCGGCAAGATGTAGTCTACCATAGGAAATACATATTGCCGCTAAAGTGGTGACCCCGACTGAACGTTTCGCACCAAGGAAGCCAAGCCAAGCGAGTTTTTCTTTTCGGGTCACCGCCGAACTTGGTGGTGACCCGGGACTCGTAACATGGGATCTTGTTTTCCCCAACCTCGTAGTGATTAACAAGACAGCGAGGATATGGAGTCAGGTGACTTCAGGAGGACCTCCGGGGGCGCAAGCTTTGGACTGCAATACGACCGGGGACCAGGTCTACAGAAGCGACACACGGAGACAGCCACGCCCGCGCCCAAGAACGTAAGGCCTTGGAAGAAGCCATGATAAGCTGTAGGTAATATTGTAGCGTGTATTATGTAGTAGTTTGTGTAGGTAAAGTAGCTCGTAAATATGTCGTTGCTGCAGTATCGTAGTTAGCAGAATGTGCTTCGGTAGCACAATTCAAGTTCAAGGGCGATATAGAGTTAGCGCAGCGTATTAAGGTACTTATAATTTTATTGTGGTTAGTTTATTGGAATTGATAATATGTTTTGTTTTTTTTGTTTATGGTGAATTTCATGCAGTTTGTTTAAGGAGAATTAACCATGGTCAAGACAGGGGAACCTGAATCAACACAGGATGTGGCGGACCTATAGTGTTATTTATTATTTTATGTATACCCGTCAAACCGCCATGCAAATATCGACTGCAAAAGTGATATACTCGTATTGAGGTTAACACGGGAGCTATCCAGCAAGCCGCCATTTAATTACAGACTGAAAAAGTGGTATTAATGTCTGGTTTATACGGTAGTTTTTATTGATGATGTTATTTTATGGAAACAAGTGTTGTCCTCACGATGATCTCAAGTTATGTAGCACTTGGTCAATCGTGATTGCTGTCAAAAAGCAAGCCATCCTCCTCATGATTGTTGTTTTTCTTGATTTTTTGACTCTGATTTTTGGAATTCCGTAAACCACAAGCTAGTGAAATGAAATTCAATATTTAATGCTGTAATTGTATATAGATTCATTCAAATTCAAAATTCAAATTCAAATTGTTTATTAAAATAAGTAATTATTTACACGAAAAGTCGTTAGTAAGCGCTGAAATTTTGTCTCATTAATTTAGTGGTTAAGTATTATTATTATTATTATATAGGTTTCATTATGTTAAGATGAAGCACCATGTTTCAGAGCCTGCAACGCCTGTAACAGTGGTCGATGATTTATTCAGGAGATGGAAAAGTGCCTCCTACAGATTTAGCCGTGACAAGTGAGAATAATGCCAATGAGAAATGTTAATAATTAAATTGTCACGTGAACTGCGCATAGTCAGCAAAGAGCGGCACGCGCACAAAGTGTAATGGTTTTCTACACCTTGTTTTTTATAGCAATTCGCGAAGTGTACCTAATGTGTTTTATATACTTATATTGTTTTTTTAAGTTAGTTCAATATTTTTTATTTGTTATTGTTTTGAGCAAACGCTATTACGCTATATTGTTTTGCATATGTTATGTTATGAGGAAGCACCAGAATTTTGAAAGCAAGTCCAGGCGAAGGAACTTAAACCTACCTACAAAGTAGTTTATTTCCTAAATCGATCGAGATGCAAAACATGTGTACTGAACGTAATATTCTGATTGGAGCACCGCTAAGGTTACCAATACAGTTTTAAGTTTTACGCACGTTCACACGGATAAAGCGGATATGTTACAAGTCCCTTACGTTAATTCTTAAGCAGTATGATTGTTTGTTTTTTGTTTTCTTTTGTATAAACTCATTTCTTTTTTAAAGGGCGGAGCCATGTGGCGAAAGCCACAAAATGTAGCTTGTATGTTAAGACGTGCTAGTAAGTTACTAGGGCATACGGCACGAACCTAAGATAAGTAGATTATATTGATGCTGGCGTGACGATAGTCAATTCTGATATCTGCACGCCTAGCCTATAGCATAAGGAATAGATTGTATATATAAGTTACCATATGTAATGATTAAGTTAGTTCTTGAGTTCTTCAGTTCAGTAAAAGCAGACATGCCAGTCATGGCAGTCTCATATATAACATATACGAAGTCGTTTCTCTAACCCTCTGCTCCCTCTAATATCCGGCAAGATGTAGTCTACCATAGGAAATACATATTGCCGCTAAACAATGCTATTGAGTACGTTAGCGAAAATGGAGAAAATTTAACTGCGCGCCGTTATCAAATACTTGTATTAGAAAAATTTTTCTACGGACCAAGTCAATTTGGATTTGCGGGACACTTTAGGGTCTAATGCTCCTCCGTATTCGACAGTCGCACGTTGGTGCGCCGAATTTAGACGTGGAAGAACATCGACAATGGACGACCCCTGCTCCGGACGCCCTACTACAGCACTAACTGAAGAAATTGTGAAAAAAGTCGAAAACTCAGTTTTGGCGGATCGTCGTGTCACGGTTCGTTTTATTGCTGAAAATGTAAAGATTTCAACGGGGAGCGTGCATAATATTTTACATGAACGCTTGGGTATGAAAAAGGTATCTGCGCGTTGGGTACCAAGAATGCTTACTGACACGCAAAAACAAACTAGACTAGAGATTTGTCAAGAAGCTTTGAACCTGATGCAGCAAGACCGGGAACTTTTTTTGGCGCGATTTATAACAATGGACGAAACATGGCTCCATCATTACGACCCAGAAACGAAACTGCAGTCTATGACATGGAAAAGGCCATCATCTCCAACTCCGAAGAAATTCAAGGTGAGCCCATCTGCCGGTAAGGTCATGGGCTCTGTTTTTTGGGATGGTAAAGGGGTATTAATGATTGAGTATCTCGAGCATGGAGCCACTATTACGGGCACTTTATACGCCAAACAAATAGCAACATTGCGCAATGAGATCCGCGAAAAACGGCGAGGTAAACTCTCGAAAGTTGTGCTGTTCCACCAGGACAATGCCCCGGCACACAAGTCCGCCGTTGCAATGGCTACAATTCGTGATGCTGGGTTCGATATCCTTAAGCATCCTCCGTATTCACCAGATCTCGCTCCCAGTGATTTCTACCTATTTCCGAGATTGAAACAATACCTGAGAGGCCAGAAATTTGAAGACGACGATGCGGTAGTCGCTGCAGCACAAGATTTTTTAAGTTCTCAAGATGAGACCTTTTTTAAAAATGGAATTTTAAGTTTAGAAAAAATATATACTAAGTGTATTATGCTAAAAGGTGTTTATGTCGAAAAATAAAATGACATTTAGTAAAAGTTGTTTATAACATACTCATTCTCACTTTTTATTGAACGCCCCTAGTACATGCCGAATTTCAGCTTTCTACAACAAGTAAAACGAAAAATCCCGTTTTTTCCCGTTCCCGTTGGAATTTGGGAAGTCCTCTCTCAATGCTACTCTACACTCTCCAAGCAACCTACATACTGAATTTCAGCTTTCTACGACCAGTAAAACGAAAAATCCTGTTTTTTCCCGTTCCCGTGAGAATTTTGGAAAGTCCTCTCTCAATCCAGCTCTACACTCCCCAAGGAACCCACTTGCCAAATTTCAGCTTTCTATGACCAGTAAAACGAAAAATCCCGGTTTTCCCGTTCCCGTGGGAATTTTGGAAAGTTCTCTCTCAATGCTCCTCTACACTCCCCAAACGACCTACATGCCGAATTTCAGCTTTCTACGACCAGTAAAACGAAAAATCCCGTTTTTTCCCGTTCCCGTGGGAATTTGGGAAAGTCCTCTCTCAATGCTCATCTACACTCCCCAAGCAACCTACATGCTGAAAATCAACTTTCTACGACCTGTAAAACGAAAAATCCTGTTTTTCCCGTTCCCGTAGGAATTTTGGAAAGTCCTCTCTCAATCCAGCTCAACACTCCCCAAACAACCTACATGCCGAATTTCAGCTTTCTACGACCAGTAAAACGAAAAATCCCGTTTTTTCCTTATCCTGTGGGAATTTTGAAAAATCCTGAAATTAATGTTTTAAATAATGTAATACCTACTTGTGTATCAAATTTGACGAGTCTAGTTATTATAGTTACTGAGATGGGGTCACTCGGAATCGAATATATAAATCCCGTTTTTTCCCTTTCCCGTGGGAATTCCCAAAAATCGTTCCTTAGTGGATGCCTACATTGTATAAGGTATCTAAGGTTTGGGCTGTGCGTTGATATATCAACAGTCATTTAGTTTATTTAGATATTTCAACCCCATCGCACCCCATCCAGGGAGATGGTATTTTACGTCTGCCACGTCGGATTTTAAAACCGCTGTTGTTTTCATAACCAGCGACCCGATAAACCATAGAAACTACACCCATGTTGATTTTCAGACTTTGTTACCCCTTTCCCCCCTTTTAGGGGTTGAATTCTCAAAAAACCTGAAACACGTGTTTACTCATTTATCATTAGGAGTACTTCTGTGAAGTTTTGAATAAAATAGTCGAACTAATCTTGTTTCCCCATACAAACTTTGGACCCCCGTTTCACCCCCTTAGGGAGTGAATTTTGAAAAATCCTTTCTTACTGCACCCCTAGACCTTATAAGGAACCTACATGCCAAATTTTGAATCTCTAGGCCCAGTGGTTTGGGCTGTGCGTTGATATGTCAGTCAGTCAGTCAGTCAGTTTCTTCTTTTATATATATAGATATGAACCTTATTGCAATAACTTAAAGAACTAAATTTAATTATGCACCTATGTGTTTAAATTACTCACTAGATGGCGCTTTTTTTTTTCTTTTTTCTTTCTTTTTTTTATCAAGTGTCATACATTTTGCACAGACAGTATGAGTTTTGAATCGCACTATCGAAGTTTTTAACATCCGTTAGTATAATACACAATGCGAGATGTGTACCAATGTGTTTAAATTACTCACTAGATGGCGTTTTTATCAAGTCTCATACAATTTGCACAGACAGTATGAGTTCTAAATGGCACTGTCGAAGTTTTTAACATCCGTTAGTATATATAAAATGCGAGATAAACGTCAACGTCAACTTGAGTTGCGTTGCATATTTAACGCAACGCATTTAATGCAACGCTTGTTGAAAGTCGCATTAGAAGTTTCACTTCAAAAAATATCCCCATGCGCTTTTGATGAGTGTAATTAGGAATGAACTAAAGTATTTCAGTCAAGTTTTTGCAGTTTTTCCATATTGTGAAGTGTCGTCGTTTTTACAAAAAAATGTAGAGGAGTAAGAGAGAAAATATCAATTTTCGAGTTTTTGTGGTTGACATTTCATTGCTATCAGCATCCATTATTATTTTAATAATGTGCAGTATTAAATAAAGCACGATACGACCTGCTTGGCAGTGTTTTTGCAAGATCATGCGATGTGATTTATATCGCGTTATGAAATCGTACCGCCACGCCCACGTCAAAACATGAACAAAACTTGTGCAACATTAACTAAACTACTTTTAATAGACATTCAGTAGTTTTTTACACCAAAATTTTGATAACAATCTGCTACTGTACAATCTAAGAGAAGCTAAATCAAATATAAACAATGAACTAAAACAATTACTTTGCTCACCCGCGACCTTACAATAGTTACGTTTATGCAAGAAATGTGCGTTCATGCAGTTCCTCCACCTCCACACTGTACGAACACACACAAATCACATAAACCCAACCATCACCACCACCAAGCTACACTGACGCGTTTCGAACTCAACCAGAGCTCATCTTCAGAGTTACCACAACCGTATGCTATGCTACCAAACGTTAAACTAACAAACCAAAACAAATGTTTTAACTTGTCACTGTAACTTCTCAAGTACCCACTTTATTTTTCTTATTCTCAAACTACCCCACAAAAATTAACTTTTATTGACATATTTAAAACTACCTTGAATTTTTTTTTTTTTTTTTTTTGTGTATTTATTTATAAGGCATATTTAATTAATACTAACTGTTCAAATTCGACCCAAGCCGCAGTAAAGGAGAAGATACTAAATTTACCTGTTCATTAATAATAGACCCCATAGTGTTGTACCTAATTATTTCCATGCATTCCAGAGCATCCAGACGCAACCCCTTGCCGCAATAATGTAACACTTCATAAGAATCTGAATCTAACAATGAATGATTTGATTCCAACAAATGTTTTGCAAAATTCGATCTATCTGGATGCTCATTCCTATATGCCGAAACATGCTCTTTAAATCTAGTATTAAAACTTCGGCCTGTCTGTCCTACGTATATCCCATTGCAGTCATTACAAGTAAGCTTGTATACCCCCGATCTAGTTCCCTTATCTACCTGTTCTTTGTGGTTACATAGCCTAGAGTACAAAGAGTTGTTAGTCTTAAAGGCAACATTAATATTGTTTGATTTTAAAATGCCATAAATCTTATCAGACAAACCCCCGACGTAAGAGATGCTAGATCTATATTTGTTAGTAGACTGAGAAGGTAACGCAGCGTAAAGCATGCTATTTACTAACCGTGCCTGCTTCTTTTGAACTAAACTATCTACCATTGATTTTGTATAACCATTTGAGATCGCTATCTGATAAATAGTACTCAACTCTAAATCATAATGTTCCTTAGAACAAACAAATATAGATCTAGCATCTCTTACGTCGGGGGTTTGTCTGATAAGATTTATGGCATTTTAAAATCAAACAATATTAATGTTGCCTTTAAGACTAACAACTCTTTGTACTCTAGGCTATGTAACCACAAAGAACAGGTAGATAAGGGAACTAGATCGGGGGTATACAAGCTTACTTGTAATGACTGCAATGGGATATACGTAGGACAGACAGGCCGAAGTTTTAATACTAGATTTAAAGAGCATGTTTCGGCATATAGGAATGAGCATCCAGATAGATCGAATTTTGCAAAACATTTGTTGGAATCAAATCATTCATTGTTAGATTCAGATTCTTATGAAGTGTTACATTATTGCGGCAAGGGGTTGCGTCTGGATGCTCTGGAATGCATGGAAATAATTAGGTACAACACTATGGGGTCTATTATTAATGAACAGGTAAATTTAGTATCTTCTCCTTTACTGCGGCTTGGGTCGAATTTGAACAGTTAGTATTAATTAAATATGCCTTATAAATAAATACACAAAAAAAAAAAAAAAAAAAAAATTCAAGGTAGTTTTAAATATGTCAATAAAAGTTAATTTTTGTGGGGTAGTTTGAGAATAAGAAAAATAAAGTGGGTACTTGAGAAGTTACAGTGACAAGTTAAAACATTTGTTTTGGTTTGTTAGTTTAACGTTTGGTAGCATAGCATACGGTTGTGGTAACTCTGAAGATGAGCTCTGGTTGAGTTCGAAACGCGTCAGTGTAGCTTGGTGGTGGTGATGGTTGGGTTTATGTGATTTGTGTGTGTTCGTACAGTGTGGAGGTGGAGGAACTGCATGAACGCACATTTCTTGCATAAACGTAACTATTGTAAGGTCGCGGGTGAGCAAAGTAATTGTTTTAGTTCATTAATATGGACCTCCGCAAAGTAACGCCTGATTCAATAAATTATAAACAATGAACTGTTCTGTTTGTGTTAGTTTTTTTTTTAATATCATGTGAAAATAGACACCAAGTGACCTAGTCTCAAACTAAGCAAAGCTTTTACTACTGGCACTAGGCAACTGATAAATATACTGATTATAGATAAATGGTGACTTAAATTGTATACAGATAATATCTCTCAACAAGCATCTTCAATCAACGAGGAAACGCTGCCAGCCCTTTAGGCATAATGCCACGGGGCCATTTTTGGATTTAATTTACGAGACGACCAGATGGCCTAGTGGTTAGAGAACCTGACTATGAAGCTTGAGGTCCCGGGTTCGATTCCCGTGTCGGGGCAGATATTTGTATGAAAAATACGAATGTTTGTTCTCGGGTCTTGGGTGTTTAATATGTATTTAAGTATGTACTTATCTATACAAGTATGTTTATCCGTTGCCTAGTACCCATAACACAAGCTTTGCCTAGCTTACTTTGGGACTAGGTCAATTGGTGTGAATTGTCCAGTGATATTTTTTATTTTTATTTTTTTTTTATTTATTTAGTTTTAAGCCACTATAAATACAACACTCGTGAACATACACATGCGTACTATTTTCACATATTTATCTGCCCTGAACGGGTATCGAACCCGGGACTTTTTGCTTCGTATTCAGGTTCTCTAACTACCAAGCTATTCAGTCGACAAACTAAATTGAAATGTTATGTTTGACTACACTCGGGGGAGAGGTGAGCCGCGCACATTGCATAATTACACAAAATAGCTGCCAAATATGCGACCTGGCATGCAACTATAATGTCTCATTTAGACCGCACGGGAATATCGTACGAGTTTGGTTCCATTTCAGGCCCGCGCAGCAATTAATTTACAAGTGATTGATCATCGGCAGCAATGTACTGCAACTCGCATGATATTTCTCGCAAAGGTATGTAAACTAGGCTGAACGGAGTGAAGGTCGGACTCACCTGCGACGGGCGACAGCTTGCGCATCACGCACCAGCGCGATTTCCACTGCAAAGACACGTCGCGTTACGGCCCGGCCACCACTTCACGCGACCAGCGGTTCGGCGAGCGTGTTATCAGTTCATTGCGTGTTCCGCCAGGTAACCAATGTGCGGCGAGCGTCTCGGCCGCGCAATGAACAGAGAAACGCTCGCCGCGCCGCCGGTCGCGCGAAGTCGTGGCTGAGCAGTTAACACTCTCACTGCTCTCACTTGTCGGGTGTTGGATCCAATTCTAATATCGTATGATGGCCACTTCTACAGGTTGTTTTTTTTACGTGGTACGAAATAAGTGCAACTGCTGCACTTGCTAGTAAACAAAGTGTACTAACATCTTTTTTAATTAAGTTGTCTTATTTAATGTGTGAGTTTGTGATTTAATTGCAACAATGTATGAACTATCTAAATCAGATTTATTTAAACAATTGAGTCGATGGATTATACACCGTGTTATTTGCGTTAACTTCGACAAAATGGTTAACTACCTGTTTTTTTTCCTGGTAATTTTTACCTGTATAAATAGGGTTACCTATCAAAATATAGAATTATTTTTTTCCGAATATTTAAAATCCCGAATGCTTCATTTATCCGAATGCATTTTTTTCTGAAACTGTAAATATTTCAGGATTTTTATAAAACAACCCTAACCTAACCTAAAGGGTTCTACACGATGGTCCTGAAATAAATCCTGAAATATTTATAGTTTCAGAAAAAAATGCTTTCGGACAAATGAAGTTTTCGGGATTCTAAACCTTCGGAAATAAAATTTTCTAAACATTGATAGGATCCCCTATAAATAGGTTATTAAGTTCACAATCATTGCAAAAAGTTCCTTAGAGTAACAAAAACTTAATGCGAAATATGACAGTTAGGACACAAACTAGTGTCTTAGAGAAATTTGAAAGAAAAAAACTCCAGGATCAACTGAGCTTGGAACACTAATTTTTAATAATTCAAAAAAAATCCTGCTTCACCCGACATTTTCTCGGATCCGACACCCGATAAGTAGAGAGAGTAGGGTAGTACGTCATAAATAAGTGATCATTTTTGTACTTTCTCACTTTAACGTCATGTTTGACAAGCCATACGAAATTATATAACGACTGAAAGCGACAAGGTACAAAAGTGATCACTTATTTATGACATTGACTATACAACAACCCGATAAGTAGAGAAAGCTGAGAGGTTTATCCAGAAGGGGGCAATCCCTACACAGCCTCAGTCGTGGAGTACCGACCCTACCAAGTTGTATGATGCATGGCAACAGCGGCGGCAACCCTGACTCCTGGGCCGCCCCAACAGTATTCACGTCAATCGTGTACCTGTGACCGCTATCTACATCCTTACATGGATTTAGTAATCTTTTAACGCTTTATTACATTGTTACTATTATTACTTGCACTGAGTCATTTCAATTTGTAGGTATAGCTTATTATTAGGCTGCGTATCCACCGGAGTTGCGCGAGGATGCGTTGCGAGGGATGTGTTTGTCATGAACCAATAGAAACACTTTATTTACAAGGCTTGTGAATGAAGTGTTTCTTTGGTTCATGACAAACACATCCCTCGCTATACATCCTCGCACATTTCTCGTGGAAACGCAGCCTTAGATAGTTATAAATTCACAAACATTACAAGTTATGTTTCACATTTGCATCATGTATTGTATTGCTTCAGGTACTAATTGATTTGATAATCACATTCAATTAAATTGCACTGTTTCAAGTTTTGTCTATATTTGAAAATATGAGTTACCATCGAATATAAATATAACCTACATACATAGTGCAATTTCTCTTGATTTTACCTCCTCCACACAATAACTTATTTTATTCATAATATAATGCGTATAGTCGACCACGTTAGTGCTTTACCATTATAATATTAATGACCGTTCTGATTGTGAGACTGATCTTTAAGTGAAAATAGCCTTTGATGTTTTAAGTCAACGTCATAAATAAGTGAGTGACTTTTGTACATACCTTATCACTTTCAGTCGTTACATAATTTCGTATGGCTTTTCAAACATGACGTTAAAGTGACAAGGTACAATAGTAATCACTTATTTATAACGTTGACCCTACAACTGACATTGAACTTTAGAGTGGTAAAGGAAAATCTTGATCGTCTATGCCCACGATGTCTAACGGCATCTTGTTTGTTCCCCCTCTCGAAACAGTCTTACCCCTTTGGGTGAGATTACCCCCAGGTTTGGAATCAAAGGTCCAAAGGCTGCCTTGTAGGTTTATGTGTACGATTAGTGTGTTGGTCTCACCTTCTTCCCGTCGCGGAACTTGACGGTGCCCTCTATGATGGTGCTATCGTCCGCCATGCTGCTCACTGCATCGCCCTTACAGGCTCACTGCACACTGCACACTGCACTGCACGGCACTCTCACAGTACACTGTCACCGAGACATAGCTCTCACTTCACACCAACTCACAAGACTAATACAACCTTGCAATCTGCAACAAAAAGAAAACGATGCCATGAAGATCTGGTTACGAAATAAACGAAGGAAGCAAACATATTTAGAAAAAGCGTTTGCAAGTGGATTCCATTGCTAAAATACGATCCTAGATTATTATCTACATATTTGTCATGATATAATTTATATTGACTGTTACAGGCCCAAGTGCCTATCTAAAAGATAATCTTTTTCATCATCATCATCATCATTAAAGCCGAAAGACGTCCACTGCTGAACATAGGTCTCCCCCAAGGCTCGCCAAACAGATAGAGGCCAGCAGCAGATGGAGGCCTACCTACACTGCGTCTTCCGGTCCGCGGACGCCACTCGAGAACCATTCGGCCCCATCGGCTGTCAGTTCTAATCTTTTTAATCTACCTATTATACAGAACTAACGACTAAAAATAAAGAGTAACTTTATACGAGAAGTTTAATAAAAAATCCCCTTTGGTAATTTCCTTCTTTGGTGTCGAATCAACCAGTATTTCATGGTCTACTAGAAATCAGCTGAAGCGCCAAAAGTACATCTATTAAAAGTAAATACGCATGGTGCAATACCCTGCATTCTCTAGGTCATGGTCATGGTTAGGTCACGGTTGTTCTTTAAGTTTAAAGCAATCATCTGGTTTGCGTTCTTTGTACGAGATGTGGCGTGTGGCAAGTGTCGTGTGGCGCGGGGGCCGGCACTCGGCGGCCGCGTGGCGCCGCGACCTGCCCTGCTATCGTTGGCGATAAGGCAATACCCGTGTCCAAATAATTAGTGTTTAGAGATAGCGGCTAATCCCCTCGCGCCGGCGGTTCCCCGCGCCTGCCCCGCGCCCCGCGCGCGTCCCCCGCTCGCCCTAACCACCGATAAGCTCCTCTCACTTCCACCTACCCGACGGTATAATTTATTCCCTAATATTCCCATGTTTACTTCTGTCATGACGTCACAAGGAAATAACGCGTCGTATGCCATATCTTTGACTAAATGTCAACAGTACAGCACGATAAAATCAATAATGCGTTATCGATAACCAGGGATTAAGATTGAAATAGTTTGATATGCAAAATTGATATGTAAGGCCGCTCGGTTACGACTAGACGGAAGCCATTCCTGGCAAGAGGCTACGAGAATATAGCGATTAAGTACAATGACTACACTAAACTTGTAAAATAAATGCTTTTCCCTGCTTATGGGCTTATTTAACTAATTGGAAATAACTGGCTTATCAGTCAAATGAAGAAAGGCGTTTAAAATGAATCCGGATTATTTTTGCAGGTGATTGAGTTAATTTGATTGAACACCGAATTTGATACTTTTTGTGGTGAAAAAAAGTCGTAGTGGCCTAATGGTTTGACTCATGGTTTTTCAAACGGAGGGTCGTGGGTTCGAGCCCGAGCTCGCACCTCTAAGTTTTTTGGAACATTTAGAATTTACCATGAGTTTTTCGGTAAACAAATAGGTACATTACGAGGAAACCTACGTAAGTAGCAGGTGTGTAACTGCGACGAAATTCAATTGTGTATGTAAAGTTCCATTTCTGCACTGGGCCAGCGTGGGAACTATGACCCAAGCCCTCTCAATTTAAGAGGGTGCCTGTGCCCTGGCAATGGAACTTAACTAGGCTGGAATAATGATTTTGATAGAAAACAAAATCACGCCGATTGACGCGGTAGTTGTTGAACATCGATCACTGGTTGGAAACATTTTGTCAAATAAAATTTGAATAATCTTAAAAAATGTTTACAGTGGTTTTCAGCCGAATGAATCCAACTATAATGTTATAATATTCCAGATTAATTTTAACACAATCTTGTGCAATTTGCGTAGTTTTAATATGGGCATAAACACACAATATTTTATCTGAAAGAAGTTTGTAGCTTTATTATCAGCTCATTTGCCGAAACTAGTGAATGAATGAAGTCAATTTGTTACAATCAAAACACGATTTCACAGCTTTGGAGACAGGTTTAAACTAGTCAGACAGATAACAATACGAGTAAGTTTAGGGCATTGCACTTTTCTATCTACGACTGCTCGATTTTGGAGTTTTAATTGAATATGACTCGTTGATTTAATAAACCTAATTTATGTATCGTTTTCGTTAAATTATTGGAATAGGTAGGTATAATGAAAATTCAGTAACATTTTCATTTCGGTGTCAATGCAGTCCATCATTCTGGTTCAGTCCATCATAATTCACAACGGATTGACGAATTTTATTTAAAGTAAGTATTTAATTTTCATCAATTCCGGCCACCATTCCGTTAGTCCGAGAGTGTTACGATCGACCCCAAGCTGTGATTTGTTTACAAGCAGATGGGTGGACCGAGATGAGTGGCGAGCAATGCAGGATGCCTACACTCAGCATTGGGTGGCTATGGGCTGAAGAAGAGAGAGAGAGAGATGGGCACAATTGTGTGATGAATGTCTGAGTATTATGAGAAGATGGATATATGACCTTCTTCTGTTCAATTTGAACTTCTTTTGTTCTTCTGTGTATTCTTTGTAAAAAACTGTATCTGAATTTCACAGTGCTTTGGTTCAACTCTTATGCTGTGAAATGTAGGTAATGGTCTACACCTACTTCATCATCATCATCATCCCAGCGTACATACGTCCCACTGCAGGGCACAGGCTTCCTCTCAGAATGAGAGGGCTAGGGCCGCAGTTCCCACGCGGGCCGAGTGCGGATTGGATACGTCACACACACCATTGAATTTCTTCGCAGGTTTCCTCACGATGTTTTCCTTCGACGTAAAGCTCATGGTAAATTACAAATGTAACCTACTGCTAACAGCCATAATACCTACTTACATAATACCTACTTACATAATACCTACTTACATAATACCTACTTACATAATACCTACTTACAGCCGTATCTTTCATTGGAAGAGAAGACCCTGTGTCTTGCAATGGGACTTATACACATAGACTGGGATGATGATAATGATTGTACAAAGAGGACTGCAATTTTAAAGTGAAACATAATTGTTAAGTGAAAGGTTTTAGACGTCCAGATGGCCTAGTAGGAAGGGAACCTGACTACGAAGCTTGAGGTCCTGGGTTCGATTCCCGCGTCGGGGCAGATATTTGTATGAGTAATACGAATCTTCTCGTTCTCGGATCTTGGGTGTTTAATATGTATTTAAGTATGTATCTATCTATATAAGTATGGTTATCCGTTGCCTTGTACCCATAACACAAGCTATGCGTAGCTTACTTTGGGACTAGGTCAATTGGTGTGAATTGTCCCGTGATATTTATTATTTTACTAGCTTTTGCCCGCGGCTTCGCTCGCGTGTACTATGAGTATTACAAAGAACCAAGATATCAAGCAAGCAAGCATACAGGCAAGCAAGCAAGCAGGTCCACAATTGACCGAGAAATCGGTGAACATACCTACATAAAAAAAAAAGTGGAATGCATAACCTCCTCCTTTTTTAGAAGTCGCTTAAAGAGCCCTTTGCGGCCTACTTACAGTATAAAATTATAAATTTTGAAATTTTAGCTTTCTACAACCAGTAAAATGCAAAATCCCGTTTTTTCCCGTTCCCGTAAGAATTTCGGGAAATGTTTTCTTAATGCTCCCCTACACTCCCCAAGGAACCCACTTGCCAAATTTCAGCTTTCTATGACCAGTAAAACGAAAAATCCCGTTTTTCCCGTTCCCGTGAGAATTTTGGAAAGTCCTCTCTCAATGCTCCTCTACACTCCCCAAACAACCTACATGCCGAATTTCAGCTTTCTACTACCAGTAAAACGAAAAATGCCGTTTTTCCCGTTCCCGTAGGAATTTGGGAAAGTCCTCTCTCAATGCTCCTCTACACTCCCCAAGCAACCTACATGCCGAATTTCAGCTTTCTACGACCAGTAAAACGAAAAATCCCGTTTTTTCCTTATCCCGTGGGAATTTCCGAAAAACCTTAAAACTGTTTTTTACTATTATAATTACCTACTTCAATGCCAAATTTGAAGAGTCTAGTAATTATAGTTCATAGGATCCCGTTGAACTGAATATATCAATCCCTTTTTTTCCTTATCCCGTGGGAATTGTGAAAAATCCTGAAATTAATGTTTTAACTAATGTAAAACCTACTTATGTATCAAATTTGAAGAGTCTAGTTATTATAGTTGCTGAGATAGGGTCACTCGGAATCGAATATCCTGTTTTTTCCCGTTCCCGAGGGAATTCCAAAAAATCCTTCCTTAGTGGATGCCTACATTGTATAAGGTATCTAAGGTTTGGGCTGTGCGTTGATATATCAACAGTCATTTGTAATACTTTATTTTAACCAGGCTGTGAGACTGTCAGGGAGTGCGTTCAGTTCGGCTCGAGGGCCGGTCACTTTGATCAGGAGTGTTGGGCGCCGTAAAGAAAGTGACCGCCACAAACAGGATGGTGTGAGAGAGAGAAAGTAAACAACTATCTCGTTCTCATGAGTATTTTATTACTTAATTTTCGTGAGTCAACTCACTATCACTTCAACCAGTCAGTCAATACAGAGAAAGGGGTTGAAGAGGTTCAACCACTTTAGGTTACATTCTAGGAACTGAAAGTTACAGTTTACCTAAACCTTCAGAAATCCGTTTTAGGATTGATACTAGTACTTAAGACTATTTGAGGGCGGAGGCCCCGAGGTTACATCGACCTCCCACCAATGTTACACTTTATCTAAAAGGTATACCATGTAGTCATTTCAGAATAATAGTTAAAAAAAAAATGCATGCTTAACATTGTCTAGATTTAAAACCAGCTAAACAGAATCAGTATTTCTAGGTAGGGCGTCCCCTTTCTAGAAAAGTGAAACGAAAGAGGCGCTTGACTTGCACGAGATATGTGGATTAGTTACATGAGCAGTTGACGTTCAAAGAGAAGCAAAGCGAAGGTATAGATTGGCTTCCGCACGCGTCCTTGTGCAGGGAAACCACAGCACACTGAGATCCTCCAGGTGTCCTCCCGGGCAGCAGGTAATGTCGAAGGTTACCTCCAGCGATGTAAGACTGCGCGGCCGAACCGCGGTCAGGTCCCCTCCTGCCGTAGCGAGCTTCGGCTCTCCGCGTCGTTCCCTCGATTGCTGGGTCGCTGGATATCCCTCGGAGTCTCGGGGTCTCCCTTGGAGTTTGGGGGGGGGTATCCCTTGAAGCCCTGAAATGATCAAGATGAAACATCAGGTATAAACTTTCAACCCATAACGTTGAGCGGGGTGACCTTGTTTATAAGAGTCGAGGTACTCACCAGTCGGGCGTTTATAGAATTAAAGTAGCCTTTATACTCGGGACAGCGGAGTGTGGATGTCTCGCCCTGTAATTAACACAATTCACTTTAGACACTAGTTTAAAAAAACACACACATCAAGGGGTCACGGCCGTGGAGGTTAACGAACTCACCAGTAGGCACTTGGAGAGGTTAGGACGAACGGTGGGAAATAGCCTTTATACTCGGGACTGCGGAGTTTTGGCACGACGCCCTGCCAAGAACAAAAATACATCCTCAGATACAAACTGTGAACCACACGTGTCGAGCGTGGGTTTATGTTTTTTTATGATTGAAATAAAACTTACCGGTTGAGCATCCCAAGGAGTTGAGAAGTTAAGTAGGAAGTGCTAAAAATGGCCTTTTAGCTCGGGACCGCGGAGCCTTGAAGTGTGGCTATTCAGTTACATGCCGGGAGAACGAAATCTAAAACAAATAACGGAACTTAGTCGCTGAACACCGCCCCGTACACGCGGCACTTTAACAAAACTCGAAATATTCAATGCTCACCTTTGCCTTTAACTGAGGCTAGCAATCAGGCATCGTGGAATTTCCCTGAGTGGGAATCACCTCACTGGGACAACAAATAGACTTTCTTTGGTAAATTAGTTTACGCTCCCGAGATTGCATCAGCCATTTGCCACGGATAAAGTGAAAGGCTCCGAGCGTCATCAATGTCGCCAGGTGCAAAACTCGCCAGCCGCTAGAGCCCCTCCACACACCGAACGCGCGCTCGTCCGGGAACCGGTGTATAGTCGCGCGGCGGGTGGGTCTTATCGCAGTGGGAACAAACGTCACGACTGACACCTGTCAAACGTGACATCCGAATCACAACACGGTCGCGTTGTGAAGCTCCAGTTATTATGTTTATTCAACGATATAAACGTAGAAATTAGTCATTAAGTGGTACACAGTCATACCGTAAAGTGTAGATCCCCGGGCGAGGTCGCCCGGCGGCAAAGTGGTGTTAATTGCTACGCCTGGTCCGTCGGCGACCGGGCCCCACGCCACTGAGTGTCCTACGAGTGTCCGTGTAATAAAAGGATCAACAAAGTATGTGTCGATTCATAACGGAGCACCCGGGCGTGTCGCCTTCACCAGCGGCCTTCGCCCCGTATGGCGAAACCACGGTAAGTACGTCTTAACTTCGACGTTGTAGGCGCGCCGATCCGTGTCGGCCGAGGCCTTACGATACGGAATCCACAAAGTAGCAAGTAGGAGTACCTCTGGCAAAAGAACCACGCAGAGACTGTGCATCAAATGAGACTTCAGTATGACTAATTAATCTCTGTACAGTAGAAATATGACCCAAACGCCTACTCAGATTTTTAGGCGTTACAGTAGGGTTTCAGTTGGGAGAAATAATTTTATTTCAGAATTTGAATAAATTCTGAAATAAAATTATTGTACACATAAGAATGTGTAAGGCCAAACCCACCTCCACCATTGGCTGTCAAAGAGATACCGAGATAGATAAAGGTAACGTAAACCTGGAAAATTCATCCATTAGCTCAATTCGTTCTAAACCAGAGTGGTCAGACTTAAATCACGGCAATACATGGCAGTATGGCACGACAACAAATGGTCCAGAGAGGTCGGCAGCATGGAGTCCCGGGTTCTATTCTGGCCTTTGACCGTGGATTTTACCTTCGGTCAGATGAAAACACCATTTATGTTCCCCTCTCTGCGGAGTTCACCAAAAAAAAATTTTGCCCATAAAAGTATTCGAGGCCAGCATTCATGTATAATCCTTGCCATTTAGGGAAAGATTATTAAATCATAGGCCCGGAATGGGGTCACTAACGGAAAGCGTAACTGGTCCATTCCAGATCTACTACAGCTTACAAACTAGAGAAGAATCCTTCGCAGACCGATGGGTGAAGCACTTGCTTTTAACGGCTCTGGTTAGGGAAAGATTATTAAATCATAGGCCCGGAATGGGGTCACTGACGGAAAGCGTAACTTGTCCATTCCAGACCTACTACAGCTTACAAACTAGAGAAGAGTTCTCCTCTGAACAAGGGATGAAGCATTCACCCTTGATGACGACATCACGTCACCGTATTATTCTCTAACGAGAAATCTTTGCCATTTAGGGAAAGATTATTAAATCATAGGCCCGGAATGGGGTCACTAACGGAAAGCGTAACTTGTCCATTCCAGACCTACTACAGCTTACCAACTAGAGAAGAGTTCTTCTCGGAGCGAGGGGTGGAGCATTCACCCTCTGAAAGAAAATGAAACTCAGCAAACCTAACAATACTCATGAGAAAATCATTTTTCCAATAACCCATCAACAAGTCCTACTTGCTAAACTTATTTGACACATGACCTTCGAGTTCGATGAGTCAAATTCATCAGAACACTAATGGCACCTGGTGTCATTCTTACGGAACTTTAATAGAACTTAACACTAGGAACTTCCGAGTTTGTAGTCCTTTTTCATTTTATAGTTGAAAAGGACACACGTTGGATAACGTCAAGAGAATAGACTCGGCGTGACACATAGCCAAGTAAGAATTTAATAGTAGTAAGAACCAATCAGAAGTTTATTGCTAACAGAGAACGGGGCGTGACACACAGCCTAAGACCGTTAGATGAAGTATTCCTAACAGAGAACGGGGCGTGACACACAGCCTGAGACCGTCAGAGAAAGATCCTTAGAGAGTATTAAATAAGTGTAGGGACGAACACAGAACTATGAAATATTGAAATAGGACATCATCTGGAGTCAGAGCGTCCATTTCACAACTAAGGTATGCAGATGTAAACTTTGACAACGTTTACAGCTCGAGTAACGGTTGCCACTATGGCCTTACCGACCTAAATCTAACCTATTTAAGATTTACAACATCTTATGTAACCTAAAACAGCACGGGACGGGACGATTAGACTATCGTTAATCCTATGGCTCCTACATATCAAACTTATAATCTATCTCATGCCAATGGTTTCCCGGGATGAACCATTGTTCATGTGCTTTCTTTACAATCTTTACATTCCATAGCCAACAGACAGGACAAATCTTTTCCTTCCAATTGTTCTCCTGCAAGTCCGGTCATATATTTACGTGCTTTCTTTACAATCTTTACATTCCATAGCCAACAGACAGGACAAATCTTTTCCTTCCAATTGTTCTCCTGCAAGTCCGGTCATTTAATACCTAGTGTGCTAACACGATTCTTATCTGTAAGGGTCTTAAAGGTAAAACACAGAACAAAAATTTGTGCCGTGGAACGCGAAGCTACCTAACGTTCACGTAGCATTCCCTTGCTAGGAACTAGAAAGGTAAAAACGATCGCTCACTTGGCTCCCTATCCTATTGTGTAGGATCGCCTTCCGGCTGATCCTCACCACGTTCGAGTAAGTCCTTGATGTGAAACTTCCCCAGAGCTTTACCCTCCATAGACTTCAAGGAGTAAACCAAAGGGCCATGTTTCGCGCTAATCACGCACTTTTCAAATTTAGGAGAGAGTTTGGCGCTAAAGTACTTACTAGCGTTGGACAAAGGAAAACAGCGCTTATAGATAATTTGACCTTCCTCGAACTGAATGGGACGCTTCCGAAAGTTATAATATTTCACATTCCGAGTATAGGCCTTCCTGAGATGACTCTGAACTGTGGAGTAAATGCTGCGCAACTGGGACAAGTTAGAGGAAAATGGCTCGCGCTCCAAGACAACGGACACCGGGTCCACAGGAACATCGAGATTGAGCAGAGCTCCATCCAACACCATTTCTCTACCATGATTCAAGTAAAAGGGGGTAAACTTCGTACTCTCATGAACGACAGTGTTGAGGGCACATTGGATCTCGGGTATGTTCTGATCCCATTTCCGATGATCAGAACGCACGTAAGAGGCAATGGCGCGGACAATATCGCGGTTCAAACGCTCCGTTTGGTTAGTTTGGGGATGGTAACGGGGGTTGTAAAAGATGTTAGGGACATTGTATTTGGCCATCAGATCTCTGAAATCCTTGGAAATGAATTGCGGACCATTGTCCACATAAATATATTTACAGACCCCGTTCTGCAAGAAGACACCCTTTTCCAAACACTTAACAATAGATTTGGCCGTGACATTACGTAAAGGAAACAAGTAAGAAAACTTGCTAAAGTAGTCCACACAAACGAACAGGTATTGGTTCCTAGAGTATGACGGAGGAAAAGGACCCAAGATGTCACACGATATGGCCTCCCATGGTTTAGTAACTACGCGTGGGTTTCCCATTAGGCCAGCGCGAGCAGTGTTGGCAGGTTTGTAACATTTACAAACCTCGCAGGCAGCCACGTATTTCACCACGTCCGCGTACATGTTCGGCCAGAAGTAATCTGCACTAAGGCGTTTATGAGTTTTAGCAACACCGAAATGCCCGGACGTAGGTTCATCGTGGTACTGTCGCAAGGTCTCCTGACGATGTTCACTAGGGACCACCAGCTTCCACTCAAAACTAGACGTAAGGCTATACTTGTTCTTAGACAATCGAAACAATTTCCCGTCGGTGACCGTGAAGTTGGGGAAGAGACGCGGGTTGTCACTACAGCCCTTAAGCATCGTAGTATACCAGGGGTCCTGAACAGTTACTGGGTCGAAAGAAATAGAATCCACCTTGATTCGTGACAGAGTGTCGGGAATCACATGTTCCTTACCTTTCCGGTGTATAATCTCGAAGTCGAACTGGCTCAAACGACAAGCCCATCTGTTGAGTCTCCCGGTCGGGTTCTTCAGCTTATAAAACCATTTCAGCGAAGCATGGTCTGTAACGATGTAACACTTGGAACCCTCCACATATGGTCGGTACTGCTCCAACGCGTAGATGACTGCAAGGAGTTCGCGTTCGGTGGCCGTGTAATTCACTTCCTGCGCATTTAAGGTTCGACTACAATAAGCCACAGGGTGGTCAACACCATCGATCCGCTGAGCCAACATACCGCCGATGGCAAAAGAGCTACCATCTGTATGGATATAAAAAGGGCTGCCAAAGTCAGGGCACTTCAAGATAGGGGCGGTGATGAGAGCCGATTTTAGGGTATTAAAAGAGTCCTGAGCTTCCGCCGTCCACTCGAATTTGCATTTCTTACTCGTCAGTCGAGTTAAAGGACGAGCGACCTGAGAAAAGTTCTTGATGAAACGCCGATACCAACCAGCCATTCCGAGAAAACGCTTTAATTCCTTTACTTCGCGAGGGATCGGAAAATTCATAATTACCTCGACCTTGGAAGGGTCGGTGCGCAAACCGAAGCGGTCCACCATGTAGCCTAAATATTTAAGTTCGCTACGGCAAAACTGCGATTTTTGCATGTTGATGGTTAAGTTAGCGTCCTTCAATTTCCTGTGGACCCGACGCAGTATGCTCACGTGTTCCTCAAAAGTAGACGTACAAATAACTACGTCATCTATGTATGCAAAGACCTTGTTGTCAAATTCCGCGGAGAACAAACTATCCATCAATCGCTGCATCGTGGCACTCGCTCCTACCAAGCCGAAACACATGCGATTATAATGGAATAGGCCACGACCAGGCACGGTGAACGCGGTCTTCTCCTTAGAGTCCGGATGTAGTGGAATCTGATGATAGGCAGCGCTCAAATCGAGAGAGGTCAAATACTTAGCATCGCGTAAATTATCTATGATGTAGTTAATGTAGGGCAACGGGTAAGCGTCGGTCTTGGATACTGCATTAAGGCGGCGACTATCCAGACAGATTCGCACTTCACCGTTGGCCTTAGGAACCAGAGTAAGAGGAGAATTCCATTCCCCGAAAGATCGCTCCACAACCTTGTCCTTCAGCATACGGTCCAATTCAGCATCAAGGTATTTAAGTCTTTCCGGACTAAGGCGGTAGTATTTCTGCTTGATGGGTCGGGCATCACCCGTATCAATCACGTGCTGTATCAACGGCGTGCAACCTAAACCTACCTTATCAGTGTTGATACTGTCGAACAACTGCTTAACAGAGTCGACCTCCTGCTTCTGTTGAGGGGTGAGTTCCTCGTAGTCGCGCAAACCATCCTCCTCAATACTACCCACGATGGTTTCAATAGAAGAGACGTTAGCAGGAAGGCAAGAGAGAACATCCGGTGCTAAATTGAAGGCCTGCCAGAAGTTAATGCCGAAGTGTATAGGTAGCTTAATCTCAGGCAGGACGTGGAATAAAACAAGCCGAACCTCTCCCTTGTACTGGATAGGTAAATTCATATAGAAGTAAGAGACATAGTCGACGCCGTCCGCGACTCGTAGGACACGCGGTCGGTCGAATCTCAACATTTGAATCTTTAGTTTTAGAAATTTAACATGTGCGTTCGCTCCAAGCACGGAGCACGCTGCGCCACAATCGAGAAGGCCGCAAACGTTCACATTGAGAACTTGCACTGTCAAGTAAGGACGATAATCGTCGGCAGAAGGTAAGAAACAAGTTTTTAGAGGTCGCGCAACGCAGACTTTATGCGGGACCCGGCAATCTAGTTTTTTGAAGAAGAAGCACCCTCCTTGCACTTCGGACAATCAGGCGTACGTACGCCGGGATTACCACACACAAAGCAGACCACTTCGCGGGATCGCTGGCAGCGGTTGGTTTTGTGGCCAGCCTGCTTACACCTGAAACAGTAAGTACCAGCAGACTTCTCAATAGAAGCGACCTCGTGCCTACGGGAAGCCGGTGCATTGCGTGTTCGAACCTGCACGTCCGGCGCCACCGTGTAACCTGATGAAGAAGGTTCGGCAAAGTTGGATGAGCGCGATGCTGCAAGCTCGAGACGCATGCACAACGACTTCAGCTCCTGTATTGAGGGGACATCAATCAGCGCGAGTTCCCGGCTGTATTCGGGTCTAATATTCCGTAAAAGAATGTCCAAGCGTTCGGCTTCTGCTACCGGTACCGTCAATCGTGAAAAGAGTGCGCCCATGAGGGATAAGTACACAACAATAGATTCGTGCCTAGCTTGGGTACGTGCCCTTATCTCACCTAGAAGCTTAAAGTCATAATCCGGTATGTCAAAGTCCGACTTAAGAGCCGTCAGTATATCTGCGTAGCAAGAGAAGTTACCTTTATTGGCACGGTACCAGAACAACGCCGGTCCATCCAATATATCAGGGAAGCCGTTAAAAACCACCCGCTCAGGTATGTCACGGGCCTGCCTCAGTTCCTCTAACCGTGTAACGAAGGCACGGACACAAGTATCGCCTTTAAATCTAAGGTTCAAGCTAGCCAAGTTGTGGCGGGGCTCCGCTCGGCACGTCACCGTAGGCGCGGGCTTGCTCGGAGAGCTATAGACCTCCACTTCGGAATCCGAAGAATCCCCCTCGGGGTTAAGAGTTGAGAGGCATTGAACCAGCTCACCTCTGAGGGCCTGAACATCACCATCTAAACCAGTGACCCTATTCAACCTTCCCAAGTAGTACTCTACTCGTCCAACCAGCCTTTCCCGTCGAGACTCTGGCAGCAGACCTCCATCTGACACCTCCTTCACAAGACCCTGGATAGCAGTGCGGCATGCAGCCAGTTCAACCGTTATGTCAGTCGGAGCGTCAACACCAGGCTTAAGGCTACCTCGTCGGATGAGAGAGCGAGTCTGTCTAAACAACTTACGTAAACTAACGCATGTGTCGGAAGCGGAAAAAGGTATTTGTAAGTTAGTAAGTTCGTACGCAAGCTCCTCTTTGGTTAGCCACTCAATTTTGATTGGTAGATCCATCTTACAAACTAATAATATGCCTTAATACGTATTAGCTAGATAGAGGTAAGAACTTAAAAGCGGCTCGAGGGCCGGAAACAGTTATCAGTTAGGCAGCAGTAAAAACTTCAAATTGGCACGAGGGCCAGAGACACTTAGTATTGCTTATTAACAGTAAAGGCTTTAGCCCAGTAGAGAAGCACTTGCCAATTTCAGTAAAGTAAAGTTGTAAGATTTTTGCACCAGTTTAGAAGTATTCACTTAAAGTACGTTGTCATAACGCTTGTAAACGCTTAAGCTCAGTATAAAAGCACTTGTTAGTTTCCGTTCAGAAAAGTCAATAGGTTTAAGCACTATTATAAAAGTATTCACTTAAAGGAAAGTTCACTATAGCACTTAGGTAACACGCAAGCGTCCGTCAGAAACAGGACCCTAACTAATCCACATATGTACCTCGCTATACCCATGAGAACAAGAGACTCAACAACCATCCTTCAAGCCCCACGTTGGGCGCCACTGTAATACTTTATTTTAACCAGGCTGTGAGACTGTCAGGGAGTGCGTTCAGTTCGGCTCGAGGGCCGGTCACTTTGATCAGGAGTGTTGGGCGCCGTAAAGAAAGTGACCGCCACAAACAGGATGGTGTGAGAGAGAGAAAGTAAACAACTATCTCGTTCTCATGAGTATTTTATTACTTAATTTTCGTGAGTCAACTCACTATCACTTCAACCAGTCAGTCAATACAGAGAAAGGGGTTGAAGAGGTTCAACCACTTTAGGTTACATTCTAGGAACTGAAAGTTACAGTTTACCTAAACCTTCAGAAATCCGTTTTAGGATTGATACTAGTACTTAAGACTATTTGAGGGCGGAGGCCCCGAGGTTACATCGACCTCCCACCAATGTTACACTTTATCTAAAAGGTATACCATGTAGTCATTTCAGAATAATAGTTAAAAAAAAAATGCATGCTTAACATTGTCTAGATTTAAAACCAGCTAAACAGAATCAGTATTTCTAGGTAGGGCGTCCCCTTTCTAGAAAAGTGAAACGAAAGAGGCGCTTGACTTGCACGAGATATGTGGATTAGTTACATGAGCAGTTGACGTTCAAAGAGAAGCAAAGCGAAGGTATAGATTGGCTTCCGCACGCGTCCTTGTGCAGGGAAACCACAGCACACTGAGATCCTCCAGGTGTCCTCCCGGGCAGCAGGTAATGTCGAAGGTTACCTCCAGCGATGTAAGACTGCGCGGCCGAACCGCGGTCAGGTCCCCTCCTGCCGTAGCGAGCTTCGGCTCTCCGCGTCGTTCCCTCGATTGCTGGGTCGCTGGATATCCCTCGGAGTCTCGGGGTCTCCCTTGGAGTTTGGGGGGGGGTATCCCTTGAAGCCCTGAAATGATCAAGATGAAACATCAGGTATAAACTTTCAACCCATAACGTTGAGCGGGGTGACCTTGTTTATAAGAGTCGAGGTACTCACCAGTCGGGCGTTTATAGAATTAAAGTAGCCTTTATACTCGGGACAGCGGAGTGTGGATGTCTCGCCCTGTAATTAACACAATTCACTTTAGACACTAGTTTAAAAAAACACACACATCAAGGGGTCACGGCCGTGGAGGTTAACGAACTCACCAGTAGGCACTTGGAGAGGTTAGGACGAACGGTGGGAAATAGCCTTTATACTCGGGACTGCGGAGTTTTGGCACGACGCCCTGCCAAGAACAAAAATACATCCTCAGATACAAACTGTGAACCACACGTGTCGAGCGTGGGTTTATGTTTTTTTATGATTGAAATAAAACTTACCGGTTGAGCATCCCAAGGAGTTGAGAAGTTAAGTAGGAAGTGCTAAAAATGGCCTTTTAGCTCGGGACCGCGGAGCCTTGAAGTGTGGCTATTCAGTTACATGCCGGGAGAACGAAATCTAAAACAAATAACGGAACTTAGTCGCTGAACACCGCCCCGTACACGCGGCACTTTAACAAAACTCGAAATATTCAATGCTCACCTTTGCCTTTAACTGAGGCTAGCAATCAGGCATCGTGGAATTTCCCTGAGTGGGAATCACCTCACTGGGACAACAAATAGACTTTCTTTGGTAAATTAGTTTACGCTCCCGAGATTGCATCAGCCATTTGCCACGGATAAAGTGAAAGGCTCCGAGCGTCATCAATGTCGCCAGGTGCAAAACTCGCCAGCCGCTAGAGCCCCTCCACACACCGAACGCGCGCTCGTCCGGGAACCGGTGTATAGTCGCGCGGCGGGTGGGTCTTATCGCAGTGGGAACAAACGTCACGACTGACACCTGTCAAACGTGACATCCGAATCACAACACGGTCGCGTTGTGAAGCTCCAGTTATTATGTTTATTCAACGATATAAACGTAGAAATTAGTCATTAAGTGGTACACAGTCATACCGTAAAGTGTAGATCCCCGGGCGAGGTCGCCCGGCGGCAAAGTGGTGTTAATTGCTACGCCTGGTCCGTCGGCGACCGGGCCCCACGCCACTGAGTGTCCTACGAGTGTCCGTGTAATAAAAGGATCAACAAAGTATGTGTCGATTCATAACGGAGCACCCGGGCGTGTCGCCTTCACCAGCGGCCTTCGCCCCGTATGGCGAAACCACGGTAAGTACGTCTTAACTTCGACGTTGTAGGCGCGCCGATCCGTGTCGGCCGAGGCCTTACGATACGGAATCCACAAAGTAGCAAGTAGGAGTACCTCTGGCAAAAGAACCACGCAGAGACTGTGCATCAAATGAGACTTCAGTATGACTAATTAATCTCTGTACAGTAGAAATATGACCCAAACGCCTACTCAGATTTTTAGGCGTTACACATTTAGTTTATTTAGACATTTCAACCCCATCGCACCCCATCCAGGGAGATGGTATTTTACGTCTGCCACGTCGGATTTTAAAACCGCTGTTGTTTTCATAACCAGCGACCCGATAAACCATAGAAACAAAACCCATGTTGATTTTCAGACTTTGTTACCCCTTTCCCCCCTTTTAGGGGTTGAATTCTCAAAAAACCTGAAACACGTGTTTACTCATTTATCATTAGGAGTACTTCTGTGAAGTTTTGAATAAAATAGTCGAACTAATCTTGTTTCCCCATACAAACTTTGGACCCCCGTTTCACCCCCTTAGGGAGTGAATTTTGAAAAATCCTTTCTTACTGCACCCCTAGACCTTATAAGGAACCTACATGCCAAATTTTGAATCTCTAGGCCCAGTGGTTTGGGCTGTGCGTTGATATGTCAGTCAGTCAGTCAGTCAGTTTCTTCTTTTATATATTAAGATTTTTTACTGAAACAATTACTTTGCTCACCCGCGACCCTTAAGGTCTTTCTGAAGGTCGCGGGTGAGCAAAGTAATTGTTTCAGTTCATTTATATGGACCTCCGCAAAGTAACGCCTGATTCAATAAATTATAATTGGTAAGGTTTACAGTAAAACCTTTTTTAGAAGCATAAGCGCCGTAGCAGTTTAGTGCACTCGTAGCGGCGCTACAGCTACGCTGCGCGCGCGCAGCCTGGCGTAGCCCCGCTACGAGCTACGCGCCGCGCAGCCGCCACCATATATGATACATACTGACTCACTTTTTTACAGCCTTTTTAGGTCAAGTCGTGCAAATACAATTTCATACATTTTCATTGGTGATACACGAAAAACGCAAGTACAGCAAATACGAGTAAAAACTCATTCGTCCCGGCCTAAATACATCCACAGCAGGACACAGGCTTTCTCTCAGAATGAGGGAGCTTGAGCCGTAGTTCCCACTTGGGTCCAGTGCTGATTGGAAACTTCACGCATAACTTTATTTATAGTTAGTTAATACTTAAACCCGATGTCGGTCGTATGTAGCTGATATTTTTTCAACACGTACAGTTAAATTGTGGAATCAACTACCAGCAGCAATGTTTCCAGACACTTATGATAATATATCGGGGCTTTCAAGAAAAGGGTTTACACTTTAAAAGGCCGGCAGCAGATCAGTGACTCCCTGAGTTGTTGATATTCATGAGCGGTCGTAATCATTTCCTATCAGATGACCCCCTTGCTCGTTTTCCTCCGTCTCATAATAAAAAAATAAATACAAAACAACACGTCTGTATATTTTGGACACGTAGGTTAAAGCTCGTAAAATGACAAAGTTGTCTTCATCTACGTTACGTTACGTTTTTTTGACTTAGCAATAAAATTAAGACTATGAAATTTTACATTTACATCTATTATTAATATATATTGCAGCGATGCAGCTATTTACGTACCAAATTTAATTTCAATCCGTCCTGCCATATTTCAGTGAAAGAGTTAACAAACACGCATACACGCACTCACAAACTATCACATTAACTTTATAAGATTAGTGACATCCAGTTAACTTTTAGATTACGGGGTTCATAAACTTTTAATATACTTAACACATAATCAAGTCACTTTTCAAAGAATATTTTACGTGTTAAAAGCACAGTTTTCTTTACACATATTCAACGAAATTAACTAACTTTTATTTGGTAACTATTAGTGATTACAGAAAAAGCGAACGCACAAATCTTTTCTAAGCTTATAATCCTCCGAACGGGTTCGGTTCGATCAGAAACTTCGAGGTTTCGTCAGTCGTCGCGGCGTCCCGGAGCGTCCCGGCGCGAGTGGCGGCGGCGGCTGCCGGCCCGGACTGCCCGGGTCCCGGCCCGGTACCCGGGGGGGGGGGACGGGGGGGGGACGCAGCGGGACGCGATGCTGATTCAATTGCAAGTTTTTATCAATCAATGTCGCCGCCTTGTCCACCGCTCTTTACTGAACTGCAACTGTTGCAACTGTGTGTAGTCGATACAGAAATGTAACTTTATAAAAACGGATTGACTTGGGAAATTTTCTGTTCTGATTCTATAGCATTCGGTAGCGTAGTGGCTACGGGATTACTACGAGATACAGAAATGTTATTGTGTATTTCCTTCAAAAATCTCATGGAAGGAATATCACGGACAGGGATGTTTAGAAATTCAAATGCAAAATAGTTTATTTCACTTGATTTCAGATATAATAAGATTACATAAATTGAATTAACACTCACTAAAATTAAAGTCAAAATACTTAGATTTATACAATTTTGGCTTCAATTCAAGGCCTTAGAGCTCGCGCAGACAGAGAGCGGTCTGGAGTTCAGAGTTCTGCGTTTTGACCGCTCGAGAGTTCCAACGCACAAAAGAGGCAGTCAAATTCTTGCGTTCCATGTTTTTGTACAACATGTCGCTAGGAAGTTCATGTTTCGAAGAAGAAGCTTTGATTTTGTGGAGCCTAGAAACTTCTAAAAAAGTACAAAAGTAAGTATATTGGGTACTACACCTAATTAACACAACACGAGAAGAATCCCTTGCCGCGGCCATTTCAAGCCAAGTTTCTGCTTTTGTGTCACGATTTTTGTAGTGTACATGACTTAAATCATACACACAATAATCTCCTTTTTCAAACAATTTGATCAGTTTTTCTGTATTTCTAACTTTAGACATCGCGGTGAACGTGGTGTTCTCTGTCACGGCGGCAAAAGAACTTTTAGAACGCGGCGTTCCGCTTTGACCGCTGCGGTCTGACCGCCTGCTGTGTGCGTAATCGTAAGGGACTCAGAGCATTCAAAAGAACGCAGAACTCCGAACGCGGAACTCAGAACTCCAGACCACTCTCTGTCTGTGCGCGCTCTCTTATTAAAGAAGATCGAAGAATCTTCCACCGGTCCGGACAAAACCCTGTTGAGAAGAATCCGGCAAGAAACTCAACAAGGTACAATCAAGGAATTTAAGAATAAGAATAAGAAAAAAATATTGGTCAACTGTGTATATTAGTGATAGTATTTATAGCTTAATCTTAAAAATAACTTACAAAAATTCAAGAGAATCGGTTGTGAAATGCGACCTGTTAGAGGATCGGACATCCGCCGGACGGGGTTACCTATCATATCCTAGAAAAATTTTTTCCCGAATATTTAAAATCCCGAATGCTTCATTTATCCGAATGCATTTTTTTCTGAAATTGTAAATATTTCAGGATTTTTATAAAATAACCCTAACCTAACCTAAAGGGTTCTACACGATGGTCCTGAAATAAATCCTTAAATATTTACACTTTCAGAAAAAAATGCTTTCGGACAAATGAAGTTTTCGGAATTCTTCGGAAATAATATTTTCTAAGCATCGATAGGTTCCCGCCGGACGGACGTACTAAAGTATTTCTGCCCAAGCTGAAACGGAGACACTTCGCTCGCGCTCGCTCAGTCAATTAGTTGTGTTAATAGCCATTATGTCGTAGGGTACGTGTAGTGCTTCGACTGCGCTGGACGGGTACTGTCGCCCGCCGCGTCTCCCGAGGGTGCCGCCAAATGTTGACTGCGCTGGACGGGTACTGTCGCCCGCCGCGTCTCCCGAGGGTGCCGCCAAATGTTGACTGCGCTGGACGGGTACTGTCGCCCGCCGCGTCTCCCGAGGGTGCCGCCAAATGTTGACTGCGCTGGACGGGTACTGTCGCCCGCCGCGTCTCCCGAGGGTGCCGCCAAATGTTGACTGCGCTGGACGGGTACTGTCGCCCGCCGCGTCTCCCGAGGGTGCCGCCAAATGTTGACTGCGCTGGACGGGTACTGTCGCCCGCCGCGTCTCCCGAGGGTGCCGCCAAATGTTGACTGCGCTGGACGGGTACTGTCGCCCGCCGCGTCTCCCGAGGGTGCCGCCAAATGTTGACTGCGCTGGACGGGTACTGTCGCCCGCCGCGTCTCCCGAGGGTGCCGCCAAATGTTGACTGCGCTGGACGGGTACTGTCGCCCGCCGCGTCTCCCGAGGGTGCCGCCAAATGTTGACTGCGCTGGACGGGTACTGTCGCCCGCCGCGTCTCCCGAGGGTGCCGCCAAATGTTGACTGCGCTGGACGGGTACTGTCGCCCGCCGCGTCTCCCGAGGGTGCCGCCAAATGTTGACTGCGCTGGACGGGTACTGTCGCCCGCCGCGTCTCCCGAGGGTGCCGCCAAATGTTGACTGCGCTGGACGGGTACTGTCGCCCGCCGCGTCTCCCGAGGGTGCCGCCAAATGTTGACTGCGCTGGACGGGTACTGTCGCCCGCCGCGTCTCCCGAGGGTGCCGCCAAATGTTGACTGCGCTGGACGGGTACTGTCGCCCGCCGCGTCTCCCGAGGGTGCCGCCAAATGTTGACTGCGCTGGACGGGTACTGTCGCCCGCCGCGTCTCCCGAGGGTGCCGCCAAATGTTGACTGCGCTGGACGGGTACTGTCGCCCGCCGCGTCTCCCGAGGGTGCCGCCAAATGTTGACTGCGCTGGACGGGTACTGTCGCCCGCCGCGTCTCCCGAGGGTGCCGCCAAATGTTGACTGCGCTGGACGGGTACTGTCGCCCGCCGCGTCTCCCGAGGGTGCCGCCAAATGTTGACTGCGCTGGACGGGTACTGTCGCCCGCCGCGTCTCCCGAGGGTGCCGCCAAATGTTGACTGCGCTGGACGGGTACTGTCGCCCGCCGCGTCTCCCGAGGGTGCCGCCAAATGTTGACTGCGCTGGACGGGTACTGTCGCCCGCCGCGTCTCCCGAGGGTGCCGCCAAATGTTGACTGCGCTGGACGGGTACTGTCGCCCGCCGCGTCTCCCGAGGGTGCCGCCAAATGTTGACTGCGCTGGACGGGTACTGTCGCCCGCCGCGTCTCCCGAGGGTGCCGCCAAATGTTGACTGCGCTGGACGGGTACTGTCGCCCGCCGCGTCTCCCGAGGGTGCCGCCAAATGTTGACTGCGCTGGACGGGTACTGTCGCCCGCCGCGTCTCCCGAGGGTGCCGCCAAATGTTGACTGCGCTGGACGGGTACTGTCGCCCGCCGCGTCTCCCGAGGGTGCCGCCAAATGTTGACTGCGCTGGACGGGTACTGTCGCCCGCCGCGTCTCCCGAGGGTGCCGCCAAATGTTGACTGCGCTGGACGGGTACTGTCGCCCGCCGCGTCTCCCGAGGGTGCCGCCAAATGTTGACTGCGCTGGACGGGTACTGTCGCCCGCCGCGTCTCCCGAGGGTGCCGCCAAATGTTGACTGCGCTGGACGGGTACTGTCGCCCGCCGCGTCTCCCGAGGGTGCCGCCAAATGTTGACTGCGCTGGACGGGTACTGTCGCCCGCCGCGTCTCCCGAGGGTGCCGCCAAATGTTGACTGCGCTGGACGGGTACTGTCGCCCGCCGCGTCTCCCGAGGGTGCCGCCAAATGTTGACTGCGCTGGACGGGTACTGTCGCCCGCCGCGTCTCCCGAGGGTGCCGCCAAATGTTGACTGCGCTGGACGGGTACTGTCGCCCGCCGCGTCTCCCGAGGGTGCCGCCAAATGTTGACTGCGCTGGACGGGTACTGTCGCCCGCCGCGTCTCCCGAGGGTGCCGCCAAATGTTGACTGCGCTGGACGGGTACTGTCGCCCGCCGCGTCTCCCGAGGGTGCCGCCAAATGTTGACTGCGCTGGACGGGTACTGTCGCCCGCCGCGTCTCCCGAGGGTGCCGCCAAATGTTGACTGCGCTGGACGGGTACTGTCGCCCGCCGCGTCTCCCGAGGGTGCCGCCAAATGTTGACTGCGCTGGACGGGTACTGTCGCCCGCCGCGTCTCCCGAGGGTGCCGCCAAATGTTGACTGCGCTGGACGGGTACTGTCGCCCGCCGCGTCTCCCGAGGGTGCCGCCAAATGTTGACTGCGCTGGACGGGTACTGTCGCCCGCCGCGTCTCCCGAGGGTGCCGCCAAATGTTGACTGCGCTGGACGGGTACTGTCGCCCGCCGCGTCTCCCGAGGGTGCCGCCAAATGTTGACTGCGCTGGACGGGTACTGTCGCCCGCCGCGTCTCCCGAGGGTGCCGCCAAATGTTGACTGCGCTGGACGGGTACTGTCGCCCGCCGCGTCTCCCGAGGGTGCCGCCAAATGTTGACTGCGCTGGACGGGTACTGTCGCCCGCCGCGTCTCCCGAGGGTGCCGCCAAATGTTGACTGCGCTGGACGGGTACTGTCGCCCGCCGCGTCTCCCGAGGGTGCCGCCAAATGTTGACTGCGCTGGACGGGTACTGTCGCCCGCCGCGTCTCCCGAGGGTGCCGCCAAATGTTGACTGCGCTGGACGGGTACTGTCGCCCGCCGCGTCTCCCGAGGGTGCCGCCAAATGTTGACTGCGCTGGACGGGTACTGTCGCCCGCCGCGTCTCCCGAGGGTGCCGCCAAATGTTGACTGCGCTGGACGGGTACTGTCGCCCGCCGCGTCTCCCGAGGGTGCCGCCAAATGTTGACTGCGCTGGACGGGTACTGTCGCCCGCCGCGTCTCCCGAGGGTGCCGCCAAATGTTGACTGCGCTGGACGGGTACTGTCGCCCGCCGCGTCTCCCGAGGGTGCCGCCAAATGTTGACTGCGCTGGACGGGTACTGTCGCCCGCCGCGTCTCCCGAGGGTGCCGCCAAATGTTGACTGCGCTGGACGGGTACTGTCGCCCGCCGCGTCTCCCGAGGGTGCCGCCAAATGTTGACTGCGCTGGACGGGTACTGTCGCCCGCCGCGTCTCCCGAGGGTGCCGCCAAATGTTGACTACCGGAGTGCCTGCGTTGGTAATGTTAATGTAGGAAGTTAACATTTCGTCTTTGAATACGAGTACAATGATTACGAGTATAGTATATACAGAACATCGTCTTTAAGAGTGCATGTGATCAAAAATTTTTAACGGTTGGCTATTTTTTTGTTTGCGTAAAGACGGTCTGAGCTGAGACGAAACAATTTCAGATTTCGTCATACCTGGTTTACACTCGCGTACGAGTGGCGAGACGAACTGCGGGACGAGCCACGAGACGAGAGTGTGAACAGGCGCGCCTCGCGCCTCGTCTCGTGATTTGCCTTGATTTCGATGCTCGCGTCCGGAGCGAGACGACGAGGCGAAGCGCGAGGCGAGGTGACGAGGCGAGAGTGTAAATCAGGTATTACAAAGTTTATTATAGGGACGCCTTTGTACTCTTTAATTAGAGGAAGCAAATTCTGTCTTGACTGCAAGGCGAAGATACCACCAATATCTTACTAATATTGTACCTAAATGCGAGAAATTGTACGGTTGGATGTATGATTAGGCTCTCACGCGATAGAACGTTTTACGGATTCTGATGGGTTCACAGATACACGCAATGCTCTTGAACTACGCTCATGCATATCACTTAGCACCCTAGTTTAATGCGCGCTTGTTCTGTGATTGAGGGAAACAATCGAAGGCGGCCAGTAGCGGCGCGGGCGCGGGCGCGGGCGCGGGGGCGGGGGCGAGACAAAGCATCGCGGCACATTTCCCCGCTGATTTATTGCGCTCCCTCTCCGTGCACTTCCCTGGGGTCCCGGCTGCAACTTGCCGCCAAATTAGAATGTGACGATGTCAGAGCACAATACGTTTTATTACATTTCCGTGCGGCAGTTTATTGTAATGCTGTACAGCGAGCGAATGCGCCCTGAGCGCCCACACAGCGCGTTTGCCTACAGCGATGGATGACGACTCGGAACTACGGAGCCGACACAGAATACACAATGTAGAATAATATCATCTCGGTTGTTTGTAAACACAATATCGTTTTGTAAATAAACGGATCAGTTACGCCCTTCACATTGATGCCTTACATAACATTTTACTTGAACTTGTACAGGCTTGACAAATTAATATTTATTCTGTGTTACGAATCGATGACGTTTATATCTGCTGGAGAATGTAATTAAAATATTTTCAATTTAATCACAGATAATCTTTAAAAAATGTTATTTTTTTTCAAATCCACTTGAAATATGTATGTATGTATGTAAAACTCTTTATTGTACGTAAAACATGAAAATTAACAGTTAACAAGAGAAACAGATGTACAAAGGCGAACTTATCCCTTAAAGGGATCTCTTCCAGTTAACCTTTGAACGATTGACAGGACACCAGAGACAAGAGTAGGCATACAATGCAGAGTAAAAAGAGTCGAAATCAAAAGTAAACCCAAACCAATAAACTTAACATAATCAATACATAAACATACAAAGAATACACGCAGGTACACACTAATATAATATATCATGAATACAGAAGACTAATACATATCATATCAACATAAATAGACTAACTACATAAAAATTACATAAATACATTAATATACGCATATACACTAAACAGAGAATACAATAGAGGTTGTCTCTATTTAAGAGGAACTGTCAAGCCAGTACGCCCCCAAGCGACTCCGGAAGATGGCTACCGACTGCGACTGCCTGATTTCACTCGGCAACCGATTCCACAGACTAACAGCGTGCACGGAGAAGGATATCATTTGCTGACCTAGAAACAACGTAACCATTCCGTCATGGTATCAGATTAATATCTTTTAATTCGAATATTTTTCAGAACAATATCTATCTAATCAAACACAAAACAAGAAGACAGTCATGAAATTTTGAGAATAAATACGTTATCATACGACAGATCGTCAGTCACCTTTCAGTTATCTCTTATCAAACGTTTCTAATACAGATCTAGATAAATCGATAAGCTCAGAGAACAATGTCGGTGGACAGGTCAATTTAAAATAACTTTAATATTTATTGCACACTTTTAATATTTACAAAAATAACATTCCAATAGTCATATTTGAACCGAGTTCCAAAAAAGAAAGTGGTTCTCAATTCATCGGAATCTTTAGCTGCATATCGACTTCGCGAGGCCGCTGCGCGGGTATATTTATTTTGAGCGCGGCAAACCTATGTTTTAACACGTTCCAGCGCCCCAATGTTCGAGTTGAAACGCGCCGCGGCGCATAGCGCATAGCGCGCGGTTGCCGCGCGAGCCAATGTTCGATGGTTTGCCGCGTGAAGTCGATACACAGCAAACGATTCAGGTATTTCGTTATTGCAAGGAGCCGACCGGGCGCTCGGGGCGGTGGTGGCGGCAGGCGGGGCGGAGCGCGGCCAGCGGCGGCAGGCAGGCGGCGTGCGCCATGAGGTGCGGCAGCTGGCTCTGCTCGTACAGCCCCGTGAACAGCTGCTGCTGCGGCCCGCGCGCGAACACCGCCACGTCGTCGCCGCCGTGCGTCTCCGACTCCAGCGGGACGGCCGCCGGCGCGCGGAACCACAGGGAATCTGGAACAACGGTCACGAATCAACCTCGAAGCCTGATGGTGCATTTACTCGCTTCCCAAGCTTCGACAACCTTTCACAAGAACAAGCGTGTAAATGGGATGTTTAACTAGGCTTGTGAGAGCTCGGTGCTTGCTGCCGATCCGGGTCAGTGGCGGTTTTTAACACAACTCAAAGGAAGCATGCAGCATTGGAGCGTGTTTAATTTCACTCACGAGCTCGCTCCGTATGGAAGTATTTTAAGCTACTGATGATACAGCTGAGAGTCAACCATGAGTACAATAAATAGACAAACGACGAAACTAAAATATGACAAGCCAAACACAAGAATCGAAGAAACTTCAAGAATCACGTCTGCCATGTTTTCCTGTCCAGAGCACAATAACACATTTGCAAGCATGTATAAAATGGCATTAAATCGTTTGTATAGGTTTCGAGGTTGTAGACTTTGGCAAGTTTCGGCAAGCGTATTTATAAATGCAGCATTATGATCTACGATATTTTATCAAACTCACGATAATCTTCTTGAGTGACGTCGACCCGTCGGTAGTCTTGGTGCGGGCGGTAGCCGGGCCCGTTGGTGTAGGAGAGAGTCATGTAGGGGACGCCGTCGTCGCCGACGTCGCTGGACGGCCCGAGGATGTCGTTCCCGCGCTGCGAGTACCCGTTGAAGGCCATCACGTGCGCATGGTCCGACGTCAGCACCAGCAGAGCGTGGTCGCGCGGGAGTAGCGCGTCCGCGCGCTCCACCGCGTCACTCAGCGCTATCGTCTCATCCAGCGCGAGCCGCGGGTAGTTGTCGTGGTGCGCGTGGTCGATGCGCCCGCCCTCCACAAACAGGAAGAAGCCGCGCGGGTTGCGGGACAGCACGCGGATGGCTGCCTCCGTCATCTCGGCTAGTGTCGGCTCGTCGGCGCCCGCCTCGCGCGCCTCCGTCTCGTACTGCATGTGGCTGGCCTCGAACAGCCCCAGCAGGTACTCGGGCGGGTCGGCGCTGGCCCGCAGCAGCTCGGTGCGGTTCCACACATAGGCGTGCGAGGCGCCGGCCGCCTCGCGCCGGGCGCGCCACTCCGCTATCAAGTCCCGCCCGTCCAGGCGACGGCCCGATGCGCCCTCCTCGTCGACGGTCGTGTTCGGTCGGAATTCGCGCCGACCGCCACCCAGTATGACCTGGCAGACAGACGAGACTTTACATCACTCGATAACAACTCTATAGTCAGCGTACATTACAATTACTAAACTCGCTGCGCGTCTAACCCCAATTATCGATACGCTGTTAATGCATAATCTAGCTTAGCTGAATATTGTTCATAAATCCGGGAGTGCAGACAGTCAAATTCAAATCGGCAGGTAACATGCATTATATTGACTAGCTGACGTATTAAGATGCTGATGGTGATGAGTGATTATGAAGATGATTATTTTGATCATACGAGTAATATTTATGGATGTTTAATACTTAGTCACGCAAAAACGACAGAATGATGTTTTTAATGTTGTTTAAACTCTCGTGGCACATGATCTACAATAACTAAAATTTAAACAGCACTCACGATTCAGACATCACGATTACGATTTCTTAATATTTTTTTGTAGAGCTGAATGCCTCAAATGGAAAAAAATAACTAAACATGGTGTTTAAAATTAATCTATCTATTATATAATATAACTATATATAAATTAAGAATTTAAAAAACCCCCAACGCAATTATGTCGTAGGTACGTATGTTTGAACATAAAGTACCTGAATGCCCATTATGCGTCTAAGATCCCTTCCGTAGCTAACAAAAGAGCTGATAACTTTGAAACGGCTGAACTGATTTTGATGAAACATATCTGAAAACCATCGCCAAGAAACCTGCTTTTTAATAAAAAACCCGCATTCAAATCGGTTCACCCGTTTAAGAGCTATTATGTCTTAGACAGACACACACACATAGCGGTCAAACTTATAACACCCCTCTTTTTGCGTGGGGGGTTAAAAATGGTGAATATTGAACAGTGATCAATTACACTTTAGTATTCTAACTAGGAACAGTAACATTTTGCATAGACATTTGTGACAATATTAAGCATGTTATATTATGTTTTAAGTAACAGCCAAGTAGGGTACTCTTATAGTATCGGTTCGTCGCATGCTACGGGCAAGTATAATTTAAGAGTCGCTGTTCAGTAACAACATAACGAATCATACCGAGCTTCCCTGACCACGTCCTACCTTAAACTGGTTGCCAGGATAGGAGTTGACGAGCTGCATGGCGATGTCAGCCTGTCGCTGGGCGGGGTCGGCGCCGGCGCAGTCCGCGGCGAGGTCGGCGTCGCTCTCCCAGTCGCGCGCCGCCGTGTGCGCGTACGCGCCGGCCGGGGACGCGTGCGTCACGCGCGTCGTCGTCACGATCCCTGCGCCCACGACCACACTTTACACTTGCACAATGGAATCAAGGGAAGGTGCCGGCACTAGGGCTTGAAATGCCGGTATTTTCTGGAGCTGGTATCGTGACCTTGCAACAAGAACCGGTATTTTTTTACTACCTGTATAGGGATATCGGTTTAGACGACCAGATGGCCTAGTGGTTAGAGAACCTGACTATGAAGCTTGAGGTCCCGGGTTCGATTCCCGTGTCGGGGCAGATATTTGTATGAAAAATACGAATGTTTGTTCTCGGGTCTTGGGTGTTTAATATGTATTTAAGTATGTATCTATCTATATAAGTATGTTTATCCGTTGCCTAGTATCCATAACACAAGCTTTCCTAGCTTACTTTGGGACGGGGTCAATTGGTGTGAATTGTCCCGTGATATTTATTTATTTATTTATCGGTAGGTCCTACACCTACATGATACCGATACCTTGAGAGCCGGTAAGTTGATTAAATTTACCGGTTTATGAGGTTGAAATGCCAGTACTCGAAAGTAAGTCTGGCAGCAGTGAATGAGAAAGAATGAGAACACAGTAAATTACCTACTCCCATTGCGAGTTTTCCCGTGGAAACCGGAACTACTCGCATCACACCGCACTAAACGACAACGTTGAATAAACATGTTTAAGAACCATTTAGAGCGAATCGGTATTTTTTTGACGTGACAACGTCTAATAAATCGATGAACGCCGGCTGCACGCACGAAAAGGATGACGCAATGTAATGTATAGTCGGGGTAAGAAAAGGTTCGTCACTTTTCGACTCTATGTCAACGAGTTAAGGTCGAAAAGTGACGAACCTTTTCTTACCCTGACTATAAGATATTTGACAAAACACCGGTTCTCATCCGATCACCGTGGTTAAGCAACGTCGGGCGCGGTCAGTACTTGGATGGGTGACCGCCTGGTTTCCTTTTTGGTATTTGAATGTTTTGTTATGACGTTGTCACGTTAAACTATCGTCCGTAAGCCGACTTTTTCTATGCTAATATCGGTATTTTTCCTTTTCCGGTTCTCTGGAATCGAAACGGGTATGTGTTTGGTACGTTTTGGTGAGTGTACTCACCGACGTCCCGGCCGTCCCTTAGCGCCCAGGCGGCGATGGAGGCCACGTGGTGGTCGCGCGCGGCGGCAGCGGCGCAGTCCCCGCGGCGCACGCGCGCGCTCACGCCGATGGTGCCGCGGTTGGCCTTCGCGCCGCACAGGTAGGCCGTCGCCGAGCACGCCGAGTCCGCGATCTGCGCGTCCGTGCAGTACGTCTGCCAGAAGAAATAGTTACGTCAACCTCCATTTCGACATAAGAAAATGGTGAGTACGCATTTCAATTTAGCAAAACCGACTCCAGAAGGTTTTTTCGACATGACTGAGCGACTTCACGTCGAGCACGTACATTTCTGCTTTATGTAGATGAAAAGCATTTTGACCGTTCACGATGTAAGAGGTTAAAAATCTACGTGCTCAATGGTGAACCGCTCGTCTCCAAAGCCCCTGCGTACAGCGTAATCTACGTAAATTTTCGATACTTAACGATGTTTTTCTCAAAATGTCTGTGTGCAGGAGTCACAAATTATCGGGTATCACGGACTTCCGTATCATCATGTGGGATGGACGGCCTCGTTTCTGATATGGATACGATTGGTGTATACCTTGGCGAGTCCTGTGACGGGAAACCGTTCGTAGGCGAGTCGCTCCTCCTCCCCAGAGCGGCCGTGGCGCTGTCCGCGCAGCGCCCGCGCGGCCGCCAGCGTGGGCACGGACAGCCCGTCGCCCAGGAACATGACCACGCTGTCCGCCACGCGGTCGTTGGCGCCGTCCCGCAGCCGCTGCGCGATGCCGTCCACCGCCTCAGCCGCCCAGTATTCCGGCTCCAGTTCACGCTCCGGTGGGTCCACTGCCGAGCCCGCGCCGCGCGCGCGGTGGTACTCATCGTGCCCTGCGAACGGAATCGATGCTCAGCGATGCAAAAACTAGGCCGAGAAAGGTATTTAAAAGTTTAACGGTCCTGGCATGACTTCGCGCGACCGGCGAGCGTTTTATCACTTCATTGCTTATGTCGCCAGGGCTCAGTTTCTCGAAGCATATTAGTAGTATTGTAAGCTTTAAGAAACGGGTCCCAGGTAAACACTGTGCGGTGAACGTCTCGGCCGTGCAATAAACAGAGAAAACGCTCGCCGCGCCCGGTCGTGTGAAGTCGTGGCCGGGCTGTAACGTACCGAGAACCAGGAGCGCCGCTCCCGACAGCAACAACGCGCGCAGCATCTTGAAATGAAATGCGGCTGCGGCGCGTCGAGATAATTCGCCGAGAGCTCATCTAGCGCTTATCGCCACTATCTGACTCGAGCGCCCGGAGAGGGCTTGTCTTGACGCGCGGGTACGCTTATCTAAAAGCGTTATGTTGTCATGATTATTTGTAAATTGAATGTAAAATGACAAGTAGGTACGAGAGGTGGAATTGACTTCATATTTTAGATTTTAATATAGGAAGGTCGCTGAGGGCTATCGATAAATAAAAGAGTACCACGGCAAAGAACATAGAAAACTGAACTCTCACAAATGTTGGCGTTTATAACTGAATAAAATGTTAAGCGACGCCGCATCCCTGAATCGAAAAATGGTTTTCAAAACCTATCCGACGACACTTCACACCGTGGAATAGATGAGAAAAAAATTCATAAACCGGACTTATTCTGAGTTCATGCTCGGACAGTTCGATGCAAAGACGGTAGAGTCAAAACTATAAGCTTTATTATCAACTGACAACACACAATATTAAAAAAAAATCACAAAGTAGAAATCGTTACACCATCCGTACTAGATTTTTTTTTACCATAAAATATTATCTACTGTGATTCATATCCAGAGATATCGTTTCAAAAGTCCGCAGAAGTGGAATGGGAACGCTATGCAAGTGGTGTTCGTCGAGAGATCGCATCCCCATTGCAAAGCGTATGCAGCGTTTGGGTCTGCAGCGCCGGCTAGCGACTCCCCGGACGCATGCCGAATGCCGAGCCGATCGACTGAACACCACCAGCAATAACGGACATGGAACATAGCATTATCTATCTATCTATTCTATACAATACAAATAATAAATCTGTAACAAGTTGGTGTCTGTACATTGAAGATATTTGAGAAAAACTGTCACTAGGGCTATTTATTAGCGCAATAGAACCCAAAACAATGATTTTTAGAATTATTGTCTGTTTGTCTGTTTTTCTGTGCGTTTGTGCGCGCTAATCTCAGAAACGGCTTAACCTAGAAGGATGCGGTTTTCACTGATATGTTGGTATTTTCTTGGATTAACATTTAGTGTTTGTTTCATTTGAATCGGTTCACAAATAAGAAAGATACGTCTATTTTAAGAATTTATCGAACATGGATAGTACATAAAAAAAACCAACATAAAATGAGCTGACAACAATATAGTAAACTATACTAAATAGGGTTCATCTTAAGTTGGACATGCACACAGGTTTGTTTGTTTGTTTGAACGCGCTAATCTCAGGAACTACTGCTCCGATTTGAAAAATTCTTTCAGTGTTAGATAGCCCATTTATCGAGGAAGGCTATAGGTTATATATTATCATCACGCTAACACCAATAGGAGCGGACCGGAGCGGAAGAATGTTTCAAAATCGGGGGTTTTTGAAGTAAAACTTCTATAGGCACTTGTGGTGAATGTGAACGCGGGTGTGCGGGGGGTTCGGTGGGGGGGGGGGTTGGGGGGGGGGGGGGTTGCGGGGGCGGGTATTTTTTTTATATCGAGGAACTAAGGAGAGCCATAATTGATGAAAAAGCAAATTGGATAAAAAAAATAAACTGCGCAAATTACTAATTCCACGCAGACGGAGTTGCGGGCAACAGCTAGTTTCAAAATATGTCTGCAAAAAGCTAAGACCGTGTTTCGTCAGCCAATAAAAATAATTTTATCATGTTTAATCAACCCGACAAGTTTGTAGCACGAAAAACAAAATAAATAAATACCACAAGAATTTCTAGAGTCACGGTGATAGGCAGCGGGGCGCGGCGGGGCGCTCGCGCCGAGCCTTCTGTCTGCCGCGTGTTCGTGATTATAATTATGTAATTATTGTTATTTTTCTTTGGCACTCCGCATGCATGAAGTACAGTCAGCATCATGCAGATAGTAACAGTCAATGTCTCCAAATATACCGCTACATCCAAAATGTCCATTAATACCGACTCATCCAAAGTGATCAAATTGTTCAGGTCATCCACCGTGTTCAAATTCACCGGAGCACACAAAGCGCCATATACTTCTGCATTATAGAAAGAACTGCTTGGTGTTAAAAATGTAGTCAAGATCTAGAGTTTTATTTAAGAAACTAGCTAGCTTTTGCCCGCGACTCCGTCCGCGTGGAATTAGTAATTTGGGCAGCTTATTTTTTTTTTATCCAATTTGCTTTTTCATCAATTATGGCTCTCCTTAGTTCCTCGATATAAATAAAAAAAATACCCCCCCCCCCCCGCACACCCGCGTTCACATTAAACACCGTACTCCCAAGTCAAGCGTGCCTATAAAGGTTTTACTTCAAAAACCCCCGATTTTGAAACATTCTTCCGCTCCGCTCCGCTCCTATTGGTGTTAGCGTGATGATATATAGCCTTTAGCCTTCCTCGATAAACGGGCTATCTAACACTGAAATAATGTTTCAAATCGGAGCAGTAGTTCCTGAGATTAGCGCGTTCAAACAAAAAAACCTGTTCGATAAATTCTTAAAATAGACGTATCTTTCTTATTTGTGAACCGATTCAAATGAAACAAACACTAAATGTTAATCCAAGAAAATACCAACATATCAATGACAACCGCATCCTTCTAGGTTAAGCCGTTTCTGAGATTAGCGCGCACAAACGCACAGACAAACAGACAAACAGACAATAATTCTAAAAATCATTGTTTTGGGTTCTATTGTGCTAATAAATAGCCCTAGTGACAGTTTTTCTCAAATATCTTCAATGTACAGACACCGACTTTTTACAGATTTATTATATGTATAGATAGATATAGATACGAAATGTTGCGAAGTCAATAACTACTGCAAATTAATTTATTCAACAGTCTAGAGTTTAGTTTTATTTCGTTTTTTAGACGCGAGTTATCCGTATTTTTTTAATATGAGTTTGAATATCACTGCAAATAGGTTGCTGTTTTTGGCTGACTAACTTAAAAGAGACTTTGCTTTGTGCACAACTAGGTATTATATTTTAAACTAATGCATCGCAATAATTTTCAATAAAATGTCCAAGGTATTGACCTAACGTATTGACCTTGGTACTTAAATAAACCACATTGATGGTTGATAATACTTCAGGGATGAAGTAACTTCTTCTATTCATAAAATCAAATTACCTATTAAGTAAAGCGGTAATTTTCTGCCTCGCCTTGGCGGCAGCACTACCGTGCACACAGCTATGGTGGAAAATCTAAAACTGTTTTTTTTTTCAAAGTGGGTTTTTAGTACTTTCCAATTCAAATGAAAAAGGTTGTTACAAATCATTCATAAAATAAATAAAAACTTTTTAACAAAAAAATTAAACCGCCGAAAAAACTGAAAAGCAAAAAATAATACCTTTTTTGTTTGACCTTAATCTAGGTACCAGTTTGAAGTCGGTGCCTCAGCACTGGCCAGGAGGAGTGGACCTATAATCGTCTACCTGATTGGCTTCTATTACTCCTCCTGGCTAGTGCTGAGGCACCGACTTCAAACTGGTACCTAGATTAAGGTCAAACAAAAAAGGTATTATTTTTTGCTTTTCAGATTTTTCGGCGGTTTAATTTTTTTGTTAAAAAGTTTTTATTTTATACTTTTTCCCATCCCTGGCGTAATTTTTTTTTCCAAATTTATATAATACCAACTTCAAGGTATACCCTATCCAATAAAAAAGAATTATGAAAATCGGACTACTCTGTAAAAAGTTAGTCATCATCATCCTCTGTTTTCCTACCCTTAGGGTAGGAATATTATTTCCAAATTTACATGGGACCACCCTTAGGGTATACGCTTTCCAATAGAAAAGAATCATCAAAATCTAACTACTGTGTAATAAGTTATGCGTGGTCATATAGTACAATCAGTAACTAAACAATCAATGATCCTCTGTTTTCCTACCCTTAGGGCAGGAATATTACTTCCAAATTTACATGGGACCACCCTTAGGGTATACGCTTTCCAATAAAAAAGTATCATCAAAATCGGACTACTCTGTAATATGTTAAAAAAAAAAAAAAAAAAAAACAAATATACACGTCGACTTGAGAACCTCCTCCTTTTGTTTTCGTCGGTTGAAAATAAACTTGATTTTGCCGTCAATATACTAACCAACTTATCTGTCAATCAGAGCAAGCAAAATACTACACTTTATGCAGACGGCTTAAATAATACAAAACAAGTATATGTCATTCAGATCATGAAAGGGATAAAATGACTTGACAGGTCGGTACTCTTTTCAGTGATTGTCAAAATTCAAATTTTTATTATATATTCCCGTATTAACCATGTTTGAGCTCTATAACATTGAAAATACAGTTCATACTTGTAGTGTGTTCCGTATTTTTGGATACTTTGGAGATGCTAGGATACCAATGGTGTTGTGGGTGTTACGGTGCCAACGGCGACTTGACAGCTACCAAGTATTTGGCGCTTTGTGTGCTCCGGTGAATTTGAACACTGTGGATGACCTGAACAATTTGATCACTTTGGATGAGTCGGTATTAATGGCCATTTCGGATGTAGCGGTATATTTGGAGACATTGACTGTCACTATCTATATCATATGTTCCCAATCTTTTATGGACTACCGCCGCTAATACAAGAAAAAAAAAATCAAACACCTCCTTTTACGTATTAGCAAATTACCAATTTTATATTTTTATCTTTTAATTAATCACAAATTAACAATTATTTGGACCCGTTATCGCTCCCTCGAAAAACTCCAGCGCACCGGGGGGCGCTACCGCCCCCTTTGGGAACCCATGATCTATATTATTATGATGCTGACTGTACAGTAAATTGGAATTATCGAAGAAGGAGATAAACCGATTACGAGGGTAGCTCGGTCCAGACGAGATTAGATACAGGGGTGACAAATAAAAGAGATCCGTATGTAGGAGCTTGCATTTTAGCTAGGGCCACCGACGAGTTCTCACCGCGATGCGTCCCTGTTGCCTAGCGTTGTTGGTCGCGGCCCTAGCGGCGCCGGCGGCTCGCGGCGACCGCTACCACGACCGGCGGGCCGCTCCCGCCGCCGCGCCCGCGTCCCGCGCCATCCCGCCCGCGGAGGCGGAGCGCGATGCCTCGTACTGGTACGCGGAGGCGTTCGGCGCGATCGACGAGCGCCTCTCGCCGCCGCAATACGACCCAGTGGCGCGCAACGTGGTCATGTTCCTGGGCGACGGGCTGTCCGTGCCCACGCTGGCGCCGGCGCGCACGCTGCGCGGACAGCGCCAGGGACGCTCGGGCGAGGAGGAACGCCTCGCTTACGAACAGTTCCCTGTTACCGGGCTCGCCAAGGTACTTATGCATCATAATTATCATCATTTCAGCCGAAAGACGTCCACTGCTGAACATAGGCCTCCCCAAGGCTCGCCAAACAGATCGGTCCTGTGCCCTCCGCCTCCAACGCGATCCCGCAACCTTAATCAGGTCGTCGCTCCATCTTATTGGAGGCCTACCTACACTGCGTTTTCCTGCGTTTTCACTCGAGAACCTTTTTGCCCCATCGGCCATCAGTTCTACGAGCGATGTGCCCTGCCCACTGCCACTTGAGTCTGACGATTCTTCGAGCTATGTCGGTGACTTTAGTTCTTGCGCGGATTTCATCATTTCTAATGCGATCCCGCAAAGAAACTCCGAGCATAGCCCTATGCCCTTGTGCATACAATCATTAAATACATACAGTCAACAATTAATAAAAAAAAGTGAGAGTAGTAGAACATACGAACAACATCACAATTAAAATAATAAATAATAAATAAATATCATGGGACAATTCACACCAATTGACCTAGTCCCAAAGTAAGCTTAGCAAAGCTTGTGTTATGGGTACTAAGCAACGGATAAACATACTTATATAGATAAATAAATACTTAAATACATAGAAAGCATCCATAACTCAGGAACAAATATTCGTGCTCATCACACAAATAAATGCCCTTACCGGGATTTGAACCCAGGACCTCTTGCTTCGTAGGCAGGGTCACTACCAACTAGGCTAAAGCGGTCGTTAAAACAATTAAAACTAAGTAAAGCAAAATAAAAAAAACTCGCGCCTGTCCATCGCCGCAAGTCACATTGATGAGGTTGCGGCGGAATGCAACGGCGTCCTGCATGGCATCAACAAGTAGTCCTGGCGGCAGGAATGCTTAACTACACTATACTACTATACCTACTGGTATACTTTTTCGTATTAGTTTCCGATCACGGACTCATGGGATCTGGCCTTTTGAAAAGTATTCATAGAGGCGATGCCAACATTAAAGAGGCCTTTCTTTAGTATCCCAACAGAAATGTCTTGTAAAAACGTGCCAAAAGTCGATTGAGATGATTAAACTTGTCCGTAGAAAGTACTTAGTATAATTTTGGAAACAGCAGGATAACAGGAGGTGGATAAAAGTAAAACAGTAATATTGGCTAATAAATATTTCAAATTCAAATTCAAATTCAAATTCAAATGATTTATTGCTTACATGTTGTAAAATTACTAGGTGTTATACAATATAATGTATCAAACATGCACCCTGCAAGGGCATTGCAACATAATACCTAACTCTAATTTAGCTATTCTATACTTTCACATAGTTCAGATATCGCTTATTATATTTGTGTTTAAAAATAATTATTTTGATAATAATGTTTGTGTATGTGTGTGTGTGTGTATGTGTGTGTATGTGTGTGTGTACGTTTATTTCATACTAGCTTTTGCCCGCGACTCCGTCCGCGTGGAATTAGTAATTTGGGCAGCTTATTTTTTTTAATCCAATTTGCTCTTTCATCAATTATGGCTTTCCTTAGTTCCTCGATATAAAAAAAATTACCCCCCGAAAACCCCTCCCCCCGCGCACCCACCCCCCACCAAACTCCCCCCCCCCCCCCCGCACACCCGCGTTCACATTCACCACCGTACTCCCAAGTCAAGCGACTATAGAAGTTTTACTTCAAAAACCCCCGATTTTGAAACATTCTTCCGCTCCGGTCCGCTCCTATTGGTGTTAGCGTGATGATATATAACCTATAGCCTTCCTCGATAAATGGGCTATCTAACACTGAAAGAATTTTTCAGATCGGAGCAGTAGTTCCTGAGATTAGCGCGTTCAAACAAACAAACAAACCTGTGTGCATGTCCAACTTAAGATGAACCCTATTTAGTATAGTTTACTATATTGTTGTCAGCTCATTTTATGTTGGTTTTTTTTTATGTACTATCCATGTTCGATAAATTCTTAAAATAGACGTATCATTCCTATTTGTGAACCGATTCAAATGAAACAAACACTAAATGTTAATCCAAGAAAATACCAACATATCAGTGAAAACCGCATCCTTCTAGGTTAAGCCGTTTCTGAGATTAGCGCGCACAAACGCACAGACAAACAGACAAACATTCCACTAATAAATTCCATTCCGCTAATAAATAGCCCTAGTGACAGTTTTTCTCAAATATTTTCAATGTACAGACACCGACTTGTTACAGATTTATTATATGTATAGACTTACTGGATTCTTGAAGGTTGTTCCAAATAATTAATTGTTTTAAGTGAGTTTGCAATGTGCGGGCGAGAGACTTAACTGCTAAAGGTCGCTCCTGTGTAGCTATCGAAAGTTAATACACATTTATTACATAAAGTATCTCGAAACCTATTCATCCTTCGAGCATTTAGCTCTCGCTCTTCAGTCTAGGTGGTCAACTGAGGCGAATTAGAATAGATGTGCGGTGCATACGTAACTATGTTTATGTACCTTTGGACAACGCAGGTTTCTTGTGTCGCTACGCTCAGGCTTAGGCTTCAACAGCTGCCTCAAGTCTCGCATTATCTTTTTTTTCACCATCATTATGTACTCACTACAGTTTTGTTTACTTTAATCGGTGTGGCATTCTAAGCGAGCGATGTCCCGGAATCACCATAAAAAGAGAAATATAAATATAATCTTGAGTTTAGAGTGACCAATCGCTATCGTATTCCAGACGTACTGCGTGGACAAGCAGATCCCGGACTCGGCGTGCACGGCCACGGCCTACCTCTGCGGCGTCAAGAACAACTACGGCACGCTGGGCGTGTCGGGGCACGTGCCGCGCTACGACTGCGCCGCCTCCACCGACCCCGCCACGCACCTCGAGTCCATCGCCGCCTGGGCCATCGCCGACGGACGCAGCGCTGGTAAACACCACGACACTATGAGAACTGTTGCTCGACCGCGACATATTTGTTCATTAAAAATGCAACTTAATTGAAATTTATTTAAGATGTGGGAAAATACTAGCTCGCTTTCCTCAAATGATCACTCAGAGATTGAGATTCAGCCGCCTGCGTTTCAAAAAGAACTCATATTTTATCCGTATATTAGCTTTTAGAACATGAATTATCAATTTATCACTATTAAGATAAAATTAATGTTACCTATCAGAATTTAGAATTTTTTTTTTCCGAATATTTAAAATCCCGAATGCTTCATTTATCCGAATGCATTTTTTTCTGAAACTGTAAATATTTCAGGATTTTTATAAAACAACCCTAACCTAACCTAAAGAGTTCTACACGATGGCCCTGAAATAAATCCTGAAATATTTACAGTTTCAGAAAAAAATGCTTTCGGACAAATGAAGTTTTCGGGATTCTAAACCTTCGGAAATAAAATTTTCTAAACATCGATAGGATCCCCCATATTCCACGCAGATGGAGCGTACCAGGTGACGCGACTTAAAGATATCAATAACACGTTAATGGTGCAGGTATTGTGACGACGACGCGCGTGACGCACGCGTCACCCGCCGGCGCGTATGCGCGTGCGGCCAACCGGTACTGGGAGAACGACGGGGAAGTGCTCCTCGCCGGCCACGACCCCGCGCTCTGCCCCGATATCGCCGACCAGCTCGTCAACTCTTTCCCTGGCAACCAATTCCAGGTGAGACGTTACTGACGATGTAGCGACCCCAGCGATCCTTAGCCGCGTAGATGCAAGAGTAGCGAGAGCTAGTGACGCCGTTTGTGTTTTACATTGAGCTATCGGAGTTTCTAAAGTCGAGTGCATAAGGACGACTTCTGATTCCCTTCCTTTGGACTTCATTTCCCAGACGTAGGGGATCTCTTTCCATTGGCCTCTCTCTCCCAACAAAATCTTAAAGGTTCACGCTGTTTTCGTAAATCTATATATATAAAAGAAGAAACTGACTGACTGACTGACTGACATATCAACGCACAGCCCAAACCACTGGGCCTAGAGATTCCAAATTTGGCATGTAGGTTCCTTATAAGGTCTAGGGGTGCACTAAGAAAGGATTTTGCAAAATTCACTCCCTAAGAGGGTGAAACGGGGGTCCAAAGTTTGTATGGGGAAACAAGATTAGTTCGACTATTTTATTCGAAACTTCACAGAAGTACTCCGAATGATAAATGAATAAACACGTGTTTCAGGTTTTTTGAGAACTCAAACCCCTAAAAGGGGGGAAAGGGGTAACAAAGTCTGAAAATCAACATCGGTGTTGTTTCTATGGTTTATCGGGTCGCTGGTTATGAAAACAACAACGGTTTTAAAATCCGGTGTGGCATACGTAAAATACCATCTCCCTGGATGGGGTGTGATGGGGTTGAAATGTCTAAATATCAATATGGGTGTAGTTTTTAAAGTTTTGCCCAAACCACTGGACCTAGAAACTAGAAATTTTGCACATAGATACCTTATACAATGTAGGCATCAACTAAGGAAAGATTTTTGAGAATTCCCACGGGAGCGGGAAAAAACGGGATTTATATATTCGATTCCGAGTGACCCTATCTCAGTAACTATAATAACTAGACTCTTCAAATTTGAAACACAAGTAGGTATTGCATTAGTTAAAACATTAATTTCAGGATTTTTCAAAATTCCCACAGGATAAGGAAAAAACGCGATTTATACTATATTCAGTTCAACGGAATCCTATGAACTATAATTACTAGACTCTTCAAATTTGGTACAAAAGTAGGTAATTATAATAGTAATAAATAGTTTTAAGGATTTTTGGAAATTCGCACGGGATAAGGAAATAACGGGATTTTTCGTTTTACTGGTCGTAGAAAGCTGAAATTCGGCATATAGGTTGCTTGGGGAGTGTAGAGGAATATTAAGAGAGGACTTTCCGAAATTCCCTCGGGAACGAGAAAAAACGGGATTTATATATTAAGTTCAACGGAATCTATGAACTATAATTAATACTCTTCAAATTTGGCATAGAAGTAGGTAATTATAGTAGTAAAAAACAGTTTCAAGGATTTTCGGAAATTACCACGGGATAAGGAAAAAAAGATGGAAGGAGGAAGGAAGGATGGAGGAAAGGAAGGAAGGAAGGGATTTTTCGTTTTACTGGTCGTAGAAAGCTGAAATTCGGCATGTAGGTTGCTTGGGGAGTGCAGAGGAGCATTGAGAGAGAACTTTCTGAAATTCCCACGGGAACTAGAAAAAACGGGATTTTTCGTTTTACTGGTCGTAGTGTGATGTTGGGATAAGTCAAACTAATGAGTGTTGCGTAAATACTGTTTATTAAAGTAAAGGCGTCCTTTATATATGTTACATAGTGGGAGAGTGTGAGTGTGGCGCAGCTCACACTACACCTCCCCCCTTGAAAAATGAAAAAAAAAACATTTCCTTTTTTTTGTCATATTTAAAATAGTAATATAATTAAATGAAACACAACACAATAGCGACTGTAACAAATAAATTTGAAATAATAATAATAATCCGAACTGATTACTAGACTGAAATATTTGTAAAAAAAAATACATGTTAAAATTAAATATTGGCGCAACAATTTTAAACCTAATAAAAATTATGAAAAGTTTAACGTAAATATTATAATTATGTAAAATTAAAAGTACCATTACAATGTTATACCTAATTTGCGCACTTTGTTGACGAGATTCGAACGTAGATACCAAACTGCAATAATTTAAAAAAAAAAGGTTCTGTGTAAGAAAACACTAATATTATTTTACCTGAATGAAGATACTGTTAGACTTATTATGTACTGTGCTCTCTATAATGTACTGCGATCTATTATTATTTCATCTTAAAATCTCAACAATTATTTATTTGAATCCACAATATCGATTTTCTAAACTTTAAACTTCTTATTTATTATTCAATCGTACATTGCCATTACCTATTCTTCCTATAATTTTACATAACACTTCCTTTCTAACTATTATATTTTCTATTTTCTTATCATCTTATAATAATATCAGTGTGCTACTGCGGCATCACTGTACGCAATGCAATTTTATGTCATTGCTTGCAAGGTACACAGCACATTTTTATTTTGTGGTCGGCCGACCTTTACTTATTCATTTATTTATTTTGTTCAGGATACAAGGATTATTTTTCATTTCGTGCGCGCACATACATATAACCTTTTATAATATCATCATACATTCAGGTAGTTCTTTTAACACTTCCTTACTTCAATAATCATACCGTGTGCCCAAGTCTCTTCACGAGTGATGCTCGATCGAATCATGATCAGAGGACAAGGGTTTCCTACCTGCCTTGTATCCTGGTGTACCTTGCTAATATATCAACTCTAAAATAACTCATTCAAAATCTAACGAAATAACCATACAATTTGAAAACGTCAGCTAGTAAGAATTCCAATAACTTTTAGGTGGCCATCCTAATCGCTCGTTGAAAATCTTATTTGCTTCCGCTTTCCCAAACACACTTGCTTAAAGCACACTTTCAAACTATCTGTACCAATCTACTAAAAAAAAACTACCTTCCCCAACACAATACAAATTCTACATAAATCAATCCTTTGCTGATTCTATTTTCCGCGAAAACTACTTACTCACTCCAATAATCCTAAACCCAATAATAAAAAAACATCATCTAATTTCATTGAAAAACTAAAAAAAACGTCATTTAATAGAATAAAATCTTGTTCCAATAATTTGGAATGGCAGCTGGATGATCAGTCTAGTTGCAATAACAAATTATTTTTAAATCAACCTTCTTTTTTTTTATGAAATACTTTCCATCTACTATGTATAAATAAAACTTCCATAAAGCTGTAAAAGAAAACAAATGTATATATTAACATAATAAATCCTACTTTCGATAATTTACCTAAATTTCAAAATCATTTTATAACTCAATAATTTAAATGTCGTTAAAAGAGCGCACATTACCTATCTTAGCTGGTGAAATTTGAGCTGTAATAACAGACGCGGAATGCTATACCTTATTGGGTGATCTAAATTAGATCATCCAACTTAGTGCTGTTACTACGGGTCTATTTTTAGAGCACAAATTTTATGTTACTTGATTGTTAATTGATTATTATTTACGCTTAAAAACTCTTAAGTAAATTATCTCTGACTAAATTATTAAAACCAATCAAAAGTATTTTTACCATTTAAATTTTGTCCAAAGTCTCAAATTAAAACTTTTTATGTTGCTAAGTATTTAAAATAGAAAAGTAGTATCTCGTCAACAAACGGCATTACACTATAAAAACAAGAAATTAAATAAATTTCTAATCATTTCTTATTACTAACACACTAACAACACGTAAAATCGCACTTTCGTTGATGAAAAACATGCAAAAAGAACATTGAGGAAAAAGACTATTAATTGAATTTGATTAACAAAAAATTAAAAAAAAAAAATCAGCAAAAAAAATACCTTCCATTATACGTCCGAAATCAACTAATTTTCCCGAAACTTCTACCTATTTCCAAAAGTCCAGTCCATCTTCCTCCAACACCGACTCCATCCTCAACGACTCCATCTAGTACCCTGCTGCATGCCACTCCAATCCAAACAGACACCATTATCAGCTCCTTGCAGCTAACCTCCTTAACTCTTCTGTTTTTCTTAAATTCTTCTTATATTATCGTATTCTTCTTTCTTATTTTTCTTCATTTTTATTTCTTCTTTATTTTCTTCATCTTAATTGTTTTATTCTTTTCTTCTTGTTTAATTTCCTTTTATTCGTTTTTTTCTTCATATTTTATTCTTCTTCTTCCTTTATTTGGTAAATTGAATATATTCTTCACATTTATCTTAATTATTCTCTTCTTTCTTCAGTATTAGTTTTCACGTATTGATTATATTTTCTTAACTATCTTTTTTTGTTTGATTTATTTTATATTTATTTAAACACACTAACTTAAATACTTTTATCGTAGGTATATACTTATTTAAAATTTTAATTGTCTTTTCTTTCTAGTCTGCACTTTTTAACTGTCCACACTTTTTAACTGTCCACACTTTTTAACTGTCCACACTTTTTCATAATCTCACAAGTCCTTTTTACTGGTGGCGCGGCGCGCCGCCAGTGCAGCACGAAGGCCGCACTGGCAGGGTCGCCATGTGATGTTGGGATAAGTCAAACTAATGAGTGTTGCGTAAATACTGTTTATTAAAGTAAAGGCGTCCTTTATATATGTTACATAGTGGGAGAGTGTGAGTGTGGCGCAGCTCACACTACAGTAGAAAGCTGAAATTAGGCAAGTGGGTTCCTTGGGGAGTGTAAATAAAGCATTTTTCGAAATTCTTACGGGAACGAGAAAAAACGGGACTTTGCCTTTTACTGGTTGTAGAAAGGTAAAATATCAAAATTCAAAAGTTTATACTGTAAGTAGGCCACAAAGGGCTCTTTAACCGACTTCAAAAAAAGGAGGAAGTTATGCATTCCACTGTATGTATTTTTTTATGTAGGTATGTTCACCGATTTTTCGGTCAACTGTGGACCGATTTTAAAAATTCGTTTTTTATTTGTAACAATATAATATACTCCTGAGATGGTCCCATTGTCACTTTAGCGGCAATATGTATTTCCTATGGTAGACTACATCTTGCCGGATATTAGAGGGAGCAGAGGGTTAGAGAAACGACTTCGTATATGTTATATATGAGACTGCCATGACTGGCATGTCTGCTTTTACTGAACTGAAGAACTCAAGAACTAACTTAATCATTACATATGGTAACTTATATATACAATCTATTCCTTATGCTATAGGCTAGGCGTGCAGATATCAGAATTGACTATCGTCACGCCAGCATCAATATAATCTACTTATCTTAGGTTCGTGCCGTATGCCCTAGTAACTTACTAGCACGTCTTAACATACAAGCTACATTTTGTGGCTTTCGCCACATGGCTCCGCCCTTTAAAAAAGAAATGAGTTTATACAAAAGAAAACAAAAAACAAACAATCATACTGCTTAAGAATTAACGTAAGGGACTTGTAACATATCCGCTTTATCCGTGTGAACGTGCGTAAAACTTAAAACTGTATTGGTAACCTTAGCGGTGCTCCAATCAGAATATTACGTTCAGTACACATGTTTTGCATCTCGATCGATTTAGGAAATAAACTACTTTGTAGGTAGGTTTAAGTTCCTTCGCCTGGACTTGCTTTCAAAATTCTGGTGCTTCCTCATAACATAACATATGCAAAACAATATAGCGTAATAGCGTTTGCTCAAAACAATAACAAATAAAAAATATTGAACTAACTTAAAAAAACAATATAAGTATATAAAACACATTAGGTACACTTCGCGAATTGCTATAAAAAACAAGGTGTAGAAAACCATTACACTTTGTGCGCGTGCCGCTCTTTGCTGACTATGCGCAGTTCACGTGACAATTTAATTATTAACATTTCTCATTGGCATTATTCTCACTTGTCACGGCTAAATCTGTAGGAGGCACTTTTCCATCTCCTGAATAAATCATCGACCACTGTTACAGGCGTTGCAGGCTCTGAAACATGGTGCTTCATCTTAACATAATGAAACCTATATAATAATAATAATAATACTTAACCACTAAATTAATGAGACAAAATTTCAGCGCTTACTAACGACTTTTCGTGTAAATAATTACTTATTTTAATAAACAATTTGAATTTGAATTTTGAATTTGAATGAATCTATATACAATTACAGCATTAAATATTGAATTTCATTTCACTAGCTTGTGGTTTACGGAATTCCAAAAATCAGAGTCAAAAAATCAAGAAAAACAACAATCATGAGGAGGATGGCTTGCTTTTTGACAGCAATCACGATTGACCAAGTGCTACATAACTTGAGATCATCGTGAGGACAACACTTGTTTCCATAAAATAACATCATCAATAAAAACTACCGTATAAACCAGACATTAATACCACTTTTTCAGTCTGTAATTAAATGGCGGCTTGCTGGATAGCTCCCGTGTTAACCTCAATACGAGTATATCACTTTTGCAGTCGATATTTGCATGGCGGTTTGACGGGTATACATAAAATAATAAATAACACTATAGGTCCGCCACATCCTGTGTTGATTCAAGTTCCCCTGTCTTGACCATGGTTAATTCTCCTTAAACAAACTGCATGAAATTCACCATAAACAAAAAAACAAAACATATTATCAATTCCAATAAACTAACCACAATAAAATTATAAGTACCTTAATACGCTGCGCTAACTCTATATCGCCCTTGAACTTGAATTGTGCTACCGAAGCACATTCTGCTAACTACGATACTGCAGCAACGACATATTTACGAGCTACTTTACCTACACAAACTACTACATAATACACGCTACAATATTACCTACAGCTTATCATGGCTTCTTCCAAGGCCTTACGTTCTTGGGCGAGGGCGTCAGCTCGCGGAAGGGTGAGCGCTCGAGGTCGATAATCGCGACCGGCTTGGTGGCGGCGGCGGCGGGGAGCGCGCGCTTCTTCTTGCTGGGCTTGTCGGGCTTGAGGCTGCGGTCGGCACTGCGGCGGCGCTTGCGGCGCGCGGGGCTGGGGTCGTGGTGGTGACGCGGGGTGGGAGGGGCGTGCGGCGGAGCGGCTCGGCGGAAGAGCGGCGCTTGTGCGGGGCTGGGGTCGCGGCGGCGACGCGGGGGGAGGGGGTGTGCGGCGGAGCGGCCCGGCGGAAGAGCGGCGCTTGCGCGGGGCTGGGGTCGCGGCGGCGACGCGGGGGGAGGGGGTGTGCGGCGGAGCGGCCCGGCGGAAGAGTGCTGCGGCACTTGCGCGGGGCCCCGGAGCTCGGGCGGCGTGAGCGAGCGCGGGGAGGCGCGGCGGGGGAAGGGCGTGCGGCGCGGCCGCGGCGGCTGGCTCGGGTGGCGTCTCGGGCCCGACGGCGGTGCGCGGCGAGTCGGGCGCGGGCGGCGCGGGCGTGGCTGTCTCCGTGTGTCGCTTCTGTAGACCTGGTCCCTGGTCGTATTGCAGTCCAAAGCTTGCGCCCCCGGAGGTCCTCCTGAAGTCACCTGACTCCATATCCTCGCTGTCTTGTTAATCACTACGAGGTTGGGGAAAACAAGATCCCATGTTACGAGTCCCGGGTCACCACCAAGTTCGGCGGTGACCCGAAAAGAAAAACTCACTTGGCTTGGCTTCCTTGGTGCGAAACGTTCAGTCGGGGTCACCACTTTAGCGGCAATATGTATTTCCTATGGTAGACTACATCTTGCCGGATATTAGAGGGAGCAGAGGGTTAGAGAAACGACTTCGTATATGTTATATATGAGACTGCCATGACTGGCATGTCTGCTTTTACTGAACTGAAGAACTCAAGAACTAACTTAATCATTACATATGGTAACTTATATATACAATCTATTCCTTATGCTATAGGCTAGGCGTGCAGATATCAGAATTGACTATCGTCACGCCAGCATCAATATAATCTACTTATCTTAGGTTCGTGCCGTATGCCCTAGTAACTTACTAGCACGTCTTAACATACAAGCTACATTTTGTGGCTTTCGCCACAGTCACCAAATCAGGATCTGATGACGGGATCTTAGGGAAATCGAGGGCAACCTTCAAATTTTGTAGGCACGCATTACGTTTTTCATATATTTTCTCAAGCTATTTAAGTGTTTCCGTCTGGTAGACATCATCTCATGTTGATGAGCTGATGATGGAAGGTAAAACTCCTTAACGGTTAGGAGTTGAGGATATTTTTTCAAATATTATAGGTACGTATAGACCGATAGTTGTATTTTTTCAGGTTATCCAGGTGAGCTGATTATGGAAGGTTAAACTCCTTAACGGTTAGGAGTTATAGGAAGTTTTTTTAAATATCATATGCATGTATAGACCTTTAGTTGTATTCTTTCTGGTTATTCAGATTTTTAGTGCTCGCTTCCGAATTAGTGAAAAACATTGTATACAAAGAAATACTGTAAAGGACCGTATCTACCTGAAGTTAAGTCGTGCTTGCCTGCACGCTTATTTGCACGCTTTCTTGCACGCTTGCATGCATGCTTGCTTGCATCTTGCTTGCATGCTTGCATGCTTTCTTGCTTGCCTGTATGCTTGCTTGCTTGATATCTTGGTTCTTTGGAATACTCATGGTACACGCGAGCGAAGCCGCGGGCAAAAGCTAGTTTCATATATTTTTCTGCTCGACAGGTAATTTTAGGTGGGGGGCGTCGAGAATTCCGACCAAATACGACCCTAGATGAGGAAGGCGCGTCAGCCCGACGGTGGGACGGCCGGGACCTGGTCGAGGAGTGGCGCGCCCAGCGCGAGGCGGCCGGCGCCTCGCACGCCTACGTGTGGAACCGCACCGAGCTGCTGCAAGCCATCGCCGACCCGCCCGAGTACCTGCTGGGGCTGTTCGAAGCCGACCACATGCAGTACGAGGCGTTGGTTCGCGAGGCCGGTGCTGACGAACCCACGCTGGCCGAGATGACGGAGGCAGCCATCCGCGTGCTGTCCCGCAACCCGCGCGGCTTCTTCCTGTTTGTGGAGGGCGGCCGCATCGACCACGCGCACCACTTTAATGTGCCTCATCTGGCGCTAGATGAGACGCTGGCGCTGGACGACGCCGTAGTACGCGCCGTCGCACTGCTGCCCGCCGCTGATTCGTTGCTGGTGCTGACCGCCGACCACTCGCACGTGATGGCTTTCAACGGCTACTCACAACGCGGGACCGATATTCTTGGACCCTCCGATGACATCGGCTACGATGGCGTGCCCTACATGACGCTCTCCTACACTAACGGGCCCGGATACCGCCCGCACCAGGATAACAGGCGCGTCGATGTCACTCAAGACAGTGATTTCAGTAAGTTACTTTGTTTTTGACTTTGATACTTACTTGATTGACTTTATTTGCTCATATAATAAATTTGTACATTTTTTACATTCCTAGCCACTGTTGAAAACCATACCTGGTTTATGTAACAGTTGGCAAGATTGCGTGGTTCGGTCCGCGATTACAATAATGATAAATGTTAAATATAAGTATAAATGTATAAATTACAACTGCCCGGCAAAAAAAATGGTGTAATGTTGTTTGGATTTATTTCAAACGGCGTTAATATCGCTTTGTATGAATACATTTTTTGCTTATTTAATTGTTTCATTCAAATTTCAGTGTCCATCGACTGGACGACTCACGTTGACGTCCCGCTGGAGTTGGAGACGCACGGCGGCGACGACGTGGCGGTGTTCGCGCGCGGGCCGCAGCAGCAGCTGTTCACGGGGCTGTACGAGCAGAGCCAGCTGCCGCACCTCATGGCGCACGCCGCCTGCCTGGGGCCCGCCGCCGCGCGCCGCGCCGACTGCGCCGCGCCTGCACCCGAGCCCGAGCCCGAGCCCGAGCCTGAACCCGAGCCCGAGCCTGCGCCGGCCCCGTCTCCCGGCGCCACCGCGCCTCCGCCGGCTGCGGCCGCTGCCTTGCTGGTCGCCGCCGCGCTGTTCCGTCATGTCTAGAACCTCACTGCCCCCTTTCACTCATTAATCCCAATTAGTTAGTTGCTGCAGCCTGAGCCAATTTAGGTCAATATTACTGTGTAAGCCTGGACGGAACGTTCACAAAATTTTGGGGCCTGCACGCTACAATTGTTATTCTTACTAATTATCATTTCGATGTAATTTTTATATTATATATATTTGTCTTATTTTATTTTGGTGATGTTATTTTACTACTTTATACGCCTACTGCAAATTAAAAATTAAGAACACAAAGTTTGCATTTTATTTTTAAATTCAAGATCACCCCTCGCTCGTTCTCATGATTTAGTTGCACCTGCCCAAAAAGGAATGGAATCTAGTAATTTTTAAAGATCTCGTAATTCACTAGAAATTCGCATAAATCATTCTCGTCTCTTTTTTCATTTATTTAAAAGTGATCATCGATAAACCTCAATCTCACTTGATACTATGACTGTAGCTGTAGATGAGGCTGAAGATGTAGCTCTCTAGTTCAGTCCAGAACAGCCCTGAATAGGTACCGAAGTGCCCCGGCTATGTTGAGCGCAAAGCAAACTGCCATACCAACCTTTCTTGAAGTATTTTGGCGTATTCTGACTCCTCTATACTCACGGTCTCACTGGAATATAGTAAAAAGCCAAAATCCTGTTCATTTTATTGATAAGCTAATGGTAAATACTTACTTATTAGAACCCTACAATCTCTAAATTTTCATTCATTTAAAATTTGTATTAGAGTTACAAAGTTACGTGAAATAATAATTAATACTGTCTGACTGATCATCAAAATTTAATTAGTACTTTCGCAATACCAAGAGAGCTGGAATTTGGCACAGATTTAGTATTTAGTGCGCGCATAAAGAAAAAAACCTCGAAAACTTAGATTACTGAACATCTCATGTGTGACCCTAAGAACCCCAACAAACCATAGGAGCTACAAGACGCTGGTTTTAGTAAAAGTTATTCAATGTTTTTAGCCTTTTGTGATGGTCATAAAAATAAACTTGTGAATAAAAGAAACAAGATGAAAAAATACCTACAAAAAAAGTGAAATCTCAACAAAACCCATGCTGTAAAATAATGACAAATTAAAGGTTCACCCATACCGCTGCTTAAAATACGGAGACGTTACGGAATCGCAGAGACGTGCCGTAAACGTCAGATTTTACCGCATGCTCTCCATAGTAAAGTCATGACGTTTACGGTGCGTCACGTCAAGCAGCGGTTTGGCCGAACCTTAAAATGAAAATTAAATTTTTGAAGTATATAAATGTTGTTAAAAAAATCATTAATTGCCTAGGAGGTTGGGTGTTAGTAAATGAGTAATTTTGACTAAAATCTGGCCTTTTGTGAGACTTCATTATATAACATTGCCGTTGTTGCTACGATCGACTCCGATAGTATTTTCAATGGCACAAAATCATTCTGAATTACACAAAATGCTCCATTTCCTTACGCACATCTCCTAGTTTTCTCTGTTTAGTTATGAGATTTCATTAGTTTTTATAGAAAAATCAACCATGTTTTTACCTATATAGCATATTTTTTAGATGGAATTGTTTTTATTCAGAAAAACAGACAACGGAAAGGAATGTCATTCTTTAGAAGTCCTAATTGTAAAAGAGAAATCCAGAATATTAGTATACTTGCCACCCCGCCATACGTTATTTGAGTAAATCGGAGAAATGTCTGCCAGTTTGATCGACATAATAAATCGAAGCCCGCAAATAAAATGATCACTAAGCTTCGCTAGCTAAAATTTATCATATCAATTTAGAGGTCTGGAGGCATGGGAACATAAAAGGAGTGGATACCCTTTGGCCACAAATTATTTTCCAAATAAAATGACCTCTTTCTTAATAGAGATTTCATTAAATAAATTTCGAAGTCTCTATTGTGGGGGGGGGGCTACTATTATGGAGGCCCCGCAGCTGCGGTCCCGAAATCCTTCCCCTAAATCCGACCCTGCATATCACCATCATCTGACCAGAGCCAGGTAGGTAGGAAACGCGCAAGTCATCCATCAACAGGCAAGCTGTGCTGAGCAAGACTACATAGGTAAATGAAGCAATCGTGCAATCCTATTATTTGTATTTATCTGGCACGCCGCTAAGCTAACGCCGCCGCTGCACGCCGGGCGACGGCGGCGGCGGCGGCCTTGGGGCGCGACCGCGACAGCGCGCCGTGGCCGCGGCCTGCGCGCTGCGTGCGCGCCGCCTGACGCGGGACACGCCCCCCTTAGGGTGCACTTACACGGACAAGTTTTGAGCAACGGTTGCCCGGCGCTGCGACGGATCAGTCTGGAGATATTACTACAAGAACCCAGAGCATATGTTTGTTAATATTGCTATTGATTGATCCATATAATTCCATACTCTAGCTTTCACCCGCGGTTTGGCTTGCATGAACCGTTAGATTTGGCTGATGACTTGAAAAACTCCGGGATTTTACGGAATTCTCATCGAAATTTTTATGGTCTTCATTTATGTTATATGTGTGTAGAACACTTTTTATATTGGAAACATTCAGTTTAAAAACTTCATCATCATCATCAAATATAGTTAGTTACTTAATTTTCTTTCTATCTCCTTCTTCTTTGGTTCTCCATCGGCATCTTCATCGCAGAAGGTCGTTATCTGGTCTGAAGAGATGATGGCTCGTCGCACTATGGTTCTCCTTGTTTTTCTGTTTTCAGGAATCTTTAATGCTATTTCTTTATTCGCAGGCACATACGTAGGTACACTTTAAACTGTAACAGTCAAAGACGTATCGCGTACCAGGGTGGTCTTGGTAGCCTTAGGGGATAGCACACCGGGCAGTTGCCCAGAGCGTCGTGCTTCCAGCATTTCTAACATGTATATTTCATGTAAACCAAACATCAGATATATGCCTGCACTCGAACCACATACTAATTTCACAACAATAACAAGGTCCTAACAGAGATCTACCTGCCCGGATCTTTGCTGTGGCTAGAACTGTCTCCGACGAGTATCGCAGTAAATTGCTCTATGTGGTAGTGGCATCATAATTGAATTTATTAAATATAGCTGTTGCCCGCGACTCCGTCTGCGTGGAATTAGTAATTTGGGCAGCTTAGTTTTTTTATCCAATTTGCTTTTTCATCAATTATGGCTCTCCTTAGTTACCCCCCGCACACCCGCGTTCACATTCACCACAAGTCAAGCGTGCCTTTAAAATTTTTACTTCAAAAACCCCCGATTTTGAAACATTCTTCCACTCCTATTGGTGTTAGCGTGATGATTATTATAGCCTATAGCCTTCTTCAATAAATGTGCTATCGAGCAGTAGTTCCTGAAATTAGCGCGTTCAAACAAAAAAACCTGTTCGATAAATTCTTAAAATAGACGTATCATTCTTATTTATGAACCGATTCAAATGAAACAAACACTAAATGTTAATCCAAGAAAATACCAACATATCAGTGAAAACCGCATCCTTCTAGGTTAAGCCGTTTTTGAGATTAGCGCGCACAAACGCACAGACAAACAGACAATAATTCTAAAAATCATTGTTTTGGGTTCTATTGCGCTAATAAATAGCCCTAGTGACAGTTTTTCTCAAATATCTTCAATGTATAGACACCGACTTGTTACAGATTTATTATATGTATAAAAGATAGATATGGCCTAGAATTTTGAACAATATCTGTTGAGTGTATTATGCACCTTTAGAGGGAACAAGGACATGGACATTTTTAAGTACATGGTGACAATGGTGACGGGTGAAGCCGAGTGGTTAGAGAACCTGACTACGTGGCGTGAAGTTCTAGGTAGGTACTCCGGTGGGTCGGGGCAGATATTTGTATGAAAAGTACAAGTGATTGTTCTCGAGGTTTGGATGTTTAATAATTATGTATTTAAATATGTATCTGTCTTCATATTTAAATATGTATATCCGTTTACCCAGTAAAAACCCATAATAAAAGCTTAACTTACCTAAAGACTAGGTCAATTGGTGTCAACTTGCCCGTTACATAATGTAATACCGATGACATAATTTTTGATGTAATAACTCTCTTTTTGAGCGCCACTGCGGTCTATTAACTATAAAACTCAAAACTAATATCTTTTCTGAAAATCTTTTAGGACTTAACGTAATTAACTGGATTTGTAGACAAGATAATAAAATTTAGATATTTAGATAATCATAATTAAAAATAAAGTGATTAGATAGAAGGTTGTCACTTAAATCCGGACCGAATCGTGGAGTAGTGCACTCTTGCAGGCACCGCCAGCGAGTTCTCACCGCCCGCTCCCGCTTCCATTTCCGCTTCCGTCATGCGTCTCTGTTGCCTAGCGTTGTTGGTCGCGGCCCTAGCGGCGCCGGCGGCTCGCGGCGACCGCTACCACGACCGGCGGGCCGCTCCCGCCGCCGCGCCCGCGTCCCGCGCCATCCCGCCCGCGGAGGCGGAGCGCGATGCCTCGTACTGGTACGCGGAGGCGTTCGGCGCGATCGACGAGCGCCTCTCGCCGCCGCAATACGACCCAGTGGCGCGCAACGTGGTCATGTTCCTGGGCGACGGGCTGTCCGTGCCCACGCTGGCGCCGGCGCGCACGCTGCGCGGACAGCGCCAGGGACGCTCGGGCGAGGAGGAACGCCTCTTTTTTGAGCGCTTTCCTGTCACTGGACTCGCCAAGGTATGATCGACAAAAATTTTTATAATAATTCCTGCAAAACATCTAAAACTTTGTGACGGAGGCTGATCCAGAGTTTTACTCGCTTTTATAATTACTTTATAACAGGTGATCGAGCTTCGTTCGGACTAAAACTCAGAAACATGCGTTTTCTCAGAGATAAAATCAAGCTAGATCTATTGTTTACCTCAAAAAACCCTCACATAGCTTTAACTGAGGTTAAAGGTGAGGTTTAAAATAGAAGCGTTTCCGAGATCTCCGAAATAAATAAACACTCGCTTGTTTAAAGGTATTAGACAGATTTATTTTGTTGTTCCAGACATACTGTCTTAACGCACAAGTCCCCGACTCAGCGTGTACGGCGACGGCCTACCTGTGCGGCGTGAAGGTCAACCGCGGCACGCTGGGCGTGTCGGGGCACGTACCGCGCTGGGACTGTCCCGCCTCCACCGACCCCGCCACGCACCTCCAGTCCATCGCCGCCTGGGCCATCGCCGATGGACGCAGCGCTGGTCAGCAGAGTTTTAAGATGTGCCATCAAATCGCTTCTGTGTAGATTTTTTAATTCACCTTATCTACTTCTCTGGAACAGGTATAGTGACGTCGACGCGGGTGACCCACGCGTCTCCAGCGGGCGCGTACGCTCGCGCCGCCAACCGCGGTTGGGAAAACGACGGCGAAGTGCTCGCCGCCGGCTACGACCCTGCGGTGTGCCCCGACATCGCTGATCAGCTCATCAACTCCTTTCCTGGAAATCAGTTCAAGGTCGGTGTCGATCACTGGATACATGGCACCTCAAGAAGGAGTGAACGTATCCGAATCGGTATGAAGAACTTACCTTTGGCTTGCAGGTAATTTTAGGCGGAGGCCGTCGCGAGTTTCGACCGACCACCACGTTAGACGAAGAGGGTACAGCGGGACGGCGACGGGACGGCCGCGACTTGGTCGAGGAGTGGCGCGCCCAGCGCGAGGCGGCCGGTGACTCACACGCCTACGTGTGGAACCGTACTGATCTGCTGCAGGCTATTGCCGACCCGCCCGAATACCTGCTGGGGCTGTTCGAGGCGACTCACCTGCAGTACGAAGCGGAGGTGCGCGCAGCAGGGGCGGACGAGCCTACACTGGCTGAACTGACAGAAGCGGCCATTCGAGTGCTGTCCCGCAATCCTCGTGGCTTCTTTTTATTCGTGGAGGGCGGACGCATCGATCACGCTCATCATGACAACAGGCCGCACCTGGCGCTGGACGAGACGCTGGCGCTGGCCGACGCGGTGGAGCGCGCGGACGCGCTGCTGCCCGCCGCCGCGACGCTGCTGGTGCTGACCGCCGACCACTCGCACGTGATGGCGTTCAACGGCTACTCGCGGCGCGGGACCGACATCCTCGGGCAGTCTGATGACATCGGGGACGATAACGTGCCTTACATGACGCTCTCCTACACCAACGGACCCGGCTACAGATCGCAGCAGGGCAACGGACGCATCGATGTCACTCAAGACAGTGATTTCAGTAAGTGAATTTAGTAAGCGAAACCAGAATGAGCACTTTTTGAAAACTTTCATTATTTTCTCGAGGCACATTCAGCTTTTAAATTTTGTCTCTAAATTTCATTAAGTAGATATTCACCAATGATGATACAAACATGACGCAGAATTAATGCGGAACTATCTGAATATTGCCGTCTGTCTGAGCTGAAATGTATTGGGTGCAACAGTACAGAATTTTAAAATTAAATTTCCCCGGCGAGTAACGTAAACAGTGAGTTTAACCGGCATCAGATTAAAGTCTCTATTTTCGCTGCTCGCGCATCATGACATAATATGCGGGTCCTAAAACGCAACGAATCTGAGCTGTCATCATTATCATCCTGATCAGGCTGTGTCATTTCACTGCTAGACATACGTGTAGGCCCTCCGACCGTTCCCGTACCATTATTATCGTCCCTCCTAGCTACAATGTGCCCTCCACTAGATTTGCTGAATCGCGGTTTAGCTCAAAAACGGGAACCTATCGATGTTTAGAAAATTTTATTTCCGAAGGCTTAGAATCCCGAAAGCTTCATTTTTGTCATCATCATCATTAATTTAAGAGCTTAGCTCTTGTCGGTGGAGTAATCGCCACTCTTTTCGGTTCTCTGCCAGCGTTTTCAGCTCCTGATACGACATGAAATTTACTTTTTCCTTGGCTTGATCTATCAATGACCGTCTCGGTCTTCCCCTGCCTCGCCTGCGTTCTATTCGCCCTTCCAAAATAGTTTTTATGTAACTGTCATGTCGTATCAGATGCCCCAGCATATTCCCTCTCCTATTTTCAATTGTCCTCAACAGCCGTCTTTCCTCTTCCACCAACTCTAAAACCTCCTCATTAGTTCTCCTTTCAGTCCAGCTAATCCCCTCCATTCTCCGCCAGCACCACATCTCAAACGCACTCAATCTGTCTCGGTCCCGCTGAGTCAATGTCCAAGTCTCGCTCCCATATAATGCTATACTCCAGAAAGCATTTTTTTCTGAAACTGTAAATATTTCAGGATTTATTTCAGGACCATCGTGTAGAACCCTTTAGGTTAGGTTAGGGTCGTTTTATAAAAATCCTGAAATATTTACAGTTTCAGAATAAAATGCATTCGGATAAATGAAGCATTCGGGGTTTTAAATATTCGGAAAAGAATATATTTTCTAAATTTTGATAGGTAACCCTCAAAAACCAATCTGACATTAATGGCGGTCGATCCTGTAGTAAACGCGATATACCCACTACCGTATCACTTTGCCAGTGCGCTGTCTTGTCCGTAAATTTGGTTCTTTGACGAATAAATTTCTTCCAGATTTGATCCCTAAGAGAGACCTGAGCCAACCCTACCGCTGCCCTGCCGAACATCCGATCATCTCCCACTAGAATCTACCTTTGTCACATATAAACGTGATCATTTGTCACGTCTATATGTGACAAAGGTAGATTTTAGTGGGAGATGATGGAAAACAAGATTAAAAAAATACAACAATTTACTTATAAAAAAAACTATGCTCCGGCTAGGTCGCGGGTAATAGATTTAAGTCGAGTTGAATGCACTGAATCTAGATTTTAAGGTACAGAACCCCGAATGGGTTCACTTCCCTGGCCGTCGTTCTCGCCGCCGACGATGTCTTCAGGTCGAACCCGGAAGTCCGGAATCACGGGCTGCAGTCCCGGATCGGCTGTTCGGCAGGGCAGCGGTAGGGTTGGCTCAGGTTAGACCCCCAGACTTGGTTCTTTGCGTTATCACCCAAAACTCCTTATACATGGTAGAGGAATTTTCGTTTTTAGGTTTTGAATACAGGGAGACTGGCTCTAACCGTCTCTTAACTTCCTTACTACTAAAGCCGTTTCCACCAAGTCAGAGCAGCGGCCCCAGGTGCACATACTCGGACACAATGCCCATGGAGACTCCATTTACAGGGACCGGTTCCAGATCAACGTAATCCTAGATCATACATAGCTTTAATAGGAAATTTTTCGTACTTATTTCAGTGTCTGTCGCTTGGATGACCCACGCAGAAGTCCCGCTGGAGTCGGAGACGCACGGCGGCGACGACGTGGCGGTGTTCGCGCGCGGGCCGCAGCAGCAGCTGTTCACGGGGCTGTACGAGCAGAGCCAGCTGCCGCACCTCATGGCGCACGCCGCCTGCCTGGGGCCCGCCGCCGCGCGCCGCGCCGACTGCGCCGCACCCGCGCCGGAACCCGAGCCGGCGCCGGAGCCTGAGCCGGGCCCATCGCCCGATGCCGCCGCGCCGCCCGCAAGTGCCGCCGCCGTGCTTTTGTTGGCAGCGGCGCTTCACCGACTTCTGTAGACGCGCCCGCGAGCTCACATAGAAATACTCGTTTACCGTTTACTTTGTACCTTGTATGTACTGATACTCCGGTACTCGAAATAGGAAAAAAAAGAAAACTCATCCAATGGCTTCCTTTTCGACCGTCATTGCTAAGAAGAATGCACCGCAAGGCACCAGAGTCCTGGCTAAAGAACTGATAATGCTTTCGTAAGAACCTAGTTTAATGATTGCCTATTACAAAAATCTAAGTAACTTTGCGGTTTATATTTATTTCTTCCTACATTAACGACAAAGTCAATATAAAAATACTTCCTATTCTTTGAGATCGAAACCAGCGGGGCTGAGAGCTTGCGCCTGGACTCCAACAATAAGAAACAAAAACCAGGGGAGAGACGAACTGAAACAAAAATGAAAAAGCAACAGATTTACGTATTTTATTTTTTAAACATCTTATTTAGTTTGTAAGCATTATATTTTATTATTTATTTATTAAGTGATAAGTATCTGCTATTTTAATAAAATATTTTACACAATTACATTTTTTATTTTATTTATAATCGAGTTCCGAGTTAAGGTTCGGCCAAACCGCTGCTTAAAATACAGAATCGCAGTGATAGTGGGATACTTATAGCCACTCAATGTATGGAAACCAATATTTTTGACATTAAAGCATGAGACTTAGCACACTTGTTCCTTAGATGGACCAGAGTAGAAAACGCCCGGGAGCCAGCGGGAGCCACCCTTCCGGGGGGGAGGGGGAGGGGGTAAAGTTTTTTTACGCCGCGCGTACTGTTGGTCATTATAACTGCTAATTTATAGCTAGTATGGCAAAAGAGGCATCATTTTTGTATAAATAAAAGATGGCCAATCATTTTTCGAAACATAAAATACACTTTTACATACAAAAATATTAAATTACCGCTGATAATCCAAAATTTTTTGAGAAAATATTTTTTTCCAGTGACGATAAATTTTCAAGTAGTACCGATATCAGCAAATAAAAAATATGACTAGAAAGCCACATTTATACAAATTCCGAATATACCTAAAAACTTTTTTGGAAAAAATATTTTAAAAAATGTGTTTAAAAAATATTAAGCGCAGCGCGGCAGAGCAATGAAAAAATATCAAAAGAAGGTTTTTATATTTTTTTTGTATAGAAAAGTCAATTATAGGAAACTAATTTCAATATTTTGTCACATAGATGACTACTTTTTTCAAAATTAATTATTGAAACTATTTTGGTTGATGACGTCAGATTGTAATTGAGGGCTCCAACACTGCCAAATTTCTAAATCTATCTAAACGCGTACGATAAGGCAACCCCTTTAATTATTTTTTGCGTGGTGGTACACTGTAACTAGTGTCACTTTACTGGCGCTGTCAAAGTGCTAGATGTCAGGCAGTGGGTCCAAGTCAAACTCCGTAGTTATAATCCACGCGTAAATTTGTGAAGAATTCTAACCACACAGAATAAAGTACGACTTGGACCGGTCACGCAATTTACACCAAAGTCAAATGAAGGTCATTGCTTTTTTGGTATGTAATAAATTATATATAATATTAAAATTAAATAACTACAGAAAACGAGTTAAAAACCATTTATCTCGAAATGGTTTTCGATTTAGTATACATTGCAAAAAAATAGACATCCCCAATTGACTACATTACTCCAGATTTACTTATTCGTATTTCATTTTCGTTGAAAGTGGTTCAGGTATATGCCCCGACCTCATCAAATCCAGATGAGGAAGTAGAGGCTACATGATGTGTATGAGGACATTTTAGTAGGGCCATACATATTGACAAGACTCACTTCAATGTTGCTATGGGGGATTTCAATACGAAGTTGGGCATGAGAGGCGATAATGAGTTAAGAGTAGGGAACTTCGATTATGGGCAACAGAACCGTAGGAGACAGAGGCTGGCCGATTTTCAAGAGAAAGAAGGACTATTTATGACGAATTCTTTCTTCCATAAGTCGCCTCACAGGAAATGGACCAGAATGAGCCACGATGGCTCCATGAGAAACGAGATAGACTTCATCATGACCGATAAGAGATGAGCATTCAATGACGTCTCTGTGATACACAGGGTGAAAACCAACAGTGATCACTTAATAGTAAGCGGTGCATTGAATATGAACGTTAAATTAGAACGGTCCCGTCTGATGAAGTCCACGCTCCGACCTACACGCGCTCAGATCGTAAACCCCGAGAGCTTTTAACTCGAGCTCACAAATCGCTTCGATTTCCTGGAGGCGGACTGGCGGAAAGGTCTGTTTCATAATGGAACGCTATTTTCCGAGTATTTAAGATAACGTTTAAAAATACGTGAAAAAATAATATCTTCCCCCTATACATCATTAAAACCGCAAAATTAAAGAACTTTGGTCAAAAATTAAGTAAAAGTTTTAAATACCTACCTACTGACCGAGGCGATGTAGCTAAGCGTTTGACCTGGGGGCAGGAGAGGAAAGCACGGATAATAGGATGAACAAAATCCCTATTGATTAAAAAAAAAGTGCTACTTTAATTTTTTTTTTTGACCTTTAGTTAGAAAACCAACAAACAAAATTTCTCTGCTACGGTCTGTCTCGTCAAGTAGTCATTCAACCATCTGTTCAACACATTACTTAGTTCCATATGTTTTAATCACAATGATTGCAGATTTTCTTATTGGTGCATCGCATGTACAATTTGCCGTCGTCTTCAATCGTACATGGTTAATTTCTAAAAGCGACTCATTTCGAATCTATCAAGCTATAGGTTCGGTACATTTCGGTTCAGAATAAAAATGTAGGTTTTTTTTTTTTTTTTTTTCACTAGCTACCTCCACATAAATGCAGAGCCTATATCCGCAACTCCTTTCATACCAGTTCCATCACTTGCTACATCTCGTACTTTTATGCTGCATACTTTTTCTTTCTTTTTTACATCCTCATATTTTCTTGGGATCCGACCCTTCAATCTACTCTATCTGACTTATTATCTATCTATATCCAATAATTTCCTTCTCACATTCCGGCCTCTAGTACCACTCTCGTCTATCTCGTATTCTATTCACTTGTCATGCATCCTCTTGTATTCTTTCTTAAAACTAACAGGGGGGAATGGGTTTCAGGGTACATTTTTATTTTAATTCACAAATATACAAATGTCCCCACAATAGTTTCTTATCTATTAACCTATCCTAACATTTTAGTTACAGTTTTACATGCTTAACAATTATACAAGCTCAAGTTCCTTACAAGTATCTTATTACTAACCCTTATCACATTATCATTACTGTTATATAAAATTTATTAACTAATACATTTAACATCCATTTTACGTATGCTAATTTTTAATATAAACACTATATCATACTAGCATACTATGCTACTCTCGTTTTGTTCTTTACAATGACCTTCTTAGCAATGTCTAGACAATATTTTATAAACTTGTTTCTATTTTTACCACTAATTACCTCTCTTATACTTTCTTTCGTAAGCTTGATATCCAATTCATTTTCGATATTAAACCTCTCCAAACTATATATCGGACAATCTACTATCAGATGTATTATGGTCTCTGATACCCCTGGCTCACAGGAGCACGATGGGTCCTCCTTGCACTTAAACCGATGCAAATACTCAGAGAACCCACCGTGCCCCGTCATTATCTGAGTCAAAGTGCCACTGGGAACGATCTTTCTTACCACTCCATGTGCCTCCACCGCGTCCGGGAAGAACACCTTAGTGGTCGAGGCAGACGTACTAGATTTATATCTCTGATTCCACACATCAAGCGTATCCATGCGCAGAATACACTTGATGTGTGATACCGGGCAGCGATCATAATTGGGTCTTCTTTTGGACCCCACAGCAGCCTCCTTAGCCAGATAATCGGCCCTCTCATTGCCCTCCAAACCCGCATGGGCCTTAATCCAGAAGAGCGAGATTTGACGGCCCTGGAGAGAGATGGCTCGGATATTCTCCCTAGCGGATATGGCCAGCGGGTGGAGGCAAGGGCTGTTAATGACAGTCTGTAATGCCGCCCTGGAGTCGCTGTAGATTCCAACAGAAGACCCCCTACCCTTAAGAGCTACATCCGTAGCCTCGCGCAGCGCCAGAAGCTCGGCTTGATAAATGGTGCAATAATCTGCGAGAGTAAGCTTGGCAGCCCTAGTTTCGGCGTCACCCTGCCAAATTGACAGCGCTGCGCCGACCCTGCCACCAATCTTGCTCCCATCGGTAAATACTCTTGTATGGAAATTGCCGTTACTCTCCAAAGCCTGTTGGTCACCAAGAACTCCAAACTCTAAGTCCAAGAGCTCAGCCGGATGAGGCACCTCCAGTGCCGAACCTCTCCGCTCTACCTCCCTGTCACCGAGCTACGGCAGGTTTGCCCCCTTCTTGGCTTCATAAAGTGAGGCCACCTCACGAACTCGAAGGTCGAGAGGGAGCATTCCAGCCAGCAGCAGTGCAGCGTTCAACGAGACAGTGCGGTAAGCTCTACACTGCTTCTGCGCGATGCCACGCTGCAGCACCTCAAACTTCTTCCTCGTCATGATTTTGTCCGCAGCCGGTGCCCAGACACTTGCTGCGTACAAAACCACCGGCTCGATAGTAGCCACGTAGATCGTTCTCACAACCTCAGGGTGCAGCCCCCAACTCACTTTCGCAGCCCTCGCCAACTGCTTATATATGCCCGTCGCCTTCCTACAAACGTTCGTGATGTGAGTGTTGAAAGTCAGTTTGTTGTCGATGGTCACACCCAACAGTTTCACGTCCTCCGCAAAGCAAATCTCGGTCCCTCCCATGGTTAGGCGTGGGGTGTCATATTTCAGCTTCCTAGTGATTACCATTGCACTGGTCTTGTGCGGTGCAAATTTGAGTTTGTTTTTTACCCCCCACGCCCAAACATGTTTAAGAGCGGGATTTGCCTGCCTCTCCACTTCCTGCGACGTGCTTCCATCAAAAACCATCACAACATCGTCTGCGAAAGCCTGGCAAAAGCAACCCCGGAAATCCAGATCCTTCAAGAGAGGGTCCAACAGAAGGTTCCATAGGATTGGGCCCCCTATGGAACCCTGCACACAGCCCTTCTCCGTCGATCTAACGTGCTGTTCTCCCGCATACCTAACCACGACCTCCCGATCCCTAAGATAGCTGTCGATGACCCTCCTCAGATTCAGCGGACAATTTTCCTCCGCCAGTCGGACTCTAATGGCTGGCCACCATGCGCTATCGAAGGCTCCCTCTATATCCAGCGAAATTAAAGTAACAATTTTCTTTTCACCTAGTTTACCGCGGATGTGCTGCATTAGATTATAGAGGGAGTCTTCGGTGCTTCGTTGTGGCATGAACCCGAACTGGCGGGGGCTCATCCCTGGTAATAAATGGAATTTGAGGCGGGTCACCAACATCTTCTCATAAATTTTACCCAATATGGATAGGAGGCCAATAGGTCTGTGAGACTTCGGGACGGTATAATCGCTCTTTCCAGGCTTCCGCAGCACTATTACTACTGCCCTCTTCCAGGCTGCAAAAAGCTGCAAAAGGAGCTCCGGATGGCCCTTCACCACGCGAAGGCATGTATCCGCGGTGAAACCGTCTTCACCCGGGGCCTTTTTGGGATTAAAGGATTCACTGGCCACGACTAGCTCCTTCATGGTGAACGGCGGGTCACAAGCACCAACTTGCTTCCCAGCGTTCACCGTCTCAGCCTTCAGCCGGGTCTCCTTGTGCTGGATGTTATCAGCGCTTTTGAGGTCCTCCGGGTAAAAGGTCTCAGCAAGCAACCTCACGGATCCCTTGGTGTCCAGGGTATCACCGTTTTCCACCAGAGGTAGATCCTCATTCCTCCGCGTAGTTCTTCCAATAACCCTATAAATTCCGTCCCATAGACTCTCCCTGTCCTGTTTCCCGCAGAACTCCCTCCAGCTGTCAATCTGCGCCCTGGTTACCTCCGACTTATACCTGGCTTTTTGTTCCAGATACTCCTTGACAACATAAGGCCTTCGGACCGGGGCCGCCCATCGGATCCTGCGCTTGCGTCGAGTGACCTCCCTCTTCATATCAGCGAGTTCCTCGGACCACCACGGAACGGCAAGTGTTTCTTTGGATTTTTTACCCGGCATTGACTGTGAGCATGCTATTGTTATATTTTCAATCAATTTCTGCACTATTGCCTCTAACTGTGTTGTATTATATACTTGTTTTATTTCATTACACGAAATATTGCTATCCACAAGTAATTGGCCGAGTTTTACACTAAAATCCTGCCAATTAGCCATTTTAGTATTAAATTTTCTAGTAGTCCGGGATATGCTCATGCCTTTTGATCTCTGTAATCCAATGTGAAACACTATACCGTTATGGTCCGAGCTCGTGAGGTTCTCTTCCACTCTCCAGTTGTCAACGAAGCACAAGATATCCGACGAGCAGGCCGTAACGTCAACGAAGCTCTGGAACCTTTTACCCCCTCTTATGGTATCAAAAGTCGGAACGCTCCCCTGGTTAAGTATAGCCAGACCCAGATCATCAAGACAGCCGGCGAGCTCTTCCCCCCTACGATCAGTTATAGGACTCCCCCACCACATACTCTTTGCGTTCATATCACCTCCGACAATCCACCCCGTCGAACCGATTTGTCGGCTTATGTGGGCCAAGCGATCCAGGTCCGCACCTATGGGGTGATCATGCTGGGGACACTCGAGGTAGACAGAGGACAAAGTAATCCTCCAGGCACCAGTCTGAATCCTCACCACTACGATGTTATTAGTGGTGAGTTTGGGGAACTGTATTACATCTAAATCCTGGTCAAAAACCACTATCGCAGCTTTAACAGTTCCCCCATCCACACTAGCGCCCTGGAAGACTCTCATTCCTCTGCGACCCCTCATCTCCCCGATCGACCCCACGTACGGCTCCTGAACTAATGCGACTGCAAAATCTCGCTTCATCGCCTCGACCATCAACTCATCGGTCGCCAGTTTGGATCGTCGAAGGTTAGCTTGGGCAATCTTGTATACCTTATTTGCCACCTGGCTGCCCTTAGCAGTAAGCCACGGTTGCCCTCGCTATCTCATCCCATCTCTTCCGCGTTGGACAATCGTGGCTAAACGCATCGTGCTCCGCACGCTCCAGACCGCCCCTTGCGCAGTTCCTGCAGCTCGGGGGCACATGAGCTAGAAAATCAGCGCACTCGCTCCTTAGGTGCGGTCCACCGCAATGACTACATACATACACTGATTCAGTGCAGTATTTTTTGCCGTGGCCAAAACCCAAGCAGCGAGTACACTGCATAAGTGGGGTCTGATCCTCGACCCGGATACGCTGAAGGTCGATATGCGCATATCCTTTGTCTAGCATCCTGCGCCAGATGACCGGCGAGACACTAACAACAACGTGGCCAGTGTGGGGGTTCCGCGTCCTTCTCCGATACCGAACTTTTATCCTGTCGTTCTCAGCGTCGAGGCCGCTGAAAACACCTCGGTTCTGGTTCCTCAGAGCCTTCTCTATGTCATCGTCAGTATTGACTGCGAGTACGCTCCTTAGGACCAGTAACGGGTCCTTGTTTTGCACTTCCTCGACACTGAGATCGGCTCCGTTCGTTCTTAGCCGTTCCTTAATTCTGTCCCTGTCCTCTCTCGTCCTTAATCCAATTATAACTTTCCTGTCCTTAGCCTTCCTCACCTTTTCAACCTTTATCCAGCCTTCCTTGGCATCAACCGCCTCCCTGATTTTCTCTAAAACGACTTCCCCAGACTCCGCTTCGTTCCTAGAGGTAACACACACAGAGTGCAAGGTACCTCGCTTCTGTGCGAGTTTTTCAGGATGACTGGCAGTTGCCTCGGCATAAGTCTTTTCAGACAACTTCTCAAGAGTGAACTCAAGAGTCTCCTTGAGCTCCTCCATTCTCCTGTTACTTGCCTCTATCAGCAACTGGTGCTCGTCAAGTTTCCTGGATAGCTCGTGGTCTTCAGGACGAGGAACACCACCAGGGATGGCAATAACTTTAGAAGAGTCTGTTTTCTTAGGACCTGTCCGCTCTCCATTCTTGGATTTGGTGTCCGCCTTAGCACCATCCATGCTCTTTATAATTTGATAGAGCTTATCAAGAGCAATTGTCACCTCAACCTTAATTTCAGTTTTAATATTTTTAGCTGCGTTAAGGTGAGTTTTCCCCTTATGGAGAACCCTCCTCGCCTCAGCCAACCTCTCCGAGACTGGCCCCGCACCAGGGCTCGAAGTTTTAGGGGCGGCCGGTGGTTTGCCACTCTGCAAGGTAGATGTTCTCGGCCTTGAGGGACCCGCCCCAGCGACATCGCCAGACAAAGTCTGGGTAGTGTTAAGCAGTCCAGCATCCCACCCCCCAATATTCTGCCTGGCCATAACTTCCGGGCTCGTTTTATTAAGGAGAGACTTTTCCCCCGCAGCCTTCCCGACAGGGGTCCTCATCCCGAACATGATGGAGGTATTCGAGTCTGCGCTAGAATAGGTAGATACAACTAACCCCGGTCAGTTTGTAGAAGTTATAAAAGGTATCAATCGTATCAATCGTATCCCCAAAAACAAATTACAAAATAAATGAAATTAAAAAGATAATAATGTGAGTCCCAGACTCTGTCTCAAAGTAAGTGGGCAGTTGTAAAGGGACCGCCCGTCAAATAAAACTACAATAGGAAGAAATCAAGAATTTTGTCAACTCGACTCTATAAAGAGTCAGTCCAAAAACACACAACAGTCAGGGAAAAACAACCATAAAAATACCAGAAAAATACAAGTCAAAAAGAGTAATCTTTATAATTTAACTCTATATAGAGCGGGTATCTTATACACGATATACTTGCGCTATACAGCACAGGTCTTAAAAATACTTAAAATTAACAAAAGTGTAAAAATAAAAATTTTTACGTCTTAAACCTAATTCGGCTCTATGTAGAGCAACGTGACTCCACCCAAGGGATAGCTCTCCCCAAGCGCTCCAAGGGGACACCAAGCACGCCCCGCTAGCTCCAAGGGTTCCAGAGATATGACCGGTCACAGTTTCCGGTACCAAAAACAAGATGGCCGCCGAAAACCGATACCAGGACGTATCTCGGGAACCAGTGGTCCAATCGGAACGCGGTTTCCTTCCCCTAAGAGAGCTCTTCGAGACGCACCGTTAGAGACCCGTTTCAGGAAGATCGGAGTCCTGAAAAATTTTCAGGAACAAACTGTCCAAATCCTTCCTGAAAAAGATCTCGTCGGGTAGAGTTCCGACCGGGCTCCCCAACAAAGAAAACCCCAGAACTCTAGGACACACCGTTCCGGAGATATCGGAGGTGGAAAAACTCCAAGATGGCGGCCAGAACTGTCAAACACAAGTTTTGACCGCCAACAACTCCGCTCCCGGTGGTCGTAGGACTGCGGGATTTTCTATGTCCGGCTTCGCTCTAACTCCTCTATCCGCCGGAACCGCTTCCGGGAGACAAATTTTTCAGGGCCTGAAATGGCCTGAAAAGTAGAGGGGCGGGTAGACAACAAGCCCCCGGATCTACTGAAGAAAACCGCAGATCGCTGAGACCCCTAGTTCCCGAGTTATAGCGGCTGAAAGAAAAGAAAAATGGCCGCCGAGCTGTCAAACTCCAACTTTAGGAGTTGATAACTCTGGAACCAGGCGTCGGAGGACTACCGGGATTTCTCCAGCAGTATTCCCACGACCTCCTCTTGCTCCCTAAAGCGTTTCCAGCCCAAAAAAAGTCTTGTGCGCCAAAAATAAAAAAATTTTGGTGGGAGCGTGTAGAGGCCGAAAAATAACACACAAGAAAGGTTTTCCCAAATTTCTACGACCAAGGGTTCGGGAGATAATTAGGAATTAAAATCTGGTACTCAAAACAAAATGGCCGAAAAAAGTCTAACTTCTTCAATTTAAATAATTTCCGACCCGCGCGACGGCTTATGTCGGATAATACACCCACTATAAGCACAATCCCGTGGTCGGAAATGAATAAAAACAATTAATTTAGGAATTATAACAAAATTTAGAAATAAATTAATATCTCCCGAACGGTTGGTCACAAAAATACGAAAAAAAAAATACACAAAAAATAGAAGAAAACAAGGCGCACAAGATACAATATAAAACAGTTCAGAAATAAAAAAAAAAGTAGGAAAATTTTGGAAAAAACAAAAAATTCAGTTTTCCGAAAAATTTTCTAAGTCCTAGAGCCGAAAAAATTTTTTAAAAGCTAGGTTCACGTAGAGCCGCCTTGCCCGCAAATTATAGCGGCAGCAAAACCCGCGCGTCTCAAACGACTTGGGCACAAAGTCTAGTCAAAGTTATCACTTTTAAAATTTTATTGTCCGAAAACTAAAAGAGCTAAAAATATGCAACTTGCGGTTCCGTGCTACTGCAACTGCAATGCTCCTTCCCACGAAGTTGCGTCGCTCTGCCACTGCCAGAAGACCGACCACGCCGACACGTGGTTTTCAGTTTTTTCAATTTTCCGCCGGATTTCCTCAGCGGAAAAATCCGCGAGTTAACTCGGCGGAAAGAGGGCGCTGAGGCGCACACGGCGATGCGCCGCAACCAATAGGTCGCAGCGACTAATCGCACGCCGCACGCAGTTGAAGATGAAATTTCTCACTTTAACCTCGAAAAGTGAGGTTATTTCACACAAACTTTTTTGCCTTTCACTTAAGACACTTGATTTCACCTCGCCCACATGCGCGTAAATCACTTGTAAATCGGACGAAAAATAACCACTTTTTCGATTTTTTTAAGTGCGGAGCACGTGGAATTCGTGACGTTCAAGAGCGCGGATCGAACGTTACTAATGTAGGTTAGGTTAGGTTAGGTTAGGTTAGGTTAGGGGCAATAGCTCGGGGTGCGAAGTCGGAAACCTCCTCGAGTGCCCGGGCGTTACCACTCCCTTCTATCCGAGGCGTAGGCCTCATGGGGTGGGGAAGGGTAACGCCTGGGACGGTGCACCCTGGGCAACAACGGTTAATTAACTCCTTCGGGGATTTAGTTAACCGTTGGCTAATATCCGACTGGGGGGGTGGGGGTCAGCAATCTCCACATGTGCCCGGGCCATGTATGGTCCGCATGCATGGTCTGGACTGCACGACTGCTACGGTTCTCCCCTTTTAATCCTGGACACTAGGGTTAAGGGGGAGAAGAGTAGCAGTTGGGCCCATGGCCTGTGGGGATTGACTGACTGACTGGGGGGGAGGGGGTCGGTAACTTCCACATGTGCCCGGGCGGAAGTAGTGGTACCTACTACCGTCTAGGCTGCACGACCGTTACGGTTCTCCCCTGTTAACCCTGGTGGTTAAGGGGGAGAAGAGTAGCGGTTGGGCCCATGGCCTGTGGGGGTTTACTGACACACTGGGGGGGAGGGGGTCGGCAATTTCCACATGTGCCCGGGCGATAGTTCAGGTTATCGTCTGGGCTGCACGACCGTTACGGTTCTCCCCTGTTAACCCTGGTGGTTAAGGGGGAGAAGAGTAGCGGTTGGGCCCATGGCCTGTGGGGGTCTGCTGACACACTGGGGGGGAGGGTAGCGGGCCCATTAGTGGGTCCGCTTTTGAGGACGGCGCCCCGCCCTTGGGCGGGCGCCTTTAACGTCGGCAAACCCGAACTGAGTACCTGCTCTGCCACGGCGGACAGGGAAAGGCGAGGGGGAGCCTGGTGGGCGGAAGCGACCGTGCTCTCGGTACCGCTCTGCTTTCAGAGCAGTACATGAGGGCGCGGAAGCTAACGTGAGGGCACGTAACCCCGGCTTGCCGGGAACGTGGGCATCTGCGGAAGCCACGAGGAGTAAACCTCTTTAAACAATCCTTCACCAGCGGGGGAGGTCGGGGAGTGCCGAGCCCGCATTGCACGGTGTCGACAGAGGAGCCCCATCCCGGGGCGGCCAGTGGGCGTTGCGGTGACACATTTTGCTCCCGTGGCGTTCACAATGGCAAACGAGGGAATCCGTGTGGTTTTTAGTGGGTAGGCCCCCTTGGGGAGAGCCCCACATACCTCCGTTTCCCCGAACGGAGACGATGCATAAGGTGCATTTTCCACACCAAAAAAAAAAAAAAAAAAAAAGGTTGAAATTGAGGCAGGGATGCTGGCCGACGCCTACAGGGCGCGGCTCGAGAGGCGGAACCGGGGTGAGACCCTCGCCCCACAGGAGCTAGCGAGGGCCCGCGAGGTAGGGAGAGAGAGGGTGATGGAGCGCTGGGCGGAAGAGCTGGCGGATGCCGAATATGGCACCCGAACCATTGAAGCCATCCGCCCAGTGCTCCATGAGTGGTGTAAAAGAGGTCACGGGCACCTAACATTCCGCCTTGTGCAGGTGCTGTCCGGGCATGGTTGCTTTGGACGGTACCTGCACAGGGTGGCGGGGAGGGAATTGACGCAGGCGTGCCACGAGTGCGGCGCCGCTGAAGACACGGCGCAGCACACCCTCGAGGTGTGCCCAGCCTGGTCAGATCGGCGCCGCACTCTTGTGGCGGAAATCGGGGGTGACCTCTCGCTCCCCAGCGTCACAATTGCGATGCTGAGGAGTGAGAGTTCCTGGGAGGCTGTCTCCTCCTTCTGCGAGGCAGTTGTTTCGCAGAAGGAGGAGAGGGAGCGGGAGCGCGAGAGCGATCCTCTGGCGCACCCGCTCCGACGAAGACGGACGGGGGGAAGACGGCGGCAGTTTGTCGCCACTCTTCCACCCTAAGGTGGAGCCGACTGGCGGGGGACAGGGGATCCACCGCTAGTCAAACGGCCCACAAGTGTTAGGGGGGGATCATGTGTTCCCGATCCCCCCCTCTCGGAGAGGAGGACCCGGTTAGACTGGGCCGGCCAGCGGATGTAGTGGTGCCACAGTTTGCTCCCACGACATCCGCATAATTGGCTGGTGAGGGAACACCGGTGGGTTTTTAATGGGTAGGCCTCCTACCTTCCTTCCTTCCCAGTTTTGGAAGGAAGGAAGGTGGGAGGAGAGTCCCATACACCCCCCGCGCCGTTCCCCGACGGCGTGGGGATAGTGCGTAATGCATTTTCCCACCGCAAAAAAAAAAAAAAAAAAAAAGGTTAGGTTAGGTTAGGTTAGGTTAGGTTAGGTTAGGTTGGGGTGCGAAGTCGGAAACCTCCTCGAGTGCCCGGGCGTTACCACTCCCTTCTATCCGAGGCGTAGGCCTCATGGGGTGGGGAAGGGTAACGCCTGGGACGGTGCACCCTGGGCAACAACGGTAAGCTAATGTATTCGTACATTATCTTACCGGTGGCTAATATCCGACTGGGGGGGGGGGTGTCAGCAGCAATCTCCACATGTGCCTGCACCAAGCTACCGCTAAGGCATGGTTCAGGCTGCACGACCGTTACGGTTCTCCCCTGTTAACCCTGGTGGTTAAGGGGGAGAAGAGTAGCGGATGGGCCCATGGCCTGTGGGGGTTGACTGACTGACTGGGGGGAGGGGGTCGGCAATTTCCACATGTGCCCGGGTGGTAGACGGGTTACTCTGCCATCTGGGCTGCACGACCGTTACGGTTCTCCCCTGTTAACCCTGGTGGTTAAGGGGGAGAAGAGTAGCGGTTGGGCCCATGGCCTGTGGGGGTTTGCTGACACACTGGGGGGAGGGGGTCGGCAATTTCCACATGTGCCTGGGCGGTATTTCTGTTATCGTCTGGGCTGCACGACCGCTACGTTTCTCCCCTGTTAACCCTGGTGGTTAAGGGGGAGAAGAGTAGCGGTTGGGCCCATGGCCTGTGGGGCTCTGCTAACACACTGGGGGGGAGGGTAGCGGGCCCATTAGTGGGTCCGCTCTTGAGGACGGCGCCCCGCCCTTGGGCGGGCGCCTTTGACGTCGGCGAACCCGAACTGAGTACCTGCTCTGCCACGGCGTACAGGGAAAGGCGAGGGGGAGCCTGGTGGGCGGAAGCGACCGTGCCCTCGGTACTGCTCTGCTTTCAGAGCAGGACATGAGGGCGCGGAAGCTAACGTGAGGGCACGTAACCCCGGCTTGCCGGGAACGTGGGCATCTGCGGAAGCCACGAGGAGTAAACCTCTTTAAACAATCCTTCACCAGCGGGGGAGGCCGGGGAGTGCCGAACCCGCATTGCACGGTGTCGACAGAGGAGCCCCATCCCGGGGCGGCCAGTGGGCGTTGCGGTGACACATTTTGCTCCCGTGGCGTTCACAATGGCAGACGAGGGAATCCGTGTGGTTTTTAGTGGGTAGGCCCCTTGGGGAGAGCCCCACATACCTCCGTTTCCCCGAACGGAGACGATGCATAAGGCGCATTTTCCACACCAAAAAAAAAAAAAAAAAAAAAAGGCTAGGTTAGGTTAGGTTAGGTTAGGTTAGGTTAGGTTAGGTTAGGTTAGGTTAGGTTCCACGGACCTGCTTAGTTGTCTAAGTGGGCGGAGAGGTGTACTCCGACGTGGCGCGTCCCCGGGTGGTGGATAGGGGAATGCCTGCCTCGCGGCGGGTAGGGGCAATAGCTCCCGCGAACCAAACACTGGGGGGGAACTGGGGCGGCCTTCCTAACCGAAGGCCTTTGTGGAGAAGCCCACGCCACTTCTCCTTCCGTAGCCCGCAGATCCAATTCAACGACCCCAGTCGTGGCGTTAATGGGGTATGTTTTGAATACTGTGGAGCGGAGGGCTTGCCTTAACTGGCCGGCCCGTGAGAAGGACACTCTATAACACCCGACAGTGAAGTCGTTAAAACCTGTGGATACCTGGCGACCTCCACAGTAAGTAGCCGCACTACCGGAATGGACGTCACCCGGTAGTGCAAACCCTTCGTTCCATTCTCGTGGGTACAAAAATGAGTTGTCAAAAAAAAACCCCCCCCCCCAACAACAAAACTTTTTGCCTTCCAAAGGAAGCGGCGTGTCTCATGTCGCAACCGGAGGAAGAGGCGGAGAGGGCCATTGTCCGAGCTACGGACACGGCCTTCTCAAAGAAGGAGAGAGGGCAGCCGTCCAGCCTAAGCATGGCGCTGGAGACGGAGCTGCCAAACACGAGAGACGAAGCAGGCTATAGTGGTGCTCCAGAGGGCAAGGTTTCAGCCTATCGCCTTAACTTTCCGCGGCTCCGACCGGGAGCCAAAGGGAGGGTAAAGGCGCAAGAGCCTAAGGATGGAACCAGGGACAGGAGCCCTGCTGAGAGGAATGAAGAGCGGCGCGTCGTCACCATCTCGGACGCGTCCGAATCGGAGAAGGGAGAGGGAGAGGAGTCTTCAAAGATGGTTCTGGAGACAGACCTCCCAGAAGTTTCCTTGGGTGAAGAGCTGAATAAGCATATCACCCGGAAACGGCCGACGGTGACCCTGGTTGAGGGACCAAAGTCACCAAAAATTGGGTCGGCGCGCAGAGGCGCCCTTACAGGACGGCGTCGGAGTCTCGTGGCAGCGGCCAGTGGTCGTCCTGCCATAATAGTCTCTGAGGTGGAGAACGTGGCGGACTCGGACGAGGAACCTGGCCCTCGCCGGTATTACCGCGACATGGTTGTCGCGCACGAGGTCGATGGGGGCGACGAGCTTCGCATCCCTGAACCACAAACCAAGGAGACCCTGGTTGCTGCGGCGCTCCTGAACGTGGCCACAATCCAGGAGCAAGTCCGGAAGAGTGGCCACCTCAAGGGCACAGTCTGGGGCGCAATAAATACAGCCGCTGCAGGAGTGATCGACGCGGTTGAAGCTTTGCGGACGATCACTCCTGCCGAGGAGCACCGCCGTCTCCGAGCGGACAACAACCGGCTCGCTCGAGAGCTGGACATTGTTCGTGCGGAACTGAAGGCCTTTAAACAGGCCTTCGAGAAATCGCGGGCGAGCACCGCCAAGGCAGCTCGCGACCCAGCAGCCCCTGATGTGAGGGAGCTGATGGAGGAGCTGAGGCGTGACCTCCAAATATCCCTGGGCGGGATGTTAAATGCCCGCCTAGGGGAGCTGGAGTCACGACTCCCGCCAGAACCGGTCCTAAGACCCCCGCTCGCGGCTGACAGGCGCCTGGAGCCCCCGCCTCGCCCAAGGGCCCAGCCGAATCTGGCGGACGGTGCCATGCGCCGACCCGCTGGCCCAACGGCCCCCAAGGCCAAAAAGCCTAATAGGGCCCCTACACCTCCCCCCACCAACGGAGGTAGGGAAGAGGGACCACATACCGGTCCCAGGCGCCAGTCTGGTCCCAAGCCCCAGACCACCCCGGGACCAAGCCGGCAGCAGGAAACTGCTCCCACCGGCCATACTGCGGCGGAAACGCCCTGGACCAGGGTGGTGGGCCGCAAGGCCAAGGGCGGGAAGGGGAAACCCCAACCCCAAACCACTCCCACATCGAGGCCCTCCGCACCGAGGGCGGCCAAAATTCGGGTCCCACGTACGGCCGCCCTCGTGGTGACCCTGAAGGAGGGTGTGCGGGCTACCTACGTGGAGGTGATGGCGAAAGCCAGAGCCTCCGTCCGCCTTTCGGAGGCCGGTCTGGAGACGGTCAAAATCAAAACGACCATGACCGGCTCCAGAATGCTGGAAGTGGGCGGCGACAGCCCTGGGCCTAGCGCTGACCAACTCGCCGAGATGCTCCGCCAGGCCATCGGTGACTTGGCGGAGGTGACCCGGCCCACCAAATCCGCTGAGTTGAGGCTTACTGGCCTTGACGAATCAGTGAGCCGGGAGGAGATTGTCGCCGTCATGGCCACTAAGGGAGGCTGCGCCCCTACCGAAATCAAGGTAGGGGCTATCAGAGCCAGCCAATGGGGGCAGTGCTCTGTTATCATCCGCTGCCCCGCTGTGGTTGCAAAGGCCGCAGTCACAGCGGGGAGGGTGGCCATCGGCTGGTGCCTGGCCACTGTCGCGCCGGTGGAGGCCCTGCCCATGCGCTGTTACAAGTGCATGGCGCTGGGCCACACCAGGGCCCTGTGCCCGTCAACGGCCGAGCACGGCAACAAATGCTTCCGCTGCGGCGAGGAGGGCCATCTGGCAGCGGCCTGTGAGGCGGCGCCGAAGTGTGCGGTCTGTGCCCAAGCGGGCCGACCGCACAACCACACGATGGGGGGAACTAAATGCGTCCCCCCTTCGGTCAAGGGTAAGGCCCCATTGACCCGGGCCCCAACCGAACGTGGCGGCCATCTGGCCATTGAGGAGCCCGTAATGCAGGTGTCGTAATGCCAGAACACCTGCATTACGAGCTCCTCCAGGTGAATGCCAACCACTCGGCTCGCGCACAGGACCTGCTAATGCAGGTCCTAGCCGAGTGGCGCATCGACGTGGCGGTCGTCGCCGAGCCCTACTTCGTCCCCCCCCAGCAAAACTGGGTTGGGGACACGGAGGGCTTGGTGGGCGTGGTGGTGCCGGCTGCCGGGCAGCAGCGCCTCTCGCTAAGAGAGAGGGGCGCTGGATACGCGGCGGCAAACTGGGGAGAAGTAGTCGTCATCGGAGTCTACTTCTCCCCCAACAGGCCCCTCTCAGATTTTGAGAGGTTCCTGGGGGGCCTGGAGCCGGTGGTTCAAAGAGCATCACCGGCCCAAGTGGTCCTGATGGGGGACTTCAACGCCAAGTGCGCGGCGTGGGGGTCCCCCATCACAGACCAAAGAGGGGCGCTTCTGCGGGACTGGGCCGCCATGATCGGCCTGGTCCTGCAAAATGTAGGGCGCGCCAACACCTGCGTCCGACAGCAGGGGGGGTCAATTGTGGACCTCACGTTCACAACCCCTGCTGTCGGCGCTCGTGTGAGCCAGTGGCGCGTCTTGGAGGAGGTGGAGACCCTGTCGGACCACCTTTACATCCGCTTCAGGGTCTCCAAAGCGCCCCGCGGGCCTCAGGCCCGGGCGGTGGGAGGGCGGGGCGGGGATTTCCCAAAGTGGGCGATTTCCCGCCTCGATCGGGACCGGGCGGAGGAGGCCGCCGTGGTCCAGGCGTGGTGCGCCGACCCCCCCGACACCATGGGGGTCGACGAGAGGGCCGTCAGGTTCCGCGAGGACCTGACGGCCATATGCGACGCGGCCATGCCGAGGGCGCGAAAGGGTGCGCCCAGGCGGGCCGTATACTGGTGGTCGCAGGACCTGGCGGACCTCCGAGCCGCCAGCGACAGAGCCCGCCGCGCCTTTACCCGGTGCAGAAGGAGGCGGACTCGGGTGCCGGGCGAGGAGGAGAGGCTCCTCGCCGAGCTGCGCGCAGCCAAGGCCGCCTTCAAGGCGGCCATCGCGCGTGCCAAGGATTCAGCTCATGCTGAATTCTTGGCCACGCTGGACGAGGATCCGTGGGGTCGCCCGTACCGAATGGTACGGGCTAAACTGAAGGTGTCCCCCCCCACGGAGGACTTCGAGCCGGGAGTCCTCGCCGCGGTGGTCGACGGCCTCTTCCCCGCAAGCCCGCCTTTCGACCCGCCGCGGATGGCGCCGCCAGAAGAGGAGCCCGCTGCCCCCGTCGACGTTCCCCCAGTGACGGGGGAGGAAATGGCGAGGGTGGTGGGCCGACTCAAGGGGTGCCGCAAGGCACCTGGGCCCGATGGCGTCCCGGGGAAGGTGTTTCCGATCGCGGCGAAGCACCTGGGGGACCGGCTCTGCGGCCTAATGGACCGCTGCCTGGCCGCGGGGCAGTTTCCCCAAATTTGGAAGGAGGGCCGCCTGGTCCTCCTGCGGAAGGAGAGCAGACCGGCGGACTCTCCTTCCGGGTGGCGGCCGCTCGTCATGCTGGACGAGACCGGGAAGCTCCTCGAGAGAGTGATCGCTTCCCGGATCGCCCACCATCTGACGAGCGAAGGGCCGGATCTTGCGGGGAACCAGTTCGGGTTCCGGGTAGGGCGGTCCACGTTGGACGCCCTATCCGCCCTGAAGGGGTTCACCGAAGATGCGGCCAGGAGGGGCCAGGGGGCCGTGGCGGTATCTCTCGATATCGCCAACGCCTTCGGGTCCCTCCCCTTCGGAGTGATAGAGGAGGCGCTCCGGTATCACCGGGTGCCCCTCTACCTCCGGAGGGTTGTGGGGCACTACCTGACGGGGCGGGTAGTGCTCTACACGGGGAGGGGGGGGATTCGGATGGCCCAGCCGGTGACCAGTGGCGTTCCGCAGGGGTCCGTGCTAGGGCCCCTATTATGGAACGTCGGGTACGACTGGGTCATCCGCGCGAGGGTGCTGCCCCGGATGGCGGTGTACTGCTACGCAGATGACACCCTCATCGCCGTCCGGGGCACCACCTTCGAAGAGGTGGCAAGAAGGGCGGAGGTGGGAGCCACCCTAGTGATCCGGCGGATCGAGGCGCTGGGCCTGAAAGTGTCCCTCCCCAAGACGGAGGCCCTCTGCTTCCGAGGGCCCCGGTGGAGGCTGCCGCGCGGAGCCGCCCTGCGCGTCAACGGCGAGGCCGTCGAGGTGAGGGCCCACATAAAATATCTGGGCCTTACCCTCGACGGCAAATGGGAGTTCGGGGAGCACTTTCGCAGACTGGCTCCCCGACTCGCGGGCGCGGCGGGAGCCCTGGGCCGGCTCCTGCCCAATCAGGGCGGACCTAATGCCCCCTGCAGACGCCTGTTTGCAGGGGTCATTAGGAGTATGGCCCTGTACGGGGCCCCTATATGGGCGGAGTCCCTCACCGCCACCACCAAAGCCCTCCTCCGAAGGCCCCAGAGGGTCATGGCGGTGAGGATGGCCCGGGCCTACCGAACGGTGGGCTGGGCGGCGGCTGGAGCCCTCGCAGCCTCCCCTCCGTGGGAGATCGAGGCGGTCGGGCTTGCCGAGGCCTACCGGGCCAAGGTGGAACGAAGGGAGCGGGGGGAGTCCCTCGCTCCCCAGGAGTTGGCCCGGGCCAAAGAGGTCCAGAGAGGGGAGGTGCTGGAGCGCTGGGCGGCAGAGCTTGCGGAGGCTGAATACGGCCTACGCACGATCGCAGCCATCCGCCCGGTGCTCCAGGAATGGTGCGGGAGGGATCACGGGTCCCTGACTTTCCACCTGGTGCAGGTGCTGTCCGGGCATGGTTGCTTCGGGCGGTACCTGCACAGGGTGGCGGGTAGGGAGGAGACGGCGTCGTGCCACGAGTGCGGCGCCGCCGAGGACACAGCCCAGCACACCTTGGAGGTGTGCAGCGCATGGGCTGAGCGGCGCCGCACCCTGGCGGCGACGATTGGCGGCGACCTCTCGCTCCCCAGCGTTGTACGCGCAATGCTGGAGAGCGAGACGTCCTGGGAGGCCGTCACCTCCTTCTGCGACGACGTAATGTCGCAGAAGGAGGAGAGGGAGCGGGAACGCGAGAATGATCCCCTCGCGAACCCGCTCCGGCGCAGACGGACGGGAAGGAGGCGGCGACAGTTCGCCGCCAACCTTCCCTAGTGGTGCTAGCCGACGGGGGATGGGGATCCTCTGTCGGCCGTAACAGCCCACACGTCTAGGGGGGGGACCAAGTATTCCGGTCCCCCCTCTCTTGGCGCGGGTGCTCCGGCATAGGCTGGGGCGGCCAGCGGATGCTGTGGTGACTCCAAACTCTCCCATGGCATCCGCAAATGGCAAGAGAGGGAATACCGGTGGGTTTTTAGTGGGTATGCCTCCCCCCCTCCTTCCATTAGGGAAGGAGGTTACGGGGGAGGTGAGTCCCACATAACTTCCGCGCCGTCCCCACGGCGCGGTCGTATGCGTAACGCATTTTCCCACCGTCAAAAAAAAAAAAAAAAAAAAAAAAAAAAAAAAAAAAGGTTAGGTTAGGTTAGGTTAGGTTAGGTTAGGTTAGGTTAGGTTAGGTTAGGTTAGGTTAGGTTAGGTTAGGTTAGGTTAGGTTAGGTTAGGTTAGGTTAGGTTAGGTTAGGTTAGGTTAGGTTAGGTTAGGTTAGGTTAGGTTAGGTTAGGTTAGGTTAGGTTAGGTTAGGTTGGGGTGCGGTGTCGGAAACCTCCTCGAGTGCCCGGGCGTTACCACTCCCTTCTATCCGAGGCGTAGGCCTCATGGGGTGGGGAAGGGTAACGCCTGGGACGGTGCACCCTGGGCAACAACGGTAAGCTAATGTATTTGTACATTATCTTACCGGTGGCTAATATCCGACTGGGGGGAATGGGGTATAGAGGGACGACTACTGCTACGTGCGCTTAAAATTTACCTTTCCCGCCCCCGGGAAAGGTAGCTTTTGGGCTGCATGAGCGTTACGGTTCCCCCCTGGCAGAGGGCCTACAAAGGGGGAAGAGTAGCGCTCGGGCCGCTGGCCTGTAGTGGTATGTCTTGGGAGGGATATCTATATGTGTATTATATGGGCCACGTATGTATCATATGTATATATTCTGTGAGGACGGGCGTAAGGTAGCTGACGGGAAGCTGCTCTGCATCCCTGCACTGAGTAAGTAGCCCCGCCGTGCTGGTCACACGGCCTGGGCTATGCGAAAGGTGTCAGGGCTCTGCAACAGGCCTGGATGTGACTTACGCCCTATATGGGGAGGGAAAGCATAGGAGGGACAGGCGTTCGGTTGCTAACAGTGTAGGCTCTGCAACCTTGTTCCTAGTACCTAGCCCCGCCGTACTCGCCACACGGCCTGGGCTACCGAACGGTTCAAGGCTCTGCAACCTGCCTGGAGGTGCCAAACGCCTGATGGGGAGGGTTAGTTTTGGGATTTTGAGAGGGACGAAAGGAAGGAGGTGAACCTGAACCTAGTACCTGCTCTGTGGCCCGAGCAGGGAAACGTGAGGGGGAGCCTCAGGGCGGAAGCAACCGTGCCCTCGGTACCGCTCTGCTTTCAGAGCAGGACATGAGGGCGCGGAAGCTAACGTGAGGGCACGTAACCCTGGCTTGCCGGGAACGTGGGCATCTGCGGAAGCCACGAGGAGTAAACCTCTTTAAACAATCCTTCACCAGCGGGGGAGGCCGGGGAGTGCCGAGCCCGCATTGCACGGTGTCGACAGAGGAGCCCCATCCCGGGGCGGCCAGTGGGCGTTGCGGTGACACATTTTGCTCCCGTGGCGTTCACAATGGCAAACGAGGGAATCCGTGTGGTTTTTAGTGGGTAGGCCCTTTGGGGAGAGCCCCACATACCTCCGTTTCCCCGAACGGAGACGATGCATAAGGTGCATTTTCCACACCAAAAAAAAAAAAAAAAAAGGTTAGGTTAGGTTAGGTTAGGTTAGGTTAGGTTAGGTTAGGTTAGGTTAGGTTAGGTTAGGTTAGGTTAGGTTAGGTTAGGTTAGGTTAGGTTAGGTTAGGTTAGGTTAGGTTAGGTTAGGTTAGGTTAGGTTAGGTTAGGTTAGGTTAGGTTAGGTTAGGTTAGGTTAGGTTAGGTTAGGTTAGGTTAGGTTAGGTTAGGTTAGGTTAGGTTAGGTTAGGTTAGGTTAGGTTAGGTTAGGTTAGGTTAGGTTATTTTTTTTTTTTTTTTTTTGCCTGGAAGAGGGCCTGTGGTCGGGAAAAATCCCTGCGGACGAATGGGGGGGACACCCAGACAGTGTCCGACTCGCACGGACTAAAAAACCCGGCCACAGGTCTTACAACCACTATAATTTACCACAGATACTTAATATTCTGTGTTTTAAAACTTTTATTTTATCATTAAATCTTTAAAAATTTATACCAAAAAGTGTCATGATTTCGTCCTCCGATCAATAAATAAAAAGAGGACGAAATCGTGACCAAAAAACATACATCAAATCCAACAATACAATTAAAAATAAAAAATACAATACAATACAACACAATACAAAAATCTTAAACCTAAGTGACGGTCGACGCGAAACATTAGTGAAAAAAGACAAAATTTAGACTAAAAAGTTAAATAGTTCCGCCACCAATCAGAACCGCCATCTTTTTGCAGCACCAACTCTTTTTGCTACTTTTTCTTAATCTTTTTACTTTCTTTTTAACTTCATCATTATTATTATTCTTTTTCTTTTTTTTATTATTTTATCTTTTCCTCTTTCTTTTCCTTTAATAGGACGGACTAACCAGCCACGAAACTTACATAAATTTCATAAAACACAACAAAAAACAGTTCGATTAAATACAGAACTCAGAATACAAAGCTAAATTAAGTAACTATCTTAGTGCAAAAAGGCTATAAAATAAAATGTCCAAAAAGCTAAAACTAATGGAAAAGGCCAATTACGTCAAAGATTAGTACAAAATAAATCAAATTAAAAATTAAAAATTAAAAATTAAACCAGACTATAAATTTAAAATAGCTTTGGCAGTTAAAAATACATAAAGTCAAAATTTCAAACCCAAAAAACCCAAAAAACTACCTACCAGTCAGAAACCAATTCCCATAATAATAAATTCAACATATGTCAATGAATAAAATTACAGCAAAAATCGAGCAAAAAGGTCAAAATTAACAATAACATGTCCAAAATCTTAAAACAAAAACCCAAGGTTAGGTTAGGTTAGGTTAGGTTAGGTTAGGTTAGGTTAGGTTAGGTTAGGTTAGGTTAGGTTAGGTTAGGTTAGGTTAGGTTAGGTTAGGTTAGGTTAGGTTAGGTTAGGTTAGGTTAGGTTAGGTTGGGGTGCGGTGTCGGAAACCTCCTCGAGTGCCCGGGCGTTACCACTCCTTTCTATCCGAGGCGTAGGCCTCATGGGGTGGGGAAGGGTAACGCCTGGGACGGTGCACCCTGGGCAACAACGGTAAGCTAATGTATTTGTACATTATCTTACCGTTGGCTAATATCCGACTGGGGGGAATGGGGTATAGAGGGACGACTACTGCTACGTGCGCTTAAAATTTACCTTTCCCGCCCCCGGGAAAGATAGCTTTTGGGCTGCATGAGCGTTACGGTTCCCCCCTGGCAGAGGGCCTACAAAGGGGGAAGAGTAGCGCTCGGGCCGCTGGCCTGTAGTGGTATGTCTTGGGAGGGATATCTATATGTGTATTTTATGGGCCACCTATGTATGGTATGTATATATTTTGTGAGGACGGGCGTAAGGTAGCTGACGGGAAGCTGCTCTGCATCCCTGCACTGAGTAAGTAGCCCCGCCGTGCTGGTCACACGGCCTGGGCTATGCGAAAGGTGTCAGGGCTCTGCAACAGGCCTGGATGTGACTTACGCCCTATATGGGGAGGGAAAGCATAGGAGGGACAGGCGTTCGGTTGCTAACAGTGTAGGCTCTGCAACCTTGTTCCTAGTACCTAGCCCCGCCGTACTCGCCTCACGGCCTGGGCTACCGAACGGTTCAAGGCTCTGCAACCTGCCTGGAGGTGCCAAACGCCTGATGGGGAGGGTTAGTTTTGGGGTTTAGAGAGGGAAAGAAGGAAGGAGGTGAACCTGAACCTAGTACCTGCTCTGTGGCCCGAGCAGGGAAACGTGAGGGGGAGCCTCAGGGCGGGAGCAACCGTGCCCTCGGTACCGCTCTGCTTTCAGAGCAGGACATGAGGGCGCGGGAGCTTACGTGAGGGCACGTAAACCCGGCTTGCCGGGAACGTGGGCGACTGCGGAAGCCACGAGGAGTAAACCTCTTTAAACAATCCTTCACCAGCGGGGGAGGCCGGGGAGTGCCGAGCCCGCATTGCACGGTGTCGACAGAGGAGCCCCATCCCGGGGCGGCCAGTGGGCGTCGCGGTGTATTTATCCTCCCGTGGCGTTCACAATGGCAAACGAGGGAATCCGTGTGGTTTTTAGTGGGTAGGCCCCCTTGGGGAGAGCCCCACATACCTCCGTTTCCCCGAACGGAGACGATGCATAAGGTGCATTTTCCACACCAAAAAAAAAAAAAAAAAAAGGTTAGGTTAGGTTAGGTTAGGTTAGGTTAGGTTAGGTTAGGTTAGGTTAGGTTAGGTTAGGTTAGGTTAGGTTAGGTTAGGTTAGGTTAGGTTAGGTTAGGTTAGGTTAGGTTAGGTTAGGTTAGGTTAGGTTAGGTTAGGTTAGGTTAGGTTAGGTTAGGTTAAGGAGAAAAATCTTCCTAAGGAGAAAAATCTTCCTAAGGAGAAAAATCTTCCTAAGGAGAAAAATCTTCCTAAGGAGAAAAATCTTCCTGAAGGAGAAAAATCTTCCTTAGTAAGGAGAAAAATCTTCCTTAGTAAGGAGAAAAATCTTCCTTAGTAAGGAGAAAAATCTTCCTTAGTAAGGAGAAAAATCTTCCTTAGTAAGGAGAAAAATCTTCCTTAGTAAGGAGAAAAATCTTCCTTAGTAAGGAGAAAAATCTTCCTTAGTAAGGAGAAAAATCTTCCTTAGTAAGGAGAAAAATCTTCCTTAGTAAGGAGAAAAATCTTCCTTAGTAAGGAGAAAAATCTTCCTTAGTAAGGAGAAAAATCTTCCTTAGTAAGGAGAAAAATCTTCCTTAGTAAGGAGAAAAATCTTCCTTAGTAAGGAGAAAAATCTTCCTTAGTAAGGAGAAAAATCTTCCTTAGTAAGGAGAAAAATCTTCCTTAGTAAGGAGAAAAATCTTCCTTAGTAAGGAGAAAAATCTTCCTTAGTAAGGAGAAAAATCTTCCTTAGTAAGGAGAAAAATCTTCCTTAGTAAGGAGAAAAATCTTCCTTAGTTGACGGTTTTTCGCGAGATTTGGCATAGAGACTTGTTTCGACCCCCCTGCTTGTTTCCCTGACTCGACTCTACCCTTTCTCGTTACCTTGGCTTGTTTTTTACGGTTTTCTGTTCAGCTTTTTGATTGGTTTTGTTAAAATTGGCAACTTTTTGACTAACTGTTACGGCTATACCCGTTAAGCTACCCCCTCCAAATTTTGGTGGTGGGTAGCGCTGGGGCAGCTCTAGCGTTCGGCATTGTCGAAAAGGACCCAATTTCAGCGGTTTTCGTGACAACACTTGTCGAAAAATATTCAAGCGCCTGCTATACTTAATAGCAGCGCCTGAAATTTTTCGACGAGCAACGGACATTTTTGTGAATAACTCCTCGTGGGTTATTCATAAAAATTTTTTGTTTGTGCGAGGAGATAGGATCGTTTATTCGCCCTATTTCCGACTTGAGTTTTGGTGGCGTAACTCTCATAGTTTGGGAGTTACGAATTTTACAAAAAATTACGCCGATCGGCGTAATTTTTTGATCGAATTTTGGGTTTTTCGGCTGGGGAATTTTTGTTTCCCAACCGAAAAATCTGGTTGAGGTGTCGTTAGATAGAGCTTTTTAAGCTCTATCTTTTGGCTTATAAAGCGTTGAGGTGGCATTTACTGTTTTGGAGATATCGATTTTTAATCGATATTTCCATACAGTATTTGCAAAATTTAGGGTTTTTTGCTTCCAAAAACTTTGTTTCTGGGGGCAAAAATCCTATCTTTGGCTGCTAAGTGGGGCCAATTGGGACCTACTTGGAAGTCTTTGTTGCGGATCCCTGTCACGTATGGGCGATTTGATATCGGCCAAAACGTGACAGAATGTCGGATCGGAAGCAGGATATGGAGGCTACGGAGGAGGCAGTGGCTCGTGTCTCCCTCCCCAGCAAGAGGGCTATGGCGGAGACCGAAGGAGTGGGAGAGGACAAGCCCTCCTGCCCCAAGGTCAGCGCCGCTGCCCGAGGACGCGCCCTGAAAGGCTCGGGGACATATGCCGGATTGGCCGCGGCTAAGGCCAAACTGAGGGAATCCGGAGAGGACTACGCAGAGGTGCGTATGTCCAAAGCAGCCTACCGCCTCAGCTTTCCCGGCCTGCGCTCCCGCTCCCAGGGGCCCCTAAGGGACCGCTCCCCCGTTTTGACACCGAGGATGACTGACGGGTCCGACAACGAAGAGGACGAACGGGAGAACGCCCGGCAACCGGCTCGAACGGTCGCCGGAAAAGAGGGCACGGCTCCCCCAACCGCAAACGACGACCAACTTACCACCGAAGAGGTCGGGGTGGTAGAATGCGCGCGCAATGCTGCTCGCGCAGTTCTTGCGGAGGCCGCAAAGTCGAGCCACTTAAATGGTGTTGTGCGTGGCAAAATAAACACGGCCTGCCGCGAAATAATAGAGGCGATGGATTTCCTCGAAAACAGGAAAGATAGCGAGGAAATCCGCAAATTGAAGGCGGACAACCGCAGGATGCGGGAGCAGCTTGCGCATCTGCAAGGAGAGACGAAGGCCCTCCGCACCGCTTTCTCGGAGCGGAAGTCCGAGGCGTCCACGCGCGCCACTCAGGGCCTTCCTGAAGGCCTGCAGGAGGCCCTAGCGCTACACTCGAGGGAGCTCTTTGTCAGCCTTGGCAATATGCTGAATGCCAGGCTGGAGGCCTTCGAGAGCCGCCTCCCTCCGGAGCCTGTCGTGCGTCCGCCGCTTAAGGCAAGTAGGACTGCCATCCCCCTGCCGCCGCCATCCCAAAAGGAAGAACCCCAGAGGAAGGCGCCTGCCCAGCCAAAGGCCCAGCCCAAAGTGCCGCCCAAAGGGCAGCACAAGGAGCAACCCAAGGCCAGGGCACAAGAGGAGTCGTCGCCGACCTCCCAGAGGCCGAACCCCACTGCTTCCAACCAGGAATCCTGGACGGAAGTAGTCAAGAGGAAGGCGAAGGCCAAAGACAACAAGCCCTCAGCGACGAAGAAGCCTGCCGTGGCCAAAAGCCTGGCCACACCGAAAAGCGCGGCGGTGATGGTCACACTTAAGCCGGAGGCCAATATGTCCTACTTGGAGGCCCTCCAAATGGTGACCACCTCCTTCAAGCTGGCAGACGTGGGGCTCGAAAGTGTCCGAGTGCGCAAGTCGGCCACTGGGGCACGACTCTTTGAAGTCCCAGGGGCTAGCAGTGGTCAGCTAGCGGATGCGCTGGCGGGAAAAATCGCGGGAGTTCTTGGGGATGTAGCCACGGTCTACAGACCTACCAAAACTGCCGACCTCCGAGTTACCGGCTTCGATGAGTCGGTAACTTCGGAGGACATCAGAACGGCGGTTGTGCTAAATGGCGCCTGCTCCACGGAGCAGGTTAAAGTAAGCCCGGTCAGGATATTGAGTAACGGGACTGGTTCCGCGTTGGTGCGCTGCCCTGTGGCGGCCGCCAACAAGCTAGTGAAAGCGGGGAAAATGCTGGTGGGCTGGTCGGCGGCCAGCATCAGAGCCCTGGAACCCCAACCCATGCGGTGCTACCGCTGCATGGGAACGGGCCACACTAGGGCCTTATGCCCCGCAGCGGAAGACAGGGGCAACCTGTGTTTCAGGTGCTCGAAGCCCGGCCACAGGGCAGCCGAGTGCCAGGCCGAGCCCCACTGCGACGTGTGCCGCTTCGCGAAGCGGCCAGCCGGACACGTCATGGGGGGACAGGCGTGCGCGCCCCCCCAAACCAAAGGCCGTAGTGACCCCGTTCGAGCTGGCGGTCAAGTGAGCAGCCCTGAGGCAGCAGCGGGAAACAGGATGGATCTCTAAATGTCGGTACACCGACATTTAGAGATCCTGCAGGGCAACCTGAACCACTCCGCCCGCGCACAAGACCTCATGATGCAGGTCATGGCGGAGTGGGGACTGGCATTGGCGGTGGTGGCCGAGCCATACATGGTCCCTGCTCAGGCACACTGGGTAGGGGCCACAGACGAATCCGTGGCGATGGTGGTTCCGGCGACAGGGTTCTTCCCATCCCTCTCCAGGCTCGAAGACGGACCGGGATACGTGGCGGCAAAATGGGGGAAGACGGTGGTCATCGGGGTGTACTTCTCTCCCAACCGACCACTGTCCGCCTTCGAATCTTTCCTGGAGAGGTTGGGAAGAGTGGTGGGGAGGTGTTCCCCTGCCCAAGTCATTGTGATGGGGGACCTTAATGCTAAAAGTGCGGCATGGGGTTCCCCCGTCACTGACTTGAAGGGAGCTGTGCTACGAGACTGGGTGCTGGCCACGGGGCTGGTGGTCGTCAACCAGGGCAGCGCCAACACGTGCGTGCGCAGACAGGGGGGATCAATAGTCGACGTCACGTTCGCCACCCCCTCCCTTGCAGCACGTGTTGAGGACTGGCGCGTCCTGGAGGAGGTGGAGACCCTCTCCGACCATTTATATATACGGATGAGGGTCTCCGTCTCGTTGCGGCAGTCGCGACAACCGCGACCAGGGAGGGCTGGAGGTGGGTTCCCGCGGTGGGCGATAACCCACTTCGACCCCGCAATGGCCGAGGAGGCCGCCATTGCCGAGGCGTGGAGTCGTCCCCCCCCGCAGGGAACTGTTGATGAGAAGGCGGCCCGGTATCGGGCCTCGCTGACGCGCATCTGCGACGCCGCGATGCCGCGAGTGAGGCAGGTGCCCAACAAGCGGGCTGTCTATTGGTGGACAGAGGAAATCGCGGCCCTCAGAGTGGCCAGCAACGCTGCCCGCCGGAACTACACCCGCTGTAGGAGGCGACGGACCCACACCGACGGGGAAGAGGAGCGGCTGTACGCGGCGCTTAGGAGCGCCAAGGAGGCGCTCCAAATCGCCATAGTGAGGGCAAAGGACACCGCGCATGAGGAGTTCCTGGCGACCCTGAATAGGGATCCATGGGGGCGGCCTTATAAAATGGTCCGCAACAAAATGAAGCGCAGCCCCCCCTTGGACACCATGGAGCCGGAGCTCCTCGGCAGAGTGGTGGAGGCCCTGTTCCCGGCGGCGCCAAGTTTCGCTCCCCCGAGGATGTCGGCCCCCTCGGAGGAGCGGAATGAGCCGCTCCCTCCTGTCCCCAGGATCACTGAGGACGAGATGATGGGGATGGTGGACCGGATGCGGGCCAACAAGAAGGCACCTGGACCAGACGGTGTCCCGGCAAGGGTCGTCCCGTTAGCCCTGGAACACCTAGGGGAGCGACTCGAAGACCTCCTGAACGAGTGCCTGGAGACGGGACGCTTCCCCAAGGTGTGGAAGGAGGGACGGCTGGTCTTGCTGCGGAAGGAGGGTCGCCCGGCGGATTCCCCATCCGGCCACAGGCCGCTGGTCCTGCTTGACGTATCCGGGAAGATGTTTGAGAGGGTGGTTGCTTCCCGGATCGTCAAGCACTTGGGGGACGTGGGCCCGAACGTCTCGGACCGGCAGTTCGGGTTCCGACAGGGCAGAGGGACGCTGGACGCTATTAAGGAGCTAAAAGCCTTTATAGACGTCGCGGCGGGAAGAGGGGAGGGAGTGGTGGCGGTGTCCTTGGACATCGCCAACGCGTTCGGCACCCTCCCCTACTCTGTAATTCTGGAGGCCCTCAGGTACCACCGGGTACCATTGTACCTGCAGAAGATCGTGGGGCACTACCTTGAGGACAGGGTAGTGCTCTACGATCATGAAGGGGAGCGGAAGGCAAGGCCTATGGGCTGTGGGGTTCCACAAGGGTCGGTCCTCGGACCACTATTGTGGAACCTGGGTTACGACTGGGTAATCAGGGGGGTACAGCTTCCTCGCATGGCCACCATTTGTTATGCCGACGACACACTGGTGGTCGTGCGAGGAAGTGAAATGCGGGAGGCCTTCCGCAGGGCAGCGGTTGCGGCCGACCTCACGGTCCACCGAATCCGCATGCTGGGACTGGAGGTTTCGGTTACCAAAACCGAAGCGATGGTCTTCGGCGGACGGGGCTGGCGGATACCCGCGAACGCCACGCTACCGATTGGGGGGGAATCTGTCCAAGTCAAGGCCAACATCAAATATCTTGGCCTTGTCCTGGACAGGAAGTGGGATTTCACGGAGCACTTCACCAGACTCGCTCCGAGACTGGTGGGTGCTGCGTCAGCGATGGGCAAACTTCTGCCCAACGGAGGGGGCCCGAGGGGAGCTGTGCGCAAGCTCTACACGGGCGTAGTGCGCAGCATGGCGCTATATGGGGCGCCGATCTGGGCGAGTCGGCTGTCGGAGCGTAATAAGGCCTTGCTCCGACGGCCGCAAAGGATGTGCGCCATCAGGGCGGTACGGGCGTACGTAACTGTCGCCCACATGGCCGCTTGCGCCCTAGCCGGAACACCGCCCTGGGACATCGACGCCCAGACGGCCGCGGAGGTATATGAGGAGCGCAAAGAGGCGCTGCGAAGGGGGGAAAGGCCTGCCCCCAGGGAGCTAGAGTTTGCCCGCCGCATGGTGGAGCGTCGGATGAGGGACCGCTGGAAGAGTGACCTGGAGGACAGCCGCTATGGAACGCGCACCATAGCGGCTCTACTCCCGTCACTCGACCAGTGGGTCGAGAGGGAATTCGGAGCCCTCACTTTCCGGATGGTGCAAGTAATGACCGGGCACGGGTGCTTCGGCCATTATTTGCACCAAATAGGGAGGGAAAATGATACGACGTGCCACCACTGCGGCGATCCAGACGACACGGCCCAGCACACTCTGTCAGAGTGTAGCAGCTGGGCCCCAGAGCGGCAAACTCTAGAGGCGGAGTTAGGGACGAGCGACCTCTCGCTCTCCAGCGTTGTGCGAGCCATGCTGGAGAGCGAGGAGGCCTGGCAGGCGGTCGCCTCCTTTTGCGAGACAGTAATCTCGCAAAAGGAGGCCGCGGAACGGGAGCGCGAGGACGACGCCCTCGCGCCCCTATTCCGGCGCAGACGGAGGGGGGTAAGGCGGAGGCGATTTGCTGCCCGTCATATCCCCCAGTAGGGCCAGCGGGCGAGGGACGGGGATCCCTTGTCCGCATTGCACGGTCCTACGAGTCTGGGGGAAGGGTTGAAATGCTGCAACTCTTCCCCCCCTGGCGCGGGTAGCCCCGGCGAAAGCTAGGGCGGCCGGGAGGCGTCATGGTGAAATCCATGGATCCCACGGCGCCTAACAACCTCGGCAAGAGGGTCAGCATCGGAGTGGTTTTAGTGGGTATGCTCTCCTGTCCCCTTCTCATTAGGAGAAGAGGACCGGAGAGAGAGCCCCACATAACCTAAACCGGGTCTCCCCGGGCCCGGGGGTACACGTAATGTGTTTCCACTCCGTGAACAAAAAAAAAAAAAAAAAAAAAAAAAAAAAAAAAAAAAAAAAAAAAAGGTTAGGTTAGGTTAGGTTAGGTTAGGTTAGGTTAGGTTAGGTTAGGTTAGGTTAGGTTAGGTTAGGTTAGGTTAGGTTAGGTTAGGTTAGGTTCCCCCCCGGGTGTCGCTACCTTGTCGTGGTGGGGGGGCTTGACCCCTTAATGATCTTCGGGCCTTTAAGCTCGAAGTGAAAGGGTGACCAAGAGCGGCACAGCCTCGGTGGAGCCCATCCTGGGCCAAGCGAGGCGGGCGTGCCCTAGTGAAAGGGTGCGCCGCTTTCCTGCTCCCTGTCTCTCCTGCAGCAGGGGACTACGGGGACGCAGAGGGGATAACAGCTCCTTATCGTGGTTATGGATGCGGGTTGCAGCGTATCCAGTACCAGGCCGGAGACAAGTAGGTCTGGTGGACTGAACGGGTCTGGCCTGGGCTAGCGGTTTGCCGGATGTGCCACTTTAGTGGCGAACGGGTTGGCGTAACTGCAACACAAGGGGAACTCACCCCTTAAAAAAGAGGAGAGGGCTCCCTCTTTAAAAGGAGCAGGGGACCGCACCCCTCATCAAAGGAGCATGAGTGATAACAAAGAGAAACTACCCCAGGAGGGTACCTCGTCTCGAGGAGAATCCCTCTCCGTTACCATCCCACGGACAGCCCCATCGTATTCTGGGGGGGGCAATTATCACTTCGTGGGCACTGAAAGCCCACGTTTTAAATTTAGTTCGTCCGCGACTCAGATCCCGGACCAAAATCGTCTTGGCGTATCAGTGCGCGACTGCACTGTACGCCTCACACGGCAAATTGATTGCCAAGAGCCCGAACCTAGGGCCAACACGAGCTCGGAAGTCAACTTTGCTTCCCAGGAGACTGCAGGTCACGAGTCTACTGGCAGAAGCAATCTTGAGGACGTCCCGGATGCAGCTGAGCGGGTGAAGCGGAAGCGGAAGCGATTGCGCCCTGCTTCATCTGTTCTCAGCTCAAGTGATGAAGGGTCTACATGCGCCTCGGCTGGGGAAGGACAGCCAAAGGCCAAAGGGAGAGGCCGCCCACCAACATCGGGCAAATATGTAGGACTGGCCAGAGCGAAGGAAGCCTACAACCGGGCTCTTAGGGAAGAGCTCCGGCTGAAGGCCGAGATGGAGGTGCAGGAGATGTCCATTAGGACCCGTCAAGGGTACCAGATGGACACTTCTTCTCTAGCAAGGACTGACTCAGAGGATGCAGAGGCCAACCAAGATCTTGGTCAACAGGTGGCTGACAGTGTGGCAATCATCACCAAAGTTGCCACAAAATCAAAGAACTTGTCAGGAGGATATGTCAAGAGCTTGAAAGAGGCGGCTGTCGCGATCGCTGATGCGTTTTCGGAGCTCAGCAGACGCACGGCTACTGAAGAGACAGCTCGGCTGCAGGCCGACAACAACCGACTTCAGACCGAAATGGCCAGCCTCCGAAAGGAGCTGGCCGAAATGAAAATGACCCTGGAAGGGATGCGGAAGCAGGGTAGTCCGCCACCCCCTCAAACCGGAAAAGACAAGGAGAAACCGCCCCCTGCGCGGCCTCCCCAGGGTGAAAATATGGATAGACGTGTTGCTGCCTTCCCACCTGCCACAGAAATGGACCATCTGTGCAGAGCGATAATGGCTCACGTCGGTCCGTACCTTGATGCACGCTTGGCCGGCATTCAGGACCGGCTGTTGCCGGAAAAGCCTGTGCGACCACCTCTGGCGGCGGATGCCAGGAGTGCCAGGACAGACAAGCAGGCTGAGGTAGTGCCAACTTCTGGTACAGGTCCTCGTTCTGGCGCGGCACCTAAAAAAAAGAGGAAAAGGAAAAAGAAGACGAAAAACCCGACCCCGAATCCAAGGCCCCCAACGCCTCCACCACCTGCAAGGCCTAGTACGTCATCGGAGTGGACGCAGGTAGGCAAGAAAGGAAGGCGAAAGAAGAAGAAAAAAGATGGCGTAGATCAACAGGTCGGAAATGGCGAACACCCGAAGCCACCCAGAGGGAAAAAGAGCAAGGCCAGAAAGCTCCGTTCACCTCGGTCAGCTGCCGTTGTTGTAACGCTGCTGGAGCCAAAAGCAGCGGATAAAGGGGCCGACTTTGGCACTGTCCTTGCTGAGGTTAAGAGGAAGGTGCGGCTTAAGGAGCTGGGAATTTCAGGTCTTCGCTTCAGAAAGGCTCAAACAGGGGCCTACGTTATGGAAGTGCCCGGCACCTCAAGTGGCGATAAAGCAAACGCTCTGGCCAAGAGGTTAGCGGAGGTTGTTGACCCGGAAGTAGTGCGGATCTCTAGGCCCACAAAATGCGCAGAGCTGCGTATCTCGGGCCTAGATGAGTCTGTGCTGTTTCCCGAGGTGGTTGCGGCGGTCGCCCGGGTGGGAGGCTGCCAAGAGACCGACATCAGGTCAGGAGAGGTCGTCCGCGGCCCCTCCGGGCTGGGTGTCGTGTGGCTGCGCTGCCCTATCCCGGCGGCGAAGAAGGTGGTGGAGGCGGGAAGGCTGCTGGTAGGCTGGGTGTCGGCGCAGGTCAAACTGCTCGATGCCCGCCCCCTGCGCTGCTTCCGCTGCCTCGAGGTGGGCCACGTGGCCGCCAAATGTAAGTCGGAGGTGGACCGCAGCCGAGCCTGCTACCGCTGCGGGCGTCCCGGCCACGTCGCTGGCAACTGCACATCATCTGCACACTGCCCGCTGTGTGCCGAGGCCGGGCTAGCAGCCAACCATAGGGTAGGCAGCAAAGCCTGTGATCCACCTAAAAGTAAGCGGAGAACGGCTGGCGCTGACTCCCAGGCTACTCTGGGGCGGAATACCCGAAAAGACTCGAATGTCGAGCAACAGGACGAGGAGGCTGAGATAATAGTCGAGTAGTAATGGCTCCTATACGCTTCCTGCAGGCGAATATCAACCACTGCGCCAGAGCACAGGACCTCCTGTTCCAGAGCATGGCGGAGTGGTTGATCCATGTCGCAGTGGTAACCGAACCATATTCGGTCCCAGCCAGAGACAACTGGGTGGGGGACCTCGACAGCCTCGTGGCCTTGGCCACTCAACCATCGGCCGGCTCTGCTCCGCTTGAAAGCGTGGTGCGGGGCCACGGCTTCGTGGCTGCCATCATCGGGGGTATAATGGTGGTGGGAGTGTACTTCTCGCCGAACAGAAGCCTAGCCGACTTCGAGGTGCTTCTCGACGATGTGCAGGCCCTGATTGGCAGAAGTGGCCCCGAACTGCTGCTGGTTGCGGGGGACTTTAATGCCAAATCTACGGGGTGGGGCTCTACTGCGACTGACGTACGCGGTGAGGTGCTCACAGAGTGGGCAGTGGCCGTAGGGTTGGAGGTTCTTAACCGAGGGACGGTCGATACGTGCGTGCGGCAACAGGGAGGCTCCATCGTGGACATCACGTTTGCAAATGCTGCCCTGGCGCGCCGTGTCCAAGGTTGGGAAGTGTTGGAGGGCGTGGAAACGTTATCGGACCACAGATACATCCGGTACGAAGTCTGCGCCCACCACACTACGCCGGACGACCTGAGTCGTCCCCGAAGAGACGACAGTCCCAGATGGGCAACGAAACGGCTCGATCGGGACCTGCTGCACGCAGCGGCCCTGGTCCAAGCTTGGCCGGAGACGCCCGAAGGACCAAGAAGTGTAGAGGAAGAAGCATCCTGGCTCAGTGGGGCCATGGCTCAAATATGCGATGCCGCAATGCCGCGGGCCAAGCCCACAGGGCCGAGGCGGAGCGTGTACTGGTGGTCCGCAGAGCTAACGCAGTTGCGCAAGGCATGCGTGGCTGCGAGACGCCAATACACCAGGAGCCGAAGGCGGAGGAGGCGAGACCTGACGGCAGAGGATGAGCTATACGAAAGCTACAGAGCGGCCAGCAAAACCCTCAGCTTAGCCATTGGCCAAGCCAAAGACCTGGCGGAGGAGGAAATGTTGGAGGCTCTGAACAGCGACCCGTGGGGGCGGCCGTACAAGTCGGTGAGGTGCAAACTTCACCCCTGGGCCCCTCCACTCACGCAAAGCCTCCAGCCGGACCTTCTGAGCCGAATCGTGGGAACCCTCTTCCCACGACGGGGTGAACACCAGCCCCCGTGCATGGCTTCAGTGTCCCCAACGGAGGGAGAAGTCGCACCCGAGGTGACAGAGGGAGAGTTGGGAGCCGCAGTGTTGAGGCTTAAGGCCAAAAACACTGCCCCTGGTCCAGACGGTATTCCCGGCCGAGCCTGGGTGTTGGCGCTGGGCCCCTTGGAGCCAAGAGTGAGGGCACTATTTTCTTCGTGTCTGGAGCAGGGGTGCATCCCACGTTCGTGGAAGTGCGGAAAGCTGGTGCTCCTGCGGAAGGAAGGGCGACCGGGTGACTCTTCTTCGGGATACAGGCCGATCGTACTTTTGGACGAGGGAGCGAAGCTCTTTGAGCGAATAGTGGCTTCCCGGCTGATAGGTCATTTAGAGGGACAAGGGCCGAACCTAAGTGCGTGCCAGTACGGATTTCGTCGGGGCAGGTCCACCATCGACGCCATTGCGCGGGTGAGGGCTCTAGCGGATGACGCGGTTTCCCGGGGGGAGGTGGTGTTGGCGGTATCTCTAGATATCGCCAATGCTTTCAACACCCTTCCCTGGGAAACCATCAAGGAGGCCCTCAGGTACCACAACGTGCCGGAGTACCTGCGTAGGGTGGTTGGGTCGTATCTTTTCGAGAGGGCGATCCGCTACCCCACACAGGATGAATGGGTGGAGCGCGAGATGTCGTGCGGTGTCCCACAGGGGTCAGTCTTAGGACCGCTCCTGTGGAACATTGGTTACGACTGGGCGCTACGTGGCGCCAACTTGCGGGGGGTAGACGTAACCTGTTACGCCGACGACACCCTTGTAACGGCCCGAGGGGCCACATTTCGCGATGCGTCCATCTTGGCCACTGCTGGGGTGGCCCTAATCGTGGACAGGATACGGAGGCTGGGACTAGAGGTTGCCCTGCACAAATCTGAGGCCATCTGTTTTCATGGGCCTCGGAGGGCACCTCCAGGAAATGCCAGCATAATGGTGGGCGGAGTTTCCATCGGCGTCGGGAAGACGATGAAGTACCTGGGACTCGTCCTCGACAGCCGATGGAACTTCGAGGAGCATTTCCGGCGCTTGGCTCCAAAACTACTTGGCACAGCGTCGGCACTGAGCCGGCTCCTCCCGAACGTGGGCGGGCCGAAGGCGGGCTGCCGCCGACTGTACACGGGTGTGGTGCGGTCGATGGCCCTCTACGGGGCACCCATATGGGTAAATGCCCTTTCCGCCCATAACAAGACCCAACTGCGGCGACCGCAAAGGGTCATGGCGGTAAGGGCAACGAGGGCGTACCGCACCACCTCGTTCGAGGCGGCCTGCGTGATGGCAGGGACCCCACCCTGGGAGTTGGATGCCGAGGTGCTGAACGAGGTCTACCGCCGAGTAGCCGAGGCGCGCACCAGAGGAGAACAGCCGTGTCCGGAAGAGGTTAGGCGATGGAGAGAGATCTCTCGCCAAACCCTCTTCCGGAAATGGTTGGTGGCCTTGGAGCAGCCGAGCGCCGGCCACTGGACCATATCGGGAGTGCGGCCCGTCCTGCAGGGATGGGTCGAAAGGAGATGGGGCGTTGTTTCCTTCCACCTAACGCAGGTACTATCGGGACACGGTTGTTTCGGCAGATACCTGTGTAAGGTTGCAAGGAGGGAAACAACGCCAATGTGTCACCACTGCGGTGGGGCGGAGGACACGGCGCAGCACACGCTGCAAGTGTGTCCCGCCTTCGACGAGCAGCGAGCCCGCCTCACGGCGGTGATTGGAACTGACCTCTCGCTGCCGGCCGTCGTCAAAGCCATGACCGACAGCGAGAAATCGTGGACTGCCATGGCCTCCTACTGTGAGGAGGTCATGGCACTCAAAGAGGGTGCGGAGCGGGAGCGCGAGGAAGACCCATCTTCCCAGCCCCTGCGCCGCAGGCGTGTCGGGCGCAGGCGGTTAATCCATAACCGCCAAATACCGCCCTAATAGGACTGCGGGAGATGGGCACGGGGATGCCCGTCCCCCGCCGCTAAGGTCCTGTTGAGCTGGTAGGCGCGCCAAGTGTTTCGGCGCGCCTACAGTGGAGGAGACAGGAGACGTGCAGGTCTCCTGGAGATGGGTCCGTGAGCGGACATACCGCCGTGCTGCCGGGCCGTGGATGCGTAAAGTTCCCACAGCCCGATTGCTTATCGGCGACGAAGTGGAACACCCTGGGGTTTTTTTTTTTTTTTTTTTTTTTTTTTTTTTTTTTTTTTTAGTGGGTACACCGCCCCCTTCTGGGGCGGGAATCCCACATATCCACCGGCCTCCCCGGGCCAGTGGAATCCATAAAGGATTTTTCCCAGGCCAAAAAAAAAAAAAAAAAAAAAAAAAAAAAAAAAAGGTTAGGTTAGGTTAGGTTAGGTTAGGTTAGGTTAGGTTAGGTTAGGTTAGGTTAGGTTAGGTTAGGTTAGGTTAGGTTAGGTTAGGTTAGGTTAGGTTAGGTTAGGTTAGGTTAGGTTAGGTTAGGTTAGGTTAGGTTAGGTTAGGTTAGGTTAGGTTAGGTTAGGTTGCCGCTATGGAACGCGCACGCCGCTATGGAACGCGCACGCCGCTATGGAACGCGCATGCCGCTATGGAACGCGCACCATAGCGGCTCTACTGCCGCTATGGAACGCGCACCATAGCGGCTCTACTGCCGCTATGGAACGCGCACCATAGCGGCTCTACTGCCGCTATGGAACGCGCACCATAGCGGCTCTACTGCCGCTATGGAACGCGCACCATAGCGGCTCTACTGCCGCTATGGAACGCGCACCATAGCGGCTCTACTGCCGCTATGGAACGCGCACCATAGCGGCTCTACTGCCGCTATGGAACGCGCACCATAGCGGCTCTACTCCCGTCACTCGACCAGTGGGTCGAGAGGGAATTCGGAGCCCTCACTTTCCGGATGGTGCAAGTAATGACCGGGCACGGGTGCTTCGGCCATTATTTGCACCAAATAGGGAGGGAAAATGATACGACGTGCCACCACTGCGGCGATCCAGACGACACGGCCCAGCACACTCTGTCAGAGTGTAGCAGCTGGGCCCCAGAGCGGCAAACTCTAGAGGCGGAGTTAGGGACGAGCGACCTCTCGCTCTCCAGCGTTGTGCGAGCCATGCTGGAGAGCGAGGAGGCCTGGCAGGCGGTCGCCTCCTTTTGCGAGACAGTAATCTCGCAAAAGGAGGCCGCGGAACGGGAGCGCGAGGACGACGCCCTCGCGCCCCTATTCCGGCGCAGACGGAGGGGGGTAAGGCGGAGGCGATTTGCTGCCCGTCATATCCCCCAGTAGGGCCAGCGGGCGAGGGACGGGGATCCCTTGTCCGCATTGCACGGTCCTACGAGTCTGGGGGAAGGGTTGAAATGCTGCAACTCTTCCCCCCCTGGCGCGGGTAGCCCCGGCGAAAGCTAGGGCGGCCGGGAGGCGTCATGGTGAAATCCATGGATCCCACGGCGCCTAACAACCTCGGCAAGAGGGTCAGCATCGGAGTGGTTTTAGTGGGTATGCTCTCCTGTCCCCTTCTCATTAGGAGAAGAGGACCGGAGAGAGAGCCCCACATAACCTAAACCGGGTCTCCCCGGGCCCGGGGGTACACGTAATGTGTTTCCACTCCGTGAACAAAAAAAAAAAAAAAAAAAAAAAAAAAAAAAAAAAGGTTAGGTTAGGTTAGGTTAGGTTAGGTTAGGTTAGGTTAGGTTAGGTTAGGTTAGGTTAGGTTAGGTTAGGTTAGGTTAGGTTAGGTTAGGTTAGGTTAGGTTAGGTTAGGTTAGGTTAGGTTAGGTTAGGTTAGGTTAGGTTAGGTTAGGTTAGGTTAGGTTAGGTTAGGTTAGGTTAGGTTAGGTTAGGTTAGGTTAGGTTAGGTTAGGTTAGGTTAGGTTTGGGGTGCGGTGTCGGAAACCTCCTCGAGTGCCCGGGCGTTACCACTCCCTTCTATCCGAGGCGTAGGCCTCATGGGGTGGGGAAGGGTAACGCCTGGGACGGTGCACCCTGGGCAACAACGGTAAGCTAATGTATTTGTACATTATCTTACCGGTGGCTAATATCCGACTGGGGGGATGGGGTATAGAGGGACGACTACTGCTACGTGCGCTTAAAATTTACCTTTCCCGCCCCCGGGAAAGGTAGCTTTTGGGCTGCATGAGCGTTACGGTTCCCCCCTGGCAGAGGGCCTACAAAGGGGGAAGAGTAGCGCTCGGGCCGCTGGCCTGTAGTGGTATGTCTTGGGAGGGATATCTATATGTGTATTATATGGGCCACGTATGTATAATATGTATATATTCTGTGAGGACGGGCGTAAGGTAGCTGACGGGAAGCTGCTCTGCATCCCTGCACTGAGTAAGTAGCCCCGCCGTGCTGGTCACACGGCCTGGGCTACGCGAAAGGTGTCAGGGCTCTGCAACAGGCCTTGATGTGACTTACGCCCTATATGGGGAGGGAAAGCATAGGAGGGACAGGCGTTCGGTTGCTAACAGTGTAGGCTCTGCAACCTTGTTCCTAGTACCTAGCCCCGCCGTACTCGCCACACGGCCTGGGCTACCGAACGGTTCAAGGCTCTGCAACCTGCCTGGAGGTGCCAAACGCCTGATGGGGAGGGTTAGTTTTGGGGTTTAGAGACGGACGGAAGGAAGGAGGTGAACCTGAACCTAGTACCTGCTCTGTGGCCCGAGCAGGGAAACGTGAGGGGGAGCCTCAGGGCGGAAGCAACCGTGCCCTCGGTACCGCTCTGCTTTCAGAGCAGGACATGAGGGCGCGGGAGCTTACGTGAGGGCACGTAAACCCGGCTTGCCGGGAACGTGGGCGACTGCGGAAGCCACGAGGAGTAAACCTCTTTAAACAATCCTTCACCAGCGGGGGAGGCCGGGGAGTGCCGAGCCCGCATTGCACGGTGTCGACAGAGGAGCCCCATCCCGGGGCGGCCAGTGGGCGTTGCGGTGACACATTTTGCTCCCGTGGCGTTCACAATGGCAGACGAGGGAATCCGTGTGGTTTTTAGTGGGTAGGCCCCTTGGGGAGAGCCCCACATACCTCCGTTTCCCCGAACGGAGACGATGCATAAGGTGCATTTTCCACACCAAAAAAAAAAAAAAAAAAAAGGTTAGGTTAGGTTAGGTTAGGTTAGGTTAGGTTAGGTTAGGTTAGGTTAGGTTAGGTTAGGTTAGGTTAGGTTAGGTTAGGTTAGGTTAGGTTAGGTTAGGTTAGGTTAGGTTAGGTTAGGTTAGGTTAGGTTAGGTTAGGTTAGGTTAGGTTAGGTTAGGTTAGGTTAGGTTAGGTTAGGTTAGGTTAGGTTAGGTTAGGTTAGGTTAGGTTAGGTTAGGTTAGGTTAGGTTAGGTTAGGTTAGGTTAGGTTAGGTTAGGTTAGGTTAGGTTAGGTTAGGTTAGGTTAGGTTAGGTTAGGTTAGGTTAGGTTAGGTTAGGTTAGGTTAGGTTAGGTTAGGTTAGGTTAGGTTAGGTTAGGTTAGGTTAGGTTAGGTTAGGTTAGGTTAGGTTAGGTTAGGTTAGGTTAGGTTAGGTTAGGTTAGGTTAGGTTAGGTTAGGTTAGGTTAGGTTAGGTTAGGTTAGGTTAGGTTAGGTTAGGTTAGGTTAGGTTAGGTTAGGTTAGGTTAGGTTAGGTTAGGTTAGGTTAGGTTAGGTTAGGTTAGGTTCTGCCAGCGCGGCAACTCCAGCCTGCCAGCGCGGCAACTCCAGCTGCAACAGACGGGCAGCTGACAGCCGATGAGATCGGAGTAGTAGAGAGCACACGGAAAGCGGCACGTGTGGTCCTGGCTGAGGCTGCCAAGTCCAGCAACCTCAATGGCGTGGTCAAGGGGAAGATAAACTCCTCTTGCCGCGAAATTCTGGAGGCCATGGACTTCCTGGAGAACCGCCGAGAGAGCGAAGAAATCCGCAGGCTTAAGGCCGACAACAAGCGGATGCGGGAGCAACTCGCTCTCTTGGCGGCAGAAACAAAGGCGCTGCGCACGGCCTTCGCAGAGCGAGCCCCCGAGGCCCCCCGGCGAATTACGCAGCAGGGTCTCCCTGAAGGCCTGCAAGAGTGCCTGGAGCTCCACAGCCGGGAGCTCTTTATGAGCCTGGGCAATATGCTCAATGCGAGACTGGAGGCCCTGGAAAAGCGCCTCCCCCCAGAGCCCATCATGCGGCCACCGCTGGCTGCTGACAGGGCAACCAGGCCTCTGGCGGCCGCCCCTCAGCAAGGGCGCAATAAAGGGAGGGCAGGCAATCGTTCCTCCAGCCAGCCCGAGCTTGCGCAAGAGCGAGCCAAAACACAGAGGGAAGAGCGGACAGAGCGGCCACAAAGGCAACCACAAGCACAGCCGAGGGCGCAGGCTGGTGCCAGGCCTAAAGGCCAGCAAGAGGAGCCCAAGTCACAACCGGCGGTGACCACTGAGTCGTGGACAGAGGTGGTAAAGAGGGGGGCAAAAGGCAGGAAACCCGCCCAACCCCAACCCCAAGCTGCCAAGCCGAAAAAAGCAGCCCCGGCCAAAGCGCTACCGACCCCCAAGAGTTCAGCGGTTGTGGTGACCCTGAAGCCGGAGGCCAACGTGACCTACTTGGCCGCACTGCAGAAGGTCACCACATCGCTTAAACTGGCGGACGTGGGGATCGAGAGCGTGAGGGTCCGGAAGTCGGCCACCGGGGCCCGACTTATTGAGGTTCCGGGGGCCAGCAGCGGCCGTCTCGCCGATGACCTGGCCCATAAAATTGAGGGGCTGATAGGGGACGTGGCCACTGTCCATCGGCCAGTTAAGACGGCTGATCTCCGGGTTACCGGCTTTGACGAGTCGGTAACGCCGGAGGACGTCAGGACGGCAGTGGTCCTTAAGGGTGGCTGTGCGGTTGAACAGGTGAAGGTTAGCCCAATCAGACTCCTAAATAATGGGACAGGGACGGCGTTGGTGAGATGCCCGGTGACTGCCGCCAATGCCCTCATCAAGGGGGGCAGACTACTGATGGGTTGGTCGGCCGCACAAGTTAAGGCTCTGGAGCCCCAACCCATGCGGTGCTACCGTTGCCTGGGGACAGGGCACACTCGGGCGCTTTGTCCATCTGCGGTGGATAGGGGGGACATGTGTTACCGCTGCTCCAGGCCGGGGCACAAAGCCGGCGAATGCGAGGCGGACCCCTTCTGCAGTGTGTGCCACTCCGCGAAGCGCCCAGCGGGGCACGTGATGGGTGGAAGGGCGTGTGCGCCTCCCCAAACAAAGGGCCGTAATGACCTACAGGGGCCAACCGGAAACCAGGCGACCGCCCAAGGGCAAAGTGGTGGACGCAACATGGATCTCTAAATGTCAGCACACCGACATTTAGAGATCCTACAGTGCAACCTCAATCACTCCGCCCGCGCCCAAGACCTGCTTATGCAGGTCATGGCGGAGTGGGGGTTGGCCCTTGCCGTGGTCGCCGAGCCGTACCTCGTCCCCCCCCAGTTAAACTGGGCCGGGGCGACAGACGGCGGGGTTGCGGTCGTTGTGCCGGCTGCGGGGGACTTTCCTCCCCTCACGAAGTCGGAGGACGGCCCAGGATATGTGGCCGTCAAATGGGGGAGAACCGCGATCATAGCGGTTTACTTCTCCCCCAACCGGCCGCTCTCCGACTTCGAGAGCTATTTAGAGGGGCTGGGTAGAGTCGCCGGGAGGTGTGCCCCGGCGCAAATAATGGTGATGGGGGACCTCAACGCAAAGAGCGCGGCGTGGGGCTCCCCAATCACCGACCCCAAAGGAGCAGCACTCCGAGACTGGGCCATAGCCACTGGTTTCCAAGTGGTGAACCAAGGCGTCGCCAACACGTGCGTGCGCAGGCAGGGGGGCTCCATCGTGGACGTTACGTTTGCGACCCCTGCCCTAGCCGCACGTGTCATGGACTGGAGGGTCCTGGAGGAGGTGGAAACCCTCTCCGACCACCTCTACATTCGGATGGGGGTGTCCACCTCACCACCAGTGCCACAGCCGCCCAGACGGAGAGGTGCCGGCTTAAGATTCCCGCGGTGGGCCATCACTCACTTCGACCCGGCCGCGGCGGAAGAAGCCGCCATTATCGAAGCGTGGTGTGACCCCCCACCAGCAACTGCGGGGGCCGAAATCAAGGCGGCACGATTCCGCGAGTCGTTAACTGCGGTGTGCGACGCGGCGATGCCTCGGGTGAGGAGGTTTCCTGCGAGGCAAAGCGTGTACTGGTGGTCGGAGGAGATCGCGGCTCTCCGGCTCACCAGCAACAGTGCACGCCGTGCCTACACGCGTTGCAGGCGGAGGCGGTCGCACACCGCAGAAGAGGAGGAGCTCGCTCATAGGGCCCTAAAGGAGGCCAAAGAGGCCCTCCAACTGGCCATCATCAGGGCAAAGGATGCGGCACACGAGGAGTTCCTGGCGACCCTTAACAGGGATCCATGGGGGAGACCATACAAAATGGTCAGAAACAAGATGAAGCGCGCCCCCCCTATGGATTCCATGGAGCCGGAGCTCCTAGACAGAGTGGTGGAGGCCCTATTCCCGCCGGCGCCAGTTTTTGCTCCCCCGAGGATGTCGGCCCCCTCGGAGGAGCAAAACGAGCCCGATGACCCTGTCCCCGGCATTACCGAGGACGAGATGGTGGCCATGGTGGACCGCCTACGAGGCAATAAGAAGGCCCCGGGCCCGGATGGCGTCCCGGCAAGGGTGATCCCGCTAGCCCTGGAGCACCTGGGGGAGCGTCTCAAGGACCTCCTTGATGAGTGCCTTGAGACAGGATGCTTCCCCAGGGTGTGGAAGGAGGGACGCCTTTGCCTTTTGCGAAAGGAGGGCCGCCCAGCTGACTCTCCTTCTGGCCACAGGCCACTGGTGCTGCTGGATGTTTCCGGGAAGATGTTCGAGAGGGTGATAGCTTCCCGGATCATCCGGCATTTACACGATGTTGGCCCAAACATATCGGAGCGTCAGTTTGGGTTCCGGGCCGGAAGGGGCACTCTGGATGCCATCCAGGCCCTAAAGTCCTTTAATGACCTTGCGGCAGGTAGAGGGGAGGGGGTGGTGGCGGTGTCCCTGGACATCGCCAATGCGTTCGGCACCCTCCCCTACAGCGTCATAAAAGAGGCTCTGCAGTACCATCAGATACCGCAGTATCTGCAGAGGATCGTAGGGCACTACCTTGAGGAAAGGGTAGTGCTCTACGATCGCGAGGGACAGCACATGGCCAGGCCCATGGGTTGCGGGGTGCCACAGGGGTCAGTTTTGGGGCCCCTCTTATGGAACCTCGGTTTTGACTGGGCCATAAGAGGGGTTCAGCTTCCCCGCATGGCCACCATCTGCTATGCCGATGACACGCTGGTGGTTGTGCGGGGAAGCGAACTGCGGGAGGCCCTTCGCAGGGCAGCGGTTGCGGCCGAACTGATGGTCGACCGCATCCGCATGTTAGGGCTGAAGGTGGCGGTGGCGAAAACCGAGGCGGTGGTGTTCGGAGGGCCTGGTTGGCGGGTGCCGGCGGGCACCATAGTCCGCATCGGGGGGGAATCTGTCCAGGTCAGGGCCAATATTAAGTATCTTGGCCTTGTCCTGGACAGAAAGTGGGATTTCGGGGAGCATTTTACCCGACTTGCTCCCCGGCTGGTGGGTGCCGCGTCGGCCCTTGGCAAATTGTTGCCCAACGTGGGAGGCCCCAGAGGTGCCGTGCGCCGGCTCTTTGCCGGCGTGGTACGCAGTATGGCGCTCTATGGAGCGCCGATATGGGCGAGTCGGCTGACGGAGCGAAACAAGGCCCTGCTCCGTCGGCCACAGAGGGTATGCGCGATAAGGGTGATAAGGGCATACGTCACGGTGGCGCATATGGCGGCCTGCGCCCTCGCAGGTACACCGCCATGGGACATCGACGCCCAGACGGTGTCCGAGACCTACTGGTCCCGTAGGGAGGCCCAGCTAAGAGGGGACACGCCGGCACCCCGAGAGCTAGCCTATGCTCGCCGGATGGTGGAGCGTCGCATGAGGGATCGCTGGAAGAGCGACCTGGAGGACAGCCGCTATGGAACGCGCACCATAGCCGCACTCCTCCCGTCGCTCGACCAGTGGATCGAGAGGGCGTTTGGCGCCCTTACGTTTCGGATGGTGCAGGTAATGACCGGACATGGTTGTTTCGGTCATTATCTGCACCGCATTGGAAGGGAGTCCTCTGCGACGTGCCACCATTGCGGCGACGATGACGACACCGCCCAACACACACTGGAGGTGTGTAGTGCCTGGGACCCGGAGCGCCAAGCGCTCGTGGCGGCGATAGGCAGGAGCGATCTCTCGCTCTCTAGCGTCGTTTCGGCCATGCTAGAGAGCGAAGAGGCCTGGCAGGCGGTCGCCTCCTTTTGCGAGACGGTCATCTCGCAAAAGGAGGCCGCGGAGCGGGAGCGCGAGGACGATGCCCTCGCGCCCCAGTTCCGGCGCAGACGGAGGGGGGTAAGGCGGAGGCGATTTGCCGCCCGTCATATCCCCCAGTAGGACCAGCGGGCGAGGGACGGGGATCCCTTGTCCGCATTGCACGGTCCTACATGTCTGGGGAAGGGGTTGAAACGCTGCAACTCCTCCCTCCTTTGGCGCGGGTAGCCCTGGCGCAAGCCGGGGCGGCCGGGTGGCGTCGTTCTGGTGAAATCCTTGGGATCCCACGGCGCCTACCAACCTCGGCAAGAGGGTCAGCGTCGGAGTGGTTTTAGTGGGTATGCTCTCCTGTCCCCTTCTCGTTAGGAGAAGAGGACCGGAGAGAGAGCCCCACATAACCTAAACCGGGTCTCCCCGGGCCCGGGGGTACACGTAATGTGTTTCCACTCCGTGAACAAAAAAAAAAAAAAAAAAAAAAGGTTAGGTTAGGTTAGGTTAGGTTAGGTTAGGTTAGGTTAGGTTAGGTTAGGTTAGGTTAGGTTAGGTTAGGTTAGGTTAGGTTAGGTTAGGTTAGGTTAGGTTAGGTTAGGTTAGGTTAGGTTAGGTTAGGTTAGGTTAGGTTAGGTTAGGTTAGGTTAGGTTAGGTTAGGTTAGGTTAGGTTAGGTTAGGTTAGGTTAGGTTAGGTTAGGTTAGGTTAGGTTAGGTTAGGTTAGGTTAGGTTAGGTTAGGTTAGGTTAGGTTAGGTTAGGTTAGGTTAGGTTAGGTTAGGTTAGGTTAGGTTAGGTTAGGTTAGGTTAGGTTAGGTTAGGTTAGGTTAGGTTAGGTTAGGTTAGGTTAGGTTAGGTTAGGTTAGGTTAGGTTAGGTTAGGTTAGGTTAGGTTAGGTTAGGTTAGGTTAGGTTAGGTTAGGTTAGGTTAGGTTAGGTTAGGTTAGGTTAGGTTAGGTTAGGTTAGGTTAGGTTAGGTTAGGTTAGGTTAGGTTAGGTTAGGTTAGGTTAGGTTAAGCAAGAAAATCTTCCTTACTAAGCAAGAAAATCTTCCTTACTAAGCAAGAAAATCTTCCTTACTAAGCAAGAAAATCTTCCTTACTAAGCAAGAAAATCTTCCTTACTAAGCAAGAAAATCTTCCTTACTAAGCAAGAAAATCTTCCTTACTAAGCAAGAAAATCTTCCTTACTAAGCAAGAAAATCTTCCTTACTAAGCAAGAAAATCTTCCTTACTAAGCAAGAAAATCTTCCTTACTAAGCAAGAAAATCTTCCTTACTAAGCAAGAAAATCTTCCTTACTAAGCAAGAAAATCTTCCTTACTAAGCAAGAAAATCTTCCTTACTAAGCAAGAAAATCTTCCTTACTAAGCAAGAAAATCTTCCTTACTAAGCAAGAAAATCTTCCTTACTAAGCAAGAAAATCTTCCTTACTAAGCAAGAAAATCTTCCTTACTAAGCAAGAAAATCTTCCTTACTAAGCAAGAAAATCTTCCTTACTAAGCAAGAAAATCTTCCTTACTAAGCAAGAAAATCTTCCTTACTAAGCAAGAAAATCTTCCTTACTAAGCAAGAAAATCTTCCTTACTAAGCAAGAAAATCTTCCTTACTAAGCAAGAAAATCTTCCTTACTAAGCAAGAAAATCTTCCTTACTAAGCAAGAAAATCTTCCTTACTAAGCAAGAAAATCTTCCTTACTAAGCAAGAAAATCTTCCTTACTAAGCAAGAAAATCTTCCTTACTAAGCAAGAAAATCTTCCTTACTAAGCAAGAAAATCTTCCTTACTAAGCAAGAAAATCTTCCTTACTAAGCAAGAAAATCTTCCTTACTAAGCAAGAAAATCTTCCTTACTAAGCAAGAAAATCTTCCTTACTAAGCAAGAAAATCTTCCTTACTAAGCAAGAAAATCTTCCTTACTAAGCAAGAAAATCTTCCTTACTAAGCAAGAAAATCTTCCTTACTAAGCAAGAAAATCTTCCTTACTAAGCAAGAAAATCTTCCTTACTAAGCAAGAAAATCTTCCTTACTAAGCAAGAAAATCTTCCTTATTGAAGCAAGAAAATCTTCCTTACTTGGTGGTTTACTAGCGGATTTTTGCGAATTTTGGTACAGAGACTTGTTTTGACCCCCCTGCTCGTTTTCTGGACTCGATTCTGCAAAAAATTCTGACTTGGCTTGTTTATTTCGGTTTTTCGATTTGCATTTTTGATTGGTTTTGGTGAAATTTGGCAAAAATCTCCAAATTTTGTTCGTCAATAGCGGCTATACCCGTAAAGCTACCCTTACCAAATTTTGGTCTTGGGTAGTTCTGGGGCAGTCCTATAGCGCTGCATTCTTGGAATTCTTGCCAGATTTATGGTTTTTCGGGGAAAAAGCTGGTAAAAAGTTTTCAAGCGCCTGCGAAACTTAATAGCAGCGCCTGAAAATTTTCTACGAGCAACGGGTATTTTTGTTAATAACTTTTTGTAGGTTATTAATAAAAATATTCTGTTTAGGTAGGGAGATAGGACGTCTAATTCGCCCAATTTCTGTTTTGAGTTTTGTGTGTCTGTCGTTGATAGTTTTTGTTTTATTGATTTTTTAAGAAATTACGCCGATCGGCGTAATTTCGTTGTCCCGATTTCGGGTTTTTTGACTGTGGAACTTTTGTTTCTGGGTCAAAAAATCTGATTGAGGTGTCAAAAAATAGGGTTTTTTAAATCCCATTTTTTGACACCAAATTTGGGTGGGAGTGTCTTTCCGTTACGCGGAAAAAAATTTTTTAGTTAAAATTTTTGTACCCTGCCATACAATTTAGCGTAATTTGGCGGTTTCTTGGTTCTGGAAATTTTATCTTCAGGCCAAAAAATTCGGCTTTTGCGCTGGGTTGTGGGGCTTGGTAGTGGCTAAATTTTCTTTCTTGCTGCGTGGTGCAATCACTGAAGGGTGATTTTTAAGAGGGGAAAAACCGCCAAAATATGGCTGAAAAAAGCGCCGGAGAGGTGCCATCGGGAGAGAAGATGGAAATGGTCTCCGGACCCAATAAGAGGGCTATAGGCGAAGCCGATGACGGCAGCGAGGACGGGCCTAGCTCCAAGGTTGGGGTATCTGGGCGTGGGCGCGCCCCTAAGAGTGTGGGCGCATACGCCGGATTGTCCGCCGCTAAGGCCAAACTGAGGGGTTTGAGTGGGGACGACCCTGAGTTCCAGTCCCAGGTGGACAAAATAAAGGCGGCCTACCGCCTGGATTTCCCTGCTCTGCGCTCCCGCTCACAGGGAAACCGAAGGGCTCGTTCCCCACCTCCCCAGACGGTAACGATTGGCGACACGTCTGACGATGAGGATGAGCCACCGGCGCGGTCGATCCCAAATGCGCCGAAAACTGGGAATAAGCCGGAGACTGCGGCAACTGCGGTGATTCCGGCTTCAATTGACGGGCAGCTGACTGCCGACGAGGTCGGAGTAGTTGAAAGCGCACGGAAAGCGGCTCGTGTGGTCCTGGCGGAGGCCGCCAAGTCGAGCAACCTCAATGGGGTGGTTAAGGGGAAAATAAACACCTCGTGCCGCGAGATACTGGAGGCCATGGACTTCCTCGAAAACCGTCGAGAGAGCGAGGAAATCCGCAGGCTCAAGGCCGATAATAAGCGGATGCGGGAGCAACTCGCTCTCTTGACGGTTGAAACGAAGGCGCTGCGCACGGCCTTCTCAGAGCGAACCCCCGAGGCCCCCCGGCGCATCACGCAGCAGGGCCTCCCTGAAGGCTTGCAAGAGTGCCTGGAGATCCACAGCCGGGAGCTCTTTATGAGCCTGGGGAACATGCTCAATGTGAGACTGGAGGCCCTGGAAAAGCGCCTCCCTCCGGAGCCCATCATGCGGCCACCGCTGGCCGCTGACAGGGCAACCAGGCCTCCGGCGGCCGCCCCTCAGCAAGGGCGGAATAAGGGTAGGGCAGGCAAACGCTCTTCCAGCCAGCCCGAGCTCGCACAGGAGCGAGCAACAACAGAGGAGGTAGAGCGTATACAGCGGCCACAAAGGCAGCCGCAAGCCCAGCCGAGGACGCCGGCCGGTGCCAAGCCTAAAGCTCAACAAGAGGTGCCGAAGGAACAACCGGCGATGACCACTGAGTCGTGGACAGCAGTGGTCAAGAGAGGGGCAAAGGGCAAGAAGCCTGCCCAGCCGCAACCTCAAGTTGCTAAGCCGAAAAAGGCAGCCCCGGCCAAAGGGCTGCCGATCCCTAAAAGTTCAGCGGTCGTGGTGACCCTGAAGCCGGAGGCCGACGTGACCTACCTGGCCGCATTGCAGAAGGTCACCACATCGCTCAAATTGGCAGATGTGGGCATCGAGAGTGTGAGGGTCCGTAAGTCGGCCACCGGGGCTCGACTAATTGAGGTTCCGGGGGCCAGCAGCAGCCGACTCGCCGACGACCTGGCTATGAAAATTGAGGGGATAATAGGGGACGTGGCCACTGTCCATCGCCCAGTTAAAACGGCTGACCTCCGGGTTACCGGCTTTGACGAGTCGGTAACGCCGGAGGACGTCAGGACGGCTGTGGTCCTCAAGGGCGGCTGCGCTGTCGAGCAGGTGAAAGTGAGCCCAATAAGGCTGCTGAACAATGGCACAGGGACAGCATTGGTGCGATGCCCGGTGACTGCCGCTAATGCCCTCATCAAGGCGGGCAGGTTACTGATGGGCTGGTCGGCCGCACAGGTCAAGGCACTGGAGCCCCAGCCTATGCGGTGTTACCGTTGCCTGGGGACAGGACACACAAGGGCGCTGTGTCCATCTCCGGTAGATAGGGGGGACCAGTGCTACCGCTGCTCCAGGCCTGGGCACAAAGCCGGCGAATGTGAGGCTGACCCCTTCTGCGGTGTGTGCCACGCCGCAAAGCGACCAGCGGGGCACGTGATGGGGGGGAGGGCGTGCGCGCCTCCCCAGACAAAGGGCCGTAACGACCCGCAGAGGGCAACTGGTAGTCAGGCGACCGCCCAAGGGCAAGCAGGGGGACGAAACATGGATCTCTAAATGTCAGCACACCGGCATTTAGAGATCCTACAGTGCAACCTCAACCACTCCGCCCGCGCCCAAGACCTGCTTATGCAGGTCATGGCGGAGTGGGGGTTGGCCCTTGCCGTGGTCGCAGAGCCGTATCTCGTCCCCCCCCAGTCAAACTGGGCTGGGGCGACAGACGGCGGGGTTGCGGTCGTTGTGCCGGCTGCGGGGGACTTCCCGCCCCTCTCGAAATTGGAGGACGGCTCAGGATATGTGGCTGCCAAATGGGGGAGAACCGTGATCATAGCGGTTTACTTCTCCCCCAACCGGCCGCTCTCCGATTTCGAGAGCTACCTGGAGGGGCTGGGAAGAGTCGTCGGGAGGTGTGCTCCGGCTCAAATTATGGTGATGGGGGACCTCAACGCTAAGAGCGCGGCTTGGGGTTCCCCAATCACCGACCCCAAAGGGGAGGTCCTCCGGGACTGGGCACTCGCTACCGGCCTCCAGGTGGTCAACGTGGGAGCTGCCAACACGTGCGTGCGCAGGCAGGGGGGCTCCATCGTGGACGTAACGTTCGCGACCCCTGCCCTAGCCGCACGAGTGGTGAACTGGAGGGTCCTAGAGGAGGTGGAGACCCTCTCCGATCACCTCTATATTCGGATGGGGGTGTCCACCTCACCAGCAGGGTCCCAGCCGCCCAGGAGGAGAGGTGCCGGCCTCAGGTTCCCGCGGTGGGCCATCACGGGCTTCGATCCGGCTGCGGCGGAGGAAGCCGCAATAATCGAAGCATGGGGCGACCCTCCGCCCAATAATGTGGGAGTCGAAGGGAAAGCAGCTAGATTCCGGGAAATGCTCACGGCGGTGTGCGACGCAGCAATGCCCAGAGTTCGACGGCTGCCTAACAAGAAAAGCGTTTACTGGTGGTCTGAAGAAATTGCGTCCCTTCGACTCACCAGTAATCGTGCACGCCGCGCGTACACTCGCTGCAGGCGAAGAAGATCGCACACCAACGAGGAGGAGGAGCTCGCGCACAGAGCGCTCAAGACGGCAAAGGAGGCACTTCAACTAGCTATCATAAAAGCGAAAGACGAAGCCCACGAGCAATTTTTGGGCACACTAAACCGAGATCCATGGGGGAGACCATATAAAATGGTACGTAACAAGATGAAGCGCGCCCCCCCCATGGACTCCATGGAGCCTGAGCTCTTAAATAGGGTGGTGGCTGCCCTCTTTCCGCCGGCACCAGTCTTCACTTCTCCGAGAATGTCGGCCCCCTCTGAGGAGACAAACGACGAACGCCATCCCGTCCCGACGGTAACCGAGGACGAAATGATGACAATCAGAGATCGCCTCAGGTCAAACAAGAAGGCGCCGGGGCCGGACGGGGTCCCGGCGAGGGTAATCCCCTTAGCCCTTGAACACCTGGGAGAGTACTATAAAGACCTCCTGAACGAGTGCCTGGAGGAGGGTTGCTTTCCCAGCGTGTGGAAGGAAGGGCGACTCTGCCTCCTGCGGAAGGAAGGCCGCCCGCCGGACTCCCCGTCTGGTCACAGGCCGCTTGTGCTGCTTGATGTATCCGGGAAGATTCTGGAGCGGATTATCGCTTCCCGGATCATCAAGCACCTAGAGGACGTGGGCCCAAACGTGTCGGACAGACAATTTGGGTTCAGAGCGGGACGTGGTACCGTAGATGCCATACAGGCGCTCAAGGATTTTATCGACTATGCGGCCAACAAGGGGGAGGGTGTGGTGGCGGTGTCTCTCGACATCGCAAACGCCTTCGGCACCCTCCCCTACGAGGTCATAAAGGAGGCTCTGCGGTACCACGGCCTGCCACAATACTTGCAGAAAATCGTGGGGCACTATCTAGAGGGAAGGGTGGTGCTCTACGACCACGATGGACAGCGGACGTCAAGGGCAATGTCCTGCGGTGTGCCCCAAGGGTCGGTGCTAGGGCCCCTCTTGTGGAACCTCGGATTTGACTGGGCCATAAGGGGGGTTCAGCTTCCCCGCATGGCCACCATCTGCTACGCCGACGACACGATGGTGGCCGTCCGGGGAAGCGGACTGGGTGAAACACTCAGGAGAGCTGCTGTCGCGGCGGAACTGACCATCGACCGCATCCGAATGCTCGGCCTTGCGCCGGCTGTAGCGAAAACGGAGTCGATGGTTTTCGGGGGAACTGGCTGGCGCGTTCCAGCAGACACCACGCTCCTGATCCATGGCGAATCTGTCCAGGTCAGGGCTAACATAAAATATCTTGGCCTTGTCCTGGACAGAAAATGGGACTTCACCGAGCATTTCACTCGTCTTGGCCCCCGGCTGGTCGGCGCCGCATCGGCGCTAGGTAGACTGCTACCGAACGTGGACGGACCAAGGGGTTCCGTAAGACGACTGTTCGCCGGTGTAGTCCGCAGTATGGCATTGTACGGGGCACCAATTTGGGCCGACCGGCTGTCGGAGCGGAACAAAGCTCTACTCCGGCGGCCACAGAGGGTGTGTGCCATACGAATAATAAGAGCGTATGTGACGGTGGCACATATGGCCGCTTGCGCCCTTGCCGGGACCCCGCCGTGGGACATTGACGCTAAAGTCATGGCGGAGACTTATCGGTCACGCAGGGAGGCCCTAGCGCAAGGAGAAAGACCGGCTCCCAGAGAGCTCGTGCAAGCCCGCCGAATGGTGGAGAGACGGTTGCGGGACAGGTGGAAAAGTGACCTGGAGGACTGCCGTTATGGGACGAACACCATAATGGCACTCCTCCCGTCACTAGATGACTGGATCGAGAGGGCGCACGGCGCATTAACATATAGGATGGTGCAGGTATTGACTGGACATGGCTGCTTCGGTCATTACCTGCACCGAATAAAGAGGGAATCCGATCCACAATGTCATCATTGTGGTTATGACGATGACACGGCCCAGCACACATTAGCCGAGTGCAGCAGCTGGGATCCGGAACGCCAAACCCTTATGGCAGCCATCAGAAGGTCTGATCTTTCGCTCTCCAGCGTCATTGAGGCCCTGCTTGAGAGCGAGGAGAACTGGGAAGCGGTTGCCTCCTTTTGCGAGGCAGTAATCTCGCAAAAGGAGGCCGCGGAACGGGAGCGCGAGGACGATGCCCTCGCGCCCCTGTTCCGGCGCAGACGGAGGGGGGTAAGGCGGAGGCAATTTGCCGCCCGTCATATCCCCCAGTAGGACCAGCGGGCGAGGGACGGGGATCCCTTGTCTGCATTGCACGGTCCTGCATGTCTGGGGGAGGAGTTGAAACGCTGCAACTCCTCCCTCCTTTGGCGCGGGTAGCCCCGGCGTAAGCTGGGGCGGCCGGGAGGCGTCGTCTTGGTGAAATCCTCGGGATCCCACGGCGCCTACCAACCTCGGCAAGAGGGTCAGCGTCGGAGTGGTTTTAGTGGGTATGCTCTCCTGTCCCCTTCTCATTAGGAGAAGAGGACCGGAGAGAGAGCCCCACATAACCTAAACCGGGTCTCCCCGGGCCCGGGGGTACACGTAATGTGTTTCCACTCCGTAAACAAAAAAAAAAAAAAAAAAAAAAAAAAAAAAAAAAAAAAAAAAAAAAAAAAAAAGGTTAGGTTAGGTTAGGTTAGGTTAGGTTAGGTTAGGTTAGGTTAGGTTAGGTTAGGTTAGGTTAGGTTAGGTTAGGTTAGGTTAGGTTAGGTTAGGTTAGGTTAGGTTAGGTTAGGTTAGGTTAGGTTAGGTTAGGTTAGGTTAGGTTAGGTTAGGTTAGGTTAGGTTAGGTTAGGTTAGGTTAGGTTAGGTTAGGTTAGGTTAGGTTAGGTTAGGTTAGGTTAGGTTAGGTTAGGTTAGGTTAGGTTAGGTTAGGTTAGGTTAGGTTAGGTTAGGTTAGGTTAGGTTAGGTTAGGTTAGGTTAGGTTAGGTTAGGTTAGGTTAGGTTAGGTTAGGTTAGGTTAGGTTAGGTTAGGTTAGGTTAGGTTAGGTTAGGTTAGGTTAGGTTAGGTTAGGTTAGGTTAGGTTAGGTTAGGTTAGGTTAGGTTAGGTTAGGTTAGGTTAGGTTAGGTTAGGTTAGGTTAGGTTAGGTTAGGTTAGGTTAGGTTAGGTTAGGTTAGGTTAGGTTAGGTTAGGTTAGGTTAGGTTAGGTTAGGTTAGGTTAGGTTAGGTTAGGTTAGGTTAGGTTAGGTTAGGTTAGGTTAGGTTAGGTTAGGTTAGGTTAGGTTAGGTTAGGTTAGGTTAGGTTAGGTTAGGTTAGGTTAGGTTAGGTTAGGTTAGGTTAGGTTAGGTTAGGTTAGGTTAGGTTAGGTTAGGTTAGGTTAGGTTAGGTTAGGTTAGGTTAGGTTAGGTTAGGTTAGGTTAGGTTAGGTTAGGTTAGGTTAGGTTAGGTTAGGTTAGGTTAGGTTAGGTTAGGTTAGGTTAGGTTAGGTTAGGTTAGGTTAGGTTAGGTTAGGTTAGGTTAGGTTAGGTTAGGTTAGGTTAGGTTAGGTTTTTTTTTTTGCCTGGAAGAGGGCCTGTGGTCGGGAAAAATCCCTGCGGACGAATGGGGGGAACACCCAGACAGTGTCCGACTCGCACGGACTAAAAAACCCGGCCACAGGTCTTACAACCACAAAGATGGTACCGCAAATTTTAAATTTTGCGTTTAATACTTTAAATTTAAATAAACCAAAATACTATAATGAAACCAAAAAGAACGCGTTAATAATTAAGTTAAAATCCCAATTTCGTCCCCCTTTCGTCGTTCACAATCCACCCTTAAACCAAAAAGGGGACGAGACTGGGATCAAAAGAGATACCTATCCTAAACTTAAATCTAAGAAAGTGACGGTCGACATCATTAAAATTATCAATAACAACTTGGTTCAATTAAACAAAAATCAAAATACCAAACAACTTAAAATTTACATAATAAATGGAACGGCATAACAACCTTAAAACTCCAACAACCTTCATCCCCCATCTTTTAGCAGTATTATCTTTTCCTGCATAGCTATTAAGCAGTATAATTTTTTCCTGCTGTTTTATAATCAAAGCAGTAAACTCTTTTCCTGCTTCTTATATTTTTCTTTAAAATATAATCCCTCTTTACTTAGCTTTGGGGGGGCAAAAAGATGCAGGAGTTACAAATATAAACTGAGCCTAAAAAATGAATTTAACAAACCAACAAATCTAATAATAAATCTAATAAATCCAAGTACACGGACATCTAAAACAAAACAAAGCAAATTCTGGACAAAATAGAGACATATAAGACATATTGTGCTGAACCCGAAGAATCCCACTCATTCCGAACAATAAACAAATAACATTCCAGTACAGCAATAAAATTGAAATGCAAAATTAAAATTTATAACTAATACTAACGCAATAGGGCAAATAAAAATAAAAATAAAAATAAAAAGTCAACAATAAAAGAATACTAAATTTAAATAATGCAATAAAATGTCAAAAAGATTAAGAATGGTACACAATAATATAAATGTCAAAGTAAAATCCCTCAAATGCCAAATGTCATAATTAAAAGTCAAAAAATTGAACACAGTAAAATGTAAGAAACCTAAATTAATGATTAACAATATAAACTAAGCGCGCATGTTGGATCCGTTAGAAATTGCAACTCTCTTAATTACATCTAGCGCAAAACTAAGGAAAGCCTCCCGGGCACGATCGTCCCCGATCAACATCCGCAGAGTACGGCCGCTAATCTCCATGCCCGTTCTATGCTCGCAATCCAACCTTTCCATGGCGAATCTGGGGCAAACTGTGAGGACATGCATCACAGTCTCCTCAGACTCGCCATCGCAAACACAGAACGGGGACGGAGCCAACCTAAACCTGTGCAAATATTGCCGGAGACCCCCGTGCCCAGTCAGCATCTGCGCCATAAGATTTGTGGAATGCAAACTATCAAGGGTTTTCTTAGCGCCCCGGACATCCAAGAAGAAAATCTTCGTACCAGCACCAGTAGTCGCCTCCGAGTAAATAATCTGCCACGCATCCAAAGTCTTAGCCCTGATGGTTCGCTTTGCGAAGGACACAGGAAAACAGACATACTCAGGGTTGACCGAATTCAAAGCCGCATTCTTAGCGAGCTCGTCGGCCCTCTCATTGCCCACTATTCCAGCATGCGCCCTAATCCAATTTATTCCTATATCGATGTTCAATGTTTTAGCAGTCGCAACCAGTGACTGTATCTCCCCTGCTATGGGATTCAAAGTAGCCGGACAACCAATCGCCTGAACAGAAGACCTAGAGTCACTGAGGACCACAGCACGCTCCCCTCTCTCAAGTGCGAGCTCCACTGCCTTCCTGATCGCCAGCAACTCCGCCTGGTAGACAGTGCACTGCGCCCCAAGACCAAAACCAGCACTATGGATCTCTACACCATTCTTCCACACCGATACCGCTCCTCCAACTTTGCCCTCCAGTTTACTACCATCTGTATAATAAACAGTGGCAGTCTCTTCCAGCTTCCACGCCTCCTCCTGAGCCTCGACAAGCAGATACTCCAGCCGAACTCGGTCCGCAGGGTGCGGCATGTCCTTGGGCTTCCTCCTTGGCTGAAGCCGTGCATCCGGCAGCTCCTCCAACAACCGACCCCTCTTCACCTCGTAAAGACTCTTGCACTCAGACACCCGGAGGTGCAGCGGCAGAATCCCAGCAATCAGGACACTAGAAGTAAACGACGTAGTCCTATGCGCCTTTGCTATCTTGAGCGCATACATCCTGGTGACTCTGTCTAGCCTCTTCCTAATATACTTCTTCTCCACCGCAATCCCCCAGGCACCCGCCGCGTACAATATGGTGGGCTCTACAACAGTCAAATAAATCGTACGCAGGATATCAGCGTTCAGACCCCACTGCGCCTTCGCCATTCTGGCGACCACCTTGTATAAACCAGTGGCCTTACCAATAACCCTATCCAAATGCTTGCCGAAGCCAAGGTTCCTGTCTATTGTAAGGCCAAGAAGGTGAACACTCCCCGACAGCGCAATGGGGTCCCCCCGCATACAGAAACAAGGGAGATCATACTTTAGCTTTTTCGTTATAAGGGTCGCCTGGGTCTTATGTGTAGCAAACTTCAGCTTATTAGAGTCCCCCCATTCAGCAACATATTTAAGAGCACCATTGATCTTTGACTCCAGCTCAGCAGCAGTGTCCGCCTCCGCCATAACTACGAGATCATCAGCGAAGGCCTGGAGCTCCGCACTCAAGCAGTCCGCACCCCGCAGAAGAGGATCCACCAAAACATTCCACAGAGTGGGCCCGCCAACAGAACCCTGGATGCACCCCCTAGCGGTAGAAGCCGAGAACTCTTCTCCCATGTAGCTGACTACAATACTCCGATCCTCCAAGTAACTAAGGACCAGTCTCAGCGAATCAACCTCCTCAGTTCTTTCCGCAAGCCCCTTCACCATCGCAGGCCACCAAGCGCCATCAAACGCTCCCTCTATATCAAGGGAGACAAGGGCAACCATCTTCTTCCTTCTGATACCCTCCCTGACGTAAGTGATGACGTCATAGAGGGCGTCCTCCGTACTCCTCTGAGGAACAAATCCATACTGCCGGCAGCTGAGTTTCTCCCCCCTGTACATATCCCAGGAGATTCTGTTAAAAGTCATCTTCTCTAATGTCTTACCCAGTACAGAGAGGAGGCCAATAGGACGATGCGCCTTCGGCTGAGTATAGTCTTCCTTTCCGGGTTTAGGAACAATTCGAACCCACGCCTCCTTCCACAACTTTGGAAAGTACCCCTGTCTCAAACACAAGTTGAAAATTTCAAGTACAAGGGGCGTCGCCTCAAAAGCCCTGCGACAAATATCCGCTGTCAAACCATCTCTTCCTGGCGCCTTTTTGCTGCTCATTCCACCAAGGACTGACTCCGCCTCGCCCCTAGTAAAGGGACGAACCATCAAGTGACTAGCCCGGATCCGTCCGCGTATATCCTCTGCCTCCCGTCTGATCCGTCCCTGCTCCACGGTATCCAGCACTGGGTCATCCCCGGGAAAGAAGGACCTCGCAAGCAACGCCGCAGAATCGCCCGCACTCAGAGTCCTACCGCTCGACGGACATCTCAACGGGAACTCCTGATTCTTTGTTCCAACATTCATGGATTTAATCGTCCTGTATGCCGAGCTCCAAATCTCCTCCACACGCTGTCCGGAACAAAAAGTCTTCCAACTGGAAGTTATAGCGGCCTCAATGGCTTCCCGATATAGAATCTTTGCTTCAAGGTACTCCCCATAAACAAATTGTCTTCTTCGAGGGTTCGCCTTACCAATTCTGCCCCTTAGCCTCTTGACAGTCTTCTTTAACTCATCCAATTCCGGCGTCCACCAAGGAATCTTCTTCCTAACGCCCATATTTTTGTAACAAGGGATCGCCTTACCACAAGCACCCCGAATGGCCTCAGTGAGTCTCCCAACAATCCCCTCCACAACATCCGGGCCCTCAGCAGCCGCTATTGCCTCCAAAGTAACACCAGACTCAGCCAGGGCGCACAACAACTCCCCCCGAAAACAGTCCCAGTCTGCCTTAGCCGTGTTAAACTTCCTCGTAGAGGTGACTACATCCCCAAAAGTCGCGCCCCCGGCCTCAATCGCAAAGGATATCCTACGATGGTCAGACAAGCCAGCGTCATCCACCTCCACTCTCCAATCCCTAATCCAATCCAAAATTCCCGACGAGCACGCCGTAATATCAACAATGCTGGAATACGTTCTCCCCCCCCTATGTGTATAAAAAGTGGGCACCGATCCAATGTTGACTAACTCCAAATCAGACTCCGAGAGAAAGTCAACAACGTCCGCCCCCCTGCGGTCCTCCACATCGCATCCCCACCAGTGGCTAGCGGCGTTGACGTCACCAGCAAAGATGGTACTGCCAGCGGTAGACTCCAAAATCCTCTTCAGAGCACCAAGATGTCCCTCCAGAGGACGGTCTCCCTCAAAATACACCCCTACAATATTAACCTTAACGGATCCAACAGAAATAGTCGCAGAAACAATATTCTTAGTTTGTAAGATAGGGTCATAAATAAGCCCAATCCCCGGGTCCAGCACAACTATAACCGATTTAACAGGGCCCTCACCTTGAGGCTGCTGAACAATCCGGTGGCCAGCGGTGACAACACCACTGGAGCCCACATAGGGCTCCTGCAGTATCACCACCGCAACCCCCCGGGCCTCAGCATCCCTAATCAATTCCTTAGTGGCCGCATAGCCACGCCCCAGGTTCGCCTGGAGGACGCGGATTCGGCACTGCCTCGTGTTCACCGAGGTGCCCTTAGCAGTACCGAATCTGCGACCTCGCTATTTTGTCCCACTTTATCCAGACGGGGCAATCCCTGCTCAAAGCAGAGTGGCCGCACTGAGAATGGCTAGCCCCCCCCTCGCGACCTCCAGCCCTCACACAATTCACGCACCTGGGCGGAGCCCCCCGAGCGCCGCAGTCTCTGGTCTCATGGTCCCCAGAGCAGTGACCACAGGCCCGGCCCCCCTCACAACCACCAGCAAAGTGACCGAAGCCCAAGCATCTGTAACATTGGACCACAGGCGAGAAATCCTGAGCCAAAAGCCTCTGGTAGCCCAGCCTAACCTTTTGGTCCCTCAGGCTGCTCCAGGTACCCGGATCAACTTCCAATATAATATTGGTATGATCCGGTGTTCTACCTTTGGTGCGCCTCAGGACCCTTATCTCAGCCCGCTCGCCAGAGGCTCCACCCAGTAATGCCTCGTTCTGCCTGCGGATAGAGTCCGGGATCCGCGCGTCCGGCACGTCCCTAGCCGCCCCCAGGAGACGGATCAGAGGCTTTTTCATAGTGGGGGCGACCACGCCTACATCACCGCACTTCTGCCTGATCGCCCCCAACATTGCCCCCCTGTCCCTCTCCGAGGCGAGGCCAATAACAGCCTTCTGACCCCGGACCCCGCGAACAAAATCGACCCCCACCCCAAGAGCAGAAGCATCCACCCTCTCCTTCACCAAGCCGATTATGGTGGCACTAGTATGCCGAGGGTCCCTGGACTCCAGGATGAGCGGAAAGCTGGGCTTAGGGGGCGGCAAGTTGCCATCCCCGCGCTCCATCCTACCCCTCCTCCTGGCTGCCGCTCTAGAGGTGACTCTGATCCAGGGCATCTCTCCAACATCCGCACCAGCCGCACCATCAGCATCAACCAACGACCCGTCCGCCTCACCGATCTCCTCCATGATGGAGGTAATACCGGGACGGTTTGCCGTGTTGATCGCCGCCAACTGCACATCCTCCCTAAGATCTGAGAAACCGGTGATAGTGGCAGAGCGGAGCCTGCCAACTTCATCCAAGAGGGCTCTACCGTTCTCCGACAAACTGTCGAGTCGCCCCACCACAGCCGAAGGGACTTCCTCAACCCCATCACCCGCCCCCGCCCCCCTAACAAAACCAACAACCTCCTCGAGTTTCTCCCCGATCGATCCCCTCTCATCACCAAGTCCCTTAATAGCACAATTAATTTTTTCAATGTCCCCCGCCAGAGCCCGACTACCCCTTCCCATCTCCTTGATCTCCTCCCTCAACTTCCCAATATCCAAAGCCAGTGCCGTGGTCTCAACCCTAAACTGACCGCTGGCTGGGCCCCAACCCTTTAGGCTCTCTGCAATCCCTGCCAGCTTGCCAGTCAGCTCAGCGTCCAGAACCCGCGGCTGAACCTCCGAACGCTGCCTCGCCTCCACGAGCCTACCCAAAGCAACCTCAACTTCACTCAATATTCCCTCCCTCTGTGACCTGACCTCGCCAAGAATAGACTCGAGGAGTCGAGTGTGCTTCTCCCTCTCCTCCCTCTCCCTATCCATAACAGCAGTAACCCTATCAGAGTGGGTCCGCTCAACGACATTGATCCGCTTAGCACACCCAAATTTTAGCTTTTGGAACTCTGTGAGGTGGCGGCTCCTAGAGTCAGCTAGCCTCAGGATAATCTCATATAGCGAGTGCATCGCCTCCACCACCACCTCCCTCACAGACTTCTTGACGTTAGTCGTTGCCTCTATGACAGCTTTGGCATTTTGGAGAATGGTGTTAGCCCTCAGCGGCAGGTCGCTAAGCAAACCCCCCCCCGCCACCACAACCGAACACTCTGACCTATCCACAAAACTATCAGGACTCTCCCCCTCCACTCCCCCCCGATCCTCCAGCTCAGCAGCCGATCTGGACATACAAGCCACCTCAGCAGCCATCGCCTCCCGTAACTGGGTCTTAATCCTCAGAAGAGCAGAGCCAGACCTCGTCTCTTTTCTTTCCCCTACGGCCATTTCCCGCACCGGGTGGGAAGGAGTGGACGCCGCTCCCGGAGCACCCGCACCGCCATCACTAATGGACTCCTCTAATTCGGGAGCCAACGGAGGCGCCACTTCTAACTCCTTGCTCGAATATGTCCACTCCGTCTCACCCCCAGCCAGGTCAGGAGCATCCAAAACGGGACCAACATCCCCCCCCCCCACGCCGTCATCATCATCAACAATGATAACATCCGACACAGGGGTAGGGGGCTGATCCATAGACGGCTCCATCTGAGGCTCAGTCTTCCCCCCGAGGCCAGAGCCCCCCCCCCCCACAGACCCAGAGCCCGGGCTGACCCCCCCCAGAACAACTCCCCTAGCCCTTGCCCTTTGAGACAACGGCAAGGAACCACTCAGAGGGGAGCTGGACGTGACCTTCCTGGCAGCAGCCAGGCCAGGCGCCTGACGCCCCTTCGTAGGAAACTTTATCTTCAATCCAGGGGCCTTACCTTTGCCTGGCTGAGACATATTGAAGAACCGGAGGATAAACGATTCTAGGTACCGAGGGAAAAACACAACAATAATAACAATAGCTAGCCCCCAGAGACCCGAAAACACTCAAACCCACAGAACAAGGCAGAAACGAAGCAGGAGGGATCCCCAAGTCTCCAGAGGCCCAAAAACACCTAAAAAATCGAATCGGCAAAAACCGGTTTTCCAAAACCCCGCGGAATAAAGCAAAAACAAAACAGAAGGTACCCCCAAGCCTCCAGAAGCCCAAAAACACCAAAAAACCGAATCGGCAAAAAATACCGGTTTTCAAAAACCCGCAAAACAAGGCAGAAACGAAGCAGGAGGGATTCCCAAGCCTCCAGAAGCCCAAAAACACCAAAAAACCGAATCGGCAAAAAATACCGGTTTTCAAAAACCCGCAAAACAAGGCGAAAACGAAGCCGGAGGGATTCCCAAGCCTCCAGAGGCCCAGAAACACCCAAAAAATCGAATCGGCAAAAATACCGGTTTTCCAAAACCACGCAGATTAAAGCAAAAACAAAACAGAAGGTACCCCCAAGCCTCCAGAAGCCCAAAAACACCAAAAAACCGAATCGGCAAAAAATACCGGTTTTCAAAAACCCGCAAAACAAGGCGAAAACGAAGCCGGAGGGATTCCCAAGCCTCCAGAGGCCCAGAAACACCCAAAAAATCGAATCGGCAAAAATACCGGTTTTCCAAAACCACGCAGATTAAAGCAAAAACAAAACAGAAGGTACCTCCAAGCCTCCAGAAGCCCAAAAACACCAAAAAACCGAATCGGCAAAAAATACCGGTTTTCAAAAACCCGCAAAACAAGGCAGAAACGAAGCAGGAGGGATTCCCAAGCCTCCAGAAGCCCAAAAACACCAAAAAACCGAATCGGCAAAAAATACCGGTTTTCAAAAACCCGCAAAACAAGGCGAAAACGAAGCCGGAGGGATTCCCAAGCCTCCAGAGGCCCAGAAACACCCAAAAAATCGAATCGGCAAAAATACCGGTTTTCCAAAACCACGCAGATTAAAGCAAAAACAAAACAGAAGGTACCCCCAAGCCTCCAGAAGCCCAAAAACACCAAAAAACCGAATCGGCAAAAAATACCGGTTTTCAAAAACCCGCAAAACAAGGCAGAAACGAAGCAGGAGGGATTCCCAAGCCTCCAGAAGCCCAAAAACACCAAAAAACCGAATCGGCAAAAAATACCGGCTGGTTAGGTTAGGTTAGGTTAGGTTAGGTTAGGTTAGGTTAGGTTAGGTTAGGTTAGGTTAGGTTAGGTTAGGTTAGGTTAGGTTAGGTTAGGTTAGGTTAGGTTAGGTTAGGTTAGGTTAGGTTAGGTTAGGTTAGGTTAGGTTAGGTTAGGTTAGGTTAGGTTAGGTTAGGTTAGGTTAGGTTAGGTTAGGTTAGGTTAGGTTAGGTTAGGTTAGGTTAGGTTAGGTTAGGTTAGGTTAGGTTAGGTTAGGTTAGGTTAGGTTAGGTTAGGTTAGGTTAGGTTAGGTTAGGTTAGGTTAGGTTAGGTTAGGTTAGGTTAGGTTAGGTTAGGTTAGGTTAGGTTAGGTTAGGTTAGGTTAGGTTAGGTTAGGTTAGGTTAGGTTAGGTTAGGTTAGGTTAGGTTAGGTTAGGTTAGGTTAGGTTAGGTTAGGTTAGGTTAGGTTAGGTTAGGTTAGGTTAGGTTAGGTTAGGTTAGGTTAGGTTAGGTTAGGTTAGGTTAGGTTAGGTTAGGTTAGGTTAGGTTAGGTTAGGTTAGGTTAGGTTAGGTTAGGTTAGGTTAGGTTAGGTTAGGTTAGGTTAGGTTAGGTTAGGTTAGGTTAGGTTAGGTTAGGTTAGGTTAGGTTAGGTTAGGTTAGGTTAGGTTAGGTTAGGTTAGGTTAGGTTAGGTTAGGTTAGGTTAGGTTAGGTTAGGTTAGGTTAGGTTAGGTTAGGTTAGGTTAGGTTAGGTTAGGTTAGGTTAGGTTAGGTTAGGTTAGGTTAGGTTAGGTTAGGTTAGGTTAGGTTAGGTTAGGTTAGGTTAGGTTAGGTTAGGTTAGGTTAGGTTAGGTTAGGTTAGGTTAGGTTAGGTTAGGTTAGGTTAGGTTAGGTTAGGTTAGGTTAGGTTAGGTTAGGTTAGGTTAGGTTAGGTTAGGTTAGGTTAGGTTAGGTTAGGTTAGGTTAGGTTAGGTTAGGTTAGGTTAGGTTAGGTTAGGTTAGGTTAGGTTAGGTTAGGTTAGGTTAGGTTAGGTTAGGTTAGGTTAGGTTAGGTTAGGTTAGGTTAGGTTAGGTTAGGTTAGGTTAGGTTAGGTTAGGTTAGGTTAGGTTAGGTTAGGTTAGGTTAGGTTAGGTTAGGTTAGGTTAGGTTAGGTTAGGTTAGGTTAGGTTAGGTTAGGTTAGGTTAGGTTAGGTTAGGTTAGGTTAGGTTAGGTTAGGTTAGGTTAGGTTAGGTTAGGTTAGGTTAGGTTAGGTTAGGTTAGGTTAGGTTAGGTTAGGTTAGGTTAGGTTAGGTTAGGTTAGGTTAGGTTAGGTTAGGTTAGGTTAGGTTAGGTTAGGTTAGGTTAGGTTAGGTTAGGTTAGGTTAGGTTAGGTTAGGTTAGGTTAGGTTAGGTTAGGTTAGGTTAGGTTAGGTTAGGTTAGGTTAGGTTAGGTTAGGTTAGGTTAGGTTAGGTTAGGTTAGGTTAGGTTAGGTTAGGTTAGGTTAGGTTAGGTTAGGTTAGGTTAGGTTAGGTTAGGTTAGGTTAGGTTAGGTTAGGTTAGGTTAGGTTAGGTTAGGTTAGGTTAGGTTAGGTTAGGTTAGGTTAGGTTAGGTTAGGTTAGGTTAGGTTAGGTTAGGTTAGGTTAGGTTAGGTTAGGTTAGGTTAGGTTAGGTTAGGTTAGGTTAGGTTAGGTTAGGTTAGGTTAGGTTAGGTTAGGTTAGGTTAGGTTAGGTTAGGTTAGGTTAGGTTAGGTTAGGTTAGGTTAGGTTAGGTTAGGTTAGGTTAGGTTAGGTTAGGTTAGGTTAGGTTAGGTTAGGTTAGGTTAGGTTAGGTTAGGTTAGGTTAGGTTAGGTTAGGTTAGGTTAGGTTAGGTTAGGTTAGGTTAGGTTAGGTTAGGTTAGGTTAGGTTAGGTTAGGTTAGGTTAGGTTAGGTTAGGTTAGGTTAGGTTAGGTTAGGTTAGGTTAGGTTAGGTTAGGTTAGGTTAGGTTAGGTTAGGTTAGGTTAGGTTAGGTTAGGTTAGGTTAGGTTAGGTTAGGTTAGGTTAGGTTAGGTTAGGTTAGGTTAGGTTAGGTTAGGTTAGGTTAGGTTAGGTTAGGTTAGGTTAGGTTAGGTTAGGTTAGGTTAGGTTAGGTTAGGTTAGGTTAGGTTAGGTTAGGTTAGGTTAGGTTAGGTTAGGTTAGGTTAGGTTAGGTTAGGTTAGGTTAGGTTAGGTTAGGTTAGGTTAGGTTAGGTTAGGTTAGGTTAGGTTAGGTTAGGTTAGGTTAGGTTAGGTTAGGTTAGGTTAGGTTAGGTTAGGTTAGGTTAGGTTAGGTTAGGTTAGGTTAGGTTAGGTTAGGTTAGGTTAGGTTAGGTTAGGTTAGGTTAGGTTAGGTTAGGTTAGGTTAGGTTAGGTTAGGTTAGGTTAGGTTAGGTTAGGTTAGGTTAGGTTAGGTTAGGTTAGGTTAGGTTAGGTTAGGTTAGGTTAGGTTAGGTTAGGTTAGGTTAGGTTAGGTTAGGTTAGGTTAGGTTAGGTTAGGTTAGGTTAGGTTAGGTTAGGTTAGGTTAGGTTAGGTTAGGTTAGGTTAGGTTAGGTTAGGTTAGGTTAGGTTAGGTTAGGTTAGGTTAGGTTAGGTTAGGTTAGGTTAGGTTAGGTTAGGTTAGGTTAGGTTAGGTTAGGTTAGGTTAGGTTAGGTTAGGTTAGGTTAGGTTAGGTTAGGTTAGGTTAGGTTAGGTTAGGTTAGGTTAGGTTAGGTTAGGTTAGGTTAGGTTAGGTTAGGTTAGGTTAGGTTAGGTTAGGTTAGGTTAGGTTAGGTTAGGTTAGGTTAGGTTAGGTTAGGTTAGGTTAGGTTAGGTTAGGTTAGGTTAGGTTAGGTTAGGTTAGGTTAGGTTAGGTTAGGTTAGGTTAGGTTAGGTTAGGTTAGGTTAGGTTAGGTTAGGTTAGGTTAGGTTAGGTTAGGTTAGGTTAGGTTAGGTTAGGTTAGGTTAGGTTAGGTTAGGTTAGGTTAGGTTAGGTTAGGTTAGGTTAGGTTAGGTTAGGTTAGGTTAGGTTAGGTTAGGTTAGGTTAGGTTAGGTTAGGTTAGGTTAGGTTAGGTTAGGTTAGGTTAGGTTAGGTTAGGTTAGGTTAGGTTAGGTTAGGTTAGGTTAGGTTAGGTTAGGTTAGGTTAGGTTAGGTTAGGTTAGGTTAGGTTAGGTTAGGTTAGGTTAGGTTAGGTTAGGTTAGGTTAGGTTAGGTTAGGTTAGGTTAGGTTAGGTTAGGTTAGGTTAGGTTAGGTTAGGTTAGGTTAGGTTAGGTTAGGTTAGGTTAGGTTAGGTTAGGTTAGGTTAGGTTAGGTTAGGTTAGGTTAGGTTAGGTTAGGTTAGGTTAGGTTAGGTTAGGTTAGGTTAGGTTAGGTTAGGTTAGGTTAGGTTAGGTTAGGTTAGGTTAGGTTAGGTTAGGTTAGGTTAGGTTAGGTTAGGTTAGGTTAGGTTAGGTTAGGTTAGGTTAGGTTAGGTTAGGTTAGGTTAGGTTAGGTTAGGTTAGGTTAGGTTAGGTTAGGTTAGGTTAGGTTAGGTTAGGTTAGGTTAGGTTAGGTTAGGTTAGGTTAGGTTAGGTTAGGTTAGGTTAGGTTAGGTTAGGTTAGGTTAGGTTAGGTTAGGTTAGGTTAGGTTAGGTTAGGTTAGGTTAGGTTAGGTTAGGTTAGGTTAGGTTAGGTTAGGTTAGGTTAGGTTAGGTTAGGTTAGGTTAGGTTAGGTTAGGTTAGGTTAGGTTAGGTTAGGTTAGGTTAGGTTAGGTTAGGTTAGGTTAGGTTAGGTTAGGTTAGGTTAGGTTAGGTTAGGTTAGGTTAGGTTAGGTTAGGTTAGGTTAGGTTAGGTTAGGTTAGGTTAGGTTAGGTTAGGTTAGGTTAGGTTAGGTTAGGTTAGGTTAGGTTAGGTTAGGTTAGGTTAGGTTAGGTTAGGTTAGGTTAGGTTAGGTTAGGTTAGGTTAGGTTAGGTTAGGTTAGGTTAGGTTAGGTTAGGTTAGGTTAGGTTAGGTTAGGTTAGGTTAGGTTAGGTTAGGTTAGGTTAGGTTAGGTTAGGTTAGGTTAGGTTAGGTTAGGTTAGGTTAGGTTAGGTTAGGTTAGGTTAGGTTAGGTTAGGTTAGGTTAGGTTAGGTTAGGTTAGGTTAGGTTAGGTTAGGTTAGGTTAGGTTAGGTTAGGTTAGGTTAGGTTAGGTTAGGTTAGGTTAGGTTAGGTTAGGTTAGGTTAGGTTAGGTTAGGTTAGGTTAGGTTAGGTTAGGTTAGGTTAGGTTAGGTTAGGTTAGGTTAGGTTAGGTTAGGTTAGGTTAGGTTAGGTTAGGTTAGGTTAGGTTAGGTTAGGTTAGGTTAGGTTAGGTTAGGTTAGGTTAGGTTAGGTTAGGTTAGGTTAGGTTAGGTTAGGTTAGGTTAGGTTAGGTTAGGTTAGGTTAGGTTAGGTTAGGTTAGGTTAGGTTAGGTTAGGTTAGGTTAGGTTAGGTTAGGTTAGGTTAGGTTAGGTTAGGTTAGGTTAGGTTAGGTTAGGTTAGGTTAGGTTAGGTTAGGTTAGGTTAGGTTAGGTTAGGTTAGGTTAGGTTAGGTTAGGTTAGGTTAGGTTAGGTTAGGTTAGGTTAGGTTAGGTTAGGTTAGGTTAGGTTAGGTTAGGTTAGGTTAGGTTAGGTTAGGTTAGGTTAGGTTAGGTTAGGTTAGGTTAGGTTAGGTTAGGTTAGGTTAGGTTAGGTTAGGTTAGGTTAGGTTAGGTTAGGTTAGGTTAGGTTAGGTTAGGTTAGGTTAGGTTAGGTTAGGTTAGGTTAGGTTAGGTTAGGTTAGGTTAGGTTAGGTTAGGTTAGGTTAGGTTAGGTTAGGTTAGGTTAGGTTAGGTTAGGTTAGGTTAGGTTAGGTTAGGTTAGGTTAGGTTAGGTTAGGTTAGGTTAGGTTAGGTTAGGTTAGGTTAGGTTAGGTTAGGTTAGGTTAGGTTAGGTTAGGTTAGGTTAGGTTAGGTTAGGTTAGGTTAGGTTAGGTTAGGTTAGGTTAGGTTAGGTTAGGTTAGGTTAGGTTAGGTTAGGTTAGGTTAGGTTAGGTTAGGTTAGGTTAGGTTAGGTTAGGTTAGGTTAGGTTAGGTTAGGTTAGGTTAGGTTAGGTTAGGTTAGGTTAGGTTAGGTTAGGTTAGGTTAGGTTAGGTTAGGTTAGGTTAGGTTAGGTTAGGTTAGGTTAGGTTAGGTTAGGTTAGGTTAGGTTAGGTTAGGTTAGGTTAGGTTAGGTTAGGTTAGGTTAGGTTAGGTTAGGTTAGGTTAGGTTAGGTTAGGTTAGGTTAGGTTAGGTTAGGTTAGGTTAGGTTAGGTTAGGTTAGGTTAGGTTAGGTTAGGTTAGGTTAGGTTAGGTTAGGTTAGGTTAGGTTAGGTTAGGTTAGGTTAGGTTAGGTTAGGTTAGGTTAGGTTAGGTTAGGTTAGGTTAGGTTAGGTTAGGTTAGGTTAGGTTAGGTTAGGTTAGGTTAGGTTAGGTTAGGTTAGGTTAGGTTAGGTTAGGTTAGGTTAGGTTAGGTTAGGTTAGGTTAGGTTAGGTTAGGTTAGGTTAGGTTAGGTTAGGTTAGGTTAGGTTAGGTTAGGTTAGGTTAGGTTAGGTTAGGTTAGGTTAGGTTAGGTTAGGTTAGGTTAGGTTAGGTTAGGTTAGGTTAGGTTAGGTTAGGTTAGGTTAGGTTAGGTTAGGTTAGGTTAGGTTAGGTTAGGTTAGGTTAGGTTAGGTTAGGTTAGGTTAGGTTAGGTTAGGTTAGGTTAGGTTAGGTTAGGTTAGGTTAGGTTAGGTTAGGTTAGGTTAGGTTAGGTTAGGTTAGGTTAGGTTAGGTTAGGTTAGGTTAGGTTAGGTTAGGTTAGGTTAGGTTAGGTTAGGTTAGGTTAGGTTAGGTTAGGTTAGGTTAGGTTAGGTTAGGTTAGGTTAGGTTAGGTTAGGTTAGGTTAGGTTAGGTTAGGTTAGGTTAGGTTAGGTTAGGTTAGGTTAGGTTAGGTTAGGTTAGGTTAGGTTAGGTTAGGTTAGGTTAGGTTAGGTTAGGTTAGGTTAGGTTAGGTTAGGTTAGGTTAGGTTAGGTTAGGTTAGGTTAGGTTAGGTTAGGTTAGGTTAGGTTAGGTTAGGTTAGGTTAGGTTAGGTTAGGTTAGGTTAGGTTAGGTTAGGTTAGGTTAGGTTAGGTTAGGTTAGGTTAGGTTAGGTTAGGTTAGGTTAGGTTAGGTTAGGTTAGGTTAGGTTAGGTTAGGTTAGGTTAGGTTAGGTTAGGTTAGGTTAGGTTAGGTTAGGTTAGGTTAGGTTAGGTTAGGTTAGGTTAGGTTAGGTTAGGTTAGGTTAGGTTAGGTTAGGTTAGGTTAGGTTAGGTTAGGTTAGGTTAGGTTAGGTTAGGTTAGGTTAGGTTAGGTTAGGTTAGGTTAGGTTAGGTTAGGTTAGGTTAGGTTAGGTTAGGTTAGGTTAGGTTAGGTTAGGTTAGGTTAGGTTAGGTTAGGTTAGGTTAGGTTAGGTTAGGTTAGGTTAGGTTAGGTTAGGTTAGGTTAGGTTAGGTTAGGTTAGGTTAGGTTAGGTTAGGTTAGGTTAGGTTAGGTTAGGTTAGGTTAGGTTAGGTTAGGTTAGGTTAGGTTAGGTTAGGTTAGGTTAGGTTAGGTTAGGTTAGGTTAGGTTAGGTTAGGTTAGGTTAGGTTAGGTTAGGTTAGGTTAGGTTAGGTTAGGTTAGGTTAGGTTAGGTTAGGTTAGGTTAGGTTAGGTTAGGTTAGGTTAGGTTAGGTTAGGTTAGGTTAGGTTAGGTTAGGTTAGGTTAGGTTAGGTTAGGTTAGGTTAGGTTAGGTTAGGTTAGGTTAGGTTAGGTTAGGTTAGGTTAGGTTAGGTTAGGTTAGGTTAGGTTAGGTTAGGTTAGGTTAGGTTAGGTTAGGTTAGGTTAGGTTAGGTTAGGTTAGGTTAGGTTAGGTTAGGTTAGGTTAGGTTAGGTTAGGTTAGGTTAGGTTAGGTTAGGTTAGGTTAGGTTAGGTTAGGTTAGGTTAGGTTAGGTTAGGTTAGGTTAGGTTAGGTTAGGTTAGGTTAGGTTAGGTTAGGTTAGGTTAGGTTAGGTTAGGTTAGGTTAGGTTAGGTTAGGTTAGGTTAGGTTAGGTTAGGTTAGGTTAGGTTAGGTTAGGTTAGGTTAGGTTAGGTTAGGTTAGGTTAGGTTAGGTTAGGTTAGGTTAGGTTAGGTTAGGTTAGGTTAGGTTAGGTTAGGTTAGGTTAGGTTAGGTTAGGTTAGGTTAGGTTAGGTTAGGTTAGGTTAGGTTAGGTTAGGTTAGGTTAGGTTAGGTTAGGTTAGGTTAGGTTAGGTTAGGTTAGGTTAGGTTAGGTTAGGTTAGGTTAGGTTAGGTTAGGTTAGGTTAGGTTAGGTTAGGTTAGGTTAGGTTAGGTTAGGTTAGGTTAGGTTAGGTTAGGTTAGGTTAGGTTAGGTTAGGTTAGGTTAGGTTAGGTTAGGTTAGGTTAGGTTAGGTTAGGTTAGGTTAGGTTAGGTTAGGTTAGGTTAGGTTAGGTTAGGTTAGGTTAGGTTAGGTTAGGTTAGGTTAGGTTAGGTTAGGTTAGGTTAGGTTAGGTTAGGTTAGGTTAGGTTAGGTTAGGTTAGGTTAGGTTAGGTTAGGTTAGGTTAGGTTAGGTTAGGTTAGGTTAGGTTAGGTTAGGTTAGGTTAGGTTAGGTTAGGTTAGGTTAGGTTAGGTTAGGTTAGGTTAGGTTAGGTTAGGTTAGGTTAGGTTAGGTTAGGTTAGGTTAGGTTAGGTTAGGTTAGGTTAGGTTAGGTTAGGTTAGGTTAGGTTAGGTTAGGTTAGAGTTAGGTTAGGTTAGGTTAGGTTAGGTTAGGTTAGGTTAGGTTAGGTTAGGTTAGGTTAGGTTAGGTTAGGTTAGGTTAGGTTAGGTTAGGTTAGGTTAGGTTAGGTTAGGTTAGGTTAGGTTAGGTTAGGTTAGGTTAGGTTAGGTTAGGTTAGGTTAGGTTAGGTTAGGTTAGGTTAGGTTAGGTTAGGTTAGGTTAGGTTAGGTTAGGTTAGGTTAGGTTAGGTTAGGTTAGGTTAGGTTAGGTTAGGTTAGGTTAGGTTAGGTTAGGTTAGGTTAGGTTAGGTTAGGTTAGGTTAGGTTAGGTTAGGTTAGGTTAGGTTAGGTTAGGTTAGGTTAGGTTAGGTTAGGTTAGGTTAGGTTAGGTTAGGTTAGGTTAGGTTAGGTTAGGTTAGGTTAGGTTAGGTTAGGTTAGGTTAGGTTAGGTTAGGTTAGGTTAGGTTAGGTTAGGTTAGGTTAGGTTAGGTTAGGTTAGGTTAGGTTAGGTTAGGTTAGGTTAGGTTAGGTTAGGTTAGGTTAGGTTAGGTTAGGTTAGGTTAGGTTAGGTTAGGTTAGGTTAGGTTAGGTTAGGTTAGGTTAGGTTAGGTTAGGTTAGGTTAGGTTAGGTTAGGTTAGGTTAGGTTAGGTTAGGTTAGGTTAGGTTAGGTTAGGTTAGGTTAGGTTAGGTTAGGTTAGGTTAGGTTAGGTTAGGTTAGGTTAGGTTAGGTTAGGTTAGGTTAGGTTAGGTTAGGTTAGGTTAGGTTAGGTTAGGTTAGGTTAGGTTAGGTTAGGTTAGGTTAGGTTAGGTTAGGTTAGGTTAGGTTAGGTTAGGTTAGGTTAGGTTAGGTTAGGTTAGGTTAGGTTAGGTTAGGTTAGGTTAGGTTAGGTTAGGTTAGGTTAGGTTAGGTTAGGTTAGGTTAGGTTAGGTTAGGTTAGGTTAGGTTAGGTTAGGTTAGGTTAGGTTAGGTTAGGTTAGGTTAGGTTAGGTTAGGTTAGGTTAGGTTAGGTTAGGTTAGGTTAGGTTAGGTTAGGTTAGGTTAGGTTAGGTTAGGTTAGGTTAGGTTAGGTTAGGTTAGGTTAGGTTAGGTTAGGTTAGGTTAGGTTAGGTTAGGTTAGGTTAGGTTAGGTTAGGTTAGGTTAGGTTAGGTTAGGTTAGGTTAGGTTAGGTTAGGTTAGGTTAGGTTAGGTTAGGTTAGGTTAGGTTAGG